>CM077785.1:17014546-19954546 GCA_039737535.1 Lagodon rhomboides | reverse complement strand
CAGGCTTTACGCGCTGAAGCAGCGATGACTTATCCCAGTGTGGGTGGTAGAGGCAGGAGCAGCGAGAGGAGAAGAAGTGTTTGCCAAAGGGAGAGAAGGAGGTGTGAGTGTGTTGGAATCTGCATGTTTGTATCAGGAAAAGAGCGAGATTTTGAACAGTTGTATTTTTGCTAACTTCTCCAGGCATTTTTAGAATTATTATCCTGGTTGTGTACAGTGTTGTGTGATCTTATAATATATATTAATGCTTTTCTCAATTTTCTCACACTTTTAAGCAGTTATAATCCTCCAGAGCCTGAAGTGGCATCTTCATATTCTTTATTTTTATCAAAAGACTGAGTTTAGTATCATTTACAACAAAGAAAAGGAGCCAATTGTCACATGAAAAAGGCTTGAGTCAGAGAATATTTGGCATTTTTGGATAAAAAGTGAGTGAAATGATTCATCGATTATCAAAATAGTTTCTAATCGATATAGCTCTAATGGCACTTAGTATTTATCTGCTGCTACATTATCGTAAATACAAAATACAGCTCAACTGGGATTTGCTGAAGAGCACAGTTTGTAAGAGGTGTTAGTCATTCAAGACGTACTCAAAGTGGTAAGTCGTTGGCAACTGGCCATAGTGCTTGTTGGTTATTCTACAAGCATCTGAAACCTCCTTTCAACAGTCTACACAGGGCATGAGTCACATCTCACTACTTTTTCTGTTTTCGAAACAATCACATCCAATTTACAGAGCAATTGGCCAGCTGTGTGGAGTTGTGAAAGTAAGTAGGTTTGAGCTCTCAGGCTTTTTCGTACGGGGCCCTTTATGCTAGTAGCGGCTAATGTAGCCCTGAGCTGCCAGCCTCACACAGAGATGAGTATCGACGAAGCTGTAGGTTTTTAGAGAAGGGACTACAAAGTTCTGGTAAGATCATTTTTGTCTGACTTCTCACTCCCAGATTTTTTTTCTTTTTTATTTATGTTTTTCATTTTCAAATGTGTAGCCCCACCCAGTGCTGACTCAAGTGGCATCACATGAGGTCACATCTCATTTATCAGATTTAATGCAGCTTCCTCTGCTCCCCTGCCTGGAAGTGTGACTCACTATCCCTCTTAATCGCAGCAGGGTTTTCACCCCACATTCAAGCGTCGCCATTTGAGAACACGCATAAAACATCTTGCTGTTAGATGTCAGATGACACATTTCTATGTCCCAGTTCATTTGGAGCATGCTGCGACCTTTTACTTTGAGGGGCGTTAACACCCTGCTATCACATGAGGATCGTAGATGTCACATAAATTGGGGTGTGAAATATTTAGGACAATTAAATTCTCTAAGTTCATATTGCTGTATTCATGGCTTCAGACGCTTCTTTTATGACAGATCTAACATGGATGCTGTACATTTTTTAGGGGCTGGCTCATCTCCTGTGTGCCATGTCATTTTCCAGGGGTTATTTTTATGTGACCAATGCTTTTATTGATTTTCTAGACGATTTGCAGGTACGCATCAATAAGTAACATAAAGCATACACCTGCGCCTTGATGGATCCCTTCTTAACCCTGACCGAACCTTTCCCCACAGGTCTTTTGCTGAATCACTCTACACATGCAGGGAATTTACATAGTTGAGTGCCTCCTTTCTGGTCTCGAGCATCACATGGCCTGCCCCATTCAACCAAGCAACAGGGAGCTCATCAGATGAAACCTCAATTAAAGAATGATTAGAAAGAGTGTGATATATGAGTGTGAATGTTTATTCACTTTGACTTAACACATAAGATAACACAGTACATTGACGCTGACACTGCAGTGAAGCTCTCGGTATTAACTTACTGGCAGACTGAGGCCACAGGTTGTCATGTTCCTGTGTTGTGCTGGAATGTGTGGCCCAGGGCTACTCTACTGTAACAAAGCTGAATGGGCCATCAGGTTACTGTGAAACTGCAATCCATCCTGCAGCTCCCCTTTCCCAAAGAGTCAGGCATCGTTAGTCACATCTGCAGATCTTGGCTGCCCTCATCTGGTAAGGCACAGAAATGGAGGGACTGCAGACCAGATTGCTAAATTATAAATGTATCTTTACACAAATTTGCTTTAAAAAAATTCAACATTTACCATTTATTCTTGGATGTTTACTGTCAAATGTAATACTGTTATTGTTTTCTTCAAGTAAAGACAAATTCTTGCTAAGTTTTTGCGGCTGGAGTCCTGTTGGTAGCCTTTGTCAAATACTATTTATGCATTCAGCCTGTTCAGAGTCAATACTATATGTAACAGCATGTTGTCAGATTAGCAGAGCAAGAAAATAACTCTCAACACTATCACCAAGTGGAGCAAGATGAGGCCTAACACTGAGTTTAAGTGCTACGTCCTTGTTGCTAATCCAGAATTTGAAGTGATCGGTGATAATTGCATGGTCTGCATAATCAAAGCCCACACTAAGATGTGAAAGGATTAAACTGAACTTTCACCCAGTTCTGGCACCAAAAGAAGGTCACTGGTTTCTTTAATGAGGTCAGTCTCTAAGCAGCAAACCAAACTGGAAAAGATCTTTTGATTCCTGAAAGCATGAAACATCTTTAACCACAGTCTGAGTATGTGAGCAGAATCTAGGAGAGGAGGAAGTGTTTGTTGGGATTTAAAAGGTGAAAGTGGTTTTGAGAGAGCAATTGACCCCCCTGCTGTACCAAACCATAACCAATTGTGCCAAAGACGTCTACCAGCAATTTTCAAGGAAGCAAGTAGTGTACTTCATAGAAGATATATTTTTTCATACAGATGATTGCGACTTGGGTCCACAAAGGTTAAAACACCATTAAAATGTCTCTATGAGCTGTCAGTGAGAGGGTGACGAAGCCTTAAGTGCTCAATTTTAGCTCTAACAAGGACTTATTTCCCAGCCCTGCAGCAGCCGACTCTACCGCACTGATGTTCAACCTTTTATCAGGTTAACTTCATCATGATATATAAAACTGCCACACTTACACTTTATTACTTAACAGACATTCTTTACATCGTTTCCTTTGCAGCGGGGGGTCTTCTCTGAGGCAGCTCTGTCCCATCCCCCGCTACAGATCAGGTGAATGCTTGTTTACAGCGGGCTGATTAATGGTTTGTCACGATTGTCCTGAGTTATAGGTCACATGACCTACACGTTGTCTTATTGAGGGCATAAATGTAAGTCATTAAACCGTAATTGGGATGCTTGCCTTGATCCATCTCCTGAAAGCCATGATGGGAGCCTCAGCCTCTGAGGATTAACCAGTGGTTTCCATCGGCAATGACCTCAGAGCACGATTGTGACTCATCCTCAACTGGTGGGAAGTGTGACATGTAGAGGTAGAGGAGGGAGCTACCAGAAGCAAGGACCACTCATCCAACAAATTGCCATTGCTACGAGTGCCATCACAGCCACTTACCATAATTGAGGCCATTTCTAAGAACCGAGCTGATTCACTGTGATGTAAGCACATGCTGTGATTAATTCATGATGCCACGACGACATTTCTTTTGAATACCCATCCATGTCTACTTCTTCTTAGCGTAAAACAGACCAGAAACCAGAGATGTGGAGTCTTGACAGAAAATATGAAACTTTATGTTTTCACTTTAGTTAATTATTTTTGGCTGTCAGTATTTCACTGTTTCAAAGTGATGGTAAGGGAACATTCTTTTTGCTCTGAGAAGAAATTGAGGATAAAAGCTTCAATAAAGTTATTAGTTTTCCCTAGTTTAAACCAAGATAAGTACATCGATTGCAGGACATAATGTTAGAAGTCCAAGGTTGACATTTGTACCAAAAGTGGTATATCACGCTCATATCATGTGCTTATTAACTGATTTTCACAACAGGATGTTGAGGGGAAAGCTTTCAAGCGGGCGACTGCAGTTCGACTTGTTGGGGAGATTTCCAGACATTTTTGTGCCGACAGAAACAGGTAGGCTATTTTAAAGCCAAACCGTGATGTTTTCCTCACCCTAACAAAGGGCTTTTTGTCTAAACCTTACCTACCAGAACATAAGCACAGCGTTGTGACAAGAGAAAAAGAAGATTTAACATGAACAAACGTGAGGTTGCCACATAAAGGTTAAGCTTTAACTTATTTGTGGTTTTGCAGAAACGTACTTAGTTCACATTCATTCTGGTTGATAAATTGGCCAGTATCATCACTGTGGACTTGACTTGCCTTAAGCAAGGACCAAGAAAAATGACTTGAGACTTGGCCCAAATGACTTGAGCCACATATCTGCCAGAGACCTCTCCGATGTAGAAAAGTAATCTAAAAGGAAGTGATTGAGGAGCCTCTTACAGTGACTTTGATGTGTTGTAACCAGGCCACAAGAGGTCAGCAGAGAGAGGACCCACAGCTCTATCAGCCATGAATATGTCCACATCCATCAGGCTGCCAAGCAGAATGGCAAATGAAAGGAGCCGAGGGGGAACTGGCTGCTCAGGTTTTCCTCGCTCGCTCGCCCGTCACTCACAGTCTTAATCTGCCTGCCTCCGAATCCTACAGACAGGCTGTATAATCAATACACAACCCTTTTGATAATGAAACAATCCTCTTCCAGGCCTTAATGGTTTCTAAGGGGTTTGTTTGTGGACTTCTGCTGTCTCACCTCGAAAAAGGCATCAACGACCTTAAATCACTTTCACAAACGAGCTGATTCACTGGGTTTAAGAGGAGGATCTATGCTTTTGTGATACTTTGATCCACTTGAGAGGTTATATTCATTTTCTTGTCATATGACTTGTCATCCTTATGCGCTCAAGTGAGAACTGCTATGCTTCTTTACCCATCGATATAAGCGGATATCAAAGGAATATGTAAATAGCTGGATTTATGTTTTATGTTTTACATTTTATTGCCACGTGTAAATTAAGTTAAATTAGACTTCTACTAATTTGTTTTTCATTCACTACATATTATATGCTCAGTTAGCTTTTCAGTGTTTTATTTGTTTATGCAAAATTAAAGACGAGAAAGAAGACATAATGATGAAATAATCAGTATGTAAAATATGTAAATTTACAATTAGGAAATCATTTAAATGTATTTTCATATCAACTCAGTTTTTCTTTTTTTTATTGTAGAATTTATTTGAAAATACCCTAACCCTGATGCCGTCCTTTTTGTCAGTCAGTTACAACAGTGTCAAAGTATTTAAAACCAACAAGAGGATGCTCTTATAAACAGTGCACACAAAGACACAAACCTCTACTTTTATTTAACTTATCAAGGCTGCACACTACTTACCTATAGCCAGTTAGGTCCTTTAAAGAAATAATTGTTGCATTTAAACAATTGTATGCAGAGTTGAATGAGTTTTAATGTTAGCTAGTTTCTCATTAGGACAAACCAATGGATAACCATTCACCTCTGGATCTCTCCTCACCTCAGTGAAGCCTTCAAATCTATTTCGTCTCTCCGTTTTAATGTTCTGCCTCTCAACTTTACTTTCCTTTCATCGTTTATGTCCACAGCAGCAGATGTTGTCAGCATAAAGCCCTCAAAGTCAATATACATGCTCCTAATAGCAAACAGCAGACAACGTTAGTGACTAGCTGGAGAAACAGTGTGAAGGATTTAACAGCCAGAGAGACAGATGTTTCCCTCAGGAGTTGGCGGAGTTTAACAAAGCCAGAGCTAAAAGAGAGTGAATATTGGACTTGCATTCGCCAGGGTGTCAGAAATCACATTTGCACATTATCAACTTTTAAAAAGCTGATAATGCACTCAACAACAATAAAAATGCAAACTTTTTGCTCCCTTTTTTTCACAAGTTGAAGTAAAATAATTATGACTTTTTTCATGCACACAAAATAATAATTTCTGTCAGATTTTGTGCACAAATGTGTTGTTTGCAAGCACTTCTCCTTTGCCAAGATAATGCATCCACCTGACAGGTGTCGCATATCAGCATGCTGATTAAATAGCATGACTGGTGCACAGGTGTGTGGCCACTAATAAAAGGTCACTCTAAAATGTCCAGTTTAAACTTGAAAAAAGACATTATAAAGGTTCTTACAAATAGTAGTGAAATGAAAATTCACTTCATCTGCAACAGCTGGACATTCCTGCAGCCAGCATGACGAGAACACACTCCTGTGACATCTGGGGCTTTGTGTTGTGTGATAAAACAAACAAAAACTTTAAAGTGACCTTTAATTATGACCGGTCCAGGGAACACCTGAGCCTGAATGCTGTTCAATCAGCATCTTCATTTGCCACACCTGTCAGGTGGATGGCTTATCTTATTGGATTTTAGCAAATGTGTGCTCAGAATCGGAAAGAAGTAATTATTTTGTGTTCACTTCAACTTGTGAGAGAAATGGGAGCAAAAACAAAGTGCTGTGTTTGTATTTTTGTATAGTAAGCAGTATTTACAGTTTGTTTCAGGTGCCCTCATGTGGCCCCAAAATCAACTCGTTGTATTGTGACAACCTCATCTGACTCTGTGTCCTGTAATGGGCTTTCACAGCCAACTTAACTCCTTTCTCATACTTTGCAATATGAAATAATTTGTAGGCACTCCTTCCTGTCACATGCTGCTGATATAATGAAGGCAAGCTGCTCCACGATGGAGGTATAATATAATGATGACTAAAGCGCAAAACAGATTTGGAGCACTACTCAGTTCGCACGTCAACATTTGAGAGCACACAGACTCGGATTCATTAAATCAGAGTCAGATTTCAGTGTGCAACACTGATCATGCGCAGGCTTGTTTATGAGTCTGCTTTCTCTCAGTTTTCTCCGGCTGTTTCGGCTGCTTCTGATCATAAGAGATCACAGTTTTGACAAGCAAGCTGGACGCAACCACATCCAGAAATCAGGTGCTTCAGCTTGTCAGCTTTTGAATATATTGCTTTCTTTGCAAGGAGCTATTGGCAACCATAAGATTACTGTGGACATTTGAGTTACATATTTTATGCCGTGTGCCTCATTGTTATGAATCTGCAAAGTTCAGCTGAATTGCAGTGATCCAACTGATCCTCATACACAGCCAGTTTATTCATACCAGTGTGCCAGATTTGAGCCAAGCCTATCCTGACCAATACTGTCATTCTGAATGATAATATTATATAATAATGTATTTAAATTCTTAGTTTTTCAATCCCACGTGGACTTGGATCAGATCACAGTAAACACAACCGTCCCATATCAGGCTCATTAGCTTTCTGGGGTATCGTTCTGCTCAGAAGTGATAATGAGCCTCATGCATAAATATTCTCTGTAAAACTTTTTCTTTATGGAAACTGATAATGAATAAAAAACATTTGGTTCAGAAAAACTAGACACCCTAGAAATAGACGTTAACACGAAGCGACGACGACGACGATGAGGATGACATGAATCTACTAATTACTTTTAAATTAATTTGAATCTCAAACTGACTCATGGCTAGATCCCTTGCCATCAAATTTAAGCGTCTGGAGCTGATACAGACATCGAGTACTCTTCGTTGCCACCTGGTGGTTATATAATCCCCGATGAAGATTTTATTTTGTGATCACTTTAAGGTCAAACGGAACAGGTGATGCTCAGTTTCAGTTGGTGTGTTGCTGGCTCTTTCAAATCTGTGCATGTATACAGTACCCTCACATGTATGTACATATGGTATTGTTGCATTTTATTTGGTGTCTATGAGTGAGTATAATTTGATGCAGCTCCATAAAAAAATGTGGATCTGGCAGATTTAAATAGATTTTTAGCAGAAACAGATTTAGCTAGATTGAATTAAAGAGGACTGCTGGGCCTTGGCGGAGGTATGCGCTCTACTGAGTGCTGACAGTGCAAGCGTCTAATTTTCTATCTTTAAGTAACTTAACAGACAATTTACTCTTTCTTCTACAGCGTGGGCCTTCCACTCACCTAAAGTGTAGTTTGTGTTTATTCAGATGTTGATGATGGTTATAAAACTCCTCGGCAAATCGAGGAGACGGAAAGGGTCATGTCTGGCAGTACTTCAGCACGCACACACAGGAACACATTGCAGGTCAAATTGTGAGAATAATGTCTCTTCGTGGCCTCACATGCACCTGCTGCTGGGACCTCATGGTGGAAATGTAAGTGCAATAGAGGACGAGGCACTCAATCAACTGGAGCACAAAGGGCTTCTCGCTGAACCCATTTTCCTTCTTTCCTGTGTGTTAACCTTGCATGTCTGCACGAGAGCGAAAGAAAGAGGGAGACAGAGAGTCTGTGTGTTTGCATTGAGGCCGCAGAATTGCTGATGCCTCTCCTTTGGGCCCTGTCAAGCACACTCATCATCAGTGTTTACAATGAACAACACTGGGAGAAACTCCCTGTAATTCCAGGAGGCCTGAAGGCAGCCGAGGCTTGAGGGAGTCAGGAGCCGGGGGGACATTGTTCTGTTTTTGGAAAAAGCCCGCGGGGCTGTCTGTTTGGCAGTTCTGAAGGACGTACTCAACTCACGGTGAAGTCACAGTTTGTGATGTCATGAATTCAGATTGATTTATGCAGCGACAGAAGTTCTTCAGTCAGAGCAGCTCACCGGTTCTGTGGTTGCCCTCAGGCAAAGCTGATTTATGTTGGCTGAATACTGGAGAGGAGCCGGCTCATTGTTTTATAAAAGACACTACATCACTGCTTTACTGGTTGTATGTTTCCACCAACTGTTTGATTTAAAGCCACTATCGGTCTCACTCACAGTTCAAACTTGATGGCATAGTTTGACATTTCGGGAAATACACTTATTTGCTTACTTGCTGAGTCCTGGCAGCCAACCAGTTGAGACTCCGAGAAGCTGGGCCTACTGCCTGGGCCAAGAACTGATCCGGCACAAAACACCTTTAAAACCATAATGTGTCGTTTTTTCACTTTAATGTTTTCATGAATTCAACAAATGAGCTAAACCATAGAGGCGCTGATGCGTTCAGGTCAGGCTGGCTTTCTCCCCTGCATCGTACTAAGCTATGCAAAGCGTCTGGCTATGACTTCATACTTAACAGACGTGAGAGTGGTATCGATCTCCTCATCTGACTCTAGACAGGAAAGCAAGTCTCTCCGTCTGCTACACGCCTCTAATTCATCCCCTCCTGCACACTCACTCCACTTCAGTGTGAGCAGAGTTGGGGTAATTCTGCTTCTTCTCCACCTCAGCCAATAAGAATGAACCAGATCAGATGTCCAAGAGTAATGAAGGAGCAAGAAATTACACTACAAATGCCAGATGAAATAGCTGAGACTCTGCTGCCCTCAGTTCAGACTGTCAGGCGTGCAAATTCCTCCTCCTCCTCTAGGATTAGCTGACTAAAGTCCTGTCGCTTGGTAATACAACAACATATGTAATGTGAAGCATTAAAGGTGTAATTTTTAAGAAATTCCCAAATAGTTTTGGAAGGAGCAACAGAACAGCTAAATGCTTCTCACTATACTCATTGCTTAGGTCATCTTTGGCTGTATCGACTGGCTGCATTTAGCAAGTAGCTTAGTGTCCAGAGAAAGTAGGGCATCAGTAACCGCTGTAGAAAGTAATGTAGAGGTGGAACAATTTCACGTCTTACTCAGTGAATCAACAACTTACTTTAACTAAACCAGAGGTGATGGTGAAAAGACAAATCAAGACTGTTTCGGTGAGTTTTATTTTATTTACGTGAGTTTGAAAGAAGTGTGTTTTACTGTCATTTAAGGAGGCAATTAAATTTATCTGCTCTCATGTAAAGAGAGAAACTTAATTCAGATACTTAATTATAATTATTGCCGGAAAATTACTTTTACTAGTACATTTGATATCAGATACTTTAAAGGAGCACTATGTCATTTTGAGGATGAAACTTTAAGAGAGGAAAATCGTCACATATTGATTTTCATGACTGAAAAAACTGAACAAACAAACTAACTAACAAGACAATTTCACTGAGCGGGTTTACATAAAAACTAGATTAAATTTTATGACAAACCTCGACTTTCTTGACACATATGATGTTTGTCAATTTAAAAGATAATTTTACAAGTCAAGAAAGTCGCAGTGTGTAAAATATCATCTAGTTTTGTGTAAAACTGCTCAGTGAACTACACCGACCGTCTTGCTCAACACACATCACCAGAAGAGTTGACTTTATTCGCAAAATTGTATTTTAACATTATTAATGACATTTCGACTTTTTTTCTTGAAGTGCAAAATGAAAAAAAAAGACGTCCTCCTCTCATTTTTTTTAACGCTCTTCTGAAGGTTTAAAGTTATTTGTCTCTCTCCATTCACTATCATACCAAGATTTTCTGAAATAAGACTCCACCGGACGGGGCGTGGCTTCAGCTCTTTATTGCTTGACGAGGGTAGCGCATGCGTGGGAGGAGAGACGCTGCCTGACAGTCAAATTTCCGGGCAAACATACACAAATAAATACACCGAAAACCGCCCACAGGTTTGACTGCTGATCCAAGTCACACATTTAATTTTTGAATCAGACCCGCCTAACCAGACAGGAACTGTAAACCGCACCAGGCTGTAATGTTGGCAACAAAAGGAAATTAAAAAAAAAAAAAAAAACTAACCCAAACATCTCCAACTAAGGAGAGTGGGCACGGTCAATTACTCTCCATTCAGCACCGAGATGATGTGAGAGCCAGTTGCGGGGCCGCTCCTCCACCGCATCCCGCCTCCGCCCAGCCCCTCCTGCCAGCTGCCACTTGCAGTAGTGGTGATGCTGCTCCCTGCTGCGTGGAGGAGGAGAGAGAGCGCGTCCGCTGCCCAATGACAGCGCAGGATGCTGAGAGAGGCTGCTGGGGTGAATGGAGGCGACAAGATGCCGTCTAGAGCGGCGAAGGAGAGGAATTAACATCGATCAAGGTACATTTGCTCCTTTTTTTATTCCGCTCCCACTCGATCTGCGCTGCGTTACAGAGCTGAAGACAGTGGAAACCCGGGAGGTGTCTAAAAAAAAAAGAGCTCCGGCTGTGTCCGTTTAAAAAAAAAAAAAAAACCCTTCTCGTGTCGTGCTCGTTGATTGCATGCACACAGCCAGTCAGTGCTCACTTGATTTGATACCGGTGCATTTGCATTTTAAAACGCCATGTCGATGCGATGGAGCAGCATTTCAAAATAAAGGTTTTTTTTCCAGTCGGAGGGTTAGACTAATATTTCATCGGTGTGGTCAGGTGCTCGACGCGCACCACGCTGGAGCCATCGAAAATGTAGGCCCGGTCATCTGTCAGTGGCTCGGTCGTGCTTCCTATGCTGCATCAGATGTAACTGAGCCTTACACACGCGTCAGAAGACATTACGATAAACAGGGTGTTTTATTTTAACAAAACATCTGTCTGTGCGTGATTAGGATGCAACATCTGTCCGGGGACGCTTCACACATTCTCGAGCCATTTCTTATTCATAGGCAGGACTTAGGATGGTGCCCACAGAGGCCATCTGTAATGGCACATTCACATCTTCTCATCCATCCATCCAACCAACCGTTGAAGTCAATGGGAATCACGGGGGCGTCAGACTCTGTAGTAGAATACGTGATGAGGAGGCTGCATGTGTTGCACCGCACTGATGGCAGGCTTTCCTCTTTTCACAATTTCTCCATCATCATCCCCATTGTAAAGGCTGTCTATTTATAGAGAAATGCCTGCCCTAGACATGCGCCCTGACCTCAAATCTCACAGTCAAAGAACCGTGGCTTCAAACCAGGAGTCTTATTCAACACAGCCCTGTCAGAGTGGGGACAAAATGCCTGCTTGCTGGGCTCTCAAAATGTCATGATAGCCTTGTAGGAAAGAGTCCTCCCTGACTCCACAGATACACTCAGCAGCAGCAGCGGCGGCAGCAGCATCGCCTGTGGTGAAATCTTTGTCTCAGAACATCTGTATCCTCCCCGCTGTTAACGCACCACTGCTCTGCGAATTGCCTCTGATCATTTCTTCATACTGGCATTTGCAGACAGGTTTTCAGGGTCCTGGTTAGCTGTAGTTGCTCCTGAGCAGTGTGAGCGTGACGTCTGGAGAGAAATCAATGACACGGACAGTGAGGCCATGAGGTGCAAAAAAGCTGCAACAGCCTTGAGCAGACATTCATAATTGATTGGAAAATAAGCATTAGTAATTTTGGTCTCATTTCATGCATCTTCTGTGTGTTGCCAACCATTGTAAAGTAACTGTAGTGCGGGGGTGGTGTCCAGGATTACAGTTGGCATTCTCAGCTGGCATCCCCTGTGGTTCTCCACTGTTCTCACTGTTTTCTGCAATAAAACCATACTCTCTTATTGGTCGTTTCCCCCTGCTCAGCCTCCTGAGGAGTGTGCTTCTGTGCTGTGTGGATGTGTGTGGGTGAAATCTGTTAACATCAGGGCTGGGTAACATCCATATCATCGCGATATCAGACTATATATCGTCTTAGATTTAGGATATTGTTATATCGTCATATGGCAACGTAAAGTGTTGTCGACCCCTGGTTTTAAAAGCTGCATCGCAGTAAATCAGTGTCATTTTCTAAACGTATCAGACTGTTCTACCTGTGCTAATACTTGCCTTTGCCCACTTAGACATTATATCCACAATCCTGATGATTACTGAGCAAAAAATTAAAGTAAGGACCAGAGTAATATTTTGTCATTGGTGTAGACAATGATTGTCAGGGATTTGTAGACAGCTTATTCAGTATTCTACTTATATGTCCACTGTACAAGTGCTGATACAATTAATCAACTGACAGAAAAAACAATGACACTTATTTATGAAACTGTGTAAATGTTTAAAACAGTGGTGTTATTGTTGGTGCTGCTGTTGCAAAGACAACTGGACCGTTTTTTTTTCCCTCAGAATCACAAATAACAAGTCTACAGGACGAAACTTGAGTTTATCCAATCATTTAGTCTTTAATATAAATGGATCGCCATTTAACCTTTCTGTTCCCATGTGACAGTGTGTCCGGTGGCAGACAGAATAAAGTAATTTATCAAACAGAGCATGTACTTGGCATAGACTGGCAAAATCAAATATCACATCATTTTGACCAAATACTTGATATTGATGTTGCAACAATAATGTAGGGATGACTTTTGTTGTTTTCACAAACTATTAACATAATGACATTTCTGATAAATAGTCATCATTAATGTAAGTATATTGACTAAATGGATAAAGGCAAGTACTAGAAAGAGTAGAACAGTCTGATAAGTTTAGAAAATGACATCAATTCACCGTAAAGCAGCTTTTAGAACCAGGAAAAGACAACACTAATGTCAATCCCGACATCCAAAATGTAAGATGATGTATATTCTGATATCATGATAACAATATGATATTGATGAATTGCCTGGCCCGATCAACAGATAATGAAAATGTTCACTTAGTAGCAGCCATGCACCTGCTTGATCACCCCTCATGGATTTCAGTTTTCCCATTCCAATGCTTCAAAGCTCCAGGCGATCAATCAGTACAGTCTGTGACTGTTGCACACCCATGTGATTAGAGTGTGCGTGAGTTGGTGGACAGAAAAGCAGAAACACTGTACTGTACAATACAAAGGCGAGCAAGCAGCAGTTAAGTGAAGATGTTTGATTTGAGACTTATTTAATTTCTTTCAAGCAACGTTTGCTTGACTACCGGTCCTCACCCCGGTGCAGTTTCCCTCTGTTTTGCATATGTCACCATGATTTTCTAGAGGAAATATTTCTGGCATTTGAGCCATTACTGAATAGCTGACAGTGAAGATTGGCAGGAAGCATTAGGAGCGAGGGGGAGGACACATGCAACAAAGATCCCCAGCTGGAATCAAAGCGTGGAAGTCGCGGTCAAATGGCACACATCCCAGATCACTGGCCCACCAGCGCAGGCACAGTTGGCATCATTTTGTAAAAACTTTTCCCCTCATCACATTACACAGTTTTCCTGCATTTCACAATTACAAAGGCAGCTACATGAGTGAATCACAGCTCAAGTTGAATATCACTAAAAAAGCGTTGGTAACGGGGCTGACAAACACGGAAACACAGAAGTTTTGAGGCAAAAACAAGCAGGAGAGTCACTGCCTGAATCAGTGGTGACATGTAGAGAAATGGCGGCACCACACACAGAAAAACCTCATTAAAGAGGACCAGTCATGAAAAGTTGATCCTAACAAACACTGACCGAATGATGCTGAGCAGGATATTTTACCACAATATGGCCTCAAAAAACGTCCACTGGCTTGCATCGTCGTCACCGACATTTTCACCACAAAGGACAAACGTCATGAGGCTCAGCAGGGTGTATATACAGCAGCAGGTCAGTTCTAAATTGTCACAAGACATTTCGCCTGTGCCGGCCATTGGCTCCGCCAACCGGACTTCACAGACCTGACGTGGCAAGCTTGACCACTGTAGATAAGAGCTGCAGTGTTTGCTAGTTGCATATATCTGCATATTTAGATTTTAATTTGTGTCTCTCAAAGGCACTAAAGAAGAAAAGGAGATATTATTCCACACTGTTCATAGGCTCCCAATGCCTGAATCTGAGCACATGCTCTGTCCAAGCCTTTCAACAAATTTTACTTGATGTGTTCTGTCGTTTTAAATGTGTCCCATCCCATCTCTAGACACATTTAACTTAATACAGCTAGCAGAGATGATAGCGTCCTGTCTGATCTCCTCTGCCGGGTCGCAGCGATTGGCCCCCCTGGCCGAGCGTTTCCACACAGACGATGCTTCAGCGAATGCAGCTGAGTGTTCCTGTCATCCAAAATCTTAGGGGAGACCTGTTGACACGTGGTTGTCGGTGCCCTGAATTTTTATTTCATCTGTCCCTCAAAGAGAAAAACAAGAGAATATGCATGAAGCAAAAGAGAAGGCTCACATGGAGCCTGCAGGCTGTCATGTCACCTACTTTTTTTTTTTTTCTCACCTTTTGGAAACTTGTGCTACCGTAACAAGGTGCTTCGTCTCTGTTAGCCCAGGCATAGTCACCATGGCAACTGGGTCCGAGCAGCAAGTGTCACCAGAGGAGAGAAAGTACCGTAGTTCACTTTGATGGAAGAGGCTAATTCTTTTTTTGGTTCACAGACGGTCCAATATTATTCATCACCAGACAGCCGGTGACGTTAACAAACTCCGTCTCTGTCTTCAGCATTTGTTGTTTAACAGCTTTGTTTGTTTTACCTACGAAGATATCCACCATCTGACACTGCCATCATGTGATCATGTGTCACCTCGGGCTCTAAATGTATTATAAACTGTGATATATCTGCGGTGTGAAATGGAAGAACCATTATTACAGCATTAAAAATTAAGGCTTCCACATCCTCTTCCTCTTGGTAGCCAGCAGGATCTGCAGTATTTTTAAAGTCTTTTCATTTATGCCATTGTAATTACTTTTGGTCAAGGAGGTCATGTGTTCGTCTCTGTTCATTTGTTGGTCGGTTGGTTTGTCAGCAGGATTCCACAAAAACTCCTAAAGGGATTTCCATTAAAAGTTTTAGGGAGGACGGGTCTCAGCTCAGAACAGACCTCATTAGTTTTAGGTGTAGATTCACATAAAGGGATACATCCATGAATCCATCTTTCTTTCTTTAACATTGCGAGACAGGGCATTATTCAACATTTTTGTTAATTTCTCAGGTATTTATTTATGCACGGAAAATCAGGTGGCTAGTATCTATGCGTGAGTACAAAAGGAGCGTATGCCTTGGCAGAGGTATGCGCTCTAAATCTAGTTAAATTTGTGGCTAGAAAAGCTGGATAGATTATTGTGACTGGTGTGGCATCCCTTGTTTGTTTAATGTATAAAATCCAGCAGAGGATTATGATCACGTTAGCTGTCTTCTGTAGACTTCTATTGCATCGAGTTGAGGGTATTGTATTGGTTGTAGTGTTTGGTGCAACACAGTGGTGTATGTTGGTTTATTCTCTAACAGCACAAACAGCTCTGTTTCTGTGTATTTCTGATCTTTTACTTTATTTCAGTTTCTGACACTCATTATAATAAGTAATAAACCCTGAATCCAACCATCACTGTGTTCTCTTCAGAAAATATGAGAGTTGATCATGTGGGAGTCAGAGAGCTCACTCACTGTTAAAGGAGACATGTGCTCCTCTGAAGGTTCATCATTTTATTTTGAGTTACTTCACATGCTTTAACGAGCGAAAAACATCAGTTTTCTCCTACTGTCCGGTGCTGCAGCTTTGTATTCGCCCTCGCTCTGTTTTAGCTCCTGTCTCTTTCAAGACCCCCTTCCGAATACCCAGTCTGCTCTGATTGGTCCACTCACACATGCCTGACCTGGCACAGCTAACAGCAACAGAGCAACTGTGCTAAATTAATTCTAACTTGCCAATCTAGCAGCTAGACATAAATTATGCTAAAGTGTGCCATGGTGACGTAGGATGATGTCACAAAGATACAGGATTAAAGGCGGGATTATTGACGAGGCGTTTCAGGAGCAAAGTTTTCTGTGGGAGAGAAGAGCTACTGTTGGTGAACATTCCAGATCTTTTACATGCAAAATGTCCAATATAAAACACTGAAGTAAAGGAAAGAAATGACAAAGCATAATAGGTCTCCTTTAACTCTGATACTACCACTAATTTAAAGAACTTGATGAACTTGGTGTGATATAAGATATATTCTGCAGTATAAAGGGACTGAAACTTGTATTTCATTTTGCAGTTCTGTCTTGTAAACTGACAGCTAAATAAACCTTGATCCATGACATTGTATCCCATGTCTTAATTAGTCTATTAATTAGCTGATACACTGAGTGGCTGTAAAGCTGCACTGTCTGTCCTGACTGTATTAGCAGCATTAATGGGATGGAGATAAATGTTGGCCAGTGGGAGATCCGGGATGATGCTGGGAAATTCCTGAATGCCATTTGAAATAGTAGCCACATAAAATGTGACAGATTGCTGCTGATGTTGACTAATCCAGTCTTAAAGCCAACTGCAGCAGCGTCTCGCGGGCCAGATCGGTTCGTTTAAACTTGCTCAGTATCTGAGGGGCGTAATGGTGTATTTTTACAAGTGAATGCATTTCGTTTGATCTGACTTGTACAAACAGTAGTTGTTCATCTAACAGGTGCTTCTCTCTTGTTTCCTCAGATCCGACTTTGATGTGCTCCACCTATTAAGGCATGAAATAACTCACCCATGTGCGGTTCAGAGAGTCAGAGCAGCCTCATTTCAGTGCGCCCCTGTTAAAGGACCCTCTGGTGGCTTTCCCGCCGATTCACAGGACATGTACGGCAGTGCCAGAGCTGTAGGCCATATAGAGAGCAGCCCCGCACGGTCCCCGCGCCTGCCAAGGTCCCCCAGACTGGGCCATCGGAGGGCCAACAGCGGGGGCGGGGGTGGTGCGGGGGGCAAGACGCTCTCCATGGAGAACATCCAGTCCCTCAATGCTGCCTATGCCACTTCGGGGCCCATGTACCTGAGCGACCACGAGGGCGTGGGCTCCACTGCCACCTACCCAAAAGGCACTATGACTCTCGGTCGCGCCACCAGTCGGGCCATGTACGGGGGCCGCGTCACAGCCATGGGCAGCAGTCCCAACATCGCTTCAGTGGGGCTGCCCCATCACGCTGACCTTCTGTCTTACAGTGACCTGGGTTCCATCTCCATGCTGCACCACCACCACCACCACCAGGGGGTGCCCTCTGCCCTGCTGAGGCAGGCAGTGCGGGGCAGTGGGGGGGAGCTGCTGGAGATGCAGGCCCAGCTCAGGGATATGCAGAGGGAGAATGAGCTGCTGCGCAGAGAGCTTGACCTGAAGGACAGTAAGTTGGGATCTTCCACCAACAGCATCAAGAGCTTCTGGAGTCCAGAGCTGAAGAAGGAGAGGATAATGAGGAAAGAGGAGGCGGCTCGCACATCAATCCTCAAAGAGCAGATGAGAGTCACTCACGAGGAGAACCAGGTGAGAACAGCCCTCTCAGCTGTCATGATCCACTCTTATTTCAGCCGCTGCCAGTCTGTTGTCTTTCTGTTTTCTTTTTGGATCTGTGTGTTTCTGCTTTTCGCCATTTCTCTTTCTCTGCAATAGACCGCTGTCATCCTCAATCCAAGAATTCACAGAAATATTGCAGTCAGTCGTGTTGTTTCGATGCTTGTGGAAACCTTTCTGGAAAGAGTTCTTTGTGTGCATGAATATTAACACACACTCTCCACGCATTGTACAGAATCAATGTCAGAGACACCACTCGAGCCACAGGAAATACAAAACCCTTTAATCTAGTCGTCTATAATCTAGTTTTTGAAACCCGAGCCTTGCGCTTTGGAAGAAACCATTTAATAATCCACAGATTTGACAGAAAACCTGCTCTCAATTACGATAAAATGAAAAGCATGTTGACGCTGCCAACAGGTGAAAGGTAACTTCTGCACACAATCTGGCCACAGCATGAGTTGGTTTTAGTTTATTCTCAGAGGTTATCATCAGATTGACCCCAGTGTGTGCCATGTCAGAAGGTTTTTTTTGTTGCTTGCTTCAATGTGGGTGTGTAGTCATGGCCCAGTTAAATCAGTTACTGACAAGAGCAGGCACGAGGCCCAGAGACGGATGTCAGAGATGCTTAAACACTCTCAGTCGTACTGTTTCTCTCTCCTCCCTTTTCCTCCGTGTTTCCTTTACGTATTCTGACTTTGATCATCTCTCACTGTCAGTTCAGCTGGCCTCCACTACCTTCAAGTAGATATAAACAGTCTGACTGAATGTAGAAAAGTGTAAATTTGCGGTTAAATTCTTCCTCTAAATTCAACAAACTCTCCCCACGCTCATTTTTCTGACAGTCGTGTGAAAATTAGGTTCTGAAAAATGGAAATAAAGGCTGATTTTGGTGTTTAATCTCAGATGCAGGGTTACATTATCCTCTACACTTGTCTTTGGGAAAAATATGTATAACAGCAAATCACTTGCTCACTTACAGTGCAGACATACTGTTTGGATATAAAGCTCTCTGTCGTTTGATATTGCAGCTGCAAGGAAAAAAGTGCACAACACACAGAGGTGGATTGTGCAATAGGTCAGCGTATTGCTCGACCAGCTAGATTGAGCTCTACAGCGTGTCTTCCTTTTTTCCTTTTGGAGGTGGGCTGTAGCATGATGCAGCTAATTGCACCCCCCCCAGCAACGTAAAGGTTGGATTTTGCCAGCTGGTTGTGGTCTTTGTGCCAGTCTGTCAGCGTTTCTGTCCATCTGGTTGAGTGATGCCGTCAGACTCTGGGCAGCCAGTAGGCCACTCATTACTCAAAGCGGCAGACGCTGTCACTCCGCCCTTCAAGGTCACCGCAGGATGCCATTAGCGTGACCCTTAAATGTCTGTATTTGCGCCTGTCTGCTTGCATTTCTGTATATGGTGAAACAAATGGCTTACCTGAGTTGAGTGAAGCTGCCTGCTCATCCCTGAAGCAAGTGCCGTGCTGCTAAAGGGAAGGATGTCGAGCCTGAAAATTGGATGGGTTTTTACCTGCCGGTGATCCCTCGAGGGGAGCCGGAGGAACCTTGAGTCCTTTATATCTCCATGATTCATGGAAATGTGTAGGGACAGTGTTTGGGAGGAGGACGTGCCACCGACAGGGCCCGAGCCATTCATCATTTCACTTATTCCTTATGCTCAGCGCGATTAAAAACTCAGCGTGAATCCTTGAATATATTTTTAGCTCGGCTTCATGTGGGAGCTGAATGTGTCCATGAGAATATGAAAGCTGTTCAGTGTGGGCTTTCATGCCTTTGTGCTCGATACAAAGAGAAGACTTGTTTTTTTTTTATCCTCAGCCTTGTCCATCAGCGTTCGCTCTGACTCTGCACTGAACTATATTTATATCCTTCCTGGTAGGGTTCATTAATGAAGTATGTCGGCTAATAAAAGGCAGATGTGCCGTGTTACTATAATTGGCCGTTTCTATCTTGATTTCTGGGCTGTGAGGCGTCCTTACGTAAGTGTATACTTACGGTGGGATGGTTTTAGAGGCTGACTGAGGAGCAAATTGCCTCATTAATAATGGAGCAATTTCAGGCCAATCATTACATCTGTCTTATAGTGCCCTTTGCGATTGCATCAGGTGCCTCAGGCTTCTATTAGCTCGAGCAAATGCCATGCATTATTTACTTTGTGAAAAATAAGATCTGGTTATATTTGCTTCTTTTTAGGAAAAGAGGAAATCCAATCAGGCATCAGAGTTTGTCTTTTATCTGTAGAGCGCACTCTCCACTGCGAGTGAAATACCAACCACAGCCTGCAGAGCTTTAATCAAGACAGTCAATGGTCATGATGGCTGGAGGTAACGATTAGTCCAGGACTGATTTGTGAGGTGCATTTTTAATGTACTGAAGCTCGGGCTGTTACAATGCTGAGCTACTATCTTGACTTGAATTCAGCAGTTTTTTTTTTGTTTTTTTTTGTCGTGCCGAAGCTGGACGAGAGCTGCTGGAGGGAAGTGTGTGAGCTAGAGCGTACCATATCTGACTGAGTCATGACCACTGCTGCTCAGCCACCCAGTCAGCCCTCATCAATGCAATCCCCAAAATGGAGGCTGAGGCTCCCATATCGCCCTGCTCTGTCTGTGCATGGATACCATGTCTGAGACATGACATATTTTTATAATCTTTTACTGTGAGCTGCACACTGTGACATGTCACTGAGGAGCAGAAGTGTGAACATGTGAACAGGTTTGTGTCTCTGCACAGTGTGTTACTCCTGTATGTGCGTACAGTCTGCTGTGTGCACTCTTTGTCTGCTATTTGTGTTTGTGCCAGATGCTAATGTGTGCAGAGGTTTAGTCATAAGCAGCAGTCTGTATTTTGTTTTGTGAGAGTCACAATAATTTGTTTGCACGTGTGATTCAGCAGGTGTGCACACTACGCAGCGTACATTAATGCAGTACGTTGAGTTAACATCCACACTTGCAGCTGTCATATGCACACGATGAGCCGAGGTGGTGATGTTTGTGGTGGTGTCGTGACACGGTGAGCTCACGAGGACACAGGACGTATCATGTGAACAGCCCAAAGAGCCCGTTGATACTTCCTGTGGCAAACCCAGCCCCTCGTCTGAGCACATAAGATGGCTGCTGCCTCATCCAGAGGACAGGAAGGTGATGAAACGAGGAGTCTCTCTTCCTCACTTCATCTCAACAAGATGAGATGAAATGCAGAGAAGCAGGGAACATTCACAGAGGGTAAAGCTGGTGAGATTAAGGTGGGAGTGGAGGGTGGAGGAACAAAGCAAAGCGGATAAGATGTGTTACAGTTGGCTGGTGCCTTTTTTCTCCAGAACAGCACAGTTTCAGATTAGAGCAGAGCCAACAGGGCAAAAATGTCCATCTTGACAAGTAACGTAAGAATCCAGTAATAAAGAGATATCCTCTCTGAACCTGGAAAAAACGGGAATTAGACAGCAGAACAAAACCCACACTTTCCTGCTGAATTTTCCTCTTTTTAGGGGCAGTCGTGACTCAGGAGGTAGTCCACGAAGGGTCCTCCACTAATTTTAGGGTTTGGGAGTTTGATCCCTGGCTCAAATGAAGTATATCCTTAATATTGATGACTTAGTGTCGATGTAAGTAGCAACTCATTCCTTGTTTCTTTGTTCCTTATGGTCTGGAGCTCTGACTGAACTAACTTAACTGTACACTTTTCCCAGCTTTGGTACACCCACTGTGACACTTCCTTCATGAGCTCAAGAAAAAAAAACAATCATATTGATCCTTTGGCACATTATTTATGAATGACTCTGGATTTTGTGAAGGCATTAATTTGGTGACATTTCTGTAGGTGAAGCCTAGCCTTTGTATTTACTTGAATAGTTTATTGATCGTGTGATTGCCTGTGCCGTCTACCAAGACAGGCTGTCTGGTTTTAATACAGAATCACTGTTAAATTATAGCTTCACCTCACTATTACCCAGACGCTTCATAAATGGGAAGCCAATGATTTAATATGTAGCATTAAATCATATACCTGTCATACGTAGTACATAAGCCAGAGCCTAGTGTTGTTCTGGTGCATGTGCAGCCTGTATTGACACTGTACAGCTATTATAAACAGGATATAGGCTGACAGTTCACTAACAATGCAGAGGTAATTGTTCAGATTTCTCCCGAAGACCTGGGACCAGACCTCGATGTGTAAGATCAATTGAAAAGGGAAGAAAAATATTCCTTCACAGGATATTATTAAAAAAGATATCTACATTTTAAAATAATATTTCTATAATAGTTTTACTTTTGTAGGAGTCATCATCATCGTTATCGTTATTATCACGAGTGTAATCTGTCCGACTGAGAGGGCCATCTTTAAATCTTTAAGGGACTCGACGCTGTAAATGCTGAGATTAAAAAATGTACGTGTATGCGTGTGTGCACACTTAATATTATGATTAACAGAAGCCTAAAGAGTGATCAGTCTTTGGCTTTATCAGAGTAAATATTGATCAGTCTGCTGATATTTGCACATGTATATCTTATACTCTTCAGATAGTACAAAGTAATATAGACTGTAAAGAAAATATCATTCATTATTCAGAATTCACTTTTACTCGCCTCCTCTGCTCTCTACCGTTCTTTTAGCTGAGCAGCGATTAATAAATGTCGCGTTTGCTGCCGTCGCCGTGGGTGTAATTGTACATTGTCAGCCATCACGGCATACGACACAGAGATTAGGAATGTAGTAAGCAGTAGGCCGCTGTGACTCAGCGCTTCAGAGCTGTCCATCTGTCAGATTCAACACACCCACTCTCTCTTAAAGCACACACATATACAGAATACCACACATATAGCAGCTCCATAGGCTCCTGTGCCACCTGGTCACAGAACTGAATGCCACCAGCCGCGAGTATCAATCTGTGTAGCCGATCAGAGCAGCTTTAAGTTCATGTGTTCACAGTTTATATGTCTGCCTGAACAACACATTTTTTGGTGAAGTCAGGGATGTCGGTCGGCTTGTTTGTCCATCACTTCGGTCCAGACTGAAATATCCCAACAGCTATTGAATGAATTGCCATGAGAGAATATTGATATTTTTAACTGAAGACCATCTCACAATGGGGTCACATCAGCTGGCACACCAATGAACCACGCCCATTTTCAAACTGTATCTTGAACGGTCATGGCGCTATCTCGCAGATAAAAATCTGTCTACAGATGGACAGACAGAAGGACAGATGGACAGATGGACGTACGCACGAATGGACAGACAGTCACATACAGATATATAAACACCTGGCAAAGAACTACAAATCACTTCTGTGTTAGTTCCCTCTACAAAAGGTGTCCCCAGGACAACATTTTACAATGATGACACGCACAGGCACAGAAACTAAAAACATCACCAGCCGATGCTGCCACAGCTCGTAATAATGCACCAGGTCAGAGGGTTCTTGTACAATTTACAGCATTAGTTCTGTCAGAGTCTCTCATATCCAACCAAACTTGGTATTGTACCTGAAACAACCCTAACCAAATCAGTGATGAATATAATCAAATCTGATGCAATCCAATTTGGACCTTGTGGATGAGAATCAAATTGATTGGGTAAATCAGTGGCGACACCCAGCTCTAGCCGCCAGCCTGCCTGTAGACTCTTAGTATTGTTAATTCACAGTTAAACCCATGTGACAATGCAAACATTGTTTAAAAAAATCTGCCTCGAGTATGCGTCTGTGTGTGTAATCAAGCTGCATGTAAGCGGATATAGCCTCTGGCATTTTAGATGAGTTTTTCGGGGGGTGAAATGACAGAATGGGACTCGTTGTCTGTTGTAGCTCTCAGAAGGATTTTGTGTTTCTGCACAAAAGGATTTCTGACAGGCAGTTACCCCTGGCTGCCCCAGGTGTCAGTGAAAGGCGGGAGCACTGTAGCTCAACATCCTCCTCGGACTCCGAGAAACCTCTGGAAGCTCAATTTTTAGGATATGCAGCGAAACAGAAGCCTTCTCTTGAGGCAGGATGACCACAACGTCAATATCCGCTGAGTCATGACTGACTCACAGGAACTGGTACAGTTCTGCTGGAGGATCCTGGAGGAAAAGCCTTGCAGTCATTTTCACCTACAGAGCAATTATTCAAATGGAGTCACTGGACTGTCTCGTGCAGTTTAGTTCCAAGACGGCAGGTTATTGATCAGGGCAGAGAGGGGGAGGACTGATGAGACGGGGAGAGGGAGCAGTGTCATGGGAGATTAGAGACAGAAGATATGAGGAGAGAGAGAAAAGGTTTCAGTTTAACAGTTTGGACACTGCTCCAGGCCACGATAAAATGGATTTAGTACAAGAAGGGCAGCAGCAGGTCAATATGTGCAGGGACTTAATGTTTGATGGTTAAGATGAGGTGTGTTTTAAGTATTTTCTATGCACATTAACACATTATGATTATTCTGCATGTGAGGAAGACAACTGTTTAAACTCTGAAGGTTGGGACAGCAGCCTGCAGGTCGTTTCTTTAGTCTAAATCAGATTTTACGAGTGGAATATCAGCACGTGGTTGCACGTGCATGTAATTGAGAATTTGTGATTCATGTGATTTCTGTTGTCGGACCAACAGCACTGACTCACACAAGGCAGTGTGACCAAAACTGAAGATGGCAGCAGTCAGCAAAACATTCACACAAACACTGCTCTCTGGTGGTTGGAAGAGCTTCACACGCCTACACATCCTGTCTGTTCAGTGCAGACAAAATGAACTGTATGAGAGACGGAAAATACAATTATTTTTTTACTTTAGTATTTTGTTCTTTGAATATGTTTCAAGATTGATACATGGCTTCATTTAATCGTGCTGTGTTAATTGCTTCAATAAATCAGAGCTGCAAATGGTGACTGTTTTAATTATAGATCAATCTGCTAATTGTTTTTCTCAAATAATTGTTTGATCGCTCACAGAAAATAGTGAAAAATGTCCGTCCCAATTTTCCAAAGAGTGAGATGACGTCTTTACATGTCTTGATTTGTAAAAACACGCACATCCAAACCATAAAAGGAGGCAGGTGCTGAGTAGAAAATGAGCAAGAGAAAACTATTTTGGTGCATTTGATATGTGGATATTGGAGCCCTGGTGTGTGCAAGCTGTCTTTTTGTTACTCGTTTTGTAAAAACAGCAATCGAAACAGATGTTCAATTTAATATCACATACACAAACAACCCTCAAATATATATGTTTGAGCAGCTGGAACCAGAGAATGATTTTTTTTCAGAATTGTTTAGTAATTTTGTTTGAAAAAGATGCTGAAATTGTTAATCGATTAATTAAAGTTTTTTAACAAAACCCTAATACCTTATCTCATCATTATCTGATATGTCATTAAAGGGTAACTCCACCAATTTTAAAACATTAACAGTGCGTTCAGAGGTGTTGGGGAGTACTACTGCATATGTTAAAAAGTAGTATAAAGCCTTTTATACCTGGTGCCTACATCACCCACAATGCAACTTGACAACCACTGAGCGACGCTGCTGGAGGCAATTCATCAGATTACATGCATCTTCCTCTGGAACCAGAAAAGGCTTTATGCTACTTTTTTGTCACATAAGCAATAATGACCCTTTAATACTACTACTGTACCAGCTCTGTGGATATTTAAACAAGTGTAATGTGGAGGTTGTTTATGACCATGAATATTAATGCTACTACTAACAACAATATTGGATCTGTCTATATTACATCTAATAGATGTGTGATCATAGTTGATTTTATTGGAACCATTTTTACAGCCATTTAAAAACGCATCTTCATCCCTTTCCAGAAAGGTAACCTCAGTGATAAGTCACATTTTGTCTGTAGGTGTGAGTGAGTAATGTGAGTATGAACAGACAGCTGGACAGACTGAAGGCTGCCTCTCATTTGAAATCTCTGGCTGCTTCGTGTTGATCATCCGTCTCTGTTGCATCATGCTCTGACGCTCTGTTTTTACCATACATTTGTTCTGTTTCTGTTCATTCTGCCCATGCTCTGCAGCTGCTGGATGCCAGGAGAACCAAGGTTTGTCCCTATGTTTGCAACACGTGTTGTGTGCACAACATAGAGTCACCTGCAGTGTGGTGTGTATTTTTCAGACACCTGGCAATCCCCTTTTTCACTCTTACAACCTCCTCTCCTATGAAAGTGGATTATTTCCAGCAGTTCAGCCTGCCTCCTTCTCCTGTCAACCCTCATATGTTCCCCTGTAAACACTGTAAAAAAAAAGAGAGTGATTTGTTTGTTTAATCGTGTCGATCTGAACGTGTGTGGTGCTCCATCCCTCTGTAGAACCACAAACCCTACAGCCCCAGACCTCCTGTAAGTGGGTTTACTTTAACTGTAAGAGTCTGATTCTTTTCCCCGGAGTCCTGTTTGGGCCTTTTTCTGGACGTGGATCGACTTCTCTCTGGAGATACATGCTGAAAGACAGTTTCATAAAGTCAGTCTGTGACAGAAACTCCTAACATCCTAGCCCCTAACATTGTTCTCCTAAACTTAGATCCAATACGATATATTAGGCGTAATAGTGTGTGTTTTTATTGTATTTAATTCTGGACACACACAAAAACATTCTCGGACAAGCAGCATGCCTTCATCAGGCCGTCATCCATGTCCACCACTTACAACTGCCCGTCTAATTAATCATAAGCATACCTTGTTCTATTACACGATGCTTGATCATCTTGCAGAGCCCTTTCATCTTAACCTGACGCCTCCTCTGAGGTTTGAAACACAGTATTTGTATCCAGGCCTGAGTGTCAGAGAGCAAAGACCTCTGCTGCACTGCCGGGAGTCATCAGGGTGGTCTTCTGCTTTGATTAGCAAGTTAACAGCCTCATTAATTCGGCCCACGCGACCAAAAACAGAGCAACATTTTACAGCACACTAATAAACTAATAGGTGTGACAGCTATTTTCAGCATTTAAAAGAATATCTGGCTGTGATTCCAAAGAATTCAAATTTGATTCCTGTTCCAGAATAAAGAAAAAAAATCCTCAAAAAATCCATACTGTCTTCTGACGATAACAGTTTCAGTCTATTTGTCTTTAAGAATAGGTCAGTCATATGTTCCCTGTGTTTGACCTGCATTTTTCCACAGAACTTTGTGCAACAGCACCTCAGAAGTTTAGGAAAAACCCTTTTTTCTCAACTTTATTACAATAACTATGTGTTTGTATGCATGTGTCTGAACTCCGTCAGCATCTCCAGATGACCATCCAGGCTCTGCAGGACGAGCTGCGCACACAGCGGGACCTGAACCACCTGCTGCAGCAGGAGAGCGGTAACCGCTCCGCCTCCGAGCACTTCACCACCATCGAGCTGACGGAGGAGAACTTCCGTCGGCTGCAGGCCGAACATGACAGGCAGGCCAAGGAGCTCTTCCTGCTCAGAAAGACCCTGGAGGAGATGGAGCTGAGGATCGAGACCCAGAAACAGACACTGGGTGCCAGAGACGAGTCCATTAAGAAGCTGCTGGAGATGCTGCAGAGTAAAGGGCTGCCCCCGGGGCCGGGCAGGGTGTCCGAGGAGGAGGAACAGGAGAGAGCCAGGCGCATCGCTGAGGCAGAGGCGCAGCTCGGACACCTGGAGGTCATCCTGGATCAAAAGGAGAAGGAGAACATCCACCTGCGAGAGGTACTCTATGGACAGATATGAATGTATTCAAATTACTGTAAAAGACTTAAAATGAGCTGTTTTGTTACTTTGTCACCACTAGAGGGCAGCGCAGAGTGTCATATAATCAATATGCTCTATTCTGCTGCTTATGCTGAAGCATGTTGATTATGAAATGTAAAGTGAAAACTGCAGATCAGTTGCATGGAATATTTAAAATGTTTTAAAGACAAACGTTATGTGCATTTATGGTGGGGTCAAATGATCCTCCTTCCAGTAGAGGTGCTAACACAGTGTTGCGTGTTTTCTTCAAGGAACTGCACAGAAGAAATCAGCTGCATCAAGATCCAAGCAAAACCAAGGCCCTGCAGACCATCATAGAGATGAAAGTAAGAGCCTGACTCACAATATACAGCCTGATTATATTCACATGCCACAGATGCTATTAGAACTTTATTCTTTATAATTATTCTTTTAAATTATGTTTCATTGAGTAGTTCATATGAAGTCATTTTAATGCCCCTCCACTGGCCAGAGGCAATATGTATTTGTGTTGCCCGTCCGTCTGTGTCTCACTCTCATGACTGCGGATATCTCCGGAACACCTTGAGGGAATTTCCTCAAATCTGTCACAAACATCCACCTTCACTCAAGGGTGAACTTGACTTAATTTGAAGGTAACTGGGACCTCACGTCCGTCCCATTCTCGTAAACATGACACGTCGGGAACACCTTGAGATGATGTCACTACACTTGGCACAAACAGTGTACTCAAGGGTGTCAGTGTTCTTCACTGCTGCTGTACTGTCTGATGACAGTGGGCGCTAATGAGTGCCAAAGCTCCTATTTTCCACCTGAGTGAGAATGATCCGGTGAGCTGCCACACCATATCCACAACTGCTTCCATACAGTCCAGTTCCAGCCTGATAATGTAGCTGGCCTTCCTGAACACCTTGTTGAGACCACTGACCTCAAACCTCGATGCCACCGCTACGAGGAGAAGAGTGCTGGCCACGACAGATCTGCACACACTGAAGGATCTAAATCTCCTCATGAAGAACAGTCTGCTCTGTCCCTTCCTGAAGAGGGCTGCAGTGCTGTCCAGTCCAGTTTGTTTTATTTGGACCCCGAGGTCTTTGCTTCCTCTCGCTGGATCACAGCCGGGACAGGGAGTCTGCTGTTCATCTGGAAGTCCAACACAAGCTTGTTGGTTTTTGTCGATATTGATCGCCAGGTGATTTTCACAGCTCTCTGTCAGTCCTCTGTGCTCTAT
The DNA here is from genome assembly GCA_039737535.1 of Lagodon rhomboides. NCBI lineage: Eukaryota > Metazoa > Chordata > Actinopteri > Spariformes > Sparidae > Lagodon > Lagodon rhomboides. Next base: position 19,925,784 of record CM077785.1, on the reverse strand, counting down.
ACTCTATACCCTCTATAGTCTCTATATTCACTGCAATCATACATGTCAATATACAAAATACACATGGGCCGCCTATATAAGAAAAGGGTTGATAAAGGACAGATATTGTATTCATGTGTTCGAGTCGCTGACATTTTCAGGTCTTTTATTATGTTAACCGCCGCGTGTCTCAACAGAGGCCCACGCCGGCGTGTGTTCTGCTGAATCTATTGTTGTCACTGTGATCATCAGCAGCTGAGTCAATAGTCAACACACTGACACGTCTCTCCATCTCTCCCCCTCACACACAGACATGCAGACACACTGTTTATCTGCTCACAAGGCGGTTGTGTAAACATCAACAAGAATCAATATTACTGCTCAACATTACAGCTGTCGCGGTCCGCTGAGGAGGCGCAGCAGCGCCAGTCGTGCCAGGCTGCATCACACTCGTTTCTTGACAAGACATGGTGTATTTACTGTCGACGAGACACTCACATATTACAGACTGTCTGCAAACATCACAGAATGCAGGTCCATCATTTCGGCTTGGTTTCTGTGCAGAAGGGCTTTGCTTTAAGAGGACAGTTCACCACCAAAATACATTTCATCTTACCTGTAGAGCTATTTATCCATCCAGATTGTTTTAGTGTGAGTTTTGGAGATATCAGCCGTAGAGATGTCTACCTTCTCTTGAATATAATGGGACTACATGGCACTCGACTTTCAGCTTGTGGTACTCAAAGTGTCTCTTTCCTGAAATCATGACCTGTTTACTTATAATAATCCAAAGACATTCTTGTGAGCATGTATGAACTATTTTCTTTCCGTATATCCACCCAGAAGGAAGCAGGCATCTACTCATGGACAACAGGCAAGCTAACTAAGCTAGCTAAGACAGCTAACCTTGCAGCTAACCCGACGTCAACCACATTAATTTTTACACCCAGCGATTTGACAACTTTAGTGACTAGTTACTTTGCAGGTGGCAGTCTGCATCAGAGCCAAAGTCGCACATTTTAAGATTATTGTATTTTATCCGCAATTTAAAAAAAAAACAATGCTTATTCTGACCATCAGAAAAATGCTGAGTATCAGATCAGATAAGCCAGGCATGTGTGTCAAATGATGCACAAGATATTTCCTTTCCTTGATGTAAGCAGATCCTGCAGGTCTTAAAAGGGACCCTTATATTTGAATAATTCTCTTTAAATATAATGTGAAATATATTCAGGAACATGGAGAATATGTATGCAATGTTTTATGCAACTTTATAGCTTCAGGGGAAATTTAAGGGACATTTACATTAAATAATGAGACAAACGTTCATCTTACATTAGAAAATATTAAGAAGATAGACTGGGATTGCAATTTTTAAGACCCCACCCACCACCATCAAGTGTGTTTTCGGCTTCCAGCTCAGCTCATCACATTAAACATACATCTGCTTTGCATTTTCTTAACATGCAAATATACTTAAATTCCGTTCTTAGGGTGAACATGTTGATTCAGATCAACACTTGTTGTACGGCTGATGTGTACAACAAGTGTGGATCCACCGCTGTAGACACCACCAGCCTCACTGCAGAGGCCTGACATCACTTCCTCAAAATAAATCATGACATCATCGCTGAGCTGACACAGCCCCTCTCACTCGGCTGCATCGGCGCTGTGCAGGCCCCAGCCTCCCCTCTGGCGCGGTCACGTGACATCTGTGCTCTGGGATCCTGCTGATTTGCATACAGAGCGAGGGAAGACCCGCCTCCTCCTCCTCCTCCTCCTCCGCCCCCCCTCTTCCTCCTGTGCCGTGCCGGAAGACCCAGCATCGCTCCTCTCTCCCACTGCTGTGTTGATGCTGATGGAAGCACGAATAATCCTTCCTCCCTCCCTCTCTCCCGTACATCTCTCCCGCCCTCTCCTCCTCACTCACCAGAGACAGTGCACAGCATATAGCCTGCCTGCTGCTACCATGGAAACAGGTGTGGTTGTTTATGACAGTGAGAGGCCAGTATGCAGGGAGATAGATAGAAAGAGAGACACACAGAGGCGGGGGAAGAGAGATAAAGAGCAAGATTTACTGACCAGGTCGATGTACCAGTGATTACATGTGGACGGAATAAAAATCTCCCTCCTTTGAAGGTACGGTGTCTTGTCTCTAACGCAGCGATGTTACTTCATTGATGTTCGTCTCGTAACACGGAGACTGAGGTGAGATGCAGCGGCAGGGCGAAGTGCATGTGCGTGTGCAGTGCTCATGCATTGATGCCGACACCTCAGAGGATAGTCCATCGCTCCTCATTACGATACATTACCCATGTTCCTCTGCAGTGGGCTACGACCGACCCTGCCAATGGCCAGAAGTTCATAAGTTCAGAGTCACTAGGAGGAGGAGAGGAGGGACACAAAAAGAGAGAAAGGCAGGAAGGAACAAGGTTGCTCTGTGCTCTGCTGGAGGGGGAGATGGACCATGGCTAATCTTAAAGACGTTGTATTATTTATTTAAAAAGCTGTGAAGCTAAAGCTGCACTCACAGGCGCAGTCCAGAGACTGGATTCTGCATTGATCTGCGAGCAACTACGACAAAAAGCTACGGCTTGTTACCTTTCTTCCTCTCCGTCTGCACGTTTTTCCTCCTGCACCTGGCCGATCTCTCCGTGCTGGATGTGTGCTCAATATTTCCCAATGGTGATTAATCCTCTGAGCTGCTGCAAGGAGCTGGGTAGAGGGCTTCTGATTTCACCGACAGATACTGCAGTTGCTCTCAGCCGCACCAGAGAGCTTCCTCCAGTCTCTCTTTATCTCGCTGTATCTCTGTCTTTCAGCCTCCTTTTATCTCTGCTGTTGTTGTCAGTCTCTCTGTCTGTCCCGGACTCTTGTCTCTAGCTCAGCTTTATTCGCAGCATTGCAACTTGTGGACATGCCAGGCAGGGTTTTGAGGTGTGTCTCCTCTGCATGTTTGTGTGTAGGACACCAAAATTGCCTCTCTGGAGCGCAACATTCGAGATCTGGAGGATGAGATCCAGATGCTGAAGGCGAACGGCTTACTGAACACAGAGGACAGAGAGGAGGAGATCAAACAGATGGAGGTCTACAAGAACCACTCCAAGTTTATGAAGACTAAGGTAGATACCGTCTGCACCGATGCATGCGTGTAGAAAAACAGTGAAAAGATGGCTGAAAAACAAAGTCGATAATGTTGTTCGGGGTACAGGCAGGCTTGCGCAGGGAGAATACTAAATGAAGTGTCGCCTAAATTAGCTGCTTTAGCGTTTAGTGTCATCAGCAAAGTGTCCTGTTGGCAGCTATCCGCCGCTTTTTGAGCTCAGTGTCAAGGATTTGAAAAAAAACGGCTAAATCAGCAAGTGCATGCTGTTGCATAATAAAATCCTCAACTTTTCTTTCTTAACTATGTGTTGAAGCTAATTACTTTATTATTCCGCTTGTATTGTAATGCACATTGTTTAGAGTAAAGAGTACCAGTTTTGTTTGTCTTTTGTTTTGAGACCAGTCAGTGTTTACGTTCACACTCCATGACGACAGGTTGTAGCTTGTGTTTGCAGCTGGCGTGTGTTAGTAGTTGCAGCTACACTGTAAAGACACCGGCACACCTACAGCGCCTGAAATCTGTAATGGTGTCAAGGTGTCAAGGTGTGTGTGTGTGTGTGTGTGTGTGTGTGTGTGTGTGTGTGTGTGTGTGTGTGTGTGTGTGTGTGTGTGTGTGTGTGTGTCCTCGGCTCTCTCGGGCTCCCATGTCTCTCCGGAGCTTTGACTCTGTGTTTACATACGGCTCCTCGTATTAGTCGCCCAGCCGCAGACCAGCCACAGTTTTGTTATTCTATTTTTAGACCTCTTTTCATCAATCATGAATAGGGATGATGTATAATATATGATGAATGCAGGGGAGTCAGTCCCAAATGCATTTTTAATGAGAGAAAAGCGCGCTGATGAAAATAGTGCAAAAGCTGCACCGACTAGCTCAGTGTTTGGAGGGAAAAGAGGTTCCTCACTCTCTTTCGCCATGATGCTAAAACGTTACTTCGCTCATACTGTCGTCTGCTCCCACACACCGGCAGATTGACCAGCTGAAGCAGGAGTTGTCGAAGAAGGAGTCGGAGCTGCTGGCCCTGCAGACAAAGCTAGAGACCCTCAACAACCAGAATTCAGACTGCAAACAGCATATCGAGGTGCTCAAAGAGTCTCTCACTGCCAAGGAGCAACGTGCTGCCATCCTGCAGACAGAGGTACGAAAAGAAAATCCTCCATTTGTTTGTACACGTACAGTAAAACACCCACAACAGCACACTGCCTCTGAGCACACTGAGCAAATAATGGGCTCTCACCGGGTCCGAGGCTTATTACTGCACATCATATCAGCACTTTATTTACTTTGGGACTTGAAGCTAACTGCGCCGTGACTCAGGGCGCCACCAAAAGAAACGGTAATGCGCAGTGTACTGTCACAGCACATCCAGTGAAGATAAAAAAAAAAAAACATCAAAAAGCTGCAGGAATAAATAAATAACTGGAAGCTTCACAGTTACTGTGATGACTGAAGATCTCCCCCACACTGATAAATACTCACTCAGCACCTGTGTTTTTCTGCGGCTGCCCAAAAATCAAGTTTAGATGAATAAATACGTGAAAGCCATAGTCTTATAGCTCCTATAAAGCTTTTTACTCAGTTGCGGTCCACATTAAACAAAGCTCTTTATTAGTATGTGGACTTGATTCCGTGTCGTGCTTCAGGTGGATGCCCTGCGTCTGCGTCTGGAGGAGAAAGAGTCCTTCCTGAACAAGAAAACCAAGCAGCTGCAGGACCTGACGGAGGAGAAGGGCACTCTCGCCGGAGAGATCAGGGACATAAAGGACATGCTGGAGGTCAAAGAGCGGAAGATCAACGTCCTGCAGAAGAAGGTGAGAGTCGGGGTTGAGAGAAAACGTTCACTGTTGAAAGGTGGAGCTGCAGTGATTTGTCCATTAATTGATGACTCAATCGAAAGAAGATTAATTGTTTAACTATTTTGCTAATTGATTTGTTGGTTTCAGCATCTTACACTTAAAATTTGTTGCTTTTCTTTGTAATTAATGACAGCAAATGAAGAGTCTTTGGGTTTGTCTAATTGGATGAACAAAAGAAGCAATTTGAAGACTTTGAAGGCCCTTGGCTCCAGGAAATTGTGATTAGCATTTTTCACAATATATAACGAAAACAATTGTTATAACTTGAGCGGGCGAAAAGTTTGAATGTGGCAAAACGAACTGAGGAAAATGTTTATGACGTTATTTATTAGTTACACCAAACTATTCAGGCGGAGATCTTTGCAGGTTTACTACCGCTTCTTCATTCTTGTGTCCCGGACTAAACCAGTCCCTCTGTAAAAGTACAAAGCAGAGTGGTTACTCACTCCATTAAGACTGAGAGAGTCTCTGTTGCTCTCAGGGTGAAAGTGTCCATAGAAAGAAAGACAAGCAAGAAGATATTTCTGCCTCACTGGCTCTAGTGTGTGTGTGTGTGTGTGTGTGTGTGTGTGTGTCTGTGTGCTATAAATACTCACAGTGTTACTCCCCCTGACCTGCTCACCCATTCCCTTTGCTTTTCTTCCTCCTCTCTCGTTCTATAACACCGTCTCTCCCTCATCTGTCCACTTGTATCTCTCCTTGTCATCTCTTGTGATTTCCAGACATTTGTTTTCTTATGATGTGGTTATTTTGCTTAATAGTTTTTAAATTTGTCTCAATGTACAATTTCTGTGTTTGCTCACTGATGGCAGCTTGATTTATAATCCGTTCTACTCTTAATCTACTTCTCAAACTCCTCTTAAAAGTCTGACAGTTTCCTCTTGAAACGGAGACGCTTTGTTGTAAAGCCTCAGCACATTTCAAGCTATGAACATGACGATGTCTGTAGACAGTATTAATCTTCAAAGACTTTTTTAAAGTCCAGCTATTACAACATGTCGTGCTATTTACCTCTATTTCTCTGCCCCCCCCCCTCAGATTGAGAACCTGCAGGAGCAGCTGCGGGACAAAGACAAGCAGCTGGGGAACCTGAAGGACAGGGTCAAGTCTCTGCAGACCGACTCCAGTAACACAGACACTGCCCTGGCCACCCTGGAGGAGGCGCTGTCAGAGAAGGTGTGCTGCATCACTGTGACATTAGGGTGGACGCAATGAGTGTGAACGTCTGCTGCATGACTGAGCATTATCCTAAAGGTTATTTTAATGAAAGCGCACAGTCGGTGTCTGTCCCACTGACACGAATAAAGTTTATAATCAGGGCCTGTTTATGTATCAAACTGCTGAAATTGAAATTTTGGACTTAAAGCAACATTATGTAATTTTTCTATCTTAAAATAACAGCTTCAGAATCATATTGATGGTACAATGTCTCTGTCTCAGCTATCACCTGTTTCTGCACTATGTAACTTCGGTGAGAGGGTAGGATCACAGCATTACACATGTTTACTTTAACATACAAGTTTTCAACACATAACATTGCAATGTAATGAGTTTTGTTTGTAGTCAGCACCTGCAGTACGTCTGACAAATTGTCACAGACCTGGGATTTGTATTTACAACAGTGGTGTTGCACTCCATTACATAAGGTTGCTTTAAGCCTTAAAGCAACCTTATGTAATGGAGTTTAAGGGGATAGTTCAACATTTTGGAAAATAAACGTACTGCTTTCTTGCTGAGAGTTAGATGAGAAGATTGAAACCATTGTCACCCTGAAGCATATAGAGCTACAACCAGCAGCAACGCAGCCAGTCATGTCTAGATGGTAACCCCAGACCCATGACTCACGAGAGCGGTCATTTAAACACAAACAATTATCTTTCCCTAACCCTAACCTAAAGTGTTTTTTGTCTAAACCTAAACAGATCTTAACCACGCCATTGTCCCCCAATAAAACTGCTAATGGTCATTTTTACATTTTTGTGAAAGATGATGTGTAGCCTTACAAAGTCAGGCTAGCTGCATGCTAAGCTAAGCTAAATTAGCCAGCTGATGATGGTAGCTGAATCCTTGTGTGTGTGCAGTGTACAGACATGTTTGGTATCAATCTGCCCGTCTAACGCTCAGCAAGAAAGCTAAGAAGCGTATTTCTTCTCCTTGAGGCAGATAAAAGTTATAATCCTTTACTTTTACTCCTGGTTGAAAACTTAAACCTTTAGTTTCTGAAATTTCTTAGAAACTCAAAGAAGCCACCTAAAGTGCTGCTCTTAAAGCTTAATCTTACGCTTCGCTGTCAGTACGAGTTAATCACCTGATAAATGTGTGTCGTTGCTCCCACTCAGCAAAACTCAAATTTAAAGGTAACTCTTCAGAGCATCCTTAAGTGTAATACTTTCAATTCTGTTTTTGTATGTGTGTGTGTGTGTGTTAGGAGAGGATTATAGAGCGTTTAAAGGACCAAAGGGAGAGGGAAGACAGAGAACGTCTGGAGGAAGTGGACTCCTACAAGAAGGAGAACAAGGACCTGAAGGAGAAAGTCAACACCTTGCAGATAGAGTTAACAGAGAAAGAGGTCAGTGAGTGTGCATGGAGAGCTAAGAGACTTTCTTTTTGTGCGAGGGTGTAGGGATGTGTCCACACGACTGCGTATTGTCACACATGCAGCACCTTTATGTTTCTCTACTCTAGTGTGCTGCACAGTGTGTGTGCCGCGTATTGTAGCTCTTTCTGTCGCTAGGCTTTTAAGTGACATTCATGCCGCTGCCTCTGGCACTCTGGCCTAGTTAGACCTCCTGGTTTGAACCTGCTGTCTGTCCACCTGCAGTCAAATCTCATCGATCTTAAGGAGCACGCTTCATCGCTGGCATCCTCTGGCCTCAAAAAGGATTCGAAGCTCAAGTCCCTGGAGATCGCCATCGAGCAGAAAAAAGAGGAGTGTAGTAAGTTGGAGACGCAGTTGCAGAAGGTAGGTGTGCTCGTCACAGTGCAGAATCACTCATATGAGCACAGGACAATGTGTAGATTTGATTTTGATTCACAGAAACATATAATCAGTCATTTTGAGCCTGTATGTATATTTTGTATGTAGATGTACAGTTTATTTTAGTGTCAACACAGTTCAGAAAAAGCAAATGATTCAAAGGGTACATATAATAGAGGTGCCTACAACCCTCAAACACAACGGTTATACAGCGGTTGTACAGTACAATGTCACAGTCATCCCTCCTTTTTCTTATTTTCTTAAAGGTGCAAAAAGCGATTCTGGAGAAAGTTGATTTTTGAGTGTCATTCCCAGGTCCTCTAACACAGATGCTTTGGGTTACACTTTGGGCTGGTATGGGCCACCCACCAACACAAAGCTTCATTATCTAACAACAGGGTATTGATACTCAACAATCAGTTATCTCACAAATTGCACCTTTAAGGATGGAAATGTTCTCAGTCCTATTCAGAGCAAAATAAGCCTCCATGGTTCAGGGTTAAAGTTCAGTAAAGCACATGACCTACAGTAGTTGTTGCAGTGTGTCCTGCACCGCTGTAGGTGGATTTTGGCCGATTGAGCGTGTAGAGCAGATCGATGAGAGAAATCAGCCCATTGGCTGTTCAGCTAAGCGAATCAGGGAAACCCCCTTGAGTCACTGTAGTATCCATGATTCCAACCATTTAGCGCTGTTTCATCTTCTGCCTTTTTGCCAGTGCCATGTACAACTTTTACATCAGACATATCCTCGATCAGATCCACAGTTCCAAGTTTCTGGTTTCCCCTTTTTTGAACGACAAATACAGACTCTGCATTTGAAATTTACACCAAAGCTAGAACAATACCATAACAACTGAGTGAACTTTCAGTCTCGAATCAACAGTTTTGTAATTTTTTTAAGGTGTCAGTATCTGTATCAAAATTATCCGTGATTCCCTAGAGAACAAAAAATGGAGAACAAATAAAATTGGAAAGTAACGAAATAACCTGAAAGAATATAAAACTAATATATAACTATTATGTGTTTCAAACATGGTGAAACATATTTTTGTTGTTGTTATACAAATCAGGAAGGTCCTCAGATGATTTCAAGAGGCCCAGAAGAAAAACTGCCTACTTTAGTTGTGATGAATGCTTTGACTTTGACTGGACTGTGGAGCGCTGCCCTGAATGAAGGCTGTAGAGACGTCCTCGTGTTAACTGAACAGAGCTGTAGATAAAACACCAGAGCTGTGTGTCTACTGTGAAGGAATGAATTAGCTCACTGTGAGCCCAGGGAACGCTTTTAACTTTTTTAACAGTTAGAGACTTCACAAATACTCAATTATACTTTGATTCTCAGTATTAAAAGAGTTTGGTTGAATGCTCATTTAGTTTTCCTGCTTTATATGAAAACTGTGAAAAAGCCATAATCCTTCGTCAAACTAATTCCTTGTTTGAAAAAAGCAAACTCCTGTAAGTATCACTGAACCGGCCTCATGTGAAACACAGTTAATGAGGATGACGCTGCCATCATGCTCTCTCCTGTAATAGGCTGCACTGCTTTGTTCAGGCCGCTGTAGGGAGAAGTCAGTCCATCAAATACCCCCCTCCTCCATAATCCTCAGACTGTCCCCATGTCTGTTCCTCTGCATTTGTCTGTGATGTGTTGCCTTTAACGTGTAACAACATCTGCTTTACTGAGGCTATGTTACTGCCCTGTTAAACATGTACTGTAACATGTCTCATCCTGCTCTTCTCTCCTCTGGCTCCAACCAAATCCTAACACTTTACCCTCCCGGGTTCCCCCACTCCCTTCCTCGACCCCTCCCTCCGTTTGCAATGTAGCAAGCTGAGCAGCTATTCAGTCACATGAACAATCCTGTAAGTCCCTCTCTTGAGCTCTCCTGGGCACATATTGAAAGCATGAGGACACTGATAACTTCTTTTGAAACATGCTAGATGGTGATCATGCTGGCCCCCCAGCACAGGTTCTGCTTTCACCCACCGACCCACCCAGATGCATGTTGGTCATCGCACTGTACTGGTATAATGGGCTTTATGCTGCACTCAGAGTCTCATTATGCTACTGTTTGTGTTTGTGACACATGTGGTGAAACTGTAGCTGCATATACAGTATTTTAAGTTCACTTTATTTGGTCAGTTGGAGTTGAACGCTATGCAGTGAATCTGTTTATTTGTAACTCTTTTGAACTGTGGCTCTGTAGCTGGTTTATCTGTGGTTTGTTTGTTCAACTGCAGTGAGAGTCTCCTATGCCTGCGCACAAAGATCTGCACACTCAATGCAAGAGCTGACTACGTTTTCCATCACTCAAACACCAGTCGACCGGGAACCAGACGGATCTGCAAGCACATGTTTCATTTGCTCTGGCAGATACGTCTGGTCACTGTACGATTCAGAAGGATTTCCCTGAGACCTGGTCTGTGTCAGGCCACTCACAACGGTTTATCCAATATGGGTTTTTATACCATCACGGACAGTGGAGCGCCACTCGCCCTGATTTTAAAAGTGACGTTTCACTGCGTTGATTGGTCGGAGGTCTATCACACTTGGATCAAACTGTCAAAAAATCGTGAATCTTTTCAATAACACATTTTAGTTAACTGTGTAGCTATAATTTGAAAGCGTTTGTGACCAGATCGCCATTTTTTTCCTGCTTTAAAATGGACCAAGCACTGTCCTAACTTGCATGTGTTGCTCAGCGCTATGTTACACGTTTCGTTGCAGGCATTTTGTTCTGTGCCCGTTGTTGGCGCCCCTTGGAAATCGAAAAATGAACAGAGAGCTTCCTGACTAATATGCATTTGCGAATTACTCTGCTGATGTCAGGCGACCCCATCAGTGCAAATGCTGAGCGCAGGGTATCCCGGAGCTTTCAACTGTGTTTTGTCATGCAGTTACACACGGTGAGGGCAGCTCAGAATGACTCACATGGCCTGAGGTTAACTTTGAGTTTCAGATGAGTCGAAGGCAACATGCACACTATTTGTTTTTTTACGGTGCAGAGAATCAAATCCCCCCAAAATCAATTCAGATAAAAAATAGTAGTTTTAACATTTTTCTTTTCCTTTTGCATTGATTTATTTTAAAAAGGTCAACAATTTGACAAAGATGTCTTGAGAATCAAGCCCTTTTTTTAAATAACTGAATGCAGAGGTAAATACCAAACATATATGTATCTTCCATCAGTCGTTACTAAATGATGTTATGTCTTTGGTGTATGACCCTTATTCAGTATATTTTAGGATCCCAGTAAATATCCAAGTCAAGACTGTATGTTGTTTCAAGGGATGCACTGTTATCGACTTTTATAGCTGAAACCAAAATACCAAAATACTTGGCAGTTCTAAATCACTAGCTGGTTGAGTAGGAGAGGGACGAGTAGACCAAACAGTTGCAAACAAACTCCCGCACACTGACAAATCCATTTGCCTGATGATGGTCTAGTACCCAAACATTGGAAAATGACTGTTTTCTGCAAGTGTGGGAGTTTGCTTGCAATTTTGTGAAGCTTTCTGTAAAATCTGCAGGTGCAGAATAGCTTTTATTATACTTATTTTTCATGATGTTTCAATACATCACAAAAGGAGGATGAATCAATACAGAAAGGAATCAGGCGAATAACATAAAGTAGAGTTCCTACGACCCTCAAACGCATAAAAAAAACATATTGAGCTTTAAACTATTATCAAAATCCACTTAATACATGTAAGGCCCATGTGGCTGTGTGGAACTTATTTTTAATTTAATCCTCCTAATGCTCCTCATGCTTGAAATATGAGACCCACCCGTCAGCCGACAGATCGACTCGGTCCCCGTTGCTTCTGTTTCTACATTCTTTTGACTGACAATCACAAAGACTGTGCAGCTTCGTTGGGTTTGCATGACATGGTCGACCTTTGTTGCATGTTGTCTCTGTCAGTGTTGCCACGCTTCCCTCTCGTCTCAGTGTGGTGGTGCGGTTAGCTGAGGTACCGGCCGTGGTTGGAGATCACCGCAGTGTTTGGGTGGATGCTCTCTGGCTCTGTATAACTCCTGCACCTCTGCGACCTGTGTTGACATGTGTGGCTGCATATTGTCTCGAGGGTGATGTGTTCCACTGTAATGTGCTTCATGGAGAGTTACAAACTGTTGCAACGATGGCGATACGAGTCCACACTGAGCTCTTATCAGCTTGTGACGGACAGAACCATGATCTAGCTTTTTACTGCCAAGCGCCGTTACTGTTTTTTGCTTGTTAAAGTGCAGACACACAAACACAAACACCAACACACTCACACACACACACACACAGTCCTGTATTCTGCATACTCACCAAGTGTCTGGGAGTCTCAGAGGGCTGTTAAATGGAGCTAAATAATAGCTCTGTTAAAGCTAATGAGGCGGCACCAGTAATGACGCTCTCGTCCACAACATTTCACTCTGCTTTCTTCAATCAGAAAGAGAGAGAAAGAGAGGGGAATAGTCAATATAAGACACTGATGGACTGCAATGTACTGTGTGTATCTCTCTTCCATCAGCAGTAAAACACCCTGTGCTGTGACCTGAATGGCTGTCATGACATTATGATGTTGACTGAGTGCATCTCTGGTTGTGTGCGTGTGTGCGTGCGTTTGTCTGTTGGTGTCCTCTCCTGGCGCGTGGATGCAGAAGGCCCACGAGGTGGAGCAGCAGTCCGGCCCCAGAGGGAACCCCGAGTACGTGGACCGAGTGAAGCTGCTGGAGAAGGAGGTGGGCTACTACAAGGACGAGGCCAACAAGGCTCAGACGGAGGTGGAGAGACTCCTGGACATCCTGCGAGAGGTGGAGACCGAAAAGAATGACAAGGACAAGAAGATCGCTGAGCTGGAAAGGTAATTAAATCAGCAATTCAGTAATTACTCCCTTTTGTTGTTTGCTGTTGTTAGAATGACATAGAAATAATGGGTATGGGGTTGTATGTTGTTTCAGCAATTATTACATAACATTAATTCGGCTTTTTGTCCAAAGAGACTTACACTTACTTAAGTGCATTCAAACTTGTTATGAAGAAGAGCAGTTTTTATCATCCTGTGTATTAGTTTTTCTGCAAGTACTGTAATATCTCCCTAAACTCTCTGTTCCAACTTATCAAGAGATACAATAAAACTAATATATATATATATATACAACAAGCAAGCAACAATCAAGATTCCATCATAGGCAGCATTTCTCAAAGTATATAATGCTTCTCCTAACTCAAATTCAGCGTTTTTATAATGGAGTCTGGGGAAATTCTCTCCCTCTTCATCCCTTTGCTGTAGTGTGTTGGTATTCAAGATTGTTATCTGCTGCTGTGCAACGTGTTTTCAAATGGTTGTTAATAACTTATAAATATAAGTTATTCCCCGTGGGCTTACAAGACAACACAAGTGCATTTCCTGCGATCAAACATTTTAATTCATTACACAATCACAGATTAGTTTGCAGCTTGGTCTCAAACTGGATATTCTGCCTTCTTTCCCAACCTTGACAGACAAAGTCTGCTACATTAAAGGTTCTTGTCCTGAAGCACAACCCAAGTTCTTTTTAATCATCCAGTCAAAAGAAATCAGAATAAATGGAGGACATTTTATTGAAAAGTACATCCCTTACGTCCTTGTCGACAGGCCAGCAGAACAAAAAATGAACCTCATTTTCAGTCTCACCTCGTTCACACAACAAAGTCTTTCCTCCTCTGGAGTGACATTAAAGCTGCCAGTCTGCAGGGCTAATGATCATGTTCCTGAACGTAACTGTGCACATGGGGATCTTTGTCTTTTGTCTTTATTAAACTTACACTGTAGCTATTCTTTATGAAACAGTACGTTTGTAATTTTTGCTTATGCCATTTACAAACAGACCATATACGTATAACAAAACAGGATACAGCAAAAAGTATACATAGACAGAAGTGCAGAGTTTATACAATTCTTCCTTTCCTCTTCTTCCTGTTGTTAAACATTCATATATGATTGACATATGAAGAAACTGATCAAAAAATATATGTTTTTAAAGGTCAGGTTCATCAGGTTTTTGTATTACCCCTACTGCTGTGTTGTGTGCTGTGGAGATACCTACTGTTCTGGTTTTATCTGCTGAAGTCCTGAAGTGTCTGAGATTTCTACCTTTCTGTGAGCATCATAAAAAACTCAGGGCTGTATTAAGTGACTTTTTTTTTTTCTATTTGAGGCTTATATTTAGGTTTGTGAATGAACCTTGTTCTGGAAGGCTAAACACCAACAAATATGGATTAAAGCAGAGTATTTTGTTGATGTTGTGGATTTTGGAAAGCATTACATTCGTCTATGTCAGTATTTTTTTTTGTTTTGTTTTGGACTCAACGCTCAGGAGTTAATTGAAATGTCTGGATACACATGAGTCAGAGACTTTTTATTATACGCAGCTACGGCTAAAGTGGGATACTATTAATGTTAGCCTAATCCTTATCAGCAACTGTGCAGAAATACTGGGTTTAAACGAATAGGTGAAAAAAGAATAGTTTTATGAATGAAGCTTCGAAGCTTCAAACTAGTCCCTATTGCCCGAAAAAAAATCTCATTCACCTCCACACAAACTACGTTTGGAACTTGATTGAACCCGTCCTTTAATGTTATAATCCTAAACAATACAGTCAAATCAAAGTTCAAATAACGCCTTGTCGACTTAAAGGTGCCCTGTACTATTTTCCCTCTGTTCTGACTGAACTTCCATGTGCCTTTGTTTGTATGTATATAGTATGTGCTGCCATTTTCCTGTTGTTTTTGTACGTGTCGCATCATGAGGTTGTGTCAGCTCAGGGTTCTGAACATGCATCCAGTCATGGTCGTGTATAATACTATCAGAAATACGCCTGTCGGTGGACAACAGTTCCATTTTGAGATACACCGGCGGGCTCTCTGTAAAGTTGTGACACTTTGCACAAAGTGGCGCTCAGTCACCCAGGAATGGAAGAGGTCAAACTGATTTCAGTTAATGGAGCAAATAAATAAAGCTGGTGGCCTCATCAGCTCTTGGCTCACGTCTCAGAGTACGAGTCTCCACACTGGAAGCTCTTGGCTTTGGCTCGTCTGGAGGAGGAGGCCATTGTCTTTCACCCGGACAGGAATTTAAACTGATGAGACTGAGACAAAGATTGCTTGGACTGCATGAGAACCACTCACTGCCTCTTCTCCCCTGCCACTTACAAGAGTCCAACTTCCACCATTTAGTGTTAAAACCAGTTCTAATTCTCCTCCCCAGCTAGTGATAGGGGGCATTTTGTTTCAGTGTCATGCAAATTTTTTTTGTGGTGTTTAATTAATTGAGTGTTCTTGTCCTTTTTTCGCCATCTTTACCCACTTTTTTCTGTCCCACTCCTCTGTCTATCCTCCGTTTCACGCCCACCTCTCCCTCTCCTCACTCTCCTCCACTGATCACTTTCACTCTCGGTCTTGCACCTGCTCCTATTTTCCCTTTCTCAAATTTTAAATCCTCCTTTCAATCTCCTACACAAATCTTCTTCTGTTGTGCCCTCCCGCCCACCCACATCCCCGACACCAGCCCCCCTCCCTCTGCCCCTCGCCCCGCCCCTCGTCCCGGTGGCAGAGCTCCCCTTGACCCGCTCCCTTCTGTGTCCGCTGCTCCCCAGCAGATAGGGGGCATGGTGTGGGATTTCCTGGGAAAGTGAGTGCTCTGCCCTGGCACTTCAGCTCGGCTGCGTGGTTATAGTCTCCGACTGCGACTGCTGCAACTGCATCTGGTTTCACCCGTGTGCCTGGGTCTGCCTGCTGTCTGAAGGATTCACAGATCTTTGTATCACAGTCACGGGTCCTGTTTGTATTCTGCGGTGTTGTTGCTGTCGCCGCACACATGATACAAAGATCCCTGGATCGATGTCTGCTTTGATTTCTTTAGCATGTGCGTGTGTGCCATGAATGGCTTTCGATCGGCCTGTGTGAGCGTGAGTGTGCGTATGAGTAAGTTTATGCTGCATGTTTATTCTTTTCGAACTGCATGTGGCAACCAGCGTTAACAGCTATTTATCTCTGCACTGACAGAATGGGGAATTAAGTCGGCAAAGATTCACATTACAATTACAAATCTGCCACTTAAAGCACTTTGCTTATGATTAATTGCACATGTGGTCCAAATACTGCATGAAGACGTGAAGTTCGAACTTTACAGCTAAAGGCTAGAACTTCAGGTCATGACTTTGCAATATATGTCCATGCGGCCATATATTCTGTGCTATTCCTTGAATTCCCTGAGTTCTGGGATTTCTATTGTGGCCTGTTTCTAGAAAGAAGCATGGGAAAGTCACACTCTTCAACCAGTCACACCAAGGATTCAGCAAACCAGCAACCAAATTTCACAATTTACACTGAACTTTTATCACAGTTGTAAGTAGGGGTGGGTCAAAATTTTTATACAGCTGTACATCGTGTTAGTTTCTCTTGAGGTATGATTATCGATACGCTGGTGCCAAATATCAATATTTTTTTTAAAAAACCTGCAGCTGCTCTAAGAAGAGTCACCAGCCACAGTCAGTGTTCGTGTTGAAGGCACACTGAGTTAACCCAGTGAGCATCTGCCTGTTGAAAACACATTTAAGAAACGTCCGTGGTCACCTGTGAAAAGATTTTTAAAAAGAGGTTTAGAAGTGATATTTAAATACGTTGAATTAAACGTTCACAATTAGACCTTTTTTCACCAGGATTTGCAACACTGGCTTTCAACTGAGAAATTTGGAATGCGGCTCCTAAATGTTGATGCGCCCTCTTTTGCACGGTATAGTTGATAGAAGGTGTTTTAAAGCAGTAACAAATCTAATTGCAAAGTTGGGACTCAAACAGGTAAACTTCTGATTGACAATCGGCCGCTTTACCCTTTTATCCACTGCGGCCGCCACATTGGGTGAAGCCTTGCTTTTATTCTTCAGTTTGTGAAGTTTGCTCCTCAAGTCAAAGTTGTAGCGCTACTTGCAATAAGCACTATATCTTATTTTACATAAATGTACAAAACTGTTCTCATTACGATCACCTCGAAGCTTCATTGTCGGGCAACTCACAGCCAGTATAGCTCCTTTTCGAGAAATATATTCAAATGAATCAGTGTCATCTCTCTTTCAACCTGCAAATGAACAAATTATCAGAATTATCACAAAATGTGAAAATAATTGTGTTTTGTGACACGTTAATGTGTAACTGCATTGAGCTGGTTGAAAGAATGGGCAAAAAGGCACTTTAGAAGTTCAGATTGCATCTCACCTGGTTTTCAACCAGAGATCATCATTGAACTCTGGTTGATACTCACATGGGAAACTCAATGTACTCTCTTGTGCATTGTTGCAGTTCACTTGTCACATTCTGTGAAACAGATGCAACAATTAAGTGAATGAATGAAAAAGTCCAGCTTTTTGCCCTTGTAAAGGGTTCTTCAGTTACACAGACATTGTGATGTATTGTAGATTATTGTCTCGCAGAATCGTGACAGCTTTCTTATCTTTGGTAACACATTGTGATTTTATCGTATCATGAGTTACTCCGTGATTCCCACCCCTAGTTGTAATTGCCCCTCTCAAAATTTGCCCTTAATTTTGCACTGTATAGAGATAATTAATGCAATAATAAAGTAATGCTGTAAATACTACACTATACATGTATAATTGTTCTCTAAGCATACTCATAAGAATATGTAGAACTTGGTGTGATCCTGTGCTTCTTTCATCCATTTTAGTTGATTATACTGTGTTTTTTGTCTTTGTGTCCTTTGTTGAAATATCTATATTTGCACACACACACATACACACATGCACACTTTTTTGTGTCTTTTTGTGGTGTTGGCTGTTTGTTGTAGCTTATGTAGGAAGTTTCTTTTCTTAGAGCTGAGGCCTCCTCCTGCCATGAGCACGCTTCCCCTGCTCATTCCATCCACCCATCTGCCCACTTCACCCTCCACCCCCAACCTCTGTAACCCTCAGTCAGCCTTGCATCGTCACATCATCCCTTTAACATCGCCCGACAGCCCCTCTCTTCTCTAGTGATCTTTCCCGGTGCCCACCCTCCTGCTCTCCCTCCCAAACTGCCCCCACCCTGCCCTGCCCTGCCTAGCTTGATCTACCAGACACTAAGGGAAATGATCAGCCTAGTGGCCTGCATGAATAGAACAGCTGTGCTCCAGGTCTACACGCGCTCAGTAAGTGAGGTGCTGTAGTAGGTAGGGTCTGGACTGAACCCTCGGTCCTGAAGTGTGTCAATTCAGTCGGGTCTCTTCTGTCTGAATAACCCTGCATCCATAACTGATTCTCTCACCAGCTCACTCCTTCTCTTGGTCAAACCACCGTTGGCTTTCCCTCCTTTTGCTCGGCACTAAGACCTGTCCTCTTCCCTGTCTTCCTTTTGCCCGGCTGATTTTTGCCTGTCTGACTGCATGTCTGCCACTCCCAGGCTTGGCAGCAGATGCACATGGTTCCATGTTTTCAGAGAAGGTGCATCCTGCATTCGCTGTGTCAGGCTGCAGAGCAGCGGCTGTCACAGGCGCCTTTGTAACCTCCCATGTTGTTTGAAAATGAACACACTGTGATCTCCTCTCGGTCCTCTGTACTGTTTTCTTGTGGTTGTTTCTTTATGTTCTGGTTCTAATGTTTGTTTCTTTATTCCTTTTTTTTTTTTTTTACTTTTTCTTTGTGTGCTCTCGTCTCCTGCTTCCAATGTCTCCTCCACTTGTCGTGTCATCCCCTTCTCTACTACCTTTTTCTTTACCAATCTTCAGTCTAGCTCCCAGGTAAGTTATGCCCCTCCCCCCCTCCATTGTGAACCCATCTCTGTCTTTTTCCATCCTAACTCTGGTGCCTAAACCTGCGAGTCATCTCAGCAGTGTCATGTTAACATGAAGCTATCGACCCATCTGTGATGCTCATGTCATGTTGCAGTTCTGCGATCTAATGATTGGTACCATTTTGAAACAAGACTAACCCAAAATGCATCTGACATTATTGTCCATTACGATGCACTTGTTGTGCTTGTTTTATGTTGTGACATATGGGAAGCGACATATGGTACCCTACTCACACATGTACCTGCTTTTTTATATGACACTATTCTCTGGAGAATGTTTTTTGCATTTCCTAATAGCGAAACGCTTCACTAACTACAGAATGGGAACTGATTGGAACGGAATAAGTCTTACATTTCTCTTGTTTTACAGACAAGGAGGCAAAGACCAGACTAAGAAGGGCTCAAACATCAAACTGGGACCACAAGGCGACAAGAAAGGCTTAGGACAAGACCCTCGTAAGGACGGCTCCATGGACAGTGGCCACCACGTAAAGGTGCGGATTTACTCTTGAGACATAAATACAGTCAGTGAGATGTGATGTGATGTGAGAAAACATTCCTGGATCTATACCTTTATCTGGATCCTCAACAAAAAAGTATATACATATTGTCAAAACTGTATTTCTTCACATTCTGTTGATAACTTCTGTAAATTTTTGATATTTCAAACTTAAATTCTTACAGTTGCACCTTTAAGAATTCATTTTAATATTGAGTATGGAACAGTCCACATGTATTTGACAGTACATGCCACTATATTGTCATTTTGTCTGAGAATTTATGACAAAACATGATTAATGCACATTTAGATAATTCATTGGTAATATATACTGATGTATTACTTGAGATATATTTTACATATATAACTAGATAGTGTTTTTCTGGTTAAAAAAATATATAGTAATATTAACAATATAAAAAAACATGGCTACAATTATAATTATTTATTAAATCTTCCTAAATGGAAGACATATTTACGTTGCATGAGGGACAGCTGGGTATTTCGCTGTGTGTTCCCATCTAATGCTCGTTGTCTCTCAGCTGGAGGAGCTGATGAACACGCTGGAGAGGACGAGGCAGGAGCTGGATTCCACCAAGCAGCGTCTCTCCTCCACACAGCAGTCACTGCAGGAGAGGGACTGCCACCTCGGCAACATGAAACAAGAGCGCAGGAAACAGCTGGAGGAGATCCTGGAGATGAAGTTAGTGCCATCGTGACATTTTTATTCCAGCCTCAGAAAGACAGCCGCTGACAGTTTCACATCTCTTCAATGTAGTCCCCAAACTTTCCACCAAAATAACTTCTAAATACAGATTAAAGAAGTGAGCTGTTTCCTCCTGTATGCAACTACATCTTCACTTGTAACTGACAGTCAATTTTCTCCTCTTACCTCCCGCAAGAAAGCGTTTAAGTGTGTTTTCCCAAAAACTGTGAAACTATTCCTTCAAATCTCAGAGTAAGAAGTGAGGATGACAAATGTAACCAGAATTGTGAGGCTAATGTCACAGTGTCCTTTAGAGGATAATAAAGCAATCAGTTTTTGGGTGACTTCTGTCACGATCCGGCTCCTGAAGGTGGATCCCGGCCATAAGAAGTTTACCTTTTTTTTTTTACCTGACATTTATGCGTTTATATTAAATTGATGCAGTTTAATTTATATTCTTTTAGTTAAAAGCGCCTCATGGAATGGCTCCCCTATATACCATTTATTTAATGTTCTTTCTATTTTATAGAATGTAAGTGCTGATGCCATGATGTTGTTTCTCTTCTTCAGACAACAAGCTCTGCTGGCAGCCATCAGCGAGAAAGATGCTAATATTGCACTGCTGGAACTGTCTGCCTCCAATAAAAAGAAGACCCAGGACGAGGTAATGTGTCTCAAGAGGGAGCGGGACAAACTGATGCACCAGCTCAAACAACAAGTGAGTACTGCGGCACGTCATGATAAAACGTTATCTGCACAGTAGCTGGTTGCAAAGTTACTGTTGATAAAAGATTAAACATGCAGCTGCAGAAGGCAACCAGCCACTTTCTTCATTTCATCCACAGGGAGTCGCACACACGCATGGCCACTGATCCTTTCTGCTCAGTTCAGTTTTGGCACTTTTCCCCAAATGCAGCATCTCAGTTTACAGAATGAGTCAGAGGTTGTTTTTTTTTGTGCAAGTCAAGTCTTGAGTCATTCCACAACAGGTTCAAGTCAAGTTACAAGTTTTCATGAGCAAGTTGCAAGTCAGTTGCAACTCTTCTCTCGCCATGAACATGACATTTCACTTCAGCTTTGATATGTTCCTATCAAAGCTCTGTTCATTTGCATAGCTCAAGTCAGATCCATTCAGTGCATAGGCCTAACAATGCAGTGTTCAAGGTGTGTTTGCCAGCTCAAAACTTGAGTCTTAAATGTTTTTGCTTTCAAGCCTCAAGTCATGTCAGGTCTTCAAGGAGTCAAGTCTCAAGTAAGTAAATCAAGTGAAGTCTCAAGTTACTTTTTTTTTTCACTTGAGTCTCTCTTGAATCAAAGCCTCAGGTTCGTAGCTATGGAACCAGGAGTTTTGGCAGCAATAGTATAAATATGAAATTCATGATCTTCGATTTATAATGTAAATATAAAGATACAGTATGTTTAATTTCTGCATCAAATGAATGTCTAAAAATGTTAGATCTTTGCTGCGCTGTGCATTTACATTATCCCTCACAGTGTTCAAACCCAAAGAAATCTGTAATGTTACTCTTTCTTTTTGGAAGGAAGTTGTCTGATGTGACTCAGCTAAACGTAAATAAAACTCTAGTAAATGACCAGGCCCTTGAACACTTTTGCCAGAGTCATAAAGAGAGATTTTCATCAGCAGTGGTGGTCTTGATGACGAAGACAACAATTCCAATGATCTACCGCTACTATCTGTATACTGTACCTTTTGTCTTGAGTGACCCGACTTCAAAATATTTTGAAGTTTTCCTCTAATGGTGTATTTTCTTAACAAAATCACAACAACCTTAAAAAATGACTAGAGATGAACTAGAGACCAACTTGCGATGGGATCACACGAGCTGTGGCACCAAGTCGGTGTGTATGGTGCAACAAAGACATGACATGTGAGAAGTGAGTCTGGGGAAACTGAACTGTGTCAGATTTATTCAGTAATAATACTGGTATTACCACAGACCGACACAACATTTCAGCGTGTATGTGTTTTACTGAAATATGTCATCATCAGAGGCACGCCGTCAGGAGAGGCAAACCAGGCAAATGTTTGGGGGCCACCAAAGGAATTTGGGAAAAGGGGCCCCCACTGGCCACTTATACTGGAATATTTTGCAGTGACAACTATAAACACCCTTAAAAACCTCCCATGAAGGCACAATACCATACACTGCTGCTGCCTCTAAATTACTGCTTATGTTTTAACGACCACTGGTGGGTTGTTTTGTTTCAGTTAATTACAAGGGGAAAACGCTGAAGTTGTTTCATTATTCATTTAGGACTTAATAAATAAAAAAAAAAGGGGTTTTATTTTCGTAAATTTTTCACACAATGGTGATGGACGCTGGCTGGAATGGTCCTCTGGGGATTATTGCCATGGGCCCCAACCGACTCACCATTTCACCTGATTCACCAGATTCACCATTGAAAATGTATGACATTTAACATGCTACAGTTCCCCTTTTTCACCAGAGTCACTTCTCTTATGTCACGTGTTTCATCGCACCATGCGAGTGTCTGATTTGACGTTGCGGCTGGTGTCTAGTTTTATTCTGATGATCTCAACGACCGACCTGGAAAGCTTCATGACTGCATCTTGCAGGGTTGTGTTATGGTTTTAAAATCTGTCCACGGACAAACAGACATATAAACACCTGGAAAAGCGACACACACACACACACACACACACACACACACACATACACAGATCCACAAGGTGAAAAACATTACCAGCCTCGATGCCTCGCTGCTAACAGCTGACACATTCTGAAAGAAGACAGAAGTCTGAGAGAAAAAAACAACTTTCTGAGCGTCAGTGTTGGTTGCATGGTTATTGTTCTAGATTGTGTTACGCTGTGGAGTGGTTCTGTGTTTTATGTCCACCAACATACACTGAAATTGTGTCTGCTCATACTCATCTGATGCTCATTCTGAGGGAGTAATGTTCTTTTTGACAGCTGTAGAGCTCCACACACTGACCACTTCCCTCTTTCTACAGACACAAAGCAGAATGAAGCTGATAGCCAACAACTATGAAGACGAGCAATATCATCCACATGGTCCTCACCACCCGCAGCCTCAGCCCCCCCACGCCCAGCCCCACACCCAGCCCCAGCCCCAGGCCCAGCCCCACGCCCAGCCCCAGGCCCAGCCCCAGTACCCTCACGCTCCCCACGCCCAGCAGACTCCATATCCACACGGCATGCATCCGCAGCACCCCCAGCACCCGCAGCACCCGCAGGCCCCACCACAGCACCCACACCCGCAACAGCCGCAACCCCAGTACCCTCACCCACAGCACCCCCAGCAGCACCCTCAGCACCCCCAGCCACCTCCCCAGCACCAACAGCACCCACGCCCCCCACAGCCCCAACACCCTCACCAACAGCACCCGCAGCATCCTCCACAGCCACAGCACCCACACGGACATCCCCCTCCGCAGCACCCTCACCCTCAGCACCCACACGGCCCTCCACAACAAGGACCCCACCCCCAACATCCACACCCCCAGCATCCTCAACACCCTCAGCACCCGCAGCACCCGCAGCACCCACAGCACCCGCACCACGCCCAACATCCACGTCACCCGTCGCCCCATCATCGTGGAGGGCCAGCCCGAGGACCCCCACATGCTGGTCACCGCCCTGCCCCAGACCAGGTCAGATGTCTGCCATGTCATTCTTGTTGTTATTTTCACTCAACATCCAACTTATCTTTCGTGTTTTATGCCCAGTGGCTTTTTTTGCAAATAAGAATCAATTTTAGCACAACTGCTCTGTTGTTGTTAGCGATGCTGGATCAGGCATGTGTGAGCTGACCAATCAGAGCAGACTAGATATTCAGGAGGGAGGGGGGCTTGAAGAGACAGGAACTAAAACAGAGGGGGAATACAGTACTGCTGCACCGAACAATATGAGAAGACTGATGTTATTTTTGAGCATTAAAGCATGTAGGCCTATTTTAGTAGTAACCCAAAATAAAGTTATGAACCTGAAAATTAGCAAAATTATAAATGTTTTCTTGCTTATTTCTTCAGTTGTTTTGTTTTAAAACTACTTCTAAAAGATAGCTGATCTAAATGAAACCATTTTTCTATGACTTATGATGACTAAAGACTCTATCTAGTGAGGAAAACCTGACAGATTTTTTTCTGTTAAAAGTGGAAGCACAAAATTTGCTGAGAAAACTGTCAAGAAGTGCGACTTTTTTTTTTTACATATTTGTCATGTACTACATTAATTGATAGATAAAGCTGATTTTCTTTCACAAAAAGGTGGTTTTCAATTCTGATTTTGAATGTTAAGTAAAACTTTGACCGATCTGAAACATCTTCAAGTGCTTAATTCTTAGCTCAGCTAGTACTTTAAGTGCTTTTAAAGAAATGATCAAATTCCACTGTGGACATTAATGGGTTAAAAATGTACAGTATAATAAAAAGAAAAGAAATACAATGGCACCGGCCGGTCCTTAAGGTAACAACTCAGGGAAAAACAGCTGTAGAAAACAAGACTCCTGCTTAATGCAAATCCACACAATTCAAATCACAGCCTTGTAAAATCTTTGCATAAGCAGTACTGTAACGACTTCACACATTAATACGTTCTCTTATGCTTACTTGTACTTTTATGCATGCTCATTTGTCTATCAAATAGCCTGCTGGTGTCTTTTGATCACAACATTTACTCCACTTTCTGTCTACTCTCTCCTTTTCATGTATCTTGCTGCTGCTGGCACCCAAACACTGTCAACAACAGGATGATGACGAGGGCATTTGGGCATAATCCTTGCTGTGACAACCAAAGCTCTAATGTTGTTTTGAGGGGTGAGATATATTTGAGACTTTCCCACTTTCTCAGTTTTTCCTCGTATTTTTCAAACAAAGGGAAAAGCCGTGTGACGTCTGGATTTCTGTATTTTGTTTATCTCTCACATTCAGATGATTCAGTCACTACTGGAGGAGCACAGCCATGCCATGATGTTGAAACACTACCCGACCAAACATTTATTACCTCCACTCAATCAACACTCAGCAATGGGACCTTTTGTTTCTTTTTCCGGGGGAAGAGGAGGGGGCACTCAGGTGTGCAGGTCATGTGGGGAGACTGACAGTTGAGCAGGTGAGTTCACACATTTCATCAAATCACCCAAAAATAAGTTTATTCAGTCATTTCAAATAGATTTCCAAACTGCACCTCACACAGTCTTCTTCTTCGTTTTCTGTCGAAGGTGACCTGGGACCTCTTCTTTGTGTGAAGAGGAGCAGATGTCATCTACTTCCTCCATGGGATCACAGACTGAACTGGAAGGAAAGAGACAGATGTTTGTTGCAGATGTGGACAGGACATGCGATCAGGACATGCACACCGGAGGTCACACAGAGGTCACCTCATCTGTCTGTCGCCCGCTGCACCTCTTCAGGCCAACAACGCCCTCTTGATCCTCCCAGCAGAGATCTTACAACTGTCTGCCAACCCAGTATTTGCTCCTCATCCTGCTTCCTTTGACTGATTCGAGATCATGGTTGTCCTGCTGTCCGTTTCACCTGCCTGACTGACTCCTCTGGCTCTGGTTGGCTCCCCCACCCAAACTCTGTCATGGTTTCTTGATCCTCACTGCCCTGCTGACCCACCTGGTGACATCTGACCCCTCTGCCTGGCTATCATGATCCTCAGTGTGCAAAGTCTCTTCTGTTGTTTCATGCCGATGAGCTATTTTACCCTTTGTAGCACACACTGACCTCTTCCCTTTGTCTTTAAACTTGCCCCACACATCAAACATTTCGAGAGAAGCTCATGTTCAGCATTTCTAAAAGTCACTTTCACTATAGCGTGTTCCACACCAGATTTGAGTGATGTTAATTTTTTGTTGTCATTTCTTGTTTGCAAAAGGAAGAGCTTAGAGTTTACTGATATTGCCGCCTTCAGCCTCGCCTGCAGCATCGAGGGGTCTCCTTGGCTGCATGAGCAGGGCCCTCCACCTCTCGGGCGTGTTTTAGCCTTAAGGCTGTGGCTGCCATTGACGTTTCTCTTCATGTTACCTCATTTTAAGTAGACAAAAAAAAAAAAAAAAAAAATCAATCTATGCAGGTGTCAACGTAGAGTGAATGACTTTTTGTCCCCCCCAATCAAAGTGTAATTAACCATCCGAACATCCAATCAGAGCGGCCAAGAGAGTGGTCAGAAAAAAAGTCATCGGTCAGATTATTTTGAGGTTCTGAGACTATGCACCTATGCACCTCCTCCTCCGTGTTGCAGGAATTTTTACTAATGGTGCTTCTGCTGGTGCTCAATCTAAATGGTGTCAGAAGACCTGGTCAAGAGCATCTTTTAGTCCTTTTACAGTCGAGGGACTCGATCCCACAACGGGCTTCACAAACAACTGTAAAAGACTGCTTTGTACATACGATTTGACCTTGCGGGGCTTTGTGAGCCACAATCACCTTAAGACCCACACATAGGTGATTCCCCTGTATGAATACTGCTACTATAAATACCATTATAGACTATGAAGTGGAGGCGATGTTCAGTAGATGTTTTCCCTGCAGGTCTATTTGTACCATTGACGCCCCAGTCTCTGACCTACAGTATGCTCCTGCTCCCCTCTCCCTTGTTATTCCTCCTCTTCCAGCAGTAGTCTGTGTGACCTCCCCCAAAACATAGTGACCTGTTTTCTCCTTCTCAACAAGGTGGCCTGTGCCTCATAAAAAAAAAAATGAAATGAAACTGTACACATATATAATAGATATGCATATATTATACATATAGAGAGAAATCTATAGAGTGTGTCTATACGTGGTCAGAAAATCGTTTCAAACTGACGAGATAATATATGTTTTTTCTTCATGGTTATTTTTCTAACTTCCTGGAGGTCAGAGAGATGTCTTTATTTAGAGCGTTGAGTGGTGTGATTTTCCTCTGAATTGAGAAGACAAAACCCCTCAGCAGCGAGTAACATTCCCTGTCTGGAAACACAGGACAGCCCAGAAGAAAAATAAAGAGCTTTAGAGCAGTTATGAGAAAACAGAGAAGTATATCCAAATCTATCTATGACATTGTTACATTCCTTTCGTAATGTGAAAACATTCAGTCGAAGGCCACTTTGCTCGTGGCGACAACTTCGAGAAAAAAAAAAAAAGAAAAAAAAACTTGTCTTGAATTTTGCAGCTCACAAAAGTAGCAACGGGATCTTGTCCGCTGCTCTCAGCGGTCAGAAAAACTTGCACTTGTGAGTGAGGACTATCACTATCAACATCCAAGTGGAGGTTTGAGTGACTCTGTCGGGGTGCATTTCTTTCGCGTGTTTGTCGTCGTCGTCGTCTTGTAAACAGAAGTGGTGACATATGTGACCGTGACAGCTGATTACGTAGAAAAAACCAACACACGTCGTTACAGTATAGTGGAAAATTGAATTAGACTGTTACTATCCCCACTTCCTCTCCCTCCCCTCATGGTACCTGTGCGTCTCCCTGATATGGCCAAGTGTTGAGTGTTGTATATAAATGTCTCCTCCATCTCCCCCATCTGCCTCACACCGAGGCGATCCGCGCACCATCTTGTCCGCTTCATACGTGAACCTCTACAGCTCCTGTCACTGACCAAGAATCAACAGATCGTGTGAAACGTTGGTGTTTGTGTTTACAAAGAGAAAGGTCTTGATTTGGATTTTTTTTTTCCTAAAAAAAAAAAAAAAAAGGAAGACAATGCAAACGGACAGAGGAGCAAAAAATCCTCTCACTTCACCATCAGGGGGGCGGAGTACGAATCCTCCATTTTCAGGTCCTTATCTACTGAATACTTGAAGTAGGGGGTTCTCCTACCATGAAATACCATATATATGATTTACATGGTAGAAAACATGAAACATTTCAATGTGCCCATGCATGCTGATTTTTACATAATGTGCCAACTGAAAGTGATGATGTAAGGATAATCTCCTGTTCTCTATGCAGAGCGACTTCTCAACCGTTGTGTCAAAAAGGTTTAGGAGACACAGAGGCTTAAAGAGGCTGGGGCTGGTTTCCTGGGCTTAGACTGAAGACTAATCCTGGTTGTGAATGAGTGACATGGCACTCAGCGTGAGTCGAGAAGTCTGCATCTGTGCCTAGAAGCAGCCGTGTAGGAAGAGCTGAAAGGCCTGTAGATTCACCAGTCATTTTTTTTAAAAGGCCTTCAAGAAACAATACTAAAAGCCTGTCATACATTTTCACTTTACTGTCGTCTACAGGTTGTTTTTTTCTTTTATCGTACGTTGCTGAAAACTTTTAAACAAATCACTGTGACCAATGCCAGAAACATTTTTGTTTGACAGAAGAAAATATTGTTTACTTTTTTATTATTCTTTTTATTTATTTATTTATTTATTTATTTAAGTTTGAGCTTTATTTTTTCTATTGTTTGAGCTCATTGAAAATGCCAGTTTGAGACTGTACTATTTGTATAAGTAAATGTTTTGAGCTGTACAGTAAAACCCTAGGAACAAGTTAAATGTGAGTGTCCAGCATGCTGAATGATTACTTGTGTGAACGTGAGCTAATCTCCCATGATGCATCATTCCTCACTCATTAATTGCATCTGCATCGTGCATCGTGACGGTGTGATGTTGTGTTTGAGAGTGATGTGTGTCTCACTTACTGTGTCCCATTAGTAGACAGCCTGTGCAGTTTTGTGAGAGTGCAGCATGTTTTTGGGGTTGCCTGTGTAAACGTATTCAGAAAAGAGAGAAGAGTGTGTGTGTGTGCGTGTGTGTGTGTGTGTGCGTGTGCATAGCTGCTTTTATGGGTGTGGGTTTGTTTGTGTGTCAGTATGTCTGCGTGCGTTATGAATGCATAAGAGAAAAATCTATTTAAAAAAACTTTATCAGAGGAAGTCCCTAGAGAAAAAAAAAAAGCGAGACTGAGTCAAAGTTTTGAATGAAGCATGGATACTCTGTACTGTTTTTTGTTTTTTAATCCTAGGAGGCTGTCCTCAGTGCCCCAGTTTGCTATTGTATGTGCTGTATCAGAATATTACTATTGAGTGTTGGCCAGCTTGTTTATATCCATCAAATAAAGGTGACTTTCTTTCTGTCTCTTTTTGTGATTTTATACTCCGATTTCAAATCCACTGTTTTCTGTTACTAAAACAATTCAATAAACTTTGCGACACCTTTCATACATGCAGCCCAGTGTGCTTGACAGAGCAAAACAAAAGGGGAGAAGACGACAGCGATGAATGCAATTTTGCAAGACTCACAAAGGTAAAAGAGTAAAGTGTTCGAATAAGTAGAACTCAACAAAATATATAAAATAAATGAAGACAATGCGTCATGTTTTAGGTTAGTTCAGCTGTTTCCTGTTTTATATTGTAGGTTTTTTCCTCTCCAAGTGTCATGCATTCTGTTTTACACTTCCTGTCTTTGTGTTTTTTTACCGCATTTTTTGATTGCTCTATTAGTTTTGCTATGTTAGTCTTCTCTCTTTGTCAGTTCGTCTGTCTCTCTGTCTCTTCATCGATCCTGTTATTCCGCTCTTGTTTTACCTGCTTTGCTGCCAGTGTTCCTCGTGTCATCGTGGTTTGTGCTTTGTTTAGATTTGCTCGTATTTATTAAAGCTTTAGTTCATTACATCTTGCTTTTTGTTATGTCTACCCACCAGCCTTTGTGTCTGCGTTTGGGTCCTTTTTGCCAAACCGTGGCACAATGCATTTGCATGCATTAAAAACCAATTAAAAATCACTTTTCTGCCTTAAAATGACAGCTTCGAAATCATGTTGATGCTACAGTGTCTTGTAACAGGGTGAATGGTGTCTCTGTCTCAGCCACTCAGCCCCCCATCACTTGTTTCTGCACTAAGTCACTTCAGTGAGAGGGTAGGATCACAGTTTTACATACATGTTTACTTTAACATACAAGTTTTCAAAAATGTTATGATGTTGTGAGTTTTGTTTGTACTCAGCACCTACATTGCATCTGACAAATTGTCACAGACCTGAGATTTGTATTTACTACAGTGGTGTTGCACTCAGAAACTGTCGGGGGCGCCAGATTACACAAACTGCCAATTTCCACTTAATGTCGCTTCAAATAAAAACCAGGCTTAAGAGAAAGGTATAAAGGTTTCTTATAAACACATTATGATACTGTGGCATCGTGCAGAAAGCACACTAGTAACTACATAATATACACAGTAATTTAGATCTGTACTTGGTACGACAAGTAGGAATAATACCATGTGGTTATTTTTAGTTAACTTTGTACTTATTCAAAAAAACTATTCCTAACTACATCACTTAAGTTCCACTTTGTGTGTGTTTTATTCCTCTTAAATTTTTCTTCTCTATACTGGAAAAACTTTTTAAAAAGCGTCAAGTGCTACATTTTTTCATTCAGTGATGTTTTATTACCTAACTGACGACAAAAATCTGTACCATTAACAGCAGCATTACTAGGTTTGCAGAAATCTACTGGCTTTAAGGTATCTCATGGTATGAAAACTGATGATTATCAATCTGCGTACATTTCAATTTCTGCAGTTTTAAAGTCTACTGACTGTGTAACTTAGTGTTATTAGACACACATATATTCCAAGTTTTGTGTCTAGGACATAATATTTTGTGAAATTATAATTAGGTCTTTGTTCAACCTAAATAAACCTTCTGTTACTTTTCCTTTCAGGTTTATCACAACTGATATTTTCCAGTCAAAATGATGTCAGAGGAATCCTGTGTATATATGTTTACAGCGGGCATATTTATTTGTGTTTTATACTCAGAAGACACACAAATAAATGTGCAATTGGAGGAAAGGGGCATTACAAATGTTTCTACAGTATGTGCCACAGTGTACATGCTACAACAGAGTGCAAACAGTGTTACTGATACAGTAAAAGAAGCAAATCTACATTTAAGCAAGTCGTAAATCATCAAACTACAATTGGCAACATTGGATGTTTGTGGCTCCAAATGCCAGAACAAAGTAGCTCCTTGGAAAAAAATAAAGCCAATGATTCACGATGAAGATGATTCATATTCAGCTCACTTCAGGACATTCTTCCACATATTTCACAGTATTCTCATACTAATCATTTTTATTGTAAATCAAAATGTACCTGCTTTGTCTGAACAGTAACTGTATGAGGCCTTGCTGAGCCGTGGATCTGCCATTTGAAGAGTTCAAATCTTTTTTGTAGCAGAGTTTTAACGTCCCTTCATGAAGCTGTCCAACAAGCGGTCCCCCCTGTCAGAGAGCCAGTACCCTGCCATGGCTGCCACCCCTCCCATGAAAACTGACGTGTAAACCATATCTCCCTTAGCAGCCAGCGTGGCCAGAGCGCAAAGCACCACCCCGAAGAACATCTGCTGCAGCACCACCACCTCATCATCCTGGATATCCTCGAACAGACCTTTCTCCTGAACACCTGCGCAGTGAGACAGATGTGAGAGTCTGCAGTGAGGTAGCTGTCCACGTGATTGTGATCCGTGTGTGTGTGAGTGTGATGAGACTCACTGGGCTTCGGCTTCTTCTTCGTACACACACCGTTGCTTCGTATGAATCCTTTGGCACAGTCGCAGCGGAACGAGCCCTCCGTGTTGGTACAGATCTCATCCAGACCATGACAGGCAAGCACTCTGTCACTACATTCATCTATATCTGAGTGAAGGAAAGACAGGCACAGGATATCACCTCATCCCAGGCGTATAGATTGCATTGCATGTCAATAAAATACAAATAATCTCTTTGGTGCGGTTACCCAAACACTTGTGCCCCGTCAGTGTGTACCCAGAGGCACATTTCCTGCAGCGTGCTGGTCCACTACCCATACAGCCCACACAGGCCGGGTCGCAGTCTGAGGAAAGAGTGACCATTTAGATTCTTAATTTAGAGACTTAACTGCATTCTCAGGTGCTGTAAAAGCTGCACAGCTGAGAGACAAAAAAAATCCATAAAAACAATCAGATTAGATCAGACAGGAAGTCCAAAGAGTTGGGATGTAGCAGCCCCATTGAGTAAGACTTGCTATCTTTTTTGTTTTGGGCTGAATTTCAAAATCATTCCATTCAGATCACCTGTGTGCAGGGTGGGGAGAATGACCTCCTAATTAAAGAGTGGAAGCAGCGGGCATCGCCCTCCCAGCCAATCAATCAAAGGTTTATGAGAAGTGGGGACTGGCACTCATGTTGGACTCTTCCTTGCTGTCCTATTTCGTTCTAGTTGAGGGATAGTGTGTTTATTCTTCAGCCAAGCTGAGCGACCACAAAAGTCACCAGTCAACGTGGCTGCCTGCATCAGGGCCGCCCTTATTTGTGAAAGTGTTACTTTACTTACAAATAGCGGACGCCTGGAGGTTTTATTTTGTTTGTTTATATTTGGTTTATCTTAACTGAACCCCTTGAAACCAAAGCCCCGATACATCTTCAGTTTTAACATGTTAAAAATGTTGTAAAAGCACATTTCAGTTTCATTATCCCCCTAAGAGGCATTAGTTTATTATCCAAGTAGGTGACATTTGGCACTCCCTTTAATGTACATGTTTTTTTGTTTATATTTTCATATAGGGACACCATAGGGACGCTGTGTAAAATAAAACAACTTATATTCAATACATTACAAAGATAAAATATGTCATGTCTAGCTGTTCCACTTTTTTTCCCACTTTTCTTTTTTTTTTTTGAATCAGGGTTGTAATATAATATCTAAGCTCTCCAGTAGAGCTACTTAATCGGGCAAAGTACAGGACTGTAGTTAGTGGGCAGGTCCCACAGTGATTCTGGAAAACAGGATGTACTGTTTCAGCTTCCCAGATGAGAATATGCTGCTTCCCTTTCTTTGATATCACTGTTAATTATAAAGTCTTTAGGTTTTGGACTGCCTGTTTAGCTAAACAAGCAATCTGAAGTCACCGGAACCCTCAAAGAAAATAAGATGAGTCTGTTTTACTATTTTCTGACACTTTCAGGTTATTTAGTCATCCTTTTCACTTTCAGCGAATGTGTTTTTCACATTAGTCTGAACCACTTACCTCTGCACTCAAACGACCCTTTTGTATTGAAGCAGTATCTGTTTGCAGGACAGATACCCAGCTCAGTGCCACACTCGTCGATGTCTAAAACAAACATAGACTTACATCATTAGTCTTGTGCTTCATGTGATGATTTCCAGACTCACACACAAACCTTTGTATACAGTACCTACACAGGTGTTGATGTGGAGTGTCCATCCCGCTCTGCACTCCTCACACTGGTCATTAGCTGGGCCTGAACACTTACTGCAAACATCTGGACAGCTGTGCACCAGAACAGCCGACAGACAACACAGCCAAGCAGCCTCCAGCAGGTTCCTGTGAAGCATCCTCACTCCCATCTGTTCTTTCAAGTCCAGATGATAAAGTTGTTTATCGCGTCCAAAATATCACATCAGGTTTGTTAAATGCAGCTTGCAAAATCGTACGAGTTAGGAACAGACAGCTGGCAGAATAATGCCAACTTAATGAGGAAAGCTTTTTAAAAAAGGCTATATCTTTGAGAAAATCTCAAAAATATAGCTTACTTTATATCCCATCATCCCTGTAGATCGTTTATGAACAAATAGTTGCAGATTATTTTGATAATCAAGGCTCAAAGAAGACTCAGAAAGCATAAAAAAGTCCCGAAATGATTTGAAAAGATATTATTGACAAGATCTGCATGCGGTTGTACTTCATACATCCACTTCACTGATCATGAGGGGAAACTCAAATATTGTACTTTTTACTCACAGCTATATTTACTTTTCCAAATCCAATTTCACATAACAAACATATGATTTGATTCTAACATATGGTGCAGCGCTGTAGCTAACAGGTGAGCTCCACCTCAACCAACTACACTAATATGAAATTATTAACCTCATTTCAAGCACTTTTTTTTCAGAGGCAATTTTTGCAAATAACACCCTTGTGTATTTACATGAGTTAAGTCTGAATGCAGGACTTGTAACAGAGTATATTTACTACGATCTTGCTACTTTTACTCAATTTAAGTAATGAGTCATTCATTCTTTAGAAACTGTTTGATTATTTGAAATTTGCTGAAAGAAAGTTTCTGTTTCCCGAACCTTCCTTAATAACAAACCAATATAATTAATTGTTATTAAAGTATAGCCTGCTTGTAGACTTCATAATGAATATTGTGATATTTGCCTAAACTTTAATAGCTAATCCGGACTATATTTGCTGCTGTTTCTGATGTCTGTTTTAAAGAAAATACTGTTATCATTTTAAATGATTAATAAAAAATGAATTTCACATTCTCAGCCTTGATATAAGACATCAACGTCACATTATGGCAAATAAACTCAGGGTAAAACTAGTGCTTCAGCCTGCTGCTGAGACAGTCAACACACCAAACATTTCAACTGGTCTCAAAACAAAAATCTAGTCATGATGTAAGGTTGTTTTTTTTCTTTACCTCTCTAAGTGCGTCAGATCTGTATCGTCTCTGGTAAAGTTTAAACGCATGCACAGCTGAGACTCGCTTGTCACACTTCCAGACTCCTTTGTGTTTGATTACCTCAAAAGTACACTCCGAGCGGGCGGCACACACGCCAGCCTCAGAGCACCGCCCCACCGGGACGTGATGAAGCCCTTATCAAGCGCTCACCTGCGTCCTAGAACTGACGCTAGATTGCACCAATAACATTCCACGCCCTTCTCTTAGAGCTGGCCAATCACAACCCGAGATCCGCCATGCACAAAAATAAGTATATTTATTTATAGACAAGTGTTGACAGACTTTCAACACATGGATATAAGCAGTTGGTAAAGCATTTTGCAGCTTGAGTGAATAATACTGGTCATATGGTGTCATTTCCTTACCAAAAGAGTCCCACTGATGTGACAGAGCAAACAATGAGTTAATCACAATAACAAAAAAAGTTCTGTCAAGTCGAAGTCTGATATAACTTACACTGTGCCATCACCACCATTGTTGTCAACGTTAAAAACACAATGACACTGTTCTCCTCCCGTGACATTTCCTTCATAATGTAGTCCTGTCGTACTGAGATATTTACCAGCAACAAATAGACTCCTTATCCCTATTTGAGTTAAGAGCCCAGCAGTTTTAGGAAATAATTTAACATCTCCTGTAAACAAAACAAAACAAAAACAACAAAATGGTTTGTCGCAGAAAACTTCCGACAGGAAGGTGAAGTTGGAAAATGTTGAGAGACTAATGCATTTTTAGCAGTTTCTGGCCATTTCTTGGCAATAAACAGGTAGTACTGATAGCCAGCTTTTGACACTTCACTTTTTCTAATCTAATCCCGACTTTGGATGAACATGTCCTTCATATGCGGAGAATAACAATAACAGTGGTTGACTCTCATCTTGTCCACCAGCAGGGCACCCTTTATCATGTTCTTTCTACCACAGCGGCATCAAAGAGGGCACTTTTGCCGCGTTTCCACAGTGATCGCGACCCCTGAGTTCACCAGTAAACAACAATGTTCAGCATGACATTTATAGGTGCCTCAAATGCTTGTGTCTCCAGTTTTTCTCAACAGTATGATCCCCTCTGCTGGTATGCCTTCTCTGTAGTCCTTGCTGTCCATCCATCTGAGGCACCACCTCTTCCATGACCCTTTCCGTGTCCCTCCCACAGTGAGCTCAGTCAACAGAGCTCCTGTCTGAGAAGGAAGCTGGAACATCCGCAGCCCCTGAAGGAGCTCGGGAAGATTCCTGTCACTGCGTAGATGGGAGTCAAATGTCGCCAGCAGGAAACGCTCTCCAGCTCGACCCTGCAGCTTGTCTGCTTCTATAAGGCACAGGGAGGCCATGAACACATCAGAGTAAGGCGACCCTGTCAGAGGGAGAGCCCAGTTCTCTTGGCCCTTTGTCCTGATACCCTCTTTGTGCCAGTGAGTCCATTCCTCTGCTCTCTCCAACGCTTTTCGGGTCACGACGAGCACGACTCTGCCGCCCTGGCTGTTCAGCTCCAGCAGCTGGGAGTGCAGCCATGGCAGAGGCCCCAGAGTGCACTGCTCCTTCCTGCTCCACTGGTCCACAGACACGCGGAAGCCCTGGGTACAGAGCAGGGAGCCAAGCTGGCACACTGACTCCGGAATGCCGCCATCCACGTCCGGAGGGCTCAGCAACACCACGAGACGATTTCCACCAACTTTAGAGAGGAGAAACAAGTGGACCAGTGTCAGACGGTTGACTTGTTCCATCAGGAACTCATGAATTTTTTATGACAGGCAGAAAACACTTACTCTCGACAAATCTGCCGCGATGGAAGCTCCACACCCATTCTATAAAAGACAAAAAGACTGAATAAACCAGAGGGCTGAGGAGAAATACAATACGAGTACATTTATCATGTCAGTGTCACAAATAAATGATTCCTTAAACTGCATGTGAGTCAAATAGATGCACGATTTGAATGAATAATTCCCAGATATAGCGAACAAGATTAGGTCTTTGAGGCAAATGAAAGGAGGCTTTGAGGGAAGTGCCTGAGGAAATTCAAGTTGGACAATGCATATTTTATCGTGGGATGACAACAGCACAAATTCCAGAGTGGAGACATCAGTCACTGCTCCGTCTTCTTCATGCATGATGGGTTTCTCCTGGTTCATCAAATATTTAACACACGTATCCACAAAGGATAAGTTCATCCAAAAATTAAAAATCCAGTCATTATCCAAGCAAAACAGTGTGGCAGCATTCCCCTGAACAACTGAAGTAGATCGGGGGGCTAACTTTAATGCATAAAGAAATAAGACTCACTCTTGACATAGTTGTGAAGGCCACATTTTATGAGCGCAGTCAGGCAGACCAGCAGCACAACACCAATAACCAGGAGACTCCAGCGCCACCTGTCAGCTGCAGGCAGGACAAAACAAAACTCCATTCATAAAAAGCTCAAGAAACAGCTGCTGTATTCTAGCAAAAACTACATCATGCACCAGTTTTTTTTTAGTTATAAACTTTGTCAGACTCACTGTTTTGAACACAAAATGGACCAAGCTCATGTTCCATCCCGTTTAGTTTCACCTGCACGAATGGATAAACAGAAATGAGTTATTCAGCTTCACTAACTAAATATATATGTACTGTATATACGATACACAGGAGCTAAAATACTTTACCATCACACATGGTGAGAGCTTAAGGTTGATGTCTTCAAACACTCCTTCTCTCTTCTGAAGAGGACAAGATTATCAATCATAGTCTGTCTCAGTCGTTACACACTCACACTGTGCAGCCGGGCCTCATTCAAACCCACAGCACTTTATTTTCAACTCTCGAGGAGATCCCAAAGTTTCTGATGTTACCAAATGTGTCGGTCTGAGATTTAGGGAAATGTGTATAAAACATCTATAACAAAATGATGCTGTAACACGTAAATAAAAACAGAATGCAATCATTTGTGTTTACTGACAACGGTTTGATGAAATGCGTCTGAGCCCATGTAACCAACCATGATACTATCGCCTGTGACTAATCAACCTGTCTACCTGTGGGATGTTCCAAACAGGTGTTTTTGGGCATTTCACAACTTTCCCAGTCGTTTGTGGCTCCTGTCCCAACTTTTATGAAACATGCTGCTGGCATCAAATTCAGAATAAGCAGATGTTTACAAAAATCAATTAAGTTGACGAAGTAAAACACTAAATACATCGTCTTTGTACTGTTTTGATTGAGTACATGTCGAGTACGATGGGCAAATGATCACATCCTGTTTTATTTGTGTTGAGTGGGCGGCTGTGGCTCAGGGGTAGAGCCAGCGTCTTGTTATCGGAAGGAGGCTGGTTCAATTCCCCTGGTCTGCACTTCAAAGTGTCCTTGGGCAAGATACTGAACCCCAAAACTGCTCCTGATGTGCTGGTCGGCACCTTGCATGGCAGCCACCAACATGTATGTATGAATTACTGTAAGTTGCTTTGGACAAAAGCGTCTGCTAAATGTAAATATGTTTACTGTCAGACAGTGTGTTATAAGATGATTTTTCAAAAGTTAAAGCACTGAAGTGGAAATTAAAGCGCAAATTTAATGTTAACAAAATTAAACAAGTTTAAAAAAAACGAGGCTACGAGGCTCAGTATGAAAGTTTTCTTACCCACTGTCCTCTGCTGTTTTGTCTCCACACACCCTTCAGCTGTTGTCTGAAGCCCTCCATCTCCCTGCAGCCGCCTGCTCTGTGACAGGGCCACACTTCACCGTCCAGCCTGCAGGGGGCAGACAGGTTCCACCACAGCACTGAGCCATGGTCGTTCATGAGGCCATGGCGCACAGACACTGACACATTCTGCCACACGTTTCTTTGGAATGAATCTGTAATGGACAAACAGATGACATCAGCATTACCAGTGGTAAAGATCCTTTTAGACTGAGACCAGTAGAAAAAGCTCTTACCTGTTTGTCCGAAGGGGCAGCTTTTAGAGCGCCTCCCCCACTCACCATTCTCCCATACCTACAAACACGCACACACACACGCTTGTCAGTCATATAGGTCTGTATATGCACATTGTTGTTGACATGTGAGTCATAAGTCGTCATGATGTTTGAGTGAAGGTACCTGGAAACACATGCAGGGGGTCACAGAATACAGCGGGATAGGCGTCGTCACATTCACCTCCTTCAACATAAATATATATATATTACACACTGTAGACTAAAATATAGGAAACAGTAATGCAGAAGGTATAATATAAGATATAAATATGTAAACAGATGTGATAATACCCTCTGTACTTTCACTTAAAGGTGCACTATGTAAACAAAACTCACGACTGAAAGAACTGAATAAACAAACTGACCTTAAAGGACATCACAGTTTCATACTGTTTTACTTTGTTTATATGTGGCGGACCCTGCCACCTTCCTAGCTTCAAACAGTGTTCTTGAACCTTATTTTACTCTGAGAACCGCTTGTTTATTTAGCAATGATATTTCTGAGTTTGAGTTCTTACCTCATTAATATTGCGAATATTAAAATTCTGAGTTTGAATGTTCTTCTCCAAAAATACATAGTGCCCCTTTAATTGATTTTTTGAATGGTTGATGTTGTTGTATTGCTACTTTTACTTCAGCAAAGGATCTGAATGTTTTATTTGAAAGCAAACCAGCAAAAACAGCAATGACGAAAGCAAAAAAACAGTGTTTGTCCCCAAAATTAGGCCCTGACATACAACACTGACCCGACATGTTCCATTGCTCTCATACTGGATGCACACACATGGCAGGCTCTTATTGCTGCTGGCCGACTGCAGCTCCATCTGATTCATCTCTCGGTTAATTACACTTACAAGTTTGGGCACTGAAAGACCAGACAGAAAGAATCCTGTTAATGTAGGTATGGCAAACAGCACAAGGAGAACAAACACATCTGTGATGTGGTGATTATTTACCGTGACACTCTTTCACACGCTCCTGCAGCTCCTGGTTGCACACTGAGGACAGATAATACAGTGTGTGTCAAGCATTGTGGCAAAATCCTGCGTACGGGCACTTATGAGTTCAGCAGGTGCTCGAACGTTACCTTTATCCAGAGAAAAAACTCTAACTAATTGACGTAGACGTGATTGTTTGGAAGGATAAATAGTCACATGACTGCCGAAGGTAACCCCGGCTGGCTCAGAAATCACCATGAGTAGCTGGAGAACACACACAGAAAGAGAGAGAGAGTTTATAAGACACTGTAACTGTGAGCTGGCAGACTTTATATTGCCTCTTGGCGGTACATATTTTATATGGCAGTACATGAAATCTACAGTACCTTGGACTGGTGTTGTTGAGTAAGAGCTGTGTGATTCACGGTAAACTCCACCTTCTTGCATGCGGGCATGCTGAGTGGTGTATAGTGACACACTTTCAAAGACGCTGTTGCAACAGAGACAGTAGAAGCAGGGTGGGGCTCAGAATTCATTGAAACACCAATGAAAGGTTTAACTGTAGGAACAACAAAACCCACACTTTACACAGCAACCATTTTATCCCATTTATAAAGCTAAATGTCTTATTTCCATTGTGGTCTTTAAGTGACATTGTCATTGTTCCTTTCAAGGGAACAATCAGATGAGAGAAGTACAGCAGCCACTTACACAAATACATCACACCACTGTTGATCTTTTTTTTTCATTATCCCGTGGGCAACTTCAATGTTTGCTCATTCACTCTTCCCGTAACGATGTTCCAACATCCCACGACACGCTCCTCCCCAGTTGACTGTCAGATCTTGCATTACAGTTCACAATGGTTTCCAGTTTGTAATTTGGCACATGATGTTACTGTGAACTTGGCAGCAAATTAAAAGAAAGCAACTGTTTTCTCTGGTGGATTGCCAGTTAGGAGCAAGCTGAAGTTGATTTTTTAATGCTAGTTGCTGCTTGGATGGTGGGAAATGATTTAAAAAACAGTTGGTAGTGATGTTGAGGCTCATAAATAGAATGGATTTAAAGCAACATTATGTAGTTCTTTTGCCTTAAAATACCAGTTTAGAAGTCATTTTAATGTGTCTTGTAACAGGGTGAATGGGATGTCTGTGGATGTCTCTCACTTGTTTCTGCACTATGTCACTTACGTCTGACAAGCTGTTACAGAGAACTGAAGCCTGTATTCACAACACCTGTATACAAAATATGAATTCCCACATGGTGTTGCTTCAGTTATACACACCTTTTGGATTCCTCGTCTCCTCGCTGTAATCCTCCTCCTCGAGCCCAGAGTGGCCTTCATCCTCCACATCTTCCCCCACATCCAGATGGACGTTGATCTCCACGTCTAACACCAGACATATTACACATGGCGCCCCGTCCTTACAGCAGAGCTTGGGAAATGCTGTCAGCTTTAGGACGTCCACGGCACCATCATCTGCTTCCGTAAGATCTGTCTCATGGCCCATCTTCATGGTGCATTCAGAAAGACCCTGAGAGAAGGGGACATTTGGAACGGACAACAAGAAAGACAGATGTTTAATGTATGGCATCTGGATGGTAAACATTTGCTGTTCAGAGGCCCATATTGTGATGAATGTACATACAACAGCCCTTTACTGACAAGCTGGCAGATGGTTATAACCCTTTGTATGTTTGAGAATAAAACACTTCACATCAGTGAAAAGGGAAATTAAAGTATCAGAGCAGGCCTCACCAGTACAGAAAGGAAATTAAATGTGTTATCTGTCAACAAAACATTGCATATTCCGTTCTGCAGCACAGGAAATGTCTGCATTAGTGTATCCAAGCAGTGAGTCCGACAGTACCTGTGAGCAAATGACTTCATTGCCGCTGTATCCAGAAATCTCCACACCACAGGCTGACACAAGCAGAGTCAGTAAAACGCACCAGACAGACCATCCAGGAAGAAACATTTTCAATCGGATGTGAAGAATTGAGTCCAGCAGCATTTTTCTCTAGATTTTATATTCCAAGAGCAACACGAAAACCTTGTTCAACAAGTCCAGCGTCTTCCTCCCCATCATGACTTCAGGTTGGAGATCAAGTTGAAGTTGAAACCGCACACTCGCCTGGAAGGCAGTGAGTCGAGACAAAACTGTCAGAGCATATCTGTAAGTGATCGTGGGGGAGCTTCAGCTGTGGTTGTGTCCTGAGGGAGAAGAGACAAAGATCAGTGCAGGTATATAGATGTTTTCTCGTGGTGACAGGTTAATATGTACATGTACTCAATACTGTACTTGAGTACAAAGTTGAGGAACTTTAATTTTTCATGTTACTTTCTACTTCTACCCTGCTGAATTTCAGAGGGAAGAATTGTACTTCTTACTTCACTACATTGATTGTGCAGCTTTATTTACTAGTTACTTTTCAGATTTTTGTATAAAACACATATGAAGAGTTTCATACACTATTACTTGAGTACTCAGTACTCAATGGTCGGACCACAGCCATCTTTGAACTTTGCCTTCATTTTTATTTCAACAACACACCTGCCAAGTTTGCACAATTGCGATGCTATCGTGCTGAAAAAATCTACCCAGAGACAGACATAGAAACACCTGCCAAGTACAAGACGACTTCTGTGGTAGTTCACACTACAATAGGTGTCTCCTGCCACAATGAAACACACATACACAGACTCACAAGCTGAAAACACAAGTTGAGTTGTACAATGCAGGATTTGCCATTGTCTAATACTTACTGCAGCTTGGTGTGTTTACAAACAGCCACCAACAAATCGCAGTATACCTTTAATATATATAAAAAAACAAACATTGTCCATTTTGTGTAATTGTGATTCTCACATATATATATATTCTTTTTTAGAATTTTTACAAACCTGACAATTGTTCATCAGATCATCAGATTAATCCTTAGATAATCCTTTAATAGATAAAATCAGCGATCAAGTAA
The DNA here is from genome assembly GCA_039737535.1 of Lagodon rhomboides. Classification (NCBI taxonomy): domain Eukaryota; kingdom Metazoa; phylum Chordata; class Actinopteri; order Spariformes; family Sparidae; genus Lagodon; species Lagodon rhomboides. The sequence continues at coordinate 19,883,526 of CM077785.1, read as the reverse complement.
CACAGTAAAGTTCTGTTTTTACATTAATGCATTGATTACATAATGACATAATATATATAGTAGTATAACAGTCACAGGGGACATTTTACTTTTAAGTAGTTACTTTTACTTTTAATACTTTAAGTACATTTTCCTAATTATACTTTTACAGTAAACACAATTTTCAACAGAGGACTTTAACTTGTAACAGAGTATTTTACAGTGTATTGTTCGTACTTTTCCTTGACGGGGTTAAGGATTAAAATGGTTCAGCGAGTCATCCAGATTTTTTCAGATTTCTGGCTGAACCCTACGTCCACTTCTTGTGTTTTAGTCTCATGATGAGTTTCCTTTGAATAAACCACATTTTTCATACCAACTCCTACAGTTTCCTTGTGTTTACAGACACAACAACTGGGGACTGTGAAGTCCTCCAAGCATCAAACAAGTGAACAGCTACAGTATAAGATTATATTAACCTTACATTAAAAATGGCATGAACTAACACTAGCAGTGTCATAGAGATATCATCAAGGTTACTTACCATGATTTAATAATCCACTCTGAGGTGTTTCTTCTCCTCATGGATTACTCAGCTGCACACCCTGTCAGAGTTCCCAAGAAGTGTTTGAGTCATGTGAAAATTGAACCACACAACTCGTCACTGTCCTGACTCAGGAGACGTCCCTCCCATTCTCCCCCGCTCTCTCTCTCTCTCCCCCGCTCTCTCTCTCTCTCTCTCTCTCTCTCTCTCTCTCTCTCTCTCTCTCTCTCTCTCTCTCTCTCTTTCTGTCTGTCTCTCTCTCTGTATGTCCGTCTGTCCGTTTGCCTCTCTGTCAGTCTGTCTGTGTCTCTCTCTCTCTTTCTGTCTCTTTGTCTCTCTGTCTGGCTCTCTGTTCTGTCTCTCTTTCTCTCGGTCTGTCTCTGCCTCTCTGTCTCTGTCTTTGTCTCTGTCTGTCTGTCTCTGTCTTTGTCTGTCTGTCTCTGTCTGTCTGTCTCTGTCTCTCTGTCTGCCTGTCTGTCTCTGTCTCTGTGTCTCTGTGTCTCTGTCTCTCTCTGTCTCTCTCTCTCTCTCTCTCTCTCTCTCTCTCTCTCTCTCTCTCTCTCTGTGTCTGTCTGTTTCCCTGTGATTTAGTCTCACCTCTGTCCCTTGCGTGTCAAGAGCACTTAATCCTGAAACTTCCTGCTCTGAATTCCTGATTAGAGTATTATCAGCATGACCTACAGTGGACGGGTCAAAGTCCACATTTGTCTTTTAAAAATCAAAACTCCAGATTGAACACTGGATTACAGCGTCTTTACACGCAGAGCTGTATATTTGAACACAGCTAATACTTCACAGCTGGCTTGTTTGCTCATGACTATTTGCATAGATTTTGCAAAGATCCTTTTGCTGTTCTAAGTAAGCAGTTTCTTGACGAGCGAGTTTAATGCCTGTGCTCGGAAGAATGTGCATACCTTTGCCCAGCACTTTGGATGTAGTTCACTGAAGGAGAACAAACCCAGACAACAGAATGTAACAGCACTCGCCGAGCAGCCCGACTGGTTTGACCGCATAATGTTAACTAAACACTGAACACCCACCCTACCTATCAAGAACTAGCTGGAAATGTGTTCAACCACAGTGAAAAACTACAAGCACCTATTGTGTTCTCTGTAAATCGATATGGGGGACTCATTGTCACAGCACTGGTGGACAGTATGTTTACTTAAGCTCTCTATTAACCGTACTGATCTTCTCATGCAGATTAAACATTCACTCTGCATTTTTGCAGAATGAAATCTTTCACTCCACAACATTTAACCCATTGCTGTAGTGTCCAGGTAACCCTGCCTTTGTTTAAACTTTCAGTAAATGAATGGTAAGAACCACCTAGTTGAACCAGCTCTGTTGCTTACTTACCACATTAGGCATCAAATTTCCCCCACATATTTTTTCATATTTTCATATCTTTAATCGTATTTACATGAAAGTCTTTAATTCGTCATGTTGTTTATAGGTGAAAAGGGTAAACAGAAAAGGATTCAAATAGCTGACTTTTTTTCCCACGTCTGTGCAATACGATGCACGTACAGTTGCTTCTATTTGCTGTATCTTTGGAACAAACATTGTCAGTTTTCATCCAAAGATCTCCATGACTGATTCACTTCAAAAAAGTACCCAAAAAGCATAGTAGTACAGTACTAGTAGTTACTTCTAGTAGTAGTAAAAGTAAAGTAGTAAAGTAAAAAGTAAAAGTAAAGAACATATTTCTTTGGTTAAAGTCACTCATACAAATAGTACTTGAGTAAAAAAAGTCAATGTAAATTATACATATATGCACATGTATGCATATACTGTATACTGTGGGTCGATTGATTATCGGCCCAGCTGATTATCAGATCGATATTCAGCCTTTTCCTGATTATTGGAATCAGTGTTTTTTTTTCCTTTTTATATCTGATCGATAAAATAAGTTAATTTAAAGATGCACTGATTTGGCTCTGATGTAACATGTAGTATGCTGAAAAGTATCCTGTAACTAAAGTTATTAAGATAATGTAGTGAGTAAAAACTACATTCTTTGTCTTCATTATGTAGTGGAGCAGTAGTACTAGAAATGGAGTACTCAAGTAAAGTACAAGTCATTTGTAAGGGGGAAAAAAATCTAAAGCCTGGCTGATGCTTCCTTATAAATATTGTGTTACATAAACAGCAGAGAGCTTTCTTTTAATTTCTGGCAGATGAATGCAGGGTTGCAGGTTCAGTGTGATGCATTCTTTACCCATGAAGTACTAAGATGGTTGGCAAGGTGTCACTTTGTGCTGAAAAGAAGTGGGAACATAAGGGCTCTGATGATTTGATTTTGTCCAAAAGTAAAAATGGAGGAAGATATTAGAAATTACTTTAGCATGCAGCACTGTACTGTAAGTCTTTATCTTTTAATATAGCCTTGTGTAAAAATCCTGCAAATAAAATACACTAGGGCTATTCTTGCTCGCTAGCTTGCATTCTCCTTTATAGATATATGACCGACAGCGTGTTGGCGTATTCACAGATAACAATCATTTGAAACTAAAGTTTTTCCTTTTACTTCCGTGATTCGTAACTTTTAAATAATAAAGGTGTAGACTGGATGCCTATCATTATCAGCTCTTTGCATTCAGAACATTTAAAAGGTGAGTTGATGTCAAGCAGAGGTGTAGAACAAACACTTCTTGATCTACAGAAGGATTGATGAATTATTCCAAACAAATGAACCATCTAAAGAATCCTTTAGATAAGTATTAATCAATTACGTTCATACGAGACAACCAAAGATCTGGGACACTATTTATTTGTTTATGTGGGTAACAGGTGGGAAGTCTTTTTTCCATGATGAATCAGTGTTACAAATTGCAAATTGTTACAAGTGATTCAGCATGTTTCCCCGTTAAAGCCGTGTGACGGTGAAATCGTCCAGGCTTCCCTGCAGGGCAGACTCAGCAGACATGAGCCAGCAGTCCAGAGTCGGGGCAGTCCCAATACTGTAGTCATCAGCGGTGGATCTACAAGATGAAAACATAGGTGGCCATTTATCTTTGTGTGTCGCGGTCACAATGATTATAGCACTCATACACTAATATTACAGGATAAAATGTACCTGGTGACATCAATCTCCTGGTTGTTGATCTGCAGCCTTGTTGAGGGAGTTTGCTGCACCTCCTCATAAACTGCTGGCTTAAGAGCTGGACACACAGAGGACAAACGATGAGACAAAGACAATCAAAAACTGGCACTGAAAGAGACATCACACAAAATATTTGTGTCTTTTTAGCAAATTATTTCTCCATCAAAAACTGATTCAGCATATTGTTAAATCATACAGGAAAATCTGGCCCACCTAATATTCCTGTGACGCTGGGGTCCGATGGCTGCTGTCTTAAAACCGGCCAGAGGAATTCTTTGTGATCTCTCTTATGAATTAAGATGAGCAGGCGTGTGTCACCAGCTGCGACATCTATCTCCTTGTCCCGTTTTATCACTGTAACACTAGGGGGAAAAAAAAAAGAAGCAAATTGTTGTAATTTTATTTGGGAGTCTTTTAAAGGGCCCTGCTACCCCTCGCTTGAGTTGAGGAGGCGCAAGGCTACGCTGAGCTTCACAGTATGTGAGGTCACCAGACTCCACACACCAGTAAAAATGATAAAGGGACAACAAAGCTGACAGGAGAGTGAGAACGATGATCAAACGCACACCTGAGAAGAGCTCTTATCACCCAAAATAATTAGAATCATTTGTGTGGGCAGGGCCTCATGAATATCTTCCTAGATTTTGGGGGGTGCCATTGAAATTTACCATAACTATAACATAAACCAATGTGTTCCAGGAGTGTTGCAATATCACGATATTTACAATAATAATATCGTTACCGTGAATTTGTGAGGCCACGATGATCGTGTAGTTAAAACCTGATATTGTGACCGCCCTAGTCTGTACACACCAAAAATGCAAACTCACTTTCCAACAGTGATGAGATCCTGTCCGGTGTGGCGTCTTTCTGTCTGTCCCTCTCGTACAGTGATTCCAGTGGTTTCAATCTCAATATGCTCATCAGTCTTGGAGTGGATGACGATCTTTTTGAAGCCTCCAAGGTGAGTTGAGTCGAGCCTACCATTCACAGACAGCTCTGGTACAAAAGAAAACAAATGCAACCACACTTATTCAATACCAGTACACAGATCCTTTACTTCCTTTAGTAAAAATGACAGTACAACAATGTAAAAATATTCAAATATTCAATATTGTACTTGAAGTAGCAAAAGTAAAAGTACTGTACTCTAGCTCAGCATTACGTAATAGGGGTCAGGCTGACAAGATGTAGAATGTAGTTAAAAAGAGGAAGAATCAGAATTTCTATATTTTTTCTTCTATGGTGAAATATTGGATAGTTTTGCCTCTTTGAGGCTTAAAAAAGCTAATTCAGTGGAAACTGCTAATCATCAGAACAGTGCATGCTGCTTTATTGTATGTGGTCACAAGCCATAAATGGTTTAATCTTTAACAAGGCATCGTGTTTAATATGCTTATCAAATCTGTTAATGTGGTAAGTGTAACTTTAAAATCAATGTAGTGGAGTAAAAAGCAGCATAAAATATAAATACTCAAGTAAAGTAATTCAAAAATTGTACTCGAAAAACATTCCTTGAGTGTGTGTACTAAGTGTCCTTCGCCTTCTGTAATCTATAGGTCTGATTTTGTGGGTTGGTGCGCATTTTATTACTGACACAAAGATCCTGTGAAGAAAAGAAGACAAAATAAATTTGCCATTGTACATGAAGAGCTAAAGGGAAACGAAAAGGGATTTATTGATTAGGCTGTTCAAGGAATCGAGGGGAAATAGTGATGGCACAAAGAGGAGCATTACTGACCCCTGTTGGGATGGTGAAGTAGCTTCAGCCGGGTATTTCCAGTGACATCAAAGCACAGTGGAAGAGACTGACTCTCAGGTTTTATCAAAAACCTGTGGGCTGCAGAGGAACCTAGAGGTACAGAGACGCACACAGCAGAAGGAAACACTTGAAAATAAACTGCTTTTGCTCTCAACACAAATTTAAGTGTCACGTGCTTGATGAAGACTAATCAAACTTTCATGTGCAGGTGATCAGTGAGCATACAAGTCTTTTTTTTAAGCCTCTGAATATCACACATTTCAAGTTGCAGTCTTTGTAAGTGTGAGTGAAGTCTTTTGCATTCATCAATAAACAATACAGCCGGAGAATATCTTTCAATTTTGTTTTGGTTTTTGTTTTGTCGTTTTTTCCCCCCACAAACTGGCAACGACTAAGACTCTTGATCGCTGGCAGAACAGACACCACCTACCACGCATTATACTACTGGCTCACAAACCTTGTTAGAAGCTGGGAGCAACTGTGAGAATTCTTACACAATGACAACAAACATTTTGGACCCGACAAACATTGTAAAATTATTCCTTCACAATCACTGTAATGTTTTTAAGGAAAAGAGATACTTTTATTTTGCACCTTTCTACAAGCTCTGTAGATGTATGTGTTCATATCACAATGGTGCACATGTCATACCACTAACTGAGTCAGGCAAAGTCAATTTATTACATTTATATAGCCCAAAATCATAAATCACATTGCCTCAGTGGGCTTTACAGTCTGCACAGTGAATGATCAGTACCTAGAGAACAGGCTGTTATAAAGAAAAATCATCTACATCATTTACAAGAAATTAAAGCAACATTGTGTAGAACTTTGAATGTTGTGCGATTTAGGTGCTACCTACCAAAAAACTTGTTACGTCATTACAAGGTAATATCTGTTGAAGTAAACATGTTGTAACGCTGTGATACTACCCTCTCACTGAAGTTACATAGTGCAGAAACAAGTGATGGAGGGGCAGAGACAACATTTCCCCTGTTACAAGGCACTGAACCATCAACATGACTCTGAAGGCAAAAAAGTTACATAATGTGTCACACAGGGAGTCGGTGTGATCCCATCGCAAAGTGTTTTAAGGAACACTTCAGTGTGTGTTATACACTTGTATATGATGCCTTCAATTGTACATATACAAATTGAAATGATGTGTATGTATGCTGATGTTTTTTTGGTACCTGTATTTAAAAAAAGTCATATCAAATAGTGTGTTGTTTTTTGTTTTTTTTTTTGTTTTTGTTTTTTTCTCACTTAACAGAAATAGACAGATTTTATATAAATTATACTATAAATTACATCCTTGATATACTCTACCTTGACTTATGAGGACTGGCACAATGGTGGGTCGAGGATGAGGTCTGAGTGGAAGAACATCTGTAAAAATACATTCACACACAGCCACAATTTATATGACAAAGCTTCAGAGGGTTTTGTAATAATGCATTAATTGACACCTCACCTCACCTTCAAAACAAACTAACTAAATGCACATCTTATTCTAATCCTAACCAGTTAAAGGGCTTCATACACTCTGATTTAAATGCTTACCCAAAAATATGATAACAATTGTAAATAAAAATGAAACATATTTTGTAATATTTACTTATGCAACAGAAATAGACAGATTTTACAGAAACTATGAATGACATCTGGGAAATATTCTCATACTCACACGATACGTCATAATCAGCTGTGGACACAAAGCCAGATATACATTTGTATTACAAAGCTTTAGAGGACATTGTATTTATTGGATATTTATACATTATCAACCCTATTGTGACACCAAATCTCAGCTCCAAAATGAAGTACTAAACAGACACATTATTTTAATCCCCACCAGTTAAAGCTAACCACAGGCTACACCTAACATTAATTTAAATGCCACAAAAATCAGGCACATCCTATTTAGAAAAACATTCCAGGATAGTATGTTAGTAATTCACTTTTCTGCAAACCACAGTAAGTTCCAAAGTTGACATGTGTACCAAACCTGGCATATCACATTCACATTATATGCTAATTAGCCACCTGTCACAACAGGAGGTGGAGGGTAAGGTGGTGGCTATTACAGCCAACAAGGCTGCTAAAACATTGCCAAACATTTCTATGGTGTCAAAACCTGGGGCTTTTTCAAGACAGCTGCGGACACTTCCAGCATTGTTTCAGGCAACAAAACCATGTGTCTTTTTTAAAGAGCTGTGGAGGTGTCTCCGTCCATTTTTGTGGTGTCAAAGCCATCTATTTTTCAGGGTAAGTCTGAAGTGGTTTTCGTACCTAAACCTAAATAGAAAATGAAAAAAAAAACAAACACAAAGTTGCAACGTATATCTTATCCGTTGTTTTGCAGAAACGTAGCTAAAATTTATTCTGCCGATTGGGCTGTTCAAAAACATGTGATGTGAAGATACCGATTGTGTGTCGCACTAAGCTTTCTTTACATATAGATTAGACCTACAAACCCTAAGGTACATTGAAATGATGTGTATGTATGCTGATGCTTTTTTGGTACCTGTATTTAAAAAAAATTCTGTGAAAGAATATCGAAGTCATATCAAATAGTGTGATTTAATGTAATTGTAGCTCAGACAAAAATACACAAACTCCACTCCAGGTTTTTGAAGCATTAAGATTTGCATATCCAAATGTAACACATTTGGATAAGTTGAGATAAAAACAAATCAAGTCAGGTCAGGGAAAAGGACATTTTACAACAGCATTTTACCTCTACCAAAGAGGTTATCTTTTCTCCCCTTTTTGTTAGCTGACGATATATTTTAAAAAGCATGACAAGCCTGGAAAGATGATGCAAGTAACTTAAATGTCTATTCACTTCTCTATTGATCATTACAAGGACAGATTTAGGATTGTGGCGGGTGGAGGTATGTTATTCCAGAGTTATTTTAGCTGAACCTGGGTGATTGGCACAAGAATGATAAAATTAAGAGGATGGATCAGTGAAGGTACAGAAAAAGAAACCTACCTGACATAATCAAATCCTCCTGCGCTGGTGCTGCAAGAACTTGAACAGAATAAAACAAATGTTATCATCTTGTGATTTTTTCATTCTTGTGATTGGCACAAGAATGATAAAATTAAGAGGATGGATCAGTGAAGGTACAGAAAAAGAAACCTACTTGACATAGTCATATCATACTGCGCTGGTGCTGCAAGAAATTGAACAGAATAAAACAAATGTTATCATCTTGCATGTACATTTTCTGGAAAAAAATAATCAGTTACAACTATAGATAGTCATGATTAGAAATTCACAGGATAAGCCTCTAAAGTATTTATCAATAAAGAAAAAAGTTCATGAGAAAACTATTTCAAAACTCAATGAAGACCTTTTCCAGCGCGGGAATGGCCTCTCAGGCGATGATTATAATGAGGAGCACCTTTGAAAGACAATGATAAAATTTAAATGAATTTCAGTTTACTTTGAAATACTCATCATTTCTAAATTAGCCTCCCCCCTCTGAAGTGTGTCTTAAGGAGGGACCATCCTCCCTGTCCCTCCTCCTTGCTGATCGATAAAGTTTTTAGGTATAAGACATGTGCAAATTACTTTTGTGCATATAAACTGAAAAAAATCTTTTTAGATATAAATTAATGTATTTTGGTAAGCATCAATATTAGTCCATCAGTAATTTTGAAATCATGAGAAAACTTTTGCAAACTTGCAAAATCTTTATTTTCTAATAAACTATCACATAAAAATCATCCTCATATACAGTTAAAAACAATTCATTGTTAATTATTGTGAAGTCATATCAGACCAGTGCACATGTGTACCCAGGTCATAACTCTTCACTTCTGCCTCTCGTTGCCACTGCTTCAGAAAAAAAGAAAAAAGATGACAACTTGAAATTAAGATACAATTGTTAATTTACAACTCATATTTTGGCGCGGCGTCACTTAGTTGTATTCAATGTTTTGCAATGATGCAACATCTGTTTTCATGTAATTTGTTTGTGTTGCTAATAATATTTTAATGCTGAGATTTTGGTGCAAAAAATGTACATGGAAGAATGAGAAGATTGTCGTGGTTTGGATTTTTGGTTTAGTTATTTCCTGTTTTATTTTGTCAGGTTCATCCTCATGTGTCATGTCATAGACATATATACATAGACGCCCCATTGAGCGGGTTGGCCCGCTGCTGCGATACGTCGACTTCGCCGCCATATTGGAGGAAGCAGCTCCGCCTCGTGAACTAATACAAGTCAATGGAGTGAACTTTATAAAGCTCCTTCTACAAAGTGCTATAAGTTAATGCCTCTCATTTACACATTCACACACGTACGGATATATATGAGAAACAGATAGGAACCAAAAACAACGTCTGTAACGTTCTCTGATGATTATAAATGTTAACTGCTCCTGATATGTTCAGTATACAGGTCGGCGCCAAACCACAGGATGGATTTTCTAATGTTTTTATGAGGGTTTACAGCTGCTAATGTATGTAATGCTGTTACTGTGATGATACATGACAGTTAAATGTTGAATCTGTGTCTATAATAACCAGATGAAACCAAAATGAAAAACTATGTATGTATAAAATACATTATATTATGTCTGTCATCTGTCATGTCAAAACAGTGCATATGTGTACCTATGTCTGACATGGAGGGGCAATTCCTGTTAAAAATAATTACAAAAAATAAGATTCAGTAATTCATTTACATTAAAATACTTTTGATGTTGACACATTAGCTTGTATTGGACTAAAATGTATTGGCATTTCAGTGTTGCATGACACAGGTATTAGCAGTTAATGTTCAAATCAATTGAATGATTAATATTTTTTCTGTCAGTTGAAAAAGTTCAAAATTCAGATAGTGCCATTCACAGACAGGGAATTTATAGCTCTTATAAAATGCAATAATCGTATTGCAATCATTGCAATTACCTATACCGATAACTCCACCTGCACCTCGCGGAGGACTACGTGAAAGACCTGAACCTGAAGGTGGCCCTGTGAATAGAGAATATGTTGAGAAGAGATGCTCCACACAGCTGTGGACAATTGTGCATTGTGTCTGTTTTGTGCACATTTGTTGCTTACGAATGTATGCCGTCGAAAACATGTGTCCACTGGACCCTGGCATGGAACTCATGGGTGGACTGTGTTGTCTAGTTGGAAGATCATGTGCAGACCAATCTGGTGGTGTTTCACCTTCTTTGGGTTTATGGAGCACTTCTGTGGTCTCCCCCTCAGGCTTGGTGACCACCATGGATGTGTGTGGTGTCACAAAGTTGTATTTGAGCGACAGCCTCAAAGCCTCTTCCGTCACACTCTTCTTCTCAGGGCCAGATACTAGCAGCCTGTGACACAAATCGTGTACATGTTGTTGTAAACATGGCAGTATAGTATGGCTATGGTGTGTATGCTGGTGTTTTCTTTTGATAATATTTTTGTAGTATCCTCAAAGGCTGTTTGGCTTCTCCTACAATTCAGACAGGGTCAGCTATTCTGATTGTAATTCTTCCAATACTACTTTTTTGTCAAATTCAGCAAATATCTTCTCACAGTGTGCGAGCTGTATAGCTAGCCTTCTGTGTCTGGCTGACAAAAACCCACTGTTCGTACACAGCCTGTAAATTGGGAACAACGAGTGGAATCGACCAAGCCACACAACACTATTCAAGCCAATCAACAAGCAGTGATGTTCATGCCCGTGCACAGGACAAGGGTAAGGGCAGGGAAGAAGAGTGAGAGGGACGGTAAATCAGGTACATGCTAATGTGGAAATTGCATTTTTAAGAATGAGACATTGCTGAAAAACAGCCAAAGAGGAAAATGTCAGAAGAGAAAAAGTTTTACAATCAGGCAAGGGTGAAGAGCTGCGTTTAAAGACCCCCAAGAGGTGAATGGCTAGAATAAGGATGCGAGGGCTGCTCTATTAATACTCAATAAGAGGGTAACGTTAGTGCTGCTGTGTTTTGCTCACGTGTGATATTTGTGGCAGGTAATGTTAAATAACTTGTCCACACTTAAAGCTGGGATTTTTTAAAACCCAGCAAGAGCAAATTACATTTTGTAAGTTTATAACCCAAAAAAACCCCACCTCTCCAAGTCACTACTTCAAGTAGATCCACCAAAACACAGAAACGTGCCTGACTACACCGACACTGACTGGCCCATCGCTCTTGCAGGCCACTGTCAGTGGCTAATTGCTACTCCCACAAGACCTCTTCACTTTTTTAGTCTAATAATACAAAATAAACATTTGTTGATTGCTGTCGGGATTTTAGGAGATTTTCTACAAATATCAGATAATATATCGAGAATAACCCCCAACCCTGACTTTAAGCCTGATTTATGGTAAGGTAGCTACTTGACACTTTATCTTGTTGTCGCTGGACAGAAATTATGCCTTATAAAAAGAAAAAAACTTTCACACAACACTCTCCTTTCATGTTGTGCAACTAACTAAACAATTCAGCAAGAGGAAAGCGTTTCTCTGCACGTCTCTTTAATTTCTGTCAAGTGACCCTCAAAAGTGTTGAGCGCCCAACATAAAGCAGGCTTTACTCTCATCAACTTTTCTATTCTTTCAATGAATTTGTGCTGAAATCATTAGTTTTAACAGAAGCATCAATGTCAGCTTAAGCTAGCTAGCTATGAAATCTGATAGGGACAGTCCGCAGTCGAATTGAGTCAAGTCTGCTGTTGTTTACTTCCGTGTGAAATCTGAAACCTGTTGTATCAGAAATTAAACTGCAGATCTGGGGCACTTAAATATGCCATTGCTACCAAAACTACTTTTGAACCTGGACCTTGTATTTGTCCTTTCCATTTCCATTACATTCTTTAGGCTCAACGATTCATTGATTCAATGGAAATTTGAGGTTTGCATCTCTCTAAAAAATCATTTACAACAAATAAGAACAAGAAGGATGATCAACGTCACACTCACTCTTTTTCCAGAAGTTGTTTGACTGTGAGGTAGGCCCAAACACGTTGCATGTGGTGGTCAGTCATCGTTCCAGTGGACACGGCGGTGTTGTTGTCAGAGAACACCAGCCTTTTATTGGTCTGTCATGATCCAGATGAATTGTTATTTGACTTCACATACAGACATTACAGCTGATGTTTAACGTGGAGCGACCTTTACCGAAATGGCCACAACTTGTGGAGCGAAGGTTTCAATGTTGTTATCAGTGATCCGACCAGCCACCACAATCTCAGAGCCATTATAGTACTGGCTGAAGTTCGTCTGGGTTAGATTGGTCCCACCAAGATAGATCATTGTCACGTCTGTCAACAGAGGAGTGGCCACCTCTTCATAGAAACCCTGTTGACATTCAGTATGGACACTGTATGAATGTTGAACCCCTCCACAGTCGACCATGATCAATTTTATCAATGAAATCATGTCACATATGAGAAGTGTTTATAATGCAAGGGATTTAAAATACCTTTAGTTGTAAATTGGCATCAGAGTCTTCATAAATCCGTCGTGCCACACCATCGTTCTGCAGCGACATCTTCTCAAGAAACTCAAAATTGACATCAAAACCAAATCCGAGACAGTAGAGTGGGAATTTGCCCTTAATAGCCCCTCTCACGTTTGACTGTATTTGTTCAATATTTGTCACCCCTGCAAAAACACAAGACGCCTTGTTCACAATCAAAAGACTATCCAGTGATTATTAGAAGTTACAGTGTGTACATGAACAGATTTTGTACACTAAATTGTAAATAATGTTAATGTTATATTATTCAACTGTCCCACAAAGGTGGGTTTTAGCTCACTGACAGGACAGAGTATTGGGAAAAGGACTCCAGTCAGGGCTCCAGGGTGCAACTGTTTAGGTTGCAATGTGCTATACAAATAAACTTGACTGTAAAGATATTTTTGATGAACACCAAGTGGGTGTGCAGACAGTTGCCTTTGAACAACTATTAGCAGATAAACATATTTTCCATGGATTATTTTGTCAGTGTGGTTTGACTTTGATTGCTATATTTAATTTTGTGAAGCTGTTTAAACATCAGCACTTTGTAGCCACATTGTTTTTATGTTGTTGTTATCACAAATTCTTGTTGAGTGTGCAGTGATTTAAATGATGCCCATCAATGGACACTTTTATTTCTGTTAATAATCATTAATAACGTGTAAAGAAATTAAATTAAGGTGCACCTTAATTATACACTGGTGCATTAGTACAACCAATGTTAAAAGTAAGCCTGGAGCCCTGCCAGTGACAATCAGATCATTTCAAAGACAATGGACTGTTTTGTTATAAATTTCTTATATCTGTGCACATTTGTGTGTATGTATGTCGTATTGTAACCTGCGGTCGGGTCTCCATCGGTGAGAAGTATCAGGATAGAGGCTGAACCTTCTCTGGGATGTGCATTTAGCATACGTGCTCCTTCCAACACTGCTCCGTTAATGTCAGTGGCTGAAATGAACAAATAATAAAACGTTTCATTATGTTTACGCCTTTCTGCTGTCAAATACTCCCTCCGTTAATAACATTTTTATAAAAAATCTCACCTCCTCTATCTCTAATATTCCGTGCAAATGACCTGGCGCTTTCCAGGTTTGCTCCAGTGGCCTGAACAAGTTCTCGTTTCCAGTGAAAAAGTTGGCTATCAAAAGTTATAAGACCAAAGAAGTCATCTTCTGACAGGTCACTCAAGATATGGATTAATGCCATGCGGGTCTGGGCAAAAACAAATTAACATGTTAGAACTTTTATTGATGCAAGAAACTGTTATAATAATTGTTTCATGTGTGTTCTTAAATCATGTAGTTAAAAAAGTTGTCTGTTAAGTACATCAGCAAAATAATACACTAATAAACTGACATAAATTAAAATTCCTCCTATGCTACAGTGTCAGTCTGTCACAAAACAAAACAAAGAAAGATCATACCTGTGCTATTTTCCTGCCGCTCATTGAGCCACTTTGATCAATCACGAAGACAACATTTTTTGGTATGCGGGGAAGATTAGATGGAGCAAAGTGATGAACAAAGTACCCAGCTGATTTCTTCCAGGGAAGAAGTAGAACATTTGCTTGGTTAGAAAAGATTGTTGAAAAAGACAGCAGAAGATAAGATCTATTCTAAGTGCTATATCGTAGGCAACTGGATATGTTTTCAGTTTCTTGAATGACGTTTCACCTCTCATCCATCTCTTATCCATCTCTCATTCATCTCTCATAAACAAATGGCACAACACAGGAGGGCCAACTCCTCAGGTCAAGACTCTGCTGTCCACTCACATCTGAAGGAGAAAAACCATTCCTTTGAGGACAACAAAGTAAACATCTTGGCCAGAGAAGACAGATGGTTTGAAAGAGGATTAAAGGAATCCATCTATGTCAAACTGGAACGACCGTCTTTGAACAGAGGAGGCGGCCTAACTCATTACTTATCACCCACCTACAGTGCAGTACTGAGTTCTCTCCCCAGACAGCTTAACAACCATTCGCACCTGGGCTCACCTAGCCTCTAACCCACATGAAGGCCGGTTTAGTCGACGACCCACAAGTGGCCCTAAAGACTCTGAAACTCAGAGCTCACATGTGTCCTTAACGGCTCTGTAAGGACACTCCTACACAGAGTTTAAAAGCCTGTAACTCCCCTCCAGTTGATGAAGATGCTTCTTGGATAAGAGGTGAAACGTCTTCGAGGAACTGAAACAAGTCCAGTTGCCTACGATACAGCACTAAGAATGACCATGAACTGGATGACTGAGAACCTTCATCAACAAGGTAAGATCTACATTTCAATACATTTTTGTTTTCTTAGCTCTTATAGATTATTTAGGCACAATGCTAAGTAACCATTCAAAGTCAACAACCTTCCAGTAAATGAACTCTTGCTGTACCTTGATGTCTCCCAGAGAGGTGTCCCTGTTGACATCATAAACAATAACCAAGTCTCCATTCATTCCCTGATCGGTACAGCTGTCACATGTTTTCTGTTGGTCCTCCGTCGGGTAGAAATACACCCACGCCTGGAAACGGGACGAATCAGGTTATAAAAACTTGAGTTTTTATAAATTGCAAGACCAAATGACAAAACACTGACAGAACAAGAATAGGAGTGAATAAAAAACAAAAAAAATATGGGTTAGTTAATGACAAAATCAGTTGAATAGTCAGCCATGACCATTTGAATCATTTTGGAAATAAATTCTTGCTGGCAGTAAATTAAGATGAACTCCAAACTCCTCTCTCCAACTGTGACACACTGTTGTCTTCCTACAACAACTCTGAGATTTTAGAGCGAGACTTCTCCTTGAACGAGGTCCAGGTCAGATTAGTCATGATATTAAAACTATTTTTTTCTGATAGAGTGCTGAGGATCAACTGAGTCACTATCTCCATCAGCACATTACCACCTGAAATTTAGTTTTGTATTAATGTACTGATTAAGTATTCATCAACACCACACCACCAGTGTGCATGCAGAAAAAAATCTCCTGAAGAAGAATCGTGAAATGCTGAAATGACGTTAACATAATAGTCAAGTTCATTCTATGTATTAGGAAGCCGAGATAACTCATAATTTTGCACCATTGCATGCTGTACCTGTTTGTCTGCATGTGTTTTGGTGATGGCATTGGCCAGGGCTTTGGTGCTTAGTCCTCCCTTAACCTCGATGAAATTGATGCCGGCTTCCTCATTAATGTACACATCAACCTGGCATTGAGAATGACAAAAAGGGTAAAAGAATAAGAAGTTCTGACCATAGATGATGCTTTTTCTGGATGTTCATTGAATAGATACCAACAGAAAAGACTCACCTTGAAGTCTTTGACAGGCTGCATGGGTCGAGCGTGGATTTGCAGCTCATACTTGCCATGCCTACGTTTCAGCAGTTCCTCATATGTGAGCTCAAAGGTGACTTTTTTGTGAGCAGCCACAGTCACAGAGGTCTTAAACTCCTCGAGGGTTCTCCCTACAGAACTACAACAGAGACAGTAATCGTCGAATTAGTGGTTCCCACCCCATTCTGTCTTGTAACGTCTTATTAATCTACTTAGGATCTCTCATCACAAGTAAAGGCCACTGTGGCTATGCATTGTGAGAACCTCAACTAAAGAGTGAATTTTACCTCTAAGACTGTTTCTTTTGAAGGATTTTACAGACCCTAGGATGTGTAAGTTACGGAAGCCAATTTCCACCAATGTGATTAAAAAAAAAGATTCTGCAAGTCATTATAATGAGAATTTCTTCCCAAATAATGACTTTGTATATCAAAACTAATGACTTTGTATATCAAAACTAATGACTTAGTATTTCAAAATAATGTATTGGTCTCTCAAAAGTGATGAATAAGTATCTCAAATTAATTCATGACTCTGAAAATAAACACAATTACTTACTTGTCTTAAAATAATGATTATCCAAAATAATTACGTTATCTCAAAATAATAAACTTTCAGAAACTAACGACTCAAAATAATGAGTGAAAGTTTTCAATATTTCACTTGGGCCTACGATGATGGCGCCTATTGAACTAGTTAGCTTTTTGTCATTGCTCTTGGAAAAAGGGTAGGCAAACATGGTTTTGGAGCACTAATGTGGAGCAACCTACCTTTTAGATATTACTGTGAAAAAAGCAAACATTTGAGAAAGGACAAACAAGGCTCTTATCAAAAATACAACATAAATAAGCTTGTATATAACCTGGCAAGAAGCTGATCCATTGATCTGTGTACCTGACAATCCCAGCGCTTTGGCCACGGGACACCGCCTCAGTGTACTGCTGCTGAGCTTGCTCCTTAGGTTTCACAACACCATCATACTCCTGGCCGTCTATAAGCCTGGATGAACACAAAGGAAAAATCTTGATTTATATTTATCAATGACACTTTAATGTATAATTATGTGCAAATTTCTGTAAATAATCAAAGATCATTTTTGTTTCACACACATCTTAAATTTACTGATAAAGGCATTTTTGGGTATCCGGACTTGGAATTCGATTTCCTTTGACTCGTCCATACGATTGGCCACACGGCTTGTGATGACAGTGGTGGCATAACGGCTGGTCACTGTGGAGTTGATGTGAAAGCTGTAGATGTCCCAGTCGTCCTGAGCAAATACAGGAGGCACATTTCACAATAAAAGAAATGGCTCGTTTTGATCTCACTGGATGACGTCCAGCTGAACAAAGATCAGACGATGATGAAACACAAGGCATTGGTGGTGGGCGGCATCAGTGAAATCTCATTGGTCTAGCTAGAGAAACACCCCATGCTGGTTATTTTTCCTTAACCTTAACATTTACAAAGCTTTAACCTTATAATTTAATGATTAACATATGGGGACTACCTCTTTTGTCCCCATAAGAGGGTTAAGTCCCTACTCCCCCCAATGTGTAGTTTTATTACAATGACTAAATGAGAAATACACATTCACACATACAATTACATGTTTTTGTGATTTGAGAGGACATTGTATTCAAGGTTCAAGGTTCAAGGTTTCTTTATCAATACCAGCTGGTAAATTTGTTGTGCAGACAGGCACTCGGCAATCCAGTATAAAAGATAACAACCACACACAGACATCATGACAGACAAATCACAAATAGAAAAGAAACAATGCAAGTGACCCAAAATACATAGCCATAGGAATAAAAAAGTGCTTATACATCTCCCTGGATCCCACTAAGTTCAATATGAACAAAATCACCTTGTAGCTTTACTATTCAGCATTACAATTGCTGTGGGTATGAAGCTACTTCTGTACCGTTTTGTCCTACCCTGAGGGACCACGAAATGACAGCCAGAGCGAAGAAGCTGGAACTCGCCATGCAAAGGATGTGTTGTATTGATTGTATTGACTTCCCTGGAGTTTTACCATAAAGTAACCTTAACCCAAACCTTTAGTACACAGTAGTTTAACCCTAAAATCGAATGGATCAGCAAAATGTGACCTTTTCCCCACAACAAGAGTATTCCAAACACACACAAGCATACATATGAACAATATGAAACAACACTCTGAAAAAACATCAAAAAGCGCAGGGTGAAGGACCGACTGGTCCATGAATACAAATCATGACCGACTGGTCCTTCACCCTGAGCTTTTTGATGTTTTTTCAGAGGCAAAGTTCAATGTGTCGGAGCTGATGCTGAGATCCAAAAAAAATCAAGCACAATCCTCAGATATCTTTCAGTTATTTTGCAATAAGGCATAAATAGATCCAGTTTCTTTGCAATGTGCCGCCCTGTCCTTTAAGTTTTGTGACCTCACCTTGTTTGGTAGTGTGGTAACCAACGCCAGCAGCAGCCCAAAGAGGGCGATTCTCCCCACAGCTCTCTCCATGATGGCTCCCACCAGAGTGCAACTCAGGCAGCTGAACCTGTCTTTTAAACTCACACAGACAAGGACAGCATTGATGTGTAAATAAGTTTTCTCTCTCCCTCACACGTGACAAAAACACATATATACACCCACACACTCACAAACACACTACTACCTACCCCACACTTACACACTTGTTTTTCTCTACTGCTGGGAATAAAAACAAATTTATATCAAAAATTTAGTAGAACTGCAACAAGTCTTTTTTAATATTTAAGGATAAAAAGTCAAAATTCTCAGATTCCAGCTGCGTAAACGTGGATATTTTCTGATTTCTAACAGCAAACTGAATATCTTTGGGTTGTGGACAAAACAAGACATTTGAGGACGTCATCTTGGGATTTGTGAAAACTCTGATGGACATTTTTTCACCATTTTCTGACTTTTTATGGAACAAAAAAAATAATTGATTAATCAAGAAGATAATTTATACATTTTTGATGGTACACTGTCTTGTAGTAGGGAGACTGCTGTCTCTGTCAGCCCCTGGGGCGTGTAGCATCTCCCAGGTGAAGTGCATAATGCTTTATGGCACTATGTCACAATACCAACAATGTCTGCGAATATTTTATGGTGAATGTTTTTTTCTAGTTTTCCCATTTGATGTCCTTTGGCTGCTCTCTGTGATTTATGGATTTCGTGATGGACAGATAGCTTTACTTTTTGCTAAAGTAACCGCTAACTGCTAGTAACTGTAGCTGCAGTTAGTTACTTGGCTCATCTGACATTAAATCAGATAATATTGTTACAGAAATCTGTGATTTGTATTCATGACAGCAGTGTTGCACTCATACACTATGGTGGCGCCAAATCACAAAATGCCTATTCCTACATAATGTTATTTTGATCGACAATGAAAATAATCATTAGGTGCAGGCCTAAAATTCAGCTTGCACCTCATGTAAATACTGTAAATATCTTCTTTAGTTTATTTAGTCTATTTTACTCTATCTGACTTATTTTGTGTCTGTGTGACTAACGTCCTGACTTGTGTACTTAACGTGCTGACTTGTTTTCTGTCTGTGTACAACTACTCCACATGCCTTTAATTTCCCACCGGGGACAAATCAAGGATTTTGAATTGAATGAATTTGCCAGGACTTCATCACTACAGCGAAAAGCTATCTATACAACCCAGACAATATTGTTTCAAAAACTTAAAGAGATAAACAGAGACAATTTGGATTTAATGAAACACATACATGACTAATAGTGTATGGTGTCAAGCAAAAATGAATTTATTATTTCCGTCTTCAAGTATGTACAGCTTTTGTGAAAGAGTACCCATCAGAAGAGGCCAGGAAATGGCTGGGGGGACAGGTGATACAGCAGGCAAAAGCAATCATACACCTAGCTTTCATTGCAAGCATTAAAGAGTCAAAGACAGGAGTTACTGCGTAAAGCACAAAGAAAACAGCTGCATAGGAGATGATCTCAAGAAAAAAAACTATATGTCATCATGGAAGAAGCCTTTAAGACAGTTATTCAGTTTAAAATTAAGATACTGACCCACTGTGCAAACATGGGAGAATTTAAAGGGCCACTCCACTGATTTTACACAGAAAGTTCAGTTGACTCATCACAAGGAGTACTACTAAGCCTGTGAAAAGGGTTGTATAATGCTTTGTATGGCTCTGAAGAGAGCTTTCTAAAATTTGAAGAGACAGAGTTGCATCATGGGAAATGTAGTTCTGATGATTGGCCCAGCTTTGAGACTAAAATTCAGGATCGATCGGCCTCTGCTGCATTATTTTGATCATTCTTTTTAAAATCTAAATAGTTAAGAGCCTTTTAAAAATCATGTTAGAATCGATTGAATTTTCTATAATTGCTCTCTTGGTTTTGAAGTTCTGTCTGATTCTTACTTCTTTACTACTTTTGCCACGGCTTTGTTTGTGCAGATAACATCAAAATATTAATGCATTCAACAAACTACTCTTCCGACATAATTAAATAAGTTATAAAAGAGAAGAAGGTATTGAAAGTGAAGGTGTTGATTTTGAGGTCGTACTACTGGCATAACAGAAACCGTGATAGTGTAATATTTGTTGGAGATCTCTGAATTAAGTCTGCCATGACACATTAGCGGTGTGAGCCAGATGAGGCGTGAGGCCAGCATCTAATAAACATAATTTAGAAAACCTACGCATTGTACAAATAACATGTCAAACAGTTGTGGCTTCTCAATAATTCACATTCTTCATGTGCCTCTAGCATCATCACATCATCAGCACTTATCAAACAGCAACCAACCACGCGGTTAATCTCTTAAAAACCACAAAGGCAACAATATGTAAAGCTACAGATTGCATTAGTAGAGGTATGGTATGATTATGACTTCGACTCGTGCGTTGGAGTCCTTCAGCCCTCCTTGTCGTATGGTTTTCTCTCCCAACAATATCCTCCTGTAGCTCACCACATCAACCTGTGCACATTCAGAATATCAGTGTATTCATGCAGGCGGTGGTGCAGGTGGCAGAGCAATCCCACAAGAAAAACGTCAGTGAACAAGATTTTTTTCTTACAATCTGTGATATTCTATGGACTGCAACATGACCAGATTATTACTACTGTTTCGTTGTGTTGTTTTGTTGCTAACTTAAATATGTTTCAATCCACATTCATTATTCAAATCACATAATTTACCTCAGAAGGTGAAAGGATATATATATAGAATATCTAGTGTCTGCTTTGAATCTAAATGCTTTTCTCCATAAAATTGAAACTGCAATTCAAGGCACTCTCGCAGGTGTTTTTTCCACCTGAAGATAAAGTTCAAGTTCATTCAAATCTCTTTAAGGATATTTCAAGCGCTTGTGCTGGAAGCATTTCATCGATGATGAATGAAACCTATCCTTGGACTGAGAGAGCAGAGTAAAGCAACCGGTCCTAGTGACCAGGATGTCAAGTCTTCACAGTGACGGCATGATGGTGGCTAATAAGGTGTTGCATTAAGACACATATCTGCAGCACCAACCTATGGATTATCTAATGTTAACTGTACAAACACAGGAGCTATGTACAGACTAACAAGAATCATATATACACACGGCAGCTTATATATAAGGGTGATATGAGCAACACAAACATGAACCAGTTATATAAACACAGCATGAATGAACAGTACGTTATGTACATTCAATGGATGGTAAGGTACATACATAAGCAATAACAAAAATCTGCACTTTTAAGCCTGATTGGGCTAATTATACATATTTAATGTACTACTAACATTACACTGCACTCGAGGATTAAGTACTGCAATATGGACATGAGGTAATGTTGACGAAAATGAAACGGATAACAAAAAACTCAAAGATGGAGATGAGTATGTACATATGGTTAAATTCATGCTGGTTAAATATATACAGTATATGCACATAGGATTGACTAGACCTATCATGAGATTTCTTTTTGGTAACAGAGTTGGAAGACACAATGCTACTCAGATTAGAGAGTCCTGGCTTTGGGGTCCGGCGGCTGATATGACGGAGCTGGAACGGGGCTGGGGGCGTACTGGGCTGTGGGCAAAGCAGGAAAGGCAAAGACTCCTGAAGGAAGAGGGAAGAGAAACCCAGGCCACTGGCTAACAGAGAGAGGGAAGGACCTGGCCCTGAACGCAGCGGGAGAGTATAGCTGATGGCTGGGATGGGGCCTCGTGGAGGGTCCAGGGCTGTCAGGCCACGACAGGGGAGGACTGCAGACCTCTGGACCTGCGGCTGTCCATGATGATACCTAAAAGATTACATGATGGCCAGATATTAACCTTCACGACAATAATTAACTTCCTTTATACAATACAAACAGATATTTACATTACACTACACTAGCAGTGTGACCCTAAGCTGTAAACTAAACTTTTCCATTTTCTTAAGGTTAGTTACTGTGTCTGTATATGTGTGTGTATAAACCAGTTTCATATATCAAATTCTTCTCTACATGTTGATTGTTACACTTCCAATCTCCACGACTGAAAAATAAAGCCAATTTGGCGCAAACTTGCCATGTTCTGATTAATATAAACAGCTAATTCATGGATGTACTGTAGGTTTCGAGGGCTGTGATTATTTTTCTTATGTGTTTATGTGGGTGAATAGTGAAGAAAGTGTTGAATTAAACAAGAATTTCAGGTTACAGTGTTATTATTTGTCAGCAGCACCTGTAGATCACCGGTGGGTGTCAGTATTGCTACACAAGTGAATCTGGAGGGAGCATCACAGGGAGTACTTGCAGGAGAACGAACACGTACAGAAGCCTTCATTAAATGTGTAGCACCAGACTGAGCCACTGCGACATCATTCTGTGTCCCACTACACCAACATGAGTCAATCCCCCATAATAAAATGTCCAAATTTACAGTAGAAACAAACATGTGTACACCTAGCACCTAGTTTGGCTCTAGATTTCCCCGTTCATGACAACTGTATGTATGGGAGAACTTTTATATAACTCACTCGTTTAAATTACATTAAGGTTAAAATTTTTGTACAATTAAGTGCATGGCTCAGCTTCACCCACGCTCCACCTCTTTGCCTATTTTTTGATTAGCAATGTGCTAGGCGGAGTCAGGCACTGCCAAGATGGCAACAGATGGAGCCACCACACTGAGCATCACAACAATGGCCTTTAGGAAACTCTATGGGTGACATCGTGGAGACTATGTCCATGTTTTATTCAGTCTATGGTCAATAAACTAACAAATTAACTCAACAGGCATTTCACTGTTAATTTCCCTGCAGCGAGATGCTAAAACATTTGTCAGCTAAACTAAATAACTTAAGTTGCAAGTGAGAATGCAACCAAAGACGGAACAATAGCAAATCATTTATTCCTGCTGACTGCTGTCTTCTGACAGGATAAATTATCTCTAATAATTAAAGGCATTATTCATTAATTCATTTTAGTGTTTCAGATTTGTGACCGTGGTACATTTTAGGCAAATCAAACTGTGTTCTGTCTGGGAGGCTCTGCGAGCTGCAAGTTCTCCACTTCAAGCTTCATTAATAACCACTGTGGATACATGAAATACTTCACCTCACTACACTGTCTTTTACAAACTAAATTCTAATAGTGTTAAAGATTTGAATCCTTTAGATTCTAATGACCACGTGGCTTATTGAACACAAATCTGTGAGCGTGAAACGGGCATGAAACTCACATCTGAAGCACTGGCCGGCGGTCCGTGTGTTCGAGGCACAGCCTGATCCCAGAGCTGCTGCCCGCTGATGCTCAGGGAGTTGGTGCGTGGCCTGTGGGTGACGATAAGAACCTCCTGCGCCCAGTCATCCATCAGCCGCTGCAAGTCCTCAGGCAGGTTGTTCTCGTTGGCACTCATGGGTGTGCCAGAGTATGTGCCTGTCTTATTGTTGCTGTTATTTGCCTGTGCTTGAGCCAGCCCCATCACTGGCTGATGAGCGGGAGGTGTTGCACCGGTAGGCGGCTGCTGTGATTGATTGAAAGCCCCTGGCCCGGCTCCTGACCCTGAGAGGACGCACATACACACACACACACACACACACCATGACACCATGTTTATTGAGCTATAAATTAACATGATTTGGAATGAATTAATTTGTAGTGAGACATAATTCTACGTACTGTGGCCACGGTCTTTGCCGAGACACAGTCGCTTCAGCGTTGACCCTGTGAGGAAAAGAAGACTTTAAACGAATAATCACTCACATTTCATGGTAATAATGATAATAACAGGATGCAGTGCAAAACAAAGCTGCGGAACACTGCAACAGAACAAAGGACCAAACTAAAACCAAACCAACAAACAGGTAAACAAAGCTGTCAGTCCCCTGAAACAAGACATTCATTAGCAAAATCATGCAAACAATCCACGGGAGAGCGATGTCAAAGTGCAGTGTTAGAGTGTCAGAGAGAGAGAGAGAGAGAGAGGTTAGGAATGAGGTGAGAGAAAGTGTTACAGCAGACTGGGGTGCATGTCGCATGCATTGCCTAGTTATGCAGGATGGATAAGTCACAAAAATGTATGTCATAAGGTGGATAACTACCACAAGCATCAGTAGGAGACACTTGAAATGTAAGATAATGCCCATTAGTGTAAAAATGAACCTTGATTATCCAAACCTCAAACTTCAGAAACAAGGCAACTGGTCCAATAAACAGGAATGATAATCAAAAAATATTACATATGAATAAAAAACTGAAAAAAAAACTGTGAATTGATCAAAATCTTTACTTCTTACAAAACAAATTTTACTCTTCAAGGGTTTGAATAAGCAATGTATTTCTGTACATGCACGATAAAGGCAGGTGACAAGGATGAGGCGAGGCAAATGAAAACCCAGCAGTGTTGCAGAATATTTTGGCAAAGACGGGAAAGAAAAAGATACCAGTGAGCTTAAAGTGGAAAAATAGAAAACACGGGGAACAAAAAAGTGAAGCTATGCTGGAAGAGAGAGGATACAAACAGATAGACAAAGACACAGGCCCACTGAGAAATCTAGCTCGTGGCTTGCTACTGGATTTATAGGTCACTCTCTCAGATGTTTGAGGGTAATTAGACCAGCCTGTAGAGGAGAATAATCACAGAGGGAAGAAGACACCGAGGTAAGAAGAAAACACCACAAACAGAAAGCGTTTGTTGTTAATTCTCAGGTGAATCAGAGACTATTCAGCTATGGCTCTTTGTTGTGTGTTGCTGGTGGTCACCTTGTCCAGGTGGAGCATGGGTGCCGCGGCCGTCTCCGTGTAGTCCAGCGTAAATATTATCAGAGGACAGCGAGCCCTTGAGGGAACAGGGCTGCTGAGTCTGCACGGGCTCCGAGGTGGAGCTGGGGAGGTGGCTGGTGCATGAGCGGGCCCTGCTGTGAGTGAGGAAAGACCCTTTTGCCGGGGAGCCGTTTAGACTCACTGTGGGCTCACCTGTACCTGTAGCAGCACCTGAACACACACACAACAATCAGAATGGTACACTCTTTGCTCTTGCTGCAAATAATCAACTTGTGATACCTGAGTTTTTAAAAGGCACGCACTGGATTTGCTGGAGTCGCCACTTTTGGTCGTGACGTTTCTAAACTGTTGGACCAGAGGGCTGAGGAGTTTGCCGGGCTTCAGTCTGTGCTTGCTGGACCTCTTCCTGCGTCCGGCGTGCGGTGCAGTGTGTGAGAGACCCAGGCCAGGAGGAGGGGCTTTGCCAAGCCGGCGGTACAGCAGCTCCACTTCCCCTCGCTGATTGGCCTGCAGCTCAGAGATCTCCCTCAGATGTCTGAGAAGATGGAGGCAGGAAGACACAGGTCACCTCTGGGCTAAATGACAAAATGTTTTACTGTGAAGACACTAGATTAAGCAAAACCACAAAACTGCTTTACTTACTTCTCCCTGAGTCTCTGTAGTTCCCTCTTCATGTCCGAGTCCTCCATCTCTGAGTCATTATCGCTGCTGGCATAGGCCGAGCCGTGCACACCTCCATGCCTGCTGGGTGAGTCAGAGCTCTGCACGCTGCTGCTGCGCCCTGAGCGACGGAGGAAGGCCACTGCTCTCTTCATGAGGTCGCTTCCTCTGCGCTCAGAGCGAGTGTGTGTGTGAGACGGGGTGGCCGACGTCAGCTTTGCAGGGCTGCTCTCAGCCCCCGAGTCTGAGGAGAGGAAGCGAGCGTGGACCGTGATGTCCACGGGGACGGAGGGCGAGGTCAGGGCGCGAGGCACCGAGCCCCGCTTGGCCATGGATGGCGGTGTGTCCAGGTAGAAATCAGGCGGGGCAGAGTAGCGGCTGCAGCGTGTCCTCTGTGTGATGTCATCTTCTGTGCTCACCACAGAGAAGCGGCCGATTGTGGTGGAGGCGGTCATGGCCTCGGCCTGAATGTGGTCCACACTGAAGCCTGTGGGGTGTGCCGGTGAGGCGGCGCTGCTCCAGCTCCTCTGCTTCACATCTCGTCTGTTGGCCACTTCAGGAGGAACAGAGATTATCTGCCAAAAGAAAGAACAGACCGGGTCATACATCTGGTAATGCTTCTGTAATAGCTGCTGAGCTAATCTGATGGGCAAAGCCCTTTCCCCTCACATGTGAGGAAAGTCTCAGTTCCGTACCTTAAATCGGCCTCTCGTTCCCGAGCAGGAAGCAGAGTGAGGGACGTGTCTTCTCGAGAGGGAAGCTGCAAAGTTTTCCACAACAATGAAACACGGTGGCACTGCAGTGATCAACTAACACAAGTTTAGTTAGAAGTTAATGATGCCAGTCTTGTTAGATTGATGAGCGTCTGCTGTACATACCACACACGGCTGAGTCGCTCAGTGTGCTCAAACTATCCATTCGCTCTGGAATTTGAGGCTAATAGAGGTGACAGGATGAGAGATGAACAAAACAGAGACATGAGAATACAAACCATTAATCATTGTCTTGTTATTTAATTGCCTTAAAGGTTCAGCAATATTGACGATGATGTCTTACTAAATATTTCTCATGAAATGAGAACTGTAGCAATGTAAAAGAGTGGTACAGTTTTTCTTGAAATTCCTTTTGTAACAAAAGTGTATTTCCATGTTGTCATACAGTAAAGATAAAACAATACATTTGTTTTTTATCTTTAAAAATGTGTGTAAAATGCAATTTACTGGCAAGATATGTTAACTGTAGAGTCCCTGTTAACATGCCAATAGTTAGTTAATATACTGCATTATAGTTTTTCAAGGTAGGCCATAATATGTTCACTCTGCCATCACTCACAAATTGATTGAAAGGTCTTTAAATACGTAGAATTACATTAGAGATAAACAATCTGAAATATTAACATTTTCTGATGCTGAAAGATGTTTGCTTATATCAGTAACATGTGCAAGAAAAAAAAGGAAGCTTTTTTTAAAAAATAATCTGAAATACAAATGATTCACTAAATTTAATTTAATATACACATACACACATAGATATAATCAAATCAGAAGCTCCATGTGATTGCTGTTTTGGAGATTGTTTTCAAACCACACAATGGACACTAAATGGACCTTGTGGTGAAATTATTTTTCCACTGCTGTTTCAATGTGGAAGAGCTGAAAGAAACTGAAGCCTCATCTATTAAGGTAACACAGACGATGAGTCCTTCAACTGTTTAGAAAAAAAACTTGGAAATCTGCAATAGAATGATAACTGGAGACGGCTGGGCAATATATCAATATTTTATTATTGTCACGAGACTCAATATCATCTTAGATTTCGGTCAGATTATACTGTGATGCAGCATAAGTGTTGTTTTCTCCTGGTATTAAAGCTGCTAAACAGTAAATGGATGTAATTTTCTGAACTCACGTTAGTATTTTGTGAAATTACTAAAAGTCATCCCCACAATATTGTGGCATTATCAATATTGAGGTATTTGGTCAAAAATATCGTGATATTTGATTTTTGTCTCCCAGTCCTATATAAAACATTGAGATATATATAAATTGTATCGTGATAGAACCTAAAGATAATGCAGTATTGATTTAAAATCAGATTGCCCGGCCCTACAACTGGGCGAACTTCACCTGTTGAAGAAGCCCGTGTCATACAACTCAAAAGCTCCAGTACAGCTACTAATGGGCCTTGTGGTGAGATGATTTTCTCAGCGGCTGTTCAAAAGGTCAGGAACAAACTCTCAGTCTGAACTGCATGTGAATGTGCTGCAGCTGTAATTCGCTGTATATGAAACATTAATGTCTTCTTAAAAGTTAAACTATTACATTTAAAACAATTCAAGTTGAAATTACACTTTACTCACCAGCTGTTCTCCTCCTCTGTAGCGTCCCTCCCCCATCGGCCCCGGCGTGCTGTTCCCTGACCCTCCTGTGGCGCTGTCCGGACCAGGAGGAGACTGGATGTACTCGGTGCCGGAGCCTGGTGTCTCTGCAGCGCTGCCTGATGGATACATGGGAGCGTACTCCTGGTACAGCAAGTTTCTTAGTTTCTCATCCAGTGTTTTTATGGTGCTGTCCACAAAGCCCCCTCGGCCCAGCCTTCCCTCGCCATCTGACTCGCCGGGCCCTGCTCCGTGCTGGGATGGCGCTGGGCTCTGGGGTAATGAGGGCACCTTGGTCCCTCCCACGCTGGAAAAGGGCTGGTGGAGCACCACAGGCTGCTGTGGACGCTCGCTCCGCGCTGCAGAGGCGTAGGAGACGGACAGCGGCTCTTTGGCGGAACCTTGCTCCTGGAGTGGAAGAGGAGTGAGAGGAGACCCCCCCTGTAAACTGCCCACATCCAGAGACAGGGGCATGACCAGAGGGCAGCAGGGCACCTCGTCAGCTATTGAAACCGGACACGTCATGTCAGGCATCTGCTGAGCAGCATGGATCGGGGAGATGGAGCCCAAAGGGGATCCCTGCGACTCATCCACTGGAAAAGACGTATGTGGGGATGATGGGGGCAAAGTTTGAGCTCTGGCCGGCTGAGCCTGGTGAACACTGGGCTGCACTGAGCTGCCTGCAGGCTCCACGGACGCCATCGACTGAAGGGTTGGGGGAGCGGACACAGGCGGAGACAGAGTAGCTAAGAGAAGAGGGTCTGTGTTGGACATTATCGGAGGGCTACAGAATCCGTACACATCGTAGGTGAAACCTCCACTTCCACCAGACATCGTGGAGGATGACCCCTCTTCTGACGGAGAAAAACACTGATTAGATGAGAGCGAATTATGTTTAAAAATCAAGTTTTATGTTCAACCTTTTCTAAAGTAATAAACTGCACACAAGAGCTGTAGGGTGTCTTTCAGTCAGCTGCCACCAGGCAGTGCTATTGTTCTGTGAAGCTGTCAAATATTGTGCCGAAATTGCTGTGTAGGAGCAAAGTCACCTCTGGATACAGTAGGCCTGGCGGTGCCACTGTCAGCCGGCTGGGTGGTGGCTGAACTCCCGGGTGACTGAGTAGTTGTGGCATCAGATGGGGTCTCCTGGCTGGATGTGGGCGTCTCCTCCACAGGGCAGATAATGAACCATCTCTTCCCTGTGTGAAGAACTGTTATCCGAGTGTTCAGACAATTAGCACTCCTTTTTGTTTTACAACTCAATGCGACATTTGCACAAAGGATTTCACAGGCATGCAGATGAATACATTTCTGAGAGAGATAATTGTTTTACCATTCTGCTGATAGACGGGCTGAGGTCCTCCAGGCTGCTGACTCTGTGGAGCGAGAAACAGATGAGAGCTGAACAGCGGTGGAACATCTACTCAAGTCCTCTACTTAAAGGGTAACTCCACCAACTTTACACGTTAAGGTGTGTTTACAGGTCTATCTGTTTGATTTGTATTTGACATAGGGTGAAGGGTTAGGGTTAGGCCATCGGAGCAAGGTAGATATGGGTGCATGACATGATCTGTAGGAGACAAAAATACAGTAAATCTTACCCCCAAATGTGCTGATTATGATTGTTTGTGGTGAACCGAAAGATGAAGTGTTCCTTTATGAATAGAGAAAGTTATCCTGCCTCATAAGCTAAATAACTATTTAAAATCCCCCCTTGGATTTCCTAGCTGTAAAATGCTTCTTAACACAGCTGAAAAAAGAATATGGTGCATTGCTGTAGATTAAACTACCCAGTAGTATTCAAAGTACTTTAAATTAGCTTAACTTTGAATAACAAATGCAACACACACATTAATGCAGCAGTAACATTAATCCAAAAACATCAGATGTTAAATTAAAAACACTGATGGGGACCATTTTAAAGCACAATCAGTACTATGAGTGTTATCAAAATGTGGTATTAGTACTTTAATTAAGTAAATCTTCTGCTTCTCTTCTTGCTACCTACAACACGTTTTATTTTTCTATGGCCATGTCCATGAGTATGTCCCTGCCCATGTCTCAGTCTACGTAGAAGCATCAGTAGTGTATCTGTTCAGACTATATTCACAGGCTATGCTCTCACCTCTCCGACCTGCCCCTCAGCAATTTGGCCTTGTTGAGGACTACAACTCAAGGTGGAGGCCCTTTCACCCTCCGTGTCTTCATTCAGCATGTCTTCAGCTTTATCCACAATGTCCTTCAGCTGGTCGATGAAGATCTCCTTCTCTAACAGCAGGATAAAGCCGTTCTCCACCTGTAGGCGCAAAGTTTTGAAGGTGTTAAATAATGTCATAACTAAAACCAATAGAAGACAAAAGCTGCAAACTGTTAAAAGGTTGAACTAACCATGTACGTTGCAATTTCCTCCGGAGCATCTCCATCAAGATCAAATTTAAACGTCACCATTTTGTGGTTGTGGGTCTCCAGCTGGCATTCGACCATTTTATCACCAGTGTTGCAAACCTGCGGGGAGAGGGGTCACACTTTACAATCAAACAGGTTACACTTTTAAGAAAAATGTAGCTTCAGTTGTCATAGATTACACCACGACTCACATTGAGCATGCTCAGTTTGGGTTTGCTGGTCTTTTCTTGGCGGGAACGTGTGCGGGCAGACTTGCGGTGGTGTTTCCTCGGTTTTCCGTCTCCCTTCCCGCCACTCGCCAGGCTGTCATAGCCGTCGCTTGTTTCCTTACCAGATGCCACATCAGAGTTGAGACTGTAACAGGAAAAGTTTGAAATGCTTAATCAGCTTCAGGTAAGTGTCACACAAAATGATGAAGACATCAAAGTGAAAAAAGCATGACACACACCTGTCATAGGTGTAACTGGGCAAAGATAGGGGCTTTTCCTGAAGCACATCCTGGAGACAGAAAAATGTGTTAGGGGAGCTTAGTAAAGGTTTTATCTTATACAGAATGGATCATTCCAAGACTGTGTAACACTAATGTTAATGTTAAATGTGCAAAATGTAAGAATTTCAGATTAAAGCGATGAATGAATTAAAATGATCAAAAGAATTTGAAAAAATATCAGTGTTGTGCTTTAAGCTTTTGATCTTGAAAGGTAAGTTTAGTGGCAGGTGGAAAGGCTGGTTTCAAGACGGGATGGACATGTTTTCTGAGTAACAATTAGATGTCACTGATGTGGGGAAAATTTCCACTTGAAAATGTGCAACCTTTGGCTTCATCCCCACCTCTACACAGGGCTCTTGTTGGAGGGTGCTGGATGCAGATGTCGACTCGATGTTTTGCTGAGTTGTGGCCAGGCTGGCACACTCAGACACTGAGACTGCTGATTGGATGCCAGCGGGCTGCAGAGCTGGAGCTGGGACTGAAGCTGCGACAGGAGCTGGAGCGTGAGCAGGGGCTGCAGACTGAACTGAGGCTGGCAACGTGACAGGGACTGGGGCCGAGGCTAAACCTGGGACTGAGAGTTTGTGTTCACCAACTGCAGACGATGTGTCGGAGATTGTAGATGAGCTTTTTGGTGGTTCAAAAGTGTGACCTGATGTGGAGACTGGTGCTTGAACTGGGGCTGGAGCTTGCCCCGCTGTTTGAACTTGCATTGGGACTGAAGCTAGAGCGTCAGGCATGGCTGCAGCTTGAGCTGATGCAGGGGCCAGTGATTGTTTTTGTGCTGGGACCAGAGCTGGAGTTTGTGCTGGGGCTTGAGTTTCTACTTGGACTGTAGCTGATACTGAGATTGAGGCTGGGGCTGGAACTGTATGAGCTACAGTTAAGTCTATGCCAGCTGCAGTCGTTTCTGCCTCTCCTCCACTTCCCCAGAAAGCAGTCTGAACAGCAGGTAAGACAGGGTGGACCGCAGCCAAAAGATGAACATCTCCCAAATTCCCCTGTGGTGCAATCGCCTGTATTTGGAAAAAAACAGAGTACATTTAGGGGATGGTTCATCAGTCAGTACAAATATTGTTCACCTCTAAATTCCCAAACGCATGCCCTGCATGCATTACACATACACACATACACATTGCCACCTTAACACTACAGATTTCTCATTATGACCTAACCATTACAGTGAGAACTGAGTCACATATTCACCTGGACAGGCTGCTCAGCCAGTTCCTGCTCAGGGTAGGGGACAGGGTATGGGGTGGGTTGTACCTGGGAGAGAGGTAAGGGATGGGTGGTATGGAAGCTACCGAGGTTTGTCTGAGATGTGAAATGGCCGCCCTGCTGCTGGGGCACAGCAGGGGACATGGCAAGAAGTGGAAAAGAGAGCGCCACGTTGGGCGCGTGCTGAGGAGTGGACAGAGGGGTCTGAGGGGTTCCGAGAGAGGGAAAGACAGCATGAGGGGTCAGAGGGAGGGAGGGATGGTGGGGTGAAGGTGGATAGCGGGAGCTAGACATAAGAGGGCCAGTGCTGCTGTAGGCACATGGCAGAGGACCTGTGGGGAAGGGAGGGGGCCTAGTGTCCCCTGTTTGAACAACGTGATATGGTGAGGAATACTGGGAAAGAAAAAGGGAAAATGATAGATAATGAACAAAGACAACCAGTGGATAGAAACAACATTCACACAGGCCCTTTATGCATGACTTAACCCTATAACCTGTATTACCTTTCGCAGGATGTTTATACTCTACCTTAGTTTGATTTTGGTGTGTCTAACGCTACCACAACGCACCTGTGTGCTGATCTGCAGGGGCAGGAGTGGGGGAGGAGCACTGGAGACTGACTGTGGGAAACTGGTCGATATGTCAGGAGGACTCAGGTGAGATGTAGGCTGGTCAGCAGAAAACAGCTGAGGAGGGAAACCAAAACTGAATGAAACTGACAAGATATCCTACTTTGAAAAGCTCCACTTTAATAAAAGCGAGCTCCAGGGCAGGTAGACATGATGTGATTTAATTATTATGTGCGGTTTGCTGTGTAGGCGCTGCAGCCAGCAGTAAGTTATTAGAGACGACGGCTCTACGTGAGGCCGGGCAGCAGCTGGTTGGAGGTGGCACTAAAGGCAGGAAAGACGAGTGGGAAGGAAACACAAACCACATGACAAGCCATGCCATTCACATAAACACACACATACATGCATTTTTTTTTACCCACTTCACATAAAGAAGCCACACAGACAGCATTTTCAGACAGCTGGTGCTACTAAATTGTACATTAACTTCCATTAACTAAACATGAGAGGCCCTCTCTAGAGCGAGTGTTTGTTTTGTCTGTTCTGGGCTACTGTAGAAACATGGCGGCCCTGCTTCCTCTGTAGATATAAAAGTCTCCTCTTAAGGTAAAACAAAACAGAAAACGCTGATTCTTAGTTTCAGGTGATTATACACCAATGAAAACATTACATATACATATATGATTTACACCATTTCTTGCCAAATGATCCACCTAAATCCTGCACACACGACCTTTAACATTCGACACTGAATGTCCTGCTATAATTAGTCATTTTGGGTGTCAGATGAGCATGAATAATTACACAGGTATTTGGCCTTGATGATGACGCATGCAAGCATAGCTCGCCTAGCAGAGACACCTAAATTCTGCCTTTTGTATCTCTCTAAAGTGGCTGCCAAGGCCTGCCGCAGTTAGAGGGAAGCAGTACCTGCTCCTGGCTGGGTTGGGCAGTGGGCTGCGGCTGTAGGGTGGGGGCTGCAGCCTGGAAGCTCTGTGCTGTCTGTCTGCTCTGGTGCACAATAGGGGCCGGCGTAGGTGGAGCAGAAACTGTCTGTCGGACACACATTAAAACACATAAATCACATTTATTGAACTCTGGTTTTAGGGTTAATATGACACGATCATGCTTGTACATTTGCTTCCACCAATCAAGCTTGAGATTGAAATGTGCAGCGTGTCAAAGCAGCCAGGGGTGGTCCTAAGCAAGATCGTGGAGAGATTTGCAAGCTGAGGTGGATAAAAGGATTATTTTTTTCATTAGCCAAACTGTGCGAGCACATTATTTCTTATGATAACACGCTCAGAGTTCAGAATTGAAACCCCATAATTTAAACAGAATTCAGAATTTAAACCCTTGGATTAGGCAGGAGCAGAGACTGGGTGCTGGCCTGCCTTGTCTACAATCATGGAAAGGCCAAAGGAGTGAAGCAGGTAGCAGAATCATAAAAGATACAGCAGGCTGCTGCTGTGGCAGGATTTAGCCTACATGAAACCTCCTTCTCTAACCTACCAGTGGATCTGGTCTGCCTTCACTGTCATATGCCGATAACAGCAGATTCCTGTCCAGATTTGAGCTATAAAAGAATGGGACATCCACACTCTGCCTCTTGTCTATATGCTCGGCTACGGAGGAGGTACGACCCCGAACCTCCCCGTGGCTGTGCATTGGATGGTTAGCAGAGAGGCTGGGGGAACTGGTCCTGCGACTGACGATGTGCTGGAGACAGTGGTTTAGAAGAGTGAGATCTCCACCTTCATAAAAACTCCGTGGGAGTGTAACTTGTGAGGGTGGGGACAGATGTGAAGGAGAAGTCAGCAGGGTTGTTTGACTGTTTGAAGGCGGGGGAGAGGGCGAGGACAAAAGAAGAGGTAGATTGACTGTAGGAGACCTCGCCCGGTGGGGGGATGTGGGTGAGTCTGGCTCAGAGACTGGTGTAAACTGGGCGGATGCAGATAAAGAGCGTATATGTGTGTGTCCCAGAGATCCTCCTCCCTTTGTCCTATCCCTCAGGAGGAGAGACATGCAAGCCTTGCAGTGGTGGTGGGGCTGCGGGCTGCGAGGGACACTCAGACGGTGCTCCGAGGGAGGCTGTAAATTCAGGGGAAGGAGAGGTGAATTGAAATGACTTGCTGAGTCATGATGAAAGTGTTGATTTGGAGACGAGAGGGGAGATAACAAGGATGGATTCTGGGCAGAGTTAGAGGATAGGTAGTCTGTGTTCTCTGCGCTTTTTGCCGAAGCCACATCCTTTGACGGACACACACAGGCGCTCGGATTCATTGTCTTAGTGAGAGAGTGTTTCCTACAGCGTAACATCTCAACCAGGGAGGTGCTTCCACGCCTGAAACACACCGCACTCTCAGTGATGAGCAGGTTGTCAAGGCATACAAAGGGATCACTGTGGTGACGCTGATCAGGTATCATTCAAAAACAGAGAATGAAAATGTAGTTATTTCAGAAAAAAAAACAACTCAAAAACACAAAATTAAGGATTTAAGAAAGGTGGCCATAGAATGAAATGCTTTTACTCACTGTTTGAGACTGGTAAGGCCCCTGGTGCAGTTGTGCAGCGGGTTGTTGATCGGCCCCAGGATACAGCTGACCTGTGGTTTGCTGGTAGGCTCCCTGGTGAAATTGAGTGGATGCGTGTGTGTAGTTTTCATGTGTGGCCTGTGCTGTGGGTTGCTGGTAGGGCCCCTGGTGCAGCTGAAGGTCAGCCTGCGCAGGAGGACTGTAGATGGTCTGAGCTGTGGAGATGGGCTCTGGGAGCGAGTGGTAGGGGCCATTTTGCTGATTGTTCAGATCGTCCAATTGCATGGTCGAGCCCACGCCACTGTCAGCTGTAAAAAACGGAGGGAACAAAACATTACAATTCACCACGATGCCCCGCAGGAAGGACAGACAGTGAGGAAGGGCAGGGGGAGACATGGAGTAGCATCTCATTAAAATTCAAAAGCTGGGTGATGATGTCCCATTGATGACTAATAGGTGTTACTCAGGCGCTGCAGTCTCCTTCTCTCCTTTATTCTCACAAAAACCACTTCAACCATCTTCAGTCACAGTCGGTGTGATTTCCTGTTAATGTCTGATTGACTTCTAAGTTTTATTGTCAGAGAGTTTGTATGTGTGTCTAACTGCAGGTTCTTACATGTGGCAGACGTGGTGGCTGGCACGGTGCAGATCAGGGTCTGCTGCTCCACCTCTTGATCCTCATAATCTGTCGTAGCTGATGTGGCCGCCTGTGGCACACCGGGGCCGGGCACCTGCAGCAGGTTCTGCTGCGTCTTCTTCACAGCTACCTCGCCATTTCCTGGCGATACAGTTCGCTCCCTCCTCCATTTGATGAGAGCCACACGGTCCCGGATGGACTTCCCAACTATCTTCACATCACAGTCCAGGAAAAAACCTGATTCCACCTACAGGACAGAGGGAAGACGCTTAATGCGGCAAAGCCCTGGTTGTAATTCAACACCTTATGTAATAAATCAACAAATCTATTTTCTATTCTTCCCCTGAACCAAAAAGAACTGCCTCTTCACGCCGTCTCATAAGTTTACATGGAAGAGCAAAGATCAACTGATCAGTTGCTCTAGTTTCAATCAATACAGTGCAGTAAATGCCTCAAGCCTTTCATCACTGACATGACCACTAACCCACTCCCAGTTACATTACACCTAATTACAGGGGATCAAGTGTAAATTCCAAAGACGATTGCATTATTACAAGACCTTGTTCAGACTGCCAGGCAAAATCAGTTTTTTGGCATATCCAGATTGTATGCAGAATGATTTTAGAAAGTCTGGACACCTAAAAACCACATGAAATGCTATTTTTGCAAATCAGATCCAAGCCGTATTTGGAGGAGTTTTAAAATGTGATTAAAATTGGATTTCATGGTTTCAAAAACTCTTTGACACACAGAGCTACACAAAACAACAACGTCAAATCCAGAGTGATGGAAATCCATTCTGCTACAAGCAGAGCAGTCTGTAGAACAACACAGAGAGCAGCCGTCCGCGGACAGACACTGAAATAAATTGCCTGTTTCCACTTTGGTGGAGGCCTCTGAGATGGTGGATCTCCATTTCTCACGCTTCCCTATCACCAGCATTCACAGTTACTGATTACCTCTGCTTTTCCTCATTGTTCATCACTGTGTTATACCACAGACACTTATCACTGGCAAAATGAAATATTGTGTTCAATTCACCATTCACTTTTTTAAAGTTTATTTGTAGCCAGTATCTCGGATAACTGGTGATAACTGGTAAAGCAACAGAACTGTTGCCACGGTTACCTGTAGCTAAATATACCTTACACACCGAATCAGTGTATCAATAACAGACACCGAGCCACAGCAGCCAATCAGAAATAAGTGTTTTCCAAGGCTATGGCCGAGCCGACAATTGAAGCAGCCCTGTTGAACATGAAGTGCAGTCTGGACAGAACCAACAAAAGCCAAGGTTTAAAAAAAATCAAAACACAATAAATGAAAACATAATAAGGCTGTTAACCTTAAACTTTTAAAGAAAACCAAACTCTAATACTACTATGTGTTCATATTTACCATTTCCTGGGCAACGACCTCCGGCACCTCGCTCACCAAGTCAAAGGTAAATTCAATGGCACCGGTGTCCTTGTACTTCCCCTTCAGCTTTTTAGGATCTTCAACCCACAGCTTCAGGGCAATGGAGGATTTCTTCCCATCGTCCTCTTCATTGAGCTCCACCCTCACGCCTGTATCCTCTGCAAAGAATGCGTGATTCAGGAGGTCCTTGATGGAGTACCTGCGGGAAATACAGAAACACCAGCTACTGATCCGCACTAAAGTTCACCATGTCAGTTAAACCTAATGATGCACAACACACACAAACTGTGCCAGAGCCAAATACTGGCATTAACGTCACACTGCAGGTACAGACACAAAACAACACTCTAAGGATCAACCTCTGCCTCCATACAGGCCTCGTCACGCCCTGAGACACTGCCACAGGTCTTGGCCCACTTACCTTTCTTCCCATCTGTGACAGATACATTCCCCGATTATTTCCTTGATTTCTGGGTCACTGACTTTACCGTAACTGGCAGGTTTCACCCCCTGCAAAACAAACCACCAAGCATTAATACATCTCAACTCACACTATTTAGACTGCTTAACAGAGGAAGTAACTAGTGTCTGCTGTGTCAAAAAGCATTAATTATACACGCTCCAAAACAAATTTTCTCCCAGACATCTCAGCTCCAGGGATTAGGATGCTACCGCTGTATAAGAGGACTTCTGAAGCGCTGGAGGGCTTAGTTGACAAAGAACCGATTAAAATGATTGATTCATTGCAGAAGTCATTTATAAAATAAAAACACCAAAAATGTACTGGTCAGAGCAAGACTACGTAACCACTGAAAAAAGAAAAATCTAATTCCTCTCCTTATTAGTTGAACTCCTAAGAAATAAAACACATAGATTTGCAGTTTAATTTTGCTACTACCTTTCTTCTAACTTAAATAAATAAATATAAAGTAGTCAAAAAAGTGCTTAGGTGGAAAAACAGCCCATTCAAAGAGCAAAACGCATAAAACTTAAACTTGCATAATTTCTTGATAGTTTCTTCATTGCATAGTTTATGGATTTAATAACTGACATAAACTACAAACTACTGGATTTGAAATCTCATCACTTTTAGTGGTGAGCTGGCAAAACTTTGTACGTGCTAGTTTGTTTGTTGATTGTACCTTCATGAGTTTGCATGAATAGAATCACAAGCTTTCTAAGACATAAATACTGGTTAGTCTCTATTAAAAAAATGGTAGTGAAAACAATCATGAGATGCAGCCTCTGCACGTCTCCCAGACCCACATACTAACAGTAACAACTGACTGACTATGTTGAAAACAATAAACCCTGCTTTAAAAAAATAAAATACTTATTTTATAGCCACAATACTGAAAATTAAGAAGAAAGGTGTGGTAAACACATGGCTGTGTCCTTAACTCTAAATGACTGGAAACACTGTTTTCAAATAGTTATAATAGCAGAGTTCAACAGCTTTAAACATGAACTCACGCTGGTGACTTTGCGGTAGATCTGAGCGGCGTTTTGACACTCAGAATAGGGGTATTCTGAGGTGGCCATCTCCAGCATACACATCCCAAAGGCGTAGACATCCACGGCCTCATCGTAGTGCTCCTCATACATCTCTGGGGCCATGAACTCTGGAGTGCCTGGAGGATTAATGCAAGAGAGGGAGATAAGCTTCATCTTTCATCGTTTCATCCTGTTTCAGTGGGATCAATGCCAGTGTCGAGGACTGAAATCCAACACAGCTGCTTAGTTACAATTCCAAGAATCGTCCAATCACTCACATGACAGACGAGAGAGAGTTGGTTGAAAAGTAAAAAACAACCAAAGATGAATGTTTAAGGCAAGAATATGATGTATCTGTATCAAAATACCTGTGATGTGATTAATAAGTGTTAAACTATTCGAGAAAATCTCATTATGGGATGCCTGAAGTGAACTTCAAAACAAAACGAAACACTTGCCAAGGTTGTGCTCCTGGAAGGAGCTACTTATTGTTGTCTGTAACATTTGATATATGGATGAACACTAAAATTATTAACTGGGAGAAATAACAGTTTTGATGTAATGACATCCATGTTTTGTACTGCAGAGATATTCCTGAAGTTAGCATGCTAACCAGCTAGCCCCAGCACATACCGGTCTAAAGTTCCGGTGCTAGTGGAACATTAATCAGCAACAAGATTCGCCTTAAAAGGTAAGATGTCTGTGTTTTGCTCACGGCTTGTTTCCTCTGCCCCCGTGTGCCCAGAAGATCAGTTATCATAGGATCGAAATAAATATTGTGTTAGTCACAGTTCAATAAAACAGAATCTTGCCAACTGGCTGATGACTAACCAATAACACTTTTAGCAAACGAGGCCCTCTTCAGTGTTGCCAGGCCCAGGTCTCCTATCTTCACAGAGCCTGTAGGACCGGTGATGAAGATGTTGTCACACTTGAGGTCTCGGTGGATGATTGGAGGAGTCCTCGTGTGGAGGAAGTGGAGGCCTTTCAGGATCTGCCTGCACCAGCTCCGGAGAACTTTAGGCTTCATCACCTTGAAACGCTTCAGATACCTGTGGGAGGATGAACACGCCAAGACAGAGATGTCCCAGTTGACACCAGGTAAAGACATTTGCTTTTTAAAAAGGCAAATTGACATATCGAGGTCTCGTCCCCGCTAGTCACTGTGTCGATAAAGCTGTGTCTGAGTTGTAAATTGTTATCGCAGTTGCAAACACACAGCCATTATAAATCTCTGACTGTTCCATTCTCAAGCTAATCTCCTCGTATTGACTGGGAGAAAAGTGTTTGCCCGTACTGTGTGTTGGATTCATTTTCTAAAGTTTGAGCAAGAAAACAATCACAAATCATAGTTATTAAATTTTTTTTAACCCGTACAGTATCCTGATGATTCAGTATCTCTTACAGTCTAGCATTAGATTTACTGTAATGGTGTCAGTCAGTTGGTATGAAACTTGATCCGCATGATTCAGACTGTCTAATGCTCATTACTGTAAGGTTGAAGCAGCCTTAAGAGACTAATATATGTGTCTTATGATGAGTGATTTACAGCCAAGTAACAGGCTGAATCGGACGCATCTGAGCATAGGAAGACGTCTCAAACATACCAATAAAGATAATCGATTAATAAAGAAAATGTGATGCTTCTGTGTCTCATGTGGACTCTTACGTTTTGAGTGTCCCTGAGGTCATTAGCTCTGTCACCAGAACGATGCACTTCTTCCCTTTTACCGGCGACTCCCAGAAGTCATAAAACCGCACGATGTTTGGGTGCTGGAGAGCCTTCAGCATCTCGGCCTCCTCTTTGAACCTCTGCCTCTCAGCTTTGGACAGTTTCCGTTCCTTGGGGGAAATGGAGAAAGACAATTCATTTTCAAAAATGAGAAATGACGGATTCAGAGTTTGCCCACACAATTTTTCTTTCAGTATTCTGAAGCCTTATCAGAGGAGAAGCTCCAGCAGTGGTCAATTTGTTCAAGTGTAACAAGTTTGAGGGGAGGTGGAGGAGGCAGGAGGGGCTGAATCATCATCGTTTTTTTCATTCCACCTATTTTGCACATCAAAGGCTATTTAAAGGTCTTGGGGAGTGCTACAGCAAATGTGAAAAAGGCAGTATAAGCCTTTCGTGGCTCCGGAGGAAGCTGCATATTATCTGATAAACTGCCTCCATTGATGTCACTCAGTTGCATTGTGGGTTATGTAGGCAAGTGGGTGGGATAAAAAAGGTGATATTTCCGGTTTGGATGTATTGATTTTGACTTTTGTTTTTAAACCGTCCATTATGAGTTCAACAGTGTTATAAGAGTGTATTGCTAGACCAGTGGCTCTTCAAAACCTGGCGTCTACACGATGCAACTCAGCCACTGAGTGACCTCATTGGAGACAATTTATCAGATTACATGCAGCTTCCTCTGGAGCACAAAAGGCTTTATACTGCCTTTTTCCAGACATATGCAGTAGTACTCCCAAAGCCCTGTAAACACACTTTAATCTGAGGAATAGGTGGAGTTAACCATTGAATTGTAACGGGAAAAAAATTCATTTCAACTTCCTTTAAAAAGTCTGGTGTAGCTTCAGGAGTGGAGCTGTGCTAGAGCCGCCTGTAGCTCATGTTTAAAGTGAACACAACTTTGGTATTTTGAGTGGGTAAACATGGGGGTCTGAAGCATTTACACTTTATATCCCCACTGTGTATAGAACACACAGCGCTAATACACCCCACAACTATGAATGGAATCCTGACGACATGCTCAGGGGCAGTAAAAGCCTTCTTTTTAATCTTGTTGTGTGCTACAGGGACAGACACATCTGTCATCACAGATAAACAAAAGATTAAATGGCATTTTTAATCAGCAAATGTCCGACGTGCTGCTGCTGGTAATAAATCGAACTAAAAAGACCATTGAGAGTTTATAACGGCGAGCTGGAGATAAGTTATTTTACATCACGAAGCACAGAACATCTAGAAAATCTTGCTAGTAGTTTGTGTGTACAGTTCTTCAGTTTAAATCTTACATCTTTGGGTGCACAAGCTGGAGTGAATCCGTGTACACTGGATCAATATTTTGGCCCCTGCCTTCCCTGAACTGTTGTATAAATAGTAAAACAGCTGACAGCGAACATCCTCTACGTTTCTGCTTCTCTCCAGTCAGCATGGCAGACAGACTGATGGCTTCGGACGCACCAAACGCTACATGACCTCCAGATTTTCCCTCCGCGGTCTTGATGTACACATTTTAACGACGACGATGAGGGTGCATTTAGTGTTTGAAGTGAACTCAATAACCTCCTGTACATCTCTTGGCATTGATTATTGACTGATGCTGGGGAATCACATTTCATTCACAGCCCATAGTGACCTATGCAGTCTGCAGCCTAATGCGTCTTAGATTACGAGCAGCATTGTGGGAGGGATTCACCTCCTGCTTTAGCTAGCTTCATCATGCTAATTCTTAATGAGAACAAATACAGTTTGAATCATCTCTCTGTCCGTATTTTCCAATTTGGGATGAAAATGTACACACGGGTTATTAATGATTCTTTGCGGAGAGAGGATCTAAGCAGGGTGTGGCACAACACAGGGTCTGATTTGCTGAGACCGCATTTTGCACAATAAAAACAGCGAGAAAATACATCAGCCTGCTGATATTTTTATCCGAGTGTGAAGCGGTAAGGACACGGCGCAGCAATCAATTTAAATCCAGAACCATCGTTTTGCTGTGCATCCAATACTACACATCTCGCACGCTGTCCTTAGCTGAACCCGCCCGCTCCCTCTCTCCTCGCTCTGTCTTGGTGCAGAGGGCTGCATCAGCAGGATTCACTCTCCAGACGCATCTGTGTGGTTCCAACCACAGGGGTATATGTTTAGCTTTCATTTTCTAAGCAATCAAACAGGCCAAATAATAGTGTACAACAGTGAGACCCACATCTCAAAGTGCTTTCTCGCTAAATTGTGATGCATAGTTAGTTCATTTTCGGGTAAACAACTCGCTCAGCAGATGTTTGATCGCCGTTTA
This sequence comes from Lagodon rhomboides, assembly GCA_039737535.1. Classification (NCBI taxonomy): domain Eukaryota; kingdom Metazoa; phylum Chordata; class Actinopteri; order Spariformes; family Sparidae; genus Lagodon; species Lagodon rhomboides. The sequence continues at coordinate 19,840,252 of CM077785.1, read as the reverse complement.
GCGGATGAATAAATAACAAGGCGAGCTGTCTGGTTTGCTCGATATCCGGGCACCAGCTCGTCTTCTTCAAATCTGATTTCTGAATCTTTCTGCGAGCGTCCATGTTTTCTGCTGTCTCACGCTTAGTCTGACCCCCAAACACACACACACACACACACACACACACACACACACACACACACACAGCAGCAAAGGCACACGATTTGAGTTACAGTGGCTTTTGTGAGCGAGGAACAGAGGCTCTGAAGGGCAAGGCCTCATCTCCAGGGACAGAATGGTTGAATCATCACTAAGAACCTGCTCAGATGCAAATACAGACACACACACGCACGCACACACGCACGCACACATGGACACACACACACACACACACTCTGTATATATATACTTGATGTAGGGATCATCATGCATGATACATGCCTTTCCACATTCACATCACAAATAATGTACTCTTCCTCTTCAAACTTTGGTTAATAATGTAAAAGGGTTTAAAAATACCAGTGGTTGGTCTCTCTCCTGACCGATGACAAGAAATACTGAACAAAAAAACCCTTAACATCTCTTATGAAGAAAGCTAACGTTAATGTGTTGCTCCTGAGTATTTCTCAACACTGCGTTATCAAATTGAAGTAACAAAAGCAGAAAACTGGGGCTGAAACGTTGGATGTAACCAGGAGACAGTTCATTACCTTGTGCACAATCAACTGAGGGCTCGCTTTGTTAATTCCTACAAGGATTGATTATAGTTTAACATCCAAAGGACCCTCATTACATATATATTGTGGCGCTAACAGTAACAAAACAGAAAACTTAAGTTTCCTTGCCTCCCAGATCAGACGTACGTACAACGTAACAGTGATTTCAATCATTGTCTGAACCAGATTGAGTTGGGCTGTAATTCTTATTACTTATTCCCTCGGGCCTGGCGGGGTGAATCTGGATTCTGCAAGAGTAGGCGGACGAAAAAAGCATCAGCCCTGATCGCTGTTGAAGCTGCCACTAAATCTATAAAGCCATGCTGCAGGGCTCTGTCTCAAAGTCACAGACCTTTTTTCTTATTATGATAATCTAATGCTAATAAAATGATATTGGGGCGCTGACTCAGCCTGAACCTGCTCGGTCTCTGTTAAACTGCAATATTCATGTAGCAGCCAGTGCACTGACTCAAACAATACAACAACAAAGCAGCTAATCAAAGTGCAGTGAAAGCTATTTTCACGGGGAAACAGTATCTGAAAATAAAACACTGTTTTGAATCTAATAGTCTGTTTGTACTCTTAAAAGGTGCAATATGTAAGAATTGGCCTCCTGTCAAATTCATGCTAAAAGCAAACAGGGGGGCAGCATATCGCCAGAGTAACCGCTAACTGCTGCTAACTGTAGCTGTAATAGTTAGCTCAGTTAGCTTAGCAGCTAGTGGTTTGGGCCAGGAGCTTGGGAAGTGGCTCGTGTTTACAGCTTTGGGCCAGGACGACCAGGGTTAGCTTGTTAGCATGCTAACTTCAGTAAATATCTCTGCAACGCAATTCACAGGCGCCATAACATCATTGCTGTTAATGCTTCACGTTCTGTTGATATTTTTGGTTATCGTTTTTATGTTTTCAACTAAAATGCACCTTTAAGTTTATACGCACCCTCCGCATTTTCATAAGAAAAGAATGTATATTATGAATTCCTCAAACAATAGCAAAAGTAAAGCTACAGAAAAGATGAACTATCTACTCAAATAGTTTTCATATCAGTGAATTAAAAATGCATGTATCACTATTCAGGTTATTCCATCCAAAAACCAGGTGGCTCTGCCTCAGTTGTGCTGGAGAACACTGTTTAAAGGTATTCATTCGCTCTGGACGGACTGCAGTAGCTTAGCACATTTTGAGCCCCGAAAGGGCAACCACTGTCCGTCTACAGGATAATCTGTACATCACATGAGAGCATCTAAACTGCTCATTAGATTACCACATACACAGATTAGTGACACAGTAAGCGCTCACTGCTGTGGAGCTGTGTGTTTATATTAGCCACATGCTAAAATTCTGACTAATTACAGATTCATCTGCTGACACTGAGCGCTGTTTCGGAGCAGGGGCAGGGTGACTTCAGTTATCACTCAGTCGCACCTTTTGGGTGACACAAACTAAATAATGGCTGAGATTTCAGAGAGGAAAGGTTGGTATGAGTGCTAAGAAAAGTTAAAAAGCTACAGTCTTCGCTACAAAACTATGAATGATACTCTCTCTCTGGTTGACAGTGAGAAAAAATATTTAAATGGCAGCTCATTGACTAAAATATTTGGGAAAACAGAATGTGGGCGAACGCAGCGTTGCATCCAGGTGCTGAAAGGCATTACACCTCAGCAATATGACATTATTTAAACAGGAAAACAAGTACATCTGTTCCTGAATGTGGCTGAACCTGGAACCAAGAGGGCAAGAATAAAAGGCAACAAATAATCATAATAATACACAGAATAATCGGACAATAATCCATATTCACTGGAGGGCGTTAAGGCACCTATTGGCAGGTTTAAAATGCCACGGGTCCCTGTGAGCGGAGAGACCCTGGCCTGAGAGAATGATAATATGATCTGGTACTTGTATGGACGTTCAGTGTAGACATTTCACTGTTTCAAAGTGTGAAGTGAATGTGTAATTAAACTAGTCTCATCCAGATGTTGAAGTGTTTAACACTACACACAGAGCTACAGACCCCAGATACAGGCCTGTTACTTGCAGACTGATGTTGGACTTGAATGATCACTGAACCCACCTGGAGTTCACACCAGGCCACCTCGACCCAGGTGTCGGTGTCCAGACCTTTGTAGACGGTCTTGAAGGACCCTCTCCCCAGCTCAATGTCAAACTTGAGGAAGCGGCCCCCAGGTGAGGTGGACACAGCCTTCATCCCGGGCTCCTCTTCGTTCTCGTCACTTCCTGCTTTACCTGTGACGTCCGAGGGCGCGACCTCTGCCTTGGGCTCGCTCTCGCCCCTGTCCCTCTTGTCCTCATCGGCGCTCGCGCTCTCTGTGGCGCTGTCCTTCAGCCCCACCTGGCTCTCTGTGCTCGAAGTCTCCCCGAGGCCCAGCCGGGGTACTTGCAGAGCGCGGGTCCGATTCCGATCAACGATGCTCCGCAGGTCAATGGTCAGCACCGGCGTGCTGTTGACACACTCCGGCGTGTCCGGCTGCTGCTCCTCGGAGTCGGACACCCATAGGCTCCGCCGGATGAACCTCTGGCGGATCAGCCCCTGGTAGTCTGTGGACGGGTACGCGCTGGGGTCACTCGCTCCTCGCAGGGCTGCGTTTTGGATGTTGACATTGTGGTCCGTCCCGTTCTCATAGACAGGCCGACGGGCATTCGCATTAATGTCCGAGTCTAAATTGGGTGCTGAGGAAAATGTGGATCCCAGCGGCGGATCTTTTCTTGAATCTTCCGCCGAATCCATCCCCGGTAACTTGTCAGACACTCAGCGGCGACATGGTGTGGGGATGATGACGCGCATGCTGCTCTCCCTCCCGGTGGTGTTGGAGGAAGAGGAGGAGGAGGAGGAGGTGGTGGTGGGAGAGTTTGCTGCCTACCTGCAACACTCGCATGCAGTGACGCAGTTCGCCAGCTCAGGATGGATGGCCTCCCGCCTCGGATCTGCTTAGGACTCTGAACGTCCCCACAAAATGTCCAGCTCGGAGGATGCGCGCATTGCTCCTGGCCGCCACCTCGCCGCCCCGGTCCACCTTGCTGCAATACAACGCAGAGCTATTCAAGTCAAGCCTGATGTCATTGCCAGTTCAACCTATGAGCTCACGAAAACACTTTCCTCCACATTGCATAAGGTCCCCGCTCCGGCGCATACTATACAAATGTGATCCGTTCCGCAGATCAAATCACTGGCCTCCGGTGGACAGGCCGGGATGTTTAGGCTGTGCCGTGCACTAATCCCCCCCAAAGACATATCACGGGACGAGCAAGTGCGCAGCTGTCATCCCCTGGAAAGACTCGGCGGCTCGGGCTCGGGATGATGCAAGTAGAATCGCAGGTGTTCCGGGCGGAAATCGGAATAAGTTCCGAGAAGTGTGACCTCAGCTCCTCCGCATTGCTCCTTTAACTACCTGCGCGCACTTTGTTTCCTCTCCTCACTGTTGTAGCAGCGGAGCGGGAGCAGGGTGGACAGACGCGCTTATCAGATTATGCCCACTGCGGCACACTTTATCCTCAGGTCGGAGGAGAGCAGCCGGCTCTCGGCGCATCATCTCCTTCATTCAGCTGATGCTGCCGGGTCTCTCATTAAATGTAATCTCTCTCTCTCTCTCAGGTTTGAGGGGGAAAAAAGTCGAGTATTTGACGGCACAACCCACGCCCCTAGCAACAACACGTATCCAATAAGTCCGCACGCTTTTAGGCGGCACCCTCAGCCTCCCCTGGTACAGGCTGTGTGGGCCACACCGCTGCGTGACGCGCCCAGCCTCCAATGGGAGGATGTCTGACACAAGCCTGCCAACCAAAAGGGACGCTGCGAGGAATTATGGGCCACCTGATAACACGCAGAGGAGCCCGTCTTAATATTAGACTTGTTCACAGGAGGCGGTGCAGGGAGGCTGAGGACCGAGACTCAGTGTTTATTAAGACTACAATGCTTTTCTGCATGCAGTCGTTTTTAAACACTCATGTATTAATCCTCAGTTATATTAATATTTGAGGACTGGCTTGTAGTATCACTAATACTTTTTCCACTAACTAGTTTCTTTGTGAAATAAATAAATACAACTTTTAAAACACTATACCGTCAATTCTTTTTATTTATTTTATTACTAAAATCTTTTTTATTACAAGGAAAATACAGAGACAAGTAAGCGTATTGAAAAAAGAGGCTTATCAATATACACAGCCACCTTTTTTCTTTTTGGTTTGATTATGTAAGCTATTTCATACATGCAATATTGTATTACAATGACAGAATGTAACTAAGTACATTTACTAAGTACTGTACTTGTGCTGTTTACTTATTTTCATACTTAAGTTACACTCCACCACATTTTGGAGCCTGATATTGTACTTTTAGCTCCACTACATTTGTTCTTTTTGTTTGTTTTTATAACTTTAGTTAGCCTACTTTAAAAGTTGCATGTACATCAGTGCAAAAGCAGCACATTCTTTAATTAATTTATTTTATCAGCAATCAGATTAAAGAAAACACAGATTTCTTAATGAGGCAGTGTCAGAAGCCAATATCAGAAACACCTGGAATCTATATTACTTGTATTCAACATTTGTAATATTATTCTTATTCTTGGCACTGTGTAATTTTGGAGAATTTTTTTTTTTTTTTTTTACATAACTGAATAAACAAGCTGTTCTCAGAGGATAATAAGGTCCCAGAACACTGTTTGAAGCTAGAAAGGTGACAGGGTCCGCCACATAACAACAAACTAAAACAGTAGCCTATGAAATTGTGTTTTCCTTTAATGTCAGTTTGATTATTCCGTTTATTCAGTCATGAAAACACGTATTTGGTTTGTTTAGGCATTTAAAAAAAAAGTCAATGAAGATCTTTCTCTTCTGATTAAAATGTCTTCCCCAAACCGACATGGTGCACCTTTAACCAAAAATGCTGAATTTTGGATCTGATAATCGACCAGACCAAATAACAGTTTACTTTTCTACTTTTGATACTTAACTATATTAAATGTTAAAGCCTTTAAAACATGTAGAAATTGGCATTTTGTGTGATTTAGCGCCCCTCGAAGTTTCTGAGTGCAACACCACTGTTGTAAATGCAAATCCCAGGTCTGTAACAATTTGTCATGTTAAATGTACGACGCTACAAACAAAACTCATTACGTCATAACAATGTTATGTGTTGTAAACATGTATGTAATGCTGTGATCCTACCCTCTCACTGAAGTTACATAGAGCAGAAACAAGTGATAGGTGAGACAGAGACACCATTCACCCTGTTACAAGACACTGAGCCATCAACATGATTCTGAAGCTGTTATTTTAAGGCCAAAAACTTAAAAACAAATGTTGCTTTAGATATAGGACCATGAAGAATTCGTACACTATTTCATTGATGTAACAGAAAGTACTGCTGTATGATTAATATAACGAGGTGCAGAGGTTGTCTAATCTCAGTAGAGGAGTTTCTGATCAGTCCTGATTTGCTTATCTGAACTGTGGGCTGAGTTTACTGAGTCATGGTAACAAACTGCTACAATGTAGAGTGATGGATTAATCGTTAAAAGTTTTCCAAGTTGCTTTGGATCACCTTTACCTTTACATGTAGTTTAAATACATAAAGTAAATACATGGAATGATTAAAGCTGTTTCCACAAAGGTCAGAGGTGGAGCTCAGGTGGCCATGTCTTCATTCTCTGCTCTTTTTTAGGTTTGACACATTTATCCTTCTTCTTTATCTTTCTATCGTATCTAATCTTAATTGGTTTGTTTCATACTGCAGAACCATAACATTTGACGTGAGTGAAACGAGACACAAAGGACACGTCAGTTTCACACTTCAGGCTTCGAAAGTATTCTTTCTCGCCACAAGAATCAACTGAAAGGGGAAGCTTAAAGGTTTATGGGGTTACCCTCGAGGAACAAATGTCTCCAGATCACCAGGGAAACGGCGGAAATAATAGGAACCAGTTGGTGTGTGTGGTCAGGCCTTATAGAGGATGTGAAGCCATGAATGTGTGACAATTGGTGTCCAGCGATCCTATTCACTGGGTGGATCCCAACATGTTTCATTGGACCAGACTTTTTCAGTGACCATGCAGCTGCTTTCTCGCTTTGTCAACTTTGCTTAAAATAATCTTTAAAAGGTTTTAGTAATATGCGTGTGATGCCATTACCACTTATACAAGCTTTCTCTCTGATGTGTCACATATTGTCAGTAATTTGGGGCTGTTTCAAGTTAAAACATGTCATTTAAATATGTGAGGCAACTTTGGTTGAAGTACTTCAGTCTTCTTCTTTTTTTTTTTTAAATCTTGTTTTTTGAAACCAATTTATGTTCAATAACCTTGAAATATTAGGTTCAATCTGCAGCTGTTCAGTCACACTCATAAGCATCGAACAAATTTGATTGCTTTTTAAATTTCTCAGTTTTAAGAGTCCGCTCTGCAGTTATTACAAAGCTGAAGACATTCCTGCTGGAGCTACTTTATTGTAGCACTGGTAGAAGGCCAATGTGTGAAATTACTCCCAGCAAATTGCTTTGGGGGGCAGAGCGGTATAGACTGAATTCAGTATTAACCTTCATCATGGTTTCCATTGTTTTCATTAGTGTGAAAACAGCTACGAGTTATCTTAATAGATACACAGCAACTTTCCATCATGGTTTCTTCAAACTGTAAAAAAGAAGTGTCTTAGGAGACTTTTAACTCTCAAACACTATATGCTGGAAAGACTGTTTATATAGCCTATATACTGATCATATTTTTTCAGAAACCTCTTTTAATGCCACGATTGAAATTCATCCAAGTCATCATTTCAAATCAGAAGACTTGTGTTTAAATTCTGAAGTGGTCTGAAAATAAAAACTAGAATAGGTTTAATTAACTTGAAATGAATTAAAACTTGAATATTTATGTACAATTAATAAGAAAACAAGAGTTGAATCCACTAAATCTATATATGATTCTTTACAGTGATTAATGAGTTTAACTCTGGTGGTATCGTTGTTTAATCTCTAAAGAGCCCCTTTACTTTAATGTAGAGATGAGGATGATAATTGTGCCAGAATTCACTAGACTCGATCTGGCAACATTCATCGTGTCATAATCTATTTTAATTATGTCCTTTGTTTTGCTAAATTCAGTTTCTTTTGAAGTCACTAAAGGCTCAAGGCTCAGACTGTCCACGTGCCAGTTTATTTCTTTTAATAACAGGCACTACCAAAGCACAATCATAATCTGTATCATTAGGGGCCCTAATGGGGTCATGTAGACCGTTAACAGATAAGATTGGCTGTTCAAATAAATATGTAGCTTCCAGAGACTTGGAAGCCATTTTAAGTTTTTTTTTTAAACTAGTCCCCGTCTATTTGGATTGTTTGGGGAGACAGCTGCAACGCCTTTGTGCTGCCAGAAATGTTTTGTGGAGTACGAAACCTTTCCATCTTTCCATCCACATGGAGGTGAGATGATAGTGACTGCATTTTCATTTTGGGGCTAATTTACCCTTTAATTTTTGGATTTAAGCGTACATTTAAAAAAAAAAAAAAAAAAAAAATGCAACCCCAGCTTTGAAGCGCAGGGTGGCAGTGAAGAGTCACGCTGCCTCCCCCCTCTGTCTGTCTGTCAATGAGAAGCTCTGCGGGTAAAGTCCAAATGAAAGCACCGTACGGCTCTTGTAGCTTACATGACTTCAGGGTTTCAGTTCGTACATTGGAATAACCACATGGGTACTACTGCTGAGTGAATTTCCACCGCTGCTCTCACTTCCCCCAGCTTTGAGGGGGCAGCCGCCTTCATGTCGGAGGGGCGGTATCCTGGAGCTTCCCCCCCTCCTGTCGTCATCGCAGCCTCTATAAACAGTGTGTGCCAGTCTGTACCACCGACTTTGTGTTGAACCCCGCTCAACGAATGACCGACACACCCGGGATATAACGCGGTTAATAACAAACATGGCTACGGAGAGGTTGGAAATGAACGGTGATGCTGACCGTAACGGCGAGGCTGAGGTACGTAAACACAACACCGGCGACCGTTACAAAGACTGAAAACAGCCTCCTTCCTGATCAGTGTTGTTAAACCGGCATTCAATGTTCTCGCCGGGCTCACTGGAGGATGAAGCCTCACAGAAACATCCCCAAGTGATGAGGTAGTGTTTTCCACAGTGGTGTCTGTGTCTTCATCCATCTCTCTCATCCATCCAGACATCTTGTGTTGTCTGATGTTAGCATCCGACCGGGGGTCGTGTGTTGGGGCTTCATGAAGCTAATGTGAGCGGTAAGCGGCTGAGCTGTGGATTAGTTAGCTCTCATTTCAGGGCTGACTAGAAGGTTTATGGAGCTGCTTCACAAAGTTATATTTGTGTTTGTGTTGTTTAGTCTACTCTCGTCCCTCTGCTGTTGTCTCAAAAGGCTCAGGCTCACATAATGACCATGTGGCTGCTGGTAATAGTCATGTCTCTGTGCAGGAATCCAGGAAGGTAACTTCAGTCACTGACCCATGTCTTCAGGTCAAGGACAATGGTCATTATAGATTCAAAGTGTCACCCATTAAACGTTGTATTACACATATTACCAGTAAGTTATTATGCTTGGAAACAAGCCTCCCAGGTAAAGTGATAAATAAATATGACAGTGATGCAGACTGTGTCAACTCATAAATAAATGAAACAGAATACAGGCTTTCTGTCTGACTAAAACTTAATGAAAGCGAAGACACTGAGTCACATTTTTCTTTTAAAACCCACTATCTTTTATCTACCTTCAGTTTTAGGAAAATGATCGTTGGAATTTTGTAAGCGTCACTAATCAAACCTCATTTTGTATTTTTTTTATTATTAAAAGCTTATTATCAGTTATTTTTGTTATAGCGGGAAAAAAACATCCCTGGTAAAGGCATGCATAAATAAATATGACAGTGATGCAGAGTGTGTCAACTCATGAATAAATGAAACAGAATACAGGTGGTATGTAAGGCTATCTGTCGACTATACTGTTAATGAAAGCAAAGACATTCAGTCACATTTATCTTTTACAACCCCAATATCTTTTATCTACCTTCAGTTTTAGGAAAGTGATCATTGGAATTTTGGAAGTGAAACATAATTTTTTATTATTGAAAGCTTATTATCAGTAATTTCTTATTGTTGGAAACAAGCTTCCCTGGTAAAGGCATACCTAAATAAATATGATAGTGATGCAGAGTGTGTCAACTCATAAATAAATGAAGCAGAATACAGTAGGTATGTAAGGCTTTCTGTCTGACGTAAACGTTGTTAATTAAAGCGCAAAACGCAATGGAAACAATGAAAAAAACCATAGAAGGCATTTCAAATTCCCCTTTACCAGGGAAGCTTGCTCATACTCCTCTGCTGGTTACCACATGAACATCCTTTTCCTCTGAGGTCTGACAGGTTTTCAGGGGGCTCAGTTTACACGGAATGATTGCGTGGCCGCGGTTAACAATCGTGGCTCTGTTTAGGAATCCAGGTCAGGTCCAGTCAGTGACCAACATCAGGTTTAGGCTTTAACCAGCTGGGTTAAAACTGTGCTTGTTATAAAGAGGTCACGTTCAGAAATGCAAATACATGTTTAAATCGCCTTTCCCTTCAACAATACATCTTTGTACCATATGAGAAAAGTCTGTCCTTAAGATTTAAGCAAATGACAACCTCAGTAGTGTAATATAACAAGTACATTCTGTGTTGATTTTATCAAAGCTTTAGACTTGAAGTGGTCTCAAGTCATAACTTCTGTCACTTTTTCCACAATTAGAGACATAATATGTAGCAATTCTGCATTAAAATGTCAAAAAACAAGTACGCTTTTGTTAAATATTTTGTTGTTTAGCCTACTTACATTATCTGAAGTATTTCCAAGTACTTTCAAACCCAGAGAAATACGCAAGTTTACTCAAAGTAAGGGTGCTTTTCATTTGGTCGCCCTCGCTACTTCTGTTACCTACATTACCTCATCTGTGAACATTTAGCTGGTCACATCAGATAGATTTGGTGGTTGCTTAGTGGTGTAAACCTCAACAGTGAAGCTACTTCATTCATGTTTATTTCCGTTTGTTTATCTGCCCCAAACAGCCGGTTTACTTTAGTGTACACTAGCCGTAAGCTAACGTAAGCTAACGTAAGCAACGACGCGCACCGAAGTTGTGTGTGTCTTGTGTGGCTAAATTCAGGGCGACTCTCAGTTTAGTAAGGGGAAGGTACATTTCCCCTCCAGCTCCAGTTTTCAGTTTACAGTACATAAACACCCAAAAACAGAGGTCAGCTCCGTAGATCGCTGCTCCAGTCAGGTTGATAAACAGGAGTGATAGATAGCAGCCACCCACATGTGCATGATTTTTCTTTGTCATCATGATTCATGCATTTTATTTCCCGAGAGAGTAACAAAAGTGTGGGAAAAAGTTATAATGTCAAGTCTGTGAGAAAAAGCCCTGGATCTATCCCTTTATCTAGATCCACACCAAAAGTAAATGGGGTCTATTCTGGGCCGAGACCCATCCTCCATCTAACTTTGGCCATCCCTTGAGCATTTTTTGTATAACCTCCGCTCACAAACAATTCCAACGTTGACCTTTTTGTCACCTCGATCAATATATATATGTCTGATACAGTGGTTTTCAATCTTGTTTTTATTTTTTAATTTTTTAAGTGGCATACCTCTTTGTTAAAGGCCTCATCAGCTCTTTGACTGCCTTGTTGTAGTTCCATGACCAGATGTACTCGCACAGGTTTAGTTACAGAGCATTATTTATTACTATAAAGCTCATATTGTGGCATTTTGAAGCTCACATTTACACTAACTAAATTAGCTCAGAAAAAGGTTCATTTATTAGTCATTGTTGATATTCGCCCACCAGACTATAAAGATTCTGGAAGATAGGAGACTGACCATCAACGGTCATATGTATGCATTTATGAATTCCTATTTTTAGTGAAATATTTATGTACATTTAGTCTAGTAGTTTTCAAACTTTGTCTATCACGGCCCCCTTCAGAGCCTCACCCCACAATTTTTATAAATCATTAACAGCTGAAGAAGCAAACGGATAAAAATGGATCCAAGATTAGTTTTAGTGTACTAGGGTGTGTATTTTATCCATTCATAGGTTAATTAGTCAATTGACAAATCTACAACATTTTTAACAGTTGATGATAATCAAGGCACTCCAAACAACAACATATCAAAACGAGTAAGGAATTAATATAAAGCGTTTATTGAAGTGGCTTAATCATTAAAAGGGCAATCATCAAATGAGCCGACATGATTGGACCATTAGGTCTTCATCAGGGCTCAGATGAGGCTTTTTAATAATTCATTCCTCGTTTTGATATTTTCTTGTTTACAGTGGCTGGATTGCCTCTGGTTTTTGGAACCCCTTTTTTTCCTGTTCTTTGACACGATCTTTGTCTACGCTGTGTTACATAGAAAAACATCTTCTTTTTTCTTGGTTCATAGTTATTGTTGAAGTTAAGTTAAGTTGTAAGGTTTTCTGTCTGACAAAAACTTTGTTCATTAAAGTGAATAGTGCTACAAACATTGAGTCATATTTACCTGTAAAACCTCAATATCTTTTATGATGTGTCAGTGAGTTTTAGAAGCCCACAAACATCAGTACAAGAAGTGAGAATGAGAGAGTGACAGCTAATGTGACAACACTCACACTACCACACACCCTTTTCCTCTGTGGTTGGCAGATTTGCTGAACCTCAGCGTATTGATGGATTAAACCTGGGCACAAGGGCGGCTTATGTTGGACTGCTACACTGTACTCCACCCAGATGAGACCCTGAGTACTGAACTAAACATGTGTGGGAAAACAGGGGTCTCGAGAGTGACCATGGTTTCCTGTTGTGAAGTTTTTACGACATGGTTTTAAATTAACCCTTCATAGTCATTTCGCTTGTTAGACAAACTCCTTTCTTAGCCGTTCCAAAAACAGGAAGGAAACTGATTCTGCGACACGGCTTTTGAGGGTTCCTTTGACTTGCCACAACATTGCATACGTCATATTTTGTTTATTTTCTTTACAAAATAATATAATAAAATATATTCAGTAATAATCCATTAATAAAAGGCTGATCACTGAGGCTGATCTTTGTCACTTTGTCCACAATATTTGGGGGGAGGCTGCTAAGAGCTCTTGTGTTTCAGATGTTCTGGCTTTCTTTCAGGCTGACCAGGTCACTACCAGGATATGGTCGGAATGTGGCTTGACAAACAATGTCTGACCTCTGGACTGAAACCAATCCAGTGTCCTTACTCAGTCGCGGTTGTTCCTGTTTGAATTCACCGACTGGACACTTTCACTTCCATTATCGGTCTTAGTTTTGGATTAAGTTGAAACTCAAAAAACCCCTTTAGTGCCCGCCAAAAAAAATCCCCACATATTTGCGTGTTTCCCAAGAAGGTGAAAAACAGGCCACATGTTTATTTGAATTCCAATATGATGGCAGCAGTATTTATTTAAAACAACTTTTAAATCACAAGGACAACATTACTGGTGCTTTTTCAAAGTATAAATGGTCAAAATGTAGATTTCTGTCTACAGAGACAGAGAGGAAGTACTGATGTCAGGGTTTGTGTTTGTGCCCAGGTCCCGCTGCGAGGCCGCATGGGGAGGCATACAGACAGACCTCTGAACATGAACCATTATGCCAATAAGAAGAGTGCAGCGGAGAGCATGCTGGATGTGGCTCTACTGATGGCCAATGCCTCACAGCTGAAGGCCGTGATGGAGCAAGGACCAGACTTCACCTTCTATGTGCCCCTCATTACTCTCATCAGCATCTCCCTCATCCTGCAGATCATAGTGGGAGTTCTGCTCATCTTCATAGGTAAGTTTGGAGTTTGTCTTTGGTGAGGCCCGTAACGGGCTGATCGGTATTTACAAATGAGAAGATTTACAGTAATACCAAAACATAATTAATATGTATTGTATTATATGATCAGAATAGCTAAATGTGACAACCAAACAATATTAACCTTGTTAATGTTACATAAAGACAACTGCATGCAAGCCTCCCACACAGTATGATGTGTGACACTGAAATAATGCTGCGTTCCAGCCGACGTCGAAGGTCTGTGCTCTGTGTTTTTGACAGATGTACAAACAGTTGCAACCTCAACAGTGCAGCACCCCTACATATATTAACAAAATAGAGCAGGGAAACCCAGGTGAGGGAACAGACACATTATACATTGTATTTTATGGCACTTTTATACCTGGAAAAAATCTAAATATTCCATTCAATCCCCTGATATAATATAATGTCATTCACGAATACATCCTACCCCCTCCCCATTGGTGCTGCCATTGTTGTGTGACGTCAGACAAGTGCTCGGGGAAGATGGAGATGTGCCCTGAGTTTACAAGTAGGAATTCCAACTTTAAGTGGCGTCCTATTGTACTTTTTCTGGCAGGATGTGGGAAAATTTCTGAGTTCCTGTTTGTCTGGAACACAGCATTACACATGCACATAGCCACACATGCAGTGGTGGAAAAAGCATTCAGATCCTTTACTAAAGTCAAAGTTCTAATACCACACTATGAAAATACTCCACCACAAGTAAAAGTCTTGTGAGTATTATCGGCAAAATGTACTTAAAGTGTCAAAAGTAAAAGAAGTCGGTGCAATAAAATGGTTCCGGTCAGTTTTTACTGCTGCCTTCATGTGTATGTTGTATTTTACCACTGCAGATGTTTATGGTTGAGCTAAAAACGACTTTATATACTGTTGGGTAGTTTAATCTACAGCAGTGCATCATATTCTGTAAGATTATCATATGTCCTGTGAAAACCACGTCAACCTTTTATGAGCATTTTTTTAACAGCCCGGTTTTTAGCTCGATGACGATGCATTTTCCAGCTAATCCAAGAGGGTTCTTAAATGCTTTCTTTAGCTTCAGGAAATCAGAAAAATTGACATGATAGGTATAAAAAATATAATCTGATGAATAGTAGTGGTGTAAAAAGTACAATATTTGCCTCTGAGATGTAGCGGGAGTAGAAGTATAAAGTTGCATAAAAATCGAAATACTCAAGTAAAGTACAAGTACCTAGAACACAAAACCTGACTTAATGTATTAACATTCCACTGATGGTCACATGCACACACATTAAAGCCACTAGTATTAAACTAGTATTTTTCTGCATATTTTCTAAGACTTTTGAATGGGAGCAGCTGTAATGCAAGCAATTTCCTCTCGGGGATCAATAAAGTAATCCTGATTCTGATTCTGATTATGACTTTTGGCTTTGCATTTGTAACTGTGTTTGCATGTGTAACTTCAATGTCACATTTTGGGGAACACGAGTGACAACTGCTTTCAATTTGTACCCTGTGACAAACGTTCACAAAATCAACACTCAACTAAATCAACCTCATTGCAGATAGAATTCGACTCACACATATTCACACATTGTCAGTTTGCCCCCTAGGTTTACAACCACAAGCCTGGAAATCATTAATGCACATCGTCGCACAAGCACAAAATCTCCTTCACGCTTATCCGAGCACATAAATCTTAGAGCCACACTCTTGTCTTTATAAAATGCTGATGACTCATGCATTGGACTGAACCACGCAGTACAACTCTTGTCTTCCCGTACGTTGGTATGCTCCCTCCTCCCCCTCCGGACAGTATCCTTATCTCATCCACACAGAGAAAGCTATTGTGAGCTGAGTTTAGGGAGCCAGAGGAAGACGGAATGCCTCTGCTGTCAGCTGTTTACACTTTTAAAGAGTCTTAGGAGATTTTGTGTATAATACGATGACGAGGTTAAAAATATGGACTTCCCCACCCTTTAGAAAAATGTTCCCCTTTCGAGGGCACATATCGTCATAATAAAGGGAAGAAGCTCATTATTCGCATGGGGCAGTGTTGTCAGCTGTTACTTTAAATCCTCCTGCTCAGTCATAGTGAAGTAATGATTACTTTTCTGCTAAGCTGACAGGAAACTCTGTGCTGCCCCCTTGTGGGGAAAAGAGGTAATTCCTGCCGACTTATATCTTCATGTTTTGATTTCTCTTCCGACAGTCAAATGGAACCTGAATGATCAAAGCATGCACTACAAGCTGAACATCCTGGAGAACCTCGCCACAGCCTTTGTCTTCATCATAGTTGTGGTCAACGTCTTCATCACGGCGTTTGGTGTCCAGCGGCCGCCTCCAAGTTCTTGATCACCTTTTACATGACTCTGTAAAGATGGACCTCTGCATTATTTGTGCAAATGGACAAGACAATTATTTATTCACCAAGCTAAATGGCATGAAGGTGTACTGCCATTCTGTAACTCAACCTCTGGAGCTGGTCACTTGACACCCTGAGGATCCGGTGACATTGTGTGCATGTGTGTGTGTTTGTGTGTGTGGGTGTTAGAGAGTTTCACTTCTTCTCTAACCATGTCTATGGACAAATGTGTGGTCCGTTTTAATTTCATGTGACAATTCACCAGTTTGTTATCTCTGTTAATGTTCAGGTTACTGAAGCAATCAGATTGTTGCCTTTACTTTTAAAACGTACTTATCAGCAGCAATATGCTGGATATCAGTCACGACCAATGTGAATGTTTCAAAGACATTCTGCGGTTTGTTTGTTTTTTTTAAAGTTTGTCAGTACCAGTCTAAGCCTTATGCCTACACCTTTAGACAAAAAAGAAGAAACTGAAATAACAGCATAATCCAAATTACATCATTACTAGTGAGTGCATCAGGAGCCATCTTGGCCTCCTGCTGCTCATGAGGCAATACATGATTTACAAGCTTTATTATGGAGGTATATGTTCTGTTGACAGTGTTATAATCAACCAATGTATGAAGTGGACCTTACATGCTTTGTTTATTTGGGTGCTGTGTAAAGTCTAGTGTGTAAAACTGATTTATTCATGTTTTTATTATTTAATGTCTACAACTGTGGATTTTCTCAATAGTATATGTTGTCATTTTTAAGCTTTTTTATAACTGTCTTTTTTTTAAGGACCAAAACTTTTTCACAGCTCTTATGATCTTTGATGACCCACTGTGAGCTTTATAAATAAAATTACAAAGCAATAAGATGTGTTTATTGTCCTGTTTATTCTCATCATAAGTCTTTTTGTTTTTTTGTACAAAGACAGAAGTCTCAATCTTACAAATTGTGGCACTTCTACATTTGAGGCATTTTGTATATAACACAGTACACATTGAATTTGACACACTGTCAGGCACTGGACCTTAATGAGTGGACAATAAATCAGAAATCAAATATCACTATTCCTCTAAAGGTGCACTGCGTAGTTTTGGAAAAGAAATTTTTATCAGAAGAGAAAGACCTTCACTGACTGATTTTTTTATGCCTAAAGATAAAACTAAATAAACAAACTCTTCATTTTCATGACTGAATAAACAAACTGACCTCAAAGAACAACACGATTTCATACTGTTTCTATTTGGCAGACCCTGCCATTTTCAAGCTTCAAACGGTGTTCTGGGGACCTTCTCTTCCTCTTAGAACAGCTTGTTTATTCAGTTATGAGTTTGTATTTCTTTCCAGTTAAAATTGTGAATATTAAAACTCTGATTTTGAACATCTTCTCCGAAACTACTTAGTGCCCCTTGAAGAATAATATTACAAAATTGTTGAGTACAAGTAATAAAGAAAAAATCATGCAAGTTGTAGAAATGTTTCCAGGTGTTTGTGATAATGGCTTCTGATATCCTGAAGTTTGACCACCATACCATTAAGTAATACAGTTAAACAAAGCACCATTATGATAGTAACTGTTATGTTCTCTGTTATACATTGTTTACAAACAGCCTGAGAAATACTATAAAAATGTGTCTGCTTGTCATTGTGGGTTAAATCAATTTACTGTCAGACATTGTATTTAAAATATTAGAAACAAACGTTTCAATAAACAGTCAGCGAAAAGGCACAGTTACAACAAACACATTCCCACACTGTAGGATTACAATAGCTATCAATAGCTGAAGGTGGAATTTATAAACATTTACATGTATTTAACTGTCACAAACTAGTCTTCTACTCACTGCGAGACGGGCAGTGGACCAAGCTACAGTCCGACAGGAATAGTAAAATTTTCCATCCTGCCCAACCCAGTGGAAACACAGACTTGACATGCTTCCGGTCTCCAAGCAGGCTCGATGTTGAGAACAAGTGATGTAGTAGTACGTATGAAGTTGAGCCATAGTAGGGCATCGTTTAGAGAAAGCGTAAATGTAACAGATGAAAAAGGAGAAAAAAAAAATTTGGTTAGAGATGCCACGAAGTAGGTGGCAATGCCTTAACCGTATGTGTGTTGATGGCCACAAGGGCCAATTCCATCCTTGTCAAGGGGAGTGCTAACCTTCTCTCCTTTCATACAACACATCCATTTCAACAGACAACAGCACTATATATATCCCGAACTACGCAAGATAGTTTCACTTGCGGTGCAATTTCCGGGTTTTCAAGAGTTGTATCTATTTAAACATCTCTCATATATTTCACCTCTACGCTTGTGCTCGCTGTTATGATTCGCATTGTTATTAAGGTTCTAAATTCGACATTTGTTTGTTTTTGATTTGGTCGTAGTTCTCTACCCATGATGCCGTGCGCTGCTTGAGCGGGGTATCATTGGTAGAGGCGGTCACGTGAGGCAGCACTATTCATGAATTCGTCTAAAATGGTTTAATATTGACTCCGCTCCATGTTATACCTGGACAATAAATTTTAAATAATATTTTTCTCTCAATGATAGCTGCAGAGTGTCGGGAAACTCTTATGAAACCAGCACAAACCAGACCGACTGTTTGTGGCGTTGTAGTTCACTTTTGACCACAAGATGGTGGTAATGTTCCACCAAGAGCTTGGCCTCCTGGACAAGTATGTTTCTTTGTCAGCTTGTGGAGGAAACTGAAATGTGTCTTTTCAGTATACTTGATATTATATATTTATATATATAAACTTAAGTGTCTCAGCACACTGCAAAGATATGCATGGAGTGCTATCTGGACCAAAATGAAAACGCTAAATATCATAAATCTGACCTGAATCTTTACACCAAAGTACATTCAAGGATAATTATCATATTGCTGCAAAATATATCGATGAATTGGAGTCTTTCCTTTAAGTAGGGATGAAATTATATATGCTCATCCTATACAAATGAGAATGCACCTCCAAATGTTATTATTTAGTGATTTAAAATGCCTTATTTTGTCATTAATGCAATGACAAAATAAAAAACATGTTTTTGATTTAACTTAACCATTCCTCGAGTGTATTCAATCCCTTTTAACCCACTTAAATAGATACAACAACAACAACAACAAAAACAACAGATGAGGAAATAAAAGCAAAGTGTCAAAAGTAGCTCTCAATTTGCCCCATCTTTCTAATTTTAGATCCCAAGCAAAATATTATATACAATTGTGTACAAAATTAGTATTCAACTCTTGAAAAGATATGTTGTGCTGTGCTTTGGTGCAAGTAGCAATAAGGAGAGCATCACTGGTGAAGCACCTGGAGTCACCCTTTACTTCATGAGGCTTTCTTCAGTGTACCATATAAGGACCTCCTGAGCTTTTCTTTTCAAACCCAGAGCAGCCATCCCGAGGGCCCGGCTACCTCCTGACAATTTGGACTCTGCAGAACAGAGACGGCTTAATAGTAACACTGATTAACAGAATTAAGTCAATATATATACATTAGTTCGTGAATAACACTGACAATATCGTAATTTCAATGTCAGGTGACGTTTTAAAATAAAAAACGTGCTTACCACTGTAGTAATAGAGGAAAGCCATTCCCACTGCAACACTGAAACAGCCCAGAAAGTACAGGGGACCTGAAAAACAACATAAATGTAATTTTTTTTTTTTTATAACAAACATCAAACAAACCATTCCCTTTTAACAATTACTGAAAGTCATCATTAAGTCATCTGCAGAAAGTTTTCTGATTTTGCCACATCTAGGAAGAGTATTTTTATCGAACATCAAAAACATCTTACCTCTGTCATTCAGAACATACTTCTGATGGACATGTGGATAGTTGAGTGGATTTGAGTGATCTGGACACAGGACAGATACATTTCAGTGTGTGGAATCAACTATCTAAATATCATCATCATAAATGTCTCACTAGCAATATGGAGAAACAGTTTGAGTTTCGGGGGACTAACCTCTGAGGCGGAGCCGTGTGGGTAAGCTGTAGTACACCTCCTCTACATGCAGGTGAAGAGCTCTGTAAAACTCCCTGCATGCTTCCTCTCCTTTCCCCTGCAGGTGTGTCAGGAGCTCACCCAGTCGAACACCAGTGGGTACGTCCAAGTTTCGGAACTGGATAACAATAACAGTGATTTAGATGTTTTCAACCTCCAAATACAAATAATCTTTCCTGGGGTGCTTGCTGACACAACTAGCCTATGCCAGACTGAAGCATCTCTACAGGAATGTATTCATATCAAAGAGTTGTTGCATTATGTTTTCATATTGTCATGTTAATGACATAATTTCCTCTATACAGTTTTATTTAAACCACAGCCTCTGTTTAGGGCCAGAAGAGCTGCATGCACCAAGCCTACCAGGTGCTTCAAAACAAATAGTCTTTATTTTTTATTTGACTACATAAAATCTAGATAATGAATGTGTGTATCAAGAAATGTCAAGAAGCCATCAGGCTTATATTTGTAATTTTACATGCAGTGATATCACAATGCTAAAAGTGAATTCATTCAAGCAATGTCAGTGAACACAAAACTTTAAAGATACACTGTGTAGTTTGGGGGGAAAAATCTAACTTGCTAAGTCTTTATGTACAATATTAGTAAGGTAATAATACAAATTTGGAAATAATTACATGATATATTTCCATACGAACAAGCCGCCCTCAAGGGGAATAAGGTCTATGCTAGAACAGTAAGTACTTAGAAGGGTCCTGCCTACACAAATAGCGCAAAACAATATGTCATTTTGTTGTTCTTTAAAGACAGTTTGTTTATTCAGTCATGAAGATTGATAAATGAAGATTTTTTATTATTAAGATTTTAAGGTATTTGTACACCTGATCTCCTTGAGCATTTTTATTTTATGCTACTTTATTCTGTCATTCTAATTCAGTTGGAAATATTGAAATACTGTTACTTTGCATAGGTAAGATGTTGCATAGGGAAACCTACTGTGGGTGTAAACATGATGCATTAAAGATTAAACTACAACACAAGCATGGTCACAGCATTGACTACTGTCAAATGAACACACCAGTAACAGCGGGTATTATATGGCCACATCAGATAAGGTTGTATGATACTGACATGGGTCATTCTTGTGCTACTTTGGGTATGAGGACTTACTTTGGTGGCCTCCTTGTCTGAAAGGATCTGTGGGTAGATCCTGTTGAGCTGAAGGATGACTTTGTCCACCAGCTCTGTGTCCAACCTCCGCTCAGCTTTGAGGAAGGCACTGTCCTCTATCAGCTGCTCACGAAAACTGTCTGTCAATGGCAACAGAGAGGAGAGGAGTTCTTTAACAAGTATATCAGCAAGACCCTAGCATAGCATACAGTGACGGGGAAGGGGGACGTCAGTTTGCATATCCATACAGGCTACTGAGTGGAAATTGGACAGTCTTTCCTCGTAGCTGTGGCAGGGGAGGAGTATGAGGGCACGAAGGACCGGGAATCGGGCGATAAAACACTTTATTCAACTTGCATGTTGGCCGCCATTTCAAAAACAAGGCTCTTTGTAGTCTCAGACGTGTTAAGAAAGTTTTCAGAACGCTCAACAGGACGCAGAATGAGACGTTACATTGTCATTGGCAACGCGAAGCAACTTTTCAGCTCGATAATATGACAGTGGTCATGTTTGTTATTTGGACCAGGCGTGAAGACACTAAAAGAAACCAAACAGAAGGATTACTAGGTGGTAAAAATGAAGGTTATTTTTAGTTAAAGAAAGACACAAACCTCCCATTGTGGAGTCCGCTCTGTCCTTTGTGTGGACACGCCCTCTTACGTCACCTCGCCGGGAGGGAGGGGCTTACGTCAACGTCTTCCAAAAAGGAAAAACACACTTTCCTTTTCACCGGAAATAGAAAAGAATGTAGCAAAAGCTAAGCTAGGCTATTTGTTTTAATGTTGACTCTTGTGAATTAAATGTATAGATATACTGTAATTTATGTTATGCAGAACTGGATATTGTGTTTTAACAAGGGGTAAAGCTATTATAATCATATTTTAATGTAAAAATAAATGTTTAATTCCAAATATCAGAATAGAAATGGCTAAATTTCAGTGTTTTTATATCCCCCAATATAAATATATTTTAAGCATAATTTGCTCCCTCTATTGATCTTTTAAGTCTAAGTACATTACTGTAGAATAAACAACTGTTATTTCTGTTTTACTTATGTGCATACTTTTTATTACTGTAAGTCATGAGGCCTTTATTGTATGACTTACTTATATATTCCATATAATGTGGAATTTCTGTATGCACAGTGTACTTATCTGATTAATGACCTTTATGTTTCATAGCCACATTATTAAAACCACTGTTCAAGTGAACAACATCTCATTACAACACAGTGTTCTTCTGGGAAACCTTGGGTCCTTGCATTCATGTAGATGCCACTTGACATGCACCACCCACCTAAACCGAGTACATCCCCTCACGATACTGTCCGATGGCAGTGACCATTCCCAGCAGGACAATGAGCCCTGCCACTGCAAAAACTGCTCACGAATGACCCAAGGTATGTGACGAAAAGCTCAAGATCTCAACCCAGCCTCCATATTTCCTAGATCTCAATCCAATCAAGCATCTGTGGGACGCCCGAAACAAGCGCAACCCATGGAGGTTCCATGTCGCAACCCCAAGGACTCAACTGATCTGCCAGGGAGTGTGCAATGTTGCCAGACACTACAGGGCACCCCCAGAACTCCTGTGTCCATGCCTCGATGGGTCAGAGCCAAGTCGGATCCACAGTTTGTCATTGTTCCAGGACATCCCACAGATGCTCAGATTAGAGTTTTAGGGAATTTCTCAATATACTATGAATCTTTTAAATTTCTCTATTGTGAAAAAAAATATAACTCCATTGTGAAAACTACTGTGGAATGGTAGCTAACTCATGTTCAAATGAAAAAGAACAATGACTACAGTATTGTGAAAGTTAGATTTATTTTATCACCAGCCATAACTGTTAGCACAGAGAGTAGCCCACAGTCATGAATCTTGCTAGTGTTTCGCCACAAGTTCAGTCTTGTCGACACCCACTTAAGCTCCCTTTATAAAACAAAAAGGATGATGACATCCTGCAGTCTGAACAGTGTCAAATAAATACAATTGCAGTTATAGTAAAAACATATAAAATCAATTAGGACCAAGTTTGTGAGCAACAACGTGTAACATATTTTCACATAGCATAGACATTTAGCTTTTTTCCTTGTCATGTTTGCAAATTGCACTTGTATACACAAAACACACAAAGCAGGCTTACTGTTTGCAGACAACGGACTCAAAGGTTTACAAAAAGTAGTATTAAAACAATGACATAAAAAAACTCTCCTTCATGAATAAAGTTTATGAATACTATTAACATCTGACCTTAACTTAGACATCTTTAAATAAGCTTGGCATTAATACTTTTCCTTAGTCACAACAAGCATACTTTTAATTTGTAACAGCTCTGCCATGTGTACAAAGGAGGAGCCAAATTATACAAAATGTAGTTAACGCCCTGAATATGAAGCTCCATATTTGCAGGATTATATAGTGAAAATAAACAGGAGATCTACGTGGCTGTCAAAAAGGCACCTCTAAATCTAAGGCCAAAAGAAAAACAGAAACAAGGCAGAAAAAGGTATTTCCTCTCTTTTGTTTGATTTCAACCAGTTGGTTGAAAGGTCTGATTTTAAAAGAATTATTAAAAGAATAATCTCTGATTTTGTTGTTATGAAATAAATACAGATAAAACATGTTGGAATCACTTGAAATGTCGTCACGAATCTGTCAGATAAACATGCACATCTAGTAAAAACATTGTGCGACACTTGAAACAATTAGTATGATTTTAGAAAGAAAGGGGAATCACCTAAGTGCTCAGTCAGGGTAACACAGGCAATGAGTAATCAGCACAACACCCATCTTGATTCTTCCTCTTTTTCAGTAATGATAGTGGTGCATATTGTTGGAAGACTGAAGAGACTGCAGTGGGCAGCTGATGCGATGAGTCATTCTTTATGCAGTCAAAGTGTTTCTTTTTTTCACATAAGTGTTTTGGCACTATAAAGCATACTGTTGGATTTGTTCTTGTGTTAACGATAATGTGATTCGGACCGTGATTAGAAAGTGAAGGAACGGGAGCACAGGTGACTGTGTCACAGACACTGACGGACCTCCTTAAGGACACTTGGCATCATAGATTTACTGCAAATAGAAAAAGATAAAACAGGAAAATGACATTTTATTGATTGTTGATTGAATTTCAATTTCCACTTCATTAGTGAGATGGAGTTTATTAATTAAGTAAATTCAAAGTTAGCAGTGAGGAAAGTTAGAGGCTTGCAGGAAGCAGAGGATAGAGGAGTGTTATGCATGCAGGTGTCAGTGAGTTACTCAAGACAATTTCCATTCAGAATTCAAGAATTTTGAAGTTTTGTGTTGGAATACAAGAGTGAGGTAAAAAGTTAGAGAAAGGAAAATAGAGAATAGAAAGAAAAGCTTCTTAATCGTAGTAGAAAAACATGATTTATTGTAGTAAAAATTAAAACTATTCATGCAGACAATTTTGTTTGTTTTTGTTTTCATCCTACTTGAAATTCACAGTTGTACATTCATTTATTTTTTGCTATCAATTTCTCACAAGCTTATTTAGAGAAATGAGACAAAAAAAACAGTTAAACTTTGAAGTGAAATCACAAAGATGAATTTTAGACAACATTTCTTCTAGACAACATTTCTACTACAATTGTTGGGACTGAGGTTTAGGTTTATATATCTAAAACTGTTGTCAGATTTCTGTTTTGACATATCATGTCTTAAAATTCTAAAAATACATTCAAACAGTGTGTATCACAAAACTAGTGACCTCTTGTGGCAAACTCTTCAGAAAGGCTACAACTGCTTAACGCTTTGTCACCTCATGCTTTCTTCATTATGTGTAGCATGATCCTCACTGCAACCTCCACCCCCAAAATGATTCACCAGCACCCGAACATATCACAGAACTCAAACACTGATGAAGGCTTGGTACTTTCCATGATGAATTATACCTGCTTATACTTCTAGTGAATTTGAGGGATGCAGCCTGCAATCAAATGGCAGTTGAATTAAAATTAGCACGTAGGTTTCCAGTTTCATGTTGTTCTTGGGTCAAATGAGGATATATTTATATCTTACGGAGAATAAGCCTTAAGCTCCATGCTTGGGAGATTTATACTTTCCCTGTGCCAACTGAATAGACTTTATATATTAATTTTATTTTGAAAACAACTATACTATAGCGTTAAGGAGTAATATTAGTGTGATTTAAATATCTAAATAGATGTATAATGGCTACAAAAACAGAGAGCATAGTGTTAGACAAAATGAGTACATGCAAAGCCTTAGAGAGATGCAAATTCTGCAAACGTAGATATAAAAGTTTTAAAAGGCCACATAAACCCTTGCAGAAGAACCCAGGGGCTCTGCTGAGACTTTGTAACTCAGAGTTGGTTCTGCAGTACAGCCTCCGACTTACATGATGGTTGGAAGTGGCTCCCTTGCCCTTTGTTTTCCCCTTGCCTCCTGCCTCTGTGGCGGTTTTGCGACGCGCCTGCTCGTGGTCAAACTCCAAGTCCTCCAGGCGCTGCGTTAAGGCCAGCTTCTGCTGGATGGCCATACGCAAGAGAGAATTCAGGGTCTTTTTCTCATCCTCAGCAGCAGTCAGCTGCCTCTGCATGTCGTCCAGCTGGGTCACATACTCGTCACACCTGAGAGAAAGTGAGGAAAAGGAAGAAAACAAGAGATACACATTATTTCCAGCAGGTGGAGCAATGAGCCTTTGAAGTGCTGCTGCTGTCACATGTTAACTCCATTCCCCAGGCAGCATTTTCCAGATGGCAGGATGAGTTCTCTGCTAGCCGACTCGCACAAGTATTACATCAGACTGCTCCCACAATGCTTTGTGTCTTTCTGCAGACATATACAGACACTCAGGCAAAACAGTCATGCAGAAAAGCACGAAAACTTTGAATTTTCCTTCCAGTTCAAGAAAATGATGCTGAAAAAAGGCAGAATTGGCGGGATATAAAGATATATATGTTTGATATTAATTATTTACGTTTCCTCTTCCTAACAAACACAGTCATACATTATGGTGTGAGCTCTGGACCACCTCGCCACCAGGATGTCACATGATGGTTCATTTCATATTCGTCAGTGAAGAAAGGTAAACCGATGATGATATAATCATACCTTGTAGCAAACATGGCTCGAAGAGAGGAGAACGTAGCAGCATCCTCTTTCAGAGCCTTTAGTTCATTGCGGAGCTTCATCATCGTCTCAGTCACCATGCCCTTCTCACTGTCGTACTTACTCTTCAGGTTGGCCAGAGCAACCTCAGCCGTCTAAAGGGAAGAAGATCTCATTATAATTATCTATTTCGTGCATTTCAGGTCTAAACTCAGTGGTTATTTTAAGATAAAGCCTTTTCTGTTGGACAGTTTGGGAAACAATGAACATCCTTCCTCAGAGAAACATACACAGCAGGCATGCATACACACACACATAGCCACACTCAGTGGTGTCCTGACCTGTTTGTTGGCCTTGAGCACAGCTCTGAGAGTGGCGATCTGTTCCCTTTTGGTGCTCAGCAGGGACTTCAGTTTGAGGATCTCTTCCATGCAAGCCTCTTTGTCCTTGTCTGCCACTGTGCTCAGCTCCAGGTTCGCGAGTCTCTGACGCGACAGGTCTGTGGTGCGGTCCACTGCCTGCTGCAGGTGGCAGATCTGGTCCCTGATGATAGCTACGAGGTTATAGATGTTCATGGGTTCTGGCCGATGCTCTGGAGCAGGAGTGCTGCTGGAGTTAGACTTTGTCATTTCAGTCTCACTGATCAGCCCATTAGTGAGAAGCACTGAAGACTGGTGCTCCTTCCCTTCTTGCCCTCTTCTTACTTTGGCCTTGCCTTGCTTGTAGTAATCGAGCATGACGCGGTTAGGGGTCTCATTGTTGCACATACACACGTGGTTGTAGAGATTGGCCAGCTCTTCACTGAAAGCTATGAGCTCATCCTGGGCCACATTGAGGCTGCCGAGTGATTCTCCTGCAGCCTCAGTGACCAGACGAAGCTCCTTCTCCAGGCGAGCCACTTCCGCTTTATCTGTCTGACTGGTCTTCTCCAGGGATGCCAACCTCGACCTCAACTCGTGGACGTCGCTATCCAGCCGTGCTCGCTCGTCTTCATACTGGGTTCGGCACTCATCGTACTTTGCCCTCAGAGTCTTCAGCTCCTGCCTCAGCTCCCCAGCTTCAGACACAGCCACAGTGTATTTACACTGCAGGATCTCCGGTCCGTTGATGTCCAGCTCGTAGTAGTCTCCATCGTCATGGCTGTCCCGGTCTTTTTCACTGTCGAGGGCAGACTGGCGCTCCTTACTGGCCTGAAGTTTCCTCATTGCGCTGAGGTTCTCGGTCAGCCTGTTGACAGTCTCCTTCTGCTCAGACACAGTACCATAGGCCTGTTCCAGATGTTTCTGGCTCTCCTGGAGAGAGTTGATCAAGGCCACCTTCTCCCGCTCCACCTAACATACAAATGTTATGCATTAGCAATTGATATAGCTATAGATGATCAATAACCATGTAGTTACACTGTGAGCAACATAGATTTTTCTGAGGACAGTTAAATCTCATACTGTGTCAACTATATAGATCTTATGCAGTAACATTTTAAACAAACAACATGTTTTGACATTGGCAAAATCAATCAAATAACTTCAGAACCAACCTCAAAGTTTTAGCTAAATTGTAAACTGCTCTTGAGTGACTGTGGTAAAAACATGCCAGCCGGCAAGGAGCATCTCATGGTCTTCATACCTGCACAAGCTGTTGTTTCAGTTTCTGGATCTCGGAGATGTTGAGCTCACTCAGCAGGTCGTCCACCAGGCTGGGAGCAGGCTTGAAAGCCTCTCCTCTCTTGTTTTCATCACCTTCGCCCATTTTGATCAAGCCGTTTTCAAAGCCTCTGATCAGATCATCGTTGTCAGGCTCGGTGGCGGCGGGATCATCGTGGTGTTTTAGGTTGTCGATGGAGATGTTGAAAGAGCTGTTGTACACAGAGCCTCCGATGGTCATATAGTGGGAGAGCTCCTTGCGCAAGGTGGCCTTTTGCTCACGCTCTGTTTTAATCGTTTCCAGGGACTCTGTCAGCTGTCGCTCAGCGATTTCTCTCAGACGCATGGCTTCCTCCAGCTGGCTGTGTAGGCACTGGGAGTCCTCCTCCAGACGGCGGATCTCATGCTTTAGACCTTCATATTCCACCTGAGCAGATGGTAAACATAGAAAATAAGGATGTCAATTTTCCATAAATGATATGTGTCCACTGTCATTTCTCTATTAGGCCTCAAATCTCTGTAAAATCACTGTCAATTAAAAAAAAACTTAAGAAAATTGTTTTAGACTCCTGGTTTAAATTAAAGGAAATTTCAAGTGTTTGGAAGGTGACATGTTTTTGATGTTTTACCTTGTAACTTTCTTACATGAACCAACGATTGTGTGGTTATATCAGAACCAAATACATTAATGTACCCAGTTTGGGGCTATTTTTCAGGATCGTGATGTGTAACACAGTGAGTGTCAAGTTCCATCTTCTTCAGCTCACCTGGTTCTGTCTCAGTACGGACACTTGTTTCTGAAGAGAGATGTTCTCCTCCTCCAGCTCGCTGTAGTCCTGCAGCAGACGAGCCTCCCGCACCTTGTACTCTCTGATGTCATCACGCAGCTGACCACGCTGCAGCTCTGCCAGCTCTGAACTCTGAAATGAAAAAAATCTAAGTTTATTATCATAGTTAGAAAAGAAAAACACCCAGGCTGTGCAAACTACATCCT
Organism: Lagodon rhomboides; assembly: GCA_039737535.1. NCBI lineage: Eukaryota > Metazoa > Chordata > Actinopteri > Spariformes > Sparidae > Lagodon > Lagodon rhomboides. The sequence continues at coordinate 19,811,499 of CM077785.1, read as the reverse complement.
TACAACTGTCTGCCTCTACTGTGAGAGAAATGAGGATCAGGGTGTCAGCATGTTTCAAATACCACAGGGTCAAGACTTTGGCAGGCAAATGTAATGACGGAAGGAGTACATGGTCCACTTACCGCTCCATGCTACAGAGACAGAGCCCTGGCGGAGGACATCCTTTGTGTCACTCACAGCGGACAATTACATCATCTTTCCTGCGGGTTTCACTGCAGTCCTGCTAACTGACCCTCCCCCCACTACAAGCACAAACTTCGACTCTCTCGCAACTCACCACTAGTGGTGGTGGTCCTCGCTCCATGTCTCCGTCAAAACTTCCATTAACTCTCTCACACTCTTTCATCCTATTTACAGTAAATTGTAACTGAGGCTCAGCACGAGCCCTGTGAACATAAATGTGCGTAAAACAAACAGAAAATTCACATTTGACTTAGGGAAAGACATTTAAAGTTTCCACAGCTTTACCACATGAAAGGCAACTATTAAAAATCACACATAACTCAACACAGATGTAAATGGTGGGTTTGTTTGTCCACAACGTCAGGTTAACATATCAGACACACACAAAAAAGATCTAGCCTATAAGAGCCTACTTGTCATTGATATATACTGGCTTTATAGGTAATACTGTGTAATAATCACATAATAAAATGATCACCTCTCTCAACTCCAGGGAGATGGCTGACAGGCGCTCATTTTCAGCCTGTACACTGCTGAAGGAGACTTTGGCCTGTCGGAGCTCATTCTGCAACTCTAGGATCTTCTGCTGGTACAGAGCCTCCTTACTGGCCGACTCAAGGATCAGGGACTCTTCCCTGCTTTCCCCATCTGCTGCCACCTTTTTGTGGGTTGAGGAAGCTTGTCCGAAGGCCTGGGGAAACACAGGAACAACAAAGATCAGGGGCAAAATCATGACCGAGGACTAATAAAGATGCACACAGAACCACAAGTATGAGCAGAATAACCACTGGTGATAAGATAAGGCTTTGCTTATCCAAACAGATTCTTTTAAATACCTGGGGGCCTGTCAATCACTGCATTTATTACTGGTAATTCGTTCCTCAGAAGACCTTTAAGTCACAAGTGCTGTGTCACCGTTATATCATGATGTAACTCCATGGCATCCAGCATGGAAAAAGATTGTTGCAATTACGATTGGCCTTGAACTGCATCAGTCATGTTCATTTGACAAGCTGGAGACAACTGGAGGCTGCTGTCTGCCAATCCGCATTCAGAGACTTAAAAAAAAAAAACTTTCATTCAGTTTGATCTTTCTTGGAAATCTGACTCCAGACTACCACATCAGCGTCAGTGGAATAATTGATTAGCTGACCAAAAGAAAATTAACTGCCAACAATTTTGATAACCGATTCATCTTTTCAGTCATTTTTCAAGCAAAAATGTCAAACATTCGTTGGGTCCAGCTTCCTAAATGTGAGGATTTGCGGCTTTTCTTTGTCATTTATGACAGTAAGACATCACTTAGGGCACTACTTAAGTAGAAGTAAAGATACTTGTGTAGAAAAAGACTGATAAAAGTAGAAGGACTGTTTCAACTTCTTTACTCAAGTAAAAGTAAGAAAGTACAGGCTCTGAAATGTACTCAAAGTATAACAGTAAAAAGTATCCTTCTGAAAGATATTATCTACTGGCCTTTTCTGAGTAAAGTTAACTGAACTCACCTCCCCATTCAACTGTTCCTCTCTATCCATTTCCATCTCATAATGTCTTTTACGTTCTTCTGTCTTGCTACACCTGCCGTGCATGATGAGCACTCATAAATTGAAATCAGTGTTGTGATGTCAGAAAGGCAGCATGCAATAAGGCAAAAATAAATATAATCAATAATTCCCCTCAAATGCAATAAAACTAAAGTAACGCGCCTGTTTGGAGAATGGTGTAGAAAGTACAGATGTTTGTTTTGTGAGAGTAAGAGTAAAAAGTTCAGGGAAATGAATACTGAAAAATCGATGTTAGTACAGTAACAAACTATTTGTTCTTTGTTACTTCCCACCTCTGCAGACATTTATGCGAGTTTTGCCATGACTGCCCTTTTCTTGATACAATAATTCAATGAGAGTGACTGTCACAAGCCCCGAACAAACCTCAACAAATTACCTTGATAACTTGATTTTCATTCTACAGCATTCAATCACGAGTTAAGCATCACTTCAAGCAAAAATGTCAAACATTTGTTGGGTCCAGCTTCCTAAATGCGAGGATTTGCAGCTTTTCTTTGTCATTTATGACAGTAAGACGTCACTTAGGGCACTACTTAAAGTGAAACTTTAAGGAACAAAATGAAAGCGCCACCTTTAAGACTGACCGTATTTTCGTTTTCGGGTCAAAACCATTTTCAATGGGAGTATCTTTTACGATAGCATCAAAATCGCTGTTTTTAAAACAATAAGAAGGTTCGACACAACATGAGACTTTGCTCGTAGTATCACCAGGGTCTCTACACATGAACTCGAGCATTGAGAACATTGTTTGTGTACACAGAGTTTACTAAAACTAAAGTTTTTGAACAACTCACTTTACCAGTTGTTTCTTCCGCTCGCCGCCGTCCTGCCAGTCGAGAAGTGTCGATCCCCGAATGCGAATGATTGGACTCCATAGGTTTCTTATATGATGCTCCTTTTTCAACTTCAAGGTCAGTATTGTTTTTCGCTAACGACAAAACAACGAATTATCCGTGTATTTATATGGAACTAAGCTTTAGGAGCTTTCCATCTTTACTCTCCTCCCTGTTATGTCGCACTCGGGGATCGACACATCTCGACTGGCAGGACGGCGGCGAGCGGAACAAACATATGGTAACGTGAGTTGTTCAAAAACTTTCTTTTTAGTAAACTCTGTGTACACAAACAATGTTCTCAATGCACGAGTTCATGTGTAGAGACCCTGGTGATACTACGAGCAAAGTTTCATGTTGTGTCGAGCCTTCTTAGTGTTTTAAAAACAGCGATTTTGATGCTATCGTAAAAGATACTCCCATTGAAAATGGTTTTGACCCGAAAACGAAAATACGGTCAGTCTTAAAAGTGGCGCTTTCGTCGTAATTATGCTTTTACACGAAAGTTTGACTCGGGTACATTCACCAAAAAAGCCTCGGTTGCATTTTGGCAAGAGTTTCACTTTAAGTAGAATAGAGATACTTTGTGTAGGAAAAGACTGATAAAAGTAGAAGGACTGTTTCAACTTCTTTACTCAAGTAAAAGTGAGGAAGTACGGGCTCTGAAATGTACTCAAAGTATAACAGTAAAAAGTCTCCTTCTGAAGGATATTTCTACTGGCCTTTTCTGTGCAAAGCTAACTGAATCACACCTCCCCATTCAACTGTCCCTCTCTATTCATTTCTGTCTCATTATGTCATTCACATATTCACATCACAAGTCCTGCAAATTCAAATCTCTGCAAAACTCTTCCACTCCTTATATCCAAACTTTACCTTGATTTAACAGCTGATTTACAGCACTTGTTTGTGATATGCAGCTTGAAGGTATTAACTCCCTGACATCTCAAAAAGGAACAAAATTCACGATCATTTACCAAAAATCTATCAAACAAACGAATGTAATTAAACTTAAAGACAAAAAGTCAGTTAATTTCAATTCTAATAAAACCTAATCCCACATAGCGACAGTGAGTTCTTTAAACAACTGTCATTTAATCGCACTGGATGACAGTTTCTAAACATGACTACAATGTATTGAAAAATTATTCTTTTTAAAAGGTCAGTTACTGACATTTTGGAATATTCAGCAATGTCAGACCACAACAACCACAGCAAAACTCCAAAGGATGCAGGGGGAACTGGCGACAGCAATGCATCGTCTCTCAAGTCCTATAAAAATCTGTCCATAGCAGAGAGGTGGGTCGAATGGAGGTGGATATGATTGTGTTTAGGCTAAAGTTAAGTTGACAGAACCGACGGAGTTAGGACAACACATTAATAGTTCATAGGATGAACAGGCTGATGTCAGATTCTCACAGTCAACTGACTTAAAAGCTTTTAGACATCCAGCCAACACACACAGACACTGAGCTGAACTGGTGAGTCCTGAAAGCCACCACAGAGCTGTAGGTCTCCACTGGCATCTGACCCCGCCTTTTCTTCCTTGGTAGTTTCCAGTCAAACAAATTTGTATGTATAACAAGCAGTGGGCAGTCGTGAGGGGAATTGATCTATAGCTTAATAAGCACAATGGGCGCTGATGGATGGTTCCGTTTCCTACATCAGCCTCTGTGACATACTCGACTAAAGAGAGAAGCAGCACTCAGAATCATGAGATACCAAGAGAGTGACTCCAACAATGAGTCAAACAATGAGTGGACTGTGACCTACATCATGAGTTAAGCAATGAGGACGAAAATCACCGTCAACATACAACTGAGAATAAGTCATTGTAAGACCCACGTCAGTTCCTTATTTAGACTGGACACGTAATTGATTGATTCAATGTGAGAATTTGATGGTTTTCTTTGTCATACATGATAGTAATCTGAAATCTAAGATTTAAACTGTTGGTCAAACAATACAAGCAATATGAATACATGACCTTGGGCGGTGGGAAATAACGGGCAACTTTCTCTATTTTGTGACATTTTTTTGACCCAACGACTACTTGATTAATTGAAATTATAAACAACTGTTTAATCAATAATGAAAATAATCGTTAGTTGTAGCCTTAACTGAAATTTGGACTCAATCAGTATGAAGATACTAATAAGTTGTGACACCTAGAAATAAATAGAGGCTTTTTGACAGCTAAGAAAAAGACTGACTACTCTCTGAATCTTGTTCTTTACTCAGAGCAGTGATCTGCACACGATATTACACTTTTATGGCCTTTTAGCTACCAGAAATACCACACACTGAAGTATCCAAATACACTAAATTATTAAGAGTGAGCGGACTATAACTGCTGAATGCTGACGCCAATGTGGAAGTGGTCTTAAGACACAGTTCCTCTAAAGGTTTATAAGCTAGATGCTTAAAAACTCTGACTAAACTGAACAGAAGGGAAAAACCCAAGTTCTCTCTGGAGACAGTCAACATTTCCCACAAGTTAGGATCTCAGTGGCTATTATCACTTCTTCATTTGTCTTTCGTTGGGGAAATTTTAAAAATCACTGGTTTGTGAGGAAGATATAAAGATCAAATGTATGAAATTGTACATTTGAGCTGTGTTTGCTTAACTGACACGTGTCTGGGTTTCATCCACCAATTAAGCAATTTTTGTCTCCAATAACTGTCATAGACGGCATCAAATGGTACACCCAAACTTCAAACCATCCCTTCAGAAATCAATGGGTAACGTCTCAGATTACTATACTTAAAAAACAAAGGGAAGGACACAGCATTTGTTTAAGTGAGAATTAAATTACTCCACAGGTGTCGGGCTCATAATGGAGGTGAGGAGAGATTCCTTGACAACAGCTTGGCTTAAAGTCATAACATCTAAATGCTGAAATGAGCTGGGTAAAACGAGTCTCGGGCAGCTGAATTCATTAATGATGACAGATGAAAGCCGCCTTGCCTTGTGAACTAAGGTCTATGGAATTCACAAGCCAATTAGGACATCAGGATAGGAGTTTTGAATTACTATGGAGAAAATTTGTTTTTCTCAAGATTGGGGATAGACCAATTATTTGGACAATATTGAGCATTTTTCCGATTATCGGTATCAGTTCTTTTTAAGTCTGCTTGCCAATAAAATAAAATACAATACATTTTAAAAGGCAATGCTTTGGCAATGATGTAGCAACCATCCTTTGTCTGAGGTCACCTCTCTGTGGTCTCACTACTCAGTGTCCTGTCCAAAACACTATCTGCTTGTTACATGTCACAAGTAAGTGCCTATGAACACTGAATGATCTGAACCTACAAGGTAACTAACAACAAAAGTTTAGGGGTTGACCGATATGGCTTTTTCAGGGCAGATACCAATATTTGGACTGATATTCATTTGCAGTCAAAATTAAACTCTGTGTCAAAATTTCAAAAGAAATGATCGGTACAAGAACAGTTCTTAATCACAATTTTCAGGTACTTTACCTGTATCTCCATTTTCTGCTACTTAATAGGCTACTAATTCAGATTATTAATCAGATATTGTTGTAGGTGGGACATTGTGTAAGCACGTTGGACATTTGAAAGTTAGTTGATTTTATCAGCAATCTGTCAGAAAACAGCTGAATATCTGCCCCTATAATCGGGCAGGGCTGGTAATTGGTGTATCCCTACAACAGTTATCAAATAAGCATAGAAGAATGGAAGTATAGAGTAGCAGAAAATGGAAATTCTGAAGTAAAGTATCTCAAAGTACAGTAATACTCTTTAGTACAGTACTTAAGTGAATAGTACTTAGTTACATTCCATCACTGGTCATTCTCAATTTTCACTCCATGGCCTTCCTTTTTGCTGCCTGTGTTTATGGCTCCACATATTGATTGACGATCACTTTGATTACTAGTTATCAGTATGGGGCTTGGAAAAACAATACTGGTAGATCCTTTCTCAGGATCCACTTCTGCATAAAACACTGAACTGCAAAACAAGTCTGAAACACATTTCTTTTCCACTACAGCCTGACCCTTCCAGCTACTTTTAGACCCAATAAACTAACACCGGGTAGGCCACATAGGCATGTAAATATGATACACTCCTGCAGCTGCAGACGTCTAATTTGAAGGCCTTGATTACACAGCAAGAGGAGCAAGTACTGGCAAGAAGTGACCGAAAAGAAATGTCAATGTTTCTCCTCAAATACCAGGAAAACATTAAGCCAAACTGTTTATATTATCCTTTGGAAACAGTCGATAGCGATCTGTCATTACGTTACAGACGGGATCCAGCTAATCAATATACACTTTATAGCACTTTAAAGTTATGGTTGAGCCTCTAAGCAGCCTGGATCATGATTGATAGCTTACATAATGTAATGATGGTTCTGATTTAAGACTGTTTGTCTGAGTGTTTACCGCTGCTGCCCCGAATTAGTACCTCTTAACGGGCTGCTAATAGGGCATTTTCTCCATGGCGGGTGTCCACATTCAGACACAAGTACAATATTTTAAGGTGTCTGACTGTCTGCGTGGCTGTGACCCGAGGTTACCTCCTTCAGCTGATCCAGCTCATGTCGGACCGTCTCGTACTCCGTCTCCAACTCATCGAATCGCTGCTTGAGCTGCTGTTTCTCTTCCAGCACCGCCAGCCCGTACTCCGCTGCCTGGATCTTCTCGTGGGTCGTTTCTCGGAGCTCCCGAGTGAGACGCTCGACCTCGGCTCGAAGCCACTGCGGCCCGGCCTCTGTCACCAGCACCGCTTCGGCATATTCCTGCTCCTCCATGGACATCTTGGTGAGCCTCGCCGACTCACAACTGTAACGGGACCCAGCCCTGGCTAACAGGAGCAGCAGAGAAAACCACCGAGACCGCAAATCACTGCCTTCTTTGTTTCAACCGCATTGTCAGGACTTCAATGGCGTTTAGTTCATTTTGCCTTTCCTCGCCACAGACTTCGACAGTGCTCAATCTAGACGACACTTTTGTCATTCTCGAGGAGTTTCTTGAGCCTCTTCATGAAGCTGGCGGAGGAAACTTCAGTTGAGATCATCGATTGGAAAAAGCTGCCCCTGAACGGCATTCAAATCTGTGTAAGTGGGAAGGGAAATGTAGTTTTAAGCTGAACGCGAGTATCCTAACGTTGGCGTCCCTCGGCAGCCACGTCGACTTCAAGAACCAGAATGCATTGCGCAGGTTTCGCTAGGATTCGGTAACCTCCCGCAGATGTCGATACAACACTGCCATCTAGAGACGGTATAATGAACTACAACTATACCAACGAGACAGACACTGCTTAAATTATTAAAGACACAATTTGTGTTTATGGCTGCATTGAAAATATAATAATTTTCATAATTAATAATGCAATAATTTCTGACTAACTAATTCTTTTTGCATGTTAAAAAAATCCCCATCAGAGACTACCAGAGCCTGTTTTTGTCTGACAAACAAACCCCCCAAAATATGTATTTAAATTATTCTAAATGCCAAAAAGCAGGGTGGGGTCATCAAATATTTAATATTTTTCTCTAATGTAGCAACTAACACCATTCATTAATATCCAAACATTTGCAGATTAATTGACTGTCACAACACTAACTGATTAATTGTCTAATTGTATCACCTCTGCTCAGAATTTAAATGTAAATGGAGCTCCCAAAATGATTGACTTTTATTTTTTAATGCATAGACTTAGACAGCGAAACTGTTAAAGTCAGTTATTTGTGTTTACACCAGTATTGCCTGTGCAGTGTTTACAGACATTAGTAATGGCACACAAAAATGTTTCTTTCATCTAGTTGTCAAACGCTTGCATTAGATAAATGATTGTATATTTACCTATGGAAAACACTGAGAGGTCTCACAGGTTTTCTGTTGACATTGACCTTTGACACACACAGTACTTTTAAAGGCCTCAGGACATACTGAAGACGCACGAATGTGAAAGCAAAACAATCATATCTGAGACTTCCCTCTGTCTGTCACATTACTTGCAGAGTGGTTTATCTGGTTGAGGCAGCTGACGGGATGTTTGATCATTCAGTTGTTGCTGCACCTGCCAGGAGACTTCACCTGAAGCTGAACCTCCAGTAAATGGTGGGTACACGTGCATTCCTGACTTTCAAGGTCTTCCACATGTGGTAATGTTAATACATTTAACATTCTGTTAATATATATATAGTATATATGTAATATTCTGTGTTTATGTATTACTTAATCAAATAAGTTTATATTGTCTTGGTTCTCTCTCTCCTGCTGTCTTTGTCTTTTTCTTTCAGTCTCCCTCTCTCTTACTTTCTCTCTTTGTGTTGCTCCATCAAGCTATTTGAATGGATTTCTCTTTACATACAGATCATGATTATGTTTCTCTTTCAGGAACATGGAAGGAAAGTTGCTGACGTTTACAGACACTGTATGTACTGTGTAGTCTAAATTAGAAGTGTTGGGTTATGGCACACCCTAAAACAAATTCATATATATATAGAAGCTATTTCTTGACTTTAATCTAGTGTTCTGAACATTTTCAGACAAATATTACCATTTTTATTCAATCTGCTTCGGTCTCGGATGGGGGGCAGCGCTTTATAGACCCTATCGTTGTAAGTACAGGAACTTTCTTGGAACAATTGACATTTCCAATTTTCTTATTTACCATCAAACCTACCTTTTATTGTATTTCAATTTCAACGTTAAAACATGCACTCTGTGAGTCTTGATGTCCTTGTTGCATTTCCAGCACTCACAGTTCCATTAGTTCTTGCTGTGTTCTTCACCCTTCTGTTTGAGGTTGTGGGTGTACTATCTGGTAAGATGAACTTTATTTTAAAATTTCCCCCAGTATTTTAAAACATATTAGCCAGAACATTATTTTACCAGCGGGTGTTCCTTTTTCAGAATGCTGTACACGGTATTCAAGATGACAACTTAATTATATGTTTTGTTGCTCAACAATGTTCACTTCGTCTGCTTCCTGTCAGACCTGCCGGCCCATACAAGGAGATGTAAAGGCCGTCCATATGTCATAAGAGGTACACACACACACCTAATAAATGATTTGTCTATAATTCATGCCAGCATTTTATTTTTTAGCTTACAGCATATTGATAATAACAACAAAATTTGTATTTATCACTAACAAGTGTTGTTTTTAATAATTGGTTTGTTAATATGTAATAGCATGTGCATTATTTATAGCTGATCAATAATGGAGTGAGCAATAATATTGCTGGAAAGATGCGGCTACCACCAATGCTTATAGTATAAATGATTGAACAATGACCTTGAATTCTTATTATAAATTAGTACCCACATTCAGGCCTGTTCTTCATACAGACTATAATTTTCCTTTAACTGTGTTTAGATGTTTGCTGGGGATTTGGTTTTGCACTTTTTGTGGCCACCCTGAACCTCAGATCATACCACGGTAAAGCTACATGACTTATACAGCACATGTTACCTGCCTTGGGAAAATAGTATCTCTGTAATGTCATGTTGTGCTTTATTCCAGTCTACACACTGTCTTATGGATGTGGAATCATTGTGTTTGCTCTAAGAGGAGCAAAACGGAAATATAGCTCTCTATGGTGGGTAGGATTACAAAAAATTGCTTATTTAAGTTTTTCACATTGTTCTGGCAGCTTTTGTATCTTTATTACAATTTCAATTCTGTGTCTTTTAATGTCTTTTCAAAGTGACAGGATGGTATTTGTATGATCTAAGAGCGTTCTTTGTCTCTTTTGGTCAGGGAGCTGAGAGAAAGACGACACCCCTGGTGGTAGAGAGAGTGTACAACCCCATTGTCAACTTAAATCAGTGCAAAGTACAGCAATGTGTTCGATGAAATGAACTTTAGACTCAAGGATGTTTAATTCTACCGGGAAGTCATGCAAACAAGATCATTTACTGTGTTTATCTGTCATAACTGTAAATAAATAATTAACTTATAAAACACATGATGCAGACGTGTACGGTATGAATTGTGTTACACTTATGTATCTTGTCAATAATCATGGTTTTCTATCACTTTCTTACTTACTGTTTGAAAAAAAACTTTAAGGACAAACTATTGTAAATGCTCCTGTGTCCCCAAAAGTGATATGAATCTACCTGTGTGTGTGCGTGTGTGCGCGTGTGAACTGCTTGCATGACAAACATTGACACAAATAAGGGGAAAAGAACAAACTATTGCAAATTCTCAAAGTCAAATGCAGAGGGCTTTATTACATGAAAGTATGGTACATAGAAAATTTCAAGTAACAAAGAAATGTTTGTTCTTGGGTTCATAACTCAGATGTAACTCTACCTTCATCGTCACAATCAGCCACATTCTCCATTCTCCAGCACTTGAGGGGCCCTCAGCCCCTCCAGCTTATGTTTAAAAAAAGGAAGATGATGCCACTGAACACATAATGATTATCGTCACACTGCTGGTATGGTCCAGTTGTACAGCACAAATGAACACTGAGGTGTCTAAGTTGATGGTAACTTTAAAATTAATAATGAAAAACAAATGCTGTGCTGAAGAGATGAAATGAAACAGTTTAAATTGTCTGAGGATGTGATTCGTTGTTTTGAGTGACTGCTCTTTATGACCTACATACATTTGTTTGATTTTTTTTTTCTCCACTACCGTCTACAAACAACAACTCAATCAGCTTCTTTCTGACACTGTCGTCATGAGAAACACTTTAGAACTACGCCCCACCCGGTTTACTGAGAGCTACATCAGAACAATATAAAAACATTTCCTTTGAATGAAGTTAATCAAAAAGCATTTAAAAAAACACACCAGAGCATCACATAGTACTCATGTTGAACATGTAATAATGTATGGTTTTGAATCGTGAGCATCCACCACTGACAAAGTTGGTTATTTTGACGACAGAACTTTGAGTTTAGATTTGAGGATATGCATCTGTCCTGGTGTGTGATGTGATGGACGCACGAACGAGAGGTAAACTACTTGGAAGTGTACAGCACAAAATCACATTACTTCGGTACACACTTAGGGGGCATTCACAGTGAAGGAATTTAAAGAGCTGGGTGTTGTGTGAATCAAAAACATACTCGACTGTTTATCGTCATCTGCAGGGGTGTGATAGAAGTGGGTGGGGCGAGGAAAAAAGTTACTTGGCATTGGTAGAGCTGCTGAGCATTTTGCGGACAGCTTGGGCAATGGCATCACGGTCGATGCCGTAGATCTTGAGCAGCTCCTGAGGTTTGCCACTGCGAGGAACGTGGGACACAGCCAGGCGGTGCAGATTGAAGCCAGACTCGTTGACCATAGCTGAGGACACTGCCTCCCCGAGGCCGCCTGTGGAACGACAATTAGTCACATGAGAGAGATGTTGAGGGAGGACCAATCATCCTCGGTGGGGGTGGAAGAAGTATTCAGATCCTTTATTGTAAGTAAAAGGAGCAACACCACACTTGAAAATCTCCTCTGGAAGTAAAAATCCAGCTTTCAAAATCCATCCCAAGAAAAGTATTTAAGTATTATTAAAATGTTCCCAAAATATAAAAAATAAAAGTACTCATTGTTCAGTAAAATGTTCCCTGTGTGTTTTTTTTTATATGATTCATTTGGAATACTGTTATTGTTGCATTACTGTTTCTAATGCTAATTTTAACTAGTTTTCTATACTGTTGGTTAGTTTAATCCACAACAGTTCACCATATTCTATAAGATGGTCATATGTTTGTGACATCTCCGTCTTGTGAGAACCACGTATCTCTAAAAAGTTCCAACAGCTCTGTTTTCAGCTTTGTGATGATGTATTTTCCACCTAATCCAAAAAGGTTTTTGATAACATCTATTTATCTTAAGTAGGAGCAACAGTTAATTCTCCAATTCATCAGAAAAAAAATGGAATTCAGAACCATCAGATTTGGAGATACATGGTCTTAACTGGACAGAAAATCCTCTCGGTAAATCCCCATTTTATCGACGGTATCTTAAATCTAATAACATATGCATTCTATAATTTTACCAGATACAGTTATCTTTTTTTGTTTCATATATAATGTTATCCGGTTATGTATATTCTGTTACTCCCCAAGCTTGGCTGCTTAACAACATAATTTCATCAAATGCATTATACATGTACATAAAATAGAGAGGAAAAGACATCATTTAAACATGTCCCCCTGAACTCTATACCCTCTTAGTCCAGATGCATGAGATATCCTAACATCAGACTGATTACAGTTGCCAAATATCCTTTGTCTCGTCGAGTCCGTGCCATCACCCATCCCCTCGCTCTTAACAGGCACAGGGCATGGCTGTCTGTGCTATTTAGGTCACAGAGAGCCCCATGGGCACATGCTCAGTTAAAGAAATCTGACAGCACTCTGCCTCTCTGCCTCTCACACTTACAAAATGCACCACAATACCAATACCTTGCCTGCAATGAGGGGACACAGCAGTCAGCCTCCCTTCGCAGCCAATAAGCAAATGCCACCACATCACCTCTCTGTAGCTGAACCAATGGACGCACGCCACCGCAACACACCCGACGATGCGGACCAATAGCAGAGCCCGACTGTGTTACGCTGAGAAGCGTGTTGCTGCTAGGTGGGTAGTGGTCATACAATATGCAGGAGCTAAACAGTTTTATAGAGCCTACCTTCATAGTAGTGGTCTTCCACAGTGATGATTCGTCCCCTAGTGGCACGCGTGTGGTCAATGATGGTTTTGGCATCCAGTGGTTTGATTGTGAAGGGGTCAATGACCCTGACGGAGATCCGCTCTGGAAATTCAGGTAGTTTAATTGAGTAATACAACATATGAAAAGATCGCTGCAACTGTGACACGCAGTTTGTATAACGGCACTAAGATAAGGATGGCTTTATAAATCCTGTGTTTTTTAACTAGTGATTAATATTAATTAAATGTATGAACTTTTACAGTGAAAATCACAGTTTGCTCTGCAGTAGGTGAGGGTATTTCTCCATGTAAAGCAATTATTGTATGTATGCAAAGCAGTGAAAAAAAACACCCCTCCATCAACACATGTTTTCCACAATATGGGACCTTTAACAAGAATCACATCAAAGGATGGATGATACAAGAGGTTTTATCCCAGGAAATTTAAGATGCAGTTTATTTAACAAATATAATATTCTGTCCTTCTTCTGCTCAAAAGACATTTAACATACTGTACCTTTCTTTAAATGTTCAGCTGCAGCCAGGGCCTCGTGCAGAGTCACTCCAGCTGCCACCAAAGTCACCTGGTCCTCTTTGCTCTGGTACACCACCTGGCAAAGGGAAAGGTATTTTCTTCTTTGTCACTCCAATCACTGTCAACAGGGTTTTCTGTTTTCTTATTTACCTTTCCATCCTAACAGATATACAAGCAGAAAGACGCCTCACCTTCGCCTGTCCAACATGAAAGTCCTCGTTGCTGTTATAGATGATGGCGCTGTCTTGGCGGCTGGTTCGGATGTAGCAAACACCCTTTACAAAGGGACACATGACAATTAGCAGACAGCAAATAGGATGTTTTTGCTAATGGTGTAAATCTTCCACAGATACTGCACTTACCTTTGTGGTTGCGGCCAGTTCCACGGCCTTCTCTGTAGACACACCGTCACTGGGATAAAAAATGGTCGCTGTGGGAAGAGCTCTGAACATAGCCACGTCCTCTAGACCCATCAGAGAGGGGCCTTCCTCTCCTGTAATATATGTACATTTGTAGTTGATTTCCTGCATCCAACATTCAGAAAAAAACCTCAAAATGTATTGACAGGTCAGGTGAGCTGATACATGCAGATCCAGAGAGCCAGACTTTGCATGCAGTGTACCTGCACTAACAGAGGGACACCTGGTTCCCTGCTGACAGCTTCCAGGGCAGACAGGAAGGGAGAAAGGGGGAGGATTGAGTACTAGCTGCGAAGCCGAAGAGGGTAAATGGTAAGGAAAACAGGATTAGAGGGAAAGAGAAAGGATTGAAACAACTGCACACACATAAACACACAGATCATTCTTAGATATATTCATACCAATTGGGAATACAGTGGATATGGTCTGAGAAAGTGTTGTGACATGTCTGGCTTCAGTGAGGGGGGGAGTAAAGGTGGATTTTGTGAAGGTGTGGGTGGGTAAGGTGTGTGAACGGGGTTGCGGTGGGCGTGGCTCGTTAGCAGCAGTCGACTAACCGGTGGACAAGCCGCAGTGGGAACCACACAGATTGATGTTGCTCTCGGAGATGGCTGCCATGCGGAGCTGGTCGTAGGCGCGGGTGAAAAAGGAAGCAAGAGTGCTGGCAAACACAACGTTCCTCTCACGGGCAGCACATCCCATGGCAACACTGACCTGTGAAAGGAATTTATATTAGTTTAATACAAGAGCACAAGAGATATAACATATAGACATAGGTCACATGTGCTGGATCCCAAAAAGATCACCCAGAGGGTCAAATACCGGTGGCACCAAACCATATTTTGAAAGACTCTTTGAACCAAATTCCATGGTAAGTAGAGAGTCAGTGAGGAGAGATTTCTCCGAAGCTTTGCAGCTTATTTTCCCATATGGGTGGAATCAGTGGCATACCTCCTCTTACAAATAATTTCCTTTGTCCTGTCTCCACAATTCTCCCCAATCCAACATCGTCTTCCCTCTGCTTTGTGAAAAGCAGCGACGAAACATCCATGAAAGTGCAATTGTGATGTTAGATAAATTCTTACAGATATGATCAAAGAAGACAAATGACTTCTTTAAAGGCAGCACTTCAACCAGTTTCATCCAAAGTATCCAGCAGAATTTCATTTATCTGTGTTGACAGCAATTGAGGGTTTGATTTTATGGCGTTAATCTTTATTTTAAAAGCAATAGTTTTTTTAATCTAATTTCTATAAGACACAAAAATGTCGTCATTCAACTTTTGACTTCCTTCACGCATTCAGCCAGATGGTCCCACCCTCTGCGCTGATTAATAATTTACTTCTGAATACACTTGTCATGACCGCTCATCATCATACACATGGCTGACCTACATTGGAGTTGGCTGCCGCTGGAGCCGTGACAGCGCAAGCAAGGAATTAATGTCTGATCGCCTCGCTGCCATTTACTAATCTAAGATCGGATAAAATAATGACAGGCAGAAGAAGGATGCTGCCTGCATACTGGTGTCAGCAGCAGCCACACTGGTCATAAGTGGGCAAATGGGTCGTGACTTTGCCCGTCCTTACATTATGTATAGATAGTCATGCATAATTAAGTGACCCAGGCTCAGACGCACAGCTGTGAGATGAGGATACATTCATATCAAGTCGGAGCTGAGAAAGAGCAATTTACTCAGCAAAATCACAGTATTAAAGAGAGGGAGGGAGGTTTTGTTAGTGTTTTTTTAATGAACTTTCAAAAATATGAGAGTATTAGACCAAAAATACCATAAAGCAAATATAGATGGCTTTGTTGATAAAAGTAATAATCCACAGAGTCATGAGGGATCATACCATGTTCTGCTGAGCGATGTAGCACTCGACAAAGCGGTTGGGATGCTCGTTCTTGAAGATCTCTGAGTAGGTGAGGTTGTTGGTGTCTCCATCAAGGGCCACAACACGTTCATTGTAGCGGCCTAACTTGGCCAACGCCATCCCGTATGCCTTCCGTGTGGCAATCTTTGAAGAAAGAAAAAACATGAATCATCTTTGAAACAACACTGAGCAATTTGCCTCTGCTTGTGTGCAGGCGACAAACCTTTTCTCCAGCCTTGTAGCTGGGTGCGCTCGGCATCCTGATGTTCCGCAGGCTGACCGGCGGGGCGTCCTCGATGGGAGCAGATGGGTACAGGTGCTTGCTGCTGTTCATGATGCGGCTCTGCAGGTCCTTCATCACCATGTCGGCCATGTCTTTGGGCAGAGGTTTGGCATGCCAGCCCAGCTTATCCTCTGCGGCTGAAACCATATAAACACGGCGTCACATGGGTCGAGAGTATGACATTTGACAAGTCTTAGTCGTTTTTTTGACTTTCAACACAGAAATGTTACTTATTAAGTCTTTATATATTGTTTGGTGGATGGATTTACATGTTTAGGCTGGAAAACTGATGCTGTGTGCCTTAAAACCTAATATGCATTAGAGTGCAAACGATGCATTTTCAGATGAGGAGCTGACAGTGACAGACGGGCTATTACCTGGAATGCCTTTGCCCTTGATGGTTTTAGCAATGATGGCGGTGGGCTGATGGCGTGGCTGGCTCAGAGCCTTGCAAAGCTCCTCCACACTGTGTCCATCCACAATGATGGCATGCCAGCTGTACACACACACACACACATCAAAGGCACACATTAAAACACACTTGGTACAGTATGATATATAGGAAGATGGCACGGACTCACACAAGACAGAATTCACTAAATGTAATAGTTATGGAGAGACAGATCTCTAGGTTTTCTGCACTTTTACCCGAAAGCTTCGCAGCGTTTTTGATATTTCTCCACATGATGCTGCAGGGGTGCAGGGTCACTCTGGCCCAGACGGTTGATGTCCATGATGGCCACCAAGTTGTCCAGCTGGTAGTAGGAGGCGAATGACATGGCCTCCCAGACGGCACCCTCTGACATCTCACCATCCCCCACCAGGCAGTACACACGATAGCTGAGGTGGAGAACAGGGTGAGACGAGGGTGAGGGCGGGGTGTTCAAGAAGCAGGCAAATCTCACGTAAATTTCCCCTGACACATTTCCAGTCAGATTGATTCGCTTTTCCATTATCTGACAGTTGGCTCGGTAACCAGCTGTGACATGATAAAAGCTTCCCAAGGCCCCTGAAGGCGTGGCTGCTGAGTTTCACACCTGCCTCTGAAACAAGTCTCCCACAACAATCACTGAAATAGGACAAATTACCATCTAACTATTCAAAGACATATAAACAAATATTGTATCGTACAGTATTGTATGGGTCAAATACTACCAATTTCCTCTTGTTTGGTGTTTCATTTAATGTCATTTTTTTCCCAGTCTTTACAAAGGAAATAAAAATCAGTTTGCGATAACAGATTAGAGCAATTGACTACAAAATGAATGCATGGTTGAAAGCACAATGCATAAGCTTGATTCTGAGATTAAATCTGCTTGGATGGTAAAAATAAGTGAGATATGACTGCTGGGCCTGTGATTATTAGAGCAGAAGAATTGTGAGAGCAGAGCACGTAGCCGCAGCACACACCCACAGAATCTGGAAAACCCTTATCGCTGAAGTGCGATGTCGACCTAAAATTTAAAATGCAGACCTAAAATAAAAGTGTTCGGTACAACACACTGTAATATTGTGAATGTTAGTCAGTGCAAGTGATCTAAAATGCGTATAAACAAGAAAAAAAAATGCATATATGTATGCTCAAATAGTCAAACTACAGAGCCAGTTCTCTGCTTATGTGTGTCTCCACGTGTACGACAGATTACCTGGACTTGTCAAAGTATTTCCCAGTGTAAGCCATTCCACAGGCCACGCCAAGACCCTGGCCCAAGGAGCCGGTGGCTATATCCACAAACTGCTGCTTCTGAAATGCACGTAACACACACAAAGTGAAGGGTTATTAAAACATTCAGTACACTGGTTGTGCTGCATGAGATGATGGCCCGTGTGTGAGCACATGTAGAAGCTTACAGGGGTCGGGTGGCCCTCCAGGGTGGAGTCAACGTGGCACAAGCTGAGCAGCTCGCTCTCCTTCAGGAAGCCTGCTTCAACCCACATGGAATACAGGGCCGGAGCAGCGTGACCCTAAAGGAAGAGAAAACATCAAGAGATCAGTGTTATCAACTGAAGTAAGTCAAGGAAATCAAATTCTGGACAGCATTTAGACACAACCAGAAATATAGAAATAAGGCCTCCTGTTTAGACCGATAAGACTGAGTGATTGTCACCTTGGACAGGATGAAGCGGTCATTGTTGAAGTTGCGTGGGTCATCGTAGCGGTACTTCATGGTGTGGAAGAACAGCACCGACATGATTTCTGCCACACTGCAGCATGATGTGGGATGTCTGCGCGACAGAGGAGAGGCTGCTGTTAGCCACAAGTCAGCCACACACGTGCACACAGGAATGTACAACAACCACAAAGACACACAGACTGCTTCACTTGATAAACACATTCATTATTAAGAGCAGGCTACTAAAATACCATTTTGGATATTACTAAAGGTGGACGGTGAGGCTACTGTCTGGAAACGCTACTCTCTTTTTGCAGAGGTGTGGCTGTAGATGCAGCCCAGGTAATCATGCTGTGAAATCATCCAGGGAAGTAATTTAACAAAAACTGTAAATAGTGCACAAACACTCCTATGAGAACATGTGGGTATTTTCTTTAACATATATATAGATTTATAGATGTCACATCGCGAACAGAAAACCTAAAAGTTGAACAAGTTACTGTATCAGAAATGCATTCAGACACACTGTAGGAAGAGCGTTTACGGTGCTAATAGAGCATGCTGCATGCAAAGGCCCTCAGCAGATTAGACCAGTTCTCAATACAATCATACTATTAAAATTAGAAAATTGTAACTGGTGTAATGGTATTACTCTGCTTGATTGGCCAGTGTGTGCCAGACACCAGACCCAACAATACAGATGAGCTGAAGGCAGCTATCAAAGCAACTGTGGCTTCCGTGACCCCTCACAAGCACCACAGGCTGATCGCCTCCGTGCCACGCCACACTGATGCAGTAATTTGTGTGAAAAGGAGTATCGAGTGCATAAATGAACATATTATTCAGAAGGCCAACATTTCTGCATTGTAATAGTCTTATGTAATATTTATGTAATAATATTTTGAGATAATAGATTTTCATGAGCTGTAAGGCATAATCATCAAATTAACACAAAACAAGGCTTTATGTGTAATAAATCTATAATATATGAAAGTTTTACTTTTTGAATTAATTTACTTAAAATACTTAAAAAATTAACTTTTTTAATGCACCTGTAATCTTCTTGATTCTTTTAATTATAGAGACAATTCTGTGCTCGTGTAGCCGTTCAAACAGTGAACATTCTGGGGAAAATCAGCATTCTTCTACTGATTTCTAAAGAGACATTTCTTTAATAATATTTATGGTAATATACTACACACTGAATGATGCAGCAATAATCTATAACCACGCTATAAGAGGACATGATTCAGAGGATTTCAGTTTATCTTCATCACTTCCAAGTCTTACTTTTGCAGCAACCATGTCTGCAACATGCAATCCCTCACCAAGCACTGCGCATGGAAGGCAGTCTATTGTGCCTAACACTGCACAGTGGCATACTGTGCGTTCAAAGTCAGAAATCAAAAACAATATTCATCCTGGAGAGAAACAAAAGTAAATATAACATTTTTAAATAGCCTAAACGCAGCAAAGGACAAATGCGTTTTTAGTAGCTCTCCAGAAAATGAAATATTTAAAAAAAATTAAAATATCCAGTTTCAATGTCAGCTGTGATTGAAACGTGTTGCAGTTGCAGAATGTTAACTGCACTGAACTCAAAAAGATAAAAACGAATGCACTTATTTTTTCTGCAACATGGTGCGTATTTTATATTCCATAAATGTTATATAATGCAGAATAAAGTCTGTTGTGTAATGTGGATATTTTCATTTCATTTAATTAATTAAAGAGATATCCAGAGTACAACTAATCAAATAACAACTGTGGATGTTCAAATGATTCTGTCAGTGGACCAGAGGAGGAGAACAAAGGCAGGACATGATGTTCCTTTGGCCCTTCACATGTCTGAGTGTGTGTGTGTGTGTGTGTGTCTGCACATGTGACTGTGGTCATCTATGCATGCTGCAAAGCAATTCTAACTTTGCATTATGTTTTGCACCATTTTGTGTTTTTGCATTGTGCATTGCATGAACAGTTGTAAAGGTGATGTGTGAGAGTCAGTGGAGGCGACTCACCCGCTGCCCGCTGCAGTTGTTGCCTTGATGGAGTTGATTCGGAGGCGGTTGGCGATGTTCCTTAGCGCCTGCACTGTCTGCTGGTCAGGTTTGTGGTAATCCTCCATGAAGGCAAAATGTCAAGTTCCTCAGCACCAGAAAAATGTGGATCGGCTAAGATCTGTTTGTTGAGTTTTGTGTGTTTTGAATGTGTGTGTGTGTGTGAGAGAGAGTGAGGGTTGCCAAAGAGCAGCACCTGTGTGTGTGTGTGTGTGTGTGAGTGATGGAGGCAGAGAGAAAGAGAGAGAGAATGGAGGAGAAGTTGGATTTATCCTATGAGGCGTGCAGACACATAGATGCACAAGGACACACACACACACACACACACACACACACACAGAGGAGGAGGAGAGGAGGGGGAATCTAGTGACGTGAGCTGGGTGTTGCTGCTAAAATCCAACGGCAGTCATTTCATTGGCTACTGCGTGACTGGGATGGTGGAGGTGTGTCACAGATACAAACGTGCATTTGTGTGTGTGTGTGTGTGTGTGTGTGTGTGTGTGTGTGTGTGTTTGTGTGTGTGTGTGTGTGTGTGTGTGTGTGTGTGTGTGTGTGTGTGTGTGTGTGTGTCTGTCTGTAAGGAGGGGCTGGATAATTCGGGGGAGGAGGGGAAACATTTGAAGCATCTCACCCTGATTCACTTTGGCTTTTCTGTCTAAACTCATACTTCAGAGCTTGATGGTTGATTGTTCTTTGTTATTTACTCACACTCACAAATGCCCCGCTCTTATTGCCAAAACTCATGTTTGAAAAGGCCCCAATTTGTTTTTGTTGGAAATAAAGATGATGAATGAGTGATTAATAGAGAGTTAAAAAAAAAGCGAACAAAAAAGAGAAATATGAGAAAGACAGAGGGCAAGAAAATTTGTTTTTTTTAAAGGATAAGATAAAATAAGATATAACTTAATTTATCCTGAAGGAAATTCTTGTACCAGAGAATGCTCAGAATTACAGTACCATAACAAAAAAATATACAGAAACACAATAAACTAATAACAAAAAAATGTGGAAAATAATAAAAAAGTGAGTAAATGCTAAAATCGGTGCCAAATAGAATAATGATACAAAATATAAGATAAGATAAGATAAGATAAAGATAAATTCAGGAAAACAATTAAACTATAATACATACTAAAAAAGAATAGGTGGTACATATTCAGTGTTATTGAGAAGTAATAGATACATATTACTTGTATAAAATCAGCAGCCACCAAAACCAACACAACTTAATTAACACTCTCTTCACTATAAATATAACAATACTTTCTGTGTGCTGGTGTGAAGTGAAACAAAGACGTTAACCAGAAAGATGAACACAACATAATTTCCCTAAGAAGTGGTGAATCAAGTATCTATTATGTAGGTCGTTCTTTACACATCCTGAATTTATATACTGACATTGTTAACATCGTACAAGCTACAAGCTTTTGCAATCAAAGAGTAGCTCCACCAATTTATTACATTAAAGTGTGTTTACAGGTCCTGGGGAGTACTACTACATATCTGAGATCAGTGGTATAAAGCCTTTTGTGCTCCAGAGGAAGCTGCATGTAATCTGATAAACTGCCTCCAGTGATGTCACTGGTTGCATTGTGGGTAATGGAGGCACCGGGTTTTGAAAACCTTTCCTCTGATCTAGCGTTGCAGTCCTATCACACTAATGGACTTTTTATGTACAGTTTGAAAAAGAAATGATGAAATTGATCCAACCAGAGATATCACCTTTTTTATTCCTCACATTCTTCTTCTTTTTCAAAACTACCCACAATGCAATTTAGCAACTGAGTGACATCACTGGAGGCAATTTATCAGATTACATGCAGTTTATTCCCCTTTATTTATGGTCAATTATGGTCCTGCCATCAAGCAAATATGAAGAATGAGACAGTATGAGACAGAGAGAGGGAGGGGTAGTAGTGTCCTTTTTTATATGCACAAAATCTTACCTGTATCGTGATCCCTGCATCACTAACTGTTTTCCTTTGTCTCACATCATCATGATGACACTGTGTTCTTTAGCCTAGAAACCCTCTGCAGCAGCCGACCTCGACGGCCAATATACAGACATGCCTGGACCTCACCACTGAGAGCGTCTTCTTCTAAATTACCTGGAGGGTAAAACAGCTGCAGTTCAGCACTGAAGCGTCAAAACTACGTTATCCATGAGAGCTGCTTTTTTCCTCTCCTTGAAACTGAAGATGACCTATTTACATGAGTTTAACCTGACAGATAAGCACAGCCTCAGACACAGTACATATTTACCCTTTTCTAATATTTACCATAATATTTTAATTATATTGTGAATGCCAAGCCTAAAAGACAAACTCACACTCACAGTCTTGTTGAGAAAACCAATTCCTCATTCAAATTTCAAATACATGTTGCTTACATATTGGTGTCTGATTTGTGTCACCAAACAAACACGCGCGCACAACATTTGGCGGGGTTATCACCATGGAGAGAGTCAGCCTGCCATCTAGAGGATCATCTTTGCTGGTACGTTTGACCTGTTTCCACTTGTCACCTCCTGCATCTGACATGCGATGTTGTTGGAGAGGATCGAATTACACTTGTTTCATTCCACAACTGCTGATGTGGTACAGTCCAGAATCTTCCACTGGACGGGAATGGGGGGGAGCATCAAAATCATTGTACAATGTCATCCTTCTTGGGGAGCAGTGAGCAGATTATAGTGAACATATTACACTCTATCTGTGTCTTTTAGGCATTTCCCCCCTTTCTATTATATTAGAGCTGTAATAGATTGATCAAACATTAGTGTCTTGACCTAACAGGTCACAGTTAATCAGTGAGGCTTTATATGGAAATATCAGAAACACATTACACTGCATGTGCCGCAGGGGCATGTTTCTTTACTCCATTTTGGACGTCCTTTCGTTCCAGGCCGGTTGTGTTCCTTACATTAAACACCAGAGGCCACTGTCTCCCAATAAATGTTGGGTGACAACCTCCATAAATGATGGTTTATTACGGGATGGTTCCATCCACTTTATTCTCCAATAACTGAAGTAAAATCATTAGAACTTTGACATATTTATTTAGCTGAGATTTTTTGCTTTGTTTGTTTTTTTCTATTCATTCATCATTTATGATATCAACACATTTGTATGTGTGAGGTCAAATGTATTTTTAACCATCACTTCATGGAATGAGACCAACTGGATGGATGTGAAGTTTTTGGCAACGGTGTGATCGGACGACAACAAATTTAAGTGTCAGCTGAACTCATATGATCCTGACACGTGCTCTCTGACTGTCATTGCTGGGAATCATCGTCCTCTCCCGTCCCTCATTCATACTCCTCTGCACCTCTCCAGCCATGTGACCCTCTCTCCGGATCCCTGCCCTTTGCTGGAGCTGGGAGGTCACGTCCCAGCACCTCGGCGCTCACAGCCATGGTGATGCCATCTCTTGAGCACCCCCACTGCTCTCCTGGTTCCACCGACATTGTCCTTCTCCCAGTTTCCAGCAACTCCTCTGGGCTCCTGGGTCCTGTCAGAAAAGCTTTTCTTCACAGAGCCCCACAGGTGCCAGCCAATGGCAGCCTGGGAAGCAGATGCCACGTGATGGTGCGCAGCCAATGTCACACACCCACAACTGCACACTTCCTGGAGGGAAAGTACATTCAGAGAGCATGAATGTTTCTATTTTTAATCTCTCTGGCAGAAAAAGAGGAGCAAAGCAACCACTTTTGAAACAATGCCTTAATATAACACAGATCATGTGTGCGGCTCATCCAACACAATGCAGAGCGAAGGTAAACATAAATCTACTCAGCATCGTCAGGCTTTAACGATTAACAGCATTTCAATCCATGTATGCAGGCCCTCTCAGGTATTCGTATGCACAGATGAACTCAGGAATATTCACACAGTCATACGCATCAAATCTTACACACACATCCGTGAATCTTCGCTTTAATGCCAGTCGCTCCTTCAGGCTGGAGCCTCTTCCACTCTGCTCTTATCACTCCATTTCCTTAAATCGCTCTGCAGTCACCATGATGACATACTGCTTGCCCTTCTATCTGAGAGCTGTCTGTCACCCGGAGGCCCCACCCTCTGACGGTGCACGAGATAAGAGCATAAGACCTATGATTGAGTTATCAGCGGAGCATTCAGTCACACAGATCTTCACAGGTGGACTGGTTGGTTAGGAAGCAGGGGTTGGGGTTGGGATGAAGGGAAAGCAACTGACTGAGATGTCAAGACATGGCCGAGGCATGGAGGTGTAATCAGTGAGCTAATTGAAGCCAAGTGGACACGGGAACCGTTTGAAATTGAGAGATGTAAAGATTCAGATGGAGCGCCTTGGATAAGCAGAGAGAGTGGATGAAGAGACAACAAGGAGAGAGAGGAAGATTCAGAGAGAAGACTAGAGTGTGCGAGCAGGGGTTAAGGCCGAGCGTGTGTTGTGGGCTCAGCAGTGAAGTTGACGATGCACTGGGAGAACAGCTGCGCTGCAGGGCTTTCAGGCTCCATCACTACTGCTCTCCTTCAAGCAGCTCCACCAACACACTCCCTCTCGCACAGATACACACAAATACACACACAGCTCTCATAAACATGCAAAAGCACTGATTGTTGCATCCGTGCTCTGCATCAGTGGCTTCAAACCAGGTTTTATATGCCTGGTCAGGCCGGGAAATCAGACATCAAGTCGCACGTGCTAATATTCAAACGCGTTTCAAATATTCCATACCCTCATTACCACTACATGATTAAAAAGATTTCAGATAAACAGAGTGAAGATAAAAAAAAATGCGACTGAGATTAAATAAAAGCAGCACTAGGAAGAAAATAGCAGTTTTGCAGCTTTTAAGTACTCGCATAGATTTATTACAATCTGATTTAGAGCTGCAGGAAGAGAGGATGGCCGACTGTTGGAGGGTGGGCCTGAGGGATAAAGGAAGTAGATTTAAAAGCTAAGTGCATTCACAGAGAGAAAGGAAAAACATAACAGCTGTTCACCGTAAATTGCATGTGTAAACTAAACACATTTTATTGAGTCAACACATCATAATCCCTTCAGAGGTTAACCAAACACAACATTTAAACAAGACCTTCACCGCAGCAGAGTTACGAGCCAAAGACCAGCTCTGTGGAGTAAATATGACATTTGTCTGATTTCTTTATACACGGATTACAGGCATCTTCATAAAGACATTTGGAAATTAGGATTCTAATGTTTGTTTATCCTGTGCTGTGAAATCAAGAAAAGTCTTCTTGTGGAATGATTTAAAGTGAGTCACCGTGTTTGAATGCTAATTGCGGTTGGGAGAGTTTGGTGGCGCAGAGAGTAGAGAAGCAGATCAAATCGGAGGTGGGGGCAGACTGCTGTACTGAGCCAAATGGCATCAGTGGTCCCTGGGGGCCACTGCACCCTCTGTCTGTGTTTTTACTCTATTTTCAGTGAAAATGAACTGCATTGCGCTTTCCTGCTGGGGACCAGAGACTGGGTCTGTGTGTGTTCGAAAGGGGCAGAGAGACGCAGTTTGAACATAAACACACACGGATACAGGAACATCAGCAGTTCCAGGTGAATGAACACTGAAACATGTAACTGCAGCTATTTCCACCATCCGCACTACCATACAGTGATCGTTGTAGGGAAATCATGAGTGCAAAGAAAACCAGGTCAAGAGCAACTTGAGAAAAGGGTGAAAAAAAGAGAAAAAAAGAGAATTTCTTTTAAGGGTGAGATTGGAAAACGAAACAGTCTGCTTCCTAATGAAGTACTGTTGATAATGTAAACACATATGCTAATACTATATTTAAATCAGTCAACCTCAAATGTCCTGGATGGGAAAGCGGTTGCTAGAGATTTCTGCCCATTGTTCAAAAAACCCCAGAAGTCCAAAAATGCCCCATTGGATGGAAAGCCAATTTGTCCGACAACCCGTTATCCTGAAAACAAAAAGCTCTGAAGGCCTCTCAATCCAAAAATACACACTCCCCCCAGAGTTTTTTGCCCTCAATATCTCACTGTTAGGGTTTGTTGTTTGTCGTAAGGCCAGAAATAAAGCCTGTTAAAAATATACTATCTAACGTTTCTGCAATAACATGTCTTAAAACATCTGGACATTTGTTATATATTTTGTTGAGTTGCAAGCTCACATAGCCTAATTGTTTCCAACAATGTTCTTAGTGTAACAGTTCATTTCATTTGGTCAACTGATGCTTTACCTTCCCAGAGAAAGTCTGAGAGTGAGGAAGGAAGTCAGCGAACATGACTAAACGTGACGTGAATAAAACTTTGAAACATTACGTCACATGTCAACATTACTATCTGAGTCACGTAATTCGATTTTTATTAGCAATGTTGCTTGATAATGACAACAACAACTCCCATGATCCAACACTACTTGCATCTTTTGTTTTGTCTTGGTTGAGAGACCATTGTGGCAGACATGACATGCTGTGTTTTAAAGGGCAGCTCCCATCCAGTTAGGTACTGTGGCAGTCATTGAACCGCTGCAGAGAGAGAGTGTGTTTACTTTCAGAGCAATTGGACATTTTTTTTGTTATTTTGGAAATAATGGGTGATCTGACCAATGGCATGGCACCCTAGCAGCCATTTAGCTTAGCTTAGCATAAAGACTGGAGAAACAACCAACCTGGATACTTGCAAAAGGGAAAAACAAGGCCTACGGGCGACTCTAACACTCAACACATAACCTCCAAAATTCATTTCATTTGTTTAAACAAACAAACAAAATGTAAAAATGTTAAGTTGTGGCTCCACAGGGTTTCTGTGCTGGAAATGTTTCTTAGCCAGATGCAGTTGCCACTACATGTCACATATAGAGACACAAATAAACCTGATAAACACGTAAGAAGGAACCTGTTAATTAAATCTATGCAGGCTAGTGGTTCCCCCTGTTTTCAGTGCTTATGCTAAGCTAAGCTAATTTCCTGCTGTCTCCATCTTCACAGTTACCATTACGAGAGTGGTATCCATCTTTAACTCTTGCACTCACAAACTATAACTGTGTATTTCCCAAAATATTTTTTTCAGGTTTGTCTTTATTCACCGACCATCAAATTTCTTAAAGGAGACATATTATGCTAATTTTCAGGTTCATAATTTTAATTTGGGTTTCTACACAAATATGTTTACATGCTTTAGTGCTCAAAAAACACATCAGTTTTCTCATCCTGTCCTGGTCTGCAGCACTGCATTCCCCCTCTGTCTCCCTATCTCTTTAAGGCCCCTCCCCTCCCTGCACCCAGTCAGCTCTGATTGGTCAGCTCCCACACACCTGAGCCAGCTCCACTATCAACAACAGAGCAGCTGTGCTGAATCAATGCTAGCGTGCCAAACTAGCCACTAGGCATAAATTATGCAAACATGTGACATGGTGACTTTGTGTGATGTCATAAAGTCACAGAATTAAAGACGGGACTGCTGACGAGTGTTTCAGGAGCAGTGTTTTCTGTGGGAGACAGGAGCTTCTGTTGGTGTGGACTTGAACATTTTTAACTTTCAGGATCTTTTTTTATGAACGAGAACCTTCATACTGTAACACACTGGAGGAAATGAAACATAATAGGTATCCTTTAACCAAAAAGTACAAATTCAAACTAGCATAAATGTTGAAAAATCCAGTCACACCATTTTCTACCAACTGACACACACAGCCTCCAAATAACCAGTAACATATGGGCATAC
This sequence comes from Lagodon rhomboides, assembly GCA_039737535.1. NCBI lineage: Eukaryota > Metazoa > Chordata > Actinopteri > Spariformes > Sparidae > Lagodon > Lagodon rhomboides. The sequence goes on along the minus strand of CM077785.1, from coordinate 19,783,303 downwards.
GGGCACACATACACACACACACACACACACACACACACACGCACGCACGCACACACGCACGCACGCACACACACACACACACACACACACACACACACACACACACACAGGTGAATAATTCAAGACGATTCAAGGAGAAACCATTATCCTGGGCAGACAGGTAAGTTGATACATTGAGCCTCCTCCTCCTCCTCGTACTCCTCCTCCTCGCCCTGTCGTTCTCCACCTCCCACCAAACACAGCTGCCGTTCACCCACTGACCAGCCCGCCAGGGAAGAAGATGAGTGTTCTCTGCTCCTTGTTGTCAGCTGGGACATGTAGGTGAAGCAGAGGCCTTGGCTCAGCTGTTCTGCTCTGGCAGGTAGGATTTTCTTTTCTTCACTGACAATAATAGCTCAGTAGAACTGAACTGTGGTCATTTGAGCCAGCTGCAACTAAAACATCAGTTTCTGCTTCTTGCTGAGGTTGTGGATATTAATGAAAGCCTTGTGCAGTGAAAGGAAAAGCCTCTTGGATAAAACCATCAATTTTCATACTTCAACTTCTAAATCACTTGCTGTTTCATCAGTTCTGGTGTTACTAAAGAGGCTTAATCACATAACAATTGAGTGAAAATAAAACCCAGTAAAGAGTTTTCGAAGGGTCTTCTGTGGGTCAAAGCTATCATATGGCCATTAGTTTTTCATAAGGGTGGGATTAATGTGTAACAGTATATGCGTGATGGACGTACGAGTGCCGCTGCATTTACCACGCTGCCTTTTTACTTACAAATAAGCAGCTTCTACACTGAAACAATCCTGACAGACTGTTGGCTTAAAAGGTCATGCCTTTTACACAGCCAACCTCAGAAGGTAATGAGCTGGGCTGATAATTTATTCTTTCACAGAGTGACAGATCTTAACAGTAACGGCTCTGACAATGTATTTCTGTGCAGTATTGTATGGAAAGCGCTCTCTAAAAATGAATAGAGATATTGTAAACTGACTGAAAGACCAAAAGCTGCTATGACACAAAACTATTTTAGAGTCTCAAATTCATTCTGTACAACGTCTTTTAAGATAAAGCATAAAAGTAGTTGTGTAGCGTTGTATTCATTTACATACATCTAGAATACTCCAGAATCTGCTTGCTCATAAAGACCAGCTGTAACAGGAGAGAAGTGTGTGTGTGTGTTACAACTAGATCAGGCAGGGCGGTGTTGACTTACTTTCTCATCACGAACACATGCACTGGAGGCAAACGGGGAATGTAGTTCAAAGGGGAGCAACTTGAAGGAGGGCAACATATTGTCAGAGGAAACGACACATTTCCACTGACCTCGGCAGGACAGTCACGAACATCCTCACAGCGGTGATTTGTAATTGGGTGACGGCGCCTCATTTATGTGACATGCAGACCTTCATTATATCCATCCTATAGGTTGGGGACACAGAATGGATGTGTGACAGCTATAGGGATGTTTTTATCATAACAATGTACCAAATGATAATGTGAAACAAGTGATGATTAAAAGTGATTAAACTACAGAGGAATATCACACAAGAAGTGCTTTTCACACTGTGCTTAGTCCCAGGCTAAGTGAGCTGTTAGCCCCGGGCTAGCCCTAGGGTTTGCTGGCCCTGCTCCAGAGCAGGGTTAACCCTGATTTAGTGTGGTTATCCCCAAAAGATCAACTAATCCCGGGGCTGAGAGGTGCCAGTGTGAAAGGGGGCTAAAGATAAAAATAGTAAGAAAACACTCTAAAATGTTCAGATTAACTTCACAACACTTGTGACTAACCCAGGGCTAGTAGAGGTGCAGTGTGAATCATTTAGCCCTCAGTTAATTATCTGTGTGTGAAGAGGGGCGAAGAATATTGAAGTGTGAAAAGCCCTAAACCTGCAGCCTCCCTTTGATTTATGGAGCTCTACACTGTATTTCACTTTGTTTAACTCTCTTGACCACAACTTCAAAATGTGTCTTCCTTGTTCCTTGGGCTATATAGAGCTTTTTTTTTTTTTTAACAATACCAGCTACAGTACAATATTCTCATACTTCTCTCATATTTCTTTAGAGCATTATTTGGGGCACTTAGGCATCCTTTTACTATCGTCAATGGATAGATGGCTCTGGCTAATACTACTGTCAGCTCCTGTCCTATGTAAACCAATGATCTGATCTACGTGCAGACAGGACAGGAATGCCCAGAGCCATTTTGTCTTTTCAGCCGATGTTGAAGCCCGTCTGTGAGAGAAAACGGAAAAAGAAAGGGAAAGTTTCTTAACTCTGTTGCTGCCGTATCCATGATTTCAATCACTTAGCGCAGTTTCTCCTTATTTTTCGTCTCCGCCTCCTTCCCAGTTACACTTGCAACTTTTTATCAGACATATTATTGATAAGAAGTAGATAAGCGATAATGGTGTCAAAAAAAGTTGCTGTATTATAACAACTGTTTCTATGTCAGCAGTCCCGAGTCTTACGGTTACCCTCTTTGAGTGATGAATACAGATTACTGCCACCTGATGGTATGGAGGGGTGTTTCCTCTCACGTAGGTGCAGGTTGTATGAGTCGGTTGGCACTCGCTGAAGTCTTTGCGCGTGTTCAAGTGCAGCTTTTTTGTTGTGTCACATGTGATGTGAGACGACCCAACAGCCAGCATTTGTCAACCTTATAGGACTTTGCTTTTTCAGTGCCATGGTCGGAAACAAAGATTTGAAGGTTCCAGACACACCAAACCAACATCAGAGGCTGTGTAGGCACAGAGTAACTGTGTTTTGTATTGATAAATCCATTGTACTGTCCTTGGTGCTCAAGTCACAGACAAATTTGATATTGCCTTGGATCTTTAATATTCTCTTAACTATAAACACTATGCTGTGTCCTAGCCTATATACTCTATAGAGTAGTGTCACCATCATAGAGACACATTGCTGCCAGCAGTGCTCCTTTACTATTTCAAGGATAATTCTGTTGCATCTCTGGTCCTGACAATACAGCCTCTGACCAAGCCACCGCAGTAATAAAATATTTTATGGGAGACATGACAACACATGCGCAGCTTTTGCTTTAGGGTTAGGGTAAGGGTTTAGTTGGGTGAGCGCTGGGGCTTTCCCTCCTGTTTATAGTTCAAAAGCTGACTGGCAGCATTCATCACACTGTCTCCAGAGCAAAGCGCAACAGGTTTCTCTCACTCTGTGTGGAGTGTGAGCGCAGTGATAAACAGGAGACCTGTTGTGTTTGGGAGCTGAGGGATTACATATGGCTTTCATCAGGGAGTGTAAATTGCTGAGGCTCCACTCTGCTCACATACTCTCTGCCAGCAAGGTCTGACCCCCAGAATCTCCCAGTGCTGTCATTTTAGAGAAAGCATGCTCACTCACATACCCTCCTAAGGTGACAGGGCATTTTTGGGCAAATCAGGGCTGCATGATAAGCAAATGAGAAAAAATATACTGCGATTATTTTGGACAGATATTGCAATTTGATTCATGATTAGTGTGAATGATGTGACATTTGTTGAGGTCTGTACCAGACAAATCTCACATCTGGAGAACAAGACTGTCAGGTCAGGGCATCTCTGCAGCACGACAGCAGTTCTTAATAAAGCTGTTTTGTTCACACCAAACCCTTTGGTGAACCCTTTTTCACCAAAGTTGCAGCCTCTTGAGATTTTGGATATTGCACTTGGCCATGATGCAATTTCGATCATATTGTGATTAACTGCACAGGAGTCTGACCATCAAGAGTGGCGTCGCTGGGCTGCTAGATTTTATTTCATCTTTGGTGTCTGGGATTTCAGCCATATTTGCTACCACATCATAAGGCAACCATTTATAAAAGGCTTTACAGGTTGCACCTAATAAAGGATGAAACAGAAGAAAAAGAATGTATTGACAACTTGCAACTGCAGATTTGATGTTTAAAGCCTCTTATTAGTGATCTGTTAACATGTATAACCACATACCTGATGGCAAAGTGAGAAAAACATGAGGAGTTGATGATAAACGCCCTGTGAACATCTGTGACTGTTCCAACCTCTAATGAAAACAGCCGCTGATGGGAGGAGCTCACAACTTCACAACCCCAAAATCTGCTCATATTAATGTCTCATAAGTGACCTATAAAGCATCAGTAGCTGATTGATGAACCCGAGAAAAGTCTTAAAGGATAAGTTCACCCAGAAATGAAATGAAATGTCATTATCTCCTCGCCCTCACGTTGATGGGAAGACGGAGGAAGTTTCATAGTCCGCAAACATTTCTGGAGCTTCACAGCTAAACAGTGTTGCAGCATTCTCCAGAGCAACTGAATTAGATGGGGACATAAAAAACTACCTGAAAAAAAACAAAACAACATAAAATGGCTCTATACAGCTCGTCTGGTGTAATTAAAGTCTCCGGAAACCCCAAGATCCTGAAATGATTTGAACTAAACTTATCTATAACCTCGCTGCGTGGTCAAACTCGTGCATCCACTTCAGATGGGGTGCGCACGAACACACTTTTAGCTTAGCAGCTACCGCGATGGATTTCAGCTTTAAAGAGAGAGTAAATAACATTTCTTTGATTCAACTGGGATCCGAGGCGTCTGGAGACTACGCTGGATGAGCTGCAAGGAGCCATTTTTGGAGTCGTGGTTTTTTTTTTTTTTTTTAAACGGTTGTTTTACTAACGTCATAAAACAAGTCCCCAGCTACTTGAGTTGAGTTGAGAACACTGCAACACAGTTTTTTCCCTGCGAAGCTCCAGAGATGTTTTGTGGACTATATAACTTGACCTGTCTTTCCATCTGCACGAAGATGAGAAGATAATAACTGCATTTTCACTTTTGAGTGAACTTTTCCTCTAAGGTGCAATTTATATTCAATTAGTTGCAAAGCATGTGTTTCCCTATTTCCCTTCTTTGGTGGCCTAAAAAAAAAAAACCCCAACAGGCTCACTGGTTCCAGTCTCCCCACCAGTCATCTCATGACCTTCACGTGATTAATGGATGCTGCATGTGACACCCTGTTCGGAAGGTGTCACCTTCTATTGGAGCAGGTTAACATTGGGGACATGGCACCCAGTATTTGATGTGAGCAGGCTCTTGTGCAGCAGCAGCAGCAGGGGGAGAGTCGGGGCCAGGAGGAGGAGAGCTTGCTCTCTGATGTGCACTCGTTTCACTGTTCACTGGCGCCGTGACGATAAGCAGGCAGCGGACGAGGATGCTCTGTTGTCTGGTGCGCACTCTCCTGTCTCCAGCTCTCCGCGATCATCACCATGGAAGAGCTTAATTAATGCACAGGCTTGATGTGTCCCTCCTGCCCGCGGAGCCGATGAATTTGAACCCGCCGTTTGACACCGGACCTGCGTTTTTCAGCCTCCGAAGCACTGGAGCCGTGTTAGCGAGCGGAGAGGACCGCGGCTGAGCCACCAAGTCTTCAGAAAAGGTAGCGCACGGTGCGGCTCGAGCTCCGCGAACTGAAGTTAGCCTCTTAGCATAGCTGCGTTTCCCTGCATGCAGCCAGTGATGATGAAGCCGTTTTCTTTTTTTATTGTCAGAGGACAGCAGTTATTAATGGGCACTTTGCTGTCGACGCGCTCGTGCTCGGTGGATTGAGAGGAGATTCATACATTTAAATAGATTTGAACAGAGCATGGGCAGACGGGCAGGCTGGCACCTCTCCTACAGGCTGAGGTGGGCTCTGGTCATGTGGACTGTCCGCTGTGGTGTCAGAGGAGCCTGGTGGAGGTTTGTTGTAGCCTAATAACAGCTGTTTCTGCTGAGCGGATCATCTGACTGCTGTGCGCTGCTCAATTTTCACTACGAGCGCCCGGAGTCAGCCTGTCATCTCTCATCAGGTTTTTTTTTCTTTCTTTCTTTCTTTCTTTCTTTCTTTGGGAGGGGGGGATTTTCACCATCTCCTACCTTGGTGGGGTCCAAGGAGAAATGTGAGGACGCTCGATGAGGGTTATTTTGTCACGAATCGCTCATGGAAATGTCAGTGTTCGTGTTGATCACGGCTGCACGGTCGACGCTGTCGATGCAGCGGCGCAAATTAATATTCCAGAATAAGCGCATTTAACATACGCATTGTTCACACAGGGAGCTCGCACTAGCCTCGGCTACATGAAGGCAGCATCGCAGCACAAAGGAGACGCAGAGAGGCAGGCAGGCAGGCAGGCAGCCCGAATCCACCGCAAAGATGTGCGCTGTTACATCACATGAACACTCGTATCACATTTTTCTGTGCAATATGAAGATTAATTCTTCTCGGAGCATCACTGCAATGTGACCTTTTCTGGTTCTTCCTCGGGGCCTGCTCGCAGTTCAAGGACTTACACAGCTGATGTGACCAAGTGATGTCTGAGAGTGGCAGCTCTGAATTTTACAGCTCAGTGTGTGTGTGTGTGTGTGTGTGTGTAGAGAGAGAGTGTGTGTGTTTTGGTTGGAGCTGCACATCGTCTGCCTTCACTCCTCCTAAAATATGTTCAGGTTCAGGACATTCTGGACATTTTGTTTTGGCTAAATTAAGACTTTTTTGGAGAGCGGGGCCAACCGAGAGCCTCAGCTTCAGCACATTTCACTCTGAGACATAAACCAGAAGGCATTTCACATTTATAGAATCGCATTTAGGGCAAAGCACTTCCTTATACGTCAAGAGACGAGCGCAGTTCGACGTGTTGTCCCAAGGCTTTATTCTTCCATCTTTGACTCTTTGTTGGTGTGTGTGATTTGGTGTCATGTGCTGTCATAATGCCAGTTATGTCTAAGGTGAACTAAAAAGTTCTCGTATGGTCCAAAGCATCAGTTGCAGGCCAGTATGTTCCGTATATTCCTTTATACTTCACTGACTGCCCTTGAAACCATTTGCAGCATCTACTATACAGTATATGTTCGGGCGGCTGCAGCTGAGGAGGTAGAGCAGGTCATCCAGTAATTAGAAGGTCGCTGGTTCAAATCCCCAGCTCCCCCGGCTGCATGTCAAAGCATCATAGGACAAGATACTGAGCCCCAAATTGCTCCTGATGAGCAGGTTGGCACCTTGCTCGGCAGCCTCTGCCATCAGTGTATGAATGTGGAAATGTGCTTTGAGCACTCAGTAGACTGGAAAAGCGCTGTAAAAATGCAACTCCATTTACCATTTTCACCTGCCCAGTGCAACTCTACAGCAGAGCAGACGGCTGTTAGAGCAGAAATATTAGAGTTTGAGGTGGATGGTCAGACAAAGAGATGGCACTGGAGATCATTCGGGCAAGGCAGGCTTCATTTATACAGCACATTTCATACTCAGCTGTACAATAAGTTGAAGAGGAAAGAGATAAAGACTCGTATCTATTATTCAGTCACATGCAATATATTGCACTGCAATAAATGGCAACAGGAGAAAAGTGTTTTAAGACATTTATTTAAAGTAATGAGAGACTGGAAACATCTCACGTCTTCGGAAAAGCGTATTCAAGCATGTATGGGCATAAAGACTAAAAACAGCTTCACCAGTTGTTGAACTGACTCGAGAATTATTGACAGTATCCACATTCAAGTCAGTCAGGCCTAATCCAATATCAAACTCAATACCCCTCTATCACTCTAAATTTGAAAACACCCATAACTGCTTAGCCATAATTTAAGCTCACTAAAGGCAACATTTACACAAATGTTCTTAGATTTATACTTGAACTTAGTCTTAAGCTCATTTTTGACAATGTTCTTCAGTTTTATTCATGACGACTCAAGCCGGTTCTAAGAATCCTGTTTGTAACTTGTTATCTGAATTGACAGCACCTGCCTCGTGATTTCCCCCTTAGATAACGCAGCACAGTTGAGGGTTTAGTCAGGAATAGAGACGTATCAAAAGAGAAAATCAAACTTTTTGGAAGGCGATATCGCAGCAGTGGGAAGGAGGGATTGAAGCCAGGCCATTATTCAGTGGTGTAAATATTGGGTTGACAAATAAAGCCAAACATGAGGGAACGTGTCACTGCTGCACATTTCTCATAAAGCTCATTTAAAGTCCACTACAAGCTCGGACATAACCAGCAGGAAAATTACTGAAGTCAAGTCAAGAATTTGCTTAGAGATAAGATCAAGTTAAAGTAAGCTTTTATAAATAACGATTCTCTGCTGAAGTCATACTTGAGATCAAACCTTATAATAAGTCAGTTTAATGAATGAGGCACCAAAACTACGATCAAATTGTACTCAAATCCCCCAGCCATCTTAATATCCCTGATTTATTTCATTAAGATCATGCATTATTTCCTGAGAAATTGAGGAAAACGTCAAAAAACACCCTGTCTCACAGTGTAAAAAAAAAAACGAAGAAAAATGTCCTGGATCCGACCCTTTATCCTGATTCCCACCGTGAGTTAATGGGGTCTGTTCTGGGCTGAGACCCATCCTCCATCCAAGTTTCATGGAAATCTGTTCTGTAGTTTATGTGTAATCCTGCTGACAAACAAACGGACACAGGTGAAAACACACCTGACAGAAGCTTTTCACCAGGTCAAGAAGAACTTAAAGTATTTTCTTGTTCATATGTGCGTCAGTGCACCGGTGTAATGTGCTCTGCCCTCACTTAAAGACTGAATAAATTATAATTTTTTTTAATTTTTGAAAATAATGTGCGTTAAATGCCATCTCTTTTTTCCTTCTCAGAGGCAAATTATGCCAGCAGGACCAGAGTCGCTCCCCCTGGTGACGTGCCAGCTCATTGGTCAGACCACTCTGCCCTTCTTTAGCCTCCCTGTCTACCCTGGCAGATCCATGCTGCTGGATGCTCCTCACAGAGCCACGCCCGCACCATGAGCGCCAACGGGCCCACCCCAGACCCAGCCCCTGTGGCCCCAGAGGCCCCTCCCGCCTCCACCCCTGCTGTGGTCCCAGCCCCGGCTCCAGCTCCAGCCCCAGCCCCTGCGGCACCACCTGCTCCTCCGGCCCTGCCCGCCCCAACGTCAGGCACCATCCCGGTAGGTGCGTTGGCACAGAAGAAGCGGCAGCAGTATGCCAAAAGCAAGAAACAGGGCAGTAACGCCAACAGCAGGCCACCGAGGGCCCTGTTCTGCCTCAACCTCAACAACCCCATACGAAGGGCCTGCATCAGCCTGGTGGAGTGGAAGTATCCTTTACATGCGGTGGTGCTTGGGTGCATGTCTCAGGGCTGAGATGTTAAGATCGATACTTGTTTATGGAGCTGAAACAATTAGTTGATTAATCTCTTAGTCGATCGATAACTGTTTTGATCATCTATTAATCATTTGAGGAATTTATCAAGAAGAAGCACTCAACTTTCTCTTGTAAAATGTGAGATTTTTACCCTTTTTCTGTGCTATATTAGTGAATATTTATAATCTTTAGGTTTTGGGTTGTAGGTCAGGCAAAACAAGACATTTAAAGACGCCAGTTGACATCACTGCAGGTGCTGGGAAACTGTGACGGACATTTTTCACTGTTTTTCTGACCTTTTATAGAATAGAATGATTTATGGATTAGTCGTTAAAAATAATTGCCACATTATTCAATAATGATAATGATCATTAGCTGCAGCCCTACTTGTGCAGGGCACCTCTGTGTGTGTAGATCCTCGCTGTGGTAATTATGTGACCGCCACATCAGGTGATTTCATATAGTGCTTTTCGAGGTAATCAGGCTCAAGCCACTTAAAGGCGACAAAAAAAAAAAAAGAGAAGAAAGAACTCTTAGTTTAGACGTCGCCTGCCTGTTTTTGAATTCTACAAGTCAGCGTAGTTAATTATAGCTGTAATAGACGCCAGCTGAAGCTCGATGTGAAGCGTTTTCAAGAACCCATCTATCAGTATATAGATGAGTACACTGTAGTTGATATCTTTTTGATGCTTTCTTCTGGGTCCCAGTCAGAAAATGATGTTAACCTGAGGTGCAGAAACGTGTTTCCTTCACAAAAGATTAAATGAAAGTCACTGAATCCTAAAATACTGACGGGGTACGAGACTCAGTGCTGGTACAACGCAGCTGTGTGCAGGCCGGTGGGTTTGTTGCTGCTTAAGCAGATGCTGTCCTCACAAAAGCCATCGGATGTTATAAAGGAGATTGTCGAATGTGAAACACAAAGATACATTTCATAATCCACCTTTGTGTGTTTGTTTGAAAAGAAAAAAACAAAAAAGAAGTCAATAGGGATTTACTGCTTTGGGAAATGCAGCTGTGGTCAGAACAGGAGTCTCAGATTGTCCTGCATGCAACAGTGCAATACTGGTAACTGATAATTACCTGCTTTTTCGTGATCAAAATGAAGATAACTGATAATTTAAGATTTCACGACCTGTAGCTTACAGTATGCAACCCCGAGGGTAAGAAAGAGCTAGACTGATGGTTTGTTGTGTTAAAAGTCGTAGACATTGTCCCTTCTCTCCTCGTGTTCAGTGTGTTGCAAACTGCCATCGTGCTGTCTTCCTCTAAAACTGTTAAAAAATGTCCGCTCTGGCGACAACACGTTTAGCTCTCACTGCGTGGCTCTGCCCAGGTGCAGCTGTTTGACGTCATGAGTGCGACAACAGCGTTTCACTGCGCCCGTGCTTCTGCTCCATCTTCTTCTTCTTCTGTTTATAGGTGGATCACAAACCACCCTCAAACAGAGAATAGGGGCGTGGTTATTATTAGGCATCGCAACCAGAGTGCCGTTGCATGGACGTTTGCAGGGATGGCAGTAGTGGTCACTCTAACATAAGTTCTTCTCGTGTATTGACGAGCTGCAGAGTTTATTCACGGTCCAGCTTTGACTTGTACTGTACATGTACTGCTGCTAGACAACTTCACTGCTAAACTTTCCCTCTGCTCCGATTTATCTAACACCGGTCTGCTCCGAGCGCCGTTGCTGTGTCCCGCACAACCACACACTCTACACACTGCTCTCTTCTTAAAGGAGCCGCGCTGCTCTTATAACCCACATGAGCCAAGCTCGGAGGATGATGCATCACTGCCGGATTAGAGGACTGCCATTTTAGCAACAGCTTAAGTTTTTTTTTAATTTGAGCAAAACATTATGTTATTTGTCAAAAGATATTTGGTGAACCATGTGATGGCTCATCAACATTGTCAGGGAAAAAAAGGAAAATATCACATAAATTCCAAAACATACTGGAGGGGGGCTTTAAAGGTCCATACCACCACCTACTGTGTTGGACTGCTCAATCAAAACAATCAAAACATTTAGTTTTTTTATTATCAATTTTATTGGCGATAATTCACTATAGCCTATAAATAGCCGATAATGTAAATTTCCCATTACGAGGACATACTGTCATCCCCTGGTAAAACGTTTGTTTTCGGAATTTCTTGCAAGGTTTAGTTCTTTAGTTCATTAATCACTTTTAGGATGGCGGTTGTCTCTCAGTTTCAGTTTAACGTTCTGATGAATCTGCAGATGCACAACCTCTTAAACTTCCTTTAAATCAAAACTTTGTCTACATTTGACCCCTATATGGATTCAAACCAGGTCAATTAAAGGGTAATTAGGCTTTTTAAATACCATTTCACTCCAATACTTTTTAGTGATTTGAAGAAGCAAAATTAGCCAGTCATTAACAAGTAATGATTCAGAGCCCAGGTAGGGAACCAGTGACCTAGTATACAATCAATCAGAAACAATGGCAGCGAAGTCATACCAAAGGCCAAACAAAACCATACAGAAAATAAACACTCAATTCGTTTAAATATACAGCTTTCATGTGAATAGTTTATGTTACAGTATAATCTCAGAGTGGATATTTCACATGTACATTTTGTCTGTATTATTTATCTTTCTGCTTTCTATGTTGCATCTTTTTCTCCGGTGTTTTCCTTAACCTCCTCTCTCAGGCCATTTGATATCTTTATATTAATTGCTATTTTTGCCAATTGTATGGCCTTAGCTGTCTACGTCCCCTTCCCTGAAGATGATTCCAACTCCACAAACCACGACCTGGTGAGTAGTCTATATGTGTCATTATAATCCATGCTGTGACTCACGCTCAGGAGCTGCAGTCGAAGACAGACTTGAATTTCTCTGCAAGAATTTTGACGAGTCTGTCTGGCTTGAATTAAGGTGTTTTTAAGATTGATGAATATATTTTTTGCTACAAGAGCCAGATGTATCTTCTTGTGTCTGTACACAATAAAATGTGTAACTACTTCATCATCTTTGTCTTCCACTTGACAAAGTTTGATTGAATTGTTCTTTAGAGGTAAAGATACAGTCAGACATTACGCAGAGACAGTAAGACATTGCATGCAGGTTGCGTCTTCGGCGTATTGCTTCATCATGCAGATTTGAAGTATCTGCTGTGCCTACGCAGAGAAACACTTTGACAACTATCCTCATCGGTGCTTCATCATGTCATAGTTTCCCCGTACAGAGGTTTTATTCGGCTTTCTATTTTTAGAATTTCTCGTCATTGCACCACTCTGTGTACCTTGTGCATTTATGTCTGTGTGATGAATTATGGGTGATGTAGTGTTGTAAGCATTGTTCCACAGCTGAGGGTGAGTGCACTCGCCACAAGCCAGACAAACGCGCAGAAAGTGCTCCTTACATGAGCAGAATTTAGCTGGAGAGCTTAATGATTCATGAGCAGCTTATACAGCGTGTCTGCAGACGTTTGAATGTTCTTGAAAGCTTCGTCTGACGTTCGAGAAAGGCTACCAGCCGTAAAGTAAAGCTGTTAAAAGACCGGCGGGAGTGTTTTTCTGTGTGTTACACTGCTGAACCCACTGCGCAAAGATAAGATACAGCCCCGGTTAAAAGTGTGTCTGGACTACTTTAGAGAAGTCAGGTGTTCTGCTTCTCAGTTTGACCTCCTGGAGGGTGACCTCGGGGTGTTTGTTTACACAGCGGTGGTGCAACGGAGGAAAGTGGGCCATCTGGGACGTTACAGTGTCTGATACAGTATTACAGAACATACAGGACAGTTCAGATCAGTTAGTTCAGGAGTGAAGTTTGGAAGAATTGGATCGTCAGCTTGAAGAAAATGTGCACAGCGCTGTGTGGCTGGTTGGACTGCTGAGACATTTGTGCATATTCTCCCCTAGTGTGACTATAAATACAGCAACAATCAAGACTATTCTTATAGATTTAAGTGTGCAAACTCATTGGACTGGAACAGTTACACACATCACAGCTTTCTTTCTGTCTTTGTTGTACAGACGCTCCAATTCGACTTATTATCAGCGCTCAAACTGACCTTAATAAGTGAATCATGTACTGTATCGGCCAGTCATGACCAATCAGCATTAGACTAAATATAGTTTTCTTTTCAGTCATTTTTTGTGATGAACTAATTTCAAGCTACTGTTAATGCCAAATTACTGTACATCTATGCTGATAATAACAATTACAGACGGCTAATGTTACCAAAAATGTACGTGGGCTGAGTGATTTAATCTAAATTGCGATCTTTTTTCTCTGTTTTGAAATGCCCTGTAGAATGTAACCAGACTTTGAATAGCCCATACATTTCTCCATTTGTCCCATTACCACACAATGCTGCTTTAAAAATAGATCTTTATTGGCTCAAGCTCCTCATCCACCATGCTGTTTGCTGTTAGCTACATTACTCTACTGGTTTTTTCACTTAGCGCAGATAAGAGGATATTCAAGGTCATATTGATAAATGCTTGTTGGGTCCAAATTATTGTTTTGTTTATGTCTGTGTAAGAATCCTGACAGTTGGTTCCATCTTCAAGCAAGGCTTGTTAGCCAATAATGTCGTCGGTATTACGTGGTATCTGTGTTTCATCAGTGATTAAGACTGTGGAAAAAAACACATAAAAATGGCTTGTTGTACAGTATGCGCTCAGCTCTAGCTAGTGTTAGCAAAGTTAAAGTTCGCTTGTGGTAGTAACGGTAATGTTAGCTTGCATTAGCAACATTAGCTGGTGCAACAAACTGGGAAATGCTTGAGTGGGCAGATGATTCGAACAACAGCGGTGTTGCTACGTCAATTCAATGGAAGGTGGGAGATAGAATATCACATTTAGTCTCTGAATGTTATCAGTAACCTTTAAATACTGCAATCGCTACGATTTACCTGAAAAGTAAGTTGTGGACGCCTTCGAGATCTGTCAGGATTTAAAATCGTCAGATTGCACACACTTTCTTTTCAGTATATACTCATCACTTGAATGTTCTTTAATTCTGTTCACTGAGAGGTTTGCTGCTTTTAGATTAGATAACAAAGATAATATATTTCTGTTATCTTGTTATGCCTTGGTTCCCTCAGTTGTGTGGATCAGAATTGTTATCAGGGTATTAATAGTCACATTGGTACACTTTTACTTTTGCTTAAATTCAATATTTATTTCAATTCTATCGTCATACAATATAACATTTATTGCCGTTTACCAAATAAATATTTGACTACAGAGCATAAATGTGAGGCTTTTTTAAAAGGTCTAGTGTGTAAGATTTATGGGGATTTAGGAGGATTTATCGGCAGAAATGGAATCTAATTTTCTCAATTATATTTTTGTTAGTGTATAATCACCTGAAACTACCAAACGCTGTTTTTGTTGCCTTGGAATGAGCCTTTTATAATACAAAGGGAGCGAGGGGTGGAAGGACCTGCTAGAATCTAAACCCATCTAAAACCCATGTTTTTAGCAGCCACCATAGGCGAAAGTGAGAAAAAAAGAATTTCATTGGTTGCAATGTGTAACCAAACCACTACATGCCACTAAATCCTACACATAAAAGTTAAAAGAAGGTACTTTCAGCCATACAGCAGCGTCATAGTGTTTAAAATGACTATTGAGCTTTACAGCTCTCAATGACGGATGCCACTCTCTAATGTGTGCCCCACACTGATAATGGACCGTGTGTGTGGCACTGACAGGTGCTTATTGCCTTCGCCAAAGACGTTATGTTTTCACCCACGTTTGTTTGTTGGTTGGTTAGTTTGTCAGTAGGACTGCACAAAAACAACTGAACAGATGTTTTTGTGAGGATGGGTAATAGCCCAGAATAGACCTCATTAACTTTTGGTGTGGATCCAGATAAAGGGATGAATCTAAGAACTCTTTCTCACTTTCTTTAACGTTTGGAGGCGTCTTTGGTCATTTTCATTAATTTCTCAGGGAATAATGCATGGATCTTGATGAAAAAAATCAGGCGTACTTATGAGTTGGTATCTAAGAGTGAGCACAATGTGATGCAGATGTTGGGCGTCGGCGGAGGTATGGGTGCCCTCCTAGTTGGTACCTTTTCGTGTAGCCTTAAAAGCTCAGGTCTTCTGCAACCATCATTACGGAACCTAACTACTATGTTAATGACTTCAGAGCGTTGTCAGAATTTATGTTGATATGTTCAGAGCTTCACCTTCTCGTGTGTTCAGATCAAATCGGAGGGTGTCTGGCAGAGAGAAAGCTGAGGGAGCATTTCAGTATTGACTCTTTAAATGACCAAATGGCACCAAACTAAATAACTAAGCTTGCTGGGAAAGAAGCTACATTGTGCATCTCGTCTCATCCTTTATAAAGCAAATCAGAAGTGTATTGTGTGATGGATATTTTGACGCTCTTAATTATGCCTTCATTATGTCTGAACCTGTTGGGGCATCGCTGTGTAATATTTGTAACTCTTTTCCATTGAACCTTGTGACAGTCTCCTCTAAAAGTGTCAGATTGGATTTATGGATGAACCCACTAAGTATGAACCAGTATGCTGCTTATCTGATGGACCACTGCTGAGCAGTATCACTGATGCAGCTCACACACTTAATGAAGATCATTAAGTCTAGATGAGAGGATGTGCTGATGATTAGATATAAAATTATTTATCATAAAGTGGCTTCCTTTCATTGTAGTCAGGATAAACTTAACTTTTAAAACTGCAGACCAGCCTTCTCTGCCTCTATGGGTTCTTCTTTAACTGCACTACATGATGTTTTTGCTGATCCTCATCCTGATCCTTGTCTTTACATTGCTTGCGCAGGACTTTGGTTTAATTCTGCAGTGTCAACACTGGTCAGATACCAGAGAGTGGATAATGCGTTCTTTACCTTTTCAGCAGAGGTTGAACAATAGAATACTTTGTAGGGCAGGTGTGCCAGCTTGGCCTTGTTGTTCTACAGAACTCACGCTGTAGTCACAGGAGGAGCGCTGGAGAGAAAAATGCTGAGCTAGTTTTGCTGTAGCAGCCAGCAGGTAAAGCTGTAGTGAAGAGTGCCATTTCACACCGCTCCGCTCTGCAGCCTCACAGGTGGACCGAGGGCTGATATGAAACCCGAGGTGGGTTGCTGAGAGGCCTGATGTGTAAAGCAAGGATCAAATTATATCACTGGGCTGCGAGCAGGTTTTTTTTTACCCAGTGACACATTCAGATGGGGTGTAACTTTCAACACAAAGAGACACTGAAACCATGCGATACAAACGAGCTGACTTCTAAACCCGTGCATGCAGACAGTTCACTTAACGCATTGTCAGTTAACATGAACTCCTGAGAGGTAAAGACACTGGAATCTGTGTGCTTGCTTGTGCTACCCGGCGTGCACACAGGGCCTAGGTGCTGCAGAGCTGCTGTGGAGCAATGCTGCAAAGTCACAGAGGCCTTAATAGCACGAGTCTGCCCGTCTTGTTAGTAAGGCTTGGTTAAATGCAGCAGCTCATTATAAATAGAAAGCAATTTCCTCCGCAGGCAGAACACAGGGCAAAAGATTGGGGATCTGCTACCACCAGGAGGCACAAGTGAGTGAAAGGATGTAGCGAGCACGCGCACATACACACATAAACGTAAGATAACAAATCCTGCCAGGATCTCCGAGGCATTTCTTTCATTCCTCTCCTTTATTTCTCTTTCTTTGTTTAGTCATTTTTCACTGCGATAGTAAGGAGCACACACACAACTGCACGTGACTGTGTCTCCTCCACACCCACCTTGTCAAGGGGACAGACAAATAGTCTGCAACCGTCCTGCCTTTGCTTTAAGGTCATTTCTGACTTATCTATCTGAGACTCAACACCCCAGGCAGCTCCTGCTGAAGGTAGCTGAGCAAAACAATGACCTTTTCATGGTGAATATGATTCATACGTCTCATCCTTCGTAAGGCAACACGCAACGAACTGCGTCTGGTATCATGTAGTGTTTGCCCGTACCACTGTCATTGCATAACTCTGGAGCCGCAGAGCCATTTATTTTACTGGGGACAAAAGGACACAAACATGTAAAGACTGAAATGTCCGCTCACAAACCTATTGAGAGGTCGTTTCGCTGCCAGCTGTGAACTCAGTTCTGATTCAGGTTCACATTTAAATGCTGTTACAACTGAGGATGTCAGCATTTTTTTAAATTATGAATCAGTTTGCTAAATATTTTTCATACATGAATGA
This sequence comes from Lagodon rhomboides, assembly GCA_039737535.1. Classification (NCBI taxonomy): domain Eukaryota; kingdom Metazoa; phylum Chordata; class Actinopteri; order Spariformes; family Sparidae; genus Lagodon; species Lagodon rhomboides. The sequence continues at coordinate 19,766,007 of CM077785.1, read as the reverse complement.
CTTAAAAAAATATATTAGGATTGCAGGAAGAAGGGTGGCGAGAGGTGGTCATTGTCAACTGTCCCGCTTGTTTAAGATGAACATGTGTAGCTTGTTTACAGTAATGACAGTTGCACGCTTGTCTTCTCTCAGTAATGTGATCTAATGTTGCTGTGTTTTCTTCTATGATGCACACTCAGACAGCACAGCTCTTGTATTGAGATGACAGGCTTTATAGAAACAAGTTACAGTAGTTTTCATTTACTTTTCTGCAAATCTATGTTGAAGTGCTGCTATTTATAAGAGTGAATATTAATCAAACCTATTTTTGGATAGTTGTTGTGGTCCTGAGTTTTAGTTTTGTGATTTCCTGTTTTATCTTGAAAGTTTACCCTTATGTGTCACGTTTTACCTTCCACTTCCTGTCTTTGTCTGTTTCCCTGCTCACCTGTGTTCCGTTTGTTAATCACTCCCTGTGTGTTTAATGATGCGTTCACATGCTCTTTGGATGTTCCCACTTCCTGAGTTGGGAAGTCGATCTTCCAACTTCGGTGTGTTCATGTGTGTCGAGTCAGAATGTGGGAACAACATGGACGACTGTTTAAACAACACATTGTATGTTTCAGGAAGACCAAAGGAAATGAATCATGTAAGCCGTGAAATATATTTCCATTAAACCAATGTTTACCAGCGCCATCTTTCAGCGTCATATGGCGTCAACTCTCCAACTCGTGGACTAACTTTCCGAGTTCACCTGAATTTTCCCAATATGCTATTTTTCCTATTTTTTCATCACTAAACGAACGTACTTTAAGCTCTCTTTGTTGGTTCGTCTGTTTTCTTCACACATCTCTGCACTGCTGTGTTTCTACTCTGTTCCTTGGTCCTGTCTTCCTGTTGCGTTTTACCTGCTTTTTTCCCTGTGTTACACTGGTTTTTATTTGCACCTAGTTTGTTTTTTTTGTCTGTTGATTATCCCTGTTTTGTTGCCAGCCTTTTTACTTGCCTTTCGTTTAGATGTTGCACTGCAAGACTACAGCTTTATTTACAATAAAGCTTGCTTTTTGTTCTGTTACCCATTTGCCTCTGAGCGTCTTGCTTTTGGGTCCATTTTTGCAAAACCTTGGCAAGATGGCTCGTTTTTTATTGAGAAGTCGATACACAAGAACAACAAAAAGTCACACACCATACTCTTGTCTCGGTATATATGGCCATCAGTGCACATTAAAAGTTATTCTTGTGCTGCAACACTCATTTAAATTCATTTCATATTGAATAATGCTTAGCTGTTTGGCACACTCCTGCATTTCAAGGTATATTGGCTATAGTTCACCAGCACCATCTGTGGGGCCAGCAGGCAGCAGAGGATCCTGTCACAGGTTCAAATACTTAGCAGATTAACTCATCACACAGATATATCATCAGTTATCCCCTAAAGCTTCCGTTGACAGTCAGTTCACACACGCACAATTTAACACCGACTTCCATGAACTCCCAGGCGAGTTACACAACAACACAAAAGCATTGACAAAGCAAAGCGTGGTTACTACATACATACATTCTGTTATAGGCTTGAAATGCACAAACTGAGCACCACAACATGAGCAGCCACCAACAAATCCAGACGTCATTCATGATGTAGATACGTACCAACAACCATCACAGCGCCAAATTAGTGACTCGCAGCCAATCACAGTCACCAAGTGCTCCACTGTGACAACCAGCCACTTAGAGGCATCCACCAGATTGAAGTGGTTCTTGTCAAAGTTCATCAGAGACACAATACAGCAAAGTTTTCCTTTTTGGGCTGACATCATGAACTAATCATGAATTAACATAATCGATAATTTTGTCAGTGCCTCCATAATATCCTCCATGTTGTTGTCTTGAGATGTGCACAGATGTTTTTCAAATGCACTGAAAGTCTCTCCAGTAGAGAACAGATTAAAATCGAGCCCTCAGATCTTCTTCACAATTGTCTTAAATGAACAAGTAGTGTACATCAGAGACAAACAACTATCTGACCAGATAGGCCAGTCTGGGATATCTCTTGAAATGAAATAGTTAAGTGAAGTTAACTCGAGTCCATGCAAGTTGTCACAGTTAAGCAGTCAAGCTAAGCTAATCCCCCTCACAGCTATCAGACCTGAGGAATATCAGAGAGCAGAGTTTCAGTTGTGTTTAACACACAGTGCTCGAGCCTTGTTATGTCTATCTTTTAATTCAAATCTAAAAAAACATTGTATGCCCTCAAAGTTGTGTCAGATTTACCATGTGGTGTTGAACATGGTATCGTATACTGATATTTTCCAAGTTATTGCATTGAAGTGTGAACAGACAGGAGGTGACTCATCTTGCTTGCTGATTACTTGATGGTGGACCTTTAAAGAAACGTGTTGTCTGATAATGTAAATAATTGCATGTTAAAACGTGTGATTTCTGCGTCAGACCCCAGGAAGACTCGCTAACATCATGGTGTTAGCTAATGGCTTATAAAGCGGATGAAGAAAGGGGTAAACACATAGAATAGGAATTATAGACAAACACATATGATACATCTATCTTACACTGCGGCATTTACCTCATGTAGTTCTCCTCAGGCGCTGTGCCAGTTTAACAGTGCATATTGTACAGTCACAGAATGGAAGGTTTTGGATGTCAATGTTTTCCACAGTCCTTGTTTTGATGTAGTAATCCTAATTATGTTTTGTTTGCTTCATTTTGGATATTGTGCCTTGTGCTCAGGGGGCTGTATTTGTGTATTTGTTCTTTCTTTATTCCCTGGAATGTTTTTATTTGTTCTGCGGTCTATTAGGTCTAGGTTGCAATGATGATGTTTTGTGCTTCTAGATTATGGTGGGTTAACATGCCGGGATCTTTGATTTGTTTTAAATTAGTGTGTCTGAATACTTCCATGAGGGATGAGTCATGACTATGACCAGACATGAAAATTATTCATTCATTCATTCATTCATTCATTCATACTCTGTGGTTCGAGTCTACACTGTGGGAGTCGATGACATGTATTTCGATATGAGGAGTGCTGCTAAGCTTCATGTGCCAGTGTTTTGGCTGCGCGTCTAAATAAGAGTGTAAATGTGTACGTGTGTGACGGATGAAGCAGTTGGGAGGGTTGGCAGTGTGTGTGTGTGTGTGTGTGTGTGTGTGTGTGTGTAATGGCTGGCACAAGCGGCAACGTCTGGACTGTGGACTCCCATAGAGATGATGGTAGAAGTATGTGTTTAGTCACTTAACGTAACTGCTCATTTGTGCCTCACACGAGCGCTGTCCCTGCTCGTTATCCTGAATGTGTATTCCTGCACGTGTGTCTAAGTGTGACTGTGTTTGTTTGTTTGTTTGTTTGTTTGTGTGTGTGTGTGTGTGTGTGTGTGTGTGTGTGTGTGTGTGAGTGAGGGAGAGGCAGAGAAAGGGAGAGTAAAGAGGGAGTCAGAGCTTCGTGTGGATTCGGTGCGAAAGTGCAGCCATGATGAAGTGCAACAGCCGAGCGTGTTCACAGTGCATGCGTCAAACAGGCTGTCTTAAAGGGGAACAACAGGCCATTTATGATATAATGATTTTTTTATTCTCAGGCTCTGATACGTTACTTTGCTCACAATCAGTTGTTTTGTCCAGCTAATACTTTTAATGTAGTTAATTTCAGTAATGTAAATGTAATGTAAAGAAATTTTCCGGTTAACATAATTGCAGATTCTGACATATTTTGACTTAACATCAAATCCACACAAGATTCAGGAAAGCTTTATTATTCCTGAATGGCAGCAAAACTGGTAACACTTTCTATGAAGCCCATGTTTATGCATTGTAACACATTATGAATATACTTGTAATGTGTTATAATGCACCTATAGCACTGTAATCTCAATTATAAGCCCTCATGAATATTAATAATGCTTTATAGCAATAACTTTGATAATGATGCATTCAAAGCATACATATAACCCATTATAGTGTGTCTATACTTGTAAGCAATCGTAAATATTCAGATTGCTTTATAAGAACAACCGTACATTATGAATCATTTTATGATGATGTTGCTGGTCACTCACTATTTTGCATGGATCATAGCGAATTCAATTTCTCAAAGTTGTATTACATTATAATCATTTTTATGATGCATTATAATGTGATTGTAAGTTATTGTAAGTGGTAACTGGGTGCTTTAAGTAAGGCTCTCAATCTTTAATAGTCCATGAATGCAAACCCGTTGTCTTCAGATTCTCATGTGCTAGTGACCACTTTTGTTTCCTAAGCTGAGGTTGCATCACTTCTTAAATGCACTGCCGTAACTGTCTTCAGTTGTGTGTTTAATCATTTGTGGTCCAATCTGTCCCAAACAGTTCACTACAAAACTAACCTATACCACTGTACATAATGCAAACAGACCAGCACAGCAGCCTTTTATTTAGAACACAATTGAGATTGTTTTTCTGGCTTCCACAATCTTTTATTAGGCTTTTAATGAGGAAGTAACATTCTGTGTGGCACTGCTCACCCGACAACGTCACTCTTATTCACCAATCAGGGGAGCGCCTCTGCTTATAGGTGCTGATTCATTTGGTGACAATCGTGATTCAGTCAGTTCACATTGAAGATTTGTTGTTGAAGTTTTGTTGTTTGATGTACTGAACACCACAGTGACTGAGCGCTGACAGAAAACTGGACTCCGAGGTTCTTCTGCTCTTCTCTTCTGTTTCCGTTTGCATGGTGCTAAACATATACTGTATGTATCAAATACAGCACTACGTTAATGACAGTAGAGTTGCAAAATAAATCTCTCACAGACTGCTGATGTGAAATGGATCAAATTGTTCCATAGAAATATTTATTTGTGCTCTTACTTGGCTGACTTTTCCAATGTGTGTGTGTGTGTGTGTGTCAGTGCGTGCATGCGTGTGTGTGCGTGTGTGTGTGTGTGTGTGTGTGTGTGTGTGTGAGGGAAACTGAACTCGACAGGATGAGAGAGATGAATCTAACATGCGAGGCATGATAACTTAGGTTGACACCAAATCAAAATGTGAAGAGCTGAACAAGCGAGGCTGCAAACCCAGACAGAGTGATGAGGACACCTGTACATTTTAAGTTTTTGTCTTCCTTGAAAGTTCTTTCATAATCACATCATGCTGATGTTTTAGTACAACCCAGTACTTCTTTTTTTAAATACTTGACTTAAACATAGCCTTGTCCAGTACCTGCTTGAGCCAAGATCTACAGAGAAGAAATTTTAATAAAACTCAAGAGCCGAGGTGATTGGTTGGCTTTTGGGATCTTTTTTTAATTTCCTGAGTCCAGCCATCGTTTTGGTTTCCATGACAGCCACTGTATGTCATATGTGCTCCCTTACTTGAACACATCTGTAAGCACTGATATGTGATCTTATAGATTTACTGTACCTATAGTAGGAGCACTCACATCTTTACAGGCACGCAGAGAAACAAGAGGGGGGGAAGGTGGGATCATAATTTGCATTATTTTTTGGTCCATATCTGTTAGAGAGAAAGGTGTGTGTGGGATGAGAATAGGAATGAGAATACATACTTCAGTCCCCCTCAGGTGTTGCAGCATTCAGGTTGCAGTGTTACTATCTTTCACATGTGTACAGATGATTATTTGTGATTTCTGTGATATATGTTGCATGATAAAAAAAAAAGTACAACTTGAAAAGCTCTATTTGGAAAGAATTTATCATCATGCATACATCACAACGATTCGAGTGATTTTCCATTTCATCAAAGAACTGAAGTAGGCTCAGCGTTGTTTGATAAATTGATCAAGAATGATTGTGATTGGTGGTTCAGTGTGCATGCAGAGCCTGCATGTCATCCAAGAACCCTTAAGTCGGACTAAATTAGATGAACTTCTCTTCTAGATCAGTCATGGGTGAGAACCCTGTGAGTTTTGCTTTCATATCATGCAGCAAAAATGTTGTGGTCAGTCTGCGTTGCTTGACATTGCACGTCCTGTTGTTCATGCGCAACATCGATGTCTGCGTTGAAACAATATGTTGTGAAAGCTAAAATGGTTTGCATGTATATGGTGCTTCTCTAGTCTTACCGACCACTCAGAGCACTTAGCAATAGAAGTCAGCATTCACCCATTCTTACACTGGTGGTAGAGGCTACCATGCAAGTCACTTAGAGCAATTTGGAGCTCAGTATGTTGGCCGAGGACAATTGCAAATGTAGACCGGAAAAGCTGGGGACAAAACCAAAGATCCTCCAATCCTATATTGTGCAGTCCTAATACAGAGGAACAAATGAACAACATCAAGAGAAGCTTTGACAATTTCCCTAATGAGCTCTAAACTTTAAAACCACTTTACAACAACAGCAGATTGAATACTAAAGGTTGACAGACACATGGCTGCTCTACTCAGGTCGTGCTGTATCGAACACGACTGCTTTATAAAACTGTGTTTATCGTAGTGAGACTACACTGAACTGTCTGAAGCCAAGCTCTTTGGAGCCCGACGGCTTCAGTGTTTTACAAACCCGATTCAGCGACCACATTGGTTTTCACTTCTATGTCGATCGTGTAACTTTGGGAAAAACTTGGTACTACATCACCGAGCTTATGCAACATGCATTCAGCGTGATGTTTTTCCTTCCTTTGTGGAGACTTTCACACGGTAGTGTGGGTATACTTAAGATGACCTGCACTTCAAGTGTTTTCCTTGGCAGAGTGACATCCAACATCCTCACAAAACTCTTGCCCGCCCCCACAGTGCTTCTCGTACACACACACACACACACACACACACGCATAAACTTGTACATACACATGCGCTACACACAAGGATGCATTTGTGTGCTGTACATACAAACGCACGGGCTCAGCTATATGGAGCGATTAAGAACAGGGCATAAGAGCAGATGTGCAGTACGTTACGTTTTTCGTATCGTAGCTGCTGAGTTCAAATGAATGCATTCGAGTAGAAAGAAGACATTTTATCGCTGCCGTGATCGTTTCATTGCTGGATTTATTCAGCAGTTAAGTATTAAACACATCTGAGCGATAAAACCAATGTAGAGACAAAAGGGTGAATTTCTATACACACAATCTATGTGTATCTAATCTACTATGTCCTGAGGAGAAACAGCAGGGAATTATAAATAACCTGCGATAAAATGTGAAATTACTGTACGTAGGAACAGCTGGTGATGCAGCAGGCCTTATTCAAAGATGCAAAAGATAAACACAAACCGTATGCATAACACACACTTGAACAGGCATCCCGATATAGACCGCACACTCAAGCACACTTATTTACTGTGCAAACCTGCAGGAGTAGGCGGTGAAGAAGCACTAAATGTTGGCTGCCCTCAGCCCCCCCTGGCTTGGCTGGATGGCACTGACTGATCCATACAGACAGGGGAAGGGAAGAGAGATAGCAGGAGATGGAGGAAAGAGCATGGGGGAGGGAGATGTAGCAGAGAGGGAGATGTGGGAAGTCCTACAGAATATATGTCTGCTCAGTATGTGCAGAATCAGATGCAAAATGACATTATAACGTTTCTGTGATATCGGCTCTCAGACTGTCCGGTGGCTGACAGTTTTACTTGGTTAACAGTTATAGCGTGTTTATTGGCTGCTACGACACCTCGCTGCTGTGTACGTGTTGCATGTGTACGCTCTACTGTTCCACATATGGCTTGTGTTGACATTGTTTTTTATTGCTTGCAGTTTGTTGTGTTTGCTTGTAAGCGCTTTGGTCGCAAACATGGATGATGTCACTCTGACTCATGTAACTGTGGGCTCACCGCCACACGCTCAGATGCTGGTTTCTTCACATGCACGTGTAGTACCACTCAGGTGGTCTTGTGTTCAGAAATACAGTTCATAGCCAGCACTATGTAGATGGTAGAGAATTCATATATATACATATATATTAGAGCTGCAATGATCAGTCAATTTATTGATTAGTTGTTTGACAGAAAATAAATCTGCATTTAACATTGAATGGAAAGATTTTCTGGTTCCAGCTTCTTTTTGATTATGATTATGAATGTTGTCCTTGAATAGTGTTGATATCAATTCTGAATTTTTGAAAGGGTTTCAATGCTTTTCTCAGAGAATTGATTCACAAAAGCTAGCTTTTGTCCTTGCTATATTTATTTTTAAATAAATGTCTAAAATTTTACCCCCATATTGAATTATCAGTAATTTTCAATATATTGTATCATAAGTTAGAATTTCCAGTATCGTCACAACACTAAAACTGAATGCCTTTGACTTTTCGACTGTTAGATTGCAATAGCCACAAAGTTTTAGGGTGTTATTTTTGGCTTTGGTCAACTGCAATGATGATGTTTTTTTCTTTCAACCAAATACCTAATTGAATGATTGGGTAATGTTAGATAATGAAAATAATTGTAAGCTGCAGCACTAACAAATATGCAGTTTATGTAAAGGTTTCTGGTAGATATTTGCCATCTTGACCAGCTTTGGAAAGCTTTAGAAACTTTAATTTGTGTCACAGCCCGATCTTAATACTTTACATTATTACATTCAAATTTGCTCAGTATTTTTTACTTGTCACTTTCACAAGCAAGCTTAAACCACACGATGTGATACTAGGCTATACTGTTACTGTGCTAAAAAGCTAAAAGCTTAAAAAGTAGAGCCTGATGCAGTACTGATGTATTGGATGGCCAATATTATTGGCTGATATTGGTCTTTTTACAGATATCAGCATCAGCAGTATTGGCAGTATTGGTAGTGTTGGCAGTACCCTAATTCTTGAGTTCCCTATACGCTTACTGTTTTAGTGCACTGGAGTTGTTTTAGACTATAACGTTTATTGTTAATTTGTAATATATTCTGTCACTGTTCTTTGTTAAGTGTTTGATCACCACATTAGAGTTTTCATTGCCATTAATATGCATATATTGACTGATATCTATCAGAATCTCTTAAGAGTATAGGTCAGGTCTTATTAAAAGAAAAAAGAAGTACTGTAGTAAATCATTTCCATTTTGCATTCACTCTTTTATGTTTCACCGTCATGCCAGTAATGGAATATGGAGATATTTTATGGCCACAGGCCTCCTCCCAATGTCTTCATGCCTTCACTACTTAACATAAGCCTTGGGATTTATTACAGATCTCCAAATGATTTAGAGGGATTATTTTTGAGGCAGTTTTTATTAGGAAGATCCTGCATTGTATACCCTTAAATATAAAGTTTCAGAAAACCTAATGTAAGTTGCTGACTTCGGAAGTTTCACAGGGATCTATATTAAAAAGAAATTACCCTTTTCACCTGTGTTGTCCTCACTTCATGATGTTGCATGGCACTAAATAAAAACACTCTTTTTGTCATCTTTCACACTTAGATACCTCTTAGATTCTATCTACGGTGGTCAAGGTTTCTCATATTGTCATGGTTCTCACAGTGTTCTGTGAATATGTGCTGAGACAAGTGTTGGACAGTGTGAGAACCAGATCAGAATGAGGTCAAGGTGAGATTTTGCTGCTCTGGTTAAACAATGTTGTTCCGTACTCTATAATAAAGTAGGACAACTGAATGAGTTTCTTTTTACCTTTTGAAGTGACTGGACTTCCAGATGTTAAAGACAATCAACATGTAACACTGGTGAACTGGATCATATACAGTCATCCTTCTCTTCTGTGGCTTAACAAGCTTGACTTGTAAAAAGATCCCATTTGTTGATGCTTTCTCACTGTGGCCATCACAGGGACTAGCATTTCTGCAACAACATGCAGCTCCTTTCATTTAGTTTTTGGTTTAGTTTATTCATGACATTTTAATGTATTTATAAATATACAACATACCATATTTTGTCATGGATAGAACAAAGAGGCAATGCTTTAAATTACAGGCTGTAACGTACTGTTTATGTCATGGTGTCAGGCAGATATTTGCCATCTTGAGCAAATTTTTCCTCAAAACTGGAGGAAAACTTACATTTTATGTAAAAGCCTAACCTTCTTAACTTACATTAAAATTTGCTTAATATATCACTTTGACAAGCAAGCACACACCAATCATTAAAAAGAAACCTCTATAATAAATCATTTCCATTTTCCATTCTCTCTTAGCCATTTCAACTTCATGCCAGTAATGGAATATGGAGATATTTTATGACCTTGGGCCTCCTTCCAAAGTCTTCATGCAGTCCCTGCTTAACGTAAATTATTGAGATTTATTACAGACCTTCAGTCAGTTTGACTGCAGTGCCTGGCTGACTAATTTATTGGTACATGAGACCTTTGTAAGCTGGCATCCTGGTTGTGCTCTTAGTGTTTTCTTGATGTTGTTTGTGGTTTCAAGATTAATTTTTGTATGTCTCTTTGTGTCGTTTCTGTTTGTGTCTCTGAGGATCAAGCAGATTAAGGCAAACATACTTTTCTTAATGTAATTTACTGCACAGTAAGTTACAGTTGAATGACTTGGTGTCTCCTGGTGAATTTAAAATGATAAAGCTTAGACTCAGTAAGGTTCAGTCATGCAGTCTATGCAGGATCCATTTTTTAGGTTGGTTAAGATCATATTCGAGATTGCCATGTTTTGTTTTTGAAGCTGTGTCTAAATCAGGACTGCCCAAAGTCTTGCCCGCCATGAGGTTTGACAAGGCCTGTCAGATATTTGTCATAAATGAATCATTGTTTACACCGTTTTATTTTTGTGAGGTTAAAATACTCTTTGATATGTTGGATCCCTAATGATCTTGTGAACCTACGGGAGCCCCAAGAGGCAAGATGGACTTTGAAACTTTATCCTGGTAAAAAAAAAAAGGTCCACATATTTCTTATGTTAGAAACACAAGAGGGCTCCCCTAAAATCCAAATTTACATATTCAGACAATGGGTGTTTGCTTTAGGCCCCGGGGTTCCACTGTTAAGTTTCAGTTTTGGCCCTCCAACAGAAAAGGTTTTGGCAGCCCCTGATATAAATTAACTGCAACTTGTCTTTTTCATTCTCCCTTCAGTGTCCTACTATCTCCGGGCTATAAAAGAAACATCTTCGACAATATGTGAATGCTTTTATTTTGCTGAGTTTTGTGAAATGCTTGATATCACTTTCATGTATGTAGGCCAAATGTGAAGCTAATGCCAGCAGCCATTTAGCTTAGCTGCGCACAAAGACTAGTTAGAACCTTGCCTGGCTCTGTCCAGGTGACGTGAAACTACTGCCAACACCTCTAAAGCTTTTAATTAAGATGCTTTATCTTGTTGAATCATTTGTCTCACTTCAGGAGGCTGGACTTTAAAAACTGTCTCTACTTAGATAAAAAATGATAATGCGTGCAACGCTGCTGTAATTGCAAGACACGCTGTTTTATTGTAATGTTATGACTCCATTTCCACTCTTTATTAGTATGCATTCACAAAATTTAATTGGTGATTTTCCGTGTGTTGTCTGGAGGAGGACGCACAGAGCCTCCTGACGTTTGCACACAGGATCCTTAATAGGTTTACATCGCCTCAGTCCGCATGGCTCGATCATATGGCGAGTTATGTTGAAGAGTGCATGGTTCAGCGGGTTAGCATCCTTTGTCATATGGTGATCTGAGCCCTGTGAGTGTGTGAGATGAGCTGAGTCGTGCCTGTAGACATGAACACTCATCCCGTGGCAGAGGAGGGTCTGTACGGCTGTGGGGGTTGAGGAGGAACATGCACTGTTTGTGCCGTGTGGTTTTCCTGCTTTTATTATGTGCGGTTAGCGTGCATTTTAGGACGCAATGTGTTTGTGCGTGAGTGCATTATGTATCATGTTGGGATGTATACCTAACAGAACAGCAGCATGTGCAGTGAACATGTTAGTCGCTGATGATATGCGTGAACTATATGAGAAAAAGGAAACATACTACGGTGACTCTCTTTACAGCACAAATAAACTAAGATGAGTCAGAGATATTTATGGTCATCCCCAACGGCCTCTCTCCTCACTCTCTTTCTCTCTGTCTCTTCCTCTATCTCTCTATTCCTGCTCCTGCAGTCGAACATGCTGATGATTGGATAAATTGCTGGTTAATTGAGAGCGAATGGTTATCATTTGCCATTATATTTAACAAGCTTTTCACAAACCAGGAAGTGTCAATTTGCATAAATTTACTGTGCCTTGGAAAAGCTGCTGTCACATGCTGTATTACACGCTGGTTTCAGTATCTTTACAAGTATTACTTAATTACCGCTGTGGACCACACAAAAGGAACTATATAACTTTCTCTGTGATCTAGTTTTTTAAAATTATTTTAGTCAAACAACTGTAGACATACAATCAGTTATATATCAGTCGATAATAGTAATAAACAAATGCTGTAATAATGTCAACGTAACGAGAATGTGGCAGATCAATTAAAAGTCACAAGTGAGCAGGGACGTAAATCACTAGTTTCAGATAGTTTAACTACATGATACCAATTCTTTGGGCAACAATACAATATTTGCCGATATCACAAAGTTTGTAACAATACAATTTCGATTTGATTAGTTCACACTGAACACACTGAAGAATTTCTACAGTTAGTAAAGGTCAACACATTGTAAAGTGCAAACAGAAACAAGGAACAATGAATTCAGAAAGTACTGAAAATAAATGAATGGAATACATTTAAAAGAAGGAAAGAAAGGGGGTTAGAGTCACGAGGCTTTTAAGATCCTCCACTGTTACTCATTTGTGCCATGTATGCGTGCTGTGGACAATTCAAGGGAAACATACGCATATAAATAATATAATTTTTAAAATCTAAATTCACATAGAAAATGTGTCTACATCAGGGTACTTGTTTCATAGATCTTTGGCACACATGTACAATCGTCATTAGTACTCATTAACTGAAGCCCTATTCTACCACAGCAGCAGCATCACTTGGGCCTTTTGCTCTGTAATAGTCTTGAAAATGGTTCACTTGTCTCTCCGTCACTTTCCTTGCGTCCGCGTCTGAATCGCTCTGTTCCCTCCAGTCCCTCTGGCCCGAACTTGCTCTGTCATAGAGGCAGCAGCCGTAAGCTTAACTCAACCTTTTACTTCACGAACAAAGAGGCCCATGTCTCTTATTGTGGGCTAAGTGCTTCTCACAATCTGCAGTAAACTGCTGGGAAAACGAGCCCCACAGCCCTCTGTGCTCTTGCATTTATGGTGTCCGCAGAGAACACAGAGCGGGAGATTAAGGACTCCCTCAGGCGGAAGAGGTTATTATGTACAGTATATGATGTTATATATGTGTGTGTGTGGCTCTTTGCTTTTGTCTGCGTTGTGTATTAAAAAAGAACCCTGTGGGCATCCCGAGTGAAAAGTTAAATGAATGTTGTGTTGACAGACAGATATTATGAATACCCGCCTGTGTGCAGGGTTTTCGTTGACCTGCCTCATGCATAAAGGATGAAGAGGGCCTCTCTCTGGTTTCATATCTCCAGGGAGGTCCCAGGACTGTCCTGAACAGCTGACTCACCCGTGTCCACCTCCAGCATCTCACACATTTCACTGCACTAACATGCACACACCACCTTCACACAGCTACGCGTGCCTCTGCTGTCCGCTTCACTTCCAGTCGACCTCGACCTGATGGCTCGGTGTTCCCGTGTCCCGCCTGTCTTTGAAACAACCTGAGAAAGGCGCACTGCTGAGTTACATCACTGGGTCGAATCTCCACATGCCCTCTAAAAAGAGTCTTTTTGTTCAAAGTGTGCCAGTCCCTTTTTTCTTTGAGCATTTGCAGATACATTCATGCGTCAGTGAGTGAGAGATCTCGGACTGGTTCTCAAACTCAGCGGAGCTTTATTGGCATTGAAAACAGACGTTTAGATTGTCAAAGCCATTGTGAAATCAACAAATATGGAATAAAAATAAACATATACAGACAAGTACAAGAAATACATAAACTACTTTATATACTCCTAATTCTCCCTTTGCCCTTTTTCTCCCACAAAGGCACAATGCTGAGTTGCAAAAGATTACTGGCTGAGAAAGCTTGTGCAATTTATTCTAATCTGACATATTATTAATTTATATTCAAAGCAAGTAAGAACAAGATTTGTTTTTCTTCTTTAGGTACAGAATGTTGACTAGTTTGCTATGTTTTGTTACTGGCAGACTCAGAAGCAGAGGCACGAGGCTTGGTGTTAAGTAAAAAGGGTTTATTTCAACAATAAAGATGAATGACGAAGAGGAGGGCAGGCGGGTGGTGAGCAGGTGGTGATGAGTGCCAGGGATGAGCAGTCTCGCTGGTTATCTCACGGGAAGAAGCTGGCAACACAGGTGAGCTAGAGAAGGCACAGAGCAGCAAGCTGAGCGGAGAGACGCCGGAGATATCTGCGTGTGAACCAAGCAAAAAGTGGCGTCAAAAACACAGGCATCCACATAATATTCACACATGAGATCAAAAAATCACAAGATACTATACTGAATGATCGTGGAGAGTTACCGGTAGAGACGAAACAATCTGGCGCCGGAGTGAAGAGAAGATCATTATTATTTAGTGGCAGCACAGGTGATTCATCAAGTCATCTCAACTCTCTGCTGCAGCGGCAACACTACGCCTACGAGCACACACACACTGGGGAAGGAGCAGGTGAGAGGAAAGGAGGGGGGAAACAGGTACGGGAAAAAAACAGGGAAACGAAAACGAGGCACAACAAGGCTGACACAGCACATGCCGCAACATAGTTAATAAGATGGTACGGGCATGTCAGTGGTCAGCTGTCCATCCACTTTAGTGTTTGTGGTGTGTTCACCAGCAAAATGTTCAATCTTTTTTAAGGCCTTGCACATTTGGTTTGGCTTTAATCATAAAGTCAAACAGCTTTTGGCCCAGTCTTAACATGATACTAGATAAAAACTAAGAAATAGGTTTCCCATATTGTCATGGGTCTCACGGTGTTCTGTGAATATGTGGCGAGACAAGTGTTAGACAATGTGAGAACCAGATCAGAATGAGGTCAAGGTGAGATTTCGCTGCTCTGGTTAAACAATGTGGGTCATCATGCAGCACACCTGAATGAGTGTTTACATAAAAATGCAACAAATATTTTGTCACGGATAAAACAAAGGGCAATGCTTTGAATTACGGCCTGCAACGTACAACATATACTGTGTCTTTAATTTGTAGTCCACTCTGCCTAGGACTACAATTCCCTTGATGTTTAGCCACAAAATTCAAGTGATTGACACAAGTGTTCTGCATTAAGGCTAATCAAGGGATGAACCTCTCACAGTACAGAAACCTCTTGCTGTGTGTTCAAGCCTTGAAGAAGGTCTCGAGGCTCTCGCACGTTAAACAGATTTTCGCACAGAGTCAGTGTGCGGATGCTTTTTTCTGTTCCAGTTTTTGATGTTTTATGGCTCCAGCTTAGTTTGATAGCTGTGTTTTCATCCCCTATTTTTGAATCTCCACTGTCATGGTACACAAAAAAACAACACTGTAGATCACTGCACATATTTGACCGTAAATATGTTGCCTTTTTCTTCCTTCCCGACACCAGTGATTGGGGTATGATTGCTGCTGAATTATTATTGTAGGCCTGGTTCAGGTAAACCTCTTTGTAAACGTGATAAACTACATACAGAGAATGAAAACTGAATTCTCACATTTCTCAGTACTACAGCGTTGGATTGAACTGTTCACTTCAGGTTGATTTTCTTGTAACGTTGTATTTGTGTGTATTGTCCCCCCAACACGCTGTATTTATACCATGCTCCTGCTGTTTCATGATAATCAATCATATCTTGTCCCTATTAAAGAGCTTCGTTTGTCTTTTTTCTGTGTGTCTGCAGGAAACAGTTGAGTATGCCTTCCTCATCATTTTCACAATCGAGACCTTTCTGAAGATTATCGCTTATGGTTTGGTGATGCACCAGAACGCGTACGTACGAAACGGTTGGAACATGCTGGATTTCGTCATTGTCGTCATTGGGTGAGTCCTCCAGTTTTATTTCAGTGGATTAATTTTCACTTATACATAGTGTGTATTGTTTTTTAACTAACACATCACCTGCCGTAGCGGCCATCATATCAGCTGATCTTTTGCGGGGTTTTTTGGGATGTGCACTTTGATCTCAGTTTGACAGTTTACAGTGTTTCTGAGAGAGGCAGTCAGTGTTAAAGTTAAAGTTGGTTAAGCCTCTGCTCCAAGCGGCCAAGTGCTAATAGAGACCCTCATACACCCACAGTATATGACCCAGAAAAGACAGAGAGAATAAATCAGAGCTTTACCACCACTGGAGTGAGTCACCATCTCTCCATACTTCATCTCTTCTCCAGCGCTCCCTCCGATCTCTCCCTCTCCTCTCGCTGACTGTCTTTCGCTCACACTCTCCCATCCTCCTTTGCTTTGTCTCTGCGGCACGTTCTTATACTTCCCCCTTCCATTTTGATCCCTCAAATTCATTCTTTACACTTCCCCACCTGACTCTGCCCTCATTCCCATCTCCTGCACACTCTGCTCTCGTTATCTTCATCCTCATCGCTGCTTGTCTGTTCTCCATCTCCCTCTTTCCTCTCTCTCTCTCTCTCTCTCTCTCTCTCTCTCTCTCTCTCTCTCTCTCCTTCCTCTCTCTCCTCTAGCACACACAGTCCAGTGAGTAGCTGGGTCAGATCTCTGTCTGCGTGCAGCATGCAGGGTTGATTTGCCATGCAGTCAAATGCAAAGACGGCTGCTCCTGCTATGAAGACTGACTGTTGCTGCTAAATCATTGAACTGCCTCACTAAAATATTTGCTGCCAGTTTCTGATGTCAGAATATAGCTGTGCCAATACGGCTCTGAAAGGGCTATATAAATTCACGTCGTAGGTCAAAGTTCACTCCGTTTCCCAGCTGGCTTCAATGTTTTCGTGTGTCTTGTAAATACAACCTCTGTTAAACCATAACGTGACCTGCTATAATCTATAAATATAGATTATAGCAGGTCACGTTATGGTTTAACAGAGGTTAGATAAATGGTCACGGGCGCTTGATGATTCAGCTGTGGTTCATTGAATGCTTCAGTGCTCTCCACAGAGAGGAAAGTGTTAAAATGCAGCAAAAATATTGAAGGCTTGTAAAGTTTAATACAGTAAAAAGCCTTTTTTTCTTTTTCTGATGAAAACAAAGTCAAATACAAGTGTGGCGTAATGTATTAAAAACACAACTGTATTAAAAGGACGTGGGTGTCAGAAATGCAAATTAGGTTTGCAGCAAAGAAAGGCTAACAGTAAGGTCACATTTAGTGAATTTCAGACAACATTTTTTAGGGTAGCTAGAGGTGACTAATTATGAAACAGGAAACACAACGTACAAATAAGGCACTCTTAAACCTGCATAAATACATATTTTTATATTAACAATGGGCTAAATGACTATGTGTAATTCTAAAGGGTGAATTTCCTGTGTGAAAACTGTAAACGAATAAATTCCCTTATCTGTAGTCCCCTGCAGCTTTAGGGAGCATTTTAATGTCTTTCAAAAGGTGCAAGAGGTACAAGGTAATTCGTCGTCATACAACATAGGATTTCATAACGAAATGAAAGTTCATAAACACCTTCATGCTACATGAATTAAAGAAGATATACACAGTTATTAATATACAAATGTACATAACGCGTAGAGCATCTTTTGAATTTGAGTTGGAGTAATTGTAAACGGCAGCAAAACGATGTGATGATAACGTGTTCCGCATCTTCATATCAAAATATCTTGGAAACACTCTCCATCCGCTACGACTGTGTGTGAGCAATAAGCATCAGTGTTACAAACACAGAGTCCAGCTCTCCCCGTCCCACTGTCATCCTGCGCTCTGTCGGCTCAGAACAATGTCTGCCCGTCAAGTGCGACAGCTTGATCCGAGATGTTGTCGTGGAGACAGGTCTCTGTGGTCACAACAGTCTGATTCCATGTTGTTTGTCTTGCCTGAGTCCCGTTTGTCCATTTCCTTTTACTTACTTTAGCAAGGAGCAGCCTTATGCTAGATTGGCACGATTCTTATTCCACCTTGCATCTATAGGGGGATATCACATTCATTTTTATATATTTGTTGTGCAGTTTTATACATTTTGATGTACATTTTCCTAGTTTTCTATTTGACAGTTGCTTTCATTCTTGTCTGTACAGTGTACAAATCAACTGATAGACTCATGAAAGAGTTTGTCACAGCCTGGCCCTTAGGCTTTGGCAAAGGCGAGGTACAGAAAGCAGATTCTTTCAAAAAATATAATAAAGTATGGAAGAGCCAGTGTAAGTCAGTAATCAGTGATGCGGGCATGTGTGGGTGCTTATGAACATCTGTAACAAAACAAAACTATAGCCAAGCTACGGTGGGACAGGGGAATCTTTCATTAAGGAAGGAGGTGGTGTTAAGCTTTTTAAAGAGAACCACACAGGGTGTAGGTGTGGCTGCCAGAAAAGAAACCCCCAGCAAAACAGGAACGGGAACACCTAGTGGAGGGGTCATCACATGTTTCCAGAGTCTGCTAATTGATTTTTTTGTGACGGACAGAAAGCAGTTGGAAAACAAATGTTATATCTGATGGTTTGCAAAATGACTGAAAAGAAGAACATGTGATCCGTAGTAAACAGGCTAAACCCACTTGTATGATTCCTTAAACAGTGAGGAGATGCGTCCCTTTTATCAGAGCGGCTCCTCTCAGTTATGTTCAGTACAAAGATGTCGATATGTGATGGGAGGTTTTCTGTTGAACATGACTGAATGAGTAATGAAACCCCAGTGGCAGGCGGTCAGTCTTACAGCTGTGACTCAGTATAACATAAGTCTGAGCAGACTGCGCTGATACGCCCTCAGAACTCCTTCCAGCCCCTATCGGCAGCTTCATTCACCGCTTTTTAGTCCACAGCTTTGATGTGATGTGTCGAGATGATTTCCCTCTTGGCTAGGTGAGGAATATCTAGCTGACTGTGATGAAGTGTCCTCTCTCTTGATAGAAGATTTGTTCACTTCTGATTTCACTTTTGTGACTACAGAAGGAAACAGTTCTCGATATATCTGTTGTATGATGCAGTGCTGTGAAACAGTAGGTACCTCCTTCCTGAGTTCTTCTACTTTTTGCATATTTGTCACACTTCATTATTTCAGATGAGCAAAATATAAGACGACAACCTGAGGAAACCAAATACAGCTTTTTTACGTGATCATTTATTGAAGGAAGAAAGTTATTCCACCTATATTCCCCATGGGAATAAAACAGTGATGTGCGATAATCGATAAAAAGTGTTATATTATGGAGTATTTATCAGTATTCTTTTTAAAGAACAAAAATGTGAAATTATTGTTATGTTATTGGTACCAGCCATGACAAGCAAGTAATTATCAGTCTTTATGTTTTGAATCAAGAAACAAAACATTAAAACATGACTCTAGGGACTGAAAGCAGACCTGTACCTGATGACCTCAGGGGTCTGGATGGTTCATAACGTGGCAGCACATCAGAAATGTATTTTGGCCCGAAACCATTGAGTGCTTTATAGACCAACAACAGGATTTTGAAATCTATTCTTTGACTGACAGGTCAGGTCTTAACCCTGTGAAAACTGACCTCCGGTAGGCGACCCCAAACTGCCCCAGGGAGGTTGTTTTTTGCATGGTAACCCTGTTTAAATTGATCTAAAATAAATTGGATAATGTTGATGAGTTACATATACGTGCGGTGGAAGATGTACAGAAAATGCGCTGTGGCACCAGAGGAACCAGCCGTTGATAGTTCAAGTCAGAGGGAGATCGAGAGAAATAGGATTTAATATTAAAAAAATATTCTTCATTTACATGTTGTTTGTTATATATGTTTTATTCAGATTCAAAAATGTCATCGGTCATTGTTTAGTGACTCACAGCCCAGATTGTACACATTATAGGCATATGAAGCATTTTAAGACACTCCAAGAATACAAGAGCTCAAAGGGTTAAAAGATACTATAAATATATGGAACCTACACCAGTCAAGTGTTCAGTGACCAGTTTTACATCATCTCTTAACCACGCATTGTATTTCATATATCTGTAGACTTATAAATTCAACTGTATCCCGTTGATATCAATATGGTTTGTGGGTGGCTGTAAAGTAAACTGATGACGCATCCTTCGTTATAGTTCCACAGCTAAATAATAGGTTGAGGGATCGTTATACACACACACACACACACACACACACACACACACACACACACGTATATAAAAACATATGCTTAGGTTATTATATAGGTTCAACACATTGCACTTGTTGTTACATGTGCTTACTTTTAGATCACATTAACGGCATTAACCACAGAGTAACCACAACTTATCAGCTCTTGAGCGTAATATGATATGTTGTTGTTGATACAGTTAATTCAGAAAGTAAGTGTTGGAAGATTAGGCACACCAAAGTAAAATCATTTTCTTTAGTCTGTAGCCCATCGGGTAAATTAGGTCTCCAAACTAACATTAGTAAAGGTGTTAATAATGAGATGTGAAAAAAACAAACGTGCATTGTAGATGAATGAAATGTATACACCTTAAAATAACGATCATGAAAAACAAATAGTACTGTAAAGTGATTGTAAACACACATTATGATTGATTCTAAAGTCTGTGTGAGATGGCATCTCAATAAGATCATATAAATCTGTACCTGATGGTTGTGATACAGTTATATGTGTGTGTGTTAATCCAATTTTTGTTGTAAGAAAAATGCACCTCTTGGGTACTGCTTGAGAAACCATCTACTTTTAAAGTGTAAAGATTAAAAAATGATATTATTTAGGACTCTGACAGATGATTATTTTCATAATCTGTCATTGTCTTTATGAATCAACTGGTTGTGTTGCCTTAATATATGACAAATAAAAGCAGCAAATCCTCCCATTTGGACGCTGGAACGGCCAAATGTTTTGCACGGCCGTCCTTGAAAATGGACTAAAACAATGAATCGACTGTCGGTTGTCAGATTGTCTTCCTTGGCAGACTAATAATGTGCGTTTCTTCCTTTGTTTTCTGACAGACTCTTCAGTGTTGTCTTGGAGCTATTGACCAAAGAGGAGAAGGTAGAAGCCGAGGGAGAAGCTCCCCATCCTTCAATGCACGGGCACGGGGGTAAACCAGGTGGATTTGATGTTAAAGCCCTTCGAGCCTTCCGTGTGCTGCGACCCCTGCGGCTGGTCTCAGGAGTACCCAGTAAGTGCTGAGACGTGCTGAGCTCCACATACCAGTGTAACCAGTGTAACCCGATTCTTAAGATCCACCACATATTTTCCCTTTATGTTATATGTGTAATGTTGTCAGTCGTGATGAGCCCCAGTGAATTGTAGGTTGAGAGGTCACACATGACGAGTCCAGATGGTCGATGTTCCGTCCCCAGGGACTGTTTTCAAAAACATCTCTTCAGCATCTACATCAGCGCCCTGGAGACATGAGCTGTGGCTGTAATAGAAACAAACAAACTCAGAGTAAAACACTCCTGACACCAACAGTATATGTGGTTGTAGATGTGCTGATATATACACACTGAAACCGGTACCACATTTGTAGAGAAAGGGGTCAAATTGTATAATTACAATCAATAAATTGTAAATTTATGGTTAATTGAACTTTAGTCAATAGTTTATTTTAATTTTAACAAACAATGAAATGCTCTATAAACCATTTATTAAACAATTGTTTATTGTAAAGTTGGAACTGATGTTTAAAATATTTTCTAAATGGTTGATAAATACTGTGTCGTTCTTCTGTAAACATTTTCTGGATCAATTGCTTAATAAATGGTTTATAAATCATTTTATTTTGAAATAACAGTGAATTAACTACACGATCATCATGACCAAGGGATTTCATGCAAACGATTTTATCGTTCTCATAGTCGCCACGAGTTCTGATAGTAGCTTGCTTGCTTCTTCTCCTTCTCCCTTCCCTCCTTTGTCTCCTTCTCCTTCTTCTTCTTCCTCTTCAATACCAGTATGTCACGACACCTCTAGAAATAACCTTTAATTACTGTTAAATTTAGCATTTATTAAAGATGGCTACCGATAAAAAGATTTTTTTCCACCTGTGGGAAAAACATACAGGAGGCTAGATTGCATTCATACTGTACGTTTTAAATCCGTGTTTGATGCCTCATACAGCCTGTAAAAAAGATTATCCAGTTGTGATTACTAAATGATGCATGGCCAAACTACCTGGATTCATCAACACATCAAGCATCATGCAGGATTAACCACTGGACCAAACACAAGAGTTCATGTCTTTCGTGCAGTGTTGTTTAATGTGATTATATTCTTCCTTGCTTAGGTTTACAGGTGGTGTTGAACTCCATCATTAAAGCCATGGTCCCTCTCCTTCACATTGCCCTCCTCGTCTTGTTCGTCATCATCATCTATGCTATTATCGGCCTGGAGCTTTTCATCGGTAAAATGCACGCAACCTGCTTTATTCCTGGCTCAGGTAAGGTCCTCTTGATTTTCTGCTTCACATGTAATGTCAAGTCATCTTTCCAGTCTACACATCTTGTATTTTGACTACCGTAAAAGCGATTCTAACAAACATTTTTTAACTAGTTATCTAATGTTCAAAGTAGCCGGGTCTTAAAAATACTGCCCATCATCACAAGGACATGCTCCTACAGTTTAGACTCCCTTCAAATAAACCTGGTGGCCGCCGGCCAGGTTGTGCTCTCCTCGGGGGGCTACTTAGACTCTCCTTGTGCACGGTGCCGCTCTGCATGTTCATTAAAGAAATACCGACTGAAACCACAGCAGCTTTCTACAGAACCTGCACATGAGGAGGGAGGCGGTCACATTACACTTACACGCCTCCAGGTCGACCTTCCTTTAAGGTTTGAAGTGTGCGTTGCTGTTGGTCATAGGAAGAAATGATACTGATGCCAATTAATCAAGCGCACCTATTTTCTTAACCAGTATACATTTGCAGTAAAATGGGATAAAGTAAAGAACATACCATTCCATACACAGTTTTCTTTCTTCTCCGTCTGTAGACGCGTTAGCAGAAGAGGAACCAGCTCCGTGTGCGATCTCAGGGCACGGGCGCCAATGCCCCATCAACGGCAGCGAGTGCCGGGAAGGCTGGCAAGGTCCCAACGGTGGCATCACCAACTTTGACAACTTCCTGTTTGCCATGCTGACGGTGTTTCAGTGCATCACCATGGAGGGCTGGACAGATGTGCTGTACTGGGTGAGTGCTCCCGCTCTGCCCTCCCAGTTCAACTTCCTGTGACTGTCACACGCCTGCAGCTTAAATGTCTCCTCGGATCAGACACACGGCAGTAATGAGAGTGACATTCTGACGATGAAGCTGCTGATCATTCCCCGAGGCACCTCTTATCACTCTGATATGATTGATTGACTAAATGATTGAGTGCATGCAACAACTCCCAATAACAACATGATGCTGTCCTGGCACTTAAACTATCCTTTCAATATCTGCATCTGAAGAGAAAGCTACTTTTGTCTAACTTTTGTTCCGCTGTTCTTTACCTTTAACCACTGATTTCACTCTTTTCTTTCTCTCTTCCCGCTGCTCTTCTGCCTCTGTGGTGGTGCCTCCTCCTCCAGATGAATGATGCTATGGGCTTTGAGCTTCCATGGGTGTACTTTGTCAGTCTTGTGATCTTCGGCTCCTTTTTCGTGCTTAACCTGGTTTTGGGTGTGTTGAGCGGGTAAGCCTTCCTCTCTTTGCAGACAGAGACCTCCTGCTTGGTTTCAGGCTCGAGGCTCTCTGTTCTTGTATACTTTTCAGTTTGTTAACCGGCTACTTTCTGGCTCCTGTAGGTCAACGACGCCATCGGATGGGAAACACCTTGGATTTATTTTGTTAGCCTGATCATACTGGGCTCCTTTTTCGTGTTAAACCTTGTGTTGGGTGTGCTGAGTGGGTAAGAGGCAACGTGTGCAGTGGGTTTGGTCTGCAGTATTCAAAGCTCAGTGTTGGGAAGGTTCATTTCTTCAATGTAATCGGTTACAGAGTACTAGTCACCTTTTTAAAAATGTTATTGGTAACCTTACTATTTTAACAACTTTTTCATGATAATGTAACATATAACATTTGATTACTTTTTCATTACATCATAACAAATTAGACAATAAAGCACAAAAAAACACAAGTATGTACCAACAAAATACAGAGCCAAATTACCTCTTTAAAACACAGATATCAATCAAATCAACCATCAGTCAAAGCGAGCAATGCCCTATTAGCAGACGAGAGGCGGTGCAAATTTAAACTAGAGAACTGATCACAATCAACACACAGACTTTGAGGGCATACTGCTCAATGAATGGAGCCTGTCCAGATGTAGAGACAGCTCCTGGTAGTCCATCCTACAAAGCCCCAGCAGCAGCCATTTGAAGCAAATTCAACATAGTGGTCACACCGTGTAATAACAGCATCACGTGATGTACTGGAACCCAAAAATAATTTTCCTAAAAGCATACATTACAAAAGAAGTGGCTGTAAATCTGTGGATGCATTTTTTATTTTTTATTTTTTTTGTCACAACCTCTGCGAAATGATTCTTTTCACTGTCAGAATTTGATTCTTTCAGTTCAATAATATTTGAAAAGTCTAGAAGAGCTGCATGATTAAATAATTTTATTCCCACAACACAGAAGATCTGGGTAATTATTTGGATAAAAGAAGGCATTCCTGCACTGTGAATTTTTTTGTTTTCCTCGGTAACTGTGACAAATTACATTTACGTTAATAATGTAATTAGATTACATGGAACCAGTTACATGTGAATAGTTACCTCCCAACACTGGCAAAGTGTGTATGCAGTGATTTATTTATTACTGGAATTACTTGCTGTGTAGTGTCAGCCTTTACAAGCAGTGTTTCCCACATATAGATGTTACTTGGGAAGGTCGCCCAGGTATATCAATGGCTGCTCGAGTACATTTTGTGACCCAGTTTAGCAAATTTTTCTTTTGTTGTTTATCCGTCCGAGAGCCAATCTGTGATCGACTAGCTAGTGGACAGTCTGCCCTTGATCTGCCCCTGCTGTCTACAGGAATTCGAACATGCTCTGCAGATAGAGAGGGAGATGTCCTCTGGTATTAAATCTCTCCTGTAATTCCTGTAATGTCACCCCTCCTACTTCATCTAGGCCTACTTATTGCTGTTATTTCATACAAGCTCACAAGCGCACCTGGTTGGTGTGATGTCATTTTGTTTCACGTTGGTTTCAATTGTTCCGCCAACATCAAGCCTCCTCCACAGTCAGCTCACCTGCTGTTGTGACAACAGAATCGGGGGGGGGATCAAAAATGCGAGGTTTGTTTTTACTTTATAAAACATACTGTTGGTGAAGAATACTGGTAATTCTGAAAAAAGATGTGGGAAACAATGAAATTAGTTTATTAATGATTAATTATTATTAATTTATATGCTGCAGATTATTGTGATGTCAGCCACTCAAATGCATAGATCCTAATAATCTTAAACAAAAATATGGAGTTATTAAACCCGTTCTGCACTGGGACCTCGAGATGAATGTATATTCTCTCTCAGTCGTTCTTCCCTGACCTTTGTTTGGCGCCAAACTATCACGTCCTTTCTGCGGCAACTGCAAAGTGAGCGTTTCCTCCACCACCCCTTCCTCAACCCACCCAACCTCCTGAGAGAGAAATTAATCTTATTCCTCGCCCTTCACTCCCTCTGCGCTCCTAAGCTCTTTCAGACCCCCGTTTGCTTTCCCAGCTCTGTGGAGTGGGGGTGGGGTATACAGTAGAATTAACTCTGGATGGTTGACCAGCCAGCAGAGCCTGATGTTTCTATTTTTTGTATTTTTAAAAAGCCAACGAGGTTAACACAATCATCAACTCAGATGCTCTTAGACGCTGGCTGCTTGAGACGGACATCATTTTTTATCTGTATCGACTTTAGAAACACAGTTTGAAAACCTGCTTTGTTTCTATGTTTGACTTTTTCCATCATCACAGCTTAAATCCACATTTTTCTCAGTAATGACAATTTCCCAGCATGCACTGAATATATTTACCTCCTGCCTTCTGAATACGGATTGCAGCTTCCACAGTCGTTTTATGTAATGTATCAGTTTAGACGTTGCCGATTCTTGAAACCATCTGTCTACTTAAATTGCCTTTTGTGTATGATTAAGATGCTCCCCTGAAGGATAAGCTACTGTACCGTTGGGCTCTAAATATAGTGCTGTTGTCTTTCAAAGGTGTACATCTCCCTCCAGTGGCTAAGGTTCACAAAAACACACAAGGCACTGAGAGGTTGTGATTGAAGCATGTGATTATGTAGAAAATGATATGGACAAAGATGCAGATGATTTTGTGTGTGGAAAAAAATCATATTGTTGTTTGCCGTGAAAGTAAGTTTGTCTTTGTTTGTGTGTGTGTGTGTTTTTGGTTTGTTTTTTGTTTTTCTCCATGTGTGCTTCTGCAAACCCAGAGAGTTCTCCAAGGAGAGAGAGAAGGCCAAAGCTCGTGGAGACTTCCAGAAGCTGCGTGAGAAGCAGCAGCTGGAGGAGGATCTGAAGGGCTACCTGGACTGGATCACTCAGGCTGAGGACATAGACCCCGACAACGAAGATGAGGCCGATGAGGAGAGCAAGCGCAACCGTAAGCACCTTCCCCCCAACCCTCCCTCCTTCATGCGGTGAAGATTAATGCTGCGCCGTCGTCGCATGCGCCCTTCGATACAGCAAACTGATCGAATCTGTTCCCGCTATATTGAGAAAGACATCAAGCGGGGTGCATTACTGTTGGCTTGACAGGGGTTGTGATTTCTGCAACTATAATTAGGCCGTATGTTTAGAGTTTGAACTCCAGAAATCTATAATGTGTCTTTGTGGGAGTTTTGAAAAAATGGAAAACACAGTGGATCAGCCAAGAAGTCATTTTTCTCTGGAGGAGAAATATTTATCCCATAACGCTGTCTCTCATTTCCCCAGATGACGGGTCGGTCACGAGACGCATCAGGCACAGATACAGACGGCATTCATTAGGAAAAATGATCCGACACTCTAAAGCATCGCACTCGTCTGCTTCAAATTCACACAATAATGCAGGATGACATTCGCCAGAGAGGAGAGAAGCTCAACTTTTTCCACCAACAGCGTCAATAGTCCAGAATGCAATTATTCTGTGGGTCTGATTAAAGGGTCACTCCACCAATTTTACATATTAAGTGTGTTTACAGGTCTGGACTAGTACTACCCCATGTGTGAAAAAAAAGTAGTATAGAGCCTTTTGAGGCTCCAGAGGAAGCTGCATGTAATCTGATAACTTGCCTCCAGTGATGTCACTCAGTGGCATTGTGGGTAATGTAAGCGAAAGGTTTTGAAAAGCAGCCCACTGGTCTATCACTGTGCTGCAATAACACTGTTAGACTCATTATTCTTCTTCCATTTTCATAAACTGTTGCCTACATTACCCACAATGCAACTCAGCCACTGGTTGACATCACTGGAGGCTATATAGAGATTACATTCAGCTTCCTCTAGAGCCACAAACGGCTTTATAGTGCCTTTTTTCACACATCAAGTAGTACTCTCACACACTATTATGTGTAAAATTGGTCAATTTAGCAAACATTAACTCTGGGAATTGTAGTTAATCAGCTGAAGCAGTAACAAACTCAAAATAACTCCAGTTTACATTTCATTAACAACTGATGGTAGAATTTTCCGCTAAAAATGCAAAATTAGCGATGATATTAGTGCTACAACCGACAAGATCTGCATTCTTGGCCATATGCAGATCAATGCACACACACAAACGCTGAGACACACACACCTGCACGTGGACATAGAGGCATGTATTAACAAAGAGAGAAGAGACCTAGATAAACACATGAAAGGTGTTTTGCCGCAGAGCCGCACGGACTGCTTTATCTTCACGCTCAATGTATGTCACTGATGGAAGTGGAGCACGCCGTGAGCACCACGAGAGTTTATCTGAGAAGGGAAAAAGAAAAAAAAATGATATTACTTGAGCAGTCGGAAAACTCTTAATCCAAATCCTCTTTATATAAGCAGCACACATGATGCAGAACAGAGAAACTGCGACTGATACACCTTATAGTTTGAGCGTACAGTAGGATCTCTGCACTCCGTGTGCTCATTATGTTCTCCCCTCATCTTTCCCTCTCCCTCCTGTCTTTTCCTCTTCTTCATGTATAAAGTCCGATGTTTAGTTTTCATTGCAGCAAACATTTAGAGAGGCTCCTGAGTAAAAAGCTGTGGAGGTTACGAGGAGGCAGGTCCATACTGCTTTTTCTTCAACATCCATCCCGGCTTTTGGTGTGTGTCGCCTCGTCACCTGCAGGCGCTTCCAGTGACTAACAGCTCTCCATGTTGTTCTTCTGCCCTCCTCAGTGTCCGCGGCCCCTGTGGCTCCTGCTGCTCTTGTCATTGTTGGATATTGATATTTTGAATACTGTTGTTGTCCTGTGGTGCTTGTCTGCTCTGACCCATTTTGATAGCAGCCCATTCTCGCCCTCCCCCTTCCCCCCATGTCCCTCTGCTGTGCCGTTGTGTCTGAATGCATGGACTTGCATGCATTACACATGAAGGGGTGACTCTGGCTGACCTTACTGAGAAGAAGAAAGGAAGGTTTGGGTGGTTCAGCCAGTCGTCCGACACTCATGGTAAATCCTGTGCTTTCCCTTCAGTGTTCTCTTGCTTTTGTGTGTGTGTATGTGTGTGTGTGTGTGTGCGCACCTGAGAGTGTGTGTGTGTTTGATGCTCAAATTAATTTCATACAAAAAATGTTTTCAGTTTTCTGTCAATAGAGTTTTTTGTTTACAAATATGAACATTTTAGGTGTTGAGTTAAAGATATGATATGTTACATTTCTGGATAAAATGTCAGATAGACTTTTTTTTCTTCTTTATTTTACTGAGTTGTGTACTTATATGGTCCCAAATGTTTCCAACAATGTTTAAAAATCTGTAATTTTATTCGAGGTGCGTTTCATTTTCTCGCCTGCTGTTCTAACTTCAGGGCAAACATTAGATGATACATCGGAGTGAGAAAGGAGGTCAGCAAACATGACTAAATAAAACATAAAACTTTTAAACATTACCTCATCTGTGAACATTTCTGCCCGAGTTACGTCAGATAGATTTTCATCGGCAATGGTGGCTGATAAATAAGGAAGGCAAAACTCTCATGATCCCACACGACTTCAAGACATCAAACTACTTTGTTTTAGGTAGTTTCCATTGAGAGCAGCAGAAATCTTTATTACCATTACAACAAACGTTGTTAGGAACTTGCCTTAAAGAGCTCATAGTGTAGCAATTTACATATATTAATAACTTTTTAAATGGCCAATATAATATATGTTTATATATAAGAACATACTAGAAATATACAGAATGCTATAAGTATGAAAGAAGAGCTAAAAACTAAATCCCTGTGTGAAAGGAAAGTTAAATAAACTACACATATGCAAATATGCAAAATAATATAAATAATACAAAAAAACAAAACAAAATCAACATGTACCTTAAAGGGCAGAGGTTAAAAATGTGTTGTTTTAATCACCGTGCTGCTGCCTTGCTTGCCATCTTGCGCAAAAAAAGGAAAAACTCGAATGATACTTAAAAGAGCGCATACGTCCACCAAGGCCCAACAGTGACCTGTTCGTACTCACTCATAGACGCCAGCCACCTAAATACGCCTGATTTTTTTCATCAAGATCACGCATTATTCCCAAAGAAATCATCAAAATTGTCAAAAAAGTCTCTATCTCACAATGTTAAAGAAAGTGAGAAAAGATTCCTGGATCTGCACCAAAGGTTAATGGGGTTTATTCTGGGCCATCCAAGTTTCAGGGAAAACTGATCAGTAGTTTTTGTGTAATCCCGCTGACAAACCAACGAACGGACAAAGATGAAAACATAACCTACTTGGCAGAGGTTAAAAAAAAATTAAACATCAATGATTCTATCAGTGAGGAATCGTTGATTATAAGTGAGTAGATTTTTACTTAAACCTAAAAGATAAATCCAAAAGGTAAGCAGCAGTTACAGTTGGAGCATCCTGATTGACTGCTGAGTGAGTCCGTGTGTGTGTTTGAGTGTGTGTCGTGTGCAGCCTAATGTAATACCTCATCACTGTGTGCTTTACTAGTGTGTTTATCCCGTCGTGTCCGAGCATCACAGCCTTTTCCGTTTTCTTTTCCCTTTTTTCCTGCCTGTTTTGTTCCTGTGAACGGTCCACTGGTTCTAAATTTTAAAAAAGCCCATCATTTACCCATTAAATGAGTTTAATATGGAGTAGAAATGCAGCTGCGTTTGATAGCAGGCACGCCCCGTTTCCTTCCCCGTTTCAAAAGCAGGGGCTCAGTGTGAATATAGGAAACAGGGCTAAACCCAGATCACTACTCCAGCAGTCAGCACTATTTTCAGAGCTGAGAGCTGTCCGACCACTCAGGAATCAAAGCCAACACGTCTTCATAAGCTAAGCGCTAGCACACACGGCGCTCCCTCGTACGAGTTAAAGCACTGAGACGTTTCACACAGTTAATCATCGTCTGTCTGCACCGATAGTCTCTCCAAAGCGCTGGCAGTACTCTGAGCGTAGCATTTCAGAGACAGCTTTAAGAGCTCTGTCCTCGTCGGCCTGCTCCCTTCTTTCCCCTCTGCTCCTCATTGTCTGCATCAGTCAGCCCTCGTCGAGCAGCTGTCCACTCGCCTGTCCCGTGTCAGCTCCCTTTCAGCACTTGGTAAATGATACTAATGATGACAGTGATGCACAGCCACAGCGCTTAGCTCCTTCCTGTCTATGAGGGCCAAAGTTTTTTGGCTCCAACATGGCTTTGGAGATGAAAAATAAAACAATTTTCTTCTTTTAAAATCAGGAGTAAATGATTGTGATGCACTTGAATATATTTTTTGGAGTGTAATCATTTTTATCCTTGCTGGTTCCTTTATCTTCTTTCTTCGTTTTTTTTTTTTTTTGAAAAAAGAATACCAGGCAGAATAGTCTGATGTGATGCCGGCAGTCTCCGTTTTATTTCTTTTCACACTTCTTCCCCCCGGGATTCACTGCACTGTGTTTCATCTGGAGAATCGTGTGCCACTGCGCATTGCATGTGATTATTTTTTTTGTAAATGTCTTGCTTTTTTTTTGCTGCCGCAGCGAGCGTTCCAGCCAGCGAGACAGAATCTGTGAACACTGAGAATCAAAACGGGGAGGATGAAAAGACGCCGTGCTGCGGACCTCTGTGGTGAGAACGCACATCAATCCTTTTAAAAATCACGACCACTGTTCTTACTTTGAATTACAGCACGTCAGATTGCTGTCGCTTGTGGTGCAACCATTTCTACAAAGTTCAGTTTGAAGATCTCGGACTCTCTGTCACCAGATTTATCCTCAACTTTCTTACCTTTTGATGTGTGGTGAAGAAAAATGGTTAAAACAAAAAACTCAGCTCCATGTTTGTGTTGTCTTCCTGTCCTGAAATGCTTCTGACAGGTTTTATCTGTCAATCTTTGACGAATTCTTCTTTCTTTCAGTCAAAAAATTTCAAAGTCAAAGTTCAGGTCAGTACATCTATGGGTCTGTGTCTCTGCATGATGCTTATAGTTTATTACTACGGCGTGCGTGCCTGCATTAGATTATACAGATTTTATTTGCTAGTGCTTGCCTTTCATTTTACTGTATTTTAATGAGACTTTACTGGGGATGATAAATCAACAGCTTCTATAAAGTCAGCATAAGGTATTTTTTCAGAGAATACTCTTACGCAGTATTTTTCAGCTCATTTACTGTAAAGTATGACTTGCAAAAAATACATCGATGCAGTCCCCCTGTGGCTGATCCCCCGTACTCCTCTGCATTCGTATTATTAATGGAAACAGACCGTAGTGATTTCAAAGTGAGTCATGCTGTACTGACCGTGATTTCTGCTCCTACAGTCGGCGCTGGCGCCGCTGGAACAGGTTCTGCCGCAGGAAGTGCCGACTGGCTGTCAAATCGGTGCCTTTCTATTGGCTGGTCATCATCCTGGTGTTCCTCAACACCCTCACCATATCATCAGAGCACTACAACCAGCCTATGTGGCTGACTCAAGTGCAGGGTATGAACGACACATTAAAGTCTAATTACCTAATTTATCTGTTTCCTTTGTTAGTAGGATGTCTGTAAGAAGTACTAAGACATTTCAGTGAACTGATGCACTGATTTTGTTTTTTAACAAAATTTACTGTTTTATCATGATCACTTCACTTGTTAAGGTTAGACATGAAAGGTCCAAAGGAGATCTTTACTAACAAAGCTGAAAGCCAAAGTGCAAGGCAGCAGAATGACGGGCAAAGGAGTATTCATGGAGACTTAAATACACAGGGCTAATTAACAGGTGAAACACAGGTACACACAGTAAAAGGGTGGGAAAAGACAAAGACAGGAAGTGGAAAGTAAAACACAACAAACAAGGAGAGGCTTTCAACATAAAACATGATATAAATAATATATCATGTTTTATTATCATTATTATATATAATAAATAAATCAAAATAAACACAACGTGCACACGTTGGTCACCTGATACTGGTTAAAATCAAATCTAAAATTCCCCCAAAATGAATAAAAAAATCGATAACATTCCAAACATACTATAAGCACTCTCTACACTCTAATGTGTCACCCTAAATCTCTCGCTCTCTATTTCTGGTGTTTGTTTTTTTTAAATCTTATATCTTCTGTCTGTGTTTCAGATGTGGCCAACAAGGTGCTGCTCGCCCTCTTCACATGTGAGATGTTGGTGAAGATGTACAGTCTCGGGCTGCAGGCGTATTTTGTTTCACTATTCAACCGCTTCGACTGCTTCGTGGTGTGCGGAGGAATCACTGAAACCATCCTGGTCGAACTGGAAATCATGTCTCCGCTCGGTATCTCTGTGTTCCGCTGCGTCCGCCTGCTGAGGATCTTCAAGGTCACACGGTGAGAATGATATCATGCTCCGACTGTGTGCGTGTGTGATGAGTGTGTGTGTGGTGTTCACTGGATCACCTGGCCCTCTGCTCCCCCGCGTGTCTTTACAGTCACTGGCAGTCCTTGAGCAACCTGGTGGCGTCTCTGCTCAACTCCATGAAGTCCATCGCCTCCCTGCTGCTGCTGCTCTTCCTCTTCATCATCATCTTCTCCCTGCTGGGCATGCAGGTGTTTGGTGGGAAGTTCAACTTTGACGAGACCCAGACCAAGAGAAGTACCTTTGACAACTTCCCCCAAGCCCTTCTGACTGTGTTTCAGGTATTTACAGTCAGATACAGTTCATCTAAAACATGCAGGGCAGTGCTCCCTGAGGACCAGGGCTGGAGTTAGAGGTTTCACAAACTGTTGACGATTGAAGAGAAAAGAACAATAAATCAGTCACGCTGATGTATTGAGCAATATTAGCTTTCTATGATATACACATCTGTGTACGTCACACACACCCTCTATAATCATTGAGCATGACCCACTGCTGTTGATGCTTCTCCCACAAAATAAT
The DNA here is from genome assembly GCA_039737535.1 of Lagodon rhomboides. Classification (NCBI taxonomy): domain Eukaryota; kingdom Metazoa; phylum Chordata; class Actinopteri; order Spariformes; family Sparidae; genus Lagodon; species Lagodon rhomboides. The sequence continues at coordinate 19,732,602 of CM077785.1, read as the reverse complement.
CATGCTGATGGATTTTAGATCCTGACTGGAGAAGACTGGAACGCCGTGATGTACGATGGGATAATGGCGTACGGAGGCCCGTCCTCTTCTGGGATGATCGTGTGCTTTTACTTCATCATCCTCTTCATCTGTGGAAACTGTATCCTCTCTGTCACTAACACAAACATACTCAGACGTGCTAAGGCAGCGAATCTATGAGCTAATGTACACTAAACATTTGAAAGGAAATATAAAGCCATGCTTTTATCTAGAGAGTTGTCCTTTACTGAACACCTTGCTCAGATATCCTCCTGAATGTCTTCTTGGCTATCGCTGTGGACAACCTGGCAGACGCAGAGTCTCTCAACACAGACGAAGGAGACAAGAAAGGGTGACAGCTTGATCTCTACTGTGGAAAAACTGTTTGAGCTTTACATGCCCAAACTCTCTTATTCATAACACTATATCTGTTCATTGCAGGGACAAGAAGGATGATGAGAAAGATGAGAAGGTATCCTTAATCATCATACAGTGACGTATCTTGACAATATGAAGAGTTATATACACTGACACACTTTCTGCTTGTCCGTAGGAGGAGGAGGAGGACAACGAGGAGACCGCGGCGGAGGAGGAGGATCCAGAAGTTCCATCGGGGCCTCGGCCGGTCATCTCCGAGCTGGTCAAGAAGGAGAAGATCACTCCCATCCCAGAGGGAAGCGCCTTCTTCATCTTCAGCAGCACAAACCCGTAGGAAACACTGACCCGTCGTGCTCAGCGCACTTAACACGTATGGACACGCACTGACACTGTTTCCTTCGTCCTCCAGGTTTCGAGTGTTTTGCCACAGGCTTATCAATCATCACATATTCACCAACCTCATCCTGGTGTTCATCATGCTCAGCTCCGTCTCTCTCGCTGCTGAGGATCCAATCAGAAACTTCTCTGCTCGCAATATTGTAAGTCCACAAACCTGCAATAGAAACTTGTATTTATGGCTTCTAAGTAGCAAAGATAAAGAGGTGAAGTGACAAATTATTTATATCTATAGGACTTTGTGTTATAATGCTTTGGACTTTTAAATGACCATACTGGTGGCTTTGCATGTTTTAGCCCATTTATTATAACTTGCATACTTTATTTTACGACTGACAATTTTCCAAAGAAACATGAAAAATCTTTGTTTTAGTAACACTTGACAAAAGCAACTTCCATCATCAACAGTGTCTCTGGATGTAAAGCATTTTCTGCACACGTCACATGTGAAGCGGCAAACAATTGATTTGATTTATTTTCAGAGGGATGTCAATGATACCATTTTACTGGCCTGAAAAAGTCTATTATCTTTTGTGTCTGTGAGTTTGAACTCTACCAATCTGCCTGTAAATCACAGATTCCTCTGCTGAAGACTTTAGAGAGGGCAACAGATGATGAAGAAAGAGAAAATCTACAGCTTATTTTCCTTTGACAATATCTACGTCATCTCTCCTGTCCTTGACACATTATAAAAAGATACCTCACAGTTTATTTTCGAAAACATTAATTCCAGTGTAATTACCAGGACATAGACTGTTCCTGTCAGGACACTGGGATAAATGCTTGAAGATACCGGGCAGTACAAAGTTAATGGCGGCATCTGGTGACCCAGCTGATGCTGGTCTGTTCCATCCTTCATGATTTAGGGATTAGGTACTAGACAGCAACCTTTAAAAACTGAGCAACTACAGCAGCACATTCACATTATTCTTCTGACAATGTTGTTTTTTTCTCCTGGAAATGTCTTTCCAGCAACATAGCTTGTGAGTGCAGTGCTTTTAGAAGCTCACTCGCACATTACAGATGTCGGATTGTCCTAGAATGCACCATAAAGGAAAGTTTTTAGAGATGTTGCCTGCATTAAAGGAGCAATTTAAAAAGATATGACCAGAAATTTAGTTTAAATCATTCAAAAGGTTAACTAACATCATCAACAGAGTGTGAATAAAACAACAGTGTTGACATTTTGTCAAAGATGTCTGTGTACAGTGTTGCAGAGACATCTACTAAAGTTAGCATGCTAACCAACGAGCCCTGGCTCCACCTGTCTCATAATATCACTTTGCACTGCAAGAGAAGACAGTCTGATGGCCCTCGTAGTTTCAGCTGGGAAATGTAAACATGGCAAGCTTGCTACTTAGTCTGATAAGAAACAAAATAAACTCAGAAAAATGTCAAGAAATCAAACATTTGTACAACTATTTTCTTTACAAAACAGGAAAATACAATTGTTCACCTTCTGAATTAAAATGTCTGTCTTTTACCAAACTTAGATGAGCTCATTTACCTCATTTAGTTGTTCAAACAATAGCTCCGAGGCTAACTGAGCCATGAGTTAATAGCTAACAGTTGGCTAAATATAGCCAAGGATAACCAGCAAAGGTCAGCAGTTTACTCTGATGACAACCCGACCCCGAGGATTTTATAGCTACCTTAAAATTCTGGCCATAACTTGCAAATCACATCTTGACTGTAAATAGTTGAGGACACAGCTCAATGATAAGGCATTAATTGTTTTGACGGGACGTTTAAATGTCAAGCTGTGTCCTGTGTCAGCACACCTCCCTTGCTATCTAGCAGGTTTAGAAATATTTAACAATTTATAAGGCATAAAGGTGCACTATGTAAGAAAAGCCGCGTGTTGAGTTCATCCTCAAATCAAACAGGGAGCAGCATATCACCACAGCAACCGCTAACTGTATTCTCTTTATACATCCATGACTGCAGCTGTCATTGGCTAGCTAGCTCAGTTAGCCATGCAGCTAGCCGGACTACCAGGGTAAAGTTGATGTTTACGCCGGTAACACAGGAGCTTTGGACCTCCAGGAGGAGGAGGTTTTTGACTATTAAGACAGGACAGGCCAGGGCTTGATGGTTAGCATGCTAATGATGCAATGCAATTTATATGTGATGAGCTAAAACAGGCAAAAACACTGGCACAGTCTTGTAAAGTAATCTAGGGATCTTCAGAGACGTTTGTGTTTAACTTTCAGTAAAATCTACTGATTTTAATACATTTTAGTCAATTTAAATATACTGCTTCAGAAATAATGGAGATTCTTTGTGCATGTCATAAAAATTGTTTCTCTAAAAGTGTTTCTTTAACAATCCTCTTCCAGAGAAAGCTTCAAATGTTTCTTTTTTCTTTTTATTTTTTTATTCATCTTGTTTACATAATGATGTATGACGCTGCACGATGAACTGTCTCTGTTAAACATCTACGTTGCTTTTTGCAGATACTTGGTTACTTTGACTATGCTTTCACGGCTATCTTTACTGTTGAGATCGTTTTGAAGGTAAATGCCCTGTGTCCCCTGTCTGTGCTGTGACTAACCTCACCCCAATAACACTCCAAACGTCTCGTTGCCTTCCAGGTCCTAGGCTATGCAGATTATGTCTTCACTAGTATGTTTACATTTGAGATCGTATTGAAGGTAACCTCTTAAATGACAACGAGAGCCTTGCTGCATTCTCTCCTTGTGTGTCACCTGCCACTCAGTACAACCTGGCTTGTTTGTTTCCTTTCTCTTATTTACTTTTTTTATTCATGGCACCTCTTTTAAAAAAAAAAAAAAAAAAAAAAAAAAAAGCCAAAACTAAAATATTGGAGTTTTGCACACACTAACACAAACACAAGATTTGCTTAAATCAAAGAAAAACTCACGTTGGGGGAAGGAAACATCACATCAGCATTACATTCTACTCACATGGGTGTCACGTCATTCGGGCAGTCATCGCTGAAATGATTTTGATGATGCAGATTATGTTAAAAAAAAACATGATGCAACCCCTTTGTGCAATGCAACACATTTTAATGGGCTGTTCAAACATCGTTCAGGCATTGGCTGAAGTTGAGTTTCATCTGCAGGGAGGTGTTCGAAAAAGACGTAAAGTCAACTCCAGTCAAAGCCAACTCCATGCCTCTCGTACTGACTGCTCTTCAGATTATCCATAAAAGAGGGGGCAAAACCAACCATGTTCCTGCCGAGCATGGTTCAGTCTGCTTTCCCTGACTGAGTGCATAGAAATGTGGAGTTGTGTCTGGAGCCATTTGTGGCAAAAAAGAAAAGTAAATCGCGGTTTTACTCAAAATTCTCTGATGCTCCTCGTTAGCACTGTCTCTCTCTCTGCGAGGCTCCACATTTACATGCACCCGGAAAATGAATCCTTTACTTTTATTATTTGAAAGAAGAGTTATTTTGGCCGGTTTTTCTTCTCTGCCTGCTGAACTCTTGAAAGTTTTTTAATTGGGAGCTGCTTCCCCGTATTCTCAACTATTAAAGAACATAATGGAATGTGCTTTAAGATGACGGTCCACATGAATGTGACAGTAAGGCCATTTCAACTTTCCAATCACTATAACTAGAGCTCTTGCAGGTAGTAAATATCCCTGACATCGCGGCAACAAAATGCATGTTTTATTGCCTCATCCCATAGTCGATTGTGAAATGAATGACTTACTACTACATTCATGTAGTGAAGGGCCGTGGGGGTGGCGAGGGTAGATTTAGCTTCCTGTTTTCACTGCTCTGAGCTCGCCACCCCGAATCAGAGTGATCAAAAAGAGTGTGGAGAAGTGTGCGCGTGTGCAAGGTGGAGAGTGATGTGTGTGAGCATATGTTTCTCCTTTTTAATACGTTCGTGCTGTGTGTCTCTGTCCTCTGAAGTGTGGAGCGGAAGTGTAACTATCTGTGCGAGTCTAGCGTGTGATGGATAAAAAGTGGTTTTGTTTTTTTTTTCTTCATCATTTGCTCCTCTAACTTCCTCTGTCCTCTCCTCAGATGACGACATACGGAGCCTTCCTCCATAAAGGAGCATTCTGTAGGAATTACTTCAACCTGCTGGACCTGTTGGTGGTGGGAGTGTCCCTCGTCTCCTTTGGCATCCAGTGAGCACAAACGCATGCAGATATATTTTCTCTGAACAGCACAGCTTTTGTTAGGGTTGCACAATACTGGATTTTTGCTTAAATTGAAATGCCAATATTGTCCAACTAATTTTGGCTGATGCTGCTACATCAGGTTTCTTGTGTTGTGGAATTAACATAAATATGTATGATGCCTACTCTTATCCAGTTATGGCCACTGGCAGACACAGACATACAATACTTTTTAACATTACCATAAAATAAAATTAAAAAAAAATATTTTACCTTTTCTTTTACCAGAAATATTCCAATCAAGCTTCAGAATCTTTTACAACTTCTGGCCAAGACAGAATTTTCACATAAAGGAACAAACAATAACATAAAACTACTTAGTCAGTGGTCTTCTTGGCCTGTTATATCTGAAATAATAATTTTGGGCTAATGCCTACATTTCATTTTAAAACCTTTATTAGAAGATATTGATGGCCTGTCGTTATTATTGTGTATCCCTAGTTTTAGGCCCATTTTGACCAAATAGTTTCAGGAACTTTTCTAGAATGTCTTGCTTTAAAACTGACACTGCACCCGTTTGTTTCCATTGTTCAGGTCCTCGGCCATCTCAGTGGTGAAGATTCTTAGGGTTCTTCGTGTTCTTCGACCCCTGAGGGCCATCAACCGAGCTAAAGGCCTGAAGGTGAAACCTCATCACAAAGCCACCCTGCAGCTTTACAACATTAAAAACTACAATCTTAGATCTCTCTGTGCAGTAAAGACACCACAGCTTACAAACGTGTATGTTTCTGTTTCACAGCACGTGGTGCAGTGTGTGTTCGTGGCCATCAGAACTATCGGTAACATCATGATCGTCACCACTCTGCTACAGTTCATGTTCGCCTGCATAGGGGTGCAGCTGTTTAAGGTCAGCAGGACTGAGTTTGAACAAAATCTAGTATTACACATAAAGACAGAGTTTTAAAATATGTTTAATTGGAATAATTACATTTCTCCATAGGGAAAGTTTTATCGCTGCACGGATGAAGCCAAGTCCAGCCCAGAAGAGTGCAAGTTAGTTTTACTCATCTTGTTCCTTCACAGTAAAATCACTCCAGTAATTATCATAGTCTCGGTCTTAACCTCCATGCAACACTTTCTCATAGGGGCACCTACATCCTGTATAAAGATGGAGATGTGAACCAGCCGACCATCCACAAACGACTGTGGCACAACAGCGACTTCAACTTCGACAACGTCCTCATGGCTATGATGGCTCTGTTCACTGTGTCCACTTTTGAAGGCTGGCCTGCGTAAGATTCAAACTTTTTGAATCCCTGTGTTAAAGCTTTGAAAATGACAACAAGAGAATTCAGTATTCAGTACAGCTCATGATTTGAAGTGCCCTCAGAGAACCGAACAAAACACAGATGACATCTAGAGAACGTGGATCCAACGCGTTCTGTTTTCTTCTCTCCTCAGGTTACTATACAAGGCCATCGACTCCAACAGGGAGAACCTCGGGCCCATCTACAACTACCGTGTGGAGATTTCCATCTTCTTCATCATCTACATCATCATCATTGCTTTCTTCATGATGAACATCTTCGTAGGTTTTGTGATCGTCACATTTCAGGAACAAGGAGAGAAAGAGTACAAAAACTGTGAACTGGACAAGAACCAGGTCAGAGTCAGAACCAGGTTCACAGAATGTGTGTTTATGTGTGTGTCAGGTCAAAAAATAAACTTAGGGAACGCTTGAAATATATAAATATAATATGTTGAGTCCTGAAAATGCTTCAATATGTTTTCTGACATTTATCTGTGGAGTCTGTAGCTGATATAAATGTAGTATGAAGTGTGTTTTTAACAGAGCATTAAAACCAGTTTTGTATATTCCTGCACAGCGTCAGTGTGTGGAGTACGCTCTAAAGGCTCGTCCACTGAGGAGGTACATCCCTAAGAACCCGTACCAGTATAAGTTCTGGTATGTGGTGAACTCCACCGGGTTTGAGTACATCATGTTTGTGCTCATCATGCTCAACACGCTCTGCCTGGCCGTACAGGTGAGAAGTCACCAGCTCTATGTCTGTTCAAAAGAATGAGATTGCATGTGAGAGCAAGGATACAGTAGTCGTACTTTCATTTGACACATAAGTGAGTGTCATATAAATTAGCAGGTTATGTGTTTTTTTATATGTTTATTTAGTTTAAAAGCAGAGGCTGAGAGGAGATAAGTCAAATATTGGTTGAGTTAAATGATACACTAAAGAATATTTTTTGAACTTTTATTTATATCTCTAAATTCACACATTCCACCATCGAGTAAATACACATCTCTGCGGTCTTTTATACTGTAAAGCTCTACCTATGAATTTCCTGGATTATAGACATGTGGATAAGTTTCAGTATATATATTTTCATCAGTATAAATGAATTAGTCTGTAAACGTGTTATACGGTATTTACCAGCTTTGTACCTCCCTTATCGCCATGCACCGCCTAGTGGTAAAATGAAAAAGACACTGTGGTATTAAAAAGCAGATTCCCTCTTTATCTCCGTCCTGCAGCACTACGGCCAGTCGGCGCTCTTCAACTATGTGATGGACATTCTTAACATGGTCTTCACCACTGTCTTCACTGTGGAAATGGTTCTCAAACTCATCGCTTTCAAACCCAGGGTGAGTCGACCTGCGTACGTCTTCTCATACAGCCACTTTCACCAGAACACAAACACATACCAGCTCAAACAGAAAATGTACCTTAAATACACACACATTGTTTCCTACCTACTTTAACGAAACCTTTTACACAGTTTTATTTAAAGTATCAAGCGCATATTCGAGAATACTGCAGAGACTAAAATGAGACGATGAATAGCACACTTATATCCATCTGTTAAAAATCAAGCTACAGCTGTCGTAGCTCAGCACAAAGACTGGAAACAATGGGAAACAGCGAGCTGTGCTCCATCCAAAGGCAAACAGTCATAGTGTCTAACAGTAAGCTCCAATGGTGCTGATAGGTGGATATCACTGCTCCAGTCCAAAAAACAGTCCCGTATATAACTGCTGTAAAATGTGGATTTATGAGTTTATGTGTTCCAGGACCAAGACATGCTACCTTTATCTCATTAAGGGACCGTTCGTTATTTATGGAATGGGCCACCGGAGGAAAATGGGGGGGGGGTCATGTCATAATATTCTTTGTTGAGGGGGGGGTCACCCAAAAAAAATAGTCAGAGAGGGGGGGTCATTCAAGTTTTGAAGCTACGTCTGGAGCCTACTTTTGGAAGAATGATCGGAAAAAATCGGAAATTCTTTTCTGTGCCATGCCATATCTCACTGACACATACCAAGCGTAACTCACTGTGTGTCAGATACGTCATATTGGGGTCGAAAAGATTGCAGTGTTATTGGTTCTACAGACCGTAGATTTGAATTTAAATGTCCTCTGAAACGAGGATATTTAAGAATAGCTGGTTGGGTTAAAAACAACTTGGTTTCACCGTGTCACTCTTGTGCTACGTTGTTAGCACACACACAATGATCTTTTAGTGTTTCAAAGTAGTTTTCTCGCCCACACCTGAACATACTCTGCATGTACATTTCACAATGTTAACATGAGCGAGCTCCTTTAATAACATGTTCTTGGTACCTGACATATCTCAGATCTGGTTACCTTTGGACAGAGCCAGGCTCGCTGTCTCAGCCTGTTTTATCAGTCTTTATGTCAATCTAGGCTAACCGTCTCCTGGCTGTAGCTTCATATTTAGTGGACGTGTGAGAGGGTGGATTCAACGCTGTCATCACAGTGAACAAACGTCAGATCTCATAAAATGTTGAACTATTTCTGAAATGTTAAAGAGTGGAGCAGCGGATTCAGTCAGTGAATGATTTTCCTTAATTTCTCCCTCAACGGTGCGGCTCAACAGCTCTGTGTTGAGAAGAAGGACAGGATGCTAGTAAGAGACAGAGTGTGGGGTGCAGTGCTGACTTTCTCCTTTTTCTAGACTCACGGTTTTGAATTATCAGAATAAATCCTTATAGATTTCTGTGTAAGAATAAAGACTTTTTTGTTTTGTGCCGATCTCACATCCCACTTGCACACCACTCGCTCCACCTCACTCAGGGCTATTTTGGGGATGCCTGGAATGTGTTCGACGCCCTGGTTGTGATTGGCAGCATAGTAGACATTGTTCTCAGTGAGATTGATGTAAGTAAGCTCAGCTCCAGTGAGTCCCGCTGCTCTCTCGCCTCCCTCTGTCGGGGCCGCCTCGGCTCACACTGGCTCAGATTTCTGCCTTTCTGTCTAATCTTTTGTAACACTATATCTTCTTTTTCCCTCTCTTTTTGTCCTCCCCTGACCCATTTCATTTCATTCACTCCATTGGCCATCTTTACCTTCCACTCTTCCCTGATCATGATCGTCTCCCTTTACATTCCCTCTCTTTCACTCCCATCTCTACCCTTACATTTATCGCCATGCATTAACAGCACTATTTCGCTGATGCTTGGAACACATTTGATGCCTTAATTGTTGTTGGTAGCGTCGTCGATATCGCTATCACTGAAGTTAATGTAAGTACTACTTTTTTCTGCTTCCTGAGTTGAACTAAAGCCTTGCAGGAAAGCCACATGGCAACTGACAGAAGTATTTGTTGAACATTGATGGTGGTGACAGTGGTTCCCAGACTTTTTGTCTTGAGGACCCTTGAGGGTTTTTTTTGTGTGTGTTCTTCTCTGTTTTTTTTTTCATCATTTAAGAGCCCTTCAAAATAAAAACATAACTTCCTTATTTCTTTTTATCCTCTGAAGACCCCTCAGATTTTCTTCTGGGAACTATTTTCCATTTTAAATTGTTATCTGGTCAACTGTAGTAAAAGCTTCCACATTCATCATGATAGTTAGCATTCTAAAACTTTGCATCTCTATTTTGCGAAAAGGCATTCATAGTTGTCAAAGTGCCATTGGCTTGTTCTGTAAAGCTTCAGTTTGACCTTCATTTACATCCTGTTATTAGTGCTACATCCACAGTACTATGACATACTCATGTAGCCCGTCCTGTTGGATCTTTGCTTCTGCTAAATGTTATATTATCCACATGTTGCAGTACTGTTTGTTGCAGGAATCCTGACATAATTTTCTGATGAACATGCTGATTGTTAACCCTCGGACCCTGGCAGTGAAAATGTGTGTCAAAAACAGGAGTCTTCTCACATTTCTTTGTGAACTGAGGCCTGTTTGGTTCAGAGCAAGATGATTTATTGGTGTGGTTTTTCTAATTCTTACTCTTGTTCGTTTTGTTTCCATAGAAACTTGTAGAGGCAAGTATGGCAATGAACAAAAATGTTTTCTGTGTGTAACCTGTGGTGTATAACAACTTTATCTTCGGGGACCCCTTTACAGTGGATGAATTAACCAAATTGGTCATTTAATGTTTTATTTACTCAGGCTAAAATAGATTTTTGTTATTTTGGAGAATAGTAACTCACTAATTTTCCGTATTGATCAAACTTGGTGAGTCAGCTGCTTTGAAAGAGCAATAAAAGTCATTGTAGGTTACTTAATCTGTACATTGAGCAACTACAAAAATACTCCCATTTAAGGCTTCGCTCTTCACTTAAACGCCTAGAACAAAGACTAAATGTCTGTGATCGGCTTCGTTGTGCTGCAGTTGAGTGTGACTGGTACAAAAATTCACAAACCAAAAGACAGGAATGCTTTGAGACGAAATTTCAAGTTTGAGATGAACAGTTATGGTGATGAAGGTGCTTGTTAGAGATGCAGTGTACCAAAGACTCAATCTGCCCCCAGCCCTGCCCCTCCTGAGTGCTCTCGTATCTGAGCTGCAGTGCTGTTTTTCTGGAGTTATGTTTCATGTTTTTCTGTGTTTACTCAGTTCCCGAAATGTGTGTCTGCATGAGTGTATCAACAAGCACTAACTTTGTTTAAAACATACGGTGGTGGTTTATTAATTATTATTATTGTTCTGCATGTGTGTTTTACATGTGTACAGTGTGTACTTTAAGGCGTGCTGTATGTATGTATGAATGAATGAATGAATGTGTGTGTGGTGTGACTGTTGGGGACTTGATGTTGATTTCACAAGGGCTTTCATACTGGTTCTTGTGAGACATTCTCATCCACCATTTAAGTTTATTTGTGGTTTGCGTTGCATGTGGTTGTTGCTGTCTGTGTCATGCACCGAGCTGGCAAGATCAGATATTAAACTTTCATCATTTAATCATTTCTAATAGCTGATCTATAATGGGTTTGCATTTTTAATTTATTGCTTGCTCACTCTGACCACTGCGTGCTCTCCTAATGCATGCTGGGAGGCCATTCACCTCATTCCCTTGTAACACCCTTTTCATGTCCCGCCTCTCGCAGATGGCGCTTGGCCACCCGCTCCATTCCCCTCCGGTCAGTTTTTTCCCATAGAGCCTTGTGAAGTTTGTCCTTTCTCTCTTGCCATACCTCCTCGACCTTTACCTCCAGACAGAATGGCCCTGGAGCTCAGAGCTTGGAAACGTCCGTCCTACACAACATTAAGGACAGTTTTAACACAGAATCTGTGAATCTTAAGCATTGCTTGAAAATAGAGCTGCACAAGATGGTAGAAAAATGTATATTTCAATTATTTTTGACAGATATTAAGATTGGGATATGAGCTATGATTGGTGGGAATGATCATTTTTGATTCACAATTTTTGTTTTCACTGAAAAAACTATTAAAATCATGATGATGTGACATTTGTTGGAGTCTGTGCCAAACAAAGATGTAGCTTGCAGCTTCCATGACTTGGTCATGTTTCTATTTAAGTAGAATTTCAATCAATTGTGCAGCCCTACTTGAAAAGCTGAAATCATAATGAGATATTTTTTTAAAGAAAGAAAGAAATGTCTTCGTTAACTTTCCTTAAAGTTGTGTTTTAGCGCATTCTCACAGGTGGTTGATCTGTTGCATCAATATGAGATAAAAAAGATAAGTCATGGTGTAAACTGGATAGAAACAGCGACTAAAAATTTAGATTAGGCTTCAGTTACAGTCCTCAAGTGACAGTAAATGTCTGAGCATCCTTTTCAGCGTACTGTTATCAGGTAAGAATCCATGAGCGGATCAGAAGAATTAGACTTCTTCTTTGTACACTTTCACTGATGGTGGTTTAATGCAGCTGAGTCTGAGGTTCTTTGATGATCTTGTGTTTGTGTCTCTGTGAGTGATTGTCTCTGTGTTTTGTTCTGTCTTCCTGTAGTGAGCTCTTAAAGCTCAGAATGGAGCTCATGTGTAGCGCAGGTGTGTAGACTCCAGTCAGGTGCATGAACACTCCAACAGTGAAACTCTCTCCTCTCTCCCTCTTGACACCTCTCTGCCTCTCCTCTTCTTTCAGTATGACTCAATCTGTCCTTCTATCCCAGTTCTGGTCTCTGGTCCCCCCCTCTTGCTCTTCCCTCTCTGTCTTTCTCCCTCCTCCTCCTCTGTCGCTCATCCACCTCTCTCTGCACCGGACTGTGAGAGCGCCCTGCTATGGCAGTTTTGTTGCAGGGCACTACTGACATGCATGAGTTGCTGCATTGCTATGAGTTCACCGATGGCTCCTCATCATCTAAAAGAAAAAAAATGTCTTGCGTGTGCGTGCAGTGCTTCCCCCCCCCCAGCAACGTGGCAATGCTGAACGCATGCTCCATCAACGCTGTGGCCAGGATTACCTAAAGAACCTCCTCAAGCTAATTCTACATTATTTTTAATCATCTCTGCTCATCCTGCACCTCATACTGTCGAGTAACTTGCTGAAGGATTTGAATGAAGCCATATCTGTCTGGAGTATCTCTTTGTTTTCGAGTGCTGAGTTAATCTCATTCTTTTGCAAAGATCACATTATCGCTATACAGGTTCTGCCTAACCACAACCACTGTGATCGATGTTCCTATTTTATTTTTGCACCTGGACTTTGTCTGTGTACAAAATGCTCGCTGAACACTACTGATATCCTGTTATTTATTGTTAATGACGTTGAATTGCCAGACGACAACTGTGTATGAGTGTGGATTCGTGTGAGCGGCAATCAAATTATTTTATTATGCTCAACCGTCTCAAGCATTTTCATTTCAACCACAGGAAAAAAAAAATTCAAAAATTCAAAATACTTGGTTCACATTAAATCATTGCCACCCAGAGGAGACAAACAGTCCACTGTGAGTCAAGGCTCTGTAAGGATAGCAGACGGCGCTTTTATCATGACATGACTTCACATCATTTGTTACGTCAGTCGAGTCGACTTTCTCATTCACATCTCCTAAAGCTCAGCAGAGACATCTCAACCATACGGTCCATTTAATCCCATCAGTAATGACCATCACACCGGGGGAGTGATAAAGTTGTGTGCCAGTCTTACATGTTACTAAGTTATTAAGTAAGTTTATGTTGTTCGTCAGCCTGACATGCAAGCCCTACATAGAGAATGTAAAGCTGTAAACCTGTTGTGTGGCAGTCCTTTAACGTGTTTAGGTAATGTTTGATGTGTGTACATAGACAGTGATACATGAATGTGTGTCTTTGTCATAGTAAAACGATAAGACAGTTTTGTCCCGTCAATGAGGCGAGTAGTGACTCTGTTCTGTCTACGTCTTGACTGAGACTTTTCAAATGTAATGTTTACATGTTTGGCCCAATGTGTGTGTGAGACCAGCGGTCTCTGTGCAAGTGATTAATACAGGTCTTTGATTTTAAAGCCAACGGAGACTCCTCAGGTGGATGAGCTGGGGGTAAGATGCTCCCCCCCTCCTCCTCCCCCCCTCTTCTTTAGGGCTGTGTTTAGATCTGCATTTCTTTGTTTGGTATTTTTTTCTTCATCTCCTATGATCTACTGCTTTTTTCTATATAATTTATTTCCTCATGGTAAGGTTTTCATTTCTGTATAATTTTTTTTCTCATTTGTTTTGTTTGTTCATGTCCACAAAACAAAAAATTGCTTTTCATATTCCTAAATGTTTGGAGTTATTTCTAAGGAGAGTGTGTCACTCAAACGTGATGCTGTGTGTCCAGTTAGGTGGGAGCGGTTTAGGGCCGCTCCCCACGTTTGTACTGTTGACACAGCTACATGGTCTCTGCCACCATTCTTGCGTGGGGTAGTGGCCTATGGATGACCCCTGGGGACCAGGTCACCCAGCTCTGGCCTGTGAACCTCCTGGCCGACCCACGCGGGTTGGCCCCACTGTGACTCCGCATGCAGTGACTCTGGACTGAGGGTGCCATGCTTGTGCAGATGTGTCCTGTCAAGTATGGCAAGGTTTTCTCCAGCATGCTTGCCTCCTTGCTTCCTCCCCTGTAGGTCTGTACAGTGACAGGGCTCCTGACAGTGCTTTGGACGCAGACCAAGAGAAACATATCAGCTGCAGCTACACTGGTTTACAGACTCTGCTTCATTAGGTTTCGACCAGAAATTTCTTTTTATATGCTGTAGTAAAACCCGCACTTTGAACATCTAAAAGATGGCACTGCTACATCAGAAAAACTAATCCTCAAATTCAGTGCTCTAAACATGCAGATGTAAAGATGCAGTGCTGCTGTCTCAGCCCATATGTATCTGGCTCTGGGGTCACTTCAGACCTCATCATCCCGTAAAGCACAGCCAGATGCTCTGTGTTCACTACGTACACCATCACCCTCCTGTCCTCTGACTCTGCACTGATTCTCCACAGAACACGGAGGACAGCGCTCGCATCTCCATCACCTTCTTCCGTCTGTTTCGAGTCATGCGGCTGGTCAAGCTCCTCAGCAGAGGGGAGGGCATTCGCACCCTGCTTTGGACTTTCATCAAGTCCTTCCAGGTGAGGCGTAGGAAAGTCAGTCAGTCGGTGACTGTTGGACATTTTAAAGATATAATATGTTAGAGTTTTGCAGAGAAATCCAGTCTGGGAATGCGACTGAACCTAATGTTGGAGTCTCCTCAGACAGATTTCCATCAGCAGTGGTGGTTGTTTAGTGGTGTTTACCACCATCGAAGCAAGTTTGACCACTTTGATCATGTTATTCGCCCCAAACAGCCAGATTACTTTACCATACATTAGCCGAAAGCTAGCGAGCAACAACACACAAAGGGTGAGTGTATCTGCTGCGTATTTGCACTTACGCCTCACATGCCTCTCTGTAACGTTATCTTCATGGAGTGCACTTCCCTCCGGCTCCAGATTACAGTCACATGACAGCACATAGACACCTGACCATGGAGGTCACCCGTGCAGATCGCTGCTGCAGTCAGGTTGATAAATCAGGGAATGAAGATTAATACATTTTTTGAATCCCCAAAATTAAGAAGTAATCTCTGAGCTCCCCTCCCGTCAGTAAACAGGTCAGAATCCACTGTGACTCAGAGTGTTTATGCCTCCAGAAGGTCTGGCTCTACAACACTCGGCAAATGTCCCTTGCGGCGGAAAGTACATATTGTGCAAAGTCGCTCATATTTATCTACTTTCTTTCCTCTCTTTTGCCCGAAGGCTCTGCCATATGTTGCTCTCCTGATAGCCATGCTGTTCTTCATCTACGCTGTCATCGGCATGCAGGTTGGTGACTATATGTGACAGGATATATTAATATTAAATATTATAGTTTTGGTAAGGCTGCAGTTAAATTCATGTGTGTAATACTTGTGCTTTAGGTGTTTGGAAAGGTGGCTATGGTGGACGGGACACACATCAACAGAAACAACAACTTCCAGACCTTCCCTCAGGCTGTGCTCCTTCTCTTCAGGTGTGTAGGGTTTAGGGGTCAGGGGTCACTGGGATTCAGTGTATTTTTTATATTTTTCTTCCTGCTATTTACTTATTAATGTAAATAGTTTGACACAAGAAGTATGTTTTTATATCCATTGCTGAAAGTGTACATTTTCTCTGAGATCAATGGAAATTAATGTATGTCTCAATACATGCTGGAGGGGATCTTTAAGTTTTGGTGGGTTACCTTTCCAGTGATTTAATTGTGTCTATCTTGCTGGTCTGTTTCCCAGATGTGCCACTGGAGAGGCGTGGCAGGAGATCATGTTAGCCTGCATGCCGGGGAAGCTGTGTGACCCGGAGTCCGACTACAACCCCGGCGAAGAGATGACGTGTGGCAGTGGATTCGCAATAATTTACTTCATCACCTTCTACATGCTCTGCGCCTTCCTGGTACACACAAACATGAAACAGTGTTTGGCTTAATACTGATTATTTAGCTCTACATATTTGGCCATGCAACACCAAGGCAACTCTACAGATATTCGGAAAACAAAATAGTTTCCAATATTTAGAGAGCTAAACAAAGTGGCAATCCAAAATTAAGAAAGATTACAATACACAATAATGTGCTCAATAATAATCTGTAATCAATGTGAATGTGAGAGCAACAAGCAAGACTCATGATCTTTTCCAGAAAAGTACAGCTTAGTCACCACTCATGCCAAATAAATGTAGTTTTATCATTTTTCTCATCAGTCTAAATTATCTAGTCTGTAACACTCATGGAATAGCTAATAAAATGACCTTTTGTTACGATTCACAGCTCTTTCTGACGTGGCTGATACACAGCTTTTATACTTTCTACCTGCTGTTGCCATACTTGCCAACCTTGAGACCTCAAAAAAGGGAGAATTTCGAAATTAGTCGCTTTCCTTTAAAATTTTACAAAAGAAATGGGAATTCTTCTCTCCGGGCTGTCTGAAGTTTGTACAAATATTCTTTATCCTCTTCATTTATTTGTCAGTCTCTCACTCACTGTGGAGGACAAGGCGCAGCATTACAGCAGACTACAGGCTGTACAGTGCCAGAAACAGGTTATGATAACTGAAAAGGCAAAAAGTGGGAAATTTGTTCTTAAATCGGGAGAAATACAGGAGTCACAGTTCTCCCGGGAGCAAAGTGGGAGAGAATGTTAAAAAGATGAGAGCCTCCTGGGAAAATCGAAAGTGTTGACAAGTGTGGCTAACTATGTCTAGTGATTGTTCTTAATAATATGAGACTAAGCAAATGTATGTAAGACGGCTTTCTTGTGCCCGGCTAGATTATCAATCTGTTTGTGGCCGTCATCATGGACAACTTTGACTATCTGACACGTGATTGGTCCATTCTTGGTCCACACCACCTCGATGAATTCAAGAGAATTTGGTCAGAGTACGACCCAGAGGCAAAGTATGTGCTATATTACCTACAGTATCCAAAAGTATTCCATTTTTTTATCATTTTATCTCACGTCTGTTTTCTTGTCTCCGTACAGGGGCAGAATTAAACATCTGGATGTTGTGACACTGCTTCGTCGTATCCAGCCTCCTCTGGGCTTCGGCAAACTGTGTCCGCACAGAGTTGCTTGCAAGGTCTCTGCACCTCCCTACTTTAACAATCTAATTTTCAAAATGCACAGTATTGATCATTAAGCCGACCTGTTCTACCATGTTAAAGGCCTCTTTCTGCTCTCCTCTTTCAGAGGCTGGTAGCCATGAACATGCCTCTGAACAGTGACGGCACAGTCATGTTTAACGCCACTTTGTTTGCACTGGTGCGCACCGCCCTGAAGATCAAAACAGAAGGTATGAGCTTCGCTGAAAAATACTGATGCATTGACTGAACATTCTCCGTTACCTGTAATTACGAGCTCGCCTGGATTTAAAATGGCTGTGAACTGGAGTGCTGGTTTCTCAGGGACGTTTGTGTCCCTGTGGTGCAGGTAATCTAGAGCAGGCCAACGAAGAGCTGCGAGCCGTCATCAAGAAAATCTGGAAGAGAACCAGCATGAAGCTGCTGGATCAAGTGGTGCCCCCTGCTGGTGGTTAGTGGAACCGACCTGTGTCTTTCAATGAAATTACATTTAGTCCTTCTGTTACAGTTTGACACACACACACACACCACGCTAGAGCAGCTTAAATCGCACACACACCATATGCTGCCCACATGCTGTTTGCATAAAATCACAGGAAGCTCCAAACTGCTCCTTCATAACTATATCCTTAAATAAAGAACTCACACACACACACACAAATTCTCACTCAGAAGTAAAGCTGTACCATGCTGTTTCTGCTCTGCTCATGTTCTCCTGGTTGCCCCCTCAGCAGTGTGTCTCTTATCCATGTGTGTGTTTGATCCGGCCCTGGATGCTGATGGAGGCCACCGACTGTCCGCTGGGCTTTGGGCTTGCATGGCCGTATAGACCACAGTGCAAGAGCATGCTCTCTGTCTCTCTCACTGATCTCTCTGTCTCTCTCCTTCTTCACCTGCCTCTCCCCTCTCTCTGACTCTCTCGTGTGTCTTCTTCTCACTGCTTGAGCTTCTCACATCTTTTATATCTCTGTATCCAAAACTCTGAAGCACTTCAGAATATTCTGAAGCAGTTCTGTTTTAGGGTGGTGGCATGGAACTAGTGTTGCCTCTCTCTCCGATCTCTGTCCCCAGCGTGCTTGTTCAAAGTGATTCAGACCCCTGCTTCAGAATGATTCTCACACAAACACTCCAATCGAACGGGCCAAGCAATACGCAAGAACATTCCCATAAAGAAAGCGCAATATTCCCAGGCTAGCACACATCATATAACAACAAAGGCATACATGAGCACAAAGGTGAATTAATGCAAACATACTGACATGTTTGATGCATACTGTAGATCTGCTTGCTTGCATGTGCTAAAGTAGTAAATTAAAAGGCATTCCCAGACATATTCCAAAATAGTTTGGTTCATGCACTTAATACAATAAATTATCAAATATTAATGGTGGTTTAGGATTAATGTTATCTAAATATTTAAAGTCTCTATTTTGCAGCTAATTGAAAAGTAGCATTATTTTCTAATCAAACTGTGTGTTGATTCTATTTGACCTGAATTTTGCTCATCTGTCCTCTCCATCCGTAGTCCAACATTACATAAGGAGTTACAGTAGTCATTTTTCCTCAGCTTTAATTGATACTGTAGGATGTGTGAACTTTGAAATTCTCCAGTTTAAAATCAAACATACATATAATGTAAAAAGATTGAACGTTTCATGCACAAGAACAACACAAGGAGTTTGATCTTCTGTTCTTTTTGAAACACAGCGAAGGATTTCAGGTGGTGCACACCGAGGTACAGTATATACACCATCAAGATGGATGTATATAATTTGGATTTAAATCTTTTGGGGTTGATTGGGGTTGAAGAGTGCCTCACATGTCTGCAGTCCCAAGGTGATGGACCTGCATTTTTTTGAAGGAGGATGGACGAGGGAGGAGAATAGTCTCTCCCCTTTCTCTCCCACGGTGCTGTGTGTAGTGACCTGCTGACACAGGAAGCATTTGTGTGGTCTGTTCACTCAGATGATGAGGTAACCGTGGGGAAGTTCTATGCCACCTTCCTGATACAGGACTACTTTAGGAAATTCAAGAAACGTAAAGAGGAAGGCCTGGTGGGTGCTCACCCCTCCCAGAACAACACGGCGATCGCTTTGCAGGTGAGTCTCACGGTGTCTGCGTGTTTTCTTAATGAGCGAGAGGAGAGATTGACATTGTGTGGAAATAAGTGAGCGTTGTAATGTTGTTTTCTGTCTTTGTGCATTTCATTCAAATATCATCAAGTGTGCTAATGTTATGGTTTATGATCCAGCAGGTTGTTCATGATCTTGGTGTACAGTATGAATCTGTGATTTATATGTTTCCAGCGTGTGAATTTGTTCTTCGTGTCTCTGCGTCTTTGAATATCATCGATGTTGATGTTAAGCGTGTGTCATCGTCTCCAGCCATCACTTCATGTGTTTTCTGTGCATCACAGTTCACTCATCCATTCATGAAATTCACATGCAAAGCTTGTTGCCATTTCTGTTACCTTATTATGTACGATATATGGCTACAACATACCACCATATATCTTTATCCAACAGGAAAACAGCTTTTTAGTTCATTTGTAATGATATTTTTGTGTACGTTATGTTAATTTGGTTAAGTACACCTGCAAAACAGAGGGAAGGATGAAAAGTAGTTGTTTATCGCATACACTGCAGCATATGTGAGACGAGCACAGCTGGATGCCACACAAGACATTTCAGCTAAGTAATCCTCACAGCTGGTTGCTTTCAGGAGAGCACATCTGTCTGTCTGTGTGTTCTCATCTCTCACGGTCCGTCAGTACTGTAAATGTCAGTATCCCAGCACAGGTGTGTGTATGCCCAGTATGTGTGGTGGTTGTGACTGTATGATGTCAGATTTTTTTCCTGCTGTGAGTTGTAAGATGAAGTTCCCCCCCGCTGTAGCATTTAGCCCTCTTATTGTCATGGTTGCAGGCCGGCCTTCGCACGCTGCATGATATTGGGCCCGAAATTCGCCGAGCGATATCATGTGATCTGCAGGATGACGAGCTAGTAGACTTTATTCCTGAGGAAGACGAGGAAATTTATAGGGTAACTGATTCAATTTTACATGACAGGAGGAATGTTACATTTGAATATTGTGCTTGTTAAGTTACTTAATGTTGATCAGCTAAATATGTAGTAGATGTTATGTCTTTATTTTGCTACAGTATGTAGCTTTTTGGTCATTTTGGCTTCCTTTGTTTTTCCTTCATTTCAATTCCAACAAACTACAAACAGTGCATTCATTTTGCTCACGTCATGTGCCATGAAACCAGCTTCTGAACTTAATTTTGCTCATTCAGTTTCTGAAAAGAAAACCAGACTTAACATCAATAGCACATTTGTTCTGCTGCTTTGTAAGAAGTCGAAGCCCTGGTGGTTTTACTTTGAGCGTTCCTTCACAGCGTAACGGCGGACTCTTCGGGAACCATCTCATGAACGGCGGTCACCGGCGATCCAACGGCCATCAGACCAACGCCACACAGCGACCTCTACAGGTGCAGCCTCCGCCTCACTACGCCCACATGGAGCAGCCAGTGGGACGCCTCTCTCGAGCCAATGCAATGTCCCACCCCAACCACCATCATCACCACCACCACCATCACCACCGCCACCACAACTCCTATGGCAAGTCTCCCAAATCCACCAACATCAACCTCAACAATGCCAACGTGTCCAGTCTGCCCAACGGAGGACACCATCGTTACTACGAACATGCACCTCCCAATGGCTATCCAGGCCATCGCAGCTCCTACTACGACTACGACAAGCCTCGGACACCCCAGGGTCAAAGGTATCAACACACTGAGCATCGGCCTTTTATTCTGACTCAGAAATGGTTCAAATAATCAATGTAGAATGAGATCTCTGAGCACGTTTTTGTTGGTGGTGTGCTCTTGTTCCCAAACTTGGCAAATGTAGAAATTAAAGTCACATCACATCAAGATATTTCCCACGCAGCCACGATGCTGTAACTGTAACACTGAAGGCTAAAAAGATCAGAGAGAAATACTGTATAGAACAAGCAGAAGATGAATAATTACATGTTACAGTTAATTTAATGAAATAAATAATTTAATGCGGAATAATAAAAGTGGAAAATATATTTTATTTTAAAAGTGCAAACCATGCCATGGGCTATTTTAAAGATCATTTAAAAACAATCAATTTGACCTCTTTTTATAAAATTAGTCAGACATTTTGGAAAAAATTCGTATTTACCTTCATGCCAAGAGTCAGACGAGAAGATTGATGCCACTCTCGTGTCTATATCATAACTATACGGCTACATTCAGGAGACGGTTAGTCAAGTCAAGCTTAGCATAGATTCTGAAAACAGGGAACTAGCTAGCCTGGCCTACGGGCTAACTGTTCCCCTCTTACTTCCAGTCTTAAGGCTAAGCTTTGCTCGACTCACCAGATGAAAACTGTTGATACAGCCTGAATTTTCGAGTTGGCATCCTCTCCCGCCTGCTTTGTGAGTGTTAGCAGTTTCGAAATCCCTGTCTCTACAGGAAACCTTCAACGTAGCAACCTACATGCTAAAAATTCCCTCCAAAACTATTTTGAAGGGGCATTATATAAAAGACAGTTTTAAAATAAATTTAAAGTGGTCACTGAGTGAGTTCAAGGCCCAAGTTGGGTGTATTTTTCCTATTAAGCAAGGGTTCCTCATAACTTTTACAGTGAGGAGATAACTTAATATACGTAATAAAAAAGAAAATTCATATAGAATTGATAACATATGACAATAAGTTTAGGAGTTTGAGAGTTTTATAGATATAGATTATGGATTCCCCTTTAATTGCTTGGCCATAACTTCAGCAGAACGATAACAAAAAAACTATAGACGTTTTTCTTGTTACTCTGCTCACCTTTAATGCAGCTATCTGTATGACAGCACATAACTGAAGAAATTTTAATAACACTGGTATTACTTTCTTTGCCTCGAGTGCTTGCTGTAATGAAAAGACCTGTGCACATTATCTGTTGCATAAGTATGTTTGTTCCACAGGCGGGACCCGACTTCTTATCAAACCTTCCCGTTTCACAAACCTTTATTGTAAACCCTTCACTTCATAATGGATCACCAGCCGACTTTCATACTGACAGTTAATTTCATAAGTGACCAGAAGAACACTTATCTCCTGGATTCTCACGCTCCGTTCAGTCAGACGCTCCAGTGTTGGTATCCAGTTTTTTCTTTAGCACCCAATAAGTTAGGGGGACAATTTCATTGCTGCCACTTTACAAAAGAGAAATGTTTTTTAGTTTGCTTCTTATCTGAAAAAGAGAAAATGGAATTGTCAACCAACACTGGAGTCGACGTCCGCCATCACACTCTGTCCTCCTCATACATATATATGAGAATGCTGTATATGATTCATATACTGTATGATATATATATGTGTCACGCTCTCTCCACCCTTTTCTCTGTGTTCTCTCCTCCCTTCTCCTTCCTAACCGAAATGCTTTCTCTCAACCCATCCCTCTGCTTTCTTGGACAGAAGGCGCTACTATGAGACCTATGTTAGGTATGTTTTTCTAGGTTTGGCACCAGGAGTATGTCTCCACAGCAAAAGCAGGACTTTATTTGTATGTTTATTTGTTTCATTTTGACTTGATTTTGGATCAGTGAATGGTTGCATCCTTGCTAAGTCAATGTCAAGTGCTATATGCTGGCCAGCCATTTGTCAGGTTACCAGCTGCCTCTGCTATGATGCAGTTGTGTCAATGCTTTGAAGTGAAAGGAGGAGTAATGTGAATGTTAGTGGCCAGCATATCGCTGAGCGCAGCCCCGCTTTATGCATGTGTCAAAGTGACGTGCTTGCTTTGAAGAAGGACCCAGATGCTCGAAAACAAGGAGGTGTATGAGAATGTTTTTCAAAAGTCACACTGCTAGTCACCATCATAGTTCTACACTTAATTCATGTCATGATTCTGAACCATCAGTGTTTGAATTAATCTAATGAAGGACCTCAAAGTGGATGGGGTGTTTAGATGACAGAGTGATGCTCTTCAACCTGAAACTTGCTGCCTGCTGTCTTGGTCTGGCTGTGGTTAATATTTATAAGGGTGGTCAGTTGCATCGCTGCCCCCTGGAGGCTTGCGTCTGCATGGCAGTGCATGGCCCTATTCCAGTAACCCCTCTGAACAGCAGCGTGTGCACGCTCTGACCCCTGTGCTCTCACCTCTCGTCAGGTCCCGCGGTGTGGATGGACACCACCCCACCATCCGCAGGGAGGAGGAGTTTGATGAAGACCGCCTCTCCGGGGAGTATTACAGCGGGGAGGAGTTTTATGAGGATGACAGCATGCTGTCAGGGGACAGGTAGGACTCTTTCAGACTGCCTGTCGAGCTCATTCAGAGATCATTTGTGCCACTCTAGCCTGCTTGGATTATGAAACACAGATAAATAAAGATTTTTTTGTGTGTTATTGACAGGTATCAGAACAGCGACACAGAGTACGAGACTCCCAAAGGTTACCATCACCCTGACAGTTACTATGACGATGACGAGCAGCCTCTCTACCGAGACTCGCGGAGGTCGCCAAAGAGACGGCTGCTTCCTGCCACACCTCAAGGTACATACATCCTGCAGCATGAGTTACATGTGAATCAATTGATAAAGTTTTAGGTTTCTCTGCAGCTCACACCAAGATGAAGGTGCAAAAGCTTTAAAAACACTTTGACCAAAGACGTTGTGGGTTTGAGAAATGACGTAGATTCACCGACTCAATGACAAAGTAGTAGTGCAGCATGGTACACTGAATCTAACATCATCAAAGAGGATACGTTTGCATGCCTATATAAGATATTACCAAATACAATTGATGAATGAAATGTTCCTTGATATATATTTTTTCCTGCACCAAAAGAAAAACAGCGTTTGTTTCTAGGATAGAAACCCAACTTCATCCTGAGCTCGAGGTGAATTTTAAAAGACAGGTTTTCCTCAAGGAAAAAAATCCAAGTTGAGACTTGTGTCATCACCTTATCATTCAAAGTAATACAATCTGATATGTATGTGTTGGTGCAGGTGCATTTAAAAAAACAACAGGCTGTAGGCTAGCTATAAACAAACTGTAGACCGTGCAGCTAGGGGTGAAATAAGTCATCCGTACTGAATGCCCTAAAACATTTAACGCTCACTGTATGATTCACCCACCCATCCAGTTTTAGAGCTTTTTTGCAATGGTGCATGCTATCAAAGTTTGCTGCATGAGGTCACTCACTGGTCCCCTCCTGACTCGCTCAGGTAACAGGAGACCATCCTTCAACTTTGAGTGTCTGCGCAGACAAAGTAGCCAGGACGAGCTTCCACATCAGCGCACCGCTCTACCACTGCACCTTATGCAGCACCAGGTAAACACAAGCACATGTCTCACCTGTACTGTTTGCTCACTTAGATTGTTTTAAACATTGTTTGGATCTATTTTATCACTTTCCTCTCTCTCTAAATTGAAAAAGTCTTGTCCTATTTCCATGTGTGCGCACATCCTCCCTGAATAGCAGGCAGTAGTTGTTAGTCACAGAGTAGTACAAGGAAAATGCGGCTGAGTTTAATGTTTGTGTCTCTCCTGACTCATCAGGTTATGGCTGTAGCAGGCCTGGACTCCAGCAGAGCCCACCGCCTCTCCCCGACCCGCTCTACCCGCTCCTGGGCCACTCCCCCTGCCACCCCGGCCAGTAAAGACCAGTCACCATACTACACCCCTCTCATCCGTGTGGACCACCCACATAGGGGGAGCACTGCTAGCAGCCAAGTGTCGGTGCGTAAGAGCTCCTGGTACACGGACGACCCCGAGTTCTCCCAGAGGACATACTCGCCGGTCCACCTGCAGGTGCCACCTGAGTACCACAACCAGTACCACCAGAAGAGAGGCAGTGCCACCAGCCTTGTGGAAGCGGTGAGTTTGAGGCTTGGCTTGATCCCACAGGCACATTTTTAGATTAATGCTACAGAAAAGGGAAAGCAAGAAAAGTAAAACAAGATATGTAACACATATTTCCTCTGTCGAGCAGGTTTTGATATCAGAAGGACTTGGGAGATACGCCAAGGACCCCAAGTTCGTCGCTGCCACAAAGCACGAGATAGCAGATGCGTGTGAGATGACAATAGATGAGATGGAGAGCGCAGCCAGCCATCTGTTGAATGGAGGGATGGCCCCGGCCATTAACGGGGTCAACGTGTTCCCCATTCTGACTCCAAGGGACTATGAACTGCAGGACACGGCAGCCAGCTACAGCGACGAGGAGCCAGAGACAGAACCGAGAGCTCCCTATGAGGAGGACCTGGCAGATGAGATGATCTGCATCACGACTTTATAGCAGTGGCTGGAGAAATCTGCAAACTAGAGACCTTGACAGACTAAATACATGAAAATAAAAAATAAAAAGAAATGCATCTGTTGGCTCTGACCAAAAGAAGTGCCTTTTACATTGAAGAGAAAAGGCATATAGATGAGAGACACATTAGTCCCGTTCATTTAATTGTTCTCCACCTGCCAGCAAAGGAGGTCACAGCAAAGAGCCAGACACCATTCCTGCTGAGCACAGAGGGACTGACTGGACCCTCCTGTCAGAGGAGGTGACACACAGGTTCAGCCTGCAGCCAATCAGAGATGAGGACATTGATGCCAGTGAAAGATGGACCAAGTGGCAAAGGTGTGAGATACTCTCTCGGGCGGGTCTCTAAGGGTGATGACAATCAGATGTACGATGTCATTACCTCGGTCACTTTATTAAGGTTTGGCATATCATGCAAGATTTCAATGCAAGCATAGAAAGGCATATCTCCTCCCGTAGTCGTTAGTCTAACTTGATCCCTTCGTTGTTTGAACAGACCGTTAAATGATCGATACAGCTGAGTCAAAAAGTGAAGAGCACCTGTAGAGTTGTACCAGATTATGCAGGAACTAGCTGTCCTACTTATAGCATCTTTCAACTTGAGATATGTTCTTTTGAAGCGACAAAAGCATTTGTGATAAATGCACTAGCAGGCAGGTTATTTTAAACTTTTAGAATAGCCTGATTAATATTTCATAGTTGATATGCTGTAAATTGTATTATATAACAAAAAGAAACTTTGTAAAGAGATATTCTATATTTTGTAATTATGTATCATTTAAAAGATCAGCAATATGGACCCTTGTGACTCCTGTTATGCTATAAAAGCAGACTTGCATTATTTTATTAGGTACAAGATTCTGATATTCATTTGCCTTTTATTTTTTTGCTAATATGCACCCTTTATTTTGCCTATAAAAACAGCATTTTTAAGAGGTTCTGCTTGTGTGACAACACTACTGCACAAGATATGCAAATGGCTTTGATTTCTTAGCATAGAGGTACACGTGTTACTTCATTCTACCAACACCAGTTGCATAAGGTTAAGCCCCCTTTAAAGGAGCATTTTTAGAAGGCGAGCCTCAAGGATCCAGTGCTGAAATTTTATACAGATGTGATGAACACATTTGTTTGCATATTTTGTGCAGGGCATGCACAAGAATTTAAAATGCATAGTGCATTAACAATGCTGCTTTTTTAGTTGGTTTCAGAGTCAAACCTAGGTTTCGTCAGCCCCTACTGAAATGCCTTTTTGCTGCTGAAAGAAAGAAAAACTGATAGCTGATGATAACAGGGATAAATTCATACTTCTCATAGCTTGTGCTGGGATTTTCCATGACATACTCTTCGTTGATCATGGTGTAATTCCATTAAACCTTTGTACTGAATATTGGCAATCACATCTCAGCCTTCATGTAGTGTGTGTGTGTGTGTGTGTGTGTGTGAGGCCTCGGAGCCTGTGGTGGCAGGAGACACACGCACACATCCAAAGGTCAGAAACGGTCCAACGTGTGTTGTAGGTTTAAAGGACAGAGGGTGTCCTGGTGTCAGGATGCTGGAGAGAGGCTAAGCAATACTAACCCCCCGCCCCTTTCTCTCTCAGCCTGCCTGGTTCCTGCATACAGTATACCTCGTTAGGCAACGGTGACAACATATCATTGTCTCAACTTACCTGTCTGTCACAGTGTCCAACAGTGGAGTCTTTGAGAGGGATTAGGTAGGATTGAACCTGGACGTCGTGTGTTTCCCCTTAGTCATATTTGTTAATGAGATGGGGAGGGAAAAACCAATGGATGCATAAAAAGGAGCAAGTGAAGCCCAAAGGTTTGAACAACAAAATATCTATTGATCAATTATCAAGTACAGACACTGGATTAAATAAACTGTGGTGGGCCTTTTCAGGCGTTACCATGGAGAATTAGCACCGATGATATTTAGGGTTAATGTGATCTGTTGTTCATGAGTGTTTGATTTGTAGGCGAGTGCGTCCTGTACTCTAATTCAACCGAATACTGTCATGAAAATGTAGGTTTTCCATTTTGTGTGCACATTGAAAGGGCTCTTTGAATTGTTTGTGAGTTTAAAAAAAAAAATGTGTTCTAGTCCTTTTGTTGATGACTGTCATATAAAAGGACCAATGCACATAACAGGCACATTGTACTATTCGTAGCAATTACAGTACTGATGAACTGAAGATATGCATTATTTTGTAAAACACTTTTAAAAGTTGTGTTAAACTAAAGATGAAAAAGAACTTACTTTTACCTCATGTCAGGGATTCCTGAGAAAAGAAAAATAAAGATTTGGTTCAGTCTATACCAATGGTATTTAAATATTAGCACATAGCTGTTTGTCTTTGCACAAGTAACTGTATAGTGCTTTTGTTTCTCCTTTTTCTAAACAGATTTGTGTATTAAGGTGAGACAATTTTGTACTTTTTGTGACTGTGTGTATGGTTTAGTGGAATCTATATTTGTCATTTACACCTCACCTTACAATGCTGGGAATGAAAGAGTATTAAAAAATATTTTCAAGGTGCACTGTTTCTCTGTTTGCGGGTAGGGGAAAAAAATGACACGGTAAAGTTACCAGTTTACAGAGAAACACTTATTGATTTGAACGTTTCTATTAGTTTTTCTTCATATTGTTATGATTCTAATTACTATTACAAATATTAATGTTCTGAAAGCTGTATTAAAATAGAAGATAATGTAAAATATGTACAAAGGTATGGAAAGACCCATGGTAATGTTCTCTACTTGAAAGTCTTGATATTTGCTCCTTAATGTTTTTATTCGGTAAACATCATTTCTCTTAGTAGCAAATGCTTTACTATAACCTTCTAGGTTTTGTATCAATACATTTTTTTGTATTTTTCATTTTATTTTGGCCTTGACTTTATTTGAATCGATACTGATATTTTATTTTCTATTGATCATCATTGAATAAACTTATGCTGAATTACTGTTCTCATTTATTTGCATTCTGTTTTCACCCACATCATTAAAACATCTCACAAACATTCAAACATTGCAGTCACAGTTTCACGGATGGTGACAAAACGGATGCTCAAACTGAATCATTGGGCAAAAAGCTTTTTTAATGGATTGTTGCAGGTGTGTGTGTGTGTATACATTTCAGGAAGGCGACACTTTGTTTAATGGCTCCGTGGTCGTCACCATGTCTGATTCTTCGTCCTCTGGCAGGGGCTCTCTCCCACACATTAGGAAGGGCACTGCGTATTTGCGGAACTGTAGAAAACGCAATGAGCCAGAGCGTAAAACATTCAGCCAACACAAAGGGTTGTTTTTGATGTATCAACAAACATTCAGACATCATTCTCAGCTGGCACAAGGTGCGTTATTCTGCATGCAAACATTCAAATCATAAAAAATTACATATGCTGTGTAAGAAAGTAAGAAAAAGAAAACTAATGATCAACAATTAAATAACCATCAAAAGTAAATTAGTAATTTTATAGTTAATAGTTATTTCACTGTTAACGAACAAATGCTTTATAATACTTATATTAAGTAATTGTTAGGGTTTATAAACATCTGTTGCAGTTTTTTAACGGTAATCTAAATGTTTACAGATTAACTGCACATTATTTATTAACCATTTACAACGTATTTAAAACATCAGTTGCAACTTTACGATAGCACTTGCTTGATAAATGGTTTGTAAAGCATTTCATTGTTCGTCAACAGTGAAATAACTATCCATTAAATTTGAATGAACTATAAAAAATACCGTTCATTGATGAGGGTTATTATAAAGTGCTTTTGTAATCTTTGAGGATATTGCAGATTGGTAACAATAACTTGAAAATGGTAACGCTTTCCTTTAACGTCCTGCATTTAGCATTTATCAGGAGTTAACGAACATTTAATTTATGATTTATAACTCACTATAATGTCATTCTGAGCAGATGTCTTTATAGGGGAAGTTGTAATTGTTGACAAATACTGCACATTAATAACAACGTGCCCGTATAACTGCTTACAACTAAATTTGTGGTAAATAATTTAATAAATGTTGATGTAAGACTTATAAATGCCCTTTCAGCTGCTCACAATGACATTATAGTGTTATAAATTCCTTATTAAATGTTTATGGCAGTTAAAGTAAAGTGTTTAGGGGACTCAAACTACTTTTTAATATACAGCAATGTACATACAGTCTTTTTGTTTTTCGTTAGTCTTAAAAAATGTGAATATAAATTTCTAATATTTACAAGAAGACACAAAGATTTATTCTTATATTTAAATGTGGTTAGTTTGGTTAGTTTACCGCCAGTTATAACAGTTCTACCAACCCACATTCCTGTACAGACTCTATCTGTTCTAAAACGTCTTTCAATACCACAAGATGGTGCTGACGTCCCAAAACAGCTCAGTATTTTAAAGCTGATACTCACAGAGCTGAGCGCCTACAATGAGTTCATCTCATCTGACTGAATTCAGTTATTATCTGCATGTGGTGTCACGTTACCTGATTGTTGAGGTAGATGTAGATGATAGGATTGTACACAGTGCTGCTCTTGGCCAGATAAACTGGCACTGTGCCTACCAGCGGGTGAATCTCCACATCAGGGTCGTAGACCACCAGCATGGCCAGGCTGGCGTAAGGCATCCAACTGATCAGAAAAGTCAGGACCATCAGGACCACCATGGACGCCACCTTCATCTCTCCTTTAGCTACTGCGCCGCCTTCCACACAGGCCATCCTTGTCACCTGGAGCATAGAATATAAATAGTTAAGAGGTCCACAGACCTCATCATGCCATATTTTGTTTTCTTTTCTAACCTTATATAACCAGAAATATTCCCATTGACTCACACCAAGACAAGGGTGGCACTATCCCTGCCTATAGCTGCCGCTATCTCATGTCATGACCCTTAATCTCTCCCTTTGTCTCTGGCCCCCTGCATACATAGTGCCCTGTAAACACAGCACAGAAAAATGGGAAAGTTGCAATTTTGCCAAAAGCAAATACTGAACATCTGTACACTGAAAATAAATAATCCAAAATCCTACTCTAAGTAATCAAGAAGTATCACTGAAATGTGCTTAAAGTCTGAAAAGAAAAAAAAAGTACAAAATGTAATGATGCATTAAGTGAGCAGCATTCTACTGCTGTAGATAAATATCCAGTTAGGTAGTTTAGTTGTGAGGTTCTGGTTCTGATCTTTTGTTCACTCTGTACACACTTTGTGACCGTTGTGTTTTTATTGTTTTCTAAATCAGCCCCAGAATAAAATGATGGCAGTTCATGTTTCTGTAAACCGCTGATGCGTTCAAATTTGTACGACATGCCATATTGACACATATCGTATCACGTTCAAATTACATGTTACATCTTTAATACTGGGAGGAGGAAAGGATGGTGGTGAAGTTGTGGTGACTGC
The DNA here is from genome assembly GCA_039737535.1 of Lagodon rhomboides. NCBI lineage: Eukaryota > Metazoa > Chordata > Actinopteri > Spariformes > Sparidae > Lagodon > Lagodon rhomboides. The sequence continues at coordinate 19,701,630 of CM077785.1, read as the reverse complement.
AGTTAGAGTATGCCTGTCAACATTTGTAAGTGTGACCTCAGGACAAGTTCCAGTCGTGTTTGTGGTGACAAAATACTGATATTTTTGGCAGGAACTTCAGCTGTCTGCGGCTGTGTTAAAACAGATATTTTAAGCCAAATTATGATGTTCTCCTAACCCTAACCAAGTGGGGCTTGTGCCTAAACCTAAACAGGGCATCAGCACACCGTTGAGACAAGAGAAACATTTCAAACTGAACCGACTGTAATGTAAAGTTACAACATAAAGAAACATAAAGTTTTAACTTATCTGTGTTTTTTTGCAAAAACATACTTTGCCAACATTCTGGCGACTGGATGGTCAAATTTGAATGAATACAATCGATCTAACATTCTGTCACACGGTCCTTCAAGTTGCAGCTTATTTACCTTGTTTCTTATGTTGTATCAGGATTTAATTTTGTCAATTATTGTTACATTTCTCAGCTTGATTTTATTCTTTTTGCACCTTTGTCCTTTTGCCTTTCTTGCTTGGCCCCAATGTCAGGGGCAACATTGCTTCTTTTAGCCACAGGTAATCTGTAACAATTCACTTTATCTTATAAACTTAACAAATGTTTTTTTTAGTGTGCAAAAAAATACAAGTGCCAGAGTTGTAGTTACAGTGGTTACTTTCCACCACTGCGTATGATGAGACCAAATGTATGAACGCTCACCTGGTGCAACGTCCACATCAGCTTCGTGTAGGATGCCACGATGATGGCAAAGGGAGCAGCAAAGCACACTGCGAAGTAAGCCAGGATGTAGGAGACGGTATGAGGGTCTCGGCTGTGCCAGTCCGGGGCGCAGGACGTCCCGACACCCTCCAGCTCGTACTTACCCCATCCGAACAGGGGGGGTAAGTTCCATGCAAGGGACCACAGCCAGGAAAAGGCGATACCTCCAAAGGCGTGCTGTTTTTGGAAGGTCATCTGCCCCAGCGGCTTACATACAACAAACATCCTCTCCACTGCGATCAGAGCGACCGTGCACAGAGAGGTGATGCCTGCAGGGAGAGCAGAGTCAGTGTCTACTTACTGAAACATGTGAATGAATATCAGACTGCTCAGTGAGGAAATGTGCTGTCCTAGTAAAGTTTGTTATGAAACTAAAATAAAGAATGACAAAAAAAAATCAAACAATGAGCATCACAGTTTACATAAAAAACTATATACATGCTGTACTGTTATACTTTTATTCCATTTTAATATGAGCAGTTAGAAAAACAACTGAATCCAGTCTGTGCACCTCTTTTCACTCACCAAACAAGGACACTGCAAAGCCCTCCATCACGCAGCCTGTTCTTCCGAGGGAGAAGTGCCCCTGGGCGTTGTTGACCACAGACAGCACCCCTCCGGTCATGGCTGTGCCCAGGTCAGCCACAGCCATGTTCACCAGAGCGTAGTTGAGCGGCTGCCTCAGCTCCTTGTGCATGAGGGACACAATGATCACTGTGGCGTTGAGTATGATGGCCGGGCCGGTGAAAAGAGCCATGATGATGGAGAGGATGATGAAGCCGGTGCGTGACAGAGGGGGCTCCCCATGGGGGCCCAGGTAGGAGGAAGCATTTGGGTAAAAAACAGATGGCTGCATGGATGCAGAGCTTTAGAAAATGCTCAGGTTCGTTTCTCCTTGTCCTCGAGCTTCTGGACGATCAATATGTCGCTACCCGTGTGTGACAGCTGAGATTAGATGCCCACAGTCTAAGGATAAGTCCTCCAGATCGGGACTAAGAATAATTCCTCCAAATGATGATCCTTGATCCTTCACCTTTTGCTTGATTGTAAATGCACTTAAACAGGATGTCTCCACAGTGCTTCCCCACAGGATCAGTCCACTAAGCAGGTGTTGAAAACACAACAAACTCTGTGACCACTCCTACCTCCCAGAGGGATCGAGGGACTGCTGGATTAGCCTTCTGAGTACTACTCGGAGGATGTGTCATAACTTAGAGTAACTACAGCAAAGACTGATGACGGCTGACAATCTCTTCCTGGTTCTCTCTCCTATTTCTTTCCTTTATCCTCCTTCTTGCATTCCTTACACAAACCAGGGGTCAGTGAAAGTCTAAACAGGTAAATAGGTGTTGCCAACAAAATAAAAGTGACGATGTTGTTATTCCTTCTTGGATCAAGTGAGGAGTGTTGCTGCTGGGTTGTGTACAAACTGCAGTTGAGACGAGGTGTGACTCACAGGTTGTAATATTTTGAGCCCATTTGGAGAACGCTGTATTTGTACTGTGATTTAAAATACTGTATGAAAATCCACCAGCTTGGCTTAATGATCTCCTCCTTTTAGGAAAAATGTTTGTTTTAAACACAAACACAGAGAATAAATGTAAAGTATGACTTTTCTGAGGAATTATTCATTTCTTAATCAATAACATGACATATGCAACTACAGAGGATATACTTAGTTTGCCATTTGTTATTTGAGATACTTTAATACACTTTGGTGCACACTTGCTTGTATTTCATTAGTCTTAGCTTCACTTGTGGTCGACAGAAATGCTGCGAAAACGCCCTCTTGGATGACCCTCATGATAAAACACGATAAAGCGCCCTCTATTGTGCCCTTCCAACAGAACATTGCCAATAAAGAACTCTGGCAATAAAGAATAAAGATATTTGTCCTCCAATGATGGGGATGGAGATGGATTTTCTTTGAGCATGTAAAACTACAGTACTACTGTTTGTTGGTCAGACTGCAAATGACACCTTGATTTTCTGTTTGTGTGAAAGCTCCATCATGCAGCTTAAAGGCATCTTTACACATTTTTATCGGCTCTTGGGGCTTACAGAGATACAAATCTTATTAAAGCTGGTAGCATTTTGATTTGGTCACCAAGCAGAGATTAAAATGGTACCAACGTACATCAAACCCAGTGTGCAGCTCGTACACCTGATTATACATCATTCAGCCCTCATCAACGTGGCAACATTACAGTTATTGTTGCTGTTTACATGGAAATGTACAATTTTATGTTACATGTTAAATCAATTAACATAATTCACTCAAAAACAATGACTTTAAGTATTAAATTACATGTAAATGTTCCATATAATGTAAAGTGTCACATTTAATGCAAAACTCTTTTATCATGTCGAGTCAGTGTGTATCATTTGAATAACTAGATGTGTGATTTATTACAGGAGACAAAACAGCTAATTTGAAATGCATTACTTCTTATGTATAACACTTGAATAATAAACACTTGAAAAACACCTTATATTTATGTAGAAGTTCCCCTTAAAGGGAGAGACGGTGAGTCTGGGGAAAGATAGTTGATTGTTGAGTCTCATTCCCAGGTTGTCAAATACTTTCTGCTTTGGTTTAGAATTTTCTGGCCAAATACAACTTTCATTTTTTGACAGGGAGACTCAACAATCAAATATCCTTCTCCAGAATTGCCTTCTACCTTTAACTTTCTATGTAATAAGTGAATAAACACATTAAGTTTATGTATAAAACCCCATTAATTACATTTAATCAGACTAACTGATTTAAAAAAAAAGTGACTCAACATAATAAAGACTTTGCATTAAATATGACACTTTACATTGAACTCATGCAATAAAATCTGATGGAAAATGTACATAAGATTAAAACACTTCAAGTATAGGACCTTGCTGTGTGGTGTTTGGGTATTTTGTCTATCCCCTTCAGGTGTTACAATTCAAACAATATACATGTTCTGCACTGCATACAAATGAAAACATTCGATAAGATCTGACCTCAAACAGCTTTCCCCTTCTATTTAGGGATGTCAAAATTTAGATGTCAGATGTCAGCTTAAGACAAGTAAGATCCCACAATGGTGAAGTAACTGGTTAAGCTTGTATGTACCTGCACAGTGTAACGTGCTGTCGGGGTCGGGATCACTGCGATGTGTGATGTGCTATTAATAAGTCTCTACTAAACATGTTATCAAACCCTGAGTCGTCAGACTGATGCTGAGTAACACACATGATAATGACACACACAAGGAGATACACAGTTTTATGTGTCCACTTTGAATGTTTGAAGCTTGGTTGATTTTTTTTTTAATATTTAACTGTGTAATTTGAAGCAATGAAACATAAAAACACATCAAGACAACTGAAGTGCTTTAGACTATAAACTATAAACACAATTCTAAATAAAACAAATGGTGTGTAATGTATAAGACCTTTGAACAAACACATGGCACACTGAGGTGTGATATAATCTTTCTGCAGTCACAGTTCACTGGATGAGAGTAAACTGACGGTTGCAGGTGGTCTAAACAGACTTATTCCCTGCTGCTGAGGGCAGGAGGTGAGGCTAAGCTCTCAGACTTAACGTGACAACAGGTGACCTCTTTTTAACCTTCTAAGAGGGTTATGTCCAATCAAATCAAGACAGAGATTACAACTGTTTGGGTTAAGGGCTTTACAGGAGTCTGGCTTCAATTATAGAACAAAACCTTTGATTTATCTGAAATGACACATGACGTTTTGAACAGAGAGGCTTACTTACTTACCTGAACATGACCCACCATCATTTTTCAGCAGTCTGAACATTATCTATCGTTTTGACCTAACGATCCAAACAACGCTCCACCAGATAACTTTTGGCACCGATTTAAGATGTTTCATTGTTTTAAGAGCTTATTTTAAGCTCTGCAAAAAGCAAGTGGAACTTTAATTCAAATTGTTTTATCAAACTATTGTTTACAAGGTGAAACATGGATTTACACTGAGCCAACAGGGACAGGAACTCTTTAAAGTGCAATAGGTTAAATGATCACAGCTGCTGAGCTGGCATGTCATCAGATCCAGCCCAGTCGCCAGGATGAAATATCGACCATTAATGTTTCTGCAAAACACTGACATGTTCACATTTATATGTGGTAGAGGTCTACTGTGACAGCACTAGTTACTTTAGAGGACCCTCTGTACAGTTTCCAATTGTGTTTATTGTGACATTTTTTTTAATAATGACGAGAAGTTGGGATATCTCCAGCTTTGTTTGTGGCGACCAAAACACGTATTTCAAGGCAATCTTTCTGATCTTTTTCAAACTTTAGGGTTTGAAAAAGATCAGAAAGATTGCCTTGAAATACGTTTTCGTTTTTATGCCTAAACCAATCTTGAACATTTGCACAGTGTTGTCACAACATTAAATACAAAATTAAAACGTTTTTTTTTTAATTTGCAACATAAAGAAGTGCTAAGTTTCAACATATCTGTCTGTGGTTTGCAGAAACATATACTGCCAACATTTATTCTGGTGATTAGACTGAGAAACAGATGCTGCAGGCCAAATTCAGCACCATGGAGAGCACCTGAAGGCCTGTGAGGTCTGGTCCAGGGTATATAAAGCCTTTATTTCAGCTGATGTTATTGTTTCTCTGAGCTCAATCATCAGTTTAAGGTGTGTGTATGAGCAGCATTTTGTGATATCATAACTACCTGGGAAGCCAATCCTGTTCTTGTATGAAACTTACACTTGAAGCCTGCAGCGCACACACCCTGAGAGCAGACTGTGAGGATCTTGTATCCACTAGTTAAATATTTGAAATATTAAAGGGTAACTCCACCATTTGTACACATTAAAGTGCATTTACAGGTACAATTCTAATGCATTTGTGAAAAAAGTTGTATAAAGACCGCTGAGGAAGCTGCATGTCAGTAATCTGATAAAGTGCCTCCAATGATGTCACTCAATGGCTAAATTGCATTGTGGGTAATGTAGTCAGCAGGTTTTGAAAAAGAAGACTGTGTGGAATATGAAAGGTGATAACTCTGGTTCTGCTGTACTGATTATGATCAATTGTTTTAAACTGTCTGAGTGCAATGCTTTTCACTACCTGGTGCCTACATTACCCACAGTGCATTTTAACCACTGAGTAACATCACTGGAGGCAATTAATCAGATTACAGATTATTTACACATTATGCAATAGTACTCCTAGAGACCTGTGAACACACTTTAATGTGTGAAAACTGGTGGAGTTACCTTTTAAGTATTTATTATTACTATTTATTTACCTTAGATTTTGAAGTTTTTATGAGAAGAAAAAAAACATTTCAGATACAAAATGAAGTACTTTTATTCGACTTGGAGGGGATCAAAGAAACACCACCTCCCACTATTGCACTAGATTTGTGCTCCCTGCTGTGTTTACTTGACCTGCCGCACTGTGTGGGTGGAGGTCGCGACATTGTTCAAGAGATCCAATCAAACGATGAAGTGTGTGGTTCGTATCCTCGTGCGTAACGGCGAGGCTGGTGCAGCGACCCGGAAGCAGGTAATACATCCCTTGCTCAAGGATACTTCAGCAGGGTGGAGGTGGAGGACTTTCCTCGGTGTTTTATTCGCCGTCGATAGTTAATTAAAGCGTTGAGGGAGGCGGCGCGGCGAGAGCGGAGACCGGATGATATTGTCCGTCAGCCGACACGCAGGCAGCTTATCGGCACGTCCCAGACAGTACAGGCTCCTCACAACTTTGATGTACGATGCAATTACTAAACTAATAAAAGCCTCAAGTCGAAACACGGTTGCTGTGGAGGTGGAGGAGGTGGAGGGGTGGAGGGGTGGTGCATCAGCCCGCCCGCTGCCTTGACAACATTATCGCCTCCTAATCAGCAGTCTGGAGTGGACGGTGGCCCCGCTGCTGTTTTATAGTCAGCAGCAAACTTTGTCTTCATGTGTGGAGAGAGTTTATTCTTTGCCGTCGTTTGTTCACTTCACCTCGGTGCGTGAGAGTATGGAGGACAGTTCAAGAAAAATAAAAAGAAGAAAATAAGAGAAAAAGATCCCATCGTAAATCACACATAAAAAATGAAATTATAGGACAAAAGTTACAATTATGAGTTAAAAGGTCAACATTAAGGTCATAATCTCGACTGTTTATCTCAACATCTGGTGTTTTATCTTGTACTTTTTACTCCTTTTTTTAGACTTTTTTTTTACTCATAATTCCGATGTTTTATCCCATTTTTAAACTTTTTATCTGAAATCTTTGACTTAATGAGGCACAATTATGACTTCTTATCTCATAATATCCACGTCTAATTTTCTGTTTTGAATTTTTATCTCATAATTTTCATTTTTGTCACATAATTTCAACAATTTATCTCATCTTTCATTTTGAATTATTATCTCATCAGTATGGCTTTTTATTTAATGATTTCCAGTTTTTAACTAATAATTATGGCTTTCATCTCATGATTTCAATTTTTGTAATAATTTTTGTCTTTTCAATTTATTTATTTTCTTACACTGGCAGAAATGGGCTCCCATACGGGATATAATCTCAGGGGGCCACGTGGAAAAATTGCGGGAGTGTGGCATGACGTCATTGCTCAAAGTGATCAATTGTTCAGCCAATCATAGACGAATGCGCAAAGTTAAACAGATTTGGAGTAAAAAAAGACCGAATCACTGATATGTGTCGCTCTCATTTTAGTCGATCTGTAGTAGCTTCATTCTCTGAACTCCCCAAACACAAATGACTCCAGTCTGACTGTGTGTTTTTGTGGTACTGTGCTGCCGGCAGTGCGGAAGCCTTCATCAAACATCTGCAGTCTCATTATCGCCCACAGAGCCATTTTAGGGAAGTCATGAATCTCCCCTCCACCCTCTGCTTCTTATTTTTACCCTCCATGCTACGTAATGATATTACTGTGCAGGACGTGATCACATTTCAATCACTGTAAAAACACTCCAGATGTTTTTTGTGTGTGTGTGCAGCGTGGAGCTTGGAGCACACAGTACGAAACCATGGAGCGTGTACAGAATAATGCAGCGTCAGCGTTAAACTCAACAACTTTAGAGCAGTCGCCGTGAGAGGAGCGTGTGGCACAGCCGGAAGACCAGAGTTCACTATGTGAATTTTCAGCATTTTTGCAAATGAATGTCATTGTTCTCTTCAGCTCTGTGGGCGATATACACCTGTCCGTGCTGCTCCTCTCGGCTTAATACAAAAAACAAAAAAACCTCCTTCGTCTCCAGGAGTCGTTTTCATGCCGACTTCGAGCTTTTAATTAAGGCTTTGTGGGGGAAAGCTGACTGCTCGTTTCCAGGAATAAAAAAAAAGCTTTGTGATTGTTGCAGCAGAGAAGAAGCGACTGAGGGGGTTTTCCCTCCTCAGAGACGGAGCGGAGGATGGAGACTGGAGGGTGATGCGCTCTCTCTCTCTCTCTCTCTCTCTCTCTCTCTCTCTCTCTCTCTCTCTCTCTCTGTCTGAATGCCTCTCTCTCCCTCTCCCTCTATGTATCTCTCCTCTCTCTCTCTCCTCTCTCTCTCTCTCTCTCTCTCTCTCTCTCTCTCTCTCTCTCCCTCCCTGTCTGTCTGCATGTCTCTCTCTCACTATCATATACAGTAAGCTACGTGCTGGCAGCGCCGCGGCTGGAGAACGGTGCACCGGGGTCCAGCAGTGCTGCACGCTGCTGCCTGGGACTGGATTTGTGCTGTACAGATATATTTTTTCTAAGCAGAGCTGAAGATGTTGGGGGACTGGAGGATCCTGTTCTCGCACGTGTGCAGCACCAGCCTTCTGCTGCTCTGGATCCTCGTCGGCCTGAACGTGGTGGAGGTGACGGGGTCCCAGCCAGGGATCCCTCTGTCAGTGTGAGTGAGAGGCAGCTCTGCAACTTTTTTGTCTTTTCAGTAATATGTTGATCTCTTGCAGGCAGTGTTACATTTTTCAGGTTTGTTTTTTTGGAGAGAGATCTGGCATCTTTTTTGAATGCATCTGATTCCTGTCTTGGTTAAGTTGAACACCATGTGCAGTTTAATTTAACCTCACAGGTCATATTACAAGTTTATTAGCTTTAACTCATCGCTTAGCCTATTGGTGGAAAGTGATAGATCATATAGCAATTACAGATGGGATTTTAGTGAATAAACACCATGATTTTCATTTTTTTTTATTACAGAAGATGGAAAAAATTGAAAAGAGCATGGAGACTACATCTTAACTCTGTATCCCTTTTTTTCCTTATTTTGCTTTACGGGTGCATTAAATACAATCAGTAAATTGACAATAATAAATGTTTGTGTTATTATTAATAAGTCAGAAACGATAAGTGTTACCATCCATTGAGTAATTCTGCTAAAAAACAAGACAGAAATGTTCTTATCTCATAGACTCATAGAGAGGTACATATTTAGACCTTTTATCTTAATCTTTTTTATCATTACATTTAACTCAAATTGATAAAGTGACGTTCTGTTTTTTAATAACATGTATATGATAATAGTAAAGTGTCACAGCTGGAATCACATCTGCAGGCCTTTACAGGTGTGATCTTAATACCAATTCTTTACATAAAAGAGCAGCAAGCTGCTCACATGAATCACATTTGTCTTTTAAGTCAGGTTGTTTCTGCAGCAGGTCAGGAGTGTTGTTAAATTGCACATCATTTCCTTTTTTTGCAGGGTTTGTTTCCTCGTTCCACCTCCATCAATTTAAAAACAAAATTATGGAAAATCCAAAATAAAAGTAAAAGATGTGACTGCAGATTAAGAAAGTTGATCTCACAGCGATAACAGAATGACATATCTTCTAAATCAACATACACTTCAAGTTCAGATGTCAAAAAGGACCTTTTCTTGTAAGTTCATTTAACGGTCTGTTTATTTTATAAAACACAATATTACATCAAAATCAGAATGAGATCAACTGAAATTAAATGATTCCTGTACAAATGTAGTTTTCCTGAACCAGGCCACATTCTTAAAGCAGCGTCTGTGTCTCCTAGAGGACGGTCACATTCAACTTTGTTTTACATTTCAGGTACAGTTTCTCTCTGCCACGCTGAGTCAGATTCATTTACAGTTTAATAGGAGAAGCTCCAGTAACTACAGTATAGATCATCAAAATCGCAAGCAATCATCTGTCAGGAGAGTGAAGGTCAGGGTCGGCGGGCCTGGACGATTATCTCTTGACTGCTCATGTCAGAAATAAAGCTTTAAAAAAAATGACAGCTGAGGAGAGATGAAAGGAGGTGAGGAGAGGACAGGGAGTACTCAGTGAGGAGAGGGTGAGATTTAAACCTCAAACTCAAGCTCATATAATTTGTTATAAATAGTTTTAAAACAGGTTCTTATTTGAATTTGGTTATTTTCATTTATTTAAATCAATCGCCCACCTTTCTATGTATTTTCTTTTCTAAAGATTGTGCTTCTTTGTGTTCTAGCGTGAAGCTCTGGGCCTCCGCATTCGGTGGTGAGATTAAATCCATCTCTGCAAAATATTCTGGATCCCAACTACTGCAGAAGGTATTCTTCTTATTTCCCAGTCTTGTGTGAACGCAGATGCATTTTCCCCCTTTTGTCTGATGGTCATGTAGTTACACACATTGTACGCTGTAATGCTGTATTCCCTCTCTAATGGCTGCAGAGACATTTTGGTGTCTCAGCTGAATGCTGATGCGTTATTTTAGAGGAGACTCAGGTGTGTTTGGCACAGACAGGGCTGTGCGCGCGTGTGCGCTGGCGAGAGCGCGTGTGTGCATGTGTGTTTGTACTCGCCACGGCCCATTAACCACGGCTCTGATTCCTCTCCCATCTCATCTCTTCAGTTAACTCTCTGGAGTCAAGAGTTTCAACCTCTGGATATGAATGCGACAAGGAGACAAATTGAATTACAGCGCGGTCGGGTTCGATAGTGGGCGAGGGGGGGTTATGATATGACGAACAAGTGAAATCAGCAGAGAGTGAGCGATGACACAGCGCTGTAGATTTAACTTTCTGACTATATAAAGGTGTTCACAGAGTCAGGTGGATGGATGGCGAACTGTCCGCCAGCATGCTTATAATGCGTTTTAAATCTCATGTTTAATGTGTTTCTATAGACGCATGTTACATTCATGTCTTTTGGCATTTTAAAAGGCATTTAATCCTGAAGAAGAAATCCACCCTGCTTTCATCCTTAGATTTAGTGAGAAAAAAGACAGGCCATATGATTCAAAAGGTGGATGCAAACTGCACAAGTCATCATGCAAAATTATTATTACATTTAAGAAGCTCTACATTTAGAAAAAGACTCTTCACTCACTGGGACAGTTTTACAGACAGTATTTACTTTTATCCTTAGATCATGTTGACAGAAAAGGGAGATGGCTGGTTGCTCTACGCAACACAGCGTAGATGAAAATTGTGTTGTGTGCTCTTGGAAAATGGGGAAAGGAGTACTTTAAAAACCAGAGATGATCCAGGTACTCCAGGCGAAATAATTTAAAGGGCAATCACTTAAAAAGCCGACGTGTTTCGACCATTAGGTCTTCATCAGGGCTCCAAACAACAAAAAACACGATGTGGCCCCACTTATATAGTAGCAACAGCCAATATAGAGGCATTCACATGACCCACATGATGACATACCAGGTGAAACAAATACAAAGTAATGAAATACCAAGAGGTCAGATCACACGAAAGTTTACATGCTTACGACATACAAAAAAAAAGACACCCAAGTATGTAATATGATGCTCCAAAAGGCTGTAAAAATGACCCAAAACACGTTTTTGTTGCTGCATCATTACATCAAAAAAAGAGTTAAACGATCTGGAAATTTGAGGGGGATTTGCAGTAGAATTCAGATTAAGTTCTGTGAGTCTGATTAAAGCTCGGCCACAAAACATGAGTTTGTAACAATGGAACCATGAAAAGATCTGTGCGTTAAACCCAGATGAAGGGTTATATTCTTGCATATCTATCTATTTATCTACTGTAACAGGTTACCAGAACTTAGTTTGCAGCCAAAGTAAATAATATCTCTTTAAGATAATGGACTGCAGTGCCTCAGGTCTCTTCACTGTCTACTCAGCGCTAAAAACAACTTTTTGTACCTCAGGCTGAACATCATGCTTGTCTGTGTTTGGTTTTTAATATTGAGTGTTTACAGTAAAAAGAGGGTTTTGAAGAAAACACCATGAAACAGTCACCCTGCAGTAAATATAAACCTAAATTGCGAAGGCGTCACTTTGTGTTAGAAAGTGGTGGGCACAGAAGGGCTCAGATGAAGAAAACATTTTGAAATGGTCTTCAACAAATGATTTTAGGCAATGTGACAGGGGATCGTATAAAAAAGGGAGGAGATGTAATGATTTATGTTTGCAAACCTAAGGCTTGTCTCGCCAGCTAATCAGTCCATCTAACGTAGTATATTCTGCTTTGACAGTATGCTGATCAAATTTTGAAACAATAAACAACAACATTTTAGTTCCTGGGTTAAAATGTTGTCATAATCTCTCACCGGAATATTCGGCAGCAAAGCCCTCTCATTTGTTAGTCAACATTTCTTGCTGCACACTATTTATATTTAACGAACTATGATTTTACTAAGTGATGGGGGAAAAAACTGTCCATATCAAGAAGTTGTCAACGTCCCCAGTGTGAATGACACAGGCGAAAATGTCGAGTTTTAGTTTTCTTTCCCGTTTAGTTTTAAGTTTCAGCTGTTTGCACAGTGACTCAGTTCCTCGTGTGGTGTTAAATTGAGCTGTATTGTATTCTTCTCTGACCACTGAGTAAATACTGTTACAGGACTGCACTACAGTTTCTATATTTCTGGTCACATGGCATCCATTTTAGACCATTTTTTACACAAGATACTCTTTATTTATTACCTGAAACCTCCGTCATTCTTGTAAATCCCTCTGTGTTTGACCCATCCTCACTATTCTAGGAGCTGTGGGCTATCACGGCACCGCGTCCCGGGACCAACTCCAGTTCTGAGGCCAGCACTCCGATCAAGGTCAATAGCAGGCTCAATCCTAAAACTACGGCTGCGTGTCTGTGGGAGGAAAGTGGAGGAGCCAGAAGTCCACGCAAACACGGGGAAAGCGTTCAAACTGCAATCAAGAGGCGGCTCCAGGCTCCGGGGCCTGCTTGCACCGAGGTGACACTTCTTTAATACAACACATACTACTTCAAACGTGTGGTGGAAGCTGAAGCCTTCCATTTGTTGCCACGTGTGCATTTTGTCTTTGTGCAAAAAAATATTTTTCGCTGTATGCCCCGCAGATTTGTTCCTATTCTGTTTTTGTGTGCATGTAAGCACTTTGCTCGTGTTCCTGTTCATGGAGGCATGGCTGGAGAGAGCTGCGCCGAGCCAGTCAGCACAAAGCAGTGAGCTGTGAGGGAACTGACGGGTCGTTAGGGGCTGGTCATTAAGGCTGATCATTAGATGCTTTTATGGTGAATTACCCGATTTTTACTAAGATTTCTACTAAAGGGGGGGAAACACGGGGCTCTATGGGCTCCCGGCAGGCAGGCCTCACTCCTGCACTGGTCATTACTCTAATCAATAATCATGATCAGTGCCTTTGATGGATGGGGCTTCACCTCCTCATGATGACTGGAGGAGTGTGAGGGAGGAGGAGTGTGTGGGGTGGGGGGGGACTGGGGGACACGGGGTGCTGAGGCGAGGAGGACAGGCGTGAAATGAACTGTTCTGCTCCACTGCGAGCCCACACTCTTCCTTTCAGTAGGTAATTTGTCGCCTCATGTACTGGAGTGTGTGTGTTTTTGTGTCCGCACAATGCGTAATATGTTTGAATGTGTGCTGCGAGCCCTGCGTGGCTCTTGTTTATTTTTAGATAAGGTTATTGGAAGTGTGTGTGATGTGGCTGACTGGACAGCGTGAGAGGATCAGGTTTTTGGTTTTTTTTATTTGACAGGTGTGAGCATGCGTTGGTGTGTGTTTGTGCGTGCGAGTCAGGTGCGGGATTATGTAATGTTATATTGCTCCGAGCTGTGGCGGGCTTTGTTCTGTACCACTGGAGGTCCGGTGCATCCAGCAGCATCAGCATTATGCGAGGTGTAGTTCATTACCCAGAATCACCCGAGCTTGACACGTTATTATCTTTCTCCTGTGCTTTGACTCCATTTCAATTACCCTCTTACCATGCATAGCCTTCAGATCCAGCCCCGCCCCTCCCCACCGGCCACCCAACATGGCCATCTCCAGCCAATCGGAGAGGAAGAGGCAGCATGTGCAGCCAATGACTGAGACAGGATAAAGACTATCAATCATTCCGTGTTGCAGCGAGGGTTTTATCAAGCGTTCATCTGAGTCTGGGCTGCATGCAGCTTGTCAGCCAACATGTTGACGGCTTATAAGCCTTGTTTAACAATTCCCCACCTCTCCGGGGTGAGACGCAGTGGAACTATAGTGCTCTAAAACGTTGCAGAACTCACATGCACACAGAAGAAGATGATTATCTTAATGTTTTAATGCTCCATCAGCGTGCGTTGTGTTTTCCTACAGTCAGTGTTGTGTGATTTCTAGTTATTCCCTCTGTAAACGTTTGTTTGTTTTCAGAAATATAAAGAATTTGAAAAGTCAGTCAGAGTGGAAGAAATTGATGGTGTGAAGCTGGTGAAAAACCTGGCGGTGAAGATGGAGGAGGTCTTCCGGAAAAAAGCAGAGGCCACCAGGGTAGGTTTGAAAACAGCCTTTTATTCTGTATTTATTTACTCAGTCATTTTGATCTATTTCAGGGGGAAAGGGAAAGAACATTTTATTTCTTTCAGCTTAAAGGAGGATCTTTTAAGGTTTAAAATGCACTCACAGCACTGAACTTGTGTTTTTTTGTATTTCATGGTGTGCTGTTTGGCACAATGCCCAGAGGAAACAGCCTCCTTTGAGTCTCCAACGCATCTGGTTATCAGGCACCAGTGATTGGTTTAATTATGACGGACAGTCATTTTATCAGACATCTGATCAAAACAGGCCAACAGCACTGGATCTAATTCATCTTTTATTGTATTATTTGGATCAAAAGACGGCAGGCGTAAAGCCCCTGAGAATCAACGAAGGCTGGGATATTAAATAAAAAAGATGTAAGGTTTTTTGAATTTGCATTTTTTTTTAAATTATTTTGCTTTTATTTTGACATCACAGGTCCCTTTTTACAAGGGAGACCTGACCAAGAACGCAAGCAACACAGAGTTACAACAGTGAATTAGCAGAAAAACACACTAAAATGATCAGATAAAATCTTTGCACGCAGACAACCTGGACTTAAAATTGTTCGGCGGTACAACAGATTGAAGTTTAAGTTCAGTCTGGGTTGTTCCATGCAAAGATTGTTGGAATCACTCTACTTTTCATGTGAGATTTGGTGTCAATGTGAAAATGATTGTTTTTATTAACAGATTAAGATTTAAATAGAAGAACATAATTATATAATTTTCAGATATTAGAGGGTTTGGCGTTGTTTTTTTTCTTAAACCCCCAAAGAAAATATTAATAAATATTCAGGAAATGTTGTTAAAAAAAACATTTTTTAATTCAAGTATAACCCTCGCTCCGCTCCACTAGAGGCCTAATTTTCCTACAGTCCCTGGATGGAGCTGATTAGTCAGGAGGAGAAGCAGAATATTGTGCAGCGTTCAAAGATCAGATGTGTGATCAGTGTTGTCTGTCGTGAAAACTGCCTCACGTGTAATTTATTACAGTAGCAGCCTGTCTGCGACCTCAGAGCAGAGGAGCCTGCGACCACTTTAATGCTGCACCTCGCAGGGACTGCTGGGAAATGATAACGTTTATCTCCCCCTCACCTGATCGCACGTTCCCGACAATTCAGCCAATAAATGACACTTATATAGCGATATAAAAGTGTGTGTGTTTTTTTATTTAATTATACCTAAACAAGCCAGTCCCATATTTAAACCTGCCCCATCACAGGTGTGATTAATCCCAAACTAATGACGTCACCACGCTTGCTCCAAATTGAGTTTGAACACGAGGCTGTGACCTCAATAAAGTGCGGAAGGTGAGCTGTGTGACCGCTGCACGTGCATTTTATAAGAAGGGACATTACGGACGAGAAATCAAACGTTACATTTCTTTCATTATGTTTTTATTATTATTATAATTATTATTTTTGCGGAGTGCTGACGACGCGAGAAACTCACCGTGAGGTCGATTGAATCCGTCCACCACCGCTCAGCAGTTATTTTGACACATGTGACAGATGTTAATTACCTGCGAGAGGGAGACGGGAACGTTTAGGTGGCATTTCCCCCGGAAACACAGAGCCAAGCACATTTTTACAGGACCCGGTTATTATTACAGAGGCTATCGCTGCTTTGGTACACGGCGTGAAATCCTGCTTCAACCTGCCGCCATCAATCATTTTCACAGCGGCGCTCCACAGTGTAGTGCCCTATATTTTATGCATATTTTTGGGGGGGCCTTTAAAATAGTATAAGGATTGTCAAACAAGGAGAGACTGTTCGTGAGTGTAGTCTAAAATAGAAAGAAGAAGAAGAAGAAGAAGCTGGACATCGATTCCACCCAGAGATTAATCTAAAGCCTGGAAATGGTGCTCGATCATGTTCGCGCGCAGCAGAATGACGTTTGTTGAGGTTTGGAAAATGGCAAACAGCAGCGAGGGTGACGAATACAGAGAGCAGCAGAGGATAACGGGAAACTTGTGGAGGTCCTGTGGAATTACGTGTGTTACCTACTGTAAACACGCTTGTACATTATGAGGGAATTGGGGGAGTTTTTTTTGTGCGTAATGGTTCTTTTCTTAACCAACTTTTGTTCTCCTCTCAGCGGCTGGTGGAGGCAGCGGAAGAAGCGCACCATCAGCACGAAGAGAACCCCGACCTGCAGGTGAGGTTTGAAGGAAAGGAAAGAAAGGGAAATAAAAGAAAAGAAGTGAAAAGAAAAGAAAAAGGAATAAAAGGAAAGCGGAATGTAATAATTTAAAAATATATATATGGTGCGTCATGGTGTGAGACCTGGATGAATCATTTTTAGCTGGACTGTGGAGGAGGAGCGGCTGCAAGGTGAGAGAAGGGCAACAGGCCCTAAAAGTCTTTAACTGCACCGTGGCACCGTCCTTCAGGTCACACTGACGTCCTGCCAGCCTCCTGATACCTAATGCGTCTTTGATAGGCGATGCAGCGCCACGTGTCATAACTCACACTGACTGTCTTTTAAAGTGTAATCATGGCTCACATGCAGCTGCTGCAGTACAGTACAGTGTTACATCTATAGCCAGTCTTGCATGCGGAATTAAAGGGCATGCTGCAGGCTGTAAAGGTTGAACGTGTGTATTTAAGTATGAACAGTTTAGTATTGGGAGACATGTGTGGTCGCACGGGCTGGAGCAGGGAGACAAACGGGAGACAGAAGTCGGCCTGCAGTGCTTCTACTTTTAATTATATTTCACAGGATATGCTCGCTGCTCTGACTCTGTTCGGGGCATCATTTAGCGGCTCTCATTGCGGATTTCCACCGAGCCTTCCTCAGAGTCTGCAGAGGGAATGCAGCATTTCTCTCTCTCTCTCTCTCTCTCTCTCTCTCTCTCTCTCTCTCTCTCTCTCTCTCTCTCTCTCTCTCTCTCTGTCCAGTGGACAAAGATAAATGAAACTCTTTTGCGCGGCGCATTGTTTCACTTTCATGGCTCGAGATTGGAAAACCCAGTCGAGCAACAAAACACTGAAATAACGGCGGCACTTTACAGTTAATAGAAGCATTTACATCATGTGAATACATTTCAGTCACCTTGTTCCCTGCCCCGTTTCTCTGCTGTTCACACGGCCATAACAAGACAGGCGGACTGGACCTTTGAAAGCAAAAACGAGACATATTTTATACTAATAATAAAGGAAGCGTCTTTGTTTTAACACTGTCCTTACAATAAATCAGTTTGCTTGCAAAACCACAATTTACTGCAGGGTTTATGCATGTCAGTTTTCTACAGATGCATCTTCGACAATTTGTTGTCTTTCAGCCCACGGATCCTTATCAACCACTATATAAATGGACTCCACGACTCTAAAAGAAAAACACCAGTATTAATTCAATTCTTTATAATATTTTTGTTTGCAGAAATCCATCTGTGAACATAATTTAATGGCTTTCTTTTTATATTTTGCCAAGACAAATATCTGTATGTTGCATTTTAATAGCATCATCATGTGTTTTTATAGATCATATTAAAAAAAATGGGAAAAAAAACAAAATCAAATCTTATATACCTTTGTTAAGCTCAAGCTCTTCAACAGCACACAGCGCAGGCCTCTCACGCACACGTCTCGTCGTAAAGGCCATAAAAAATAATAAGGAAAATTCAATATCCACCTGCGATAATGATGTGATGTCATGATATTACTCCTCGTGGCATCATTTAGCCAACCTCGCCTCCCCTGACACCGCACATTTTTCACGCACCATTTCACTGACCACAATGAGATAAGCCGGCTGCTCTTATCGCAGCTGCTTCATGTCAGGACAGTCAGTGGGGGGGTTTGCAGTGACCCCCGCGGTTCAAGGGTGTGCAGATCAGGCCTGGTGATGGAGCAACAGAAAGTTGGCTGTTACTTGATTTATTTTAGTTTTATTTGTGTCCTTAGTTTTGTGATAGCTTTGAACTCACAACATTGATGTGGGCCTGTAATGCCTTCTGACAGATTTTAAAAATCAGGATCTTGCCCAAACTCCTTTATTCCCACTGTAGCATCCATTTAAAATAGACTGTCACTACTTTTTTATTTGCAGCTTTGTACACCTGCTTTTATTTATTTCAAACCTTTATTTAAACTCTGACAATTTAAGAAAAGAAAAAAGGAAGAGACAAAAAACAGAACAAACAACAACTGAAAAACAGTCACGACAGGTTAGTAGAAGAATATTCATCTTTAGATCCAAGACTTTGGGGCACTAAAGTAAAAGGATGACTTTCCAAATGTATGAAACTGTGTAAGCTTTAATGCAATTTTATGTGATTCTTTCATTAGTTTATGTTTTCACATTGGCTTTCAGCCCCTAACACGGGACAATTTTCTGACATTATGTGATAGACATTACAGTTTTTTAATCGTGAATCTTGAGGAACACTTCAGAAATTTGAATTTGTATATGAAAATCTAAACTCACATTTTAAATAAATGCCGAGGCACGCCAGCAGAATAAAAAACAACACTCTGAATGAAATGCTCTTTGTGCGCTTTTAAACTTTCTTTAATCTTTCTGACAAAATCGCGCCAAGCTTCATGTTGCAGGCGGACTATTCTGCTTATGTGGCTGCCCCTGAAACATTTGAAGCATAAGTAAAAAGAAAGACATTGTTGTGTAATTAAGGAATCCCTGTTTTCTGTGTGTTTCATATGTTTTGTTTGAGAAGGAAAAAGTAAAGAGAGGGAGGAGGATGTTGGAAATTATTAAAATTCTGACTATTTCTTCAAAAAAAAATCCTATTGTTAATAAGCTGCTGCCAACATGCAGGTTTTTAAACATTACAACAATTTGAGTTGAAAATAACACTGACACACATCTTTTAACATTTTTTCCTCATACGTATTAATGTGACTGAACGTCTTGAACAATGTGATCGGGGAAGCTTCAGATCAATTAGTTTGGATTCTATTAAGAAGTTAGTTAAAGCAGCAGCAGTGTGAGTCAGCGCCTGTTAAACCTTCAGCGTACAGAATGAAGCTTATTGAGAGCCAGCCTCTGCAGACATGTGACTGTGGGTACAGTAGGGCCCAGCAGCCTGTAATGGAGGGCACATCTCTGCAGTGGGGCCTCCAGCTAACTGCAGCGGTGTAAGAGTCAGCGGGGCGTCTCGGAGAGCTGCAGTGTCCCGTGGCCTGCTCTACAGTAATAACCCTGGTGGTTAACGTGCCTCTCTACAGCACTATCAGATCTGCTGAGGGTGCACGTTTCTCTCCCCTGCTGCTCCCCTCTCCGCAGCCCGTCTCCCCCTCCTCCTCCTCCTCCTCCTCCTCCTCCTCCTCCACCGCCTCCCCCCTCGCCCCGCCGCAGCTCGTCAGAGAGCTGCTCAGGCGTGGTATGAGCTGTCAGGGGCTGCTTGATGGTGATGCCTGCGCGGCCTCCCCCGAGTGTGATGCTGTAGAGTCCATCACCCATCTCTCTCCCTCCCTCCATCTCTCCCTCCATCTCGCCGCTCCTTCCCTCTCCGTGCAGACAATAAGGACCGGAGGCCACAGAAAGGCCGCTCAGACAGGATGAGGCAGTCTTTTCCTCTGCTGCAGCAGGCAGTGAAGGACAGGACAGACAAACTGTTGGCTCTCACTTCGGGGAGGCCCGACTTTATCGCGGGCAGTCTCACAGGAGTGCAGGTCCTTCTCAGACCGCAGTGACAATTTTAGCTGACACACTGGTAAATTTTAAAACTCTGCTAAATAAAGAGTGGCACTAAAGATCTGCACGTTCGGTGGCAGAACCGATGAACTGATTCCTGACTCGTCCTGTTCATTGTGAGTGAGATAAATTTAAATCCTTTTCTTTTGTTTTATTATGAAATTTATTTTTTATCCCTTAATTTTGTCCTTTTTACTTCTCAGTTTTTTAGGATGTCAGATTTGATAGGTTATAATGCCAGGACAACAGATTTCAACTTAGCACATGTTATTCTGCATTTGATAAATAATGTGCGTTAGAAAGGCCTTTAAAGGAAAGGTTCACTTTTCATGTTCACATTGAAACAGCATTTAGTTGTTGTAATTGTTCCTTCTCTTCCTATAGAGTGCTACAATCCTGTTCCCTCGTCTAGAAGTGAATGGGTTTTCTGTTAAAAGCCTGAGATAGGGTCTGTGGTGGTTACCATAGGCTTAAGATATTTTCACACTTTGTAAGGTAAATAAATATCTCGCATTTGAATTAAAAATGTTTAATTTAAGATCATAAAAACGGTGGTTGCTAACAAGTGGCTAAATAAGACCACAGCAGTAGTCAGGAACATTAAATGTCATCACACCGGACACGGAGACTCATCTACTCACTAGTCCGTCTTTACAGGCGGACCTTATTCTAACTGTAACTTTTCAAAGTAAAGAGTGTTCAATTTATAGTGATCTGTAGCAGGAAGCTCAGTGGTGATGTTGAAGTCATGTGACTGTGATGTAGTTAGTTTTTAGTCAAACATTAGCATTTTTTTTTTTTACCTCTGGTGGGTTCATTTACGCTTCAAGAATCACAAAAGTGGTGTTCACATGTGAAGATTATATCGCTGAACAGAATGTGTTAGTATCATAAACTTGTGCTCGCCACAGAGCTTTTCTGTAATAATCCAAAATCCAATCCAAAGGGAAAAATATAACAGGCATGCTAAAAGTTAGCCTACAAAAGTACGTCACCCCTGCAGCACTGCAGCACACTGTGACTCCAATATAAGAGATCCGTCCTGGACTCCATCTAAGTGTTAGTAAACCTCTGCTGCAGCAACAGTATCAGGGGAAAATAAATCAGTTCATCAATTTTGTACTAAAAAGACTGTAA
Source organism: Lagodon rhomboides (assembly GCA_039737535.1). Lineage (NCBI taxonomy): Eukaryota > Metazoa > Chordata > Actinopteri > Spariformes > Sparidae > Lagodon > Lagodon rhomboides. Next base: position 19,680,378 of record CM077785.1, on the reverse strand, counting down.
ATGGAAGACGCTCGTTTGATTTGGCTGATTAAGACAGTTCAGATTTGCCTTTGACTGTACTTAAGAGTGAGGACGGCGGATTTTCTCCCCCCATCTCTGACATTGAACAAAACAGTTATAAATAGACATGCTGGCATATTTATGTAGGCTTCTCTCATAAAAATACGAACCAATCCTTTAATATTCATATCAACATTGCTATTTTATTTTTGTGATAAAAGAATAACACGGTTCACGACTGCACATTTACGTCTCTGCAGGCTGCAGTTAACATTTGCCGTGTTCATTCTTCTCCACAGTACGAGTACTTCAACGCTGTGCTGATCAATGAAGTGGACGAGCAGGGCAATAACGTGGAGCTGGGAGGAGAGTTCCTCCTGGAGCCCAACGACCATTTCAATAACCTGTCCGTCAACCTGAGCCTCAGCGTGGTGCAGGTGCCCACCAACATGTACAACAAAGGTGAGAGCTCAGCCAGGACTGTATGAGTGTTTATTGTGAGCTGCTGAACGGCAGTGAAAGTGAGGAATGGTAGCTCCCGCTGGGAGAAGTGGAGTTAGGGGGATCGATAACGGTCCAGACGTAAACAGAGAGCAACTGCAGACCCCTCAGAGAGACTGGAGAGAGTGCAGATGGAAAAGATGTTTGTCATATGCTGGCCGTTCACTCGCTTCTTGTTTTATAACGGAGAGTGTCACCTCACCCTGTGTATGGCCTCGGCCGCTTTTGTTTGGCTATAATGGACTCCCCATAACTCCCTGTTCACGGCACAAAGGGAGGCTCGTCCAGCAGGAGGAGGGGAGGGGAGGATTTAGTCACAGGCTTTGTATCTCCTTCAGGGGGGTCAATAAGGGACAAAGGTCAACCGCTCACTCGGTAATGGTGACCAGAATGATTACCATTATCACCATTTAATTCACTTCTCTGCTTGTGTGTGTGTGTGTTTGCCCCCTTCCTCTTCAGATCCTGACATCGTGAACGGAGTCTACTGGTCCGAGGCTCTCAATAAAGTGTTTGTGGATAATTTCGAAAGAGATCCAACGCTGATCTGGCAGTACTTTGGGAGCGCCAAGGGTTTCTTCAGGCAGTACCCTGGTGAGTGCTGTCTGTCGGTCTGTCGGCCTATTTCACTGTCTTTCCGTGTGTGTGTGTGTGTGTGTGTGTGTGTGTGTGGAAAAGAAAGGCTGGTCTCAAGGGAGCCATCAGCCGTCAGCGCAGGGGGAAAAAAAACAGATCAGAACAAATGATTTAGAATTACTAAAAGGGTAATTTGGCTAATGTTGTAATTTTACAGACCATCAGAGAGGATGCATATATACAGGCTGTAATTAATCAGAATTTGTCGGAGTGGGTCCACAGTCGTACCGAGGAACAGCGCGCGGCTGCTGTCTCCAACTGAAGCTATCAGACTGTTACAGTGATATAAAACAGGCGGTGGGCTCACTGCAGTGCTGGAGCGAAGCCGCAGAGATGAGATACAACTGATGATAATGTAACACAGATATAAACTCTGTATGTTTTATGTATTTGGAGCCATTCATATAAGATATGTTGGGTTTTTTTCAGGATACACTTTTACTAATGTATTTATCATTTATCTGGAAATCACACTTGACTGAATTCCTCTTGGTTTTTTATTTTGGTCCAAAGAGTGAAAAAAAGAATAAAGATACAGCCATAAATATGTACTTTATATACTAGACAGTGGCGAAAAGTACATTCACTCTATTCCTTTTTCTTAAGAACAATTTAGAGTTTTTTCACTTTATGCTTCTCTACATTTTTATTCCATTAAATTGTTTAAAGGGAAATATCAATATTTTTACCCCATTACATTTATTTCCCGTACATATACCTTTCAGATTAAGACTGCGCATACAGAACGAATGATAAATCTATAAAATATGATATATTTTGATAGATTTAGTCATGGAAAACCTGTTTTTTTCCTTAAAATCTGAATTATTCATGACAAAATAAGCAACAATCAAATTTAAAGTTTAAAAATACAAAAAAACAAGTAACATTTTTTCTATCAACACTGTAATCTACTGTGCTTTGATTTTTTTTAAATTGAGGATGATGGCAAAATGAGCAAACAACCCACCAGCTGTCATCACATTTTGCATTCTATGTTCCCTCATACTGATTGGTTGTCAGGACCAGGGTGAAGACCAGAGATAAAACAAAAAATACAGGAATCTCTTTGTCTTGTAGATGTAAATCCACCTCGCTGACACTAAAAAATTGATTGAGATTTTTTTTCAAGGCCTCTGATGCATCAAATTGCACACTGATAATTCAATAATATGATTATGCACCACTGACAAGACTATTTTTGATAATTACTTTTGTATTACCTGAATGAAATCTTAGATCCAAGTCATTTACTCTATATATAGTGTATTATAGCATGGTGTTGTTGCCTTTACTCAGTGAAAGGCTGTGATTACAGCATGGTGCAGCCCCTTCGATGATTCCAGTTACACTTTGAACTGACAGACTTGTTAAATGTTGTGTTATGGTTATGTGTCAGAGGTTCAGCGTTTGTGTCTGTCCACAGTCAAATGTTGTCGTTTTCTGTGTCGTACACTTTCTCTTAATCGAGCGCCTGATCTGTTCCCCAGGAGTGAAGTGGCACCCAGACGAACATGGTGTCATCGGCTTTGACTGTAGAAACAGGAAGTGGTAAGCCTCTACGTACCAGACAAAAATCACTGCTTGTGTTGCTGCATCATATTGGCTGTTCATAAAGATTGTTCATTAATCGCAGTCCCCGAGGTATCAGAATGTGTAATTTAATCTTTTGTATTTCAGGTACATTCAGGCAGCGACCTCCCCGAAGGATGTTGTAATCTTAGTGGATGTCAGTGGAAGCATGAAGGGACTGAGGCTGACCATCGCCAGGCAGACTGTCTCGTCCATATTAGACACGCTTGGTGACGACGACTTCTTCAACATCATCGCAGTAAGTTTTTCGTTGAACCGACCTGTTGCCTTTTTCTCAGTTTGTGTCTGTATATCTTCGTCTTTGTTAGTTTATAGGCCTCCTGGTTCTCTGTAATCTTCTTTTCAACATTTTTGTTAATTTCTCAGGGAATGATGCTTGGATCTTAATGAAAAAAATCATGTTTATATCAGAGACTTGCCCAGTATATCTGAGTGAAGGAGATTCTAATTAAAATCTGTTTTCATAGCGGATAGTCTTTTTTCAGCTGCTTTACATTGAAAGAAATGGGATATTGGATTGGGCTTTATTGAATTAATGGTGACTGTTGGGCCTTGGCGGAGGTATGCACTCTACTGAGTGCTATTTCAATTATAGTGTTGTTTAGGGAGAATAACTGTTCTTGTGGATACGCCTTGTAAAGCACATACTGAGCAAAGTATATTCAGATGTTAATTCATGGACAACAACTTTATCAATAAGCAGTATTGAGGAGGTTCTGCAGGGACACATGTTACTGGTGCAGACATTAATAACTGGTTTATAATGACTAATAAAGACCCAGCATGTTACTGCACGGTAGTAAGCAGCTAGTTAATGTTTAATATGTGTTCTTTAACGTAAAGTGTAACCTAAATGTTATTTGTGTCTGCTCAGTATAACCAGGAGATCCACTACGTGGAGCCTTGTTTGAATGGCACGCTGGTCCGAGCCGACAGAACCAACAAAGACGTGAGTCTCCGTATGATGAATGTCTGTGGATCGTATCGGGCTGAATTTTTGTGATTAATGCTCAGAACCCTTCTTTTCCACTTCTGTCGTTATCTGTCAGCATTTCCGCGAACATCTGGACAAGCTGTTTGCCAAAGGGATCGGGCTGCTGGGTGAAGCTCTGGCTGAAGCGTTCACAATCCTGAGTGATGTAAGTTCCAGTACTGTAGAGCTCTTTGCACGAGCCTCATCCGTATCTGTCACTGTCATCCTCACAGGGATGCTTTGCAAACATCAGTCTTTTTATGTACCATGAGGCAGATCAACTAAATCCTGTTTTACTGTGTACTGATTATGTGACAATGCTGTTGAGTATTCATAAGTCTCCTCCAAATGATTTATTTATTTATTGATTCATGTGACGTTCAAATAATGAATCTGTGCTCGACTATCGCGGATTGCACTTTATTTTAATTTAATTGACGGACTCCACTTGACCGGAACATTAGGAAAACTTTCATTTTACAAGCCACATTTGTTTTCGGTGACAGAAAGTATTGGAATACAACACTCTGCATGTTCTCCGCTAATCATAAAAAGTCTCACACTCCAGTCGAATATATTTGAGCATTTGGGGGGGGTGTCGCCTGTCGAAACGCTCCAGTGCTATCCCTGTTCCGCCCTCCAAACACAGACACATCTATTCTGAAGCGTGATTAATGGCTCTAATTAATGTCAATGATTAATAACGTGGCTGATTGGAACACAAAGCAGATAAGGCCAGGAGCCTCGCCGCACTCCTTTTATCTCCCTGTTTTCAGGCGAGCTCTGGCTGCGCCGCTGAAGCTGAGGGACCGCAGCTTTTACCTCTGCATTTGTCAGATTAATTAAAGCCCTGCAATGAATATGGTAATCGGGTAGCCGGTAGCCTACTCTTGAAATGCATTGTTACGCCACTGCCCGGCGAATAAAGTCAGAATGCCTGCCTATCATCGAGGAAATCAAAAAGAAACACTTAAGGAGCACTGCAGCATTTTTGCAGCCAGTCTTGCTCAGCTGAAGGAGAGCAGTGTCCTCCTCTCACAGGCACGAAGATATCACATATCTATACATGTATAAGTCACAGCATATAAGCCTTCCCCTTGTTGGATGATTTGAGAACATCATTGATTTACATACCAAACAGAAGTGTTGGATTGATTAGATTTTATCAACATCGATTACCTGATTATCAAGGTTATTGATTATGTCTTTTATCATTAACATGTATAGTCACTAATTCTTAATCACCTAAATTACTGGAACAAATAGCATAATAAACCTTCAAACAAAAGGATGCAGGAAAATCTTCAATAATGACTTTTGACACTTCCACTCTATTCCTGAAAATCCTCCAATGTCCAAGTAAGAGATATATTAATTTAAACAACATCATTTATTAAACTGTGCAGACTTAAGATGAACCATAGGATGTTGAAATCAGCAATGAAAGCATGTATGGTTGTGTAGGGTACGTGGGTGCTGAGGAGGTGTTGAACGTTGCAGAGGAAAAGAAACAGATGCAGGGTGGATGCCAGCTGCACAGAGAGAGAAAAGAGCATATGAGCTGCCGTTTACAGTCCAGGTGAACTGTATGAGCTGCCGACCCTCCGCTGTCAGCCAGCCGCCTCTTGACGAGGACAGCCCAGTGACCGTGTGAAGGAGGTCACACACTGATGTGACATTTCACAGGTGTAAATTAACAATTGTCCGAGTCCATTCTGAGTCACTGTCACACTGTCACGGATTACTGAGACACTGAAATAGAGCAGAGCCATCGTTCCTGTCATCACTATCACCTATGTGTTTCCTACATGAGACAGGTCAAAACACCTGCTGTGAAAAAAATCATATTATGAGCAAAGCAATTTACATTTTACCACATTAAAATACTGTTGGCGATCACTGTACTTTTCCTGTTCATCCTACAAGTAAATTAACATGAAAATGTGTTTGTCCCTAACTAATCTTTAATGTCTGGATTAGGTGTTTCATCCTTTTCTTGTTGTTTTCTTTATTGGAGTACAGCCTTCCTAACGGCTCCAGCCTGGTTTGTAATAAAAATGATAATAATCTTTACCTTCCACAAATGTGAAAATGTGCCATCTGCTTCACAGGTTGGTTAAAAATACATTTTAGTGAATCACAGTACACACATTAACAAACACACCATGCACAGTACAGAAAACAAACAAACAGTCTCTAAATTGTTCCTGCTTTCATCATATGAATCCAGTTTCCAGATTAGACAAAAGTGCTGCATTGCCTTTTCTTTTTATATGTATATTCTGTGATGGCTGTAAAAGTGCAATCAAAAAAGGCTCCTAAGTATTTAAACATTGTACTTCATCAGGCTGACAATGAGTCAAAACAGGTGTAAAATAATGACATTGTGGTGAGTCAGAATAACCAGCTTGTTAGTCCAAGATCTGAGATCCAAGGCTCTGATAATAAACAAGGGCTCTGTCTTTACACCGCTCAGTGAGCTCAACAACATGGTGGAAACATGTCGTCTGACTAAACTGTGTCCCCTGCCTGTAGCAGACAAACTATCACCACATCATCAGTGTGTTAATACAATTGACAGGATGAATTCATAACTCTCCTTTCATTCATGTACAGAGAAAACAAAAGGAGAGGTGAACACAAAGCCCTGGGGTGCTCCTGTATTCAGGGTATCTGTGTCAGAGATACGCCTCGCTCTCTGTGAGGAACTCTTTTAATCCACCTGATAAACATGACTGTGGGTGTTAATGTCACAAAGCCTTTTGATCAGAGTGAACTTCTGGATACAGAATCAGAATCAGAATGCCTTTATTGTCACTATACACAGGTACAATGAGATTAAACGCCATCACCAACAATACAATTAAAAGCTTCTTCTGTTGCCTGTCCTATAATGTCACAACTTCATGGTCACTCATGCTTTCAGACAGCAGTGTATCAGGCAGACATGAGTGAAGTCATGTGGTTTAATACTCATACAAGTGTGCAACCCACATGAACATGTCTCAAGTGAGCATTTATATTACATTGCAAACAAATGTGTTAAAAGGACGTTATATTTTCTATCGTGTATGTGTGTGAGTGAGAGAGAGAGAGAGAGAGGGAGAGAGAGCTCTGAAGGCCTTCTGCTGCTCGGCCTGTGTGATCTGAAGCAGCGTTGCTCAGCAGGTTTCACCCTGTGATCGTGTCACTACGTGCTCCTTTTTGTTTCCACGTTCACTGTTACAGGTCAATAAACCGCTTAATTACTGCGATGCATCTTCTGGCTTCTGAATAAAGTGAACCACTCTCCTCAGGTTTATTTACTAAGACATTAATCTGTAGTTTATTGACTGATGTCAACAGCTGCCTTTATATCATCATGTACAGTGGAAACAGACATTTTTGGCTGTGTTTGTTTAATGTTTAAACAACAACTCGGCTGTGATTTGGGTTTTTAATCTTCGTCTTTGTGTGTTTTTTTTTTTTCTCTTTCTGCAGTTTAATCAAACTGGACGTGGCAGCGTGTGCAGCCAGGCTATAATGCTGGTGACCGACGGGGCGACTGAAATGTATGACGACGTCTTTGAAAAGTACAATTGGCCCGAAAGAAAGGTGAGTCTCCCCCTCTCTCCTTTCTCTTTCTCCACTGTTCCACACGGTGTCTAATTTTAATGTTACATGTCCTTTTTTCTGAAGTTTCTGCTTGCTCTGCACTTTCATTCCAGCGGGGATGGATGTACATTTTAATACTTCATGTCAGGTGGAGCTCCGGTCTTGACGTTTTGAGGAATTGAATTCTTACTTCATTACCGCTCATCAATCTCTGATATAAAATCCATGTCAATACGATGTTTTTCAACATGTTGACACATTACAGAGGGGTATTTTCTCCCCACGAGGATTAAAACATGGGAAATTAACAGTTCAAGGGCAGAGCGTGCACAAGCAGCTCGGTCTCAGAGGCTCTGGTCCTCGTCGCTCTCTTCACACTTCTTCCTGGGATTCAAATCTTTTGTTCGCCTCCCTTTGAAAAACCTAAACGCAATTGAAAATGAAATGGACTGCGGTGCCACTCACAAAGCAATAAAAACAACAGCTCAAGGGCTTTTGCTCAGTCCTCTCAAGCATATGTATGTTGGCAGTGTTTGGCAGCGTACAGGGCAGTGTTTGGCAGGCTACCCCACCCCCCCTCATACACCCTCAGGGCTGTTATATGGCAGCCATTCAGTGTTTTCTATAGGCTTTATGCTTAGCAAAGCATCTGGAGCCAATGAGCCGTGCAGGTTTGGCAAAGTGTCACACAGCGTTCTTTAAAAAAGGACAGTGGGACATGCCCTCGTGCCCAACCCCCAGCAGAAGAAAATAAACTGAATTTAACTGCAGATAGAGCAAAGTGAAATTTAAAAAATCACAGCTCACTGTTGAAAAAAACCTGCAAAGACAGACTGAAAAAAGGGTAAAGAAGAAGAAGGAGGAGGAGCAGAAGAGAAGCTTAATGCTCAGTGTTCTCTCATGAGGATGTAAAAACATGCAGCGACTTCTTGCACCAGAGCAGATAGAATCAGGACAGGAAGATAAAGCACCGAGGAGACGAATCACTTTGCATGTTTTTTTTTTAATCCCTCCATCTATGTGTCCTCTGCACAGGTGCGAATATTCCCTTACCTGATTGGACGAGAGTCTGCATTTGCCGATAACCTCAAATGGATGGCCTGTGCCAACAAAGGTTTGGGACTTTTTGATAAACACTTCTCAAGACAGCTTCCTATCAGAGTGTCGAGAACGCTCTGATGGGGCGTTTCTGCGGCGCGATATGAGGTTGAGGATGTGTGGGGCGTCTGTGTGGTTTGTCTGCGTGTGTGTGTGTGTTACGTGTGTTGCCATGTGTGTATGTGCTGGCTCAGACTCTTTCTGCCAAGAGGCAATGAAGTGGCACTTGGGGGGGGTCAGAGGTCAATCCGCTCTAATCCCTCTTCCTGTCAGAGTGTCTCCCCCTTGGCTGCTCGCTGCTGATGGCTCCCACGTGTCAACGCTCCGGATGAGTGCCCTCTGGAAGGGAAAGTCGCAGCCAGGAAAACAGATCACAGAGCGACTGTGGGGAGACGAGCCCCAAACATCCTTCCCTATACAAACCCCCACTGTGGGGTAACCTTACATGTCCAGTATGAGGCATTGTCAGCAACAGCAGGAGCTGACAGCAAGTCAAATGGCTCCTGTGTCGCTCTAAGCTGAGCCACTGGAAGCCTGTTCCCACTGTCGCTCAGTGAAGTCAGGGACATTAGCAGACATGGGAAGTAGCCAAGTACATTAGTGCATGTAAGCAGGAAACAATGTAGTTTTTCTCTATTATTTTACAGCCATCGTGTCTGGTTATTATGTCGATTAAACTGGATTACATCATAGACAAACACTTCTGGAGCTTCACAGCAAAACACTGTTGCAGCCTTCTCCTAAACAGCTGAAGTAGCTGGGGACTTGTTTTAAAACGTAAAAAGTAACCCCCCCCCCCAAAAAAAACCAAACATAAATGGCTCCATACAGTGTAAACCACATCTGCAGAAGCCTAAAATCGACTTTGAAAAATTGACTTGAAAATACGTTATTTACACTCACAACGCACGGTTGAGTTCACGCTAGCTGTTTTAGCTTTTGGCAGCTAAAGTGAAGATTTCAGCTTTAAAAATGGTGAAAGTAACGTCTTTTCAAATTAATTTGGGTTCTTGGGCTTCTGGAGACTTCACCCAACTTTGCATTGGCATGAGGATGTGTAGACAATGACTGCATTTTCATGTTTGGGACAAATGTTCCTTTAAGTTTTAGAAGTATTTTACATCAGCTGGTCTGATGCTTCTTCCACCACTGGATATCAGTTTTAATATTTTGACGTGTAGTCGTAAATGATGATGATGCATTAAAAACGATGCTCTGTGGAGGATGTGCCTCATGTTAATATGTTTGTGTATTCAATTGCAGGATATTTCAGTCAGATCTCCACCTTAGCAGACGTTCAGGAGAACGTGATGAGGTATCTCCACGTCATGAGCCGCCCGAAGGTCATTGATCACGAGCACGACACGGTGTGGACTGAAGCCTACGTGGACAGTGCTGTAAGTCCAATTTTCTTCATGACTTCCTGTGATTGTCCAAGTTATCAGTCCTTATCCCCAGTTTACATTTGTATATGAATGAGTGCATGCTTGAATGTATAGTGCAGTAGCATGCTTACAACAGAGACTGTACAAAATAACAGGAATCTCTCATTAACAATGTAACACATTTCATTGTATTGTATCACAAAGATGTTCTGCATTGCATCATATCGCAAGACATTCATGTTATTTTGTCCGTCCTTGTACTGTACAGTAAGTGTGCACGTGTGTGCGTCTGCTTTCTCATCATTATTCTTCATGCTGCTGGAATGATTCTTCATTATGAGCTTCATTAATCTGCATGGATCTTCCCCCCGCGACGTACATCTGCGTCCACAAATTCGATGCACAATGTGAAGGCTTTAACTCACCAGATGATTCAATCTTTGTGCGTCTCTTCTTTCATTTCAGCTTTCGCAGGCTTACAAGGTAAATATCTACATGTGAGCTGATCTTTCATCATTTATATGGGAAAAAAACATGATTTATTTGTTGTTTTAATATAAAAGAATCAGCCACATGCCGTAGGAAGTAGTTCTGAACAAGCATCAGAAAGAAGATCACGGGAGGGAATTCAAAGTTTCCTCTGGGACTCAGTAAACGTGAGTTATATTGTATAAAGTGGAAGTGACTTGTGAGGTTAAATAGCCGCTCATTGTTCCTACTTTTCTACATTATGCTTTAATATTTCCTCGGAAGTCTAAAGTGAGGAGAGGCTGTTCTCTCTGAGGGGCAGGAGAAGCAGAGGAGCATTTATTGTAGTACTTTTCTCTCTCTCACACACACACACACACACACACACACACACACACACAGAAGGGTTGGGAGATTGTCCTCTGGAGTGTGTGCTCTTGTATCTCAGCCTCAGACACACCATTCATCATTCTGTGGATCATTGCATTTTATCTCCTAAAGCCCATAATAAAACTGACATTGGAGGGGCGATCAAGAAAGGGAGAGAGAGAAAAGGAGAGAGAGAGAGAGAGAGAGAGAGAGAGAGAGAGAGAGAGAGAGAGAGAGAGAGAGAGAGCGGTGGAGGTGGTTAGACGTTTACCTGTGTGTGTGTGTGTGTGTGTGTGTGTGTGTGTGTGTGTGTGTGTGTGTGTGTGTGTGTGTGTGTGTGTGTGTGTGGACTGAAGCAGTCCAGTTTCCACTTCCATTGTGTGTTGTGATGAATTTAAGGACCCACCATTCTTCATTTTGTCAAGCTGGCCAGTACACACTGGAGCTCACAGCTCGAGAGCCTCATATGCATGCACGTACACAAATGAACATCAACCACACACACGCGCGCACACACACACACACTCACGCTCAGCTGTGTCGATTCACGAGGTGAGGGAATAGCAGACCTACTTTAACGGCGCTCATGTGCTTAATTATGTCAGCCTTCATCCTGCTGAGCTGACCTCGTCTCCTCCTCTGAGGACGTCAGACTCTCACGGCTCAGGTTTGACAGCAGGATCCTGTGTCATTCTGCAGGAATTCATTTGGACGCTGCGTTTACACATTTTGTGCAAGTGATTCATGTTGAATCTGTGTTCAATAATACGCTGTTACTCGATCTAATGAGACTTTTTCATGTGCTGTTTATTTAAATTTGTAGCAACCTTTGGCATTGATAATGTCACATCCTGAACTCGTTATTCCCCACTCAATAAGTCACGCTCCTCTCTTTTCTATCTGGACATTTTAATTGAATATCATGTCAGTTAGGCTGCCTCTTTACTGGTAATTGGCTGCTGAAGCTGTTCATTACTATTAATTAATTTCCATGCCTGCTGTTTTGGTTTTACATTCACTTATGATTGTGTTGAATAGTTTAGAGGTTTTGTTCAATGAAAGGATTAATAGCATCACTTTGGAATTTAAATTTGTCTGAACAGTAAATACACTTGCAGGATAATATATTGCATGATTTACTGTGTTGGCTCCTGTTTAGAATGTCTTGGTAATATCATATCTTGAATAATATAGTTTAAATGTTTGTCTTTTTCTCCACAGTTTTTTACTTTTGTTTACAAACCTGATCACAGGACACGCTAACGCTCCTCTCAGTGCAATGATTCAGCTATAATGTCAGCATTCAAGTGAAATGTCCTTCTTTTTAGATGAAGGAGAAAGCCGGCCCAGCTCTGATGACCACAGTTGCCATGCCTGTGTTCAGCACAAAGAATGAAACGGTGAGTGACTGAGTGACGGTGGTGGAAATAACTACAGTAAATGCATTTTTTGACATCCTTTACTTGAGCACTTTCATTTTTTGCTGCTTTGTACTTTTCCACTACACTTATTTGACAGCTGCAGTTACTTTTCACTCCTCAGGTTGATATTTTACATTATAGAATACCATTTTACTCCCAATATGCTTGCCTTGAATACCCCGTGGCTAGTTGGGGCTCCCTGTCATGTTTCAGATGTCTATAACGTCCGAACCTCTGAGATGCTTTTATTTTAACAGCTGTTTCCAGGCTCAAAGAAGTAAAACTCTTAAATATATTTGACAAAACAGAAAGATCAGAGAAAAGGCCATAAACGAAATATGAATTTGTTTAGCAGCATTAGTGTAGTGTTTTCCAACCAGATTAATCAACTCACGACCTGTAACGGTTGTTGTGGAACAGGTGGATCCAAAAGTTGACACCAAACAGGGGGTGTATTTAAAGGTGAATTTATTATCACAAGGGGATTGCTGGCAGGTAGAGGTGGTAAACTCAAGCACAGGCAGGTGGCTCCCAGGGTGGCGCAGGTGGAGACTCCCGGTTACGCAGGTGGCTGGCTCAGGCAGGCAGGGCTGTGTGGGTTGGCAGAGGTCCGGGAGGCTGGGTGGCGATAGGTAGAGGAGCCGGTCCACAGGAATGGTCCAGTCACACATTGGAGCTGGCGACAATGATCTGGCGCCGTGCAGAGAGAAGGTCTGGGTATAAGAGCAGGCGCTGATTACATCCAATGCGCTGCCAGTGTGTGGACCGGCACAGCTCCGGCCAGCAGCAAAGACACACCCAGCCTCACCAAGCACCTCTGAAACACAAAACACAGAAACACACCACAAAACAGTCCAGTCATAATACGAGAGATCGTTCAGAAGCAGCTTTATTTCTTAAAGGTGCAATATGAAGGAATTTTGGTTTAAACATTCACAAATTAACTAATTTATAATCAAAATGCAAACAACATTTGTGAAGCAACAGATTTGATGTTACATCAAACATGTCTATGTACTGTATTGCATATTTTTCTAATAAAGGTAAAGTCAGCATGCCAACCAGCTATCCCCAGCCTGCTCCTGTCTTGTCATACCCCTCCGAGTCTGGATCACTAGCTGCATGGCTAGCTGAGCTAACTAGTTAACATCCACTACAGTTACTCTGGTGAAATGCTGCCAGCTCTTTATTTGGAGTGACCTTAGACAGGAAGCCAATTCTTACATATTGCACCTTTTAAGGAAACTTAAGCAAACAAAATCCGCGCTATATGTTGTGGAGTGATAGAGAGCATCCCTACTGGAAACATTACAACCTGCCATGGTTTGTGCATGGCCTAGAACATGAAGGCTCTGCAGCGAGACGTAAATATGACCAGAACATATGCACCAGTGATATTGGTGAGGTTTCTGCACAGAGTCCACAAGATACTAAAAAACAACACCCACCCCAGCCACAGTCTGTTCACCCAGCTGCTGCCTGACAAACGGTACAGAAGTACCTGCTGCCGTACCACCAGACTACGGAGCTTCTTTGCTCAGACTGTGAGGCTCCTGAACTCAACCTCAGCACTCCACCATGAATAACAGTTTTACTTGTGCAGAATAAAAAGACTACTACTTGCATTTTATTGTGCAACCCTGTGTTGTAGATGAAAAAATTGTTGAACCTTCAACATTGAAGTTGTGACTCTTTGAACTTTGAACTATAGCTCCACCTCAACTATAGCTACAACAGTAAAATGCTGCCTTCACATTGATGAATCAGTATTAAAAATCTAACCATGTCATGACAAGAGCCATACTTTTGCCAAATCAAATCTGCATCAAATTGTGGTCACTCATAGCAGCCACCTAAATATAACTCTTTTTTTCAAGATCCATGTATTATTCCCTGAAAAATTAACGAAAACTCATAAAAATCCTCTATGTTAAAGAAAGTAAGGAAACATTTTTTTGGATCAGTCCCATTATCAGGATCTTCACTAAAAGTTAATGGGGTCTATTTTGGGCTGAGATCCATCCTCCATCCAAGGTTCATGGAAATCTGTTCCGTAGTCTTTGTGTGATCTTGCTCACAAACCAAAAATACAACAAATGGACAAGGATGAAAACATAACCTCATTGGCGTTGTTAAGATATAATTGACTGGGACATTTTTTTATATTGAACACATGCTTTTACTTTTGATACTTCAATGACATTTTAATAATACTTGAAATTACATAGGAATTTGAATTCAGCACCTTAAATTGTTTTGGAGTAGTTCTTCCACAACTGCTGACTGACTGAATATTCATGCAGTTTTCATCTAAAGTTTTGTATGTGTGTTTTGAATCTTTTCATGCAGAAGAACCAGGGTATTCTGTTGGGGGTCGTAGGAACAGACATCCCTCTGCAGGAGCTGATGAAGCTCATCCCTAAACATATGGTACAATCAGCTGTTCTTGTACTTTTTGCTTTGCATAAACTAATTTACTATCATGTTTATTTTTTTAATTACTTCCTCATGTTTCTCATCTTGCGTCTCTAGTTAGGAATCCACGGGTACGCGTTCGCTATCACGAACAACGGCTACATCCTGACACACCCGGACCTCAGACCCTTGGTAACCCAGTTTCTTAACGTCTCTTTAACACCAAACTGTCTCACTGCATTCCCTGATTTTACCCTGTTTTCTTTCTTTTTGTTTTGTCCATGCAATTATATGCTTTACCGAAATGATGAACTGAACGCCTCCGTTAACGAGTGCACACAGAGACAAATGTGTTATCTGGTTAGGAGGCTTTGTGGGCTCGTATAGTCTGTAATCCCCACCTTTTCCTTTGATGTATGCATGCAGGGATAAAGGCCACTCATAGGGCTGGCTGGCCTGAGATTTCCCAGAGGTAACTTAACACTCGCTGGCAGAGACCACAGCCGCTCGCCCTGGGACCGCTGGTTCCTCAGGAGCTATGGCTGTGCTAGTGGATCTGTGTGTGCCAGTGTTAGTGCTATTCCTCTCTGTGTGCAACTGTGTGTGTGCGTGTTAGTCTGTGCTGGTTTTTCGTGAGTGTATCTTTGTGGCTAAAACTGTGCTGTGGTTGTAGTCATTGACTTTCTTGTTTCTTGTCGAGTTTGACGTGTAAAGTTAAATGCATTGTTGTTGACTTTTTTTTTAGCGTGGATATCCTATCAATCATATTAATTATTTTTAATTTACCTGACAGTGTTAATTTCACAGGCGACTTGTTAAATTATTAAACAGCAAAGTAGCTCCGTCCAAAACAAGGCTTGATGGATAAGGGCACACAAGCATCATTCTAGCACTGAAAGACAAAAAGACAGATCGCTACATTGATTTATTTCTTTGATATCAAGCTCATAAATTTGGAAACTATGTGTCACATGTAGATTTCACAGTTGGGTGAGGCTAGATTAGCAGACATGTTTAGGCCATTAAGTCAAAATGTACAGCATTACACAAAAGGGGAGCACTGAATTGTGTGTGTTGTGTTCCTGTGTGCAGTATCAGGATGGTCAGAAGAGGAGGAAGCCCAACTACAGCAGCGTGGATCTCTCTGAGGTGGAGTGGGAAGACAAAGATGATATTGTACGTGTTCGACCACAAAAAAACATCCTTCATTACAAATGTATTGTGCATAATATGAAACACTAGGGGCCTGTCCAGCTCCCTTTTGCTACTTAAAAAGCGGGTAATCTAGTGAGCGAGGAGCACGGCGCAAAGGAGTTGTATTTATACTCTTAACCCGTCATGGGTGTGTTTTGGGCATAACATAAATTAAACTAATCCGAGCGTCATCTCCCATTCCCTTTAAGAGCCAAATTAATTTAGAGTTTCCTCTATCCTGTCGGGTTTATAACTAAAGCTTCTAGTTTTGCTGCTTAAATGTATTTGTTACAGTGACTTTACTGCATGCAGGGATATTGGGAGCAGCCTCTCAAATCATTAAATCTGATTGCATGTGCATTGTGAACCTGGCTGTGTCAGCGAATCTGAATAATGCACCTTTTAAGTAACAAAAAAAATACTGGCATTGACTTTGGACCAGCTTTTTGTTGGTCTGTGGCGCAGTTGCTCTCTGCTGCATAAAGATAGCAATGCGCCATCAGTGCGCCTGACCACACCTCATTTTAAGAACAAGAACACACCCAGGGGCGCACAGGAGGAAGCAAGTGCATTTGCAATTTACACGACGAGGGCGGTGGGCGTGAAAATGGCAACTGCATCAGCTTGAAACTAGCACTGACGCTTGCTCTGCGCTGTTTTCGGATTATCAGAGAATTATCAGAAGAATTATCAAGTGTTATCAAGATGTGACTCTGTTTTCAGTAAAATGGCCACGGCTTACAGGCTGCCAGATCAGCGACCCAGCCTCGACTTGTCTTTTCTTTTTCGAGCCTCTCTGTGTGCTTTATCTTTCAGCTACGTAACGCTATGGTGAACAGGAGGACAGGCACTTTCTCTATGGAGGCGAAGAAGACTGTGGATAGAGGGGTGAGGCAGCAGATAAACATGTTTAGTGTCTCCATATCAGATGAGGGTTGTCCTATCTCTGCTGTCTCCAGACTAAAGGAGCAAATCTCACCTGCACCTCTTCTGCTTCTCCTTTAGAGACGTGTCCTGAAGATGCACAATGACTATTACTACACTGACATTAAAGGGACACCATTCAGGTGGAGGAAGGGTTTTATTACATTCCCATAACGACTTTCTTCCAGTTTATGTCTTGGTTGCACTTAATGTTAACTCTCTTCTTTGTCTGTGTCTCCAGTGTCGGAGTGGCTCTCTCCAGAGGTCACGGAAAGTACTTCTTCAGAGGAAATGTGTCAGTTGAAGCCGGTATGTCACTCCAACTCTGCCGTTTACTCTATTAACAAAAGCCTCAACACAGTGAGACACATGTCACTCTGACCTGGCTGTTCTGGAGACCTTATTGTATCGGTCTTCCCAGGCTGGCATTGCTGAAGCGTTACTGACTTGTGTTTTTCAGGGCTCCGTGATCTGGAACAGCCAGATGTCGCCCTGGCAGATGAATGGTAACGCCGGGGTTATGGAAGTGGGCATTCATGCGTTATGTAGGTTATCCCTCTGTGTTCATCGGGGATGTGGAGGCCTGTGATGTAACAGTGTTGGCTCTGTTTTGGACCACAGGACTTACTGCAACACGGAGGAGCAGCACGAGCACCGTCACCTGACCCAGATTCAAGCCATCAAGCTCTTCATGACGGGCCGCAGGCCACACCTCAAATGTAAGAGACACTTGAGACATATGAATTGACTACAGGGAGATTGTTATAAAACAGATGGATGTTTCGGGTCATAAAGGTCTGTATTTGTTAAGCTGGTCTGCAACACTGTGTAGGTGACAGAGAGCTGATCCAGGAGGTGTTATTTGATGCAGTGGTCACAGCTCCACTGGAGGCCTACTGGACTGGACTGGCCCTCAACAAGTCAGAGTAAGAACATTTCTGCCACTAAAGCCCAGGCTGAACTTACAATCCTCTACTTACAACCCCTTTATAAAGTATGCCTTTATAGAAAGTGGCAGCCACGTTTTATAAAGAAACACAAAAACTATATCTCTTTACCAAGACTGATACGTTCATAGATTTTCAAGTTAAACGATACTCACTAGCTTACATGTACTTGAAAGCAGTGTTGGTCACTTTAATTGGATTTCTAAGTCGAAATGATCCGTATTTGTTAAACGGGTCTTTCTAAAAGACATGATTACCATTAGCATTCCTTCTTAAAGCAATTTTCGGGCAATATATGAGTTCCACATGCCTCGCTCTGTGCAAAAAAGCATTTCACAGTTCAGCTGAAGCTAATGTGATCATCAGTCTAAGTTACCCAAATCAAGTATGTATCTTCCAAAGTCAGTCTTTGTACTAACTCAGACACACTTTGTGTTTTTTTTGTTGTTGTTGTGCAGTCGTGCAGGGAAGGAGAAGGAGAAGCTTAAGAGTCTGTAACTTTGGAGGACAGACACTTTATTTCTTTAAATCAAACTACTGAAGCCTCATATTGGCTTCAGCTGAACTTTAAAGTTAATTTTTGAACAAAATGAGGACTGTGTACTGTTATCCCCCATAACTTACAATAGAATTATGTTAGAGAGGAACCATCGAAGTGACCAAAAGCTGTTTTAATGCACATTTGGACATGGAAACATGGAAATCGAACGTATCATCAAACTCTCCTATTACAATGCCCTGATGTACATTTTGTGTAGATCTGTCTTAGGATACATGTCATGTCACGTCTATGTGTATGTGTAAATTTGCAACTTATGGGTGCTATTGATGTTATTTAATCATTTTTATGGTAATAATCATATGATAATCATCAAAAATCAGAAACCTAAAACATTTCTAAGAACAGCTTATAGCTTCATACTGTACATGCTAATTTAAACCTTCATTAACCATGTAGTAATACTATTTAGTACCTTAAAGGTCCAGTTTGTAAGACAGTGTATTGTTGAGTCTCATTCCAGGCAGCCGGCCAGACCTCCCAACCCAAAAGCATCAGTATTTGACAAGTCTGTAATGAGTTTTTGTTAATTGTTACCAATCCAGAGGCCCAAAGTGATGTTTTGCTTATTTACTAATATGGCTATAAAGCTACATAACCATGAGAAATAAAAAAATAATAATAATAGTACAATATGAATGAATTAAAAACAGTTAAAACTAGTTTGAGAAGATACTTATCATATAGTATAATTATTTTTAGGTGGTATTTTTACATTACACCTCCAAAATAAAAGCTGTATCAGCATCCAAAACTTCCCTCCATACACTATTCAATTTGCACTGCATGAATACATGTATAACATAACATATACAATATATGTATGTCCTGCATCATGTATGTAAAGTACAGATGTGTTTATGTGGCCCTGCTCTGCATTACACCGACAGGAACTCAGACAAAGGAGTGGAGATTGCCTTCCTGGGTACACGCACCGGCCTGTCGAGAACCAACCTGTTTGTGCCCGCCGATCAGCTCTCCAATCAGTGAGTGCCGCCGCTCAACATCTCTGTAATCATTACTTACAGCTCGAGGTGCCGCTGTGATTGTGCTTGATGAATCTGATCCTTTGCTTGTCACGTCAGCTTCGTTGTGTGTGCGTCCTCAGAGACTTCCTGACAGCGGAGGACAAGGAGGGTGTGTTTAATGCTGATCACTTCCCTCTGTGGTACAAGAGAGCGGCGGAGCAGGTCCCCGGCACATTTGTGTACTCCATCCCCTTCAGCACAGGTATGCAGAACAAAGAACCACACACAAGACATGGCAGCAAGGGTGCAGTACAGAATAAAAGTTCCCTGGGCCTGCGCAAAGCGACTGATCTACTGCTGCTAAGTTATCTGCATTGAACGTTATACAAGTCACTCTCAATATACTTTCAATTATCGAGTGCAGCATTATATAGGGTACTTTCAGGAAATCCATCTGGTTTCCTTAGTCACTCAGCATTTTAACATCTTAATCAGTCTTTTTCCATATCCCTCTTTCTGTTATGGATTGTGGCTTTTACGGGTTTCCACTGATAGGATGCACGGCACAGCTCGCCACCCTCACAGCTTTCCTGCAGTTAATGTGGCCCGCACTCAGCCTGCTGTTCAGGGCGAGGGAGAACTCAGCGTCACTCTACAGGACATTTACCACCTCTCCTCTGTTAATGATGACTGCGTCCACTCAGGCTTTGCCATCATAACGTGAAATGTCCAATCACAGTACCCATTACAGAATTATTAGAGTCATCTGGCTGTAGAAAACCCTCAGACTGGACTCTATCAGCGTGAAGTAATGGACTGGTGCTGCAGTTTCTTTTGAGGCTGCTGAGTAAAGGGTGCCATCTAGTGAGCAGTAAGTGAAATCTGAACAAATCACCTCAAGTCAGTTATCTGCTCTTCCTCTCCAGCTTTAGAAAATAAAAGCGTGGTCTTGGCCAGCACTGCAATTCAGCTCCTCGATGACAGAAAGTCTCCAATTGTTGCAGGTAAGAACCTCTAAACCATCTGTCTCATTGTTACTTTTGGATACTGTGCCATCTCTTATGTGCTTGGTTTTGTGCTCAGCTGTCGGGATCCAGATGAAGCTCGAGTTCTTCCAGAGGAAGTTCTGGACCGCCTGCAGACAGGTAACGACACAACAACTCCTGTAAAATGTTTCGGGATAACTGAGCTCCCTGATGAGGTGTGAAACTAACCTACTCGTGTCTTGTGCTCAGTGTACAGCCCTGGATGGAAAATGTAGCATTAGCTGTGATAACGAGGTAAGAACAGTCACATGACTCTGGGTTTTTATTTTCTCAGCTTGTTTTGTTAAAATAATCTATTTATTCTTCTGACAGGACATTAACTGTTATCTCATTGACAACAACGGCTTCATTCTCGTCACAGAGGAGCAATCTCAGGTACTGTGTACTTAATTGTTTGTGTATACATGTTTACATCTATGGACAAAATAATGGAAACATCTAAAAAACATGTCTCACTTTGCCAAAACTACTGAATTCTCTGAAATGTAGAGCAGGACTGGACAGTTCTCCCAAAAGGAAAGTTGGAAAGTGAAAGATAGAGGAAGCCAATAAAAGTCTACTCACTATTTTATATCTATAATAAATATTGAAATGTTCAGATGTGATAATATAAGTGGTTGCACACCATTTGCACCTCAGCATACATCTAATCTTGTAAAATGTCAGGTGACCTTTCAGACAAACTTTAAATTACGACTCACACAAGATGGCTTCCTTTACCTTTAACAACAACCCTGATATAAACACCAGTTGGAATCTGTATTTTAAATTTTTCAAGTATTTGTACTTGACTAATGACTTAATTCCATTTAATGCAACCGTCATTCTTCTGCTCCACTACATCTCAGAGAGAGGTGTTTAACTTTCCACTATACTACAGTTCTTATTTAGACATTGTTTTTTCTTCCTGTCCAGTAAATACCATGCATCTCTACATTTGGCGATTTCAATTCTTTCTGTTTATCTGACAGAATAATTGTTCTTTATGAGTTGAGAAATGATCCTACTTCTTAAAATAAACTGTTTCAAAACCTTGATTGCATAAGCAATCCAGGCAAAAGAAAATAACAATGAACAAGGAGGGAAATATTAAGTGGCTAAATCATGATTTAATACATTTTGCTAATAATACTCACATACTTTAACTTGAGTAAGGTTTTGAAAGCATGACTGTCACAATGTGGTGTTGGTAGATGAATAATGGATCTGAATACTTCTTCCACCACTGTGTCTGTCTGTCTCTGTAAGTGTGTGTGTTAAGCTGTGTGCCTGTGTGCTTTGACGTAACTTCTCTCTCAGACAGGGCTCTTCTTTGGAGAGGTGGAGGGTGCTGTTATGAACAAACTTCTACAAATGGGGTCCTTCAAAAGGTAGGTGACGGGGTTTATCATTTCTCAGAGCTTAAACTGATACATTAAACCTGACATTAAACGCTTGTTGTTATAATGTCATATTTATGGTCTCTGGTCATTAAGAACAGACTACTTCTGTTTCCATTTGTGTCTCAGGATCACACTGTATGATTACCAGGCCCTTTGCAAAGAGTACGCTGGGAGCAGCGACAGTGCACGCACTTTATCAGACGTAAGTGACACAACATGAGCTGCGATATTTACAGATGGAGACGCTGTATAATTTAAATCCGTGGTTGACTACTGTACGTCTACAGCAGCATAGATACCTCTCTCTGGGTTTGTGGTTAACCCTGTTTGCATGTTGGTTGAACATTAGTTTAATATTTTGAGGCTCTGCGGTCTCAAAATAAACAATGACATTTTAACCATAGAAAAAAATATTTCGTTTCTGCACACAGATTCTAAAAGTGTAAGCCTTTCTCTCTTTCAGCCCTTCACTGTTGTTAAGTGGCTCCTGACTGAACTCGTCATGTAAGAATCACACAAAAACATTTTTTTTTGTATATGTCTTTTATATGGACTCATAAATGACAAGATATGACGTACATAATGTGGTAACTCTTTTTAATAAAAGTATATTAATTAGTATTATTATTACTTGATAAGAACAAAGATACTTTCTAAATATATCAGTTTCCTCAGTGTAATAACTCAGCTATAAATACATTTACATATTACATCCTTCAGCTGTCTGTGATATTGATAACTGAAAATGCTAACCAGGAACAAGACACACAGGTTCATGGTTACATACTGCTTATAACTTTTGGTTGATGTGCTTAATTAACTATTAATGCCCTTATGTTAAGACAGAGTTAATTATTAGCTTACCCCTTACCTTAAGTCATATTCAGTATTTCCCATAACTGTCGCCAGAAATATATTATTTTTAATATTCCGTTTGTGCTTTTCTCTATAGTTTTCTGCTAGAATTTAACCTGTACAGCTGGTGGAATATCGACCTTTCAGTTAAAGGTAACCATAGTTCATAAATTTATATGTACGTTACAGCCATGTACGAGTGTGTGAGAAAGTATTACAGTGAACGCTAGAAACCTCCCCTTTTTCTCTATGGTTTTGTCCATTTCTGCAGTTCAGTTAAACATGTTTTGTCACACATTCAGCTCAGAGATCTCGGGGTAAACACATGATGGTGCCATGCGATACAGAATACCCTGCCTTCGTCTCCGAGCGCACCATCAAAGAAACGACAGGCAACATCGACTGTGAGGGCTGTTTCAGGTACTGTATCAGGTGCTTTAGGCCACCTAAAAGTAGTTAATCACCCCCTTTGCTAATATTTTGTATCACCTTATTATTAGTAAATGTTCAGTAAATGTTCAACTCTGTTTGGGCTGCAGATCTTTTGTCATACAGCAGATTCCCAGTAGCAACCTCTTCATGGTGGTCGTGGACAATAAGTGTGACTGCAGCAGTGCTCCTCCAGTAACAATGGATCCTATCGAGATCATGTATATCCTTTCCAGATGAAACACAAATGTTTGAAATGTAAAAACTTGGAAGCATCATCATAATAATAATTATGAATTACAATGAGAATGATTTTAAGTTGCACTACTTAAGTTTCACATCAGGCTAAAGGAGTTGTGTTAATGTTGGTGACGCTCTGAACTTGATAGTGTATTTTCATCCTTGACGCCTTTGAACACAACGAGTCACTTAAATGTGACAGACTGAAGTTTCAGAAGGACAGGAAGAAGCCTGAATCATGTCATCCTTTCCACCCTGAGGTATGAGAGTGTGTGTCTACATGTACAGTTTTATACAGTGACGTTGATACTTGAGCACAGGAGGATTTATAGATGCTCAGAGGCAGATTTTTAACCCCTGCCTCTCCTCCTGCTTCCAGTTTTTATGCTTAGCTAAGCTAACAAGCTGCAGTAGCTTCACATTCACTGTACAGGCTTCAAAGTGGTTACTCTTCTCATCTCGCTCTTGGCAAGGAAGCGACTGAGCATATTAAAGATATGTTGAATAAAATGTTGAAGTTTTTTTTTAATGATTGTTCTCATCGATTTGTTGGTTACTGTTGGTTGGAACTGTGTTATCACGATTGATCAATATAACTTGTTCAGCAACAGCACCAGTTCATATCTATTAGCATCCATTACTGTGTTTTCCAGATAAAACAAAAGTATATAATCCATCCTGACAATATTTAATATCATGCTCTTTACAGCTCCATAAGTATCACAAATGACTTTGTCATCCACAGGAAAATGCCATGGAGTGTGGTTCAGCAACACGCCTCTCCGGCGCTCTAACAGCAGCTCTGCTCCCTCTGATAGCAGCGACCATCAGCAGGTGACCTTTAGCAGGAGAGCTGGACGTCAGTAAGGACTAAATCAACAGAAGGATGCTTACAGTATAAACACATAGAGAACATGGCCAAATGAATTTGCTCATACCTCTGCAACAGGCAGCGCTCTACTAAGAAAAAATCTTTACCTGTAGTACCGAGGCTCACATCCATTAAAGCAGAAAACATGAACAATGTGGTGCAGCTAAAGAAAATGAGAAAAACAGGAGCGTTAAGTGACTTTGCTCAGAGCATCACGTCACTGACAGTTTGCCATATTGTCCCGAATGCGTGCTGAAATCAACAGAAAGAAATGCAGTACGTCAGCAGTAAAAACAGATGCCTGCAGTAGGAGAACAGGTATCTCTTGTAAAAGTGTAAAACAGGTCCTTTATGCAAAGGATGATCATAAGAAAACAAATATGTTTGTTTTTTGTTGTTAGGAAAAAATGAAGGCTAATATAAAAGTCTGCGGAATGTAAAATGCACTTTTGTCGTATGTGGAAAAAAATTCAGAGCGGTCTATATTTTTGGCAGTAAATTGCTAAAAACAATTGACAGTGCCGTCATAGTTTTCTTCAAATAGTTTAAGTTTATTTTGTAACTAAAATGTTTTTTCATGTTGATATGTATCATGTACAAAAAAGAGAGACAACAGAACATTAAAACTTGCTTTATTCTGCCAGTTTTTAAGACATTTCAGACAAGCTAAAGATGCATGATGATGAAGATGATGATACATTGATATATTCAGTCATAATTTGTCAAGGTGACCTCATACTCTGAACCACATGTTTAAGAAAGCTGATGAATAAATACAAAGACATATTTTCCTTCCTTTATTCAACAGTTGTGTTATTTTCTCGTGTGTGTGTGTGTGTGTGTGTGTGTGTGTGTGTGTGTGTGTGTGTGTGTGTGTGTGTGTGTGTGTGTGTGTGTGTGGGGCGATGTGGTGTTGATGTTAGTTTGTATAGTATCGGACATGGAACATTAATGGGACGAATGAGGCTACAATACACAACTAACAAATGAAATATATAATCATAAATGTTTTATACTGAATATAAAAATACAAAGCAATTCAAAGTATGGTATTAACGGGAGACTGAGGGCTAAAACATACAGTGTATGTACAGTAGCAACGAGTTGGAAATGTATGTGGATTTATTTACAGAATATAGTCACCGAAGTCTCAGGCAAAAAAAAAAACCCTGTTCCATAAAATATGATCAACATATAAGGAAAAGACACATCAGATAACAAAAAGAATTTACAAACAGGGGTAAAGTGAACGGTTGCCTTTGTTAAATACGAGTAACACTAAATACATCTTCAACTTTGACTTTAAAAAAGCTCAATTGCAGGTTAGAACCCATACTCGATGGGTCTCACAGTTATTTGACGACATTATTAAAAGGTTTAAATCTCTAACAGTTCTTCAGGCTGTTTGCTTTCTCTTTCTGTCCACAGTATAAAACAGTTTGAGTGTCAGTGTGACTGCACGGTGCTGTAAACCATGTTCTTCAGGGCCGGTGCAGCAGGCGACTCAGGGATGGTGTCATAAAAATGGTATGTTTCACGCTGGGGGAAAAGAAATCAAAAACTGTAGCATCTATCAATAAATGGCAACTATTTAAAGGTGCACTATGTAGTTTTGGGGAAGAAATTTGATCAAAAGAGAAAGATCTTCACTGACCCCGCCACCTTTCTAGCTTCAGTGTTCTGAGGACCTTGTTTTCCTCTGAGAACAGCTTGTTTATTCAGTTATGGCAAAAATAAATATTTCTCATTTTGTATTATTACCTCAGTGATATTGTAAATATTAAAATTCTGAGTTTGAATTTATTCTCCAAAAAATACATAATGTCCTTTTTAAGATTGTCACACATGTCAGACTTACATTCTTATGTTGAGGCTCTGGTTTTTTCACTTCCTTATAACCTGCTGCTGAGAAAGACACACACAGTTAAATAATACTTTCCCATAAAGGGAGTTTAATTGCAAAGTCTGTAGAGATAAAACATGACTCTAAATAATGTCTCTTGGGTAGCGTTAGACATTTAAATCAATCTTTAAGCAAAAATAAAATATACCAGTAGTGTTATGTGCTGCTTAACAACTTTATTGTTGAACAATGTGGGCTATCATCTACACTATCGGATAATTTCCAAAAAAGGAATAAGCATCTTCATATCCATCACACACTATCAGAGTAACCAATCAATAACCATCACTTCAGTGTTTACTTTGATATTCAGGATAATAACTTCTCATAAACATATTCAATATTTTTATTAAATTGTTTCAACGTTTATCTACTGAACATTTTCCAATCAATCGGTGCAAATCATTGATTTATTACCTGGTGGTAGTTTGACTGGAGTTGACTGGGCAGTAGAGGTGAAACCACCAGTAGGATTTGGCCTACCAACAGACCAGCCTGATGGAACAACACAAGTACATCTCAACACACCATCTGTTCTCATACAAGTTTTTCACACGTGAAAAGGAGTGATAGACACAAGCGAAGAGGAGGTTGTTTTTATCTCAGTGCAGTGGTGGTTTACCACTCGCGTGGTTTACTTTCCATTAAAGATGCAGGTCCTGTGTATTTGTTCTACGCGAGCTGTTGGTTATTTTAGTAGCTGTGAGCATGAACTCTGTTCAACTGAAAAAAAAATGTGAAGCTGCTTCAAAGTTCCTTAAAAATGCAAATAACTTTTAAGATCCAAACTAAAATATGTGTATAGAATGACCGTTTGGCCTTAACCTAAACGAAGACCAGTGTCAGGTCAGGCATCAGCGTTCATATGTTATTTTACTGACACAATGATGTCAGCAATGTTACTGCCACAGCTCCTTTCACCAAACTGTTCCCCTTATGCTATACTGTATTTTATTATTGATTTAACTAATATTTAATGATGTTGGATTCTTTGACAGCTCCCTCGGAGAGCACAACCCTTTTGCTAAATCGAACTGTACGACTAATTTCTGTAAATGGCCAATTCCTTTACAAGTGTCTGAAGTATCTTTTCAGTAGTTATTGAAGCGGCTCAAACTGAGTTAATCTCAAGATGTGATGTGAAAGACGATTGTGAAAATGCAGTTTACATACAGTAAATTATCAGGCAAAGTGTTAAAAGGCTTTCAGATTTTCCTAATGAAATTCTGCACAACAGTTTGTGTGAACACCCAGATAAAAATAGATTTTGAATTTGTTTGTTATAGTTCTCACCAGCTCTTTTTCGGTGACAGAAAATTGCAGAAATGAGCAAGATGATTCCCACAGTGACTCCACAACCAGCCGCGACTGCTGCAAACTTAAATACCCACCCTTCTGCTTTGAAACAACAGAGGCAAGTGTCAGGTTTCCCTGCACAACTTCAACGAAAAGCAGACATGTAATGCACATGAATAGAGTATTTCAGCCACCAGTACCAGTGCATAACTAATATATGAAAAGGCAATAACTACCTGTTGTTTCATTGACAGATTCTGGATTCATGGGTTTCATACTGGTATCTATTTCTTGAGGGCACAAAAAACCTGTTACTATTAAAAACTACATACAGTCTTCCTTTGTAGTCAGAGTACAAATATTAAGCAGCACATAGTTGTCTTGTGCTGATTAAAAACTTTACTTCAACAATGTGGGCTACCATCTGGACAGGAACAGGAACAGGAAGTCTAACTTCCCATACACATAAGCAACTGTATATCCATCACACATTGTCAGTGTAACTAATCAGCTACCATCACATAAGTATGTACTTTGACTGACATTCAGGATAATCTCTTTTTGAATTCATATCAAATGTTTCACTAGATTGACGAATCAAAATGTTCTAATCAGTCAGTTTGAATCATTAAGAAACTGAAAAATTACACCACCTGATGTTGGATTCACTGGTGGTGGATTCACTGGTGTTGGATTCACTGGTGCTGGATTCACTGGTGTTGGATTCACTGGTGCTGGATTCACTGGTGTTGGATTCACTGGTGCTGGATTCACTGGTGGTGGATTCACTGGTGTTTGGGAAGTAGAGGTGGAACCACCAGTATGACTTAGCCTATCAACCGGCCAACCTGATGGATCAACACAAGTATGTTTCAACATACTGAATACACTTGAAATATCTGGAAAAAATAAAAACACCACTTAAGATATCTCTTCTTTTACTACCTGATGT
Source organism: Lagodon rhomboides (assembly GCA_039737535.1). Classification (NCBI taxonomy): domain Eukaryota; kingdom Metazoa; phylum Chordata; class Actinopteri; order Spariformes; family Sparidae; genus Lagodon; species Lagodon rhomboides. The sequence continues at coordinate 19,652,359 of CM077785.1, read as the reverse complement.
TGGTTTGACAGGAGGGGAAGCACCAGTCTGACCTGGAGAATGAGAAAAAGACAGACCTTTAAAACATGTTAAAAGGACTTAATACTGAAATGTTTCGTGAGAATGTTCTGGACTTCTACCTTAATATATAAAATGTCCTACCTGTGGTCATTCTTAATGTTGGTGTTGTCTGGATCATGCTCGACTCTTTCTCCACAATATCTACATTAAGAGAACGTGAACTATGGATGATACATTTCCCATGTGTACAAATTAATAATTATATATGTAGCCAACTGTATAGGTATCTGTTTATGGAGATGTTTCACAGTTCAACTTTTCATGTTAAATTTAAGACAGACTTAAAGGTGCTGTCGTCCTATAATGTAGTGTAAATCTAATATACGTATATGCTTCATACATTTATCAGTTTCATTGGATGTGTTTTTTCACATTCATTAAAGTCATTGTAGCAAATGTATTAATATTTCTTTGACTTACCAGTCAAGCTGTGTCGATCACTACGAGCCGACAAAGAGTTGGGTTCACTTCCCAAACTGTAATCACAGCTGGCATCACTTTGTTGAACTGAATGCAGATGACTCAGAAAATCACCAGTTGTGACAGTAAACTTGCAGAACGACTGATTGTTTTTTGTTCTTTTACTTCCGATGGTTGTTGTGAGAACTGGATCACTTGCTTCTCCAAAGTACAGGTTACATCTTGTGTCATGATTTGCAGATCCAGGCAGAGAGCAAACAAAGTCAACGTATTCACCAGGAAAGTGCTGAAGACTCATCTGTGGTTTGAGATCTATAAAAGAGATTTTAAAAAAGTCAGAATAATGTGATATTCTACTATCAGGTACACTTCAAATGACTCTTCCAAACAGTGCTGACGTTTAAATAAGTCTTACTGTTATTAAATGCAACAAACATCATGTTTAACAAATAAAATGATTCTGTGAGTCTGTTATTTGTAATACAAAGAAAGTTTAATCATTTATTATTGCACAGAGCAACAAATATTCTGACAAAAAAAAAAACTATTGATCAAACTAATAAAAAGCATAGCTGTATCACCTTCACCCACGGGTGATTTTTTAATGGAACAGGAGGATGTTGAATCAGTTTTTCTCTCTTAATTTTGGTTTGTAACCCCTGAAGACAAATTCACACATAATATATTGCAGCAGTTTGTAACATGACACAATAATATCAGTAGAAACAGTCACTTACATTGAGTTTGGATGGTGATGGAGGCTGTGTCACTGTTTAGAGATGAAAAGTTTATCCCTCCAATCTTTCCAATATAAAAACATGTCAGTTTAACCTCAGCAGGTGAACTTTGACTTGACATCTTCAGCAGCTCAGTTCCTGTCAGTGTCGTCAGACAAGAGAATTCTCTGACAGTTTTTCCGGGACTGTAGAAATAACACTGAGGCACAGAAACAGATGATGGAGTCTGACAGTTCAGTGTGACTGAGTCTGTCTCTGTGATCACCGGTGGATTCACTGTCAGTTTAGGTGGAAGAGATTCTGAAAGTGTAAGTATATGTTGGATTGAATTAATGAAAATGTAATTTATTTAAAATAAATCTGATGACGAATTAATATCAGTAGAGGATGCCCTGAGGCTGAGAATTCGATTATAGACATTGTTAATTATTTCCAAATCATTTCTGATGACAAATTAAAGGGCAGAGGACACCCATTAAAAATCATCTCACACTTTCTCCGAAGACCTGAGACACTGTTTGAGCCCATAATGTAGAAAAGATGTCCTGAAAATAGTTCATATCAGTCGTGTGTACTCACTTTGTATGTTGATGGAGACTGGGTTACTGTCTGGAGAAGCTTTCTCTCCAAGCTTTAGGGTGTAATAACATTTGATCTCAACAGGTGAACTTTGACTTGATATCTTCAGCAGTTCTATTCCCGTCAGTGTCCTCATACAAAAGGAGCCACTGACAGTTCTTCCACTTAGAGTGAGGAAATAACACTGAGGCACAGAAACAGATGATGGTGTCTGACAGTTCAGTGTGACTGAGTCTGTCTCTGTGATATTCAGTTGATTCACTGTCAGTTCCGGTTGAAGAAGAGCTGAAAATTTAGAGGTGCACATACAATTGATCAAATACTTAATTGCTGCATGTGATTATTAATAAGTAAAGGAAAATATACTGAATAACCAAACTTTGTGGGAAAATATATTCAAATGAAATACAGAGTAACATGAACTTCCTGTTCAGTGTCAACAGAACAGTGTGACATGAAAGGTAACAGATCAGAGACTGACCTTGTGCTTGAATCTCATGAAAGGAATCTGTTGAAATACAGTGTGTTAACAATCGATATAATATTGATTCATTAATAACTTTAACACAATGAAGAAAGAGACTGAAACTCCACCACTTGCATAATTCTGACAATCAGAGAGATCGATCAACATATACTTCATTGATCCCAATGAGGAAACATAACATGTTGATACTGGTTTTACATTATCTTCATGTTAATGATGTTTAAAAGTAGAAGAGGTTTAACTTACACATGAGGAGGAGAAACAACAGGCGTCCAGACATGATGAAGCTGAATAATGAGACCATCCAGAATCCTCTGAAGAAGATACATGTGTCTGTGCTGCTGACCACACTCGTGTGCTCGCTCTCAGAGCAAACCACAGCTAGCATCAGAATTGAGTTATATTAATAGACAGGCCACAGAAACATACCCAGCATCCTTTGTAAAGTACTGAGAGGCTGACCTTTCAAAACTATGATTACTATAGACTATTTCTCACACATACAGCCGCTCTGTTTCAGCTTTTTCTTTTTTAGTAGAGACTAAGCTTCAGTTTATATACATTTTTGATAACTGCTTACATTTGCAGTTTCTGTCAGCTTTAAGTAAACATGCAGTTATGACAACACATTGTGCTCCTCCATCTGGTTGGTAGAATGTTGTCTCAGTGAATAGTGTAAGGCTGGTTAACCTTGACTTCACTTAATAACTTGATCTACTCTCAGACTGTGGGTAAAGAAAAGCTTGGGCACAACTCCCTGTCAGGAACTCTGTCACTTTACTGCCCGCTTCTTTTGTTGGACAACTGAAAACTCAGCAAGGTGATGCCTCACTTCACAATCTCTCATATCAATCCACCAATATTAACCATCCTTAACATCCAAGGCAAAGTGCATCACATCATGTAGTTCCTGATTTTCACTTAGAGAAGAGAAAACAATATGATAGGTAAAATAACCACTAAGGAAAGTAAAAAATAATAAATCTCCCAATAGTATCTTACAATAGTTTAAAGTGATCATTAAAATGTTATTTTATGAATATAATTGATTTAGTCTCTTTGATCATTCCCCATTTTTATTGTATCATGTGTTAAATGTGTTAAAGTTGGTAATCTTAATTTGTGTACATGTGTGAGTCACTTCTATAAATAAACATGAAGCTAAACTTCAAATTTTAACATAAATCAACTTTTTTTATTAGTTGTGTATACTATTTTTTTTATTATTTACAGCACTGCAACACAAACAGTAAAACATGTTAGATTCAGGTCGAACTTCTGTTACTATCAGTTCAATGAAATCATTACACCATTCTAATGTCTGCTCCAGGCAATACACATGTAAATAATGTAGGTATCAATTAACTGGTACATAAGAGGGCAAAGCAAAATAGCTGCAGGAAAAACATTTGGGTTACAAATTAACTTGTACACTACAGAAAAAGAATACACTACAAGAGCTGTACACTGTATCTCTCGGGGCTGATGTAGCTGACTTCTCTGCTGCTGTTGTCACTCTGAAAAGAAAGAAAAAACACGAGACTGATATCATTGAGGTGTAAATGTTTGAATTATCACAATAGAGAAGTTGCACATGCTCAGTTTCTGTCACATGTAGGGCTGCAGTGGTACGAGATTTTCACAGTATGATAACCATCTCATACAATATCACCGTTACACTGTATGTGTACTGTAGGTGGTTTAGTTGAACAAACACTTTATCATAATTTCATTAAATGTTATGTCCTGACAAACATGGAACTTGCATTAACTTTAAATGTAATGTCCTGGACTGTGTTATGTGTTCAAGTTCTGGCCACTTTTATGCATTTCAGCTGAAACTGCAACATCATGTGGTGAGTCAGCCTGCTGAGTCTACATTCAGGAAGAGAAAAACAGCTCACCAGTGTTGCGTTCATAGGTGACGATACTGTAGGTTTCACCATAACCACCCTGCAAATCATTTGATAAAGTGGTAGAGGGAAAAGAGATCAGCCTCAACTAAGACAGAATATTCACTGCAAGACATTTCAGTAGAAGCAGCAGTTTTAACATTTTTAATTGTTGAAACTTACCAGATATTTCCTGTAACCTAAAACAGAAACCAAAGCACAACTTAACACACTGTAGAAACATTCATGTATGAATAACACTGTCACATTAGCAAGATCGTTGTAGTTTCTGCACATAAGGAACAAACCTGTTGATTCACCAGTGACGTTTGCTTTTGGTCTGAGTTGAAAAAAAAAGAAAAAACAGGTTTTGTAAAGAGTGAGTCTTCATGACAGAGGAAAGTAAAAGCACAGTAAACATTTCCAGATGAATATACTGTATTACTCTCCCCAGATATTTCTGGATGACTTGACTGAAAGGTTTGATGAATCTATAAAGATCTAGTGTGATGAAAGAAAGCAATGAACAAAGATTTCTTACCTTTTGGAATCACATTTTTCTAGAAAATGCAGAAGAAGAAAAAAGATTAACCGTTATTGTAATCAGGATGCATCAACAATCCCAAAATCAATAGTGATATTGGATGAAGGAGTTATTCTTTTCTAAACAACTGTAAGCTGCATTTGGATTCAATTACATGTAAATATTTCCAACACCTACAGCTGGGTCCTAAACAATCAAATAAACTTTATTGAGGATAACATTTTTTAATTCTTACCAAACCTGCTTCGGATAACGAGAAGTGCCAATCCAAGCAAGAGGCCACCCACAGTCAGAACTACTTCCATCATCAATATCATCATACCTGCATTATGAGAAGAGCACAGAAGCCGGAAGAGTGAAAAAAAAATCACAAAAAAACTTTTTTTTCATGTGTCAAGTCGAGTGAAAAAAAGTGACAAAGGAAAAAACATTTCTGTATGTGAAACCCAGTGAAAAACAATGTTTCAAGAGGAAATAAATGCATCATTTTTCTATATGTTTCTTTCTGTAATACTCATTTTTACCACAGGAGGCTGAAGTGCACCACTACTCATGTCCTGAATAAGAAGAAAATCATCCATGTTCCTCCAGGGGAGTTAAAATTTGTCTCTGCACTCTAAACACAAGATGCATCTATTACAGAATATGTGAGCAGGTTGTGTTGATTCACTGTTCACTGTAGACACCCACTGACAAGGCAGATATCAGCGCCAAGTAACACAAATTCCTCGCCAAAAGACACATGACAGTCATGTTACACATCCTGCTAACATATCCTGTAATAGATGCATCCTGTGTTAATTTCTTTTTTCATGCTGTTACACACATGAAAAAATACAGGACCTAGAAAATGAAGTGCCAGAAAAAGTCAGAGATTCTACAGAAGAGGCCATTAACAACTGTCTAGTGTTAACATGACAATTTAAAGACATGCAAAAATCAGTCAACAACCACAGCAGTGCAGCGCAAACACAGAAACAAGATTACAAATCTTGATTCCTGCTAAATCTACCTGTTGTTTCAACACCAGATTCTGGATTCATAGGTTTCATAAATATTTGTTTCTTGAAGGCACAAAAAAACCTGTTAACACTAAAACTACATACTGTCTTCTTCCTTTGGACGAGGAGTACAAATGTTCGGTAGCACATTGTTGTCTTGTGCTGCTTAAAAACTTTACTTCAACAATGCAGGCTACCATCTGCACAACAGGAAGTCTAATTTCACATACACATAAGCAACTGCATATCTACACACACCATCAGAGTAACTAATCAGCTACCATGTAGGATGTACTTTGACTGACATTCATCTCTTTTTGAATTCATATCAAATGTTTTACTGTATTGTACAAATCAAAATGTTCTAATCAGTCAGTTTGAATCATGAAGAAACTGAAAAATTACACCACCTGATGTTTGATTCACTGGTGGTGGATTCACTGGTGCTGGATTCACTGGTGGTGGATTCACTGGTGTTTGGGAAGTAGAGGTGGAACCACCAGTGTGACTTGGCCTATCAACAGGCCAACCTGATGGATCAACACAAGTATGTTTCAACACACTGGATACACTGAAACATCTGGAAAAAATAAACCCACTTAAAATATCTGCTCTTTTATTACCTGATGTTGGTTTAACAGGAGGGGACGCACCAGTCTGAACTGGAAAATAAGAAAAAGACAGACCTTTAAAAAATGTTCAAACTAATTGACACTGGAGTACTTCATAATAATGTTCTGGACTTCTACCAAATAAAATATAATATGAAATGTCCTACCTGTGGTCATTCTTAATGCTGGTGTTGTCTGGATCATGCTCGACTCTTTCTCCACAATAGCTACATTAAGAGAACATGAACTATGGATGATACATTTCCCATGTGTACAAATGAATAATTATATATGTAGCCAACTGTATAGGAATCTGTTTATGGAGATGTTTCACAGTTCAACTTTTCATGTTAAATTTGAGACAGACTCAAAGGTGCTGTCGTCCTATAATGTAGTGTAAATCTAATATACGTATATGCTTCATACATTTTTCAGTTTCATTGGATGTATTTTGTCACATTCATTAAAGTCAGCGTAGCAAATGTATTAATATTTCTCTGACTTACCAGTCAAGCTGTATCGATCACTACGAGCAGACAAAGAGTTGGGTTCTCTTCCCAAACTGTAATCACAGCTGGCATCACTTTGTTGAACTGAATGCAGACGTCTCAGCAAATCATCAGTTGTGACAGTAAACTGGCAGAACCACTGATTGTTTTTTGTTCTTTTACTTCCGATGGTTGTTGTGAGAACTGGATCACTTGCTTCTCCAAAGTACAGGTTACATCTTGTGTCATGATTTGCAGATCCAGGCAGAGAGCAAACAAAGTCAACGTATTCACCAGGAAAGTGCTGAAGACTCATCTGTGGTTTTTGATCTATAAAAGAGATTTTAAAAAAGTCAGAATAATGTGATATTCTACTATCAAGTACACTTCAAACAACTCTTTCAAACAGTGCTGACATTTAAATAAGTCTTACTGTTATTAAATGCAACAAACATCATCTTTAACATATGAAATGATTCTGTGGGTCTTATTTGTAATATAAAGAAAGTTTAATCATTTATTATTGCACAGAGCAACAAATATTTTGACATTAAAAAAAACTAATAGTCAAACTAATAAAAAGCATAGCTGTATCACCTTCACTCACAGGTGATTTTTTTAATGGGACGACAGGTTGTTTAATCAGTGTTTCTCTCTAATTTTGGTTTGTAATCTGTTAAAACAAGGTAACACATAAAATATTGCACCAGTTTGTAACATGACACAATATCAGTAGAAACAGTCACTCACTTTGAGTTTGGATGGTGATGGAGGCTGTGTCACTGTCTGGAGATGTAGTGGTTTTCTCTCCAAGCTTTACAATATAAAAACATTTGACTTTAACCTCAGCAGGTGAACTTTGACTTGACATCTTCAGCAGCTCAGTTCCTGTCAGTGTCTTCAGACAAGAGAATTCTCTGACAGTTCCTCCATTTAAAGTGAGGAAATAACACTGAGGCACAGAAACAGATGATGGAGTCTGACAGTTCAGTGTGACTGAGTCTGTCTCTGTGATCACCGGTGGATTCACTGTCAGTTTAGGTGGAAGAAGAGCTGAAAATTGAAGTATATGTTGGATTGAATTAATGAAAATTGAATTTATTTTGAAATAAATCTAATGATGAATTCATATCAGTAGAGGATGCACTGATGCTGAGAATTCAATTATAGACATTGTTAATTATTTCCAAATCATTTCTGATGACAAATTGTAGTGGCAGAGGCCCATTGAAAATCATCTGACACACCTGAGACACTTTGTTGTTTGAGCTCATAATGTCGAAAATATGTCCTAAAAATAGTTCATATCAGTCGTGTGTACTCACTTTGTACGTTGATGGAGACTGGGTTACTGTCTGGAGAAGTTTTCTCTCCAAGCTTTACGGTGTAATAACATTTGATCTCAACAGGTGAACTTTGACTTGACATCTTCAGCAGTTCTATTCCCGTCAGTGTCCTCATACAAAAGAAGCCACTGACAGTTTGTCCACTTACAGTGAGGAAATAACACTGAGACACAGAAACAGATGATGGAGTCTGACAGTTCAGTGTGACTGAGTCTGTCTCTGTGATCTCCAGTCGATTCATTGTCAGTTTTTGGTGGAAGAAGAGCTGAAAATTTAGAGGTGCACATACAATTGATCAAATACTTAATTGCTGCATTAATATGTTAATATTCCTATTCAGGAGTAGTGATTTATCAAGAAGTAAAGGAAAATATACTGAAAAACCAAACTTTGTGGAAAAAATAACAGGTCTAAATCTGTTTCTTATATTGTAGATATTTTGGAAGAAGAAGCAAGGATGATCCAGACAGTCCCACCATTTACAACAAGTACAACATGCTGCACATCTTAATGGCAATTTACAAAATCAATGCACATAAAAATCTCAACAGAACAGCGTGACATGAAGGACAACAGAACAGAGACTGACCTTGTGCTTGAATCTCATGAAAGGAATCTGTTGAAAATACAATGTGTCATAAACATAATATGTCACAACACATATACTGTGTATATATAATATTAATCCATTAATAGCTCCAACAAAATGAAGAAAGAGACTGAAACTCCACCAATGATTGTAATTCTGACAATCAGAGATCGAAGTCTTGATTAACATATACTTCATTAAACCAAAAGGGAAAATTAATGAAGGACTCTGCAGTTCTATAGTAAGTTTAGAAATAAACAGCACAGAGCAAGAACAACACATATAATATAACATCACCAACCATGAACAAGATCATACAGAAGAGTTGCACATAACACACTGATACTGGTTGTACATTATTGTCATGTTTCCAAGTGTGAACCTGCATTGGTTTGTAATTACCCACATTAATGATGTAAATATCTTTAGGAGGTTTAACTTACACATGAGGAAGAGTAAGAGCAGGCGTCCAGACATGATGGAGCTGAAAACTGAGACTGTTCAGAATCTTCTGAATAAGATTCTTGTGTGTCTGGGCTGCTGTCTACATCGACTTCAACACTTAGGTGCGTTTTGCACTCATGTGCTTGCCTTCAGTAAAACCACAGCGAGCAGAAGTGAATGACATTAATAGACAGGCCACAGATGACACACTTAACATTTCTTTTAAGCACCTTGTATGTTTTTTTGATTTGGACTATTTAGATTGAATAAACCCCCATCAACTGTTAGTCAGATGGGCTACAGTGCTTTATATTCAGTGTTTCAGCCATTTTCCACTGCCTGCCTGATCTGTGCATGTTCGAACCCCTGCTTGCTTTTCGGACCTCTGCCTCTTTGTTTGCTGCATGGCTGGATAAGTTTGGTTTCTCTTCCAAGTGTGCCTGGTATTGATCTCTGCCTGTTTGATTACTAAATTGCCACGAGTTAACCTGAACATTTTACCTACTTAGTAACATATGATGTGACTTTTCTCACTATCCGCCACTGAAATATCAAGCTAGTATGCCAAGCTTAGGAAAAATACATTAAAAAACACACACTGACACATGTGGGAGTGGGAACCCTCATTTACAATGGTGCCGATGTACAGACATACATAAATCAAATACAGCTATGAATAAAGGAAGAATACATTTACACAAAAAAGGACAAAATTAACAATGCTATGTATAGACCTTACATCTGTTAGAATTATGTTAAAGTTCAATTAAACCATTACACCATTGTAATGTCTGCTCTCTGATATAATGATGTAAATAATGCAATTATAAATTCCCCTGTACATAGTAAAGCGAAACTGAAGTGGAAAAAAATGCAAGAAAAACAACACTTGTATTTTAAATTGACTTTGGAGTGCTGTACACTGTATCTCTCAGGGCTGACGTAGCTGACTTCTCTGCTGCTGTTGCCATTCTGAAAAATAAGAAACACACATGACTTAACTGCCCTCTGTGACTTGTTATTGTTTGCCAGCTTTACGCATTTCTTAAGTTCTTAAGTTATACATGTTTCATTTATGTCCCCTGTCACAATAACTTATCACAATTGAATCTGACATTTATTCCTGCTCAAATTCTGGCCACTTTTTTTTTTTTTTTTGCAGAACTTGCAACACCAAGTGGCGAAATCAACCTGTCTGAGAACCCTTTACACCATTAAGGAAGAGAAAAGCAGCTCACCAGTGTTGCATTCATAGTTGATGATAATGTAGGTTTCATCATAACCACCCTGCAAATGACAGAGTGAAGGGAATGTGAGAGAAGCCTAATAGACATAAATGTCACTTCATGAAAGAAAACATTTTAAGTAGTAGTTTTGCAACCTCCATTTGTTCATTGTTGACACTTACCATTAATTTCCTAAATAGATATTTCCTGAAATCAAATCACAGTTTATAGAGTTACAGAAAACTGTATCAGAGTCAAAAGAATACAAGAGAATTTTACTTTTGATATTAGGAGTATTCTCTCTATTAATATCATATTGGATGTGATTGGTGTTGTTTTCAAAAAGTCAGTTAACAAAGTTTCTGAGTTCAAGTAGGGGACAGACTCCTTATGATATCCAGTCATCTTATGATTTCATATTATCCTATTATCATTCTGTGTTAATATGTGATTTTCTGTGATCTAGCAGTTTCTTAACTGACTCAACCAGTGAATCCCTCTGAGCTGAAATGTTTCAACATTCGACTGACCTTCCAATTACTTGATGACCTGCTCTACCTCCTGAGCTACAGCCAACCCACACGCTGCCATCACACATCTGTCATCATGTTTCACAATTAAGATTCAACCTAGGTGAGTGTGAGTTGTAATAGAAATCATTAATCATAATAAAATGGAATTTTAAGACAAAAGTGTTAATAAAACTGGCCAAACTTAAAAGACATCATTGTAAATGGTGTGTGACATTCATATTTTTGTTTTAAATTGAATGCCCAGGATAACTTAGGTCTTACACCAACATACAACAGGCTTAAACAGTCGCCTCAATTACATTTAACAACAGCAAGGAGATAGGGACAGAAAGCCCCCAGACAGATTTTGAGTTGTTGAGTTAGGAGAAACTTTATAAAATTCGTGAAATGCTGTGTCTGACAAATATTTAGTTATTTGAGCCTTACTGTAAATTCAGCACATGTTCTACACACGTTTCTACATGTTCTGTCTTTGTGTAATAAACATTTTAACTGCTGTGGGTTAAAATTCAACACTGATGATATCAAGTCATAAAAAGAAACTGATCTTTGAGCTGCAGGTTCAGAATGGTTTACTCTGGCTTACTGACAGCATCGTGCAAAAAAAAGAAGACTGATGAAGAGGAATTTTTGATCTTGAAGCAGCAAATCAACAGAAAACAGTTTTTCTGCACAGACCTGATCCAGACAGCTGCAGACTGATGAAGTTCATGAGGAGAAACTGAGTAAGTGAGCTTTGATTTATCACAGTCTGTCATGTTTCTCTCTGTTTTGTACATGCGTTGGCTTCTACAGAACAAAGTTTATCTAAATGCAGCTCACTGCTCACAGAATGAATTTCATGAAATAAGACTGAAGGCTAATGAAGAACTTTTCTGTGTGTGTGTGTCTGTCTGTTTGTGTTTGATGGTGTTTTTAACTCTTTGTTTGTGTTTGTGTGTGTGTGTTTGTGTGTGTGTGTGTGTGTGTGTGTGTGTGTGTGTGTGTGTGTGTGTGTGTGTCTGTCTGTCTGTCTGTCTGTCTTCATCAGGTGGCTGCAGGCTATCACCAACATGAAAAGGTACCACATTAACACTTCACATTATATTTGAAACTGTTACTCTTCATCATATTCACTCTCACTAACTCTGGTTAATGTTTTGCAAAGACTCATAATAAAGTTATGGATCTATAAAACAGTTCAACTGAAGTGTGATATTGGACTTTGCTCTCAGAGTGCAAATTTTAATCTCTCCTCTGTAAATTAATAACTGTACAAAGCAGGGGTCTCAAATTGCCGGCCCCTGTACTACTTGAGCCGGCCCTGGCCCCCCATTTTTGTATTATTATGTGCTTTCTTGTTGTACTTTGGACACTGAAGCGGCCCTCCTATGAGATGACAATATCAGCACTGGCCCGGAGCTTATTTGAGTTGAGACCTTTGTATTATGATACTAGAATAACCAATAAATGAAGTATGAGCAAGTGTAGTTATTACTGTTGTATTGAGGTTTGTTTGTTTTTTTCTGTATCTATGGTAAGTCCTCATTTGAGCCCTCTGGTTTCAGCAGTGTGACAAACTTTACATGGGGGGGGGGGGGTGTAGCAGCTACTGAGCTCGCCCTAGTGGTCAGTGAGGGTTATAGCTGGTTCCTGTCAGCCTGTAAGAAGCATAGTGTGACAGAGTTTCTTTACAATGCAGACAGACTGAAGAAAGAGCAGAAATCATTCAGTGTGAGCAGCTTCTTCTGTTCCACCATTTTGTTTTATGTTTCAATATCTAACTCATCCAACACACTTTGAGCTGAAAACATCATTCAAACATGAAACTGTGTCGCTCATTCAGCAGATGTGTGCTTATACATTTCTAGTTTTTCATGATCACTCAAGAGATTTTATATTGTATGATTTTATAATGGATGTCTGAGGAATGGTTCAACTCAAACTCAACTTCTTTGTGCACCTCGGTGATTGAATATTGTCAGTTCAGATCATTTTGTTCAGGAGATTAACTCCATCAAACAGTTTTGAGGATTTTCCTGTTGACATCTACTGGTTTCTCATCTTCTGCAGCTGAAGACTAAAAATTGACTGGTCTTCCTCTCTGTGTGCTAGGATCAATCAGAGACCAGACTCCCCTGGACCTGAACCCAGCTGTGTGTCTGTCGAGAGTAACGGGTCACATAAACTTGGCCTCAATCTTAAAGGACAAGAAGTCTCTGCTGCAAAGTAAGCTGTTGAATTAAAGCTGTAACTGACAGTTGCCCTGTTTCATGACAGCCAAAGTCAAAATGAACCACACATGACAATTTAATGTCACGTTAACACAGCTAAACGGTTTCTGAAAGTTTGATAATCAGGCTACTATTACATGTTCATGACAGGCTATGCTGTCTTGGTTGATGTCGAGTTGATTTACAAAGACATCTCAAACAATGTCAACTCTACATTAAAGTAAAAACTAGTCAGAAACATTCATAAAGCATCTTTGTTACTTCATATGTGCCCAAACTACAATCATGACAGCATGCATGAGTATAGGTAATCATTGAGAGACATTACAGTTGCGGTACTGGATCTTATGCAGTACTTTTCTTCATGTCACAAAGCTGATCCACAGAGAAATTCATGAGAACCTGGGTCACAGTGGTCACAATCATGTGCTGTCCACTTGTGGACCAAGGATCAATGGTGTAAACTTGGCTAGAAGAATAATGCTATCCAAGTGCCATGTCTGTTGAGGCTCAAATGGAGTAGCAGGATAACAACAGACAGCTAACTTACTTGTGAAAAAGTCTATTTCACATTATTATTTGCATTACTTTGGTCTGCTCAAAGTAAAACATGGAAGAAGTACACTGAAAAGGTAAAGTGTAATTTAAATTCCTGGAAGTCCATGCAGTACACTAAGAAGTAGCATCCTCACTGGACATGAACTCCTTTATCAGTGCTCTGTCATTACATGCTATAAGATGCCAGGTGAAAATGCTCCACTCAAACAACTGATGAACCTTTGTTGGAGCTGAGCCGGACCTGGAGAGAGCCACTGAAGAGGGGAATTTCTCTGAGATTGACAACACAGTCAGAGTGGCATCCAGTGGAAGTATAATCCTCTCACTGGCTCCTACTACAAAGGTGCCTCGTAGATGTTGATCAAGTCCGTTAGGAAGATCATGAGCACCACCCGGAAACTACAGACACTTGATGAGGAGGGCCTACAGACCCTGTTATGTGAGACAGAAGCCATTATCAACAGCCAACCTATAAACAAAGCATCCTGCGAACCAAATGATTGAAACACCTCTTGCTCCTCAAGACATAGCGTCTCTACCCCAATAAACATACATGAGTCAAGCCAAGGCATTATCTGACCTCTATTTGGGCACTGCATGCCTCCATAATGTCAATAGTGACAAAAATTGTGCAAGAACTCCAGGGGCAAATAGTATGGCCTCAGTCCAACAGCTAACAACGTCAGGCGTGCAGATTTTCACCTTCATAGCAACATGACCTGGGTTTCACTATTTGGAGTTAACAAAGACAGCAAGTCTCTGTTTGTCTCTGTCCACCTGAATGTGCATGAAGCTAATTAATTCCACTGAACAGTTTGATATTTTCCACTTCAGCAATGTCTCCATCAGGCATACGCTTCAGTCCTGAAAGTCAAGCTGTTCGCTGAACTGGGGCAAGAGTTGGTTCACCTTGTTCGTTAGTGAGGGTACATTCCCTTTTACCCTCGATGGAAGACAGAGGTTGTACTTCTACCTCTTGTCTGTCTTCCTGCTCCTCACAATCGTTTCAGCTTGGGTTCAATGCTCCTTATCCTTAAGGCTAGATTCACAGTAAAACAGGCATTCCAGTGAAAACGCAGGTCCTCCCATTCATTCTTTTGAGACTAATGCATTTAATCTGTGTTGTTGCAGACCCCAGGGATTCCGGAAAAAAAAAAACACCCTGTTTTGGTGAAAAGTTGAAACAGTCTCAACTTTCAGAGAAACGCAGCCTGAGGTCTGGAAACATACTGAAGAGATCTGGACACTTTTTAAAGAGGTCTAGAGACTTGCTGCAGAGGCTAATAGACTTGCTGCACAGGTCTGGAGACCTGCTGCAGAGGTTTGGGGATTAGGTGCAGAGGTCTGGAGTCTTGCTGCGAAGTTCTTAGGAGTAGGAAGAAAAGGGGGTAACACTGTTAAAACCTGATCCTGCTCCCAGGTGCTGAGTCCCAAAACCAAATACACTAAATACACTATATTGTACACTAGACAATATTGAGGCTTAGCACACCTGACAATACCACTGGCTAAAAAAACAATTATACTTTCAAGTATCATATAGATATGACGTGTTATTGTATCCCGTTGTAATGCCTTTTTGGTTGAATAAGCATTATAAACAACATGTGCCTTCTCAACATGCTTTGATACTAAAATAACTGTTCAATGAAACCAGAAAGTCTTGTGTGGTCAGTCAATTTCTGTGTTTCTCTCAGTTTCCAGCAGCAGAGACAAACATCCCCTGCACCAAGCTGTGTTTCCATAAAGAGTGACTGTTCTAAGGGGGGTCTGATTACATTCGAAGATGGAGACAGTTCTGATGACCCAGTGTAAGTACTTAAAATGAAAAAGACAGGGTTGCTGTTTTGAACCTCAGTCATGAGATATATCATTAGTTGTTAATCATTTTTCATCAGGACCGATAATGACAGAAAACCTCATCTTTAACTGTTGAAGTGGTGTTGAGCATTCAGACATGCTGTAGAGGTCGAGCGACTTGCTGCAGAAGTCTGGAGATTTTTTGCAGAGGTGTGGACACTACCTGCAGAGATCTGAAGACTAGCAGCAGATGTCTAGAGGCATACTGCAAAGTTCTGGAGACTTGCTGTGGAGTCCAGAGACTATGTGCAGATGTTTAAAGATTGGCTGCAGAGGTTTAGAGACTTGCTAGAGAGGTCTAGAGACTAGCTGCAGCAGTCTTAGGGGCAGCAAAACAAGGTGTAGCACTAATGCCTAAAACCAAATACACTATTAAGCGCATCTAATAATACACTGGCAAAAAACAATCATACTCTCAAGTATAACATCAGATGTGCCTTCACAACATGCTTTAATGGTAATAAAATAACTGTTTAATAAAACTTGTGAAAGTCTTATGTGGTCAGTCAATTTCTGTGTTTCTCTCAGTTTCCAGCAGCAGAGACAAACATCCCCTGCACCAAGCTGTGTTTCCATAAAGAGTGACTGTTCTAAGGGGGGTCTGATTACATTCAAAGATGGAGACAGTTCTGATGACCCAGTGTAAGTATTTAAAATGAAAAAGACAGGGTGGCTGTTGTAATCCTCAGTCATTAGATATATATTTAGTTGTTAATATTTTTTTATCAGGACCGATAATGACAGAATACCTCATCTTTAACTGCTGAAGTGGTGTTGAGCAATCAGACATGCTGTAGAGGTCTAGCGACTTGCAGCAGAAGCCTGGAGATTTTTTGCAGAGGTGTGGACACTACCTGCAGAGATCTGAAGACTAGCAGCAGAGGTCTAGAGGCATACTGCAAAGTTCTGGAGACTTGCTGTGGGGTCCGGAGACTAGATGTAGAAGTCTAGAGGCTAGGTGCCGGGGTCCAGAGACTTGCTGCAGACGTCTATACTGCAGACTTCTAGAGACTTTTTGCAGAGGTGTAGAGACTATGTGCAGATGTTTAAAGACTGGCTGCAGAGGTTTAGAGACTTGCTAGAGAGGTCTAGAGACTTGCTGCAGCGGTCTTAGGGGCAGCAAAACAAGGTGTAGCACTAATGCCTAAAACCAAATACACTATTAAGCGCACCTAACAATACACTGGCAAAAAACAATCATACTCTCAAGTATAACATCCAATGTGCCTTCACAACATGCTTTAATGTGATAAAATAACTGTTTATAACCAGTCAAAGTCTTGTGTGGTCAGTCAATTTCTGTTTCTCTCAGTTTCCAGCAGCAGAGACAAACATCCCCTGCACCAAGCTGTGTTTCCATAAAGAGTGACTGTTCTAAGGGGGGTCTGATTACATTTAAAGATGGACACTGTTCTGATGACCCAGTGTAAGTACTTGAAAAGAAATAGATGGGGTTTGCTGTTGTAATCCTGCCATTTTCTTTGTTGTTGGTATCTGGTTTTCTTTAGAATCAATTGTGATGGATCACAAAATCTTTAACTAAATGTTGGGATGTTGTTAAACAATATAAACTGTAAACAGTCAACAGTACAAAGCAAATGTGAGCTAATTCACATGATTTCTTCACAGAGTTGACCAGGAGAGCTCAGAGGTCCCCAGTGATCAGTCTGCCCAGCAGCATCAAACGCACTTGGACTCCATATTTATGGTCTGTTCATGTACAATGAATACTTTTACATCTATTCTGTTTACAATAATCTCTGTACTGCACTTTTTAGAACAGTGGATTGTCTGTCTGTCCAACATGGATCTAATGTTTGGTTCCATGATTTTAGTTTGATTGTGTAATTCATATAATATTCTGTTCCAGCTGCTGGAGGAGAACATTGTCACTTTTGTGAAGAGCGAGCTGAGGAACATCAAGAAGATTCTGAGTTCAGATTACTCAGAATGTCATCAGAGTCATAGGGATGAGGTGGTGATGGACGGTGAGGAGGAAGAGCGGAGGAGGAGCAGCAGCGAGGCATTTCTGAAGATCACACTGCACTTCCTGAAGGGAATGAAGCAGGAGGAGCTGGCAGACTGTCTGCAGAGCAGTAAGAGGATTTTAACAGATTTAACATGATGGACAGATTAGATCGAGGTGAATGTATTCATAAAGCTATTCTTTGATGAAGTGAAATGTTGAAATACGCTGACTAGCCACAATATTAAACTTTTATTTTTTTAATTAAATTGTACTAGTTTGTTGGTACAGCAAAATTACAATAAAGCTTTGATTGATTGATTGATTGATGGATTGATGGATTGATTGATTGATTGATTGATTGATTGATTGATTGATTGATTGATTGACTGATTGATTGATTGATTGATTGAAAAGCATTAAGTGAATACTTGTTACAAAGTGGTTGCAGTGTGGACCCAAATTCAAGACACAGAGCATGAGGTAAGGCAAATTAATAACATTAATGATAAATAACTAGAGAACAGGGGTGGAGATGAAAGTGGCAGGCTGGAGAGGTGCAGGGATAACAAGCAGACCATCAGGAAGCAGACATGTAGCAGTCCTGAGTCACACAGAGAAAATCAGGTTATGTTAGGTGGCAAAATATGTTTGGAGTGCGAGTCGTGCTGGGTTTGACATGCTTGAGAAGGTGATGAGCAATGTGAAGCAAGTGAGTGGACTGGGTGAGGTCATAGACCAGTTGTAGACAGGTGTTCCGAATGAGTTTAGCCAGGAGCCAGGAGCAGGTTTCAGCTGGATAGCTGAAGGGGAACTAGGAGCAGATCTAGGCAGGGGTGCACAATGGAAACTACAAACAGGTGGTTGCCAGACCACCAACGGGAAACCAGGGTCAGGTGTCAGCCAAACCAGTGACTGAGAACCAGGATCAGATTTGAGCCAGACCGCTGACACAGGAACAGATGTGGTATCGGCCAATTCAGAGTCCAGAAAAGTAGAGGCGTCAAACTTGGAAACTGGTGAGATGTCAAACTCTGACATGCATCACATCAAGGTCAGCAAGGTCTAGCAAAAAGGAGACCAGGGGGCTAGAGGTAGGGATGTCTTGATGTCATCTGGAACCTTGCTGACCTGATGGAGCTATCCTAGGAGCTAGCCAGGTCCCCAAGAAAGAAGACTAGAAGCTAGCTTGCTGGTTACACCGCTGCTGAGTCTGGGGCATCGGCTGTGGCTTGGTATAAGAGAAGTCTGGATAATCACAATGAGGAATGTTAATATAACACTGCCACTGGGGTTATGCCACCAGTTGAGCAAATTCAGAGTCCTGAATAAGAAAGAAAAAGAAACTAGCTTGGTGACTGTCTGTGTCTACTATGTCACTGCCATTGAGGAGTGCTGTTACCATGGGGGGGGGTGCATTACCCGCAGAAGTTATTGGGTGGGTGATTTATGTCAAGCAGCATCCACATGAGTACCTAGACCAAACGTTTCCCAGCAGAACCTTGCATTGTAACAACATGTCCAATGTTTTTCACTTTTCCTTTAAGTAGTTTTAATATTGTGTATTTTCTTGTTTTGTGTTCATTCAGGATATCCTGCTGCAGTTTGTCAGCGGAAACTTAAATCTTACCTGAAAAAGAAGTTCCAGTGTGTGTTCGAGGGGGTTGCTAAAGCAGGAAACCCAACCCTTCTGAATCAGATCTACACAGAGCTCTACATCACAGAGGGAGGGACTGCAGAGGTCAATGATGAACATGAGGTCAGACAGATTGAAACAGCAGCCAGGAAACCAAACAGACCAGAAAAAACAATCAGACAAGAAGACATCTTTGTACCCTCACCTGGAAGAGATGAACCAATCAGAACAGTGATGACAAAGGGAGTTGCTGGCATTGGGAAAACAGTCTTAACACAGAAATTCACACTGGACTGGGCTGAAGACAAAGTCAACCAGGACATACAGTTCACATTTCCATTTACGTTCAGAGAGCTGAATGTGCTGAAAGAGAAAAAGTGCAGCTTGGTGGAACTTGTTCATCACTTCTTTACTGAAACCAAAGAAGCAGGAATTTGCAGGTTTGAAGAGTTCCAGGTTGTGTTCATCTTTGATGGTCTGGATGAGTGTCGACTACCTCTGGACTTCCACAATACTGAGATCCTGACTGACGTTACAGAGCCCACCTCAGTGGATGTGCTGCTGACAAACCTCATCAGGGGAAAACTGCTTCCCTCTGCTCGCCTCTGGATAACCACACGACCTGCAGCAGCCAATCAGATCCCTCCTGAGTGTGTTGACATGGTGACAGAGGTCAGAGGGTTCACTGACACACAGAAGGAAGAATACTTCAGGAAGAGATTCAGTGATGAGGAGAAGGCCAATAGAATCATCTCCCACATCAAGACGTCACGAAGCCTCCACATCATGTGCCACATCCCAGTCTTCTGCTGGATCACTACAACAGTTCTGGAGGATGTGTTGAAGACCGGAGAGGGAGGAGAGCTGCCCAAGACCCTGACTGAGATGTACATCCACTTCTTAGTGGTTCAGTCCAAGCAGAAGAACATCAAGTATGATGGAAAATCTGAGACTGATCCACACTGGAGTCCAGAGAGCAGGAAAATGATTGAGTCTCTGGGAAAACTGGCTTTTGAACAGCTGCAGAAAGGCAACCTGATCTTCTATGAATCAGACCTGACAGAGTGTGACATCGATATCACAGCAGCCTCAGTGTACTCAGGAGTGTTCACACAGATCTTTAAAGAGGAGAGTGGACTGTACCAGGACAAGGTGTTCTGCTTTGTCCATCTAAGTGTTCAGGAGTTTTTGGCTGCTCTTCATGTCCATCTAACATTCATCAACTCTGGTGTCAATCTGCTGTCCGAAGAACAAACAACATCCAGAAGGCCTGAAGCAAGAAGAGACAAATCTGCTGAAAGACACTTCTACCAGAGTGCTGTGGACAAAGCCTTGCAGAGTCGAAATGGACACCTGGACTTGTTCCTCCGCTTCCTCTTGGGTCTTTCACTGGAGACAAATCAGAATCTCCTTCGAGGTCTGCTACAGACAGGAAGTGGCTCAAAGACCAGTCGGGAAACAGTCCAGTACATCAAGATGAGGATCAGTGGGAATCCCTCTGCAGAGAAAAGCATCAATCTGTTCCACTGTCTGAATGAACTGAATGATCGTTCTCTAGTGAAGCAGATCCAACAGTCCCTGAGATCAGGAAGTCTCTCCACAGATAAAGTGTCTCCCGCTCAGTGGTCAGCTCTGGTCTTCATCTTAATGTCATCAGAAAAAGATCTGGACGTGTTTGACCTCAACAAATACTCCACTTCAGAGGAGGCTTTTGTGAGGCTTCTGCCAGTGGTCAAAGCCTCCAAAAAAGCTCTGTAAGTACAGTGATAGCAAGATGCATTTCCATAAAAACATAAGAGGTATATAAAAAACATTTTTAAAAAAAACAAACTTACAACTTGTATTTTCCTTCTGACTTTATCTTCAGATTGAGTGTTTGTAATTTGTCAGAGACAAGCTGTGAAGCTCTGGCCTCAGTTCTCAGCTCCCAGTCCTCTAGTTTGAGAGAGTTGGACCTAAGTAACAACAACCTGCAGGATTCAGGAGTGGAGCGACTGTTCGCTGGACTGGAGAGTCTACACTGCTCACTGGAAACTCTCAGGTCAGATCAAGTTAGTTTTTTATACATAAATTAAACTACCCGAGGGTCAAAATAACCTTGTAGAATAGCAATCAAATCCTGAAGAGGTAACTATCTCCCGTTACCACCAACATATATCCCTGTTCCCCTGTTCAAAAGCGTCCTTGTCTCCACACCACAAATAGGTAACTTAGCTTTGAAACTACTATGCTAAGAAAACTGTGCATAAAACAGCACTACTGGGAGAAACAGCAGCCCATGGGAAAAGAAACACTGCTGCCAGAAATTTAACTGAGTGTCTTGAGTTTGCCTAGCTGAGCTGGTTTAATAAGAAAATAATAAATGGGACATGGAGATGTAATGTTACTGCTCTGAACAGCAACATACTTCTTTTAATTTCCTCTCCCCACATATCACAAACAATACTCTTGTCCTATAGCAAATCTGAGGGGACACGCCTCTTAATTGAGCTCTCTGATGGGGAGCCTTTTGAATCACGATGTAACAATGGTCTGGGAATAGTATTCAATGGCGATCAGACATCGGAGATGGATGATGGCATTGTTCATGGGCCCAACCCTAATATAAACATACTTATAATGTATAATGTGTTATAATGTTGCCTCTAGCTATGTATAATCATAGCTGGAAGCCCTCATATATAATCAAATTGCTTTATAACAATAATCATGAAACATAACGATACCAATATCTCTGCTGAACTATAAACATACTTGGTTATAACCCCACCCCTTCATAAAATACTACCCCTGGAGCAGGGACTTTGTTAGCACCTTGCACTATCAAACTATAGCTCCTCAAGATGTTGTTGGTTCCCAAGACAATTTCCTGCTATGTAAACTCAGAAGCAGAAAGGCTATTTCCATAAGATTTGTTTCATTCAGTTTCATACACTATACAGCAAAAAGATTAACTCTTGTAGATACAGAGAAGTCCTGGTAGCTCTGTTTTCTGGTAATATTTTAACCAGTGTGGAAAAAGAGAGTATACTTCATATCACCAAAAGGGCTGTTGTAGTTGTACTTTAGTCAAGACTCATTAAAAAAATAATAATAATAATAGTTTGACACAAATGTAATTAATCTTTTCTTCTCCTTCTTCTTCTTGATTATTGTCTCTTCAGACTGAAAATGTGTAACCTCTCGGAGAAAAGTCTTAAAGCTCTGTCCTCAGTGCTCAGCTCCCAGTCCTCTAGTCTTAGAGAGCTGGACCTGAGTAACAACAACCTGCAGGATTCAGGAGTGACGCTGCTGTGCGATGGACTGGAGAACCAACGTTGTAAACTTGAGACTCTCAGGTCAGGTTTCATTAATCTGTTCAGTGTATTAATGAATAAACTTGTAATTTCCATAAAAATGTCTATGCTTTCATCACAAAAACTCCTCATGGCTTACTTTTAACCATACCTGAATTTTGTATTTTGCGTCATATCTCTTGGACCTAACATGAAAACACAGAAAATGTTTTGATGGTCAAGGATAACAATGATACCATAAACAACATCATAAATTGTTCAGGTGAACAGTTAATGCTGAATTCAGTGACATTGTGAGAAAGAAGTAACAGTATCTGAGAAGCTAGGTGACTTTGCAATATTGTGTTACATGCAAGTTCTGAGGAGTTTTAAAAGATACTGTTACATACCTGAATTCACCATTAACTGTTAACCTGAACAATTAATGATGTTGTTTATGGTATCATTGTAATCCTCGGCTATCTGAACATGGGGGTTCAGATAGCCTTGTCTGTGTTGTCATGTTTGGTTCAGATATAAGATATGACACAAAATACATAATGGAGCTATAGCGGAAAGCTGTTTTTGCAGTGGACACCATATCTGAAAATGTTCAGGCCCCCAAATTGTACAACTCTACCAAGTTTCGCGTGTTTATGAAAAAGTTAACGTTTTTTTTGTATATCACTTGGACTACAACTTGAAGTATCAGAAGGGACTCAGAGAGCCACCACTAATGTTATCAGATTATTGATGTACATTAGTGGGTGTTTGGTTGTGGCTAGAGAAAAGACAAAGTTTATGTACAGTAGTCAACAGTATGGTAGTACTGCAGTAACCTTTCAGCCCTCACAGTACCCTCGGATTAACTGATGTGTATGGTATCGTGTAAATTTCCAGGCTGTCAGGCTGTCTGATCACAGAGGAAGGCTGTGCTTCTCTGGCCTCAGCTCTGAGGTCTAACCCCTCCCATCTGAGAGAGCTGGACCTGAGCTACAATCATCCAGGCGACTCAGGAGTGAAACTCCTGTCTGCTGGACAGGAGGGTCCACAGTGGAGACTGGACACTCTCAGGTATGAAGAGCTTTTTTCATTACAAATGATAATACAAGCCTAAAAATATGGTTGAAAAGCTGTCAGTACTGTTACCTTTTTTTGGTACTTTACTCTGCGTAATAACAAAAAACGTAATTTCAGTTCTAACCAGTTCAGTCAGTCACTTCTAGAGACAATATATCATGATTCATATTTCCAGTAACAATGTACATCACATGTCAATCAGTCTGTGAAGTTTGTTTTTTCAGTAACATCTTGCTATACTGCATATAAATCTGTAATATATAATACTTACTGAAGTAAACTGTTACATTTAGCACTTCCTGCTCATCAATCAAGTGCTATACAGTAAGAATAAATATGATAGAAAACATCAAGATTTATGATATAATTCCCATTATGTGTTACCATCAAGCAAACAGGTTGAGTGCTGCTTATATAAAATCGATTCAGGAATCAAAAACTAAACAGATTAAGTTGTCCCCCACCCCCCCACCCCCCACCCCACCCCACCCCCCAGGCTGGAGCCTCAAGGAGTCCAATGGTTGACACCAGGTCTAAGAAAGTGTAAGTATGGGTTTAATTCAATTTATTAAAACCAAGCAGCTGCAAACTGTGACATCACTCATTCAGATCTCATATGTCATCATCCTAAACCCTTTTTTCGTACATACACTGTATCTCTGAATTTATCTAGAGTTTACCTGGAGGAGCTCGATGTGTGAATACAAATGTCTGCATTATTTGCCTTGTACACCATGCCAGCCTCTAGTCCTCAGTCCAGGTGAACCACATGTGTGAATACAACAGACAATTGTCCAGATTGAATTCACAGCATGCAGGCGTGTCAACGATGTGTAATCTTCTGTGTTAGTGCTGGTTTCATCAGCTGTAACACAAACTCAAACACCAAGGTGTGCGAAAATGGTGTTAAAACTGAACATAATATTTCCCTGCTCTGTCTCTCGTGCCTCCATATGGCCCGATTACACTGCTGCAGGACACAGATAGAAAATGTTGCAGCTTTCTTTCCCTGGTGGGATCTTCGTGCACAGATTGTAGCTGCGTTGTAGACTTCTCAGTTTTCCTGTATATTACCTTCCACTTTTCTGTTACAGATAACAGATACATATTACAGATACTGGCAAATATATGTAGTATTGATATCAACAAAAAAAAAAAACAGTCATCATTACAGAGCAGTCTGTAGCCTCCTATCCAGGCGCTGCCCCTCGGCAAAACCATACAGAGTATTTACTATCTCCTGTTGTGTGCTGAATGTGTGAACAAGCAAATGTGGACAATACCCTGATCTGATTATCTGGATATCCACAGTCCATATGTGAAAGGGTCTAAACTATGTAATAACTGCAGCTGTATTCTTTCTCTTCTCTCCATCAGATGCCTGTGAACTCACAATCGACACAAACACAGTCAACAGGAAGATCAAACTGTCTGACAACAACAAGAAGGTGACACATGTAGAGGAGGATCAGTCATACCCTGATCATCCAGACAGATTTGATGACTGGCCTCAGCTGCTGTGTAGATATGGTCTGACTGGTCGCTGTTACTGGGAGGTAGAGTGGAGAGGGGATGTTTCTATATCAGTGAGTTACAGAGGAATCAGGAGAGGCAGTGATGACAGCAGGTTTGGAGAACATTATCAGTCCTGGAGTCTCAGCTGCTCGGATGGTTGTTACTATGTCTGTCACGATGACAGAGGAACATCCATCCCCTCCTCCTCCTCCTCCTCCTCCTCAGGTAGAGTAGCAGTGTTTGTGGACTGTCTTGTTGGCACGCTGTCCTTCTACAGAGTCTCCTCTGACACACTGATCCATCTCCACACCTTCAACACTACATTCACTGAACCTCTTTATCCTGGGTTTGGACTCTGGTCTGACTCCTCAGTGTCTCTGTGTTGTCTGTAGGATGATGATGAGGCTTCTCCTGTTACAGACAGTATCTCACTGCTGATCATATAATTCAGTCTATACAGGATCACACACAGCTGGTGATAGTACTGACAAGGCTGACGTAGCTGCATGATCATTGACTGAAGAAAGAGAATAGCAAAGGATGCTGGGATGAAGCGATGCATGTATGAGGTTAATGTGCAGCCTGCATATGTAGAGATGAAAGAAATGAGAAAATATAGGAGACAAATCACACAGGAGAAGGTTCTCATCACTCACCACATGTGCATAAAATCAATGTAAATAAAACAAATGAGATCATAGAGCAACAGCGACATTATGCTACATGACCTATCATGAACAGTGAGCATTTTGGAGGTTTGTGGGTTTGACAAGCAGAGTCAGAGGTGAGGTGTCCATGGTCGCTTCCTTCTTGCTTGACTTAAACTGTAGCTCTGATTGTTTCTGTTTTTTCTTACAATTCTGATTTGGTGGTTTGAGTGGAAGTTTCCTGGTAAACACACAGACGTCTTCGGCCTCTCTCCTTGTTGTCTACTGCTCCTGTAGGGTCACTCGTCTTCCAGAGATGCTCTTAACTATCAGAGTGTCTCTGGTCTTGTTAGGTAGTGCGGACAGCAAAAACAATTATCCACAATCTTACAGATGCTTTTTCAGCAGGAAAAGGTATGTTTGGGCCAGTTATGTTATAAATACACACTTCTAGCCACTGTGTCAAACTGGGTCAATAGCCATGTGCACTTTCTTGAGACCAGGTGCAGACGGAATGCTACAATGCATGAGGAAATGGAGATGGCTCTCTTGTGCTCTGCCTCCGACATCCTGACCCCTGCTTCAAATAATTGCAGTGGGTCAAATATTCACAAAATAACCTTCATTTAATGTCCCTTCCAGTGCTCCCACAGCTACCAATTGCCTTTTTTGTAACTAGAAAAGGACCAATTGTTTCAGTTGTACAGTAGCCCTGTTTCAGCCCTCTAAATGAATCACATTAAAAAGGGGCCACAGAAATTCACACGCTTGACATGTTTTTTTAAAGCAGCTCGTGTTAGATTTAAATAGAATCAACCACAATGGAGGGTGAATTTGGTTTGTTTCGACCATTTTCTTTCAACATATTGCTGCGCAAGCTGTGTGTTCTTTCCTTGAGTGGGTTAAATATCACGTAATATCAATTGGTATTTTTAATTCATCTTTGAAATTGTTATTTCCTTGGATATTGTTGTGACTGATGTAGTCTCCATGATGGCTTCCCATCTTCATTGTATCATAATGTGTTATTTGTTTCAGAGTTTGTTTTAACTGTGTTTTCTGTGTACGTGACTTATAATAGTTTGTACAGTGTGGTCCATGTGTGAGTCACTGAGCTCATGTAAAGCATTTTGGGAACAAACATGTTTTGTGTTTGAAGAACTAGACAAATATACATGAAACTTTACTTTTAATAATTGTACATACAGTAATGTTTTTTAATGTTTAAAGCATTTCAACACATGATATATTCCGTTTCTGTCAATTCAATAAAGTTCAATTAGGCTATCATACCAGTCTAATGTCTGCTCTAGAAGATGATGATAACAATGTATATATCAATCAGTCTGCACATATGAAAGCAAAGTGAAAACGAGGAAAGAAAAACATTTGTATTTCAAAGAGACTTTGGAGGGGTTTCTCTCAGGTCTGATGTACTTCTCAGAGCTGTTGCTGTTGTCACTCTGTAAGAAAAATGAAACACACATGACTAAACTGCTCTCAGTGACGCATTCATATTTGCTAACATTATGCATTCATTAGTCATAATCATTTAGTTTCTGTCAAATGACACATTTATATTTTCCACAGAATACACACATTTTCATTACCGTGCTTGTAATGGGATGTGATGCCTGTTCAAGTTCTGGCCACTTTAGCAGTTTAGCAGAAATTGCACCACAAAGCCGCGCAAATCACCCTGTCGAAGAGCTTTATTCTACATTCAGGAAGAGTACAGCAACTCACCAGTGTTGCATTCATAGGTGACGATACTGTAGGTTTCATCATAACCACCCTGCAAATGACAGAGTGAAGGGAGCGTGAGAGCAGCCTGACCTAAGACAGAATCATCAGTGCAAAACCCAGGAGTTTGAATTCACCACTCGTTCACTGTTGACACTTACCAGATATTTCATGTAATCTGAAACAGACACCAAAGCACAACTTAATACACTATAACAAAAAAACTCTGAAACAATGTAGAAATATCACTCTTACATTGATTGGCATGATCATTGTGATTAATGAAAAAAAATGAGCCACACACCTTTTGATTTACCAGTGTGGTTTGCTTCTGATCTAAACAGTAAAAAACAGATAAACAGGTTTTTATAAAGTGTGTGACTTCAGTACAGATGAAAAAAGAAGCATATTACACATTTCTGATGGTCACGGGCAGCTGCCAGAGTGAATGTCTGAAACTATCAATGTAAACCAGAGCAATGATGAAAAAGAAGATACACAGCCGGTACTCACTCAAGTTTGCATGTTAATATTTGAGAAATAAGATTTCTTACCTCTTGGACATAAATGTTTCTAGAAAATGAAAAGAAATACTAATTATCAGTGATTACTGATATCATGAAGATGAAATAATGTTAAGACATATTTCCTACAACTGCAGCTGAGTTTCAGAATGGACTCTAAAACTTTGGTTATGTTAATATTCTTTCATTCTTACCGATCCTGCTTTGAGTGAAGAGAAGTACCAATCCAAGCAAGACGACACCCACAGTCACAGCTGCTCCAATCATCGATATCATCTTATCTGCATCAAGAGAGGAGGCCGTTAACAAGTGTCTGTCTACAGTGTGAACAAAAAGGATTGAAGACATGCACAGTTTATCTCTACTACCACACTAGTGAAGCAGCAGGAGGACTTAGTACACATAATTTGTTTAACACAAGAGTCCGTGTGAAATGTTGAAAAACTGTACTGTATGAGCACATGCACAAATGTTTTTAAAACACTGACAGCTATACAGTAAGCATTTTGATTATTAGAGATAATAATCATTGGTCTACCTGTTATTTCAACACCAAGTTCTGGATTATTAGGGGTGGTACTGCTTTCTGTTTCGTGAAGGCACACAAAACAAACATCAAAACAATATATTGTCTTCCTTTGTCTAAGGGGTACAAATGTTTGTCATATGTAACAATGTAACAACTGCACTGCAACTGCATCTGCACAACACGAAGTCTAACTTCACATATTCGTAAGAAACTGCATATCCATCATGCACGATCACAATAACCAATCAGAAACCATTACTTTAATATTTACTTTCACTGAATTTCAGGATAATTTTTTATAAGCATATTCAGGGTTTCACACATGAATATTATATAATTTGTTTGATATTTATGTTTTATAAGAGTCAGTGTGAAATGTTGAAAAACTGCATCACCTGATGTTGGGAAAGTCTGTCAGGTTAAGGATTTTAGGACCCAAAAGCAGATAACAGGAGGCAGGATGGGGGAATGAAAAGCGAGCTTTATTTAAAACAAAGCTGAGACAGCAAAAACTAGAAAACCAAGGACCAAACAAAGTAACAACTCAGGTAAAGCAAAGTACAACCAAAAATGCAAAGTACAAATCAAACATGAAGAACCAAAAGTCCAAAACCAAGAAAACACAAGAACACAGACCATAACACAGAGCGCACACGCACAAACTAACAAAACGAACTGACAAGGAGTGAAGACGAACAAAGGCTTAAATTCACAGAAACTGATGAGGGGACGAGGAGCAGGTGAGGAGAGAGAGGAGGGAAGAGGGTAGGTGAAATAACGAGGGGGAAGCACAGAGGAAAATCACAGGCAGACAGAGGGAGACAAACATGCAACAAGGTGGAAAGGAAAAACAGGGAAAAAACACAGAAGAGACACTGACAAGACACAGGAGGGCAAGGAAATCAGAACAAGAGACAAAACAAAACACCGAACCATGACAAAGTTGACGTAAAACCAACAGGGATCCCAACCGGCCCACCTGCTGAATGAAGAAAAGTTATTTTAAAAATAGTTAAATTATATACACTTCATATATCTGTAATTCTGTTACCTGTTTGTTTGTGATAATGTTCTGGATTTCTCCTTACATTTCTAACATGTCCTACCTGTGGTCAGTGTAAATGTCGGTGTAGTCATGCTTGACTCTACTTCCACAATACCTGCAAAAGAAGCAGAAGGATTTGTTATGTTCAGTTTCATGTGCAGACAACTGTGTGGGAGTATCTATGTGCAATCACTTGAGCACTTCCACAAACCAAGAACTACAGAACGTACAGTAGAACCTTTTTTTAAATACATTTTTGATGCAATAATAAAATTAATAAAATTGTATAAACTTTTATTATGGGCCCTGGTCCTTGTATGTGTGAATAGCTTTTGGTCAAAAACATAATTACCAGCTGGTATGATCACACTGCAAGGTGGTTTTCTAGTTTAAATTCTAAATATTGAAACTAGAGACCATCAAACTGTCACAATTTCCAGTGACATTCATTTGAATACAGACACAAACATGGGAGTCGTTCTATTGCATCTGTCCAATTTTACACAGTAATCACAAATCAATTACAGTGGATACGTGAAGCAATGTAGAATGTGTATGAACATGTCTTTTCTGACTAACCAGTCAAGCTGTGTCGATCACTACGAGCCGACAAAGAGTTGGGTCCACCTCCCAAACTGTAATCACAGCTGGCATCACTTTGTTGAACTGAATGCAGACGTCTCAGCAAATCATCAGTTGTGACAGTAAACTGACAGAACCCCTGATTGTTTTTTGTTCTTTTACTCCCGATGGTTGTTGTGAGAACTGGATTACTTGCTTCTCCAAAGTACAGGTTACATCTTGTGTCATGATTTGCAGGCAGAGAGCAAGTAAAGAGAACGTATTCACCAGGAATGTGTTGAAGACTCATCTGTGGTTTGAGATCTATAAAAGAGATTAATAAAAAGTCATAATAATATGCTATTCTACTATCAAGTACACTTCAAATGACTCTTCCAAACAGTGCTGACGTTTAAATAAGTCTTACTGTTATTACAATGCAACAAACATCATGTTTAACAAATAAAATGATTCTGTGAGTCTGTTATTTGTAATACAAAGAAAGTTTAATCATTTATTATTGCACAGAGCAACAAATATTCTGACATTAAAAAAAACTAATAGTCAAACTAATAAAAAGCATAGCTGTATCACCTTCACTCACAGGTGATTTTTTAATGGAACAGGAGGATGTTGAATCAGTTTTTCTCTCTTCATTTTGGTTTGTAACCCCTGAAGACAAATTCACACATAATATATTGCATCAGTTTTTAACATGACACAATAATATCAGTAGAAACAGTCACTTACATTGAGTTTGGATGGTGATGGAGGCTGTGTCACTGTTTAGAGATGAAAAGTTTATCCCTCCAATCTTTCCAATATAAAAACATGTCAGTTTAACCTCAGCAGGTGAACTTTGACTTGACATCTTCAGCAGCTCAGTTCCTGTCAGTGTCGTCAGACAAGAGAATTCTCTGACAGTTTTTCCGGGATTGTAGAAATAACACTGAGGCACAGAAACAGATGATGGAGTCTGACAGTTCAGTGTGACTGAGTCTGTCTCTGTGATCACCGGTGGATTCACTGTCAGTTTAGGTGGAAGAGATTCTGAAAGTGTAAGTATATGTTGGATTGAATTAATGAAAATGTAATTTATTTAAAATAAATCTGATGACGAATTAATATCAGTAGAGGATGCCCTGAGGCTGAGAATTCGATTATAGACATTGTTAATTATTTCCAAATCATTTCTGATGACAAATTAAAGGGCAGAGGACGCCCATTAAAAATCATCTCACACTTTCTCCGAAGACCTGAGACACTGTTTGAGCTCATAATGTAGAAAAGATGTCCTGAAAATAGTTCATATCAGTCGTGTGTACTCACTTTGTATGTTGATGGAGACTGGGTTACTGTCTGGAGAAGCTTTCTCTCCAAGCTTTACGGTGTAATAACATTTGAGCTCAACAGGTGAACTCTGACTTGACATCTTCAGCAGTTCTATTCCCGTCAGTGTCCTCATACAAAAGGAGCCACTGACAGTTTGTCCACTTAGAGTGAGGAAATAACACTGAGGCACAGAAACAGATGATGGAGTCTGACAGTTCAGTGTGACTGAGTCTGTCTCTGTGATCTTCAGTCGATTCACTGTCAGTTCCGGTTGAAGAAGAGCTGAAAATTTAGAGGTGCATGTACAATTGATCAAATACTTAATTGCTGCATGTGATTATTAATAAGTAAAGGAAAATATACTGAATAACCAAACTTTGTGGGAAAATATATTCAAATAAATACAGAGTAACATGAACTTCCTTTTCAGTGTCAACAGAACAGAGTGACATGAAAGGTAACAGATCAGAGACTGACCTTGTGCTTGAATCTCATGAAAGGAATCTGTTGAAATACAGTGTGTTAACAATCGATATAATATTGATTCATTAATAACTTTAACACAATGAAGAAAGAGACTGAAACTCCACCACTTGCATAATTCTGACAATCAGAGAGATCGATCAACATATACTTCATTGATCCCAATGAGGAAACATAACATGTTGATACTGGTTTTACATTATCTTCATGTTAATGATGTTTAAAAGTAGAAGAGGTTTAACTTACACATGAGGAGGAGAAACAACAGGCGTCCAGACATGATGAAGCTGAATAATGAGACCGTCCAGAATCCTCTGAAGAAGATACATGTGTCTGTGCTGCTGACTACACTCGTGTGCTCGCTCTCAGAGCAAACCACAGCTAGCATCAGAATTGAGTTATATTAATAGACAGGCCACAGAAACATACCCAGCATCCTTTGTAAAGTACTGAGAGGCTGACCTTTCAAAACTATGATTACTATAGACTATTTCTCACACATACAGCCGCTCTGGTTCAGCTTTTTTTGGTAGAGACTATGCTTCAGTTTATATACGTTTTTGAAAATTGCTTACATTTGCAGTTTCTGTCAGCTTTAAGTAAACAGGCAGTTATGACAACACATTGTGCTCCTCCATCTGGTTGGTAGAATGTTGTCTCAGTGAATAGTGTAAGGCTGGTTAACCTTGTCTTCACTTAATAACTTTATCTACTCTCAGACTGTGGGTAAAGAAAAGCTTGGGCACAACTCCCTGTCAGGAACTCTTCACTTTACTGCCCGCTTCTTTTGTTGGACAACTGAAAACTCAGCAAGGTGATGCCTCACTTCACAATCTCTCATATCAATCCACCAATATTAACCACCCTTAACATCCAAGGCAAAGTGCATCACATCATGTAGTTCCTGATTTTCACTTAGAGAAGAGAAAACAATATGATAGGTTAAATAACCACTAAGGAAAGTAAGAATAAAATAATAAATCTCCCAATAGTATCTTACAATAGTTTAAAGTGATCATTAAAATGTATTTTATGAATATAGTTGTTATTGATTTAGTCTCTTTGATCATTTTCCATTTTCATTCTATCATTATGTGTTAAATGTGTTAAAGTTGGTAATCTTAATTTGTGTACATGGGTGAGTCACTCCTCTTCTATAAATAAACATGAACCTAAACTTCAAATTTGAACATAAATCAACTTTTTTTTATTAGTTGTGTATAAGGTTTTTTTTATTATTTACAGCATTGCAACACAAACAGTAAAACATGTTATATTCAGCATGTTCAGGCCAGATGTTTGTTTTTATCAATTCAATAGAGTTCAATTAAACCAATACACCATTCTAATGTCTGCTCCAGGCGATACACATGTAAATAATGTAGATATCAATTAACTGGTACATAAAAGGGCAAGGCAAAATAGCTGCAGGAAAAACATTTGGGTTACAAATTAACTTGTACACTACAGAAAAAGAAGACACTACAAGAGCTGTGCACTGTATCTCTCAGGGCTGATGTAGCCGACTTCTCTGCTGCTGTTGCCACTCTGAAAAGAAAGAAAAACACGAGACTGATGTCATTGAGGTGTAAATGTTTAAATTATCACAATAGAGAAGTTGCACATGCTCAGTTTCTGTCACATGTAGGGCTGCAATGGTACGAGATTTTCACAGTATAATAACCATCTCATACAATATCACCGTTACACTGTATGTGTACTGTAGGTGGCTTAGTTGAACAAACACTTTATCATAATTTCATTAAATGTTATGTCCTGACAAACATGGAACTTGCATTAACTTTAAACGTTATGTCCTGGACTGTGTTATGTGTTCAAGTTCTGGCCACTTTTATCCATTTCAGCTGAAACTGCAACATCATGTGGTGAGTCAGCCTGCTGAGTCTACATTCAGGAAGAGAGAAACAGCTCACCAGTGTTGCGTTCATAGGTGACGATACTGTAGGTTTCACCATAACCACCCTGCAAATTTGATAAAATGGTAGAGGGAAAAGAGATCAACCTCAACTAAGACTGAATAATCACTGCAAGACATTTTAGTAGAGGCAGCAGTTTTAAAAAATGGTATTGTTGAAACTTACCAGATATTTCCTGTAACCTAAAACAGAAACCAAAGCACAACTTAACACACTGTAGAAACATTCATGAATGAATTACACTGTCACATTAGCAAGATCGTTGTAGCTTCTGCACATAAGAAACAAACCTTTTGATTCACCAGTGATGTTTGCTTGTGGTCTGAGTTGAAAAAAAAATGAAAGAACAGGTTTTGTAAAAAGTGAGTCTTCATCACAGAAGAAAGTAAAAGCACAGTAAACATTTCCAGATGAATATACTGTATTACTCTCCCCAAATATTTCTGGATGACTTGACTTAAAGGTTTGATGAATCTATAAAGATCTAGTGTGATGAAAGATAGCAATGAACAAAGATTTCTTACCTTTTGGAATCACATTTTTCTAGAAAATGCAGAAGAAGAAAAAAGATTAACCAGTATTGTTATCAGGATGCATCAACAATCCCAAAATAAATAGTGACACTGGATGAAAGAGTTATTCTTTTCTAAACTACTGTAAGCTGCCTTTTGATTCAATTACATATAAATATTTCCAACACCTACAGCTGGGTCCTA
Organism: Lagodon rhomboides; assembly: GCA_039737535.1. Taxonomy (NCBI): domain Eukaryota; kingdom Metazoa; phylum Chordata; class Actinopteri; order Spariformes; family Sparidae; genus Lagodon; species Lagodon rhomboides. Next base: position 19,617,782 of record CM077785.1, on the reverse strand, counting down.
AACAATCAAATAAACTTTATTGAGGATAACATTTTTTAATTCTTACCAAACCTGCTTCCGATTACGAGAAGTGACAATCCAAGCAAGAGGCCACCCACAGTCAGAACTACTACCATCATCAATATCATCTTACCTGCATTAAGAGAAGAGTACGGAAGCCGGAAGAGTGAAAAAAAATTCACAAAAAAACGTTTTTTTCATGTGTCAAGTCAAGTGAAAAAAAGTGACAAGGAAAAAACATTTCTGTATGTGAAACCCAGTGAAAAACAATGTTTCAAGAGGAAATAAATGCAAATTTTTCTATGTTTCTTTCTGTAATACTCATTTTGACCACAGAAGGCTGAAGTGCACCACTACTCATGTCCTGAATAAGATGAAAAGCATCCATGTTCCTCCAGGGGAGGTAAAATTTCTCTCTGCACTCTAAACACAAGATGCATCTATTACAGTATATGTGAGCAGGTTGTGTTGATTCACTGTTCACTGTAGACACCCTCTGATGAGAAGGCTGATAATACACAGAGTCAACCCATGACACTGACGGTGCCAAGTAACACATATTCCTCACCAAAAGACACATGACAGTCATGTTACATATCCTGCTAAAATATCCTGTAATAGATGCATCCTGTGTTATTTTTTTTCATTCTGTTACACACATGAAAAAGTATATTTTAGGAAAATGAAGAACCAGAAAAGGTCAGGGCTTCTACAGAAGAGGCCATTAACAACTGTCTAGGTTAACAAAACAATTTAAAGACATGCAAAAATCAGTCTACAACCACAGCAGTGCAGAGCAAACACAGAAACAAGACTACAAATCTTGATTCCTGCTAAATCTACCTGTTGTTTCAACACCAGATTCTGGATTCATAGGTTTCATACTGGTATCTATTTCTTGAAGGCACAAAAAACCTGTTAACACTAAAACTACATACTGTCTTCCTTTGGACTAGGAGTACAAATGTTAGGTAGCACATTGTTGTCTTGTGCTGCTTAAAAACTTTACTTCAACAATGTGGGCTACCATCTGGACAGGAACAGGAACAGGAAGTCTAACTTCACATATACAAAAGTAACTGTATATCTACACACACTGTCAGAGAAGCTAATCAGCTACAACGTAGGATGTACTGTGACTGAATCACTTTTTATATTCATATCAGATGTTTTACTATAATTTACAAATCAAAATGTTCTAATCAGTCAGTTTGAATCATTAAGAAACTGAATAATTACATCACCTGATGTTTGATTCACTGGTGTTGGATTCACTGGTGTTTGGGAAGTAGAGGTGGAACCACCAGTGTGACTTGGCCTATCAACAGGCCAACCTGATGGATCAACACAAGTATGTTTCAACATACTTGTGTTGATCCATAAAAAAATAAACCCACTTAAAATATCTCTTCTTTTATTACCTGATGTTGGTTTGACAGGAGGGGAAGCACCAGTCTGACCTGGAGAATAAGAAAAAGACAGACCTTTAAAAAAATGTTCAAACTAATTGACACTGGAGTACTTCATAATAATGATCTGGACTTCTATATACCTCTCTATATAAAATGTCCTACCTGTGGTCATTCTTAATGCTGGTGTTGTCTGGATCATGCTCGACTCTTTCTCCACAATATCTACATTAAGAGAACGTGAACTATGGGTCATACATTAAAGTCAGCGTAGCAAATGCATTAATATTTCTCTGACTTACCAGTCAAGCTGTATCGATCACTATGAGGAGACAGAGAGCTGGGTCCACCTCCCAAACTGTAATCACAGCTGCATCACTTTGTTGAACTGAACGTAGACGACTCAGCAAATCATCAGTTGTGACAGTAAACTGGCAGAGCCAGGTTCTTTTCCATTCAGTGTTTGTTGTTAGAACTGGACGACTTGCTTCTCCAAAGTACAGGTTACATCTTGTTTTAGGATTAGGAGATATAGGCACAGAGCAATGAAAGAGGACGTGGTCACCAGGAACGTGTTGAAGACTCATCTGTGGTTTCAGAACTACACAAGAACCATGAAAACATATTAAATACAAAGCACTTTAATGCCATCAAATACATTTTAAAACAGGTCTGTGGAAAAAGTCCTACTTTGATACAACACTATACACATAATGTGAGTCATCTGATGTGAGTTTGCTTTAAAGTATAATGTCACTTGTGTAAAATGGATGTGTAAAAATCTATCATTGCTCAGAATAATAAACATTCAGGCATCAACACAATCGATCAAAGGAACATAAACATCTGTGTCATCTTCACCCAAAGGTGGCATTTTAATGTTGAAACAGTGTTTCTCTTTTTGTTTTGGTTTGTCATCCCTAAAAACAAATTCATGGCATAGCTTTTTTTCTGCTGATGTAGAATCAAGACATAGAAATATCAGTGGAGGAGAGAATCAGTCACTCACTGTGTATGGTGATGGAGGCTGTGTCGCTGTGTGGAGATGGAGATTCTGACTCTCCAAGCTTTACAGTATAAACACAGATCACTTTAACCTGAGCAGATGAACCCTGATGTGACATCTTCAGCAGCTCAGTTCCTGTCAGTGACCGCAGACAAGAGGAGTCTCTGACGCTCACTCCACTTGAAGTGTAGAAATGACACTGAGACACAGGAACAGATGATGGAGTCTGACAGTCCAGTGTGACTGAGTCCGTCTCTTGGATCACCTGTGGATTCACTCTCAGCTGAGGTGGAACAGATGCTAAAAATGTGAAGGTGAACATAAAAGTGTAGGATTGGTTAAATAACTGAAATTTGCATTTATTAAAGGTAATACTGATTGTGAATATTTTACAGAGGATTCCCTGAGTTTAATATATTAATTGTAGAGACAATTTTAAAATCGGTGCCCATTCCAAATGTCCCAACACTTCTTTTGCAGACACAACCCCCTTGTGGAGAGCGATGTGTTGTTTGTGCTGATACTGTAGAAAGATATTCTAATATCAGTCTATAACAATAATGTTCACTCACTTCGAACGATGATAGAGGACGTGTCACTGTCTGGTGATTGAGACGTTTTAAGGTAAAAACATCTCACTTTAACCTCAGCAGGTGCACTCTGATGTGACATCTTCAGCAGCTCAGTTCCTGTCAGTGTCTTCAGACAAGAGAATCTTTTGGCTGGTTGTCGACTTACAATGCGGAAATAGCACTCAGAAACAGTAACAGATGATGGAGTCTGACAGCTCAATGTGACTGAGTCCGTCTCTATGATCACCGGTTTATCCACTGTCAGTGTAGGTGGAACAAGATCTGAAAACAAGAGGTACACATATATTGTATGTTGTTGTTAGTGTATTTTATAGTACACTGTACATACTGTGATAAAAGAATAACCTGACCATAAACATTTAAGTTAAACTCTGGGACTGACCTTGTGCTTCCATCTCACAAAAGGAATCTGTTGGGAGAAAAAAACGAGAAACAGATGTAAACAGTAAATAGTAAGCGTTTACTGATAATGTTGCATTTCTCTACAAAATGATGTTAAAAGCTTTATACATCATACTGAGACCACTGCCTATATTTATAATGAGAAAAAAAACAGAGGAGAGGTTGAACTTACACATGAGGACGACTAACAGCAGGTGTCCAGCCATGATAGAGCTGAAGTACGTGAAACGATGTGTGTTTGACTAGATGGACTTTGACATACAGACGTGACATTTTGCAGTTCAGGAAAACCACAGCAAGCATGAGACGAGACACTGGCTATGCCACAGTGGGGGTGGTCCTGTATGTTTAAACAAACCTATAAGAGCGTTGCTGGTTCAGAGCATGTGATTTCCTGTATGTACCGAATATATTCATGTGAACTGCAAAACTAGTGCACTCTCAACATTATTTCAGAGGTTACTTCTGATAGTATATTTAACAGTGCTGTCTGTGGAATAAAAGACTGACTGTAGCTTCGACAAGAAGCAAGAGCAACATAATTATTCAATGTAGCACAACTATATTTATATGTACATAGCTATGGATATGTTTTTATTTTCATGTACTGACCAGATTTTAAAAGGTCGCAATTTTACAATGCTGCTGAACGGGATTGCTGTTCTTTATACAATGACAGTAAAATAAAACAGTTGCAGATTATCATAGGCATATTTACACATGATGATAAACAACAGGCATCCAGCCATGATGAAGATGAATACAGAGACTGTACAGCAGCCTCCAAAGAAGACTGACTACATGGACTTTGATGTATTAATGTAAGTACACTGTGTGCACAATTATTAGGCAAGTCAGTATTTTGACCATATCATCATTATTATGCATATTTTCCAACTCCAAGCTGTATAAACTGAAATGCTTATTGGATTTAGGCATATAAGGTGATGTGTATTGTGTAATGAGGGAGGGTGTGGCCTAAGGAGATCAACACCCTATATCAAGGTGTTCATAATCATTAGGCAGCTTCTTTTCCTCAGGCAAAATGGGCCAATAAAAAAAGTATTTCAGAGGGATGCAGCACTCTTGAAATTGCCAAGATATTGGTGCGTGATCACAGAACCATCAAGCGATTTGTTGCAAATAGTCAACGGGATCGCAAGAAACGTGTTGAGAAAAAAAAATGCAAATAAACTGCCAAAGATTTGAGAAGAATCAAACGTGAACCTGTCAGGAACACATTATCCTCCAGTGCTGTCATATTCCAGAACTGCAACCTACCTGGAGTAGGAGATTTTATGGACTGATGACTCTTGACGCAGCACAGAGCTCCACTTCGACTCAGGTATGGGCTGGCCTGGTATTATTAAAGATGAGCTAGTTGGACCTTTTCAGCTTGAAGATGAACTCAAATTCAACTCCCAAACCTATTTTTTTTTTTTTTTTTTTTTTAATGTCAGAAATGATTCTTTGTAAATTTTGAGTTGTTTATTATTCTCACTCTAACAGATGAAAACAAACAAGTGAGATGGGAAACATTTCGTTTTTCATTTAGTTGCATAATAATTCTGCACACTAATAGTAGATACATAGATTTTCTCCTTAGAAAGCCAAAATCTCACTTTTACTTTCTTAAATATTCAGGTTTGAGGTTTATTGACATTTTGGATTGACCAAGAGCACTGTAGTTGTTCGATAATAAAAATGAATCCTCAAAAATACAACTTGCCTAATAATTGTGCACACAGTGTAACTGTCATTGTGAAACTGTCATGAAAACCACAGCTAGCATAAGGGCGAATCACATTAACACAGGCCACAGAAATACACCCACTTGTCATCCTTTTTAAAGTACATGATACATGTGTTTTAATTTAGACTGAATCAACAGCTCAGTCGTCACGATAAATTATTACCAGTTTATGTGTCTGTAAACCACAGATACGTCCAAGGTTGACATTTGTACCAAATGTGGCCTATCACACTGACACTGTATGCATATTAGCCGCCTTTCACAGCAAGAGGTGGAAGGCATGATGGTGGTGTTATTACAGCCAACAAGGATGCCAAACGACCGGTCGAACCTCAAGTCACACCACTGGATATTTTTAAGGACACCATCTCTCAAACACCAGCAGCAGCAAAGTCTTTTAAAGGTTTTATTGAAAACAAAAACAATGTTGCTTTGCTTTGCAGACATATACAGCAGCTATTTCAGCTAATTCCATAATAATAGATACACAAATCAAAATGTCTGTGGAGAGAGAGAGAGAGTGTGTGTGTGTGTGTGTGTGTGTGTGTGTGTGTGTGTGTGTGTGTGTGTGTGTGTGTGCGTGCGTGCGTGCGTGTGTGTGTGTGTGGTGTGTGTGTGTGTGTGTGTGTGTGTTGTGTTGATTTATCTCTTACGGTTTCTGCTTTTCATTGTATGGATATGTGTTAAAGTATGTGTTGTAGTTGGTTTTGTATGTTTTCTGTGAGATCACTCCTCTTATGTAGAGCACATATATAAAAACATGTCTTGTATTTAAAGCACTATACAAAGAAATATTAATCTGTACTTCAACCTTTGGAATTAATGGGAATGTCAATTGTTGTGTATAATGTTTCATTATTTAAAGCATGGTGACACATGACAAGTATCAATTAAGTTCAATCAAACCATTACACCATTCTAATGTCTGCCTCTGGGCAATAAAGATGTAGACAGCTTAAACATCATATAATATGTATATAAAATAGCAAAATGAAAAAGATGCAGAAGAAACAAGGCTATTTCAAATTGACTTCAGAGTGCTGTACACTGGATCTCTGGGCTGATGTAGCGGACTTCTCTGAGCCGTGTCACTCTGTGAAAAGAGGGAAATACAAATGACTTGGCCTCCCTCAGTGACGTGCAGAATTATAAATCTATCAATGCAATTTTTTTGTTTCTGTCACATGTCACAATATGAACTTTCTCAGAGAATACACACATTTCCATGACTGTACCTCTGAGGGCATGTTGTTCCTGTTCAAATTCTGACCACTTTTAAGCATATTAGCAGAAAGTGCACCACCAAGTGGTGAATCAACATCTGATGTTACATTCAGGAAGAGAAGAGCAGCTCACCAGTGTTGCATTCATAGGTGACGATACTGTAGGTTTCATCATAACCACCCTGCAAATGACAGAGTGAAGGGAGCGTGAGAGCAGCCTAACCTAAGACAGAATCATCAGTGCAAAACCCAGGAGTTTGAATTCACCATCGTTCACTGTTGACACTTACCAGATATTTCATGTAATCTGAAACAGACACCAAAGCACAACTTAAAACACTATAACAAAAAACTATGAAACAATGTAGAAGTATCACTCTTACATTGATTGGCATGATCATTGTGATTAATGAAAAAAAATGAGCCACACACCTTTTGATTTACCAGTGTGGTTTGCTTCTGATCTAAACAGTAAAAACAGATAAACAGGTTTTTATAAAGTGTGTGACTTCAGTACAGATGAAAAAAGAAGCATAGTACACATTTCTGATGGTCACAGGCAGCTGCCAGAGTGAATGTCTGAAACTATCAATGTAAACCAGAGCAATGATAAAAAAGAAGATACACAGCTGGTACTCACTCAAGTTTGCATGTTAATATTTGAGAAATAAGATTTCTTACCTCTTGGACATAAATGTTTCTAGAAAATGAAAAAAAATACTAATTATCAACCAGTGATTACTGATATCATGAAGATGAAACATGAATACAAGATGTGCTGCCAGATATGTTAGCTGCCTTTCATGAAAAAATGTGATGACATATTTTCTACAACTGCAGCTGAGTTTCAGAACGGATTCTAAAACTTCGGTGAGGTTAATATTCTTTAATTCTTACCGATCCTGCTTTGAGTGAAGAGAAGTACCAATCCAAGCAAGACGACACCCACAGTCACAGCTGCTCCAATCATCGATATCATCTTATCTGCATCAAGAGAGGAGGCCGTTAACAAGTGTCTGTCTACAGTGTGAACAAAAAGGATTGAAGACATGCACAGTTTATCTCTACTACCACACTAGTGCAGCAGCAGGAGGACTTAGTACACAGTCGAGAGCTTTTATAAACATTCCCATCAAAGCATTTCAGCGTTTTTTTTTTATTTTAGGTCTACCTGTTGTCTCATCATTAATTGCTGGGTTCACAGGAGTTGGATCTGAAGACAGAAAAACATTAACATTAGAAAAGACGAGTACCCCAACATTTTCTGAAAAGTCAATGTGAGTCATCAAGAACTAAAGTAGTTATTTTACCTGTTGTTGGTTTTACCCGTTTGATGGAAGTAGAGACAGAACTACCAGTGTCACGTCTACCAACATGCCAACCTGCTGGAACAACAAACGCACCATTCGAAATACTAGATTTACTGAAACATGTACAATTTGTGATTAACTAATGTCAAACTTAATGTATCTGTTATTTTGCTACCTGATGCTGGTTTAACAGGAGTGAAAACCAAAGACAGACCTTTTAAAAAATGTCAAACTAATTAACACTAAAGTGCTATGCTACTAATAATGTTCTGGACTGACACCTTGATTATTAAAATGTCCTACCTGTGGTCATCCTAAACGTTGGTATTCCCAGGGCCCCTCTAGACTCTGTCTCTACGATATCTACAGTAAGAGAAGATGGATTTTGGGTGATATTTTCTGGTATGTGTACAAATGAATATGTATGAAGACAGCTGTATGGGACATCATTGTTTTTTGTGTTTATGTATTTATGATCTGGCTTCTTTAGAATCACCCCATGTGTATTATAAGCATGTGTAAGTACACAGTGAGTATACTTAAATGATTTTGATTCTGAAATCAACTAAACAGACTGAATGTGCAGTCATCCTAAAATGTATGTCTAATTTAGGCAGTCACAATCAACTTCAATAACACATTATCAGTGTCAGTGATGTGTTGTGACATTCACAGTAGGAAGTCATTGTAGAATGTGCATTAATATCTTCTCTGACTTACCAGTCAAGCTGTATCGACCACTACGAGCAGACAAAGAGTTGGGTTCTCTTCCCAAACTGTAATCACAGCTGGCATCACTTTGTTGGACTGAGTGTAGACGTCTCAGTAAATCATCAGTTGTGACAGTAAACAGGCAGAACCACTGATTGTTTTTTTTGCGTCTTTCACTCCTGATGGTTGTTGAAACTGGATCACTGGCGTCTCCAAAGTACAGGTTACATTTTGTATCATGATTAGCAGATCCAGGCAGAGAGCAAACAAAGTCAACGTATTCACCAGGAAAGTGTTGAAGACTCATCTGTGGTTTTTGATCTATAAAAGAGATTAATGAAAAGTCATTAGATAGAATGTAATGTGTTGTAGGGCCTGTACTGTTCCAAACAGTGCTCACTGTACTACTGACACACCTCAGTCATCATGTTTTACAAGATTCAACTTTATGATTCATTACGCTATTTGTGACATCATAGTTGACTGTGAATCACACTATAATAAAAAAAATAACCGGAATAAAGTGGAATCTGACAAGAGAAAAGCAATTCATTAAAAAAATAACAAAAACGCTGTAAAAATGGCAAGAAAAGTTGTTGAATCTTTGTTTTTCTCCTTTTGTATTCTTTGCAAAATACCTGAAATATGGGACCACTTACACTATATGACATAAGCCAGAATGAGAAAAGCAGTAACTCACTGTGTATGGTGATGGAGGATGTGTCACTGTGTGGAGATGGATAATCTGAAACAGTATAAAAACATCTCACTTTAACCTCAGCAGGTGAACTCTGACTTGTCGTCGACAGCAGATCAGTTCCTGTCACCGTCCTCAGACATGAAGAGCCTCTGATATTTTCTGTCCCTTCTTGTTTCATTGTGTAGATAAAACACTGAGACACAGAAACAGATGGAGGAGTCTGACAGTCCAGTGTGACTGAGTCTGTCTCTGTGATCATCAGTGGATTCACTGTCAGTTTAGGTGGAAGAAGAGCTGAAAATTGAAGCATATATCCTTTAATGATTAAAATTTAAATGTATTGAAAACATTCTAATGATTAATTTATAGTGGCAGAGGACGGCCATTAAAAATCTTCTAGCACCTCTGAAGATCTGAACTCTGTTGAGAGCCACTTTGCAGTTTGTGCCAATACCATAGCAAGATATTAAAATATGAGTTCATAGCAAGCCGTGTTCACTCACTGCGTACGTTGATGGAAGTTGTGTCACTGTGTGGAGATGGATAATCTGACTCTCCATACTTTACAGTGTAGAAACATCTCACTTTAACCTCAGCAGGTGAACGCTGATTTGAGATCTGCAGAAGTTCAGTGGCTGTCACCGTCCTCAGACATGAAGAGCCTCTGATATTTTCTGTCCCTTCTCGTTTCATCATGTAGATATAACACTGAGACACAGAAACAGATGATGGAGTCTGACAGTTCAGTGTGACTGAGTCTCTCTCTGTGATCACCGGTGGATTCACTGTCAGTTTAGGTGGAGGGAAAGCTGAAAATTTAGAGGTACATATATATGTTATATGTTGTTAAATGTTACTATACATCATAGTAAACTGTCAATACTGTGATAACAGCACACCTGACAATTAAAACTAATATTCAACTTTGGGACTGACCTTGTGCTTCCATCTCACAAAAGGAATCTGTTGGAGAAACAAAAACAAGAAACAGATAATGGGTAGCATTGTATATTAGATTGGCATCCGCAAATAAAATGTACCTGTATTGGTGTGCAACCGTCTATATTTACAATGAAATAAACAGAGGAGAGGTTGAACTTACACATGAGGACGACTAACAGCAGGTGTCCCGCCATGATGAAGCTGAAGAATGTGAAATGTCTGACAAGATGATGTGTGTCTGACTGGATGGACTTTGACATACAGAGGTGGCATTTTGCAGAACAGGAAACCACAGCAAGCATCAGATGAGACACTGGACAGGCCACAGTGGGGGTGGTCCTGTATGTTTAGATCTAATCTACCACAGTGTTGCTGGTTCAGAGAAATTCAAAGTTTGTTCATCATTTCATTTTCCTATCGTTTGCTTGACTTGTTTCTTTTTCGTAAATGGCCGTACTAGTGGTATATCTACATCACATGAAGCAGAAATCCAACCCTTATTATTTCATTAGTCACGTTAGTTTAGTTGAATTTACTTTGTTTCATTTAAAACCAAACCTGTGCTTGACTTGACAGAGATCGTAAAATGAGGAACTAAAATTAGGGTCAATCTTGTAAGTGCATGCAACTTAGGCAAAGAGTCTTTGAGAACTAAATTTGTCCTTTTGAAAATAAGATATGCAATAAGGCATTATGAGCCATTAAGAGCGACTTTTTTGTCAATAACCTGTGTTTTCATCAGTCAAACCAAATTTAAATCCGAATAGGTCTCCTCCAATCTACACAATCTGCAATTATTTTGAAGACATGCAATAATTCGGACCACTCGTTCAGTGGCATTATGTTTATTCTGCAGCTCTTTCTAAATCTAGATATCTTTATGTAGTTTTTTCCTGCCATACAGGTTTTACTGTCCAGTGTTTGTCCAAGACCAAACTGAGTGTGACAATAAGGCTGATAGGCCCTGTGATGTGTGAGACCTGTGATTTCCTGTATGTACCAAAGTGAGTTTACTTCTGATAGTATTTTTAACAGTGTTGTCTGTTGAATAAAAGACTGACTGTAGCTTTGACAAGAAGCAAGAGCAATATAATTATTCAATGTAGCACAACTATTTCTATATGTACATAGCTATGGATATATTTTTATTTTCATATACTGACCAGATTTTATAATGCCGCAATTTTACAATGCTGATGAACGGGACTGCTGCATCAAAGTGTCGTTGTGTTCTTTTATACAATGGCAGTAAAGTGCCTATTCTATAAAATAGTTTTCTAATCAATATGTGTGATGAACAATCATCTAAAACTCAAACATTGTCTCTTCTTCTGTCTTTTGTTACAGATGCTCCATTTGGAAATGTGCTATTTGTTGTTAAGACCTGTTATTAATTATTTGTTAGCTTACCACAGGGTGGTTTAAGGATATTTCTGTCTTATTACAAGACGGTTCAGTGTGTTCAGAAAAAACGAAATCTGACTTCAGCACTGAGTGAAAAGAAAAAGAATGCACATATAAATATTCTGCAGGTGAAGTAAGATTATGAATATCAACCTAATTACAGCGATTCAGATATTTCCTGCAAAGGAATTTCTGGTGGTTGTGGAAGGAAAAAACAATTACACTCTGTCTCATTTCATTTTCAGTGCTGTTGTCACTGCACTTGTTGGTCAGGACTCAACCTGGGCTGCACTCCTGCACCATGGCCTTCAGGGCCACGGTGATGTGCTGCTGTACAGGGAGTCTTCCAGTCTGTCCATCTTCCTCTTCAGGAGTTACTGGACACACTGCAAGTTCTAATTGAGGCTCTCAACATACTGTAGTTGATCTAACGGTCTAACGGACCATGCTGATACCAATATATGATAGCACTATACTAATGTGTCTGACTAGATGGACTTTGACACAGTGGTGTCATTTTGCTGAACTTGCTCTCAGGAAAACCAAAGTAAGCATCAGATGTGAACCACACTGACAGACAAGCCACAGAAACACACTTGACACAGTTTAGAAAGCCTCAGTATGTGTGGTACTGTATATATTTACACCCAGTCTACCACAGTGTTTGCTAACTGGTTCAGAATATTTAGCTTGCTCATTATTTCTGTACCTTTCTTACGGTCGTTCCTTTGGTTTGTTTTACTTGTTGCTTGTTACTTGTACATCACATGAAGCAAAAACAACCCCTATTACCAAGTGTTTTTAACATTAAGATGCAACTGAAGTTAAGTTGGACGATGCCACTGTGTCTTATTCTAAAGGTGGGTTAAAATACACGTTATGTTTTGTTATGTGATCAATTCAGGTCCATGACTCAAATATTACATTTTGATGTTTTTACTCACCAAGTTTATTGCTAAGACAGGGAAACACAGCGATAATATGACAAAAAAGTCCAACAGTGCAAGTAGACAGACAGTCATACTGGTTTAAACCCTGAGGTTGTTTGGATGAAACCAGAAGGTGAATGCTAAGATTATAACCCAAACTGTCAGTTTACAGATCAAATTACTGCTTCATCCGTTACCATAGTTCCTGAACAATAAGGGATTATCAAAAAGGTTTGCACTGAGATTGGTGGCCCACTTCTGAACTCAATAGTCAAATTTTGTAAATACTGTGTAATAATCTGATCGATTATGGCAAAAAACTATAAAACATAGATCCAACTTGTTCAACACAAATGATATTACCATCTACTACTGTATTTCCCAGATAAAACACGAATATATCCATCCCGTTAACATTCAATATCTACCCTGTACAGCTCCTTTATGTGTGGTTTTGTGGCAGTTTGTGTGGTAACTGACATTTAAGGAGACTAAAAGAGACCAACTGAAGAAAAGAAAATACACATTATATTCATTCAGGAGAATAACACAAAGTCATTGAAGGTATGTACTGTATTTGTGAGAGTTCGGGGACTAACACATACCATGTATGTACAGTGTCACTGGAAATGTATTTATCATTCATAGTAACGGAAGTCTCAAGGAAAATTAAAAAATATATGATCGACATTAAATAGAAAACACACCAGAAAACAAAATTGAATTTCAGACAGCAAAGAAGTGAAACTTTTGCTTTAGTTGAGGAATATGAGTATGTGGCAGTACTGGCTGTAAATTGCTTACAGGCCAGTCCAACCTACATAAAACATATATGAACAACTAAACAAAAAACATGTCAAACTAGGGGAATGCCCAATGTCTGCTACTTGGGCCATAAACCAACAACAAATGCCTCTTCCGGGTATAATAAACAAATATGCTCCTACAAGCTAAACACATTTTCCATCTTGATCTCAAAGAAACAAGACTGAATTGCAGGTTGAAACCTATGATGCATTAATTTGTTATTAGCTCTAAGGTCTAGATTTCACTAGTTAACTCTAAACACAAGGTTTACATTTCTTACAGTTATTACAGCTGTTTGCGTTCTCGTTTTCTAAACAGTATAAAACGGTTTGTGTTTCAGTGTGCCTGCACGGTGCTGTAAGTTGCGGGCTTCAGGACTGGTGCAGCCGGCTCATCAGGGATGGCGTCGTACAAATGGTATATTTCATGCTGAGTAAAGAAAGAAACCAACTGCAGCATCTATTAATATATATGGAAAATATATCTAATATTGTCAGACTTACACTCTCATCTTGAGGTTCCTGCGGTTTCACCTTCTCAGAGCCTGCTAATGAGAAATACACACACAGTAAGTTGATAGTTTCCTATTTAGTTTGGCGTGTTATTGTATGCTGAATTTCTTCTGTGGCTCAAAGTTACAGCCTTCCAACATCCCTCACTATCACGAGTCAGCACAAAACAGGGTGAAACTGCTTTTAGCTACTGTGCTGCAAAGAGATGGAACCAACTTCTTGATTATCTTAAATGTGCCTCTACTGTGGCCACTTAGAAAAGTAATTAGGGAATTTCATGTGGTTAGTTCAGGAGTGTGCCAGGGAGCTAAGTGTCACATCATTTCACAAGATCGGTGGGAATATCAGAGAGCAGGGCAAGGAAGGCAGACATTTGAGAGAACTGAAAGGTCGATGGATTTGAGATGTCTAAATTACATTTTGCATTTGTCTTTTGGGATGGGGTGACCCGAGATACTGGGGTTGAGAGGGCTGGAGAGTTGCTATGATGTAAGACCAGTGAAGCAGACCAGATCAATCTGAGAAGTCGGAAAGAAAAGAGGGGTTTGACTTGGGAGGGTGATAGATGATGGCCAAGGGAAGTGGGAGGGTTTGAAGGGCCAGTGTTAAAAAAAAATGAGCAGCGGAGTGGAAATGGTGGTTATTTTAATGTCCTTCCTGTAGACAGAAGCAATACCATCTCCCTGTCCCTTAAAGTGATATTCCGGTGTAAGTTTAATCCATGGTCTAACACACCTTGACACCGAGTAAGACTCCCCCTCGAGAGGTCAAGTTTGCTGACCACTAGCTTAGCTTGTTTTAGCAACCTCAGAAAAGACCGCACGATAACAATACACTGCCGCTTATGCCTCCAATTAGAAACCGTATGATTATTACTCCATTACTTCAGGTCTTTTCCCTATCATCTCTCGATAATAAGAACTGAGCATTCCATGGAGTAATAATCATACATTTCCATCCTTGAGCTGCGGAAATCTACTGCACTTGGTAATCGACTCGTCAGGGCTTCCCCGCAACGAGCAGGCTGCTGGAGGAGAGGGTGAGTTGTGCTGTGTTTTTAATACAAATCCGGCTAAGCTAGCAGATGTTTGATGCTTCGTATTGTGTGCTGGGACTGTACCTGTACTGTTGCTGAAGTTTGGTGCTGTTCTGACCATTATTTGTGGCTTTTTGATGGCGGTTTCTAATTGGAGGCATAAGCAGCAGTGTATTGTTATCGTGCGGTCTTTTCTGAGGTTGCTAAAACGAGCTAAGCTAGCGGTTAGCAAACTTGACCTCTCGAGGGGGAGTCTTACTCGGTGTCAAGGTGTGTTAGACCATGGATTAAATTTACACCGAAATATCCCTTTAAGGTGAAGTTGATCAATGTGTATGAAATCTGTGGGTGTGCACTGGCTTAGTGAGAAATGGTCCAGGGGCAGCAGAAATTAAAATGTATTGTCAGTTATGAATGTCGCTCTATTCTATCATTGTAATATGAATGTTCGTTTGTGTCTTTCTAAATATAGACAATACAACAACCATTTTGTCAATGTAAAAACTAAAATACTCCGCACTCCAACATCATATTACATAACACATACTTTGGGCTTATTTGCCAATGATGCGCTGCAATGACAGTGACAATATGATCACTGTGTGAATGTTCTTGACTAGTGTCTGTGACTGAAATAGTAGCTTTTTTCTTGAGCTTGTATCTTTTAAGCAGTTGTTGAACTTACTCAAATTGAGTAAATCTCAAAATGCAATGACTGTGAAAATGAAACTTCTTACATCCACTTAATTATCAAATAAACTTTAAAAAGGCTTTTAGATTCTTTTGTCATGAAATTCTTCTCTTCAGTGTCAAACAGTATGTGTGAACACCCATATAAAAATAGATTCTGACTTCATGAGATAAACAAATTGACAGAGTTCTCACCGGCTCTGCTTTGGTTACAGCGAAATGCAGAAATGAGCACGATACAACCCACGGTCACTCCACCACCAGCTGCAACTGCTACATACTTCCATATCCACAGCACTGTTTTGAAACAACAGAAACCAAGTGTCAGTTTTACTTCTCACAACATTAACAAAAAATCACGAGGACATAAGAACAAGAATACAAAAGACACTTTATTGTCATAGTATAAAAAGAACACAGCGAAACTGTGTTTGTAGCAATTCTGTTCAGCGGCATTCTAAAATCTATAAAAGTAAACATATATTCACAATAGAAATAAAAATATATAGAGAGAGACATGCGCAGTGCAACAGTGCGCATAACTACCTTATCCCAACCCCTAACACCAGAGCCCAGCTAATAAATACAATTGAATGTAAAGTATTGCTTTGTCACTAATGTAGAATTACTAAGTTAATTAGGTTGTGACCATGATTTATTCGCAGTGGTGAGAAACTACACAAACTGTACTCACCTGAAGAAGTTTTCTGAGGGGTTGCAGACAACGAGCTGCCTTTAGTGCCAGCTGTACTGACACTCAAACCTTGTATGAGCACATGCACAAATGTTTTTAAAACACTGACAGCTATACAGTAAGCATTTTGATTATTAGCGATAATAATAATCTTTGGTCTACCTGTCATTTTGTCGCCAGGTTCTGGATTATTAGGGGTCGTACTGGTTTCTGTTTCGTGAAGGCACACAAAACATAAACATTAAAACAATATATTGTCTTCCTTTGTCTAAGGGGTACAAATGTTTGTCATATGTAACGATGTGGGCGAGCAACACGAAGTCTAACTTCACATATTCGTAAGAAACTGCATAACACGCACAATCAGAATAACCAATCAGCAACGATTACTTTAATATTTACTTTCACTGAATTTCAGGATAATCACTTTTTATAAACATATTCAGGGTTTCACATATGAATATCATATAATTTTTTTATCAACACAAGAGTCAGTGTGAAATGTTGAAAAACTGCATCATCACCTGATGTTGGGAAAGTTGACGTAAAACCATCAGGGATCCCAACCGGCCCACCTGCTGAATGAAGATGTTTTCAAAATAGTTAAATTATATACACTTAATATATCTGTAATTCTATTACCTGTTTGTTTTACAGGAGTCGAAGTAAAAATTGTAAGAAATATTTTAAAACCTTAAAAATAATAAATATTTTAAGTGATTTGTGATAATGTTCTGGATTTCTCTTTACATTTCTAACATGTCCTACCTGTGGTCAGTGTAAATGTCGGTGTAGTCATGCTTGACTCTACTTCCACAATATCTACAAAAGAAGCAGAAGGATTTGTTAAGTTCAGTTTCATGTGCAGACAACTGTGTGGGAGTATCTATGTGCAATCACTTGAGCACTTCCACAAACCAAGAACTACAGAACATACAGTAGAACCTTTTTTTTAAATACATTTTTGATGCAATAATAAAATAAATAATAAAATTGTATAAACTTTTATTATGGGCCCTGGGCCTTGTATGTGTGAATAGCTTTTGGTCAAAAACATAATTACCAGCTGGTATGATCACATTGCAAGGTGGTTTTCTAGTTTAAATTCTAAATATTGAAACTAGAGACCATCAAACTGTCACAATTACAAATTTCCAGTGACATTCATTTGAATACAGACACAAACATGGGAGTCGTTCTATTGCATCTGTCCAATTTTACACAGTAATCACAAATCGATTGCAGTGGATACGTGAAGCAATGTAGAATGTGTATGAACATGTCTTTTCTGACTAACCAGTCAAGCTGTATCGATCACTACGAGGAGACAGAGAGCTGGGTCCACCTCCCAAACTGTAATCACAGCTGGCATCACTTTGTTGAACTGAACGTAGACGACTCAGCAAATCATCAGTTGTGACAGTAAACTGGCAGAACCAGGATCTTTTCCATTCAATGTTTGTTGTTAGAACTGGACGACTTGCTTCTCCAAAGTACAGGTTACATCTTGTATCAGGATTAGGAGATATAGGCAGAGAGCAATGAAAGAGGACGCGGTCACCAGGAACGTGTTGAAGACTCATCTGTGGTTTCAGAACTACAAAAGAACCATGAAAGGACATTAAATACAAAGCACTATTCTACTATCAGGTACAAACAGATTGGTGATTTACAGATGTCCTACATAAAAAATTAAACACATCACGTGGGACTAAAACTAAAATTTAAAAAAAAAACTAAAAGTGTCATTTGATGTGACTTTGTATTACATTAACGAATACTACAATTTGTATAAAATCGATGTGTAATCAAATTTATCATTGCTCAGAATAATAAACATTCTGACATCAAAACAATCTATCGAAGTAACAAAAAACATTTCTGCATTTCTTCACCCATAGGTGGCATTTCAGTGTTAAATCAGGGTTTTTCTTCTGGTTTGCAACCCCTTAAAATAATTTCACCATGCAGCTTTTTTTCTTCCTACACTCTATCAAGACGCACCGATATGAGTAGATGGGAGTAACAGTCACTCACTGTATATGGTGATGGAGGCTGTGTCACTGTGTGGAGACGGAGAATCTGACTCTCCAAGCTTTACAGTATAAAAACAGGTCACTTTAACCTGAGCAGATGAACCCTGATGTGACATCTTCAGCAGCTCAGTTCCTGTCAGTGATCGCAGACAAGAGGAGCCTCTGACACTCACTCCACTTGAAGTGTAGAAATGACACTGAGACACAGGAACAGATGATGGAGTCTGACAGTCCAGTGTGACTGAGTCCGTCTCTTGGATCACCTGTGGATTCACTCTCAGCTGAGGTGGAACAGATGCTGAAAATTTAAGTATAAATTGGATTAAATAACTGAAAATTGCATTCATTTAAAATAACTCATAAAAGGCTATTCCATGAGGTTGATGCATTATTTTCATTTTTAAATGATTCCCATTCTCAATTCTAACACTTCCCCTGAGGACTCGACCCCCATGTTGAGAGACACTTTGTTGTTTGTACTCATACTCTTACAAGATATCCTAATACAAGTCCATAGCAGTAGGGTTCACTCACTTCGAACGATGATAGAGGACGTGTCACTGTCTGGAGATGGAGACACTTGAAGGTAAAAACATTTCACTTTAACCTCAGCAGGTGCACTCTGATGTGAAATCTTCAGCAGCTCAGTTCCTGTCAGTGTCTTCAGACAAGAGAAGCTTTTGGCTGGTTCTCCACTTACAATGCGGAAATAGCACTCAGAAACAGAAACAGATGATGGAGTCTGACAGCTCAATGTGACTGAGTCCGTCTCTGTGATCACAGGTTTATCCACTGTCAGTGTAGGTGGAACAAGAGCTGAAAATGTTGAGGTAGATGTTATATAACATACTTAACAGTTGCACTACGATAATAAAATTCATAATCAGCTATTGTGATTTGATGCACAGTCAAAAACGCAAAACAAAAGTACTGTACAGCCAAATGCTGATCAGAATGGGAAATTGGCAAAACTATAGCAGACAATTCAAAATTGTCCATACTGCGGTAACAGCACACCTGACCATTATAATTAATATTTAACTTTGGGACTGACCTTGTGCTTCCATCTCACAAAAGGAATCTGTTGTGTTAACAAAAGAAACAGTATATAATAGTTAATAGTAAACTCTAAATGTTAATGTTGTATTTCTCTAAACCGAATGTAAAAGTCTAATAAAACATGCCGATAACAATACATAATAGGCTACATTTTAGATTAAAAAATGTAACTGTATTGGTGTTTAACTGCCTATATCTACAATGAAAGAATGGGACAAGAGGTTGAACTTACACATGAGGACGACTAACAGCAGGTGTCTTGCCATGACGAAGCTGAATCATGTGAAGTGTCCGAGACTACACTTGCCTGTTTGACTACATGGACTCTGACATACAGACGTGACGTTCTGCAGAACAGGAAAACCTCAACTAGAATCACAAGTGAATCACATTGACAGACAGGCCACAGAAACACACTGAAATCATTTACCTAGGCCCAGTGTGTGTGGACCTCTATATTTAGATCCAATTTACCACAGTGCTGGTTTAGAGAAAAAACACTCATCATTTCCTTATGGTGTTGGTTTTATTTTGCTTTTTCTTAAATGGCAGGACTAGTGATTAGTGTTGTCACACATAAAGTTTTAGATTTTTATAAGAATTTAAATTATTTAGATTCTTATTAAGAAGTTAAACACCTAGAGGGTTGGTGCAGAGAAAATAATCTGGTGCTCAGTGCTGACAAAACAAAGGTGATGATTATCGACTTCCGGAGGTCACAGCCCGAGCACGCTCCTCTCAGCATCAGTGGACGCACAGTGGAGAGAGTGGAGAACATCAAGTTCCTTTGGAGTGCAGATCTCGCAGGACCTAAGCTGGAATAAAAACACCTCAGGGATCATGAAACGGGCCCAGCAGAGACTGTTCTTCCTGAGGAAGCTGAAACAAGCCTCTCTCCCCATCACCATCCTCAGGACTTTCTACAGTGGTGTGGTGGAGAGCGTTCTGACGTATTGTATCTCGACGTGGTACTCCAGCTGCAGTATGTCAGACAAAAAAGCCCTGCAGAGAATAGTTAGAGGAGCTGAGAGGGTCATCAGAGCTTCCCTCCCCTCAGTCCAAGAACTCTTCCAAAGCCGCTGCAGGAGCAGGGCACTGAGCATCATCAGGGACGCCTCCCACCCTCTCCACAAATTCTTTGAACTGCTGCCATCAGGAAAACGGTTCTGGAGTCAAAAAGGCCGAACTAACAGCTTCCTTCCACAAGCTGTTAGCTTGATGAACTGCTGATCTGGAGCATGTGCACTGATGCACTTGAGCCCTTAGTCATAGTTTTAGTTTAAAATTTTTATATTTATATATATTGTGTTATTTATTGTGTCTTCTGTTATTGATCCTGGAGAAATGTAATCTAATTTTTGTTGTACTACTTTGTTGGTACAGCAAAATGACAATAAAGCTTTGAATGATTGAAGAGATAAATATAACAAGGCTTGTGTACTGTGTATTAAGCATAACAGCATTTAAGGTAATATGTCTAGCCACAGTCAGAAGAGTGGCAGGAGGCGGGCCTATGTGGACACTGCAGCAGTGTGCGTATCACCCTGTTTAACCTACTGTGGCAGAGACATGACCAGAGATCATAAACAGAGTAGAAGGGCAGGTTAATTGGCATGGATCAATACTAGCCTACAGAGGAAACAACAGACATTTGTCTGTGTAGGGTAAGTTACAGTTTCACTTCGGTTTGGTCTTCTGCCCCAGTTTAAAACACAGTACTAACTTGGCTGGGCGATATGGCCTAAAAATTGTATCTCCGATTTTTTCACACCAAACTCGATTTACGATTTCAATAATTATTTTTTTCCTTCTCAAAAACAACTACAAATGACAAAGAAACTATTAAAAGTATTGCTTTTATAGTAAACAAAATGGCCCTGCCATTGTAAACAGTGCAAACTCACTTGAAAAATAAATACATGTCCCTTTTTGATAAAATGCTTTAGTAAACATAAATTTAACATGTCAGTTTGCATGCTATCATAAAAACAGATCAGCTTCTCCATTGGGATTGATAAAGTGTGGACACAACATAACATAATAGAAAATCAAATCAAATCTTGACCTTAATATCGTAACTCAAATCAAATATAGGATTTGGAGATTCGTGACACCTCAAATCAATATTGTGGAAAATGGGTACAAACAGTTTTGAATATTCAGTATTGAGAGTTTTCGATATATCGATATTTCTGACAACACTACTAGTGATATATGGCCCATGTGGGTGGTATATCTAACATGACATAAAGCTAAAGCCCAACCTTAAAATTTCAGTCTCATTTTTAGTGTTTTTTAAACAACTTCATGATACAGCTGAAGCCTCTTTATATCCCTTCTTCTATTCAAAATAGAGTAATCCAGATCACATTTGATAGAAAAAGCAAGCATGTTACCCCACAGACAGAATGTAATTTCAGACCCCATCTTGTTAACTACCTTCCATCGTGTACCGAGGGGAGTTCACTGGCTGCTTCTCTAAATTAAACAAAACATTTTAATGACCTCTTGTTTCTTCATATTCAACTCCTACATAACAGTAGACATACCAAAAATCAGCAAAAAATGTTCAGTACCCCACATACATAGAATGCATCTGTGAGTTGTAAAATAAAAAAGAAAGGGTTTTTTTAGATATAGGATGCAACAGTGCTGAGGTGAGCACTGTGAGAGATGGATGGGACTGGAGCGGTCATTTCTTTCATTCTATAGGCTCCTGACCCATAGAGCGCCACTGCTACAATCAGCAATGCATCATGGACAAAACTACCTCTGAGAGTTGCATCCAAGCACAACATTTCAAGCCTCAACCCTCACACTCCCCTCAACAGGTCGGAGACTGTTGCCAACTATCACATGTCCAATAAAAGGAAAATGTGCTTACGCAAACCTGACAGAAATATTGCCAAGTTTCTGAGTTCAGAGCAATCTGTTTGTAAAGGGCAATTTGCCTCACTTTAAAGCCACAATTTGCAGAAATAAGCTTGGAAACATCCCCTCATCCAATCAGAAACTGAGTCTCACAGACCTGTCCTGGTCGTGGCTCCAGTCCACCAGCAGAGGATGTCATTGTACCATAAACGACAGACTTACCACTGGGTTGAGAAAGTTTAGGATACTGACTGCAGAGAGACACTGCAGTCGGTTCCATCAGGGCACATAGATCACTACCCAAAGAATGTCCGTTTTAATTTCAATGCTGCCAAAACACATTTCAGACGTTTTACTGAAGAACAACATCCACATACCAACTTCGGCTTTTTGGTTTATTTCTTGCTCTTCATGTTTTCACCAAATCCTTTGAGGCAGCATTATTGCTGATCAGAGGTCGGGGCATACAAGTCCTAGTTTCCTTGGCCTGGGTTTGGATTCAATACACATCTAGGCAAAGCTATTGTCCTGGAGTATAGCCACTTTTAACCAGTGTCTGTTGCCTTTTTAGCCACATCACTTTGTGCTCAAGGGCTGGCTGAGGAGAAAATTGTGGGTTCAGGCAAGACAGATTTTCTCCAATAAAAGAAAATCTCTGTTCCCATGAAGGGATTCAGCCTGTTCCTATCAAAGAGGCATTTCTACATGATGGGCCTGCTGACCACCATTATATAAAAAATATCCTGGTCAAAATACCTGCTAACGTGTTGACGTCTACAGTGAGCCTGCATTGCTATTTAGCTTTGCTATTCTCATAGGTTACAGTTACATCCTTAAAACAGAAAATAAATTAATGTGGTCTTATACAGGAAGTATAGTTCATATTATATCATAACATAATTCAGCACTAAGTGTTTAATGTTTCGATTCAACTGCCCAATTTGTGGCTCTTCAGTTAAATTTTTTAAGTCAGTATGGCTCTCTGGGGGAAAAAAGATTGCCCACCCCTGTGTTACAGTTTATCTGATGTGATCTTAAACATTTTTTTCCTGTTTAAATGTAAATTAACTTGTCAGCCTTTTTGTTTATTTAGTTTAATGTTGAACGTGGTACCTGTACATTTTTAATCAAATATGCTTTAGCATGGCAATTATTTCTTCGATCATGATTACATTTACTAGAACTTATAATGACAATATATTCTTTGTACAAAGTGTTTTCTTGAACCAGTTGAAAGCATGTTAGACAAGCACATGTGTAACATGATCAGGATGGCACCACCTCTGCCTCAATTTGATCCAGGAAAAAATATTTTTTCTAAAACCATATTTCTCCTAGGATAATTTTGCTGCAGTTCAACTGAATTGTATTTATGTTTTCAAAGACAGAATACAACCAAAAATCCACAACAACAAACTTTTTGCTACTCATGCTACAGGGAAATCATAAGGCTTCAATTGTTTGGTTGTGTCTTAAATAGTTATCATATCAGTAGTGTTTAGCGTTACTAATCAAGGCTTTAAAGTCTTACACAGCTATCAGCTATCAACAACTACAGCACCGCAAATACAACTAACATCACACAGCTAACGTTATCTTACCGAGATGATAGACGGAGGGACAGGGGGACTTTCACAGTTACATGTTCTTTGGCTACCTTCTGGGTTGTTTAGTTAGCGTGTAAATACATTAAATTGTAAAATCTCTGTAAACTTTTTCACGCTACTAGTCCATCTTTATTCTTCTGGTAGCCATCACACAAGAGCAGGACTCCTCTTTCTCTCAAGCAGGTGCGTCGTGATCTGTCAATCAAGTTCAGTTGGAGGCGGAACTTTATCAAACTGTCATCTCTGAGTGGCTGATCATTCTCTTCTATTTCAAATGAGGACAGTGAGGTGATTATATTAATGCAGTTTTAACCCTTTATTGACACTGAGTTACACAGACTCTGACAAACAAATCTATAATTTACTTTCTGTTTCTTCAACAATAGCTACATCGTCTACATACATAGGAATATTGACTTTGATGTGGCTGTTAAAGCAACAGTAGGGGGGCCCAGGACAGTACCTTGTGGCACTCCACAATGAATGGACAAAGGCTCAGAGCACCAACCAAAGTTATTTTTTTCAGGTAAACACCAGACAACACATACTACCTACATCAACATCCTTCCTTCCCTCCTAGATTATAATATACACATTAAAGGCTTTAAAATTCCACATGGTTTACAAACAGCGGTATATAGAAAGCTTAAAGAAAGCTGTCTGCTTCTGTTTCTCTATATAGTATAAAAAGTTTGTGTCTCAGTGTAGCTGCACCGTGCTGTAGATCATGTCCTTCAGGGCTGATGGAGGAGGCTCAGCAGAGATGGTGGAGTACACATGGTACACATCAGACTAGAAATGAAAGAAAACAACTGTGAGAGCTAATTAAATCTATAGCATCTATAAACCTATAAAGGGAACAGATTCAATAGTGTGACCCGTGAGTCACTTACATCCTCATTTCGATGCTCTTGCGTGTTCATTTTCTTAGAACCTGTGAGGACGAGAGAACCACACAGTTAGATGATCGTTTTAGTCAAGTTAAACATCTTGCACTGCCTGTATTATATAAGAATAGATTATTTTATAATAACTAGCCTCATATAGTTATAAAAGCATATAGATTAACTTTATTAGTCATACTGTATGATACACTTTCTGTCATAACTTATATTACATACAGTATGAATAGCATGAAATCTGTTCTCTATCCTGTACAAGAGCCTTACACTACATTCAGGTACGTGTGAAGCATAACAGCTGCTCACCAGTTGGACAGTCAGCGCCAGGTACTGAGGTGATCACACTGTAGGCCTCACCATCACCTGCAGGTGACTTAACATAAAAGGAAAGATGGGAGCCCGTTATTCAAATGTCAACTATTCAAGTTTACTTGAATGTAACATATGACGGAAACAAATGTGTTTTTTAATTTACCAATCCTCCATGGTTGAGGTTTTTCATGGGCATATAGTCATCTGCAACAGAAGATAAAACACACCTCAATACACTAAAACAAGGGTTCCAAACCAACGGGCCATGGACTTGTACTGTTTCTTGGGTAGTTCAGTCCTGGGCCGGGAAAAACCCAATAGGATCTAAAGGTGGTCATGTAGTCACCATTTATGTACTGCATTGTGTTTTTGTATTTATTTCCCTTGAAATGGCAACCTTTAGCTCATTTCATATCACAAGGCAAATCATTTTCAGTTAACATTAAAATGTTTAAAAAAAAACAAAAACAATTGTATTTACGTAAAAGTCAGGACGACAATAGATTATCAAATTTTTCACTAGGTGTGACTTATATTCCAAGTTTGGTGAGTTTTGGGGTATGTTCAGGCAGTGAAAAATGCGATCATTTGGGACAAAGAAAAAAAAAAAAAATAATAAATAATCATATGAAAAACAATAGGGACCTCGCAGGTCAGTGACCTGCTCTGGGCCCTAAAAATGATTACTCAATCTATTACTGTCCAGTGGTTCTGCTCAGCATCTCAATAGAAGGTCAAGCTGCACTGGGCAGCCACTTGAACTGAAGAAGATGAGGGTTGCATCAGAAATGACTTAGTCAATTAGAAAATAAATGATTTCTTACCTCTTGTAAGAACGTCTTTCTAAAAATACATAAAAAAAGAGAGAGTGATGAGTACAGTTCCTCTAATGAGGAAATTAAAGCAAGTAAGTGTGCTTACAGACAATTATTTAACAAATAAAAACCTAATCTTAAAATAAATATACAACATATGTAAGAAGATAAGAGACAAGAATTGCTGAGCACTGAAGTTGCACTTGGATTGGCTGATTGGCATTAGCTATTCCTGATATGCTTAAAAAATAATTGGCTAATTTACATGAATATTATCTCCAATCACAGTGGTGTTGAACAGAGGAGGCAATATAAAGTGACACTTATCATAATCACTCTGCTGATTCGCACATCATGTAGTGCTGCAACTCCCTTAACCACCCCAACCTCCTCCTTCTGTGGTATATTGTATTGTTAACTAAGATTTTTTTGTTTTTAGGAGCATTAGCTCCCTCAGCCTAAACCCAGGCTTGGTGTTTTTGACAGCAAAACTACATTCAAGCTTTACTGGACACACAAATCAAGTTCCCACCTGTTCCTCTCTTACAAAGAAGTACCAGTCCCACTGAGATAGCACCCACAGCAACTCCGAAACCAGCCACGACTGCCAACTTCCACGTCCATGTTTCTGCTTTGGAGGCCACAAACAAGGGTCAGTCTCAGTTCTAACACAAAAACAAGAGACTGTGTGTACCTACAGTATTTGTTTACGTGCATGGCATATACAAAATTTACAAATTCTAACTTTACATAAATAAATGAAATTATGAACAGGATGAATCTGAAACAGATGTGTTGTTTATAGGTGAAACGTAATGCAAAACATATCATCTACTAAATTAATCTTATTTTTAATGTTAATAACAAGCAGTATGCCCTTTTTGGCTCACCTGATGGTGGGTTCTGTGTGGGGTGCCAGGTGCCAAATGTCTGAGCTACTGTAAAATACAAATAGTCAGATATATTCAAACCATACACAGCAGTCCATCTTGGTATTTCTGATGTGTTTATAAGTATCTAACCTGTACTACTGTCTCCTGATTCTGCCAGGTTTGTACGAGTTTTGACTGTGAAAATATTGAAGAGATTTTAAAATTAAAATGACGTATTTCGAAATGTTCTAAAACGTTTATAAACCTGTCTAAAAATGTCATTGCATCTCTCACCTCCTCATTTTGTCTTATTGTATCTCTATTACTATCCCCCACTATAAAGTCCCCCACAAAACCAAGCAATGGTCAGTGTGAATCATTGTGAAACTGAGTAGGCACGTCACCTGATGTTGGTTTCACTGGTGTTTGGGAAGTAGAGATAGACTCTACAGTGTTACCAAAAGTCTGACCTGATGAATGAAGAAGAATACATTCAGAAATAGCAGCATAAAACTCATTTCAATTGCATTGCAATTCATATGTTCAGCATGTCCTACCTGTGGTCTTTGTAGACACTGGTTGTGTGGGGGCCCTTCTCGATTCAGTTTCCTTAATATCTACAGTGAAAGGACAACGATTTGCGTCTGTGAGTTTTATGTGTTAACAAATACATAAACATTGTGCAGCACTTTGGTCCAAACTGAAATATTTGGTGGATTGCCATGAAAGGTTTTATGACATTCAGGGTCCCCAGAGGATGATTCCAAATGACTTTGCTGATGCCCTGTTTTTAGCTCTGGTTCCACCATGTGGTTGACATTTTGGGGTTTATATGAAATGTTGCTAACTATTGAATAGGTTGCTATGAAATTTGGTATCGATCTCTTTGTTGCCACAGTGTTGAAACCCAGTGACTCTGGTGATCCTGGGACTTTTCATATGGCACCACCAACAGGTTACTTACTTGTCCTGTGAAATATCTGAACATTTATGAGACTGACACACCTGACCTACACTAACACAGATACTGCTACTCCCATCCCATCCCATTTTCTTCCACTTATCCAGGGCCGGGTCGCGGGGCAGCAGTCTGAGCAGGGACGCCCAGACTTCCCTCTCCCCGGACACTTCCCCCAGCTCTTCTGGGAGGATCCTGAGGCGTTCCCAGGCCAGCTGGGTGACATAGTCACTCCAGCGTGTCCTGGGTCTTCCTCGGGGCATGCCAGGAGCACCTCCCCAGGAAGGCGTCCCGGAGGCATCCGATAGAGACGCCCGAGCCACCTCAGCTGTCCTACACTAACACAGATACTGCTACTGTAACCACAATATGAGCAGATAATGGCAGAAAACTCACTCACCAATCACTTAAGCATTTTAACCATAAAGACTTGCATGCATTCAGTAGCAATTTACTTGGATACATCCATTAATTTCAAAGGACGTTTTGTGTCCCCAACTGTAAGTTATTACATGTGTATTCATGTTGACTTTGACTTACCAGTCAAGCTGTGTCGATCACTACGAGTAGACAAAGAGCTGGGTTCACTTCCCAAACTGTAATCACAGCTGGCATCACTTTGTTGGACCTGAATGGCAAACGTCTCAGTAAATCATCTAGTTGTGACAGTAAACTGGCAGAACCACTGATTGTTTTTTGTGGCTGTCTTTCACTCCTGATGGTTGTTGATACAACTGGATCACTGGCGTCTCCAAAGTACAGGTTACATTTTGTATCATGATTTGCAGATCCAGGCAGAGAGCAAACAAAGTCAACGTATTCACCAGGAAAGTGTTGAAGACTCATCTGTGGTTTTTGATCTATAAAAGAGATTAATGAAAAGTCAGAATAATGTGCTGTTCTACAATCAAGTGAGTTTCAAAATGACTCTTTCAAACAGTGCTGACATTTAAAGTCAGAATGCAACAAACATCATGTCTAACAAACAAAATAATAATACTGTGTGTCATCTGATGGGAGTCTGTAATTTGTAATACAAAGATTCATCATGATTAATCATTGATCAGAGAAACAAATATTCTGACATTAAAAGAAAACTAATCATCAAACTAATAAAAAGCATTGCTGTATCACCTTCATCCACAGATGATTTTTAATGGAACACTTAGGTAGGTGTGGGTAAGTACACTTTACATTGTACCAGTGTAGCAACAATTTCAAACGGTGCTCAGATTCACAGAAGTACTTCTGTCACACCTCAGTCATCATGTTTTTACAACTAAACATTCAACCTAAGATTCATTATGACAATTGTGTGTGTCATCTAAGGTGACTGTTACAATAATAATTTCTGACAGCAAAGCAGAATTGGACAACAAATTAACAGTTCATGAAGAAACTGACAACACAGAACAAATGTTAAATGGGAATGGTCCTTGTGTTTTCTTGTGCTAATATATAATTTGTAAAAGAGATGTTAATCACAATGTGACTTCCTAGTTAAATAAAGGCTATATACTATATAAATATATAACAAATAATGAGAAAAGCTCACTCACTGTGTATGGTGATGGAGGATGTGTCACTGTGTGGAGATGGAGAATCCGAAACAGTATAAAAACATTTCACTTTAACCTCAGCAGGTGAACTCTGACTTGACGTCCACAGCAGATCAGTTCCTGTCACCGTCCTCAGACATGAAGAGCCTCTGATATTTTTTGTCCCTTCTGGTTTCATCGTGTAGATAAAACACTGAGACACAGAAACAGATGGAGGAGTCTGACAGTCCAGTGTGACTGAGTCTGTCTCTGTGATCACCAGTGGATTCACTGTCAGTTTAGGTGGAAGAAGAGCTGAAAATTGAAGCATATATCCTTTAATAATTCAAATTTAAATGTATCCGAAAACATTCTAATGATTAATTTATAGTGGCAGAGGACGGCCATTTAAAATCTTCTAGCACCTCTGAAGATCTGAACTCTGTTGAGAGCCACTTTGCAGTTTGTGCCAATACCATAGCAAGATATTAAAATATGATTCATAGCAGCCGTGTTCACTCACTGCGTACGGTGATGGAAGTTGTGTCACTGTGTGGAGATGGAGAATCTGACTCTCCATACTTTACAGTGTAGAAACATCTCACTGTAACCTCAGCAGGTGAACTCTGACTTGACGTCCACAGCAGATCAGTTCCTGTCACCGTCCTCAGACATGAGGAGCCTTTGATATTTTCTGTCCCTTCTTGTTTCATCGTGTAGATAAAACACTGAGAAACAGATGGAGGAGTCTGACAGTCCAGTGTGACTGAGTCTGTCTGTGTGATCACCGATTGAGTCACTGTCAGTTTAGGTGGAAGAAGAGCTGAAAATTTAGAGGTAAACATATGTTACATGATGCACTTAATGGCTGCACTTTTACAGGCCAAATGGAGGTGAAAGATAACTGATCAGAGACTGACCTTGTGTTTGAATCTTATGAAAGGAATCTGTTGGAAATACAGTGTGTTAATAAAGTAAATAGATGTAACAATAATACATTAATTCATTAATCCTCAACGAAGTGGTGAAACTCCAGCCCATGTGTAATTCATCAAAGATGAGACTCAAGATGAACATATTCTTTTTTTTTCCAAATGAGGAAATTAGTTTTGGACTTTACACTGCAGTTCGACAAAGTTTACAAATAAACAGCACAGAGCAACAACACAGGCAGCAACAACACACATAACATAAAATCACATAATGGCTGACATTACCGATTAATGTCATGTTTGCCTGTTGGTGTGGTTTGTAATAGTCTACATTATCATGAAAAAATCTAAAGGATGTTTGACTTACACATGATGATGACAAACAACAGCCGTCCAGACATGATGAAGCTGAAAACTAAGACTGTGCAGAATCCTCCGGTGAAGATGTGTGTGTGTCCGGGCTGCTGACTACATTGACTCTGAAACACCCACGAGTCAATTTGCAGAACTGGTTCACAGGAAAACCACAGCTAGCATTAAAAGTTCATCACACATCAGACAGGCCTCAAAGACACGCACACACTTGACATGAATGTGCTTTCACACTTGTTTAAATCTACCTAGGTGTTAACTAGTTCATAATTTCTTCACAATCTGCTTGCACTAATATTTTCATTGTCTGCGCTGAAACATACATGCAGTTATTCTAATTTTGTCAAGCCAATGAAACACACACACTTTACATTGATCATTTGTTCATAGATTGCTCATACTCACACACACACACACACACACACACACACACACACACACACAACATGGTTACTCTCTGCTCTCAGTAAACATGCAGTTTTTTATTTTTGTCCTGAACGTTCGACTCTTACATCTGCATTTCACTTCATATTTACAGAATTTTGCTGCATTTTGCAGGCAGTTTTTGTTTGTTTGTTTTAGTTTTTGTGAAAGTCGCAACTGGAATAAAGTCAATGTCCCCATGCTTCAAATGGATTCTTTAACTTAACTTCTACTGCCTGAGGATAATTAAGACTAAAACACAGAACTTGGCCCCCTAAAGCAAAGCAACCGTTTAAATTGAAACCTAATTTTAAAAAAATTGTTCCTCCAACCAGAATGAAACTTTCACATGTCATCGCTGCATTGTACCCATTTCTTTTAAATGTTTAAAGAACTTCCCTGAGAGCAAGCGGTCAATAATATCACCAAGCTGTGGTGGAGCTGGTTTCCTACACTCTCAGAAAATAAGGTACTGAACTGTACTTTTAGGGGTACAATGGCTTGTCACTGGGGCAGTACCCTCTGAAGGTACAATTTTGTACCCTTGACACTGGGTACTTGTTTGTACCCTTGTGGTTTGTACCTTATAAAGACCAATCTTGTACCTCTGGTGGCAATTTTGTACCCTTATTTTTAAGTACAAAAATTGATTTTTTTTTTTTTTTTTTTTTGTATCTGGATTATACAAAAGACAAATACATTTTAAATTTATCAGAATGTATTTTTTATTTTCACATTTCAATTTCATTTAACTTTAAACAATGTAAAAATGTCCATTGCAGGCAAGTCCATTCTCCACCAACCTTAAAACTGCATACATGAAAATAACACTCGTGACAGAAGATCTTCACATGTCAGTTTTGTACATCTTTAAATACTATGTCGAAGTGTGACATATAAGTTGACTGGTGGAGTCAATAGTGGTTTACTTGCCTAGTGACAGTTATTGGCAGAGGCGTATCACGTATCACCAAGGATCTAAATAGGTACTTTCTCGCATAAAAAAATATTAAAACTTAAGAAAGTGATGTATTAACAGCGCTAAAGCGAGAATTAAAACAACTTTTAGCAGCTCTACCGCTGCCGGTTGCCGCAAAATGCATTCTGGGAAACTTGCATACTGTATACTGCGGTGTGGACGGGCTCTTTGTCTGCCAGGCTGTAGGTAGCTGATTTTACTGTGCATCCATGGTTGGCCGTTTGTGAATATCATAACATACAATATTGACTGGATGATTATTAATTTTTCATACCTGCAAATCTGCTAAAAAAAAATATATTTCAAGGCTACTCAAAAATGGCTTAGAAGTTAAAATCTTCATTGAATACTTAAGGAAACAGTGAAACCTTCACATTTAAAAAGTATAACTACTACTGAAGAAAGACTAAATAATGATTTAAACATATTAATATTTAGGCTACTGCCATTTGTAGAGCCTAATACAATTGTACCCCAGCATGTAGAAGAAAAGGTACATATATGTACCTTTTACCACTGGGGTACATATATGTACCTTTTGGGCCCTCAAAAGGGTACAAATAGTTACCTTAAGGTCCAATAATGAGCCCTAGGGGGTACATTAGTGTAGATTGTACCTAGGGGTACAAAAAAGGACTCGTACTCTACCCCTATTTCTGAGAGTGTAAGGAGAGGAAGCTATACTCTTTGCTGTAGATATTTTTGGCTGTAGCGACTAGCTGATGTTAGCAAATGAGTTCAGTTAGCTAAGTGAAGCTATAAGCTGACTGGAGTCTGCCTAGAACCTCCGATCAAGACGGAGTCACCAGGGGTCACAGGGCTCAGCTCGATCAGGCTTAGCAGCCTGCTAGTGATCATAGCTGGACACCAGACTGGGACTGGTTAGAGTCCCTGAGACCAACATAGGTCAGTTTGCCGACAGGTACAGAGGTGATTTACAGCAGCTGCAATCAGGACTATGACTCCGGGAACAAGAAGGCATGGCAGGCAGGGACAGCGTGCAGCTGAGCTCTTTGCTTCCTGATGGTTGTTAAAACTGGATGGTTTTCCTCTCCAACGTACAGATTACATGTAATGTTGTTATTAGCAGATCCCTGCTGCAAGCAAGTAAATACAAAGTGATCACCAGAGAAAGCTTGAAGACTTATCTGTGATTTATGACATACAACAAACATTCATGAAAAGTTGATTAATTCATTGAGTAGTTATGGGGAAAAAAAGGTATGTTGTTGTAGCTGTATTAGCAATTTGAAAAAGCAATCCCAGACACGGTTCAGACAGTTCAACATCACATACTGTAAGTGTCAGTACAAGTCTGTCATTCAGCAAAGTATTTCTGGACAATGTTATATTCACATTTATGGCTGGGACAAAACCCCCACGCAAATTGTTGCCATGGTGACCCATTAGTGACATACTAGCGTGGCTCTTTTGTCCATATCATCACCATCTTGTTGCTCCTGTTCACATTCACCCAGATGCAAATTTAAAAATTGCACTACAGAATTATTTCCTGGGTGCTTATGTTCAGCGTATATGTATATAAATTAGTGTAAATATTGCTCTATTTTATGTTTTTATCCTATTCTATTTTTAAGGGGACAACAAACTTTCTTATTGTTGCGCAATATTGTATACATACAAATAAATTACCTTGATCCTCGATCTGTTAGTTTTTCATTGACAAATGGAATTATTTTTTACATTTAAGTAATGTATGTATCATTTATCTCTTTAATAATCTCTTTCATTATATTACAACCTACAGACTTTATTAATGAAATTAAAGAACAAGGTCAGTCCTTGTCTTTCAGGTCATAGCCTACTCTACACAGAAACTGCTGTCACTGTTTTCAGTGTGACAGTCGGGCTGTGCAAGGCTGCACAGGTGTGCAGACGGTTTTATCTACATTCAAGATCACACTACAGAGGCCACAGAAAAAGACAGACCATCTGCTGCTTTTATTATCTGATAAA
This sequence comes from Lagodon rhomboides, assembly GCA_039737535.1. Lineage (NCBI taxonomy): Eukaryota > Metazoa > Chordata > Actinopteri > Spariformes > Sparidae > Lagodon > Lagodon rhomboides. The sequence goes on along the minus strand of CM077785.1, from coordinate 19,584,008 downwards.
AATAGAAGACACCTTGTGCACCTTGCCCCCGACGATCTTTTAGCCTGAAGACCTCCGAAACCATGTTTGACTTTGCATTCATACATTTTGTCCACATGAGATGCATTTCTCTAAAACAGGCCTATTCTCTTAAAGACTGATTTGACTTTTGCAAGGTGCGAGGACAGAAGGCGGGTCTCTGATTACTTTAATCTACAGACACTAATGCATCGCACCTGTGACCTGACGCAATCTCATTCACCTGGTCACATTCTAGCGGAAGCAGCCGCATAAAGACGAAGACGATCGGCGTGCTGGTGTTGAGCAACCTGCTTTTAGACTTCAAGGAACCTGTGGCTTGTCGTGTCTGGTGTCTTTTTTTAAGATTTGGTTCTCAGTAATGCCTCCTAAAAAGCCCGCAGCAGACTCTGCTGATCCGCCTGCGCCCTCCTCCAGTGACGCCCCGGTGAAAGAGACGAAATCAGGTCTGAGCGCACACGGTTTAAACGTGTTTCACTCAAACAGACGATGTTTGAGGAAAAAACATCAACATTTCCAAACCTGTTAAGGCCTAATAGAAGTGTATAAATGGGGTATTTGTGTGCACGTTTGCCGTCTAGATGCTGGGACGCTGCGCAAACTTGCAGCTCATCCCTCCACAGCGATTATGGTGAAGGAAGCGCTGAAAGAGTTGGACTCTCGCAAAGGAGTGTCCTCCCAAGCGATACAGAACTACATCAAACAAAAATACCCCTCGGTGGATTTGGTGAGGCTGAAGCACTTGGTACGGAGAGCCCTTAAAAAGGGACTGGAGACCGGCACGTTGGTGCGGCCTGCAAACGCCACCGTCAGCACAGGCGCGACGGGGAAATTCAGGGTAAGGAGTCAAGTTTCATCAAAAGGGGTTAAATAAAGTCATTAATCGGGTCTTTCTTTTCACCCTGTGTCTGAAGCTTGCACCAAAAGTCAAGGAGGCGAAGTCAAAAACTGAGAACACTGATCCCAATGTGCAGAAAGAGCCTAAAGCAGCAAAGGATGGTGCCAAGAAGGCTAAAAAAGCTGCAGGTATGAATAAAATGGGGAAAGGAACACCACCTGTGTTTTACCCATGTAAAGCTATTGTGTCTTTTTTTTTTTTTTTTTTTCTAACTTATAAAGGTGCCACAAAGAAGAAAAACACTGCCAGTGAGAAGGACAAGTCTGAAGAGGTGAGATGATATATGTGGTGGTGGACAATAATACTACTTTAGGCCAAGATAAATGCATGGGTTTTTTTTTTTTTTTTGTTGGTTGGTTTTTATACACTTTTAATTGTCCCATACCAGTTTATTCTTGGCATGATTTTTGTGAAACAGATTTGGGTCACAGAACTAGATACAGCTGTATAAAGTCCTCCATCTTTTTTGTTTTTACAGTTGAATGTTTCAGCATCACTGTGCAGAGTTGGGATTTGTTTTTTTTGTTTTTCTGTGCTCACTGAATAATCTGATTTTAAGTGGCAGGCCTATGAGCACAATTTGAGACATATTGTTTAGAACCCAAACCAGATCCTTTATTTGGGATACAAAAGACTATTACTATACATGTTAGAATTTTTTTTTTTTTTTAATGAGTTATTAAATGTTTCAATGTAATACATTTTCTACAAAACCAAGTCAGCCACACTAGTTTTAATGCATCTGTGAAGCTGACATTTACAGTACATTTTCTCATTTATCTAATTGACCGTGCATGCTGTACTTTTTTTTTTTTTTTTTTCATGAGTTTAGTAGGACAACTTTAAAACTAGAATTTTCTTTTTAATAATTCTGGCTACAGCATGGTTTGACACTTTTTTTTTTCCCACCATTTTTAGGAGCCGAAGCCTCCCAAAAAGTCAAAGAAAGATGAAGGGGCTGCTGCCTCTAAAGCTGCTCCAGCAAAGAAGCCAAAAGCTAAAAAAGCTGCAGAGAAAGGGGACAGCGAGGAAGCTCAAGCCAAACCTGAAGCAACGGCGCCAACCAAACCTAAAGCAACAAGGACCACCAAGGCAGGAAAGGCGTCCCAGAAAAAGGCTGCTGAAGCCAGCAGCGATGCCCCTGCTGCTAAAGTAACTGGGCAACGCAGGAAGAAGAGCGCAGAGTAAATTTATAATTCTTAACTGTTTTATACTGTTATGTTTTGCAATAAAATCTTTATTTTTGGAGCTCTTGAGTGCTTTGTAATCAATTTGGCTGCATGTATTCTGCTTGTGGTGTGTGTGTATATAGCCTTCAGTATTTAAGCTTGAAATTGATCAAATGCCCTCTGTGGCAGCACAACCTATCTATAGGTTGTTAGTAAGGCTGCCTAGTATACAACTGAATCATCACTATTTTAAAGGGGGAAAATACAGGAATTTAATGTGTGTGGACACTAAACTAGACACAAATTAAGATGACATGTTTATCAGGGATCTTGTTGCACTGAAGTGTAATGTGAAATTTGGGACCCTAATGCTTTAGATTCCAAACAATGATGCCCAAGTTCAACAATTTATTGGTTATCTCCCTTTTCAGGGCATTTGGTGCATACAAGATAACGCAGATTGTCTACAAAGACATCCCAGTGACTCCAGAGGAAGGGGAAGAGGATAACTAGTGTACAAAGTGTGTGGCTGCGTGTTCTCATCAAGGTGACAACACAATTGGACACGCATACTAGAAGCACTGCCATAACAGCTAGCAGCATGTTGACTACTTTTCCAAAGAGGGTCCATGCTGTGACATTGTCCAAACCTTCAAGCTCTACCACCTGCTGTTGCTGCTCCAGCTTTTCGAGATGTGTATGACATGCCTCCAGCGCCTCCTATAGGTCACAGGCAAGGCAGATTCTCGAATGAGTAATCAGAGGAATTACACAGCAAGACTTGTGTTTATAACTCTTTCCCATGGCAGATACTTGCTATGACATGTCAAACTGTCTGTGGTACCAGTGAAGCTTACATGAATATCTATTGCTCTTTCATGTGACAGGTAAGCAACCTTGTCCTCCGTGCTGGCCAGTTCTTCTTTCACGTTCAAAATCTCATTCTGGTACAGTTCTGTCAAGTCACTGCTCTGTTCACACCTGCAAAAGGGTAAAACCAGTGTCACATACAAGACATGTTATTTCCTACCACACAGAGTACAATAGTTAGTCTATCTTACCTGTATTGTTTCTCCTGTAGGCCCTCGAGTACACCTGTGTAGTTTCGTTGGTAATAGTCTTTTACATTTTCAAAGTACCCCTCAAGTTGACCTTGGTATTCTCTGAGCTCTTGGATCTCGTGGACTAGAGCATCAAAAGCTTGGGCCTGGGTGTAGTCAGGGGTATTGTCTCTGAAGCTAGGAGGTCCTGCTCCCGCAGAGCTATTAGCAGCAGCAGAACAGTCATTATCACAGCCATACCTCGGGCTGGACTGTGGCTGCACTCTCCCAAGGGGAGATTCCCGCATTCCCCCAGGGACAACATCCTCATCCCCCTGGGTTTCATCCAAGTTTTTCATGGCTGCAGTGTTACCAGCGCTGCCAAACCTGTTGCAGATGAGGAAATAGACTTTGCTCAGCTTGGACGCCATCGCTCCAGCTGCGGAAAAAGTGTTGCCTGTAATGTGCACGATTGGGTTAATATGCTGCTCAGGCCACTGAACCACTTTGCTGTTGTAACATGAAAATCAACACAAAGACTTTGGGCATGCTCAAGTTAAGGTAAATGCAGTAATTAAAAAATAATAATTCAATTAAATTCTAGAAGGTGAGATTTTGATCACAAGACCTCTGAATTGGTTTGATGTGATATAAGACATCCAGTGATCCCATAATATATCTTAGAACTAAAAACATGTGTTTTTTTCTGCCATAATGTGGCATTTCAAAGAGTACCAGGGAAGCCTGTCAAACATCTCAACTGCAATTATATGCTACATCCTTATGGCCACATTCTACTAGAAGTAGATGTGACAATAGTATTTTTGTAATTTGGGTGAACTGACTTAAACTTAGTTATAATGTACTATAAATACTTAACATACCTGACTTCAAATGAAGTCGTCTCTTTCAGTGACATCCAACCTGCCAGACGTCAATCACAGGCTACATCTATCAAGGATGGGATTCAATTTTTTTTTTCACTTCAGGCTAGATGCTAAATTATTAACATCAATGGTTATTTATAAACAATACCACCGTTCTCAACATGCTCGTAAACGGTAACACAAATGCTAATGTGTCTCAGTTTGGCTGTTAGCCGTTTCATGCTGCTTAGCAACCGTGAAGCTAACAGGCGAGATTAGCACTGTCAGAAAGTGCGCTCGTGTTTGGATGCCACTGATATTGGCATCGCATTTGTACTTTTTAAAATGGTAAAAGTTGACAAAACGCTGGTTAAAATCAATGTGGTTAAAACCAGTGGACATTGAATATTAAATCTTCAAGGGGAAAGCTGGATGGAGTCAGGCTGAGTCAGTGAATGAAGCTGGGTCAAGTCAAAAAAGCAGAGAAGAGTTTCTACAGCTAACATTACCTCCAAGGTGCATGGCGAAGGGAATAGTCACTAAAATGTACTGTACGCCTATAGTCAGTCCACACACGTGATTGCACTCATTGTGTGTGATTAGACCTCACCTCAGGGCTGTCTGTTGGTCACTTTACTTCACGGACATCTCCTTCACTCTACTCTTTGTAGCAGCTTTTAGCTAATAGTTGCTTGCTTACACATCCAGTTACCCACAACACACTGGGCCTGATGAAAAGGGTCAAAGGCTACACTTTGTTCACAGCACACATTTTGACTTGTTTGCAGAAAAAGCATAGGTGGAGAGAAGCAGATAACATGGAGCGAATAAATAACATGGATGGTTAAATTCCTTTAAATGTAGAGCAACACCTTTGCCTTTCCTGCTATGGCACATTAACATGTCAGCTGTCAAACAGGTCTGTTGACGCCTGTTGGTGGCTTCTCATACTCACCCTGATGTATCAAGATGTTGGAGGAATGAATGGTAAACGTCACACTTTTGGTACTGGGCTGATTTTTCACCTTTGCAACAAGTAGGACACAAAAATGACTCATCTGAAGGACACTATAAACCGTCATAAACGTCCTCAATGTGTCTGTGTTAACTCTCCTCAATGTTGTTTCCTAGATTTTTGGGGAATTAAGGTCCGTCTCCTCCATGGCTTCGAACTGGTGTTTGTGTTCATAAAACCTGTAAGAACACAACCACTACCCAATTTTAATACAGTATATCCTACAGATATGGCCAACAAGTGACTCAAACAGGAGGCTTGATGACATTGAAGACAAACACAAGTTTCACCTTTTAAAACAGCAAATTTATTTGTCTTTAAAAAATAAAAAAATCAACTAAAAAGTATTACTATTTCATTGTCACTAATAGAAACAGTACGGAAGCACTGAGTCTTTGAGCACTTTAACCGCTCTTCAAGTATGTTATTTAAGTTCTCATAGATTATTCTTCTGCAGTGGAAAGTCCACCAGGACAGTAGGATCCACTTGACCCAGAGGGCAGGGTCGCAACTCCAAATGAAAGTTCTCCATAGTAATATCCTGGTTGTGGCAGAACCAGTGTTACTGACTTCACACATCCATAAAGAAACAAGTCGAGAACCGACTACTGTTTGATCCAGTGACAAGTCTGTTTCCAGAGCAATGTAGCTGATGTGCAAGCACCCCATTCTCCAGAGTGTAGTGAGCAGGAAGAGGAAGAGTTGGTCACACAAGCTGAAATTTCAAAAGACTAAGTTAAAGGAGAAATAAAGAGCAGAGTGAAAAACCAGAATGGCAAGACCAGAAGAGAGAGAACTCACAAAAAGAGAATGTGGACAATTAAATCAGCAGAACGGCTCATAACAGTTAAAATAAAATAAAAAGCCATCAATCAGTTGTATTAAAAATAGCATTGACTTCAAAACAATACCACTTGAATCAGCTCAAAAGTAATAAAACTCTGAATTACAATTTCTTCTGTGGGGAAACAATGCAAAGTTTTCCACATGTAAACAAATTCACTCAGAAGAGAGAAATCAAGTGTGCAGTTCTCTCTGCCTCTCCTTCAACTATGCCCCATTCACCCTTTTACTGTATGTGCTTGTGCCCCAATTGCACCAATGATAGCAAATCAATACCAAACATCAAGCCTTTTCGCCACCTTATTCTCTGTTTTATTCTTTTCAAAACGCATTTCAGAAAGTGATAAAGTGACAAACCTCTGATGCAATCCTCCTGAGTGTTTTGAGAAGCTGCTCAAGAGGAAGAAAAGCTAGGACTATTGAGTTTCAACTCCCTGTACGAGTCAATGTCCTCCTTTTACACATCAGCCCCAAACCCTCTGTCCCTTCATTATTAAAATATGCCTCTTCAAGCCGGTCATCTGGGGTGCAGGAGAAAGTGATGCAGATACTCTGAAATAGCATCCCAGTGCCTCCAGAGGAAGGCGAGGAGGATAACGAGGAGCAACGTAGAAAACGTGCGGCTGCGTGTTTTCATCAAGGGGACGACACAATTGGCCACTGTGGACACAAACACCAAAAGCACTGCCATAACGGCTAGCAGCACATTGATTAGTTTTCCAAGTAGAGTCCGTGCTGTGGCGTTCTCCAAACCCTCGAGCTGCACCACCTGCTGTTGCTGCTGCTGCAGCTCCATCTTGGAGATACGCGTCTGACATGCCTCCAGTGCCTCCTACAGGTCAGAGACAAAACTGTCGGTGAAACAGATCTGATGATGAGGCAGAAACATTCGTAAATATTTGGTGAAGCTTACCTGAATGTCTCTCGCTCTTTCATAAGACTGGTAAGCAATCTTCTCCTCCATGCTGGCTAGTTCCTGTTTCAAGTTCAGAATTTCATTCTGGTGGAGTTCAGTCAAGTCATTGAGCTGTTCTTCTAAACGTTCACACCTGCAAAATAGTGACAACAGTGGTACATCACAAATAGGTCTTTTTCCTCCCAACCATACAGACCTACTTTACTGCACTGCAAAGGGCATGATATGATACCTGTATCTTTCCTCTTGCAGGGCCTCCATGATCATCGTGTAGTCCCGCTGATAGTGGGCTTTCAAGTTTTCAAAGGACTCCTCAAGTCGACCTTGGTTGTCCCGCAGCTCTTGGATCTCATGGAGTATAGCGTCAAAGCCAGAGGCCTGGGCATGATCAAGTGTATTGCCCTTGGAGCTAGGAGGTCCTCCGGGGGCTCCAGTCGTGCTGTTGGCTCCAGCAGAGCCAGAAGTAGCGCTAGAACAGTCTTCATCGCTGCCATACTTTGGGCTGGACTGCAACTGTCCTGTCCCAAGGGCCCTCGTTCCCCCAGGACCAACACCTTCATCTCCCTGGGTTTCATCCAAGGAATCTTTCAGGGCTGCTATGTTATCAGCACTGCCAAACTTGTGGCGGATGAGGGAGGCGATTTCTCTCGGCTTAGACACGACAGCTCCAGCTGCAGAGTGAGTGGCTTGAGAGAAACTGGAGAGACCACCTGTCACCTGTAATGAAGGAGATCAAGTTAAAATGCATCCCCATTTCTGACAGTTAACGGACCAAACAAATCTCATTCGACCAATTTAAAAGCCTTATAGATAGAAAGCACATACTGCATTGGAAAAATAACATGCCAGAAGAATATACTGTATTACCATACAGATTAATCTACTGTGGGAGCCATCTGTCATCTGTCTCTCAGCACTAGGTGTGATTTGAATTGAGCTCATGGCCTTAAATGTGGTTTGTGTGGAAACTGCAGGGTGTTCTCAGGAACTGGATGAAATGAAACTTGCTGATCTGAAACAGTGTTCTGTTCAGCTGATAGAAGTTAATAATATCACTAAGTTATGTGGCTGGTACATTGAAACTCTATGCAGCTGATTTTAATTAACATCAACTTGTGGCAATTGCCAATACGCCACTGTGAGACAACAACCACTTATGTTTAACATTACTACACTTAACCTACAGGCCTATGGCTTTTAGCATGCCCACCACAACAAGCAGAGATTCTCAGTGAGTATGAACAGCATATTAAAAGATTAGTGTTACTTCACTGAACTAGAAAAAAATAAATACCAATCACCTGGTTCAAACATAGACGTATTTCCTGTTCACAATCAATCAGACAATCACAGCACATCTAAATGCCGTCATAGCTTAAATAAACACATTTATAGTATTTAGAAAAACATGCACCTTGGCTCCAACATCTTTCAGCCCCTGGTGCATGTCTCGGAAAACATCTTTGGGCTGGCGAGGGATGCCGTTGTGCTCCACCTCTCGAAGCTTTCGGTGGTAATGCTCCAGCTTCCTCTGCAGTTGCTGGATGGTCTGCGCTGACTTTTGGTTCTTCTTCTCAAACACCTGTTTGATGCGTGCACTCTGCTGTTTGTCTGCATTATTGGCGAGTTTCAGGTATTCGGCCACGTTGTCGTCACGTGCTGTTTGTTCGATTTTGATTTGTTCCGTGAGCTTGAGGATCTTCTGTTGTAGTTGGGCAATGGCCTGCTTCGTTCGCTGGGGGTCCGGAGTGCTGTCAACTACATCATATCCATCTGCACCGTAGGGGAGGGCGTTGGGCGACACAGCAGGGCCCGATCCATCATAACGATCCAGCTGTTGAAAGAAAGGGAAAAAAGGGAATGTTATAAAAACTGTTTCTCGTGTTTTCTCCCTGATGTGTTAAAGTTTTTTTTTCTAAATGGGAACCTTTATAGAATTTAGTGTGAACACTATTTAAAATCAGTGCTACTGTGCTGTATTATCTTGAATCATCTCGCACTTGATAAAGATATATCCGTCACTACTCATTCAGAAGAGCAGATGGCACCTTTAAAAAAAAAAAAGCTCCCTTTTGAATGTCACTTCACAGCTCCAGTTCAAGGATTGGAGGTGGGAAGATGCAGTGACTGTTGTGGGAAACACAATGTCAAAAATGGGCCAAGTTAACTGAGGATTGAGAGAGAGTTATAACAATGATTTTAATTTTACCCCTCAGGATGTACTTTAGCTAAAAAGCCCAGTAGTGCAAATGACTTGAAGCCATAAACAGTCATCATTGCTTTGAGGCTCAAAATGAGTCAACAAGAGGAGCGGTAAATATTACATCTGTGTAATTAACAAACTAAACTGGGCCCATTATAAGAGCTACCAGCTCCTTTGAAACCTGCACATTGTTGAGCTTTATGTACTCTGATGAACTGAATGTTAAGTATGTCTGAGCCAGCTTCAGTAAGAACAACACAAGCATTGTTTGACAACTTACAGCACAGGAAGATTTAGTTTAAACTGTTTAGATTTTGTCCAACACCATCTAGAGTAATGTAAGATGTCAGGATACTCAATACTTTGAACAACATGGCAGTGTTAAAAGAACAATCACGTGATAATTTTGGCAAACCTCAAATGTGGGGACTGAAGAGATCTGTGGTACTTACCATATCTATTTGATACTCATTTTCCCTCATAGTTCCAATGATAATACTGAAACCAGTATTTTCACCCATCACAAGGCCTGATGCAACAGTCAGGTCAAAATAGATAACACAGAAGAGGACTCTGCAACATTGGCAGGTGATAAGTAAGAGCTGCTAATGAATAACTTCACAGTCCCGTTACAAAGCTGTCTGGTTATATGCCAGCATAACCAATAAATTACCAATTTGATAGATGCATTATTACGTAAGGTGATCAACAAGATTGTTGACATACGTTTTTATTTGATTGCACAAAGAAATGGCTATAAGACACCATCTGCATTTAGACTGGTTACCTATAAACCTCATTTACACTATACAATTAAATTAAATTAAATCTCCCGAGAAATTGAAGGCTGACTAATGATCGAATCAGGCTGGAAGCCTGGCCCCATTTCTACCTGCTTTTACGTCTCCATTAAAGACTAAATAAAGTAATGTTTTTTCCTGTCTTGTTAGAAGTTGCTACTCTTGAGGAAAACGCACAGTGATCCAGATGTTTCTGTGACAGCGGAGCCAAAAATAATGCCACTTGGAAACACTAAAGGGGAAAAAGTCTGTTTCCACATTAAACTGTAGGTATTTCCACGGATGATGTATAAACATCAGCTGAGCATTGTAAATAACAAATAACAGGTCATAAGGTGAAGATGAACAGGAGCATTTCCATCTTGCTTATGACATCTGTTTATAAACTTGATTTCAGCCTCCGCTGAGGTGCCAAGACCTGCGAAACAGTGTGACATGGCCCCTCTTCTTACGAGGTCTGCCTTCTCCTGGAGTGTCATTCCAGAGAGTCTTCTGTCATACTGCTGACATCGAGCCACACTACTTCAATGGCCCTATAGTGTGTTAACATTTTTTATCCTCTGACCGAATTACTAATAACTTTTTTTTTTTTAAATGAAGCTATTTTTGGAGGGAAAAAAAAACCCTGTTTCAAGTGTATTTTTTATTTTCGTCTTTTAATCCGTCATGTCTTCAGCACGTAAACCCCTTACTCCTTTAACAGTTTCACACTAGTTGTTTTTTCCCTTCATTGTTTCAACAACAAAATCAGCCCACAAGTTTGAGTTTGTTTGGCCCTGCAAGCCTTCTCTGACCTGAAGTACTCTCAGTGACAGCACAGGCTAAATTTAGAAGGGCTTAAAGCACATAGTGACCAACCACTCAAAGGCAATCTCTGACCTTCCACCGCTGACAGCTCATCTCCCCATTCACTGGTTCATCCAGGCACATCTAAGCCATTAACAGCCTTTTAACACGTTTGCACAATTCACTTAGTTTTGGCTTTCTCTTGCATTTCTCTGGCATTTATGCATGACTCCATTTATCTTTTGTTTTTACAGCCGGGTTGCAACAAACATGCAGCATTTGTTTCCTCTTGAGTGCATAGTGTCTCTTTGTATTGCAATTTGAATCTGAATGTTTTATGTCCTGAAGCCAACATTTCTATGAATAATACATTTGCTCGAGGACAGATTTTATGAAAAAAGATATGTGATTTAAAAAATATTTTTTGCCATAGTGTCTTCAACCCAGCAAATGCATTTGAATTGAGGAACACTTACAATCTCAGTGTTCCAGGGACATAATGCTGACGGGACATTATGAATAATTAATACAAATTTACTGAGTGCAGTTAAGAAAATCTAAAATTCATAGATTTTGTCACAGCTACCGTTTTTGTTTTTCTTAATAATATTTGGAACAAGTTATGCAGTTACAGCTCCTTCCATCATGCTTTGGAGGATGCAAAAAAAACAAAGTTGCCATGGAGTTAGTGAGTTAACTGTTGGCAATACGTTGAGCCTAGTTATTCAACTATATTTGTTTACAGTTTGACATATCTGCATCTTGGAAAAGTGATACTGCATTAGCTTTTTAGTAGTTCCTGAGCCCTCAGTGTACAGACTACAGATACTGGATTACTTTTGATACTGAAGAGAACCTGATGAATCGGTGGCAAGTTTGGAAATTATCAGAGGCATCTTTTTTCCTAGGATTTTTAAAGGGTAACTGTGAAATAGGGAGTATTAAGTCTTTTGTGGCTCCAGAAGAAGCTGAATGTAATCTGATAAGCTGCCCCCAGTGATGTCACTCTGTGGTTGAGTTTCATTGTGGGTAATGTATACACCATGTTTTGAAAAGGAAGGAAAATGCGGGGAATAAAAAAATTAATATCTCTGGTATTTTATTATTCATAAAAGGCTTTAAACTATTTTCTAGACATATGCAATACTCTCAAGACCTTTAAACACACTTTAATGTGAAGAATTTGTGGAGTTGCCCTTTAAGTAAATGTTATCTGTGACAGACAGACAGATACTGCGCTGTAAAGTGCAAGTCTCACAGATTCCAGCAGTGTGTATCATGTCTGTCTGTTCAGATTTAACTGAGTTATGACTCGTCGATGGAGTGTGAAGGGAGAAGCAAGTGATTCTGCCCAGAGTGGGGCCTGCAGGCCATAACTGGCCCACCATAAAGTTTGATTTGGCCAGCCAGATGTTTCCAGTGAAAGACATAATAATGAATCCTAAAAATATCATATAAATAGTAGTTCATGCAGTTTTGTTTGTTGTGAGGTAAAAATGCTCCTTGAATATGTAGGGTTTTTTTTCTTCCTCATAATCTAAGCACGGCAAGCAGAGTGACACTTTGCACGGAAAGTCGGTCAATAAAGGGTAACTGGGATTCTCATACCATTTTGCATTTAACAAAACGCTAGATTAGGCATTTGCTTTTGGCCCTTGGCCCACCATGAAATTTCAGTTTTGGCCCACTAAGGTAAAAAGCTTAGGCAACCCTGCTTTAGGTAAATGCCAATGTAACCTATATCAAAACCTCTCAGTGCATCACTTGCATCCAGACTGTAGTGTATTCCTTCTTCGTAAAAAGTGTACTGATGCATGACAAATGTTTAATTTTTCACCTGGACTACTTGAAAGGACTGAGATGCTCACCTTGTCGGGCTCCTCGGTTGAGTGGTAACCAGATGTTAGCAGCATGTCAGCCAAGGCTGGGCTGCTGGGTGTGTCTGTGGTCGAGGAGGAGCGTGGGCGCCCAGCCTGCAGCAGGGCCTCATGGGTGCTGCGTCGGTGGATCTGTGGGCTACCTTTTTGGGGAGGATCCCCGGGGCCCCCCACCTTGCTGCGGCGGCTCTGCAGGCTGGTGCCTCTCTTCATCATCGGTGGAGCACCTCGGATCTGCTGCAGAACGCGGCTCAGAGCTGCGGGAGGGACGGAAGCGGCAGGGTTGTCAGAATCCAACGGGAGGGCCGAGCAGGCAGGAGCATCCCCTACATCTGACCCTACTTCAGTGGGTTCGGAGGGAGGGGCGCCTGTGCAGGTAGAGACGGAGTCATGTGGGGAAACGGAGGAGCGTCGGCGCTGTGGCTGGAAGAAGTGCTTCAGGCCATGGCCCAACGCTCCCATGTTCTCCAGGGCATTATGGGTGATTTTGGACAGGCCGTGCTCTGACTCCGACGCTCTCCTGCCGACCTCCGTCTCCGCTCGGCCTCCCGCGTCCGGCTCCTCTGGACTCAGCTCACTACTACCCTGATCCATCAGAGACCTCCAGTTTCTACTAGGGGGTGCAGGGGACTAGCTACGCCCCGTCAACACCCCCCCCCTCTGAGCGACTGGTTGAAAGCCGGGGAGCAGAGGGGTTGGCGCTCAGTTGGGCCTTTTGAGTGCGCATGCATCTGTGGCTTGGCTCAATGTCATGCTTGTCTACCACAAAAGGAAAATAAAATGGATTATGACATGCAGCAGCAGTGAATGATGAACATAATAAGCAGAATATAAAACAACAACAAGCTGCATTAACTGGGTTGACACAGACACGACCACTTTTTTGCAGGTTAATAGAAGAAGTTTTCTTGTTCATTTTGTCCAAAAATCATCTTTTTGCAAACAATTCAAGATTGAAAAAAGATTCTAAATGGTCTCTTTGCTGAAGGAGACAGCATGAGGCATATCTGATAGTGCCAACCCAGTAATGTAAAAACATAAAGTCTACAAAATAAACAGAACAGTTTCTGAAATGTCAAAGTCTGTTATACAGCACGGCCTTTGGCTGTTTCTAAAAATCATTTTCCATTGTTTATTTCTGGGCATTCAAGCCCAACTGTACAAAAGCCCTCATGATTACATTTCAGAAAGCATTCATTATGGAAATCAATAATCGACATAATTAAGAGTGCCCAGATGAAGCTAACAAAGAGACTACAGAGTGTGAAAAAAAACATAAATGAAATACTAAATGGATAGAGATAGTGATCTAATTCTCAACTGATTAAGGAGTTCAGTGATCCACGGCAGTCTCCTCTTTTGCATCTCATCTTATAACAAGGCTAAATCCTGCAATGTAAAGGTCCGATCCAGCTCTGTGGCTCTCAGATGACAGGTTATATAAAAAGTCTTTACCATCATGTAATGAGACAGTGAGAAAGAAAGACAGAGAGAGGAGTTGAGATAGAGTGTGACAAAGAGCTTACCATCAGCCCCGCTTCTCCTCTACTGACTCACAACGCAGGATTGGCTAAACGAAGCAGAAATAAAAAGAAAAAAAAACATATATAATATGCTCCATACGACAGAGAGGAAAAGGGTTCCAGGCTACGCTTACAGCAGCATCATGCAGAAATAAACAGACTTGCACACAAACTTTTCACTCAGTCATAACTGATCATAATGGATGTGTAAAGGAATGCTGCACCAGATGAGAGTTAAAAGCTTCTAACATGCTGACGAGTAGAAATTATCCAACCCTAATGGAGTAGAACACATGACATGACAACAGTAACATGACTGCAGCTCCAGACACTGTTCAATACTGTAATATTACTTCTACACAGACACAAACATCGAAACAAGGCATGAACACTGCTCAAAGGAGCTGTCACTGCACGACTCATCTGTAGCAGCACATACAGGGGGAGTGGGGGGACGTTAGCCTGGGAAAGAGCCCTCCTGTCCTCCTTTTCTCCAACGAGCCAACAAATGTGCACACTATCCTTGAATAGAAACGTTTGAACTATTTTTCCAATTTGTAGTTGGAAAAATATGACTTTGGACATGAGTTTAAAAAATGTTTTACAGCATCTGTTTATATTTCCCACAGTCTAGTTTATGGCCTAAAACTTAAACCCCAAACCTAAATCTCAACCTTAGTTCTGTACTCAATTGCTCTGAGTGTTAATAATTGCAGATTTGCACAGTTATTAATGAAGGATTTAAAAAACTAAATTTAAACTGTTGAAATTGATCACTTTCAATGTTCAAGCATACCCATTTCAAATGCCAGAAACCGGCACGCCCTTATCTGGTTCTGCTTGGCCTCTGCATGGTTGAATCATAAGGAATCAAGACCAAAACACTGGCTGTCTCTGGTTGAGGTGCACAAAAACAGTAAAATTGGGATGTTGCGAACCACTAAATCCTGACATCTAAAAGGAAGTTTAAACTTCCTAGACTAGCTGACTGATCAAAAATCAAGATAGAACTCAGAAAGCATTCAAACTTGAGCACAATTTAGGTTAAAAATTGTCCCAAAAAATATCATATTAGAGCCATTTGAAAAAATAATCACCTTCTTCAACTAGAGACCATCTTGCAATTGGATCACAACAGCCGTGACTAGGGTTGCAGGTTTCCATGGTGTGAAAATTAATGGTCATCATACTGTTTGCATTTGCTGATCCACAATAATACTGTTGTCAAAAATCAAGTGTCATGTCCGTCAGGACATAATATTTTGTGAAATTGTAATAACATGTTTGTTCAAAGCAAAAAAGTTAAACAGTGTGTTTTCATTCCTTTGCATGTTGATGTAACTAATAATAATAATAATAATAATATCATCTGTGTCATACTGCATACCTTAACCGTGAACATTTCTCAGATGGTTATCTCATACCGTTGCAACCCCAGCCGCAACGCCTGTCAACATGTTCATGTTCCAACCCATCGGTACTCAGTAGATATTATTACATTATTAGATAAGTACCCAGTACTAATGAGTCCAACCACGTCCATCCTCGAACTCAGCCTTTATTTTGATCTCAACTACATACCTCTGAAGAACGTACATAGACAGACAGACATATAAACACCTGGCAAAGCCCCCAAAACTGCTTCTGTGTTAGGTACCACTACAAAAGGTGTTTCCAGGACCACATTTTGCCATCATGATACATACACAGACTCACAAGGTGACTACATTGCAAGCTGACGCTGTAATTTAATTGTGCACATTGATAAAATAATAGTTTTGACCAACTCGTATTTCTGGTGCCATCAAGTGATGGTAACACGTTTAATCAACTAGCCATGCACAGCTCTACAGCACAGCATAATTTTAAAGTTCTGATTTGTTTCCAGTGCATGCATTTGAATTTATGTATTAACATATTGCTAAATTAAACCTGAATTACATCCGCTACAAAGCATTTCTATGTAGTTCTTTAGTATAATGTCAACTGTAGCTCTCGCTTTTGTCATAAAGAGAAAAAAATATTTCACAACAGTAAGTCTCCAATCCTTTCCTCTTCCTTTGAGCACCTTGACAGGCTGTTTTACAAGGCATACTGTAACGCATGTTTCTCCAAAGAGCCTAAAGTGATGGCTCTGACTATGTAGTACATGGATTATATTGCAGACAAACAGAAAAATGATTCCACGAGTCAGCAGAGATATAAAGTATCACTTAACAAGCCAGCAGCACAATCTAGCACCAAAAACTCTATGAAATGCAGCATTAGTGATACACAGTGACTCATTACTGCTGGCCCTGCTGTTACATCTGCAGTGTTGGATAAGAAAGCTTTGTTGAAGGGTAGGTGGTAGTGAATGGTGCAATAATGAAAAGCAAATCTTTGCAAATTCTTTCTGACCAATGCGTTTAAACAAAGGCTGCTTCAGGTTAAAACCGTGTTCACTTACTTGCTGTCGCTCATTTCACGCATTACTCAAAACAAATTAAATCACCAATAGATTATATTCATGAAGATTGCCTCCCCACTTACCGGCCCTCTGATATACATGTCATAATGTTAACACTATCAATTATACAACCTTTATAGCTAACTGATTTAACACTAAGCCTCTTTTATGGATGCTGATCTTGCTGATCTTGTATGCAAAAAACATTCTCTTCAGCCACATTTCCTGATCCTGAATCAACCTTAGCCACTCAGTAATTCAGTGTAACACGCGCTTTGTATGATCGAAAGTCAAGAAAAGACACAGGAGAAAAAAATATCCAACACAGACGTGGAACTGTATCCTTCATCTACAATGAAAATACAATGGCATCCGACTCCTCTAGGCTGAGGGCAAAGTGTTCTCTTTGAAGTGGGTCAGCCAACACTCGCCTATCACTCTCTCTGCATGCAGTGCTGCAAGGTCACACCATCTACTGAGCAATGTGCACGTCTAGCAGCGTTTAAGCTTTTACTTGTGTCAAAGAAACATTTATGTAGTCATTGCTACAGCACTGGCCTACATGCATTATTCCAGTAGTCCTACATCTGCATCACTTACATTAACACTCATTCATTGCAGATGTAATGTGTTTTTTGCGTCAGATTGCCGAAAACACACATTTAAAATGCGTTATGATGGCTCTGATGCAGCGTTCTTTCTCTGTCCGTAGTCACCTCTCTGTGGTCTCACTCATTGGCCTGCCTACAGCACTATGGGACTGGTTAAAATCAACACTAATTAATCCTAATCAGTAACTAGTAACTAAGGTTATCAAAATAAATGTAGTGTAGTGGAAGTATTAATTAGCAGAAAAAGAGTAAATGGAAATACACAAGATTTATCATCTTACTGTAAATGAATATTGGTTCCAAATATCGGTTACCTTGATTACTAATAAGTGGTATTGGTATTAGCCCTGAATAAACCATGTTGGTTAATCCCTAGATAATAGAACTGAAAGTAAAAAATGTTAGTTTCAATTACAACAGAGGTACACACAACTCAGCAGTTGTCCCAGTGCAAAGAAACATACCTTCGGGTGTGGTCATCAGCATGTGATTTGTTGAGCTATTAACACAGGAAAAGGTATAATCCAAGCGAATTTCCAGCACTGCTTCCTCTAGATAATTGTTACAAATGGAAATCTGGTGCGGTAGCTGTCGACCTTTAGTCAGCTGTTTCCATGGACATTTAGAAAAATCACATGCTGCAAAGAAAAACAGAAACAAAAAACAGGTAGGACAGCATGAGAAATGCTTCGCTGTGAAAGACAACTTCAGACACACAGGAGATGTCTTTTTTACAAATATGTTGTGTATTCAAATTACAAAGCAGTAATGTGGCACCAACAAAGTCTATGTGGCACTGTTGAGCAATGTTTGTGGAGCCCAGGCAGCTAATGAGAACCAAAATAAACTACTGACATCAAATACCATTCTATTCATCTTGTACTCTTCTGTATGACATGGTAGTCTATTGAATTGCTATATAAGCTACCTGAGATCATTAGAGAAATGAGAAAATTTAGATGCTAGATGAGGCTAGAGTCTCATATGAGGCAGCCATCACATCAATTTGCTGCTCTATATATCAGCTGCCCAAACTTAATTGCTTGGCCTGGCCCCCTCAACCTAAATACATTCAAAACATCAATCAATAGCTGAAACAAACAGGCAGAGGAAAGCAGATAAACAGGCCAATCATACATTTAGACAGTAAGGGCTTCTCATCAGATGTTATTTTTAGAATCCCTATGTCCCAATGGTTTTGTGTGGCTCCATGATACTCAAGGAATTAAATAACTAATACTCACATTGTGGACTAGAGCAATCACCGATTGTATGCATTCTATGAGAACTACATATCTGTAATATATGCTATTCACTCATATCAGGTCAGTATAAACCTTCATAGTGCAAGATTCTACTCATGAAATGAAATTATTCCATCAGATAAAGGACACGTTTCTGTAAAACGTCATGTTCTTTATCCAGTATCTCAACCAAACAGCTCTTATCTGAGTGAAAGCAACGCAATTCCCATCATACCCTAAAGTTTTGCAGTCAGTGAAGTGCAACTGTGGCGTCCAGCTCCGAAAACTGCAGCAGCCTCAATAACGTGAGGTCACTGTTGACTCCATATGCATGATGTCAGTTCAAGATGAGAAATCTGACAGATCTGAGATCTACAGTAAACAGCCTGCAAAGCATACTGGAACCTAAAACCAAGATATAATATTAATATCAGGAGCTGGTGCAGATCAAGACAGAGCTAAATGTAGAGTGAATATTGGACTTATACTCATCAAGTGCCGAAATACCAATCAAAAAATAAATGATTATGTCCACCAAATGTATAATAAGGCAACTACTACCCAATACGTTAACCATAACAACTTCATAAAGCAATAATGAATTTGAATCTATGCTGTTTGGGGAGCTATAGGGTAAATCTGATGTCAAGTGACAAAAAAATAAATAATCAATGATTGCAGGCTATCAGTGAAAACCCCAGGGGTTATCTTTAGGTATTTCCCTGATAAAGGCTATGGGTTCAATCACAACTTAATATTCAGTATGTTTACGCACCATAGTGTTAGATGTTGTTCTTACAGTCACATGATGAAATAACCCACAGACTGTCCCTGTACTGCAGCCCAATGTGAGACCTGAAGTGATTACTCCACCCAAACAAACCAGTGAAGGCATTTTTTACTTATTTTTTTCCCCACAAGCAGCTCATACAAGTCTGGAGTTTCCTATCTAGGATGGTAAAATGAAAAACACGAGTTTTAATTTTGTACAGCACAGGCCTCCCAGGCCTTTTAGCTTAATTAATTGTGTAATGTTAATTAATAGTGCAAGATAGCCTCTCGAGAATATCTGCAGGACACGGACCATTTACTGAATTAAAGAGCCACAGCGCAGATAAAACAATTCAACATGACGAATAAACAACAACAAATGTTTAACAAAGCAATGTACACGATACAAACATAGCTCTCAGCAAGAATACAGTCATCCGTGCAATCCGATGAGATCATCACCCCCGCTTCAGTAATTACACCTACAGGCCTAACAATAAAGTTTCCCTTTCGAGTAGACTATAACGCGGAACAAAAACTTTCATCAAAACACTAACGTTAGAGCTTAATTCCAGGACGGAGCTTGTGTTACTTAATTAAATCAGTCGATAGGTTACAGGTGCATTTGGTGTCATTACATGTCAGGTAACAGTAGTAACGCGTATACTCGGAAATTCAAAAGCAGAGGCGGGGATAGAGTCAAACGATACACAAATACAATGGTGTATTTATGAGCAACGTTTTTAAGTTACTGCAAATAGTCTGAGCCCAACGGTTTAACGTTAGCTAGAGATAAGAGGAGGATGGAATTAGCAGCTTGCTAGCCATCGTTCGCAGGCCTGGCTAATAAAATACACAACAATAGGATACATTTACTGAAAACATCAGACTAGATTAACGTTTTATTACAGGGTGGTGCTCACCGTTGTGGCAGATAAAGTCAGAACACATCCCTGTCCCCGTTTTGATGGCTCGTCTGCTCCTCTTGCAGCTAGCAGTGCAAGCTAACGTGGTGCACTGGAGGGCGCTCATTTTACTTCACAGTGCACACCGGTGCTGCTGTGCGGGGCGAGGTCACAGTGTTCACGTTGCTTTTTGCTGGGTGTTAAGCATTTATCAAAGCTAGCCAGAGGTTAGCGTGTCTAATGCGTGGTTATATGCCTTTGTCACCCCGGAGTAAATGTTTAAAGTGTGCTGTATGTGTGCAACCGCCCGCCTGGTTACGTGAGCTCACCTGAACATTTATATTTCAATTTACACTGAGGCACCATGAGCTTCCATGTGTAGTGCCCTTGCTCCCATGGCAATACAACCAGAACCTTTTCATCATCTGAGAAGTTTGTTACTTTTCAAATGGATGTGTAACATGTTTTGATTCACAGCAGGGGCCATGTGTTACAAACTGTGCATGCTGCAAGGTTCGAGGACAGTGGGCAGACTTGTGTTTGATCTGATCACAGCTCTGCTCGTGTGCTTTTACGTTCAAATTCAAAATGTCAACCCTAACATTACTGATTCGAATGAAAATATCAGATAGTGGCCGCCATGTAAAGTGAGACACATGCGTGAGAAGCTTCCCAGTAGATTACTGTAGTGTAAATCTCAACAGTTTAAACAGATTACAGGGATATTTTCTACACCAGAATCTTGGAGGGTTACACATCATCACATAGCCAGTTAAGTGGTAAAATTCAATCAATTAATCCCTCCATCTAAACCTGATTAATGTGTCACCGACTTACTGTCGTACCTAAATGTCACGTTATTGATCGAGATGTTGAATCATGAGTCACGACCACTGTGGCACCTGTTTGTATCTTTATCATCCCTCCTCCAAAATATAGAATCAACCATTAACATTAAAATTCAATTTACAAAACCCATCATAAAACGGCCCTCGCAGGTGAGAGCAGCTCCAACACACCGGGTGATTTTAGACTCGAGGTATTGGGTAGCCATCTGTCACATACTCCCACTAGGCTTTCTTAATCACACCTTGGTGTCTTGTATTTCATGGTGGCGTATGTAACTAGTCCTACAGTTCCTACAGTGTAGGTTTACATTCCAGTCCCCCCTTTTTGTTGTGCATAACGACCAGTGGTCAGCCAACTGAGGATAAAGTCAGAATTGTTCACAGTCAGCTGTAAGTAACGTTAACGCTCGTTAAAACCGTTTAGCAGATCGACCGCGGCGAGAATATCATCGCATCCGGCCTGGGTGTTGTCTCCAAAGTTCAACCTGCACAAAATTGTCTCTACAGCCGAAGCTTTAATTCGCTTTTTCGTAATTACTCACTTGTAAATACACTTGTCATCGCCCATCCAGACTATCCTGGGTGGCAAAACAGGCGCATACTGGCCGCCCGGGCACTCAGCCTGTCAGTTAGCCGCTTGGCTAGACTGTGTAGCTCAAAAACATCGCTCCAGCTTCAGCCATGGTTAGCTACAGGCGAGCCGGGCAGCTCGCCAGGCGGCAGCGACAAAAGGATAAACAACGTTAATCAACCGTAACCCCCGCACGGGTCGGACAACAGCATATGGAAACACATTTTCGCCACAGACCAGTTCGTAAAATTTGTGTTTTGCTGGCTTCGACTTACATGGGCGCTGAGAGGATTGTGTTGATGACCATTCATTTCTCCCGATGGTGGAACACTCCCACGGTGACGTCAAATAGCGTGCTCGACGTCAGAGCAGCCGAGTACCAGAGAGCTAACCATCCCATCTGACCCGTGCAGGTGATCCACTTACACAGGTTAATGTCTGTTTTATAAATGTATTCATCACTGTAGACATGTGCTGTGAAAGTGAGTTCAGGGCTGCAGCCTATGGCAGGCAGTTTTAACATTGAATAAAACCACTATCATGTCTGTAAGTACATTTTAGACAGCCATAACAATTAATTATTAACTATAGATAGACTCGATATCTGTAATTCAATTATGTTTGGTCAAAAAGAACATTTCATATATCCATAATGTTATTATTCTTCTTCTTATCCAGAATTGTCACCTCAGATATCCACATCATTCTTCCTGGGGCAAAGTATATTGCATTGATTTTGATCAGATGTCCACATTTACATTGCAAAAAATAGCTTGAATTTTGAATATCCAAAAATACATTGTTACTAGTAACAATGTCATAATGAATATCCACAATTGGTTTGACGACTAGTAAAAATGCAGTTTCAGAAAGCTACAATCAGAACTATGACAAAAAAACAATGCAATGCTTCGTTGATTCAAGTTTCTTTAGACTCAATAGATATTAGAATTTCACTGATTTTAGGCCAACAAAAAATATATAAATCGGCAGTACAGGCTATTTATGAAATAGTATCCCATGGCGTTGTAGAGAAGACTTGAATCACGGAGGCAAAATTATTAGTTGAATTATGGATTGACAGAAACAAACAAACTCATCAGCAACTATTTTGATAATCAATTAATCATTTCCAACCTGTCAAAATGTGAGCATTAGCTAGTTTTCTTGGACTTCCCTGATTGTAAATCTGACTCTTTTTTAAAAGTTCTGGACTGTTGGTTGGATAAAACTATCAGTTAAAAAAATGTTACTTTAGGTTCAGGGAAATTGTGATGAATTTTTTACATTTCGCATCGACCTCACTGTGAATTAATCAAGAAAATATTTGCCAGCTTTATCAATGATGGAACCCCTAGAACCCCTGGCAGCCCTAGAAACAACCTCAATCATTAGTAGAACAAACTCAGACAGTAATTGTATTTTTTTTTTTTTTTAATCAAGTAAATTTACATTTTGAGTCCCTGCAAGAAACTCTGCTTTTCCTGCAACATTTAGTATACTTCTATTGAGCAGAATCATTGGCGAGTTTGTTACAACTTTGCCGGCCAAATCTGACATTAACCAAGCCAAAACACACGAAGGAGAGTCTCTCATGTTCCTGGGAACAGTCAGCAGAACATTTACCAGTTCCTTGCAACTGATTTTGGCTTTTGATGAGAAGGGAAAGGATAAAATGAAGGCATGGCACGATAGACAGGCTGACGTTCATGATGATCGGATGGAGCTGGTTTTGCAGGAGGTGCGGTTGGAGGATCAGGATATGCCGGCATGGGAGCCGGCTGAGGAACATAATATGCCGGCATATAAGGGTGTGGGTAATAAAATGGCTGTTGAGCTGCAGGCTTCAGGGCGGTAGCTGCACTGGTTGTTGAGGTGGTAGTCGGAGCAGCAGATTGAGTGTTTTGTCTTTGAGAAGGATACTTCTGAGGAGGATAGAGCACAGGGATCTGGTAGGTCTGAGGATACACCTGATATGGTTTGTGCTGCTGGATTACAGGTTTGGGACCCTGAAGAGGACGAGTTTGACCTTCAGGAGGCTGTGGGAGTTGGTGGAATGGAAGGAAAGGATACTGAGGGGGAATTGGAAACTGTGTCTGCAGGGGAATAACAGGCTTCCCATCATGCTTAGTGGTGGGGGCAGGTGTGGTTACCAAAGCAGGAGGAGGAGGGGTTGTTGGATGGAAAATTCCAGGTACCATGGGGAATTGTGGGAAAAAAGGAAATGGATACTGTGGAGACTGAGGCATCTGAGGTAACTGAGCCGGAGGAGCTGCAGGAGGTTTCATACTAGGTGGTACTGGTCTGGGAAACAGAGGATACTGAGGGAACTGTGGATACTGTGGCATGAATGGAAATGCAAAGTGCTGAGCTGCAGGTAATTCTAGATTTCCGGTGTCTGCTGAAGCACCTGAGGGCAGCTGTGGATGTTGTGGCAAAGGTGCCACTGTACCTGGAGGGTACTGAGGAAACACTGGGAACTGGGGGTACTGAGGATACTGCAGGACAGGACGGTCAGTGGGAGGCGCAGCTGTCGTTGTGGTAGGCTTAATGTCCGGTGATGAAGGACATGTGACCAAGAGCTCAACTTCCGCCAGCAGAAGAGATAGTAAATACTTTTCCTCCTGCAGGGGAAGAACACTGAGTAAATCAAAAAGTATGTTTACACTTCAGCTTCCATTTTTAACCACAAGAGGGCCCCACCATACCTCAGTCTCTATGCACATGCCTCTGTTGTAGGGAGCAGAGAGCATCAGTCCTCCAGGGAGCTCCTCAACAGCAAGTCCACAACTGCTACAGACTGATGAAAGGGGCTTCCACGTGCCAGACACTGCAACAGTTTTAATATCAGATAAGAAGATAATGAAAGCAGTTTCCTAATGCCAATATGTGAAGTCACCTACCTTTAACTTTGAGTCCCTGTGCTGTTATACCACCAATCTTAACCACCATCCCAGATGGGAAGCAGGACACGGAGGGTGGTGGTAACACAGCAGGGCAGGACATTGTCATCGGTGCCCCCCATAAACGTAGTGGCAGTACATAATCACCACCCTACAGTGTAAAAATGGAGGAATGAGAGAAAGGCAGTCATATCCAAGAAGTTTAGATCAGTTGAAGACTGAAGGCAGCACAGAGAAAATGGCCAGACAAAGTTAGAGAGATGCTTCACAAACATCCAACATTTGGGAAACATCCATAGGTGCAGTTTGATTTCACAAGTGCAGTTTTTACAAACCGATTTAAAGACTAATTATAACCAGAGATCATAAATATCGGTGAATACTGACATTAAGCGCACCTGCTGTGTAACATGGCAGCCCTGGTAAGGTGCAGCAAACTGCACATCTCTACGGGACCTCCTCACAGTGAAGCCACATTGAGAGGGCATTTGGGACAAAGGAGTAAGAGGCCCCTCACCTGTTTGACATTAGCAAAGAAAAGTTTAAACAGTGAATTGGCCAAATATAAAAAAAAAAAAACTCTACATATAAAACTTACCACTATCCACGAGTATGTGAGGAGCTCTGACCCCTTTGACTCTCAGAGTCATCAAGTTGTCACTACATTGCACTGATGGATCAATGTGCTTCAGTTTTGCGTTCATCAAATTGTGTCGCACTGAAAAAAAAAAAACAAGCACAAATTCAGCTTGTTTACTGAGAACATCAAACTCCACAGACAGCCACTGCTCTGATGAAACTGTGGCACTCATGTGCATCGTGCTTTAGAGCAACGTCCCCATACTGTTTCTACCCTGCCAGCAACACAAGGACACGTTATGCAGCGTATGAGCAGGTGAGTGACATAAAACACATTTCTGTCCAACACATTGAGTCTCAAGGTACTCTGTGGGATTGAATGTGTATTACACCACCCCATACACGTACATGTGTGCAAATAAGAACACAGGAAATACTCAGCACGTTCCTCTACAGCTCTACTAGTCATGACAAATTATACAGCATCTTTAAATTCAACATCCCTTACTGTTTTTAATTTTTTACGTGAAGGAAACTGCTTTTATTTTTTTATTGTCTGGACGGATGTTTTACAACTTTTGTTGTTGTTGTTTCTGTTTCGTTTTTGTTTCCAGTTATTGTGTATTAAATATTGTTAAACTTGTTTTATAATATGTGAACAATTAATAAAACTGGTTAAAAATAAATAAGACTGAAAATGTTTAAGAAATCAGATAACCGAAGGTTCACAGGTTTTTATAATGAAAAAAATCTACATTTGCTTAAAAGCATGATGGCATAGACAGAGTTACGGCAGCTTTTATTGAAGAAACATGAACATAGTGGGTTCTGGCAGTTCTCCAGTTTTTGGGAGACAGATATTGGGAACGGTGATGAGTTTGTTAGCCCACTTTCCCTGATTAATCTGGTTTTTCAAGAAATACTTATACTTAAAATATCTAGCCAATAAATAAATATATTGAGTGGTTAGAATTTGACTCACTAATGATATATAATATAGCCTGCTGTTAAATATTGATCTGGTAAACCTCAGCAAATTAAATAATGTAGTATTAAGCCTGAAATCTAAGAAGATAATCTAAATTCAATGTTATTATATTGAAGAGTGTGCTGTATTTATTTAAAATGCATTACCGTCGTTGGACAGGAAACTGGCCTGCAAGTGCCATGAATTATGCACATTTAGTGTCGGATCAATATTTCGATTCTTGCTTGATTCAGCTACACATGGAATAGTTACAGTATGTCGAGCACTTGGAGATCACCCTCGACTTCAAGTCATGGAGGTAAACTCTGTGGATCACAAAACATGTGAGAGGATGTGTAACTCACCATGAGTGGATGTTTGGTCAGACCTGAAGGTGAGTGAGCCCCGTCGTGTTGGAGCCACAGGTTCATGCCCTACACCCCTGAGGTGAACACTACCTGCTGATGGAGGCCTCTGAACAACAGCCTCTGAATCCACAGCTGCTCCGTGACGAAGCTGTGCGGACGTCACAGTCGCCAGCACTACGAAATACAATATTCTCCAAGTCATTACTGCTGCGATTATTACAGTACGATAGGCGTGTTTTTCTCTTAAATTGTAGTTGAGATGATCGCCAAGACAGCCACACCGTCGATGAGTCATACATATAGCGTTCAGAGCTTCTTAATTGATCAACCAATCACAGGCCAGCTCGGGAAAACCACCTGTTTGAGGGACAGACAGGTGATGACGCCTCCTCTCAAATAAATGGACCAGCTGACGTGAAGTAAACCTTAAAGAAAACTCAGTGTAACTGAAAGTAGAGGAGCATGTTCAACTTGGGAAAATAAGACCTAAATGACCTTTCAGAGTGAGACAACTAAATTATTGTTTCTCATAAAACCCTGTTTCAGTAGGTGAACTGCATTGACAGCTATGGTGAATTCGAAATTAAAAGGCAGTTTTTCAACATTTTTACATTTTATTTTAACACATTTCACTTTATTGATACATGAGTGGTATAAAACACAAATGAACCATCAATTGGACAGTATAAATGTAATTATGCTTGCTAACACATGAAAACACACAAATAGGGGGTCCAGGGGTTAAAATGCAGAATTTCTGTGTATGTTGTTCATCAAGGTTATAGATGATTTGTATGAAGTCCTTTTATTTAAAAAAACAAAAACAAAAAAAAACAGCACAATCAAAACATACAAACATATTTTTTGAAGCTTCACATTTCATCAAAAGTAAGCCAAAGCTCCCATGACTTTCTAACCAGTGACAACACTACAGATGCAACCAGGAGAGAGGTGTTGGTTCAGATGATAGAAATGTTACACTTACTGACTGTAACTGGTCTATCGTGCATACACAAATAAAACTGTCTTATATATATTTTTTTAATGTTGACAATATCTACTTGGAACACATGGACATTAAAGAGGTTATATTATGCTAATTTTCAGGCTCATACTAGGAATTTGTTGTTCCTAGTAGAATAGGTTTGCAAACTTTAATTTTCAAAAAAACACATTATTTTTCTCGTATGGTGCATTGCTGCAGCAACCCTTTTCACACTGTGTTTTAAGCGCGACATTTCAGCTACAGAGTGAGACATCTCGCCTCTGTTCAATCTTTGGTCAGAGTTGCACATGCCCATTACTTAACTGGCAGGATGAAGCCAATCAGAAGCAGAGTAGGGCATGTCATGCCGAGCAAGGTAGTGTGATCTAAAATAACGCTGCTACAGCAGTAGCAACTGTATGTCTGTTGACTGACTGGGGTGTATATATCTTATAATATATATATATAAAAATATATATTTATATAACCCCTGTTACATAGTGACGTACATAAATTACTGAAGTAAAAGCTCGACTTCAAACCAGGTGTTTCAGGCAGTGCAGGAGCAGTGTTTACTGTGGAAGAGAGTAACTCCCTTTGGAGTGGACTTTGGGCTTTTTCACTTTGGAGACCTTTTACATACACAAAAATGCTTCATAACACAATAAAGGAATGGGGAAAAAACCCAAAAGTATAATATGACCTCTTACCAGGTCTCACCCAAATCTTTTCTGTCAAGACATACACGTCTTGACAGAAAAGGATTTTTTTGTGTGTCATTGACTTATCTGGGAGCTCTTGTGCTGAATTTGTGAAACTGGATTACTTTCAAGAAAGCAATAATTTTGATTTATCTTACTTGTGAGAGCATTACTGTCCAGATTATGTGATTGTGCCATTTTACAAAGAGAGTAGGAAGCTTGTAGACAGCTTACAGATCAGTGACGTCGTCCTCAGACCAGTCCAGCTGTTGCATCACTGCTGGGAGTGCTGGATTAAGTTCTTCTCTCTGGTGCGCAGTAGCTGGAGACCAATCACCACCTTTATAATCAGAGGTAGCACTGGGTGACTGTATCGGCTCTTTAGCTTGGAAGTGGTCTAATGACGGGCAAATAGACTCTGTTTCTACATTCCACCCGTAGCCAACATAAGCTGGAGGGAATTCAGTTTTGGCACCATCTCCGTCAGCGGTGTCTGTGCCCAGAGAGTGAGTCCAAGAGGGAGGTGGAGGTGTGAAAAGACCTCCTGTTAGAAGCTGTCCATGATGAAGGGCATTGTCAATGCTGCGTCTGAGGTTGATAGGAGACGGTGGCCGCATGTCGAATTCTATAAGTGAAAGAACACATTCGCGTTCACCAATTTTCTGCCACAGCAGTGCGGCCTGAGAGTCGGAGCAGCTGATGCTAAAAGGATCAGGCTTGTATTCTAGAATAGTGTCGGATGTTGGCTCATCATACGGACACATGATGTTGTTGTTGCTGAAACCTGTTTTAGACAGGTTACACATTGCCCAGTTTCTTGGCATCAGGTCCTCCCAGGTTTTCTCTGATTTTCTGAGCGGCCCTTTCTGTATGCGGGCCAAGACCCTGCGCCACAAGCTTGTCTCCTCCATCCCTTTAAACAGCTCACTTCTGCTCTGCCCTAGATCGCCCCTTGAAAAACCTCTAGATGGCATCCAGAAGATCCAGGAGCCCAGGACAAGCAGAGAGAATCCCCAAGCTAACTCAAGTATTCTTGCCCAAAACTGACTGAGCCACCAGCCCCAACCAAAGCGCCTCCAGTTCCCCAGCAGCCCATAAAGCCAGAGGAGACTATACATCTGAAGGCTGCAGCAGAGGACCCCGAGGAAGGCGCACACTGCTGTTACTCGCTTTGCACACTTTTCAATCCTCTGTGAGGGAGCCCACTGAGGTACAGACGACCCGAGGAAGGGATGTAGGTTAGAACAAGTCTTAGGGAGGATTCCCATGCAGAACGGGAGACCCCAGCAGAGAGAGAGGGTCTGTAGCAACAGAGGGAGAGCAGGAGAGAAAGTTTGAGAGAAAAGGTCTGCTACAACTAATGGGGTGCAGTGTAAAACAGCCAGCCCTCCAACCAACCACGTGTGCTGCAGCTTCAGTGGGAATAGCAATAAATTGAACTCTCTGAGTGCGACCAGAGCGACGGCAACCTGCGCCCACAGAAGGAGCTGCATGGGAACATTATGGAGTGCTGCCAGAGTAGCACGAGACAGGATCTGACGAGTCCCATAAGGATCGAGTAGAAGGAGGACGGCGCGTAGAGTACCACTCAGGATCAGAAGACCATTCGCCAGACTCAGGGCGTCACAGAAAGGACGAGGAAGAGTGCATGCACAGGCCATTCCCACAACTGCCAGGACGGCCAACAAGATGAAAAGGCCGGCAGATCCAAAGACATGAAGTTCCCAGGCAAATGCCAGAGTGCGCCTCATGTCGTCCCAGAGCAGATTGGTGCCGTTAAAGTTTGGAAAAACACAAGGACTGAGTCCGAGCACACAGGGGCCTCCGGGTCCTGACTGGTTCTGGTCTGAAGTAAACACATTGGTTGGGAGGGACAGTTTCAGCCTGTCTTGACCTGAGAGACAAAAAGAGGGAGAAAGAGGAAAGTTTTATTATTAATGCAAGGGATGTCAATGACGATGACGCTTTGTAGAGAGTGTTCCCATATTATATTTGATTTTGCAGGAATTAAGAACTGACAATATTTTGTATTTGACATCTGTTTTGACTTTCATCGCATGCTCACTTACCATCCAGAAGATCATCATTTACTGTGGATGCATGACTCTCTTTGAACTGTTCTTCAGACGTGATGTGGCCGAGAGCTTCCTCTGAGATAATGTACACACTGGACTGAGTATGTCCTGTAATTGAAGTATTAGCTCTGTCAGCTCCTTGGCCCTGAGCCCCTGAGTGGTGTAGAGTAAGTGCTGGTGTTGTAGACCCGGAGCGCGTTTCACTGCCAGCTCTCCGCGATGCTTTACTGTCAACACTCTGTCCGCTGCCCTCCACAGAGTCACTGCTGCTCACAGAATGGAAGATTAATTCACTGGACAAGCTGTCCGGGGCATTGTTGTTTCTGCCTATGCGTCGAGTCAGTCGGACTGAATCAGAGCTGTCCAGTGAATGCAAAGTCTGAATGAGGCTTCCAAGTGAAGACAGACACACAATGAGGAGAAAAGATGAACGCCCCATTTTTGCTGAGATCGGAACACCTGTAACAAAGAAAGAAAAGAATAGTTGAAATATGTCTCCACGTACTAAAGGTCTAGTGTGTAGCATTTAAGGGTAGGGTCAGGTACTGTTCACATTTTAACCAATACTGACACTGGGACCAGTACCGGTACTGTCACATAGGCTTCTTTTTTTAGTGTACTCAAGAGCAGATTTGGATGGAATTTTGATAATATTTTATTCCATTTCTGCCCAATAAACCTCTGCATGCATCAGACTGACACGGACTACACAAACTTTATGTCGAGTCACACAAATTATCTGATGATTTATCTTGCGTTCAGATCCTATAAGAGACAATAACTCCCCGGTGTAATCCCATGTGTTAGCACGCTCAACGACACCTGTGGAGGGTTTGTCTGAGCAAATATACAACACTGCTTGGCAGGAACATGGCACAGCTTGAGTCGGTCTGATCTGTAAATGACCTTTGGGTCACAAATGTCAAGCTGCCCCTTTAAATGATACACGTGATATGAACATGGATTGTAAATTACTAAAAAAAAAACACAATAGAACACAGGTATTATGCATGATAATGTTAGCATTGCGCAAACATTTTTCACAGGTGACCTGATCTCCCAGTTGCCACCTCAGCTGATAAATTAGATGATAAATTATGTTTTTTCTGTTTATATTTATTTTAACTCTGCTTGAAACATCCTAGATTTAAAAATGCCTTATTAAAAAGTTCACTCTTCAAACATTAACAGTCATATTACAAGACTGTCAAAATATCCCATTGCTGAAACAATCTCTCCCATAACATTAACCAAAGATATAAAAAATGCTCCATAAAGCCAGATTTACCTGTGATTCCTTGCGCTCTGCTTCCTTTCAGTGCATCATGGGCAGCACTCTGTCTGTATCTGCAGCACAAGCATGAGTAACATCTGACTTCTGATGTAGCTACAGGAGGCTCATCACAGCAAAGGGTTGAACACAGTGGATTTACAGTACTGACATGCTCACAGCCATCTAGCCTTTGGAGCTGACGTCTTATTCCTATTACTGCACCGGCTGGTTACTTGGCAGCCACCCATCTTTTATTTCACCTGCAGAAACAAACCACAACTTCAGGGGAAAACTCTGAAAATGTTTTGAATAAACACCATCCAGGCTTTTGCGCTCGCATGTAGATTTTAAAAAAGAAGAAAAGAAAAGTGTTAAAAATAGGCTATTAATCAAATCCCACAAGCCTCGCCAGCTTGTTTCTACAACAGTTGTGTTAAGGTTAAGGTTAAGTCCCTTCGCTAAAGGATTACATTAAGATTCTTACAGTAGTCACATGAAGTGATAATGTGAAGCCAACTAGGCACGAGCGCTGTAGTACTCTTTCATGCCAACTCACCATGTTATCGCTTTAAAAAAAAGCATGAGGGTATGTGCCATACATGACATCACACATGGACAGTAGACGATGAGCATGCTGTAAAATATCCAAACGTGTCTTTTTGTATGATCCTTATCTCAAGATTTATTCTCTACCAAAATTATTTATGAATCAAATATTAACATACATGTATGACTCCCACCACCACCTCCAGCAGAGAGCCCTCACAGAATCCCAGTGTGCAGTGAGTGTGGGAATTAACTCTTCCCTCTCCAGTGTGCAGAGGGCATAGCCTATGCAGGCAGCACATCTGTGCTGGTCCACCTTAAGATGGGCGAGAGGCAGTTTGTTGTGGGGAGAACAGGGGGAGGCCCTCAGCAGCACATGCCTGGCTCTTTAAGGCAGACTGGGGAAGTTAGGTTTTGTTAAAGGTACATGCATTCAAATGTGAAGCAGCCACCAGCAAGAACATCCTGGAGAGCATTTGAACACCGCTTCAGCTCATAAAGTATATCTGTTAATTTTAAATGATCGAGCCTGGAGAGTCAGACAAAATAAGATCCATTTACTGACTTTTTACTGAGCTTTGAACCACATCCTACATGTATTGTGACCTACAGAGATCACCATGAGGCCAATAAACAACCAAAGTGAGCAATAAATAGATAGATAAATAAATGAGGTGTACATTTGGATTTCTTCTTCTTCTAGAGAATATCATGAATGGTGTTCAATCAGATCTTAATCCATCTATTTGAATGCACAGGTTATATATGGGTGCAGATTTCTCATTTCTGTAATTTCCCCTCTCTGCTTTTCCAATTCCAGATAATAAAGAAAGTTATAGATATTTAAAATATATAGTTTATGTCGGCTGCAGGTAATGTTTCCAAAATAACCCAACATTTAAATTACATCTTGTTTACCCAGTGTTCATTTCACTCCACGATCATGCCTGTGTGTCTTGTGTACATGTCAGTTCACTGTTCATATCTCAGTGATAGAGCCCACATACATAACAGAGCTGCTGTGAGGATGGGAACTCGTGTTAACAGTGCAGCGCGGCAGGCCGGTCCCTGACAGCAAGCTGGAGTGGATTCGAGTTATTTTTGGGGCCTATACTTCCGTCATTTTATATCTCACTGGATAAACACAGTGGAGGGTCTTTTTTTCGGGCACCCGTGTGTAATACCGATCGTGTTTCAGCTGGATAATTAAATCAGTGCTTCGCTGGAGCTGGGGAACTTTGTTTTACCCCGAAGCCTGCCTGGATGTTGTCCCTCTGAAATAAGCAGACGTCAGACCTCGCCCGCTCGCCGCTGCTGTTAAATTTTTATCGCAATCTAATCACAGCATTGTTTTCGGGATTACACTGCCGCTACGTGCACTATGTAGTCAAGTGACTGGCATGCTGGTGGCTAGCTGTTAGACGTTTATCGGCTTTTTTAGTTTTAAACACCGTGCCTTGGCGGAAAGGAGAGGATTTCGTTTTATTTAAGGTAGCATGACAGGATCCAGAGCCATCGAGCTAGCTAGCTAGCATTAGCACAACGGTTAGCTAGCGTCTTGTTACCGCAGTGGGTGGACTGTGGCTTTAATGTTCGTCGCCCGACGAGCGAAATGTGTGGCTAACTTGCATAATTTACAGTAGACATCACATTTGTGTCCAACGGTGTTATATACAGTCAGCGGTTACTAGCTAACATATGGGCTGTGGCAACACAGTGTCTTGCTAACTTGAAGCTAGCATGCTAACCACGTAGACACTATTAGTAGACAATACTTAAAGTCAGCAAACATATTGTCGGTTTCTTGAAACATTTGACCAAAACTGTCTTAGCAATGAGTTATATGTGACTATAATGTGAAAGTTAGCTGCCTGAAAAAAGTTGATGAAGCCTAGCACATTCATTGTGTTACGAGCCAAAATGCACTTTGTCCTGTGTGCTTACAATGTTGTTCCACCTTCCCTCTATTCAGTCAGCAAGGGTTTAAATTACAATATTTAGCTAATATAACCACAGATGACAGAGAAAACGAATGTCCCCTCTTTATTATATTAATCATTGTACATGCTTGTGCTTTCACTGCCCTGCATTGTAAATGTGATGTCTGAAAATGTCTTCTCTTGGGCCCAGGTCATTTGAGGATGAATGAGCAGGAGAGTGGGGTGGTCTCCTTTGATGAGTATGTGCGGCAGAAAGCCCGCACTGTACCTCAGCACAGGATGAAGGAGTTCCTGGAGTCCCTCGCTAAGGGCCCAGAGGTGCTGCAGGAGTTCAGCCAGCAGGGAGGGGCAGTGGCCACCACCACAGCCATGGTGTACCAGCAGCAGGGCACCAACTGCATCTACACAGACAGCACTGAGGTGGCTGGCTCCCTCCTGGAGCTGGCTTGTCCGGTAAGAACAGGTTCCTATTGATCCCTTACTCCCCCCCCCTTTTTTTCCCCTCTCTTTTTATTTAGTCTTTGCATGATATTAATGATGCGATTAAATGTCAGGCAATCTGCTGTACTTCCTATATATGTTTTATGGCAGGTACAGGTGACCTCGTCAGACATTTCACCTCATATGTCTGTGCATCAAGAGTCAGAACAGCAGCTTCAAGTGCAGGTTAGTTTATACTCTGGGTAGACTGATTATCGGCCGTGGCCAATCATCGGGGCCGATACTCAGTATTTTTCGATTGTTGGTAACAGTAATTTCTCTGTCAGATTGCTGATAAAATAACTAATCAAAAAATTTGCTACTTTGGTTCATCCACTTACACAATGTCTCGCCTACAACAACAGGGACTAAGCAGTGATGGTAGAAGGCCAGCTTAGGTGTCAGCCAAAGATTCCAACAGGTTGCCGTAGTAGTAAAAAAACAACTATCACTAAGCAACATTTAACTCTTTCAACGTCTATTTCTGTTACTACCATATCACACTGTTGACATTCTTCTGAGTACGGCAAATCAGGCCTTCTCCCATAGTAGACTGTTGTGCTACAGCCTCAGGAAGGGTCGCACTAGAATCGTGCTTGCGCAGTGCAGAACTTTTTGCTTTGCCATCCCTTCAACCATTGCTGCATAGAGTCCCTAATATCTGATTGGTAACACATCACAATTAATAGCCTATAAACACTGAATAATCTGAAATATGAATATTGGTCCCAAATATCAGTTTTCGGTCTCCTTGATTGTAATAATCGGTATTGGCCATATTGGTTGACCCCTAGTTTATATGTCAATGTCAGGCATAGTTTAAGTTTAAATTGCACAAGAATCACTGCCAGAACTCACTTCACTCATCAATTAT
Source organism: Lagodon rhomboides (assembly GCA_039737535.1). Taxonomy (NCBI): domain Eukaryota; kingdom Metazoa; phylum Chordata; class Actinopteri; order Spariformes; family Sparidae; genus Lagodon; species Lagodon rhomboides. Next base: position 19,548,964 of record CM077785.1, on the reverse strand, counting down.
TAGCTAGCTTGCTGGTTGCTAGACATAGAAAGATGGGCATTCAGGTTTAGTTTAGGATGCATTGGATGTGTTGAGGCGTAAACCGGGTCATCTCCAACATTTGAGTAGCCGTCTACTCTAGATTTCTCGAGATATGGTACAACCTTTTCCAAAATGCATTTAGGAAACATGTTAATACCAAAAATCCTAAATGTCTTCCGAACCTGACATCAGGTACAATTTCAGACCTAGGAAGTTTGTATAATGAGGCCCCTGCTCTGTATTTACTTTTCATTCTCTTCTTCTGTGCCAGGTTCAGATTGAGGAGCAGCATGGCCAAGCAGTTGGGCAGGTTCTTCAGGTGGCCTCCCCCTCTCAGCAGGACCTGCAGGGAATCTCAGCAGCCCAGCTTGTCCAGCAGGGAGAGCTCACAGAGGAGCAGCAGCAGCAGGTACGGGATTTATTTAAACAGTTAAACATATCGAGTGCAGCTATGTGACGCGCTGTTGTTAGTTTGTAACTGTCGGCTGTGCTCCACAGATTCAGGCGCAGTTGGTTGCAGCTGTAGCTGGAGGTCAACAGATCCAGTTGTCAAGTGGCCAACAAATTCAGTTACAAGGAACGCAGCATATTCAGCTGCCAGGGGGCCAGCAAATTCAACTCCAGGCTGGCCAACAGATTCAGCTACAAGGCGGCCAACAGATTCAGCTACAAGGTGGCCAACAGATTCAACAAATCCAACTACAGGGTGGCCAGCAGATTCAACTACAGGGTGGCCAACAGATTCAACTACAGGGTGGCCAACAGATTCAACAAATCCAACTACAGGGTGGCCAGCACATTCAACTACAGGGTGGCCAGCACATTCAACTACAGGGTGGCCAGCAGATTCAACTACAGGGTGGCCAGCAGATTCAACTACCAGGGGGCCAACAGATCCAGATTCAGACCATAGAGGCCATGTCTCCACAGCAACAGGACTCTCTCAGGGAGGCAGAGAGGAGGTCCGGCACTGTCTCAACTGTTCTCCAACCTGCCAAGAAGCGTAAGGTGGATGTCCCTCTAGCTGTGTCTTATGCCGTTCCACAGGGCCAGCAGGTGGCCACAGTTCTAGCCATCCCTCAAGGGCAGCAGCAAAGCTACGTGTCCCTACGACCAGATTTGCTCACTGTTGACAGCGCTCAACTGTACAGTACAACAGGAACTATCACAGGTCCCACAGGTGAGACTTGGACCATCCCTGTGTACTCCACTCCACAGCAGCAGGGCGTAACTCACATTGCCATACCACAGGAGACATACAGCACAGTGCAGGTTACCACGGCCAATGGTAAGGACAGACTGTCCCCCAGCTCCTCGTCAAGATCTGTAGACGTGCAGTCAGCCTCTGCTGGGACACAGGAGGAAATAGTACAGACGCTGTTCCCAGCGCAGTTCATGAACGGGAACATTCACATCCCTGTGGCGGTGCAAACTGTAGGAGGGACTTACAACACCACACAGTCTGTACACATATGGGACCCAAATCAACAGCAGGGCCAAGGAGAAGAGGGACAAGAACAGCAGCTCCATCTGCAGGTTCGACTTGACTTTTCCTTATAGCCATACAGTAGAATTAGATCAGTATGTTAAGTGCTGAACTTGTCCCATGCTTTGTACCCTGTTTCTCCATAGTTCATTTTATAAAATGGATAAACAATTAATCTTAAAGAGATTAATGAGAATACATTGATGAGAAAAATTGGAGCAGACATTCATCCTGTATAGTCAAGAAGAAGAAGAATACCTGAAATTCACCAATTTCTACCAAATCTTCTAATAGTGATTGAAAACATGCAAATACATCTTAGTGTTAGAGCTGGTGGAACTTTCTGTTTGTTTGTTTTTCCCTGTCTTTAAAAATCACACATGAATGATCACTACTGAATTATACCCTTATCTAGCTGCATTATCATCATTTAATTAATATGCATTTTATCCTCCCTTCCCTCTTTCCAAGAAAGCATAACTTTTTATTTTTCTCTTGTGCAGGGTCACATAGATACGGAGGCTCATGCTGAACCTCCCGCAGAGATTCTGGTTCCTGTCTGTCTGAAGCCGGAGGAAGGCCTTGAGGTCTGGCGCCTTTGGGCGCAGCGAAAAAATGCTGAGATGAATAAGCAGGAAAAGACAAAGCTGGCACCAATAGGACGTAAGTCAACGAATAGATGTTTGAACCAAAGTTGTTATGGTTAATAAAAACTAAACTTAAAATTCAAACTTGGTGTGATTCCTGGTGTTAGCTTTTTATGTAGTAACATTGACTAACTTTTATTGTACCTGAAACGAAGAAATAAGCAAGTAAACTTTATAGCACTAATAGTATTTCTCTCATCTCTCTGTGGCTGTGTCCAGGTCGTCAGCCGCTGCGTTTTCAAGAAGACTTGTTGTCCAGCGCCGTAGCCGAGCTGAATTTGGGTCTTGCCCTGATGACGCAGGAGGCACGAGGATCGGAGGAGGAACAATTTGCATCCGATGTTCTATATTATGTTTTCTTGTGTATACAAAAGGTCAGTATCCCCATCCTTTAACTGTGTACCATGCCAAAAGGCTTTAAGCTTCCAAGTTACTGTAAGCATTAACATATATGTTTCTTTTTTTAGTATCTCTGTGAAAACGGACGTGTGGATGATATTTTCTCTGATCCGTATTACACACGTTTTTGTGAGTGTTTACACAAAATCCTGGAGGGTTGGAAACCCAGTGTCCATCCTTTAGGTAAGAAGTGATCAACATTTACAGTTGAATGTACCTGTGTTATTAAAAAAAACGTAACGCATGCTGTGCTGTCATCCTAGGTTATGTCATTCCAAGTCACGTGACAGAGGAGATGCTGTGGGAGTGTAAACAGCTTGGTGCACATTCACCATCCACATTGCTCACAACTCTAATGTATTTCAACACTAAGTGAGTAACCACTTCTCAGGATGACCTGAATCTGTTCTCCTCAGTGACAACATATTTGAGATATATATTAAATGTGTCTTGTATCTTTTATCACAGGCATTTCCGCCTGATGACACCTGAACAGCACCTGAAAGTAGCTTTCACAAAGGTCCTGAGGCACACGAGGAAGAACCCCGCGAATGCCAAGGACAAAGCCACCAGTATACGCCTTCTTAAAGGACAAGGTGCACACGGCGGACAGAAAGGTGCTCAATTCATTTGGTCACACCACATGACTTTTGAAGTCATCAGATAGTTGTTGTGTTCACACAACAACCAAGCAGTCCGAGTTGTTTGTGCACTGATTTACAGCCCAAGGAATAAAAAAAAAAAGAATATGTGCGAGAAAACGTATTAGGATGCACAGCAAGGATTATTTTTGCACTGAAAATGTTTAACTGTGTGACGTCTGTTTCAGGAAATGATGAAATGTTTGAAGAGCAGATCGAGGATCCTGAAAATCCTCTCCGCTGCCCCATCAAACTTTATGACTTTTATCTCTTCAAATGGTGAGTTACACTCCATCACATAAATCCTAGGGTATTAATTCCATTCTTCTATTAAATTTGACATTGAATTCTACTGTATATGTGTTATTAAAACATATAGGATATAATTAATACAGTGTTTGCTCAACCAAACAAACCCTTCTGTTCTCATTCCTTTGAGGGTCATTATAACTGATCATAATTGTGTGATACCTTGATATTTTCTGAGGTTATTGTACAGTGAGCTCTCATACCATTGCAACCCTAATACATCTTGTGTAATTGGATAATTCTTCTTCTGACATAACTTATTTTTCCTTCTCCAGCCCTCAGAGCGTTAAGGGACGCAATGATGCGTATTACATGACTCCGGAGCCCGTCGTCGCGCCCAACAGCCCGATGTGGTACTCATCTCAGCCCCTCACGTGTCAGCAGGTGGAGCACATGCTGACCCGCATCATCGTGGTCCGAGAGATTCAGGAGATCATCGGCGCAGGTCCAGACAACATGAGCTAAAGTGAGAGGACTGACTGGACCGATGGGAACTGGTTCTGTTGACTATGCAGTATCCATCCGGACTCTAAAAACCTCAATGACCATCTCAAATCAAATGAAACAACTTCTGAAACAATCATCATCATCTCACTCTGAGGAGTGTATCATTACAGCAAAGATTTTCTTCTCTTCTTACATTTTCTGTTTTCATCTGATGTGGTGGGCTGTTCTTCTCTTCTCTTGACTACCTTTGTAAGCCATTGCCTCTGTGACCTGAATTGGACTGTAGGGGAGGCTTTAGTCTCACCACTGCTGGACTGTGATTGACCTGCTGGGCTGCAGCTCACCACAGGTGGTAGATATTCCTGTCAGTCGTATCAATATATGAGGATATTTAACCCTTCTCTACTTAACCTCACAGACCTTTAACCACCTCTTACTTCTCTTCAGGCCAGAGAGTCCCATTATGATACGTCACATCTTACTGGACAATTACAGGGACCACTTCCCACCACTTTGTTTTGTATACTGACTGCATTTTGGATCATTTATCGATTTGTTCAAAGCTGAAGAACTTGTGCCTGTTTTTCAAAAACGACGTCATAATTTATGCTTGTGGATCAACGAGTGAGCCGAACCTCAGATATTCACAAGGTCAAGTGCTATATTGTAGTCGTTCAGGAGATTGGAAACATATTTCTCAGGTCAAAGCTAGTGATTGAAACACCCATCAAGGATATTTGCCAACATATTCCTGTATGTATAGTAGGTTATTAAACAGGATCTGCAGATCGAAACGTCTTTGTTCAGCTAACACAATATTAATCCTTGTATCAAAAGTCATGTCAAGCAATTCAAAAATGACAAGTATTTAACCTGTGTTGTCTGTGGAAATGTTGACATTTGAAATGAGGATTAGTTGTGGGCCTTCTTAAATTGATTTGTGTCACCAACCGCATCCATTAGCCTAGTGGTGCCTCCCTTGAAATGACATGTACATTTGATTTGAACCGCATTGAAAGAAATAGTTGTGATAAAGTTCTGCTTCTTTTGTTTATTACTAAAATGAGTTGTATAGCACTGTACAGTCATTTCCCACACAGTCTCTTCTGTTTCATCATTTTGCAAAACCTCACAAGTCACCTTTATATAACTTGAATTTAACTCAAATCGTACACGTTACGGACCAACCGATCCTCAACCTTTTGGGCCAATGCCAATATTGGAGAGTAAAAACCGGCAATAACAATATCAGCCGATGTACACACATTTTTGCAATAATCCCTCATGTTAGCATGTCGGCATTAGCATCTTTTTCTACATTATGTTCTGTAAAATGGAAATGTTCATATCAGTGCATATCAGGCGACTCATACACTTATACTGGTATATCTGTGATATTCTAATATCGGCTGATAATATCTGATATATTGGTTGGACCTGCACTTTTCCCTCATGTAGCATTCTAAACTCCTTCACAAACTGAAGAAATTAACAAAAGAAGATGTGATTTTCAGTCCTTTTTATTAGGAGGAGTTAACTGCAGTCTGTTCAATGTTTGTGAGAAGTATTTCGGCAGGGGGCATGACACGCTGATGTCTGCTTGACTGCTTCCTGGCAGTGTGAGCTGTTGAGAGAGCAGATGAAGTGGAAGATACCGGATCTTGCTCTGTTCCAGGCCAAGCTTTCCCAGGACACGATCTGGTAATTTCTGTGCGGCAGAATGAAGAAATTGGTGGTTTAATTCATAAAACAGAAACTGAGCTCTTGCAGAAATGCTGGTCCTTGTTTTTAGTGATCTACCCAAGTGCAAACAACCAGAACTCTATTTCCACTTTTGTTGATAAATTGAAGTAGATTTTTTTTTTTTTTTTTTAAAAGGGCACTGTTTGGGAAGCCTGTGCAGTAGGTTTGAGGATCAGTAACACCATGAGAGGTATATTCATACAGTAAGACACATAATGAAATTGTTTGACATGCGGGAGGGAGATGAAGTACAGTATGAGATGCTTGTTGGCTCAGGCAGTTAGGGTTAACTAACCCCCTAGTGTGACAGTTAACGTTACAATACATTTAAAAGGAACCTATTTGGAAAACAAAGAATCAAACCGACTGTTGAGTGGCGACTGTAACAGCATAAAATCACAAACTACAGCTAGTATCTGATCTGATGAATCCTGGTTTCAGGTGCACTACTTCAACTGTTAAATCAGTGTCTTAATCCCTGTTCGCGCGGGACTAGTGTCACCTCAGGCCCTGTAGTATTTAGTAGTAACTGTGGAGGACGTCTTTGATCTTAATCGTGATCGTCTTAATAGTGATAATTAGTCTGATGTGAATTGAGGTTATATTATTTTTTTCAACGTCTGTCAACCGAGCAAGAAAAAATTTGCTTGTAGCTTAATATGCTGAACAGTTGTACTTTGAGATCAGTTAATATTGACATTTAAATGGACTGACGACAGAGAAGATCTGGAGCAACAAAAGTTGTCAAGTACAGCCAAAAAACATCTGTTACTTGATGCTTGTAACCCGTGCAAAAAGTGGGCAAATCTCCTCCATGCCATATTAGAAACAACAGAATTATTCAGACACACTAAATTACAACAAATCAAAGATTCCAGCATGTTAACCAACCATCATCTAGTAGCACAATACATCGGCAGCGCAACAGAGACATCCAACTCAATAGACCTCCCCCAAATAAAAACATTCCAAGGGATAACACAAACACAGCACCCTAAGCAAAAGACACATTACAAATTGAAAAAGATTGGCAAACTAGTAGCTGGTTTTCAAGGCCTGTGCTTCTTATTTCACCATGTACCTATATTTTATACTTTACCTGGGGGGCTAGTTTGCTCCAGTGGGAATATTTGTGGTCACCTAGAAGGGGGCACCCGAGAGCAAATGCCATGTGAACCCTCATCTGGTGCTTCACTCCTGTGGACATGAGAGCAGACAAGTAGAACATGTGTCGACTCTTCTTAAAATCAAATTTAACAAAGTGATTTGTGAGTCTCACCAGTAAAAGGCTGGAGCTCCACAAGGCTGCAACCACTGCTGCTGTCCAGGACTCTGTACTTGGTCACTGCAGGATGGGCCTGCCGATGGGCGCGCACTTTGGTCACACCATCGCCTGCATCATTCATTTTGAAAATAGGACTTAGAGCCATCTGGAGTTAAAAAAAAAAAAAAAAAAAAGTTATGTGATTGGAGAAACTATACGAATAGTCTAATAATAACACCTAAATTAACAACTAAATACTGCAGCCTTAAAACCACAGAAGAAGAGACACCTTGTAGTGTGGCTGTGAGCCTGTGACCTCTCGCTCTATGATGGGAATGTCAATCACTCCTTCAGATGGAACAGGTACACCAACTGTGATGACCCTGAGGAGGAAAATTGAATACGTGGATATTAACTGCAGCATGTATTGTGACGACAAGGACGCACAAACTTCTTTTAACCCCATCGTCTTCTGTCCCTGTAGCATGTCTTACCAGTACTTTCTCTGAACTAGGTTGTTTCTGTGAAGGTTGAGTATGTGCTCCACTACTTCTTCCCTCCTGGCCAGCAGGAGAGCTCCGGCAGCTTCCTTCTCCAGTCCCTGACAGGGGAGCAGCTGAGAATACGTCTTCATCTTCATCCCATACATCATGTTAGAGAGAACAGGAAGCACTGAGGAGATGGACGTGACCCCAGAGTCATCTGAAAGACAGGCAACAGCAAATGTATTCATGCCATATCCAATAATGTTATTTCCTGCTGTAGTACTGCAGCCTACTACGAAGTTACTACCACTGGACTGAAGCCCTGCAAATAAATCAGCAGACTAATTTTATTGGCCAATATTTGTAAATCATCTGCACATTCAGTATGTTGGCGCTGTAAAAATAAAGTAAGGGCTGCCTTTTAAGACTCCTTTCAGTGTCCATTAACAAATACGGAAAAATGTCCATCACAATTCCCCACAGTCAAAGGTCCAACCAGGAGACTGAAAGACAAAGATATTCAATTTTCACTAAATCGAGTAAAGCTGAAATAGTTCAGTTCATGTTCATCAGCAACGATTTTAACAATCAATCAAATGTGTGGATTTTCTGCTTCTCTGTGTTGTCAAAAATATCAATACAACAATACTTTACTTATTTGAAACTGTTTCAATACTCATTTTCTGCAGTATCGGTACACCAGTGCCAGCTGCACTTTCTCACTCTCTTCATTCCAACAGCTATTCAAACACACTATTTCTTAAGATCTAATCTTAAGACAAAAATGTTTTCTTTTATAAAGGATGAAATTCAATGTTTACGAGAGTTTTTCTGCTGTTCTCTTCCTGTTATAGTCTTGTTATATATATATTTTTTACAATTACATTTTCATGTCCTCAATGTTGTTGAATATTTACCCATGGTATCGAAAAGCAGTATTTTCAAGGTATTGAATCGAGTTAGACATTTCAGTATTGTGACAACACAAGTTGAATATCTGTGTTGTAGACTGTTGGTTGGACAAACTAAGACATTTAGGTCTAGGAGCTTGTGATGGGCTTTTTCTTAAACATTTAACTGATCAATTTCATAAAAGTAAAATAGAAAGATCGATAAACATATTATTTAATAACAAAAGCTATCGTCAGATGTGGTCTTAAACCAAGAAATAAGGAAATTCTTCACATTGATGAAGCTAAATAAATAAAAACAACAACTTTATGTGAATCAACTAATTGATTAATCGTCTAATCATCTAAATAATGACCAAACATTAGGCCTAGTTAGTTTTACTAACATTATTCCACACATCCTTCTCTGTTTTACTGTTAACTCAAAATGGAATCAGTGTATATCTGTACTGTTGACTGTCTTCAGTCAGCTTGTCCTGTTGGTTTACCTCGGACAGGAACACCATAGGGTTTATTAATGACCACTACATCTTGATCCTGGTACAGCACGCTTCGGTGGAGGTGTTTGGCCAGCACGTTCGGATGGACTTTCTGCAGCTGCAGACTGAACCGTTTCAGCTCCGTCACCCTCTTCTGCTGAGCGGACACCGGAGGCTCTGCCGCCGCTTGCTTCTCCCTCTCCTGCTGGACCTTCCGGGCCAGATCGATGGCTCTCAGCCGGGGTTTCTCTCCAGTGTCAGTACCCGGAGCCTGTTTAGTTGCGGTGGACTGGCTCCTGCTGAGGGACGGTGCTGTCCCCGGAGCCCACCGGCAGTTTGTCCGTTGTGTGACCCGAGAGAAGACGGTGTTCAGGCCGGAGCTCCAGTCACTACAAACTAGTCTTCTACAGCTGTTCATTGTGGTGTGTCAGATAGTTCATAGCAACTCGGATATATAAACACAAACGGTAGAGGACGCATGGTCGCCATTAAACTACTTCCGGGCCGCACCTTTCAGAGTAATGTACGCGCTCCATTTTTCAACAGTTAAGGCGTCAAAATACAATAATCGAAATAATCTAAAGGTTTAATAGTGGTTTTGGTGAAACTTACACGCTTTTAGTCAAATAAGTGCCATTTTCGGTGGGTCTGTGGTTTATTAAACATGACACACAAAAAAACTTGCAAACATAACATTTTTGTCAAACATGCTCCGAAAATGACGCTTTCACAAACAATAAGGCAGATGAAATAAATCTGACCATCAAAAACCAGCTTTGTACAACAAAACAGAGGAACTATGTGTAGCAACAGCTTCCGGTGGTGGTGTGTCGTAGTTTCCTTTTACTGACAGTTGGTATGCTCGATTAGGTTACCGTCACTGCCCTATCTGTTGAAGCTACCGAATGTGATGCTGATTGGAAAACGCCGCCCGCCCGGTCGATGATGAGATAAAAACCGAGTATATCTTTGTCACTCCAAGTTCCTGTATGGTCGTATTTGTAAATAACACACCACATTGTATTTTACAGTCGATTTTTCTAAAAATGTGAGTTTTTATCTCTCACCGGGGTCCACAAATGATATTGCTCATGCATTGACTCGCAGGCGTCATTAAACCATACACGAAGAGGAGCTGGTGAGGACAAGAGGAGGGCAGCCTTTTAGTTTTTATGTATTTGCATGAAAAATAAACTCGCTGCAGACATGAAGATCACAGACAGCGTGTTACGAAGTTTCAGGGTTGCCAGAGTATATCGAGAAAATGCCGAGAAAGTCAACTGTGTGGACTTCAGCCCAGATGGCGAAAATGCAGTGTCGAGCAGCGACGATGACTGTATTGTGTTATATGACATGCGAGAGGGAAAGTAAGTGGCCAATATATAACATTATATATCTGTGTAGTTAACTTTATGACTAAACTCACACTGCTTTTATGCTTCACATGTGCGATAGAAATTAGCAATTTACACACTTTTTTAATATATTTGAATGATTTGATCCATATTAAGTGTTTATTAACACACAACACATTGTCGTTCATAGGAGGATCAAATGGTTAACAGGTTTGTCTTCTGTCCTTTGTTAGACATAAAAGGACCCTATTCAGCAAGAAGTATGGAGTAGACCTCATCCGCTACACACATGGAGATACACACACTGTGGTCTACAGCTCCAACAAGCAAGATGGTAATACTTCAGATCCACCAGTCAAACCCAAACAAGACATAAAATACCATTTTAATTGTATTTTTTAAACTGATATATATATAAATGTTGTCTTGTAGATACCATCCGATACCTGTCACTCACTGACAACAAGTTCATCAGGTATTTCCCAGGCCACACTGCAAGGTGAGTAAACGCACCCACATGGACCTGTGTAAAAAAAGCCTAAAAGTGAGCTATTTCCACCCAAGAAGCTATGAAGAGAACAAAACATACACAACCCCCTGTCAGGCGCTTGCTGGATTGTGAAACACCAACAAAGTTAATACTTTCTTATTCCCTAACAATTGTTTACTGGAGAGTATTTCAAGCCCAGTTGCCCTGTAATTAAATTAAATGACGAAGCTACAACGTGCTTAAGTTGAATTCCATCAAAATTGTCACAAAAGTACATTTTTACATCTTCATCTTTGATGTTAAGTAGGTGTTCTAATCCATCCATTATCCATACCTTATCTGATATCTTATCCTAATATGCGAATAGAAATATAAGAACAAATGTTTTCACATTTACAGTCAATGAAAGACAGAATATTTCTCTTTCACTGCAAGCCATTTGTCTTATCTGCTCTGTTTTGTCTTTTTAAACTTCATCTAAACTGATGCCGTTTTCCTTCATGGTTAAATTTAATCTGTTTAATGTGTCTCTCCTTTTTTTCTGTAGAGTCATTGCTCTCTCCATGTCACCAGTGGATGACACGTTCATCTCAGGCTCGTTGGATAAGACGATCCGGATCTGGGACCTGCGCTCTCAGAACTGTCAAGTGAGTAGTCTGTGAACAGGCTGGAAAATGACACTTCCTCTGCTCTCTGGAGGCAGCTAATCAAATGTGTAATTACAGGTACTGCTGTAACTGCTTTAGACCAGGACCTCCCAGGTTACTGCACGCCACTGTATCAGTAATTACCAAATCCCCTATTTTATGCTTTTTTTATAATAAACATTTGTGCTGTGTCCACTGGGTGTCACCAGACCTGCTTTTTGAACCACTTTGTCACAGGCCACCACGCAGAAGCTCAAACACAACACTGTAAAATATTATCCTACAAACAAACACTAAATTGAAAGAGAGATATTAAAATGAACATTGCATCATGCAAACACCAGACATTAAAGGTCCTATTTAATGTTCTTTTTACAGGGATGATTTTGGGTGTGTACCAGAAAATTGTTCTATACGTTAAAAATCTCTCTGGAACTTCTGTGTTGTGTTGGAAGTTAGTTGTTAGTTTATGTTAACGGACTCCATATCTAAACTAACATCAGCTACTGTTATTTATTGTTAGCAGAGCGGAGAGAGGCACTGAGACAAGGCACTATGCATAAAGTCACATTCTTTCACAAATAAATCAACAGTCCAGCAGCGTTAAACAACTTGAACAAATCATCCACAGGCGTGTATCGACAACAGAGAGAAACATGCGAAGGTCTCATTTTTCATGTCACGTTATAATCCGTTCATAAATGGCCAATAAAAAAGTGATTAATACATGTAAATTGCTCCAATTTTTTACATAGAGCCCCTTTAAAACCATTTTAGTGTCTGTCTCTTTAAGGCCCGCTGTCTGATTGGACAGCTCTCACAGGCCTGAGCACAAACCCACCACAGGATGCATTCATATTTTATGTGGATACAGCATTTGATGCTTTCACAGTATTCATATAGCACATAGACCTGCTTTTTAATCCAAAAAGACATGACAGTCTCACTTTTTACAATATGAGACCTTTAATTTGGAAGGCTAAAATATGGCGGTTAAGTCCAGACTTCCTGTTGCAACTTGTCACTCTTTCTCTTTGGATTTATGTGTGTGTTTTTGTGTTTCAGGGTTTGACTAATCCTCTGGGGAAGCCTGTGTGTTCCTTTGACCCTGAGGGGCTGATATTTGCTGCAGGCGTGGAATCACAAGCCATTAAATTATACGACCTCCGTGCTTTTGACAAGGTAAAATGCAAATTGGTGTGTGCACTTGTATTCATGGCAGAGTCGACCTTGTTGCACCTGCTTTAGTGTTTTCTCTCTTATACTGGATCTATAATGTATTTAATCTTTTTGTGAATAGGGCCCCTTTGCCTCCTTCGAGATGAGGTTTAATCGCGTCTGTGACTGGACTGGACTCAAATTCAGCAACGACGGCAAACAGATTCTCATCACCACCAATGGAGGGATGATTCGCGTCCTGAATGCTTTCAACGGATCGGTGCTGCACACATTTTCTGTAAGAGACAAACACATCGTCCAAAGCCTGCTGAATTTCATCCGTCTGTGTATTTGTGTAATCACTTGAAGGTGTTTCTTGTCTTTGCTGATTTTAAGGGCTACAACAACAGTAAAGGGATCTCCCTGGAGGCCTGCTTCACTCCCGACTCACAGTTTGTCATGATAGGTGAGCCTATTAGACGTCTGTTTTATAGTTTTGTTTCCACCTGTAAGACCTGTGTTAAAATATGTCCTGTTGTGCAGGCTCAGAGGACGGGAGAGTCCACGTTTGGAGCACTGAGAGTGGGATGAAGGTGGCTGTGCTGGACGGGAAACATCCAGGACCCATCAACACTCTGCAGTTTAACCCCAGATACATGACGTTTGCCAGTGCCTGCACCAACATGGTGAGAACAGACCTATCACACCGATTTCTCATGTGTAGTCAGTCCTATTGGACAAACTGCTCTCAACAGAGTGCTCATTCATAATTTCTTCTTCACTTAACAGACGTTTTGGCTCCCGTGTGTTGACGACTCGTAGAGGGATGTTGCCGAAGTGAGTGAAACACAGCACAATCGTGCAGTGATGTTGGTCCCTTCAAGTGTTCGCCTGCCTGTCTTGCCCTCATGAGAACCTCATTGAACCAGTAGTTCATGTTTTTTTATACATCCCTTACCTTCAGTGTTTTTAAACACAAGTGTTGATGCAGCTGTGAAAGCACACATACCTCCTGTTAAAAGTGTCTTTTTTATGGATTTAAGGTACATTACATTCTGTTAATGTTTTTACCCTGTATCTTAATATTTCATGTTTCATTCGACTGATTAATAATCAGTGTTTTTACTGTGTAAATATTTAATAATAAACGTTTTTTAGACATCTTTTTTAAATCCTTACACCCTTTTTGATATCATACATCAGGTAAATCTTGATATGCAGCGCAAGGTCTTGGATGCCTCCATGACAGCGATAGTTGTGGCCAGAGGCATTAAGACATCTCGAGAACGCCTTGAAGGAATTTCTTCCAATATGGCCGAAATGGCCACTTTTTCAGATGTCACTGTGACCTCACAAAACACATTTTTGTTATTTCTCAACAATCAAATAATGACATCAAAAATGTTATCAAATGTCTAATAAGATAAAATTATGAAGTGATGATTTTATATCCAAAAGGTCCAAATGCAGCTTTACTGTGACATCATGATATTCTGTAAAAAATGTTCTGGCCATTATTCAACTCTGTAGCTCAGGAGCAGCAACTTGACTGGTGCCTACAGGCATGAAACCACAGGGAGATCATTTTATTTATTTATTTTTTACTTATCATTTCGTGTTTACAAGTTGACTTTTTCATCGCTTTTCCTTCCAACCGTCCAAAACCCAAAATACATTTAGTTTACTATGACATAAGATGAAGAAAAGCAGCACATCCTCATAACTGAGAAACTAAATATGTAAAGTGACTGTTTGAAAAGTGATTGATAATAATAATAATAGATAGATAGATAGATAGATAGATAGATAGATAGATAGATAGATAGAGAATTTATTATAAAAGTAGTTGTAGATTATTTTATGTCAGTCAATTTGAGTGATTGTTTCAGCTTTATACGATGATAAAATAACAGCATGTACATCTCAAAACATAAACAACAAAAATAATGATATTAATGATCAATAACTTTATTTACATAGCACCTTTTAAAACAGAATTTTAAGAAGTGCTTTGACAGATAAAGTAAAAGCAGGAAACTCAGGAAGACAACAAAGCAGAATAAACGCTACGGAAGTCAAGCTAAACACAAGGGAGACCAGATTAAGGAAAAGTTAAAACAAGAAGGCAAAAATACACAAACAATTAAGAAGACAATCAAGAAGACAAAATCACATGAGAGCAATATGAATAAAAATAAGAAAATAAATATATAATACATAGTAGTATATAGGTAGTGAAAAGAATAAACTAAGAAACAAAACTTGTTTCACAAATGACTAGTCTTCTTGTTTGTTGTAGACACAAAACCAACAAGTTTCAGTAAAAGCTGTAATCAACACTTATGATGGTTTCCAGCTGAATGCATTTGCAGCTTTATACAGCACTAATAAATGGGACACATTTGCCTAATAAATTTGCATTTTTACAACTTCTTGAATACAAACTGACACTAGTCTTTTATTCCACGTGAATAAGTGGAGCCGTAAACACATTGAATAATACAGAGTCTTTATAAATGTGTCTTTTTTCGATAATTACAGGATTAGTGTATCGGTGGTTTTCACAACAATGAAGCTTACACGAGCTCACTTAGCAGAAGCACACACACAAGTTGACTCCGTCTGTAAACCAATCTGTGAACACACACATGAGAGCGTGAGAGGAACGCAGGCGGTTTTAATCAAATTGATGAATGGGTGTTTGTCCTTTTTTTCACTGTGCACATAAAGTGTGTCTTCCTGAAGTCGAGGAGGGGGGTGAGGGGGATCTTTTGAATAATGTATAGATGCTTGGGTTGTGTACTCACCACTGAATGAATAATGGATGATCCCATCACAGGTAACCTCACAGGTACACACTTATCTTTCTCTCACCTCCCTCTGTGCATGCGTGCGTGTGTGTGTGTGTGTGTGTGCACTGAAGATGTGTGGAAGGAGAGATGGAGGAATAAAGGATGATAGTCTAAGCAGCTGGCACTCACACTTGCTAAATAAACACTTTTCTCACCCTTTCTCAGTCCCCTCTGCTGTGAAGTGTGCTGATGAGTTTGTTTTTGTCAGTGAGCAGTAATGGATCCATCAGGACTGACTGACCAGCAGCCATTTGGAGCTCTTTACATCGCATGTTGCCATAAAAAGGGGTTTACATCTCGCTGTAAGACCCCGCATATTCTCATATTTCTATAATATACAGATGTTCCTGCCCCATTCCTTCTTTTTCATTAACTATTAAAGGTAACTTTGCTGATCAAAATGCACAAAAGGTATGAACCACAAATACATTCTTGAACGATGTTGAAATGAAGCGGTCAGATTCTCGCTCAGTGTCACATTTCTGTGACCAGGTGGCTGGAATTTGAGATCATGCCCGAGCTTGATCGTCCGCTCTGTGAATGAGTGATAAAATGTCGTTACATGGCAGCATCTGAAAACACTGTACTGACCACTGATGTCAGGAGCGCTGGATTTTAGGTACAGCCTGATCTCCCCCATCACACGCACAGGACAGGGTTGTACAGGACAGTATGTGACCCGGGAGACGCTCCCCCACCGAGACTTTTAAAGTTGTGGTCATCGATACGCAAAGAGGTTTTAGATCAGTGGTCAGGGTGGCATATCCACTGACAGGCGCGTTATTACTCATCAGCCACAGTTCCGCAGATTGTATTTCAAGTTGTTAGGAATCTCCCGAGTCACCCTCAAGGCGTTTATGTCACTGGTGCGCGTGGGTCCATCTGTCTGCCATCAGTGTAGAGGCAGCCTACCTGCTGAGCAAGAAGAGCGAGGACACAGACCCGGACCTGGTCCTTCTTGCATGAGAGGAGTGTGAAGCGACTGCCAAAAGATGTCACACCAGACTGGAATTAACGGTGAGTTTATTTGATTAAAGGAAAAGTCTGTAATCTTCTAAAGCAGGGTGCTTTTGTGTATTAGTCAAATTGTCTCCACAGTCAGTTTAGGTGCTTTTTAAATTTTCTTTTGAGCTTTTGACCTGTTTCATGACATTTAACGCATCGTCACAATCTTGCTGATATTTAAGATCAACTTGAAGTGGATGTTGAATAATTTTGGACTCTAGGTTACACATTTATAAAATGATAAGCCTGAATATGACCAATTTACAGTCAAAACATCTGTCTGTAATGTTGTGACACCATTAATGATGATATTTAGCACCTGCAGGCATTTATGGGTGGTTTACCTATATGTGTGTTATGGCATTTGGTAATTGGAGCGTAGGGGGACAGGTTGGCAGAAGCGTACCTCTCTCACCTTTCTCACCTGGTCTTACATCATTTATGAGGCCGCTGTGTTTGGTAACCATGGTGAGAGGTAAGGAGGGAGTGTAATAAGCAGCTGAGTCTAGTTTTTAAATACCAAACTACATTCATTGGCGTGAAATATTGAGGAAAGATGAGGTCATTTTATCCCTCAGGCTCAAAGTTCTCAGTGGCTCTTTTGTGTATCCGTCCCCTGTCTGAGTCACTGTAGGTGATGATGGCGTGACTATCTGGCAGCGGATCAAATTTTCTCCCTGAAGTGGAGTCTCAGGTTCTTACCTAACCCAGCTCTGTCTTGCCTGCTTTCAACCCCCCATCCTCAGTTTTGACTTCTCTGCCTTATATCTGGTTACTTTAGCAACATCTGAGCTGAAAGAGTTTCTGGCCCGAGCTAGAGGAGGTGCCATCCGGATAATGAAGATAGTCATCAGAAATGGTAAACACGCACTCAAAGATTTGACACGAGTGAGCTTTTAACTGACTCGTTGTAAAACCCAGGATGAGATGAGCTGATACGTGTTTTGTCTGCAGAGGAGTTGGTGTTAGATTGGTACAGGGAGCCAGCACAGAGCTGGGACAAGGATTACGATCAGTTCCTGCTCCCTCTGCTCGCGCCTCAGGAGCCCTGCTACATCCTCTACCGCCTGGACTCCCAGAATGCACAGGGTTACGAGTGGATCTACATCGCCTGGTCACCTGACCAGTCACCAGTATGTCTGGAGCGTCTGATTAACATGTTGTGACTGACGAGTGATAGTGCCAAATTAAGCCTGCAGCCAGATTCTTACAATTAAAAACAAAACAGAAATGATATGACTGAACTGAACTGCAAATAAGGAAACAGGAGCCTGTGTGAAAACATCAATTTAATTATATCAACCCTAACTATAACGTTTCTGTATGACCTCCATAAAGTTAAAACTAATGTAGCATTTTAATGTCATATTATTTGTGCAAGCAACCAAGAAAAAAAAACAGGTTTAGATTTAGATTGTAACTGCTGTTATTGAAAAAATAATAACAATTACTACAATTTACAAGTTTAACACCAGTTCATTTGGCTTTATGATTAATTGTTTAAAGGCATTACACAGAACTTGCCTTAAAAACATTCAACATATTTGTTGTGTCACAGTGATGAAATATTATTACTTGAGTAATGCTATTTTCTGCGACTTAATACTTTCACTTTAAATGTAACATGCAAATATTGTCCTTTTTACTCACTACATTTATTTGATAACTTCAGTTACTAGTTACTTTCTAGATTACACGCTGCATCACAGCCAAAGCAGCACATTAAATTAATTTATTTTATTGGCACACAGATAAAAAGGAAAACAATGATTCTTATATTTTTATACAGTATACACACATATATATAGATGTATATGTTGTTTACTTTTGTTTGTACTTTTGATATTTAAGTGCATTTAGTGTCAGATACTTTAAGACTTTTACTCAGTTACTACTTGTGTGGGGGACTTTCAATTTCACCAAAGTAATATTTTAGCATGATATCTTTACTTTTACTCAAGTAGGACTTGGGTACTTTTTACAACACTGTTTAATAGTTTCTTCATTAACTTCAAATTACTACTGACAAAGTTATTATAACACATGAAGAACTAAATGAAAACTCACAAAGAAATGTTCAAATAAGTGCTCATGAATATTACCTACTCCCTCCTCTTTCACTAAAAAAACCCAAATCCAAGAATATGCAGATATCGTTCAATTCAAAGGTTTAACACAAGATGTCTCCTATTTCAATGAAAAGCCCATTCTCTGTAAGTGCACTGGAGGTTTCAAGTTTCCACAGCACATTATATAAGTTGCAAACTGGATACTGGGCCATGAATCACTAGCTCAGATTTCAAAAATGAACATGTATGTGTTAAACTCAGGTTTAAGGTGGTGAGGACAGAGAAAATGTCCTCCCTCAGCAGATGAATGTGAAAACAGCCTTTTAATGCAACAATCAGCAAAACACAATTTTCATTTTGTTCATGGGGCTTAAAAACTACATCGAACACGACACAGAAAAAGTCCAAATGTTTTATTTTTAAGGACCATGGTGAATGTTCATCATATCCTCCTGTCTGTCAGGTGAGGCAGAAGATGGTGTATGCAGCCACCCGTGCCACGCTGAAGAAAGAGTTTGGAGGAGGTCACATTAAAGATGAAATATTTGGCACAGTCGAGGTTGGTAAAATCCCTCCAGCATGTCGACTGATCGGTGAAACCGCGGGTGATTAATCCTGTTTGTGACCCTGTTCCGCAGGACGACCTGTGCTTCCAGGGATACCTGCGACACATGTCCTCCTGCTGCTCCCCGGCTCCACTCACAGCAGCTGAGCAGGAATTACAACGAATTAAAGTCACAGAGGTGAAGTTTTAAACAACCTAAACTGTGAACCACATAGTCAGTGTCTTATGTTCATCACGCGTACTCATCCTGTATGCTTCTGCTTTTCTCCTGCAGGATAAAGTCGTATGGGTATGTAGATTTTCCTCAAAATACAAATTAAACTGTGTGTGCATGAAGAGGAGATTGAGGGACAGATTTAAAACTGTCTCGTGTCCACAGGATGAACGTAGACGAATTGGGACTCCAACAGCACGAGCGAGGGTTTGTTCCAATCAGTTTGACTCCCTGATATTTAATTTTTTCTGTCATGTGTTGTGACCTATCAGCGCTGAGATTTTTTTTTTCCATCCTGCAGGTTACAATGGAGTTTGGCTTAGACAAAAGGGCACAGACTCTTCAAGGTCTTGCTTTTCCGTTACAAGAAGAGGCCAAACGAGCTCTGCAGCAACTCAAGCAGAGACGCATCAACTACATCCAGCTGGTGAGCCCGGACAGAAAACCTTTATCACTGATTACACAGCGTGCAACATATATTCATTGAAAATAAAGAAAAACAAGCTGTTTGGATCTATTTTTGAAACAAACTGTGTGTTAGTGTTGTCAGAGAAATGGGCTCTGCATGACTTGACCTGTGAACAAAGCTTGTTTGTGTGTGTTGTGTCGCAGAGGCTGGATGTAGAGAAAGAGACCATTGAGCTGGTTCACACCAAACCTACAGAGACTCAGGAGCTTCCCTACAGGATTCCCACAGACTCACCCAGATACCACTTCTTCATCTTCAAGCATTCCCACCAGGGTCAGCTGCAGGAGGCGCTGGGTCAGTACACAGTCTCATTAAAGTCTAATATGATTCCTCTATTTTCCATTTTCTGTTTTCTATTTTCTGTTTTCAAGGAACTGAAGGGAGTTCCACATGCAGAAATGATGACGTACTTTAAGTCAATTGAATTTGTTTTACTCAAAAGCTTTCATTCAGTACAATTGTTCCTTCCTTCACATTCAATGACACCATGTGATGTCTTGACCCCGAGCTTAAAGGTGCACTAATCAGTATTCTTACGTACATTTCACATGTATTATCTAAGGATCAAATATGTAACGTGAAAAGGTGTCAGTGATGAACGCACAAGAGTTTGTACTCGTCTCTGGAATAGAATAGATTTATTTAAAACATATTTAAAAATATGTATCCATAAGAAACCACACACTAATAAACAATAAAATAAATATTACATGAAGGCAGTGAAGTTGGTTAAATGTATTTGGTCCAATCCTTTTCTTTAATCAATGTCCATCATACACATATAATTACATCTGTGCTCATCCTCATAATCAACATGTAGATGCCCGTCCAGCATAACATTCACAGAGAGCAACCAAAAGGAAAAACAAAACAGAAAGAAGCATCATCATCAGTAAGCCAAACATTCTTGAGAAAAACAAGGCCTCTTCCGGAAAACTGGGCACTTTGGGAAATAATGTATTTCTTTTTACTTGAGTTCTCCACCGTTCCCCCCAGCTCTACGGAGCGTTTCAGCGTCTTTCAACTCTTTGTTTTGTCCAGAGTTCACTTTTTGGGTGGGTTCTCATGGCTCTCTTCAACCTCGTTTCAAGCAGCAGCATAAGAATCAGAGTCAGAAATACTTTTTTGATTCCCCAGGGGGAATTGGTATGTTACAGTCGCTCCTTCTATTTGAATTAAATACAAATAGATTGGATCATAAGAATTAAGAGTAAGTACAAATTAAATATACAATTAATAAATTATCTTTAAAACTGTTAAAAAAGGTTTATATATCCCAGAAAAAAATCAGCAATTAGCAAGCAACATACTGAACCATTGATCAGCTCAAGAACCAGATATGTCCCTCAAGAGTTGGTGGAGACCAAAACAGAGCTAGAAAGAGAGTGAATATTGGACAATTCGCTCAATCAGGTGGACACAAGAATGTATTCAAATGATTGAAAATGTTGCTCTGTATCTGTAGAGTGGTTCATTTTCACTGTCATGTTGACCATGTTTACTTGGTGACAGTATGTTAGTGTTGTGTTTTCAAAGTGACCACATAGATTAGTTTGAAATGGCAAATGCTGACTAGTTATCAACCATTTTTTTTTTTAATTAAGCTGAATTCTTAGCCAGATATGACAATACTTTTGAATGAATTAAATTAAAAATAAATAAATAGCACAAAGTAATTTTGCTGATGATCACCTGCGTGCCACATTTAAGTACCTCTTAAACGGATTATGTGCACTTTCTCTGAGATAATGTTCCTCCTGTTCCAAATTATTATTGTTTTGTATTTTTTTATATGTACACATATAAACGTACACATATTTTGTTATTATCCTCTTCATTTTCTGTCTTGTCTTTTCTTGGCCTTTGTTATTTATACTGTTGATGTTTTGTTTGTGTAAGGTATGTCTTGTCTTATAACTATGTGGTTAATTGAAAACCAACATACTATTAAAAATAATAATAATAGTAAGTTCAATTTATGACAGCCTTGTTTGAGGACTGTATATTCTACATTTCTGCCTACTCGTGATGTAGTACATAGTGGTACAAGTGATGACTTTATATCTCTTCCAGTGTTCATATACTCGATGCCTGGGTACACCTGTAGTATCAAAGAACGGATGTTGTATTCCAGCTGTAAGAACAGACTACTGGATGAGGTGGAGAGAGACTACCAGCTGGAGGTCACCAAAAAGGTACAAATTACCCAAATCACATACGAATACAATAACAATCACACGGAAATCATTTAAAATCAACTGTTATGTTATTGTTGGAAGACAGCTGTCATTAGTCTGTGCATTATTCTGTGTGTAGATGGAGATAGACAGCGGCGATGGCCTGACGGAAGACTTCCTGTACGAGGAGGTCCACCCAATGGAGCACACCTTGAAACAGGCCTTCGCCAAGCCTCGCGGACCAGGAGGGAAGAGGGGCAACAAACGCCTCATCAAGGGTGCAGGGGAGAACGGGGAAGACAGTTAGACATTATACACACACGCAAGACATTATACACAAGCACACACGCAAACCAACACGATATCTATGAATTGACTTGTTATTTGACTGTTTTAGCTTCTAGACATTTCTTCTTTTTACTGACAGACATAGATTTCACTCTGAAAACAGGACACAATAGATCCACCAGAAAGCAGAATTCATGCTGTCCTCATCATACACGAGCATAGGAACGTAATGATTTTTTTGGTTTGTGCCACAGGCCTGAGCTAAGTAAACACATAAATATAAAGTGAACTAGAAAAGAAAAAAAAATACACAATTAAAGGGGCACTTCTTTTTGGAGAAGAGTGAAAAACAATTTTAATGGGGTAATAATACAAACAAAGAAAAAACTATGTTCCATAACTGAATAAACAAGCTGTTCTTAGAGTAAAATAAGGTCCCAGAACACTGTTTGAAGCTAGAAAGGTGGCAGGTCAAATTTGGAAAGTCTAGAATTGCCACACAATTATAATATTTTATCCGTATTCGAGTTAGCCGGATGCTAAACCGGGAGTTAGCCTGCTCGGTCGGCAGAAGTCTCTAGTGCGCATGCTCTATGGGCCCCACAACACAGAAGATCCAGATCAATTTCATACCTGGGAAGTCGAGCATTTTTGGCTTCAGGCGCACTGAGCAGCTTTCATGGGAATGAGCGGCCTCCAACACTTATCCATGATCAACGAGACCATAGATTTATATAGAAGAACTAAATACCAGATGCAAAGATGGAGTCTATTCAAACCAATGAGAATTGCTTGCGTAGTACATATGGCAAAAAAATGTTTCTGTCTTTCGCGTTTACTTTCTGGTTATGCAGCTCATTGAATATGCACAGTAGAGTTTCCCCTGCTGGCCCCGCCCACAAGTTCTCATCCCGCCCATAGACTTTACATTGTGATGACGTCATAGATCTCCAAACGCTTTTCTCAACTTATTGAAAGTTTCAAAATATAAAACCTCCATGGATCAAAAATTCTAAACAGAAAGTCATACTCAACTTTGTTTGCAGGGAAAATGCTTTTTGGGCCGCAGGGGAATTTTTCGCTGCAATACCACGAGTGGCCACCATGCCGGATTTGAAGCAAAGCTGCATTATACATCCATGTGCTAACGAGCTAACGGTAGCTACAGTTAGCAGGTGTTAGCGTTACTGCCCCTTTTTGTCGTATTAATCCGACAGGTGGCCAATTCATACATATTGCACCTTTAATTATTTTCTGTCACTTGGGGAAATGGCCCTGAATCGTCTGCTTTATGGTGGATTACCCCTTTTAATTGCCTACAAACAGGCCTAAGCTGTTCACTCTCTGAACCACATGCAAAAATTCATCCACATCACATTTAGTCGACTTCTTCAGTCGCCTGAGCTGAAGTCTGTTGTTTTACACGGTCCTACAATAAAATATTTTCTTTATTTTCTAGCATTTGTGTCCTCATTCCTCTTTCTTACTCTGTCTGTGCGTGTGCGCGTGCGTGTTTGTGTGTGCGCACGTGCTTGTGTGTGTCTGTGTGTGTGTGCGCACGTGCTTGTGTGTGTGTGTGTGTGTGTGTGTGTGTGTGTGTGTGATATCCTATAGTCATGCAGGCCAGCAGCAGGGATCACAGCTCAGCAGCAGAGGTCAATTTGTTGTGTGTGTTTTCCAGGAAGGCTGTGTACTCAGAAGCCTTCAGCTCTGCTGCTTTCAGACCTCACGGGAAAGACGGGTGATGCGAACATTTTTCTCAGAAACGCGGTTCGGGACTGAATGGCAGCTTTCATGTGGTCATTATCTTTGCACATGGGAACTGTGGGGTGGGTGATGATGATGAACCTTGACTTTGCGAAGACACACTGACTTCTGGCACGACCAATTTAGTTCATTTCCAGGAAAACAAGTCAACCACGGAGGTAATTTTCTTCAAGATCATGTAGCTAGAAAAATCAAAGGCTGACAGGTTATTGTTCAGAGGATGACGGGGGTCCTGCAGAGAGAGAGAGAGAGAGAGAGAGAGAGAGAGAGAGAGAGAGAGAGAGAGAGAGAGAGAGAGAGAGAGAGAGAGAGGCTTATTAAGGAAATAAAGACAGGGATTGGTGTTAAATAATACTGTTTGACTTCTCACTATGAACCAAATGATCCTCACTCATATGCACGTGTGCTGCTGAAAGTGGACTATAAGCTTTATATAAAGTCGGACAAGCTGTGTTTTAATGTTGAAACTATAAACGCGTTCAACAGTGTGATAGCAGATATTTAGTGGTTGAAAAAAGCCGCATTTCGACTGCACGCAAATGCAGCACTAAACGCATTACAACCAGCAGCTGCGTCAAGACAGACAGAGGTAACACCAACAGAACCGGAAGGACTGCTGCGTCCCTCCAAAATAAAGAGTTGAGGAGTTCAGAAATCAGAGGCGGAAATACGTTCCTTCTACAATAGAAATGTATACATTTTAACGGATTTTTTTAATGTACTATATAAAGAGATTTTAACAAATAGAAAAAATGATACTAAATAATAAAAGTGAGTAAGAATAAAATATATAAAATACAATATAAGATAACTGGGAAAAAAATATGTGCATTAAAACTACGAAATACAACTTTATATAGGGCCTACCCACATATATACATAGAAATAAAAAAATACCACTAGAAATAGACATGTAAGATGTGTGCCTTGTACATGATAACTACAGTGAAGATAAAACTGAGTAACACTGCAATAAGAAACGATGGAAATGACAAAGGTTTGCTGTATAAGTAAATGCGACAACCAACAGTTGAATATCGCACAGAAAGAAAGTTTAAATATTCCACAAAAAAATCTACTGTTATCCTCAAACAACAACTGCTGAGCTGCATTAGTTTGGTGCAGTGGCAACTGAGTATATATATAAAAAGTGAGATTGTGATAGCCTATAAGCCAAGAAAGGTTTGAAACTCGTTTTTATAATCATGAATTGTTTAATTCTGCCCCTTATGACAATTTATTTTTTTACTTAGTTCCCCTTTTTTGTGATTTAAGATAAGATAAGATGCGACTTTATTTTAAGGCGCAAAGTTTGACCTTTCTTCCCAAAGTTTCCTATTCAGATCTTATTTTGAAAGGAGCGCAGGAAGTGGTGTGTGTGTGTGGCCGCTGTGTGTTGACGGGGCGCAGTGAGGCTGCAGGCAGCAGCTTGTCTGTCACTGCGGGCGCTGAAACACAAAACCTTTCTTGGAAACAGATTCCGGGAAGCTCAGTCAGTCAGTCAGTCAGTCAGTCCGGACTGAACCGAGCTGTTTTCTGAGTGCAGTTTACTGAATAAAGAGCTCCGGTCAGGCTCGCAGCTCCGCTCACTGCAGGTGACTCACTGAGATTTATTCTTCTTTTATTATTATCACCACACGACACAGAGTTAGAAGAAATGTTTCCTTTGTCGCCACCCGAGACTGTTTCTGCCGTGGTAATTAATTATTCACTGTGAGAGACTGCTGGATTATTTCCTGGACTGTTCTTTGGTGGAGATCCTTATGATTTTCCTCGCTTTAAGGTAAGAATTACAGAAATATATGTTGTTTCACAGAACTAAAATATAAGGATAAAAAGCCCAGAATGTATATAAGGGTCTCCTACTGTAGCTGATTAAATCTGTTAATGACTTTATTTATAGTCAACGTCTCAGCTTGTTAGTTTTAAATTGGCTTTTAAACACGAGTGGTTGAACTCCATGTGTGCTGCTTGCCTTGAGTTGAATTGCTCCTTTCTAGTATCGATTTTTACTTGAATTCTTATTTTTATTTCACACGTTTTAATTATTGATTTTTTTTCTTCTTCTCTATTTTGCCTACCTGTCGTTATTGTTGCTGCTGCAACAGCTGACTCTCCTTTTATCTTGTCTCGGGCTAATCTTATCCATTTTTTTAAAATTCTGTGTTCATCAACCTGTCATACAATATAATATTTAATATCATATAAATTTTTTTTTCATTTTATTCAGTGTATTTTTTCCAGGGATAGTGCATATTAATTAACATCACTGAAAATATGCCAGAATTAGTCAAGAGGCTAGTTTCTGTCTGTAGCCTGAAATCAAGTGAGTGTTGAGTTTCAAACAGCAATTATGATGTTAAACATGTCACTTACGGTAACAGCAGGACAAAGATACGGGCAGCAATAAAAGAAGAGCAAGTTACAGTGAGACAAAGGCAAAACAGATAATATGACATAAAGCCAACACAAGCAAGTACAGAAAAAACATAAAGTTTGATGGTTTTCAGATGAGACCAACACTAATTAGTAGCCACAAAAGCTAAACCTCTTACTTTGATACATTATGTATGATGCATATAGAACATAAATATACTCCAAGAGCTCATTGCACACTAACTTTGTACTAAACTCGTTGTAAAAGTATAAATTGGAGGAAAAAAATCACAGCGTCTCTGTCCCATTACAGTCGAAAGTGATGCAACAACTAAACAGATAAACATCTAACCATCTGGGGAGAGCTGGTCATGTTTTTAATAACACTTTATAATAAACCTTTATTAATAAATGGTACATGTATAGTTAACTAAACCTTAATGTATAGTTTTTCACTGTTAACAAACAATGAAATATTCTGTAAACCATTTATTAATCAGTTATTGAGGTTTATACACGTCAGTTGCAACTTTATAATGACCGGCCAAATAATGTTCATCGACAGTATCTATAAACATCAGCTGCCACTTTACAACAAACACTTGGTAACTGAATGGTTTATAAAGCATTTTTATTGTTTGTTAAAAGTGAAATAACCATTAAACTAAAGTTGAATTAACTATAACTTTACTATTTATTGATGATGGCCATTATAAAATATTAGATTTTTTTTTTACCAACATGTTTTTTGTTCGTCTGTTTCGTGGGTTTGTTGGTTTGGTCGGCTGCTTGTTTGTGTGTAAGTCTATTCCAGGACAATGACTCTCAATAATTGTGACGCAATCGCAAATGAAATTGTGCAACCAACTCATTTATCAGACATTTCTTGTAGGTTTTTGCTTGGTATGTTGTAAGCATGTTAACTTCTGTGTCATCGCTTATTATTTCATTGTTTAAACATTTTTCATTTTTTTTCACCTGTGATTTTATTATCTGGCTCATGTTAATGCTCCTATTAGCTGTGGCTACTATAGAGGTGAGGCCACATCTTGTTGTTTGTTGTTCTGAGGCCTGATGGCTAACTTTGAGGCCAGCTGCTCGAAACATGTTGGATTTTTTTTATGGTCTAGCCACTGAAGGCTTTTTAATGTATTCTTCCTCGCTTAGATACGTGTTCTTGTTTGGATTGCCTCATCATCACTTAAGATGAAATATTGTATTACTTAGAGCAGTGTATGATATAAGCCTGCACCTAGCATGTAAACGAATACTTTATTGATGCTCTAATGTTATTATTATGTCAACAGGGCTGCTGTCAGTCAGACATGGTTGCCCGGACAGTAACCATTTTCCATCATGAAGGAGGTTCGTGCTGCCCACATCCCTCTCCTCCACCCTGGGACCCAGCAGAGGACCTCCGCTGCATCACCACCACCTTCCAGTATCTACAGACCTCAGGTACATCAGCAGGACTCACTGATTTTGACTCAAAATACAACATCTGACTGTTTGTGTTGACTCCATCTTACGTATGAATCATTTATTTCATATGGTAGACATTTAGAGAGGGCTGATATTGCATTGCATGAAAGAATTGGAGTGAGTTGAAAAAAACAACAAAAAAACTGATATCCAAACCATCTGTCTGGTCGCAGGCTGGTACTGGGGTTCCATCTCAGCCAGTGAAGCTAGGGAAGCTCTGCTGAAAAAGTCCGAAGGCACGTTTCTGATGCGGGACAGCAGTCACCCTCAGTACATGCTGGCCCTGTCTGTGAAGACCCGCAGTGGACCGACCAGCGTACGCATCGAGTACAGCAAGGGCTGCTTCTGGCTGGACTCCATTTCCCCCGGCCTGCCTCACCTGCAGTCCTTCCCAGACGTTCTCAGCCTCATACAGCACTACATGGGCTCGGGCCACACGCCGCAGGGTCAGGCGTCCAATGACACCCACCCCAAAACCAAGCCCGACCCTGCCAAGCTCACAGCGAAGGACAGCAGCGTGCCTCTGAAGCTGATGCAGCCCCTGCACAAACCGGAAGCCTTCCCCTCTCTGCAGCACCTGGCGCGCCTCACCATCAACAGACACACCAGCTGCCCCGGGCAGCTGCCGCTCCCAAAGCCTCTGCTGCGCTACCTGCAGGACTACCCTTTCCACGTATGAGGGTCTCTGTGGCTCCGGTGCAGGACACAGGGGCAGGGTCACACTCCATGAACACACACTGCGAATCTGGGACAGTGTGACGCCCCAGGCCACAGATGAGCCCAGCAGGAGAATACTGAAATCCTCAAATGTACGTCACTACTGGAGAATGAGCTCAGTCTCACTACAGAGCTGCTATTGTTCTCCAGAATAATGTTTTTTTAAGTTATTGTTATTATTTTTATATGTGTGTTTGAGCCACGTTAAATCTGTTTTATTTCCATGATGCCAACGTGAGTTTTTCTCCCTTCCTTTGCTCCATTTCAAATCAGTAAGAAGGTTATTTGCATGTCTGAGCCCAGCGGTCCCAGTTGTTTACCACCGACGGCCTAAACATTAGCAATCATTTTGGTTTCCATCTTATGAGCTCCATTTTTCTGTGCTCATTGTGAAGGCAAAGAGTGTCCAACAAAGCAATGTTTATGAAATCAGTGAGGCTGATGAAACATGGCAGGCCAGCAGTGATCTCATCTAACAACTTTTAAGCAGCACAAAATCTCTTAAATATGTATTTGCGTCCTGTTTTTCAGTGCTGTGGCTATCTTGACGCAGCGTGTGTTCTAATCATTATTTTTGGGTGTCAGTGTAAATGACTCTCTTCTTCTTCCTGCACGTCAGGGTTTTATTGGTCAAATCCAATCACAGTGTAAATAAGAATCGAAACAGCTGAGGGGTAACATCGATAACACATGAGGTAACCATGTTATGAGCGTGAAGGATGGAGTACAGTGTGTATTTTGTGTTTCATTTCTGTGCAGGATCCTTTTTAAAAATCAGATATCTTCCATTTGAAGAGGTAAAACGCACCCTGTCACAAAATTATTACCGTCACGGACACCGACGGCTGTTTGTAGAAAACTGTTGTTAGCTATTAAAGGACATCTGTTTACAAACTGTTTTGATTCCAAGAAGAGAGTCACACATGCCTGTGGATTTTCAGAGAAATAAACCTCAGAAATGTTTTTTTTCTCTTTATTCCCCCCCCCAAAGTGTTTTATTTTTTTCACTGCTGAATGACTGCCCACGTGAAACATGCGGATGAATGTGAGGTATTAGTGTTGCTGTTTTCATGGAAACACGCCTGAGTTGATTCCAGGAGGTGGAACTGAGCAGTGCTGAGAAAACCTCTTATCAGGATTAGAGTAACGAGCTGCAGTTATTAATACACTGCTGCCACAAGTGAGAACAGGCTATCTCTCTCTCCGTGTGTGTGTGTGTGTGTGTGTGTGTGTGTGTGTGTGTGCGTGTTTCTGCATCAACCTGTCAGTCTGAGATGTTTAAGTCATTTTTCTGTCCAGATTCTTCAAAACACTTTTCTCTTCAGCACAGTCTAGACATCTTTGACTCATCTTTGTGCAAGCTGACAGACGGTTCAGTCGTTTGATTATGATCACGTGATTATAATGTCTCTCATGCAGATTTAATGCAGCATTAGACTAAATGCTATATATGTCCGCTTTGCACCACATACTCACAGTAGTGGACGATATGCTCGGATCCTGTGCGTTAAAGTCAGCAAAGTGCTTAGGGTGTTAAACCCTAAAGGTCTCATAATCCAATTGATCCTTCCAGAGTGTTGTATTATTATTATATTGGATTACTGACTTAGAATTACAACTGCACAGGGGGTCATGTTTTCCCCCACTGGTGTTTGTTTGTTTGTTTGTTGTTTTGTTGGTTGGTTTGTCAGCGTGATTACACAAAAATTACTCAATGGATTTCCATGAAACTTAGATGGAGGATTGAGCTCAGGCCAGAATGAACCCCATTAACTTCTGGTGCGGATTAAGATAAAGGGAATTTTCCAGGAATTTTCTCTTGCCGTCTTTAAAGTCATGAGATAAAGCGTGTTCTGACATTTTCATTAATTTCTCGGGGAATAACGTATGAAATCAGGCATATTAAGTTGGCTGGTGACTATTAGTGAGTAGATTTTGATCATGTGAGTTTAAATTATGGTTAAGCAGTTATGGGTGGTTTAAAAGTTAGAGTAATGCAGGCCTGTTGAGTTTAATATTGGATTATGGCTCTACTGAATTAAAGTGGTCTGTTGGGCCTTGGTGGAGGTATTCACTCTACTAATTGCCATTCTCATTATCGAGGCATTAAAATTAAAATAGCATTTCAATGTGCTCATAATGGGCTTAATTTGAACTTCTTACGTACTTCTAGGTAGTAGAAGATCGTTTTTTAGAAGATCGGCATATGTTTAATAAAATTGAAATTTGAAAAGTAACTTCAGTATACAGCTTAAATAAATGAAGTGGAGTTAAAATGTACAATGTTTCCCTCAGAAATATGGAGTAGTAATTGCTTAAAATGGAAAGTATCTCACATGGCTGGATTACTAATTGAACATAAGGGGAAGGGCCCAGGGGATCCAGACCGATAAGGGCCCTACAAGCCCCACGTTCACTGCACCTCAGATGGGTTATTGTAATTTTACTAGCAAGAGAATTTGCATCACAACAGTTAAGTATCATCCAATGTGCACCCTCTTTCT
Organism: Lagodon rhomboides; assembly: GCA_039737535.1. Taxonomy (NCBI): domain Eukaryota; kingdom Metazoa; phylum Chordata; class Actinopteri; order Spariformes; family Sparidae; genus Lagodon; species Lagodon rhomboides. The sequence continues at coordinate 19,517,997 of CM077785.1, read as the reverse complement.
TAGAACTATGACAACACGCCCTTCTAAAGCGCAATATCCACTGATAACTAAACAAGATTGAACTTGAGACCCTGTGACAATATTTCAAAGATATATTTTTAAACATTTTCGCTGCAATAGGCCTTTTAACAGAATACATTTTGACATGTCACAGTAGTAAAAGTAGAAAGTACAAATAATACAATTAATGATGGCTTTATTGCATCTAGCTGCTTCAGGTTCAAGACCCTTAAACACCACTAGTGTCACACTTCCATGACTCAGTTGAGACACTCTAAGTTATTAGTGGCTCCTGTGCTGTGAAAAAGAAAAAAATCTCTTTTGTGTGTGTGTTTCTAGTCATCAAATTACCAATCAGTAATCAGTTACCCAAAAAATAAATAGAATTTTTTAAAAAACAATCACGTGCCAAATATAGTTTAATTCCAGGAATGATGTACACTGCACAGAGAGGGGGCATGGACCGGGATGTTAAAAGGACAGCAGATCATTTTTGCCCTGGAGCATAAAAGCCAGTTACTTTCGGCCATGGCACTTTTGAATTGTACTTAAGCGCCAATATATTGTCATTTACAGCAGCTCCTACCATATAGTGTACAGTGTGTTGTTTATATAGAAGGGGCTGTAATTATCTGAGACCAAACAAGACAAAATATACAAACATTAAATGTGTTAAAGCACGCAATATATGGAGGACAGAAACTGCCGAATTCAGAAATAAATGAAAAGAAATATATAAATGGCTCCATAAATAAATTAATATGCCATTAAATGAACTGATGTCGATAAACCAATAGGTGAAATTTTGACTCCATGATACAATTTGAGTGACAGACCCCTTATTTACATAATGAAGCAGGTTTCTCAAAACACCATGTGGTGCAACTTGGACACATCTTCAGTGATGAGCCGAGAGTCACAAGGTATTTTGGGTCTTTGATCATCAGGCACCCTCACCTGGGCGACCCAGCCGGAGGTGATCAGTTCCTGACTTGTGTCCAAGTAGCGCACCACACCATATATCACCCCTCTTGATCCTCAGCCACCTTAATGCTTTTTCAGCTGTATTGTTTATGTTTTTGGTGGTTTTTCTCTCCTGCAACACACAGACTGAAATAAATACATGAATCAATAAATACATTTGAAAATAAATAAATGCATAATAATAAAATAGAAAATTAAATGGGAAAGTAAATGTATACATGCAATACATTTTGTAAATTAATTTATTAAAAGCAGAAATATGTACTTATGTCACACTTCATATATATTAATTAATGGATACTTATATATTTTTTTATATTATTGTTGGTGTATTTCATGGTATATATATTAATTTCTGATTTTAACATTTTCAGTCCTCCATAGAACGACAGGAATTATAGATATTACCATTACTAATAAGCATACAAATCATAATGATGATAAACATAATTACAATATGCATGATAATAAAAACGATGAGACCTCCTCACACTGATAAAGTATAATATTGGATGTTGGTCTGATAGTGTATTGTTGTCCTCTCCCCACCCCCTCACTTCCCTCCTGTTAATCCTCCAGCAGCAGCAGCGCAGTCAGGGAGCAGCGACGGAGGCCAACAAAGCACTACTTGGAAATCAATTGGATAGATTTTAAACCAGTCATTTGGTAAGCATGTGATTTTTACAAGCAAGAGTGGGTCTAAGTACCCTGTCAGTGTATCTACTGGCAATAATATGGTTGTATATATTTCGTAAAGCTATATTTTCGTCCGATCTTTTGCTTACGCTAGCCAGCTAGCTCTGGCTAACGGACCGATAAAGTCGAAGTGACTTCCGTTATGCTAAGCTAAGCCTGGGTAGCTAGTTAGCTAGCTGTTACCGGGTTTGACTCTAAAGGAAAAAGACGAGGTTTGGCTTAGTAGTTAGATGGAAACCAACAACAACGCCGTGGTATTGTATGTGCTTCATCATAAATATCGCACATGTATCCGGTTCTAGCTTTAAATAATGCCACAAAGATGAAAACTTAACGCACCAGTCGCATATCCGGCTAAAAGCTAGCTTGTTAGCTAACGTTACAGTAACTAGCGTCAAGTCTTTTGTAAACAGAACCTCTTAGCTCATTACAATCTAGGTCAGCCCCCACTGTATTGGTTCCCATTTATATTTTAGTGTCTCCTACCATTATGTTATGGTTTTTATTAGTTTATTCTGTGCTTTGATGGTGATATAGAAGCAACTTATAGAATATTTGGTCAGACTTGACGCCGGGATGGGTCGGAGACACCGGAGCGGAAATGTATCATCATGGACGAGGGTTTCTAGTCTGACTTAAATTTCAAGCCAAAGTCAACACACAAGTCGTGTGCTCTCAACTTTTTATGCTGTCCGTGTGTGTTTCCTTATATAAAACCTACAGAGTAGTTGACTGCCTGACTGTAAACAGCCGTGGTGTCGATGTTGCTACATGAAGCTAAATAGTTAGCCTCGGGTGTTGGTTTCAGACGTGTTGGCGTTGTGTCAACACAGCTGAAGGTTACTGGCTGCTCATCGTTTCTCACAGTACACTACAGTGGTAGTAGTTGCACAATGCCTGAACGCAATAAAATGGCCCTCCCTGTTGTTATAGATAAAGTGTTCTCGCGTTGTAACCTTTGCTGTTGTCTGTCCGCAATCTGTTTCTTGTCTGCAGTTATGGCAGCGATCAGGAAAAAGCTGGTCATAGTGGGAGATGGAGCCTGCGGGAAGACCTGTCTGCTCATTGTGTTCAGTAAGGACCAGTTTCCAGAGGTCTATGTGCCCACGGTGTTTGAGAACTACGTCGCTGACATTGAAGTCGATAGCAAACAGGTAAGAATACATTTGGTCTTCCCACATTTCAGACCAGAATCTGCATTATGTAACTTGGCATCTGCTTGCAACAACATCTGGAGGCTGGTTGTATTGTCTTCCCCATTCCTCTCACCAACAATGGTACAGGTCACATGTGATTTGATGTGTTGATTAAATGAACAGTTTAACCTATGTAAAGGGGTTTGGATTGATGAAAGGCTTGTTGAGAATTTAACAAAACATGTTAGTCTTAATAATAGCTCTTGCTCAATTTGTGTATCTACTTTGGTTTAATCGTTGAATAATGTGGTTCATTGGTGCATGTTCTAAGAAAGACGGTTTAAACACAAATTAATCTATTCTGCTCTGCCTGGCTGTGTGCGAAGTCAGAGTTGCAGTACATATTGTAGGGCTGCAGCCGACGATTATTTTCATTATTGATTAATCCGTCTATTTTTTTCCCATTAGTGAATTTGTTGTTTGGTCTATAAAATGCCAGAAGCTGTTAAAATGTAGAATTTTATGTTCTGTCCACCATTTAATAATTCTCACAGAGGAACAAAAAAAGAGTCTCCATAGTATGTAAATGTCTCTCTACTGACAATGTGTGGCATTAACACATCTGATTTTATAGATGCAAAAATCACATTTGCACAAAACCCGTCAGTGATTATGTGAAACTCTCTATTGCATAGGCAGAAGGGAATGATTAACAAGGGAGGGATTTCTGTCACTGCTAGCAGTAACATTTAACTTCAATTGAAAACAACATTCAAATTTAGGATTTGTTGCCAGACTTTTTATTAAAATATGGATTTCAGACAGTCCTAATTAAAGGGAGAGCAAGCAGTTCTGGAGAAATATAGTTGACTTTGGGAAAGACAAAACTTTCTCCAGAATTGCTTACTGCAAATTTAAAAAGAAAAGTTGCATGACTATTATTGCAAAGAGCAGCATTGCGAGAACATGTCTTGCTGGCTAAAGTTTTTGTATCACCGTTAAGGTGCTGTTTAAGTAAAATGGTTAACCGGTTTCAATATTAATGGGGTGTGGTTGGTATGAGATGAGTATCTCTGAATACAGTATGTTGGTCTGTATGCACTCATTTGGTGAGAATAATCTCTAACCTGTAGACCTGAAGCACACTGAACGTGGCTCAGCTTCATGTGGTTTATAACATGTTAACTCTCATGGCAGGTCGAGTTAGCACTCTGGGATACAGCAGGTCAAGAAGACTATGACAGGCTGCGCCCGCTCTCCTATCCAGACACTGATGTCATTCTCATGTGCTTCTCCATCGACAGCCCTGACAGTCTTGGTAAGTTGACACAGAGAGCTGATTGTGTATGTTATTGTTTGTGGTACATTTTTTCTTGTTTACATGTAAATGTCATTATTTAGAAAGCCTAAAGAAAACACGTTATATAAGTTTTCATATACAACTCGTAACTTGTTGAATAAACAGGAGAGATGTAGACAGACCAGTTGGATATTTAAAAATAGCCCTGATGATGATATGTTCAAGAAACAACCACAAACAAAGTTGTTAAACAGGTACAGCTGTTGGACACGTGGAAGCATATTAGTGCACTCATCCTCTGGTGGTTGTATCACATCATTTTTCTTTTTTTGCTCATTCCTGTATATCACAACTGCATACATACATACATACATACATACATACATACATACACACACACACACACACACACACACACACACACACACACACACACACACACACACTTAACAAGGCATTTATCATGTGTGGAAATTTACTAGGGCCAGGACTCGATGAATTTTTTAAATCTAATTAATTAGAGGCTTTGTAATTAATTAATCGAAATTAATCGCATTTTAATCGCATATAAATATTTGACCTGAGAACAGTGATAAGTAATTTTTTTCACATGGATTTTTAGTATACCATTGAATAATGACTGAATACATAAGCTTAAGCAACAAAATATTGTTTATTTTTGCTCAACCAAGTCCAACAGACCAGTGCAATTTTTGCCATTAAGTGTAGCGTAAGTGGGTGTGGCTCCTTGTATTCGGAGTCGGGCTAACGTCCACGCTAGCTGCTATATGTTTTGCATTGAGGTGATACTTGAGGCTCGATGTGCTGCGGTGATATGCGAATTCCTTGTTGCATAGCTTGCACACAACCATGCTCTTATCGACGCTTCATCCGTTCGTTTTTTAAAACAAAATTTCCACGGGGCCAACCAAAGCGGTCTCATCAGCTTCTTTGTTCACTGTGATTTGTTGTTGTCTGAAGTCATGAACGCTACTTGGTGCTCCAGTATAATCGGTCTGCCTGAAACTCATCCAGTGAGAAACATTCCACGGTGCAAAAATAAGTGCGATTAAAATGCGTTAATTTTTTTAACGCGTTGTAATTAATTAATTTTAATTAACGCGTTAAAGTCCCGGCCCTAAAATTTACACATGATGTCTCCATCTTAGATACAGTAAATTTCTGCTCTGTTTGATTCACCTCACCTTCGTGTGTCTTGTAGCTGTGTTTCTGCTCTGACTGATGGTGTGTCTTTTGTCCCCTTATTTAGAGAACATTCCTGAGAAGTGGACTCCTGAGGTGAAACACTTCTGCCCTAATGTTCCCATTATCCTGGTGGGAAATAAAAAGGACCTCCGCAATGATGAGCACACTCGAAGGGAGCTTGCCAAAATGAAGCAGGTAAACATTTCAAAAAACAAACACATCAACAGCCTCCTTGTGGTGAACACCTGTTTCCTTAAACTCCTCCCAACTGTTTTCTTTAGGAACCAGTGAAACCAGAGGATGGGCGGGACATGGCTAACAGGATCGGTGCCTTTGGATACATGGAATGCTCTGCAAAAACAAAGGATGGCGTGAGGGAAGTGTTCGAGATGGCCACCAGGGCTGCACTACAGGCCCGGCGGGGAAAGAAGAGCAGTAAATGTGTCCTACTGTAAACGGGGGCACGAGGACTGCTTCCTACAGGGGGGAAGAAGAAGAAGAAGGAGCATTAGGTCAAACCTACCCCCAAACACACCCACACAAAGGACTGTTCTCCCCCAGTTTTTACTAAAGGTGTAATGCTTTTACTTTTTTTGTCTTAAGCAAAAGTAGTCAGGTTCTGTCAGTATTCAATTTTGAGGTTATGGAAAATACTTTTTTGTACTTTAACATGAGTAAATTTGCCATACTGAAACCTCCTTTATCAACATGTACTATGTAATCAAAGAGATCAGCCAGGGGACCTGTTGTGTCATACCTGCCAACTACAGTTACGTGCTTAAGCCCTGCCTGCTGATCTGAGGGAATGTCTCCACAGCCATCTAGGGTGAAGTACCTGTACACTGTGACCCATAGTCCTTTAATTATTTCAGCAAACAGATGCACACATGAAGTCGAAATTTGTTTGTGTGCTTCAAATACAAATCCAATGTGCATTATGACCACATGCACAATATGAGACTGGAAACTCATTTTGTTAAAACGCAAATGGAAACTTAGTGTTTTGTGTAATAAATTACTTTGTAAGAATCTTGATCATTTGTATCACTTGCTTTATAAACACTGAATGAGTTATAGTGCTGCTTGGATACAGAATAAAGGTTTTAAGCAGGGCCCGGGTGAAACATTTCCAAGGACAGAACTTTTTCAGCACGCACAGCCAGTTTTACACCATCAGTCTTTTTGCGATTGAATCTAATGCTGCTTTCCAGACAACTCATATGGTGAGAAAAATACAATGTAACATCTCTCAAAGTCGAAATTCCCACCTGTCAACTCGGGCCAGATCCATCTACCCCGACTTCATGAGGGAGCAGTTGTGTGGCGTTACACAACAATGGTAGTACCCATGGAGGGGGCGGGATGTATTTGTATTGGGTTAGTGAATGGAATATGTAGATTTGGTTCCAGGTATAAAAGTGGCATCTGGTAGCTTGTGTAATTTTCCCTTCTCTGTTTTATTTATATATACAGTGTGTCAGGAGTCTACACTGCTGATGGTTCACTTGTCTGTATACCTGCTAAGGAAACATAACTTTGTTGTGGTCAGCCTGATTTTGGTGTTGTGCAACTGTAAAACCTGTAAGGTTGGAAGTTGGAAATTCAGACCCCTGATGTTCACGCACCATAGGTAACTACACACGTATTTGAGAGTTTGACTCAGTTGGAGTCATCGAAAGTGCATATTCAAGGCCATTCAGCAGACATAATTGACACTGTAGATTAACGTAGGCCTTTGTAGACTTTTTTAATGCTGACATCACTATGTGAAAGGTCAAAAGTCTGATTAATCTACTTTGTCAACATTTTTTATAGAGATGTCTTAAATTACTTAATGATTAATGAAGCCAGAAATGATGGACTGAGCTAGGCACTGTGGAATACAAACATGTGGCTATCTTTTCAGTGGACAAACTAATGTGGCTATCTTTTCAGTGGACAAACTAATGTTAACACTGTTCCTAAATTAGCAGGGTCTTTAGCATTTATGTGACAAGCTCATGTTCAGGCTTGACTTGAATTTTACACCAACTGGAAACATGAGCCAAGTCATTTGGGTCTTAAGTTGATACACAAAAAGTGCTTTATTTAACATACACTGCATACAAACAATACGATTGCCTTTCTACAGTTCTTTGGTATTTAACCAGGACTGGTATATTTTTCCACACTAAGTGTTTCGAAAAAGCACTGACATTCATCATTTTCCAAATGAAAACTTGATTTTTTATTTGATGTTTACTTGAGTCATTTTTGAAAGGGCAACACAATGTTTCCCCTAAGTGTTGCAGATCAGAGGGAAATGCCAGCTCAAACTATTGTAGTCTGATAATCCCCCTTGTTCAGTTTTTACTGAAACTTATTTTGTGCAACATATTTACATGGAGTGTAGACAAAATATTATAATTACCTTTCGGTATAATACAATACAATTCAACGGCCCCACAAACTGCAACATTCAAAATGGACATAAAGTTGAAACGCCTTTGTAAACCCTTCAGGCTACCAAGGTATACCTAAGAAAATGGCAACTGAGGTTAAGTTTGTAGAGGGAGCAACAAGTCTTTGGCAAATTATATTTACAGCTGAAATGAGACTTCAGCAAGCCTACATTGCAACAAAACATCAAGATGAATTTGGATGAAAATATGAAGTGAAAACACCGTGGGGCTTGTGGGTGGATGAACATTTTGAAACATTTGCTGTCTGAAGGTGTTTGATAGGACAACACCAGCAGTGGTCATTTCCTTTTATCCATAAATATTTTTCCAGGTAGATCAAATGATGCCCACTATGAATATTGATACAAAATATATATATAATGTTCAAGACTATGTTGTAGACTAAACCAATTAGATCAGAATACATTTATTGCTGTAGAATGTCTGTTTTAGCCAAGAAAGCCAATGTGGTTTGTAACTCAGCAGTGGACAAAAGCAGCTGCACACACTGTCTCACACCTCTGCTTGGACGGCTACAGCCAGGCACCAGAAACTGTTGTGATAATCATCAGTTTACAAGTCATTGGTTCTTTTTGGCTGGAAATCCTGAGCGGGCGAGGAACAGTGGAAGCAGAGCTAATGCTCCCAGAGCCGCAGCCACTAACGGTCGGTAAAAAAGCCAACCGACTCCGATGACGAGAAGAGACAGAGAGCAGGAGACGCACATGGCGAAGATCTTCAGGCCCACGGACACGAGCTCTCTGAGAACAGGAACCCAATCCACTGTAGGACACACAGCAGAGAGGAAGATGCATGAGATGCAGGGAAAGAAACCCTTGTATGATGTGGATGTACAGCAGCAGTGAGTGTTTGTTTACCCAATGTGTAGATGATTCGCATGGTCAGCTGAATACCCAGGAACATGAGGGCCCAGCCTGCAGCCCTGAGTCCCCACGTCTTCATACTGTTGTACTGGTGTTCTTTGGCAAAAACCTCCTACAGAAAACAATACAAGTACATCAACTAGCAGAACCAAGTGGAAGTATTAGTGAAAACATACTTATTTCACAACAAATCTGATAAAATTGACATAAATAAAGTCCACAGTGACCTCTGGAGTGAGCTCCTCCAGGTACAGGATCTCCAGAGTGTCTCCTGACTTGGTCTTAAAAGGCATCAGCTGCTCTCCTCTCTGCATGGCCACAATACTGACCTGAAAAACAGTTATCGTTTATACCAGCATCTCAAGAGGAATATCACAATTTAAGCTTTAAAATGACGCGCACCGGAGAAACTAACCCTTAAATTAGGCCTGGAATAATAAGACGATTATCTGCAGCACTTACAGTTTGAGCCTGGCCGAGGCGAGATGTTTCACCACTCAGTCCGGCGAAGGAGAATCTCACACGTACGTCCCCGACCTTATAAAAACAAACAAACAGATAAAAAATCAACTCAGTAACTGCACCACCGTGGACTACATAACCCATTAGAGGAAGGTTTATGTATGAGAGAAATTCACATTATGACGCTCACCTCTGGCCTGCGTGGGTACTGGGTGTGATAGAAATAATCATCATCGATGCTGAGAAAAGGGTCCAAGGTAAAGGCATTAAAATCCCTCAAAGTCAGTGTCTGGAAGTTATTGATCTGCTCCACCAGACCTGAGGACGACCAAACAACCAACTGATTAATTAGTAGTAAAAAAAGAAGAGTGTGACAAAAAAATACAGCCTCTGTTTAAGCTCTATAGTGTGTTTATGTCAGACACCTTTAGAGAGAAGGAAAGATCCAACTCTGACTTCAGGAGCCACCACTGTGACACTCTCAACCGCCATGGCACTACAATTCAGAGATTAAATTAGAACATAAAAATGGTATTTCTAATGCCAGAAAATAGAACATGATAATCTTAGAAACATCAGAGTACCTCGGATTCTGGTGACCGATCTCCTTATCAAAATTACGACTGTTGATCAACTCTGATTTCCACTCGGTGTCTGAAGAAAGGGAGTCATATCAAAACAATTCAGCTTCAACCAGTTAAGCATGACACGGTGTCAAATACTAACAGGTTACAGTGTTCAGAAATAACTCACTGTAGTTGTAGGTCGTCTCAGTCTTGGTCTCACCGTCCTCCTGGTAGTCCCTGGAAAGAGTCACAAAACAAACTCACTTCAGGCGAACAATACTCCGTATTCCAGTCGAAGTTTTAACAACTGCCCCCACCCTGAATGTTGACATGCAGACAACAGACTCACTTGCTCTCCCGGTACTCCACCCACTGGTACATCTCCACCTGCCTCTTCAGCTTCACTGCCTGCACCACCACTCTGTAGTTTGGGTCATGCAGAGGCTACACAAACACAGGTGCACATTAATTAGCTGACGTAGTTCTTATATCATCCAAAAGACAGCAAGACAAAGGGAAAGAAATGCTCCACAATGCACATTACAATGTCTAAGATAAACACAGATTATAGGTTTTAAGTGGAGACTAAAAACAAGGGTGGATTTGTGGTGTTTAAGATGTTAAATAGAAAATAAACTTTTTATGGATCAGATTTGTGGAAAGTCATTATAAATGTTTCATTGGAAAGAACAGCCTACCTGTGAGGTTTGCAGCTGTGCAGACAGATGAACTAAACGGTTGTTGTTCTGCAGGTCGAGGCTGGAGCGAGAATCCAACGGCACAACCAGAGAAAGACCCTCATCCAGGGACAATGCTGTTTGCAGAGCCCGTCCCTGAGCACAGTCACAGTCACAGTGCGCAGAGTTACACTCAACAATTTGACTTTGACTTCAATAGTGTGTAATTTGGCTTTGATGCGATCTTCATGAATACAATTGTTCCCTCTTTGATTTTGTTTCTTACCTCATTGGTGAAGAGAATATAAATGGAAAGGAAAAACAGCCCGACACCAACAAGTGTCCCTCCTGCAGTTTCACTCAATCGCTCCAGGAAGCCAGGGTTGGATTGAGCAGATACACGCTTGTGTTGGTTTGGGCCTGCACCTGAAAACTGAGATAATCATGCAAAAACAACTCAGGTTTAATGCCAGAAACAACCACAGCTCTGTATCCAGAAGAAAGACGGATGATATTTTCGACTGTAAGGGGAACATTGAATGAATTCCTCTTCTCCATACTGCGAATGTCTGGTTATTCTGGATTTTAGGTTCATATTTGCCTCCGCTAAAGGATCACGTGAGACATGCCATGACAGCAGTATATGAAGTAATAACCCCAATTAAAACTGTCAAAAGTTTTCTCACATGAAACACCAACTCATTCAGTGTGGATGGTGGAGCAAAACTAGATGCAACAAATTAAACTTTTAGGCTCATTTTTAAGTTTCAGTTTATACATATGTCCACGTTTTACCATTGCATAAACTTTAAAAGGTTGAACTTAAGCTTTTAAAATCTTGAAACCAACCTTTTCTTTTAAGTTACGTTGAACATTACTTGCTGATAGATTTACAACTCTGCTGTGAACGATAAGTAAAGAATGATGGGTATGATAAATTCATAGGATAGTTAAAATAACAAGTTCACACACCCTGTGTCAAGGGATTGTGTCCCTTGACACAGGGTGCGAACAACTGACACACCTCTTCTGGTCTGTGCCCATTTTACTTCCTAACCTCGTTTAGCAACATGCCTCGACGAATGCTGCTACATGCCTATATCCAGTACTGAAGAAGTTCAACAGTCTGGGGTATTAGCTAGCTAATGTTATGTAGCAAATAAACAATCAAGGAAGTTAGCTAACGTGTGTTAGTTTAATCTCACGGAATGACGACAGGGAAATGCGGTAATTAAAGTTCCAGTAACGTTAATTCCATACCAACGTCCTGGAACAGCTATGTTTAGCATTTAAAACACTTTAACTGCACTCACTGTCTGTGCTGAAGACATTTCTCTGACTTCTTAAACTCCTCAGTCACCTGAAAAACAAGAAGATGCAAACGACAGGACATTCACACATCACCGGTACAACACAGCACAGTAATGGCCCGCCCTACTCGGCCTCTGATTGGCTAATAGTTGTCGCTTCGGTTGGTTGGTTTAACGCATGAGGACTGAGATTGGTTAGAGTACGGGTAAGAATATCAGGATAAGCCAATCAGAGGCGGGTCATGCCGCCGGATGCGCTGTCATTCTCACCCAGCGTAGACCGGAACTCGCGGTCCAAAGAAGTACAATTTATCTAATATTTAACAGAAACGGAAGATTAAATCAAAACAAATAAATACATATTTGTATAGCAGAAGTATATTTTCTCTTCATTCATTTTAATTATCTCTTGATCTCTCAGGTTTTTCTTGTCACCTTTTTGGGGCAACCAACCCCCAGTTTAGGGTAGTATATAAAGTAGTTATTACTAGTTGCATTTTGACCAACTACAATCATAACATGCTACATGACGCATTAGTATTAACTATCAAAAATGTATGGGCTGATAATATATCAGTCACAGGGGAAATTTTACCATTTGTAGTACAGTTTGCTGTGGATTACTTAAAAAAGACAGACAATAAGACACACTGACAATACAAAAACCCTCACTTTATGCTCAAAAGTAAAATAACACAACATAATAACCCAGCACACAATGATTAAAATAAGTACGTAAACAATAAAAATATAAGGCGTGAAAAACATTTCTTCATTCATTCACCATCTTCATTTTATACCTCAGTCCGCAGTAACTAGGCACTCCACCCCTTCTGCCAATCTCTCTCTCTCTCTCTCTCTCTCTCTCTCTCTCACACACACACACACACGCACGCATGCACACACACACACATATGTGCCAGTCTTAAGAAGATTATGGAAAATGGGAACACAAAGCAATTAGTCACTTATCATCATCATACCTGTGTCTCTCTCTGTGTACAAATATGCACAAGCCCCCTCACACACCTACTTACCCACCCACACACACACACACACACTCACACACACACACTGCACACACAAATACACAAGCACACACACACAAACACCCACAAACAGACGCACGTACACATTCTCAACACGGCAACAGGCTACGCTGAGGAAAAGCCCTGGAACTCCGTAAAGCAGTGACAAACAAGTGGACAGACTGTTAGGATGCAGGAATATGATATAATTGTGCTTGGAACTGGACTGAAGGTAAGAAAACTTGTATTTATTATAAACTGCCTGCTGTAGAGTGAACATGAGGGACATTAAAAGTGTCAAGGCATTACTCCACCTGTAGTATCTATTGCGACAGAGTTGGGGCTTTTTTTTCCTCAACTTTTACATGACCAAATATTGGATTAGTGTCTACGTTTTTACCGAAGTTTTATTTGCATGTGCCAAGAAATGACTAATCCCCCAGAATGGCTGAAAGAAACAAAACACTTTGCACAGAGAAGCTTAAAATATACTAAATAACCTGTTCTCCCATGTGTTACTTAAACTATTCTTATACTATAAGTGGTGATAAAGTTAGTCTGTGAGTTAAATGTTCACACTTTTACTGATCATTCACACACAGCTCTTCTGGGATCCTGATGGCCGATTAAAGGATTTACAACAATTAGATGATGTCATTATGCTAGCCTTGATCCTTGTCCTGACTGTGCACTTTACTGTCTGTCTCAGGAATGTATCCTGTCTGGTTTAATGTCTCAAAGTGGAAAAAAGGTTCTTCACATCGACAAGAATCCTTATTATGGAGGAGAGAGTGCATCCATCTCTCCCCTGGAGCAGGTGTGTCGACACAAACGCAAACAGCACGAGTTGACAATCCATATCTTCTATTTTACAAAGCTGCTGCCACGTCATTTTGTGTTTACTTTTTTAATTTTTTCTAAATTTTACAGCTGTACAAGAAGTTTAAGGTTCCAGGTCCTGGTAAGTCTATGGGTCGTGGAAAAGAGTGGAACATCGACCTCATCCCCAAATTCTTTCTTGCCAACGGTGAGAGCCTGCTGCTGTTCATCCTGACGTCTGTTTGGCGTTTTGTTTACATTATTTCGGTGTAAATTATTGCATTTTTGGTGCTTTCTGTTTTGTGTTTGCATCAGGTGAGCTGGTGAAAATGTTGGTGCACACTGACGTCACTCGGTATCTGGACTTCAAAGTCATTGAAGGCAGCTACGTGTTCAAAGCAGGCAAAGTGCACAAAGTCCCCGGCACCGAGGAAGAGGCCCATGCTTCAGGTGAGGAGCAAAGTTTTTCCAAAATTGTCCAACTCAATTTAATGATATTAACAGAAACCTTCCTGTTTTAGATCTGATGGGCATGTTTGACAAGAGAAGGTTCAAGAAGCTGCTGCTCTATGCCCTGAACTTTGACGAGAGAAACCCTCGGACCTACCATGACGTAGATCCTAAAAAAACGACAACACGAGAACTGTTCTGCCGCTTTGACCTGGGATTAGACGTCATTGAGTTCACAGGTCATGCCATAGCCTTACACAGCAGTGAGAGGTCAGTCACAGTGACTTAATAACCAGATGAAAAGTGATGACTGATGATCCTTTGAGATAAAAACCTGCCTGGTCTCATGTACTGTCTCCTTGTGACTGTAGTTACCTGGACCAGCCGTGTTTGGAGACCATCAACCGGATAAAGCTGTACTCTGAGTCTCTGTCCCGCCACAAGGCCAGTCCATATATCTACCCCGTGTACGGGCTGGGAGAACTACCACAGGGATTTGCCAGGTGACAAAATAACTACGCAATACTAGGAACCGTTTATCTTCTTGCTACATTCTGGGCAATGAGATCAACATCATGCATACAGAAGCAGAAATATCAGTGTCGGAAGATGCCTTACAGATGTTTCAATGTCTGTTTTTCACTGTCACTACTTGTTTTATGCTCAGCGATGCAGTCAGAGATTACAGTCACGATGAATCATGTTCACATTATCCAGCCTGCCTCTGTGATTTTCAGACTGAGCGCAGAGTACGGAGGAACCTTCCTGCTGAACAGAGGAGTGGATGAGATCGTGATGGACAACGGCAAAGTGAAAGCTGTGAAATCTGACGGGAAGGCAAGTGTTTTTACCTCGAGGAAGGGTAGGGAAGTTACAAAGAAGGTGGGAAGTTTGGAGAGAGTGTCAACTAGTTTTTCTAAGCACATTATACTTAGTTACAAGTTACTAGTCTTGCAAGAAGTACACAAAAGTCATACTTGAGTAAAAGTAAACATAATGTGTTATGTTCTTACTTTGGTAAAAGTGATAGTCACCTTTATGTATAGTACTGATCTACAACTTTAGCTCTGATGCAGCATGCAATCTTGCAATCTGCAAAGTAACTAGTAACTAAAGATATCAAATAGATGTATTGGAGTAAAAATACAATATTTGCCTCCCAGATGTAGTGAACTAGAACAATAAAATAGCAGAAAATGTACCTCAAAGTACCTACAGCACTGAGGTAAATGTACTTAGCTACATTACATCACTGCTTTACAAGTTCAAATATTTGAAGATATAACATATGAAGACCTGATAAAATATGTTGCTTTGTTATAAATTAAACCCAAAATTTGAAACAATTAGTCGATTAATCAATCATCTGATTGACAGAAGTCATTTTATGCAAAAGCACTTTATTGTTTCAATTTCACAATTGTGAGGATTTTCTTGCTTTTTAAAAAACATATATTTTCTAATTAATGATATTGAAGTTTGGATAGTTAAATGGACGAAATAAGCATTAAGCATTGTTAAGGCATTTTTCTGCATTGGGCAACAGTATTTCTACAGTGTTACTATACTACATATATATATACATATATATATATATATATATATATATATATATATATATATATATATATATATATATATATATATATATATATATATATATATATACTTACTATACACTTGAGAAAAACTCATAATCGTACCAAGTCTATTTGTCAAATTTCTCGTCAAATTGTCTCATTTTCACCAAGAAAGGAGCCTTTCAGTGAGATATAGGACACCACTTGTTTTCAGACATAGGATTTGAATGCTTCCTCCACCACTGACAAATGTGCACTCAGGGATTTTGTTTGTGTCTCTTTAACAGCTGTTCGAGTGTAAACAGCTCATCTGCGACCCGAGCTACGTTCCTAATCGAGTGAGGAAAGTGGGGCGTGTAATAAGAGTCATCTGTTTATTAAATCATCCAGTTAAAAACACCCACGAGTCCAGTTCCTGCCAAATCATCATACCTCAAGCACAACTCAACAGGAAATCAGGTGTTTGTTTCTTTCCTGCCAAAGCATTTGTAGGCTGAAATTACATAATTTCACTTTCACCGTGGTGACGTGTGTGTGTGTGTGTGTGTGTGTGTGTGTGGTGGGAGTCCACAGATTCTTTGTAAACAAGTCATTAATTTTGTCCATGAAAAGTTGATCACACTGACTCTCTGTCTCTTCCCTCTCTTGGCCATGCAGACATTTACATCTCTGTAGTGTCTTACGCCCACAACGTGGCCTCAGACGGGGTGTACATCGCCACAGTGAGCACGACTGTGGAGACCAACAACCCGGAGAAAGAAGTTCAACCAGGGCTGGAGCTCCTCGAGCCCATCATACAAAAGTCAGTGACACGTTTAAAGTCTATAATTACAAAAAAAAATACATTTCAAACAACATTTAATTGATGTTATTTCCTGTCACCTTGAATCTAGATTTGTTTCAGTCCACCACCTGCTAGTTCCCAACGAAGATGGAAAAAGGAGTCAGGTAATGAGATTCTCTGTACAACATGAAATAAAATGTGATGAAGTGTGTTGGCTCAGACTTCTCTCTTCTCTGTCCTCACTATAGATATTTGTGTCCCGCTCGTATGACGCAACAAACCACTTTTTGACTGAGTGTGAGGACATCAAGGACATGTACCAGCGGATCACAGGAGCAGAGCTCTGCTTCGGAGGATCAAAGAGACACCAGTCTCACACCTCTGATGATGACTGAGGAAGACTTTTAACATTATAGGACCAAATAATTTAACAGCTGGAGGCCATGATAACATTATGGATGATTTCATTACAGCAGTGGGTTTTATGTAGCATGTAGAGTGAAAGCTGAGTGTACTATGTAAAAGTTGGGTGTCTTTTCCCTCTAATTTGTTTGCTATGATTCTTCCCCTTTGTGAATTTCTGTTGTTGAGTAACAGTGTTAAAAACGTCTTTTTCTTTTGTCAATCCTTTAAAATGTGATTTGTGTCCTTTTGCAGTGTTTGTTTTTTTTTGTTGGAGACAAGGTGATACTCTGTGATAATAAATACAACTTCTTTGCTCCACAGTTCTTACATTTTATTGTGTACACCGCCAACGTAAAGTCCTGATCACTGACTGAAATTATTACTTTATCTGGTAGAGACAACTTCATATTCAATGTACAGTATGATTTCAGCTGCTTACATAATTCCTGGCAAGTTTCCTTATTAACTCATCAGTGTAATTATCTCTAAAGTAACTGAACAACCTAACTGGAGCCAGTTCGATGGCAATTAGGGTTGCAATCATTACTTAATCTGTTGTTTATTTTCACAATTAATCAATTCATTGTGTCTGTGTCTATAATATGGGGGGGCTTCTTTTGTCCAAACAACAATCCTAAACCCAAAGACTCCTCATTTATTATTATAAATGTCAAAAAGAAGCAGCAAATCCTTACATTTAAGGAGGTGCAACCAGCAAATGTTTGACATTTTTGCTTGAAAAATGACTGAAACAATCAATCGATTTCTCAAAGTATTTGAAAATGAATTTTCTTTCAATCAACTAATTGATTGAGTGATCATTGCAGATCTATTGAATATATATATATATATATATATATATATATATATATATATATATATATATATATATATATATATATATATATATATATATATATATATATATATATTCCTGACCATCAGTGCCACTCATGTCCAGCAGCAGCAGGTTAAAGTAATCACGCAGCACCCTGCATGTGAATGACAGGGATTTAAACATTCTGGGCATGTGGCACAGAGGCAGATGATTAGAGATGAATCACAGTGATGTGCAGAGGATTTGTGGATTCTCTTATCTATAGAGCTTATGTGTGAGAAGGACAAAGCCACTGAATTATGTCATGTGCTGCACACGGGTAGCTGGTTGGTGGCAGCACCATGGCCGGACAGACGCACTGAGTAAAGAGGCTTAACCGAATGAAGGACAGGCACAACAAACACCTCGGGGTGGAGGGCAGAAACAAGTATCAACACAAAAATTTCTTACTTTTTTATTTACAGATAACTTTTATCTGCTGCACAGATGTCTTTTAAATTAAAGAATATTCCATTATTATACATCTATGCTACACATGAAAACACATCAGACTCATGACAGCTATTGTTTGTTGGATGTAAAGCTTTTAAATATATTTTTTATACAAAAGAATACTGTTTACACTTTATTACAGTCTTGAGCACATGTTCACTATGTGCCTCCTGAAACGGCGACAGAAAACCCAACATCACCAGTTCGTCAGCTCCCTGCTTGGCTGACTGGGAAACACCTTAAAGGTCCAATGTGTCGGATTTAGTGGCATCTATTAGTGAGGTAGTAGATTGACAACCAACTGAACACCCCTCACTTACAGTGGACACTTAAACGTCCCTCGCTAGAGCCAGTATTTGATTTGTCTGTTGTGGGCTACAGTAGAAATATGGCTGTAACATCACAGACTATGTGGAAGACGACCCGCTCCCTCTGTAGATATAAACACCTCATTCCAAGGTAACAAAAACACGACCATTCTTAGTTTCAGGTGATTATACACTACTGAAAGCATAATTGTGAATATAATATTCAATTTCTGCCAATAGAGCCCCTTTAAATCCTGCACACTGGGCCTTTAATCTCCAAACAAATTACAACTGTAACCAAATATAATAATGGTTTCTTCAGAGCTGCTGATCACAGAGTTTATTCCCTTGGAAACACATCCCACAGATCGTTCATGAACCTCTGACCTCCAGCTGCAGAAATCAGCCAAGTTTCTGTTGCCATCACAACACTTATTCCTGCACTTCCAGCGCCGTGCTGATGGGTGGAGGAATCAGACCAGCGGCTGCCAGCCTTCGCTCACTTGTCAGGAAGTTGAAAGTTGCACATGCATTTGGCTGTAACACAGCAGAGATGAAACAGAAAGAGGTAAGTACAGGCAGCTCAGTTAGTTTTAAAGGGCTACTCCACCTATTTTGCAGATTTACGTTGCATTGTGGGTAATGGGTTCTGATGCCTCACTTTTTACCATTCAATGCAGACCGGTGGACTGCTTTTCAAAACCTATAAGACCTGCAACTTGCCACTGAATGACATCACTGGAAGCAATTTATCAGATTACATGCAGCTTCCTCTGGAGCAACAAAAGACTTTATACTATTACTTTCACATATGCAGTAGTACTCCCCAAGACCTTTAATGTGTAAAATTGGTGGAGTTACGTGTTGCTGATTAGGCAGTCAGAAAGTCTGTCTCCCTTTGCTAAAGTCTGTCCTACTGTCAGGA
The DNA here is from genome assembly GCA_039737535.1 of Lagodon rhomboides. NCBI lineage: Eukaryota > Metazoa > Chordata > Actinopteri > Spariformes > Sparidae > Lagodon > Lagodon rhomboides. The sequence goes on along the minus strand of CM077785.1, from coordinate 19,498,706 downwards.
AGAGCATATGCACTTTACTCCAATAAGACAATGAGCATACTTTACCGTGTCTTGCACCTCCACAGCGATGCCTTTTTTCCTGAGCAGAGCAAGAACTGAGGGATTGATTCGTTCAAGTCGTGCGCCTGTGCCCAGCACAAGAATTTCTGCATCGACAATAAGTAACAGGAAGTATTTCTCTCAGTTAAATACGCCATAAATTGACCTAGATGAGTGACGAAATCAAGGCAAAACCAGAATCACTACATAGCAAAAACACATGTGAATCATGTGTTACGGCCCTCACAGTCAGAAGAAGGATGATTTTGGAGGATTTTCTTCACCACCATCACCAAAACATTAAGTAAGTGAATATCCTTTGAAAGAAATGCCATCATGACACTTTTTGTTGTTTTTTCTTTTAATCTGTGTGTCAGTGTGCTTTTACTTTTACCTATTCTTGGTTCAAGCATGTGGAAAAGTGAGACGCTTTCCTCAGTGATGTCTTTATAATTGCCGACCTGCAGAGAGACACGCAAAACAATAAACACAGAGACAGAAGTTTAAATGTCATACAAAGCATGGCACGACACAATAAACAAAGAGCTGTGACAGTATTTTCCGGATATTGGTCTCACGTTCCACTGGAGGATAGCAGGAGGCAGCACAGCGCAGGGCCCAAGGACTCTGTTGCCGTCAATGTTGAATCCTTGAGGACTGTAGCTGAGGATCATGACCGCGCTGCCCGGCTCCTTCTGCATGACGGACACGGTGGTGCGCTGGTACAATTCGTCATCACTAGGACCTAATCTATGTGCACGAGACAGAAATGGGCTGGAACCAAAGACAGGTAAACTGAGTTAGAACCAATTCTGCATTAAGTGTGAAAGACTGATCATTTTTGTTTTATTTATTGCGAGCACTGATATTGTATATACGGATTGTGGCCTGAAAAGCTGTGAGCAGTCTCTCCATTTTGTCTACCACTTTACATCTCACAAAAAACAGACTGCACTGCGGCACTGTTGCCATGTGGCCCAGTTTAAAAGCCAAAAATCTAATACCAACCTACTGACAGGGCGCACAGCCAAAAGCTTTAGGGCTGTTCCTGCAGCAAAGAAGCTGTCAAGAAACAAACATTTCTGCTTGTCTAAGGAACACCAGCACATTTCAACCCGCTCTCACACTTTTCCTCCTGACTGCTACAAAAATCTGAGCACGTTCAGCAATCTTTTGTTTTAGAAATGTGAAACACTGCACTTTCTAGTCAACTTGCCATCTTGCCAGATGGTTTTTAAGCAGCACAGCAAGAGGACTCGTGAGGGGACCTGGCCTGAAGACAATGTGAATGTAACGACTGACTCCAGCAGATGGAGCCAGAGCGGCTTTTTCACACAAGCTAAGAACATGTTCCATCCTGATATAATGGAGATAATATTGTTATGATAGTGAATAGAGATAAAAGTATACACCACTTCCTAAAAACTCAAAGCAAGATAGATAAAGACAAAAAGTAGAATCAGCACCCTTTGTTTGCCCCACAACAGCTAACTTTGCAGTGTTTCCACTATATTCATTCAGATATGGTCGACTCCCACAGTTATAACATTACCACCACTGCTAGAAAAAGCTGGAAATTAGACATTATAATCTGGACAATAATACAAAATAAAACAAAACACCAATAAGCATGAGCCTTTGTGCTTAGAGGGAGCACTCTAATCATGAAGGGTTGACCAAAAGGACCAACAGGGATAGATGTGGAACAAATACCAAAATGTACATGCTGCCACCACTGATACAAAACAATTACAGAGGAAACACTGTTCCCCTTTGTCATCGCTGTTCAGTCAGATCTTCATCAGGCACAAAACAGCTCTTACAAACATCTCACTACATTTGCATAACTCAAAAATGATATAATCTGCAATAGGACAACCATATATCTTCACAAAACAAGGATGTGATCATCCAGCACAGGTGTCAACATTTAGCAAAACAGTAAACAATCAGACAGAACCCTAAAGAGAAAGCAAAAAACCCAGAATTAACTTTTTTTTTTTACTATTGTTTATCATGTGGATACCTGTGATTGACGAATACATCATTGTTTTATGAATGTACAGTATATATATTATTTTCTCGCATTTATTTATATTTTGCTCTTGGATATATGCTGGTCTCGGGTTCCAGCCAATGGCTTCACTAATATCTGGAATTTGTAGACGTAATTATAACCAAGTTAATGAAAAAGTGACACATTTATCATGGGGAAAGAAACGGTTATTCACATCTCTGCTCCCATGACATTATATGACCTACAGAGTAAATGCACACAGGACATGACTGCACTTATAATAATGTATTTTTATGAGGAATATGGCTAAGTGCAAAACATGGCTCATAAACAATATCGCCTCTGTTGAATACAGGATCTTAAACCCATGAGACAGCGCAGGTATTTCAACAGTAACATGATGTTATAATGTCCTCGTCTGGCTCCACACAGAGGGGAGGAGGGGACAGCTGCCTAAACCAACGTAGTGAGTATAAATATTCACCTTAAAGGACTCACAAGCCTTGAACGCTAACCTAACATACCTTGAGAACGCGGGCGCTGCCCTGGAGGAGAAGAGAAACCCCTGCGTTGTTCTCTGAAGGAGGAATCTGGCACACACCGCACTGGCCATGTTGACGGAGTGATAACCGGTGACAGACAAGGGGGAAAGAATTCTGTGTGACACCAGCAGCCGCTTGTTTCCGGTGTTGTGTAACGCAAAGTCGAACAGATTTGATTTCCGGTTTAACAAGCTTTAACTCAATGGTAAATCGTCGTGTTTTGTTGGGTTGTTGGGTTATTTTATTTACACTTGTATCCATCATAGACATTTGCATTATATTGTGTGAAACGAAAATATAGTTAAATTACTCGTATCACCAGCTAGCTTAGCTAAATGCTATGCCAACTGACTAGCTAGTGCAACTGAAGCACCAACGTTAGCTAACGTAGCGTAGATGTTCTTTCTCCTTAAACATCATTATGGGCTTCTGCATGGTTTTAAGTATTAACAGAGTACTATTATAGTACTATATTATTATAACTTAAGTCTATGGGATTGGAAATAACACCCATTTACAAAGAATTACAATTTTTTTTTAGACAAATCAAATTTGTATTTACAAACTTTTTTTTTACTTCTTATTTATTTTATATTTTACGAAATCTTTTGATATACCGGTTCTGCCTTTGATTAAAATGCCTGGGGGGCGTGTTCATGGAGTAACAGCGCCCCCTGCGGTGTGTACTGGCACCAGTCACAGGTCAGATGATCCGAGAGCTACATTGTAAATAGACAGAAGCGATCCGCCGTGGCCATGCCTTCATAGCCTCTTTAAATCACCTCCAGCAGAGCAGATATTCCCCACTCGGAGACGCCCTATCTTCCGACACCGGCTCTCTCTCTGTTTCGGCTCATTCGGCGTGTTAAAGTGCAGATAAAAGTATGTACCGGTCTCTGTACGCCTTCCGATCCGCGGAGCCCAACTCGCTGCACTTCGCGGCCGGAGAAAGCTTCTTAATCCTGGAGAGGAGCAACAAACACTGGTGGCTGGGGTCCCGCTGCAGCTCGGGGGAAACCGGCTACATCCCAGCTTCATACATCGAGAAAATCCAGGTAAACACCTCCTCTCTGACATGGGTGTGTTTCCCTCTATTTGCCTCAATGAATACAAGCTGTGACCATGTCGCAGCTCGGGGTGAAGTGAGACCTAGTGAATGCGTAGTAAGGGAAGGACTGATGAGATCGAGGGAGACAGAGCCCATGTAAGTGTCCTGTATGTGCTCCAGCGCAGGCCATGTTGAAGCTGACTGCTTGGTATTTTTCAGGAAAATTCAGAAAATGCACGCTTGCAGAAGAAGCCATGAATTATTGGAAAGGTTGCATGATGTGGAGACCTGGCCTTCTGCACTGCAGCTGCTCACTGCGACAGAGAGGAGGTATAGGATAGGACAGGAAAGGATGGGACAGGATGATGCAGACTAGGATATGAGACAGGACAGATCCAGAGACAGAAACCCTTTGTTTTTCATGCTCAAACTAGTATCATCTGCTCTTGTGAATCTCTGTTATCATTCTAGACTATCCTTGTCATTGTTTAATAAGTAGCTACTTCCACCCAAATAGCTGTTTGTCTCCCAGTCACACCCACAAGTGCCCTGCAGTGAGGGGACTCTGTTTTCCAAGGATCCTGAACTAGTCACGGCATGTATTTTGTGGAAACACAGACTCAGAGTAGGAATGCTCTCTCTCTCTCTCTCTCTCTCTCTCTCTCTCTCTCTCTCTCTCTCTCTCTCTCTCTCTCTCTCTCTCTTGTTGTTAATGACATTGGCTGTGGAGGTTTAATGAGCCTGAATGTGAGGCCTCGCTGAGCACATGTGTCACTTGGTTAAAAGGCTCTTTTTTTGTTAGATAACTGCCCCAGTTTGTTTCTGCCCGGAGTCACACACGTCCTCGGGCCACAGTTCAGCTCGGTTTTTGCTTAAAGTTTAATAATTATGTTGATGAATATTTAATGCGTTCATCCTCTCCTCCCTCTGTTTACTCTCTCTCAGGCTCCGGAGCAGGACGAGGTGCTGCAGTCTATTGACAGAGCAATCGAAGGAATCCATAATGTGGCCTTAAAAAATGGAGGCAAATATAATCTGGAGCAGAGAGATGTTCTACAGTGAGTCGCAAAGCACATAACGAACATAAGATATTATACTGACGATGAGTCTGAATGTTAATCCTTATTCTCCTCTGTTGTAGGAAGTTGATCCATCACAGAAAGGAGACCCTCGCACGACGAAGTTCCTCGTCCGCCAGTCACAAACAAGGCCTCCCATCTTCCAGCAGCGAAATATCTCTCAGTCAGACTCCCCCTCCACCCAATGGCCTTACCCGAGACTACGGACGACAGGGCAGCATGCCGTTATCAGGAAGCATGGACAATATGCAGGGAGAGCAGGGCTTTTACCAGGTAACACACCCACATAGTGCACATTTAAATGTTTTATTTGAAGCAAATATACAGGATTAAACATTTAGAGCTATTATTTGTATTCTTTGACACTTGTAAGTCTACTTTATGCAGGCTTACAAAAAATTAAAGCTTCTTGAAAGGCATTTCTTGGGGCTTTTTCTCGATTTTGACAACTTTGACATTGTGGGCTACTTACTTATTCTCCTTGTTTTTTATTTTGTTGCCATAAAAAGCTACAACGATTGGTCAGTTAAATGACAACTAATAAATTAAGTGCAAACTACAGTATTTTAATAATTAATTAATAATTTTGAGTTACTTTTTGTGAAAAAATGTCAAAATTGTTCAGATTATTATATTATATTATATTATTATATTATATTATTATTATATCTTCTGGTTTCTTTTCTCCTCTGTGACAGTAGACATGAAAATCTTTGGGTTGTGGACAAAAACAATTGAATTTTTTATTTCAGCATTTTCCTAGATTTTATGGATCAAACAACTAATTGATCAATCAAGAAAATCAACATATTCATTGATAATTAGAATTATCATTAGTTGCAGCCCTATTTTCATCTCCCTCTTCCTCTACATGCATCTGACTTCTGTTATGAAAAGCACTTTTTGAATTTTAAATTTGCTTGCTTTGTTATTTATAACCCCCTAATGATCAGGTTGTGAACATGCTAGATTAACATCCTACCTCACAGGTATTTGCAAACAGCGGCTGTTGATCAGTTTATCAGAAAAAAGTCACATCATGTCCTGGTGAAAAATGTTTCTTTGGCCTTCAAAGCTAAAAATAATATCAGGATGTTACAGAATCGATCATGAAAGACAACAAACAACTTATCAATAATTGTGTCTCTTGGCAGCACCTCTCTGGAAGCAGTGTCAATTAAATCGACAACATGCTCATGTTGTGCACATTCACAATATTCAAATCTGTTCAATTTCACTTCCCTGTTTCCTCCTGCAGGTGCCTCCTCAGGCTCGACGTGCGGCTCCGATCACCCCTCCTCCCCCCGAGAAACAGCGAAACAGCCGGCGTTCAGGTTGGAACTCAGAGAGAATCTGTTTTTTTTTTCCTTCGTATTTCTTTATTTAGTGTATTCAGTCAAACCAGTTCGGCTTTAGCTACTGACATGCATATCTTGTTTGTTACAAGTTTAAGACAAGGAACCTAAGAAAGAGGAAGGGTCAGCACATCACCGAATCCTGCTTTGGTGCCAGACTGTGGTGACAGATGTATTGAAGTCTATGGGAGATGCGTGGTTGTTAACCTTCTCTCTGAATGGTGTTCTTTCATTTTCTGGAGGCTTTACTTCATCCGACATAGATATGTGGGGTTTAAGTGTTTTTCTTCTTGCATCTCCCGTAGTCTTCAATACAGCTGTCACCACAGTCTGGCACCAAAGCAGGATTCGGTGACATAATGTTCCTTCCTTCTTTTTCAGGTTCCTTGGTTTTAGAGAAGTACCAGTTTCAACAATTTAAAGGATGAGTTTGAATTAAAACATTTTGCTGTATGAGTAAAAAAGTGAAAAAAGGTTAACAGTTGTCCATAAATTGTGATCTACATTCAAAACAAGTGATAACATTTTCCCCCTCAGCAGTAATAACGTGTTGTTTTTCACCGTATGTAATTCTCAAATCTCTCCAGAATATAAGCAGCGATAGAACAGATGAGCTATATTTTCTTGTTCAGTCTTGCTAAAAGTAATCGACATTTAAAGATCAGGAGCAGCAGTGTGTATTCACAACATTACTCACTTCGTCATCACAGCTTACAGTTTCTGCTGCTTCTTTTAGCTGATGCTACCTGCTGCTGCAGCTTCGTGCTTCACAAACACGCTCTATTCTTAGTCAGGTCATTCCTGCTCGCTCTCCTCTCTGTAACTGGAGCTCTCTCTCTCTCTCTCTTTCACAGGAGAGCCGGACGTCCCCTCCAGAGTGTCCTCTCTCCCTCCGTCCCCTGCACCCTCCCTCACAATCAGCACCACCTCCATAGAGTCTGGCTCCTCCCACTCACCGGTCTCCTCAGATGTCAGCCTGCCAAGTGTTTCCAGCACCCCCCCTCCTCCTGTGCCATCCCGTGTGAAGCCCTCCGTGCCGCCTCTCGACGGGCCGCCCTCGGACTCCCCTCCTCAGCCAGCCCCTGGGAAGAAGAGCCCGGCTCCACAGCCTCCCCAGCCCACCCCTCCTTCACAGCCTGCTGTGGAGGAGCTGCCGGAGAGTGAATGGCCCGTCGCCCCCCCATCTATCGCTGAAAGCCCCCCCGGCAGCCCCACTACCTCTGAGCCGGTTCCCATGACGATTGGGGCCGAGCTGATCGAGCTGGTGCGAAAGAACACAAGCTTGAGCTACGAGCTGTCACGGGTTGCTGTCGGTGTGGTGGTGGGCCACCTGCAGACGGCCTTACCTCAGGCCTCGTCCGCTCTGGAGCAGGTTCTCCTCTCGCTGGTGGAAAGCAAGGTCAGATTTGTTTTCGTTACATCATGATTCAGCATCCTGGAGCCTTGCCAGCTTAAAGGAGAATACTGGTGTCGTTTAGAGTTACAGCTCAGTCTGCATTTAGCCGACATTTCTCGGAGTGGTGTCGAGACTCAGGGGACACTAGTCACAGTATCACTCACTCACTTCCTGTTTTTAAATTCAGTCAGTGCAGCATCGAACCGAGCATGAAACGAGCTGCCGATTCTTTCCTGGCAGATGTTTCTGTTTCTCTCTCTGGGTGAAATATAACCTCGAACAGGGATCGCTGAAGGCTTCTGGCTGCATCCCGTGTTTACATGGTGACACGTGTGCACACTCACGCTCATCCAATTAAAAAGCCTTATATACTCTGTGGGTTATTGAAGGTCTCGTCCATGTGTTTTTAAATAGAGAAGGCGCAACTTGAGCTTCAGAAAACACTCGTAATACAAATCGAGGGTAGTAGCTCAGATGATTTTCAAGTTCGTATGTGTTGTTTTGAATACTTCTTAAATGAATAACAGAGAATAGTGCAGACAAGCTATTGAACAGCAGAGAAAAAACACCGGTATTATCCTTTAAAGCTGCTCTATTCAATGTTTTTAACTGAACTGATCTCAATTCCCTAAACAACGAATGTCAACAAGTTTGCTTTTATATAAACAATATTTTCTCTTGATCATTTATGCAGCAGCTGTCTAGATTATGTTCCTCTGTACTGGTATTTCAGGTTGAAGCAGAAGAAGGTGTGTCACAGTGTTTTATTTATGCTTCTGTAGGATCTGGGTGCAGGGCTGCCACAGGGTCAGGTGTGTCACGACGAACAGAGGCTGGAGGTGATCTTCAGCGACCTCGCGCGTCACCGGGATGATTCTCAGCAGCGCAGCTGGGCGCTTCACGAAGACCACGCTCTCATCGCCTGCTACCTGGAGGAGCTGCTGAAGATACTGGTATGATGATGATACTGGTAATGGGAGCTGTCGACATCTGTCCTGGAAATAAGCATATTTATAATAATCTACAGGGCCTCTGTTGTCTGATTTAAGTCTAAAAAGCTATGAAAAGTCCTGACTGACTGTGTCATACCTGGTGTGAGTCTGGAGGGACAGTATTCAGCGAGAGCTGTAAAAATATGAGGCCACTAATGCAACACACATTGTAAGTGTCTTGTTAATACTGCATCATTATCCCCATCATCATCATTATGACATGAAAAGTTTCCTGTCGGGATGAGACCGCGATGTGCCCACAGGACGCGTCCAGATGTCGCGCTGTAAATACCAGACATGTTTGATAGGATCAGAGCGGCTCAGACGACTTTACAGTTCCAACAGTGTGGTTACAAGCCGAATCTGTAAACTCTGCCAAATATTCTTTGTTGGCAGTTTGTCCCGAACCCTCGCTCACTCAGATCAGGGTCGGGGACGTCCAGTTGGGTTGTTTTTAATGAGCCCTGTAATCCTCTGCTGTGTCCGGGGACCACGACTGTCCAACAGATTATGAAGTTATGATGTTATTGAATCATTGCTGTTGCAACTAAAAGCTGCTTTTTCTTTTTTTTTACTCCTCAGACTGATGCCGATCCAGAAGTGTGTAAGAGACTGTGCAAGGCCAACGACTATGAGAACGTGCAGTCTCTGGTTTCATATTATCAGATGGTGAGACATTGTTATGACAATTCATTTTATTTTTTCGCAGACCTGTGTTCAAGGATGTTATTGTGATACCTCTTGAAGGACTAAACTCTTTAAATACACTCACTTTTCTTCCTCGCAGCTGAATTGCAGAATACATGAGTGATCTTCTTAAAAAGTGTTGTTGCTGGATAAAGCATCCTGCAGAGCCACGTGTTCATCCAGTTTTTAGTCTGAATGTTTAATCTGCAGCATGTCAGCGATGTTCAGTGTACATTTGGTCCGTGTTGCCTCATTGTTGCCACCGTGTGACCGTGCAGGAGCATCGAGTGTCTCTGCGCCTGCTGCTGCTCAAAGTGTTCGGGGCTATGTGCAGCCTGGACGCCGCTCTCATCTCCAACCTCCTCAACTCCATCCTCCCCATGGAGCTGGCCCGGGACCTTCAGACTGACACACAGGGTGAAAATATTTAACTGTAGTCACACTCCCCAAGCTTCAGATTATTTTGCTACTTTAAATTGAGCGTTTCTTGTCTGTTTTTCTTTCCTCAGAACACCAGAAGATGTGTTACACAGCTTTGGTTCTCACTATGATCTTCTCAATGGGTGAACAGGTGCCATATCATCACTATGGTATGGATAAAGCGTAAAGTGTTATATCACAATGTAATTAAATAATTATTCACAAGAAATTGCAATAACCTCAAAAACATTTCTTTAGGCTCCATATATCTGAAAAGAATCAGACCAGATAAATTTCAGGGGCACCGGTGCGACAGATGAAAATGTTTTGTAGCACTTCACAGGTTACTGAGCGCATCTACGACCAAAACAGTTACACCCTGAAGCTCTGATCACTGATGAACAATGTTGATTCTTTCCAAAATGGTGAAAAACAACTGTGTTTACCTTCATGACGATGCATTTTCACTCTGTTCGACAGATTAGAAAGGCTTTTCCATAGCTGAACTGATCTAGAAGTTTGACATGCATGTATTAAAAGGTGCATTAAAGGGATCATGTGTTCTTTAATTAAGATAATCCCTGCTTTCAGAACACCTGAATGCTGACTTTGTTGAGTTTCTGCTGGGTGTGGTGGAGGACGGACTTCCCTCCGATCCCACTGAGCAGCTGCCCGACATCTTCCTGAACCTTGTGCTGTCCTTCAACCTCCACCACACAGGTGAGAATGGAGCTTTTCGCGACATTTTGCTTTGTCATAGCAGGAAACACACAGAAAAAGTAAAAGAGCTTGTATTGTTTCACCATAAATGCTTTTCTGTCTGTGTCACCCAGCACCCAGCAACAATGTGATCATGCAGGAACTGAAGAAGAAAAATGTCAAAATCCTGTCAGAGAAAGTGCTGCTGCTTCTGAACAGAGGCGGTAAAGGAAATTTCTTGTCCGTCACATTTCTCATTCTGCATCGAAGCGTTCAGCCTGCTGACGTTGTTACTCACTGTTTGCCTCCACCTCCTAGACGACCCTGTGTGTATGTTCAAACACACCCCGCCCGCTCCACATGCGGTGCTCAAGTTCCTGCAGGATGTTTTCGCCAACCGAGAGACGGCGGACATCTTCTACCGCACTGACATGATGGTGATGATAGACATCGCAGTTCGACAAATATCTGACCTTTCACCCGGAGACAAGGTGAGAACTGGACACGCCGCACAGCTACTGATTGTTCTCAGTCTCTAAAGGAATAGTTTCACATTTTGGGAAACACTTGTTTTTGCTACAGAAACTCTCTTGCAGAACTGCGACGATTAGTCGATTAGTTGCCAACTATTTTATCATCCGCCAACTCTTTTTATAATCGATTAATCGGTTGAAGAATCTTTAAAGAAAAGAAGAGTAAAAATTCTCTGATTCCAGCTTGTTGAATTATTCCTTTAATGATGTATCAACAGTTTGTTACCACGTCTGATTATAATCTCCTCTCTCTCGCCCTCCCTGTGAAGCTGCGGATGGAGTATCTGTCCCTCATGCACTCCATAATGCGCTCGACGGACTACCTTGAGCACCAGCACCGCCTGTCCGACCTGCAGGGGACGCTGCAGAGGATTCTCAGGGAGGAGGAAGATCCGGGGGAGGACGAAGGGAGCGCTACAGCGAAACAGATGGATAAGCTAATCGTACAGCAGATCTACAAAGAGTTCCCACAGATCAGTGAGGACCAGGACTAACCATATCAGTATCACGCTCACACACTGTAGTCTGCTCCCGTCTACTGCAGGGAGGTACAATAAAAGGAGAAGAACTGACGTATTCTGTGCCAGCCTGTAATGAGAGAAGCTAATCGGTCTTGCCAATGTTTTCTTGGACTCGTAGTCCAGGGCTGCAGCATGAACATGATGTTGTTTTTCTCTTTTCACATTTCACATTTCTTTCAGCTGAAAGAAAAGAGTTGGAGGTTTTTCAAAAAGGGAAACATGTGACAAATGTAAAAAGAACTTGTGAGGTTTAGTCACATATGGAGTTTAAAAATAGCCACAATATAGGCCAAACCTTGGAGCTGTAACACAGTAAATTCTGAGCAATAATTACCTTAAAAGTCACACATAAAATAACTGTATGTGCTCTTAGTATTTTAAATATTAAAGGGTAACTCCACCAATTTTACACCTTAAAGTGTGTTTACAGGTCTCGACGGGAGCTCCACTACATAAGTGAAGAAGGTAGTAGAAAGCCTTTTGTCGCTCCAGTGGAAGCTGTATAATTGCTTCCAGTGATGTCAGTCAGTGGCTAAGTTGCATTGTGGGTCAAGTAGACACTGGATTTTGAAAAGCAGTTGACTGGTCTGCATCACACTCCCGTAACACTGCTGGACTCATTATAGACAGCTGGACAACTAATGATGAAAGTTGGTAATATGACTAATTTTATTCCACATTCTTCTTCCTTTTTATAACCTGGTGCCTACATTACCCATGATGCAATTTAGCTGCTGAGTGACATCAATGGAGGCAATTAATCAGATTACATGCACAAAAGACTTCATACTATTTTTTCCACATATTCAGTTGTTCTCGCCGAGACCTGTAAACATACTTTAATGTGTAAAAAAAAAAAACACAACTAAACTTCATTCTGACCAAAAGAACTTCAACCAAATTGATTTTTAGAACAACTTCAAAGATTGTTTTAATGAAAAAGGGCAGATGTAAGTGATGTTACAGATAACAGTGCCATTAGAAACCTTTATGTGCTTCCCTGTTAGTGGGACCAAACTACTGTGTGTTATTAAGATCATCGTTTTCTTTATAGAGGATAAAACTCTTAAAACTGACTTCCTCTCATTCACTTCTTCAATCAGTATGATTCATATTAAAGCTGAACAAGTTTACTATCCTAGTGGAAAAAAGCACACTCATGCGACTCCTCCATTATCATTACGCAGCTTTTAGCTGAGTAACTTTTGCTGCTACATACCGAGTCCCTCCTGTGGCTCCGCCTGCAGTATTCTCAGTCTGGTCCTTTTGTGTCTTTCTGCTCTACAAACACTTCAAATGATCACTCTGTACTTACATATGCAAAGCTTCTCAAGCATCAAAAGTCGCTGACTGTTGAAGGTCAGAAGGGTTTTTGCCCGTATGCTGCGTTCATATTCAAACTAACTGTGCTGCAATAAGGCTTTATAGCAACTCGTAATATCGCTGTAATACACCGAGTCCTGGCTGATCATGGAGGGTAAACATGTTCTGCACTTATTATCTGAGCTCGTACATTAGTCAGTGTTGTTGGTTTCCAGTTATTATCTGATGCTTCTGCTAACAATCAAGGCAGTGGAGAGGAAAAACAGGGCATTTCTTTTATCTCCTCGTGGTTTTAATACTTTAACAGTGACACTTACCTTTCCTTGTTTCTTCCCCATGATGTCGTGATTGATGTTCTCCGATTTACTTAAGTGTTTTTGTCCCTGGCATGGCTTCCCCGACTGGAAACTTGATTCTGAGAAGTGATATCAGTTTTTAAATTAATGTCTGAGTGTTCATTCATTGATTAATTGTGTGTCTGTTTACAGTGTGTGAGAGAGGTGAGTGTCTCTTCTTTCCATGGATTAACATTGTCTGCAGAAGTGCTACGACTGTGTTATAATAAGACTAATAAAGCTATATTTTAACAGTGGAAGTGGCCGAGGGGGTTGTTGAGAGGATGACTGCATCGCCGCACATTTTTGTTCATAGTTCACGGTGTGTGACTGTAGGCAGCAGACAAAAGCAGCTTAGTGGATCCAGTGAATCTAAAGTTTAGTATGAATGAAAACTGATTTATTTTTATTCACAGTCCCATGTCTCTTCAAAACCACTACTTTTGAAACTTTTAGCTTTTTCCATTTTTTAAACACATCTGTATGTGTTTTTGTTTTCCTTTAAACCTTTTCTTCCTTTATTTATATAAATACATATACAAATGTTTTTTGTATTTATGCAATTCTGGATATACATTCATGTGGAAAACACTGAAAATGAAACATCACAAAATGGATCATTTAAGATTCATCCTACCCTCTCACTGAAGTTACACAGTGCAGAACTAAGTGATAAAGGGGCAGAGTGGCTGAGACAGAGACACCTTTCGCCCTGTTACCAGACAAAGTACCATCAACACGGTTTTGACGCTGTTGTTTTAAGGTAAAGAAGTAACATAATGTTGCTTTAAAGTGAGCGCTGACTGGCAGTATTATGAACATGACATTTTAAGATGTACACATTCTTCACAAGCTTGATAAATACTAATATTATGATTTCTTGTTTAAATGTGTAAAAAAGTATTTATTTTTTTAAAAAGTATTTATAAGCCTATTGTGCCAAGACCTCAGTTTGAGATGATTATTCATGTGTTTATTTCCTTTTATCTTCAACTATTTTCTCTACTGTCTCAGCAAGACAAAATAACTTACAAGTGGTTCAAAATGCTGTCACCGAGCTTTTGACCAAGTCAGCCCAAAGATCCCTCGTTACACCAACCCTTTATGTCTTTACACTGGCTGCCCATCAAATTTAAAATCCAATTCAAGACCCTTATCCTCACATTTAGAGCCTTGCATGGTCAGACACCTGCCTACATTAAAGAAATACTACGGCCATATAATAAGTCTGAAACTTGAAACAATCTTCCACTGGACTTACGTCCTGTGAAACTATCAAGAACTTTAAAAAAGCAGCTAAAGACCCATTTGTTTGGACTTGCTTTTGTTTTATTTGGGAAATTCTAATTTCCCCTCGGGGATAAATAAAGCTATCTATCTATATCTATCTATTGAAAAGAATGTCACACCTTTACAAGATCTATAATTGAACAAGACGTATAAAATCACCAAAACAGGGAGGGAGGGATTTTCTGCTCGACAACATGAAAAAAATCCAGCACAGGCAGCATCATCAATTTAAAACACTGTGTCTTGTCAGTGAGAAGACACCATCAACACATTTCTTAGCAGACAACATCCAAACAATCCTGATAGTGTTGCTAATTGATATTTCGTTTCTTTAAATTAAGATTTTAGAGGCCAGGAGACAAGGCTTTGATTGGTCCTTCTCCAGCAGGATGGTGGTGTAAAGTAGCTTACATTTTAGGTACTTTTTATCCCACTGCATTTATTTATTTGCTTTAAAAGATTTGACAACCACAGTATATGATAAGTTTATAAATATAGATTCAACGTATAACGTATAATAACGATCCAGTATAACAATCCAAACACTTTCACTTTTCACTATTGCTAATTATGCCTCTCTACCATCTTTTAGATGATTTGCTGTTTTCACAGTCGACATTTTGACATTGAATAAGTAAGTTAACAAAGTCGTTACTAATGACATTAACGAAGGTTATGTTCTATTGTTGTCTATGTCAAAATGACTACTGTCAAAAATGTGTACATTTTGAATGAAATAGTTGTAGCTTTAAAGTACAGCCATTTATTTATTTATTTATTTTTTAAAAACCTTGTAACATTGAACTTACACTTTCATAAAGGTCCTGCATTCAAAACCGTACTTAAGTAAAAGATATAATCTGCTGAAGGTACTTCAAGTATTCAAAGTGAAAGCACGGGTTCTGTCAAATGACGTGTGTAGTTCAAGCTTTACAACAAACTTTAAATTTTCGAGGAACAACTGACATGCATGACATTATTTATTTTTTTAACCTTTTTAAGCCAGTTCTTTTATTCAAATTCTTTACATGATAATTTTTTGTTATGCTCAGACTTTATGATGGTGGTGGTACAGGTCAGGAACCGGTTTCCAGCCCGAGCTCTCTAAAAAACGAGGAACGACTCCCCATGAACCTCAGAACAACCTTGAATGGACACGGGAAGAAACCTCGGGAAAGGCAATTCAGAGAGAGATCCCCTTTCCTCGGACGGCCGGGTGTGTGATGCGCATTTGTTCTTGTATGTTTGTGAGCTCCTCACTAGTTCAGGTGATAGTTTTACACACCTGAACTAATTCAGCTTTTTTTTAAATTTAATTGAAGAATTTCTTCATCAATTAAGGTTGGCTAACCGGAGCACCCGGAGAAAACCACCTGTAGCTCAGGGAGAACAAATGCATGTGTTTGAGTCTGCTTCAGTTCCTGAATGTGGATCTGGGCTCTAGAAGAACCTCCTGTACCACTTCTTCCTCTTCTTCTTGGTCATCAGATCTTCCAGCTGGGACTTCATGGAACTTTCTTTCTCCTCCCACTCCTGCTCCTTCTCCTGCAGCGTCTTCTTGATAGTCTCTGTGGCCTGAATGAGGGATGTCTTTTCCTCCTGCCACTCCATCTGATGACTCTTCAGCTTCTGCTCAGCAATCCGCAGAGCGGCTACGAGGGCTTTGTTCTGGAATTTCTCTTCATCCAGCTGATCCTCAAATAGCGCTCTAGACTTCTCCATCTCCAGCAGGGGGATTTTCTCCTGCTGCCAGCAGAGGCGCTCAGTCTCCAGAAGATCCTCTGCCTTTTTCAGTGCAGATGCGATCTTCCTGGTTTCCTCTCTGTGCTCCTCAAGCTGGGCTTGATGGGAAGTCTGGGATCTTTCCGCGGCCTCCTTTGCTTGCTGTTGCACATCCTTCAGCGTCTTCTTGAAGTCTTCTGTGGCCTGAATGAGGGATTTCTTTTCCTCCTGCCACTCCACCTGATGACTCTCAAGCTTCTGCTCAACATTCTTCAGAGCAGCCGTGAGGGTGTCATTCTGGTGTTTCTGCTTATCCAGCTGAGCCTCAAAGAGAGCTCTGGATTTTTCCGCCTCTTCCAGCAGGGAGGTTTTCTCCTGCTGCCAACAGAGGCGCTCACTCTCCAGCAGATCCTCTGCCTTCTTCAGGGCAGATACGATCTTCTTGGTCTCCTCTCTTTGCTCCTCAGTCTGGAGTTGATGGGAAGCCTGGGTCTTCTTAGCCTCTTTCTCTTTCTTGGCTAGTTTTTCCTTCAGCTTCTGAACTTGAGACCTCTCGAATAAAAGATCGGCCTCTAGCTGTTCAGCTTTTGTGCGAGACTCAAGCTCTGCTCCTTCCATGTCACGGAGCTGTGCCTTCAATGTCTCTGAGACTGTATGGAGCTGTGATTTCAGATCCTTGATCTCCTCCAACTTCATATTCTTCATCTTCTTCATCTTCTGCGGTGTGTCTTGAACGGTCTTGCTGTGTTCAGTCTGCACTTCAATCTGCTCCTCTGGTTCATCGCAGAGTAACTCTTGGTGAAGGGAAAACGAAGCAAATGAAGGCTGAGCCTTCTTGGAGACTTCCAGCTTTTTACACTGTTTGTCCTCAGCGTTTTGTCTGCTGAGGCTGGTAGGTCGTCTCCTACCCTGTGAGCGATCCCTCCGATCGCTTCTTCCTACTTTCCTGTCCTCTGGATCTTCTCCTTTCTTGCTTGCTTTTCCTTTCCTGCCTTGTTTTGCCTTGCTCTGTGTACGTTCCATTGTGACAAAGAGAAGTGTGTCTGACGGTTGTCGGTGCACAAATGGCAAATATATAAAGTCAGACCTCCTATTTATACTATTTCAACATTCTAGAATGTCTGTATGACTCCACTGATGCTTTGATATATTCTGCTTTGATGTTTATTTTGCTGTTCTTGTTTTTGTTGCTATAGCAACAATAACAGTGTTTGTTGTGGTTTACAAAAACTTAATGGCCCTTTTTCTTTATATGTTATTTCAAAGTGTATATATCTAATTCATCTAAAATGCATGTCTGGTGCTATCATTTCTCATTAATCACAACTACTTCACTAACCTTAGGTTTGAGGCCTAAAGTAATAAACAGAGCAGAGATGTCAGAAAGTTCAGACCATCATGTTTAACTATAAATCTTTAAATGTTAAATTTACGGCTGAAAATGACAGCAGAAATAAAGAAGTTTGCTGATTTCACATATCTCCACAATGCAAATGAACTGAAAGTCAACCAGAGTTGACCAGAGCGACATGGTGTCATCGGGTCATCGGGTCTACTGGACACCAGTTGTTTGACTACATGAATGAAATGATTCTGAAACTAAATTAACTCAAGTATCAGAATAATTTTCTGGCAATAAATGTACTTAAGTAAAAGTAAAATTATACCCACATGATTGTAGACTGTATACTACAGGTCGACTGATTACTGGATCCGATATTAAACAAACACTCTGTAGTTTTATGGAGGAAACACTAATCAGAAAAGATGAATCTTTGTTGACTGATTTTTTTTTTCATGTCTGAATAAACTGAATAAACAAACTGACTTTAAAGGACAACACAACGTTGTACTGTTTTACTTTGTTTATATGTGGCAGACCCTGCTTTCTAGGTTCAGGGGACCTTATTCTCCTCTGAGAACAGCTTGTTCATTCAGTTGCAAATCTCTGTAAATAAAACTGCACCTTATTCTCTTGCACCTTATGTCCCAAATACCTAAAACTTCCCAATACCTCAGCAACTTAGTAATAAGATGCTTATTGTTTCTGTCTATTGTTTCTGTAAATTGAGATTTTTCTTTTGACCAAACGTGGGCGGCGAGAGCCCGATCATCGCTGCTTGCAGCTTCAATTGTTGTAGTTGTTGTTGTCATTATTATAAAGTCATAGATATATACAGCAAATGAGCTCCTACTGTACCTTTAGTATCTATAGTTTATCTGTATGTCACAGATTAATTAATGTTAATTATAGCCTAATGTTAATATTACTTTACATAAGAACTGTTCCACTTGTATATTTAAATATACACCAATTAAGGTACAATAGGTAAAAATTATGAAATTATACATATATATAGTTTTGTTTTTACATAAACAGAGGTTTTACATGGTTGCAATAATTAATACAGTTTAAATATTGAATTAGCACAGAATTATATACATAATATAATGAAATAAAGCCGTGGTATCTTAGATATGTATTAATATATTTATTTGAAATTAAAATATAATTTAACTTTAATTTGTTCATTCAAGTTTCAAACAAAAGTTGAGAGTTTCCACCCGGACATCAAACAGAGACGTACCAGAGTAAAGCTGTGTAGCAGTCAGACCGGTCCGGCTAAATAAGTGGGGCAAAGGTCCAGCCGGCAGCACCAGTGACAGCAGCACACAAACACCTCTCACATCTCCACAGTCGACCAGGTGAGATCTTATTTCAGTTTTTGATTCATCGGCGTGTCTGAGCTTATTTCCGGTGTCGCTTTCATTCAGTCTTCGCTGTTGTTTGTGTTTTTTTCTTCTTCCAGCAGAGCAGAAAGTCAAAATGTCCAAGCAACCGCAGCCGATCAGCCCCATGAAGAACTTCTTCGCTGGAGGCTTTGGAGGGGTTTGCCTCGTCTTCGCCGGACATCCACTCGACACCATTAAAGTGATTATTGCACTTTTACGCACCGTGTTACAACCGAGCGAGTGCATCCGGGTTGACACTGCACACAGCAGAGCCAGAACCAGAGACATATGTCAGATATTTGTTCCTGGTCAGAGTCATAACAAAACGCTGTATTCAGAGAGCGCAGGCTGCTGCAGCCCTTTGACCCACATTCACTCTGTTTTATGACTCAGCTCACTGCTGCAGTTATGGCCTCCTGCACACACACACACACAGATCTCACCTGAATGCACCTGCAGGAAGGCCGCATTAGACCTGCAGTAATTAGTTAAAAAGAGCCAGACTGACCAATCAACCAGCTGACCAATATTTTTTGAGAAATTGTAAATTGCAGGTCAGAAATAAATCTGAGGAAGTTCTGATAAAGTTTTATCATGTTTATTTTTAAAGTCTATAACGTGTCCTGCTCAGTTCATATCATGGTTCTTTTTATTTAATTCAGACTGTTTTGGACACAAACTCTAAACACAACACAACATTATCATCACCTTATAAAGTAGTAATGACAGTTACAGGGTGGGCTTGGGCAGTGTCCAAAATTTAAAACATGATGTTGTCCCTCCAAAATATCTCAATAGACGATATTATCTTAGACAACAGGTAGCCTCATCCAGCCTCGCCATCTTCTCCCGCTCTGAACCCGAAATATTGCCAAACTTTCAAGCTACATCAGGCCCATAAACCTGTAGATATTTGATATTGTGAAAAATATTCTGAGTAATCGATAATATCTAATATTGTAATTATTCTATTACATGACTCCAGATTAACTTTTCACGCTGGTTGCACCTAACTTTATAATTTAGGCACCAATAGTACATTTAAATCAAATTTCTTAAACATTATGTAAATTATTGAAAACAGGAATAAATGTGCAGATAAATGTTTTCATCTTCATTAAAATCACAGCAAGCACAAAAGAAAATTGCAATAATCTAAACTGTTGTAAAAAGTAAAGTTGAAAAGTGCTCGACAAACTCAAATAAATAAATCAACCTAAAACCATTAACTGATATAAAAGTTTACAAACGAATCTACAGAAAAGATGTTTATAGGCTGATATTTGTTCAAAGTAAAATAAAAATGTTTTTGACATTTTATTTAGTCTGACGTGCTGAATATCAGGCGCACCAGTGCAACCAATGAAGATGTTACGTTGTGCGACCAAAATAGTCGCACCTTGGAGCCTCGAGCCTATTTAGACAGAGCAACAATAACCATTCATTGATAGTCGTGTTTCTGGCCGCCACATGAATGTAAGTCCAATATCGACTCTCTGAAAATATACAGTACTTATTCAGTCAGATCAAGTTCTTCCACCTCAGAAAAACATTTCTCTATGGATATCTCCACACTGCTGACACTGTGATCATGATTCTTTGTGTGTGAGCTCAATTCAAAGTGTGTGCTCTTCTTCTCTCAGGTGCGTTTACAGACTCAGCCCAAACCCAAACCAGGAGAGAGCCTCATATATAAGGGAACCATTGATTGTTTCAAAAAGACCTTAGCCCAAGAGGTGAGGATGCATGCTGGAGTGATCAGCATTATCCACAATGTCTCTGCTCCCTCACCCTGATGTTTCCTCATCATCCTCTTCTCTCGCAGGGTGTGAAGGGTCTCTATAAAGGCATGGCCGCCCCCATCATTGGAGTCACACCCATGTTCGCCGTCTGTTTCTTTGGGTTCGGATTGGGCAAGAAGCTACAACAGAAAACCCCTAATGATATCCTGACGTAGGTGACGGCTCTGTCTCAGGTGGCGCCACTGCTCTATGTTTCAGACGCTCTGGTGGTGATTGTTCGTGATGACTCTGTCTGCTGCAGGTATCCACAGCTGTTCGCTGCAGGGATGTTGTCAGGCGTGTTCACCACGGCCATCATGACTCCTGGAGAGCGCATCAAATGTCTCCTACAGGTCAGAGGTCATGTGTTTGTACACGTATACACGATCTAGTCGCTGTCTGCTGTGCTATTGAATACTAGAATACTTGAGCCAAAAATAGGGCTGAATAGAGCAAATTCTGTAGATGTTGGTATTTGTGAAAGTAAGTGTCTAATAATGTGTGTGTGTGTGTGCGTTTGTGTTTGTAGGTCCAGGCATCAACAGGAAAGGTGAAGTATGCAGGACCCATGGACTGTGCCAAACAGCTTTACCGTGAGTCTGGGATCAGAGGGATCTACAAAGGCACCGCTCTGACCCTGATGAGAGGTTTGTCTCTACTCTGACAACACGGAAGTCTTAAACCTGCCATGTGGAGTTTTTACTGCAGACAAACCGATGTCCAACAAACACGGTGCATGCCCCTCCCGTCTCTATAAAAACATTTCAGAGCTGATTTTTTATGAAATTATTTCCTACAACATTTTGAATCCTGCATTTGTCACGACCCCACGTCGGTCTAGGGGAGAGTGGAGTTACGTCAAACTAGATGGAGAATATGAGGAGTCAGTATGTTCAGTGTTGTCAGATATGGAATCTTAAATGAGCGAGAGCACCAGTCAAAACAACGAAACCAACCAGTTGAAGTAAAACCACAATGCTGAAAAACTTACCAGAAGAGAAGTTGCTACTCCAAACCTCACTCTCCATCAACAACAAAAAAACAGGAGGAAAGTCGGGGTTGGAAAAGTCACCTGGAAAACCTGAAAAAACAGTTTTCCAGTCATGGAAAACACATGGAAAATGAGAGAAAAAACAGAATGTCCTGGAAAATCTTGGGGTTTATACAGGACACAATACAGTATAGTATTAGTAGTATACTGTTTAGTATTTTAAAAATGTAGATTTTCCTTAAAAGGAAACCAGTAAGTTGTTCACTTTAAGAGACTTTGTCTTTTTTTTAAAAATATATTTTATATATTTACTGTTGCTCTTGATGAAAGCAAAACGCACAGCCACCCTTGGTTACTGGTTTTAATGCTAACCAGTTGTTGGTGTTTTAAGTACATTTTCAAGAAGTGTGTACATGCAGGTCATCTGATTAGATTAACTTTTCTGTCACAGAGTTCATATTCATAGACATTTATCCATTCAGTTACTGATCTATTAAGTGTAACTATTATTCATCTTTTGTAACTCAGACGTTCCAGCGAGTGGGATGTACTTCACGTCCTACGAGTGGTTGAAGAACCTCCTGACGCCACCAGGAAAAAGGTGAATATTTGTTCTTTCCATCCTGTGTTTGTAACTGCCTGTTCTATCTTAAAGCATGTCGAACCTGTCGTCTTTTCCCTGCAGCCATAATGAGCTCAGCGTTCCCAGCGTGCTGTTTGCTGGAGGGATGGCCGGGATCTTTAACTGGGCTGTTGCCATTCCAGCCGACGTGCTCAAGTCTCGTTTCCAAACAGGTTTGTTTTTTAGATCCCACAGTTTGAGGACGAGTGTCTTTCAAGTCTGGAGAAGACTCGTAGTTTCATCCAGACCAGTTATTCATTCAGTCTTTAACCGGCCTGCTTTACTTGTCGGACATCATCACCGTTGATTCACTTTCTGGAAAACTCTTTCTGAATTCTGCTACCTCACAGTTTCAGAGATCGCAGTCCATGGCCAGTTTAGCTGGGTGTGTTTCTGTATTTTGGTTTTAAATTTAACTCCATGAGGTAATAAAGAGATCTTGCCTGAACGTAGGAAACTGGAAAAAGCCTGTGAAAAGTTCAGTGTTTAGTGTTGTCGTAGATTCTCCGTCATCCAGGCAGCAAGTAAATATCTAAAAAGTACCGAGTGAGCGAAATTAGATTTAATCTTGAGGTTAGAATTCCCAGTGAGCCACACCAGGCAGGAAAAACAAAAAAGTGTCTTTTTGGTTCTACTAAGAATAAAACAAGTTGAGTTGACTTTTACAAGCACGTTTTTTTTTTCTTTAACACGTGTGTCTCTGTTGTGTGTCTCTTTCAGCTCCTGAAGGAAAATATCCCAACGGTTTCCGGGACGTTCTGCGGGAGCTGGTCCGCGAGGAGGGCGTGGCCTCTCTCTATAAGGGCTTTAATGCCGTCATGCTTAGGGCATTCCCCGCAAACGCAGTGAGTGACAGCACTTATTCTTCAGCTCAGTAATGCTGTCAATCTACTGTGATGGCTGTGATGTCATTCATTAGCAAGCATTTGTCATTTGCGTTCCTGATGTGCATCTTGTCTTTTTTGTTTCTTTCAGGCTTGCTTCTTAGGTTTTGAGTGTGCGATGAAGTTCCTGAACTGGTTAGCACCGAACCTGTGATGAAGGCTCCGCATCGCCTCGTTTGTGAATCCCAGGAGCTCTTGAAGACACCGGAGTCATCAGCAGCACAGACACACGCAGCGAATCAAAACCAAGAGATTTTAACCTTTTTTTCCAATAGCGTACTTGATTATGTTCGAAACCAGGTGGCTCTTCAGAGCACGGCGGATCATTTAGAGCTGCTGAGAGCTCAGAGCAGAGATGTTGTGACGACTCTGCACCTGTGCCAGTACACACACACACACACACACACACACACACACAGACAGTCGAATGTTCTCACTCTTTTATGCTTTACTGGTTTTTGATTTGATTTGTGTTATTTTTGTACGCGAAGAGGAGTGACCTGAACATGCCGTGCCTTACCTTTTGTTATCTGCGAGCAGGTGTACATATCAGGGAAAAGGTGCATTTTGTTGTACTGTGTGTGTTCAGTCTCTCAGCAGCGACACACGCCTCTCAACCTGTCTGCTGCCTCCCGTGTGTCACACTAACTACACCTTCTCTTTGTTTAAATGTGTAATTAATGAGGGTAGTCGTAATGAGATTGATCGAACAGTATGTGAATGTCAGCATGTAAAGGAATAAAAAAGAATCCATATTTAGAAGTTAAAATCGTCTCCCACTTTTTTCTAAATTCTCTTTTCATTGAGTTATTTGGAGTTTGGCCTGCAACCATTAGCTAGTTGATTGTAAGCCAGCTGTTTTGATAACACACTTCATTTCAGTCATTTTTTAAGCGAACATTTGCTGGTTCCAGCTTCTTAAATGTCAGAACTTGCTGTTTTTCTTTGTCTTGATGACATTAAATGAAGAGTCTCTTGGTTTTGACTGCTGGTTGGACAAAAGAAGCAATTTGAAGACAGGACTTTGGGCTCTGGGAAATTGTTATGATTTTTTTTTTTTTAGACTACAAGATTAATCAATTTATTGTAAAAAATAATCATCAGATTAATTGATAGTTAAAATAGTCGGTAGTTGCAGCACTATTACGATACAAAAATAAAGTAGTCACGGTCATAAACGTAGAAGCCTCGACTGTCCATGCTTTTTAAAAGTCATATTACTTTTGCTTTTTACTAGTCATATTAATTTTTACAAAAGCAAACAAGTCAAAGGAAAGAAATACTAAAATAAAAAACAAGTGTAAGAATTTAAAATGTGTAACACACAGCACTTAGTAAGTAGAACCAGTTACTCTAACCATTATTCAGATTAAAAGGTTTGAGGTCACCCAAATAATGTGTTTTCCAAGAAACATGGATAGAAAGTACAGGTTAAAAATAATGATTTCACCTGAAATAATAACAAACTCACAAATGCTGAAGCACCACAAACTCAACCAGCCAAAGGAGGGTCCAATTATTGCTTCTTTAAACAGCACATCAGTTTTCAGTTGTGCTGACATGATAACACAAGGGTCTTCTAATCATCAGTTAGGCTGCGTCACCTGTTACATAGTCGGCTATGAAGTGAGTCTGCATTCTTTTTTGTGTTGTCCGAATGTATAATGGGATTTTTTATACCCATACATATATTTGACTCAAAGTATCCCACAATGCATTGTGAAAAGTAGTGTGTAGCCGATGCCCACTAACCAAGCATTATATACCATCATGCTTTGTGCTGGAGGGGAAAAAGACTCCAGTGATGCCCAAAAGTGTTTTTTTTTTCCTTTTCTTTTCATTTCACAGATAAACTCATTATGCAGTCCTCTAACAGAACTCTCTTGGTAGTGAGTAGAGAGTATTAATGACACAGTCCTCGTCTGTTAACACGATGAGAGGGAAGGCTGCTGAAAACAGTCCTCTACACTGATGTAGATATTCTATAAAAAATCTGCCATTTCCAGCTAAGATTGTCATTCACCAGAATAATAATGACTGAACTGTATTCCTGATCACTATATTTTTAAAAAGAAAAAACCTTTTCCGTCATTAATAAGGAGTTTCTAAATGTAAATATTTGACACATTTTCTGAGAGCAGGTCAGGGTCCCTAAGTTTAAATGGTATTTCTAACCAGAGTTCTCTTTGCAAAACCTCATAAACTTCCAGCCCAAAGGCCAAAACCAAAATATACACGCAACGATTCGCTTCATTGTCTCTGGCAGACGCAGCTGAATGTCATGCTCGGCTCTATGTTTTCCATTGTGAGTCACATCATTTCTTCCCTTTGGTTTTTCCTTAAATTACCCTCCCTTTACTCATTTCAGTTTCATATGCAGTGAGTTACTTTTTTGAGATGGTTTTATAGTTTGCATTTAAAAACATAGGCCTCCTGCTCCTGCAGCTGTCTGACACCAGGCCTCTGTCTCTCACTTACAGTGTTGTTGCTTTGCCAAATCATCTGAGTTCTGAGGCGTAATCCATCAGACAGCCTTTAATTACATCTGATGTGAAAAGTCCTGGTCAATACTTTCCGACAGGCCGTGCTAAATAAAGAAATCAATAAGCTGCTGGATGTTAGAGAGAGTGGGACGAGAGGAGGAGGAGTCAGGGTGCTCCTGCGATGACGGTCAGAACTATGTTCAACAAATCTGTGGGACAAGCTGATGCTGAGATTTGACACTTGAAAATCTAAATGTCTGATATTTAGTTAATTGGGAACTATCAGACTGCGACCCGTGACCTTTGAACCTGTTGCAGGATGAGTGCTGTTGAGATACCGGCTGGTTTGAAAGAGCTGCTGCAGGGATACACGGTGGAGGTGCTTCGCTGCAGGCCGCCAGACTTGGTCGAGTTTGCAGTGCAGCATTTTACACAAATTCTGGAGGGCCAGAGAAACGATCAGAGAGCGAAGAAACACAGCGCCAAACTTGCACGGAGAGGAGTGACCTTTGAAACCAAGACAAATAAGGTCAACAAGGACGAGGAAGAGGAGGAAGAAGACACTGTTAGTGAGTGGTCTTACATTATTTTGTGTTTGCTTTCGGCCCTAAATGAAAGACTTAACTTAAAAGAAATGCCATTTTTTTAGATGATTCAAACTCTAAAGCTTTATAGTGTCAACATCACACAAAGAAAAGGGAGAAATTGTCCCCTGACTGAAATTTCCAGGCTCCCAAAAATGTTATATTGATGCAAAGTGTTGACCTAAAAGTCAGGCAAACATTCATGTGAACAGCAAACAGACAGCTCTACTCATGAAGAGTAGGTCACATGATACCAAACACCACTCAATAACCCCAAAAATCTATAATGCATAAAATAAAAAAGCAAAAGAGAATATGTGCACTATGTAGAAATGAGAAGAGACATCACACACATGCCACTTCCATCTGCTTTAATAGACTTGAGAAATCTATTCTAATACATTCACCACTTGTGTTTCTGTTTCTATCTGCAGAGTCCACCACCGGTAAATACAACCGCAGGGTTTCAGGTCAGTAACTGGAACAATGTGTGTAATAAATATTAATACACTCTGACCACAGTTCGGTATTCAAATATGTTTGTCCTGCTGCAGTTTGTGCAGAGGCGTACGACCCCGATGACGACGAGGACGATGACGCAGAGCCTCGGGTCGTGTATCCCAAAACAGATGAGCAGCGTCGCAGACTTCAGGACGCCTGCAGAGACATTTTACTGTTTAAAACTCTGGAGCAGGTACAAAAACACGAATGAGCCTCTGAAGGACAGATGTGAAGAACTGGGTGTTCCTTTTGACTTTTCTTTTTCAGGGCAGACTCACTAACATAAATTTTTAGGTTTATACACACACAGGCACATTATGTAAGTGTACTTTATAAAAGGTTTAACAGCATCAGACAGTGAAACACATCACTCCAGTTCTCAGATCTTTACACACTAGTCCTCTGTTTTTTCAGTTTTTTTCCTCCATGGTTAACTCCACCAGTTTTACACATTCACAGGTGATAACAGGTCTTGGGGGAGAGTTACTGTTTTTGTGAAAAAAGTAGTAAAAGGGCTCCAGAGGAAGCTGTATGTATTCTGATAAATTGCCTCCAGGGATGTCCCTCAGTGAGCTTAGTTGCATTGTGGGTAATGTGGGCACCAGGTCAAAGCAGTCAACTCGTCTATCGTTGAACTCCGACAACACTGAATGCATCAATCATTATATCCAATCACATAAGACACGTTATTTTGAAATATACCATTCAGCGTAATGAGTACTTTTACTTTTGGTACTTTAAAGGTTCATTATGTAAAAATTCAAACTCCATACAAATATGAGACAAGAGTAACCGCTAACTGCTGCTAACTGTAACTGTAAGCTGAGTTTACCATGCAGCTAGCGATCGTGTAAGCTATAACAAAACTGGTATTTCTTCGCATTTTATTAAAAAGTTTAGTTAGTTTTCTGATCTGATCTGAATACTTCTTCAACCACTGGTTTTATGTCATCCTACCTGATGTCTTCCAGGAGCAGTTCTCTGAGGTTTTGGACGGCATGTTCGAGGTGTTGGTCAAACCCCAGGAACACATCATAGACCAAGGAGATGATGGAGACAATTTCTATGTGATAGAGAAGTGAGTGACACATTTCAGATTGCTTTCTTTATGATGTAAAAGGAACATTGAGCTCAGTTTGGGGAAATATGGCATTTTGTCCTTTATGGGGACCCCTGTCTGAGCCATGCAAAAGGTCCTGCACAGAAACTACTAGGACATCAAAGAATTAGTGATGTCCAGTTTACTTCAGGATGAAACTCCAGAATCTGGTAAAACCGTCTGTTATTTCCAGATGTGGCTGGAAACGCAAACAACAAAGAAACTGGACTGACAAGAACTGTATATATTCATAAATTTACTCTGGAAAAGGTTCCAACAAATAAACAAGTCCAGGTCAACACGTTCTGTCTTTTAACATCCACATGTTGACACTAGAGGACACTTTATCCATTGTATAATGATTTCTTCTCCCTGTCTGTTTGTCATTTCCAGGGGTGTGTATGATATTTTGGTGGAGAAGGACGGAGCGAGTGTGTGCGTTGGAAAGTACGACAACAAGGGAAGTTTTGGCGAGCTGGCTCTCATGTACAACACGCCGCGAGCTGCCACAATCATTGCAACACAGGAGGGCGCCCTGTGGGGCCTGGTGAGGCCCAGAGAGCATGGTGGTCTTTAGAGCTTCTCAGTGTGTGTAATACAGTGCTCAACATGGACAAATTAAATCCTTGGTTTTCTTTCAGGATCGAGCCACATTTCACAGACTGATTGTTAGAAATAACGCAAAAAAGAGGAGGATGTATGAGGCCTTCATCGAGTGTGTTCCTCTCCTGAAGTCACTTGAGGTTTGTGTGAGAAGCACAAACGGCACAAACAATGTCATCATAGAATAACTAGATATTCAGTCACAGTGTTGTCTCTTGTGTTTGTTCTGTCAAGGTCTCTGAGAGGATGAAGATTGTAGATGTCTTGGGAGCCCGAGCGTTCAAAGATGGAGATTGCATAATAACACAGGTGAACTGTTGGGACATTTGGCTCCCTTTGTATTGATCAATAACAGGT
Organism: Lagodon rhomboides; assembly: GCA_039737535.1. NCBI lineage: Eukaryota > Metazoa > Chordata > Actinopteri > Spariformes > Sparidae > Lagodon > Lagodon rhomboides. The sequence continues at coordinate 19,470,070 of CM077785.1, read as the reverse complement.
TGGACTTGATAAAAGTGGTGTTTCGACTGCTTTCTGTGCTCTCAGGGGGAGGAGGCCGACTGTTTCTACATCGTGGAATCAGGAGAGGTGAAGATAATGATAAAAAGCAAAGTAAGTACAGTGTCCAATTTTATATGACTGGATCTAATTTAGTTAGGGTTAGGGTTATATCAATATCAATTAGATATAAAGTAGTATTTTACTTTTTTAAAGGATAAGTTCACCCAGAAATGAGAATTCAGTCATCATTTACTCACCCCCGTGCTGATGGACAGTCAGGTGATGTTTCGTCATCCACAAAACATTTCTTGAGTTTCACAGCAAAACAGTGTTACAGCTTTCTCCTCGGTAACTGAAGTAGATGGGGACTTTTTTAAGAGGTAAAAAAAAAACTACTGAAAAAGATAAACATGAAAGGGCCTCATACAGCTTGTCAAGCTCGTGCACCCACTACAGACGAGGTGTGTTCTAATGCCTTTTGGTTGGCAGCTACAGTGAAGATTACATTTTGATGAAGGTTCTCAGGCATCCAGGTCATGGTAAAAGTGAAGATTACAGCTTTAAAAAGTGTGTATATAATTTCTTTTCACATTAATTTGGGGTCTCTGGTCCTCCGGAGGCTTGGATTAAGCAGGACAAACTGTATCGAAGTCCCCAGCTACTTTAGTTGTTCAGGAGGATGATTGCTGTGAAGCTCCAGAAATGCTTTGTGGAATACCTGACTTTCCATTGGCATGGAGATGAAAAGACTTCTTTTTTGGGTGAATTTATCCTTTAATATCAGTGCACTAAATGACAACAGGACTCACAGACTCCTTTGTGTCTGTTGCAGACGAAGGCGGGACAGCAGGACAACACAGAGGTGGAGGTGGCTCGTTGCTCCAGAGGGCAGTATTTTGGGGAGCTGGCTCTGGTCACCAACAAACCTCGTGCAGCATCAGTTTATGCTGTGGGAGAAACCAAATGTTTAGGTATGTTGAAGACTGAAGCCGTACAGTGTTTGTCTTTCTTTGTTTCAGGAGTAACAGTCATTTTAGCTTTCTGCACCTCATTTTCAGTGACTCTGGTTGGGCTGTTAAATGTAGGTGTGGCAGAGCAGCAAGCCTACAGGGGAATCACAGTAATTCATAATCTGCACACAGCCGCTGGACGTTTCATCATCCTGCATTTTACCATCACACACAGCCAGCTCATCGTATAATGTCACTAGTCCTGACTGAATATCGCACTCAAGAATTCATAGATCTTGTCCTTTGAAGTAGTGCTCTCTAGTGGTCTGCACAGCCTCCTGATCAGACAGACTTGGTGATGAGGAGAAGCAGGCGGACAGGAGGATAAATGCCTGGCAGAATAATCCACTCAGTATGCAGGGACATAACTGCATTTAAAGAGGGACGTTTTGACTTGATTTCTCCTCTCATCCATGGGCTGGAAAAATCTGGAGACATAACTGTAACAAAACAAGAAGCCCCACTGTGTATGAGGTTGACACACACAATTCATTCTGAAGCTATAAGAACCTGATGATTTCTTTGATTTCCATTTTCAAAGACTAAAGCTGTACAGTTTGCAAAGGATTACAGAGCTCAAGTTTTGACTTAAGCCGATTGGACGAATCAGTACATTTAATCTGTATTTCTGTTGTTTCACTCTGGTTTGAAAAAAAAAATCTACTAATCCACATAATTTAAATATCTTCCATATATACTGTTTATTCCCACTTTAACCACCTGTTTCACCTCACATCGATCATCTACAACATGTCAACTCCATCTGTGAGACAGCTGAACAAAACCCTTTAACAGAACGACATAATCTAAGTTTACTTCCTGTTTTCTTTCAGTAATTGACATCCAGGCTTTCGAGCGGTTGCTGGGACCCTGTATGGACATCATGAAGAGGAACATTTCCCAGTACGAAGAACAGCGGGCGGCTCTGTTTGGCTCCAATGAAGACTTAAAACACTAGAACGTGTCATTTTAAAACGAAGTAGTATTTAAGTCAAACATAGTGACAGTGTAACACATTATTATCTTTCTCCTTGATGTAAATGTCACATACAGCCTTCTGTTTTATATTCAGTAAAATATACTGCTCCCTCTACGACTATGCAGCAAGTTTAAAATGTTTAGATTGTGGATAAGATGCATTGTGTTTTTTTGTGTGACAATCCTGATAATTATCCAAAAGAAATCCACACAGCTGTTAGGGTTGTACGTTAAATATACCTCACTGATAAAAGAAGTCAGTTTACAGCAGGTGAGCTTCGGTCAATCAGAGGATGCACCACCCATCATATTGTACCTTAACCTTAGCTGAACTCCACCTGAACCTTTGATACAGTTCCTGATTTATAATTTCATGTGTTGTTCCTTTTATAAAGGTCACCAGTATAACACTGTACTTATATAACATTGTCAGACATACGATGGACAGTTTTAAAAAATATATATCAAGATAAATGCAGCTTAACCAGAGATATTGTCTTTTTTTCAGTCCATCCATTTGTGTTCCTTGTGAAGACTGGTGCCTACATTACCTACAATACAACTCAACCACTGACAGTTCAGAGAGATTCTAGTGTTCTACCAGAAAAAGTACAATGGAGCCCCACTCGAAGTTGGAATCGTAACTTGTTTACAGATCAATCTACCCTGACTTCATGAGAGAGCAGTTGTCTGACGTCTCAGAACAATGGTGGCACCCATGGGAACAGGGTAGGTTGTGTTTGTAGACTACAGTATTTGCATTAGGTGATTAAATGAAATGTTTAGATACATTTCCGTGTATAAAAGTTCCTGAGGCTGCAGCGCTAAGGGTTCAATTGTGTGTACACGCGTTGTGCACAAAGAATGCTTGGAGATCAGAAGTTGGAAATTTAATTTGGGACAATTCGACCTCAAACGTTGACTGGAACGCAGCATGTCACCACAACCCCACATTTTTACAATTTTTTACCGATTCAATTGGCATCACTTGAGAAAATATATCAGACTTCACGCGGATCCCTCAGGAGCCACAAAAGGCTTTTTACAACACATATGCAGTTGTCCTTCCTGAGACCTGTTTAAGACACAGATGTGTAAAATCAGTGATTTTTTTAAGTTAAAAATCAAAAATGTTAAAATTACACTTTATAATCAAGGTTTCATGAGGACAAGCTTCAGAACTGTCAAACTAAAATATAGTGGAACCAAATGGCCAGACATGAGCACAATAGTTTTCATATATGAACATTTGTTATGCAGCTGAGATGTTACTTCCTTTGCCACTTTAGCTGCAAATTATATGCAGAATCTTTTATAATCGTTGTTCACATACACACAATTCATGTTAGCTTGGTCAGTTACTTAATACAAAGTGCCATTTTCCGTTTGCACCCAACAAACTTTTAACAAACCCTTCTGTTGTTTGTGTAAACCTCTGTTGTAAAGCATGAAATGTGTGTAACTTTTTTAAATGGCATGACTTGAGTGTTGACGTTAGTGAAATCCCACATTACATGAAGAGCTCATTAAAAAGGAACATTCTACAAGATAGAACACAACATAAAAAAAATAAAGGATTATATCTTAATTATTCAAGTTTTCTGGAGTTTCTTTTATTTGAGTTACAAAATATGAAGTGCCATCAGCAGACTCCACAGGAGAGTTTGCCAACCTTCTTGTGTTACAAGTATTTACACCCAAAAATCAAGGACATCCATCTAAATTTCCACACTCTGCGTTCTGGTATGTCCCCAGAGTTTGTGTCTCTGTCAAGTTCCATTGTCAAAGTTTAAATATTTAAAATATTTACAAAGTACTGTATTCAAAAACTCCCAAATCAAACTGTAGCTTGTTCGATGCAAAGGCAGGTGTGACTGCTTCAGTAGTGTGAGAAAATGAGCAGAGCTGGTGGAATTAAAGGAGCTGTTAAACGAAGTGGTCCTCTACAGGGTCTCCATAGTTTTACAATTCCTTCTCCTCTAAAGAAAGCCTGGGCGAGGAAGTCTGTACATAATTATTTAAAATTTCATGTTGAAATGTCTCCTTAGCCATTGTGGTACAACAACTTACATGATCCTCTCTCGAGAAGAAATTAATGACAATCAATAAAAGACAGATGAAAAAAAAAGGCCACCCAGATAGTCACTCATTCTTGTTCATCAAACATCCTGATTTTTCTTCAGAGCATCTCTGAACATTAAAATAAAACTCCAATAAATAGAAATACAGCAGAGAAATGGTTGAATAAGACTGATTCTGGTTGGTCCATCCCTGAGTTCTTTTGAGAAGGACAAAAATACCAGAGTGATAAAAGAAAAAAAAGACTGATGGGGAGAAAAAGCAAAAAGTTGATAGGGTACGTCCTACACATTCCCATTGTGTCCAGGAGAAAAAAAATATTCTCATATTCCTCTGGTTTCCTGAGGCTCATCAGCAAGAACATCCATCGCTGGGATGGTTCCCAGCAGTGAAGGTTACACAGAGGTGATGACAATCATGAGGTGTGGTGAGATGCTGGAGATCCTGTTGAGAAGGTCGGGGGCGAGCTGGGATAAGTGGCTCTCTGAAAACTCGCACGGTGGGAAAATCTGTAGCACATAGGCAGGCTGGAAAAACAGAAAACATGAATTACACACATGAAGTTGAACAGATTTTAATCCAGAGGGGGGGTTTTGGAATGTTTTTCATGAAGTTTAACAGGCTAAATAAGATAGCTAGATAAAGTAGACTGTTATGGTCACACATGCATAACACATACAAGTTATATTGGTTTAAAGAATGAAATGAAAAATAAATGATTAAAGACACACGAAACATCTTTACACATATCAGTGATCATGTCTCACCTGATTGGAACCTGGGTTAGGGATATTGATGATTCCAGCAGCCAACTTTGCCTGCAAGTAGTTGATAAATGCAGCCTTTAGAGCTTGAGTTTGGTTTAGGACATCATCTTGATCTCGTCCACATGGCAGAGCGAGGAGAAGACAGAAGTCGCTGTCCCCCTGTGGAGAGGAAAAAGGTAAATGTTGTCAACAGCCCCACTGAATAATTTTTCATCAAATGGTGTCTAAGACAAAACGCATACCGTCATTCTTCGGGCTACACTTTCCAGTTGTGAAGCCTCTAGTCTCATTCTCTGTACAATCCTAAGCAATGCGCCTCCTTCTTGAAGGGGCAGTGATCGATGAGCCAAAGCTTTGTTGCCACAGACAAAATGCAACTGGACTGCAGCTGTGTCATTCTTCAGTGCCAGCAGGCCTTGCCAGACAATGGGGTATTTCTGGGTAAATGTGAGACAAAACAAGACATATATGTCAGACAAAGCCAGTTCTTGTTCAGACCAATAACCCTGAACACAATTTAAACTGTTGAGGTGAGTTTGTCTTACCTTAAGCAACTGCACCATATTAACAGGTTGCGTCATCTTGCCATCTGGTTTTGGCTGGAGGTCCGCACCCTAAGAATTCAAGAAAATAATCTGTGTCATGAACAGTTTCTGTAACATGAAGATATCAACCAACATTTACATATACACTCAGTAGATCAGATTGTTTCACTGTCCATCCCGTTTTTAAAAAAAAAGAAGGTAAGGCTAAGACTGAAAATTAGAAAACCCTCTCTGTATAATGCTAAACAATTAACAGGCCATCACAAACAATAGTTTTCAAGATGATCAAGTTACACTATCACCTCTATTGAACAGTTTAAACAAAAACTCACATTGCAACCTTAATGAAGATTAGATTTATTGCAGAACTGTTGTATTAGACTGATTTATCTTTAGTTAAATGCACCTAATAATCTGGAATGTTAACTGCAGTGAACTCACCATGGTTGGTGTGACACTTAGTGGTGGCTGGTTAAGTCCAACAGAAGGCGTCTCTGGCATTTGAGAATGGATGCCTCCTCGGTTTGAGTACATCCCTGAGTACTCTGGGAATGACCCACTAGGTCCTGGTGTTAGTATCTGAACTCTCTGGGGGGATGCCATTGCTTGCCCAGGTTGTCGGATTGCCATCATTCCATCTTTAGGAAGAGGTGAGTGCGGCCTCTTTGCTTCCAATGGCTTTGTTATATCCTTCTCAGAAACACCTTTAGGCAAAACAGGTGCTCTTGGAGACAAAGATAAGGGTAGGCTAGAAGGTGCTGAAGAGGGGGGAAGAGTGTCTTGAATGTGTCCAGAATGAGCATCTGTGGCCAAACGGTCCCCCTGTTGGTGCAAGAGCACACGCCTATCTCTTTGTGTCATGTATGTTTCTAACTGGACACTATTGCGCAATGACCCGCGAGGATCTGACTGCATAGTGTCCGGTTTTAGCTGTGTGGCAGCTTGTCTTCCTGGAGCCTGGTGGAAACGTCTGGTTTCTTCCTGTTCCTGCTCAAGACTCCTCAATGGGCTGGGGTTTACCTTGAGGACTTTGTCTCTCCCAACAGCTTGGGGCGAGGTGGGCCGTGGCTGCATGGGACCAGACCAAGGAGAGGCAAGAGACTCACTATGCATCCCATAGCTCATCACAGAGAGAGGTGGAGTATTGACCCGTACATCTCCTTGGACAAGATGCCCCACTGGAATTGATTGGCTAACACGATGAGGAGACATACGTCCCAAGCCTCCAGGCACACTGTGAGGTGGCATGATAACTGACTGTTCTGGATGATGTACACCAGTAATAAACTGTTGCATGGCAGGGAGGCCAGAGGGCAGCATCACTGGTATGCCCTTGGGTGATGAGGATCCTATGGGCGAGGACACTTTAGTAAAGGGAGAGTGTGGATGACCAGACTTGCGAGGGGATCGTGGTTCTTGTTTGATTCCACTGATATGTGAGGGAGCTCTGTCACCAGCTGTTGTAACAAAACCTACATGGTTGCCAGGTGGAGAGGGCAAATGGGGGCTTATTGCCGGACTTATAGCGGATGTCCAAGATGGTTTAGCTCCATCAGTACTGTGAGAATCAACACTGTCCATTTTCTTTTGATGCTTTATGGGCATGTACTCTTGATGGTAACTCATTACTTGCTGGTTACCCTGTGTGAGACGCTTCACTACTCCTTGAGGTCCAGATTGGTAAACGGACTCCATCTTTTCTAAACCAGTGCTTTCTTGTTTAATAGACGACAATGTTGACTGCATCTTTCCAGGATGCCCATGATCTGACTGTGATGAAGGCCCCTTTTGAAGTGCAGAATGAGAATGACCATACATTTCCTGTTTTATCTGGGGCATGGATACTAACTGCTGAGATTCCATGTCACCTGCTGTTGCTTGTGGGATCTGACTTATTTTTGCACTTATCCTCTGTGGTCCTTCTGTTTTCTGGCCTGAGTGGCTCAACACTACCACTCCTTCAGATGTATTTACTCTCAGACCTGGGCAAGATCCTGTACCAAGAGTGGGGCTCTCAACAATGAAGCGTGCAGCACTTCCCACCTCCTCACCAACCGACTGCCCATGGTATGATCCAGTATCTTCTTTGCTGGGCCTATAGGTTGGTTTGGGCAGAGCCATGTCCACACAGGGGTTTGCAATATTCATGTTAACTTTGTCCTCAGGCTCAGGAGGGTTGCAAACACGACTGATAACAGAGGTTGCAGTGGATGCAATAACAGAGATTACAGACTTTGTCTCAGGAGACGGTAGAGAGGCTGGAGGTCGAACAACAGATGGAACTGGATGAACTGGCATTCTACCATCAGGTAGTGGTGACTTATTTGGCACAACAGCTGATGGAGTATTACTTTCAGAGGGGTTCTGATCTCGAAGGGTGAGTAGATTACCAGGAATAGGACTACTCCCTGGCAGTGATATGTTTTTGTGTTTCATAAGAATCTGTCTCAAGTCACTTGTGCCATGATCAATAACCATGTTTTCAGAGTCTGAGGATAAAGGCTGGTTTTCCTTGGATGCCAAAGGCATAACAGGTGAAGAGCAGACTCCAGTATCTTTAGACTGGTGGCGCCAATCTGGGGGAGAAACAGGATTTCTTACTGTTGGAGGGGTCGGTCTGATATTTGGCCTGTTAGCAAGTGGAGACAGGGAAGGAGAGATGCACTCAGGTGGCACCTGTTGAGGCTTTGGGCATATTGGACTCTTAGACTGTGGGATAACAGATTTAAAATGTTGAACGTGTTCTTCTGAAGACTCTGGCTCTGCATTTATTTCTTTATCCTTGACGGCTGAAGGCTCAGGTTCTGACTTCCAAGTAGTAGGAGTAATTACCGCAGCAGTTGCTGATGATGGAGTTGTTTCAGGAATAGTCTTTTCACTCAAAGCTGTGCTATCTGTTAGGGGAGTTGCCAATTCCTCACTTATTACATTTTCTTCCTTTACATCTTTTTTAGCTTGCTTTTGGGCTTTAGGACGTTTAGGTGTTTTAGGTCTTCCCTTGTTGCCCTTTTTTGTTGGGGTGGGGAAGACAGGATCCTCCTGTAAAGCAGGTGTATTTGTTTCAGGTTGTTCTTCTTTGGCAGGCTGAATGAAGTCTTGAATTTCAGGTTCTGAACCTACATCTGCACTTGGTGGAGGTGCTTGGGGTAAGGATACAGTTGCGTCCCCGGCAGTTATTGAGTCAATAGCCGCCATGAGTTCTGTCTCACTAGCAGGATAAGAAGGTTTTTCTTCCTCTGGGTCACTTCTTACTTCTGTAGGTGGGACAGGTGGAGTTGGTGGTTCTGTTGGAAAAGCTGGATCGGTAAATTTAGCAATGTTCTCCACAGCCTGCTCCAATTCCAGCTCCTGTGAAATGATGCTTATTGGTGCTTCTGGGAGTTCTTTTATTTCCAAAGCGGCAGTTTCCTTTTCTACGCTGTTGGAGCCTCCTCTGTTGGCATTAGCGCACTTTGAAATTTGATCACTTTGCTCACTGATGCCTGACTTTTTTGTGGAATCCTCTTGATTCCCAAGCTCATCATCCCCCAACTGAAGAAGTTCTTTGACTTCTGTGACATTTAGTCTGATTTTGAGGTTCTTGAGGACAGGAGATTTAGGATTTCTTGTCAACTTGGTTTTTCCTCTAACAATCCTGTCTTTTTCCAAGGTGGGTTTCTCTTCTAAGACTGGGGAATCTGTCTCTTTCCCATTAGATTTACCCTCACAATCCTTCTCTCTGCCTGATTCTCTTCCTTGTTTGTCTTTCTCCTCCTTCTTTTGGTCAACTTTGACTAAAGGATCTTCTTTACATGAACTTGATGAATCTTGCAAAGCCAAGGGATCCTCATCTGTGAAATCCATATCCTGATCATCATCCTCAGTCACCTCAGTTTTTTCCCCCTTCTTAGTTGATCCAGATCCCAGTACTGTGGACATCTGATTCAATGAACTCTTTGTGCCATGAGGGGATGTTTTCCCTTTTGACACTCTTGGAATTCGTTCACCACTTTCTGATTCATTTGAATCAGTGTCTTTGTTGTCAATTTTTGATTTTTCTACTTTAGCAGTTGAACTCTCGTCACCTTGTCTGCGATTCTTGGGAGGGCGGCCGCGTTTAGTTGTATGGGTAGGGGCAGGTGGATCCTGTTCGATATTTTGTTGTTGTGTTGCATCTTTGTCTGTGGCTCGCTTTCGTGCAGAGCGTGGTGACTCTGTCATTTCCTTTCCAGGACGAATAGGTGCATCATCTTCAACCGGGGTGGCATACACAGATTTAACATTTCTTCGTCTTGCTCTGCCTAATGGTATGCTCTGCTCCATTGTATCAGGATCTGATCCATGTATAGGAGATTTGCCTGTGGACTTTAAGTCACCTCTAGGAGATGAGCCACGTTTCAGCTTCTCTTTGTCAATTCGCTCACTCTTGCGTGTTGCTGGTTTCTCAGAACCAGAGGCAAACATGACAGGAACTGGAGCAATTTGAGCAGGGGATTGTTTGCCCTTTTTATTTTTCATTTCTTTTGTTTTATGCTCTTTTTGAGGTGAGACTGGCTCATCAATTGTATCATTATCACTAGGAATCTGCACTTTACTAACTTGAGGTTTCTTCTCTCCCTCAGGCTCAGCTATTGTTTTAGAAGTGGAATGGGACTCTTTCTTGACAATATCCACTTCCTCTGCCAGACTAGGTGGAATGAGACTACTACTGGCTTCAGGCACTTCTGTTTGTGTGCTCTCAGGATCCAGCTCTGCTTCTGAACTGCTAACAAACTCATGAGAATCACGGCGACATGGTTTTTCTGTAGAGTGAGGTTTTACATCCTCAGCAACCATTTCTAATTTCCCTTTAGATGGAGAAAGTTTACATATATCCACTGAGTTACTGGCTTCAGGTCCTACTATTGGTGCATTTTGAGAGTCAGATGACATCTCAGTTTGTGGGTGGTGCACAGGTGCAACAGGTTCATTATCTTTTGCGTCGTCCTTTGCCTCTTCCTTTATGAAAGATCCAGCGGGATAAGGATCAGGGGCTGGATTTAACGCAACACATTTCTCCTCTGGTGGAGGAATGTCCTTGACTACAGATTGGGGGACAGAAGCAGGTGTGAGCTGGGGTTCAGAAATCAGGGTTTCAGCAGGACTAATGGGTTTAATTTCCGGCTCCATGATTGATTCTGTTGTTTCAGGTGACTGCAAAGCTGGTTGCTCTTGAACAGGTGATTTTTCAACTTTATTCTCGTCCGTGAGCACAATGTCACCTTTTGCCTCCTGCAGTTGATGGGTTTTATTCTTCTGTTGTTGTAGTCGCATGAGTTCCATAAAACGACTATGGAAAAGAACAACTGGCCCTGAGTCAGGTTCACCATCTACTGTCCCTTGCTGACCAGGTGGCAGGTTTTGTGTAGACTCTGGTTCTTCATGTTTGCGTTCCAAGTGTTGAAGTCGTCGAGAGTCCAGCTCAAAGACGGGGCTGTGAAGGAAGCGGGATGCAAATAGTTCCCTGCGTTCTGGTTCCTCAGGCTTAGGCTCCTCCTTCCTGTCGTCAAGTTTGTCTTCAGATCCACTTCGAATCTTTTTCTTTTTCATGTACCAGGAAGGTGTAGGTCGTGGTGCTACTTCTACCTTCTCAGTGTCCTTTCTGCTACGTAAGCTTGCAAAGTGAGAATCATAATCTAAAAATGACCAGTTATCTTCTCTGGAAGAGGAGAGAGATTTTGCACGTTCAAGCAGAGCCTTTGTATCAGGTGTGATGGTCTGATCAAGTGCAAAGGAGTAGAATTTGTTCCTTTCGAGATGTGCTAGTTTGGGGTCTGAAAACCTGTCAACCCTTGGCCTCTCAGAAAAAGGCATGGATGTTGAGGGCATAGGAGAGCGGGGTTTGTTCTCTCTGTCATCCTCAGGGTCAGATCGTACTTCCCCCGGCTCCAAGTCATGCCAAATACCATATTCCAAATGTTTGCGATTGTGAATGTTTTTACTAAGACTTCTAGAAAAATTCAGGTCGGGTAACAAGTCTTGTTTTACTCTGCTCTCCCATCTCTTTTGGTGCTCTTCTTCCACACCAAGTACAGGCATGTTTTGCTTGTTTACCTGTGTGTTATGTGTCCTTTTAACTAAAAGCTCCAGATCTGGGTGGATTTTTTCTTCATTTCTACTCAACTCTTTCTGACAAGGATCAACAAAGTCCTCATCTACATGGTGAGGGAAGTGCTGATGTCCAGGAGAGGCGGTGTTGTTCCAGTCAGGATCTTCGCTTTTTTGTCTGAAGCTCCTGTAGACACGTTCCCTCTTAATCCCCATGTCAGTGTCAAATTCTAATTTCTTTAGTTTGTGAGATGGAAAATTATCTGTGACATCCTCAGGTGGTTTACCAACCTCATGTACAAGACTACGATGTTCTAAGTCATCCGTTTCACTTCCTTGGGGACTTACTGGTTTGTCAGGTTTGTCAGACTCACGTTGCTGTTGCTGCTGGTGCAATCGTCTATTTTGTTCCATTTGCTTCCGGTAACTTTGAGAGAGGTCAATGTCAACATGGTCCTCTTTGTTTTTAGCACTTTTGTCAGTGTCAGCATTCTGAGCACCAAATTTGAAAGCAGCTTGGTGTTCTTGTTCTCTGATACTGCTTTGGTCTGTAATCCCCTCGTGAGAAAACCTTCTGGATGAAGTGTGGCCTGAATGTCGTTTTGTCTCCAGTGGGTCCAAAGATCCCTCCGATTTCTCTCTTTGTCCTCTGACATCCTCTTGACCATCCTTCTGAGTGCCACTTTTATCAGTTTTGAGTCTTGAATCTCTCCGCTGGGAGTCTTTGTGTTTGTCAGTGTCTGCCTCTTTCAAATATGTGGCACTGGGGCCTAAGTCAGAGGACTGAATACCTTCCTCTTCTTCATGCCTGCTCCTTTTCTGGCGAATAGTTCTTCCCCCAGATTCAGCAAAGCGCCTCTTTCTTGCAGCAAGGCGATCTGAATCCACAGATGAATCTTTCCCATCATTTCCAGTATCAGTCTTCAGATGTTTCTTGAGTCGACTTTTTCCATCCAAGTCTGAATTCTCACCTTTACTCATTTCAGATCTTTCACTTTTTACAGACTCATGATGAGCAGTTGACAACGGATTTGCAGTAAGAGAGTCACCATCCCCCTTACATTTCTGCCTCTCATGAGTATCTTGGTCTGATCCCCTTCCTCTTCCAGGTGTACCATCAAAACTGGTCTCAAGCTCTGATTCAGGCAGTGGGTTGGATGGGGATTGCCCCTTTGCTTTCCTTGATTTAATCTTCTCAGCTTTGTCTTTGTCACCTTTCTCTTTTCGTTTTGCACGTTTGGTTTTCTCAGCACCTGCCACACGATCTGGTTGACTGCTCTTCTCACTCTTGTCACTCTTTGAGGCATGTTCCAGCAGGGTCTTTTCAGATTTGTCAAAGTGTGGTGGTGACATTGAGCTAACACTTCCACTTCGCTCAGAGGACTGGCTGTAAACCCGTCGTTCTGAGTCTCTGGGAGCCCGCTCAGATGGTGAAGGCGATACTGTCGGAGTAACAGGTCGCCTTGGGTGCGAAGGGCTCCACCTGCTGCGGTCAGCCTCAAAACGCTCTCGTTCTCGTTCTCGCTCCCTTTGAATATATGTGTATTTTCGAATGTCTTGCTCAAATGGGTCTCTGTAATCCCTGTAGTCTCTTGGGTCTTCATGGTAACGAGGGTCAAAGTGATCCCCCTGATAGTGTTCCAGTTCAGGAAAACGTTCTCTGCTGCGAGCAGCATAGTCTCTTCGAGCATCCTCTGGATAGAGGCCAGGGGTTCGTATATTCTCATAGTAAGCCCTTTCTGCTGTAAATTCATGGTATGGAGGTCTGCGCTCCTCTCTAGAGTGAATGGAGACAAGAGAAAGAGACAATAAGTTCTGTCAGCCTGAATATTTTCATTCACAATAAATGTTCAAAAATAGCAATTGTAAGGATTCTCTTAATTTACATATGTGTGACATTTAGGAAAATATATTCAGTTGAGGACATTATCAATTAAATGCAATTAACAATATGGGAAATATACCTTCGTTCAGGAGGAATTTCGTAGAAGTCCCTTATGTCTTGACCAGATGTCTGCATAGATCGATAGAATGCCATCTGACTCTCTTGACTTGCAAAATCCACCTTTCATAAATGATTAAATTGTTAAAACACATAAATACATACAAACACACATGAATAACACTATTCACTAATCATCCAAATGACTGTCAGTCATTACCTTTATTTTGTTGCCGCCAATTTTCCAACCTTTGGTCTCCCTTACAGCTGCCTGGGCAAAATCTGTGTTGTTGTACAAAATGAGGGCCATCCCTTTCAATCTATCAAACACAACCTTAAAAAAAAAGGACAGAAAGACATTCAGAATTTTGAAAACTACACAGCATTCAAATCTAAAGCTGCAAATTAAGCAAGATATAATATAAAACATTACCTTAACTACATGTCCATAGCGGCAGAAATGCCGAGTGAGGTATTGCTCTGTAATACTGGTTGCCAAACCATCTAGCCAAACACAAGTTGTGGGCATACTTTTCCCAAACCCAAGCTACAAAGAGAAATAGAAAAACATGCATATTATATTGACAAGTTACAATAGCTTAAAATCTACACAGACCACAAATGTTGCCTTTGCGTATTGTAAAAATACTACCTTCAGTCTGTTGCTCCCCAAATACTCTCCATCCATCTTCTTAATGGCTTTGCAGACACTGACTATATCAGAATACTGCACAAAAGCATATTGGGGAACTCCATTTACTTTTTTGATGTCAATGTCCTTGAGGAAAAAAGACGGAACAATTAGTAACCCATATCAAATGTAAAATATACCAATTTGCAGTATAGCCAAATGGTAGCATACCACAATTTCTCCGAAGCGCTGAAAAATGTCGAGGAGTTGTTGATAACTGGTGGTCTTCTCAAGGTTGCCAATAAACAGTGTCCTTGTGGCCTTTGGATGGAACTCATCTATCCGCCCATCTAAGGGCCTGAACTCATTTTCACTCTCTGTTTCTGAGGAAAGGGAGGGCTTATCATTAATATTACTGACATGTTATTACATGTGAAGCTCATATGAAAACAAAAACATTCAGTTTTCAGAGGTAATGTTTGTTGAAATAATTTGCTGACACCAAGTATTCATCACAATAGTATATATTTTCGTCACTTACCAGGACCATTCCAGGCAGTTACTTCAATCATCATGCCAAAGAACAGCTTTCCTTTGGACACAGTAAGGGCTTTCTCTTGATCCTCCTGCTGTCTGAAGAACACCAAACCATAACGGTCTTCTGATGCCCCATGGATCTGGACTGAGGTCACTTTGCCATGTTTCTTGAATTCGTGGAAAAGCCCATCTTTTAAACTTGTGTCTGTGGTGGGAAAAACAAAACAACCAAAATAGTAATTATAACTAAGGCTAAATATATATTTTCATAAGAATTCATATAAGCTACTTTTCTACATTCACAATTTCTTATTGAAACTGGTTAAGGTTTTGTTGTGGGGGTTGTCAAAGCTTGAACCAACAATATGTTATTTTTGTATGTTTTTCTAAAGTAGTGACTCAAGCTGGATGTTTTACTTTTTCAACTCCTAACGTGATGTTACAGAACTTGAGATTGTGCTCTGGGAACATTTGCTAAAAATACTAAAGTAAGCAGGTGACAGCACATGTGGAAATATTAGAAGCAGAGTGACCTGTACACCAGTAGGCTCACATCCAAACTAAGTATCTACCAACCATCAAATAGTATGAAAAGATTTGTATATATGGAGCAACGAAAAATCAAAACAAAGTGAAGTTTAAGACAAAAAAATATATATTGATGCGTTATTTTGAATGATTAATTAAGATTTCATCATATATTTTGCCTGATTATTGCACATTTGATATAGAACCCAATTTCAAACATGGGACTGGGCTGAAAAAGAATAATAAAATACACTTCTAATATCTTACCTTAGTTGAAAAAAAAATATCCTTGGCAGGTACAACTCACTTTACCAGGTCTTGGCATGTAAATAAATGTCAAATAGATAACTAGGGACACTATATACAAATCAACAGCACATGACAGGACACTACTGCTGTATATAATCTGCATTAGAAATTACAGGATGTGCAGGAGATTGATCTCCATTCTCAATTTTAGACTTCTGACTTGAATTTTAGTTTCTGACTTGAAATGTGTAAGACACATAGAAATTCACCTGTGGAGCGCACTGGTAGGTTTTGCACTTTAATTCCAAAGCTCCTGCGTGGCTCATCTGAGTCAAGCACCATCGAAGACTGATTAGGTGCGTGTGTAGCTGACGACTGAACAGAACGTGCCCGAGACCCATCACTTGAGCTGCTGTTTGAATCGCTGTCATGAAAAAACAAATGAATCAGAAAACCATTTGGTTAGTCAGTTGTCAGTCTGAGTCTTTCTTGTGAGTATTTCCTAACACATGTTGATGGTTTGTGCAGTGGCAAAAAGTATTCACCCAGTCAGTGAACCAATGAAACATGATGCATTAATATCATAACAAAATAAATGTCACACCTGCCGCTCCCCGTGCTGCTAGTGCTACTGACAGAATCAGAGCTTGAAGATCTGCTCCTGGATCGAGATCGCGGGCCTCTTCCAGGGGACAAGGGAGCTCTTTTAGGGGAATGAGGAGTTTTGGGGGTTTGTCCCGTGGTCCGTTGTGGGGAAGGGTGCCTTGATGCAGAGGAATGAGATGATCGGCTCCGACGGTGATGGTAGGTTCTATCAACACGTCGTCCTCTGTCATCTCTGTATAGGTCACGTCGTGTTGAATTAGTAAGAGTAAAGGGGTCTCGAATTCTAGAGTCAAAATGTGGGTCTGATGCCTCAAAGCTTCCCGCAATAGCACTGCTCCCTGGGCCAGCAGCAGCAAACATTGAGCGATCTCTGTAATAATCAGCGTTGTAGTGACGCTGTCTGTCGAAAGTGCCGCTGCGTTCATGGTGTCCATATGGGCTGTGATCATATGCACGTTCACGGGTCTCTGAGCTACTGTAAAATAAGAACAGGGTAGAGAGGGAGAAAGAATTACTAGGATTCTAAACAAAGAAGGGAAAAAAATAACCTACAACGAAAATATATTGGCATTGAAATTCACAACAGTGAAATGCCAAATGGCAATTTCAGCAAGGACACAGCTGAGAGCAGACCAGATAAAATGTGGGGTCAATTTAAGTAGTTCAATATGGGTATAAAGACCAGTGCCAGTATTGTCATTCTTAACTTGGAAAAATAATTCATTGCCATCAAAAACAAACACTAGGGTTCCAGTTTGTCCAGTAAGAGAAAAGTGTCTGCTCTGAGATATGTTGAGGAAATGTTTTCTGTACTTTTCAGCAACAAGTTTCACAGCAAAAGTTGCAGGAAATGTTCTTCAAATGTCACACACGTTGGAGTTTACATGGTTTTAGGCAGAAGAGAAGCATTTTAACAAATGCTGGAAAAAACAAACCAAATTCCTCTCAAGTAGACAAATAAGCAAAATAATTTGCCTTTTCAAGACATGACGTAATGGGGTCAACGGATCAAATGCTGGCACTGTCTGGCTGCTCCAAACTCTAAAATGTCTGCAGCCTAAAATGACATTTCATTTTAGGAGCAACAAAACCACTAACAAGCACAATTTTCTATACTGTTGATTCATAAACAGTCGCATGAAACAAAGCAGCTCCAGATTATAATATCACTACTATTCTCACTTTAGATAATACTTTTGAACACACATAATTCAGCAATGTTGACATGCTGTTCATGGTCCTCTATTAATTTATTTTGCAAAAACAACACTGAGCAGTATTGGCTCCAGTGGGTGCCCAAGGGAGCTGGTTTCAGAGGCTGACTGTTCATGAACTATTGCTGGTAGGAAAAAGAAAATATGAAAATGAAACATTTCTCTTAAGACTTAACAGGACAAGTCTCCTATTGAGGAGCTCTGTAGTACTGAAATTTAAAATGCCATGCAGAGCTCAGATCAATGTCTGAAAAATCAAAACAATCCTTAATGGTACTTATGCTGTAAAAAGATGTACTAAGATAAAGATATAATATTCAATACATATATTTTACATATGCATCTTATAAAATATATTTTTCCTCTCATCAAAGTAACCTTTTCCCTAAAAGCAGTGCAAAACTATTAAACAAAGCACTAAGGAAGGTTAGAGATAGAAAATATGCACAGGGCAGAGCAATACCAACCTTTTGGGAAAGAAGTTACCGAATCTAATCCAAATAAAATCTAGGTGGTCAGAATGTGAGAGCCCGAATGAAAAACCAAGGGGAAAAATCAATTGATCTAATTAGGCAAAAAACGGTTCTCTTGAATCGCACTGCACGTAATCTTCAAATACTGTGGAGCACCAGGCCAGTAGATTGTTGAGGTATAATCCACAGTTAGGCTACTTATTTCTCTTCACTGGATGGAAAAGGGAAAAAACAAAACAATCACAGAAATGGACCTTTTTATGGATGTGGTGCAAAAAACACTATAGGAAGATGAGACTTGAATAAATAAATATGGATAAAAAAAAAAGATGATAAACTTCAGGGTAATTCAGCGCATTCCAGGTTGTCTATACCAGTAAACTGATGCCCGAAAGGAAAATACATCCGACTGGATCAGTCTTGTCTTGTGGTATGATGAAGTGGTATGTTCCAACAGTTAGGCTTCACTTGATATAAAAAAGGTTAAAAAAAATGTATTCCACTGGTGAACGTCAACATCACACAAGCTTGTAGACTCGCAGACACTACGATCACAGGGAATAAAATCCTCATGGGCTCATAGGATGACATAATTCCACAATCCATGGATATTATCAGGTCTATGTATGTGAAGGTTTCTTCTTTTTGCAGTAACATTTCAAGTTCCTTTGATAAAGTTGTCTTCATCTCTCTTTAACATACTTGGAGCGCTCTTCTCCTCACTGAGGCTTCACACAGCTACATCCACTCTTGAGTAATCCCAACGAATGGCAGCTACACCTATCCATACTAGGGTCCACATCAGTACATCCAACATGGGGTATCGGGTAGTGCATACATCCAGGGGTGTACATCCCAACTATGCGGTCTTCATGCGTCTTCATGGCCATCTGTCCAAAACAAGAATAGCTCCACAAACTTTGCTGGTTGGTTGTTTGGATCCTAGGTGTTCTTGCAAAGTCTTCTTGATAAAGCTTCCACAACTGGGACAAAACGTGTTAATAGTTAATCTCATCCTAAAATGACTGAGATAGCCTAGGGAATGCGCATTATATCTGTCTTTCTTGTGTGTAAAAAAGTTCTCCTATCCACTTCTTCAAAAACTTTAATCCAGTGCAGGCCGTATCCACAGATGCAAAAAATGGTAAAAGTAGTCCAACCATCAGCTGTTGCCAAGAGGAAAAAACAATTGACAACCCGAGATGGGAGATCCTCTAAGTAATTTGAATAGATTCTTCAAAGAAAAGTACATCCTTCATAATAGGGATTTACTTCCAGTTTAAGGCGATTCCAAGTCAAAATCAAGGTTAGATCCGATTTTTAGGAGAAAAATGTTTTTAAAAATATCCAAAAGCTCCCCAAGGTCGTTCCCCACAAAATGTAATAAATCCAAAACTCACCAGGATATTCCTTGCAGATGTAATATCCAAACCAGATGTCAAACCTTGAATTAGTTACCTTACCAAATGATAATGTGTAGTTAATTTACTTAGATCCCGTGGGAAAGGCGAGTCACTTATGATGAAAAGTGGAACGATCCCTAATTACCTCTGTGTAACCCCCTTGAGGCACATATCCCTGAAGAATAACCCCCACTATGTGTTTAGGTGTTACACCTATCCAATACTAGATTCCCCTGGATTTTAAGGGGAGGCCGTGTCCACTTACCCATCTATTCTCCGTTCATAACGTCCCTCTCTGGTGTGAAGGGACACAGGTGGCCCAAACACTGGACCAACTGTTCCCCTAGAGAATCCTGTAACGTCTCGACTGCTCGAGGGGGTGCTGTCTTCAAGGCCCCGAACAGCACTAGGCACTGACCCGGGTTCATTGTAGTCAGTCCGAAGGTCCCTGTCTCCCATCTTGTTGACAGCATTGTGAGCCTTCTGTGCACTTTTGATATCCACAAAATCCACAAAGGCTGCAACACCACCCTCTGACCCTCGCTTCCGCAGCACTTTAACACTTTCCACACGCCCATACCTGAGAATTACAATAAAAACAAAGAGGAAATTACATATACACGGTCTAAAAATAGGCTACGTGCAGTTTCTCTGTATGCCAGAATGAGGCACATAAAGAACAGAAGAGGTACTGATATTAAAAACAAACAGTAATGAATCGTCTCCAATTATACACCAAAGCAAATTTCCACTGTTTCCTTTTAGACACTAGAATAACTATCTGAACGTAAGGAAGGCTTCAAGGGTGTCTGCAATTATAATAATGGATGACTTAGCATGTTGTTGCGATGTTGAGGTTTCTTAACGACTTCAAAACTCGAATGCTATTCAAACATCCATCCAGGAACTAACACATTACCAGTGTTAACTATAAAAAGCCTTGCTTCAAAAACATAGCTGTCATCAGATCCCTAGTAATGCAGTGCAGAAGTAGCTCCCATAAACTGTGACTGGATGTAATGTTTGTTGTGTTACAGATGAGTTTGTCGATGAGTGACTCGAGTAGGTTTAACTTAAGTAGCAAATTACATGGATTTAAATTACTTCTATGAACACGGGGAAGCACGAGTTCATCCTGTTAGCTATCTTGCTTACTAGCGGGAGCAAAACCTAGATTGCAATTACTTGTAATTTAACCATATTAGACGCAACACTGAGTATCTCGGCCGAGTTTACTTGTGTAGTGATGGCTACCGACGACAGGCAGCTCAAGTATTTGCTAACAACATTATCAGCCCAGTGGGATCACTGATCGTTGGCAGATTTTGGATTCCATACATTTAAGTATTTTTCCAACATCTACTTTCATCAGAGAAAATACATTATGTGCGAGACGTCTCCAGTGGCCAAAAGAAGTCATCAAATGTTATCTGACCTGCTGTCCAGCTAACACTAGCTGCCTTTTGGCTTGTGCTGATTATGAAAACGTCTTGACTTCCCACAAAATGGTTGGTTGGTTGGGTGGTAGCTCGGTGGTTAGCAAACCTAGCTACTTGCCTCTTGGTTTTAGCAAAAGTTAGCCAAATATTTTAAACCGTAAACATTTAAACTTAAGTGGTTCTATTGTCGACATTTTGGTTTAACAAATATTGCTGTACTGCAATATAGCACATGCAGCACATACGAAACAGCCAGACTTGTAAAACTTGAAAAATGCTAACGTTAGCTGCATTAGCATCGGTCGCAGGCTACCCAGCGAGCTCGTACTGCACCTAGCGCGCGCTGCTCCGCCAACAGAGGGTCCCTCTTGCGTAACCTACCGTTTAAAATGCTCCACAATTTTCTCCTCTCGAACGTGTTCGGGTAAATTTCCCACCCAAAGGTGTCTGGTTTCCCGAACCATCTTGCGCTATTCTTCCCCCCTTCACACACATATGATCTCGCACGTTTCTAATCCCTGCCGGTCGGAGGTCCGCCTGAACAAAATGAACGACGGTGGATTCCGTGAATAATCTGGGCCTGGTAGCCTGCTGTCCGTTTAGCTTTAGCTGCTGCGTCCTCGATCCATGCACGTGAACGCGCTGAATCCTCGCTCCCGATGGTCTTGGGTGCGAGCTGCGCGCGCCCGGGGTCCGGCGTGCTGCGCGTGCTCAACGGTGACGAATAATGCACAGTGACAAGTGAGCACGTGATTTCTGCAAGAGGATCAAACTGCAGCCGTCGAGGAGGAAATGTCTGCGGTGTTGACTGCAAGGTGATCAAGATTATGGACGGAAAACTTTCTATTAAAAGCAGATCACATTATATTTTAATGTGCCAGGATTGGGAATGCTGAACACTGATGAATTATTACAGTATAATAAAGATACAAGTCGAGCTAGGCCTTTCTTTGAAAACTGATTGATATAAATGTGTAAGTTAAAAACAGGAGGCTGGGGCTGTGCCCACATTCAACCATTGTAAAGTGAGTATTGCAACCCCGTCCATGTTGCACAGAGGATACATTTATGGCTGCAATTAAATAGAATATTTATCATTATTATTATTATTATTATTATATAATTGATGGGGACGGAATTTGACATGCACCAATGCCTTATGTTTTTTCTTTATAAAGATGGCATTTTGCAG
The DNA here is from genome assembly GCA_039737535.1 of Lagodon rhomboides. NCBI lineage: Eukaryota > Metazoa > Chordata > Actinopteri > Spariformes > Sparidae > Lagodon > Lagodon rhomboides. The sequence goes on along the minus strand of CM077785.1, from coordinate 19,448,411 downwards.
GTGACGGAAGTTTCTTGGAAATGGAAAAAGAGACTTAACTTAGGACTCGACTCTATATGACGGATTCAGTTAAAGGGACAGATTCGGGGGCCTTGGCGGTGGTATGTGTTCTACTGAGAGCTATTCTAGTTCTTATTCCTGTCTTTGTATGGATGCATCAGCTGGTCAGAAAAGCACATCCAAACATTCCCACCCTCATTTGACACCAAACCCTCTCTAAGGAATCCTGGATTTGCCAGTGATAAATATGTATGTTTTTGCTTTGTGGGCAGGTGTCCACATCAGCCTCAGTGTTTTTGCAGATCAGCAAGATATGTCAATTCAGCAGATTTACTTGGATAAAACATACAACGTACATTGCCTCGTACATAGTGTCTAAGTGTTAATTGAGGTATAATGATAAATACTTAGACATAGACACTCATAAATGACTCATAAATGTCAGGAAGCTCTACATGACTTTGCCAACATTAGCAAATATTCGCCACAATAAACCACTGGTCATTCTAGGTCAAGTAAGGCTGTGGCATTGAAGAACCTGAGTGAATTAAATGAGCAAGGCCTTGTTTTGTTACCTCCGCAACAGAAGTAAAGTTCACCTGCGTCCATTTGTTTGTTGGTTGGTTGGATTGTCAGCAGGATGACATAAAAACAACTGAATGGATTTCCATGAAACTTGGATGGAGGATGGATCTTGGCCTAGAATAGACAACATTAACTTTTGTTGCAGATCTGGATAAAGGGATGGATTCAGGATTTTATTTCTCCCTTTCTTTAACATTGCAAGATAGAACGTTTCTCTACATTTTTACTAATTGCTCAGGGAATAATGCATAGATCTTGATGAAAAAAATCAGGTGAACAGGAGGTTGGTATCCTTGAGTGAGTACAGTTTGATGCAGACAAAGGGGACTGTTGGCCTTGGTGGAGGTATGCGCTCTTCTGTGTGCCATTCTAGTTTGTATGAATTCAACTTTTCATTTCTTTCTAAAGTAATCCATCTTATTTTTAAAGAGCATACAGAACAGAGCAGCTAACATACAGCCATCCATATTTATCTAATAAAATAAAATGAAGTGTGGTGAATAAAAGACAACATTATTTTTTCCAGGAAATGTTTTAATAAATGATTTTGATACAAAGAAATATGATTCCACAAACATGTCATTTTGAGATACAGAATATAAATAACAAAATAATTCAGCTGGGATCTGAATGAGACTTTAATATCGTATTACAAATCAATGTGAATAATTCTATTATTGTCGAGGCAAAAGACAAGATGTAGGCCTTCACTGTGGTCCAGTGAAGGTCTTTTGGGTGTAATCACATTCACATCAAAAGCATCTTGAGGTTTTGGTCCACATTGAGTGCTTTAGGATGTGTTTTTGTGCTCTGTTACACATTATTTTTTATAAAAGCTTTAATGTCTGTATTTAACATTGGTGCTTTAGTGTTTTTCCACAAATGTTGTGTTGAATTGTTTGCCTCAAGGTTATTTCTTCAACTTGTATGTGTGATTTAACAATTTTATGTAGGCCTACATTGGAACCTGCTTAAAGATAAAATATATTAGTTTATTTTTATGTAAACATTTTTATAAAGAGTTTTTTCATATAAAGGGTTAAAGTGATTGAGATTTTACTGATTTTGAGATTTACAAAAAAAAATAATCAAAGAATGTTTGCTGTACGCTTTTACAAAGTCTGCATAAATATATTTGGTGCATTTTGTAGTTTATTGAGTGCAAAATTATCAAGTATAAAAGAAGAACTGGAGGACCTTCAGAAAGCATGATATGTAAAAAAAAAAAAAAAAGAAAAAAAAATAGCCATATTTCATTATTGTTATATTGGAACAAGATGTGTGACGTTTGAATTCCAGAGTCCTGAATGCACATGCAAAGTCTCCCATCTCTTTGAAGCTGGACTCGTGGCACTTTTCCATCAATTTATCCGGGGCTATAAGGCCAGGGTTAGTGCTGGCCAGAAACCAAGCTCAGATGGCAAGATTTGCAAAGCATCTTCCCATCCAAAGGATAGCAGCCGTGCTCATTTGGTTCAGGAGAGAGCTGGATGGCACAGACCTGCAGACAATATCAAAGACTTCTTAACTCAGGCTGATTAATGTGTGTCTGTGTGCGTGTTTGCATACGTATAAGTGTGTCTGTTACAGCCATCAGAACACCTACCTCACATCTGTAGCAGTTCTCGTGGTAGGAGCGCCCCAGGCATTCAACGTTATAGCTGTCGGTACCATCTTCTTTTGGAATGATTAGCTTGTCGCAGGCATTACACCTTGGAGCATACTTCCTTTACGGACAACGTTTTAGAGGAAAGAAAATATAAGAGGAGGCGAGATAACCTTTCAAACCGAGAGAATTCAAGTTACATTTCGGTGACGTAAAGGTACTATAGAAAGGAAGATAAAATAAATAAAAATCTCTCCTCTTTAGTGAATGTGTAAAGGTTATTTTTGCTTGTCGTCATTGTTCACTCTCATACCTGTAATAGTCCCGGAGGCAGTAAACCTCTCCAACTTCCCCCTGAGCAAAAGGTAGCTCTCCAATTTGCTGTTTACATGTTGCACAGGTGAAACAGGAAAGATGGTATGCTCGCTCCAGTGCCCGGATCACATGATCTGTAATAGCCTCCCCACACGCCCAGCATAGTTCAAGACTGGCCTAGAAAGAGACAGAAATGCATGATCAATGTTAATACAAGGAAGATACCAACAATCTACCACCGCCATACATCATCTTTATGATAGCATAGTGTTTACATTTTTATCTTCCACCAAGGAGGTCATGTTTTCACCCGGGTCAGTAGGTTTGTTTGTGAGCAGGATTACACAAAAACTACTGAATGGATTTCCAAGAAACTTGGATGGAGGATGGGTCTCAGTCCAGAATAGACCTCATTAACTTTTGGTGCAGATCCAGAAAAACGGATCCAGCAATTTTTTCTTCCTGTCTTTTACACTGTGAGGCAGGGGACTTTTTTTCATTTTTCAACATTTTCATTAATTTCCCAGGAAATAGTGCATGGATTTGGTTCTTTTTAAAAAACAAAAACAAACAAACAAAAAAAACAGGTGTTTTTAGGTGGCTGGTATCCATGAGTGAGTACAAAAGGAGGCGGTTGACCCTTGGCGGAGGTATGCACTCTGAGTGCCATCTAGTTTGAATTGTGTTTTTCCCACTTTCGAAGCAGACATTGGCCTCCATTAATTATGTGAAGAATACAAATCAACTTGCAGAGACCCGAAATTTGGTTGAGAAAGGTAATCCACCACAATGAACATCATTACTACCTTTAATTAACATTACAGTCAGACTTAAACATAATGCGCAAGTGCTGCTACACTGGGCTACAATAACATAACTAAAACCAGGAACCACTGGCTACCTGAGAGGTAAATGTGAAATACAATAGCAGTCTTTTGAAAACATTATTCTACATGGCATGCAAATACATTGGTATGGCCCTTTACAAAGATTTGCATACAACGTCCTGTAGTGGAAGCTGTTTTGACTTTACCTGGTAGCAGTCTTCACACAGGGGGATCCCTGCTTTATTGTAGTACTGTTTACCAGCCAGGGGAATGTGACAAGATCTACACTGGAAGCAACCTTCGTGGTACGTCCTGTTCAAGGCCTCTATCGCAGGTTCAGAGAGAGCCACAGGCTTCCGACAGAAGCCACACACGTCTGCATTGTACACAAAGCAGGTTATGGTAATATGTGTGTTGTCAAAGTGGAACCATTTAAAGCCTAAGTGGTAAAATGTGTAAATAGAGATCATGTTACCTTTACTCTCCCCGCTTGTGTCTTGGCCATTTTTATGGATCCCAGGAGACTGTTCGTCTTGTTTTAACCCACTAGATGGTGTGCTTGTTTCCACCTTGAATGCAAAGCACATTGTTGAAGTGAAACTAAACTCTGAAGTGACATGTTTGATGGTAGAAGGAGAAAGGGTTGTAGACTTTACTGGCTGTAAAGGCTACAGGCTGAAACATCCAATAAAATTCGGGTACATTAATGTCAGGGCATTCAAGTTTCATTGCCCCCAACTTGCTCTGAACATCTAGCCATACGCACGAACATCCTTCCACTGCTTTTAATTAAGGGACATTTAGCACAGATACAGATCCTGATTATTCTTTCCCTTTCTCACAGGTAAAAAAAAAACAAAACAAAACAACTCAATCACTTTTTTTTTGCTGAAAAACATTAACATCTGCTAATGTCATGTCAGAGGCATGAGCATGATTGGCATTTAAATAAAAAATACAAGAAGACATAAAGCAACAATATGTAACTTTTTAGACAAAGGTAGTTGATTGGTGAGTCTCACACAAGGGTCTTCAATTACTGCTGGATCTGATCAGCAGCTCGAGTCCAACGTCTACCCCAAGTGTCAGCTTTAGACAACCTGGGGATGAAACCTGAACAATCACCTACTTTTCTCCTGAATCGCTGTAAAACATTCTCTTCGGTGTTAACACCATGAAGCCCTGAATCTGTAACATTTTCCCAAACTGGATAGGAGGTGGGGAACTACGTCAAGCCTAAAAATAGCTTTGCAGAAAAACAACCAAGGCGCCTCTGAAGGAATTACATAAACAAGAGATTCAGGGTTTAAATCCCTTTCCAAAATAATTAAAACACAAACAATACATGTTGAAGACACTGGATACCTTGTATAGGTACACACACTGTGAAATAAGATTGGTCCATGACCAAGAAAGGGAAGGTCTGCATATTGTCAGACCACCTGTTGTAACGCAGCCCACTTTCCTGAACCTGATGATGGGAACTAAAAGTCTGGAAAGTGATCTGCTCTTGAATGAAAAATGTGTACAGTTCATAAAGTGTTTTGATCATTTATTCGTATCTAAAAGACAGCTGTTTTTTTTCCTTCGTGATGTGTTTTACAGATGGGTCTTTACAACCACTGCACAACATAATACAGTATCTGTAAAAGTTGTGGAAAGTTGTAATCCTTCACTGTGGGAATAAATGACTTGAGTGCTCCAAGAGAATTTTTTTCAGGAAGACGTGGATCAAGTGACAACGGTGGCATATACACAAAGAATAGCTTGATTCAAATATGACTTTTAAGCAGCAGTGTGAGAGAAGTGTGCATACCTCTCTGTTGTAAACTGGCTGCTGGCCTGGGGTCGGAGGGTGGGAGAGAGGCGTCTGGGCAGGAGGAGGTGGTGGAAGTGGTGATTCTTCAGAGAGCGATGGCCCCAGAGCTGAAGGCAGTGCAGCAGCAGCAGCAGGAGGAGGAGGAGGAGGAAGAGGTAAGAGCTCTGTTTGGGCAAGAAAAGACTAATTTCAAGCCACTTCTTAGTAACTTACGCAGAGGAATATATTTTTTTATTCCATGTCTTTTATTTACGTTTCCAGTAAGCACTGAAGTATCTTAAAATTCAGGTTGATAATATGAAACACAGAATATAAATATAATTACAGATGCATAGTAATGCATAAATGTAGATACATATACAGAAAAAATATGAAATTAGGGATTTAAAAGGACAAAAGAGAATGAATAATAATATATAAAACACTGAAATAAGGAGAGAATGGAAGCTCATAGGGTTGTCGCTTTTGTTCCTCAACAGTAGTCAAATTAAAGAGGAAAGAGGTTTCTCCATGTCCCTAAAAAAGGAAAGTCAAATGTAGCAGCTGTTCCTCACAGATAATAGTATCCCTTCCAACATGATAACATACTATACATCCAGTAAGTGTGAGGGGAGGGTTATTTATTTTTTTCAAATTAAAAGACTCCTCCAGCGATTTAGCATTTCACTGTGATAACATTGTTGTACTCACAATAGACAATTTAAAAATATATCAAAATTGACGCAGCAGAACCACACATGTTGTCTGTCTTGTTCCATTCTTCTTCCCTGTCAATATGTGACGCCTACATTACCCACAATGCAACTCTAACAGTTTTAGGTGTGGTATGCTAGCAGCAAAGATGGTGAAAGGTTTGGTAAGCTCACTTCACTGTAACTCCACACCTTGTACGTCAAACTTGTAGTCTTCAAACCCGCTGGCTGTATAAAACAGGGTTAGGCTTCAGAACCAACAGGTGCTGCCTCAAGTGACATCACTTAAGTCAGTTTATCAGACTTCACATAGCGCCAAATGGGGCCTCAAAATGCTTCAAACTACTATGTTCACTTATGTTGTTGTGTTCCTCAAGATAGTCCCTTAGACAATATCATAAATCTTGTAATAGACCACATTCTCATCGCAGCCATTTTCCTGTGACGGCACTGCTTAGTACCGGTTTGCAAGTTCTATCAACATTGAGAATCTTACAAATTGTTACCCATTGACTACTTCATCATTGATCATCTACCGAAAAGACGATGGAACCGATGACCTGGGCCATATTTAAAGGTAAAACAACATATTTGATAACATATCAGCTAACGATAGACAACAGCTAACGTTAACATTCAACCACTTCCTAGCTTCCTATACACAATTGGGAATGTGTAAATGATTCTAAAATATCAACACAGTAATCAAACACTAATGCTAGCTATGGAGTGGCTGAATGCTAATAAGTTAGCAAATATGTTGCTTTAACCTGAAATATGACCTGATGTGCCTCCGGATTTTTAATATCAATCGTGCTTTCGGTTACTGATCAATCAAGAAGCCGTGCAATGACAAGAACTTGTTAGATCACGTTTTTGTGAACATCCATGCTTTGCATCCAGAGGAAAATGACCGCCATGTGAATATGTTTATTAAAGATCAGGATGCAATAAAGATGACTTTGTTTTTAGGCAGGACTTCAAATTAGCAGTAGCTGATGATAAATGGTTTGGGTATCTTATCATCTCACCAAGTGATTAAAAATAGGATGATAATGATGGCCGGACAGGCCCAGATGGCATCAGTGATATGTACAGTTAAATTCTGACTATATTTCAGGTTATCTAAGTTTGGTCAAGTGCACTTTTTTGCATTGAACATTTAACATTTTGTCATGAGTACCTGCAGCACCACTGTCATGTCCTTGCAGCTTTCCTCTGCTGGGTCCAGGTTGGAATGGTTTTGGGCTCTGAGGATCTGCAGCTTGGACCGAGGCCCCCGCGTGAACCCGGCTTTTGCTGCCTGCACCGCCATAAGACTCTGCTGGTGAGGGGTCCTCCTTCTTATTTCTGAGGGAGGGGATGGTGTCACTTGGACTGACTCGTACAGCTGTGTGCTGCTTGTCTCTAGCCGGGGAAGTGTGGGCTTGGAGGGCGGGCTGCTGCTGCTGTGTCACAGTGGCTCGATGAGGAGTCACCAGAGTGATGAAGCAAGAGGACACCATCCTTTTTGGTGGAGCTGCTGATGCCATGACTGCATAAAACCCACATACACCCTAAAACAAGGAAAGAACAATTATTACCATCCAATCATCAGGAACATAGAAAGACATCATAGACTCAACACTGCTTTCGATCTTTTTAAGTAGGGGTGGAATATGAAAATAAAACATACTAAGGATCACATGACTTCTTATGCTTATCATCTCAGCAATGTTTAATTTAAGTGTATACGCCCTCTCAGTAAACTTTGTGGGAGCACTCACTCTCACTTGAGAGAGGTAAATTCACACACTCACAGCTCTCATTATCCATAATGAATGGCTTTAGAGGCAGAGAGCACAAATCTGAATCATCTGTTCCCTTTAAACCCACTCAGTCTGGCTGTGGGCTGCCATTACATACCTGAGAGAAACTGTGGTTTGAAGACAGCTCTGTCTTTTCTTCTGTTCTGTATCTCAAAACGTCTGGTTTGTTTTCCCTCCTGTAGGCTGCCACTGAGAGAAGACTTTACTCCGGCAGAGAGGGCGACTATCAGCAGAAGGCCACTCCTTTTCCTTCAGCACCTCCCTCGTCCGCCGACCCCTCCTCCTTCTCTGGCTGAATGACAATACCACCTCCCTCCCCGACCGTAAAAGGTGAACAGTTAATCTCGGGCAAAGTGCAGTAAAAAACATGACACATTCATCTACTATGAAAAATTGGCAAGCACGCACACACACACACACACACTGGCCTGCATGCACGTAGACACAGACACACAAAGAAAGGCATGCAACTGTTGAGCAATCTAACCAAAAAGCTCACAGTCAGGCGTTTTTACAAATGTAATATAGAGAATCATGAAGTATCTCATGAGGTTTTTCGCCCTTAAATAGACAAGCGGAGTCACACAGCCGCCTCCCACTTCTTTATCTTTTTGCATGCCAGCAGGATGTGACTGTACCTGCCTTTTCGCGGCAGCTCTATCTCAAACTGTCCCTCTTTCTCTCTCCTGTGCAGCTCTGCCTTATTGTTCTGTCAGCTTTATTTTCCCTACCTCCCTCATTGAGTCTGCCTCCTTTTTTCTTCTCCCTCTTTCCTTCTTCTTCCCTTCCCCCCACTGCATTATATCACTTTAGCCTTGACTCGCTATCAGTGTCCATGCTTCCATTTGGGCCTCCCCAGCGTCTGATACTATGCGGTGGACTCCATCGGACTGTTGAGCGCGACTACAAAGGGGCAGCAGCATTACAGTGCAATGAATCAGGGCATTGTGCAAGAGGAGATATTGGTTTATTAGGAGGGGAAGGGGGGGCAACAGTGAGTGATGTCTGAGAGAGCTATGAAAAAGCTGCTTTGTTGTGTTTGCCGCTCTCCACCAGAGTGCGTCTGAGCAATATCAGGTCCGCTGATCAGCAAAAATATTGTGGTCAGGTTCCAGAGCCAAACCTTGTGAGGTCTACTCCCCTCCTCAACGGGGAGGATGGAGCGAGAAGCTAACTGTGGAATCAAACTTTCCTGATCGATGTGGGTCAGCGTGAAAGAAAAGCGAGGCAGGAATGTGTGAGAGAGGGCGAACAGGAGACATAGATGAGGAGAGTGATGGGGGTCTCTGTTGTTCCAGCTCTGTGGAAAGGAATGCTGCAGTGATGTCACGGTTGCAGGAGGGAGCTTGCCTTCTGATGACACAATCCCCAGACCTCCACGCTCCGCCCCCCAACAGCCAAAATCCTCATTAAACTCTCTGAACTTCTTCACTGCTTTCGGCAGCATGACCTCTCATTTTACTCACCAACATCACAGTTGAGGATTTTTTACTCCTCAATTTGGGTGAGCAGGGCAACAATGGAAAAGAGAACAGGGGAAATGGAAGGAAAGTAACAGGAAGAAACAGGAAAAGCAGTGACAATCGCACGTTCACAAAAAAGTTGATGTTGACTTCCTAACTGTAAACATCTGCAGGGGTGGGAAAACAACTTCCTGCAGAGAAACTCTACCCAAATGTTCCTCAAGTGTGAGTAAGATTTCTGGACTGCTTTGAGCAACAGTTAAAGGAACAGATTTTTTAAGATGTGGGGGAACAGAGGCCAAGATGTCTCGACGTTTAGGGCCCAGGCACACCAAACCGACATCACAGAAGTAGTGGCTACGAAGGCTGACTGTTGCTTTGCCTCATGTCACCTGTGTCTCGGCCAAAAAGCTGCAGTTGACCACACCGCAAAGGCTACAGCCAACAGCCAACTAGTTTGTATGTCCTGCGCCTGCGTCAGGAGAAATAAGCGTTAGTCTGTACTGGTCATTCATATATTGAAACCAGAAGAAGACTCACGACTGCACATATACAAACCGTTGTTATGGTAAAGCAGCGTTTTATGCATTATGATGCCACTTCTATTCAGGGGTATGTCTGATAAAAAATTGCAAATGGAACTTACGAAGAGGTCGGGACAGAAAATCAGGAGAAACCACACACAAAAAAGACAGGCTCAAGGGAGATACGCTTATTTTCTCCACTGCTCTTCTCATGCACTGATTTGCTAAACGGCCAATCAGAGTGAGTCCTCTCACAGATGCCACTGATGCTCACATACACGTACATGTACATGCTCAAACGGTCAAAAAGACGGCATCAAAGGCTGACCAGTGCCAGCGGTGCGGGAGACACCGCCACAACTAGGTATGGGTGTGCTCTAATAATGCTGGATCCTACTTTTCCCGTAATGCAACTGGTTTGTGTCTTTCATGTTCAATTCTTTCTCCAGTTTGTAAAGAAGTTAAAAAAATAATAATAAACTAAGTCTTGTGCCTCAGCTGAGACAACCCTGATGACATCACTACGACCTCGTCAGGGTTTTTCTCCATAACTAGTCAACACTGTCTCCAGAGTCACATAATTATATAACTTCTAATTATATAATGATACGTCATATAAACCTTTTCACAGGCTGAGTGGTAATTCTCATGACGAGTGATCCTCTTGTGAAAATTGGAGGAGTGGCCCTTAAATTAGCAACTTGTGGTCAACTTCAGCGGACCATAAAGCTTTTTAAAGAGGGTTTTGTTCATATATCAAATATAACCTGATTAATATATCATTTATTCATTAAAAAACAGTTTTTTATGGCTGTTGACAATATTTTTGGAATAATGAAGTGATAAAAAATGAGTCTAATATGTCAACAAAATGAAACAAGGATTTTGATCCTGGCTTTATGTAATGTTCAGATTTCTGTTCTGTAGATGCATGCAAATTAGTTTTAATTAGAGAATGCATCATTTGCATTTTCAAACAGAAAGTTTTAGAAAACTTGTTATGCAAAAAATAGTTGTTATAGTATAAGTAAACAACTGCAGAAGTTTCACTGAGGTTTATTTTCTTTTTTACCTTATTTATCTGTAGTGCCTCCTCTCTACTGTCCTGTAGTCTGTTTAGCTTTCATCTTCTTTCTGTTCATCTCCACACTGTGACTGTATTGAATTACTTGTTATAAGTATAATTATGCTTCATTACTACAGCAAAACATCCTCCAGATTACACAAGATTTATGATGCATTTTTTTTCATGTATTTCTTTCCTGTTGCATGAAGCATCAAAACAGTGCAACATGACTGCGACGTAACTTCCCACAATAATCCTGATGCAGCCGCTATATGGTGCAAAATTACAAACCCTTCATTTTCTTTCTTTCTGTTTTAAACAAGACTCAATGACACAATAATCCTTTTAAGTTTTGTATTATTAATATCAGAACATCTTGTCATTGGAGGTAGTCACTGGTATTAGAGGTAGGTTTCATTCAGGTACATCGTCAACTGTCATCTGATGCTCTCCACATGCGTTCCCTTGTTTTGTGCCTGGGCTTCGTTGAGCTCGTATCTTCTTCTTCTTCCTAAAAATAAAGCATGAAACAATTAAATGCCATCTGTAAATTTCACAGTACTTGTTACTAACTTGTAAACCAGTATAAAAAATGAATACAGAAATGACCACATTGAAGAAGTGATGGCTTAAATGTCAGAAGGGAAGATGATTCACACAGACCTGTAACACAGCTTGCAGCAGGTCCTGAGAGGGCAGCAGACAAACTGCCTCACCCAGGAAAGCGATGAGGACGTGGAGGACATCCGACCAGTCACCCACGGTCAGCATGAGCACCAGTATGGCTCCCAGTCTGAGCACGACGGCGTGTAACAGGGCCTCTGTACCTGTCTGCCGATTCTGATCCTCTGTGCAAGTGACACAAAAACATTACACAGTGATACTGAAAGTCTAAATACTGTATCATAGGCAACTGGACATGTTTCAGTTTCTTGAAGACGTTTCACCACTCATTCAAGAGGCTTCTTCAGTTCTAACTAACTGGAGAGGAGTTGGCTGGCTTTTTAAACTCTGTGTGGGTGTGTTCTCACAGAGTCGTTAAGGACAAGTGTGAGCTCTGAGTTTCAGAGTCGTTAAGGCCACTTGTGGGTCGTTGGTACAGTACTTAAATAAATGTATCCCGTCACTGGTTTTAAATTGTTATATCTGAGGTCTCATTTCGTTCCTGTTTCAAGACAACATCAGCATAGTATTTTTAATTTAGTGGTTCTGTGGATGTCTGTGCTACATTAATGTTCTCTTGGAACATATGTTGTTTGTGATCTTTCATTTGTTTCCTGCTGTGACTCGACTGACTTGTTTCTCTTTTGTTATCTGTCACTGAGGATGGGTAAAGAATTAAATTTAAGTTTAGATCAAGTTTCAATCCTCAAGTAGTTCAGTAGATAGTCACCTTGAATATAGACCACCAACATTGTGTAGCAGAGTGTCAGTGGAGTCCAAAACTTCAGAGCATCCTTCTGGGACAGGAAGTGGTCATAAACCGTAGCGGTTGAAGCCACAGTTGCTAGAGCAAAGGCCAAGACAACCGCTCTTTGCAGTGAGGTCATTATGGTGTGTCCGGAGGTCAGGATGGTGATGCACTTCCCACAGTAACCCTCTGTGCTGTGTAGTGGGTAGAGTCTGGCCACATGGCTCCACAGACTGTGGCTGACACTTGCCAGTGCCCAGCTGAGAGCGGCTGCCAGAAGCAAGCTGAGAGAGCTGTGTGGAGCCCCCTGATGGAGGAAGGCCAGAGTACAAGTGAGGCCACAACCCAGGGAGAACTGGCACTGGATGAGGAGCAGGTCCAGGCCTCTGCCGTTGGCATCCTGAGGTCAGATAGGTACAGGAGCGTGGATGGAAATAGATCAGATTGGCAATAGAAAGACGTTAAATAAATGTGTTACCAGCTGATCTGTTTGGGGGCTTAAGGAACTCACCGTTCGTGCTGATACCCAGGCAGAAACAGCTCGGAGACAGAACTCCAGCACTATGAGAGAGGAAACCCTCGAGCCCACCAGAGACAGGAGGACCGCCACGGACCAGAACTGGAGAGCTGATCTCCAGCTGCCTCTTAGAGGGTTAACAGGAGAGGATGACAGCTGTTCGCTTTCAGTTTCAGATTCAGAATCACTGTAGGAAAGAAAAATACACAATAGATATGCTGCGAATACAAAACCCGATACAGATCTTAAATGTTTTGTCTCCTTTTTACAGAATAATCTCACCTGCACGTTTGAATGAAGTTGCTGACTCTCATCAAATTGCACAGCACTGATATTCCACACGCGCCCACAAGACCTTCAAAACATGAACATCACAACCAAAACATAAGAAACTAGTCTACACAGAAATTCTGAGGATTTTAGCTTGTTTTATTGCCATGAGGAGAAAAAAAACAACAGTAAACTCACCTTGAAAATAACTGTCTATTGGGTTTGAATAAAAAGTTGTCAATTCAGGAGTTCCTAGGATCCAGGAGAAGGGGAGAAACATTTTTATGTTGCTATGATCTCTCACTCATGCTGCTTCGATACTGATTAGAAACTACAAGTCAGTTAATGCTGAATTCCTGGGAGCCAAACCGCCACGTTGTCTTTATTTGTTCCTGCTGATCAGGTCCGAGGGGGCTCCATGCTGCGGCTCCAAAGGTCAAATGTCATTTGACTGTTTTTGTCAGTTTAATCACTTCCTGATGAAAGAGGCTGAAAATCCTCTCAAAAACATGATTAGACTTAAAGAGCAATCAGACCCCTCTGAACTGTGTCAAAATCAAATCTCACTTTGCTTACAATGCAGCTAAGACATTGTGTATTTTCAAGATTAAGCACTCACAAAAACAAATGTAGGCTGTTTGACACGTTTCATAGAAAAAATTATTGTTATTATTATCATCATCATTACAACAAACTGCTGTTCAAAGGCCTTAAGTACCCGTAGGTTACATTTCTGTAAAGAAAAACCTTCAAATCAAATGGCATTCTTGGCTTCAGGTATGAGTAGTTCATATGCCATTCCCATGAGGTGTCTTTCTTAACATATAACAAAGCAGCTAGAGTTATCCATTCAAGTCTGAACAATTCCAAACATGATATACAGAGCTTATTTTTTATTAACCCAGATCTGTTCTCCAGGTTATCGCAAGCCGTGAGTTTCACTCCTCTCATTTCACCTTTGTAAATTCATCATGTGAGGTATTAAAGTAAAACCTGATAGTTCATCATCAACTTCATTGTTCTGTAAAATCTGATGTGAACTCCTTAAATGTGAGTCTGTGCAACATGTGTCCATCTTTATCAAGTACTTGAAAGCTCATCCATCCATCCAATTCATGTCCCTTCAAGGAGTACTTTGACATTACGGCAAATGTGCTTATTTTCTTCCAAAGAGTAGAGTTCAAAGAGAAGAAGGTAAATATGAAGATAGTAGTGGTTAGCTAAGTTTAGCACAAAGGCTGGAAACTGGGGGAAATGGCCAGCCTCGGTCTGTCAAATGGTAACAAAATCCAGCACCTCGAAAGCTCACCAGTGAACATCTTAAATATTGTTTCAAATTGTACAATAACCAAAGGGTAAAAACAACAATGTTCCTTTTTATCAGGAAGTTACAGGACAGATTCTTGGCTCTGAGCAGTTGCCAGGCAACCAGGAAGTAACTGTCGTCGCCAAGAAATAGTCCGGCGAGTACCTTTCTCCTAAAACGGAAACTTAACATTTCAACATTTTGATTTTGGTACAGATTTAACCAGTCAGACATAATGTGTTTATTATGTAGCTTTAGACGTGCTTATAGGTGGATTTTATTACAGTTGACAGAGGTAGGCTAGCTTTTCCCCGTTTCCAGTCTTTAAGCTAAGCTAAACTAACTAACTGCTGGCTGTAGCTTCACATGTACAGACAGACATGAGAGTGGTATCAATCTTCTCATCAAACTCTCTGCTTTAAAATGTTTCCCAGAGTGTTGAATTTTTGCTTTAAAGCAACATTATGTAGAAAATTTGAAATATGTAACGCTGTGATCCTACCCTCTCACTGAAGTTACATAATGCAGAAACAAGTGATAGCTGAGACAGAGACACAATTCACCCTGTTACAAGACACTGTACCATCAACTTGATTTTGAAACTGTTATTCAAGGTAAAAAGTTACATAATGTTGCTTTAAATTCAGTGTTTTATTAGCAGATGGATCACTTCGGTAGCTTAACGGAGTCCAGTCAGTCAAACTCAGGCGTTTGGGGTGTTTCAGCTCCGTCCCTGGCTCTATTTGCCCTTCACTGTCTGTTGCCTCATCAGATCCCAGAACAGCATGCTGAGCACTGTGTGCGGGGCCAAACGCAGGAAGACAGGGCCCATGCCTTTATACAACCCCAGCAGGCCCTCAGCTTGGCACACCTTCAGCATACAATCTGAAAATCCATGGTACAGACGTCCCTGAAAGGCAGTCAAGGAAAAACAACTTAATCGTCCTGATTTGATCTGAGAGTATGTCTTTTGTGCCATTATTGAGTGCAAGAACAAATTAGATGGAAAGACCTCACTTAAACTCACCCTATGAGATTCATCCACCGGCTGGTTGTAGAGACGTGTACTGATGACATCAAACGGTGTCATGGTGAACGCCACAGCCACCCCACTGATCATGGCTGCTATCAAGGCGGTGAGCCAGCTGTTTGGACTAAACAACTGAGAGGAAAGAAAAAAAGATTAGTAATCAAGGTTTGACTTTTGGCTGATGCAGCTGTCTGGTTCCATGCGCAGTAAACATGTCAGCCATTTGTCACACCTACCTGTGACTGTGACACCCAGTTCTTGGCCGAGGTGAAGGTCGCCAGCTGAGCAGCTGATCCAACCATGACTCGAGGCACGGCCCCGTTCACTCCCCTCCAAAGGCCAGTTAAACCTTCTCTTCTATAGATGCTAACAAAGGCATCAGACATTCCCTGAAATGGTAGAATAAAAAAGTATTTCATTTTTGTTCAGGAGCAATTTTCTGATGTCAGCTTTCTGCTGATAACAGAATTTTAATGTTGTGTGTATAAGCATGCATTTACAGCTTTGGGATCACTGGGTCGCAGAATCAATGTTGTATTCCTGTCTTTTTATTTATCCACCTCAACAACAGTCTTTCTTTGTAAATGTTGACCGCCTACATGGGTGACTGAATACGCCTAGTTGGCCTGACTTCAGCTCTTACGTAACGTGGCATGAGTACAAAGTTCGAACACAGTAAACATAGTACAGTATCTGTCAGTGGTGAAATGTTAATAAGTGCATTTACTCAAGTATAAATACCTCAAAATTGTACAAAACCAATAAAAAGGTGAGTGACCACCAGTTTAATTGATATTCCCTGGAGCGCACACAGAAAAGAAACCTGATTTAGAAAAAAACAAAACAAAGATATTTGTTTTTGTTATGTCGGCAGATTTTGCATATCAAATGTATGATTACTGTATAAACTATGATGCTCCTTTATGTATAAACTACCAAATAGTATCATAAGTAGAGTGAGAGACAAATCAATAATATATATTTAGAAAAAGGGTTCACTTTCCATAATGAGAGCTTTAACTCTGGACACTGTAAGCACATATTTCTGGCAACACTTACATGCGTTTACTCTGAATTTTGAATGAAAGAGTTTAGTTATGTTGTTGTAAGAGGGATGATTGAAAGGTTCGTGGCCACAGGTAGAAGGAGATGAGTTATACAGTTCTCGTTCCAAGCACGAGCAGTTCAGCTCTTTAGGTAATTATGCAGAAAGAAGTTGACTTTTGCGGTATTTCTGTTTCGGCTAATTGAAAATTGCATGTCAGCCTGGTCTGAGAGGCCACAAGTCCACAGTGACAATGGCTGCCACTCAGGAATGCAGATTAAGACTTGTCCAACACGCTCTATTCACCTGATCTGACACGAGAGAGAGAGGACGACATGCAACAAAGGGTCAGTGGTGGGAATCTAATCTAATCTAATCTGAAGAAAAGACTCAGCCTTTTGTACATGGGGCGTACGCTCTACCAGGTGAGCTTCTTGAACGCTCCAATATTTCATCCTAAATCCCGATGACTTTCTGATATTATCGTGCATCCCAATTCCAAATATATAGAACAAGTTATAGCGTATTTGTGTGTACTTATTTTGTCCGTCTCACCAGGTGGTTGTGCTGGTGGCCTACTGCTATGGCTTCCACCGTTTGAGCCTGCAGATGCGTCTTCACCTGTGAAGAAAGTACAACACACACGGTTTAATTGTTCATTCAGACTGTACGAGATACTGTGCCAAGAAATAAAAGTGAGCACAGACAAAACCAGACTGGTCACTAAGTCGGATAAGGTCTGTGTAAGACTAGGATGAGTTATGCAACCATTACAGGTAACAATCACCAGGTGTGCGGTTCATAACACACCTGTTTCCAGGTGACCTCAATTCCTCAGTGACTCATTTGGATGAAACCTTACAATCAACAACTGTTGAAGCAAACAAAGCACAAAACTAAGATGCCTCTCTACTGGATATCATTCAGAGTGTCAATAAAAAATAACCTTCACCTCTGCTCCTTTGACCGCAGCCAGCAGCACGCAGCAAGGAGCCACGAGATACTGTATATTTTTGGCACCAGTGGGTAGGTTGAAGCACAGTGCAGGGTATATTTAGTGACCTAGATATTCACAGGCACCTCATCAAACAATATTGTCTTTCCATGACAGAGCAAAAGGTTACATGCTTTAGAATGTATTGACAACAACACTGCTCCTGTCGCTTAAAGGGGGGACATGCAGAGGACGTTCATGAACTGGTGTTGTAAATCAATAAGAGTCATTTGAGATTGTGTTTTCATGTCAGAGCACTTGTTGAGAAAATAAACATTTATGAGTCTCGCCTGTTTTTATGGATGCACATTAAATCTGAATCTATCTGATGAAAGCTGAGTGGGAGCTGCATGTTGACAGATGAGTAATGAAGAGAGACGTTACTCTTCCATCTGGACAGGATATGTTTAAGTCAGCTTAAGATCATCAAATTGTTTTATCTTTTGTTCTGTCAAACTAGATGTGACCTGCGACTAACCTGACTACATACAAAACTACGTGACATTACGTCTCCTTGAAAGCGCTCTGCTGGATAAAAATAGATTCAGGACATTTCAGACGCCTCTAGGAACTGAGCTGGTGTGGCTTCATGTGTCTGTTTGTAATGACTTACAATGTTGTTGTCCAAGTTAAACTATGATGGTCTGCGATGTCAGGTTTGAATTCAAGTTTTTGTTGTTGTCATTTATTCTCCATTGAAACTCACTTAAATAACTTCCCCTTTTATGGTGCAGAAGAGGATTTTTTCACATTTTTTTTAATATCCATGTCCATCATGTGCATTAAGAATGATTGGTTTCAGTCCATAATGGTTTTTTAAATGATCACTTTTTCTAATTCCCTCTCTGTAATCCTCTACAAAAGCTCAGCAAGGAAACACGATACGGGGAAACATAACAGGGGGATTTCACACAAGGTACAAGGTTAATTTATTCTTTCTATACATTGTTTGAGCTTTGTTGGAGGGAGCCTGAGAATTAAGAATTTCATTGCCAAGGACGGCTTCACTGTATCTGTTGTGCACATGACAATAAAGGACTTAATACTTTGAAAGGCATCCACATGATTGGACTAACTCAGACTGCTGAGTCCTCATATACGCTTTGTCTAAACTTCTAAAGCAACACCATGTCACCTGTAGATGTAGCTGAGATGTAGCTGATTTGTAAGTTTCATCCCCAGGTCGCTTTGGGATAACGTTGGACCCAAGCCACCAAACCAGTGTGGCATTATCTGAAGATCGCACTCAACAATCAGCTATAGCCCCTTTTACACA
Source organism: Lagodon rhomboides (assembly GCA_039737535.1). Classification (NCBI taxonomy): domain Eukaryota; kingdom Metazoa; phylum Chordata; class Actinopteri; order Spariformes; family Sparidae; genus Lagodon; species Lagodon rhomboides. Next base: position 19,429,857 of record CM077785.1, on the reverse strand, counting down.
GAGATTCCAAAATAGTGCTGCAACGAAGGCTCGCCTCGACACTGCCTTTGTTTTTAACACTGAACCCAGCAGTGCCAGCAGAACGCTGCTCCGGTGTGTCATTACACGGATGTTGATTCGTCTCTGCTACTGCTCTGTTGCTACCTCCCCTGATGGATCAGAGGCGGAACAGAAGTGCCCCCCCATTTGAACTGTTATCTTGCTCCAAAAAGTTACATATTGTTGCTTTAAAAAGCATTTAACACAGAATGAGAACTGTAGATCTTGTGCCCCATCATTTATATGAACATTTTGTTAGAAGAGGATCTGTTAAAGGCCAGTATGGAGAGGGGAAAAGAAGAAAAACCCTTTTCAATGCACATGTGGTCCTTTACAATGTTGCACAGGCTTACAAGCTGCCATATGTGTCATACTACTGTAGATTATTGCTTCAGGGAAGGTGCTCCAACTGGTTCCAATAAAGGTTGGTCATTGTTTAAACATACAACCTGTTTGCTTAAAAAAATTAAGAAAACAGTGTAACGCTGAAACCTTTTGCATTATATATCTGAACACAGTTACCCATATCGTCTTTCCACATCAGCTCTCTTGTCTTCCTTTAGCTCACGTGAGTTGTTTGGAGGTTAATTAACTTAGGTTTAAATTAGGTTTCACGTGTGTGAGGTTGAGCGTAACCTGATCATATGATCCACTGTGGTCCGTGGGGTTTCAGTTTCCTGTTAATCATAGTTTTAGACCACAAACAGATACAACACAGACCACAAAAGTGACATTTGAGGGACATACTTTTCATATAGACTGTTTCATATATTTCACATAGGTGTGTCATTTTTGGACCAACATAAGAATACAGTAATTGACACAATACAAATTTGCCTGTCATGACATATAGAGCAAAAGTTCCCCTCAGGAGCCACTCAAGGGGTCATAAGATGAATATGTAAGGTTCACCAGGGTGGGAAATAAAAAAACATTGTTTATTTTTCAAACTTTTCTCTAATTTTTGCTCTTTTCTTGCCAAATATTCCATAGTTTCACCTCTTCAGCCAACTCACAGATATTCACCCTGTTTTGAGGGGTTGCAAGAGGAGATTGTTGTGTTTTAGGGGTCATAAGAAAAAAAGTAAACTTACCAGGTAGGCAGGAGAGGCAATGAAGGCTCCCAGCGCCCCGGCCGCTGCCCCTGACAGCAGACTCCCCCCGTGGAACGAGGTGATACCCAGAGCTTCACAGTAGGAGTAGGACCCCAGCCTCACTCCATTCATCACGCCCTGGTAGATCAGCCCGACTGAGAGCCCCTTCTGCAGGCCCCGGAGCCCGTCCGTGCGGCCCACCACCCAGAGAGCCTGCAAGACTCCTCGGTAGTGTCTCTGGTAGGATCCCCTTGCACGCAGCTCTCCCTGGAGCTGCAGGCGGGTCTTTACAACCTCCAGGGGGTTGGTGAACACACAGGCGGCACAGCAGGCCAGAGCACCCAGGGCGAAGTCCAGAGGTGGCCAGACAGCTGGCGGAGGAGGCGAGGGGCCGAACACACCACGGGGTACGGCGGACACGGTGGATGCCATTCTGTGGGAAGGTTGGGCAGCAAACACAGACTCTTCTGGGGAGGCTTGCAGCAGCCGAGCACTGGTCATCCCTGAGAGGTGGATTTCAGTTTGCCCTGTGATGACTTGTCCCGCTTTGTTTTCAGTTTGTCGGGGAACAGGGACATGTATTGTTCTTGGTACGGAACAGAGAAACAAAAGCTATCAGCTGGTGTGATAACTCATTTAGTATCTTTTTGGCATGTCTCCCTTTGGTGTCCTTCGTTAGCTTACTTGACTGTCAGGCTGTTCAACAGAGCCACCATCTGCAATAAAATGTAATCATATTGGATTGTGAGGTCCAGGTTCAGGCTGAGCGCTACATATCAGGACAGATAGTGCATGTGCGTCAAGAGAAAGCCTGATATGAGTCCTGCTGGAAGGGGAAACATTCAGCTTTTAGCTCCTCACATGACAGATATCTTAAAAACCTGTCAGACAACATTTCCTGCTGTATATCTCTCTAAATTTGCAGCAGTAAAATTCAACAACACTACACCTGAAGATGCAAAAACAGATGAAGCACAAGCTTCCAAATCAAACATTTAAGGATGCAGGACCACCTCAAAATCACCTGACATGGAGAAGGCAAGCCCTACTCCTCTTGAATTAATTCAAACCAATCTACAACTACACAAACAAGCTGGGTAGAAGTACCAGAGGCAAACACACTCAGGTAGAAGACTCCTCTCCTGTGCCTCTGGAAAAGTTATCAAAACATCTATCTAATTTGGTGACTTGGTTCAGAAACTCACAGTGTTCAGCGCTCCTGAGCGGCTCCATTCTTCCTCTCTCCCCCATCATTGTAAACATGTGTCCTCAGCACATTCATTGTCAGAGTCCCCTCCCACTCCCTGGAGTCAGAGCCAATAGACTGTCAGTCCTGTGTGCCACATCCCCACATCCCTGAGTGTGCGCCAATCAGATGGCTCTGCTCTAAAACTGCCCCTGCACCTGTCCAATGGGAGCTCTCTGGGTAAAAGGTTATTGTTGGTCAAAGAAGGGGGGCGGGTGGAGTGTCTGAGGGAGAGGAGAGCAGGGATAGGTGTCTGAAACAAGGTTAATCTGCCAAAGATAGTCTGGATAATCTCAGAAACAAAACAAACAAACTTGTGCTCCGTTTCACTCCAGGACCACAAACCTGAAATAGATCCGTTTGTTATATCATGATTGTTTTACAGACTGTTTGAGCATCAACAAAATGATTCAGTAAACAATGAAAAGCAATGTGGTAGATCTGTTGAGGAGTCATAAATACTCAGAGGTATGTTGTGAAGTGTGTTGGCTTTAAATTACTTTTGGGAACAAATGCAGTTCAGATGACTCATCTGTATCCCCTTTACTTTATGTGCTGTATGTAAAAGAGACACTAGAGGGCGCTCTTCTACAGCTCGACACCATCAGATACATGACTCACTGAATAAATTGAATGCAAGTGAGAGTACAAGTTAATTCTTGATCTTAGAAACACAAACAATCACACCACAAGGCTAATAAGTGACTGTCCGGGAGGTTTCAGTGGTTTCACATGATCTTCCACAGCAGATGGAGTTTGCCCAGTTGTCATTAAGGTGTAAAGACTTTTTATACAAGCAAAGAGAGGCCAGAGTCAGTTGAATCTTTATTAACTGAACACCCAATAGTGAGATTTAATCAGTACTGAATGGTCAGATGTACTACAAGGAACTTTCAACTGGTAATTAAATGTCAGGAAACCAGACCATCAGCAAGAAGATTGGTTATTTCCCTGTTATAGTCAGTGCTTAAGCTGAATCAAAAGGGGCACTATGTAGCTTTAAAGAAGAAATTCAAACTCATAATTTTAATGCGGTAATGAAACAAACACAGAAAATTATTATTTTCCATGACTGAATAAACAAGCTGTTCTCAGAGGAAAATGAGGTCCCCAGTACTCTGTTTGATGCTAGAAAGTTGGCAGGGTCCGCCAAATATAAACAAAGTAAAACAGTATGAAACTGTGTTGTCCTTTCAGGTCAGTTTGTTTATTCAGTTTATTCAGTCATGAAAACAGAGACAGTTTGTTTAGTTTGTTCAGGCATAATAAAATCTGTCGATGAAGATCTTTCCCTTTTGATTAAAATGTCTTCCCAAAACTACAAAGCGCCCCCTTTACTGTCTTTCCTTCATGAAATATTTTAATGCTACAAATCCAATAACATTTACATAGCAATGTTTCGTGTTAAGGTTTATTTAGGTTTTCAATTACTAATAAATGTCAGTTATGGTCTTCTTCGCTTCCATACAACTCAGCTGTGTTAGCTTTAAGGATTAGTTTTTTGTTTTTTTTAAAGTAAACGTGACCAATTAAAATTAATAATAATAATTATTATTTTCTTCACAATATAATCAAGAGCTCCAGAACAGCCACTAATGGACCTTAAAGTGATATCTTTTTGTCAGTGCAGTGATGTTTATGTGAACACATACAGACATGCACTTTTGGAGACTTTTCATAGATTTACATTAATTTTCTGGAGTCTTACACCAACCAGTACTTGCATAACCCATAATTTAACTGTAACCACTTTTGTCCCTGATTATTTGGTCTTTAGTCTGAAATGAATCCCCAAATGTAGACCACTTCAGAAACATACACACACACAGAGTAGGAACTGTAAGACTGACAGGTCAGACATGGAGGCCTTTATTGTTTAACTATGTTTATAGTACAGTGCCACATCTCCGACTCACCATGGCCCCCGACACACATTAGTCAACAACTTTAAACCACCACCGTGCACACATAACACACATACACACACACTCACACCATTTTCAATGTAAACATTGCAGGCTTTTAAAGAGTGATACAAAAAGCAAGGTAGTCGTCAACCATTTCTGTTAAAAGCGTCCGTTCTTCATGAGTTCCTCTCTTTCAAGAGTTCAGAAGAGGGTGACACAGAAAAACAGAAATGTTATTGTTTGGTTGATCACCTTTTGGGGAACGACAAAAAAATGTCCTGTTCTCTCTAATCACTGCAGTCACACACAAGCACACACTCTCTTACACCCACAGTCAGGATTCTCAGTCAAACAAATGTTTTTATCAAAGTGTAGTTAAAGTGTTTTATTTTGAATGTTTGCTGTAGGCAGAAGGGAGAATAGTGAATTTGAAGTGGAACATCTAACAATGATTATGTTCTTTTCCCATAATCCTCTCTATAGGAAAAAGGCCTTGTGTGTCAATTCCCTTGTGTGGTCACAGGGTGCGTCCGTCTTCCCAATCCCACCTGCAGCTGCATTACCTTTTAGCGCGTACAAAGTACAAGGCGTTGGTTTTAGGGTAGTACTTCACATTCTGTTTTTTGTCCATGAGGCCCCCAAAAATGATGAGCTCTCCCCTCCCCTGTACCACTGTGTGAAGGCTGGTCTCAGGTGGCCCTGTGACCGCTGCAGGAGTCCCGTTCCCGTACACTCTCCAGGACACCACCCCAGCAGTTTTGGCCCGGGACACATCCAACACGTACATCTGCATGGGTTTGCAGTTGAGAGACTGGTACAGAGGTTTCCCTACGTTCAGGCTCTGAGGCGGATGATGGCCAAGACGCCGTGCAATGGGTGGGATAGCATGTCCATCAGCTCCAGCAGCCTGTGGAGGGCTGGAGGATGATGACGGAGGGGTTCCAGGAGGACCTGCTCCTCCTCCTCCTCCACCACCACCACCACCACCACTTCCTCCTCCAGGTGAAGCCCCCTGTGTCTGAAGGGAAGACGACGATGATGAAGACGGTAAAGATGATGAAGATTTGTTTTTCACTGCTTCCAGACCTCGTCGTAAGGCAGCGGGGGACACTGCTCCTGGGGGAGTGCGCGGAGAGCCTGAAGGAGGTGTATGCAGGCCGTTAGTGCTGGGCACCTCAGGGTGGTGAGCGGCAGAAGGGGGAGACTCCCAGTCATAGTCTGTGGAGGCAGGCAGGTGAGGGCGGGAGGGAGGAGATGCAGCCTGGGCTGGGCTGGTCCGGGGTGAAGGGGAGGATCCATTTAATAACGGGGGGAGTGGAGGAAGAGGAGGGCTGTCTGGGCCTTGTGAAGGTGACTGCTGCTGGGATGAGGACGGGCTCCCATCTCTGGCACTTCCTCTAGCTGAAGGCCGAGGTCTCAGCGTTCCCCATCGACCGTTTACACATGGAGCCTCTTCAACTGCTCCCAGGACGACACCAGCGGCCCCACTCCGAACTGGAGACTGAGAGCGCAGGGAAGGCGGTTCGGGGCCCAGAGGGGCAGGTGTGGCACTTATGGGGGAGGGCCGAGAGTTAAGACTTGGGCTGAGTGGTGCGCGGCCAGATGGAGCCTGTGAGAAAACTACCACACACTGGCCCACCTAGAGGTAAATAGACAAGATGAGGAAAAAAGACACATTAGTGCTGAATCTAGAGAATATATGTGCGGGATAGGAGTGACAGCTAAGACAGACACTTACTCTACAAGCTGGGTGACACCACAGCTCCGGGGCCCCGTGGTCCTCATTTTCTACTTGCAGCTGCTGCCACCTCCATGGTGGTGCATCCATGTGGAGGAGCCAGGCATCTTTAAGGAGCTTCATCACACAAGACAACAGGATAAGTCAAGACTGTACTCACTCATAATCACATGGGTGTTGCTCTGATACAAGAACAAAGTTAATAACTTACTGCATTAGGGCCACCACAGCCTCCCAAGATGAGCAACGTCTGATCGTCAATCACAATCTAATAGAAAAAACATTTGAAAGGTGTCATTTAATGTCATCTGAAAAGATTAAGTGTAGGTGTCTGGGACATTGTCATCAACCACTTCCAAAATACATGGAGAGGTGAAAGCTGTCTTAAATTGTTGAAATCCAAGTAACACTTTATTGTCAGACTTGGGTAGGAATACTAACCCAAAGTGTCAGAAAAAATTACAAATTATTTTGTATGCTGAAGCCTTCTTACTTGCGATTGGCCTCCTCGTGGGTGGGGTGATGGGCCAGATATGGGCGGTTTGGACCAGGACCACTGCTCCAGATCCAGAACCCAGACCTCATTACTCCTGATCAGAACAATCACAGACAACATGGTGAGGTGTGACAGCCAAAGATTTCACTCATGAATACATTCCACTTAACAAAAGTTTCACACATAAAGCTGAAAAGTGTTTCACATTAAAATATCATTACTTCTGTTTCTGAGGTGGTGTGTGTTAAAACACACCGTGGTTGGGGACAATGTTACTCACTTTTGAGAAAGATGTTTGTAGAAAGATGAAAGATGTTGATATTTGTCAAATTAGACGTGCAGGTTTTCTAATAGTTTGTCTACACAGGCTGTGGAATAGCTCCCGTGTCACTTGTGCTTTAAAAAAGTCTATTTGTCCTGTTTTATGTGCACAACTACAATGAATGTACATTAGGACGATACTTCATCACCTCAGTAAATCATTTACTCAGTCACCTGTCACCTGAGAACTCAATAACTTTTTTACTATGTACGAACGAGTCGAAACTTTGCAACTTTGCAAAAGTGACCAGATGTCACATCATCTTTGCTGTATTGTAAGTAAGTTACAGATTTAATTTAAGCAGCACATATTGTATACTGTGTACAATACAAGTTTATACATTCATACATTTGACGTGCTCCTAGTGATCCACCAAACACCACCATGGTGTTTCCAATCACAGAAGAAGAGTGGCCAGCCATAGGTGGAGGTCCATGCGTTGTCACTATACAGTTCCACCTGAAACAACAAAAGAAAAGGGAGGAAAAAGACAATGATGATGATGTTTGAAGTTCCAACCTGTCACAACTTCATCCTTTAAATCATAGCATGGAAGTCTCTCTCACCAGTTCTTTGAAGGGGAGTAGGTGTGGATTTCATCAAAAAACCTTTCTGGTTGGTGCAGTGGATACGGGCTGGGGCGGGTCCATCCGCCAAACAGCACCAACAGATCTTTGTGCATCACTAGAGTTGCTCCAGCTTTGGGAGATGGATAAGAGCCTGAAAAACAAAAGAGCAAAGATATGACTCAAGTTTTAGCATGTAGTTGTATTTCTTTTTCATACAGTATTCCAATTCAAATATACCCAAGAATATTTTAGTGGAGAAGAAAATGCACCTTTAAATCTTTTACTCCTACTTAATGCCTTAAATGAAAGTGGCTGAACTGAAATGGAAAACATGTCACACAGTAAGACTACATGATTCTGTTTACACCTCACCTCACGTACACGCGACAGAAAAACATGAGCATTGATTTCATGATGTTGTAGAGCAAATCTCTCAGTAAACGCTCTTTACACAGGTGCCTCTTAGTCCCTAGCTTGCACATACACATAGAAAACACAAGCTCTAAAATGTATAGCAATAAAATGTGATTGCACTGGTAAAATCATTTTTTCACTACAATCTCATTTCATCAGTATTTCTTTATATTTATCACCGCCTCCTCAAACACTGTGTACTCTGCTACTGCTGCTGAGCATCTGACTACTATATTCACTCATGTGGTTCACCCTCCCACAGTTCCCCCTTACATAAGCTCCATGTGAAGTTACTCTTTTACCAGAGCGACATGTCGTAAAAGGAGCTCCGTTTCCCGCTAACTGCGTATTACTGTTTGTAACCGAGTCATACCTGAGGCTAAAGGGCGGATCCACTCCTTGCTGTTGAGGTCAAGTCTCCATAGATCATTGAAGGCAGCATTGCAGCTACTCTGAGTGCAGCCCCCAAACACATACATGGACTGGTTTGAGTCATAATAACATGCACCTGCAACCCAAGAAAGAGAGAATTTACCACAGCAGGATCAACAGTGAGCTTTGAGCATTTTTTAGTATATATTTTTTTTGTTTGTGTGCCAAGGACAGTAAAATCTGTGCCTATAGTTTCAAATAGAAATGAAGGTGGAAGACATCTCTTATGCAGCTGCACTGGGAGATTGCTTCATGATTTAAAATAGTCATTCTTTAAGATGGCCTACTTTCCTCCATCAGATAACCTTAAAAATCCACCGTTAAGTTGTCAAAATTAGCTGAACACAAATCTATTTAAAGTGTTGTTGAAGTTCATCAGATAACAAAGGTGTGATGTTGCTCTTTTCACAGGCATGCACAGGACAGAAGTCATTTTATCTGCTGCACACTGAGCTCGTTGTCTGATATAAAGCTAAAACCCCATCAAGAATGAGATGTTAGATGCGTGACTTGATTGCTAATAAAGACCAGATTCATTAAAAAATGTAAACATGATGTGCAGCCCATTTTTGACATGAATCGTTGCATAGCAGCGTATACTGACTGTGTGAGAAGCGCTGAGTGATGGGGGTTCCTGGATATGGGTATGTGCGACTTTCCCATTGGATATTTCCCTCCTGGACAGCTCTCAAGAAACCGTGGTAGCACTGATACGCAACACCTAGCAACAGGAATACAAAACAATTAAAAATGGACAATGAGTGCATTCAAATAGGATTTTTTAGTATTATGATTTTTTTCCCAGGTATTTAAAGCTAAGTTTCACTGCTCTGCTCATAGTATAATGCCCACACAGTCCCACTGTAACCAGTCCACCTTCTGATTCAGTTTTATGTAGGATTATGTAAATGTGGAAGGCATACCTTTAATAAGACGATACCACTGCTTACACACGAGTGCAGCAGTCTTGTGCTCCTGGTAAGGTGAGAGAAAGGACAAGATATATTCGAGAACTTCCTCTGGCAACTCCACCATTGTTCTCCCCCCTCCTTTGGCACCGCTGTCCATGTTCCCTTCTTGTCGACAGGACCCCATCTTTGCCTCTACTTCCTCCGTTATCCCAGCAGGCTCTGCACCATCGTCCTCTGTATCCATGGCAACAAAGCATCCATCCTCATTGTCAGGAGAGCGTGACATTATTGTCTGTGGAGACATGGGGAGACATGCTAGTGATGTATGCATTAATGTTGATGATGCTCAGGAGCATGTTTACCATGAGCTACAATTAGCTACACTTTGGAAGTGATTCAAATTGGCTATTTTTTTCCCCAATAGACTCGTCTATTTCACACCTGACCTTTACGTTCTACACTGGATTTCTGCAACTTAATGAGGATGAGGTCTAAAACACAATTGGAAGATTTCGTGCTACCCCCATGACACTGCAAAGCTGTAACCACCATTTCATTTTAGCAACATTTAGTGCTCAGCAGTTTTAATTGTCAACATCCATTGTCTGAGACGGGTGGTGCCCTTTCTTTAGACTGAGCAGCTGGCCCCTCTACACAGCCTCTTACATCGTTAGCCACATCTGACCAGCTAGCCGTCACATAATAAATGAATTGTTAGATTGCTATTGCTAATTACCACCTTAAGCTAACTTCCCTAAAAAAAATAAACGAAACGATAAATGTAGTATACAGTTGAACGAGGAATAGCTTGTGCTAAACACCACTATTTCACTGACTAACCGGCGCGCAACAGCTACATGTTACTGAATTTAACGTTTGATCCTCAGAGAACATAAGCTAGCAGAGGCTAACGAGCATCCAAGCTATCATTAGCTAACATCAATGAATCTTCAGCTAACGGCATGTAGCCACAGATTACGCGTTTTCTTTTAAATACCTTTACAATCACGGAAACACCCCACTTCCAAATTATTCTAATGACACGATACCCTCTCAAGAGACTCAGCTACCATTACACCCCACTAGCTAACAAGCTAGCTGACATCTTCAGTCTTGTCTGGTGCTGATAATCTTTGCTAGCGTTAGCTTGAGCAGAGGCTGTGTGCAGTAATTGACTAGCGTTAGCTCCCCTAATGTCACATACTTTGTCAGGGTTTCCCCCTGAGGTGATCAGTTTAACTCCTCAACTGTTGCAGCACAACTAATACCGTTGTTTTAGACGTGGTCTTTTGTGGGCTCTGAGTGTGTGTCGTTCCTCTCCTTCCCCCCGGTATCAGCTCCGGAGGTTCCTCTGCAGCCTCCAAACAGTCGCCATCTTCCGCTCTGTGTGAACAGCGTCCTCCGCAGCACAGCGACGCTCCAGCAGCCGCTCGCCGTCTGTGGTACCAGGGTGGGTCCCATGTACGACACACTGCGCCCCCTGCTGCCCAGGGCACTTGTGTCGTTGGAATAGTTGGAATTACACCCTATAACCAGTTACAAAAAGCAAATTACCATAATACTTTCATATAATTAATTGTATATTATAATTAGCCTCTAAATGTGGGTATTTGCCTCATTGTAGTTGTAGTAGATGATGTAGTTACATTTCTACCGAGGGGATAAATGCAGATTTCATTCACACCATGTGTCGAAAATGAAAGACATTATGGCTCCTCCACTTCAGCGTACATAGTTTTTTTTTTCATGATAAAGAAAGAAAATCAATTTTACATTTTCATAATTTATTATGTTACACGAAGTAGGCCTGTCACATCTCATAGATCTCTGAGATCTCGTAGAATGAAGTGTCTGACTTTACTCTACCTGTTGTACCCCAGTGACAGTCAGATTCCCTCATGCTCTCTTTAACCCCTGTGTGGTGTTCATATTTATGTTAAACAGCCAGTGTTCGTGGGTCTGGTGGACCCCCTGCCTTTTGGGGTTTTTAATTCAACGCAATCAAACAATTTTATGTTAAAATACTCAACAGATGTTTACTTCATCCCAATTACAAGCAATATAAACAGCATATATGGTTAATATTTGCCCTTCACCCCTGAAAGATCACATTCATGAATTAATTAATGCCATGTATGTGATGTTGAAGGCAACAGTTGCATATGGTGAATGAACTTCGTTGCATGTAACTGGTTTCTTTGTTGTTGCATGATAAGATATCATTAAATATCACAATATTTGCTTTCATAAGATATATTTTTCACAATATCACATTTCGAACAGCTGCGTGATTCTTCACCTGAGAGGAATTGCTTCTCACCTGGCTGACCCTCAGGGGTTTAGAGGGAAGGGAACCAGTGACAGACTAGTGGCACTCATTATATTATACTATTATATTTACTATATATAATTTAGAAGTTACTATTTTATATTAATTTATTTAAAAGTGTTTTATGTGTTGCTGCAAAGGAAGAAGTAAAGAAGTGAGCGGCACATCAACCTGTCAGTCCAACCACAGTAATAATATCATGTATCATGACATTTGGGCGGGACAATATTGTGTAATAACATTTTGGATATCGCCCAAGACAATTGTATAATGACCATATTATTCTATTTCCTACATGGATTCTCTCTGCTCCTGCACCGTGTGTGATTAAAGGTGAGCCAGTGGCAGCAGTGCAGCAATATAAGTATGTGGGCATTGTCCTTCTGCCAATACAGATGCTATATGTAAAAAGGCAAACCAAAGGTTGTTCTTTTTAAGGACGTTGCAAAGTTTTAATGTGGATATCACACTGATGAAGATGTTTTATTCTGCTTTTATTGAGTCTGTTCTGTCCTGAAAGACTATTGTTTGTTTTTGTATACGTTGAGTTCCAGATGCTTCCATCAGGGTGGAGGTTTAAGGCAGCATGCACAGATACACTTTATCTTTTATTCATTTGGCTATTGGCTTTTTAAACACACTAAAACCTCCATGATCTATGGTGATAGTGTAAGTGATGTAGACCTTGTCTTGTGTATGTGGTTGATGTATTATGCATTTGTGTTTGACCACTGTCTGTAAATCAAATTGCTGCACAGGGACATTGAAGTTTTACTCTGCACAATTATACAGAGTAGGACACTATGGCATTGCAGTGACTTGCAGTTTCAGTCAAATCTGGACCACCTTTGACTAGAAAAGGGTACAAGGAGAGGCATTATCTGCAGTTTTATGTGGCTACTGTCTCTGTGTGTTTGAAACTGTACAGCTTCCAGTAGGATATTTTTTACAGGAGACTCTATTACTCATTGTTGTTGGTGTTATCAAAAAAACGAGCTAACAATGGCTTTGTTGCATTCAAGCGTCTCAGTAAATCTTGACACTATGACAATGTGGCGGAATGCACAATACCAAGACCTTGAAACTTAGGCAGCTAAATGGAATTCAACAATCATTCATTTAATTATTTACACCTGTGTTTTTCCTACTTTGACATGTCAAAATGTCCTCCATAAATAAAAAAAGTAAACATGTCAAGTTTTGTTATCTGATCTTCCTGGAGCCTAATAGGCTACTGAGCTTATTCAGCTCTGAATGGCGTTATACAGTATGTGTATGTCCTCTGTCCTGCAAGACTTTCAGGGAAGGTGGAAAAAAATATAGCCCTAATAATGATTAGGGTGCTGTGATACGACACAAGACAATTAGCAATGCAGGTCTTTAGTGCTGAATATTCTTTATTTTAATTGAAAACAAGTGATGATTTCTACATATTAACAATAATGCTGACTTGTATGATGATGGGGTGCCTGTTTTTTATTTTATAGACAGTTTATACTTCGAATTTGAAAACAAAGTAAAGCAAATGTGTTGTATCTAAGGTGATAAACTGAGTGATTGGTTGATTGATTTGCTGATTGATTAATTGATTAATTGATTTAATTCATTCATTCATTCATTCAATCACTCATCTTAAAGGGGACAGAAGTCATTCTATTTGCTGTACACTGGACTCATATCCGGATCTACATATGATCAAATTCCATTAAAATAGCATGAAGACATTTTAAGATTCTGGACTGAAGAATGACTGGCTGTAATGTTGCGTTCACGTCACTACGTCACTACAGTTCATTCCCTCATTCAACTACTGAGGCCCGTTTTTTTCCATTTCCATCAACGTTTCATAATTTATATATAAGAAATTAACTATTATATTTCATATCCTTTTAAAATCATTAGTTGATATATGATTTTATTAGCTATTTCACTTTGGGCCCATAAGTAGGCCACTGTGATTTTTGTCCATTGCCAACGTGAACCCTTGCGTGCGTCGCACCAGCCCTGAACGCAGCAGTTACCTTCAGGTTCATCAGATACTGTCAGTGCTCTATCTAGCGTTACCTAAATATAACAACAGTGTGATGTTGGAGTAGTGAGTGTCACTCTTACTACTTAGAGGCAAATACAGCGCGTCATGCAGTTAAATGAGCTGTGTGGGGTTCTGCATTTAAATCATTTTATCTTCCCGGTTAGTTGTCTTGGAACTTGGAAGCTAGCTAGTTGACGCTACCTGAGCTAACGCTATTAAACGTCATTTCACTTCCTGTTTTAACGGTTAAACTTGAGAGGCATTGCTCGAGTGTCAAGCCGTAGCTCATATTACTGTAGACAGTCCGAAACTGTTGTGTCCAGTGAGTGTTTTTTTCTGCCTGAGCGGCGTGTGGACGACGCCAGTGGCCAGTTGATTTACTGAGGTGGACGTGACGCCAAATTTAAAGTAGCAGGCAGCAGCCAGGGGGGATTGCCCTCAGTTGAGCATTGAGCTAACGTTAGCAGGCTAACACGCGGCCAGGTAAGGGGTTTGCGAATTTGTTTATCCAGCCTTCATCTGATCACAACAAAATCGTGATATTGAGCTCCCCGCGGGTCTGCGTGAGCGCCACCCACCGCCCCATGCCCTCTGACTGGATGGGAAACAGTTAGCCAGTGGAGCCGAAGAGGAAAGCAGTCAGCAGTTGTGTTAAACATGGAGGATGAAGAGGTTGCGGAGAGCTGGGAAGAGGCGGCGGACAGCGGGGTGAGAAACACTATCATTTTACCCGGCTTGCAGGGAAACAAGGCTATAACCCGATTTCAGTACGTCAGTCAAACGATCACCTAGCAAGGATCCGCGATGCGCTGGATGTGTCCGGTGCTTGAAAACATAAACATGTTATTTGTTTCGGCTTGTTTTCCTCGTCAAAGAAAAACAGCCCGACTTCCTGGCTGAGTCTTGCAGGCCTCGCTGTCCCATAATAACATGGGACTGAGCCTGGCTTCATGTCATTGTATTTGCTAAACACAATGGTTTTCTTATGTTTGGAAAAAACAGAATAACATCCACAAGGGAAACTTAATTTTTCGACCCTTTTCCCTGTAATTCCCTCATTGTTTAGGTCCGCCCATTGCGGAAATGACAGGCTGCACTGAGGTGAATCATTACAATACCATAACAGTGTAGTATGCTCATGGCTTTGGGAATAGTATAGTAAAAGCGAACATCAGGTTCGATTGGACCAGTCTGATTTGATTGTGTAAAATTAAATGTTAGATGCAAAGAAGTTTTTGTAATCTTCCCCTGTAACCACATTTTATACTCTCTGTAATATCATACATTTTAAGTGGCTGCAAAAACACGGCCACGTCACTGTGGCTGTATATGATGTTACTGTTATGAACATTAATGTAATAGATGAGCTGCTTCATTTCTTTATCCTCTAATCCTGGTTATGGGCAATCTGAAAAACAAAAGCCGAAGATGTTTTTCTGTTGTGTATCTGATACTAATATATATGTATACAGTTTACGCTGTCAAATTTATATTGGCTTAACTACGTATGAATTTCAGCTTATATCTGATAGTGTTCATAACATTACATATTTTCTTCCTGCTGTTTTTAATAGCTGCCCTTCATCTTGGTTACAGCAAATGCAAAAAGTAAACTCCCATGTTTTGCTTTTTATCAGCATTTTCTTTTGATACAGTTTCATTTGTTTGTTATTTTTTAGTTTTTCATAGAATAATATCATACTATCAACAGAAAGCTTAAGTAAATGCCAAGTTGCTAGGAAAAACAAATCATTTTCTTGACAAATGTAATTTGATCTTGTGCGGCCCGGTGCAGAGTATCTACATTGTCAATTATGGGTCACTCGGAGACCAGAGATTAAATGTATCCCTTACCATAGATAAGGTGAGGTATTGTTGGTTTGCAGTGATTGAACTATGTCATCATATCTTTTTAAAAGCATGTTTGCTTCCATTCCAGCAACCACTAAGCAACTTAGAAATACGGACCTCGTCAACATGTTTTTGCTTTACGGGCCAATGAGACAGATGATGAACTGAGACAGTAATACAAATGTAGTAAATACGTCTTTCTCCCCAGGAAATCGAGAGAAGACTTGAGGCTAAGCTGAAAATAAACCAGGAGGCAAAGTAAGCAAAGAAAGAGTTATTAAACATGTTAAATACATGGTAAGAATAGTAATATAAGAATTTGCATAAAAGTAATTTTATTCCTCTTACATGTTTTTACCGGTACAGGAAATCCAGCTTGGGTTCGGGTGGCTCACCTGTTCGAACTGCTATTGTCATCCAGGATGACTCTCTGCCTGCAGCACCCCCACCACAAATTCGAATTCTGAAACGTCCTTCAAACAACGGTACCGCGGGAAACCCTGCATCCTCATCTCGTCCCTCTCAGCAGATGAAGTCTTTGGCCCAGAGGGAGGCAGAGTATGCTGAAGCCCGAAGGAGGATTTTGGGTAGTGCTTCTTCAGATGATACGCCTCAGGACAATCCATGCCAGGACAGGTAAGAGGTCACAACAAAAATAGGAGCAACAGCAAAGACACAGCAGCAAAAATCTGAGCAAAATACCTAGAAGTGAAAAAGACTGTTATGTAATGTATCTCCTGTCTTCTTGTATCATTAGGCCAGCTCGCACGAGTGCGCAGCAAACATCAGAACCAGTTCGTCCAAACAATAATGTGATCCGCCAGCCCACCGGCCCAGATGGCACCTCAGGCTTCCGCCTTTGCAGATAAACAGGAGTTACCTGCTGCAAGGAATTAGCTGTCTCCCTGAGAGGGCATGAAGGGTGGCAGTTAAAGGGGATGTGTGTGCTATGTAAAGCAGAGTGGTGGGATGACACATACATTAGAAATATGAAGTCGTAGCATGGATTGAAATGAACTTCTCCACCCTCTCTCTGCTCTGCTTATTGGCATGGTCTTTGCCTTTCACCTTGTCTTTCCCATCTGTGGAATGTTTCAAGGGGCTGGCAGAGATCAGCCAAAGATCTGAAACCCCTTCTGTTCCACACTGTGAACAGGCGTTCGCCTCACATCCCTACACACTGTGATACTTTGATGTACCATGAGGTGCCCTATGATTTTAAGTATGATTGGCCGGCCGAGCGCCAGGGCATCAGGTGTCTGCCTCTTCAGGGAGAATAAGGAGAGCTCGTGAATCTGTGGGAATTCCCCCAGAGACGTGCAAACGAACAAGCTGGCCTTTCCACTGATGGAGCGTGGATCAGGGCTGGGTGTCCACCGGGAAGCTGGCCTCTGTCTGTCGGGTTCAGTGGAAATGAAGTGCTTGACAGTGCTGAGAGTTTACTGTGTGTTCAGCAGCTCGAGTGCAAGGTGGTGGAAAGTCAAACTGATCCAGCGCTTTGAGTAAAAGTGTGTTTTAATACTGTAGTTGCATAGCAATGGCAGAGGCCCAGACCAGCACTCTCCACAGGCCTCTGTTTGGCACTGGTGGCCATGAAAGAAATGCCCGGTGGGCACACAGCCTGTGGCCAAAGATTATAGATTGGGAGGACAGAATGTCACTAAATCTAGGCTTATTCAAGCAATAATAATGAATTTACTCCCTGGTTTATTTTTTACATGTTGCCTAATTACCTGTGCAGAGTTTTGTTTCAGATTATCTTTTGTTTTTCGAAGTTTACATTGTTTTCTGAGACATAGTATGTTTAGGTCAAGAGCTAAGTAGTGTATCAGAGATTAGATAATGTAACCTGCATAGGAAACTGTATTAGCAGTGTCATAAAATTTTAATCAAACTGGAAAAAGGCAGGCTTACTCATGAATTGAAAATCCAAAGGTAATGTGCATTAATGTCCCTGTGTGTGTTGCCTCGCTGTTTCTAATCATAGTAGCTAAGTAGGAACTTCTCTTACAGTCTACTGCACTGCATCTGCACCAGTACCAGTGTATTGACTGATTGTGTTATTCAAAACGATGGTTTCCCCATTTCTTCAGAAAAAAACAACTTTTTGATACCCAGTGTTGAGGATGATAACACCACATGACAGCTGCTTTATTTTTGGAAAAGATATGTTGGGGAACTTTGTGGTGAAAACTACAAAATTGATCAAAAATTTGTAAAAATCTAATTTCTTAATCAGTATAATGAAGCCAAATCCCACTGTCTGGTATTGATGAATGTATTTCCTGTTGTGTTTTTGAGACAAATGGATTCTACAGCATTGTTTGCTTGTTTGCCAATTCAAATTTAAAAAAATAGACTCATCCAGTACTGATAGTTACTGACAGTTGCATATTAAATGTACCTGAAGCAAATTTGAACCTTCTGACACTTGTATGCCTTAAATAACAAATGATTCCTGGCTACATATGTACATTTTCCAGTGGTAGTGCTTGTTAATCTTGCGCTTTTTTGTGAACTTATCATAGGTTAATTATTTCATAAATAATACAGCTTACACTCAACAGGTGTTTTAGGCGAACTACAAAACCACACTCAGTAAGGGTGCAGTAATGCTTTTACTACAGAAGTGTTCCTCGACTGTGGGTCAAACCCTTGATTGGGAATATTAAGAGCTAGCTGTAAGGAGTTGACACTGTGGTTAACAGTAAATTAAACAACTTGCTTCTACACAGCAGCGAACTTCTTACTGTGTTTAAACTGGTACCAACTACTCCAACCTTACTAGATTCAAAAAGTGAGTGCATCTCACTAATCTCTGAATACTGAAGTTACCTTTCGTTGTTGTTTGATGACACTAATATAAGTTGTTCATTACAGCTCTAATATATCAATATGTTTTATGAGAAAGTATACACTGTAAACTGGATTTGGACCTACAACATCATAATACATTATTCCCAGGGATCAGGGTCAATTCTTGCGATCAGAGAGATTTCTAATCATTTCAAATTGATGGTTGAAAGCAAATGCCTATCCTGTACCTGTACCATGTGACCGACCCACGACGCTTTGTTTCAGCCATTCATAGCCACCTGTCTAGTTTTGATGTCAGTGTTATTTTGAAACTTGAAAAACACAGATGACATTTGAATACCCTTTAATAAACACAGTTCAAAATGAAAACTTTGTGTGGAACTTTGTGAAACCTTGATCTTGGACTTGCTTTGTTTGTATCTATTAGGGTCAGAATTTCAGCCTTATCTTCTCATCAGTATTAGTATATGGAGTCTAGTGGCTTCAGGTGACTCACAGCATAATTTCACTGCAAGCATAACCAAAATCACCTGTGTGGGTGTGCAGGACCTTTAAAAGCTTTGCCACATCATCATCAGAATGAGATACTGGATGTACAACTTGTAGGTCTGCATGATGGATGTTTTGTTATTGATGTATGCAGAACCATTAGAGCAGGGCCGTACTGAAAGATGAGCACTATAAAATCTACTGCAGAGTAATGTGTTATCCCTTCCATTCACTTTATCCATGCAGGTTTTCTGTCCTCATCCGTTCCTGTACCTCCGTGGTGTCTGAACCATCCTGCCCAGCGGCGGCGCTGTTAGATCCGAACACCACAGCTCATTTTGGGATCTCGTCGCCTGGTTCAACGCCAGACGAGGTGCTCATTGAACGTCGGAAGTTGGGTTTTGATAGTTGCTCAAACTTGACAAAATGGCAGAAGACAACAGTTATGAGTCGATACTCTGTGTGAAGCCCGAGGTTCATGTTTACCGGATCCCACCGCGGGCCACTAACCGTGGATATCGGTAAGATGACCGCACAGGGAAGTAACGATTGTAACTGACGAGCAGTGTCAGCCACCAAGCTAATTTAACAGAAATACACCCATTATCGGACAAGCAGGTGATAGTAAGTTACAGCAAGTTAGTCACTTTTCTATATGTCCCTCCTAAATGTAGTTCACGGTTACAGCTCACACCGACAGTTAACTAGTCACAGTTTACACACATGGACATATGCTAGCTGACACACATGCTAACGTTAGAGGCTAAATGTGCCAACAATGCTAACGCTAGCGTTATTCCGAAGCATAAATGTGCTGCTGTATCTTATCTGCCCACATATATCTGACACAGCCGCCCCAACTTTGTCATTAAACACTTATTTATATGTGGCTCACACTTGGTGTTATTTTTAAGAGTTGTTGTTTGTGAACGACGTGAGAAATGACGACAGTGCTGATAAGACTGGAAAGTTTAAAATGGCAGGACTCATGACAGTCCGATAATGGGTGCATGAATTTAGAGTGTGTGCTAGCGCTTAACTCCAGTGTCGACGATGAGTCGGTACATTTGTGTTCGCCTGATGATTAATTCAACAAGTAATGTGCGAACTGTTGTGAAATTGTATTTAGTTGTGTGCTTGACAAAATATTAGGGCGAAATTTAAGAAAAACATAATCTGACGTTAGCTAACAGATGACCACTGTCCCATAAGAAGCCTGTTGATGAAATTGTGGTTATATAATTTCTATAATAACTGTTATGAAAGTTCATTTTTCACATTGGAAAAAGTAGTTTGACGTATAAAGTATAAAAAAAAAACAACCTCTGACTCGAGGTACACTTAGTGGCTTTCTGGGGACTTTAACTGTATCTCATGGCCTTTCTCCATGTATTGGATTTGCTCAGATGTCATGAAGAAAACCAAAGGAAGATTATTTTTTTTCAATAGACTATTCTGAGCGATGTACAATATAAAGTTTTTTTCCAGTTAAGTACCACTTTCTCAAGTATTTTAGGCTGCCCTTTACAGGATTGCTTTTCTTCAGTGGGCAGCAGAAGACAGAGATCATTTTTTACACAAATGTCTCACTCTTGTCTTCTGGGCAACTTTTAATTTCACTTCCTCCTGCAGCTGCCTGCATAAGAATAGTGCACAAGTCAGATGTTCCAGTGAGTGAGGATTAGACAAGCCACTTTCATATTCTAGATGTGCGTTTCCTGTTTTTACTCTAGCGCTGCTGACTGGAAGCTGGATGAACCTGCATGGAGCGGTAGGCTTAAAATCACTGCGAAAGGAAAGCTGGCCTACATTAAATTAGAGGACAAAAATACAGGTAAACAACCTGACGTCTCCTTGCAACCAAACGGGATGTTCATGCAATATGTATGCCACATGAAAATGACCCTGAGGCAACATCTCATGTAAATGTATTATTTGCAGGAGAGTTGTTTGCCCAAGCTCCAGTTGAACAGTATCCAGGGAGCATAGTTGAAGCAGTGACAGACTCCAGCAGGTATTTTGTGATCCGGATAGAGGATGGAAATGGTAAGACTCTTTCACCAGAGACTGGGACAATATTTCACATTTGGTCAGATACTGAATTTGTGACACAAATCTTGTATTCAGGCTATTATGGTCAGGCTAATAAGTCACAGGTAATTTAACGTAAGCTTGCACCATCCCTACCTTTACTGTATATATATTTCCACAGGAATATTTATGTTTGCAAATCGAACTCTTTTTTTGTCTTGTCTTTAAAATTGCTCTTATAAAGGACGTCATGCTTTTATCGGTCTGGGTTTCGCTGATCGTGGAGACTCATTTGACTTCAATGTAGCTTTACAAGATCACTTTAAGTAAGTTTGCTTCAGGTACATTTCTCCACACATCTTGATACATTTTCGTAAATATGTTTCATAATAAATTTATCCATCATGCATGTCATTTGTTGTTTTAATTCTGAACGAGAGGGCACATTTACAAAAAATAATTTTACAATGAGGTTTGTTACCATACTTTCAAAGTTGTAGCAATGCAAAGTTGCTGAGCCATTTGCCTCTGTTCAGTTTGATGTTATCTGATAATTATTAACCTTTCAAACTCTACTTCTAAAGGTGGGTAAAGCAAGAAGGTGAGCTTGCAAAGATGGAAGCTTCTGAGAGTGCAGCACCAAAGCTGGACCTCAGCTTCAAAGAAGGGCAGACGATCAAGATCAGCATTGGGGTGAGCATTTGGCTTCAACATTAGGGATGTAAAGAAATTATAAAAATGACTGAATTGCCATATTTCTATCCACATGTGTTGCAGGTTTTAACCAAAACCGAGTTTGAATACTTATTTACATCCACTACCGTTATGCTATCATTAGGAGTTTATAGATATTAGCAGTAAGTGGCTCTAATTTTTCAGTCAGAAAACCATCATACCATTGCAGAAGAAGAGGGCGTGACAAGATGCAATGCAGAAATATGACATTAATGTTTTGTAACGTATTCATGAGAGGAGGGTTACATCAGATCTGTGTGGAGCAATAAGGAGACTGTTTCAATCTGACACTATTTTCCGTCTCTTCTCCGAATCCAAACAGCTCATCGGTCATGCGAGTTAAATGTTGACTCTTTCAGAACTTATTTGAAAAGGTGTCTCCATCACCCATTAAGTGCATTAACTCTTCATCAAAAATGGGGAAAAACCACTGAAATTGAAATAACTTAATGGAGACATGGCTAATGACAGATTTTATAAAGAAAGAGTGAAAAAAAACATTCACAAGCTGTCATGATTCTGTCAATCGCAGAACATCAAGAAGAAGGAAGCAGGTGGTGCCAAAGCACGGCCTGTGGGTGGTGGTCTACTCCCACCTCCACCAGGTGCAAAGGCTGGAGTGTTAGTACCTCCTCCTGGGGGACAGCCGACAGTCTCAGCTGTACAGACTAACACTGGTGATCACCGAGCTTTTCTGTCAAATTCAATTTTTAAAAACATCTCGCATGATTCCAACAGTTTTCATGATTTCCATAATTGTTTTCTCTCCAGACGCAGCCACTCTTTTAGACTTTGGCTCCCCCGTCCCTGCAGCTGCACCCAGCTCTGACATGTGGGGAGATTTCACATCAGCAGGCTCCAAGTAAGTTTTTCCTTCCTTAAAATGTCACCTGCATTATTGTCTGTGTAGTACTCCATCTTGTCCACCTTCCATGTTTATGTTCACGATTGTGTTTTGAATTCTATCATCCTCCATCATCGCTCTCGTCTTCCACCCCCTCTCCTCCACAGCTCCAGTACAGATGCTGTCAAATCAGGATGGGTGCAGTTTAGTTGAGTCGTGAGAAAAAAAAAAATCCTTTCACACACTCAGGTTCCACACATTCCACGGACAGGACGATTGTGGCAAAAACAGAAACTAAAAGAGAGAGGAGCTGTTGGCAAACTTGACTGGCTCATTCACTGCACCTGTTCACATAAACTATAAGAAACACACTCTGGAGGAACAAAACAGTAAAATGTAAATATTTTTTACATTCGTATTCTTTTTTTCCCACTTTACTATGCAGTACGACTCTTTCTTTCCTTTTTTTCTTTCCATAAATCAGATTCGATTGTGTCCCCGCTGTTCCTCGTCTTTTCAAACATTATGCATTATGTTTTCCTGCTCCTGTCATACAGTTATCTCATTTCACCCGCACCACTCATCTCAAGATTGTTTGTACCATTTGGGAAAGTTAAATGGTTTACCTATTGAAGTATCCATATTTCGTTTAGCTGTATACCAGTACGTTTGTGTTTCTGTTTCCTAGTATTTGTTTTTTTAGGAGATCTTGCAAAACTTTATTGATCATTGATGATTTGTTTTAAGCCTTTATAAAAAAATACCCAGATTTTTTTAATCAGTGCTGGGAACAGAAGTCATGATTGCCATTTTTGTCTGTCATTCAAAGTTTGAACGTGCTTTGTCTGTACGTTCATTTTTGTCTTTGTGTACGCTCTTCATTTGTCTTTACCTCGTGTGGTGTTGCTTTTTAAAATGTGCCTTTTACCAAATTGAATTTTCCTTAATCTTGTTGCTAATTTGCGTTGAGAATTTGTGCCTTTCCGAGAAAAATCTAAAATGTACAAATATGTCTTCTTGTAAATAAACAATATATTTCATTGGTTCTTGTTTTGATTTTTATTAGTAACCTTGTCTGTTTATGAGATTCATTTTCCAGCCATAGTATGTTCTCAGACATCAGAGTGAATTAATGAATTAATGACATTTTACTGTTGTGTGTACAATTACACTTAGCTCGCATGGTCTTATAAGACACTATGAATTGAAACAAGCCAGGACCAGAACACAGTGTACACATTGTCAAACATCAGAAAAAGAAAATGGAGGAACAACTTAAGCATCTTTCTTATTGAGATCTGCACACCATCATTGAGTTGGACTAAATCACTGACAAAGACTTGGTGTAGATGTGTATTACTGAAAAATTGAACTAAATACTAAATCACCCCTGTGTTTTACAGGCTTTTATAGAGCAGACCAGATCTAATAGTTGTTTTTACATTTACGACTATTAAGTTATTTAAATTCAATAAATGAAATAAGACAAGTTATGTAAGAAAATTAAAAAAAAAATAACTTTGACAGCCTATATGGTTTGTTTTTGAAGATGTACAGAAATGACCAAATCTCAGCTAAATTATTTCGGAAAATTTTCATTATAATTTAGGAGCACTTTACCATATTTGGTGCACATTTCTAAAGGAATTCTGGGCTACTATTACTGATGCTAGCTTCATTATTAACATTGTAAAAAGTAGCTACTTATTCAAATTCACAAAATGAGTCATAACCAGTGTTGTAAAAGTACCCAGAAGTTATTATTAAAATGATCTTAAATTATCAACTGGATGTGAAGAAATAACAGTTTTGATGTAATTATGCCTATGTACTCTATTGTAGAGAAATCAACTGAAGTTAGCATGCTAACCAGCTAGCTCTGGTCTGCCTCGATGCAAAGCTTCTTTTGCTAGCGGTGTAAACATCAACACTCCCCCAGCTCCCCATCCAGATCACTAGCTGCATGGCTAACTCAGCTAACTAGCCGAGGGTAGCTACAGTTAGCAGCAGTTACTCTGGTGATAATCTACGATACATACAATATGTATTTTACCTTTAAAAGTGCAATATGTAAGATTTCTGGTAAAAGCAAACAAACTTTTAAAGATAACATTTTGACATCGTGACATCCACGTATTGTGCTGCCGTGCTATCACTGAAGTCAGCATGATAACCAGTTAGCTCCGGTCCAAAGCTCCTGTGCTAGTGGTGTAAATACCAACTCCCCCCTGGCGCTTTGAGCTCACCATCCAGACCCCTAGCTGCATTGCTAAATGAGCTCACTAGCTAGCAGGAGCTACAGTTAGCAGCAGTTAGCGGTTACTCTGGTAACATGCTGCCCCCTATTTGTTTGGAGTATGAGTTAGACAGCTGGCCAAATCTTACATGTTGCACCTTTAAAGTATCTTATTTTAAATGTACTCATGTCAAAAGTAAAAGTAAATCATATAAATCATACATATTTACACACATGTAAGCTATAGGCCTATGCTTTATTTTTTTAAACAGTTAATTTGGCTCATATAACTAATAGCTTCACTTCATTTATCAGTTACATGTAATTAGAAAGGACAACATTTGCCTTTAAAGTGGTAAATAAAATGGAAGTATGAAGTAGCAGAAAATATAAATAGACTATTCAATTTAAGTAAAGTACTCAAAATGTTACTTACAGTATTATTATTTTGTATTACATGGAGGCGAGATGGTTTTACCAATTTATGGTACACTGAGGCTTATTCACAATCATTTGTATTTCAAACTAACAATGTTATTGGTGCATTACCCAGAAATAGTCGTGACAGAAATGAGCTGCATGTGATCACAGGGCTGCATCATGATGACAGCAGACCATCGATGATACTGACAGACAGAGCTGAGGACAGACAGAGCTGAAGACAGACAGATCTGAGGACAAACGGGCTGCAGGCTCGCTGAAGTCCCTCCCCGGAAAAAGCGTGGAGGAGATTTCGGAACAAGGCACCAGTGGCTGCGAGCAGCGGCTGATACATGGAGGATATCTGCTGTGGATGAGGTTTGTTCCTGCCCCTTATGATCATAAAGCCCGCTGAGGAGAATGGAGGGACAGCAGGATGGAGCTCAGCAGACTGATCTCTCGAGGTGAGGCTGTAATTCAGACAGGGAAGTGCGTGTTAGCGGACAAACACACTGAGAGTTAATGTCGCTGCTGTGTGAAGCGTTTTTGTATCCAGGCTGTTGTCTCCACAGCAGCGCGTTTGTGTTTGGATCACAGCCTCTGCTGCTGGTAAACAAAGTCTGAATTCATGGTCACTTTAATGTGCTCGGGTGATGCACACTTTAATGTACAGCCACCCACTCCTCCTCCTCCTCCTCTTCCTCCTCCTCCACCTCCTCCTCTTCATCCAGCCTCCAACTTTTCCAAACTTGGGCGTGTCCTTCTGGATGGATTACTTTCTAAACGTGTAGTCTGGTGTGATGGGATAAAGAGGATGTTTGTGCCTAGCTTCCTTTTATGTGAACACCAAATGACGTTTAAATGTCAAAGAGGAAACAGTTGAAGATGATTCAGGACCCAGGGGTTATACTGTTTTATCACTTCCTTCATGGCCTCATCACTGGTTGGACACATGAAGTCAGTTTAAGTCAAGCTGGAGTGAAAAGTCAAGAGTTTGGGCTGAACTTAGGCATGCTTTAGCTGTGGAGGTTTAAGATCAACAGGTGTGCATTTCAACAGATACAAAGCTCGCATCCTGCACACTGAAATCAGTGCCAGTCATCTTCTAACAGGCCAGCTGGGGGAGCTACAGATGTTGAGCAACTAAATTTATAATCTAATGGTAATCATTTATTTAGAATCACACAGACAAATCACATAAAAGTAACATAATCACTTGAGACTGACAGCATTATCATCAATATGGCTGCAGTTGGATCCACTGGTCCAAAGGTACAAAGAACAAATGTAAATGTATTGTCTTTTTTAAATAAGGGTTTACAGTAAGAAAGACAACGGAGTGCTGACGATGAGTTCAGGAGTCTCGTGGCCTGGAGAAAGAAGCTGCTCCGTCCTCTGGTGGTACGGCACACTTCAGGCTGTGGCTATTTGATGCCCTAGTTAGATTATTCAAGATTTGAGATTCATTTAATTGTCATTATGTAACACAAGATTGTACAATGTCATTTTTGTTCGTAATTCCCTAAGCTACAAACACAAACACACAAAACTGTACTGCCTGATGAAAGACGCTGCTCTGTAGTCTGGTGGTACGGCAGTGGATACTTCTGTGACTCTTGCCAGGTGGCAGCAGGGTGAGCAGATTTATATCAACCTACTGTAAGAGACGACATCAACATGTATTATTCTTTTTGTTTGACATGGTTAAAGGGGCAATATGTAAGAATTGTAGTTGAAAACATTAAAAAAAATTACTTTAAACTTTTGAAATTATAATGTAAACATTCAGAAATTGTCAACATGTGAACAAAGAGTTTCAACATGTCTTTTGACATTATGACATCTTTGTGTTACATTGCAGAGATATCTACTGAAGTTAGCATGCTAACCAGCTAGCCCCAGCACATCTCAGTCCAAAGCTCCTGTGCTAGAAGTGACACTTCCCTGGACTCTGAGCTCCCAGTGCGAACCGCTACCCGCATGGCTGACTGAGCTAACTCGCTAAGGGCAGCTCCAGACTGCAGCAGTTAGCTGTGACTCTGGTGATATGCTGCCCCCTGTTTGTTTGGAGTATGAACTTGACAGGTGGTCAATTCTTAGATAGTGCACCTTTGACTTTTCTCAAACCAGACACTGGTGGCAATTTGTGGTTGAAATGATTGTTGAACATATATTTACCACTTTGAATTTTATACCCTGAGGAAGAGCGAGAGACATACAGTTGGGCCATCAATGTCAAGGGCTAAGGAATGCATCTGTGTGTGTGTGTGTGTGTGTGTGTGTGTGTGTGTGTTAAGGCCAGGCTGGGGGTCTGGTATTGACACAATGACCGTCTGTAACTATGACAATCCAAACACAAAGTAAAACAGGGCAGACCCCCTCATCCTTCATGAATCTGTCGTAGTTTTACACTCACATGTCTTCAGACTCCTTTTGAAATCATTGTTCTGAATTTTCTTACACTTCCAGGTGTAAAACATAAGCTAAACATTTAACCTCACAAACAATTTGAAATACCAATTTAGAGCTAGAGATTAAAGGACAAGACAACTATGAGATTATTCTGATAAATGTTTCACATGGTGCATGTTGTAATGATGTTTTAACAATAATAATAATAATCAGCTGTAATAGTCAGCTGTAACACCTTATCATACTTGAACATGCCACATCAACACACTTTTAGGGCTGCAACTAAATATTATTCTCATAGCTACATTTACATTTGTTTGAATGTTGAGTTATGTACACGGTCCCTTTTCAAAAAATAAAGATTTAAAGAGCATGCAACAGCAGCCAAGGCCACAGAAATGCAACAAAAAACCAACCTATTATTAAAAATGATTCAACCTCCTGCTCGGCAGCTCTTCTGTCTGATGACGTTTGAAAACAAATCTGTCCATAACACAGTCTCTGAGAGAGGGTGAACCCTGTGTCAAAAACTGTGTGTTTGGAGCGAGGCAGTAGATTAAATCTGGACACAGTGTTGGAGCTGGAGCCCAGTTCTTTCCTATATAAGCTGCTCAGTGGCGTTTTAAACCTAAAAAAAGCTCGACTTCTCAGGTGAAAATACCCGGAACTTCCGTGTTGTCGGGCCCATAGTGCGTGAGCACTAGAGACTTCTGCTGACCGAGCCGGCTAACTTCCAGGTTATCTAGACTTTCCAGACTTTATTGCACCGAATGGCTCAAATACTGATTGGAAACGAGTCATTTCACGCGAGTTGTGACGCTCCAAAAAATGTACCCACCATTTCACAGAGGCTTCTTTCACAATGTAAGCTTATGGGAAAAGGTATTTTTGGGTCGCAGTGCATCGCGTGATGATGTAATTACACCGTTTGGCCACCTTGAAAACTGGCTTCCGTGCCTGGCGCTCTTCCTGGGGGATTGGTCTGGAGCTGCTGCGGGGGCTCTCTTGAATCAGATTGGACCACTCTCTCTTACGAATGCCACAACGTCAAATTTTAGTTAGAAAATCCTTGATAAATTTTCACATGTGCCACTCCATTTCATCTGGTGATAATTTTCTGTAGTTTAATCACTACCAGTGAGCCCTGTCATATTTTTCTATATATTGATAGCCATGTTGTAACCAAACTAGTTTTGGGAGCCTGTGAGACCTGCGACTCATTTTTACCCGGGGGCCTGCTGGCTGGAAGATCCGGCCCTGCCAGACCCCTACAGACTAAAGCTGCAGAGTGGACTGTTGACTGAGCTGCAGGCACAACTTGTACAAAAAAATATATTATCTTTGTACCGTAAGAATTTTGACCGATGTGCCTACTTTAATTTTTTTTTCCCCCATAATAATAAAATAATAATAATAAAATTAAACGATGGTCAAAACACGTCTAAATGTTTGTTCTCGTAGGGTGAGGACTAATAAAGATTTTTATTTCGGCGTGTCTCTGGTGTGGTCTGGAAAGGTTTGAATGAGAGCAGTGGTGGTGGAGTGGTGGAGGTGGAGGTGGAGGGGGTGTGCATTTTAAACCCTACTAATCCTGCTGTCCTCAATCTCTGCCTGCCTGTGCCGGAGGAGGAGGCGACGGGACGGACGCACTCTGCTCCTCTGCGCCCAAACTTTGTCGGCTCAGTCTGCGGCACGTTACCAGCTCCAGGTCGCGAACTTTCTCTTCTTTATCTTTGGGAAACACAAGCCGATCGGTTCAGCCTGCGAGGACGTAGCGTTTACTCGGAGTTAATCCTCTTGCCGGGAGGGGTTTTAAATATCTGCGGACGCAGCGATGAGCGCTGCGGAAAACTCAGACACCGACTCCAACAAGCTGGAGTCTGTGATACAGGTGAGGCACACCGGGCCCTCCACCCATCCATCCACCCACCGCTCATTAAACGTGCTGTAATGGTGTGTGTGATGTGACAAACAAGGCTGCTGGCTTTATGTGACATTGTTGTGTTTCATGCAGGTGTAAGTTGCTGGGGCACTTTTTCCAAACATCATCATCATCATCATCTTTGGGTTTATTATAGGAATCTTTTCCCTTTGTTTGCTTGCCTCCCATATTTATTTATTTTTTGGCATTTTCTTTTCAAGCGTCCTAAAGTTAAAGCACCAAATGTTTGTGTTTTTCCACATCAGAGGTTGGAGGAGAGTGTTTTGTCTGAGGAGGAGAAGAGGCTGACGGTCCGGGGCCCCTCACCGGACGCCCCCCCTACATGTCTGCCAGCACGAGTACGAGAGATTGTCACAAAGAACCTGACTGAGAGCCGTGAGTTGCTACAATCCGCTCCTGAAAAATGTGTGTTTTGACCCTTTTCTTTGCCTTAATTCTCGCCTGTGTCCCCGAGCAGCCGGAGCCATGTCCTCGGTCATGTCCCTCCAGGAGGAGAACCGGGTTCTGCAGGGAGAGCTGGCGAGGCTGGAGGACCTGCTGGCACACAGCCGAGCGGACCGAGACGAGCTCGCCATCAAGTACGGTGCCATTAGTGAGAGGGTAAGACGAGAGGACAAACGACAGCTGATGACAAGATGGAGGGAACAGATTAGATGAGGATAAAACTGAGAGAGTTACTAGCTATGATCAGTGACAACATGACTGTCCAGTGCCCACCAGTGCACTCAGTGTAGAAAAAGTAAAAACCATCAAGGTTTAACACACCTAAACTAAAGGGAATGCTGTGGCACCCTCCCCTTTTCCTGTTTCAGTATTTTTTCGGCTCTTTCTTTGTCTGAGATTTGCCGGTCTCCCAGGTGATGGGGGCTGGTATGAACTGAAGTGGAATGTTACCATGGTGTCTGTCACCCTGGGCGACTGTAAACAGGGGCTTCAGTGGAGATGGGAGGAGGTGTGGTGGGTTGTGGGTGGTGGGTGGGCGCCACATCTCGTAGTTGGGTTGAACATTAGTAAAGGGAACACGCAGGTCTGCAACCAGAACAAAAGACAACTCACTTCAAAGAATTAAAGTCTGTTAAAAAACCCGATTAATTACCATACACCAATTTTAACAGTCATGAAGGCTGTTGAGACGACTAATCTGCATTTTTGTCCCACCTGCGACAAAGTAATCTCTGTCTCACATTCAGTAACAGAACAGGTTTGCGATCAGAAAGAGTTTAGGAGGAGAGTGCGCTAATTTCTTATCAACTAATTCACTGTGATTGGCGTAAATAACTTCATCTCCACACTGAGAGGCTGCAACTCTTTCTGCTGCAGTGAGTGACTGAAACAAGAAAATAAAAGATAAAAATATGAGATACAGAGTTACATAGAGAGCAGGTCCTGTAGTAAACATGATATTACTGGGGCTGGGTCAGGAATCACTCGCCACCTTCCGCAAAAGACTGAAGACTCATTTGTTCAGACTTCACCTCGACCCCGCACAGCACGACTCCCTCAATATGATTGTATCGTGGATGAGAAGTCCTTAAAGTGACCCCTGCCTGTTACATTCAATCAAACCCACAGCTGGAGCAGGCGCTGCGTTTAGAGACGGGGGACGGGGACCACGAGTCACCGGAGTCACGCAGCCTGGCGCAGCAGAACGTGGATTTGCGCCGGCGGCTGGATGAGGAGCAGGCGGCCTACAAGCGTAAACTCACTGCCTACCAGGAGGGTCAGCAGAGGCAGGCGCAGCTCGTGCAGAGGCTTCAGGCCAAGGTATGTTTGTTTCATCTCGTCTTTACCTGAGATGTGGCCGTCAGAGTGATGCGAGTCAATAACAGTTGTCCTGCTGCTTCAGGTGCTTCAGTACAAAAAGAGGTGTGGGGATGTCGAGCAGATGCTGCAGCAGAGGTCGTCAGAGCTGGAGAAAAACCAGCTGAGTGTGAGTGGGGCTTATTGATTAACTGATTCACATTGTCATAAATAAAAAAAAACAATAACAAATAACACCTCACCTGTCAAATCTTCTTATTTAGGGCGACAGTGAAACATCAAATGGTCGCCATCAAGACGAAACCAGCAGCAACCTGGAGGACGCTTTAATCCGCCTGGAGGAAGAACAACAGAGGTGAGTAACAAAAGACACATCACAGTTTCATCCTCCTGGTCTTCACCGTGGAGAGAATCACATTGTTGATGCTGGTCCTGCTCTGTCGACGTCACTTATTTTTCCCCTGCGTTTTTCTGTTGCGTTTTCAGGAGCAGCAGTTTATCCGCGGTGAACGCCATGCTGAGAGAGCAGCTGGAGCAGGCCGGTTTGGCCAACGAGGCTCTCAGCCAGGACATCCGCAGGCTCACTGCTGATTGGACTAAAGCCCGGGAGGAACTGGAACAAAAGGAGTCGGACTGGAGGAGAGAAGAAGAGGTGGGAGAGGGATGCTTATGAAAGAGTAAAACATTTTAAATGAAGAGAAACTGTAAAGATAACTTTTATTCCTGCCTCAGTCTTTCCACAGTTACTTCAGTAGCGAACACGGTCGGCTGCTGATGCTGTGGCGGCAAGTGGTCGGGTTTCGGCGGCATGTGTGTGAAATGAAGAGCGCCACTGAAAGGTTGACATCAACACACTCACTATTTACCTAATGATACTGTGTCCGTTGTTCTGGTTTTATGTTTGATCTTCCTCTCTGTCAATCTCCCTCCAACCTCAGGGACTTGTCAGACATGCGTAACGAGCTGGCTCGGGTGTCCCACTCCACTCAGGTGTCCTGCTCAGGTCTGTCCGCCGCGCTGCACAGCCGGGAGGGAGGAGCAGCTCTCGCCCTGGATCGGGAGAAAGCCCTGAGGGTTCAACTGGAGCAGCAGCTGAGAGAGCGAGTGGCAGAGATGATGAACTTTCAGACCAGAACCGACGCAGAGAGGAGTGAGCTCAACGTCAGGTCGGTGACTGTGTTCAGCCCTCTAATTGGATAACTTCTTATTGGTTAAACAACATTTTTTTTAAGCTCTGTTTGTGGCTCTTCAGGTTGTCTGACTCAGTGCGAGAGGGAGAGAGATTAAAGGGCCAAATTGAAGAGAAAGACAGAGAGATGGTCGGACTGATGAGGAGACTTGAGGTGAGCAGAAATGAAGAACACATCAGTGAGCCATACTGTTGCACTGGCTTACCTTTGTTTCTATGAACACACACTGTAGTTCACTTTGATTTGATTCAGCATACATTTTTTCTCCAAACTCATGTTTCCACCCAAAGTATTCTGAACTTAAAGTTTCAGTAACTGTTCGTCAAAGAACTAGAAAGTTCCTTCAGCCTGTCTGAGTTTAAACGATCTAAACACTGTGAAGATCAGTCAACTGAAGAATGAAAAAGGCTATGGCTGATTTTATATGTCAATATTTACAACATTGTCATCATCAACCATTAAATGTATGTGTGCCTTCACCATTTAATGTGCCGAGGCACAATAAATACAAAACAAACTGGTTTGCATCTGCAGATTTTAAAAATGAAAAATGCTGTTAGCCCCAACCCCAGTGTTCCTGTATTTTGGGGGGGGATAAAAGAATGTCCCTGGAACTTAATTTAGTGATTAAGTTACCCAGTGATGGAAAAAGAGGAGTTCCTTACAAAAGTTACTTCGAAAGTAACTGCAGTGGAAACGCATCTCAAATGTGTAGCAATCCACAACGGGAAATACGCCCCAACAAAGACGCTGTTTACTCCTGTTTGAGTAACATTTGACAAAAAAAACCACGCTTCCCAGGTGTCTTAGGTGATTTTAGCCTCATTTAAAAATGAAACAATATATGTTTTAAGTGATATTAAGGATTCTTTCTCAGTTGGAACAAAAGCCCTGTTTCCACCAAGCAGTACGGTTCAGGTCAGTTCTGTTCATTACAGAATTGTTTGCGTTTCCATAGTGAAAAGTTGTGGATGATACCGAAAGAACCGTTACATACAGTCCTTTTTTTCATCACCTTTCTGTTCAGACAGAGAGGAGAAGTCAGAAGGTAATGAGTAAAGGACTAACGCATTGTTGGTTTTGGTCATTCGTGGGATTTTTTTTGGCAGTAAGAAAAATAGACTTATCCTTTGAGGCTGTATCAAGTTTTAGTAGTCATTAACCTTCCTCCTCCAACTGTCTGTGCTCCATTTTGCTCCTCTTCCTTCAGGAGCAGAGCGGTAATGATGAGACTGACATGCAGCTGATGAGGACTCACACTGAGACTCTGTTAGACACCCTGCGGGACATCGCTCAGGTAAACAGCTACACACATGAACCCAGTTTGATACCATTAAGATGGGACTTCCTCATTTTCACTCTCTTTTATCAGACGGTTTTGTCAGACGGGGAGTCGTCATCAGAGGCCGACCAGGACAACACTGGGGCTCCGCTGCTGGCGTTGATCCGCGGCTCCTCCCCTCGCCACTCCTCCTCCTCCTCTCCTCGCAGGTCGACCTCCCCCTCTCGACCCCCCTCACTGGCTCTTCTTCCTGACTCGGCGCTGTCTGCTCTGCGCTCTGCGGTCACAAACAAGACGCTCCAGCTGCAGGTGACAAGTCGATTTCTAAACCCTCCGTACGATAAAGAATCACACACTGCTCATGTAGTAAAAAGTGGTGTTTTAATTCAATAAATAACAATAATATTTTAACACATTTTAGACAATCATAACAGCGAGAATGGACTATTATTTCTGTTCTCTAAATCTTTAGGCTTCCACAGTCACAATGAGAGCAGCTGTCTACTCATTAGCGGGGGTTAAAGGGATAGTTAAGGTGAAGAGAGTTGCATGAGGTACTTTTTTGTCAGTGTATTACCAAGAGTAGATGACAGTCAGCACGGCCCCGGTTTGAAGAAGTAGAGAGAAGTCTGGAGAGGTACAGCAGTGAAATGCATTACAGCAACCTAAAAAAAGGCCCACCTACAGAAATCAATACCAGTGTAAGTGTACGCAATATTTGGAATACTTTCGGTGCTGACGTTCCCGTCAGACAGCCCTTTCTTTCTTTCTTTCTTTCTTTCTTTCTTTCTTTCTTTCTTTCTTTCTTTCTTTCTTTCTTTCTTTCTTTCTTTCTTTCTTTCTTTCTTTTTGTAGCACAAAAAAACAAACAAAAAGACAGTCCTTTCTGACGGTAAAAACTGAATCCATTGTATCACTTTCTCTGAAGCCACCAGAGACCCTTGACATAAACAGTAATTTTGCCTAGCAGAGCACAGGAGTTACTGGTTTACTGCTGCCTCGATCGGTTAGTTTGTTAGACTTATTTTGTGACTTCAGTGAAACCGAACTAAGCCTTGGAAACACCAAAATCACACCATAACATACACAAAGCAACCAATCAAGGCAGCGGTAGATCAGCAACCCCCTTTTTCTCACGAGGCTGAAATTACTGTTTTTGTCGAAGAAGCCTGGAGGCTTTGAGGAGAGCACAGGTGGATGAATTGGCTTACGTTTCCCTTCAGAAATGGCTTTCTGACAGCAAAGAATAGTGCTGAAAATATTGTTTAAGGTCTAAAATACCTTTTGCATATCCATCTGACAATGGATAAATACCTTCCCACTTCAGAAAACCTGAACTGTCCCTTTTAAAGGCTCAGTTTATTTAAATAACCAAAAACAATTTCTCACTTACACTGTATCGTACTGGTTTTGATTTTGTTTGGCACTACTTTTCCACCAAAGAAATAGTCCCGAATACTCCTACAAACAAATTCTGTTCACCTCCATTGTATCTAGTTGGAGGCAGAAATCTTTTTTTCTCACTTGCCTCTGAGGTCTTCCTTTTTATTTAGGAATTTTACAATCCAAAAACAATACAATATGTGTTTGCTTTTGGCCTATGGTCCTTGATTAAGCTTCAGTTTTGGCCCTGCAAGGGAAAAGGTCTGGTCCAGTCGAGGTAAGTGACTCCACTTGTGTTTGCAGGATGTTCGAGGGCGTCTGATCTCTGCCCAGTCCTCGATGCAACAGTTGCGCAAGCAGCTTTCAGAGACTGATTTGGCTAAAAGGGATGCAGAACAGCGAAACCAAGCTCTGCAGAGAGAGAGGGATGCTGCTCAGAGAGACAGGGAAACGGCGCAGAGAGAGAAGGAGCGTCTGAAGCAGGAGAGAGACACGCTGGCCAGGTTCATAGACAGTCACATCACCTTTCATAATCTGCTTCTTATCCTTGAATCTTGTACGTAACTTTAACTCCACAAATTATGAACATTGCAGTGAGAAGGCGAGCCTGGAGAAAACTGTGCAGGCAGCTCAGAGCAGCAACCAGATGCTGAAGATGGACTGCGAGAAGCTCCAGCTGACTGTGACGTCCATGCAGCGAGAGCGAGATCACGAGAAGGAGGAGAAGGAGGCTGCCGTCCAGGAGAGAGACCGGGCGAAGGCAGAGACTCAGAGGATGTAAGCAGGATAATTGACAGTGATTAAGTGAATGTGATGCTGACACTAATCCACACAGTGAATATGCTTACAGGAAGCCATCCGAAATCTGTATTAGCTTCCCAGACAGAGAGATCCCTTCTACCTTGTGCTACCACACCTCCTCCACCAACACTAGCCAAAACATCAGTGAACAGATCTGATGTAAACCTTTCGT
Organism: Lagodon rhomboides; assembly: GCA_039737535.1. Classification (NCBI taxonomy): domain Eukaryota; kingdom Metazoa; phylum Chordata; class Actinopteri; order Spariformes; family Sparidae; genus Lagodon; species Lagodon rhomboides. The sequence continues at coordinate 19,393,962 of CM077785.1, read as the reverse complement.
CCAAAGCACCATAGCAGACAGACAAAGACGAGGACAGCTTGATTTTTTGGACGCCTGTCAGGAGAAATAGTTTTTAAAACACACTCCTGCCAAATCAGTCTAACTCTCTCATTACTTCCCCCTAAATGTGTAGTACATCATGCGTATTGTTTCACCACAGACAGAAGCAGCGGGATCAGAGTGAGAATCGAGCCTCGGCTCAGCGTGGAGAGCTGTCTGTAGTGAGGGAGACTCACCAGCAGGTGGAGGTTGAGAGGCAGCTGCTGGAGAGAGAGAGAGCACAACTCTCCGAATCACTCGCTCGGGTAAGAAAAAGGCAACATGTGCTAATTAAGCTCGTGCGGTTGTGTTTTTTTATGACCTTTGTGTGATGCTCGTTGCACCTCCAGGCTGAGAGCAGCAACGCAGAGCTCTCTCTGCTGCTCAACAAGCTGCAGTCAGAGGATGCAGCTCTCAGGGACTCTCTGGCCAAGATGGCGAGCATGAATGAGGGCCTGGCCCAGGACAAAGTTGACCTGAACACCTACATTTTCCAGGTGAGGTCATGTCAAGAACGTGGTTGACTTTTGAAAGGGTTCAGTACGCTTGAAAAGGAACTAGTTCGTTCGACAAATCGATGCAGTGAACCCTATAAATAGGGAGAAGGGTTCACACTTTTGTACATTCTCTCCTCGAGGACATTCACGATGTTGTCCTTGGTTAGACACACATAAAGGGTGTGTGATGAATGAAAACTAAAGAGAAGTTAAAACCGAGGCAAGGTACAAAAATCATCAGATGTAGCCCATCCCCATCAGCAAAGTGAAGTCAGGTTCTGACCACACTGACCACATTTTTTAACAGGTAATTAGTAATTGTATCGGAATACATCTTTAAAGTAACCCAACCCTGGCTAGATCCTCCCTAAATCCTACACACTGGACCTTTAAAACCAGAGTCAAATTCATGGTTTGTTCACATGTACTCGACCGATGGCTGATTCGGATTCTGAGTGAGGGGAGTGCAGAGGTAATGGCATGGGGCTATGAAAAGAACAGCAAAGCAGCATAGTTCAGTGTAATTTGTATGCATAACATTTGTATTAATGTGACCGTCTCCCTCTTCGCTTTATCTCTAAGCTGGAGGAGGAGAAGGCCACCCTGCAGGCTCAGAAACGGGAGGCGGAGCAGGAGAAGTTGACCCTCCGAGACGAGCTGGTCCGGTTGGAGCAGGACCGTCTGGAGCTGGACTCTGCTCGCATCACGCTGCACCAGTCACTGCAGGATGTGGAGCTGAGCCAGGTGGGGATGGAGGCAGAGCTCCAGAGTCTCAGGGCGGAGAGAATTAAGCTGCAGGAGAGACTCACCCAGGTACATAACAGATTATATTACATCATCATTTAAAGGCTAAATCCACCCTTAAAACAAAGTGGATGATGAGATACCTCTTATGCAGCTATGACACTGTTTTATAGTTGTTTATTCAGCTAAAATATGCAGTTTCCTAGTTTGAATGTGGCTTTTAATTTCTTTAAGCTTGTTTTCACTCATGTCGTTTTCTTTTTTGGCATTCGACAGCTTTGTGGTGAAGTGACGTCTCTGGGATCAGAGTTGAGTCTTGCCAGAGGAGAGGGTCAGAGGAACGAGGTGGCCTTAGAGGAGGCCGGCCGCAGTCGGGCAGAACTGGCCCGAGACAAAGCAGCGCTGGTGGTCCAGCTGACAGCGTCTGAGAGAGAAAACACAGTGCTGTCAGAGGAACTCGCTGCCTCTAGGTGTGTGCAACTGTCTGTCAATGACACGTACGCTTTCCACACAATTCTCTGTGTGTGCAACTTGTGTTTGTGACCCTGCAGGTCGGAGCGGGAGTCCCTGGAAACGAGTCTGTTCGAGGTGCAGCAGCAGCTTGTTCAGGGCGAGTCTCGCCGAGAGCAGCTGGAGACGGAGAACCAAAACCTACGAGTCCGCTGTGAGACCGCGGCAGGTGAGTAACAAAGGGGTGGTTTGTAGAAGAAACGTACAAAAGGAAAAGAGAAGAGGATTTTGAAAAAACAGATTAAAGTGACACAAGTGTCCTTATTTAAAAGCTAAATAAGATGTTTGGTGTCATGGGAAAGGCAGTTACGTAAGAGAATAAGAACCTAATGGTTTCCCTCTCCTGGTTGGGTTTTCCAGCTGAACTGAGGCGTCTGCGCTCAGAAGGGGAGAATGTGTTGGCCCAGGCTGAGAGGGAGAAACAAGCTCTGACTCAGACTCTAAATGCTGCACAGCTGGAGGCCCAGCAGGCTTTACGCAAGGCCATCTCTGAACATCAGGAGGAGGTGGAGAGACTGGTCTCAGAGAAGGTCAGAAGGTTCACTGGTTCAGTTTGACTCAAACACTGCCTGTAATGCTATTTTTACTTCTCTGATAAGGTGCTGATGGCCGTTTAATCCATGTTTGTGCTCTTGGCTGCTCTGTGTGACAGGAGGTGGTGCGGCACAGCCTGCTGATGGAGCATGACGGCGCTCTGAGGAAGCTGAGACAGGAGGCGGAGGATCAGCTCCTCAGAGCAGAGAGAGAGAGAGACGAGCTGCAGGATGAACTGAGGAGTCTGCAGCATGACAGAGATCAGAGTCTGCTGCAGGCTGAGACGGAGAAACAACAGGTCTGGTCTTGGTGTATGATGTATGAGGAGGGTTTAAATCACTGGGCATCAGATGAAAACAAGCTGGTTTTATTTAAAAAGAGGGAAAAGTAATTATTTAACGTGATTTTACAAGCCTTCTTTCGTCAGAACCCTTAAAAGAGTAAAAAAAAGAATCCTCTGCCAATCATATTTATTTGTGTATAGAGACAGTGTGGCACAACTCTGCTACATCTGTTGCGCGTTTCCCCCTCTGTTAACCCGACCTTTCCTCTCTTCCCAGGCTCTATCTCTGAAGGAGGCAGAGAAAACAGTTTTGTCTGACAGGGTGTCCTCCCTGCAGGCTGAGCTGTCAGCTGCAGCCCTGGAGGCCGACCGGATGTCGAGAGAAGCAGCCCATTACAAAGAGCAGGAGCAGGTGATGTGACTTCCTGTTTGAGTTCATGTTCTGTTATCTTCTGGTCTTATCTTACACGAACACATGAGGGAGAGTCACTAATGGACGTTCTGTTTTTACACAGATCAGGGTCGGGGCTCTGAGGAGCGAGCTGCTGGAGCTTCGCTCTCAGCTGGAGGACGCAGCTTCTGTCCATGAAAGGGAACTCCACAGTGTGCGAGAGACGTGTGCTGATCTTCAGTCACGTGCTGATGTTGCCCTCAAAGAGGTAGATGAGGTTCAAAACAGAGAGTACACACACTCCTCTTAAGTTATTATATGAATAATAGAAAACACAATTTATCTTTGTATCTATATCCAGTAACAATATCTCACAACGACATACATGAAGTGCAAATCATTGGGATCCATTTTTTGTTTTGGGTTAGGGTTCTACTGAAACTTTGCAGTCAGAAATATGATATATGAAATACTGAAACAGTTGAAATACTAATATAAAATAAATTTGCGTTGAAATGGGTCAAACTGCCAGGAGAAGTGAAAGTTGTAGTAGGACTTGAAGTACGGACTCCAAAAACTAAAAACGCAGGAGGGGTCATTTGTGGGAGCGTGTTTTTTAAGATACTGGTTAAAAAACATGAAATACGATCAAGGAAGTCCGGTTTATGTGATGAATTCATGCATTTAACGGCTAAACAGATGCTAAAACACTACACAGCAAAGTTGTCTGTCATCCTGATGATCGCAAGCTAGACAGGAGAGGTTATTATTCTAACATTACAAAGTAATCTGAAAGAAATGTGCTGTATTTGATTGGTCGATGCATCACCTTGCAGGACGGTGTCATGTTAAAGTTTAAGCCCTCTGAATAGAGGGACTGACTACATGCAAACACATGAGAGGGCTGCCTTTTTAATGCCTGGCTCAAGTTGGTCTGAACGCAGCCTGAGGTAACATTTAAGCACTGAGAGGAGTTGAAAGGTCAAGTGTGTGAAACAGATTGAGGACAAAGAGTCAAGTGTTAAAGTATCGACTGAAGTTTAAGTGATGAGAACAGTTGAGATAAGTTTCATCTGAGCAGTGGAGGTTCTGGGAGATTAAAGAGCTGAAGAAAACACATTGTCAGAGGAGTAGATATGAGATATGATGAACAGTATAAACAAGTGCCGCAATTACACAACACACACCCTATCTTGCATGATTCATAAAGTTTCGTAATAAAGTTCCTGGATGTCCACCGAACCAGCGAGATCTAATCTCCCTCCACATTTTAGTGAAAACTGTTTAAGTATCCTGTGAACTAGCAAATCCAAAACAGACCTTCCTGCCGGCCGTTATGAGGTAATTTACCTCACATGACTGTCTCCAGCTGGACCAGTGCAGAGCTTCTCTCGCAGCTAACGAGGAGAGCCGAGACCAGCTGCGGAGGGACATGTTGGACGTCGAGCGACGTCTCAACCAAACTCAGGAAGAGGCAGAAAACCACAGAAGAGAGGTGACGGAGCTGCGACGCAGCCTCGGCGACGTCAGCAAGGAGAGAGACACCATCAGCCAGTCAAACAGTCAGCTGAGAGAAACTCTGCGAGGTGCAGAAACAGAGAGAATCAGGTAAAAGCCTCAACAGATGGCAAACGAATTGTTGACTGAAATGACAGAAATGCAACGTTCAGAGCATGTGTGTGTGTGTGTTCGGTTCTTCAGTGTGAAACGACAGTGTGAGGAGAAGGAGCAGAGGCTGGCCGTGCTGGAGGAGAACTTCTCATCTGCTCAGAAGGAGGTGGCGGAGCTGCGGAGCTGTCTGAGAGAAGTTGAGAGGTCTCGACTCGAAGCTCGACGAGAACTGCAAGAGCAGCGCAGACAGGTCTGTTGTCCCTCCATCACACCTCTGTCAACACTTTGTTTCACGTCCAGGCTCAGGTTTTTCTTAATGATGTGCTTCTCTTGGCTCCAGCTGAAGGTCCTGGATGGAGAGAAGGAGCAGAAAGGGAGGGAGGTGGCAGAGCTGCAGACTCGCCTGTCGCTGGAGGAGCAAAGAGAGGAGGAGAAAGGGAGGGAGGTTTTCAGCCTCAAGCAGAAGTTAACTGAAGCTGAAACAGCTCGAGACTCCCTGAAGAAAGAGGTGAGGATGAAGGAGAGTGAAAAGACATGTTCAGAGCTTTGCTTTATTGGCTTTCTTCACTGTGTCACAAACTTTGTATTCTTTTTATTCAGCTCTCTATGACTCAGAAGCGCCTGTTGGAGCTGGAGTCAGGCTGGCGGAGCTGTGAGAGAGAACTGACCGCTCAGCTGCAGGAGGCGCGCGGCTGTGAGAAGAAGCTGCAGGATGAAGCTAAGAACCTCGCCCTGCGCGCTCAGGCAGCTCATGACTCCGCCGCTCAGTCCAGCCTGCAGCTGAGCGAGGCCCAGGGCCGCCTGGCTGCCACAGAGGCCGAGCTGGTCCGTGCTGAGGCCGGGAGGAGGGACCTGGAGTTCCGCCTGAGCAGCGTTCAGTCGGCGCTGACACGGACTCTGGGCATCGGAGCGAGCGGCAGGGGAGGCCGGGGGAGGAGCCCAGGGGGGAGCTCCACATCACCGGGCACCATGTCACGCCACCACAGCATCTCACCACTGCGCTCCTCGCTGTCGCCTCCTAAAGGTGCAGATGAAACATGTGCCTTACCTCTGCAATAGAGGCATTTATTCAGACATTAAAGGACAAATATTCTGCTCATTTTCAGGTCCATATTTGTACTAGAATAGGTTTACAAGCTTTAATGCTCAAAAAACACATCAGTTTCCTCATACTGTCCAGTGCTGCAGCACTGTATCCCCCCCCTGTCTGAAACACTCTGTTTTAGCTCCTGTCTCTTCAAGGCCCCGCCTCCTGCATACCCAGTCTGCTCTGATTGGTCAGCTGACACAAGTCTGAGCCAGCACTGCTAACAACAACAGAGTGGCTTCGGAAAAGAGAGCAATGGAAAATTAAATTGGCAATCACAACAATAACTTAAATCAAATTAAAGAAAAAAATGATAAAAATGAATTTTTTATATATTTTTTTAATAAGTAATTAAAATTAATAATAATGAAATAATATGTAGAAATTAAATGAAGGGAAATGAAAGAAAAAACAAAAGAAAATTGCATTAGTTCCGGTTTGATAATATTATGTGATCCCTCCTTTGCTCCAAAAAAAATTAATAAAAAGGATTTGTACGATGGGTTTACAGCACTTATATTTCATTTCTACAGAATTTCGAGTAAGCACCCCTGACAATACTTTGGGCTCTGGAGCCGTGTCTCCTGAGAGAGGAGATACACCGCTGCCCCTCCCTCAGCCGGAGCTGGACCCCGACACACTGAGAAGTGATCTGAGAGACTTCCTCCAGGAGCTGCGTGACGCACAGAGAGAGCGGGTACACCAAAAAAACTAAATCTCAAAGTAAATATCCATAAAGACTGGAGGATATTTTATTGTGTGTGTATGGCTCAAGTCTTTGTTTATTGCTGATTTTGAAGGATGATGCCAGATGCCGGTTGGGGGTCCTGCAGAGGGAGCTGGAGGAGCTGACGGGGGAACGAGACTCGGCTCAGAGTCGTCTCACTCAGATGCAAATTGCCTTACAGGAATACCAAGAAGGTTTGTTATTTGTCCATGAAGTGTCAGGATAAAAGATCAAACCAGAGGAAGAAAAGAATATCTTTAATGTGTGTGTGACTGTAGGGAAGCGAGGACTGGATGAGCGTCTGACCACCACTCAGATATTCCTCCAGCAGCAGGAGGAGGCGGTGAGGAGAGGAGACAGGGAGAGGAGGACACTCACTGACCGCGTGAAGGATTTAGAGCGAGCGCTGCAGGCCTGTGACATGGATAAAAAACACACACAGGTACACACACGTTTGTGCACTAGTGTGCACATACCCACACATCATGTACTTGTGTTGTCACCGGCACAGCGGTGACCACTGATCTGCCATGATCACCATATGGCAGCACTCAACAGTAGAGCCATGACTTGACACATATGACTTCAGGGAATGTAATAACAACAGATGCCACACACGCACAGTGTCACACCTCTTGTGTTGTCACATGTCAGCTCTCCATATGTCTGTTTTTAAAGCCAGCAACCTTCACAGGAGGACACTAAGTGAAAGTGAGACTCTTTTAGTGGAAAAAGCATAAAATAAATGTATATTTGTTGGACATTTGTAGAATACTTTTATCTAGGATCGAAATCTCAAGTCTCCATAATGCAACAAAGACTCTCCAGAAGTACACAAACCGGTCTCACGGAGGATCTCTGTGCTCCCTCCGTCTCGACAGGATCAGTTGAATAAGCAGCGAGCTGCCGAGATGCGTCTGGAGGCAGAGAGGAGGCGTCTGCGGGAGGCGCTGGAGGCAGCAGAAGCCCGGGCCACCAGGGTGGAACTGGGGAGGCGCAGTCTGGAGGGCGAGCTGCAGAGACTCAAACTGAGTCTGGGAGACCGAGAGGTTGAGAGCCAGACCTCCCAGGAGCGCCATGACGCTCTGCTGAAACAGGTACACAGACTGATGCAGAGTCATTTCATGCTCATATTTATGAGTGCTTAATCTCATGATGCTATTATGAGATTATAACAACATTTGTGATATCTTTTGTGTGCCCGGGATCTTTAATTTCCTAATCATTTCCTAATTTTAAATTAGAAAGTTTTCTATAAAAAACTGTAATTTTGTCCTAATTATAAGGGTAAAGAGACATCGTTCAGTTGGTGCTCTTCCTGTAGGTGTAACCTACGCAGACATTTAGTCAGATGAACATTCAACGATGTGAAATATGAAGATAGAGTATCCTATAGTAAATGAGTAGTCAATGAATAGAGTCTACAGCCATGCTAGCAGCTCTGTGAAGCTTCACAGTGAGAATGCTCACATGCTGATGTTTGGCAGGTATAATCTTTACCACGTTCAACGTGTGGATTTTTTAGTTTTTGCATGCCAACAGGGCTCCAGACCAAGTTTTAACACTGGCTGCACTGGTTCACCTGACTTTTTCATCTAGGTGCACTCAATTATACACTTTCAGTTTAACTTAATAAATCATTATATAAATGATTGTAACAGGAATAAAGGTGCACATACATGTTTTCTTGATTTAAATCACAGCAGAGTCATCAGGAAGTAAAAACAACTTTTAAAAACAATGAAAAAGTTACGTTGAATGTCTGTAAGTTTCATGACAATCCATTTAATAATTATTAAAATATTTCTGTTTGAAGTGATGGACTCGAGCCTTTAAATCTTATGAAAGGAAATCAGTAGATTTCTTTTTAAACTAAACGGTATCCGACAGAATGGAAACAGCTGAATCACCTCCGCTGCCTGTTCATTAAAGAAATCAATGCTTTGTCGGTTTGCCGAATGGGTCACACGTAAATCTGATTCATCCAAACTACAGGTGGCAGAAGGAGAGGCCAGAGCGTCTCTGCTCCAGAGAGAGGTGGAGAGGCTGAGCCAGGCTCTGCTCAAAGCACAAGAAGGTGAATCTTTGCTCAAAGAGAAGACGTCTTCTCTCAAAAAGAGCCTCCAGGAGGCGGCAGCTTCTCAAAGCAGCACAGAGAGCCGTCTGGCCACTTTGCAGAAGACGCTGAGTGTGGCCGAGCAGGACAGAAGGCTTCTGCAGGTAAGTGAGACAGCAGAAAGAAAGGACAATGGGGATGAAAACTGAACAGTGATGTGATGATTTTTCGCACCAATTAGGAACGATTGGATGAAGCCCGGGCCTCACTGGTGGAGGGGAAGAAGAATATGGCCGCCCTCACTGAGCGTGTTCAAAACTTACAGAGTGAGTTGAACCAGAGCGAGCTGAGGCGAGAGGACCTGGAGGCTGAGCTCGACAAAGCTCAAGAGGTGAGGGAGAAAGTTCATCTGTGTGTCGACAAACATCTGCCACAAGACATCTGTGACGCCGCAGAAGAAAAACTGTCCCAGTACAGAAGATTTAATACACTTAAATTGTAATCCTCACTCTCCAGAGTCGTGTGTTTGTATGTGATCTCTGTCTTCCCTCCGTCAGGCTCTGCGTCAACGCTCGGCCAGTCTTGCTGAGGCTCAGCGCGCCGCCCAGTCAGCTCACACAGAGCGGGCCGGTGTCGAGGAGCGACTGCGTGGGCTGCAGCGAGCGGTCGCCATGCTGGAGACGGAGAAGAAAGATGCTGAGAGACAGGCGGTGAGGCTGGAGAAGGACAAGAATGCACTGAGGAACACACTGGATAAGGTCAGCACTGTGTTCATCACAACAAATGTGACACTTGTTCCATTTCTTTACAAAGGGCCATTTGTGAATCCAAAGTTCATGTGCTGGATGGACACATGTTGGGTTTTACCAATAATGAGCCAAGCCAAAACTTTGTGACCCCGCTATGTCACAGTGAGCGGTGCCTCATGGGAGGTCGGCTCATAGAGGGTCAAAAATATGACACAAAAAAACATCTTTTATGTGTTTAATTCACTTAATTTCTGGTGAATTATTGAAAAACGTGTCATTGTAAATAAGCGTTTTTGATCACAAGACGTTAAGAATTGTTGGCTGGTATGTAAAGAACAAATTTCTCTGTGAAAAAAAGATCGTCTGCATGTTTAAAAATCAAAAGTACGAGTCTGTAGCAAGACACAAACTATAACTCAGACAGATATGTTTTCTTCTGGAGTGAATCATTGCTATCCTGAGAACCAGACTGCATTTTCACATGCAAACTGTGAAAGTAAGTTAGTAAAACTTTATTTAACATACCTTTTAAAACACCTGCATCTTTCACAGAGCTCGGCCCCAAAGTGCTCAACAGCAGAAAATCAATTAAAACAACAGATCATTAAAAACAGCAAACATTAACATTCTCAATACAGCTGCAACAAATGTCACAGCGAAGAAACTGTATACATATGTGTTCAGTCAAGGGCAGAAACTCTTTTCACATATGAACGAACATGTCCAAAAAACACGTATTGTTTAGAGCTCAATGTACTGCAGGAAGATGCTGCAAATACAGAAAACACAACCAAATACAGGAAGGCTGCAATTAGCACAGACACAGATGATGAAAATTGTTTCAAGGGGACACTAAAAAGTGAGGAACACGGCTGGGACAGCTTGTTGTGCCACCCAGAAATACAGAGAGTATACCTTTTAATTCATTTTCCAACACTGCTTATGGATAGCCAACGCAACAGCAAATGTGTCCCAACTGCAGACATCAATTTTTTGTGTCCCCCATGAAAACAGTTTCTGGATTTGTTCCTGGATTTGGCTGTGTTTTCTCAATTTGTAGCATTTTTGCTGCATCTGTGCCGACAAAATTGTTACGACGTGTTCTGAAGTTTAGCTCTCAGGCCCACCGTAACTTATGAAACCATACTCGGGTTTTCACATGTGACTTATTTGCATGCTTCTTTTTTATTTTAAATGCACCTTTCTTCAGGTTGAACGTCAGAAGCTGAAGACCGAAGAAGGCAGCATGCGCCTGTCTGCGGAGAAAGGCCGCTTGGATCGCTCTCTGAACACCGCTGAACAGGAGCTGCAGGAAGCACAGCAACAGATACTGATGCTGCAGGTGGGCGGAAACAACTGATCAAACACACACTGACAAATTCATCACAGATCATACCTGCCTTTATTACGACGCACCAAGCAGCCTGTTAGAAGCCACAAAAAACTGCTGTCAGCAGAGTGAACGCTGGCACCAGGACAGACTTTGTTTTCTTAGCTGCTTCACACCTCTGCTGGAGAGTCCATCCTGTTCCCCTGGAGGACAAAGACAAACACGCGCTTTAAGGAGATGTTACAGAGACACAAGTCAGTCTTTCACACGACAAATGAACTCCATAGTTTGGGCTTCACATTGTGTATATATAATTTACTCTCAGTTACTATTAAACCAGACGACCTCCATTTAAAAGACTGTTTACACCTTATGAAACTGTTTTCACTGAGGTGAGCGAGGAGGGATTTTGTTTGCAGGAGGAAGTGGTTTAAAGGGAAAAGCGTGACAATGGCTTGAAGCTAAATCATAATAACTGTGCTTTTTATTCGCCACAGAAATGCGATAAACAAGTAAATAAATGAAGATACAGTGGGTTTCTGAAGAATTCCGAGAGGGTCATTAAAGTTGTTTGTTTCAGGCTGGTTTACGTCTCCGACCGCCGTTCAGATTTCTCCTAATTTGGTCAAATTTCTTCCAGACTGTTGATCAGCTGAAGTGGTCATTTCCTCCCCCTCAGGCACTTTGGGCCTTGAGGCTGCACAGTGATTACATATCCTCACTGATGTGCATTGAAATCTGTGTGTTTCTTCATTCATTCCCCGTACGACACAAAAAAGGTGAGTCTAATGCAGTGCAGCAGAAAAGTGGAGAATGTGCGTGTTGGAGGTTTCTCTGCGTGGGGCCGTCAGCCATTTGTCAGCGGAGCTTCTCCAGACCAATAAAAATCACAGATGTTCGTTGTCTCAGAACGTCTGTGATTTGCGATGTTTAGTCAAGTGTCACAAGTGTAGATGTTTGTTCAGTACTTTCCTTTTTCTTGTACATTCTCATTTGTTATTTGTTCAGAATCTTGTTTCTTGTAAACTTTCCATGTTTTGCAGTTTCTGCTTTTGCTTTGGCGGTTGAGTTTTACATCTACTTCTTATTAAAGCTTTTTTTATTTGCAGGCTACACACATTACATTCTAGACGTAGCCTCCTCAGTGTTCCCTACAGGTACATCGCAGCATAGTTGTTTAGAAAGGCACATCCCATAATGTCTTTAACGGTTGGTCCTACATTGATCCAGAAAGGCTTCAGGTTCATTCAACTCCAGAAGACATGAGTATGGTTTCTCTCCAGGTTACCACAGAGCCTCCAACATGATTACTGTTTTGTTTAGTTTAGCTTTCTCCTTTCGAAATGCAGTATGAAAAAGCAAACTGAACCAAAGTCTCTCCATCCTTTTCCTTTTTTTAATGACATTTTGGTCTCTTCGTGTGTGTGTGTGTGTGTGTGTGGTTTGAGCAGACTCAGCTGAGTGAGATGGAGCAGTCTCACAGTCTGTGTGAGAGTCTGGTGAGGCAGCGTGATGAGGCCCAGCGGGAGTCGGAGAGGCTGAGGACCAGCTTCAGGGACGTCGAGCGAACGCTGGGCACCAGAGAGCGAGCTCACCGACACAGAGTCAAAGGCCTGGAGGAGCAGGTACACACATCGTGACGTTGTAAAGGTTTCTCAGGTTAAACCTTTTGAACTTTTTACACCCAGCGACAGTGAAAGAGCTGACCGCGGAAGTAATAGAATATTCGAAAGTCGGCGTTGTGTTTCGAAAACATCAGCAGAAGAAAAGAAGTGCAACAAGAGGCTGACAGACCTTCAGCTGTATACAAACCAGGCTGTACATACTGTACAGAAGGATAGCCTTCATACGCTAACAACGATTTGGGAATCATGTAGATATCAACAATACTTTGAATAAAAGTGAAGGAATGGAAGAAAAGGCTGCATTGTGTGACTGTATCCCATTTTATTTTGGCTCAAATTATACCAAACAGTGTAAATCAGCAGGAAACACAGCTGCCAGACATGCAACAATGAGAGCAGTGAGATGTTAACGCGTCGCAATAACCTGTTTAGATTAAGAGAGACGTCAGCAGGGTGTTTACACGTGTTTACGCGTGTTTACGTGTGTGCATCCAGAAGTCAAGATTGTAGATCTGTTCTCGTGTTCATTTCAAACCCTGCTCCCTGTGCAGGCATCAGGAGGCACATCTGTACATTCTGAAAGATAAGACGATATTTCAACCGTTAAAAAAAACAGCTCCTGCATCCCCCTGAGGAAGATCTTTGTACACACCCTGAATTTGTAATCATGTGAGGAGGAAAGTAATGAAGTACAAATACTCTGCTACTGTACTTTTTTTCAGGTATCTGTACAACTTTTTACTTTTACTCCCAACATTTTAACACAAATATCTGAACTTCCTACTCCTTACATTTTCAAAGCAGGCCCGTTACTTTCGTTTTAACCACTTGACGGGAATTATTGATTATTTTTATTTTGTGCCACTGCACACAGCCTTCCCAACATCACGAGACTGATTTGCACATCAGGCGCAGCTGACTTAGCGTACGAAACCAACACACAAAAAAAATGGAAACAGACTGAGAGGGAGACTTAAATGGGGAGAAAAGGCTTGTTAGGGTCTCGAATCTGCAGAGACCTTGCAGCCCTCTGTCTGGATTTTCTAATTTCCTAATCCTTTGCTGTGTTCGTGACGTTTTAAAAACTCAAAATGTCGATATTTGACATCCTTAGAATGATACTCAACAATCAACTACCTTTCTGGTGCGTTTCCAAACAGCTCGGACAAAAATCCAACTGACTCTGTCTTTAACTTTAATAGTGTTTGAGTTGTAGATCCCTTCAGAGGAATACTTTCTACTTTTATACTTTTACTTATTACTTTGAGTACATTTCTGAGCCTGTACTCTCTAATGAAGCTATGTCAGTCTTTTTTTGCACAAGTATCTGTACCGCTTCTGCCACCTCTGTCTAAAATACAAATGAGAGATTGAACTTTTGTCACCCACTGTCTTACTGCAGGTGTCCACCCTGAAGGAGCAGCTGCAACAGGAGATGAAACGGCGGCAACCTTCTCTACCATCCTCCTTATTGTCGGCAGGGAACTGAGAGGCAGCTTGAAAAACTGAAGCACCAGCACACGACACATTTTTAATCCAGGGAAAATCCACTTGTCATGAATGTTCGAAAGCAATATTGACTCACAGGAACATCACCTTAAAAGTGTTCAAAGTCTAACTCCACTGTTTAAAATAGTATTTGTTATATTGTGACTCTGTAATGAGCATTGCTGTCATTTCGACGGTGTTTTATCGATGTTCCGTGCAGTGAAGAACACCTCGACTCGCAGCATGTTGACAGGCGGCGGGGGAGCCGAGCGATGCGATTCGGCAGCTGTGCCGACAACGCCAAAAGCCTGCTGATTACTGGCAGCCAGCTGCACTTGATCCTTGCTCAACATCTTCCCAAGTTTCCTGCGCTTATTCAAGAAGAAACCAAGGATTCCCCTCCAGACAGAATCTGGATGCGGTGCCAGCTTGGCCTCGACTTCTCCACATTTATATTGACAGTCGAAGACACTACGACACTGGGAGGAAGGCAAAATGAAGGCGCTGCACTGTCTTTTCTCTCAGATTGTGTGACATATAGACACAGTTTTGTACTGCAGGGTGATGTACACTTACAGTATGTCTTTTATTAGTTAATAATAGTTTTACTAGCTGTACATACTTTTCACTTACTGTATAAGCGCTGACAGGCTGGTGATTAATAGCAGCAGTTGTATGGACACATACACATGGTGGCCACATGTGTGCAGGAGAATAAACTCACTGTGTGCACCATAATTCATGTCTTTCATAAAATACCTTTCAGCGTGCTGAGCTGCAGCTACAGCGATGACTCAATCACACACCGGACAGCTGTCGTAAAAAAAAAAGTTTATTTTTTTTTTCTCGGTCTTTATAGTGACAGTTTTACAAAGCAGTAGTACAGAGGCCGTTTGTGAGATGCCTTTTTAAAGCACTTGTTGCCACTGGAATATGTTTCTTTGAGCTCGCTGCTTGGTTTTCGAGGCATCCAGGTGGCAGTAGTACAAAAAACTGAGGTCACTCACCACCTGTTCCTTCACACATCTCATGATCGTCAGCTATGAGACTGCCGGCGGCTGGATTAGTTTTGTCTGATGTCAGTGCACAGTGGCTGCCGCTGAGTTCGCGACAATGACTGCTTTTTCCACACAAGTACAGTAACACATCAACAAACACAAAGCACGAGATTAATATAACGGCACAATATGCAAAAATAAAATAGAAAAAAAAGATGTTTTATGTGCATCTCTAATAGTTTTATAGCACCAGTGTGATGATTTTATAGCACCAGTGATTTATACAATCATCAATGTTCTTTGGAGTATATTTATCCGTACACACAGGATCTACTGGGCAGCCATACATGTGAGAAGAGAGACAGAAGGAAAAAACTTCAAATGCAGAAGTGCTTTTGGCACAGGAGTAATGAGTCGTCGGGGGGGGGGGGGAACTGGGAGGAGAAAGTAGGTATCAGGAGGAGGAAGGATGAGTGGTAGAAAAAAAGCGGCAGTATCTGGGCAGGTAGCGTCCCTGATCTCCATCCTCCATCAGCAGCCGCCGCAGCTCTTCCCACAGCTTCCTCCTAGTGATGAACACTGGCCGCTCAGCGCCGCCACACCGCAGCGAGAGAACTGGTCACGGCACAGGTCCGCTGAGCACACAGAGAGGCAGAGGAGTTCAAGTGACAGGCCTCGAGACGCAAACACACAGAGAGCGCACAGCAAGAGAGACGAGTGCACCCACCTCTCAGCAGCTCTTCATGTGCACACACAGTCCTCACGCAGACCTCCTTGTTGATGACGTACACCCGTCGCAAACTTAATGAAAAGCACATGTATGAGGTCACAAGTGAGGCTGCAACACTCGCCGAGGGTGCCAGTTAAAGGGGTAGTTCACACAAAGCAATGCAGCCAGTCGTTTTCATATCTGTGAACGCTTAGAGGAAACATCTGGCCATATTCTGTGCTTTTCTCCCTGTCAACAAATCTGATGCAAACGTCAAAACCAACGATGAATTGATCAACAATTATTGTCTGTGTAGCCAAAGGCCTGATTCTGATCTCCACAGCACCGTGTCAGCCTGGCTGCACCAATGATCATTCTGCGCTCAGAACCAAAGTCTATAACCTTTGAGTCAGACTGAAATCGATAAGGTGCCCAGCTGTTTCAGGAAATAGCCAAGCCTTTCTTAAAGAATAAAACTCTACATACAAGGGGTTCTCAAACGTATTACTCAAAGGTCCTCGTCTGGTTTTTATTTTAGTTCTGGGACAACTGCCGATGCTAAAATAACATTCAATCAGTTAATTAACAACACATCTCTTACATCTCACGTCTTAAGTGAGTAGTTATTTAAAAATTCTGCAGTAAAACACCTCGAAAATTGCCAGAGATAGGTCACCTGTTAAAATAATCCTATACAGAAATATTCTGCCTTTATTTTAGCATCTAATTATTAAAATTGAAAAGAGAAAATAAAAACTTTCCCCTTTAAAATAACTTTTGGGCCAATCGAGATTAGAGTTCTGAGTTTACGATGCACTTGAGCGCACCGTGAGTGTCAAACTCCAACACAGACAGCGGATTGTTTTTTCTAAACAATTCGAAAAAACAGACTTTTGAGCTCTCTGAACACACTTTCATACTTGAAAATTTTGATTTTTGGAGATGTAGTCGAAGTTTCACCAGCTGAGGGAAAGACTGAGATCAAGTCAAGGCAGGTAACTCATACTTTGTCTGGCTAACACTGGGTAACACTTTGTTATCCTCTGAAGTCCAACTTCAGAGGATAACAAAGTGTTACCCAGACTGAGGTCTGGGTAACAACTGGGTTCTTTTTAATTGTGGGTTGCTCATTTTAAAGGTCACCTACCTGTAGAAGCAGAGGCTGTTCAGGCACTGCTTGCATGGCTTGTGAACAGAGTAGAGTCTGGTGCAGGGATACTGCTCCTCTCTACAGTCTGGAAATCAAACACAAGGCAAAATAAGTTCTCCATTCAAACTAAACAACTGATTATCTGTCCTCCTTTTGTCTGAAGTTTCCTTACCGAGAGGGCCAGGCTCTGTGGGCTCCGTCTCCAAATCAGGCTCTGACATCCACATGGAAAACAGATTAACAAATGAGTTCGACTTGAATATCATGACTCAGACAGGAGGAGAGTTCAGCACATATACCTGATTTGCCTGGACGGACCACTGGGTTGAGTCGAACCTGCTGCTGGTAGGTTCCAGGAAGGGAATCAGGATTGTCTGGACTATCTGAACAAGACAGAATGGAGTCGCTTTAATAAAAGAAAAAAAAACACACAGATGTTTAAATGTGAAAGTAACATTAACATTTTATTGAAGCTTTACCTGGAAAATAATCCAGCCCATACTCATCTGTGAGGCCATAAAATGAGCGGGAGACAGAAAATGTTTCATGAGATCAGCATTGTGAAAACAATTACAGTCAGTCACACACACACACACACACACACACACACAAAGCCCTGCAACATATAAAATGAACCACCTGCATGCCAAAACCGAACAAAATGAGCAGTCTGAGAGGGTGTAATGCATGACTTCATATGCAAGATGTTTACAAATAATAACATGCAGAGTGCTCAAAGTGCTATTTACACTGTGACAACAGTTGCTATGCGGGAGGTAAATAACAAGAACGAACTCCTCGGGGCGAGGTGACACATCAGAGGACAGCGAGGAATCGGGAACAGATGTGCAGAGCTCTGATATAAACCGATGCTGAGCTGGAACGATCAGAGCCAGTATTCTCTTAACGAACTCACCCAAATAAGGAATTGGTTCCTGGTACGGGGCCTGGGCGAGCAGCAGAACTGTTGACATTTCAGAACAATAAAGTAATCACAAAGATCGAGCAACGAGCGAAACGAAAGAGGGGAAAGTTAGTAATTACTCTGAATACTGTAACTGAGTACTTTTATGATGAACTAGTACTTTTATCCTTGAATCACATTGAGTGATTCCACTTTAGATTTCACATTTTGCAGGACAATAACGACAAATTTTTAAACATTGAGGACACACAAACAGCAAGATGCAGATTAATGTGATTTATATATAGTCTCACTTTAAAGGAGAAGTTCACCCAAAAATGAAAATCTTGTTCTTAACTTCTCCTATCTAACCCCCGTGTTGATGGAAAGTCAGGTGAAGTTTCGTAGTTCGCAAACATTTCTGGAGCTTCGCAACAAAATGTTATTTACATCCTCAACGCACAGTCGAGCTTGTGCTAACACTTTTAGCCTAGCTGACATAGAGAACATTTCATCTTAGAAATGGGTGTAAATAACGTCTTTTCAAATCAATTTTGGATCTCTGTGATTCCTGAGACTTGGATAACGGCAGACAAGCTGTATGAAGATATTTTATACAATCTTTCAGTTGTTTATTTTATGTTTTAAAACAAGTCCCCATCCACTTCAGATGCTCAGAATGCTGCTATGCTGAAACGTTTTTTGGAGTTTTTGGAACTTCACCTGACTTTACATGAAGGTGAGCTGATACTTTTATTTCTTGGGTGAACTTGTCCTTTACGGTTTACAGAATTGAATGAGTTCAAAACACACCCTCACCCAGTTTGATGAACGCGTCCACCTGTAGTGTTATTTATCCATCTAGACTGTTTCGGTGTGACTTGCCGAGTTTCCTTCATAGTTGTTAGAAGCCTTGTTAGTTTCGTGGGGGAACCATTTTCTTTCTGCCGGACCACATCCGCCAACCGTATCACCGTACAGAAAGAAGCGTGCATCTACTCACCGACAGGAGGCCTAATGCTTGTGATATTAAACATGAAGGCCAGAAACTGGGTCCATGCAAGTATGCAAATGACAATGCCAATGCCCAGCCCAGCTGGCACAAACAAGCGTCCCCAGTGAGCAAGTTTAACGTGCAGCTTTACACACACAGTTGGAGGTAACAAATATCGGCCCTCAAAGAGGCTGTATAGAGCTAATCAGTCTTACCATGGCAGCAGTAGTAAACAAACAGCGTGTATGTGGAGGAATGTGTGCACAAGAGGACGAGAAAAAGAAATGGACAAGGAGAGAAGAGAGGCAGTGATGAAGTGCCTTAAATATGCTGATGCATGCGGACATGTCGAGCTAGAGGCTCGTCAGCCGTGGTTGTTCTGAGCTGAAGTGAACCAAACAGAAGAGATCAGCTTTCTCTTCTAGTTTCATGCCATGCAATTCTTGAAAGTCGTGACTAGGTTCGGTCACCATTTTCGGGTGACACATTCCAGAACGCAGCAACGCGTGAAACCAACGCTTGACGCGTCTTTGTTCGGATACTTGCGCAGGCCGCGTTCCTCGGCTGAGCAGTGATGTCAGCTATCTCAGCTGAACTGCTTATTAACCCAAAATCATCGTAAACGAGGGCAGCATCAATGGTTCCTTCGAGTTTAAATGAAGGTTTGAAAGTTAGCTAGCCTCTCGTCCATGATTAGATGCACACCTGTTTCTGCGCGGTGATCCGGTTGGCGGGTGCAGTTTGGTAGAAAGAAAACAGTTCCTGCATGAAACCGCTCTCAAAGAGGTCTGTGGATTATCTTGAGTGACTGGGTCATGATTTCTGGGAAGAGACATTACTGCCGAGTTCTTTAAATCATTTTTATTGGCGCTTTGAGCACCCCGTCCCATCTAGTTCAATTATTTTCAAGGGAAGGCAGACGTCTCTACAGCTGATATCTCCAAAACTCTGCATCTCACACCAAAACAGTCCAGATGGAGAAACAGCACTACAGGTAAGAGGACAAATATGTATTTTTGATTTTGGGGTGAACCGTCCCTTTAACTCTGATTGTTGTATATAAGTATATCTAGGGGAAAAAATAACATTCATTTTTTCAGGGGCTTCAGTGGACAGTATGGTGCAGTTACCTGGCATGCAGATGAGCAGGAGGACTCTCATGGTCGCTCTGGGAGGTAGACTGACTTGAACACTGGAGGGGAGACGAGCAGAGCATCAACAATCAAAACAGAGCAACACGAGGGGGAATAATAAAGCGCTTAGTGTCGGATATTCTTTTGCTCTCCTGAACTCCCCTCTCCTCTCTTTCGCCTCGCTCTCTGTCACCTTTCCAACCCCCCACTGCTCTCCCCTCCGTCCACTGGCCCCAAACAGCCATGGCAAGGAAAAGAGGAGGGGGGAGGAGAGGGGGAGAAAACTCTGACAGCAAGAATGTGGCCCGTCTGTCTTCCCTAAGAACAATCTCTCTGTTTTCCTACTTTTCCTCACTGCTGCTGCAGCGGAGCAGACAGTCTCGGGGCTGCATTCCAGGAAAAGAAACAGAGGACCCCTCAACCCCACCCTTCATCCCTCCCTCTTTGCCTCCCTCCCTCCCTCCCTCCCTCCCCTTCTCCGTCTGTCTCCACATCCTTCATTTCCCTTCTGTCGCCCTCACTGGTCATTTCCTCGAACCCCTCACCCCCCTCCCTCCTTTTCTTTCTTCTTTACTCCACCAAGCGAGCAGAGCCTCTCAGGATGAGTGAAAATGACATGTGGACAGAAAAACATGAACACTGACAGCATCACCACCATGTAAAACCAGACTCGAACTCTTTGTTCAGCTGTCAGTGAAACTCTTGACGTCAAAATGTCGAAGTGTTACATACAGTAAAAGCCATTACCTTAGCTTCCTGTTACACTAACTACTTTTCCATTTTGTGGAAAGTATGAACGCTCCTCCTCCGCTGCAGCGTACACACAACATGAAGCACTTCATTATTTTTTTTTTTTTACACATCCTACACTGAGATCTCTCATTTTACATTTTCATGAGGCCACACTGGACGCAAAACATGTGATCTGAACACTGTTTGCACAAGTTCTGCATGTGTATCAATAAATCTGTGTGTGTTTGTGTCCCTGCGTGTTTGCTCGCACACACACACACACACACACACATTCTTCTTGTGCATCACAGTGGCTATCGGAAACCATATGTTTTCACAGCACACATCTGGGAGCGATTAGCCCCCCTCTCCCCAATTGAGTCCTTCCCTTCCCAGCTAGAGACCCCATCCCCCCCACCCCCCACCTACACACACACACACACACACACACACACACACACACACACTCATTAGTAGGAGTTTCTGAGGTCAGCAACAGGAGGTGCACTGCTGTCATCTATTTTACGCCTTTTGTTCTCATGCAGCTCTGACAAATAAAAAAATAAGTCTTTAAAATCATCTTTCCATGTGCCCTCATCGACCCCCATCCTCTCTCTGTTTTTTTGTTTTTTTTTCTTGGCTCCCTCTCTCCATTGTAGTGCCATTACTGCAGGCTGCGCTGTGGAGTCCCTCCTCCTCCTTCTCTCCAGTGAAAACACAGGACCACATGTCAGCTCTCCACAGCCATTAACATACACGCAATGTATGCATAATTACTCTCTGAGCACACTGATAAACGCTCAGGAGGCTTTGGAGCCTTTAAAACGTGGACTGGGCTGCATGAAATCTGTGCACAATCACCTCAGATGAGTCCCCCTCCTCCCCCCTTTCCACAGCTCTGTCTGAATCAACATGTGCATGACATACAAATAAAAAAAAGTAGGTGCATTTAAACAAGAAACTAAAACATGTGAAGATAGAAAAGTTTTTTTTTTCTTCAGAGTTTCTTACCTAACTTTGCTTCAGTTTGCTCCGGCTGTCCTCAGTTCTCATGCGTCCTCTGAGTGCAGGAGGACTCGCAGCGCCACATTGTACCACCCCGCATCTGTAGTCTCCTCCCCGTCCAGTCCAACCTCCAGCCCGCAGCCCGCAGCCCCCAGCGGTCCCAGCACCGACACCCCGACACATCCGAGGATCAGAAGTATGGGTGAGCTGATCGGATATTGGTCACCACCTTTTAAAAAGGTAACCGAGTGACAGTCGAGGAAAGTAACTAAGTGAATCCTACTTATTCGGTAAAAATGTGAGTAAGGCCTACTTTTAGGAAAAATGTGTCTACTCTTCACTTCACTCCAGTTTTAGTTAAAGACATATTTACTTTTCGAGTTAAGATTTTACAAACAAAACATGTAATCGGTTGATAAAATATGATATTTTATTAAAAATTAAACTACCTACTTTATAAACTACTAAAAATGAGCTCCAACTTCACCAATGACAGCATTAAAGGTGTGACGTGTAAGAACCGGCCACCTCTCAAATTCACACCACAAACAGATATCAGCATATCACCAGTGTAACTGCTAACTGCTGCCATCTGTAGCTGCTTTTAGCATGTTAGCTCAGTTAGCCATGAAGCTAGCGGTCCAAACTGGGAGCTCGGAGTGGTATTTAAAATAAAAAAATGGGCTAGCTACTAACTTTTCTTCTAATTATTTTCCTTCTAAAGTTCTAATTTCAGTGGATATCTGCAACACAATACAACACCTGTATAATCTAAAATTCTCACATATTGCACCTTTAAATTGCCGCTTATAGGGCTGCATCAATTATAATGATCCAATTAGGCTTAAAGAATGTACAACACTGATAGGAGCCACTCTGCATGATGGGTACTTATGTAGAAATTGGCATTTTGTGTGATTTGGTACCATCCATATTCACTGTGGTAAATATCCCAGTTGTGTAATTATTTGTCAGCTGTAATGTAGGTGCTAATTACAAACAAAACTCTTCACGTCATAACAACGTCATGTGTTGAAAACGCTGTGATCCTACCCTCTCACTGAAGTTACATAGGGAAGAAACAAGTGATGGGGGCGGAGTGGCTGAGACAGAGACACCATTCACCGTTACAAGACACTGTACCATCAACATGACTTTGAATCTGAAACTTTGTGGTAAAGTTTCATGTTTCTTGAACTTAAAAACAAAGACCTTCAGCTACAAGATAGAGACAGATGTGTAGATAACAGAGTGCTACAACATTAGCTGTTAGAAATAGAAAACCTGTGTTTTCTAACCCTGAAGATTATTATTGGTAAATGATTGAACACTTCTTTTATCTAATACTCAACATGAGGTATTGTATAGATTGTACAGATGATAACAATCATCAACACTGAGCGAACAAACATGACATGTGGAGTTCCTCAAGGGTCCATTCTCACGCCTCTTCTACTCAGCATCTCATATAAAAAAATCAATAAACTAATACCTGCCTTTATGAGTCTTCAAGTGAACCCAAGAACAGCATGATCAAACTGCTCATTTGCAGCTCAGGCGCCGCAAAATACTGACATCTAGAGGACACTAACCCTAATAACAGTGGATGTGTATTAAAGAAGAAGATGTGTGATCAAGGCACCATCAGTGACAGCAAATGACAACCAATGAAAAGAGCTGACGGCATTTAAAACTATTTATTTTCCATCAAAACATAACTGCAGTTGGTATGTTGGAAGATCTGAGGGGACACATAGACTGAACGTTTGTGAAGCTGCTGCTAGGCTGAAAACAACAAGCTACAAAAATGTTTACACGCAAGAAGAACGCCTCTGTTTGTACTTAAATATGCAGCATCATGTCTCCCAAGTGCACAAACAAACACACAGAAGGGCTGGAGATAAACGCCTCTGTTATGGTACATGTAAGACTCGGACATACACACTCTCTCCTGCATTCATACTGTACATGTGCGTTTATGTAACACCAAGTCATCCAACCACCCCAACACACTCACACATACACTCATTCCATTACAGTTTGCCATTCAGTGTGGAGATGGTGGAGCTGACTGGTGTTCTGGCCCTTCAGACCTTAATAAGCATTTTATTTAATCAAGATATCATTTAATAATGGAGGGAAAAGTTGTACAAGAGAACGCCAGAGGCTTCAGACAGCGGCGGCTCTCTTCTCCTTGTACGTGGCCATCATCTTCTTGATTTCAGCTATCGCTTTTCCAGGGTTCAGTCCCTGAGAGGAGCACGAGAAAGACCAGGATGAGGAATATATGATACATATCATGAGCTGTGGACTGAATGAAGCTGTAGATGTGTGTTACCTTGGGGCAGGTTTTGGTGCAGTTCATGATAGTGTGGCAGCGATAGAGGGAGAACGGATCCTGCAGCTTGGACAGACGCTCCTCTGTGAACTCATCTCTCGAGTCAATCATCCAACGGTACGCCTAAGAGAGCACAGGATGTAATCCCACAAATCATCTGGTTATATTTTTAATGTTTAATTTAATCAGTGATCTCTTAATATTTATATCATCAGACACACACCTGCATCAGCACAGCAGGCCCAAGGTATTTGTCTCCGTTCCACCAGTAGCTGGGACAGCTCGTACTGCAGCAGGCGCACAGAATGCATTCATACAGTCCATCCTACAGGAGAAACATGAGAAAAGATATTCATCTTCTTGTGACAATAAGCCCTGGGAAACTTTTTACAAAGAAGTAAAGAGTGGCGTACCAGTTTCTGTCTGTCCTCCACAGACTGCTGGTACTGCTCCTTCCCCTCCTTTGACTCGTCCTTCCTCTTCAGGTAGGGTTCAATAGACTTGTACTGGGCGTAGAAGTTACTCATGTCCTGCAAACACGATTGTACGATCAAGGACCCAGATGGCAGATAAATATCTGAATTAGACTTCATTTAAAAAACTTTTTTCTGAACATAAAACTTGATTTTGCCGCCGACGCAGCTTCATGTCTGTGTATGACTGACTTAATGAGGTTCAAAACAGGCTGTGAACATATCTACAAAGAAGAAGTGCAAAGTTTTGTTAAATGTGGAACTGCTATCACTGTAATATTTAGTAGTATGTCACATTTTTCCACTTGTATTAAGTATGACATTAAACCTCAAGTTTATAAATCCAAAGAAAAAGAAACACCGATACTTTTGGCAACAGTAACTTAGAGGAAAACACATTTGTGCACCCATGTTTGACACAGAAAAAGAAATTGATGGTGGAGTTACGTGTTATCAGTTGGAGTCAGTGACACCTGTTGAACAGTTCAGTGCGTGGTGGATGTTTACTCACAGGTACCAGATCCTTCACCACATACATGTGTGGCAGAGGGTAGATCTTAGATGGCTTGCTAAGGTTGGTGTCAATCTTGTTGAGGCAGGCAAGTGTGTTTCCTCCATTAATGTTCATGGCACAGGATCCACAAATACCTGCATTTAAACAAAATGAATAGAAGCTTTTAATATCATTTCTGAGACGAGACGATCTTAAGGCAAAAACACAAGAAAAATGGACATGCGTTGTTTATTTTGGTAGTACAATAACATATAATTTTTTCAGGGAAAACATTTACAGAAGAGTAAAGAGTTAAGTAAAGAGTAGAGTAAACTTAAAGAAAAAGAAGAAAAATAAAGTAAATCCACAGAACCAACGTCCATAATTTTGGTATAACCCCCTAAATTAACAAGTTGGTAATTATTTTGGAAACACTCTCCAGCCTCCCTGTTATTCACCTTCTCTGCAGGAGCGGCGGAAGGTCAGAGTGGAGTCCATCTCATTTTTTATCTTGATGAGGGCGTCAAGAACCATTGGGCCACAACTATATAAAAAGCAAATACAGTCAACAATATCAAGACATGAAAGTGTTAGAGGGCTCATCTCTGATGTGTTGTTTGTTTTGAAAATCCTGTCCGGTTTTATGGTTAAAGAGCATTTTTAGGTTGAGGACTCTTTTGCTGCAGTGTCATGTTGACAGAAGTGAAATGAGAGCATCCCAAAGCTAATTAGAGGATCAGAGGAAGGACGAGGACTGGCAATATGCCAGACCGTCAGATCCACCTTAGTTTAATCTACCTGAAGGCTGTTCTCAGTTCGTTAATGATGCCCTCTGTTTACATGAACCTCTGCACTTCTTTGAATGTCACTAAGCAATAAGCCTCCACCAGTGCATGTGAGCATGATCAACTAATGGAAGTGCTTTTAAAAATGGCCATATCCTCCAGTATACACTATAAAAGATAGGCAGAGAATTGATTTGAATGTTAGTGCTTAACTTGACAAAGTCCTCTCCACTGCATCTCTTACTAAATTGTTAAAAATCTACATGCAGGCCATAAATAATCATCATTATGCCTAGATGCCATGTTTCAATGACTTTTGAATTCAACCTCCCTTTTTGTTTAATAGGTAGCCATGGAATTAATGCACTAACACACTCAAAGTGTCTTGAAATGTAAGTGTATAGAAAATACAGTATTCATTTTTGAATGTAAGTACACCTTGTTGTGCATTATCACTTCTCTTTTTATGTAGATGATGAACAAGAACAAAGGTTGACACATTACAGCACATAATGGGGCAAAGTGACGGACAGTAACACCTACGTGTTGAGGTCGATGTCATACGTCTGCATGCGGGGTTTGTCTCCTGGAGTGTCTGGGTCCCATCTGTACACCTGGAACTTCTTTATTCTGGGTTCTGCTGCTGGAGCCGCTGCTGTTTGGGCATACCGCACCGCCTGACAGCCGGGACAAGGAGAGGGAAAAACAGGATTGTTTAGGCCCTCTGCTGTTTTCATTACACAACATTAAACACTTTGACTAAAAACAGTAACATTATGTATGCACAGTTGGATGATAAACTGACATTAAGAATTGTTACATTTTTTTTCCATCTTTCTTTGCTTATTTTACTTTTTGATCAATTGTCTTGCTAAATGGGATGATTTATTATCATGAATACTATTATTATTATTATTATTATTATTATATAAATTTGTATGCACACAATTTTAAAAGTAAAGCTGCATCACCGATATTGGCTTATCACACATAATTTGGTGTTGGTGTATATTTAGGTTTTTCTTGGAATGATTTATAATCATTACATTTCCAGTGATGTTTACTGTTTCACTGCACTGCTGTGATTTTAGACGATTAAAGTTTTTATTAATCTGTAAAAAAAATCCTGCCATAGTTGGGTATATTTGTTACAAGTGGTTGATAACCACATTTGAGGGATAACATAAAAAGTTTGGATATCGGCTGATATATCGCATAATTTTTCTCTTCCTAGTATCGGCATCGGCCCTAAAAAGTGCATATTAATTGGGCTTTACTTACAAATCCCTAACAAAGTACATAGAAGTGTAGAGTATTTTTTGTTAAAGCTAGACAAATATTCTGTTTTCTTTGGAATACAAATCTCTCATGAATCATGATATTATTAACCAGTGCAGTGACATTATTAAATAAATATGAGTGTTATTACACAGGATTAGGTTATAAATTCACTCCTGTTGACTGGCTGTTTGTTTTGACTGAATTTCCACTATAAAAGGTGTCAGAATTTTTTACTTTGCTATAATTAGCCCGATGTTTACAGTGTAGTTGTACTAGTACCCTGCCACTGTGGGTGTTTATATAGAATTTGAATGTGTCCATCTGTAGCTTAAGACACACCAAGTAATATACAACAAATGCATATGTTTAAAAGTGGAAGTTGAGTCAGTCTAACCACAGTAGAAACTGAGGGCTAGCCAGTTAGTAGCTAGCTAGTAGCTGGACTACGTAACCTAGCCTTCAGTGTATAGACGGAGACCACCGCTGTCAAACAGGACAGCTCTGTGTTGTGTCGTTACTCCGAGCAGAAACTGTACCGGACAATAACAGCTAATTATAAATGTGTATGTATTACAACGACTGTCAACTTACCACCAGTCCTGCGGGGGAGCGGAAAGCCGAAACACCACAGCGGCTCAAGGACGTGAAGCTAGCAACCGACATTTTGGAGTTTCTCTGACCTCCAGGGCCTGCTATCCCAGCATCCTCCGTGGCTGCGTCACAGTTCTGGCGGGAGCGCTTGTTTGAAGAACCGATGTCTCCCGGCTATAGAAGCACACGTTAAAGAAAACCGTTAATGTTCACGGTTTGTTTGACTTGTCATATTTTCCCAATGTCTTTCGTTGTTTGTTTCCCATAGTCCTCCATGGCAATACTTTTTTGTTTATTTTAATCATTGCGCGGGCTCTTTCTCGTCTTTCTCACAGCAGAACCCGGGCGGACACACGTACATCAGACGTCCTGGCTCTAAATCGAACGATCCCAGTGCGTCCTTGTCAGTGGTGGTATGGCGTGTGGATCTGTGGACACATAACATCGTGGAGTTGGTCTCAAGTGATTTAATCCAGTATCTTTAACTTATTACAAACAGATTGTGGTGCAGTAGTGAACCCAACGAAGAGACATGGTTTTCCTGTCGTTGTCGTGTTGGATCCGAAGCCGTGGACCTGACAGATACTGGAAAGTTCAAGAAGTTCTCAAACATGCACGGGTAAGGCTACGACTATTTCCTGGACGAGATTTGGCCAGCTGATGTAACCGTATATATTTTTCATGTTGTACTCTGTGTGTTAGTTACAACTGAAATATTTAAACTATAAGATCAGTTCAACTTATTTATTTATTTTTTGCTGTTTAGAGATGACTCATGTTGCTTGATCTGGTCACTAAGATGCCTCATCACCCTAATCTATTATTAACATCAATAATGTCACTCATTTTGTTGAAGTCATCCTTGTCTCAGTCATCTTCCCTGTCGGTTCCTCCAATAGCACTTCAGAGGCAGAAAGAACCGATGCTACAGTCTGGCTGTCAAGGCGGTCAGAAGAGCTTTCGTCTACGCCACCAAAGGTCGGAGGCTCAAGCAACGTAACATGAGGACGGTAAGACAAATACAAACATCCTCCACAGCTATGAAGACAGGGCTGTGAGGCAGACTGCAGTCTGAGAGTTGTCAGTGAGGTTTAATGTGTATAATCTGAAAAATATCGTACTTCTACTGCTGTATAATCCAGAGTATCTCTCTCAGTACAGGGACATGCATGCCTCCCCTGAAGGGGTCAAGGTCTTTGGGAATGATGGGGGAATGGTATTTTATCAAAACAACTGAGATTATTTTATTTCACCAGGGTACAATACAATTTACAATACTAGTTTGCAGTGTAATGTGTAATATCACTCATCAATACCATGTGTATGTTCGTACGTATGTATGTATAACTATATTTTTCAGGATTCTCTCTCGTTTTTTGTTTTTATTATGAAATACTGGATATTTTCACCTCTTTCAGGCTAAACAGTACATTGATTTGAATGATACAAGAATGAAAAGTCACTCTTCGGTTTGACTGATCACTTCTCATGTCCACACTAAATGATTAGTGATCGCAGTTAGGCAATCACAAGTCAATGTACTACTTACTAAATGTTAATGAGTAATGTAATCAGTATCATTCATTATATTTGTTGTGCACTTATTTCCTCAGCTCTGGATCACGCGCATCGCAGCAGCATCACGAGAGCACGGCATGAAGTATCCTGCACTTATGCACAACCTCACCAAGGTCAGCTGTGTTGAACATTACAGTTCTGTATTACTCCTCTACGTTCTTTATGCTGTTGGTTGAATCTATCTTTTTGTTAACATATTTCCTGTCTTCCTCCTTACAGACTAGCGTTCAGCTAAACCGACGTGTTATCAGTGATCTGGCCATCACAGAACCTCGGTCATTCCTCTCACTTGCAAAGCTGGCACGGGCGCGACAGCAGGAGGGCCTCCGGGCAGCGCTGGGCGACGGCAAAGAGCCCGCCGGTGTCTTCTCCCGAGTTGTTTTGCTACAGTAACGGACTTAATAAAGTTGCAGATTTCCTTTTGTTATGTGGTTTAAAGAACAGTTGCCTTGGATTGTGGAGATGTTCATCAAAGTCCTTTTCATATGTTCATACACAATTAAATTAGTTGAATACTTTTGATAATTTTTGTGATATATTATTATTATTATTATTATTATTATTGATCATTATACCAGGGTTGCCTAATGCTCAATGATCCACATAAAGGACCCATTTTGACCACAGAGTCTGGTTGTGGGCCGCTCGGTGAAAAAGACTTACTGACAATGCTGGCAAAAGGCAACTCTTCAATATTTTTGCACTCACAAGGACATAATCATAATCCAAGATGGCAGCTGACATTGAACAGCATAGCAATTGTTAGTCCACTCACCTGCTTCTGCTCCATGTGCTGTTTTCAGTCCAACATTTCTATCCTGTGTTCCTGAGATTTATGGCTGCAGTTTTGCCTGCTAAAATCCTTCACAACAGCCTTCCTGATTACCTCCAGCATCGTGATTGAGAACGTGATGATGAATTTCCATAAACCTCCCTGTGAATATCATATGCAACCTTTGTTACCAATTGCCACTGCTTTCACCTTGTGAATCTGTGTGTGTCGTCATATCAAATTGTGGTCCTGGAGAGAGGCTGTGGACAGATTTTGTCAATGTGATTTCATCAGTATGTGCAAGAAGCAGTCATGAAACTTTGAAGGTCTGAAGTTTGGATCTAAATTAAGGCCAAGTGCGAAGGGGCGTCGTCTGACCCATGGGTTTTGAGTATTCATGTAACTAGATCTCATTTTGTGATGGGATCACACAGCCCCTGTCAAGATGTTGACTTTCGCCCCATGAGTATTCAGTAGTCATTACATTGAGTACTCAGTACTCTTGGGTCAGACCACACGCATCGTCGAACTCTGAGTTGGAGAGAACTTGTTAACTTATGATTTGATGCTGTTGGATTGTGGGTTATTTGGAGGTCGGGAAGAAGCGTGACCTCCAGATTTATCATGTAATGACTTTTGTCTGTGTGTAAATATATATTTTACCATTTTTTTTGTCCTCTGAATGTTAAGTTCATTAAACATTTTGATAAATATTTTGTTGCCCTGTGGTGATTCTCTTCATCAGTCACATTTGGAGCATGTGATGTTGAGAGGTAATTTATTCTAGACTTCACATCAGCTGTTATGTCCTTACAGTTGTTCTTCTTTTATATAGCGCACATTTTTCACGGCATCACAACATTAGACACCACAAGGACTAAAGGAAAATGACTATCTTAAAGGGGCAATGTGTAGTTTTGGCAAAGATATTCAAACTTGGAATTTTAATATTTACAAGAAAATACAAATAATACGAACTCACAAATATTTGCTTTTTGTATAACTGAATAAACAAGCTGCTCTCAGAGGACAATAAGGTCCTCAGAACACTGTTCGAAGCTAGAAAGGTGGCAGGGTCCGCCACATACAAACAAAGTAAAACAGTATGAAATTGTGTTGTCCTTCAAGGTCAGTTTGTTTAGTCAGGTCATTCAGTCATGAAAAAAAAGATAGTTTGTTTATTTAGTTTGCTTAGATGTCTTTCTCTTCAGATTAACATTTCTTCCCCAAAAGTGCACCTTTAATGTATCATCCAGTGGTATTGGACCGAGGTTTGAAGACCAGACAGTCCACTATTTCTAATGAATGCTCCCTGCCAGAAAAACAGAGGTCACGTCACCCTGATGTCAGTGACCTATGACTTACAAAAACTTGAAGCAGCCTGATGCAACCAACCGAAAACCATGTGAATCAAGCGTATTATGACCCTCTGCAGTTGCCGTATCGTTTTTGGGTGGGACCACATGAATGACCTTTACTGAGGACAGCTGCTGGGACAGCCAATGAAAAGAAGACGTACTCATTAGCAGCCAATCGCGGTCGCTGTTTGTCGGACTTTCTGCTGCGCATGCGCGGAAGATTACGGCGTGACACGCGTGTGGAGGAAGTGCAGTGACAGTACTGTAGCAGCTGCCGCCTCTCGCCTCACACAGAACCGGCTAAACTGTACCTTATTTATATTTTCCATCATGTCGTGGCTGTTCGGCCTGAACAGGGGGCAGCCTGAAGCGCCTCCCGGCCTCCCGGCTCAGCCTCCGCCACCTCCGCCGCCGGCCGGAGGCTCCAGCGGCGGTGGAGATAAACCCAAGGACAAATGGAGCAACTTCGATCCCACCGGGCTGGAGCGGGCTGCTCAGGCGGCCAAGGAGCTCGACAAGTCCCGTAAGTGTTCAGGAGGGCCTGTTAGCTCAGCGTCTGTGACCGCAGAGGATGTTTACACAGTTTATGACAACGTTACTAAACGCCGGAGACATGGTGCTCCAGCATCCAGCTCCTCTCTGCTCCACGCTGCGGCTCCTCTCAGTGATGCAGCAGCGAAGATAATGAGCCCCCCACTCACAGCCCGCAGCTGTACAGAGAGATTTAAACTCATCTTTGTGAATGTATCAGCTGCTTCTGAGAACAACGCCGTCCTGCTCTCACCTTCATTCAAACTAGTGGACAGAGTTCAAAGGTCATCACCTTGCAGTCTGGCTTGCTTCACCCAAATTCCTCCTGATCCACACACATGAAATGTGTCACATATTGATTTATCTTGTCTGCATGATATCTTTTCTAAAGATTTTTCACATTTGTTAAAAGGGGAGGTAGAAAGATGAAGAGAGAGCAGTGAATATCATTTGGGCTCTTAACTTCTCTGTGACAGTAAGCTGAACATCTTTATGGACAAAACAAGAAATTTGAAGATGTCACCTTGAGCTTTGGGAAACACTGAGTGACATTTTTCACCATTTTATAGACCAATTTACTAATCAATTAATCGATTGACAGATCAATTGTCAATGAAAAAAACTATCTGTTGCAGCCCTAGTCAGAATTCAGAAGCACACCATGTGACATAGTTTTCTGAAAATGTTCATGTTTTAAGCCATCACACCTCTGACTTGTCTGTTGTTGCCACTTTCCTCTCGCCTCCCTCCAGGACATGCCAAAGAAGCTCTGGATCTGGCTCGGATGCAGGAGCAGTCCACTCAGATGGAGTATCAGAGCAAAATGAAGGTACAGTGGAAACGCACACAAACCAAACACACACTAAAGGGGGGGGGGTCATGCTATCAGGGTCAAGGTGAAGTCTGAACAAATGAGTCTCGAGTGTTTTGTTGAAGATGGAGAGTGATTCTGCTGTCCTGACGTTGGTCGGGACATCAGCTGAACAACGTGTTAGTAATCATGTGATATAGATTCTTCTGGATGGTTAATGGTGCTCAAAGACATAGTAGAGTTGCACTGGAGCGTGAATAAGAGTGTTGTAGTTTTGCTGCCGTCCCACTTGACAATGGGAAAGTCAAAACATAAATGTTATGCTTTATTTACTAATGACTATTTATTTAAAGGTTGTCCTTGTTTTATATCTAGATAAAACCAGACCAGTTTGGTTGCAGTGGGAAAAAAAATGGATGCAACTAACAACTACTTTCATTATCGATTGATCTTGTGTTTATTATCACAATTAACTGATTATTATTTTTGTCTATAAAATGTCAAAAATTGTGAAAAACACTAATCACAATTTCACAGAGCCCAAAGTGACGTCGTCAGATTACCTCTTTTGTCCATCTAACAGTCCAAAACCCAAAGACTCTGGAGCTGTAACCACCAAATTTCGATTAATTGATCAAAATAGATGGCAACTAATTTCCTTCGATTCACAAATCAATCATTCGACTACCTGTTGTGGCTCTCCCCATGTGTTTCTTCTTCTCTGTCTTTTTGAGGACCTTCATGGCACATTCCTGCTGATCACGCGTTTGATTTAAATCTTCATGTGCTCGTTGCTTGAGTTTTTTGACAGTCTTTTCTGTGCTCCACTAACAGGAGTACGAAGCAGCGGTTGAGCAGCTGAAAGGCGACCAAATGCGAATCCAGGCAGAGGAGAGGAGGAAAACTCTGAATGAGGAGACCAAGCAGCATCAAGCGGTGAGAACAGAGCTGCCTTGTCCTTTTCTTTTAGGATTTTAAAGGAAAAATCAAGTAAATTGTTGGAGTGAAAGGGAGCAATTTGAGCTGTACAGTTACAGTTAGTTGATTTCTGTCTGATCACAGAGGGCTCAGTATCAAGACAAGCTGGCCAGACAGCGATATGAGGACCAACTACGACAACAGGTAAGCTCATCTCCTACATTTGTATTATATAAGGCTTTATTATGAGACGCTGTACTAAAATTCTGTTTTTTTTTTGGTTTTTTTTACAACAGCAAGCCCTGAATGAGGAGAACCTCCGCAAACAGGAGGAGTCTGTGCAGAAACAGGAGGCCATGAGGAAAGGTCGGCACTCTGCTATTAATGACACGATCTTGTGAAAGCTTTTTACAATAATGAGCGGTGGTTCATGTACCTGTTGTGTGATGGGTTTTTTACAGCAACGATAGAGCACGAGATGGAGCTGAGGCACAAGAATGAGCTTCTGCGTATAGAGGCCGAGTCCAAAGCACGAGCCCGCGTGGAGAGAGAGAACGCCGACATCATCCGCGAGCAGATCCGTCTGAAGGCTGCAGAACACAGACAGACCGTCCTAGAGTCCATAAAGTAAGATTTAACATTGTCATTACTATAATTTCTTGGTGTATTGAATCACGTATTTTAAACTGAAGATGTTGAAGTATTTAAAACAAATGTAGTCTCCAACATGCCCTCATATAACAGGAATGGTCAGATTTATGTGTTAAGTTCTGGTTAATCAATTGTTTGAATCTCGTAAACGCCCTGAGGCTTGCTTCACAGTGAACTGGTATTTGCTTTTAGGACTGCAGGTGCTGTGTTTGGAGAAGGATTCAGGGCCTTTGTGTCAGACTGGGACAAAGTCACAGCCACGGTGAGACATCTATTCACATCCACAGTCAGTTCAGTGAATGATTACACTGATTAGAAATAAGCAATAAGAACTGAATTTGCCACCAAGTTTTAAATAACTTCTTGGAAATACCATCTGTTCTGCATGATAAAGGTTATTTAGATGTAAAAGTACCAACAAATGTATTTACAGATATACAGATGCTGGTTTACTCATAAAAGTATTTTCATATAATGGCTGGTACTACACATCACACATCTTTGGAGACCTCACCATAACCTTTATGTACAAAACAAGTTGTTTTACGACTCGCGGCCGTTCAAACTCACAACCACCTACTACTGCACACTGAGCAGAGGCAGCAAGAAGGACTCTTGGGTTTTGTTCACAAAAGCTGCATGTGAACACTGCAGGTCATGGATGATCACGTACATATATCGTGACAGCACTACATGTGTTTACATTTTCTATATAACACAACTGATGACATCTAGTAGACAAAGTAAACCACAATGTCCACGTAAATGTTGTTGGACTAATATTTTTGAAGTGAGTGTTTTTCCTTATTCTTGCTGTGAACTGTGTCTGAATATTGTATAATGTTGATGCTTCACCAGGTGGCAGGTCTGACCCTTTTAGCTGTGGGAGTTTACTCGGCCCGAAATGCCACCGGGGTGGCAGGACGTTACATCGAGGCCAGGCTCGGAAAGCCGTCACTGGTGCGGGAAACATCGCGATTCACTGTAGGAGAGGCAATCAAGCATCCAGTCAAGGTAGCTAATTAGCAACTGATCAATTGCTCATGTTGTTAGCTGCAGATTATCGTATGCTAACTGTTCTTTTTCTGTCACGTTTATCTATTTAGACGGCCAAACGGTTGAAGAGCAAACCTCAGGATGCTCTCGAGGGAGTTGTGCTCAGTGTAAGTGTCTATTAAAGTCTTTAAAAATGCATGTTGTCACATCTTTTGTCAAGTTTTGTAACCACTTGATTTAAATGCATTTTTGCATCTTGCAGCCCTCCCTGGAAGAGCGTGTGCGTGACATCGCCATAGCAACAAGGAACACTAGGCAGAACAACGGCCTGTACAGGAACATCCTCATGTACGGGCCTCCAGGCACGGGCAAAACTCTCTTCGCCAAGGTACACCTGACGACTGATGTAAACGTTTACATACATGGGAAGTGATTCTTTTGTCTCACTGAGGTCTCTCTTTTTGTGTCGAGTAGAAGCTGGCAGTGCATTCTGGGATGGACTATGCAATTATGACTGGTGGTGACGTAGCCCCTATGGGCCGTGATGGTGTGACAGCCATGCACAAAGTGTTTGACTGGGCTACCACAAGTCGACGCGGGTAAGCTAAATCATATTATATGAGGCAAATATACAAACAGCAATACTTTCAGCTCCAGCAGTAATATCAACAGATGAAGGTTATCGTGTGTTTTTATCCTCTTACAGACTTCTGCTGTTTGTTGATGAAGCTGATGCATTCCTTCGTAAGAGATCCACTGTAAGTCTGCGTGTTTCATTTCCCAGAAACCTGTTTTTCGTTCACTTTCAGTTTTCTTCCAGCTACATAAATCGGAATCTTTGTCTTGTTTTGTTTGCAGGAGAAGATCAGTGAAGACCTCAGAGCCACTTTGAATGCATTCTTGTATCGCACTGGAGAGCAGAGCAACAAGTAAACATTCGCTTATGTTCTGTGCAAAATGTAAACCTTAACTGTGTTGTACTCTTAACTTCATTTTGCATCATCTGTTCCAACGTGGCAACCTACCAGCATGTCTCTAAGATGCTTTATTTCTGTTTTTTTTTCTTGCAGGTTTATGCTGGTGTTGGCCAGTAACCAACCGGAGCAGTTTGACTGGGCTATAAACGACCGTATAGATGAAATAGTTAATTTTGCTCTGCCGGGTCCTGAGGAGAGGGAGAGGCTGGTGCGGTTGTACTTCGACAAATATGTGCTGGAGCCCGCCACTGGAGGGAGGCAGTGAGTACAATCCCTTCACGACAACACAGCTGTTCAAATAGGGCAGGGACCCCAGCCACTGCACATCAGGGATGCATACTGAAATAAGTAATCAGGCTCAGTCCTCCGTGTCTGCATACTCACACGTAGATATGTTAATTTAGAGTGATTTAGAGGAGTTGTATAATATCCAATAGAGTGATTCTTGGCTGAAGGACTGTGCCAGGATGAGGATTAGATTCAGGAGAGACGCCAAGAGAACACCTCGAGTGTGGCCGGCCATGCTGAGGCACTAATTACAAGGAGAAAGAGATCAGATGTGTGATGGAGGTGCAAGGTGGGGTGGTCCACACACAGGGCAGGAGGCAATGAACTGAGCTACAAAAACACAACAAAGTCAGAAAGAAACTGCATCACGTCGATCAAAACAAAGGAAGAATCTTTGCTTTTGCCTTCCTCTTATCGATGTGTGTGTCTTTTTGCAGGAGGATGAAGCTTGCACAGTTCGACTACGGTAAGAAATGCTCTGAGATAGCGAAGCGTACAGAGGGCATGTCTGGAAGAGAGATCTCTAAGCTGGGTGTGGCCTGGCAGGTACGTATCCTGTAGATATAAATCTTAATGTCGTAATCCTTTACTTCATTTTCTTAAGGTAAATAATTTTTTCATGTTCTGTAGGCGGCAGCATATTCCTCTGAAGATGGCGTCCTGACAGAGGCTATGATTGACGCCCGAGTTGACGATGCTGTCAAGCAACACCTTCAGAAGATGAACTGGCTGCACGCAGAGGAGGAGGCTCAGACCCTTACACCTCCCCCAGCTGGGGCAACAGCCAGTGGAGGAAAAATGGGTTTCAATCTGCCACTAAGTGATGCGCCTCAGGCTGAGGATGTGATCGCTCCCGTCCTTGAGAAACAAGAGGGTGAAAGTATAGCACCTCCTTCAGACGTCGACCAATCAGCAGAAGGCAAAAGTGCCACTCCAGCTGGACAGGACTGTGAAGATGCTGTCAAAGCAGAAGCTGCGACAACAGTGGAGAGTTTAGCTGAGCCTGCTGCCTCTACTGACAGTGAGGGCAAGGTGGAAAAAGAAGGCAAAACTGGGTCATCTCCTCCAAAAGACGGAACTCCAGTTTGAGTTGTAGATTTGTTCAGTGGGGCCGCCTGGATTATAAAGATTAGCATCCTGCCCCTTTAACTAGTCTGTCAGTTTATGTCTTAAAGTCTGTTGGACTGTCTACGACAGAAGATGAAATCAGTGGTGGGGCAAGATGATCGATTAACAATTCAAAACACAAATGACGCCTGAGACAGTTTCATTCTAATATATTAAGTATAGATCGTACAAGTCAACATGGAAACCAGACTGTGTGTCTGTAATAACAGTATATAAGTGTTGTGCACAGTGGAGTGTCTGTTGGAATGATTAAATGGATCCGTTTTTTTTATAAACAGTAAAAGTTCTGGTGTTTCTTTCAGATGATAATACACACCCTCTAGCTTGGATTAGAAACTTGAATAATTTAGAGTTAAAATTTCTTTCCAAAAGCTACACTACACAAAACCCTGACCAAACGCTGATGTCCTATTTAAAGTGGTCAGACCTGAAAGACAGGGCATAGGATTGAACAAGGAAGAAGAACCATCCAATGGGAATCCACTTGGGATTCAATAGTTCACAGTATGGGCTTCAGGAAGCTTCTGTGAGGTCAAGGGCATGAAGCTGTCCTTGGTTTTGGATAGTTCTCATGAAATAACTATCAGACATGATAGGATGTCTTCAAATTACCATCAGTTTGGTTTCTTACAAATGCATAGTTTTTATTATACAAGGTATTGGGTTGGGTTAAATTAAAAGAGGGTATACACACCTAGAATACTCCGTCTTCAGTAGAAACTAACTGTAACTTACCCTACTTCATTGGTCTCTAAGTACATTTCTTATTCTTACTGCAATGTATAATGAAAGTCAGTGCATATATATTTATAGATTTGTTTATAATTTGGGAAATATAGAAATAAACAGAATATAAATAAAGATAATTAGAACAAATACTGAAATCTAAAGTACATTTCTGACCGGTTTCACAGTTGTCTTTTAATTCCATTTATAGTTAAATATTCATATTTTGCTCATTTACATTTTAAGTCACACATTAGGTACAAAAATGATACATACAGTGCATCAGCAAGAGGATAGAAATGTATATGAAAACACAGTTTTGCATTGGTTGAATGTCAAGTAGGTCCTTGTGAACCGGTGGTCTCCTGTCACACAGGCACATGCTGATGTCGTATAAATGTCATCCATTGTCTCAAACACAGTACTTTAATACTTCGCTGATGTAGTGCCTGTACGGCATGCTGTAGCAAAGCTTTTTGGGTGTCTGGTCTGGAATAATTAAGTAGGTGATGGGCGTTTTACAGTGGCCTTGCAGTCCAACAACCATCAACACAGGAGCTTCACGTGCCACAATGGTCTCATCAACGCGATCTCCAACATGCACAAGGGGTCATCCTGAACACGCTTGACAGATCTTCATTTTTTTGTTGTTGGAGCATCTGAAATTGATCAGTTAAATCCATGCTTGGGATCCACAGTCTGCAAACTGCTGCTTAAGGTAAAGCAGTAGATCAAGTAGAAAAAACCTCAGCAAGGTACCAGCACATTGTTGCTCTCGAATACTTGCAGGCTTAACGTGCGTGTACATTTGGTCCTTGATCATATATCAAGTCCTTTTGAGAGGGAGTGAAGGTGCGGTGCTGCTTGATGAGTCAAACCTGAAAATCTGAAAAGTTTGGCAAAACATGAGAAATTAGGATGTAAATTACACAAAGTTTTACACATAATGATGCCAGTCTTGAAATATTAAAGAAAATACAGTGTTGGATAATTTAATTAGAACTAGAAATGATGCAGACTGAAGCTCAATTACATATTTTTAGTAAATATTTCAAAACAGTTGTTGGGCTGCAATCTTAAATTGTGCTATACCAACGCAAAACTATAAATGTTACACATAATCAATCTTTTTAAAAGAAGAAGGTGTGTCATTGAACCAACCAGAGTACAAGTCAAGCTCCTCCTGTAGTTCCTTTGTTAGCATATTTTTGTGTTTTAACTCCTTAATCAGGGATTTCACAGTCTTCTTAAGTCTTCTTTCCCGATCTTTGGCATTTCTTAAGTCCCGCTGCAACTCTTCTATTCTCTTCTGAGCCTCACTTAACTTTTTCTTAACTTGAACTGGGTCAAGGGCATACTGATGATCCTGCTCAAGGGCATACTGATGATTCTGAAAAATATTAATTTTAACGTAAAATGATTCTCCTCACTTCATAAATTACACTTTAAAATATTCCCAGCATCCTGCAAAGGCATTTTAAACAACAACTATTTCACTCACTGAGGTTGACTCCTCATGTTTCACTGACACCTTAACAGGAACTTCTGGAATTTGTGTAACAGCTTTTTGTGAGGTTCTGGTTGTCCTGGGTTTAGTAGGCACCTGGAAATAAAGTCAAAATGTACACTTTGTAACAGCTTAGCCCTCTTTAGACTAAAATAATATATGAAAACCTGGTATTACTTATGAAGAAACAGTTTGCCAATGACACTAACTTTGCAATGACGGTCAGAAAATCCAAAAACTGACGGGATCACTCCTTCTCTTAAACGAGTTGTCTGTCCGGTCATGTCAAAGTCATCTGACTTGAAATGACAGCTGCAGATGACTGAGCGGTCATTTGGCTTAAAGTCCCTTCTCCTCAGTGCTGCTGTCCATGCCCGTCTTTTGACTTTATCTTTTGGGAACCTGTACACAGAACAAGTCCATCTGAAAAACACTATGCAACTTTGCATACTATGTAGCTACAATTCAGGAACATAAGTTGTCTCAGTGTCAGGTAACCTCAGTATCTTACTTATATATACCTACTTAAATGAAAATGTTCTTTTTTTCACAAGACGTAAGTTAGCTTACCTTAGCATCAGGGCAAATACTTAAAAATATACATGATGATACCTCACTACCTGCTGATGTTCATTCGAGTGAAGTTTCCATATTAAAATATTACCCAATCTATTATTATTTATTTATATACTATAATTTACCCATCTACATAAATAATCTTCTCTTTCTTCATTGTAAAGTTTCAGTCATAGTATAATTTTGTTTATAATTTGACAAATGTGAATAAGTGTAAAAAACATTTCTGGCAGGCTCCATAATTCTGTTTTCAATTATCTTATGTGTCATATAAATATAAACACAGTGCATCAGCAGGGTTGTTCAGATACAGTTCCATTTGTTTAACAAACACCAGTTTAATAAATAGTAAGCAACATGTTACAGTTGTAAACAAACAGGTTCAAAGTAAGTAATTTAGGACTACTTAACACAATAACACAGACAGCGCCATAGCTAATCGCTAAATATCACGAACAGCATCCAACTGATTTAGAAACTTCAAAAATGCTGTTTTTTAAATGTTTTTTTCAGTCTAGTATCAGGGGCCTTCACATGATGTTATCAAATATAATAAGGAAAACTTGTACGAAATTCAACAAGTTCGTAACAGTAAAATGACTTCGCACCTGTGAAAGGTTATTCGCTGTTCCTTGGTTTTGGCATTTCTCCGATTAGAACATCCTACAGCAGCGCAAAAACATGGCATTTTCTACTATCTCTGCTATTTGAACGGGTCACAACCCCGCCACACAATGGCGGCGGCACTGACGCATCTGACGGGCCGGATGCTACATCTACTGTATGATTTCACTCCATAACGACCTATCTAATCCAGCACATTCGTAACAGCAAAATATTTTAGAAAATAACTTCTCGCCTGTGAAATGTTATTCCCTCGTCCCTTGTTTTGGCACTTCTTTCATTGGAACATCCAACAGCAGCACAGAAGTCTGGCATGTTCTCCGTTTTAAACTAGCCAGAACCACGCTGCAATATGGCGGCGACGTCAGAGACGCGTCTCACAAACCGGATGTGATCACTACCATTTCCGGAACTTTTATTTTTATTTTGATTGGGTGATTTCACTTCATTCAAAACACGGAGTTGACATATTCCAAACAGTTTTTCTTTTTAAAGTTGCAGTAAATATACTTTACAGTATAAAATAATATTGAATTGAACAACAGATAACAAAATGAAGGGAAAGCTAAGAATAACATGAACAAAACTTTGGGGTCTGTTAGACAACATGTAGCCTACATGTGGAATGTCAAAATAATCTGATTTTTAGGTTTAAGTTTTCAAAAGTATTCACACACGTTTTAAAATAATCTTGTCTTATCTTATCTTTAACAATATAAAAGGAACAAATCACTTCATAGATATATATTTGCTTGTATATAAGTCAAGTTAATTGTGCAAGTTTAGTCTGCCAAAAAAGCGGGATTGTTAGAAATTAGTAATATATGATCTTTTTGTCCGTAGGATATCTTTTTAAAAAAAATGTTTTTGTAAGTTTCCTCTGTAAATCAAACCAAAACTAAGTAGCAAGAAAACAATCTTCCATCATATGAAGTGCATCTTTTGTTTACAGCTGGGAAGAAACTACAGATGTCATCTTAAGCAGGTGAGTACCTCTGCACAAGGGTCCTGAAGCAGGCTGTTTGAACATTTTAAAGACTAGATCTGTACATTTCTCCGCATTAGATATATAGACAGACAGACAGACAGACAGATAGACAAATGAAAATGCTCAACTAAAGTAACTCCAACTTGTACTTAAGAATAGTACTTAGGTTAAATTGTACCTTTGGTTTATTCCATCAGTGGCTGAGCAAAATTTTGAGTTTAATTTTTTTTAAATATCTGTCCCAAATATTGTTTTTCAGTCTTCATTTCTATTCATCTGCATCTGCCATGAAAAATCTATATTGGTCAACACCTACTAAATAAACCATCAAATCATAAGGTATCAAAGGACAACACAATTGTATTCATATTACTTTGTTTATATTTGCAGGACCCTGATAAGTAGCCACCTTCTTAGGTTCATAAACTCTTCTGGGACCTCGTTCCCCTTTGAGGACATGTTTATTGTATTGTATTTTTACCATAATAATATTGTAAATTTTCCTTTCCTTTCCAGAACTACATAGTGCACCTTTTAAATTAGCACACTTTGCCTTTGCTTGTCCAAAAAGATATATAGCATCTAAATGAAACGTGAAAAAAGACAGGTACTTTTGACATTTATATCTAGTTTAAGTACCTAGTTTGTAACCCTAACCCCATTAATAACTGACTGCTAATAGTTAAATGTAATAATTACTACTTGCAGTCTTGCATGAATTCTCCAATGAAACCACCACAAATTAAATAACATGAAGCAAATAAAGATTCATGACATGTTTCTTAGAGATGTTTTTCTTTAGTGGACTCATATGTACATACAGAAAAATCAGGCACTCTGAGCTGAGCTCGCAGTTTGCAAATAATTACAACGCTTCAATTCTTGTACATTTACAAAAGAAAAAAATACTATGCCCTGAAAAATAGCATATCCAAGTTTAAATATGAATCAACACATACTGGAAACAGATTGGAGGAGATCCTCAGAGAGCTCTGGGTTTGGTTATTCATTACTATCCCACCCACTTCAACTTAATCCTAATCTACAACACATTGTCGAACAAAAACACGCATTCAAATCAATTAATGTTCCTCCGCACTTACACTGTCCCGGATCAGGAATAAAAATCTGACAAATATGCTTAAATGAATCACAATTATATATAATCGGGAGGGGGGAAAGAAAATCTGCATCCATATGATGTATTGAACAAAATCAGAGGGACTTGTAAGGAGTCGTCCAGTCATGGGTGTAGGTGTTATGGTTCTCCCTGAGGAGACATGGTTGAGTGTTTTCACTGGTCTGGGATGCAGGGAGGACCTTGGCCTGACCTTGATCTGGAGAAATAAAGGCAGAGCGAGAGCAGCGAGCTACCTCTGCGTAGAGGAGAACCCATCATCACCATTATGTCCAGCAGCAGCCATTTTGGTAGGTCCTGACCCAAAGCTGTGTGCGTGTATGTGTGACTGTGTAGGCACACAGTGTGTATGTACTGTGTTGTACATAACCTATTATTTGATTGCTTGTGATCTGGGTCTGCATTTATTGCAAATTTTCAATTGTGTATCAGTAGAAACAGACAGTGTGGAGAAAAGGCCTGTTGCTCTTCTCCTCGAACTCTTGTAGGAGCTCATCGATTTCATTCTCCATGTCGTCAGTGTGCTGGATCTGCAGGGGTGGAGGACGAAGCAAGTTAAACACAGCCCCTGCACACACTGCTCATTTAGACCAACTGAACTAAAACCAATCTCTGCACAACAAATCTAGCACACTTTAAAGCATGAGATTTACATTGGGTGACCAGCCTCTTTTCATTTGGTGGCAGATTGTGTTCACTTGAAGACACGCATTCATATTAAATACTTTGTTTTACCGCATCATGTATTATAATAATTACAATTTCATTATTAACCCAAAATGTAATTAACTCCTTTAAAAAAAATGTTTTAAAAATTCTGAAGAAC
The DNA here is from genome assembly GCA_039737535.1 of Lagodon rhomboides. Classification (NCBI taxonomy): domain Eukaryota; kingdom Metazoa; phylum Chordata; class Actinopteri; order Spariformes; family Sparidae; genus Lagodon; species Lagodon rhomboides. Next base: position 19,350,312 of record CM077785.1, on the reverse strand, counting down.
CTTGGTAGGAGACACTCACACATTGACACAGCTCACAGATGAGGAAGGCGCCCAGCGTGGCTTCCTCATGGTTATCCTGAATATCTACATTGATGACGTGCACAGGCTGTAGAGTTTCCTGCTCTCTTGAATTCAAGTCTGGGGGGCAACAACAGATAAGACAATCAGAAGCAGTAAAAACTTGGGTCTGCGACCAAATCATGACAGGGCAAAAAAGTTGTGTGGGCTCAAAAATTACAATCAAAGTGTTCTGACAAGGGGCTCTGAATGACTAACTATTGTCCTTAAGTGATATGACATGTCTTCTTAGAAGCCTCACCCTCCAGCACTTGGTCATAGACTCTCTCCTCACAGGTGATGACCAGGTCAAACTTATCCTTGCAGCTCTGGAAGCGCTCAGGCTTTGATTTGATGCGCTTGTTGCGGTCCAGCATGTGCAGGATGCCATTCTGTGTGTATCTGAAGAGTGGGGAGGTCAAGGAACACAGCAGGAGCAAGGGAAACATTTCAAGATAATACAACACTCTCATCAGAGACGGGTTAACAGGACACCAAAAAATGCCTGCCAACAACCAATAAGCCTGTGGGAAACTAAGATATTCATTTGTATTAATGAGACTATATCTGCATTGTGGGGTACACACTTGAATGGAGTCAGTGTTTGTATTAGACAAACTGCAGCGCCATCTAGTGGTGTCTAAAAAGTATGCAACTCATTATTTGTTGGAGAGAGAAAAAAAGGCCATTTCAGAGCAACATCAATCATTTGTAATTTAACTTTGACAGTATATTTCTGTAATTAATTGATTCAACAAAATTTTAATATTAACGTTATCAACAAGCCGTACCAGAAGGCCAATGTTGGCTGTCCTTCAAACAGATGTTAGTATTCCACCCAGTGCTCCATTTTTAAAAAACAGAGACAAAGTCCATGTTCCTCTAATACTACATGGCCATCCTGCAAGTTACCACTGGGTACACAGCATAAATAAAAAAAGACACCACTACTGTGAATTGTCTCCAACAGTGGACTATATTTTGCAAAGTCTCAAAATAACAGCAGATAGTTGAGTAGGTACATCTTCTACTCTGAATACACTGGTGTGTACGGGAAAACTGGATTACAATTCGTAGCACAGCACCTTTGACATGCATAAAACAAATCTGACTTCTCAACTATCGTGTTGGCAAAATGTCAAAAGTTCACCTGAGCTTTTTTTGTGTTTGCCATCTGGGGAATTCTCAAGCAGGTTTTACATTCAGTAATATCCTTTGCAATAGCAAGTAAAAATTTGGTGAAGTACATCTTTCCTAAAGCCTAGAATTTAAATTAAGAGGTCTGTTTAATTGGAATAACTATATATAACCATAATTAAGAGAAATCCAAAGACTTGGAGGCTGGGGAGGATGATTTCACATTAGATAGTGAAGACATTTGATTATGTGTGAATTATTTCAACTATATGAATAAAAACCAAAAAGTACCACCCTTGAGTACTTATTGACAGGATCAATAACGGCAACAATTTTGATTAAATCAAAGTGTCTAAAACAGTTCTGTACCAAGACAATGTGGTGGAAATCACTCACTACTGCAGCTTTACTTCTAGGCTCCAGATATCACAGGCTTTCTTAAGTCCCAAGGTTTTGAGCGTCATAGTTAGGTGGCATGCACATTTACACCCTCACCAACAAGGAATAACAAGCAGTTTTAATGTCTTATTTTACATTCTTTGGGGGAACTTAAGTCAATACCTTAATCTGAATACAATGTGTCTAAGATAGACATTTCTTTAAAAAGAATTAACTATTCTACCGTGAATTAAAGTACACTTTAACCATGTTGATTGTCTTTTGTTAAATATCTACTTGTGAACACTGTATTTTGTAGCTAAGGGTCCTACTGTGTCCGTTTTTTGTTTGTATTTCCCCCCCTTAACATGTTTTAACAGTATTTATCACTGATGCACCAGCAATTCAATTAAGAATTACTGAAAATATTGAAAACCAGTAAGAAAAACAACTTTCTGATGGTACTCAAACTGCATGACTAAGTCAAAATGTGTCAGTCTAAATATAAAAATTAAAAATTGTCTATATACTTCAAATGTTGCTGTAGCTTTTCGACCTCTTTGGATTTTTCCCTTCTCCATGCACCTTGGAAGTGGGTGAAGTTTTTCCAGGAATCACTACTCCGTTTCTATGGTACTCAAATTGCAGACTTGAGACACCAAGAAAGATATTGTAAAAAAGAAGGAAACTACACTAGTGAGGAACAACAGTGGTAAGTGAACGCGTATGACGCTCACAAATAGACATTAAAGAGTATAAGATGGGGGTTTTAGAAATGAGGAGAGATTTAAATCTGATGGGCTCAGCAAAAACGTCTTTATGATCTTCACCAAATTGTACTTACTGCATCATGGCTGTTGTACTGCAAGGTGTTTCTCCACCGTCTTTTGACAAAACATATACAGTGTCACATATTCAAAAAAATCGCTGCATGTCATTTACCCATCGGTGCAGTCCCATCTGCTGTGCCATTCAAACACCATCACCTGCATGAACTCCCACAAAGATCGATATCTAAACAGGATACATGGACATGGGCCATGTATACTTATCTGGTTCCAGTGTACTGTATGTGTGTTTGTGTGTAGATAAAGTGAGTGAGAAGGGGATACAGTTCCTTGTCCTTGCGGACCAAGTCGTTGTACATCTGAACATATGTCGTTTTGAAGTCATACACATTTGGCTTATCCGGGGCAGGACCGGGTAGCTTCACGTGAGACCCCGTCCCAAATGAACGCACATCAAATCCACGTTTGCTGCAAAGATGAAAAAGGACAAGACAGTAAATTACATAACATTTCTGGCGACAACAGCAGAAACAAGAAAGTAAAACACAAGCACAATGCAGCAATCAGCGTCTTTCCATGCTTCAAGAGCAAGGTATCCAAAGAGGTCTGCGTTTCCTTACACTAAATGTTTCATGTGGTCCTGTTTTACATGTCAAATGCTGAATTAAGGCACCACTGCACGCTTAGAGCCTAAGCCCATTTCCTGCTTATCTCCTGAGCTGCGTCAGCGTCTGTCTGACACATATTTTAGCTGGACTTTTTGCAATACAATTCTAAATAATTTTTTTTATATATCAGCTGATCACAGGATGACTTTGTCCCTTACAGGCTATGTTGATCTGTAACTCATTCAGTCCTAGACAGAGGTGCACTGCTTTCCAATGGGAAAAGTACAGCAACTAATGAGACCAAGTGTGAAATGTCTGAACAATCCCAAACACCTATGGTTTAAAAACTAATAAACCTATCTTTTGGGTTGCGTGATTGTGAGGCTGATCAAAGCTGCTAAATTCCCCAGTATCGCCTGGCTGCAGTTGCTCCCTTCCGGAATATTCCCTACAGGGGGGCGCTCTTGTCAACATGTGAGGGGAAAAACGACCTAATAACTTAGGCCAGTATATTTTTCAAAAACCTTAACCTGTTTGAAAGCAAATAAATCTGTGCGGCTGTTTGCGGAGGGCAAACGGAAACCTGAAACGTCGTCAGAAACCAGCTTTTAAAGTACGCCACCGCCCCTGAGGAAGAGCGAGTCCATTGTTAACTGCGCTCAGGCCCGACGGGCTGTCAGTCAATGTGTCGGCATGGTCCGATACCGGCTCAGAAAACGGCTCGATGCCGCACATATTTCGGTCACTTCATGGACGTGTCCCTTTTCTTCGGTTCCCGACGGCCCATCTTTACCTGAGGATATTGTGCGCTTCCATACTGCGGTTCTGGTTGCTCGAGCACACAACCGCTACACGCAGCGGGTGGCTCGGCATTGCGACTCTCCGGCTGAACCTAACCTAAACACGCTGTCAGAAACTAATAGAGGTAGTTAGTTTGATCCCTGTGAGGAACAATGAACAAGAAAAACCCCTAAGTAGAGCTAAATAACAAAACGTTTCGAGAACAAATACTGTGCGACTGGCTCGTCGTCTGTTGAAGCAGGAAGTTAAAATGGCGGCGCTGCTACAGTTGAATACGGCTTTAACTACTGATGTAAGTTGTGGGCGGGGCTTCCTACGTCTCATGCTGAAAAATGTAGCGACGTAGACGTGACGTCAATAAACAAACGTGAAAAATATGATTTTCCTTGAAAGCTATATGTTATTACAGTAACAGTGGGCATCAAAACATTTTTTTCATTTTTCAAAACATTTTTTAAAAAAATAAAACTTAGTGATTAAAATCACTAGATTAGTGATTAAAATCTGTTAACACAAGCACATACTGAAACCACTGCTATTTAAACCTGAGGGGAAAGGCAAAATACTCTTCTATACAAGTAGACACTGTGTTTACATTGTTGTAAACATAAGCAGGCAGTGTTTATTTATATGCCATGTTTGATTATGTAGGCCTACTTTTCTCTTTAATTAACTACTTTGTTTCTATTTAATGTGCCCAATGTGCAGAAATGGTCATTTCTGATAATATTACAAAATCAGTATATGTAGGCAAGTAATTTGACTTTTTCAATTTTAAGTTGAATGTACTATGATGGAGGATATATCCCATATCCACTCCTGATCTGATCATATTTTAGGATACATTTGTATCCAGTGTAACCATCTAGACAGCAGTGCTTAAATGTAACATAGTACATATTGTACATATTGTTAGGTACTGCACTTGTATGGAAATGTGAGGTACTAATACTTTACTGTACATCTTCTTCTCCAGCTTTGTACTTCCACTCCACTACATGTTGGAGGCAAATATTGTACTCCACTAAACTTATTTAACTTACTTTGCAGATTGCATGCTGGCTCAGAGCCTTTTTAAATGAATTATTTTTATTGTCAATCAGATACAAAAAACACTGATTCTGATAATGAGAAAAATGCTGTATATGAGATCAGATATTCTGCAAGGGTGATAATCGGTCAACCCATAGTATAGGCTACAGTATACACTGTGCATACACTTGTACTTTTAATAGCTAATGCTCCTGTTGGTAAGATAGTTGATTTTTAGTTTCTTTCATTCACTTTCAGATGGTCGCCAACCCGACCTGCAAGCCCAAAGCATCACTATTTTGACAAGTTGGAAAACACAAAGCATCAGTATTACTATCTTACTTAAAGTACATTTATTTCCTCCCAAATTACTTTTGTACATTTAATATCAGACACTTGAAGATTTTTACTCAAGTACTATTGGAGTAGTTGACTTTCACTTTTGTCAGAGTCATATTTTAACATGATATCTTTACTTTAACTGTAGTATGTCTTTTGGCTACTTTTTACAACACTGCCAGAAAGACATAAACAAAACAAGCTAAATAATGTGACCAAGCCCCATTTTCTTCATCAGACACCTTGCAAGGGTGTTTATACAGATATTTTGAGCTCATGTCTGTTGTTGATAAATTGTCCTTGGATGTGAAAACCAACACAAACACTCTCACACCAGCAGAATAATAGAGACAGCTGTAAAGTATTACAAATGACCTCATGGTACTTTATTCACTCACAGCAGGACATAAGGGATTTCTAACTCAAGGTGTTTGGCACAGTATTTGGAGATTGTACACCACATTGGATTGCCTCTCACAAAGTGGTACAAACACATACTGTATGCAGACTTTAAAGCAAAACAAGATGTGTGGAATGATTCAGTTAAGTGGGAAAAAAAATCATTAAGTTTTATTTTCCTGTGTCCCTCGCAAAAGCAGGACAACCCTGGACACTTTCACAGGCTGTGCATTTAGCAAAAAAACATCTGTTTCTGATGTACTCAAAGCCATTTTGTTAACTGTATTGCTGTATAAATGCTGCCAGCACACAGGCTGACAGACTCAATCAAAGTCAGCCTTGAACAAAAACAAAACACAGTAAACTACTGTATTAGTAAATGTAGGTCATCAGTACTTTTGGTTCAGTGCATCCTCGCAGAGGTTGACAAGGCATGTTGTTTGCAGAGCCACAGTAGACTGTACTTCGAACCAGTCAAAACGGGATGTCTGATTGAGAAGTCGTGATTGTTGACAATGAATGACTGTGATTGTGAAATTAGACATGGTCTTCATGGATAGTAGATGTAGGCCATCTTCTTCATGTCGCAGTGCATCCTGGACTCTTGGGGACAGTGCAGCATCAGTGGCGCGAGTGAGTGCGGTAGGAGTATGTGTGCTGTGACGTGGGGCTCATGATGTTTTCTGTGATGTATGCCACCAGCAAGCAGATGATGACCAGCATCACGCAAATAGCTCCCCCCACCGTTGTCATGGCAATCACAATGTCCTGCATCCCAGACGGCGGCAGGGTGAACTCCACACAGTCCTGATGGTCTGCTCTCTGAGCGGGGTCGGAGCGGGCCAGGGAGCGCAGGCAGATGCGGTAGGGGATGCTCTCATGCAGCTCGGTCAGCAGAAAGTCCCTGCAGCCGGACCCAAGATGGACACCGGAGCACTCGAACTGAGTGTAGCTTCCGTTCCACCAGCAGCTCAACTCGAAGCCTCCCCGTCTGTGGCGTCGCCTGCCCCCCATAACAGTGTCTGATCTCAGAGTTTCCTCTCTCGTTAGATTCTCCCCGCTGCTGTTCTGACCGGCTGCAGTCTCTTTTGGCTTCTCAGTCATTGTGGACTGTGGTCCCTCGTGGGTCCACTGTAACAGTACGCTGCCGTTGTTGAGAATATTTGCCACCAGGCTCCCCAGGGACACCACTGTCCTGCAGTCTCCTTTACCACACGTGTACCCAGGCAGCGTGTATCGAAAGCACAGCTGTCCACCAATGCCTCCCTCGAACACCCGGTAGGCACACAGTGGTGACACCCCTTCATCCAGCCTCCAGCTTGGTGCCCTGCCAGACCTTTCAGAGATCCCAGTAGAAACATTGCCTCTGCTGGTGTCAGAAGAGAAACTATTCGCTCGGCCTGTTACCTCCTTGAGCTTTGGTGATGGCCTACTTTCGTGGCTGTGATTGCCATAGTTAGAACTGCCGTCAGTCTGTCTCAGCGTCCCCAAATGATTCCTGCCTCTCACCTCAGATGGGGATGCTGTCGACGACGACGATGATGATGTTGTTGTGGATGATGATGCCGAGCTGCTGCCATGAGATCTGCTGGAGCCAGCTGTCTGGTTCAGTGTGCAGAGCAGGAGTGCCGACAAGGCGAGCAGCGATGGTCGCTGTTGGCTCTTCATCTCACCTCCTCTCGTCGAGTTATTCTCTCTCACAGCGGATCAGATGGACGACGGTAGAAGGCGGGCTGGTGTCCGCCATAAGATCAGCTCTGCCTCAGCGCACACAGACGAAATCCGTGTGAAACAGGGGAGCGAGGAGCGGGTGTGCATCTGCGACAGAAATAACATTTGATCATGCGGGCATGCAGACGAGAGGATGACCTTGCACAGGATAAACTCTCGCAGGGCGAAGTTAATAAAGCCCGAGCTGTGACACGAGTCACGTCACCGCAGCCGTCGACTCACACTCATCCATGAAAATCACGTACTTGTTTCGGTGGGACGCGGGGACCCGGCTATCGTGCCATCAGATGCGCTCTCTCCTTCCTGTCTGGCTTGACGTAAAGGCTTTTGATGCCCGCTGTGTGAGAGTGCACGTGGAGAGGCGCGCGCCGCGGAGAGCTTGGGAGCGTGGGTGCGTTCACAAAATATTTGTAGTCATCAGGAGTCGGTTTGTGAGTCATCATCCCACACAGCGCTTCAGGTGTCAATAACAGAGAGTCCTGACACACACTGACGGATGGAGGTTGTTTTCAGCGAGCTGCAGCCCACCTGTGCCGCAGAGTAGGCTCCACTCCACATCAGAGCTGCCTCCACATCAGGTCCACCTGTGTAGTAAACATCATCTACAGCAACAACAAAATAAATGCCATACTCTCCCCTAATCTTGTGTTAGTTGAACATTTATGGCAGGAGCAGAGAGCCACATCTGTTCCAAATAATATTGCTCAGGTCAAAATATTAAATCAATGTGAACCTTCTGTAATCATCTATTTCTGTCATTGTTTTGCTAATTGAATCAAGTTGAGCTGCAGGTCGAGGTATCCTTGAGCAAGAAACTGAACCCCAAATCCTGCTCCTGATGTGCAATTGGCATCTTGCGAGCCTCTGCCATCATTACAGGGCCCTGCGATGAGCTTGCGACTTGTCCAGGGTGTACCCTACCTTCGCCCAGTGACAGCTGGGATTGGCTCCACTACAACCCCTGTGATCTCTTGAAAAAGAGATGTCACACTTATCTGTCGCAGGATTCAGACCCTGCGACAGATAAGTGGTTGACAATGAATGAATAACAGATCAGAATCATGAATGTTCAGATCACAATTGACTTACGACAATATATAAAAAGGGTCATTAATAAAACCGTGTAACTGTGATCAACTCATTATGAGTTGATCACAAGAAAACTAGAATGGCACAAAGTTCAGCGCATACTTCAATCAAACTTGCCCTGTATCACTCTTAACTTCAAAACTTAACCATATTTTAAACCGCATTGAAATCAAACTCAGGAGCCACATTAAAATTAAACTCACAGATGCCAGACACATGAATGTGCCTGATTTCACCAGGATCCATGCATTAATGCATTAATCTCTGTAAACAAAAATGTCATACATATAAAGCGCCCTACTTGCAATTTTAAAGAAAGTGAGAAAAATATTCCCGGATCCATCCATTTATCCAGATATGCGCACAGAAAAATAAAGGTGCTAACTGGAACCAAACATGGTCCTTCGGAGTGATGCCATAGAGGAACTATTTTTAGTTCTGCAAAGAACCTTTTAGCAAGAGGTTCTTTGAAGAACCATTCCTGCAAATGGTTCTTTAAAGAACCTCTAAAGGTGCCTCAAAGAATAGAACCAGAGAGCCTTTTGAAGAACCATTTAAGAACCATTATTTTTCTGTGAGTGTAACAAAAGTTGATGGGGTCTATTCTGAGCTGAGACACATGCTCCATCTGAATTTCGTGGATATCTGTTCAGCAGTTTTTGTGTAGTGCTGCTGACAAACCAACCAACACACAAACGGACACAGGTAAAATCAAAAGCCTGATTGGTGGAGATGCAGTTTAAATTCATTAGGCTGGTGGTAAGGTTATGCTGTGTGAACCAGTAATCCATCTTTGGTCTCTTTGCCTTTGGTGGTTGAATCATCTGCTCTCACTTTTGGATGCATGTCATTCCCTGACTCTTACATGAAGAGATACGCCCCACAGAGTGTTTGACGCTTGTATAAAATCCACCACATATTGTTAATGTTCATGTATCCAATACATGAGCTGTATATTACATATGTTTTTGGACAAAAACCAAAGAAGTGCTATTGAAAGACACAAAGTTGTTGCTGCTGACTTGGGATCCCATTAAAGCAATGTAATGACGTACCCAATCCCTGCACATATTGTTCGGTTCATTGTGTTCACGTCCTTTGTTTCTGGACTGGGACATAATGCTTTCTTATATGAAGAGAAAACTCATGTTAACAAACTCTCTCAAGTACAGTCAAAAAAATATGTGTAATCAATAAGCATCATTGTTCTGCACAATCCATAAGGAAGCAGTGCTTGTTTGAGATTCTTCTAAGCAATCATTGCCTCGTCCCAGGAGAGAAACTTGGCAACCCTGTAAACAATTAGTACCATGTACCGCTAATAAGAGAAAAACGCTGCATCAGTGGAATGACTTGGCTCCACCTGTCCCCGAGAGGTCGCATGGATAATTGGTTAGATGTGATCTGAGGTTAAATGTACACCTGATGGTCTGATACTGGCTATTTATATGTAGCTGATCTATGAGTTATTTAGAGTTACTACTAAAAACTAAACAAGCCGGCCGCTGGTGTCTCACAGCAGAGTCACCCAAAGATTGGTGGGAATAATTTATTGGACACAGGCTGTTGTGAAGTGAACAAACAGCAGTGGCCCACATCTGCAGACATGATCTATCAGGTCAGCAGACTTGCTCTGCAGTTGGTCTGTGATGCAGAAGGAAAAACGTGGAAAAAGCCTGCCTGTGCATGTCGACTCACTGCATCGACATATTAGATCAAACCGACCATGAGCCTGGTCAGCAAACATGAAACCATCTGTGTGAGAGATTTGTTTGTCTGTTAGTGCGTATATAAAACAGCATGCGGATCAGCAGCGGTTTAGTAGTAGTAGTGGTGAATGTGATGTGTGTCAAAGAATAAGCAGAGTATGTCGCCATGCAGAGGATGAGGCCATGTCAGAGGTCCTCACTGTAGATGCCATCTTGTTTGGACTCTTGGTCTTCTCTGGAATCCTGGGAAACATCTCGGTCATCCATGTGGTGAGACAGATCATGGAGAATATATTATTGAGCTCACTGAGCTGAATGTTATAGGGAAGGGTTTGTTCTCAGTCTGCCTTGTTTTATACTCTCAGGTGTTTCAGTCAGCCGTTGAGAGTCCGTCTCGGAGACTCCCGCCGTCTGACACTATCCTGGTGCACCTGTCGCTGGCCAACCTGCTGACCTCTCTTTTCCGCACAGTGCCCATCTTTGTGTCGGACCTGGGCCTGGATGTGTCCCTGTCTCCGGGCTGGTGTCGAGTCTTCATGCTGCTTTGGGTGTGGTGGCGGGCGGTGGGCTGTTGGGTGACTCTGGCGCTCAGCATGTTCCACTGCACCACCCTGAGGCGTCAGCACGTGAGCTTTGGACCCCTCGCACAGCAGAGGGAGAGGCGGCGGGTTTGGATCGCTCTAGGGCTGGTGTGGGGGGTTAACCTGGTCTTCTCGATCCCAGCTTTGGTGTATTCCACTCATGTCCACGGCAACGCCACCGTGGAGCTGATGGTGATCAGCTGCACCACCAGGCCTCTGCTCGGCTGCATCTGGGAGTTCCCCTCCACTGAGCAGGGTGCAGCCTTCGCCTCCACCTCGCTGGCGCTTAATGAGGTGTTGCCACTGGTGCTGATGGTTGGCACCAACCTGGCAACGCTTCACGCTCTGGCGAAACACATTCGAGCTGTTACCGCGGGGTCAGAGTCAGGAGGAACCCACGGGGAGCTGGACAAACACGTGGCCACTGAGCGTAAAGCAGCCAACGTGATCATGTCGCTCGTGTCGCTCTTCGTGGTCTGCTGGGCGCTACAGGTCGCTGCGGTGACATATTACAACCACGATGGAGGACACCACGCTGAAGGGCTGCTGACTGTGGCCCACTTCTCTGCCTCGCTGTTTGTAGGATTCAGTCCAATGGTGGTGGCCCTGGGACACGGCAAGCTGAGGAGGAGAATCACCAATATGATACTGGGGTGGTCTAAATATTTTAAATGTCACAGTGAGGACACTGAAGAGGGGGGCGTATCTCCAGACACTATGGGAAAGAAGGGAAAGCAAACCATTTTTGCTGTCGAGAGAAAGGTCATAAAAGTGGAGGAGAAAGTTAAATCAAAGAAATGATGGAAGGAAAGTGTGACTGCATTGAAAATCAAGTTCTGTTAAAATCTTAAAATTTGAATCGAGAGGCTCGCACTCCGTTTCCTCTGGACCGAACTGTTGTCAAGTATTATTAAGTTTATTTTGAGATATTGAGTGTGTTGGCAGAGTCAGAAATCACCACAGAGCTGAGCTGAGATGTGTAATAATGATCCCTTGATTTATTCTTTTGTCTGTGCTGTCAGTCAAGTCGACTTTAGTTGTACAAGCCGATAGTATGTACAATTTCCACTCCACACAGATTAGTCAGTAAATTAAAGTTTGTTGTTCCTGATCTGTGAGCTCCAGTATACTTTGGACTCTGTTACTTATGTCTCTCTTGATATCATGTAGAAAGTCCCAGTAGGCTGTTTACAATCGGCCAGTAAAAACTTTCTTGGGGCTCATAACACTCCTGTGTTATATCACTAAACCTTCTTATAGGGGTAGACTAATTTAACTTTTTGTTTTTGTGACGTGTAACCAATCAGACAGTGTTGTGGACAGGACAGGACATTATGTGAGAGGGGGTTGCATCATAGCCAGATGTAGCACATTTTTAAATGAGTCCTTTTATAGGCAGTCTGACAGAAAATTCACTGATCCCGATAATCTGAAAAATGATGATTAATATGACAGGATGATAATCGGTCTATCCCTGACAAGGATTTAGAAACAGATCTAGAAACCAACATTTCTTGAAATTTAGTATTTCTTGAAATTTAATTTGAATGTTATTTATAAGTTACATACATGAAGACAAAAGATGAGTGCTTAATCAGAAGTCGTCACGGTCAGTAATAACTTTAATAAAATTGTAGATTTTGTTGATAACCCTTTATAATTCACTGTTCCAATGGATAACAATAACTTATTGGCAAGCAAAGGTTATTAGACTGTAAAACAAAGACATCACACAATCTATCTGCCCTGTCTACATAAAGAATTGAATTCTTTGTTTTGTGTATCCATGTAAGCGTAATTACTTTTTTAGCCCTTTGCCTTTTCATTGAGTCCATCAGTCCGACTCCAGCAAAAGAAAAAGACATCATTTGCTCATACCTATAACCATGAACCTCCTTAAATTAACTTTAGGGAAGTTGATGCAAATAGTAGTTTATGATTGAGCAATATTGTGTGCTGTCAGCACTGGCGTCCATCAGTGAGTGAGCATAGACTTGATGAAAGAACGCAGCCGCCGGTGGCCAACAGCCAGGACAGCAGGTGACATGGCAATGAAGATGATGTTGGCAAAACGAGCAATGACCAGAAGAAACTCAGCTGAGGAGCCGCGGTTGTAGTTGAAATAGTTGACGGAGATGACACTGGTTCCCCAGGATGCAATGAAGAGCATTATGAGAGCGAGAATCACCTGGAGAAACACATGAAGCAAAGAAATACGGAGGGGAAACTCTAAAATTTGATGAAATATGTTCACCTTGATTCTGAAAAAAACCTCTAAAACAAATGACAGCCATGTTTGTCAGTTCCATAAGTGAATTCTCAGGTCTGCTGCTCATAAAACATTTTAACCCACCCATCCACTTCTCATCTACATGATGAACATGCCTTTAGTATGTAACTCTATACGACCACAATGCTTCAATCACCCTCCTCTTCCTCACCTTGGCTGCTCGTCTCTCAGCAGGCACCCGTTTTATGACGGGTGCATCCTGCACTGAACTCCGCATCCTACTGTGGGTGTAGAGCATGTAGAGGGAGGCCAGGTTGGTTAAGGCCATGAGGATAATGGGAATGGTTTCATGGATCACCATAGATGTCGTAGCGTAGGCCAGGCCACTGTAGCTGGAGCGAAAGTTCCAGACACAGCCCAGCAGGGGGCGTGTTGTGCTGCTCACCAGCATCAGAGTCTGAGAGAGGAGGGGGAAGACAGAAGAGTCAGAGTCAGAACATGGAGGACAGAGGGTGGAAAGAACATTTGAAATGCTCTCCAATACACATATTGCCGTGCTATTTAATGTGCCAGACAATGTTTCAGTATGACCCAAATACAGTATGCCAAAAATACCTGGGTGTCCTGTTGATGTCCTGTCAGATTTTGCATCATGGAGGCCAGAAGGCTTCTTTGACTATTGACTATTCTTCACCTTTGAAAGCTGATGTTATATGAAGCCTGTGTGAGACATACTGTAAATGTGGGGCGGTAATGTCTAAATCAGAAGAATTCCCCTGGCAATGCTAGTCCCTTGTGAATAGGGCTTTAGTCTGCAATTTAGGGAAATGTCTTCACTCCTGAGAAAAGGGGACGGCTACTTCTTGTTGATCTCTTTGAACTAAGATCAATTAAAAAAAGAAAAAACATGTCCTTATCACAAAACAGTCAAGTTTTCACTCCTTAAACACAAAAGTAAAACTTTTTAGTGACCATTTTCTGAATGCATGCTACACAGATTTAGATTTTGGTAGTATTTCCCCACTGTTACAGACACACATTGGTTTCCATTTAATTTTCCTTTGAAAGATATTTAGTAAGCAAACTGCTTAGAAATTGCTCGAGTTGTCTAATTTAACTTCCAGTCTGCACTATTTTTTTGATCTTACTAAAATGAACATAATTTAATTCATACATTTAATCTAAAGCTCAAATTTGTACGACTGTAGAGTCTCATTCCCAACACGTCAAATACAGATTATTTTGGGTTTCAGAAAATGACACTTTGGGTTCGTAGGACATCCACCAACCCAAAGCATCAGTATTTGACAAGCTGGGGATGAGACTCAATAATCAGATATTTTACAAATTGGACGTATAAGCTAATGCAGCCTGATGCTGCGGAAGACTCTCACCTCTGTGCTGTTCTGGTTCCCGTTAATGGAAAAGATATGAGCAGGAATGGAATAAATAAAGTTGAGAAGCCAGATGAGGGCCAGACTCAGCAACAGGGTCTTGGGAGTGCCCCGCTGCCCGTGAAGGTTCCCGACACTTGGGGCCACACGCCTCAGTGTCTGGAGGTGGAACGCACTGAGGAAGAACGTTGACCACACGTTGACCGATCGCAGCCACACCCAGACACCCATGAGGATCTGACACCACTCTCTGGAGGTGTACAGCTGGAAAAGAAGGAGATGCATGCATATTCACAAATCTGGAACATTCCTCGACTAATATCTTTTGTACTTTCCCTTATCTCCTAAAGATACAAAGACGTCTCTTGTCACCAATATACACTTTGGAATAGACAACCTGGAAGGCAGGTGGTGCAAAAAAGTCAAATCAACATACCATTTGAATCAATTGAAGGATGAGTGATTGATCTTTAAGAGCACATACCTGCAGTCCCATGTCTGAGATGACCAGCAGCGTGTTCCTCACCAAAGACACCAGCAGGTTAGAAAGTGCCATGTTGATGATAATGATGTCCGAGTTTCGTCCCCCACCATGGTCATTAAATACACTCGAACCGATCACCCCGACCACGATGGCATTACCTATGATGCCAGATAAAACCAGGATAATGTAAAAGGCTGTTTGTGCAGGGGACACAGAGACACGAAGTCCCATCCCCACAAGCTCTGTGTCCACACCCCCCTCCATCGGGTCGTCCATTGCAGCCATTCTCTCAAAAACCTTGTTGATAAAGCAGCTTTACCAGCTGATAAAAAGTTTTAGACCACACTCCATCTTCAATTTGTGAGGTAAGTACAATTCAGTTTTCATCCTTCAGAATGCTGTCAACACGACCAGCGTAATCATCTCACAGGTCTTCGCAGGAGCAGCCAGCTAACTTAAGACACTCCTTCTTGAGGCGTCTTTCTGCTGCGATCTGGTGAAACAATCCCTGCCAGACACACAGAAAGCCAAAAAGCAAACCTGTGTTTTATACCCTGGGGAGCTCGAGGCGCAGGTTAATGACACACAGGAGATTAATCAGCTTCCCTGAATGAAATGTGCTTCTTTTGCAACTTCATTCTTGAGGCCACCCTCCTCTGGGAACCGGAAGCCTTTTTGTTTGTGTGCATGTGTCTTGATTGAGCTCATGGACAAAACAAAAATCAATGACAGCACGTCAGTGTTGACTTTATGTCACAAGGCCCTGACGTGGATACCAATAATAAACACTGCAAAAAATACAGCATAACAAAGTTTCCTTAACTGAAAGCAGAAATAAGCAACTTTTAAAATTCGCCACTCCTCGTGTTTCCCTGTGGTGTTTCTGTTGGTGCCGCTGCTGCAAGACAGTGTTAGCAACATGGCTATTGCTAAATTTGACTGATCTCAGCGCTATGAAAAGGCAGAGTCACACACTCAGTTGTATCAATAAGTAGGCAGGTTCTGTTTGAACCGTTTCGAGCCCTAGTGGTAAGGGAAACGCATATCAGGGGGGGAACAGAATTTGACACAACACCGGTGCCCTCTCCATCGAGTGAATGCCCGTCTGTTCACTAGTTTTACCTCAGTTTCTATCATTCTCCCTCTTTACCGTCTTTGCCTCCTCCATTAGTGGCCCTTTTTTTCTTTTGCAGAGATTCCACAGTTATTCCAGTTGTTCCACCGTTAGTGACCAGGCAAATCGATGAGTCTTCCTGTTTTGGTTGAATGCATCGTAAACTGATCCATATAGAGATGGTGTCATTTTTCCACAGCCATCACACTGTGCAATCAGTATTCTTCAGAACGAAAAAGTTAAGGCAAAAAAGTTGTGTATTGCCAGTTTACCTTTAAATCCCTTCGTAAAAGAAAACCAAGTTGTGGCATCCCGTCCCTTGTTGTCCATTTGCAAACCACAATGGACACAGATCAACTTGGTCACCAACATAACATGACACAAGTCCCTGTTTTTCACAGAAGACTAGATATGCCCTTATCAAAGTCTGATGAGGGTTCATTTGCATGCCTCCATTTATCACAAACTGGTTCGAAGATTGTGACAAGTAGGGAGTTCCCACAGGAGATATTTAACAAAGATAAAGGTTTTAAAAATAAACAGTTGGGTATGATGATCAGTAACATCTGCCACTGAAGTGATGCTTGGATGTGTGGTGTTTCTAAGTACATTCGTAAATACACCAATGATGTTACAAATATTTATACAAATACAACAAAAGACATCAGTAGGTCCTTTTATTCACAGTAACTGCCAGCAATTTTAAGATTTTATAAAACATAATACATCTTCAAATGACTACTACTTCTCAGTCCTTTCCTTTATGTTCTCTCTGAGCCAGTAAAACAGCGTTTTAATGTTCCATTTAACAGCATTATCCCCCTTTTCTATTGGGAGAATGCTTCAATAATGGATTTGGGTGTTTCAAAGTAATAAAATGTAATGGTGCATGATCTCTGTCTCTTATGTCTCATGAAAATATGGCATCAGTTTACCATTTACTCAGTTTGCAATATCTGATTACAGCCAACAACCACTAGATGGCCCTGTGAGCAACCAAATAAATGAATACCACCAGGGAGCAGGACACATCTTCAATGTTTTTTTACAAATGTAAAAAAAAAAAAGAAACAGATTCTTATGGACACTGTGCAAACATCTTTTATAGAAATCTTCTTTCTCTTGTCCTTTCAAACGTCCAGAGAAACATTGTACCAGACAACCCTGGCAATAAATTCAGTAGCACATAAATACAAACAAGTACATTTAAATATATGTGCTTGTATATATATATAATATATATTCATTCACAGTACATATTCACTATATGGATTGAATACTTAAGAGCATCGTACAGAATCAGGAGGCTGAATTTATTTTATATGAAGAGCCGATAATGTAAAATACAGCAATCATCTTCATGCTTTACAAACGCCACATCCTCTCTGTGTTTTTATCCCTGACCACAAACCAGACTGTGAATGTCTGTGATGCGAGAGAAAAATGTATGAACGCTGTCTTTTCAGGACAAAAAAAACATCTTTTTCCGACTTGTTCATGATAAGCTTCAAAATCAAATCATTTGATACTTTCAATATCATTAATAATACAGAAGAGGGCCACAACTGTTACATAAAAAGTAGAGCTTTGGTCATTATAGATAATAAAAATGATTAATGCCATCAGACATTAATACTGCATTGTTTTGGGTTGTTCCAGTTAGCTCAACTATGATTTGCTGCCTGCAGCCACAAAATGGATTTTGGAAAAATAACTTTGTACTTACACCGCTGTGTAAAACATATCAATACATTTGGATAATCTCAAACACAATGTCAAACATCATGCTAATCTAAGACATTATAATCTAAACATTAACAGGCAATGTCATGGTTGTCATGGTTCAACTTGGCATTGAAAGCTTCTGCAGCTTCAGACTAATGCTAGGCTCTGAAAGGTAGAAGTACCTGATGCTCACGATGATAACTGATGATCACATCTCATCTCCTCTTATTCAGCCTCTAAATGAACCTTCTTCCTCTACCCTATACAGCTGTGCCACAGTGGGTCATCTCTTTTCATCCTGCTGGCAAACCCTTCATGGAAGATCACCATATTTCATCTGGCATTAGGTTTTCAAGGTAGATGCCCTTCCTGATGCAACCTTCCCAATTTATCCAAGCCTGGGACCAGCAGTTAATTCACTGGCTTGTGGCTTTGGAGCTAACCGGGGTTCAGTGTCTCGCCCAAAGGACACTTGGACATGTGGACTAGAGAAGGTGGGGATCGAACCACTCTACCTTCTGAGCAGTAGCTGCCCCTATCCATTTAAATAAATCATGAAGTGAAAAAGAAATGCACCAGCTTCTCAGGTCTCAGTTCATCAGAACACTTATACATTTCTACTTGCACCTCTACAATTCATGTCGGAGATGTTGTGTGGCTTATTGTACCTCAAAGACTTATCTGTAGTGTTCTCAAGCTTATCTCATCCTGTTTCACTTATCAGATGAGCACAGCCTTGAGCCAGAAAATATGTGATTTACAGATATGAAGATTTAAAACTAGTGAAAGGTGATGCCAGAAATATGGATTTTGATCTGACATCAGGGGAATACAGGGCAGGACATCTCTTAACATGCTAACATCTTTAAATATGTGTGCAAGGAGAAGAGACCGTTTTCATACATTTTCTTGTAAATACACCTGTAATTATGTAACAGTACGATTTAAGAGACAGCTGACCCTGTTATGATAACTGACGGTTAATCACAATAATAAATAACAATTGTCAGTCACAATGGTTCCTTGCACAAATAGTGGAGGCAGCTTACCTGCATACTCTGACTAACTCTGTTGTTTGAATACATCTGAGAGGCTGCGGTGGACGGCTTTCCTGCAAATTTGGTCGATATTTTCATTTTCAGGACAAATAAATTATAATTAAGCCAGATTTGCTCATCCATTGTGAGGACAGAGGGCTGGGGCTATGTGATAGAGCCTCCTCTGTCATTTAAGAATTGAGAATTAAGTATCTAGTGCATCCAGCACTTCAAATGCTCGATTTCACTAATTGTTTTGCTCCAGCTGCTTGATTGGTTTGGTTGTTAACCCCACTGGTTGGCATCTATCAGAGAGAGGAGACAGGGAAACAGGAAATTACACTTCCTCTAATGAACCAAACCTGCTATGTATGAACATAAGTTCTAAAACTGAGAAAGAAGTATTCAGCTCAGCCAACCTGCATCTCTCTCTGCAGTGCAGCATATCCCTTCTCCTCGGCCAGAGCTGTAGACGGGGGACACACACACTCGACTGCCTGGTGCAAGGTGTGTTAGTCGGGTTGAACGAGAGGTAGGAGGCAGGTAGACCGAGGAGGTGGAGGGCTTCCAGGAGGAGCTGAGTGAACCTTCTCTCTCCCAGCTCAGCCAGTAGCCTTTCAGGTCTTCCTGATGGGCCTGCCACGCCACCTGCACCTCCTGACGCTGCACCGGGGTCAGCTGAAGGTCGGCCAGGGCGGGCAGAGCTGCTGCGGGGAGAAAAACATAGAGAGACGATTTAAAGATTGATGATTCACAAAAGGTCAGAGAGGAATAAAACAGAACAAATTAAATGTTTACAACAAAAGACAACTCAATTATCGTGAAGGGGGGAACGACTAAAGGACAAGCTTAAACAAAACACACCCTCTTGAGTGCACGCCCTCACAGACATGGCTCTTTCTTTTCCATTCACATGCAGAGCGCTGACTGTGACCAGGTACTGAGTGCCCGGCTCCAGACCGGTAAGTAAGGTGGAGTTCTGCTGGTTGTGTAACGTCACGGTGCGGACATGTCCGCTCGGGATTGCTCCGTACTCCACCGTGAATCTCTGGACTCGAGCCGGCTGCAGAGGACCCCAGCTCACACGGATCTGACGAGGGCCAGAGTCTGACACGGACACCACGGCCGGGCTTAAAATATCTGAGGAGAATGAAGGCCAGCAGCAATTAAGGGTCAATTATAGTTAATTATAGTGGGCCTGAACAGCCCGCTGTGCTGCAACTGTTGAACAGATCAGGGGTTGTGTGTGTTATTGCAAATTAAAGGACAGGAAAAAAAAGAAAAAAGTCCCTTATGTAACAAACTATCATCTGTCTTTGTCAAGCACTCAGTCTGCTGAATGCATTTCAGAATAATAAAAAGTCAATAGGGCTGGGTACTGTGACAATTGGGTAACCCTTTCTTTTACGGTCCCCTAATTACCAGGTATTTACCTGGTAAATTCATGGTAACACAAAAGTGTGATTAGGTAATTAACAATGGTAATAAGAAAGTAAATACAATACCTAGTAAAACATTTTTGTTACCATATATTTACAGCTAGTAATAAGGGAACTGTAGCTACCTGATTATTACCGGCATACACCCGGATTCGGTACCAGTACTCAACGGACTTTACCCTCTTTGTAAAAACAACAACGTAATTTCAGTTGTAAAAAAAAAAGTCACCAAATAAGATCAAACTTTGCTTCAAAGCAGGATGCTGTACAAAGACCTGGAAGCAGCCGGAGAGACTGGTTTCACTCAGTGCACTTTGCTCAACCTGGATGCCTGGACTGAAATGTAGAAACTGATGAAATATCAGCATGATTTTGGACTTTATAAAAAATATAAATAACTGTCAATAGGAACATTAATAACAATCATTGGATGGGCAGAAATCTAGTTGGCCTGATCCTGATGGCCTGAAGAAACACAGGCGTTTGTCCAAAACCGTGGTATGAAACCAACAGTACGGGAATTTTACAGTATTTACAGAGAAATATTACCCGAGCACTGCTGTAGTGACAAAAAGATAACAAACTCAAAAAACCTCACAAATTGCTTTAGCGTACTCAACAGCATGTTGGTAAGGACTTTATGATGTAGCCAGTGGCTGAGTTTTGGCTAATGCCAGTAAAAATGCTGGGTTGATTTACCCGTTATCACGAGAAAACTAGCTTTGTTATCTCAAGATAGTGGCGTAATAAAAATAAATAATCCCCCGTAAGCGGAATTACGGCCGTTCTTGTATTACATCTATGAAGGTTTCTATCACGTTCTTCCCCTCTTTTCCTTTTTTTGAATTAAGTATGTTATGCTTTATATCCTCTCACCAGGAAGGGTGGTGAAGTCCACAGAGAGCGTGTTGAACAGCTGCTGGTTGGACTCTGGGCGGAGGGAAGCTGTGTAGGCGGTATCAGGGAGCAGGTTGGTCAGCTCTACCCAGCTGGAGTCGCCTGGGAGAATGCGTCTGGTCTCAGGGTCCAGTCCCCTCACAGAGCGATACCTGAGTTCATAGTAACCGCTGCCTGCACTCAGAACGGGACGCCACTGCAGCACGGCACTATGGGAAGTCAAGTGAACCACACGCAGCCGTTCTGCACGGATGATTTCTATAGATAAGATGAGACGAGAGGAATGGGAGACAGAAAGGCATAGAGATAGTCTAATGGGCTAAATCTCATATTTCAAACACACACGCACACACACACTCACTCACACACACACACACACACTCACACACCAATGATGGCGTCCCTCAGGTCCTCTGTGATGATGTCAATGTTGTCTATGTCCACAGAGTAGAGGTGAGACTCCAGAGGTGGTGTCACTGCCCGTTGTAACACCTGGAAGTTGCCATGTACTGTAGACACAGCCAGCACAGAAACTCCCTGCGCCTTCAGCTCAGTCATCGGCTCGTCCACGTCCCCAGGCTGCACACCATCAGTCAGCCACAGCAGGATCTTTGGCACCTTCTCCTCCGTCTCTGTCAGAAGCCGCTGGGCCACCCTGAGCGCCGCCTCAGTGTTGGTGTCCCCCTGCAGCTGGCGGACACTCTGCAGTGCGTTCTGCAGACTCTCCTGATTGCTGTGGACGTCCAGGCCAAACTCCAGGTTCGGGTTCGTGCCCACCTGCAGCAGCCCGACTCTTACGTGCCCACGGCCCAGTGAGAAGGGGCGAAGCAGCTCGCCGGAGAAGAGCAACAGGCGTAAGAACTCGTAGTTTGCCACACTTCCTGAGGAGTCCAGCAGGAGGAGAATATCCCCTTCACAGCAGTTTAACTCTGTGCATAACAGGAGGGAAAAGAAGAAGGTCATTTCAAGACATGGGTGAAAACCTCAAATCATTCTTGTTCTTGTTTACCATACCATAAGCTGTCAACACAACACTGACATTTTATCACCTTCACGATGATATTGCCTGTGTGTTAGCAGGTTATTACTTTCAAAAATATTTTTTTATGAAGGAGACAAAAAGTAATCAGCCAAGTCGGCAGAATAAAATGTTAATAATGAGCATTTCTTTCTAAACTTTCATATCATATACTATCAATATTCTCACAATAAGTGGAGTTGGGGGTGATGGTGGCGTCGACAGGCGTGAAAACTGACGAGCGAGAGACAACTGCTCGAGATGGCATCAACATTTGGAAGTGCAAAACAACGGGATATCTTTAACAGGACGTAAGGACAATTTCCAGCTGTTTTTGAACCTGATAAGCCAAAACATGATCTCCTTCCGAGCCTGACCAAGTGATTTTTGTGCCTCCATAAAATTGGAAACTGAACAAAAGGAACCATAAAGCTGCAACAAAAATAAATGTAGAGTTCAAACCCATTTGCAGAAACGTACACTGCCAATGTTGATTCCGGGCAATTGGGTTGAGAGAAACGTTAAAGGGGCTCTGTGGAAATTCTGTGTTTGTGAGTTTATGTCGAGACGAAGCAGTTAATAACGTGCATAAAATCACATCCTATGGACTGTCGAGGAAAAACTGACCCGAGGCCTTCCCAAAGAAATCCACAGACCAACAGCATTAAATAACTGAAACAAATTGTCCACAGGCTTGTATAGGCAACAGAGAGAGACGGGGAAGGTCCCATTTTTCACGTCACGTTACAATCCGCTCTCATACGGCCAATTAAAAAGTGATTCATACATGTAAAATGCTACAAAGAGCCCCTTTAACATTGATTTGGAGTCGTGTTTATGGCCACCTTGGGAATGTAAATCCAGTATCCCCTCCCTTTTAGCTCAACAGTTGCTCACCAGCTAGTTGCCAACTTTGCTGTGCAAAGACGGGTAGGTGCTGTAAATGACGCTGGCTGAATCAAAACAATTAGCTGAAAGACGTTAAAACGCTTCACAAAAGTGAGGGGAACCGCAGAGTCAGGCGATAATCTCTGTGGGCTCGTCACGACAACTGACCACTTTTCAAACACTCTATTAAATGTGTGAAATGCTAATTTGGCCCATAAATATATGAGGAAATGGCAGCTTTAAACTAGATCCTCAATTTCCCCCATTTCAGACATTAAATCAAGGCACGGACTGGGAATTTTTTTATTAATGAGAAGCATGAAATTTTCATAAAACATGGTGAATTATTAGGTCGCTTTAATCTATCCTTAAAGATACTAGAAACTGTTGGCAGTGATGAATCATCCCATCGTGATTACATTAATATCTCAGTCATGAAAAAGGGACACTGATCTAAGGTTTCTTAAAGACTGATCTTATTATTGTCACGGATGCCATAACTGTCCTCAGGGGAAGCATTGATTAAAAGAATGAAAAGGCAATAACAGGTATATGAGGTGTCTCATTTCATGCCCAACACTCTAAAATCCTGAGAACAATCTGCTGCACAGCGCACGCTGTATCAAAACATGTCGGAAAATATTGCATTGAGAATACTTTGAATTGAGCTCCAGCAGAGGATTCATGAGAGAGGAATCAAAAAGGATTGGTCACAGGAGTCGATTCATCATGTGGAACTGGAGTGAGATTAACATCGGCGATAAAACAAAAACTGTGCAGAAAAAGAGAAAGCACAACCCACATCTGGGGATCTGTCCAATCTTCAGTCTGTCATCATTTCTAAGAAGCAATTGTGCTCCAGTGTGTTGTCACAGGTCGATTTAATGGAAGAACGTTCAATGAAATAACCAACAATCAGATCGACAGCTGACTCACTCAGCTGTTCCTCCGGGAAAACCACTGAGCGTTTCCTCATAATCATATGGGGTTTGTTACATTATAGGCCTGCAGTTCATGAAATATTGGTCTTATACCATCACCTATTATAAATGACTAATACACTGACATTAGTTCTTATAATTAATGTGGATTGAGGATCAGATTAAATGATTCAATAATCCCTATAATCCCCTACATAATGTGCACATTCGCTTTCTTGCCTCACTTCTTCCATGTCGTTCACACCTCTCTGTCTTTTCCACTTGCAGCTCCTCCGCAGTACACACCCTTTGGTTTTATTGCAGCAATGGTCCATAATCATTAAACTTTTATAGGGAGGCAGAAAAAATAAAGCAGCAGGAAAATAAACAGGCGGAGAGGAAATGAGGGAGAACAGAGCAATCAGACAAGGAGATGCCAACATCTTAATGAAACACATATAACTTACAAGAGAAGAGATGCTACAGGGGGGAGGGCGGAGGTTTAAGAACATGAAACCTCTGTGGATTTAAAATGTTTGTTTATAGGCTATATAATGTGAAGAATGGGGGGGCTGATATGGGAAAAGGAGGCAGAGAACAAAGAAACAAGACAGAAACATGAGGGGCGATGACTGGACTAGAGTTGTCGATGGAGATGTGGAGGAATTGCTCCATCTTTGCATTCCTCAGAGGAAAAGTGCCTGTGAAAAAATGAGATTTGAGCGTGTCGCCTGTCATTTAACTGGTTTCAAGCTGTGCCAAGGCCATATGTTCGACTGCAGAGCTGCTCAGATGAATGAAAAATATGTTAATGCTTCCTGTGAAGTTTACTGAGAGCGTTATCGCCATCCGCCGACATCAAACAGACAGATGGTAGACGATCCAGTCTGTGCTGCATCAAAATCAACGCAGGCTACTTCTGAACTCCTGATCATCTAAAACACATTACTCATGAACTGTGTGTGGCTCTGCTGCCTTTGAAACATTCACAGCTTTGCGGCTGAAAAGTGAAACCGCGGTTGAATTAAAAATTCCACGCATTCCATGTGGGCTTTTTGGGGAGGACCTCTAACTTAGCCAATAAGCAAAAATATTTACTTTTAATTAGCTGTGGCCACCTGTGAGTACCACAGCGTCCTCCGTGTCAGAGACAGCATGAAGAACAGAACTCCTAATGTCCTTCAAAATACAGTAATGGACTGCTGCTCCTCCAGCAGAATTAAACACCAACAACAAACAGCTTTCCTGCATTACTGAGCTAATGTGCAGGGTTTTCTCTGAAATTATAAGGCTTAGGGACCATTTTGGGAAAATGAATGCAATGTAATGTAATAAAAAAACTAAAGGACAGATCTAATGGTTGCAACTGGTCTCCAGTCGACTTCTTCAGCAGGTTTAATTCAGCTTTTGAGATGCTGTTTGTTTATTTTCTGCTTTAGCTTTTCCAGCTTTTTGTACACTTATGTTATCACTGTTGGTTTGGTAATTTCCTGTTTTATCTTATCGATTATAATCTCATATGTTGTGTGTCACTGTCTACTTCCTGTGTTTTCTTTTTCCGCCCTTTTTTCTGTTTATACCTGTGTTTTGTTGAAAGTTCAGTTTGTACGACAGCTGTCCCAACTCAAAGTCAAATGCTCACTCATTGGGATTGCAGGTCAGGTTGCCCGCCATCCCAGAGAGTCAATATTTGAGTTGGGAATGAGACCCAACAATCAACATTCATACAGATTGGACCTTTAATTAATCAGTTCCTGTGTGCATGTGTTTTTTCCTCATTCTTTGTTGGTTTGTCAGTGTCTCCTGCATTCCTGTGTCGTGTGCTGGTCCTTGTGTGTCCTTTGTATTCCTCATTTGCTCCCCATGGCTTTCTGGTTCATCTGTTTTTGTATTACTCTTTTTGCTCCCAGCTTTTCTGTCACCTACCTTATTTTCTAGCATTTTGGACTTTGGATTTTATTAGAAAACACACATTTTCTTGGGAGGACCCCCAAACCCGCTGCCCAGTATGTGCACCTGAGTGCTGGTGGACACACTGTTTACTTGCATATGTTTCTTTAAACTGCTCGACATCCACTTGGCTGCTTCCAGCGGTGTTATGATTTGGAAAAGATGACGTTTTCCAAAGCTTCTTACAGTTTGTACACCCATATATAATTTGTTCCATATGAAGTCACAGATCAGCCAGCTGGCCTCTTTTTCCGGATTAAACTTATGAATGCAAACCTGCACCTGCAGTGGTAGACTGCAAGTATTCAGACCCTTCCATTGAGTGAAAGGAAGCATTAAAAAAAAAAAAAAAAAAAATCCATTAGAGGTAAAAGTTGTATGAAATCATATGCAAGTAAAAACTCTGAACTATTTTTAGCTATATGTTCCTTTTCATGTCAAAAGTAAAAGCACTCATTATGCAGAAAAATGCCACCTGTGAGTGTGACACTATAATTTATTATACTATTGGATTATTATCACTGATGCATGAATGTATAAGTAGTATTTTCTTTAAACTTCATATTTATTTCTTTCATTTGCTTCTACACTGTGCAAAACTGTGACAAAAAAAGAAAAAGTAATCAAATAAAAAAATTGTAAGGGGTATTTTAATGTTAGCAAATTGAGTTTAAGCCAATTTTAACTACTTATTATGCTGCTGGGAAATGTAATCTGTAACTGCATCATACAGTCCATGTGTTTTCAATGTAAAATCAAAGTCTGACAAGTAATTAGTTACTATAGCCAGCAAATAAATGGAGTGGAGTAAAAAGTACAATGTTACAAAATGTGGTGGGGAAAACTGAAATGTTACTTCAACAGCTGCACTGAAGCTGGCTGTGCTACTTGAGTTAATGTTTTGTAAACAGTTGATCTAATAAAAAGATTTAAAACAGGAGTCTATTTCTTCAGTGACTTTTCATATTACTGCCAATAACTGAATATTTACACTCATTGTGATTATTACAAACAAGTGTATTGATTAGATCTACCAGGAACACTTAAAAAGACACACCCATTACATTTACCAATTAAAAATATGAAACAGTGTTTTGTGTCAATGCACAAACAGAGTCATACTGTCCATGTGACAGCTCGTTTAAACCAGCCTGCCTGCAGAAATGATCCCAGTCTGTTGCTTCACATTAAAAATGTTGTCAAAAAATGTATTAACAGCATTTTTAAAATACTTTAAACACTATCTGTAAACACGTTTATGTGTCTTTGCATATTGTTGTAACGTTCACAATAAAGGAAAAACAAGTTTTTTTCTGAAGGGTTAACTTTCAGCCCAGACTTCATTTACAAAAAGACTAATTTTCATATTCTTACCCCGAAGAAGAAGATGGATCGAAAATGTCAACTGTGAACATGTGTACCAGGTCTCTATATGGTTCATGTTTAATTCGGGGATATACCTGGCTATCTGTTCTATCTCATCTCTATTGTAGCCCATGATATCTCTCACCTGTGGCAGGTAGAGCACTCTGCGTGTCGCGCCGCTGCAGCGTCGCCCACAGAAGAAAACAGCGAAGTAAAAAGTGCCTCATCCTTCCTGAGCAGCATTTAAAAAACTATGAATTTGATCAGAAGCAGCACAGGCAGGTGAAATAACCAACAGCGGGTCTTCTGTCACCGGTTTCCATCGCACAGTGGTCCGGTCTGTGCTGTGATCCACCTCTGTCGCCTCTTCAGCAGAGTTTTGCTGCTGCGCGGTTCATCCAAACTTTTCTCCAGCAAACACCTGCGTCATGCCTTCTCCTCATTGTTTGCACGGTGGGAATACTTCTCTCCCAGTCCAAGAGACTGTCTCACTTTCAGGTCCAGATTACTCCTCCTCCTCCAGCTGCTGAGCCAGGAAATACAATCAGTCACCTTTTGCTGGATTTTGTTCTTTGGTGGTGCGTTTAAGGACTCATCCTTTGGCTGTTTACTGTTATTTCCCTAGTTCATGGTCCCCCTACACCCGCCATGGTTTTTCATACAGCACTAGACCATGTGGACAACCATGTGAAAGCCTAAGTGTCCCAGAAGAACCAAGAAAATCTCATCATGAGCATGCCAGAATTAAAAGTCTGCTGTGGCTGCAGAAAGAATGATCTCATCACTTTTCCCTGTACAGTATCTTGCGCTGGATGAATAACAGTGAAACTGATCTGACCTTCATTCTCTCTGGGGACACCCATACAGGCCCTCAGGCTGAAGACACAACCAAACCCCACTTTGGAAAACAGTTATGTGGCAAGAAACCCATTCAGGCCGCGCAGCAGCGAGGAAAACCAGCCAGTCCATTAGACGGGATTACAGTAAATACCACAGCTGCTGCATATCAGAGAGATAACTTGGAACAAGTGCAGGGTATTCACATGCATTTATTGCAGTCGACTACAATAGGACCCATATCTGTTTGTGTGTGCGTGTGTGTTTGTGTGCCACCAGATAAAGATAAAAGGCTTAATAAATGGAGGGCACTGACTCAATGTGCCCTCTTGAGATGAGAGCAACCGCTGCCAACACAGAGTGTCTGCTGTCTGCTGCTTCCCCGGAAATAATGTGGATGTTTAGAGTTTACTTGTGCTGTATGTGGCTGAGTTTTGTATTATTTTTTACACTTTTTGCCAGTTTTCCTCAGACAGGGTGCGGTGTAGGGTGGGATCGATTTGGGATGACGAGATAGAGACACGTTGTCATTTGATACACGATCTGAACCATTTTTACTTACGTCTGGTTTCTCTGTCGAAATGAAGTCTGTTCACATCGTCTTGAAAACTTGTAGATGTTCTTAAATTCTGTAGCACATCTGCTTGTCTCCAAATGATGCGTGGGAGACATTTATTGACTTGCTTTGATTTCCTCGAAGCAGCACACATTAAAGCAAAAGTTTGACATTTTGAGGACACACGCTAAAGATTGATATCGCTCTCATATCTGTATACAAAACTAGTGCAGTGCCTGTTCAAAACATGCTGTTCGACACAGGTTTCCACAGTCTTAAAGGTCCAAAGTGCCAAAATGTAGCACTTCTAGTGGTCGCAGTTCAGCACCAGCGTGTTGGACCGAAACAAGCAGGTGTGTCAGCCACACCTCCCCTCTCCCTTCGCACAGAGAGGAAATAAAGTTAGCCTTTTGTGGACCATATCAATGACGATGTAAGTACATTAGACAAGTGAGGATGTACATTTTGGCTACGACTGTGTTTCCATGAAACTACCACTACTTTTGAAGCGAAGTGCTGCCAAGCAACAGTAAACATTGCAGCCCTTGAGGCTAATGTTAGCTAGCATACTACTACTGACAGAAACGTAAACTCTCCCCTCCAGTTCTCAGTGAAGGATAGGAAACGCATGTTGACCGCATCTACCCACTCATCCAGCCTCATTTAAAGGTGTTATTGATTACACAACTAATACTGCTTTAGCGGGTCTACACAGGTTTTTTTAAATGTGGGTCAACCTGCTAAAAATGGCCTTCCCACTTCCCGCGGGCAAAGCAGCCCTGTGATTTCTATCTGAGGCGTTATGTTGTATGTCACTGACATCACGTTTCACGTCACGAATTCGCTGGAAACCGTTGTCACGGAAGAGAAAACAACAATAGACCCATTGTGAAAGAAGCGTCGGTTAGGAAGAATGATTAAATAATTTTATCCCCATTCAAGTTAGCTGGGCGCTAAACCGGATGTTAGCCGGCTTGGTCGTGATCAAGGTGTTTTTTTTAACAAGGAAGTCGACCTTTGACTGCTGAGCAGCTTTCATAGGAATGAACGGGACTCCACCTCCAACACTGTGTCCAGCAATAAAACATCCTTCATAGACCGCATCCCAAATTACTTTCCTTATTTGCGCACCACCACCGGATGAGAGGGATCACATGTGAGCTGAAGCCACACCCCCACTGCTGCACAGAGCAGTGTTAGCTGGTTATTGAGCATTTTGATTAATAATTTAACACTGAACATGTGGCGTGACCAAATTGCACTAAAATCGACACTGCGCTTCCTTAGATGCTCAGCAAAACACCTGTCAAGTGTGAAGTAGATCATAAGAACGGTTCTATATAAATAATACAGACTGACACACAGAGGTTCATTGTTTCATAGTTACACATAAAATTAGTGCCAGCAGATGGTTAACAAAACCTGGCAACAGACTGGAAACTTTGAAAATAATGTTCCGGTGGTGAAACATTTGTCGGACAAGAAGTTAACCTCTTACATGTAACATTAGTGACAAAATGTTTCCTTCCTGAAACGCAGCACATTTTGACATTCAGAGGTTCCATTCTCACATCACCACTGATAATTTGACACTGCATTAAAATACCTATTGGCTCTCCTCCTCGGACAGTTTATGTTCAGTGTCTGAGCCCACAGCCTATGAAACTGTTAAACCAAGCTGACTCAACACTCCTGAACTCACCGGACATTTAATGATCAAACTGAAATGTTACACAAGCGCTCTCTCACACACACAGTGGCTTTTAATTTACAGTCTCATCTCATCCTTGATGTTGAGCTCATATTGAAACTCTTATTAAAAGTCACATTAAAAGACTTTTTCAGTGTGTTGTCATGGATATTTATATTTAAACCTGTCCTTTTCACTCAATGAACTCAGATGTATTATTGTGCAATACGGAGTGTTATTTAGCTTGTGAGTCAGATGGTTTCAGAGAAATGGTTCAGTAAAGCAAGTGTGGACAGTTCTGCTTCGCATTTATAGTTGTTCTAGTGGCAACGCTCTGTTAATGGCAATGTCACTGAGATCAGTCCGCCACTTTAGCCCAGACTGAAACGTCTCAGAAGCTTTCAGACGGATTTCTATTAAATGTTGAACTGACTCATGTTAGCCAGAGGATGAAAAAACTACTTCCCCTGACCTTTCGTCGAGCAAGTTGCCATTTTTATGTTCAAAGTGAAATATCTGGATAAGTATGAGACAGATGTCATGAAATTGGTTTGGACACTCATGTCCCCCTCAGGATGAACTGAAATGACTTTGGCGATATCGTTTGATCTAGTGCCATCATCAGGTCAAAATTTGTATTTGTCCAGTACTTTAGTTTAGGATCGAGTCCCTGAAAAAACTTGTGACCATCAGTCTCAGCTGTACACTGGCAGAGTGGTATGGAGGACAACACAGAGAACAACAGTCAGTGTGAACGGATGCTGAAACAAATTGTCTGCTGGAGGCTTCTGCATTGGAAAGCCACGTCACCAGCATACATAGTTACTGATGCCTGTCGTTACCATGGCATCCTATGCATTTAGGTTGGTGATAGCTGGATGTCATACAGTACGTTTCTGAGTGTGCTGCTGACTGACATTATTCTTCCACAATGCAATACATAAATGAAAAGGAGGAGCTGCTGATGTGAAAAACCTTTTGCTGCATATTTGTTTACCCAGCAGTCACTCTCCAAAGTTGCAGTTATAATTAACTGGCAAACAATATTGTATCATTTCCTGCTAGTAAAAGGGTATAATGATATTTTTGTGTAATACTTGGTTAAACTGTACACTATGATGATAAGTATGTAGCGCATACTGTGTAGAATTTGAATGTTATATGGATTTGGGACACAGCTTGTTATTCCTCAGTTTGGTATTGTACCTCTCACTGTGATACTTTAAAAGCTGCTGTTACTTCCACTTGAACCATTTATTTCTATCTTTATAGTTATGTGTGTAATAACTGAGACATTAACACACGCACTGCATATGTGCGTGTTAATGTGTTCATGTTCCAAACCCAGTTAATCTACAGATGACTGTGTAAGCACTATTATAAATCCCGTCCGTGCATGAAGCATGAAGAAGAACATGATTAACAAACTACCAGCGCTTCATTCACAAAAGAATCACAGCCATGTTCCCCACACAGACGGGAGACGTGCTATTTAAAAAACATTTTATTAACGTCATGTAGATGAGCTCTGCCTCTGCTGAGGAGTCCTGCTGATTAACTTCCAGATTAATGTGCTGTCAGCCCTCTGCCTCTTCTGCACAAATCAACAGGATGTGTTATCACATCTACACAATGATACAATAATGACCACACAGGACAGGAATTAAGCGGTAACCTCTTTCCCTTGAGGAATGAATGCTTTCACTATGAACGTGCTCTTTAAAAAGTGTACATTTGAGCTGCCTCTGCACTTTGGAGGATGAACGTTGGTGGCAGGGAAAGCCCTCAAGGTCAGCTTTGAACCAAAAAGTCTCCCTTGTAAAAGCAGGGAAACCGCAACATACAGAGCACTTACAGGTATTGATTAGAGGCGTTGAGTCAAAGGACAGATTTATGTGGATGGAGCTTTTCCTTCCTTCCATTTCTGAACTCATCCGGCGTCTGGTGCATGTTCAGGCCTGTGGCATCACTGGCTCTGCCGCTGAGATGGAAAACTGGAATTTCCCAAGAAGAAGCGTTTGGCAAAGGCAGCTTTCTCCTAATGTCTGTGTGGACAAACATGTGTGTGAGCATAATATGTGTGTGTTTATGAGTCTGAGCATGTGAGAATATGTGAATGAGTTTGTGTGTGAGTGTTTTATAGTGAATACATTCCACAGGGTGCAACGTATACGCTCTACACAGTATACACCTGTAATTCTGAGACATTTTATGGATTTTCCAAAATAAGGCTGTTTAACAAGCATCCAGTGTGTCAGATCACATTCATATATGTGCTGACACTCATGTCTGCAGGATGAGCGGATGGTGGTGATGCGGCAGCCAAGCCAGTGACCACTGTTCCAGATATTGTTTCAACATTCGTAAGTGTGAATCAACTGGATGTTTTCAGAGACAAAAGCCAAAAATGATTTTTTCCTAACCCTAGCCAAGTGATTTTTGGCTAAACCATATCCACAGGTTGATTCTATACTGCATTTTTACAATGTCCATGAACTTTGACTGCATTTGAGCACCAAGCATCAATGTTATAAACACAGAGTCCAGCTCTACCTGTCCTGGGTTCTGTCGGCCTGGAACAAGGTATAGATATGGGCAGAAGAATTTCTGATTTCCCGTTGTCTCATTTCTTCCACTTCATTGTCTTGCAACCAAACATAAGTCAGGAACAAAATGTAACTTTCATTAGAAAAAGAGTTGATGCTGACGTCAACACTGAAACTTTTGGTTTGAGAGCCACCAACCATAAGTGTCATTTTTTTTGACAATTTGGGGATGAGACTCAACAATCAACTTTCTTTCTCCAGGGAGTTACACTCCTTTTCTCCCCCCTCGTGGCCGTCCGGCTGCTCAGGTTGGTTGTTTAAAAGATTTGAAACCTGCGTTTCTTCTCCAGTGCTGACTTGTAAATAGCATTCACGTTAACTCCTAGGGCGTAATCGTGACTGGGAAGCTCAGATTTATCCAACTTGAACTTACTAATACAGCAGTGCCTGACAACCAGACAAATATGTGGACCGTCATTGAATGTAATTAATCTTAAACATAATTGATATAGTGTTATATTTTCAATGCACAGTATGTTAAACCCCACGCACTCAACTCTGAAACAATGCGACCGTCTTAATGACCTGAACACTTGGAAGTTGTGAACATGGGAATCTTACCTCTACCTCTCTCTACCATCCATCCCACCTGAAGAAAAATGGCCAAAAGGTTCCTCTGCGGAGTTGAAAACAAACAGAAGATATGTAATTTAGTGTCACTCACCAAACGTGCTGTGCGTAACATTAACCTGCAACAAGAGGTTAGGGCATTTCCTTCCTCATAAAATATTTACAAAGTAAAGTCTTTTAACTCCAGCATCATTTACATCCTCGCTTCACTCTAGTCTTCAGTCTTCCTCCTCACTACCTTTGCTCCCATAGCTGCATTGCTTCGCACATCACAGCCATCCATCGATCAATGAAACAGTGTGACCACTAGTAGGACTGTGCATTGTGTCAACACTCAGCGTACACTCAGTGTCCTCGTGCGAGTGATTGAGACAAACACTATGGGACCCAGTGCTCCGCGGTGCTAATGTACTCACAGTTATGATGCTAACATGCTGCTGTTTATTGGGTAAAAATGTTTCCCATCCTAATAATTATTTTACTCTGGTGGTTTGCAAAGAGTTGTTAGTTAGCAAAAAGTACAGCTGAGGTTGATGGGAATGTTAGTGTTTTTTGCATTATTTTGGTCATAAACCAAAGTATTGGACAAATTAAAATTCAGAATTGAGTTCTTATAATTCACCCCGAGGGGAGAGTGAATGTGTGTAGTAAATCAATTTTCACAAATGTTAACCTCATGGTGGCACTAGAGGAGGAAGCAGAGGATCACCGAAGTCTTTAAGGTTCATCCTCTGGGTACCGAGCATGGCTGGTCCAAATCTCTTGGCAATCCTGAACTCAAGCAGTGGACAAATTGACGAACTGGCCTTGCCATCCCGACGGCCATAGTGAACAGAATCAATCTTGGGAGGTGAGGAGCCAAGGAGCAACAGTAAAAGAAAAAAAGCTGAGAATGCAAGACGGAAAGATATCGTTAAATGTTTATAAAATACTGATTTATTCATATAAACAGTGTTATAAATTTTGAGGGGAAAGAGAAAGCCTCCACACACACAAACAAAACTCAATTTGTTTCCAATTTAATTGTCCAAAAGTGTGAAATGACTGCGCTCCAGGTGTATGTGTGTGTGTGCATGTTTCTGTGTGTTATAAAGCTGGCACAGGGTAAAATCTAATCACCAGTTTCAGAGCTCTGTCGGGCGATGAGTCCACTGGAATAAATAAAAGTCTTCAGTGTCAGTCTGGAGAGCACTAACCTTCAGCTGCCTCATAAAACCCGGAGCGGCACTTCATGAATTCAGTTTTGGCTGCTCGCGAAGGCGGCGGGCATATCGCCAAAAACTTACTCTGACAGTGTACTCTGAGAGCATACTCAGTTTTCATTCATCCATTCGTGTGGACGCTGATTTGGTGGACTGGAGAGCAGCAGATGATGTAGGGGGTTCTGATCCTAACACATTCAGCTAATTGAGCAGCTGAAAGTCGTATAATTGACTTTAATGTCTGCCAGTCTCATTTCTAATCTGATAAAAAACTATTACAACAGTCATTATGAAGAGGGATGTAGGGCTTTTGGGAGAGGATGCAGGAAACGGAGTGATGGAGGCTTTAACAGCGTCAACCGGGAGAGAAAACAGAGACATGGAGGTCAAAACTGTAGCAAGGCCAGCACTCAGTCGCTCGGAAGCAAGACCTGGAAAATGAGCCTGGAAAAGAGCAGCAGAGCAGAGAGAAACGTATCAGAATACAGAAATATGAAGCTCAGCATGCTGCACAACGTTTGCTTGACCTTTGTTGAAGCCAAAGAAGGTTTATAGAGGTGATACAATAATGTTAAATGTCATTCATTTATTTTCTGGTTTAATCTTTAGGCTCAGATGAGGTTTGAAGGAAAGGTACCACATTAGTAAAGAGTCAATGACATCGACTTTTTATCACCTGCACTGCTTTTCCTTTTCTTGCTTGAGTTGCAGAAAGTGTTGAGGGTGGTTTGGGTCCAGAGGATTCACATAACAGTAACGCTGTTATGAAATACTGACACACATTCTTCAGTAATGGGACGGGCGCAGCAACACGAGCCCAGTTTCCAGTGAAAGAACTGGCTGCATTAACATGTTTTACCAACCGTGAAAACACAGAGTTTGCTGTTTTTTCAGTTTCCAGTGAAGCTTTTATCTTAAACCTGGACAGGTTTATGAATCCCAAATATATTCCTATATCAGTGGGTTATGATTTAAGTGTCTAACGGCAGGTTCAGACTACTCGGCTGACACAATAGACGCACTGGTCCCTGACCAATCAGAAGTGTGATGTCATTTGAAAAAAGTTGCGAGGGACTGACTTTTGGGAACAAGAATGTCAACAAATGCTGCGTTTCCACCAAAAGTGGCGCGCATACACAGGTTTCTAAACCCAGGTAAACCAGCTAACAATAAGTGATTGACTCTTCTCACATTGGCAGGAGGTGGTTTTGCCTTTTTCTGTTAGATTTTAACAAGTTCAACAGATGTCATAGTATCTTGCCTGGGAAGTGGAGGACATCAGCGTGTTCACCCAGGTGTTCACATCACAGCAAATCCAAGTCGAGCCGGAGGCGATAAATACCCGTGACTACTGCAGGGTCAAATGACCGTGGAGTGAATCCAATTGTACATATTCACATTACACACAAAAGCCAGATGTTAGCAGGTGTGCAGTGGATGTTTTGGCCGCTGTGAAAAGGGTAAAACAACGACGACTGAGGCAGAAGTGTCCTGTGTTCCACCTCACAGCAGGGTTAGGGTCACGATGTTTTCGGTTATAATAATAACAATAATAATCATGTTCACATGTTTATGACCCGACTTTCGATATCAGGAGGTGGCGAGGTTACCAGTTGTAACATGCACGTGTAACATTTGTCTGCACTTATATTTTCACCGCTGTATATCATGCAGTGAAAATAGATCAAAAAATCTGATAATGGCTTTCAAGTATCAGCAAACTGACTTTGTGATGAAAAGAATGGAAACTGGTGTATTTTTTTAAGGAGGAAAAAGTCATTTACTTACATTAAAACAGTACAGAAGGCTTTTTTATGGTTGTGAATGAGGGAAAACATGAAAAAAAACACTGTTGATCATTTGTCAAAACACGAAAGGGAGACATGGTGGTGTCAAAACACTAAATGTTGCCACATTTTCCCTTCAGGCATGGAAGGGCTTTTAGTCTGCTCAGACTCTCAATTCCTCATCAGCTGTTCTGCCGATTGAAGCCCAGAGGCGTCACAAACAAAGGAGATTAATGTTCCTTCAGTGTCACATAGTGCTCTAAATGATGCACTGACTCTTACTAACAACACCATTTCATTTTAATCTTCAGCAGGGTGACCGCATAGGGGAAACAATCATCTACCTGCAGGTGTAACGGCACAATAAACGTTGTTAAAGGAGCAGCTCATACCATGTTGTTCCACTCTGGCAACCGGGTTTGTTCCCCTCACACATACAAAACATTTCCTCATCGATTTCATGCAGACTGCAGAGAATACAACCATTAAGAGAGCAGTGAGGTCAACATAATGGCCACACAGCATATTTCATCACCTGTGCTGAGGCTCCACAGACGCATGCACTGATTGGCTTTTGTTTGCAACGCTAAGCAGGTATTGACAGAAAAAAATAGAACGTTACAGCAGCAGCAGCAGCACGTGTGACCTGCTGTGACCTGGGAATCAGCCAATCAATCAGTCAATCAGAGTGTTTCAGGCCAGTACAGGATCAATCAAGCTCAAAGTCTGTGCATTGGACATACTAATGACTGCTGTGCGCTGAGAGCTCTCAGGGGTCCGACAGGTCTCCAGGCCTCAAGTGAAGGATGTTTATTTACTCCATCATGTTAGTTTGTCTCTTATTTAACAGGGTATCTCTAAAACCCGCTGACAGACTTCAGTGATATTTGTCAGAATGATAAGAAACTGGCTGAGCAACGAGTGATTAGTGTCCTCTGAATAACCTTTGTTTCATCTTCGGTGCATGGTTGTGCAGGAATATTTTTAAAGGATTTGTTAAAATTGTGAGTTTTTAGTCATGCACATTTCTACAGGGGTGGTAATGCTGGTCTGTCACACACAACTATTATATGCATGGCAACAGCATTCTGTACAGGCGTTCATGGTCCCCAGCAGAATTGTATCACCAACTTCTTCTGTGAAATATCTCAATATCTAATAAATGGATACCAAGATGGTTTGTCAAGACGTTCATGGTCCCAAGAGGATCAATTCTACTGACTGACTTTTCCTGCAGTGCCACCGTCAGGAAAAACTGCGATAACTTTGCTGATTTGTGGATATTTCCTCTAGCGCATCAACACATCAAAATTTAAACTTGTCCAGTACTTTAGCTTATGACCACCTGACCGATCCAAAGCCCCGCCCCCACTTAGCGACTGCTGCTAGGTCGGACAAGCTTGACAATAAGGATCGTGGCAAAACGAGGCCAAGACTTTCTGGTCTCGATGAAAACAAGAGACGCCTTTATCTTTTGTGCCCAACGATAATTCATGTCATGTTGAAAATACGTCAACAACCAACCTAACCTTGCTGGTTCGCCAGCGTTTTGCTAACTTTAACTAACCTAAGATGCGACTATATACAAACTTCACCTGACTTTCAGTCAGTGTGGGGCTGAGTAGATAATAACTTTCATTTCTGGGTGAACTTATCCTTTAAGGAACTGATAGTCTTCGTGTTGAGTCCTCTAACTCCCATCAAGGCTGAAAAGAAAACGGCCGTCTTGTCACTGCATCAGTGCAGAAAATGACCTTCATTTACAAACCTCCTGTTGGTATTTGACTAACTAACTAACCACTATAGCTCCTGACGTGGGTCTGCATGTCAGACCATTGTCTCGTTGTTTTTAAATGTCGGCAGCAGCAGGTCGTTGTCATTTAAACAGTAGTTCTGTGTTTATCTCTGCAGGTCACTGTGGATGAGTTATAAGGTCATCAGGATTCACAGTTTGTCTCTCATCACTCTGCTCATCCATGTTTGAAGCTGTATTCAGTTTATTGTGAGCGTGAGTCCCCCGGGGCCCTTTGTGCATTCTTCTCATTTAATGTTCATATTATCATAGTTTGGGTGGTGGGGGGGCTTTGCTTAAGTGCTCAGCAGTGGGTGGGATCACTTTGACTGTGTTTCCTGTGCCATCCTAAGTGTGGGAAGCTGTATTGTTTCTAGTATTTCTGTCAGTAATGACCTTCACAACTGAGAAAGAAAATTACTGAAATGGAACCGACTGAAACGCTTCCACTCGCATCATTACATCGATTTGTTGTCCTGTTTGTTTGTTTTGATTGATTTTATTTTGCTCAAGGAATCACACAAAAGAAACGCTTCCGTCCTTCAGCAGCAATCATAGACAAACGGAACACAAATGATTTTCATCAAACAAGGTCATCCTGCACTCTTGATTTTAAACAGTTTGTCACTGGAGGACTAATTTGACATTTTTGGAACTTCAGTTATTCACTTTCTTGCTGAGAACGTTATGTTCATGAAGCAGCAGCTCCAGTCAGCGGTCAACATTACAGAACAGAGATCACTGGTGCAGTCAGGTTGTTAAACAGGAGTGAAGTTAAATCCAGTTTTTTACCCAAAGGTTCAAAGAGGTATCTGAGCTCTGCTCCCGTCTTTGAACGACTCTTAATAAAAGCAGAATTCAATGTGACTCTCTGTGTTTATTCCTCCAGAAGGTCTGGCTCTGCACGCGACTCTGAGCAGCTGAGCCATGGCCCTCCCCACACAGCACTGTCTTTGTTTTTAGGAAATGATGTATTGTGTGTTCAACATATTTTTACATTTCTGTCTAAGTGTGGATTACACACACAAGATATGAAGTAGTTATAACAGAGCTTTGGATGGAGAGATGGATTTAGATTTCAGTATCTCTCAACAGGTCTGAGTCTGTAACCTCTGATATGATGGTATCTTCATTCAGCTGTCACCACTCTTTTCACTTCTCTAGGTATTATTTGTTTGTGAATGGTTTTATAGCTGCTCCCTGTAACCTGATTTTTGGAGGTACAAAGTTTTTGAAAATGTGCTGTTTTGCTTATCATGTTTTGGCACTACACCCTTGGTTGACTCTGTTTGTGTCATGTGACAGTCAGAGGAGTCGCATGAATCGAGGTGTGAATTGGTGTAAGACCACCTGGGAAGGATGTGAAGAAAGCACTGTTTTCTATCAGCTTCTGCTCAGCTACTCCTCCTCATCTGATCCAGTTTGATCCTCATGCCGACTCTTTTATCTCGAGTTCCCATCCGACTAGAATCCAAACTGTCCAAAGCTCATGAATTAAACTTTGCTTCTCTTTGGCAAATCACGAAATGTTTCAACCTGTGTAATTAAATAATTTCGTCTTTCTCCTTCATTCTTAAAAATATTTTTTGTGTATTATTTTAAGTCAAATAAATACTGTATATATGTAATAGTGTATTTACAGACAGAAAACCTGTTTCTGTTCTGCATTGAGACACACACACACACACACACACACACACACACACTAAAATTAAAACACACAGTTGGCGCTTTGGTGCTGACTGGTGCTGGAGGACTGACGGAGGATGAAATGTGCTCAGCCGTATGTCTGCTTCATATTCCTCCCTGAGGCAGAAACACACAGAAGAGTGAAGAAGCGAACTTCCAGTTTAGAGGGATTAGAAAAAGTCTAAATCATAACTCTGCCTCCAGACCTCAATTTTTACTTTACCTTTGAAGTACTGTCAGTTACTTTTCACAGATGTTTGAGGGAGAGAAATTAGACCGATGGAAAAAAATTCTCTCTGAAATCTTCTTGTCCAAACTTCACTGTTTTTAAACATTTTAAAAATGTGTTTTTTACATTCGAAGCTCAGATCAGCCTGTCAGTTTGAGTTTGTGTATCAGTGGTACTGTAGGATATATATATATATCCATATATATGTGTTTGCCAAACATCAGACTGAATCTAATTTCAGCACACTTACAGGTCATGTAGGTCCTGACACACACCTCCTGGTCGTCAGTTAGAAATGTGGCCCTAGTTGTTGCCGTGTGAACTTTGACGGAGGCTTTCTGGCTGACTGAGTGAGTAGAGTCGGAGGCGGAGCCTGTAGGTAGGAGGAGTCTCTCTTCTCTGATGTTGGTGTGTCTGGGCCCGTACTCTTTCCTGATTTTCATAAGATTAATTTCCATATTACACTTTTTTTTATATATAAAACCACCTTCTGTGATGCTAAGTGACCTCTGAATCAGGAGAAAATGTCTGTTCCTGCGTGACATCAAAGAATAAGTGCACCCCAAAATGATAATTTGGTCATTATAAAGTAAATAAATGTGTTAGCTGAGAGACAATATGTTCTTTTCATGTCAGCGTACTGTATTCTCCTGCTTTGCAGGTTTTAATTAGTGCCTACAAATGCAGCAACTCGTTTTCTTATTTAGCGCTTTTTTGCTTATTAAAATTAGATTCCCCATGTCAGGGCTTTGCATGTTTTGTATGACGTGCCTCTGTGCTGCATGTTTTAATTAGTACCTAACGATTTAGTACAATTGTCTGATAACTAACTATTGCACTTTTAATCCTATCATTTTGTAATCTTTAAGGATGACTTTGTAACATCTGTCCTGGGAGTGCAGATGAAAAATAGCCTTGTGAATAACTGGAAATCTGCAGCAGTGTTTATTAAAGGGCACCGCACCTGTTTAATAAGTCATTAGATAAATGAATTAAGATAAGTTGAACCTTGGAGCTGGAATTGTTTTGTAATACTATCTCCAAGGTGAAGAGGGAACTTCTATTGTAGATGTGAAATGGACAGCTGCTGAGCTCACAAGTCAACAGTTTGTCTCCATGACAACTAAGTGAACGCTGTATTTGTGTGATAGTCAATCTAAAATGAATTAGGAACTGTTTTGTTAATAGTTTTTAAGCTAAGATAATAATAATAATAAGATAATAATAAACTTTATTTTTTAGCACTTTTTAAAAACACAGTTTACAAAGTGCTTAACAAAACAAGGCAGAAGGAAGTAGAACAAACATATTAGTGTAAGATTGGACAAATGAAAATAAAAGGTATTTACAGCTAAACAATTAGAAACAAATGACTGAAAAACTGAAATAATGATAAAGATTAATAAAATAAGCAAAAATAAAGAGATGGAATAAATCATATATGTGAAATAAACAAAACAAATACATTTTATATAATTAACTCAAACGGTAGGAGCAAAAGCAAAAGGATAAAAATGGGTTTTAAGAAGTGATTTAAAAGAAGTTACCGATCCTGCGAGCCTTATCTCCTCAGGCAGGGCGTTCCAAAGCCGAGGGGCCCTGATGGCGAAGGCACGATCACCTTTAGTTTTTAGCCTTGACTTTGGAACGGTTAGAAGGGCCCCGCCTGAGGATCTAATGCCGTGAGCTGGCTCATAGGGAATTAAAATGTCTGTAATATAGGTCGGAGCCAGATGCCAGAGTGCTTTAAAAGTGATCAGTGAACAGACGTTGAGCCAATGAAGGGAAGCTAGGACTGGGGTAATGTGATGTCGTCTGTTAAAACCAGTTAGAAGCCTAGCTGCTGAATTCTGTACCAGTTGGAGTCGAGAGAGTGATTTCTGATTGATCCCGGAGAGAAGGGAGTTGCAGTAATCCAATCTGGAAAAGATGAATGCATGAATGACTTTTTCCAGGTCGAGAGTTGAGAGCATGTGTTTGATTCTTGAAATGGATCTTAGTTGGTAGAAACTGGACTGGACCAGTTTCTGTGCTGTGTAAAGCTCTAAAACCAGACTGGAATTTCTCAAAGATGTTATTGTGAGACATAAAAGCTAAAGGTTGACTCGAAACTACTTTCTCTAAAACCTTGGATAAAAATGGAAACTTAGAAATTGGCCTAAAATTGTTAAGAACCAAGGGGTCAAGGTTTGGTTTCTTTAAAAGGGGTTGGACCACAGCATGTTGAAAAGAGTGTGGGAAAATGCCACCTCTTAGTAAGCAATAAAATACTGGGTCCAACAGTGTCAATAACCTCTTTAAGAGGTTATTTAAAAGGCCAAAAAAACCACTAAAATGCAATTCAAATGAATTATCTGTGTTTTTTCTTTGTTTTTTAAGCTTGTTAATTAAATATCTTTGGGTTTTAATTGGACTGTTAGTCAGACAAAACAACATATTTCAAATACTGCGGTGGATAATTTATCTGTTTCTCACCTTTAAAAGTATCCCCAAATGTTTTAAAACAAATAAATCAATGAATCTAGACAATAATCTGCAGCTGGATTGCTGATGATTGCTGAATGAAAATATCATTAGTTGTAGCTAGTGCGTGGACTCCAGTCCTGAGTTGGGACTTCTTGTTTTGTTGTTTGTGTTTGGTCAGTGTTAACAAGATGTGAGTAGTCATGCACAAATCCAATAAAAACCCTCTTCTCACAACATAATGTGCGCCCTCTGTTTTGTAGTCAATCTAAATTAGCTTGTGTAATGATTTTTGGTCGACAGTCTCAGCTGTATTTACTCACTGCGTACCACAACAAACAAATGTGTTGTTTTTCTACACGTTTTATATGTGAACACCACAATAAATTACACAAACTTTATAAAGTGATTCTCAAGACTGTGGAGCCTCAATAAGCCACCAAACAATAAGAAACTCACAAGCTTCGGGATTTGAGACATCTTCGTCTGAAGACTTCTGTGTGGTCGTGGTAAATATGGCAGATGTGTTGTTTTCTCCAGATGTTTCCAGGCTCAGAGGACCGAACAGGTCACAGGATGTTTGCGGCCTCCTGCTGTTTTTGATTAATACCGTACAGTTCCTCCCTCTCATCTGACCTTTCAGTCTTCTCAACTCCATTCTAATTTCCAGCCTCACCTGTCTCTCGGCGGCTTCCTCTTCATCAGTATTTCTCTTTCATCTGCCCCCGGGGGCAAACTGAGGAATCTCATCCTGCTCCCAGCACAGCACATTGAGGGGGAAATGGCAGACAAGGGAGCAGGTTTATTTATGGGTGCTCTCTGTTTGCCTCGCATTACAGGAGATTTCTCTAAGGCTTATATGTATCTGTGTATCTGTGTGTGTGTGTGTGTGTGTGTGTGTGTGTG
Organism: Lagodon rhomboides; assembly: GCA_039737535.1. NCBI lineage: Eukaryota > Metazoa > Chordata > Actinopteri > Spariformes > Sparidae > Lagodon > Lagodon rhomboides. The sequence goes on along the minus strand of CM077785.1, from coordinate 19,306,875 downwards.
TGTGTGTGTGTGTGTGTGTGTGTGTGTGTGTGGCAGGTACACTGTCAGAAGAAAATATGTCAAAACACCATTACTGTCGAGGATGTATACACAGGAGCAGAAGGACCCTCTGCACTCAATCGAGAGAAATCTCTGCAGATGAGCGAGACGAGGCAACAAGAATAGATTCAGACTGTCTCCAGTTTGAAAAGTTGACAGTTTTGGCATCAAACAGGTTGGAAGTATCCTCCAAAGGGTTAAAAACACCTCTCAGCTGAGGGTATGATATGATTTTACATTTTTTTAATCTAGATGCGTTAACACAAAATCTGGAACAACTTCAGCAGTTAACTGACAATTTCTGGTTTATCAAACTGAACTAGAGAGCTTTAATCTGTCGTCTAATTAATCACTGTCATCTTTATTATGTTACATTTATGTATATTAACGTAATAAAATATGACATTTCATTTTAGATTATAGTTGGCTTTGTAACATCTTGCCATCCTCTGGTTCATTTACAGTTCTTCAGTCTACTACAATAAAATAATAATGTTTATCTTGCAGTGGGATTATAGAATTTGGTGCCAAGACATGGTTATCTTATGACTTATCACAAAAAAAGAACCCAAACCGAAGACACAGAGGCTGAAAAACAAAAGGCTAGCTTCATTTATAAAGCTGAATTCCCAAAAATCAAAATGCTGGCAGAAAAAAACAGGCAACAACAAAAACAGACTGTAGAGAATCCAAAACTCTAGTATTATAATAAATCAATAATAATAATAAAAAAAAAACAAGAAAGCCCCGGGGTGGCCCTCAGAGTGGGATGTTCTTTAAGAAGCCTGCTTATTTATTATTTTTTGCCTTCTTGCTTGGTACCATGATCATTTTGTCCCTGATACCCAGTTCAATATGTTTAAAAAGCAGAAAGAGAGAAAAGTGAGCTCCATTCTGAGTCCTAATATGTTCTTGTCCTGTCTTGCAGAGAGTTTGCAAGACAGGACAAGACCAAAAGATATGAGTGTGGTCTGCCATTAGGTATCATGTTGTCTCCATGTTTTGGATTGTTTTTTGTTGTTGTTTGTTGTTTAAGTGTAATGTTCCCCCCATGCTGCAGGGGGGTGTATGGTAAATGCAAAGTCTGGCCAATGCATACGTAAGTCCATGCCAATAATCACAGGCGATGCTAGCGTGAGAGAAGTTTTTGACTTTGCTCATAAAAGATGGTGGACTGCTTTTAGCTGTATTTACTCCAATCCTTTTGGGAGATGTTGGAAGTATGGATACTAGTAAGAAATTAAACACATCATAATATAAAGTCTTGTTGAACATCAAGTATCTTTTTTCTGAGTACATGTCTGAACAGGTCAGCCTAAATAGCAGCCAGTAGCAGTAAAAGTTTAAGAATGAGTCACAACAGACATGATATACAAATCTAATTAAACAGGTGCTACACTTCATGAGATACAGATTAAAACTGCACTAATCAACATTTTTTTTTAATGTGAGAGGTGTTGTTTACAGCGACAAGTAAGCAGAGAATTATCACCCAACTCTGCAGCTCCTCCCCAACAGAGCACTTTACTTCGCCTTGTTTGTGGTTTCACCCCCAGTAGATTTACTGTTTTCATTCAGTCTCACTGCTCTCATAGTTTTTGGCCACAGGAGGAAGCTTTTTTCACCAAACAGAGCTCTAAAAACCCAAAGCGTACCTCCTGCTGAACAGCAGACAGCAGACAGACACAGTAAGTGACTAGCTGAGGTACATTGTGGTGCATTTAGCAGCTAAAGGCGCAGATATTTCCCTCAGGAGGTGATGGAGATCAAACAGAGCTAAAAGGAGGGTGAATATCTCTGGAAGTGTAAAAAAAAAAAAACTGTCCACCTGCACGTTTGCTGAAAGAGCTGGATAAGGTGATGATACATGAGGGCTAAACCTGCCTCGTGCCTTCCTCCTGAGCTTAATTCATTGTTATTCTGCCCTGTTAGTGTGTCCATCAGCGATACGTGACTACATACAGCACTCATGATCCTGCAGCTCGCTTCATACTTAACCCTGAACACGTCACGCTGTCATTCCTCCACAGGGTGTCGAGCCGTGCTGCTTTTCACCGCTGCTGTCCAGTCAGGACTGATGTGACACCCGCGACTCCAGCTCACTGACCAGCTTTGATTGAGGAGGTGACACCAGCAGTGAGAGTACAGAGAGGAGCAGCTGATCAACGACGACTTCAGGTCACGATTAATCACTTTTGGGCACCACTTTATAACGGGTCTGTAACTTATGGCTTTGTGAATGGTTAAATCGTTTACTGATGCTTCATATATCAGTCAAAGTCAAAGTGTGGGTTGCCAGGTTGTGAAAGAATCGCCTGTCATTCATAACATTTTCTTAAAATATTCCAAGCATGCAATTGTAAAATTCAAATTTTGATATATTATGGTTCAGTTTCTCTACATTTCTGATCCAGAAGATGTTGAAAGTGGTTGGACAACGCTTCTTATTCCAACAATTAGACTGAATTACAGTTTATTAGAGTGAAAGCTGAAGATGTGGGGCAATGATTCAGAAGTTGGGGAAGTCAGGCAACATTCTTCCTGATGAATAGGGGAGCTAAAATGGCAAAGCAAGTTGGTTTCAGGGGGATTCTCCACATAAAAGCTTAATTATCTTGGAGTCTACAAACATTTGTTGCTGAGTATTATTTTAGTGACAGACCCGTATAAACTCAAACCTTGGCGTGAGCTCACCTTCCACCTATCTTCTCATCTCTCATTTTTTATCTCTCACTCGTTGTTTATGTGTGTTTGTCTGTTGATTTATGGGTGAGTGTGTGTGCACTGATAGCACCAGGCCCATATTTTCTTAACTCGTCCCTTTATACACACACACACACACACACACACACACACACACACACACACACACACACACACACACACACACACGATGATAAAGGTGTTCAGTCACTAAGACTCCTGAAATATCGGCCTGCTGGCTGAAGACACTCTGAGGGGAGAGAAGGCGGCTTCTTGTGGTTTAGTTTCAACAAAGCATCTTTTTCTGTGTTTGTGTGCCTGTGGGAGTTCACATTAACTGTTTTGCGATGACATGTTTCAGCATGTTAACGTGTTTCTGGCTAAAAATGTGATCACACCAAGTCAGTAACACAATTACTAGTTGATCATGGGCGTCATCAAAGCTTTCATTACCCCGTGACTTTTGAAAATGATTATCCCCACCTTCGTGAATTCTCTCTTGGCATCCAGATGAGAGAAGATCTGAGTTGGTGAAATAGGTGGTCGGCTATTTTTCCTTCAGTTGTTATCGACGTGTATATAAATGTAATGTTTGTCTGTCTGCAGGTCTGCCCTGCCAGTCACAGTGCTCTTCATGCAGTGTGATCTGCTGTTGTATGCGTCATCAGCGAAATGTGAGGAAAGGTTCACAGTGATAAGTGAAAAACAAGTTCGGGAACCAGTGTTGGACAGATTAAAATTCTAATGATGACTCTCAATGTGACATTAAGAGATCAGCAAAGTTATTACAATTCCTCCCGAGGGGACAATTAATGTTTGCACCAAATATCATATTAATCCATCAGCTAGTTGTCAAAACATTTTACTTAAGCCTCTTAGTGACGCTAAATGAAAGGTCAGGGGATCACCAAAGTCAGAATTACTTATCAACTGCAGACATAGGTAGGTAGAGCTGGTCGTCCAGTAATTGAAAGGTGGCTGGTTCAAATCCCCCGCTCCCCTGGCTGCATGTCAAAGTATCCTTGAGCAAGATACTGAAACCCAAATTGCCCTTGATGGGCAGTTGGCAGCTTCTATGTTATTTTGTTTTTTTTTCTGTTTAGCCTTTGTTTAGACAGGACAGAAAAAAAGAGGAAAACATGCACAGACTGGAATAAAACCTGGGCTGCTGCTGCTGAGGACTCAGCCTGCATACATCAGCTGCATGCTCTGCAGGTAAGTTATGCAAAGACCACTTAATGTGTCCAATGTTTGTTGAGATATGTGGGCTGCCATGCCCAGAACCACATCTCTACTGTGGCTGAAAATTCAATATTCAATGAGGCACTAACAGACTGAAACATGCAAATAAAGTGTTTTTCTGTCTGAAAGCAAATGTGATTTTTATTTAAGGTTAGTGCATTAAGAGCTCAACAAGACAGTTTCACCGTTAAGTGTTGTTTGCTGGGTTGTAACAGGAATATATTAACAAATATATAATTTAACACTTAAATTCATGGTTCTGGAGCTCAACTGGAAGAAGTAGTTAGTTTAGCATTTAGTGGTAGCTCAGTGCAGAAGCCAGTTTCTTTATGATGCAACTTTATGTTTGTCTCAGTTTTTCTATCTCTCTCTTTGCTTTGCTCTACTATATTAAGTCCAGTATTATAAGTCCAATTAAACCAATAAAACTATTGTAATGCACTTCTGATTCCTTTGATTCATTGATTTTGTAATACAAGCAATAGTATCAAGGGTCTAATATGTGATTGTCTTTTTTCATTATTTTATTACCCATGTAAGTGAAAACCTGCATCTGCCTTTACCTGTCATCAGTTAAGCACACTCCTGTCACTGTAATCCATTATCCGTCATTATCCCATTACTGACTCTTCCTCTGCAGCGGCTTCAGAGGCTTTGACCACGAACAGACAGGAAAATGACGCATCCCAGAGGTACCTAATCTCACCGCAGCAGCAGCAGCTCGTTCCTCTATCAGCGCAGGAATGTGCAGGCATGTCTCGATGTGAAATTACACAAAGAGACCAGGGCCTCTGAGCCTCGAGATTAGTATCCGCTGTCGATCATGCGAGGCTCGTGAATCTGAATGGAAGAGGGACGGAGCCATTTAACTAGCGAGGAAACACTGATGCAGTGACTCCAACACGTCTTTCTCCAGCACTCACACTCATGTTCATACGTGATAGCTTTAGTTTACAGTTATTAGATGAGGGTACGCATACAGAAATGACCAGACATTACTCTTGTTAGCCAGTTAGCATGCTAGATTAACATGTGTTTATATGCCACCCAGGCGTGGCTACACAATTTTCAACACAACTACAGACTACAGATCTATTGTTTGCGACCTGCTGTAGGGCACAGGTTAGCACCTTGACAATATGAAATAAACAGCTTGAAGCAATCCAAATCAAGTCATCCGCCTCTGTATTCAAGTCAGATCACTACTAAAAGCCAATTCAAGTACTCTGAGCTAACTGGGAGGTTTCCTTCTTTGGCTTCTAAAAACATCTTTCTCTTTGACCTTGTCTTGAGCTCTCAGTCATTCACATCTCACGGTGTACTCTCTCCTCTTACAGAAAACCTGTCTGTAAGAGGAGAGAGTGCATGACACCACTCTAACACATTACTGCCACGCTCGTCAGAGGAACCCAGAGTTTACCATTTCTATCAGAAAAGTGCAGTTACTGAATGTGTCCCAAAATGTCCACTTATTCACTTTTGACGGCACATGAAATCCCAGATATAGAGGACTGTACAAAGAATCAGATGGCAAAATAACTATTTTGAACACTCCTCAGGTCATAAGTCACATCCTGTTATTTTACTGTCTATCTGTCTCTCCAATGTGTGATTGCAGGTTGGTGTTGATTAGTGACCCTTGATTGCATCCTAGTTTTTTAGGTTGCTATGAGGGATGATTTTAGCCTGACAGGGTATAATAATACCCATTAAATGTTCAGACACACAAGAAATACATAAAAACACTATGTAGCAAACTACATAAGTGATTTCAGACACATTGACCAGTTTCTGCTTCAGCTGCTTCATACGTAATGTTGAAAGGTTCAGTATAAAGGATTTATGGTCAAAAAATGACTTTAATATTCATAATTATGTTTTCCATCACCTGAAACTAAGAATCGTTGTGTTTTCATAACCTTGGAATGAGAGTTTTATATCTACAGTGCAATTTGGCACTGCCATGTTTTCTACAGTGGCCCGGAATGGACAAACCAAGCACTGGCCCTAGAGAGGACCCTTCGTGTTTTCTGCCAGGATCAAATGTTAGCAGTTACCGTTTCTGCACACCACAGATGTGTTCAGATTTGTACGTGTCATAGGTTACGTACCTCATTGACATGTTTGTCTACAAAACGTGTCGTATCATGTTTGTGACATGACTCTCATGCTGGGAGGTGGAGGGGGTGAGGGTGGAGTTACAGGCGATGAATATTGCTTGAGTCCGCGTTTCAACATAGACAGGTGTGAAACCACTGGATAGTAGTGAGGCAACCCGGGACATTTTCCAGCTGTGTTTGTGGCAACCAAAACTGGTATTTTTGGCCAAAGCATGAACTCTTCCACACCCTAACTAAGTGGTTTCTGTGCCTAAAGTTAACCAAATCATAAGTAGTGTTTTTAGCGGCCACTGTAAGGGTAATCAGTCGGTTGCAATCTGCAACCTGACAGCTACATGCCACTAAATACTACACAATCAGGAAAGAAATGCTTAATTTACCTCTACTCTTATTTGGTTTCATCAAAACATTGTAAGCTTTTAGTTATTTGATACAAAAATGACTTCATAAATCATATTAAAAGACAACTCACCGGGAAGAAGAATTTATTGCTTGATTCTTTCAAAACATACACAGTGCAAAAGAGAGGACTCCCAACAGAAGCCTGTTTTTAAATCTCACTGCTCACAGTAATAACATCCACCTCTATGATATGTACGTTATGGCCAGAGTGACCTCATGAGGTGCAGTGAAATCCTCCCCTGACTGCCGCAGGTCCCTCGCAGAGGATGGAATTAGTCTTCATGAAAGGCCTGCGTTGATTCCTCTTTTCATCCTGCAGCCACAGGAGATGGAGGATAAAGCTTTAATGATACAAGAGCGGAACGATGGAAAAATGGATTTTAATTTTCTGAAAAAAGGAAGAGGACGAGGGCGGACAGCAGCGCTCAGTGAAGACCCATTGTATTAAACTATAAACTGAAAGGAGATGAGAGATAATAAGAAAAGAGCCGGAGGAGAGGGGAAATATAATGTGTAATGGTGGGAGCGCTCTTCTTCTCCCTGGTGGGGGGTTATGAGAGACCGAGCGTGGCCGACATGAGGGCAGAGACTTTTGTGTTCATGGGTTCATTTAGAGGAAAAGACGTGTAGTAGCTGGCATGGTGTAACTTTAAAAAATCAAGAACCATAATAAAGCGAACAAAGTAAAAACCTGCAGACCTTGAAAGAAGACAAGTTCAAGGTGTCACAGACTGTTTATAGCTGTTGTGGGAGGCAAGACTCAAAGTGACAAACCTACGGTCAAATAGGGCAGCGAGGCGCAGTCATTTAAATCTGTGGATCATGGTTCACGCTCTCAGACAGTCTATCCTTGAAGGCATTCATGGTGTCACTCTCGGTTGTGTTGCATGAAAAGCAACAGAGACAAAAGAATGATTAAAGTTCTTTCAGCACTTTCTCACCTGGCAAACCGCTGAACGAATCACATGGCTGTTTTCAGAAATATCGTTCCTCATTACGACGCTGAAAAGGGGTTTCAGACCAAGTGTCAACCCATCGTGACGTCACCCATTGGTTTGTAGACTATTGTTTTGTAGCTGCGAGTGGCCATTGTGTTTTTTGGGGGGCAAGAAGTGACCATATTTGTACAAGAGGGAAGGGAGGATCCTTGATCTAACTGAGAACCTGAGGACATGCCATGGTGGTGACCTGTCAAACACATTGTAGTCATACCGTTGTTTTTTTTGTCTGTGCCCTTACCGACTAGTGCGCAGGAACCTGCTGACTGTTCCCAGCTCGCACCTTAACACAAGAGGGGACCGGACGTTTGCTGTTAGGGCTCTTGCATGGCTCTAATTGAATGTATCCATAGCTTTTCTAACGGTTTATCTTGTATTTTATGGTTTTAATCATTTATTGTTATTAGTTTCAGTTCAGTTCTCTTTTATTCATTTAAAATTTTTAATTGTGCTTTTGTATTTATTGTGAAGCACTCTGTAACGCTGGTTTTAATACGTACTATACAAATAAACATATTATTAATATTATCATTATTATTATTATTATTATTTTAAATGGGACCATCATTTTAAAAAATAAACATCATACTGTGTTGAAGAATACCTAAAACTACAGATTGAGACCATTAAGTCATTGGGAAACTGTTTACAGAGGAAATAAATCAAGAAGGAAGTATTCAGACTTAATGTGCGCGCGTATTAAGTATAAAAATACAAAATGTTACCGTTAGCATGTAACAGGCCTAATTCTGTTTACTGTAATTGGCATATTCTACCAGAGACTTACTCTTCCATGTCTCAAAAACTTGAGTAAAAAAAAGTTCTTATTCTTGAATCTAAACCCTGAATAACACCGAGGACATTTACACTATGAGAAACACATATTGTACCATCACAGCATGCTTTTATTCTCACTCGTGCCACAGACACATGGTTTTCTAAGATATTTAAAGGCTTTTCATGTTCCCCATTTAAGTTTGGCACATTAGCATGCTAACAATTGTTAATTAGCACTTAACACAAAGGACAGCTGAGCCCGGGAGGAATGTAATTAGTCGTGCAGGTATGTTGTCATAAACCAAACTATTAGAAAAGGGCCTTATAATGATTCTGTCCTGATTGTGCTGGAGGAGGAGGGTCACTGAAGTCATTCAAATACATCCTGAGAGAAACATTTCATAGTAATCTATCCGATTATTGTTGAGATATATTTAAGACTGGACCAAAGTAGAGACTGACCAGCTGCCAGGCCAACATTGTCATTCCTAGAGTCACGCAGAAGTTTAATGGAAGCAAAGAAACAGAAGAACTTAAGGTCTAGACACAAGAAACAGTGTAAGCAGAACTTTTTTTTTCTTTAAGGTACTGAGGTAGGTACATTAGACTGGAGCAGACAGTACGTGGAGGGCAGAGAGCATTATAGAAATGGCGGATGGTAAATACTAAGAGCTGTAATTTTCTGTTGCAGGAAAGAGAAAGCAAAGAGGCTTAGAGTGAGAGAGACAGACACGGGGGGGAGTACAAGAGTGGAAAATGGACTGAGGGAGCCTGATGTAAATGGCTCATAGCACAAATTCATTTCCACAAGAGTGCTTCACAAAGCAGCAGAGAAAGACACAAAGAGAGAGGGGTATAGAGAGGACAAATGAGGCATGGAAACCACATTTTTGTTTGTTTGATTGTGTTATCCTGTAATGCTAGCGATTTTTCAAATGTTGAAAAAGCCACATTTGTATTTCTTGCAGCTTAAGCAGACAGAGCTCCAGACGAGTACGACAACGGATGCTGGGAATACTCTCTCATGATTGCCTGTGATTGTGAGCACAGTTTATGATACAGATTTCACTGATTCTAAGCACTGAGCGTGATTAGCCGTGATTACCTCTGTAAACTGAAAATGGATGATACGGCTCTGTCATTATAACCAGCAGGAAGAGAACGCTTTGTATTCTACGGACCAGCTGCTAAAAATCCCACAGGCTTGGTACCCGACAACCAGCCATGAACAGGAAGTCTGGAGAAGGTGTAATCTGTCTTTGACACTGTGCCATTTTGCAGATTTTACATACAAACCACAGGAGTTGTACATCAGGAAATTCAGATTCCTCTCCGAGAGCAAAAAAAGATATAAGCAACATCTTTCTGAGGGCTTAGACGAGTGACTAAAACTCAAACTTGTGTATAAGGCGAGGTGATTCACATTTCTTTCTGTGTGAACACAGCTAGCTTGTTAGCCTTAGCTAGCTTGGTAGCTTCAGGCAATGCAGGTGTGTTTCAGTAACATAACAAGGCTTCACTCGGCTTCCCTCAGCTCTACCTCTTTGCTTATTTTCATTAGCCGGGAGTCAGGCAAAGTCAGGTACTGCCAAGATGGCGATGTCCAATACCACTGACTTTAAACTTCATTCTGGCTCTTCAATGCCCAATATTTTTACTGTATGAAGCCACACAACTGTAAACGTCATCATGCTCACATTGATAACATGCTGATGTTTTAATATGAATAAACACATAGGATAACCACAAACTGCCTGCCACATCGTGAACCTAATTAACGCATCATATTTTATTTGCTTAGTCCAGTCAAAAACTGAATTATGTACCTGTTAATTAGTGAGCAGATGTGCTGGTGGGCATATATTGTTACATTTGGGCAGAGCGAGACAAGCTGTATTCCTGTTTTCAGTCCTTGCACTAAATTATGCTAAATGGTGCTCGCTGTAGTTTCATATCAACAGTCAGGATATGTTAGTGCTATCCACCATCTCATCTAACTCTCAGCAAGAAAGCAAATAAATGTATTTTGAAAAATGCTAACCTATTCCTTTAAAGTCATTGGGATACAGCTGGGATGAGATAGATTTTGCTTTTCATATCCTATTATTATTAGTAGTAGTGAATATTGTTTTTTTTCCAATTATTTATTATTTGTATTCTTGTACCACCTCGATGATATAAATCAGTATTATCTAAACCCCCAGTTCCGTAAACTTAAGACACTAATATCGTGTTAAACAAGACATAAAGTGATCATTTACTAATCTGTAATTGACATATACTCAATTGAAAACAAACTCAATGTATTTAATGTTTTACGTCACCTTCATTGATTTTTGTAAATATATGTATGTTTAAAAGAAGTTGTGACAGGAGCAACAGACGACTGGGAAAGTTGTGGATCGCTCCAGTGACACCTGTTTGGATCACTCCACAGGTAAACAGGTTCATTGGTAACAGGTGATGTTATCATGATTGGGTATGAAAGCAGCATCCTTCAAAGCCTCCGTCTTTCAGAAACAAGGATGGAGCGAGGTTCACTACTTTTTGAAACACATGATTGTATAAAGGTCATAACTACATGGGCTCGGGAGCTCTTTGTAAAACTGTTGTATATTATAATACTGTTTCCAAATGATTGCATTCTATATGCATTTTCATTTTACACCGCGTCCCATTTTTCCGAATCAGGGTTTAAGGATCCACTGTAATAAACTCTTTCCCTGCATCACTGAGCACTGAGAGCTTCGGCGCTGCCATTTCCAGCTCTTCACACCTCTTCCTACTTCTCCTGCAGACCCCTGGGGGATTTCCATACCTCCTACATGTCAGCGGCTAATTGGATGAGTGTGTATAATGAACCCTATATGACAAAAGGTTCATTACACCAATTAAAAGCCTTCACTTCTCCACGCCCCAGCCCCGCCCTGGAAGTGCTGTCAGCTCTGACAGCCTGCTGTAGGCGCCGCGCCTCGCTGCCTGTTGGTAATTATCCCTCTGTATTCCTCTGCATTATCACCAGCAGTTAGCCGCCTCAGCATGTAAGTGAGTCTGGATTTGTTTACTCGTCGGTGCTGGTGAACATCTGTGTACTAACACAGCGGTTATTTACTCGGCCACTCGTGTCCACAACAGACGCTCACAGGGGCTACAGATCCAACACCCTTAATCGCATTAAAATGCAGACACAGTGTAGGCACGGAAACAAACAGCATACATCACACTGAAGCACTCGGCACGCTTTGAACGAGGACACCACTTATCAATACGCATTATTAAACACATATGCCTCAAACACCTGCTGCCATAGAGACAGATTACATGAAGTGCCCATTCTGCAGCCACTTGGAATATGTTTTAACCTTCAGCGGCTTAGACCAGAAAAAACAGCCTGTTATTTATTTAGCCTTATTTGAATAGAGGCAATGATCATTTAGCCGGAAGAAGCATTTAGGGAGAAGGATGATTGAGAAGAAAATGGCAGGATGAGGGGACGCAGAGGGAGGAGGGTCACACACTCGTTCCTACGTGAATACACACACTGCTGCAGCCCACAGCACAGCCGATATCATCCTCATCTAATCCGTCTGTGTGAGATGGAGCGAATGTTTAGTCTTTGTGTTAAAAACAGGATCAGTGTTTTGACTTTTATAGTCCCGCAGATTAGTTTGTTGACCGTGTGTAATCATCAGCGTTCATTTGTTTGCTTTGGACTGAATTCAGAAACCCACTTTGCTTGTTGGCATTTTCATTAACAAAGTGGGTTTGATAGAAATGTTCCAGAGGTTTTTCTTTTTTTTTTTCATGTGATTACATTAATCTGTGGATTGATACAAAGAGGAGACTTACAGTGCAGTCAGGATGTGTGAGGACAGCAATGTGCTTTTCATTGTTTTGGCTTCATGTTCATCATATTGGACCTGAAATGAAACGGGTTTTGGGTCATTGAACTGACTGAAAGGAACTCAAACTCAAACTTTTGGTGAATACACTTAGTTTAGAGTGTTAGAGGAAAAGATTGATGTCACTCTCATGTTTGTGTTTGTGTGTTAACGAAGGAGCGTGAGGTGGGCGTTAATTAGCTTAGCTTAGCATAAAGACTGGAAGCAGGGGGGAAAGAGCTAGCCTGACTCTGTTTAGAATTTAAAAACCTGTCCTATCAATCCTGTACCAGCACAGAAGTACATACTTACTTATGCCCAACGCCCCTCCTGATGTAAAGACTATCGACAAGGGACCTCCAGAGTCATTGCTCATTTGCTGGAGATGCAAGAAAAAAAAAACAAGATTTGACAAAGAGAGATAGGAAAACACAGACTTAAACACACAGGGCTTGGTTAATTAATGGAAGACAGGTGAGCAGGAAGAAACAGCGGGAAAACAAACAAAGACAGGAAGTGGGAAGCAAAACCTGACACACATAACAGGAAATTACAAAGCTAAAACCAAAACAGAAGACCATGACAAGTGCTAATGTGTCTGGCCAGTGCATAAGGCAGTAGTTGATGAAAAATGTGCACTGTATTGTTTGTGATCATTCTCCAGGTCTGTTCTTCTGAAAGTGACTGACTGTACCGACGTCATTACACTGTTTGAGCCATACACCCATACACGTCGTTAAAGATCTGCACATCTCTTTATACAGTCCATGGTTTGGCCATAAAACTCCCGGGTTGCTTTGTCTGTGTGTTTTTATAGTTATTAACTTTCCTAAAACTGGAGGTTTTTTATATTTTATATGAGAAACGAGCCTCACTGTTCGCCCAATACAAACCAGAGCACCCTCCAGCACCCTCATAGCTGAGAGTCATCATGTCTTTACAATCCACTGAGCTGGAACACAGAACCAAAACAATGAAATACACTCCTCTGGCTGCACCGAGTGGAGAGAACGCTATGAATATTAACTGTTTCCACGCTGTGTTTCAAATTGTTATGTGTGGATGTTATGATGTTCGCTATGCAGTGTTTGGTGTCTTTTGGCAGGCTGACCTTTCCTTCTACAGGGGAAAGTTATAAAAAGCTGCTCACTTCATTTTTTTAATCCTGCAGTTCACTTAGGCATCTTTATTACACAAATGCCTTGGTCCTCCTGGCTCCATGAAGTTGTTGCATCGTCAGGCACACTGTTGCTCCCAGAGTTATAAATTAATCAGCATTCCCTCTGATCTAATTTGCTTCCCTGTGCTTTTTGGGGTTTTCATTTGTGGTGTCTGAACTCAAATATTGGAGCCACTGTCACAGTTACTGAACAGTAAACTGAAAAACATCCCAGTCAGCACTTTACACACATTCACCTCATTTTGAAATAATAGGATTTTTTTTTTTTTTTAATTTTTAAAACAGCACTCAGACTCGCAGGCGTTTCCATTATAGAGTCCGCTTTGAGACAGAACAGCAAAAACCAACTGGTGGAAAAAATGTGGGCCTGGTGAGAGCAGCTGGAAGGACCCGTATCCTAATGGATTCAAGTCTGTAAGGTTTTAAAGAATATTTATAAGCTGATCAAGCCGCAAATGTCACAAAAAAATCTACACTTTGAAGTTGCTACAGTATTTTAAGCGCTGCTCGCGGTCTGGCGCCAGCGATGGCAGTGTTGATCAGTGAGCCGACCACTTCAGTCCAGATTTGAATATCTCAACAACCATATGAGGGATTGCCATGACATCTGTTGGCACATTCATGGTCCCCAAAGGAGGAATCCTCAGTTACTTCCTCTAGCGCCACCATGAGGTCAAAATTCTAATCTTTTCAATACCTGCAAAGCTAATGACATTGCCATCAGCCTCAACTCTACGCTATGTTTGGTGCTAATGAGCTAAACTTAGCATACCGTCTCGCTCAACTAAGATTAGGATCAGCATTGCCAGATGAGAAATAACAAACAAATACCTGGGATCACTGGTGCATTCAGAACAACTCAACATGGACGGAGCGTACCTGAAAGAAAGTGAGAAAGTCCGAGCTCCACCTTCAAGTGGTTTCAAATGAGTGTTGAGCGGCGGGACGGAAAGAGAACGTGCTCACCGAACACGCTCACAATCACAGCCTAAACCGAGCATTAAGACCATAAAGAGGTCACATGAGACGTAGGACCCACATTTTGCTTTCATGATCATGTATCATCATCAATTCATTGAAATAAGGTAGCTAAAACTGAAACCAGTCACAAAATTGTCAAATTATTGTATATTATAGCAATTTTGGTACTATTATTTATCGTACAGAGGGCGAGATTATGGTAAAACATTATTTATTTATTATCATCATTATTATTTATATGGTTATAATTATTATTTTCATACATGGTGCAACGTGATGGGGATGGTTTATGCCTGTGTACAGCAATTTTACACTGCAGTTTATCTCAGTTTTAACAGTTTATTAAGTCCTACACCTGTTTTGTATTTTTTGTTTTTTTTAAACGAACACATTCTGCAGTGGGTGTCCTTAATGTCACATGGTTTCTGTAGAACTGAACCTATTGTATGAATCGTGCAGAATCTGGTGGAGTTAATTTGTTTTGCTTCGTGCTGTTTTAACATTCACACAATGAGAACAAGTGGAAATAATCCAAGGTTCAAATGCTGAACATTAGACTGAATGCGTGATGGGAGCTGACGCATAATGATGAACAGGCAACCTTAATGAAAGGAAATTTGGAGCATTTTCGAGGGGTGATACAGGGACTTTATCATCGGTCATTATAATTTAAAGAGGCATTATTATAATGTGGTTCTGAAGGGCATCGATACTAACGGCCCAGTGCTCACTCTGCCACTCAGAGCTCATCGTCTGGTCAATACTATGGCAATTTCCTCCTCCATACTCTGCATCTATTCTAATTGTCAACCACTTAACAGCAGTGCTACAAGTGACTGATCCACATGATGAGACAATTTTCCCTTTTATCTAAAAAATAAAAAAAATCAAGTTTGGTTCTCTCCCTCTGCCTCAGCCACATTTTCAGTCCCTTTTCAGTAAACATTCAGAGGAGGACATCAAAGCTTGCAGGTACTCAAGAGTAGCCCAATGAAGAGACACCACAAAGTGCTCATGCTGACCAGAAGCATTGCACGAATAATTGTCATTTACATTGTGGACACTGAAGACACCCCGTCCCTACCACTTTTAAAATGGCTGATTTTGTCCCCATCACTTTTAACTACCTTTTCTAGGATGGAATAACCTGTGGCCTTAGAATCAGTCATGATTGGTTGAACTAGACTCGTTAATTCTTGTGAACTCTTCCTCTAATGTTAAATAAGTATGACTGTTACTTTTGTGCCCAACGTTGTTATGCATTTTATGCTGAGCTTTTTCATAACGTCAGTTCCTAGACGAGGCGTTACTGAAGCTGCTGTTATGCAAGTTTTTCCCATTGTACTTATCTACTGTGACCTCATACTGATCCCCTGTTAAATTGACTATAATTGCATATGTTGTTTTTTGATGATTTAAAAATGTTGTTAAATGTCCTCACCACTTTTCAACACAAAGTGACGCCCTTGATTGCATATCTGGGAGGTAAACTGGCATTTCCGCTCCAGCTGCCGCGATCCATTAAAGTGAGTATGTCAGTTTGTGCTGCAGACACAAACACAGACGTGTTGTGTTTGACAACAGGAGGCTTGAAATTGAATTTTAAAAGACGGACTGTTGGATCAAACACCTGCAGAACTATAACTATCACCATCAGCCTCACCTGCACTTTGTGTTCAGTGCTGCTACTTAGCAAGTGTAAGCATGCTAACAGGCTAAACTAAGACGTTGAACAAAGTAAATATTACCTGCAAAATATCTGCATATTAGCATCCTCATTTAGCTCAAAGCACCTCTGTGCAAAGTAGTCTACATCCTCACAGAGACGTGAACCTCATACATCATCAGTTTATTAGTTGATGCTGTTTATCTAAACAGACACAGCCGGACATTTCCAATACGCCGTCTTCAGTTGTGGCGCGTTATTGTGTCAATCCAGGTATAATCACAAAGCCATTTTCCATTTATCTGATGGAGATATCTGAGCATGGATGCTCGCAATTCATTTTCAATTTCACACTGTCGAGTCATTAAGTGCTTCATTACCTGACCACAAGCAGTGCTTTACAGGATAACATAAGCAACCCAGGCTGCTGGCAGTCTGCACTGATTTTACAGAAGCGGAATCAACTGCAGCTTATTTAGTTAAATTTCAGGCATCATTGCCATTAAAGAGGGGGATGCAATATCAATGAAATACATCAATGCAGGACTAACGTGCACAAATCAGCAATAACAATCAGAATCAGAATCAGAATTCCTTTATTTGTCCCGCAAATGGGGATATTTCTGTGTCACAGCAGCCAAAGGACAGTAATATTACAATAAACAATAATAATAGTAAAAAATTAACAACATAATAAAAAGTAAATGTAACGTTAGCTAGCTAGTCAGTTAGCTACAGACACATCAGCAAACTCATAGCGATCGTTTGATGCTCGTTATAAAGAATGGACCATAATGCATTGAAGCGGAGGAGCGTTCTCACAAACCTCCATTTGAAGTGCCCCTCTGAAACACCTCTGTTTGGAGGGCCATGTGGCCCTGACGCCGGTCCTTACTCCTCTACCCCAACATGAATCGTGACACCTTACGCCTTGAAAGCACAAAACAGAGCAGTAGAGCGAAGTTGAAGGGGAGTATTGGGATTGGCCCCAAATTGGGTTGTCCCATTTCATAGGGGGAGATTTCAACCATGATAGATATTTTACAAACACAATTACAATTGAAGAATAAGTAAAGACGATTCTGACCCAGCATTCAATGCTTTCTGCTAGGGACACTTTTCCTCTGCACCAAAAAGGTATAATAAGATGTGACACCCAGCCCTAATCATCACCTTGTCAGGCAGGCAGAAACAAATGCTTCTGGGAGGCAGACATTGTGAACAGCAGACGCAAATTGCTGAAGGATCCCACTGTGGCTGATACTGAGAGCCATCGCATGTCAACACATGCAGGCTGCCTGAACAGCGGGATGATGTATCTGTCTATGTAGTGCTAAACAGGTTTAATAGACAACATACATCATCTGGACGGACTGAACGACATCAGAGGCAACATTTTTACTTCAATCTGATTATTTACTGACTTGTGCTGCACGAATGTGAGCAGTGTGACAGGAGGTGAACTGAGGGTGAGAAGGGTCGTATCAGAGACTTTGTTATGTTGTTTTCTTTTGAAATTGAGGTTGAGACACCCTTTTAGTGAGTTGAATGATAAGTCATCATCCTCCAACCTCTGAAACCTTCTTGAACGGGTCACATCACAAAAGAGACAGACTGAAAACGAAGCCCTCCTTTTATTGACAGAAGGTCTTCAAATGACAGTGTGTTGCTGTTTTGTTGACAACAAGCTGTAGCGACTGTATTCATTCCAATTAATTACTTCAGATGTGGTATTTACCAGCATACATCACAGCAATAATAAAAAGAAATACATTTCACCTTTTCCTTTCTACCCGTTCAATTCTCTGAAACACTGGAACAAACAAGGCTTCATTATTGTAAACAACCAATTTACATACAACGAAGAATCAATAACCGCACTAACATAACCGACACACAAAAAACACACTAATAAATATGATTTAAATAGAAAATAAATACATTTCAGTCTGATAAAAATGGCACAGGACAAGTAATAACTGCTCCTCAGAAAATGATTCAAGGCGTCCTTCTGAGAAATGAACCTCCGCTCTGAACACTAAATTACAAAGCGCTGACACACAGATAAAAAGGATGTGCTGCGTGTGTGTGTGTGTGTCACTGATGAATTTAAATGGCCAGAATGCAAAGAGGCAGCAGAACGAGCTCCTGATCTAATGATTCAAATCCCCGTTCCACACCTGGCTCCCACTAAACAACCATTAGTTTGTTATACTGTCAGCGTCTGATGTCTGTATAATGAAGGATGTGTTTTCCTATGGCACTTAAATGAAATGCGTTTCATATACCGCCCTCCCTCCCACAAGACATGAGTGCTATGCTACATCAGATAAACTCGTTCGAGCACAGACA
Organism: Lagodon rhomboides; assembly: GCA_039737535.1. NCBI lineage: Eukaryota > Metazoa > Chordata > Actinopteri > Spariformes > Sparidae > Lagodon > Lagodon rhomboides. Next base: position 19,288,534 of record CM077785.1, on the reverse strand, counting down.
TTATTGTCCATTTAATTCACCTCACAGACGATATTAAAGTTTTCGTATGTTCATCCTGCTCGAGGTCCCCGAGAATTAGACCAACATACTGGACCAACTCAAAGCAGATCACTGAATCAACTGAGTGCGAGTATGTTTTGACTTCTAATGTGCAACTGCAAAAACTTTACAGCAATACATTTCAGAGAAAGTCCCACATGTAACCATGTCAACATAGTTAGCAAACAGGCAATACAAAATCACAAAAATATTAGTTTCATTCACAAATTCTAATTGAACACTATTCTAATAAATGCGACGCGTCCCCCTCTTCAAGCTACTTGTCAAAACAAATGACACCTCCCTTGAGTCCGAGCCTTAAAAATGATCTTGATAGCATTTTTCATGTTTCTTCAGATCAAATGAGTGCAGAATATGTTTTTTGTGATCTTACGTACAATGACGTCAATCCAAATCTGTGACCAGGTTTTGCAGCATTCCGAACATGAGTTGCCTGACTGGACTTGTTGTTTTTACACTAATGAGATAAAAGGTGTTAATTGGTGAGTTTTTGAGGTGTTGGGCAGATTTCTGAACCTTGGAAAGCTGTTTCCCCTGCTGCCAGTTTTTGGGCTAAGGTAGGCTAACCAGTTTCATTTCTATTGTACTAACATGATAGTGGCATCGACCTCATCAAACTCTCTGCACAAAAGTGAATAAAGGTATTTCCTAAAATGTCTAACAATTTCTTTTGAACGTATTATCTAGTTGAGTCAACATTTGTATGTGTTTCTTCAGTAATGTATCTCCTGTATCTCTCTGGTTGATTTAACACTGATGTAACTTTCAGATCCCCTCTAACTGTTAGCATATCTGCCCCTTAGCGCCTCCTGTTTCGTCTTGATCACACCCAGGCGTGGACGCCACCCACCCAGTCCAGCAGCCGCCCTCGGTACCAGGCACGCGTGATCGGCTGAATGAAAAGCAGGAGTCGAAACCTTCGGAGCAGCCCGCAGAAGACGGCGGCCGCCACGACCACGAGCGGCGACATCATCACAAAACCCAGGATGATGAGGGCGGAGCAGCTGTTGTCGTCAAGGTAACGGCAGATGGCAGAGGGTGCGTCGAGGACCTACAAAGACAAACACAGAGGGGATCATAAGAGTAGACAGAGGGGCTCCAGAGGACATGATGAACGTTTTGGCTTCGGCAGCTTCTGGAGGATTTGTCGTCAGCTTGGTATGATTACTGTGTGCATGAGTGTGTTTGCGTATGCTCTGGGCGCAGATGTGGGACTGTGTGAGTAGTGAGCTGTGACAGAGTCTCTCCCAGCCTTCCTCTACAGTTCAGATAAGAAGAAGACACTGTCTGTAACCCTCTGAGCTGTCAATCACATGTGACACAGTCGAGAGAGAGAGAGAGAGAGAGAGAGAGAGAGAGAGAGAGAGACAGACAGAAACTAGCAAAAGGATGTAAAAGAGGCAGGAAGTGAACAAAACATTGAATGGATGAAGAGTGAGAGATCGAGGGGTGAGAGCAGAGTGCACATACTTCACACACGACACACACACACACACACACACACACACACACACACACACACACACACACACACACACACACACACACACACAGAAAGAACAAGCACATTATCTCCTTTTCTCTGTCAAATCCGGACACACTTGGAACAATATGGTTACATCTGAAGCCTCTTTGCAACAATTTCCCATTGTGAGCTCTGTCTAAATGTACTTTGCCTCCTACAAATGTACCCTAGCAACAGCGGAGTTGAACACTCACACATGAGAGAACCTCTGTCAAGTGCACACTGTGCTTTCACCGAGTACATTTTCCTCCTCATCGTGCTGTCGATGTGTCTGCGCACAGCTGGTGCCGGCACCAAATCAGACGGTCCTCTCAGTGGGTCCCCTCTCACCACGTTCAGTCTGTCGCCACAACTCCCTGACTGACACTGTCTGTAATTGTTCGCTCTGAAGGGACATTCGCTCCGGCCTAATCACAATTACTGTCTTGTTGCATGCACAGACTTTGCATGTTCTCAATTTATCTGCTCCGTCACGCGCAAAATCGTTCACGACCGAGGCAACCTGGCAACTGAATCAGAGGTGGGATGTGACATTACGACCTGATCTTCACAGCATGGATTTGGCTTCATGCTCGTCATTTTTTACTTATCTCCTGTCTGCTTCCCTTGTGACTCATAAAAAACAAGCCGCGCCCTTCTCCTCACCTCAAAACAAGAAGCACTGACGGGCTCCAACATTTCAACTTCCAACATACAAAGTCTAGACACATTTGTGTGCTGCCAAAAACACTTTGCCTGAAGGCGGTGGTTGTCTTGTCTACCTCTCTGACTCCAGGTGCCAGTGCCAGTCTTCACGAGAGGTAACGTTCCCACTTTCAGTAATCGACATGGGCTTACTTCCAGGCAAGTGGAAGGAGACTGGGTTCAGATTCCTCACTGGATGTGATTTGTGATCATCCTGTCAGCTTGGCACAGAGCACCATCTTTTCTTTGGCTACTTTTTGGCAGCAGAAAGCAGCTGTCGACACAAGATTGACGTATTATCAAATTTTAAGTCGATTCACTGAATTTATTAGCAAATAGTTGCCAGCAGTTATGGAGCGACATTATGATTCACCTGCAGTCATGTTTTTGTCCACATAATGACTGTGAGTGCAGCACTCGCTGTCCTTTTAGCTCTGTTGTGCTCTTTATCAATTCCTGAGAAAAAAAACATCTAGCTCTTTAGCTGCTCTCTGTGCCTGTCTGTCATTTGGTGATGGACAGAGGGGGTTCTTTTAGCTGAAAACAACATCTTGATGTGACTGAAAACAATGTGGATGGGAGCAAAACCAAATCAGCATTATCTTTCACCACTTATCCTTCATAGAGTCAAAGAGGGCTGCAGCTGACATTGGGCCTGGACAGGTTAAACAAGGTTTATTTATAGTTGCATGAAGGCTCCACGCAGAACCTACGCAAGTGGCCTAGACTGTTGGGAGCATTTATACACATGTGCTGGCGCGTCTGCATTGCCGGCAGGACTTTGCCCAGTAAACACACTGACCTCTTCGGCACAGGTCAAGTGTCCGCAGGGAGAGCTGCCCCTCCATACACATCGAGCTTGAACCTTACTTTGCTTCAGCAAGGCAGCGTTTGACTCCAGGCTGCTATTTAAAGGGCCTCCTGCCCTTCGGATATCCAGCCTGTTTGGGAGGCTGGAGATGAGCTGAAGACGTCAATGTGTTTACTGGGGAGACTATAGGTCACAATCCCCTGTACTAGCACCTCCTAAGCACTAGGGGAGAGGCCGAAAAACGCGATAATACCAATGACAGTCGTTGTGGTCTGCATTGCTGCAACGTGCAGTTAGAAATCTGGGGGGGGGGGTGCACTTTAGGCTACTGCATAGATTCAACGCAGAAGCATATATCTTAATACTTAAACTAAAATGAAACCAAAGAGCTGAAAGCTGCTTAAAAACTGACGGCAACTACAGTCACTGTGGTTTTGTTACTAGAAGCAACACCTTTCACATTGCATAATCATTTGATCCACTTTTATTACAAAAATATTGATTGTAGGACAGGTACACGAAAGTTCTTCACATTTCTTTCCATATTGTTAACTTTCTGCAGAAACCTGGAGCTTCTTAGCAGCCTACTTTTCACTGTCGCCAGAAATGCAACAAAGTTTCCCAACAAATAATTATTATAATTATTTTGTGTTATTCTGCCTTTAATTTGACGATGACACTTGAAACATGAGGGAAAAGAGGAAGCGAGTCAAACCTAATATCGACGCTGAAATGACAAGGTTTGTGTCTTGGACCACTGTCTGGACAGTCACAAGGCTTTTAAGGATGCGTCCAGCGTGGTGATTAGTTGTCAATATACGATTGCAATGGGAAATCGAATGGGAACAGAGGGGACAGTGCAAGGAATCAATGTTTTATTTTGCAGGACACAAAGAATTATTTTTTTCTGGATTATTAACATTTTTAAAACGGCTGCATCCTTTTGCTTGCTTCCAAAGAGTCAGGACATTGTAGAGATTTACACAGAGACATTTTAATTATAATGTATTGTGGTTTAATTTGCATGACAACAGGCTGTTCGCTCTGTCTGCCCGACACGGCATTTGCTGCAAAGTAAGAGAGTGGAGACCTCATCACATAAAACAGACTTTGGGAGCATAATTTGTTGCAAAGGGTGTAATAAATTGCAAAGTATTAATTATCTTATTGGATGGCCATTATTTCACATTGTGCACGTATTGTATCCTGGGGCTCTTGGTGATTCCTAGTAAACAGTGTCTGGTACTATAGTCTGTGTCCACCTCAGACTAATCATCCAGAGCAGCAGGATTAGCTCGGATTCAACTTCACAACCTAAACTTTTGGAGCTCAAATCACACCAGCTGTCCACTAGATGCAGAGTAAACACAATAACACACAGATTAATATCAACTTGAGACGTCAGTGCCGCAGACGACTCACCCTGGAGTGGCAGAGGAAGCCGACGTACAGCAGCAGCATTGCAGGCAGCAGCACCACAGAGAAGACCAGGGCCAGGAGCAGAGCGCTGACTAACACCACACACAGGTTCCAGACGATGAGCGCCGCCCCACAGGCCACACAGCCACACCTGCCCCTGCGGCTGCCCCACGCACTGCCCCCGCTGTGGGCCACCGGAGGGGGCAGCATCTTCACTCCCTCCCCAACCCAGAACTCCTCCTCTTTCTCCTCCTCGCCTGAACCACCATCGTCCAGGTCCACGTCCATCCCACACATCCTGCGTGAGAAAGAGAGAGCAGGGTGAGGTGTTCTGATTCAGACTGTTGATGTTTTGATTCAATGAATGCAAAAGGGATGGAACAATTGTACAAGGCTGAGTTGCTTTAAATTGTGCATCTGTGCTAAATTAAGGAAAAACAAAGTTATCTGTTGGCCATTTCTCAGCTTGTAATCACTTTATGTTGAATCACACAAACAAAAACACCCGAATGTTATGTTTCCTTTCCAGGCTGGAGGCTGTTTGATTCAGCTGCATGTCATTTTTGCAAAAAAACTGAACTTTAAAACCATAAGTAAGAGTAGTGAGGCACCGCCCTGCTCCCTCACTGTCCTCTTCTGTCTTCCATCCAGGCAGCCAATAACCAATTAGTCTATGTAAATGAGCGACCTACAACCTGCTTTGATTTTACACACACACACACACACACACACACACGCACACATGCACAAACACTTTATCTCCCTGGTCGATGTCATCAATCAGCCCTCTGCCAGTAGAGCCCAGACTGTATGCCAATATGATCCATCTGAAACAGATCAGTCTGAATCTTTAAACCTGGACAGCCTCCTGCTGAGCTGCAGACACAAACCAGGGCTTTTCAGCATCACACCGGACAGGACACATGATCAGCTGCTCTCAGATCAGTTTAAACAGCTTCAGCATGGACTGAACACGTTTGTTTCCTGCGAGGTGTCCAGGTCTTTTTACCTTGGATTGATGAAAAAAAACAAACAAAAAAAAAACTATATATTTTCTGTTTGTACTTTAGTTCACTCTTCTCTTTCTGACTGGAAACTGTTAAACCACAGTGTTCAAAACATGCATGCATGTGATAGGGTTAGCACTATGCATCCTTTAATAATAACGTCTCTAAACAACCCGCTGTAAATGAGGATGTTGGTGCCTACCTCCAAGTACAAATCTCGTTAATCTCTCGGGTGCGTTTGCTGAATTCTTCTCCCGCAGATCGACCCGGAGCTCCTGGTCTCACTACACAGTGAGATACACACTTGTTTGTTGTAGAGCAGCGGACAGAGGCAGCAGTCAGTGTGGGACCCTGTGCGGCTGCTGCTGCTGCTGCTGCTGCTGGTGATGATGATGATGATGCTCTGAGGAGCCTTTGTGCGTCTGAGGGCGCGAGCCGCTCCGGGCCACGCGCACTACCGTGAAGTGCGCGCTCACGCGGTCGCACATCAGGTGCATTTTCAAGTGTGACATACAAAACAGCAATTTGTTACTTTATTTTTGGGGGGAACAGAGCAGACATGCGCACATCTCTGCAGCCTCTCCCCAACAATGACCAGAGGGGTGGAGTTCAGCTGCTGGCTTCATTTATACATAATTTATAAGACATACATGGGAGAACAACTTTTGGGTTGCCAGGTTGTGTGAAAACTGCTTAAAATCAACTTATCAATTCATTTACCATAATACTTAAATGTTATTAAGAATAAACAACAGCAAACTGAATGGATTCTCGTTGTAGACATGCCTTAAAGCATCATTATGTAGATATCGGCATTTTGTGCGATCTGGCGCTTTTAACACTTTTTCAGCTTTTTATCACTGCAATCTAACATTTCACTCTCACCTTGCTACAGCGATGTGCAAGCGTACACCAGGGTGTGGTCAGTACACCATGACATCACTGTTGGGTGCTGTCGGAGGTGCAACATACTTAAAACTGTGACAAAAAAGCTTTACAACTTGGTATTAGAGGGGCTCTGTGGAACTCATGTATTGAAACCAGTTGTTACTTTATGCTAGCAGAATCAATCTAAACTAACGTTAGCTGATGTGGCTCTCTGCTATACTGCTTTTCTACCAAAGTTAGCAGGTCTACACAGGTTTTTTGAACGTGGGTCGACCCGCTAAAAATCGCTTATTGACCCCATTCCCACAGTCAAGGCAGCTCGTCTGTGATCTTTATCTGAATCATTACGCTGTGACCCCAGGCCCTCACAAAGGTAAACCACAGTCCAGCAGCATTAAACGACTTCAACAACCTTACACTCCGCTCACATGTGGCCAATAAAAAAGTGATTAATACATGTAAACATGTAACAGACTGCTCGTATCCTAGAGCTGTTCATCTTGTTATCCGTACAATCAGGTGACCTTTGCTAAGGTTTACACAAGTAAATGCAATTCAGTTGAGTCAGATAATCGGATAACATCTCAAGAAAACGAGATTAGGCTGCACTTATGCTGATAGAGGACACACAGTGTAAAGAGTGTACACCTGTAATCGCTCAGAGATGAAAATGATGTTAAAATCACCCAAACTGTATCAGAAAACAAAAGACATGATGCATGTTTTGTACCAGAGGAAAGATGATAAGTCTGCCTGTGTGAAAACAAAACACAATTCAAGTGGGAGGAAAACCAAATCAAAGCACATAAACAAGTTAATATGTGACAATAAGGTGTGACAAGTTCAGAATTGTCTCTCTGAGTTTCTCCGCCTGCAGTCTCTCACCAGTCGCAGAGCTTTGTCGGCTGTGGGGCTGTGAGATAAGCGAATGATCGATCTGTTTTGCAGCTCAGACAGACAGTCAACCTTTCGCTGTTCAAATTTAATTACACAGAACAAGAGAAAAAAGATGGGAGGATATGGGACAGAGCTGACGAGAAACGGTGGAACAGACGCTGCCTGGACGTGGAGATGAGTGAATGATTGATGAAGGAGAGGAGAGATGCTGTAGAGAGTCTCGGGTGGAAGGTGTTTTAGCTGTCTGTTTGATTGTTGTCCTGGTTTGGAGAGGTTGAAAAGTTCGGTCTGACAGTAAATCTAACCTGTAACATCTGCTGACATCTGCTGGACTGTCTGTGAACTTGTAACACAGACATTTTCTTTGCAGTCACTTCTTCCTTCAGTTATGTCCTCCAGCATTTCTTTATTACTTGGGCTCAATTTTTTTAAGTTTACATGACCCGGCAGACCATGAACTGAACATTTTCTCTTTGTGTAGCACCTCTGATTCTGTCTGACTTTCTCTGCCTCGAGCCACGCACGAGGTCGCTCACCATCCATTTACCGAGCAGCATCATGCAGACTGACATCTTCTGGCATTTCAGGCCAACAAGCAGCACACGAACACCGACTGTGAACCCTGTGAGAAGGAGATCACCCATCTATCTAATATTGACAGCTGTTAGATGTACTGAGTTCATAATTTCAACAGCCTCGGCTTCAGCTCAATGACTCATCTGTGCTATGAAATATTCAAAATGGTATTAAAGTTAACATTATTTATGATGCTGTGACATGATGCCAGTATTCCACAATCTGTCACCGTTATGTCAATTCTGTCTTCTTCTATTTGTGTTTTGTGTGTTTTGTGCTCCCTCTACACCTAAACTGCATCACCTTCTACTTTCTAGCCTATCAGCTCCTTCCCTGTTCTCTTGTTTCCCCCACTTGTTACCCTCACCTGTGTTTCTCCGCCTCACTCCACCTGCACCTCATCCCCTCTGTTTGTATTTAAGTCCAGCCTTTTAGTTCAGTCTTTGTCAAGACAATTCTCATGTTTTCCTGTTCCTGGCATTCTGATGAGTTTGCCTGTTCCTGTCTTGATCCTGACTAAAACCTCATTCATTGATATTCCTGCCGTCTCCTGTATTTGGGTCCTTCTTTAATCTCAGTGTGACGAAATCAAAGTACTGTGGTAGTACGGCTACATCACAGAAGTGGATTTGTGTTATGCAATTCAGGACTGAATAAAGAGAAAAATAATGATTGCTTCAGGAAGAAAAAGCTTGTTTAAAGACACAAGAAAATCCTGACATGTTTTAATCTATTATTCACTCATTCATACATAATGTAATGTACTTACTGTATGTTGAATTGCATGCTTGTCTGTAGATACATTTTCCTGTTTTTGCATAATAAGCTGACCTGCTGTTCACTGATTCCAAGACTCTAAGTTATATTACTGCTAAAACTGGCAATAGACTAGTTTTCTGCTTCAACGAATCATTAAGAAAGTTAGTGTTGATTGCTGAATGTCATGGATACAAAATACTGAAACCATCAGTGTTTACAAAGGGTTCCTATAAACCTCACTATCGCTACACAAATTTGTCTGCACGAGGCAGCCCAGGAAAAAGAAGATGAACTGGCGATCCATTTCTATTTTAGACTAAATGATTGAATAAACTCACGTTTTGTCCTGCATGCGTTGTTTTTATTTGGAAACAACCCAGCTGTCTTTGCAACAGCAGCGCCATCATAATACCACTTGGAAACGCTTACAGGGAAAAGTTGTCTGTTGCCAGTTTAATTAAAATGAACTATTTGAAAGCGTATCAAGTCAGCTCTTTATTCTGTACCAGATTACACACCTCCTTCCAGAAAACTTTGTGAAGGAGATTAAATTAGAAATAACAGAGCCATAAAAGAAAGTATAGAAAGATACTTTCATCGTGGGTGTTACATTATGTTTACTTGATAATACAAAGCTTGTAAAACTAAAGATTAGCCAAATTCTTTTTGGTGCTTTTTCTTGTTGTGAACCTCAATTAAAATAACTGAATCTCTTAAATTCTTCCGCTGGCCCTCTGTAGTGAACTTTTTTCTGTTTAAATCAACATTGTACTTCTGGGATTGGTTCATATGTACATTGAATGTTTTTCTGGCTGCTGTCTGAATTTCTCTGCATCCTAACATGATTCTAATATCCAAGATAGGGGACAAAATCAGTTCGCCAAATGTAGCAGATATCATCCAAAGTCACAATCTTGCCAGTAATTGACAGACTGCAACTTTGTACAACACCCACTTGATAATAGCTTCAACTCGACTTTAAAAGGCATTTTTCAAATCCATAAACAAATGAAAATATGTGGGTAAAACTTTCTCTGCGGCTTTCCATCACAGCATCTCATTAAACTTCTCTGGCGCAGTGACATCAGATACAGGCCAATGAAGCAGCGAACAGCAGGATCTCTTCCCATCATGCAGCTTTTCTGTGCTCCAGTGAGTGGCACCAACATCTATTAAATGTTTGTCCATGACTGGAGTGTTGTTGATCAGAGAAAACAACACCATGTGTCATGAAAGTAAAAGGCACAGCTTCAGTTTTGGAGACAGTGAGAGGAAGCTGTGAGTATTTCTTTCGTTCTGCACAAAGACACTTTTTCTAACTCCATTTCATGTGATACTCACTGTGACAGCGAGGGAGAGAGCTAAGAACATAACAGAAGACAAAGGGGCAGTTACCACAACAATAGAATTTATTGCATTAAAGCAGATTAAAAATAATGAGACTACAGTTTATTAACAGACTGTAGTCTTGTCTGGATGCATGTTTAATCAGCAAACAAAAAGAGTGCACAGGCTGCTGTGTTTGTACGAGTTTATATACAATGGAGTGTAATCTGATAGCATGACATTGTGTGCGTGTGTGTGTGTGTGTGTGTGTGTGTGTGTGTGTGTGTGTGTGTGTTTGTGCCTTTTAACACAGAGAGACGTTTTAACACAAAGTGAAGCCTTATTTCAAAGTGGCTTTACAAAACTACAGATTGGTACAAAGGATGCGGTGTGGAGGAGAGTAGAGAGGGTGGAAGAGATGAGCAAACAGACAAAAGGTGTCAGGTGACGGAGCTACCCTCCGTCTGATGTGTGTGGTAGTGTGTGATGGTCTGTGTGTACGTGAGCGTGCTTTTTAGAGTGTGTGTCTGAAGGGGGCAGAGGGTGGGACTGGGCGCCGCTCAGGGTGTCAGATAAAGACGGAGCGTCCACCACGTTGTCTGCTGGATACAGCTGCATGACCGCCCCCTCCTGGGCTCCTTCCTTACTGCAGGACTGGCAGCTGCAGTGGAAGATCCTCTCCACCAGCTTATCCACATGAGGAGACTCTTCACTGCCCGGGCAATCCAGAGTCACCTGTTCACATACACAAACGCACTCTCAGAGACCTAAAAACAAACTTGCACTTCATCCGAACGGAGCCTTGTTTGGTTCTGTGTTCAAAGCCACTACAAGGAACTAATATTATTTTGTTGACTCTGGACAAAAGATGATGGGATGAAACAGGAAAAACCTTTTGTTTTAGTGCCGATTACAGAGCGGACTCATCAATTCGTCCTCAGAACTGTGCCATAAAAAGCAGTTTTAATTTTATGACTTATCCATCCCGGATAAACTGAAATCTGACCTGGTGACAGACATTAAAAAACACTAAAATAATTATTCAGAAACAGCCAAGCTTCTCGCTGATGGCCTTTTTTGCTTCTGTAGGTCATGTAGAGGGGATCAGTATTACATTGAGACTGTTTCATAACCAGATAAAAGTAGCTTGTAGTACATTTGAACCTTTCCCTCTGTTATACACTGAACAGTAATAGTGTTTATATTTTGGCTTCATCTGCTGCTATTTTAATATACATATATATAGGTATATACATTTCTTAAAATTCTATTTTTACTACTTACAGCTAAATCGTTTTTTGGGGTTTTTTTTTTGTTTTTTTTAGTAACTGCTGTAAAAGAAACATAGAAATTGAGGTGGCTCTTTTACTGAGAGGGTTTAGACGAGGGGTGCCCAAAATGGGGCCTGGGGGAAAAATATATTTTTTTAGGGAAAAATGCAGGAAATCATTTAATTAGGGGAACTTCGGATCTTAGTACCATTTTTGCATCATAATATACAATACATTATCCTTAAGCTTAAGGCCCTCGAAGGGATAAAGTTTAGGCACCCCACTGTCTAGACAGTATGTCATTATTATGAGGATATTTTCCATTTTGTGTTCATTTGTATTTGGTGACTTATATAGTAATTTGCTTGTATTCAATGAGACATTTTGTTTTTGTCTTTTCCACTAAGGCTGTAACTAACGATTACTTTCATAATAGATGAATTTGCATATTTTCACATTAATCCATTAATAGTTTAGTCTATATAATGTCAAAATAATTTAAAGACTAAACAATTTTCCAGAGGCCAAAGTGACATCTTCAAATTGCTTCTTTGGTCCAACAGTCCATAACTGAAAGACTCTTCATTTACAGTCATAAATGATAAAGAAAAGCAGCACATCATTGCATTTAGGAAGCTGGAACCAGCAAATGTTCGACAATTTTCCTTGAAAAATGACTGAAACAATTAATCGATGATCAAAATAGTTGGCTACTAATTTTCTTTCAATCAGCTAGTTGATTTGTCGACTAATTGTTACAGCTCTATCTCCCTTCTTAGGAAATAACATTTTTACAATATGTACATCAGGCTTTCTGTAGACCACCTGCCATCAAATTCTTACTCCTTAGTGCTGTGTTTTTGCTTTATCGAAGACAGTCTTCATTCTAAGAAACTGATTGCATCATGACTGTATTGTCCAGGGACTGAAGAAATACTGAAAAAAACGTTATATAAAATAAACAGAAAATATAAACCCCCTATAATCCACAGCATTGCACAAGCTCTTGTAGCTCTCCAGACCTCACGCAACTTCCCCTCACTGTTTTCATTACCCACTGAAAGTGATCATTCAGCTGTTTTATCAAGATCAACCACAAGTGCCAAAGCAGCATGGAGCAGTCTCCTCTTTCATGAGAGCTGACACTGTTGTTGTATCAAACTGAATTTTGTTTAAAGTCCTGCAACAACAATCATAACCACAGACATAAACATTCATTTCCAGATAATTAAAAGTAAGGTGAGAGCGTAAATGCACTCTCTCTGGCCTTTCTCATGCAACAAAAATACTAAGAAAAGTAATGAATCTATCAGGTAACAGTAGTGCACTCCAAAAGATACAATATTTTCCAGTGAAATATGAGGCGACTTCACCTGCGGTCCCACCCGCCGAGCCTACCTGGCAGCTTTCCAAACTACATACACCTCACTACAAAGCCTTTGTTGTCACAAGACTGGATTCCTTCTGGCTGAGAGGGACAATGAGCCTCAGAGGAAAATAAAATACAGGCTGATGGTTCATGGGGAACCGCAGAAAATGTGACAGAGATCTATTCAAAAACCTCCATTTATGGTTTTATTTTCTTCTGGTATGTGTTCACTGGTGAGCAGTGATTGCCATCTTTTATGTTGGAAACTTGCGGTCTGTGTGTGAGTTTGACGAGTCAGTGTTGGTGTGTGCTTGCTACATGAGCTAATGTGCAATAACTCTTACCACTTCCCACTGTGTCTGGGCAGGCATGCAGGAGTCACAGTGCACCAGAGACTCGGTCGACTGTGGGAACGTGTTGGGGACGCTGTAACTGAAACACTGGCCCAGACAAGCTCTGTGAGGAGGAAAGAAGGCATTGATTTCACTGTTCCTACAGACACGACGTTCATGGCAGTGTAAGAAAGGGCTAGGGATGTCTGGTATCCTCAGGCCAAACATATGATCACACAAAAGAGATTTATTTACAAATGTAAGGTGAAGCACTGGTCAAGTTCAGATTATAAATGTAAATCATGATCGCGATGTTGAATTCGCCAAATACTACTGTGTTAAACATGCGGAGTAGTGCGCAAAACTTCTACTTATGTCACAGGGAAGAATTAATATCAATGTAGTAAAGTTACCCTCTAGTAGAATAACTAATTAACTTCCACCCAACTATATTCTTTCAATCAAATTACTTGAAGGCAGTATAGAGATTTATATTTGCATGTTTTTTCTATTGTCAACAGATCAGGCATCTAAATAAAAAACAAGACTGGTGCTCTTTTGTTTTTTTTTTTCTTACTGTCAACAAATACCATTAACAGAACAAAACAAACAACGAAGTGATTTATCCTGTCTGTGTGAGCCAAAGCCTGAAATAGCGTCTTTCTTCACTGTTTCCAAAAACTACTAAAAACACACGACTGAGCCACAGCGCTGCACTGGGTGACATGTTCCCTTGTTAAAATAATCATGGGCTTTGTAATTTATTTTCAGTCCCACAGACACTGTCCTGCTGCTGTAAATTACTCACTAGAGCAACAATTAAGCAGCATAATATAGTCCTCAAGAAATGCACTAATTACTTCTGTTCGAGAATTGTTTGCTGAAACATTTTATAAGTCTTTTTTTGATATAATAGTAAATAATCCTGACAAGTTTTTCAACAATTATGTCGTCATTCGGCTGAATGCCACAAATAGGTCAGGAAAGACAGAAACTACTGCAAGACAGATGAACACATTGTCAGTTTTTAGTCTTTTCATGGGATTTGCTGAGAAAAACACGAATATCTCCAAAGTGCCTGCAGTTTTCCAATTCATCTCTGGTCTTTCAATTCAATTATCAAACCATGCCGGCAGGCACTGATTTTCATACAAAGATGTCTGTACAGAAATTAACAAGCAGAGTTCTTCTTACTTTTGAGATTGTAGCACACAAACAAGTGTGCTGAAATGATTAGTGTCAAGTCTCTGCATGTTGATTTCATACTTGACTGAATTTAATGGGAATTTAAAAACTTCCTTAAGGCAGGAAGATACACATATGGAAAATACTGTTTAAATTCTTTACAATTGGTTAGTAATAAAACAAAATATGCATTTATGTACTAAACTGACTGTTCACATTTAAATTATTGATGAACTACAGAATATCTATTAACCATTTACAAAGCATAAACATCAGTTGCAACTTTACAATAAACAATTGCTTAATGAATGGTATATAAGGCATTTTGATTGTTTGTTAACAGTGATAGTTATCATAAGGTATTACTGCTGTTTTAGTTTTGTTGTATTATTTGGCATTTCTTTCAAATAAAAGAATATATTCATGGCAAGTTTTTTAAAGATTTACAACTTCAGCCGGCTGCACGCCACAGATAGTGAAGTCGCAAACTACTGCAAGACAGATGAACACATTGTCGGTGTTAGTCTTTTCATGGAATTTGTTGACAATAAAAAGCATGAATATCTCCAGTTGTTTAAAGGTTGTAGAGCACAAACAAGTGTAACAGACGAGTTTCAAGTCTCTGCAAGTTGATTTTTATGCTTAAAGCTGCTGTAAGTGTAATCCCCTCCCTCCTCTCTACGTCACCCCATGAACGTGCAGCGGTGATCGCTAGACAGGGCAGCAAACAGGAGGACCCTGCTCTCTGCGTGTTCACTAGCAGACAGGACCGCCTCTTTATGGAGTTCTCTGTCCTGATTGGATAAAGTGGGCAGGGATACCAGAATTCTTTTTCTCTTTTACTGCAGGGGACATGAGTTACTGACCAAACACTCTAAAACAGTGTTTTATTTTACAATACATTTTTTTAAATGTGACTTACAGCAGCTTTAACTGAATTTAATGGGAACCAATGACTTGCTAAAGGTAAAAATATAGACAAATTAATAAAACAAATAGAACAAAATAAAACAAACAAAACATGTTTGTAGTAAACTGACTATAACATGCAAAACCCATATAGTGCGGTACATTAAGTTAAAGTACCATGATACTTTTGATACACAAACACCAGTGTGCTCTACTATCTGAATGAGACAAATGAGGATGCAACTTAGTGACATCTAGACATTTCCGGATGATTCACTTTTTGTCTGCTGCACCAACAGATTGTCAGCCAGACGGACAGAGAGCGAGACAGAGAGGGCCTTCATCCTGACCTGTTTTGAATAGAGCGAGGCTGACATCCCGTGTGCCCGACTATCTGTGTGATGTTCTTGGCTTCGCACCAGGCGCTCTTGTCAGGGAACAGCGCCAAGCGGTTGATGTGTGCAGGCGGTGCTGCTGAATACAGTGCAAACAGTGCGCAGCAAATCTGAATCCTCTGCCACATGACTGCACCTAAAGGGGCAGAAAACCACAGCTTGTTACCACTGTGTTAACCCTTGTTCCACACAGAAACACACACAAGGGAGTAGACACAAAATCTCTTGACGTTTTCAGATGGTTTTAGTTAATCCTAAATTTGAACTTTGCATATCCCTGCAGATGTGGATTGACAACTTCCTGGTGATTAAGCAGCTTGAAACCCAGATGACCCTGGGCTTCATATCTAACTTATTGGAATAATTAATAGACACAACTTCTTCGTTATGTGAGTCACCAGTTGCAAAGAGAACATTATACTGGGTTTATATTGTCCCAAAAGAGACAATAAAATGGGGGAGGGCGGCAAATGTCTGCTCCAAACCACCTGACTCCAAGTCTGCTTCTCCTTCACCCTCTTCTTTAAAAATACCTCAAGGAGTCACGTCATTTACAACCTACAAAATGGTTTTCTCCTGCTGCTTATAAAAAGACGGCCCAGTGGTCACCCACGTCGACTCCTTTACACACTTTGCAGCACTTCCATATGTCTCTGACACAATCACAGCCTTGTCATCAAGAATCAATAGAGATCTGAAGATGTGGCTGCTGGCATGTGCAGTTTTGAAGAGGAATACCTTTAATTAACAAACACCTTCAGACAGACAGCAAGACCTAACGTGACCGTCTTTAAACGCAGCACACTGTACAGACTGAGCACGGTAATGGTAACGTGTTACAGTAACGAATTTCTTTAGTTAACGTTACTATTTCAAATGCAGTATGTCACGACTAAAGATGGGTTATCTGTCCCAGGCATTTCAAAAAGTAATAATTAGAGCTTAATTTCAATTTCCAATCTCGTGACGGGGCAGTTTCCGTGAACGTAACGTAACGTAACGCTACGTCAATATCGAGTACATTTAACGGCTGTAAGTTGAACCTTGTTTTCTAATGCTCTGTTACACAGCTGAAGAGAGGTATAAAAATTTTATTTTACCTCAGATATCACACCGTCCACTTCAATTTAGCCTTTTCCCTGATTTTTCACCGGCGAGTTTATGGTTTTGAAGTCGAGTTACTTGGGAATAAAAAATGAGAAAAAGTTGAAACCGTCATTTTAAAAATGTGAAGCAAGCTAACCAACGGATGAAACGTAGGCTAGCAAGAAGAAAAAGTAGCATAATGTGCTGGAAAGCATCTCTCAGGGGGTAAGTACAATTACAAGAGTACTGATAACGTTACTTCTCAGACTAGTAACGAGTAGCAGAGTACTTTCTGAGTGGCCCCGACAGCGGTCGTAGTTGTCACACTTACCGCCGCTCTCCGACCCCTGGGAACAGCCAGTTGAGCACTGCGCAACGTCCCGCTGAGCTGAGCCCCCTCACCGAAACCTGGACACGGGCTCCTAAAACCGGAGGATGCGGCTCGCCGTGCGCTGATAATTAAGGGAAAGTATGAGCACTTCGTGAACGGCGAGGATAAACCCGAGCCCAGTCTGTCATAAAACAGTTACATCATCCGGAAAGAAAAAGAACCGTCCAGTCCGACGGGGAAGGATGGGGAGATGGGGTCGGTTATGAACGCTATCTCATCTCCGAGTCCATCAGCTCAGACCGTCCCCTCCCCTTTGTTCTCCTCCCGTGCACGGCTAAATCCCCCCGTAACTCCTCTGAAGGACACTTTCCAAGTTGTTGCCTTTTGTCGTAAAAACTCTGAAGCCGGGGTTAGGCGCGGTTGAGACCTCAGACAGGGGTCCTGCTGTGCCGTTTCTGGACGAGAGAGAACTGGGGAGGGAGGGGAACTACTGGGAAAGGTTTCAAATGTTTCCCCAAGTTGGAGCGAGGGGAGAGCGCAGATCAGATTTACAGGACAAAAATGCAAATATAACAAGATTACACAAACAAGGGGAAATTTACAGTCACGCGTCGGCTTTGCATCTGGCACCACTTGCATGTGTTTTTAGATTAAAAAAAAAAAAATGATATCACTTTTAACACAGTACGATAGCCTGCCCTGTCCTAATGAAATGAACAACTGGAGAACAGATGTGAACATACCTTTTCTTAAACACTTCCCTCAAGCAGCTGAAATCCTATGAATTGCAGATTACTTAACCTTAAACTCATGACAACTCGATCTTAATAAGGGCCCTCAATATCTGCAGAGAGACCACTGACAGCCTTGCTGAAAGGCTTAATTATTCCTGGTTTGGCTGACCTGTCAGTGAGCTTCTTTAAAATCCCATTTAAATGGAAGTACACTACTCAAAATTAGTTTGGTATATTTGGATATTTGTGTTTTTCACTTGCTTATTCTGTGATATATTTTTTATTTAATTTTACTTTTATTGCATTTCCATATCCAATTATACCTAACTAACTTTAGGTTTTGCATGTGTACCATTATGGGCTTTGGAGTGTGTTGCCCAAGTCAGCTTTAGTGAGAGATTTCAGTGTTTTTTTCTCGTTCCAAATTGACAGTAAAATCCAGCGGAGTAAGAAGTATTCATACCTCAAGGAAAAGCCAATACACATACAACAATGTTAAATTACACTCCAATACAAGATCTGCCCAAAAGTATTAAAAAACTAAAAAGTATTTCAAGTACTCATTAGTATTACGCAGACTTGTAGGTACATTTACTCAAGTGCTGCACTTAAGTACAAACTCAAAATACTTGCACTTTAATTAAGCATTTTCATTTTATGTTATCATATACTTCTAGCACTAGATGGTATTTTTTTCCTCAACTTATTTAACAGTTATACTAAATTAAGATTTTACATACAAAATATAGGATCAAATTTTAAAATATGATTCCTTGTTAAACATCAAACTACCTGACAGTATATAAAGGTCTTGTTAAAATGAGTTCCACCTCGACTGACTACAGTAAAGGTGTTCATACACATTAAAATTAGTAACAATAATCTGATAATGTAACAGTATAACAATCACAGCGAGGTTTTCTTCTGCAGAGCTTTTACTTTAAATAACTGTAAGTACATTTTGCTTATAATAATACTTTTAAATAACATTTTCACTACAGGACCTTTACATGTATTTGAGTATTTATTAGTAAGTAAACGGTCTGAATAATCCCTCCTCCACTCTTTGTGACTGGTCTATGAGGTCTGTTGTAGTTGTATGAGGTAGTTTGAAGTAAGCAATGCATCATAATTTCATAACCTACGTTTCATACATCTTTATTTGCTAAAAAAAAAAAAAGGCATAGGCTTAAATCCCAGAGGGGGCAGAAGAAACACAACCCAATCTTAATTTTGCTGCTTTAAATTATAGGCAACTCTATGTTATTTAGTTTAATAGCTAGCCACAGTAACATCAACCTGTGTCTGCAAGCTGTTTAAATTTGAGGTAATCTGAGAGGTTGGTAATGACAGAGTATTTATTTTACAGCACTACTTTTGGTGGCCTCGCAAATTACTCTTGGAAAATGTAATGTAACTGCCCCATTCAAAGTTGACATCAGGTAATGTAATAACAATAAATGTGCTGTAGTGGAGCAAAAAGTACAATATGTTCATCAGAAATTTTAGCTACATACACACAACGAAATGTGGAGTCCACGTGCCTCAAAATTGTCCTCAAGTAGAGTACTTTACTAAATCAGCACATTTTAATTCCAGACTCTTTGGCTTTTTAAGGCAACAACATCAGTAGCAGCAGCAGCTCCAACCTGAAGTCCTGCAGCAGCACACATGGCATGTCTGGTCTTATTTTTCATGCCAGACATTCACCAACCCTGACTGAACAGTTACGAGCCATTAGATGAACAAATGTGATTAAGTAGCATTATTAGTCTGGTACTTATGACTCATCATAGAGAAGTTTTCAGACAGGCACAGACAGGTAAGGCCGAGGGGTTCTGGCTGCCCTGTTACACCTCAGCTGTGTCGGTGGTGGTATCACTCACCCTCCCGCACACACACACCTCATTCCTGCACTTCATCCTACCAGCGCAGCCTCGCTTACAGGTGTTCAGCCGGGTTTGTGTCCATAGGCACCCCTATCTGTTTCACGCTTCACTTGCAAACAAATATTTTAATGGACCCGGGACGAGTGACATGGCTTAATTTCTGACATGAGAACATTTTTGCTGTGATGGATAGTGTGCGTGTGTGTGTGTTTCTGTAATAGAGAGGGTGCGTGCAGCACTGTTTTCTTTGATGTGAAAGTGTAAACCATGTGTTATGTTCGGAGTGCAAAGTGCAGAACTCACCTGTTTGTAATAAGACCGAGCTCCAGTCCAGAAATGGCATTCCTCTGCATTCCACGGATTCTGCTTCACCAGGGGGCTGGATAAATGTGTGCTCGTGCACACGCTCACACAAACAATCCCTCTCCTCTCCTCGCAGGCCCGTGCAACCACACATAAGTGATCAATCACACTCAAAACAATCTCGCCAAATGGACACACGGCCAATGAATACACGAGACGTAAGATTCCTCCTGATATGAAGAAATGTGCTTTTTCAACTCCCTGTGACGAAAACAGTCAGTCACAGCAAAAACACCAGCTCACGCAACTCGGAACAGGACTATAAAGCATGAAATACTGTGCAAATGCTTGGTCTAGCATGAGTGGAGAGCAGCCTAGGTCTACAGAAAGGAGTCTACACATTCATGGTGTTCAGAGAAACCTACATCTGTAAATAAGAAAATGGTTTGCTGTCACTGTGTGTAAAACGTACACGCCAACATATTGTTCCTTCTCTTTTTTCCAACACTAGCATTAGTGTTCCACCAACTGCATTTTCTTTATTCCATCATTGTGTGCAACTTTCCTTCCTTCCTCCCACTCTCTAACAGGGCTGCAGATGCTGAACCTGGCCCTCATTCCAAAACAGCAGGAGTCCGAGTCTCCCAGCTCATTAACACACAAAATTACGTCCCACCCCCAAACCACATTTCATTCTTCTTTAACATGCACAAAGAAAAGCAGAGAGAGAAAGAGGGTTTTTTTCCATTATTACTTTATTAAATATACACTCATAGGCCTTTGATAAACACAATGAGGGCATCATCGGACATAAGTGCTAGGACAGACATGGGCAGCAAAACAACAGAGGACGAGACAAAAACGGATGATAAACTTCATGGCAAATCCTTATAGTCTTCAGTCCTTCACTACTGTTCCTGTAAATGAACACAGACAAAAAGAATCATGTATTGTGATGAGTTAGTGTGTCACAAACCCCTGACACACAACACATCTTCACCTTCTCAACTCACCTTTACCATGCGGCCATGAATCAGGTATGGTGACCTGAAGTCATGCTGGCAGTTGGCGTAACCCATACCCAGTCCCAAACCCGAACCGAATGAGACGGGCCATGTGCGACCTGTGGGAGAAAAAAATATTTAAACATATTCAAAGTATGTGCTTACAAAAAAAGTCCTGAATTTACATGAACTCCAAAATGAGATATACATATCTTTCCTCTTACCTGTAGTGTCATTTATCCCTCTAGATTGTTTCGGTGCAAGTTTTGGAGATATCGCCGAGATATAGTAGAGATGTCTCCCTTCCCTCAAATGTAATGGAACTAGATAGCATTCAGCTTGAGTTGCTTGTGTAGCTACATTTGAAAATATCATCAGCCATGCCTCTTTCCATAAATCATGACGTGGTTACTCAAGATAATCCACAGACCTTGTTGTGAGCATGTTGGAACTATTTTCTTTCTACCGAACTACACCGGTCAACTGCATCACTGCACAAATGGAAGCGTGAATTTATAAAAAGTCTTAATCGATAATATTCTGAATTAGACAGATTGTTTTTTACAGAGCTAATAACAGGAGTTTTCTGGGAATTGAGACATTTTGCTTCCTTCTCATCTCTGATTGGACAGATGACTCAGATCACACGGAGGCCACAAACAACAAATTTTAATATCTTAACATCAGTCTCTCTTTAAAACTCAGCGCAGACCGAATGATGTTCAAGCACTGATTTACAAGAGATGGAAAGATATTAACAAGCCAACGGCCTTAACTTCAACATGTCATAGCATTGCACCTGAACAGGAGAGTAAATTGGCGTCTTCACCTGGCTGCTACATTTACATCACAACTGAGACGAGCCAGATCCGATTAATAACCTAATTACTGCAGGGTCAAATGACTTGGGACTAAATCCTGATTGTACACATACACATTGCACAAAAAACCAGATGTTAGCAGGCGTTAGTGGTCTTTTTGGGTATAAGCTAGCTAACGTTACAGCTCAGCCGAGGAGGACAGCGTTAATGTTTTCATCGTGCTCAGCCACAAATACAGGCCTCTGGTCCATGCATAGATGACCACTTCCTTCTGTGGGGTGATACAGTTGGGGGGGTGTTGTTTGCTAGAAAGAAAATAGTTCCAACATGAAACTGAACACAACAAGGTCTGTGAATAATCTTGAGTAACTGGGTCATAATTTTGGAAAGAGACATTGCTGTTGAGCTTTTCAAATGTATTTTTTGGCGCTTTCAAGCGCCACAAGCTGCGCGCCATCTAGTTCCATTATATTAGAGAGAAGACAGACATCTTTACTGCAGATAACTCCATAACTCTCAACTCACACCATAACAATCTAGATGGAAAAAAAAATATAGCAGTACAGTTAAGTGGAAAAATATGTACTTGTGATCTTAAGGTGAACTGTCCCTTTAAGAAAGAGCACTTACGTTTAAAGAAAAGGACGGAGAACACGATGCCCACACCGAGACCAGTTACTGCAAAGAAGAAAAGAAAGTATGAGTGATTAAACTACACATTTAAATGACTTAAGTACTGAGGTAATGTGATCATGTCTGATCCAGAATAAAAACGGCTGGCGTAGATGTAAATCTGTCGTAATGAGGTCAGCAGGGGTGCCGCTATTATGTTTGATGCAAGAGCTGGTAAATAGCACAAGTTTGCAAGACATTGCTCATTAGGAAAAGAGAGGGAGAGAAAAGCCACAAGAACTTCCAAAAAAAAAGAGAGAGAAAAACGTAAAAGGGGTGCAAGAGAGGGGGAAACGACGGTGCCTATGAGGCAGAGGGCAGGAGAGGTGATGGGTCAATGAGTGCACCTCGCAAGAGTGAAGGTGAGGATGTCTGGACCCAGTATGGTCACGCAGAAGGTTTGTCAGTGGCCCAGAAGTTGGCTGAGTTGTTTGAAGTGCTCGGACTGGAGTAGGATCTTGAGGAGGAATGTGTTTGTGCGCTTAGCTTCACCTCGCTGCAGGCCACACCACACCCAACAGAAGGCCAGCCAGCACAGAAAACACATAAAAACAGCCATTTGGGCCCCTCCGACTCTTAATTGGATTCAGAGAGCTATGCAGCATGACCGATTCGCCTGAACCAGAACCCTCAAACTGTTCTCTATTACACAACTTACAAATGTCCAACAAGACCACAAAAGATCCCAAACACCATCATTATCAGTACAGATCAACAGTAAATCATTGTCCTCTGTGTCCATTTCAGGCAAAGGTTCAGTTAACTATAAGGCTCTCCGTCTGTTGCAGCCTCCGTCTTTCTTTGCTCTTCAGCCAGCGCATTTCTGAAACCTCTGATTTTCCACTGACAGTAGTAACAGTAAAAACGTTGGCAAAAAATATGAGGGCAGATCAACATCTCATTTTGGAAATTCTTTCTCTTTGTCTTGACATCTCCCAGTGGGATAGATTAGAACAAAAACATTTGTGCTGGAGCAGAATGAAATATAGAACCCACAGGCCAGAAAACACACAGTAGGTTTTGCCAGAAAATAAAGTCAAGAGCTGGTAATTGTTTTGTTATTCATCTGGTCATTATTTCAAGTACTATCTTGAAATGACATCAATGAAGACATTCAATTTTAACCATTGTCATTTTGTGAATTTAGCTAAAATTGCAACCTGAGTCAAATAAATCTGGCACATGGCTTTTGCTCAACATAGCAATTTTAACATGTTTGTGACAGCAGGTGTTTTTTGTAGAGCTTATCAATTTTCTGTGTGTTGGAGGGGACACAGTTTACGGTTTGCACAGTTGGAATGAAAGAAATAATCTTACCTAACACGACTGGGTGGCAGCCATTACTGGGAACTAATATAAATAATTTTCTTTTATGGCTTGCAACTATTTTCATTTCCAGTCTTTAGCTATGCTGGCTGGCGGTATAGGTTTGGGGATGGCAAAGTCAGTCTGACAGTTGGTCGACCACTTTGGTCCTGACTGAAAACGCTAAACAGATTCCGCTGACAATTTGACTTACCACAGTCATTACTTCATGACTCCTTGTGGTGTAAACTTCTTTAAACTTTATTTACACAGATGTAGAAAAGAATGCAGTGACCCATAGTTGTGTCCTTCCTTTAAACATTTTAACTGCAGAACTGATCTGTTCTCTGGTCTTTTGCCAGTTTTTGGCTATTTTACATTGTAATGATGGCAGACATCGAACAGACAAGTTGCAGTCAGTGAGTGTGATGAAGACGCACCAAGCTAAGACTCTCTGCAGTTTTTAATACATTGTTTCATCTCAGTTAGCGTCAAATTCAGTGAAACTGATGATGCAGTGAATTAATACCTGCACTTTGCCTTTTAAGGATACAATCGTTATTGTGGGCAACATACTGTGAATCGTATCGTGAGTTACTCTGTGATTCCCAGCCCTACTATTGGATGAATTACTGTTACATTTTGAACAGACTTGTCCTCTAGTACCATCATAAGGTTGACATGTGTGTTTTTTGGCTAAATTCTGGTGCCAGATTCTAATTAACTTTCACAGAGGAGCAACAGAAAGCATCTTGACTGGAAACATCACAAACTAGGATGGTTCGTGCACGGCCTAGGGCAGGTTCGACAGCTGGTGATTAAAACCTCAGAGAAATTCACAAGTACCCATGTACAGAGAATCAGTGACATCGATGAGGTGAGATTTCTGCACAGAGCCCAAAGGATACCAAAACACAACACCAAACCCAGCCACAGTCTGTTCAACATGCTGCCATCTGGCAAAAGATACAGAAGTAACCGGTGCCGTACCACCGGAGTAAAGAGCAGGTTCATTACCCATTCCTCAATTCATCATTAACACGATTTTCCAAAATAGATGTAGGAGGACTCAATCATTTGTTTTGTTTTTTAAACCCTTGTGATTTAAAAAAAATGACAATAGATTTACGTTGTACGTTGATATATTGCTTCCATCATTGTTCTATTATTAGACTAGTAGAAGACTAGTACTGTCCTCTCCCACTCTATCGTTCACAAGTTCCTCAAATTAAATACCACGTTCCTACACATAACACTGTTATTTCCTTTATGAAGAGGATATTGTGGATTTTCTCTCTCTCGACCATTAATGCACATGCAGCTGTTTTTTCTCTCCCTTTAGTTTGATTTGACATCTCTCTCGGTCATTTTACTTTCATCATTGTCCAGCATACAGTACGCTGCAGAGTTTCTCTGGCTACATGAAACACATTGGCACAGCTGCCAGTTTGCTACACACAGTGAGCTGACTGGTTAAGTGAAGGCCAGTCGATGGAGGAAAACAAAACATCTACTTATTATGATATTATGGTCTTAAATAAAATTCCAGATGGTTTTGGCAAATATCGCTGTTGTGAACTTTTTAGAACTGTGTATTATTATTCTTTTGCTATAAAGTTTATGAGTGGAAATTTAAAATTAAAGTAAATGTTACTACATGTTTTCATTGTGTGGTGACAGTATGACAGACAGAAGAGAGACTTGTAGAAATATTGGTCAGTCTCTTCTTTCACTACCTCAACCTCCTTCTGATAACAGGCCATATTCAACTAAATATAATTTCAAATGTGGACTTCTCATCATATTACGTTCTCATCATACTACGTTTTGTTTCTACTTCTCCAGTTGGTGCCTGAACTGCTGGAGCATCAGTTGCCAAACAAAATCATAAAAGTGCTTTGACAAATGGGAACACTGCTCAGCAGGAGACCATCACCAACACTGGCTTAATGCTATTCGCTAGGGTAGGGCAATCTGGCCAAAAAATAATATCACTGACTATTTAATTGTTTTTAATATTTTTTCTTCACTTTGAAATTCCCCGTTGACTATAGCTTAACTTGAAATAGTCCAAATGCTCCATATACACCATTAAATCATTTAGCACAAGCTCCCCATTTACTGTGTTGCTACTTGTTGCACTGTTTACAATAGGTCACCTAAGGAAGAGCCACAAGTAATTCATCCAGTGAACCTAGCAAACTAGTTGGCCACATCACTCTATCGGTTTGTTCAAGTAGCACCGATCAGCTAGTCAACAAAGTTGTGTGAAACTTGGAAACAGAAGTAAGAGGCCATTAAATACTGCAATCTCTCCGATTCACCTGAAAAGTAACGAACACTTTCGAGATTACTCTCGGTCTAAAAATCGTTAGACTGCCCATCCCTGCGATACTATCACACAGCCAACCACACAGCAAACTGATGTCGTTATTCTGTGTTTACATCGATAAGAGAGGATTAAATCACCATTTTATGCTCATTCAGTCTGACAACAGAAATAATGCAATATGTAAATAAGTACAACTCATTTGTGACTTCAATTTAGAGCTGGGTTAAAATAATATCATAATATAATATCATAATATATATAGGTCATATTGCGATACGCAATATACATCTTGATTTTGAAACTGCTTCTTAAAATATACTTCATAAATGCTCCGACTGGGTTACACAATCAAATATCATAATATTTTTTAAAGAAAACCACGATATTAATATTGAATATTGCATGATAATTGTTACTTTCACAAAACATAAATAATCATCAGTAATGTGGATATAATGACGACGCTGGTAAAGGCAAGTATGAGCACAAGTAGAACAGTGTGGTAAGTTCAGAAAAGTACATCACTTATTTTTAATGCTGCTGTCGTGGCCAGAACTCCCTTTGCAAAATGGGTTTTGAATCTCAGTGGGAATATTTCTGGTAAAATAAAGGTTAACTCAAATAAAACACAGTCATTCTGACTCAAAGATCTATCAGTTTTCCAGTGCTTTAAGCGTTTTGATATGAACCTGGTGGTCTGAGAGGAATCTGTCTCAACAAAACAGGTGTTTCTGGTATTTTGTGCCTTAAAGAGATTAAGGGCTAAGAACATGACGAGCTCACGTGGAGGACTGTTGCCCGTTGCTGACATTGAACTGTAGTATATTGACTGAAAATGTGAGTGAAGCTTGGTGAAAAGACTGGAAGTGGACACAATTGTCCTTTACAGTTTTGACAAATGTAGGTTACACCCTCCATACTGTCACTCCACAAATGACTTTGATCAATAACTGTCCGGGCTGACACACTTTAGCTTGTATCCAAAGACTATTTTGTCTTCTTTAATCATAACGTTCCCCCAAAATAACTTATCAGGTAACGTTAATGTTATCCATTCAGCGGATAAGCGCACACTTGACCTCAGTAAACTGGCATGGTCATACAGATGTCCCGTAGATAAGGACCTCGACTGCAGCCTCCGACCTGTAGCGAAGCTTATTTACCGGGTGAAATATGCTGCAGCGTGCTTCACGATAATGTTGAATAAATATATCACATTTATGAAATGACATTAACCTGTTTTCACGGCTGTATCAGCAAGACAGCGGTCCCATTTCCGTCCGTGTTCGTCCGCCATGTTTTCTGCTGTCAGGAAGCTCTACGAAATCTCGCGAGAGAAATATCAAATCGCATGAAATCACCCCACCAGTACCGAAATCATCTCCTCTACTCATTATTTCCAGATTATTTATGATAAATACACTTGATAGTTTTTTTTGCCATACAGTTATTCAGCTCCTAAAATAATATCTATTTTAATTGAACATCACTTTTTGATACTTATTCTTTATGTGAGTATAACTTGATTTGTCACCTCCTGTTTAGATACATACATTAGATAGAAGTTATATGTATGGGCCCCCTCTGTTCATGTAACTTTATCTCTAACTATGACAGTATTTTAAAGTGTTAATGGATTTGATAGACTATTCACAACTAATTTGATAACCCTTTATTGCTCTAATTCCAAAGGCGTAGGCCTTTTGAAATTAGAGCAATATATAACCAATAAAGGGTTATCAAATCTGACTTTATGTGATAAAAGTTCTTCTGTTTATCACAACTTCTTGATAGTTTTCATTGCTGGTGCAAGCTTTGCCCCATCCTGCCCATATGCACACTATATGCACAGGAAATGATGCATGCATGCACAACGTGTTGCACATCTGCTGCTGAACAGAAATCAGTTCTCATTTTAAAGAGGGAAGAATATTGTGTTTGGCAATACTATCTTTCTTTCTTGGAATGTGTTTTGGCCAAAGCTAATCTATTGTGGCATATTTTGAGGAAGAAAATGAGCCTCACCTAGTTTTTTGACACTTGATTCATTTGCTCCACTAATCATTTTGGAGATTTTTGCTGAATTTGTTCTCCTCTTATAAACATCCAGCAGACTAGATGCTGGAAGCTAAAGTGGTGCTTACCACACACAGTCAATAATATACAGATGTTGGTGAGGTTTACAAGCCGGTTTCACATTTACAAACAATCCAGGATGCATGCACAGCTTCAAGGCAGAGTACATTCATACAATGTCATGATAACTTTGATATTGAGATGTAAATGACAAATATTTATAAATAATAAAAAATGTAATATTTGGAAATACACTTGTATGGGTCATTTGCCCATGTGTTTTATGACACACTTCACAATAGTTAACCCCTGAGAAATGAAAAAAACATTAAACCAGACTTTTGGAAGTGGGTAGAAATGACCATTATAGTCTATAAGCGTATATGTAATACAGAGCTGTTAAACATTAAAGCCTTATTCATATCATTTTCCCCATGAAAATCATAAAAGGTGTGCATTTACAGACTCAAACCATTAAAGCGATAGTTCATCCTGAGAGAGCAGTTTAAATAGCCAGAACAGCAGGTGAAAGAGTGTTGATTATCAGTGGGATCAACAGTACTAGACAACATTTTACATTACAGGGACTCATTTCATTCAGTTTAGATACAAAAATGCATAAATAAACCACCAGTCACCACAGGTGTTGCTATATTCCCAGAACAACACTTTGGTCCTCTGCCCACCATTTAATTTCAGTTTTGGCCTTCAAGGGTATTATTAGGGCATGCCTGATCTATACACATAACCCATTTTAAACATTTAAAAAAATAAATAATTATATCTCTACGTCTTATTGTATACTTTCATCATTCACTGTAATGCAAAGAATGTAATTTTCATATTCCATTCAAGTTAGCAAAAAACAACAAAACTAAACCTCAGGGAGTGCTCTGAATAAAAGCATATTAATTGTGGACACATAGAATTTAAGAAATATAATAAAAAGCAAATAACGGTCATATTATGACTAACATTTATGATAGTGAATGAACTGACTGAGATTTCTAGAATTACTATTTTTCAAAAATAACTTCCCATAGAAGATATGTTTCTATTAACAGAATGTGAAGAGAAATAAAGTTGTAAATAGTTAATGTTGAAGGAGCACAATATGAGTCAAACTCAAATTATGATGATACAAACTCTGAAATATATATATTTTTCCACAACTGAATAAACATGATGTTCTCAGAGGAAAATAAGGTCCCCAGAACACTGTTTGAAGCTAGAAAGGTGGCAGGGTCCGCCACATATAAACAAAGTAAAACAGTATGAAACTGTGTTGTCCTTCAAGGTCAGTTTGTTTATTCAATTCACTCAGTCATGAAAACAAAGAAAGATTGCTCTTTTAGTTTGTTTCAGTCAATGAAGATCTTTCTCTTCTGATTAAAATGTCTTCCCTAAAACTACACAGTGGCCCCTTAAAAACCCATTTACACTAAAAATTAAACATCTGATTTGCTTAATTTGTGACATTATAAAGATGTTTGTGAAAGGAGCGCATTTGTTTGAGTCACAGTAAACATTACATTTACTGCAGTTTCCAGAAATCACTGATAAAGCGAGGATCCAGCACAGCTCCGTCGGTGTCTGTGTCTATCTGCTGCCCTCTCTGACTGCACATTTACTGCACCACTCCTCTCTTTCCATACTTGGCAATGCCTTTCTTGCTCCTTCGCGATTGGCTGCTGCAGAGAAAGCCCGGAGTGACCCGGACATGCAACCGGGGCCTGTTTTGTGACTGCAGCCTCCTTCCTGTAGCCCGGTTGAGGAAGTGAATTTCGCTGACAGGGCTGGGTTCAGTGAGGGAGAGGCGAACAAAACATCTTAAGTCAAAAAAACAACAAGAGCCGAGAGGAGCGACTTGTTCATCCGCAGTAAAGCTAAGCTCTACAGTCGTCGGTGAAATCGTGCTCCCCTGCCCCCGCTGAGACCGCCGCAGACCGCCGCAGACATGGTAAGGGCCGCGGTGGAGCTGGTCGGAGAGATGGGGACGGGGTATGAGGGTTTTGGTGGGGCTGCTGGCTACTGCTAACTAAGCGTTAACGGCTAGGGGTGCTAAGCTAGGCTAGCGCTAGCTTGGAGGTGCAGAGTTGTAACCTGAGAGCAGCAGCAGGGGATCCAAGTGTATAAATCACCGATGCTCATCTAAATGGCTCCGTTTGCAGAACTTCTGCCTGCGGGATACCAAATGAATTAGCGTCGCGGCTAAGTTAGCAACTGTTTCTGTCATCTAGCTCGGCTAGCAGCTAGCTGTTAGCCGAGCTAGATGCCCCGTAGGCATAAAGTTAGCACAGGATGTTTTGGATTTGACACAAGTTCGTGAATAGTATTAGTGAGGTGTCCTAATATAACACACACACATAGTTGCCCAGCCGTGCACTCCACACGCGCACACCCTGGCTAAAATAGTCAAGCGCCGGGTTGCCTGTAGCTAAAATAAGACTGCTTGCTCCTCCTATTCCCAACCATGACAAGCTGTCAGCCTCCTCTGCTGAGTTTTCCTGCCTTGCGAGTTTGAGTCGTGACTTTATGTTTTCCCTGCGAGATGACCACCCAAACAAATAGTACCAGCAGTTATTGTTTACACACTGCTTGTTTTGAACATTTCCCTGCCACTCCCCCTTTAAGTGGTTATTTATTTATGCCAGACAAAACTAGTATTTGATTTGAACTATTCCATCACAATCGATCACCATCATGTGATCTCCCACTGTTTATAAAAAGTGTGCTTTTGTAGTGCATTCACATGACCTATAGTCTTATGCCTGAGCTGGGAAGAGCAGCTGGTTTTCCTCCACAGTCGCCCACTCTCCTCGGCCTCACCTCATCCATCCTGCTGGCTCAGCCCCGCCGCTCTCCCCTGACCCCGCGGGTTGTTGGTCTGAGCTAGTGTTTACACGGAGACAGGAGCACTGGTAAACACAGCGTCAAGGAGTGCAGGTGTCTGATGGAGCAGACTGATTCATCAGCTGAGAGAGATTTATAGAAACAGGCAGAAGGAGGGGAATCCACATGGGAGACACTGCCTCGATACTTCTGTTATGTTCAGGGTCAGCCTTAAGGAAAATGTTTATGGAAAGAGGGTTCTCTACTTTATAACACGCCATTGTCCTTTGACCAGCAAGAAGCTGTATGAGCATAGTCTCTTAGGCTTATACACTTAGAGGAGTTACTTCAGTGTTAAGCCAAGATGGATGGTTATGTTGACATCTAAAATGGAGGTGGATTAAATAGGTAAAAAAGCAATTAGTGTGGCAATGCAAAAACATATTGCTGTTGAGCTTCTGGTGGTTCTAATATTAATGTGTATAAATCAGAATTATTTCTAGGGCTGAAAGATATTGGGACGGCATTTCTGTTTGTTTGTGATGGTAGACGTTAGTGCATTGTGTCTTTGATAGCACTATCTGGTGATGATCAGTGAAAGAAATGATTGTGGAATAGCCAGTTTCCTCCTTGAGTCAGCTTAGAGACAGGTTTTGTCCCTCTACTATTACACGCCTACATACATCTCCCAACACATTCCCCAGAGTTTCATGTTGTGGCTGGTCTGTCCTCCCCTACTCACTAATGTCCCGCTGCTCACTCACTGCATATCTAAGGGAGAGTAACCCCTTGAGGGAAGGCTATGCTATGCAGGTCCAATCTGTTCTGTGTCTTCTACAGCTGTCAAAATGAAAAATTTTTCATTTAGCCTCAGGGTTTATACTTTGAAAACGCTTTCATTTTGGTGTGGTGTTTTCAAGGATTGAAAAGTGCTTGGATTTCAGATAAAGTGCTTGAAACTGCTTATAATTGTAGCTTCATTAATTTCAAAGTAAACAGCTTTATATTGGCTCAGCCAGGCGATGAAAAGTCTACTACACTTACTGACAGGTGACACATTTTGAAACAGGAACAGTTTTTTGCTTTCCTTTAATATGTCATCCTGCTGTGGAATGTAATCAGGAAACAAAATGTTGGTTGTTTATAGCACGAACACATCTGATTTAATGTGATGAAGAGAAATAATCATTTTGAGTGTATACTGTTCTGTAATTTACCACAGCTGCAAGGTGCTAAAAGCTTTACAATGTCACTTAGAAATGATTGAAAAGTTCCTATTTTCCAACATCTTTTCCTCAGGCAAATTGCCTATGGGAAAGATGTAGGAACCATGTGGTCTAATTTTTCTTCCCTACTTGGGGAATACTAATATTTACATTTAATTACCCCTAAACTGCTGTGCAACAAAGGGACCATCACAGTAAAATACTTTTCCTTTAAGGAATGTTATTTGCTGGATAGATCTTACAGGAATGTTGTGAAAAGACCAGGCCTGCTGCCTCACAAACTGTAGTTTATTGGGAACATTGACCACATTAGCAAACATACGTTGAGTGACTAACTACATAACCAAACAAGCCTCAGTAAACAGTTCAAACAGTTACCATAAAAGGAATTAGCTTCAGTAAGTCTCACGCTGTATTAAAGATTCTGAATTGACTTTGGGGTCATTGTTGTTGACTCTGATGACAGTGCAGTTTTGATTGTTTTAATTGAAAAACACACATACTTTACAGTATTTCTGACCAGTTTACAAAATCAACTCTACACAACCTACCTTTAGTTGCTATATCGATTTATTCTGCATTTGTTTTATATTTAAATAACAGATTTGCCCTGTCTCACCTAGAATAAAGAGCACCTAACCCTCATCTAGTAATTACATTAACATAGAGATGAGATGCATCAGGATCTGTTTGATTCAGCTGAGCATTTATGTGTATTTCTGGATCACAGTCTGCTTTGCAATTAATTAACCAGAGGTGTTGGAGGAAACGGAAAAACATTCTCAGTTTTGACAAGAAAGTAGAGATGGCCCCAGAAGACCTGATCAGATGCTGACGTGTGAGGACAGACGTCAGGAGGCAGTTAGTTTGATAATCACCACATTGACATATTTTCTGGGAGGACCTCTGGATCTTATACCTTCCCAGCAGCCTTTTGTTTGATCTATTTATTAGGCTCTGTATCTTTCAGCTATTTCTTGCACTTCAAACACCATTGACAGTGATCACTTGGTGTGAAGACAGTGAGGGATATTGCCCTAAGGATCTGTTTTGGAAGAGGATTGGATCAGACATCTCTGGGGCTTCCTATCAACAAAGTATGACGAGCTGAAAGTTTCAGACATGCGTCACTTATGGCCACAACCCACTCAACGTGATGTCTGAGCGGATGTGTTTTGCAGGGTTCACAACCCTTTCAGCACAGAGGGCAAAGTTTCCACACAGGTTAAAGTGGCGCACTTGAATGGCATGTGCCACTTGTACTGCGTTTTTAATAGTTTTGTTTTGTGTGCTCTACTGTCAACCCTGCCGACATGTAAAACTTCTCGTAAGAGTTTGGTTGTGTTGCATCTAATATTTACCTGTTGTTGTTAAGCTCAGTACAACTCATCCTCATAAAATGCCACCATGCCACTAAAGCAACAGCAACTATTTTCAGTTGATTCATTGACTTATCGGCTGATTATTTGCTCAATTGATATTTTTTTTCTGACCAGCAAGCCATAACCAAATTATATATACAGTTTACTTTAATATCGGATAAAGAAAAGCAGAAATTGTCTTGAAATTTAATTTTTAAAAACTTTTTGCATGAGAAATTGCTTAAACAATTAATAAGGAAAGCAGTTGTCAATTCAGTTTCTGTTGAATAATTATTTGATTAATTGACC
Organism: Lagodon rhomboides; assembly: GCA_039737535.1. Classification (NCBI taxonomy): domain Eukaryota; kingdom Metazoa; phylum Chordata; class Actinopteri; order Spariformes; family Sparidae; genus Lagodon; species Lagodon rhomboides. Next base: position 19,254,840 of record CM077785.1, on the reverse strand, counting down.
AGTCATTTCAGCTGTAACTGCCACACAACTCACTATTGTTTGCCAATTAGCTGATAGCAATTCAACAGCATATCGGCCTCCTAATGAGCCACCTGTGCTCCATTCACACATTTCCCCGGCCCGACATGTGTCACACTGCCACGGCAAAGTGAGGCGCATCCTTTGACAGTTGATAGATGACATCTGCACTCACCTCACTGATTTGGATATTGTCAGACCTATCACATTTCTATTTAAACAGTTTTGTTCACTTGAACGATTCCATTTCTTCAGACTTTTGAGTACTTGGGGTTCAGTCTCTTTAATTTCTAACAGATCTTTTGTCTGCAAATTCTCACATGACAAATCATGAGTGCTGTTCAGTCTACTGAGCTGGAAATTAGCTGGAAATGTTGTGTCTGTACCCTCACAGTGGGCAAGCAGTGTTTGCCTGCAAGGGTGTGAATATTTCCTGCACAGCAGCTCCTCTCATGCCCTCGTACAGAATGTTGCCAGCCTTTATCATTGTTCTCTTTTGGAGACGTGAAGCAGTTTGGAGAGGGCTTGCCAGTTGTCGTGGGCCAATACTTACATATATTTTCCTACATAATGCAGCTGCTCAGTGCGCTCATGAAGTAAGCCTGCTTTAAAACTAGAGAGCCAATTCAAGTTTGAAAGATGATGCTTGCAAAATAACCTCTTCATTAGCATTGCAGCCTGGCTTTTCTTTAAAGGATAGGTTCACAGTTTTTAAGGTCTAAATTTAAACAGTCAATCAACATGAACATTGAAACTGATTCTACTTGCTTTAAACATTCTGGCCATGAAGAGATCCCCTCTAGATGGGTTTTCAGTGTGGTGCCAAATCCTCAGTCCTCCTTCTGTGAAGAAATTCATTTCCAAGTTGAGCTGAAAATAATGCGAAGCTTCAGAAATTTGAGGTTGTTAAATCAAGTGAATGCCTCCTAGAACTGAAGCCTTTAGTGCAGAAGTTTGTGATTTACTGGTCTGTGTTTAAGCTGCAGTGGAGGGATAGTTACTGAAAGAGAATATTTTGTACTAAGAAAGGCTGTGTACCAACGAAACATGGCCACTTGTCTTTACCAGCAGCTAAAGCCTTATATTACATTCAGATAAAATGTAGAGCCTCAGGACCCCTGTGGAGACACCTGCTCTACTGTTTTATGTCCATGGAAAAATGTCAGTGGAGAACTCTCGAACCATCAGCATGAACATATTACTGAAGTTTCAGCAGTAGTTTAGAGATCTGGCACACCTTTAAAACTGAGCTGACACTCTTCCTGGACATGTAAAAAAAATTATTGTTACTGAACAGTTAATATTGAAATGTGCTCCAAAGTGTAAACACTTGTTGAGAGTAGCTGTCTTCAGCTAATAAAAACCACTTGAAGATGAATCCAATTTGTAATTATGATGAAATGTTTAATATTGTTGTCTTGCACAATTACAGCTATGTACCTCAGCTGTAGTGGGAAACTCGGCACAAGATAAAAGCAAAGCATTGTCATTTATATAATAATCAGTATTTGGCCTAAGCAGTCAAATGTTTTCCAGAACATTGTGTTACAGATGTTGTTGCACTCATCACTGAGATCATTTTTGATTTAAGATTCATAAAACTAAAAACATGTCGATTATCTTGGGAGCTTTTTTATTTAACAGAGTTAAATAGTGAGATTTCTGTTTTGTTTTTATTGTCTTTTTGTCTAACTGTGCATGTTGAAAACCAACATACTTTCATTACCATACAAGTATACAGTAATGTACCACTGTGTGACTGGCAGTGTTGTGAAGCTTTGAACTGATTTGAACTATAATCGGAGAGGACAGTTTAACAAGTGTTGTCTCTCTTTCAGAATGACCAGCAGCTGGACTGTGCTCTGGACCTGATGAGGCGTCTGCCTCCTCAGCAGATTGAGAAGAACCTCAGTGACCTCATTGACCTGGTGAGTTACTTCATCTCGTTATCATGTCTGATTTCCTTACAGATCAAACACACATAAAATGTTAGCTATGTGCCCTCCAGACATGTTTGAAGAATTCACAAACTTCACTTTTGTAACATTTTTGTAAGTTGCATTTTGGACCATGATTGGCTTCCTTACTATTTTTGATGTTATAAAATCGTGCTTGTACCTACATATAAACTGAGAATTGAGGTGAGCACAGAGAAATCCCTGTTTTTTTTTCCCATGTAGTTTAGCCAACAAAACAAAATATGTCAGTGATGCCCTGTTTTGAATTATATTTAATTTTCATCACAGACACTGAAACTAATTACATCTCCAAACAAATATATGAACGTGCACACCCCCCTATTCAAAAACGGAACAAAAATCAAAAAAGAGAACAACCACAGAGAGAGATAAACACAACAGTGTTTCAGCCTATACCAGCAAAAGGTAAGAAAGTAAAGCAATGTGGCTAAGAAAAGTAAAGCTGGATTTCGCACAGCAGGGACTAACGGTGAGAATCTTGAAAGTCAAGGTGTTTTAATTGGGATGTATCCCATCGGGAGAAACAAGCAGCGCTGGTAGCATTCCGTTCCTTGAGAATTACCTTCTTTGCTCTTAACATACCAAACATAAGAGTGTTTAGCATTTACTGCTGTACAGTACATGTCAGTGTAGGAGAATCTTCAGAACAACCAAACAAGGCAGCAGGTTCAATCTGTAAATCATACATTTTGTAATACCAAACAAAGTGTGCCCTTTGATATGTTGCATCTTTCACAAATATCAGATACATTGGGATACATTTTGTTAATCTTTAATTTGGAATAATTTAAATCTGCATAACTTTACACTGAATAAACTGCAATGTGGCATCAATTGAAATAAAAAGCTCCACACTACGATGGGAACAAACCTTTGAAAACAGATAGCTCCTCAGGAATCTACATGTTTCCAAGTGGAGGAAGACTTTAAAGGCACGTAAATAAAATTTTACTGTTGATAAACAGATTTTAAGATGACAGATCAGTCCAGCGGGAACTTGTGATGAAAAAAACTCACATTGAAGCTGTTATGCTCCCGATATTTCCTTTATTGGTTGAGTCTCAAAAGTTACTTAGTGATAATGTGATAATGACAGTAGACATAGCCAAGATGCTGATATGCAAAAAAAAAAGTATTTATTTTAAATCGTTCATGTTTGATCATATTTTGGCTTTATGTTTTCCCAAATGCAAGAATATATCAAGTCATGAAACATAATTACACTTAAATTGCAACTGCATTTGTTGGGGCCCTTGTTTCACGTCTATAGTGTGTTTGGTAGCATGAAACGTGTGCGCCTGTGTGTGAATGGGTGGAGGGTTATTCTGTGGTTTTGCTGGTGTGTGAATGTTAGTTGTTCCAGACTATGTAAGTGTGAAAGTTGCTGCACATCGCTGTGTCATCTGGGTAACTGAAGCTATTTTCAGCATCCAGCATTTTAAAGTTATTTTTGAACAAAGCGTGAAAGTGAATATTTTTATTTCTTAATCCTCAGTGCAAAAGTTAAACAGCTCAAAATGCTGCCTGTAAATTAATTATGTGTTTCCTTTCTACAGTTTTCAGTCAAAGAATGACTTTTATTTTGAAATTATAAGCACTTTTAACAGAGCGGTGCCAGCTGAGTCCGCCAGTTTAAGACACACTAAATCAGACACAAATCAAATCACACTTTTGCCAGTGTTTCCACGGCACCTTGATTTGTGGGTGTAAGAGTTCCTTTCCAGCCAGACCCCCACCTGCTCACCTTCCTCTTCCCTCACCTTTAACCTCTCTCCCCCTGGGTATTGGCTCTCTCCTCACCCGTTTCATTGTGTCTGGTTGTTAGTGATTATTATCGCAGCTGTCAGTCACTGCCGGCACTTTTTGGCTCCATCGTCCCTGCTCCGGTTCTCCCTGTTTTAATTTAGTTCATCATCACCTGAAATCACCTCTTTATTTCCTGTTTGCCCCACATCTCCTCCATGCTGTTCTCCATTTCTCCCCTCCCACACTCTCCCCCTGAGTTGCCAGGTGTGTGTGAGTTCGGGGCTTTTTCTGGAAAACAGGGCCTCCTTTGTATCTATGCTCTGATGTAGGAGGACATAGAGAGGGGCGTCCATGTCAGTCTGTGAGAAGTAATTTGTACCCCCTTATCCGCCTGATATTATGTTTCCCATTGATATTTTATTCCTGCTCCACTCAGTAACCTCTGCTTATTGAGGGAAGCTGAAATGTGAGAGACAAGACAAGAACTTTCAGTTTACTTTTGACCTAAAATGAGCTTCAAATACACGGCTTATTTGTTTTTTGCCATCTAGTCTGTTCCTCCAAAGTCCTGCAAGTTTGTTTTTAAGTTGGCATCTGCTTGTTCACACAGCTTGTACTTCTGTCTCTCAAGTCAAAAAGAATAGTTTCAATCAGCTATCCAAGGAGATGAGATGTGTTTCAAACTTTTGCAGAAGTTTCCATCTCTGAGCACACTGAAGTATCTGTGCTGTAGAAAATGTTTGTACATGCATTGAGCTTTTGTCTGTGTTTGAATCCAGGTGCCCAGTCTGTGTGAGGACCTCCTCTCCTCTGTGGACCAGCCCCTGAAGATCGCCCGTGACAAGGCTGTGGGGAAAGACTATCTGCTCTGTGATTACAACAGAGACGGCGACTCCTACAGGTCAGGTTTATAACTGCGCCTCAGTCATGTACATGGAACATTAACTACATTAAGAACTAGTACACATCATAAGTGTTGATAGTTGTTTTGGGCGGCCCCATCATAGAGAGAGGTGAGATGCGATAGCATTTAAGTTTTTGGAAAAGTTTGTCTCTCTCGGAAGACATTCAAAGTGAACACTTGATTGTTTACTAGAGCTGCGAGGACTGGTCAATTTATTGATTAGTCAATTTGCGATTAATTATTACTATTACTATTACTATTGCTCAATTACTATTGATCACATGAAAAGTGATAGAAATACTGTTGCTCCAGAGAAGTTATCCTCACATCCGTCCCGTTACTACACTCAATAACTTAAGTTTCAATGGCAATAATATTTAATTTTTTAAAAATCTTACTTTCTGAAGTCACCCCTTCTCTCCAGCAGTAACACAAATTCCTCGAACATATTAGTTGATGGAATATTACAGCCTCTTTCTGTAAATATCCTGTCATATCTGAGTGAAGCCTTAAAGAACATTATTACAAAAGAAACCCATGTCTGCATAACAAACACCCATCACTTTAATCGAGGAAGCCAGCAATGTTAATCTGTGTCTGAAAGTGGAAAATATTCAAATTTTTAAAAAAGTTTCAGAAAGGTTAACAACCAGTTCAGTGAGTGTCGAGGCATTTTTCTAAACATTTAGTTACATATATATGATGTCAATACTGAAGACTGTTGTCCTCTTTAATCCATCAGATCCCCGTGGAGTAATAAGTATGAACCTCCCATTGAAGACGGTGCAATGCCTTCAGCTCGCCTGAGGAAACTCGAGGTTGAAGCCAATAACGCCTTCGACCAGTACAGAGACCTGTGAGTACCAAAGTCCAGCAGTCTAACCTGGAGTTTTTAATAAACATTGAGTGATGCCCTCTTGTGACCTCTGATATCTGTGTTTCTAAGGTACTTTGAGGGTGGTGTGTCCTCTGTGTACCTCTGGGACTTGGATCATGGCTTTGCTGGAGTTATTCTCATCAAGAAGGCCGGAGATGGATCCAAGAAGATCAAAGGGTGCTGGGACTCCATCCATGTGGTGGAGGTGCAGGTGAGAAGCAGCTGATATGAAAGAGGTTGACATTTGAACTTATTCCTACACAGTGTTTCAGTTTTCTTGTTATTTCTTTATTCTTTACTTCAAAGATAAAACCTGTTTGGGTGATTGTTAACATCACATCGGGACATGTAGGAGATGCACCACCATAACTTTCCAGTTGTCTCATTGCTTGTTGTGTTTGCTGTGCACGCAGGAGAAGACCAGCGGTCGTACTGCTCACTACAAACTCACCTCCACCGTCATGCTGTGGCTCCAGACAACCAAGACCGGCTCTGGTACCATGAACCTGGGTGGCAGCCTTACAAGACAGGTACGCTGTCAAACTGAACAGAAGACAACTTCTGATATGTGCAACCTTTCTTATGTCATCTGTGAACTCAAGATGTTTTTATCTTTTCACAGATGGAAAGGGATGAGTCAGTTGGAGAGTCCGCACCCCACATCGCCAACATCGGCCGCCTTGTTGAAGTGAGTATGAGGGATGATAATGATGATGATCATTCATCATTTAGCCTTTTTAACTGCCTAGCTAAAGCCATAAAATTACACAAATATCTGGATGTTTGGGATCATAAGGCTGGTAGTCACACCCTCCCAAAGATAAAGTCAGCCAGTGAAGTCTTAAAACACTAGTGGGAAACATAAGTTTCTTACATTGTAATCAAATGTAAAGCATTCAGTTTACACATACCTAAAACAAATCTAATCTAATACATCAGTCCTTCAATAAAGCCTCCCTTCACTAGGGTTATCACAATCAGTTTTTTATTCAACTGTTTTAGAGATCTCCAATTCTAGTCAATAAAACAATTGTCTCAGAATGTCATTGTTGGCAAATTGAGGATAGAGGTGGGAATCATTCTAAGAGTTAAGAATGTCTTGAATCTTGTTCCAGGATATGGAGAACAAGATTCGCTCCACACTGAATGAAATCTACTTTGGCAAGACGAAGGACATCGTCAACGGTCTAAGGTAACGCTACATGAGTTGTCTGGATGACTTTGACCACCTTCTTTCCTTTAACAGCACTTTCTGTCGGAGGGGTCTGCAGAAACTCTTTTTCATTCATTTTTTCATTGTACCAGTCTTACTTAGATCAGAGTGTGTTTACTTCTGTTTCTCCATCTGTTGACCTGCTGAGCAGATGTTTTCTTGCCTCTTCTGTCAATTTCTGTCATTTCTTGTCTCATATTTTACACCTTTGCTGCTCCCCAATTCAGTTGTATTACTTTTTCAGTTGTTTTCACTTCACCCTCTCCTCCCCCTATACCTCTCTTCAGCCTCTCCTACGATCTTATTTTTTTGTCATTGTCTGTCCTGGCACATTTCTGCTGCCATTCTTCTCACGTTCTGTTCTCCTGTCAATCCCTCCGTCACCTCTCCTCCCCTGCTGCCTCTCCTCTGCGCTCCAGATCTATTGAGTCTTTGCCTGATAACCAAAAGTACCGGCAGCTCCAGAAGGAGCTGTCGCAGGTCCTCACCCAGCGTCAGATCTTCATTGACTAGGGTCAGAGGTATATCCTGGCATGGGGCATTGTGTGTGTGTGTGTGTGTGTGTGTGTGTGTCTGTCTGTCTGTTTGTCTGTGTTTATTGGTAAGCAGAAAATGAACAAATGAAAATGCAGAGTTTGTTTGCCTGCTTCCGGATAGTTAGGATAGTTGAGGATGACCTGCAACATGCAGTACTTCTCCATTATATGTGGGTAACAGCATAAAAGTGCACTGGAAAGACCTTGTCTTTAAAATAACATGTTTAATACAATGAGAAGTATAGTCTACAAAGGCTTACAGATACTGGATTTTTGGCAGTGATACTGATATTGAAATTTTTACATTTTTTAAAAATGTAATCATCAAATTTGGCAAAAACATTTTTTTAAAGATCAACACATATTTTTGGGTAAAAGTCCCTTGGATTAGTTTTTCATAGAATATGTACTGAATTTATTCGACAAATCATCTAATGGAGAGTGATTTTTGAATTGCCAAAATACTTAAGACACATCTTTCCAAACTGCAATTTCTTCAGTGTCTTGTTATAGCTGTTACAGCAAAGTAGAAAATGATACAAATCAGAAAAGAATAGTTTGAAATGTTTTTGTGCTTGTGAGGGTTCAAACTCCTGTGTGCGTGTGTGCGCATGACTGACTCTATGCTACATGAACATATCTGCATGCTCCTCCGAGTGTTGATCACTGAGCAGCTGTGTGGGCATGTTGTGCAGGTTTTGTTTACCTTTGAGTCTAACAGACGATCTCTGTGAGAAAGTGACAAACTAACCATGTCAGATTATTCAAAGCAGTCACCGACCCTCATGTTTTGCGGTTCGTTGCCCTAATAAGGTTTGCCAAGATAGTGTGTTTATTCTGGGCATGTCCTATCGTAGAATCCACATTTGTGGAAATGTGTGTGTGAAAGCACAGCATTGAAATGAAAACAACAGAAAAATCTGACTAGCATTAAGTATTCACCTCTTTTTCTCTTATTAAAGCAAACAGAGTAAAGATTTGCTTTATTTGATTGTATATTTGCTTAAATTTATGATGCATCTTAAAGTAACTTCAGTGTTGTTTGACAACTAGGGATTTAACGATCCATTGATCGGGACAGATTTCTCAATTTAATGGTTAATGATTCAATTACCATCTAGGCAAAGTAAAAAAAAAATCATCAACTTTAGGATACGCCTTTATTTTGAAATCCACCTCCTTGCTTAACAATTAAACAGTGTTAGTGCCGAGCAGATAATGGCAAGCAGCCAAAAAAAAGACTATTCGGATATATACTCTCCTCACGGGAACAGATCAGCTGCGTGGGAATATTTTGGATTTCAGAGAAAAGACCGGTAAACAGACAAAAATATTTTTAATTTTTATTCAGGGAAAGTGGTGGCAGCTACTTCTGTAAACTAACTGTAAAGATTTTTTAAATTTACATTTTCATGTCTATTTATTTTATTTATTTGGTTTCATTTCATTATGTAATGTTTTTTTTATTTTTTTATATTTAACTAGAAATACTTTTTACTATGTTCAGCTATATTTTTAACTCTTAAAACCCCATTAAAAGGAGTTGTTCGACATAGTTATAGCTCAGCAAAGTGCAAAATGTGAAGGATGGTGAACACACGATTGAACTGCACGACATTATATAACTGTTGGTTTAACGTGCCTGACATTAATGCTCCATGTGTGCAGTGTGCATACATTTATTAATAAAACATGTTTCTCCCCACAGAGAAGGAGAATGTACTGTGATGTTTACATTACTAATACTTATAAAGACTTTTCTCATGAACTTGCAGCCTTGTTTCCGTCTCGCTGGAGAAACTTTCCCCGTCTCTCTTGCTGTTTTTCATATTTGACCCCGCACTCACTGACAGTCTCCTCTCTTTGTGTCTCAAACAGGAGTGTTCAGACTCTGGCTGACAAGTCAAAGCAGGAGGCTCTGAGGAACGACCTGGTGGATGCACTCAAACGCAAACACAACTGCTAGAGATGCTACTGTTGTTTTTTTTCTTCTGTCTCTCTCACTCTCTCTCTCTCTTGCGCGCCTCATCTCTGCCATCTTTTCTCTGTTTCTTTACGTCTCTCCCTCCATGCCTGTTTCAGTGCTGCACTCGTTTATTTGTGGAAAAAACAAAAAAGGAGAAAATGCTTAGCTTTTTATTTGTTTATTTGTTTTGTTAATTGTTTTGTCAGGTTTTTGTTTTCATGCATCTCATCTGCCATGAAGCCATTCACTCACGCTCCCTCTGTCTCTCTTCACCCCTCTCTTCTCTCTTCTTTCCCATGTTACCGATATTATGATAGTATTACCACGGTTAATGATAATCTTACAGTGTGAGGGTCATTGTAGTTAATAATCCCTGATGTTCTCACAGCTGACGTGTCTTCGGTCAGTGTCAAACGAGCGATCTTGGCCCCGCTCTTCCTCCGTGACAAGGAAACAGACACAGACTGTGCTGTAGGTGGTGTAGGCTCGGCGGGGCTTGTCGTTATTATGGACATCAAATTTATTTCTTGCACCTATTTTTGTCTACAACACCCCCGAATATATTTGTATAAAATTATTACTGTCCGTGTATAGCTGTCATTATTCTGGGCGATGTAAACGGTGTGAACACGAGGGCGGCCTTCAGTTTGTGTTAGAAGGTTTTAACTCTTTACTCCACTCCACATGCATGTGAGCCTGTGTGGGAGCATGGGGCTGCAGAAAGTGGATATGAAGACTTATCAAACATGGGGATGGACTGTTATAACCACCGGGTGATGATTACACCCACGTCGTCAACCCCAGCCTCCTACACGGTGTATAACACGACAGTTTGCCTCCCCCTCTGTTCTGCTTACTCAACTCTTCTCTCTCCTCACCTACTATGTCTTTGTTGGGGGTCACAGTTTGTCTTTGTGTCTCAGTGGAAACCTTTAACTGTTTCCATTTTTTTTGGAGGGGAATCTTTTGTTGTATTTTTGTTTTGTTTTTATTTTGTAAAGCTTATGATTCATATTGTATTAGAGCCTCCAGCAACAATAAAAACAGTAAAAAGCTGCTCTGGGTCTTATTCTTCATTTCTTATTGATGTGCCGTACCGAGCAGGCAGAGGGCAGAATAACAAACCACATTACCATTGCAAAACACTGCAGGAGGGCAACACTTCACTTCGAGTACACCTATTAAGCATTCATAAGCTGTATAAGCATTTAATAAGTTGCTTATACCGCACTTTGATGCAGCTGTGATCAGATTTGTGTATTTGTGGGGGTCCTCAGTAGCTCAGTTGGTAGCAAGTGCCCCATATAAAGAGGCTGTGTCGTCAATGCTGCAGCCCAGGGTTCAAATCTGACCTGTGGCCCTTTGCTGCATAACATCTGAATGTACATGTAATGTAAAGGACAACACCGTTTCATGCTGTTTTACTATGTTTATGTGTGGCGGACCCTGCCACCTTTCTAGCTTCAAACAGTGTTCAGGGGCCACTGCAGTGAAGTTAGTTTGAAGTTGGATATTCGACAGACATTCGCTCCGGTTAAACCTCTAATTCGCTCCGGGTACACTGCGATCCGAACAAGCCGCTCCAACATTTCAAGTGCACCCGTATTGCAGACTTTACAGTAAACACACGGCGATAGAAGACGGCTACAGCGTGTACCGACTTCCTGTTTTCAAAATAAAAATGTGGGCTATTTAAAGCAGAGATATTGTGTTTAAAGCTATTGAGAAGCTATTGAGCTAAAATGCTAATATTTACATATAAAAATTAATAAAAAATATGAACAGATTAAAAATGCAAAAACAAGAGGTGTATCTCATGCAGCCAGTGGAGTACTATAATATTAGCATTTTAGCTCAATAGCTTCCAGGTCATGTGATCAATTGACTCAAAATCAGTGTGGGATCATAGTACTCCACTGGCTGCATGAGATACACCTCTTGTTTTTACATTTTAAATCTGTTCATATTTTTAATTAATTTTTATATGTAAATATTAGCATTTTAGCTCAATAGCTTCCAGGTCATGTGATCAATTGACTCAAAATCAGTGTGGGATCATAGTACTCCACTGGCTGCATGAGATACACCTCTTGTTTTTACATTTTAAATCTCTAAATATGTTTTATTAATTTTTATATGTAAATATTAGCGATTTTAGCTCAATAGCTTCTCAATAGCTTTAAACACAATATCTCTGCTTTAAATAGCCCACATTTTTATTTTGAAAACAGGAAGTCGGTACACGCTGTAGCCGTCTTCTATCGCCGTGTGTTTACTGTAAAGTCTGCAAAACGGGTGCACTTGAAATGTTGGAGCGGCTTGCTCGGATCGCAGTGTACCCGATCCGAGCAAGCGAATTAGAATTAGAGGTTTAACCGGAGCGAATGTCTGTCGAATATCCAACTTAAAACTAACTTCACTGCGGTTCAGGGGCCTTACTTTCCTCTGAGAACAGCATGTTTATTCAGCTATGGAAAAAATAAATATTTCTCAGTTTGTATTATTAAAATCATTAAAATTGTAAATATTCTGGATTTGAATTCCTTCAAATAACACATTTGATGCATTAATACAGTGCTCATCTACATCAAGGTGTATAAAGTTACATCTACTTGCCTGAACGTTTTTGCCGTCTGTCAGTGTTACAGAGTGGGAGTTGAAATAACGTTAATCAACAAATAAATGATGATGCATTGATGAAGATTAAGGATAAACTTTATCAATCCCTTAGTGAAATTCACAGGCTACCAAGCAGCCTATAGACAGTAGGCTAATTGAAATTAGATGCAACATTAAAATTATATACACATAAATGGATCAGCAATTAGCCTATAATCAAATGCTGAATTGCGCTATTTTGCATAATCAATGCCTTTAGTCTTGGCCCTTAAAAGTTATTTTTAGTCACTTTATAACATTACACCTAATGACCATACTTATGTCCTTTTACCCAATACATTTTTAAGACACAAAGCCTAAGTACAAAGTATTTATATCTGTATTTATACATTGTTATATTTCCATTTTTATTATGCTTAATTTCTCCACCTCTGATAGTATGTTTTTAAGAGTATCAGCCCAGTTGGTCGATCCGTCCACCTCTCCATCTGCACGATGGTTTCAACTTTTTGAGGCTCCTTCCTTTAAATGTTATATCATTTACCATCCTCTTGACCAAATCACCTGGTGACAAATTTGAGCTTTTTTGGAGCAAAATTTGACTCATGTTGCTGACAAAAACTGCATATCTTCATGCACAGATTTGCTTCAATTAAAAATGACCCATTTTTGTTGTAGTAAAGTTCTTATTTGTACTTAAATAGTATCGTCTCTAAAACTCTCATGATTAGATATCATCTGAACTTTGAGTGAGAACCCTCTGTTGAATAAATTGTCCGTCTCTATAACATTTTGATGAGATTTAAAATGACTTCTTTACTAGGGAAAAGGGGCTGATACTATTAAAACTAATTAAAGTGGGAAAAATTATATTTTTATGTCCTATGCAAGATATAAAGACCACAACTTTAAGCATAAATTAATCTGTGTAAAATAATCTTTAAATGATAGAATCCGCCACATCTATCTGCCACATTGATGATTTTTTCATTTTAGTCACGTCGCCACTATAATTTATTTAACATTTTCATTTTCTTGACCCCCGGGGGTTTTTTACTGACAGGCAGCTGATTTTTCTATCTCCTTGAAAGATCCTGTTTCCAAGCTCAGGAATAGACCTCAGCTTTTATGCCAAGATGGTGATGAAGTCCTTAAAGTGCTTAGAAAAAATGAGAAATCTGACATCTATCCTTGACAACTAGGCAAAATCCATCCGCTAATGAAGATGATGTGAGACGACTGACAGCTCCAGGACAGCTTGACCTTGTAGTGAAATCGTTATCTCAGTGTTTTTTTCATAATAAGACCAGATGTAGCGTGTGAAAACTGCCTCGTGGATTTACTTGTAACAGGGGTTGAGGAAGAGCCCCATTCATTCATTCACAGAGCACAACATGATGACATTTGCATTTCTTCAGATGCAAATGTCCTCATGGAAATACTGTGACAGGCATGAATAATGTCTGTGCTGGGGGAGACTGTGAGACTGCAGTCTGTCCACTAGGTGTCACTGTTATTCAGCACATTGGCACATTCACAACTGTTTTACACTTTTCATTCATTTATTTATTTATTTATTTATTTCATCAAAAATTGTACTGGTCTGTACTCAGTCCAGATTCATTCATGTGTTTTATTCCTGTGTCCTGTTAGTGTATAGGTGGAATAGCATCTTCCACAGGATCTGGGTGAACTGGACAAAATCATGAATTAACTTAAACCAAAAGAAGGCTAAACACATCGACCGTTTAATTTGAAATCAACTGATGAAAAAAAGTAATTCAAACTGGTTTGATTCTAAACTGAATTAAAATGATCCTCCGCTGGCAGATTTCATTGTGCAGCCAGAGCAACTTCAACACTCTCAGTGTTTCAAGTTAAAACACTTGAAACCTGAAGTTTGAGGAATGTGTGCCTGTTAATAAGTAAACCCATTTTGGAGATGAGTGGTGGACTGAAAATATGTTTGTCACTGATGAAGTAATAGTGGTTTGGGGTTTTGTATGTGCTGCCACTGCTTAATCTACAGGATCTCTCTCTTGGACATTTGAAGTGTTTTATTCGTAAACAAACAAAAACTTTTGTAAAAATCAATGTTAGGATAACACAAACTGAGGTGCTGTAACCGTGGTGGTTGTGTAAGTAGCATTCAATCTTGGCAACAACGATAACAAAAAAAAGATAATTAATAACATGTTGTCAAGTAAACTAACTAATGATATCTAATGAAAGTTTTTGTTTTCAGTTAATAAATGAAGCTTTTAGGAAGTTTTCATTTATCTCCAGTGGCAGGGTTTTTGTCAAGTGCTCAGACCCCTAACAGAGCTGTTCTCTCTCTCTCTCTCTCTCTCTCTCTCTCTCTCTCTCTCTCTCTCTCTCTCTCTCTCTCTCTCATACACACACACACACACACACACACACACACACACACACACAGGTTTATGATAATGAGGAGCCTCAAGGCGCAGGAGGGGGGGCAGCAGGAGCCATTTTTGCACCATTCAAGCGGAGTTGCGCGGACGGAGCGGAGGTGCTGCATCTGCTGCTGCTGCTGTTGTCGCTGCCGGCGTGTGTGAACGGTGTGTGAGCCGCTCCGGACAAGGTTACTGCGGGTTTACCTCTTCAGATCAGCCGGAGCGACCGGAGAGAAGTGCGCCCGCTGAGAGCATGGCTCCTCTGCAACAAAGGGAAACTCACAGGCGGAAAGTTTAAAGGAATACGGAGCTGAAGACATTCCCACTCGGAGAGCCGGCTGAACACAAACGGAGGAGCGATGCACTTCGTAAAATGGGATTTGTTGTTATTTTTCTGGTGGTGTAAACTGGTTTCGCTGGCCCGTTGTTACACCGTTCACATCAGTGAGGATGCGGGGACAAGGACAGTGGTGGCCGGCGTGGAGCGGGGCGCACGGTGCGCTCTGGATCAGGTCCTCGCACCAAAATTCACGGAGCGGTTTTTGGAGACAGACGCGGCGGCGGGCATTGTGTTTGTTTCGGACTCTGTAAAGTGCGCCTCGCTGCGCTCCAACCCCTTCACCCTGTACACTGTGGCTGACTGCACGGACTCCGGCTACAGGCACCTCGTCACCAGCCAGTACGAGGTGCATGTTCACGGTAGGAACTGTTCAAACAAGCGTAAAAGAAAACCTCAGTGGGACATGGAGGTCCTCAGTTTGTTTAGCGGCCACAGCCAACACCGCTCAGAGTGCCACCAAGCAGGCTCTGCTTTATTTTCAGTGGGGGGTCTGCTACCAGGAGCCCCGACCCGCTGCAAAGTCGCCAACAGCCGTAACTTTTACTTCTCAGAGGGACACTTGTTTGTGTCTGAGACGCTGTGCTGGAGGCAGGACACGCTCCTGGAGCTAGACCTGCTCTGCGATGTGCTCACAGGAAATGGACTGAGTGCTAAAGTCAAACCTGTCTCTGTCCACTGGCGTGTGGGGCAGGGCCCCTTCAGGCAGGGCCACATAGAGAAGCTGTTAGAAAAGGCAGCTCAGTCTGATTCAGGGATTGTGAGCAGGAGGAGGAGAAGCGTCAACAGCAGCCCCCAGTTCCAGCCTCCCATGTATCAAGTGTCTGTGGCAGAGAATATGCCAGTCGGGACTCCTGTTGTTGTTTTAAAAGCAGTGGATGCGGATGAGGGTGAGGCCGGCAGGCTGGAGTATTTCATAGAGGCTCTCTTTGATAGCCGCTCCAACAACCTCTTTGCTGTGGACCCGGCCAACGGTGCTGTGTCCACAGTGGAGGTGCTGGACCGGGAGACTAAAGACACCCATGTGTTCCGTGTGACCGCCGTCGACCATGGCACGCCTCGACGTACAGCCATGGCCACCCTCACTGTAACAGTCCGTGACACCAATGATCATGACCCCGTGTTTGAGCAGGAGGACTACAAGGAAAGCATCAGGGAGAATCTAGAAATAGGCTATGAGGTCTTGACTGTGAGGGCCACAGACGGGGACGCACCTGTTAATGGAAACATCCTTTACCGCATCATCAACAGTAACGGGTCCAATAATGTGTTTGAGATTGATTCCAGGTCTGGTGTAATCCGCACCAAAGGTCTCGTTGACCGAGAGGAGGTGGAGGCCTATATGCTCTTAGTAGAGGCAAATGACCAAGGTCGTGACCCTGGGCCCCGCAGCGCCACAGCTACAGTTCACATTGTGGTTGAGGATGACAATGATAACGCTCCGCAGTTCAGTGAGAAACGCTATGTGGTCCAGGTGCCAGAGGACATGGCCCCCAACACAGAGATCCTGCAGGTGACCGCCACAGATCAGGACAGAGGGAGCAACGCTGTCGTTCACTTCAGCATCATGAGTGGAAACACCAGGGGACAGTTTTATATTGATGCTCAGACGGGTAAAATGGACGTGGTGAGTCACCTGGATTACGAGGCCAATAAAGAGTACACTCTTAGAATCAGAGCTCAGGACGGAGGACGCCCTCCGCTGTCCAACATCAGCGGTCTGGTTACAGTGCAGGTGCTGGATGTTAATGACAACGCCCCCATTTTTGTCAGCACTCCGTTCCAGGCCACTGTGCTGGAGAATGTGCCCCTGGGCTACTCCATCATTCACATCCAAGCAGTGGACGCAGACTCTGGGGACAACTCCAGGCTGGAGTATCGCCTCACTGAAACCACGCCAAACTTCCCCTTCAGCATCAACAACAGCACGGGGTGGATTGTAGTGGCAGCCGAGTTGGACAGGGAGAGTGTAGATTTTTTCAACTTTGGAGTAGAGGCTCGTGACCACGGCTACCCTGTCATGTCCTCCTCAGCCAGCATTAGCATGACTATTCTGGACGTCAACGACAACAACCCAGAGTTCACTCAGAAGGCGTATTTCATGAGACTGAATGAGGATGCAGCCGTGGGGACCAGCGTGGTGACTGTGTCAGCTGTGGACCAGGACATCAACAGCGTGGTGACCTATCAGATATCCAGCGGAAACACCCGCAACAGGTTCTCCATCACGAGTCAGAGTGGAGGGGGGCTCATTACCCTGGCTCTGCCTTTAGACTACAAACTAGAGCGCCAGTACGTCCTCACTGTCACTGCAAGTGATGGAACACTCTATGACACGGCTAAAGTGTTTGTTAACGTCACCGACGCCAACACACACCGACCTGTGTTTCAGAGCTCACATTACACCGTCAACATCAACGAGGACAGGCCTGTAGGCACCACTGTTGTTGTAATAAGTGCCACAGATGAAGATACAGGTGAGAACGCACGCATCACCTACATTATGGACGACAGCATCCCTCAGTTTGACATCGACTCAGACACAGGAGCTGTCACCACACAGATGGAGCTGGACTACGAGGACCAGGTTTCCTACACGTTGGCCATCACTGCTCGAGATAACGGCATCCCACAGAAGTCTGACACCACCTACTTGGAGATACTGGTGAACGACGTGAACGACAACTCCCCTCGCTTCCTCAGAGACCACTACGTGGGCTCTGTTATGGAGGATGTTCCGGTGTTCACCAGCGTGGTCCAGGTTTCTGCCACCGATAGAGACTCTGGACTCAACGGCCGCGTCTTTTACACCTTCCAGGGCGGGGAGGACGGCGATGGAGATTTCATAATTGAATCCACCTCTGGGATTGTTCGCACACTTCGAAGATTAGACAGAGAAAATGTACCTGTTTACAGCCTGCAGGCTTTCGCTGTAGATAAAGGTGTTCCTGCTCTGAAAACACCAGTAAACATCCATGTTACAATCCTAGATGTGAACGACAACCCCCCTGTGTTTGAGAAGGATGAGTTTGACATTATGGTGGAGGAAAACAGCCCTATAGGCCTCGTAGTTGCTCATATTTCTGCCACAGATCCAGATGAAGGCAGTAATGCCCAGATTATGTACCAGATAGTGGAGGGGAACATCCCAGAGGTGTTCCAGCTGGACATCTTCTCTGGAGAACTGACTGCACTGATAGACCTGGACTATGAGTTGAGATCTGAGTATGTCATCGTGGTCCAGGCCACCTCTGCCCCTCTGGTCAGCCGTGCCACCATCCACATCAAACTTGTCGACAAGAACGACAACATGCCCGTGCTCAAAAACTTCCAGATCATCTTCAACAACTACGTGACCGACAAATCGAGCAGCTTCCCCACCGGAGTGATCGGGCGCATCCCTGCGCACGACCCCGATGTCACAGATCAGCTCCATTACAGCTTTGAGGTGGGAAACGAGCTCAACTTAGTCCTCCTGAACCAAAGCACGGGGGAGATCCAGCTCAGCCAGGCTCTGGATAACAACCGGCCCCTGGAGGCCTCCATGAGGATCTCAGTGTCAGGTGAGACTCCTAGATAACTCTTTGTAATTGCATACACCACCCAGTGAGGTAAAAAATAGACTCACTGAGGTGCATTCCCACTCTGTTTCCACCAGCATGTCCTGTCTCCTCATTTACATTTCCGCTTCACTTCACTGGATAATGGAAGTGATGATGACTTAAGTATGTCTTTCTTGGCTTCAGTGTTCCACAGTGATTTCCCTATAATAGAAATATTCATGAAGGCGGATTAATATTCACTGAAAGATATTTATAAGCCACTCCACCCACACCAAAAATCACTCAGATTACCAAGTCACAAAAGATTTATTGAAGAATTTAAATTCTTCGAGGTGGATTGTTTTCATTTGCGGGTTCTGTAATTTTTTGGACCCCTCATTAAGGAGCTTTCCTGTGTACAGAGGCCTGATTTAGCTCCGTCTATTGTGGAGATTTAAATAGCTGTTTGTCTGAGCACGTCTGTATCCTGTGGGATCCACACTCCAGTGGGCAGACTGATCATGCCCCATAATTGCCCACCACACCCCCCTCCTCTCCCACATAGAAAGAAAGCCCTAATTCGATTATGGTCTATTTCTATAGCTTGTATAGAGTCAGGTTAAAGAGTTGATGTTTTTTTAAGTGTTGTATTGTTTTACCGCCTTGTTTTTTCTTGCTCAAATTTGACAGAAAGGGGATGCTGGTATGTTGATGTATCAGACATAAAAACAGTGAATTACCAAAGTTGGTTGAGATCAAAATCAGTATTTTTACCAGTAAATCAGTATTTGGTCAACTGGTTTGGACTTGATGAGAAGGGTGATATAGATCCAAAACCAGCCTGACACTTTACTGTTCATGCTCACTGCTGGTGTTGCCTTCCTTAACCTGCATGTCTTAAGCTGCCTGTGTTTCCATTCACCGTTAATTTTGCATGCCTGCACAAATTGCAGAGTTTTATTTGCTCCAGAAATGTGACTGAACTTGATTTTCACAAAGAGAGAGTGAGAGAGAGAGAGATGGGGGGTGTTGTTGTTAACCTCTGTTGGCGCTTATTTGACGCAGTGTGATCTGCTGTAAATCCGCCTTCTCTTTGACCTTGGCACAACTTAGGAGAAAAGGAAACAGAACCACGGAGCGTTATTAAGAGATTGGACATCAAGGTTAAAGATGAAATTAGACACTTAACAAAAACAGTGAGAAGGATCTTGGGATTTCTGAAGACTGTGTCAGTTGAGTGACTGGCAGCCTTTTCTTGTTTGTTGATGAGTTGAAACCAAATAGCAGATACTGTATGGTTGGAGTGGGCAGTTGTTATAATGGACTGAAGCTGAGCATTACCTCTCTGGAGAACAATAGTGAGCTGTCGATTCAGGGGCTGGCGCTTGAGCTCATACCAGGCTGTGGTTGGGGGCAACAGCTGTGACTCCAACATGGACCAATTAGAGGCTGGGTCCCCCCACCGCGTCCAGCACCTGCTGGGGTTTATGTGTCAGCACCCCTGCAGGAGACAGAGGGACATGGAGGGAGGCAGGAGGAGGGAGGGGGGAAGGGAAGGAGGGGTTAAGTTGCGGTTGTATAAACTGGGAACATGTTTGAAAATACAGTCGTACTGTAACAGAGCAGGAAAGTCATTAGACAGGGGCTGTCTGAGGAGGAGATGGGGAAGGAAGATGAGCTCCTCCAATGGATGCTGCTGACCCCAATTTTCCAAGGCTTCTCCCTCCAGGGACCTCCCAAGTCTTCCCATTATCTCTCTCTTTATTCTGTCGTTTAAGAGGCCCCATATGATGGACGATTTTTGATGGGCTTCTTTTGTATGTTGTTGGACTGTGATTAACATCGTTTCTGAGCACCGCTCTTCAGACTGACATGGATGTAACAGCCCTAATGTAGCTACACTTTGCTTCAAGTTTAGAGTGTCTCCTATGCAGTTGCTTTGAGAAGGTAACCTTTGAATAATCCACAGATTAGAATGATCTTCTTAAAGTTGAATTCAGGAATATAATCCTTTACATTGACCCAACTCCCCGAGGTACAGTAATTACTTTCGGATAAAACTGGACCGCACTCTGGCTTAAAATGTTTACATTTATGATGTAATTAACTTCAGTATAGTCTTTAAATGATCAAGTTTGTGGTCACGTTACATTAATAGAAAAAAACATTTAATTATTCGCAACAGTATACAATATTGTATGGAGGAGTTGAGGTACATACAATATTGTTTAACAAATGAACACTGCCATGATCCTACACTACTTACATCTTTTATTTTGTAATAATTGAGAGACCTCTAGCAGCAGAAATTACATATTGTGCATTTAGAGACCAAAATGTCAGATTATTGATAGTCTGGCAGTGACATGAGTGTCTAACTGGCAAATTTCACTTTCCATAAATCTGATTTATATGTGTTTTAAATTAAGTATATTTAGATTTTTTTCATTATCTTGAAAGCTTCTCAATGTGCACTTCATGCTGAACTGTTCAGGAGTTCTCCTCTTTACTTACATAAAAATGCATAAAAATGCACCATAAAGATAATTGCCGACCGTCGTGCTACCTGAGGTGAAAAGAAAACCGAGTTAAGTGGTGTGTTGTGAACTATATTTAAAGAAACAGCATGAGTAATTTCATTTCAATTTTATGTGGTTGTATTATCCCTGCAAAGGCAGCAGTTTGCCACCCAGCTGAACAAATGCGCTTACAAGAAACAGAAGGAAAAAAAACACGGCAGGTAAACTATGTGTGGAATTGGTCATGAATACTTGAATAATATGAAAGAAATCCCCCATTTACATTCCTGCCCTATAAAAAATACTCAAAGTAACTCATAGAAACCATTGCAAAGCATGAAAATGACCTATAAAGACTTGAGAAGATGGAGGGCAGAGGTGATAAATGGCTTGAAATAACATTTTTACAGACATGGTCGAGTGGGTTCAATATGCTCATCGATTTCTCTATGATTTGCTGGTCACTAAAAGAACCTATTGATCCTTGCAACAAAGCCTGTTGAGAAATACGAAAAATCCTCTTTATTATGCTGAAGGTATTTAAAAGAGATATCTTTTTCCTCCAAACTAGCTCAATAGTTTGACTGATCTTGTCAACAGAGAATGTTACTCTTCAGATTTCAGGTTGAATCTTGTGTCATTAAAAACCATCAGCGGGCACTTAAAAACTCATCCGACAGCCACATAACCTGATCATCCTGCTGCCTTGTTGTGCACTGGCATAAATTAGTGCTTATAACTATTTGATTGCGTTAGTGAAGGAGTCAGATTTACAGCAGTGGTGCGTGGGTGTTGGGCCTTCCTCCGTACTAAATGAATGGAAAACGATAAAGTCCTATTAGGGTGGTGTGTGAATTAATTAGTGTACTGAAACTTATTTGAGATTTCACGGATCTGTTGAATACCAGCTCACGTCTCTGCCACAGTGAAGATAAAACTGACATATGTGATGATATAATTCGCCATGTGTCACTTCAGCATTGTGGTCACACGGCAGAGCGAGAGGCTGGTTGTCGTCTGTGGGATTAGATTCGCTGCATCCTGGGATCTGTCAGACCAGTGTTGACATACTCCGGGGCTGATCTACTGTTCCCAGGCAAGCGTGAGCCTGCATAAATAGGTGTTTGCATTTGATGGCAAAGATTTTCCCCCTGCTTTTTTTCCATTCTTAAAGCCCTCTTAATTTCCATGTAGAAAGTGTAGCTAATCCTTCATTATCCTTCAATCTTCAACACCTTATTATGCCTGGTAGCTTGAATATGAGGCCAATTTGTTGTTTCTGTTGTAGTTTTGTCACTATTATGTTCATGTGTCAATATCTATACATTTCTTGCACTATAAAGGGCCTCTGCAGTAGTTACACACTTAGATATGAACCTCCTGTGTGGCACATATGCAATGTATACATTATCACAACTATGCCATTAGGACACTTTGTCCTTGTTTTAATCAAATTCTGAGTCCAAGCCAATCTCAACCCCCATGCTCACTTAGCAAAAGCCAATGCAGGGATTTCACAGACAAACACGCCTCCACGACTAATGACGGCAGTTCGATTCAGCTCACATCACACTGCAGGTTGTACAGATGCTCAAATTACATGGTGGACGGACAGCAGATACATTTTCTCTCTCTGCTCGCTGTCGGGAGAAGAGACCCTTTAAAGTGTGAAGTGGCGGTGGATGCTCCAAGGTTAAGGCACTTCACTGTCAAACGCATGTGAGCCAAACTCGCTGGCATTCAACCCAGTTTACTGGCACAAACAGTCTATTGGCTTGTGTATCAATTTGTTTTGTTTCTCAAAGATTATTTGGTCCTGTTATAATTAGTTTTAAAGGAGACCTATAATGCTTTTTAATATTTTGTTGTTTGTTGTTTGTTTTTATATGTTTTTGTGCATATAAAATGTCTTGAAAGTTAAAAAGGTCAAAGTCCACACCAACAGAAGCTTCTCTCTCCAACAGAAAACACTGCTCCTGAAATGCCTCATCAGTAGTCCCCCCTTTTTATTCAGTGACTTTGTGACATCTCACAACGTCACCAACATTTGCATAATTGCCTAGCGGCTAGTTTGGCATGTAACAATATATTTAGCACAGCTTCTCTGTTGTGTTAGCGCTGCTTGTTCAGGCGTGCGTGAGCCGACCAATCAGAGCAGACTGGATATTCAGGTAGGGGGGGCCTTAAAGAGACGAGCTAAAACAGAGTTTTTCAGACAGATACAGACAAAACTGGGCAGGTTGAGAAAATGTGTTTTTTATGCACTAAAGTGTGTAAACCTGTTCTAGTAGTGACCCAAAATAAAATTGTGAGCCTGAAAATGAGCATGATATGACTACTGTAGATAGTTAGATTCTCAGTTTTACTTGTGGGATATTTGTATCCAATCATTCCATGTGGTTGAATATGTTTTTATGTTGTCTTAGACCCCTTTTGCCCCTGCCCTTCACCATTCTTGCATAAGATTATGTTACATGACTGGAATATTAATGGAGGAAACTCTCTTTAGGTCTGGCTCAAACAAGTTTGACAGCAAAGTGGCATTACTGTATAAGTAAGAGCCAAGACATTCACAGCCGGCGTAATTTCATTATAATCTATTAAATCTATTAAGCTGTCTGTGAAGGGACTTTCTCAGGAGGTTGTCTCCTGTAACACTAGCCCATCAAGCTGTACAAATCTGGTATATTTCTGTGTGTGTGTGTGTGGGTACATGTGGCCTCCAACAGCTGGACCACTCGGATTGCTTTTCCCTTCGCCACTTCATGTAATTATTTCACCCAAGCGGAGTGTACCTTGGATTTCTGTGCTCTTCATGGTTGATGAATTATTGTTTTCCTTACGGTTGATTCATAGGACTCAAAGTCACAGCTTGCAAACGCTCGGCCCGTGTTTTGTGCGACTGGAGTCATCCGTAATGCGCTCCTTTCATTCTCCCTGCTTCCCTGGTCGGCGTTAGTCACACTTGCAGGCTTGCTTGGAATGTTTGTAGCACTGTTTCTCTTCTTTTTCTTCCTTTAACATCACCTATCACCTTGATCCTGTTTCTCTTTCCCTCTTTTTGTTTGCCTGTCACCGTTCCCCATTTTTCTCCTATCTTGCCGGGTCTATAGCTCTCACCCCTGCAACCTCCACTGTTCCCTCCCATCATTTCAAGCTCGTCCACCCTCCCTCTTAACCCCCCCCCCCTCCTCTCTCTCTTCTGTCTCTCCCTCCTTTGACTGTTGTCCCCCCTTCTCTCCCCTGTGAAAGGAAGAATGCCTAAGAGAAATGCTTTGTTAAGCACCCAGTTGTCATGGTGAACCCAGCAATGCCTGAGAAATTCCTTGTGGGTGGGGACGAGGGGTAAGGTCCCTTTTGTGGAGTGAAGATAGGGGGGAGGGGAGGCACATAAAGTTCTAAAGAGCAACTGTCCCCCTCTCCCTCTTTGCAGTGAAGCATGTAAGGCTTTCTTTGGACCTGTAATGCTCCGGGACACACTGACCTGTCCTGCTTTCACTCTGTAAGCATTTTTACAGGACATGCAGCAAGTCAGCCGACACCTGACTTCAGACATAAACTTTCCATCTGCTGTGTTTTTGAAGGATAAAGTTTAGTCTTGCGTGTCACAGACTTCAGAGGCCCCCGCGAGTGCAAAGCTCGCGGTGATATGATAGGGTCGTCTTTAAGCTCTTTGAATTGTGACACAGATGCGCTCAAAAGGGTATCCGATTTCTTGCTGCCTGTTTGTTTCACAGCAGCAGAACATCCTGCTGTGGGCTCTTCTCCGCTACGCTTGGTTGCATTGATGGTCCAGAGGAACTGAGGTGGGGTGAGGGTGCGGGTGAGGAAGGGGGAATGACATCATCTATATGTGTCAGGAGGGGAAATCGTGTTTGGGATTAGGGCTAGTGCATCGCTGGGGTGAGGACCTTGTGGTGCTTGCATATATCTCGGCGTTGTCCTGCATTGTCCTCACTATCCCAGCAGACAATAGGAGTTTGCTCTGTCTGGGGCTTCCCCCCTCCATCTGTCTTTGTGTCCACTTGTTTGCCCCGGTGCTGCTGTCTTCACGACAGTTTCACCGAGCCTATTGTTCATCCATGAATTATCCTATTTACTGTACAGTCTGATGTAGGAACAAAAAAAAATCTTCCCTTCTGACTGAGCATGTACAGTATAATAAAGCTCCAGTACAGTGATCCAGATCCAGACCTAATTGTTTTAGGGGCTACCTCTGCAGTTGCCATGGGGTACATGGAAAAAACTTCTAACTAAGTTGAAAAAAACAAGAAACTAATTTGATAAAAAACTAAACAAAACACACATTTAGAAAACTAAATAGCTAGCCTTAAAAGTATAAAAATGTTAGATAGCTAAAAGTATCAGATAAATAGTTGAATTAGCTAAAAGTGGTCAATCAATGGTTTAATTGGCTAAATGTGATAGATAAATTGTTGAAATAGTGAAGTAAAGTGATGTATAAATGGTATAAAAGCAAGACAAGAACTGGATTATGGCTGAACAGGCTGGAAGTAATGTATAAATGGTTGGAATGGTTAAAATTTATTGATAAATGGTTGAAATAGTCAAATATAAATGGTTTGATATAGTTAAAACTAAAGGATAAATGGTTGGAATTGTTAAAAGCAGTGGATAAATATCTATGAATGTGTTGTTCTTCTGCAATATTCAATATGAATATAAACATAAACAAACTTACTTCACTTTGACAGTTAAATTGAATAAAGCAACAACATCCACTTTTATGTACCTCAAATAATTTTAATTGAACACATTTTGAACATGACGGGTGGTGCTGACGAAGGGGTTCTTGAGTTCATGTTTGGGAAGTCCTGTTCTGGTTCACGAGACAAAGTATTTTTCTTCTGTGCAGGAAAAACAACTCCGGACCTCTGCTGGCGTACAGAAAGTACATGTTTCTCACACAGTGAACGTGACAGATTATGTTTGTTTAACAGGCCGTTACCTTTATGCTACATTGCGCTCATTTAGTATTGCACCTAACCAGAGAATTCACAGTGACCTGGTTTCATACGCTTCGCCTGTGCCGTGCAAACTGTCAATGCTAGGCTGTTAAGGCACGAGGGTAAGAGGTGTGACTGGTAGAGGTGGTGAACCGTAGCTTGCAGGAGTTGGAGATGTTACATCACTGTCTAATTTATATTAACACTGACAGGAGGGCATCAGGCTAACAAAACAGATGGTTTCCTCGTGAGTTACTGCAGCGGTATGTTTGTGCTTTCACAGTTTGGTGGCACTGATTGAGTGAGAGTGACTATTTATACCGTTTACTGAGGAGGTGCAGGTGGATTCTTTTTCAAGTTGTTTTTTTTTTTTTTTTTTTTTACGTTTGCTGATCTGAGCAGACTGTCTCCTAGTTTTTTCTTTCCAAAAATAATTTACTTCAGACATTAACCTGTCAGGATAAGTTAATATAATAGCTCATTTAATTTTCCAGCGCTGGTATTGAACCTGGTATATAACCTTAAGCTGCTGCCTGCTCTGTTTGAAAGCTCAAGTCATGCTTGTGCTTCTAGATGCTCAGTATCCAATATCTATCAAATGACTATTGGTACGTTTGAATAACAGCCTCTGGTCACGTCACGTCCCTGCATGCTAATGTCTCTTTACTACAGCGCTGACAGCAGTTTTCCTTTGATATGCAAATGCTCTGATTGGAAGTGTTCAGATCCTTTTCTATGGCTCTAAAGCCGCTTCACCATAGAGGAAGAATCTGTGGAATGTCCTCTTCTCGTGGTTTTCAGATACAGCAGGAAAGTGTCATCAGGGGGATGCTGTGGCAGGGTCCGCAAATGAGTACGAATGGCCTCTTTCCAACATAGTCAGCTTTCCTCCTGAATGGAGAAATCAGTAGAGGGATTGTGGGTTTGCACTCAATCCTCTGGATTGAAATCCTTGGGCTGACATTGAGCCGCACAAGCAGTTTTCATTATTGACTTCAGAGGCACTGCAGGAATTAGGTGTTTTTGTGTTGTGTTTATCATCACAGCTGATCTTTCTTTTTTCTAACTACTTAAGCTTAATTTATCTGCAGAGAACATAAAACAGCAAATTACAGTACATCTGGGTTTTTTAATCATTTCAGAAACAAGGTCAGGGATGTATGAATATTTATTTAACCTTTATATTTTTCTGCTCTAATGCAAAAGAACACAAACAGACATTCATGCACGTACTTGCACACAGTGGAATTGATAATTGCATATTATGATGTTCGGTGTAATTTGTGTTGACTGATGTAACGGCCTCAACATTGCTCAGATAACAGCAAATCTGCTGCGTAGGAGTCTGAGCATGCTGTCCGTTCCCTCCTCTGAGAGTGCGATTTGCAAGTAGGTTTTATGTTGTGCACGATTTGTTGGCGTTCAGACGTGTTTGATTTTGTGGTTCAGCCTTCTCCCAACAATGGAACCAATGATACAGTTTTCAGCCTGGTGGAGGTGAGGAGCTTTTTATCCCAGATCTACCACAAATCCGCTTCGGTCTGCTGTCAATGTGAGCTGAAAATGTCCCAAGCAACGGTTGGTCAAGAGTGTTTGGGGTGATTCGAGGAGCTTTAATGTTCTCAGCCCTCATGGCATGTTTTACCCTCCAGGCTACCTTGACTTCTAAAGCTCGGCAAATTTAGTACTCACCAATCATAATGGTGTTTAAATTAGATTGGATAATAGCAGAGTAGTGTATTTTGTGTGTATTTTAGACAAAATAAAATAAAAAATGACATTTTCAAGTTGAAATCCGTTGTCCACATTAATTGTTGATCTCTTATTGTACGCTTGATATAATTCAATGTAGATAAAATGTTCTCTTCCTGAAAAAGAAAAATACATTTTCTCACTTTCTTGTGGAGATTTAGATGAGAAGATTGATACAAAATCCACCTACTACTACTACTACTACTACTACTACTTCTAAAGCACTTGGAAATGTGTAACATTACAGAGGGGGAAGAAACTGTAACATCCATTTCACTGTGACTCGAAAAAGTCAGGGGAAATCACTGGATCATAGCTACCGCTGGGGACGAAAGGTCATGCAGTCCCATTGTAATATTTCTGGGAATCTGGGAGTTTAATGACATCAAGTAGACTTAACTATCAGTTATGTAACGATGTTTTGAAGGCAGATTATGATTTTTTTTGATTGATTGTTATTCTTTATTTCTAACATGTGAAAACAAAAGAACAAAAACAGTAAAGTTGAATCTTAAAAGAAGAAGAAAAACTAAATTAAAACAGAAACTGAGTGATTGGATTAAATATCTAGAAATAACTGATTTAAATTATAAACTATTAAAAATGTGATTCTCTCCACTGGGATAACATACTTCTAGATATGGCTTTGTACAACAATCTGATTAAAACAGAGAATAAAATGAGAAATTATGCGATTCTTTTTTCAAATCGTTTGAGAATTTTACCCAGGTTTGTTTATAGTGAGTCAAAAATGAATAGGTGGGTTAGAATGTGGACTCTCCCTGGCTGTGGCCATGGACCGGCCCGCTGTGGTCTTTGTTGAACAGCCCCTCTTGATTCCTGTTGGCTCGATGGTGATGTGAGTCGCTGTAGGTGCACGGAGGCCCTGGCAGGCGTCGTTAAAGTATTTTATGCAGAGCGTGGTGGTGGTGTTGGCGGGGTGGTGTCAGCTTCGGCCGTTGCTTGTCTAGTGGGGGGTCAGGAAGAGGGGAGAAGGTGGGGGGTGTGTAAGGGTAATGAGATGAGAAATCTGTCCCTCCCTTTGCAATGCATAGCCCCCACCCCCCCAACCAGTCATCAGGCCCCATTCAAGCAGCAGTTGAGTGTGTTTCACCTTTCAGCCCTGGTTAATTCAAGCAGGCCGCATTTTACTGCACCCCTTTTGATCACCGGATCTTGAGATTCCAGCTTTTAAATTAAATCGACACTGAACAGAGTGCACTTGGTTTTTAATGAAGGAGACATCTGATAAGCTTGATCTAACAGATATAAGACTTTTTTAAACACTGCCAGAGCACTGAGCCACAGAGCTCCAGCATCATGATAAACTCCTGCTCGTTCGGTCTTTAACCCTCATCAGCACGCATTAGTGTCTGTCCAGGACTTTTTTTTTTTCTCTCTCTTCTTAATGGGGGTGTTAATTGAACCTCAGCGTGCTGACTGGTATGAAGGTGAGGATTAAGCCTGTTGTCCTGCTGGGTGCTTTCTGTTCCTGTATGTCCACTTGAGGTCCATTGCCATGAATTAAAAAAGATGCTTAAAAATAAACACAATTAGTCAATTATTAATCATATTTTGACGATTTCACAAAACATTAAATAAACCACACTTTATTTACTTTAGGGCCATGACATACAAGGCCAACAGTACATTTTTTGGCCGTCAGTGAGCATCTGCATCATCTCATGGTGTCCATGATTTCACCCATTTTGTGCGGTATCTCCATATTTTTTGACGCCGTCTCTTTGCCAGTCCCATTTGTCACTTTTCATCGGACATATTCTCTATTAGAAGTGGCTATTTCTGCAGAAATGGGGTCAAAATGCTTTATCATAACAATGATTTGTACTCCTGAGTCTACCAATTTCCCTTTCTGAATGGAAGAACGTACGAGCTAGTTAGCCACCCACTGTAGCTTTTGCGGTGTGTTTTTGAGGCAGTGCAACAGCTGCCCTAGTTAGT
Organism: Lagodon rhomboides; assembly: GCA_039737535.1. NCBI lineage: Eukaryota > Metazoa > Chordata > Actinopteri > Spariformes > Sparidae > Lagodon > Lagodon rhomboides. The sequence goes on along the minus strand of CM077785.1, from coordinate 19,225,489 downwards.
TTAGGGTGTCTGGGCCCCTCAGTTACAGTGTGTGTTGGAACAGTTGTGGCTCCAGTTGTCTTCTGTAGTTTTAAACAAGTGTTTCGGCTTCGTCTGATTTCACTCTTGGCCAGATTTACAGTCCAGTGGGCCCCATGTTGACGGGTCCCAGCACCTGTAAGGTTAAGTCTCACACCGGCCATAAACGTGTCAAGGTGACGACACAGCTGATCTGTGTGAGTGGGGAGGGAAAGAGCTTCGGAAGGAACAAGTGAAATGTAATAAATTAGTCAGGGTCACACACGTATATACACATACAGCAGCAAAGCCTCAGTAATTAATGTATGTGATTCAAGGCTGTTCCAAGGGCAGAGTATTTAATTCTAATTAAATTAAACCATGTCCTGTTGTGGCCCCACAGGGACTGTACTCCCAGGTCAGTACTCTGTGGTTTGTTTGGTCGCTGTGTGGTATGGATGCGTCGTCTCTTCTGTGACCTTGTGTGGACTCTGTGTGGTTTTTTGTTTGTCAGCAACATGCAAACATGACACTTTTGACAAGAACTTCACACTGGTCGTCTTGTTAACACAATTTTATAATTTTCTTTTTATTTACCATTAATACCTACTGCCGAGGCCTGGCAGACACAGCTGTTCTTTCAATTTCAGAGCCGAGTCCTGCATCTAATAAACTACTATCAGGAGATTTTGGCTTGAAGTGAAAGATGAAAGTAGAAATAGCCTTTGCTCCCACTCTCAAACACAAGAATAAAAGCTTTTTATCAAATTTCTTGCGTCATAAATTGCTCTTACATTTCCAGAGCTGTTTATTTAAGAGAGCTTTCAGAGGTTTCCTTAGTTTGCAGTACAGAAACTGAGATGGACATCTTCTGAGACATGAACTGAAGCCAAGGTCAAGGTCAAATTTATTCCTTTAGCACATTTAAAAGCAACCAAAGTTGAACAAAGTGCTTCAAGGCACAAAACAACAGTATGTGGAGGCAAGATGTCCATGTCTAACTTGAATTAAAAGCCAGTGAGAAGAGGAAGGTTTTGAGCAATGTCTTGAAAGTTTCGGCGGTCCGAGCTGTTTTTATTTGCAAATTCTTCCATAATTTAGAAGTATGCAGTATGTATACTGTATTCAAGATAAGGTGGTTTTAGCTTACCATTATTTGTATAGGATGTCAGCATTTGATAGGATGTTACCCTGCGTTCCCCCAGTTTACAAACAATAAAACATTTTTGAAAGTATGCCAAATGAGCTGTTGGCAGTTCCTGTTTGCAATCTACTCATGCATGTACAGACAACTACCACTGGATTACTTTCAGTTCAGGACCCTCTTTTTTGAACCGATTGATGGACTATCTATTTTCAATGAAGAGTGTAGAAGTGTAAATGTAACTTGAAAATATGTTAATCCTGTCTCTGTGTTCAGATTCAAATTTTGACTCTAAGTAGTTGATACAAATTGCAGTAATCAGTGGTTAAGGGCTATCGTAATTGATTGATCACTTCAGAGCTGCTCTTAAAGGTTACTCTTGCTTGTCGCTGTAAGTAGGAGTGTGTCAGCTGATAAATGCGTCTGATACTTCACTTTCTGCAAATCATTTTTTTTATGTCTCATCAGAGCATTTTTCACTGCAACTTTTAGAAGTTTTAGAAGTTTGATAAATACCAGCCAAGATCTCAGTATTCAGTCCTCAAACAAACACCCAAACAGAAAGCAACACTCTGCATGCTCATTTCCAAATCATAAACTCATTAAAAGCTTGTAAGTTTGCGGAGCGGCTCGTTGGTTCGAGCTGTAAAAGCTGTGAAATGCAAAGACATCCACAGACCTTATCCCTCCAAAGTGATTTTTAATTTATGATCTCCCTATTGATCTTGGAAATGGGACCCAGGCTTTGCGCTCTTTGATGTAGTGAGTACTCGATGCGTGCTGCACATACAGTAGTGTACTGATGCTGAACAACTAAGACAGGCTCTGCTCAACCTCATTACCTTCTTACCCGGAGGTTCCCCTCATCATGACACACTTCTGCAGAGAATCACACAGTCGCCTCTGAGAGAGTATCGGCCACTCGGGATCACAGAATTAACGTGCTCTTGTTTGGTTGTGGTGTTTTTAACGTGGTACCATGAGACATGTGATGAATGGCTGCTAGAGAGAGCTGCTCAAGTGCGATTATTTATCGTCTTTGCACTGTCACGATGATGAATGGTATTTTTATAGTGTCTCTAATGTGTTTCCCCTCCCCACAAAAACTAGGAGGTGTTTTCATTGGCTCTGTGTTTAACCTGCACTTTAGGAGGTTGAGCAGCAACGCTTGAGGTCTCTGTCCTCTCTGAGAAAGACACTTAATCAATCACAGCTGGTGTATTGATATAATGTGAATATCCTTTCTGTCTTTTAACCTGCCGGACAAGGTGATCTAGGGGAAGTAGTTTAATTGACAATAAGGACATTTTTGCACCAACTTTGCAAGACTGCATCTGATTGGTTCACAGACCTGCAGGGAAAAGCTGTCTTAAGTTCACAGTCTGCAGTTTTCACAGCTTCTCTTTTTACATCAACAGACCTCAACATGATTGTGACATTAGATTTGAGTAATGTTAAAGGACAAGCTTACAGCCATGAAGCCGTGAAGCTGTACTTAGGCGCATGGTCTTGCATGAAGACCCCTCACTCTGCCTCTGATTGGCTAGTGTTCATTGCAATCATTGGTTTAGCTTTTTGGGGGTAAGGGGGGTAATTAACCCAATCAGAGGCAGAGTAGAGTTGGAAAAAATAAAGCTAGTTAGGACCAATGGTGCTTTTAAGCTAAATGCTAACAATGCTCACAATGATGGTGCTGAAATGTTGATGTTTATCAGGTATAATGTTTACTTTTGGAAAATAGTAAGGGTTAAATAAAACCGTGGTGTTTCTCTGTGCCTCTGTAGGCTCAGATACTTAATGTCTTTGTTTAATTTCAAAATCTGAATTTCCACATATGTAACTCGTATCACACACTGTACAGTAGAGAGCATACCTCCACCAAGGCCCTTTTTATTAAATCAAGCAAAATCCGATATCAAACTCACCAGCCCTGTATCCCTCTGAATCTTAAACCACCCGCAACAGCTTAACCATAATTTAAGCTCCCCCTATCTTGCAGTGTCAGCGAAAGTGAGAACAAATTCCTGGATCTGTTTCTTTATCCGGATTTGCACCAAAAGTTAATGGGGTCTGTTCTGGGCTGAGAGACCCATCTTCCATCCAAGTATCGTGGAATCTGTTCAGTAGTTTTCGTGTAATCCTGCTGACAAACTGACCAATCAAGAAACGGACATGGATGGAAATATAACCTCCTTGGTGGAGATAATAATGGACCTACAAGGTTCTCCTCTATTACAAAGGCTCATCTAAATGTGGTGCAGCTGCCTTCTTCTGCCTAAATATTTAGGACACATGAGATGTGTCGTTATCCCACTGTGTGCACTTGTTCGATGGTGCATTTTGGTGATCTTTGTCATCGTGTAAAGTCAGGTGTCATCATGTAAAATCAATTGGAACAGGCACTGTAACAGAACTGTAAGTTGCCTACTGTACATCTACGATTAGCATTAGCGTGTTTACGTCACAACTGTTAAACTGGGCGTCATAGCAGTTAGATTTCCGGCTGTTCTTCCAACCATTTGAATACAGCTTTCTGGTTTAGGTTGATGAGGACCAGTTTAATGATCCTCTGTAGACTGTATCTGGAGGAGGTGCAGGTTCAGCCCACTAACCTTCAGTCCTCTGAAGGTCATGCCTTCATACAGTGTTTCCTTTGGTTGCCTTTGTGTCCATATAGTCCTGTTTTTCATATCAGAGTTGCTTTATTTCCTCTCTGTCTTTCTCCTGTGTGTGCCCTTAATTCTCTCTTATACACAGACAAAAACCTACTCGTTAAACAGAGAGATAGGAGCATAAATAACTGATAAACGCAGCAGCTGAAGCTCTGATGGAGCGGGTCAGGGTTACTGTCGTGGGTGATGTCTCTGTTCTCAGTAATTTGGTCACACAGTCCTTCTGATCTTTATCCACCATGACTTTGTTGACATTTTCTGGGATTCAACTGAGAGGCAACTTTGTGGTCTAATTAGGCCAGTCTCACCGATTTGTTCTTTCTGTCTTTGTCTCTGTCTCTCTCTCAGCGGTCTATAATCACCAAAACTAAGATCCCGAGTGATCCATATATCATGGTTTGATCATAGCAAACACTCCATCCTAACGTCCCCCTGTGTTCATATAACACCGTGTTTGTCGTCCATAATTTTTTTTGACAGCTCAAACTGGGCATCATTAATATTCCAGAGATAAAAAGCCACACACCTCCCCTCTACAAACCTCCTGGCTGATAATTTATGTTCTCCGTGCGGAGGCCTCAACCTGCAGTCAAACATGGCCTTTGTGCCTCTGAGAGACGCTTCTCTGTAAATCGTAATGAGTCAGCTTGTAGACATGCCTCAGTTTGTTTTCAACAGTGTCTTGTAGGATTTCTCTGCGCTGTTTATCTGTTTTTATATCTAGAAAATGAGCAAATAACCTTCAGAATATTTTGTTTACGTGCTGATGTTTTGAGTGTAACAAAGAGTGCTTTCACTCTCAGGTGAAAACAGACGACCCACGGCCTTGAATACATTAGGACGTCGTTGTTTTTCTGTATTTGGCGAGGCGTTTTTTGGTTAGTATTTAAAACATGAGACTCCAGAGTCGGTGAATTATGTTGTTTTTAATACGGCCTGTTTAAAATTTTGATGTCATGAAGCCTCTTGTCCTCCCTTAGGTGATTCTGTGCTCATTAAACCTCCACTCCTTCAATGTACACTATCTGCTCTGCTTGTATTGACGTATGGATCTCCTACACCCACCCACTCACGCACCCACTCACACACACACACACACACACACACACACACACACACACACACACACACACACAAATACACAAACACACAATGTCGTACACAGCCTTGGCAGTCCTGCAGCCACAGTGTGTGTTTAATCTTTTCCCTGGCGCCACTTCCTAGCTGAGAGCATTCCTGGCACCCAGAGGCCCAGAGGGGGTCGAACTCTGCGCTGAAAGCAGTGTCACACTTCAGAGCTGGCACCTCGTCTCGTTACCATCCCTCTTTTCCTCCTTTCTGGCCCCAAAAAATGCCCCGCTTACCCTCCGTTCCTGAGCGAAGGATCCTTCCGTGGAGAATGACCTCTTTGAAGGATGGTCTGGTTCTTTTCAGGGGAGATTCTCCTCGCGCTAAGTTTCCCAGCGCTGCGTCTACGTCTGGAGCTCTGCCCGAGCTCCCATCCAAGAATGTGAATTGGCAGAGGACATAATTAAGGCGATGTCTGTCCTTATATGTGGCCTAACCTTTAAGAGCTTCTGTTCACTGGGAGCTGTGTTTCTCTGGCTACTGTTGCAGCACAGTATCAGTTAAAATATGACTTGAATGGATGAAGACAAAACTGTTACTCTGTGTTTGGCTGAGGTAGAAAGTAGATTGCTTGTTCGCTGGGTTTCTGTCAGATTAGAATGGAGTTCAATACATTCAGTAAAATGTTGCCCTCTGAAAGAGGAACTGATATACTAAAAGTATATCAGTTCCTCTGCTTCACTTTACAGTACCAAATATTATGTCTCGTTTTTCCGTGTGTGTGTGTGTGTGTGTGTGTGTGTGTGTGTGTGTGTGTGTGTGTGTGTGTGTGTGTGTGTGTGTGTGTGTGTGTGTGTGTGTGTGTGTGTGTGGAGCTGTAGTACTTGAGTGACCGATGAGGAATCAGGATTGTTTTGCTATAAACATCTTGAGGAGATGAGGACCACTGCTGAAACCTGTGTGGGGTCATTTTTGAAATGTGAAACCAGTGAAAGTAATTTTGCTCCAAACTAATAGTTTTGTTTCCAAAACTTGGAGCCAAACTGATTAGTCAGTTGCCAGAACAGAAAATTTCAATAACTGATCAATCTTTTAAGCCTCTTTACAAGCAAAAATATCTAGAGCAGATGTCTCTGCTGCACAATACATACACAGCTTTGACATAATGTCAAAACTGTTATTTCTTCATATTCTGTTGATAATTTTTTGTATTTTTTAAAAATAATTGTAAGTACAATTCTTACATATTGCACCTTTTAAGTGCCAGACTTTAGACTGTCAGACTGTCAGACTGTTGGACAGAACACGTTATTTGAAGACATCACCTCGGGCTCTGTGTAATTATGATGGGCATATTTCTCAATTTTAATCTACATTGACGATTCTCTTTTTGCCCCTAGAACCTTTAAAACAAGGTCTGTCTGCAGTACTTATCAGCCCTGGTCACACATTATATGTCATTGAAATGTGGGCAGTTAGACAAAAGAGTGATTTTCCCTCTATCAGATTATTTTAATTGGATGATTTTTAGAGGACATGGTGAGCCTAAACCATCCAGCATTTCATTAGAGAAAACAAAGTAAAGTCAGTTATTTTGTGAAGCAGTTTTTGTCCCTTCTTCCTCATCCTATTGATTATCTCGCGACCATTTGGTAGGTTCTTGACCGCCAGCTGCCTTAAAAGATTAATCAATGGATTATGAGAATAATCAGCAGATTAACTGATAATAAAAACAGTCATCAGTAGCATCTCTGGATGTAAGTTTGTCCTCTCTCTTGGAAAAGTGTCGATCCCAAACTATGAGCTGTTCTGCCTTTGTCACGGCTCCCTGTGACGTTGTGTGTTTCCAAGTGTTTGCTTGTGTACACAGGTGTGTGTGTGTGAGTGTGTTTACAGTAAAGTGTGAATCGGAGGAGCGATCCTGCTCGTCTGCGTCCTTTGATTTTTCCCCACTTCCTCTGCTAAGGCCCTGTATTATTACTGTGCTGGAAGCGCTTGACTGAAAGCAGAAGGATTAAAGCCGTGTCAAACATGCTTCTCTGTCTCACTTCCTCTATGACCCTCCCTTCTCCTCCTCCCTTTCCTCCCCCCTCCCTTGGCACTATGTGTTTAAACTCGCCCACTGCCAAAACAGGGATCTGGTAACTTTGGGCAGCGCTGTTTGTTTGTGTGAGTTCGGCTGCAGGTTCTGCTCTCTGGCCGGCATCCAGACGCCCCAAACAAAGCGTCCCATTGATTATTTTGGAGGGAGAGGCAGAGGCTTGTTTTCATGACACATTTGATTTGATTAAGCCTGTTTTGTTGCTCTTGAGGGTACAGAAACCTGAAGTTTCCAGCGGTGAGAAGGACAAAATGATAGTGGCCTCTCTCCGTGACCTCAGAGTGAGACTTTTTAGAGACAAAATGGTATAATCTTCCACTTACAAGTGAAAAGCTTAATTCATAAGCAATTAAACGCACCATCGCTCAGTTAAATACAATCGGGGATTTACTGCCTCAGGCTTACTTGGTCTGGTGTGACCAGTAGCTTATGGCAGCTAATGTTAGCAAACTTCAGTTAGATATGTATGTTTAATTAAACATTAAAAAACACAACATTTACTAAATGAAAAACATTCCCCCCTCCAGTTATTAAAAGCTGCACCCGCAGACAATTGAAATAAGTCGGGATATGATTTCAGGTAATGGGAAGAGCAATTTTAGACGGATGATGTTTGTGGTACGACTATAAGACGACTTTGACGTCTTGTCACTGGGCAGAAAGCTCAATGATCCAGGTTCAGTTGTGTGCTTGTTGCACTTATTCAATCTGCTGGATGGAGAGCAGCCTTGAAGCTGTAACTGACTCAGATCCATCCTTTTTGTGCTTGTTAGCAACAAACAGTAGTCCCCTTTGTGTTCTTTGTTCTTTAAAAGATGGTTTAGTATCGAGTCTGTTTTCATTATAATTTTACTCCTCAGTGAACAGAGCCCTGAGTTCTCCAGTCAGTGACTTTCTGCTGAAAAGCAGAAGAAAAACAAGCAAGAAAATGAATTTAACGGAGACATAAGTCAATGTAAACAGAGTACATTGGCTAAAGTCGGTTTGTCGTGCAAAGCAACATAATGAAACAGAATCATTTGCGTTTAAATCACCAACACCAACATCTACATTACAAATCCTCCTTAACACGGACATTAATGTATTGTGCAGTCAAGACCTACTGTATAATAGCAGACAAAGCACTACATGTCTACAGTCAAAGCCGAAGAATTGAATGTATAGAAGATAAAACATGAACAGGATCTGCTATGAAAACAAGATAAAAGAGATCTGCTGAGCTGAGAAAATGCTGTAACCGGTGAATTTGAGACTTTAGGCTCTCAGTATGGCATGTATAATGAAGTAGCATCTCTGCTTCCGGACAAAGGAAACAAAGCCTTAGTTGTGAATACAGGCGTGAAATTGCTGATTAGAAACTTGGAATGTATTGAAAGAAAACATGCACTTGTTCTCTCTTTAGTCTTGGCATACGTCTGTTATCTGTTCTGGCGCTTCAGGGAAAAAAAACACTCCTCTGAGCCAAGATTATGAGTAAAAAACAAGTGTTGGTGTCCATCAAAGTGTGAATTTATATACAATTTGTGCTTGTGAGTCCTTCATTATCATCTGGTTTTGCTTTTACAGTAACAACTATGTTGTTACTCAGTCTGTAAATACTTGAACCCAGTGATATGGGAGCAGCTGTTGTATAATCCATCCACCATGCATGTACCTGCATCCATCCTGCGTTTCCCGTTGTAGTAGCTGCGCCATGTATTAATACTTCAACTGCTACTTTGGTTTATAACACAATATCAAATGAAAAAAAGGATGAAAACATCTTGTCGTTTAAAGGATAGGTTTGTTTGTTATTGTCAAAACCCATGAAAAGACCAAAACCAAGAGTGCACTCAGTCCACAAACAAGTATTGTATGTGTCCGGAGCCTGATGTATCTTGTTTCTCTGCCACAGAGCGTCATTGTTGTCTAAAAACTATTGAAAACACATTAATGAACCACACCATTATACTGGATGGTGTTTCCTTCATTAATGTGAACGTGGTTATGTTAATCCAACAAACACCACCCTGCCGCAGTAAATACTCACTAGGCTAGAGGAACAAATGTGTATTAATCTGCGTTTAAAAAATAGTCCCAACATTTATCCAGCATATTTAACAGATCACAGTTTTTATTGACAGTATTGTATTGACAGACACACTGAGGCTTTGTCTGTTTTAACATTAAACAGGATTTGTTGATAATAGCAGTAATACAGAATAGCTCCATCCTAATGTTAAAGATCCAATATGTAAGAATTTTAGTTTAAAAAACTCTATGCCCATCATGCCTGCTGCTGCTCTCTGATGTTAACAGATTTGTCAACGGTTGAAGACCATGTGCTGTGGTTGAGAATCTGTAAGTTTAGTCAGTGTTTTCTCCTCCTCGTCAGAATGTGTTTAAGAATCATTTTCTTAAATAACATAAAACCTGGAGTTCATTTAGCCATCTTCATCCAACTCAATCATCAATGATTCTCACTGATTTTATAGAAAAGACTAAACCACTTGCTAAATTCACTTCCAAAAAAAAAAAAAAAAGTTCCATTAGTCTGAAGTTAATCACTCTTTTCCTTTTCCTCCTGTGTTTTTCAGATGGTGTCCACTCAGTCTCGGCCCAGTGTCTTCTCCAAGTCACCATCATCACCGATGAGATGCTGTCCAACAGCATCACACTGAGGCTGGCCAACACCTCCCAGGAGCACTTCCTCTCCCTGCTGCTCGCCCAGTTCTTGGACGGTGTGGCCCGCGTCCTTTCTGCTGCCCCCGAAGACGTGGTCATCTTTAACATCCAGGACGACACCGACGTCAGCGCTCGAATCCTCAACGTCAGCCTGTCTGTGGCCGTGCCCATGTTGGCTGAGGCGCACCAGCGGCCTGGAGGGCTCGGCCAAGAAGGGGACAGGCCTGGGAGAGGGGTTGAAAGTGGAGGTGGAGAGTTTTTTGGCTCGGAGGAACTCCAGGAGAGGCTGTACCTGAACCGCAGCCTTCTCGCTAAGATTTCCTCACAGGAGGTCCTCCCCTTCGATGACAACATCTGCCTCCGTGAGCCATGTGAGAACTACATGAAGTGTGTGTCCGTGCTGAAGTTCGATAGCCTGGCGCCGTTTGTTGCGTCAGACACCATCCTGTTCAGACCCATCCACCCCATCGCCGGGCTGCGCTGCCGCTGTCCCACCGGCTTCACGGGAGACTACTGTGAGACGGAGATTGACCTCTGCTACTCGAAACCCTGCGGAGCCCACGGTGTGTGTCGCAGCAGAGAGGGAGGCTACACCTGCGAGTGCTTCGAGGACTACACAGGTGAGAGCCCTCATTTTATATCATCTTAATTACTGATGAAGCGGTGTTGTTTTTTTTTCTTGGCTTCATTAACCAATTGACCTCCTTTTTTTTTATTGCCGCAGCGCCTCTTAATTTTTCCATTCTCACACAGCATATGATGGAGTTAACAATCATGACAGTGACGGATTTACTACTCAAATGTATATTTTGAAAAAAAGATGATCTCTGATTTCACATGGAGGTATTTCTGGTGGGTAAATGGTATTTGCTGGATGAAATAACAATCAGAGTCACATTCAGGTTAATTGCCAAGTAGGTTTTCAAAATGAAAAATTATTTTTCAAATAGAATAAACAAGTAGCCTATTGCAAAAGGAAATGGAAGAATCATGCACATAAAAAGAAAAAAATTTACAATAAAAAATATGTATGTGCTTGTTAGCCTACAGCTATAACTAGCAGATGCTAGTAGCTGTAGCTAGTTAGCTAATCACCGCTAACCTCGTAAAATGGCTAGAAAGTTAATCTAAGCACTTACAGCTGCAGTTTCTAGCTAAATTATGTTGTGCTAAAATATTGACATTAAAGCTAATAGAGAAAGACAAGAGTTGGCATCCTCACCTGTGGATGATCCCTGTAAAAAATAAATAAATAAATAATGTTTTGCACTGTGTAGCCAGTTAACGTTAATCCTCCTGAACATTTACATGTACTAAGAAAATAAAAAAAACAGTCTAAAAAGATAAAAAATCGGCCATACTGCTGCACCACACAGCGTAGCTAGCCTACGTCTGCTAAGCTATAATTGGAGAGTCACTGTTTGGGGCAGAAGGGATTTACAAATCTGTTCCACTGAATAATTTTCCTTTCATCAAATGCGTTGCCACTAAAAGGTCAGAGGTCACAGTGCTGTCCACATGCAGCCTTCAAAATGTTAATTTCTTCTCCTTCACAAAGATCCCATGGGGGCTTTAATGTCTGCATCTGTCCCGTCCACTCGCCTCTTCAGCTCTTTATTGAACCTGGCTCTTTATAGACGCAGACTGTCCTGTACACTGTTGACCACCGCTCTACAGACAAAGACTTAGTGATGAGTTATTGATCTGAGGATCCCTTGCAGTCAGCCACAGCGGAAGTGAAAAAACAAACATGAGCCTATAAAGAGTCGTTACGCTTTTTGTTGTTTGTTCTTTATTCATGTTTGAGTGGCTTTTTTTTTCAAGTCACAGTGCTTCTGAATGATGAAAATGTTTGTTTACGCTTCATTTTGCCACATTTTTGGTCAAAATCCATATCTATTTATGTTTCTTACTGCCGTTTAATAACCTGTATACCTCCATAGATATTCACACCTACACTCATAACTTCATCCTGAGCTGTAGGAGTGGACTGGTCTCAAAGCCAACATTCAAAGAACAGGATGAATGATGATATAACAACCTCTGTTACCTCGCTGATGTCTATTTAAAGATTGGGGATTTGCAGAGAAATCTTTACTTTCGAATGTTTCGCAGAAAGAAAACAAGTAGTTTTTTTCCTCTTGAGTCATATCCCTGAGTGGAACTATGGAGGGAAATTATCAATTATAGATGGCTACAGATGGAGAGTGTCCCCTGGTTGCAAAATGCCTCGTGGTTAATATACCTTAGATAAAAAAAAAACACATCACAAAGCAGACAGTGAGAGGACAGAAGCTTCTATTTTTCAGCGATAATGAAGAACTAATTCATTACTGTTGGCAGCAGAATTGCTAACCAGTTGCAGGATTTGTTATTCAGTCTCTGCTCCAAAAATTATTCACATCCTCAAAGGGTTAAATACGGTCTGCTCACTCATTTTATGATTAAGGGAAGACTTTGAAAAAAGGGGGAAAAAAGGAAGTGAATTAAATATGATAATTTATACCGTATGAATTTTAGGGTAGTTGCCCCATCTTTTAGTTGAGAGGTTAAGTGGGTCAAACCCTGACTTTTTAATGTGGTTTAGAGTCTCATCTTGTCTTTGAAGCACCATGCTCGTTGGTTAACGGTAGATTGTAGGCAGTGGTGTAAAGTAACTAAATAGATTCACGTTAGTACCTGTACTTCTGTACCATTTTGGGGGGCCTTTATTGTGATTGTACAGAATACAGCGCCACTTCTTCACAGTGCAGTGCAGGAAAGACACATATAAATATAGAGACAGGGTATAAAAAACTCACGGGAACAAAAACAGCCACAGTAAACAAACACCTGCCAAAGTAGATGAAGCTAACCAGCATTATATAAAGTAGTTCAAATTATTTACCAGCTGCAACATTAAAGTGATGCTTATAAATTAAGAATTAAGAATTATGAACCTATTAGTTAATTATTAATGTGTAATATTCAGAAATAGGGGGATTCTACAACATGATACTTGTTACTTGGTACTTTTAATACGTTTTGCTGTTGTCAAGTGTTTATTTAATTGTCAACAGTTATAACTCCTGCTATGAAACGTTTGTATGTGTCTATAAACAGTGAATGAATGAGTGATAACAGTGTATAACCCAGCTGCAATCATATTTTATAACTAAAAGTATCAAAACTAAATGTACTATAAATATTTAGACATGTAGAAGCCATTCATAGTCGGGTTTATAAATGTTTTTAATTGTGTCACAACTTATAAACATGAAGTTTCCCTCCGTCAGTAACTTAAGTCAAGTACCTTTACGTAGCTTTCATATGCCTCTTGTGGCCCTCGTGAGCAGAGAGAGTCTCAAGAGGAAGAAGCATCTTGTCAGTTGTGACGGAGAATTAAGGAGTGTTTATAAATATTTTATAATGCTTCATAATTCATATAAAAATCAAACATAAAGAGACTTATTTAAATCACTATAACTGTTATATTATGATGCCAATCATTCATTAAAGGTTTACGCACAAATTATGAATGCTCCACACAAGGAGTTACAGTTGTTGACACAAATAAACTCTTGAAAATGGCCTTAGATCAGCTTTAAGTGTAGCACTTTTTACACCATTTATGACTTAATATGAAGCATAAACTGTAGATGTTAAATATGGGAGGTTGAAATAAAGTGATATAGACCGGGTTACATATTTATTCTGAAGTTATCGTTGTTAAAGGTGATACTTCAGTAACGTTATATGTATTTGCAGATGTTCAGCAGCTGTGTGCACTTGAAGCCGCTGTAGGAGCACTTCACGTCCTCCTCTTCTCGATCTGATTTTCACATGAAACGTGATGACTTTGGCTACGACTACAGATCACACCTGCTTCCAAAACAAAAGGTCTCCTGTTCACAATAAAAATCTAAACTGTAGATGCTCACATTTTGTTGTTTTAGTGCTCACGGTAATGGCACCGCTTCCATTATTCCTCATCAAACATTAAAAGCTTTTTTCACCTTTTTATGCTGCTCTTTATAGAGCCTGAAATAGTGTCGCCATTTTTGAACGTGTTGGCTCAGTCACTCAGAGTCCAGGCTGAGTGGCACTTACATGGTCTTATGCGCAGCTGTGGGTGTTGGAGCTGAACCTCAGGTGCTTTTAACGTGAATCGGCAGAGACGGAGAGCGAATGCGTGAGTGGGTGAAGTGGGCGTATTTTTCATTTGCTTACACTGAAAGCGGCGCAGACCTCCGTCAACTACATTAATCACCATCAGCGGGGGGTTTAGACCCAGGTGCTGCAATGCAGGACTTGTCGAGTTATCTTGAGAGTTGATTACGGTTGTTAAACTGGTGATTTAAGATGTTTGAATAATGCTGTCAGACTGTCTGATCAAACAGGGTCGTTCAGGCAGGTTTTATTCGATGTTTTTTTCGTTGTGATCCTCAACTCCCACTGTTCTGCTTCAATGAGCATTGAGTCGCACACTGTGGTGGGGCTGGGGAGCTGTGTGTGTGTGTGTGTGTGTGTGTGTGTTTGTGAGAGAGAGAGAGAGAGAGAGAGCTAAATTGCTCACTCTATGTGATTCCGGTGGGTAGCTAAGTGCTGAATAGCTGTGATTATGTGTGTAAGAAAGTTGGATGGACAATCTGTGGTATGTTTATGTGTTAATGGTGCAAGGAGTGTGTATGTGTGTGCGTGTGTGCGTGCGTGTGTGCGTGCGTGCGTGCGTGCGTGCGTGCGTGTGTGAAACTGTTGGACCGTAGGCGTTGCCAGATGGTAGCGGGAAAGAAAATGAAAAAAAAATATAACAGCCATCATCTTTGCCGTTTTTCAGAAGGAGCGAGTGAATGATTTGGCTCGGCTGAGTCATTCTGCAGATGTTGAACAACAGGTTGTCATCCTCCTTTACATCTCACACACGTTTCTCTTAAAACACACAGCGTGAGGAGGTTTTTCTTCCTTTTTTCGCTTTAAAGGCTCAAAAAAGAAAAACGTCTGTGTGAAGATGAGTGAATTGTGACCTCCGTCTGTCTGTGATGAGAAAGTCTGTTTTTTTTTCTGGTAATTCATTCAGTAATCGAGAATGCAGTCGTGTTGTGTTTTAATGTGCAGACAAGCTTTTGGAACAAACACTGGGGAATGTTCACACTCCCGTTTTTTCACCTCACACCAGTGTTTGAAATCAACACCTGCCAAGCACTGAGAGCCACTAGAATTAGTCTCTGAGAGATGGCATGGATAAAACCAAATGGTGCCAGACACATGGACTGCCTTTAAAATCAGAATATTTGCAGGCTGTTGTTGTGTTCAGATGCACCAAAGTGACATTTTACCAACCAATACTGATTCCTGAACTAATACCAGAGTTGTCTTGTTCTCAAAGTTAAAATCTTCATACTTCACTGTAAGGGTGGGAGGTATGATGAGTTTAAGATTGTGATTGATCCTAAAGGCATCCAAAATTTACTGTGAGGTGTAATGTAGAGATTGTGGTATTTAATGTGCTCTTACTTCGGTTTCCAAACTTCGCATAACCTCATTGACAAACAGATCTGCGCTCTGTGGATCTAAAAGTTGTGAAGTTCAAGGTAGAATAGTTGGATCTTAAGTCAGCCTGTAAAGTCAGTCTATGGAGTAGATGAGTCTCTGATCGACGTAATGACGTTTAATGTCCCCAAAAACCTCTGTAGCCTCATTCAGGCACTTGTTAGCAAATGCCTTTATGACTAGTAGACAGTAAAGTGATGACAGCAAAGAAAGAAGGGAGTTGCAGGCTGCCGTTTCTCACAACTGCTGCAGTATTTGCTTTTCCCGCATGAATGTGGAGGACTTGTAATGTGATGAGAAGATGTGATCACAGATACAGCCTGAGGTCATGTATCTATTCTGTTATTGATCACCTTTTCTCATTATTCACCCTTGTAATTCTAAGTGGTCGAGTCTCTGCAGTTGCGAAGGTGGATCCTGCTCCCAGCTTCCTCGAGCTTGTTGTCTTTGGTGCGTCTGGAGGGATCCACCCACTCGATGGTGTTCATCTGTTACCTAGCAGCCCAAACACACCTGTTCAGGTTTAAGCTCTCTGAGGGAACTTCCTCTGCAGGAGCAGTTTGCACACACAGGTGGTGTACAGTTAATGCTGCAAGACTGCTTTAGATTGTTTACTGGTCTTAGATAAATAAGAGCTTTGAGTGTGAATATCTGCTGGCTTGAGTTTCAGGAAGTTGTTCGTTCAGAAAACCACATACCTATTAGGCTTATTTGTCACATTATTCTGTGTGTTTGTGGATCAATTTACGATGAACTGGAAGAGCTATTAAGTGCTTCAAATCCATTTTGCAGATAAATTATCACCTGCTTTTTGGATTGTATTTTTGAGAAAAACATGAATATTTTAGCTAATGTGTTGGCAGAGGAGTTAATTACATGATATGATTTGATTTAATGTCAGCAGAAGCTTTTAATTCAGTTTTACAGCGTGGTGGTTGCAAAGTGGTTTTGAATATGTCTCCGCACCTTGATTTTAACACAAATGCTCCTCCACAGTTCATATATTTTTATATATGGACTGTCTGTCAGTGTACGATTAATCAACCCCAGCTGAAGCGTCCCAACCTGTCTTAATAAAAACAGGATCTTTGTTTTTGATTTGCTGCCTTGATGATTCACGCTGGCAGCAGACACAGGGTGTGGGCACTTGGATGGACTTACAGAGGGGCGTAAACAGAGCAAAGGAGACGTGTTTGAATTATTGATCAGGATATACTGTAGGTTTGTGACTGTGAGCCCATCTCCGCCCCGCTGTGCTGCTCACCTGGCAACGTAAAGCTGCTGTGGTGGAGACGCCCCATGGGGATGCACTGAACACTGAAAAGCTATCAGTGACGTAGACTGGAACACATTTGTACCATAATGTACTGTTAGATAAGTATAAAGCAGATCTCGGTTTCATTGTGACACCGTCTGAGCGTCTCTGTTTAATACAGCTCTGTTTGCTGGTGCAATGTTTGACCACCGCGACTGCTTAAAGAAACACAAGTAGTTTATTGCCAACAGCGAGTTGCTGAATTAATAACGAGGCAGACAGCACTGTAACAGAAAGGCTTTATTTTCCAGCCGGCTGGCCAGCATTGGCTGTTTATAATCAGGACGTATCAGTAAGAAGACAACAGCAAATTGTCCTGGGAGGAGAGCGGCTATTATTTTCCATTTTGTAGCTTCTAAAACAGAGTGGCTTTGAGATATGCTACGAGGTTTAATACCACTTCAGAATACTTATAGTTGTCACTGATGGCTTTAAGTTAAAAGACAATTTGTCAGTTTTATACAGATCAGTAAATCATTATAAAGAATAACTAAAATCACCTTTTGGGATGCATACAAGTTGAAGAAACCTCCATTTATAAAAGCTTTGTTAATAAAAGGTTGAGAGCTCTCTGGCTTAACAATAAGCAGTCGATGCTGCCGTCGTAAATGTCAGTTAATCTTTAACCTGGATGCTCTGCAGCTTTCTTCTGGGAGGTCAACAGTTCACAGGAGGAACTGTAAACCACAAACATGTAAACCAGCTAATGCCAGGTTGTGTTGGCCCACAACCTGGCAACCCAAGCGTATTTATTTAAAGGGTAACTACACCGATTTTACACATTAAAGTGTATTTACAGGTGTTGTGGAGTACTACTGCATATGTGGAACAAAAGAAGGGTAAACCTTTTGTGGCTCCAGAGGAAGCTGCGTGTAATCTGATAAATTTCACGTAATGATGTCACTCAGTGGCTAAATTGCATTGTGGGTCATTTAGGCACCACGTCATGAAAAGGAAGAATAATATGGGAATGTGTGGAACTAAAAAGGCAGTATCTCTGTCCATAATGAGTCCACCAGTTACCCTTAAAGTGTTACAACATGTTATTACTAAACTGTAAAGCAATAAACATGATGTCACTGTTTAAAATTCCTCAATTTGTTGCCTCCTTGTAAACTGCAACTGAAAGTTTAATCACTCATTCTCTAAATGAAGTTCTTTGTCTCTTCGGCTCCAAATAATCTCTGTAAATTAAAAAATGTTCACTGCCATTATCAACAACTTTTACGTCTCATCTAGCATGTCTTGAATTTACTTTGCCTGAATAGACCCCAACAACAGTAATAAGACAAAGAAACTTGCCTTCAGCAGACTGTGAATAGAGTGATTAACAGTCAGAGAGTAAATAAAAGGCCTGTGTGTGAGTGGTGTTGGATGAAGATGTGGGTTGTGTGTCAGTGTTACAGTAGAGCTGTGGTACGCAGCGGAAGTCTTGCACACTGCTGACTGAGTGGCCCTGACACAAATTCCAGCTCACGCATGGGAGAGTGTGCAGTCTCGCCTGAGCTGCTGCAGCCTCCCATCCGGAGGATCCAGACAAACGGCACATGTGAGCCGGACTGCAGGCCAGGGAGGAGGAGGAAGGAGGATGAAGGTCCAACAGGGACACAGTCTCATTGTCTGTGGACGTCTGGCACACTCCTGTACTGGTCTAACCCTTCAGATTGATCACTGTTTGCTTTGTTGGCCTGCAGTCGTCTGTCTCTACTCTACAGACCCATCGCAACCAACTAATTTTTTCGCCACTGATTATCTGTTGATTGTTTTCTCTGTTAATAAATTGTTTTGCCAATAAAATGTCAGTAAATGGTCTTCAGATGTCGAAAAACCCAGTGATATTCAGTTAAACTC
This sequence comes from Lagodon rhomboides, assembly GCA_039737535.1. Lineage (NCBI taxonomy): Eukaryota > Metazoa > Chordata > Actinopteri > Spariformes > Sparidae > Lagodon > Lagodon rhomboides. The sequence continues at coordinate 19,207,148 of CM077785.1, read as the reverse complement.
CTCAACTGTCTGTTCAGTATGAAAAAGCTGAAAGTAATCATCATGAGCCACCACGGTCTGCAGAAACCGCAATAATTTTGTTGACAGCTTTGGAGTCTGAATGCATAAACACTTCCAACTCAGTGTCCCGCTGAATATAAATGCAGCACAAACTGCAAACAAATCCCCAGAGGGAGGAGGGGAGTCATGCTGAGTGTGACACAGAGGAGAGAGAAACTGCAGATGCAGTCGAAGAGAGAACTCTGTCCTCTAATGTTGAAAATGTCTTCATTTATTTATCATCCACTCCTGTGTGTTTGAAGCAGTACAGCTGTGTATTTTAGCTGGATAATGTCACACCTCTGTCACACCACAAATAACAGTGTGGAGTCCCTGCGGTGGGAGCCACAGCGAAGACTGTGGTGATGCCACTTGTCACAAACAATATAAATCATAATTTCTCTCTGTGTCCAGGCGAACGCTGCGAGCTGTCGTCCCGCTCGGGCCGCTGTGCTCCGGGAGTCTGCAAGAACGGCGGCTCCTGTGTCAACCTGCTGGTCGGCGGCTTCAAGTGCGAGTGTCCAACGGGCGGCTACGAGAAGCCCTACTGCGAGATGACCACGCGCAACTTCCCCCCGCACTCCTTCCTGACCTTCAAGGGCCTCCGCCAGCGCTTTCACTTCACCCTCTCTCTCACGTAAGCACCTCCGCCTCCCCTGCAACAAGCTGCAGCTCACCTGAACCACCTGTAATCTGTGATTCACTCTTCATCCGCCCCCACACCATACTCCAGCTGAAGTGCCCCCTCTGCCTCACATTTATGTAACATAATGGTGTTTAATAGCAGTAATGGGCTCACTGAACAACAGCCATCTTCTGCAGAGCCACTATGGTATCAGATTATAGCTCTTGTGCTATAAATACAGAACCACTGCTCCAACATAGTGTGCATCAGAGGTATGTATACTGTACTGAAGTGCAGCTGTGGCATTAAAGCTGGACAGAAGGTGAACACAAGGTGCTGCGTTTTTTTGAAGAGGAGACTTGCACAACATGAAGATGTTAATCCTGCAGCCAGGAGTGAGTCTGATCTTATTACAGTCAGTGTCACTGGTCACTTTGAGCCGTGAGTCAGCGCCTGGCCTATTTCTGCACAGTCTTACTCTCAAGGGTGAAGCCTGACAGAGGCCGTCTTTGGATGACTGTGCAGTCATTATGTATGTCTGCAACGTTGTTATTGTAGTTTGGCAGACCTAGTTATTCGTTAATAACTAGGTCTCCTTTTAATGTGAGCTGTAGGCGAGTTGTTGGTGTAGTTTGTTTTTTTTACCAGATGCTGGTAGGTGGATTTTGTTACCGTCAGATGGAGCCAGGTGAACTGTTTCCTTCTATTTACAGTCTTTATGCTAAGCTGAGCTAACCAGCTGTAGCTTCATATATAATATGTGAGTGGTATTAATCTCCTTGGCTAACTTTTTGCAAAAGTGAGTAAGCTCGTACATTATTCCCTTAACTACCACACGTGGGGACTCGTCTAAATAGGGATAACATGATTTCATATCACTTCTGAGGAAAACATTATCAGACTGAGGACAAATCTCAGTTGAGACTATTTTCAGGCAGAACTTTATTATGTGAACCAAAATTTGCATTTTGTGAAAAATAGCAAAGATTTGAGCCCAAGGTTCCTTCTTCTTCCTACATAGCACAAATAGAAGAAGTGCATAAAACTGCAAACGCCTCATGTAGAATTTATAACATTAGTTTTAAAAGTAAAGAGTTTAAGTTCAGTTTTACTTTTTGCAAGGTCTCATTTCTGCTGTTATTTCACCTTGTGGCAGTGCCTCGTAATATAATCATGGTTCTAGTCATTATGAATGTAATAGTGAAGGTGTTTCCACATAGATGAGCATTTTTCTATTTTTCCATTGAACTTGTTTCAGGATTGTTGTGACGCAGGTGTAGCAGTTTGAAGCTGAGGCGTTTAATGTGTGTAGTTGATCATTTGGAGTTGGTTTGCGGAGGGGGAGGTGTTTTACAAACGAGCAGATGAGCTGTGAACACTGAACACATGCAAAGACAGCAGGACCTACAATCAGCATGATTTCACCATGTGATGAAATGTAATCAACGATAAAAGCAGCCCGTTGTGTTTGATATCTGTCACAACAAGTGACAACAAGTATCACCTCTCGGATGGTATCACAGGGAATGTGTTTTGCCATTTTGCTTTACTCATTGTGAAACATGTCACCTTAGACGTGTTTGGCAGGGGCTGACCCCTCACAATGGCTGCCCGTGGAAATAATATCTCCCCTTGTGAGCTTTATGGACTCGGCCCTTCTTTAGGCGAGGTTCAGATGACAGTCTGTTTTTGATGGAGAACTGCTCAAACCAGTTTTGAAAGTGGTCTACGTTTCACTGGCAGGTCACAGAAGCTGTGAAGTAGCTGCGGTGTAAGAAGTGCCAATGCTGAGAGCTTGAGGCAGGTGAGGTCAACAAGTGACTTTGTTACCTGAGCCTGCACGGATCAGGTTCGCTCAGGGAGACCTTCTGTTATGATGAACGGCTCAGGATGTGGATCTTGTTCACTCAGAGTGATGGCTAATTTTAGGTCTCATTTGTCACAGCTCTGCCTGTTGAGCTCCGAAGTTGAGGCTGAGATTTCACTAGAAAGTACAGAGAGTTATTGGATCAGCACAAACCACATTGAATAGTTGTGCTGTCTATATTTTGGCATGGTTCAACTCATATAAAAGCATATGTTCAAGAAGACTTACCATGCTAGCCTTTCTGTGAGGCCAACAGGCTCACAGTGATAATGCTAACATTCTGATGCTAAGCAGGTATAAAGTGTGATATTCACTTTGCTAGGATGGCGAAGGAATGACCTGCCCTACTGTGCCTCTGGTTGGCTCACTCTGATATTCTTACTCTAACCAATCATCACTCCTGATACCTAAACTTAACCAACCCAACTAAGGAAGGCAACGAGTACTAGCCAGTCAGAGCCAGCATTGGGGCTGGTCATCATCTCAGTTTAGCATGTTAGCATGTAGTAAACTGAGTAGCACTTAGTAGCACTTAACACAAAATACAACTGAGAGGCTGATGGAAATATTAGTTTTTCAGGTATTTGGTTATAAACCAAATTATTGAACAAATGAAAATTATGACATGATAACAAATGCACAAACATTTCTACATCAGCTCGGCATAAAAAGCTTTTTGTCATAGTTCTAGTTCTAGTTCTCATTTTTATTTTGTTATTTTTGGCGTCTTTACTAATTTTTTTGTGTGTGAATTGTGCTGAAAAACAAGTCTATAGAGGAAAAGTACTCAAGATTCACACACTGACAACTATGAATGATTGTACCAAATATAATCGCATCTATCCAACATTTAAGACCTTTTACTAAAAAACAATAATGTCAGTCCTGTGGTGGTCATTGAGGAAAACTCAGAGGATCAAGTCAGTAGTAATAACATTTTTTTTATCTGAAACCATCTAATAGTGTTTGAGATATTTCAGTCTGGATCGATGTGGTGAATAGACCAACTGACGCTAACATCTCTTGAGCTAAAGTTACATTATTAAAGTATTAGAGCATCACGTCTTCATCCCTTCCAGCAGATCTTATGAAATATAATCTGACAGATGTTTTATTTATGTTTTTTCACACATAAAGGCTGGAAAATACCAATGATGGTCTCTTTTTTTTTTTCCTCCTCACTGCACACATCTTGTGCATTGCAGCATGTTAGCATAGCGTGACATGGTTCCCTACATAAGGGCAGACTGGTTGTTATTTTTACTGATGGGTGCCTAATGTGACACGCAGTGATGCCAGCTGAATCAGTATTTAGCTCCGCTTGATTACTCTCATAGTTCAGAGGGCTCAGGGGGGCAATGAGGGGAAGCCTTTTAAATCGATCCATCACAGACTCGAAGCCTAATGAGGGGGATTAATAGACTCTGGATCGTGATTCTAGGTGGCGTTCAGTATTTTTTACTGGATATGTTGAAGCCTGCTCTGTCTGCACTCTGTCTCTGCTGTTCTTATCAGCTGGACCATCAGCATCCTCTTTCCTCTGAGGTCATGATTATCGTTTTTCTCAGTAAGCAGGTCAGCGGTGCCGTGCCCCCTGGCTCCTCTCCAGCTCAAGAATACTGCACGAACAGCATCATTTACAGGATACCCTCAAACCATGATCCCTGAAAAAGGAGGGGGGGTGGGCGGCTGCCCTTGGCGTCTGAGAGCATGTATAGATATTTGGATGCTTGAATGACATCCTTCCACTTCAAAAGATCAAGACGGCAGCTCTGTCTGGTTTTAAAAACGAAGGAAACATCGCTAACTTCAGAGCCTCCTTTTTTAAACAATAATTCATTAATCCTTTTAATGAACGATGAATACAGATGCCAATAAGTCACACAGGCCTTACAGTTGACAGATGTGCACAGGAGACTCATTGTTGGGTCCCCTGTGGGAGGGATAATGAAAAATCTGCTAGTTAGTCCTCGATTTTCTTTTTTTTTTATTGTAACATACTTTCACACATCACGCCGACCCATTTCCACAGGATCAGATTTACGACCGCAAACCACAGCTGACAGGTAAAGCGTGATATTTTTAAACCATGTGCTCCACCACAGGCTTTGATCCCAGTGCGAGGCACCGTCGGCCGTCTGGTCTCAGAGTTTCAACCACGTGTGCGCAGATATATGGAAATGTGCTTGAATACGCTGGCCGATCTGGTTTCAGACGTCTGAATTTGAAGCTGCGCTTGCAGCACTGGCGGCTGTCTGTGTTCTCCTCCATGAGAAAATATATATTGAAACTGTCTTGTTGTTATTCTGAACTGTCTTCCTGTGTTTCCTACTTGCAGTAATGCCTTTCCCCCACCCTGCTGCTTTGACATTGCCCTAGTTTTCTTTCTCTGTGTTGTAGTGTGTAGTTTAATGTGCCTCTAATATCTATTCATGGCACGCAGATTCTGTATTCCTTCACTTATTCTCCCTCTGACTCTGCCTTGTGTTCATGATTAACCTCATTATCTGTTCAGTGATCTTTGTGAAACCTCTGCATCTCATCTTCACCACAGTAAGCTACACGTCACACTGTGTTAGTGTGTGAGACGCGAGCACTTCAGTGTGAAGGGAAGCAAGGTGAATGTGAGGGGATGGTATAGATATATTTAAATAGGTCAAACCCGACCACTGCCCTCTTTCTTTTCTCCCTTCTTTTATTTGTTAGCATGGAGTGCAGGCATGGCCGACAGCATGTGCGCTTTCACAGCACACATCAGGAATCATGTCATTTGGTGTATAGGTGTCTTTATGTGTATAGGCTGCTGTTAAACTATATTTTGGTATAGTTTATCTATTTATGGCGTCAGGTAAAGACATCAGGTTACAAATTTATGGTTTCTTTTTAAGACTTGCGGCACTGTCAAACTCAGGAAAATTGTGCATTTATTTGGTGGGACTATTTCCTGCTGTGGATTAATACACATTTGGTAATCTTGTGAGTATTCTTACGGCAGCAGTGTATGTGAGATTGAGTTGAAATAAATATATAATAAGGCCCTGGTTCATCATTATTGATGAATACGTCATCCAGTGCAACAATGTGGCTCACTGAGGTGTTTTTATTTGTTTTATTTTACTTTTTTTTTTTTTTTTTCAATTCTGGACAACATCTAAGGTGAACATTAGGCTTTAACTCCAAGGGAAAATAATCTAGCCCCAACCTTTGATTGATATGGATGAGATAAACACATGAACAAAACAGTAAAGGGATTGTTGCGTGTCAAATGTAATTAAATTAAAATGTTGTTTGCTTTCTACAGATTTGCTACCAAAGAGCTCAACGGTTTGTTACTCTACAACGGACGCTTCAATGAGAAACATGACTTCATCGCCATGGAAATCATCAATGAGCAGATACAGCTCACCTTCTCTGCAGGTAGAACAGTTGTTGGTTTATTTGCTCTTTATCAGGATTCACTGCAAAGATTTATTTTTGTTTGTTTCATGTCGTTTTTGTCTTGAGTGTGTTGCATTTATTCACCTCTGACTGTTTTCCAGGTGAGACCAAAACAACAGTTTCACCGTACATCCCCGGAGGAGTCAGCGACGGCCAGTGGCACGTGGTCGAGGTGCACTACTACAACAAGGTATGATCCTTAATGAATCAACAGAAACTCTAAAAACACCATTTATCTGCAGATGCTGGATTATGGTTATGTTTTGAATTCTTGTAGAGTTCATATTTTTCTCTATTTCTTTCTTGACACCTGTCATGAACATGAAGGAATGACATGTCAGTCTTATGCAAAGTGCTTTAAATTAACTATTCCCACATAAGTAATAACAAGTGAGAGCTCTTAATTTACTTCTATTTGGACAATATTTCTCGTTTAAATAAAAAGTTTGACATATTGGGAAATACACTGACTTGCCTTCTGAAACTACAGCCCCAGATTAAATATTTAATAAGCCCTTAAATTGGGACTTTTAAAACCAGCTTTGTATATCTACAACGTTGGTAGTAAATGCAATGAACAATGTTCAACTTATCTCCATTCTGCCTGCACCCAGAGCCTTTTTTTGCCAGTAAAAACAGACGTGTTTTGTGACAGATGACGCATTTGCGGCTGTTGTATCAACTACAGATTGTTGTTCCAGATTTTGTATGCATGCATCGATAGACACAAAGAGTGTAGTCAGATGGAGACAGCCGTCCCTCAGTCTCTTTCTCGTTTTGATTGAGGGGCATCGCTCAGACTTGTCAAACTCTGATCAAACTGTAAAACAAGGCAGTGTTCACTGTCTATTCGTCGACTAAAATGTGTTCAACATATTTTTGTGTACTGTTTACGTGTAACACAATATTGTTTACATCACTCATCAGTGTGAGCGTTTATTATCTCCAGTACGACAAGTTGCATTTGTGTTGTATTGTTGCGTTTTCTCTGGCCTTGTTGCACCAAGTCTTAAGCTAAGCTAACCGGCTGCTGGCTGTAGCTTCATATTTTCTGTACAGTCATGACAGTGGCTTCAATCTGCAAAGAAGGGTATTTCCCAAAATGTTTTTGATTAGACTGTGCATGTTAAACCACCACTATGTTATGATTTGGTTTTCCATCTTTAATTACCAAACATTACCTGACATACCTTTGGTTAAGTCTGTCGGCTACTGCTCCCCTTATCAGGTGTGGCAGCACAATACCAGACATAGTTACAGAAGATATTCAGAGTGAAATCAGGTCACAGGTTTGATCCGCTGCAGACAACAGACAGTGTAGTTTTATTGTCATACAGACTGCAGTGATGACTGGCAGCTCACGTGCTTTCTTGACAAAAAGCTTCGTCTTTAGGACGTCCCTAACTGTAGTGGGTGTAAACCAGAGTGCAGACAGGAAACCCTGAGCTGTGTAAGTTTGTCGTTCTGCCTCTTTAGTGCTGCTGCGCTGTCAGACTAAAGAATCGCTGCTGACAGGCTGATGATCTGGAAAAGAGCCAACGTGCCAACTAGACACTGATGGAGGGAGAGACTCAGACAAGGGAGGGGAGGAAGGGGAGGGTGAATGAATGAAAGCCAGAGAGTAGGGAGGCAGTGTTTCTCCAGACATGTTCAGACTGGACTAAATATGTTTTGATTAATACATTTCTCCATAAGAACATCACAACAACTTAATCAGTGGAAGAATGTATGGAGCTGTTGTCTCTCACTACTTTCCCAGCCAGGACCAACAACACAGGATGTCACATTTTAGTCTATTGAGGAAGTCACTTTGCATCATAAAGATGTTGCCAGGCAACACCCCTGCTGCTCAGATTTTCTATTCAGTGTGTATGATAACGCGTCCGTGTCAGATTTTAGCCAGAAGAAGTGATGAAGGGGGGGAATCTTGTCGACTTTTGGATGAAAACTAGTTTTTTCTTTGCCATGAACACATTATAGACCCATTAATCACTTTGTTACAAAACCCTAAAATCAAATGACACCAAGATTCTTCGGTTGGTTTCCTGACCCGACCGTTTTACATCTGTATGTGTGCCACATGTTTGAAGATGATCTGTTAAGGTTTGCAGGTACAGAGCGAGATCTGGAGTAGAATTCCAACAGTAAAGTATTACTTTTCACTTCTCAATATCATTTGCAATCCTACTTTTTCAATATCAGGGGTAGACATGAGACGGTCTGAACATTTCATGTCGTGAGTTTCCAGGCTAACATTTTTTTCAGTTCATGATTATATGCCATAATCGTTCAACTATGCTTAAAAACCTTGAAATAGCAAACTGGAATCACTTATACTCAGAAAACAAACACTACACTACACCCACTCCTTAGAAACTTGTGTCTTATTTAGAATTTTACTGATACTGACTAAGACATTTTAAAACAAGTTTTAACATCGTCTGGATGTGGTCTGATGAGGTATATGATCTGCTGCTTTCTACTGTTCCCTGCTTTTCTGTCATCACAAACGCGACACACAAGGAAAAAAAACAAACGAAGGCAGACAGTGCAGTGGCGGGGGGAAGAGGTCAAACTCCTACTTTTAGAGGGTTTATCCCATTTATAAAACCTACATGTACACTCAAAGTTTGGTGAATAAGTGGTATTATTATAGGTGTGATATTGCATTTTATTTTTATTATGTCACAATGTCATTGTCTTATCTTATTGTATCGCAACTTATCTTCTATCTTATCTTATCAAAACTTATCCTTTATTAACTATTATTAACTCATAGTAACTTGATTATTTCTTAATGGAGAGCAACAGGAATTCATGATTTGTGTCCGTGAACAGTGTACTTATTACGTTCACTATTTTGAATACATGCCATACTTTTAGTATTAGGCATCAACACAAGTTTCCGGGGTCCAGGCCCCAGCTCTAGCTGAACTAATCCTCCTCTCATGTTCCACATCCTGTGAGTCGCTGAGGTAGAAACATGGCTCCTCCCTCTGGAGGTATCCCATGGTGGCCCACTCTGACCCGTCCCTGTCCGCAGGGGGTGGGGCAGGGTGAGGCGGGGAGGGGGCATTTTAGATTGAAATGTGGCTTTCAGGATGGCGGGGGACTGTGGAGAATGGCAATGACCGCTGCCTTTGTGTTTGGCTCTGCTTCCTTTGGGACCATGGGCAGTGAATGATGCGGCCCCGGGGAAGGTGCCCCTCACTCTCTGTTCTCTAGTGAGGACAGAAAAGCGGAGCAGGAGAGGAGCGAAAGGAGGGTAAAGAAAAGCCGAGAGAAGTATTGACTCGGGCTTTGAACGGGGACGCTGCGCTTCAGGGCCGACCCCTCTTGTTGCTATGGTTTTTCCAGTCAATCTTAGATCCCATATTTGTGTTGCTTGCTGCCATGCTCCTCCTGCGCAACCCCTGTCACCCTCTGTGACAGGGAACTCATATTCCCATAATCCCCTGTAGCGGCGAGTGAGAGCAGTGTTTAATGTGGCCTTGGGTAAATATGTGCGTTCCAATCAGCGCTGACAGGACAGGGTTTTGTGCAGCAGAAAGACGTCCTGACAGAGAGTCATTATTGGAGAGTCAACAGCCGTGACTGATGACAGCAGAGGTCAGTGAAAGGAGCGTCCAATCTGGAGCGCTGCCTGTTTCAGAGCTTTCACAGCGACGGGAAAACCGTGGAAAAAAAGCATGTCGACTGATTTCACCTTTGGCAGTTCTCACTGCATGTTTACTTGTTTCATCATCAACAAATTTGTAACAAATTGAAGCATCAACTGAAAAGTAAAAGCGACTATTAGTGTCTGTTTCCATCTACTTAACATTTCAGTGTTGAGCAGTGAGCGGTGAGACTTCCTGTGGGAACAGAGCTTGATAACAGGGCCTGTTGTAGAGGAAGAAATCATTCACCTGAACTGCAGACTGGACTGAGGAGGAATGTGGCTAACATAGCAGACATTTTAAGATGCCGAGGGCCACACATCACATTTGCTTTGTTTTATTCTAAATTAAACAGGTTTATGCTTTGTTTTAAGTACGGCTGCACAATTGTTTTAAGTCGCAGTATGGACAGGTGCAATATTTAAATCACAGAAGCTGTTTTTTTAAGGTAGAAAAGTTACATAATGTTGCTTTAAGTTTCCTCTTTACATCCATCAGCAGGTTTAGATATCATTTAATTTGTCAAATTCTTTGGTTTATGACCGAATTCCCTGCAAAATTAATGACATTCCCTTCATCTTTAGCTTCACTTTAAGTACTAATTTGGAAATGTTAGCGTTCCAATACACTAAACAATAGATGGTGAGCATGGGAAACATTATACCTGCTGTTAGCATAGCATGTTGACTTTAGCATTCAGCTCAAAGCACTGATGTGTCCACATACATTGTAAATGGTAAATGGACTTGCATTTATGGCTGTTTTCTGGTCTACCGGACACTCAAAGCGCTTCACAACACATTTACCCACTCACATGCACATTCATACAACGTATATGCAGGCGTTGACCTGCCCATCAGCAGTGATACACTTGCTAAGCAAACTGTCCAGCGTCATTTCTATGATCATCAGACATTCTCACAAACATTCACACACAGCAAATTAGTTTTCAGGGACACTTCAACATGCAGTCATAGCTGAGGATCGAACCTCTGGCCCTCCTATTAGTCATATAGTATAGTTTACCAGTGTGCTTTTGACAGTGTTTTGTTACCCTCTTTTTTCTATAGACATGTTCTATTTTACATGTTCTTGTGCTGCTTTTATGTTTTGGTGAGATAGAAGCTTTGTTCGATCCTTCTATTCTACATCACACATTTTCAAAATTAGTGCTAAAATATGCAAGTGCCTGGTAGATTTGTTTCACTCACCAGCCAGAAAAACAATGATAATCTAGTGAGTGGCTGCAAGAATTTGAACATTCACTCGGCATTTTGAATAGTTGACAAAAAAGTGGATTTTGCAGCCTGCACTTATTTCTGACATTTCTGTTTGCCCAGAATGTTCAAGTGACTCAGGTGAGGTGTTGTGATAACATGCAGCGAGGCGGTTATTATTGGTCTCACATTCACATCACTAACACTCAGCACACACTGTGATCACAAGACACAAAGTGAGCGCAGGAATGTAACTAACTGCAGCCTCTCTGTTACCGAGTCATGTTATTAGAGGCTCATGGAGATTTTATCTAATCTACTCTATGAGAAAACCATGTGAGGGAAATTTAATTGCAGCTGTGCCTTGGGCTTGAATCATATTTGTCATGACTGTATTGCTTGATGAAGTGTGTTTTGTCTTAATGGATTTCCTGTGATAGAGCTGCTAAATACATTGCACCAGCCAATGAAATGGACACTGTATCTGTGGCTCGGTGTTGTTTTTCTGAGCTTTTAAATGACGGGATCAGACGGTGCAGACGAGGCTTCATATCAGCGGAGCAGTCAGGAAATTATCATTCCTGAGGCTCACGAGGATCTATTTTAGTTTAACCTCACAGAGAGCTGAACAGCCAGACAATACAGTGCTTAACGTCCGCCATCAAGACATCAGCAATGAGCCAACGCTTCATATCATTTCTGCTCATGTAGACCAGCTAATTCCTGCCTAAATCCTGTCTGACCAGCTGACAGCTCAGCGGCCGGTCCTCGCCTGCAAGAGGCCCAGAGAGAGGCCGGTCACCGCTCACGACACCAGCTTGAACCTACACTCGGGTTAAAATGAGCTCTACGTGACCTCAGAGAAACTGGCTGGTTTGAAAAGGGGTCACGACCTTTTATTGACAGGATCATCATTCTCTCCCCCGCAGACCCCTCCTCCTTTTGTTGCTCCCTGCATTGATTTCTCAGACAATGAAGAAGATCCTTTGTGGACAGGGACGATGTCCTGCAGAGAGAGAGCTCTTCTCCTCTGTGTGTGTGTGTATGTGTGTGTGCGTGCGCGCGAGTGCGTGCGTGTGTGTGCGTTTGCCAGCCGTTGCCTTCAGCTCTAGCTGTTATGATATGAATTATTAAAATACTCAACAACAGCGAGCTAAAGATGAACGGGGCTTGAACTGAGTGAGATGCAAAAGTTCATTAATGTGGTTGTTTTTTGTTTTTTTTTTCACTTTTAAAGCTCCAGTTTTTAATCTGCCTCATGAAAGTTACATACAGCTAAGCACTGGCTGAGAGTCCCAGTCTGTACTGCTTTATGGATTCATTCTTTGTTAAATTCAGCAGAAAACAACCTATTTCTGAGTCCTATTAATAAATCCTGGGTGACCAAAATACTTCAGCACCTTAAAAATAGCAGCATGACACGTCTGTTTCTTCTTCTTCTCTTTTCTTTTTTTCCCCCACTGCTTCGTTATCTTTATGCTGACAGACCTTTTTTTAGGAATTGTCAAATTAATATAGTACTATAGGGGGTGACAACTTCTCTTATCTGTCCGTCTAAATCGAGCTATTTTAAAACTTCTGCTGCGCTGCACGGCACTAATACAAATCCTTGTGCGTACAGATAAAAAAATGTCTAAGATAAAACTGATAATATTCTGAATTCTCTAAATTACAAGAGCACAAAAAACATAGATTGCATTGTTAAATTCTCTGTTGGATGAAATAAAAAAACCTAACCAAGGAGCCACAAACATTTCTCCAGATTCTTAAATGCACACAAAGACTGCAGTGAGGCATTGTGCATTCTTAATCCTCATTGTTTTGTCCGAAGCCTCCCCAGAAACATAAGGAGGACACTCCATAATTTATCTTTCTATTCATGAGTTTGTCTCTCCCTCCACAGCCGATCTTAAACCAGGCCGGCCTGCCACAGGGCCCCTCGGACCAGAAGGTCGTCGTAGTGACGGTGGACAACTGCGACACCTCCGTGGCCCTCCGGTTCGGTCACGTGATTGGAAACTACACCTGCTCTGCTCAGGGCAGCCAATCAGGGTCCAAAAAGTAAGTGTGCATCAACAGAGTACTCTCATGAAGATGTGGAAGAAAAATCTTATTTTTGCTGCAGGAATTTCATAATTAAAGTTTCACTCCTTCCCTCACATACTGTTTCCAGTTATTACTCCTGTATTGACTTCAGTAATTTACTTGATTACTTTCTCTGCAGCTGGCTTATTAAGAGAGAGAGTAAACTTGTTTTGAAATAAAGTTCAACATCTCCAGGGTGTTAGCTAAGCTTCGCTGTTTTCCTTTATCGGGATGTTTATCTTTTTTTTTTCTGTTTTCATCTCCAGGGGGAGAAAAAACACTGCAAAACTCTGTCTGTGATGAATTTTTCATGCGTTCCTCCTATTAGTGTTGATGATGTAAAGGAAGAGCAAAAACCCCGGGTGTGTAAATGATCATGGGTTCTATGTTTTGTAGATCGCTGGACCTGACCGGCCCGCTGCTCCTCGGAGGAGTCCCCAAACTCCCAGAGGACTTCCCCATACGCAACCGGCAGTTCGTGGGCTGCATGAAGAACCTGCGCATCGACAACCAGCACATCGACATGGCCAGCTTCATCGCTAACAACGGCACTCTGCCAGGTACGATTTGACCTGCTGTTTGGCATCCACAGCTTATCCTTTACTTAATCTCTTAAACCTGTCACTGTTCTGCAGTCAAACAGTGTTTTATTGTTCGAGCAGCCAAGTGAGAGAGACTGGCAGAGGAAAGAAAATAACAATGAGTATAATGAGCACAGCGGGGAAGTGGAGTCAGTGGGAAATGATCGTTGTACCTGCTATGAATACTTTATTACCATCTAACGCTTTGCTACTTTGATGAAATAATGAGGTAGAGCAGATCAAACAGATAGATCAACCTCTTATTCCCTCACCCTCACAGGATGCTCTGCAAAAAGACATTTCTGCAACACCAACCCGTGTATGAATGGAGGAACCTGTGTGAACCTGTGGGGCTCCTTCAGCTGCGATTGCCCGCTCGGATACGGAGGGCAAAACTGCCAAAGAGGTGAGTGAGTCAAGTGGAAAGAGTGCGGGGCATCAGGGCGGAAAGACGAGACGGGACACGGATTTGTCTGCAGTTTTTACCCGAGACCTGAGACTGAACTTGTCACCGAGCGTGAAGCTGTCGTCCGTCAGGTTAAAATAAGCAGAGTGGAGGCAGTAACAGACACACTGCTGCAGAAACGGCTGCATTTGCATTTGAAAATAACAGGTGGAACATCCATTATGTGCAGTGCAGTTAGTGGTGATGCTCCTGACTTGATTTTAGATATTCGGAGTCATAAAAAGCCTTTTGATGACTAGTTTCAAAGCCGGATGTATGACGGATTCAGTTCCGATTGTGAGAATCAAGCTGCTCGAGGTTGAATTTCCTCTGGTTTAGACGATGTTGAACCGTTTAAGATTAACTGCTTTTTTGGCTTTTGAAGACACACAGCATGTTTCTTATGTTTCTGTCATGTTCTCCAGTGTCGGGATTTGTCACACCTGATCCTCTGCAGCTGTCTTCTGTGCTGATTTATGGTTTACAGCAGTTTGAGAAGAGACGGAGGAATTTAAACGACTGTGGCAAAACGGCGAACCCTTTTTTTTTTATGCCGGACATCGAATAAAGATTTATTTAAGAGAGGATAATTCATGCATATCAGCTATAAAATTGAAGATTAGAAGTTGTTCTGGAGAATTGAAATGAGGACAGATGTGTCGCACATGTGTAGAGCACATCAGTCAGCGGGAAAAAGCTGGGAATGTGATCTCATGTTATTGACCTTTAAACACAATGTAATAAGATTAATCAACAACAGTGTTGAACAATCAGCTGGTGCCGGGCTGATTAGTGACTCAACAAAAAAGTGGTTGCAGCTGCTCAGATTTGAAGATTTCCTTCTTCTCTTTTATCTTAAATGATCGTAAATTCTTTTGGGGTTTTAGACTTTATGTTAAATACTTTATGTTTAGACTTTATGTTAAATAAGTAATTTCAATCTGTCACTTTCAGCTTGATAGCTCTGTCAACCTGTAACATTAGCCAGGAAGTGGCTAATGTTGGCTGATTTGTTATCAAATACATTGATTTACCTTGAATTATGGCCCGATGTCCCTGCAGATTTTTATTATCCAATCGTCTTTTCAGTTGCCGATCGATAAGGAAGCAGTTAAATGATAATGATTTGTCAGATTCCCTACGTTTGTACGATTTGCCTGAGCCTGTACGAGGAGAATGGCTGCCATATGAATATGGTCTTCATGCTTGAACTTAGATATCCTCCTTGAAAATCATCATATAAACCAAAAACAATCAATATTTAGAATTACACAATCCCATCAGATCATATTTGTTTGTTGTCACCCACCGTTTTTAAACGTTTTTAAAGCATTAAATAATCAAGATGAAAACACACATCACAGTTAAAAAACAAAGAACATGATAATATACTGTATATATTATAATGTCTAGGAAGGAAGGACTTTTTAACATGTCATTTATAGTAACAATTACAATGTGACGAAAGCATTCAACAGTCTTGACATTTTCGGCTATGGCACTTTGAAAGATGCTTGAATTTTACTCTTTAAACTTTATCTTCGTGTGTAAATGTGAAACAGTGCGACTGAAACTGTGCTGCAGTTTCTCTTTTTGCATCTCTCTCCTCTCCTCAATCCGACAACAACAACATCCGCAGCACATCGCGTTCAGTTGCCATCCTTAATCAATCATTTCGATCGGCCGCTTTTCTTCACTTTGTACAGAGACAGAGTAATGAGAGGGAAACTGTCTCACGTCAGGCAGGGTGTCCTTTCGTGTCACTTTCGACGTGTGAAAGAGCCAGAAAGCTTCTCTCAGACCTCAGAGTCGGTGGCGGTGCACCAGTGCACACAAACACGAGTGGAACTACTTTTGAAATGATTTGAAATTAAAATTTCTCTGCTACACTAACAGAGAAGTCACTGGGGTTTTACAAGACACCCTCAAGACATGTTTTAAGTCATATAAAAATACTCAGCTTTGAATAATAATTCATGTCGGATACGTTTTTCCCTCTACTGCAGATGAGTGTGAAAATCATCTGCATGTACATCATTCTGCACAGTGAAGCTCAAACATCGAACATGATGAAAAACACTTTCTTGACTGGAGGAAGACTTAAAATATATGCTGTTCTAAATTTTTACCTCAATAACCTTGTATCTTATTTTTCTGAATTTCCAGTCTAGTTGTGCAGGCGGATGATGACGTAAAGCATCACTTTGTGATAAACTGGATTTGACGATAATGACTCACCACCTGTGAAACTCTCTCTCTCCTGCATCACTCCGTCCAACCCCTCTCTCTCTCCTTACATTTCATCTTGCCTTTAACCTCTTTTTGCTGTAGTTATGGCGAGTCCGCAGCGTTTCCAGGGTAACAGTCTGTTGCAGTGGAACAACATGGCGGCGGCGGCGGGCTCCGTTCCCTGGCATGTAGAGCTGATGTTCCGTACACGTCAGGCAAGCGCTACACTGCTGCACATCTCCTCCGGCCTGCAGCACAACCTCACACTGCAGGTAACACTGATGCACACAAACACACCTCGTCGCTTCCTTCAGGTCTCGATTCTGCAGTTTCAGTCAATGCACAGAAATGTCACTTTATCCTCAAGGGGAAGAAAAATAAACATTTTGGAAGAATTCACAGTTATTTGTCACTTAATCTGACGAGCAAAGACCTGAACTCTGAGGTCCAGCGGGAGCACGGCAGCGGCCCTCACCTGAAGTTTCAAACAGATAAAACATGGTAGGATTGAGGCTCCACCTGTTGGCCATCTGCGTCGCGGCAACGTCACCGAACAACCCTGCTGATCAGACACCCATTGTAACATCTGAGGCATGTTCAGCCCAGTCTTTGGCTGCTTTCTGCACCTGTCTAGACCGACGCCTCTTTGATGTTACATAATTGTCTGATAATCTATTTCCAGCCCCACACACGTAGTTCAAGGTTTGAACTTTGACTACAGAGTGAAACATAGACATGTCAGAGCGGGATGTTTCTCTTCATCGTGAGATACAGTGCTGATTCTCGGTGGTCTTTTATCTCTTCTGTCGCTGAACATCGATTTAATCTCCCTCCTGCTGTCTCCTCTCTTTCCCTCTGCTCTTTCTCGTCCTGCCTTCGTAGCTGCGCGGGGGGAGTGTGTTGATGGGGCTGCACAGAGGGGAAGACTCCACTCTCTCCCGCGTGGAGGAGGTGCTGGTGAACGACGGAGACTGGCATCATCTGCAGCTGGATATCAGCAGTCTGGGGGGAGTGGCGAGCCAGCACAAAGCAGTGCTGTCTTTAGATCAGGGGCTCTACCTGGTGAGTTGCTGTTTCCAAGTTACTTTAAATCACCATGAATTTATTCTTGAAGTACTGCAGCCATAAAAGTCTGTGTCGTGCATGTTTTCAGGCGAGTATGGAGGTGGATGGAAAGCTGCGGGACTCCAAGCTGAAGACTGTGAGCATTGGTGGTTTGGCAAGGCCTGATGGGAAAATTCAGCATGGCTTCCGTGGCTGTATACAGGTCCGTCCCTACTGTAGCCTCTATTCATATCAGCTTTCCGGAACATGTCTTTTTTTATTTATTCATGCAAAAACAAAACAGTGGTGACTTTAATAATGTAAGAGTGATAAACAGGGGTTAATGAAGATGAACAGCCAGAGGAAAAACAATGAATTTGAAATGGTACATATATAAAAAAAGACAAACTAGGGTGAAATGATAGTCATACAAATTATAATAGCGATATTAACACTCAAAGAATTAGAAACCCGGCGATAAATAGTAATTGTTCTGAGATATTTGATACCCTTTGAAAGGCTAATCCTATCCATATGCTTTAGAACTCAGGTAAAGCCAAGCTTCTCAGCTGTTCAGTGGTATCACACATCTCGTTTGGGCTTTCAGGGGCTCCGTAGTAAACATGATCACACCATCATGTTCTGCAGCGTTGATTTGTTAAAGAAACCCACAGCTGTAACTTGATTAGGAAAGATAATGTGTGTGTGTTATACGTGGCGCATAAATAAAAGGAAACACTCGACGCACTTGACCTACTTTAACCCACATACTTTTGTCCTGAGTCATGCTCACTCAGCATGTTTGAAAAAAACGCTAACTTCCAGAGCTGATGATGGAGTGCAGGTTGACATCGGCAGCATGAAAGCTACAAAGTGTTTTTAAAGCAACTTCTGTGTTTGCAGCACATACTGGGGCACTTTTCACGTATTTTGCACATTTCACTTATAAAACACAAACACAGCACCTGAGAGGCCTGTAAGAAATTGCAGATTTGCCTGTAATATCTGAAAATGAATAATGCATAAAAAGTGCTTCCATGGAGTTGTGCAAGTGTTTTTGTTTGTTTGCCTGCAGGGTCTGCGGGTGGGCGGCGCTCTGAGTCTTTCTCAGGCGAGGAAGGTGAACGTGGAGCCTGGCTGCAGCGTGCCCGACCCCTGCAGCTCCAACCCCTGTCCTGTCAACAGCTACTGCAGCGACGACTGGGACAGCCACTCCTGCACCTGCCTCGCTGGTCAGTCTGCACACACGAACGTAACTTTTCACAGGCTGAAAAGTCACGTTAAGCTGTCAAAACTGTTCAACCATCATCTTGCAAATGTATATTCAGCCTATTTAGACTGATGTCCCTGTATCCCTGCTTACTACAGTTTACTGGCCATGTTGTTGCACAGCAGCTTATTCACATCCGTTTTCTCTTTATTCACAGGCTACTATGGCGCCAACTGCACTGATGTTTGCTCACTGAACCCCTGTGAGCACGAGTCCACGTGCACCAGGAAGCTGAGCACCTCTCGTGGTTACTCGTGCGACTGTCCCAACAACTACTTCGGCTATTACTGCGAGAAAAAGTACAGTTCTCACATTTAGGTCACACTCGGTTTGTGTGTTATGTGCTTTATTCCTCTGCAGCGTGATGTAATCTAATTGTGTTTGTGTACAGGACCGACCTGCCGTGTCCCAGAGGCTGGTGGGGCCACAAGACCTGCGGCCCCTGTAACTGTCAGACGGACAAGGGCTTCGACTCGGACTGCAACAAGACGAGTGGAGAGTGTCGGTGCAAGGTGAGACCTGCAGCTTTGATCCATGACATTAATCACAGTGCATGATGACGGAGATGAAGGTCTAAAACCGCGTCAACATGCTGATAACATACAGTCGGTAGTACACTAGTTTACAAGAATTGTGCTGTGCTGTTTTGAAAAATGAGGCGACACGTGCAGTAATAGAACTTAATCAAAAGATTAAATTTCAGAAAGAGAAGAAAGACAAATATTTTTCCAGAGATTAAATACTTTATTTAATTAAAGAGAGTGTAAAGTGTTGTTGACAGACACAAGAAGAAGAAAATAGCATAAAATGAGCATGAAAACCCTTCACGCTGCCTCGTTGTGCACAGAATTTGTGATATCTGTAGCTTTGTGCTGTCTGATTAAATTGCACATTTTACAGTGGCCTTTGATAGTGACCAGTCCATCATACACCTGTGCATGCATCATGACGACAACACCTGTCAGATGGATGGATTATTTTAACAAAGGAGAAGTGCCTGCAAGTGAAGACTTCAACACATTTGTACTCAAAATTTAAGAGATATTTTGGGTGCATAAAAAAGTCTTAAATCTTTAACTTCAACTTGTGAGCAAGACAAAAGTGTTGAGTTTATATTGTTGATTGTTAATAATCAGTTTTGTCCAGATTCAACAAATGAATCCTCCTGGGTTTACACGTTTTAAGTGATTCTTTAATGTTACCTCAAAGGCGGTTGTGTCTTATATTAAGTCATGAGAAAGGATCCCTGGCAGGATTTGAGTTGTTGCACTGTATTGTGGGAGAATAATGAGCAAATTCTGCAAACTGACTGGAGTATACTCGATGAGGTCACTGTGAACACATTGAAAACCTGCTATCTGGTATGTAGTGTGTCACTGTGACACAGCTGAAGGCTCACTAGGAGAACTCAGGTGGGGAACATAAATGAGAAACTCGTCTTTCAGCAGCCAGATGTTCCTGAACAGGCAGCTGCAGCTTGTCAAACCCTTCAAGTGGGAATATGTGTGGAAACATTGATCACAAAAGAAATTGTTAATCAGCACTTCCCTCTCCTCGCTCCCGTTTCCAGGACAACCACTACCGTCCTGAAGGCAGCGACACCTGCCTGCTGTGCGACTGCTACCCTGTCGGCTCGTTCTCCAGAGCGTGTGACCGAGAGAGCGGCCAGTGTCAGTGTAAACCCGGAGTCATCGGACGCCAGTGTGACCGCTGTGACAACCCCTTCGCTGAGGTCTCTCCTAACGGCTGCGAAGGTCAGAACATGTCATATTATCAAGTCATTGTCATGCTTTATTTATAATGCCTGTTTCATTATGGTGACAAATATATTAAATAACTTTCCATTTTTATCCTTATCACCTCCCTCTGCCTCTCTCCTCTCTCTCTTGCTCCGTCTCTCTCAGTAATCTATGACAGCTGCCCTCAGGCCATCGAGGCTGGGATCTGGTGGCCCAGGACGAAGTTTGGTCTCCCTGCAGCAGTTCCCTGTCCCAAGGGAACGCTCGGTATGATGGTTTTTCAGGCAGCTCATCTAATTACCATATAATAATGGCAATATATGAAACTCGCCTCAAGCCGTCTCTCAGCTGCAGTCTGTTCCTCACCTCTCTCTCTCTCTCTCCTCCTTCTCAGGCACAGCCATTCGACATTGTGATGAGCACAAGGGCTGGCTGCCTCCCAATCTCTTCAACTGTACCTCCGTCACCTTCAGCAAGCTGAAAGCTCTGGTGTGTAGCTGCACTCACTGTCACGTTGAAATCACAACTCCTACAACTGGGAAGGATGTGGGGGAATAGATCAGAAGTTGCAAGCAAACACCCGCACACTGTGTGACTTGCAAAAATACATTTATTTGCAACGTTTCGGTACGAGACCTTCATCAGACGAACACTTTGTTAAAAAAGAGAGGACATCTTAAATAGGGAGTTGCTGCAACCAATCACAATCATCACATGAGATATAGATGAATAACAAATATCAACTTCCCAACTGAGAGTAAACATACCAAATGATTATTAGAAGTAAAACACTTTAAATACTGTAAATTATACCTTTATAAAATCATGTTAACTGGACACTGAAGGTCCTAAAGAAAGGTCTATTTTAACCCAAAACCATGTTTTCCTAAACCTAACCAAACAACAACAGAAAACTTCTTAGTGTAAGTCCCATACTTAACCCAGATGTTGTTTTCAATACTGTTTCGTAAGTTGAAATATAATATTTATTATTCAACCATAGTCTCTACAGAATTTCACAGCAAACCATCTCATATTTCTTGAGACATTTCAGTCTGGACAAATGAAAATTTTGACCTGCAGGTGGAGTCCCATAGATCACCAATGTCATCTTCATTTATCCTCTGCGCACCATGAATATCTAATATTAAATGTCATTATCCAGAAGTTGTTAAGACATTCGACCAAAACCCAAAAATGTCAGCCTCATGGTGGAGCTACAGAGAAAGTCAGGATATCACCAAAAACCTAAAGATTCCTTCTCTGGGATTATGAACGTTTCTACTTTTCTTTCACGGCTGATCATCCATTACTTGTTGAGATATGTTCAGTCTGAACTGACCAACAGACGTCCATCCCTGGAGCCACAACATTAGAACGGCAAACGAAATGTTTCAGTTACTAAATGCTTGTGTTTTTCTTTTCTTTCTCCAGTCTGACAAGTTTTACCGTAACGCGTCGCTCATGGATTCTGGACAGGTCCAGCAGACGGCAGCCATTTTGGCCAACGCCACGTTGCACACAGAGAAGTTCTACGGCAGCGACGTGAAAGTAGCATATCGGCTCACACAGAGTCTCCTGCAGCACGAGAGCAGCCAGCAGGGCTTCAACCTCACAGCCACACAGGACGTCCACTTCACTGAGGTGAACAGCCACATACGCACAGTATATCTCCACTGGAGAATTCACAACACAACGTGAAACAAAATACAAACGAGATTGTTGCAGTTTTTCCAGGAAACAAAATGGTGTACAAACAGGAAGCCAGTCCTGCCCGGCGGGACTTCATGCTGAATCTGCAGGGAGCACATCACACTTCATTTCACTCTCCGCTGTGGCATCCTGTCACACTGAACTCTCACTGTTTCCTCACAGAATCTGGTCCGTGTGGGCAGCGCCATCCTGTCTCCAGACACGCGGCTGCACTGGGAGCTGATCCAGCACTCGGAAGGCGGCACGGCGGCGCTGCTGCGCCACTACGAGGATTACGCAAACACAGTGGCACAGAACATGAGGAAGACCTACCTGAGCCCCTTCACCATCGTCACACCACACATAGGTGAGAGGTTTACCTTAATGTGACGTGCTGGAAGCCATTAAAGGCTACAGATTGTTAACTTTTCTACCATATAGAGGCCATAATGCAGCACAAGTCAACATCTTACTGTGGATTACTGAAGAACAGATAACAAAGAGAACAAATGTGGGCACATGAAAGTGGCTCATACAAGAAAAACAACTCAAACCAAATAATACAGAAGAAATGTCCTTTTTATGTTTCGTTGTTTATCTACACTAAAAAATTTGACTAAACTAAAAATCATTAATCCCTACAAAAAGAAAATCACAGAGAGGGAATGCTGTCATTAAATTAAACCCGTTCAGCAGAATTAGGTGTTGTTTGGCCCTTTCCAGTGGTGGGAAACTGTCCTTGATCACGGATATTTACAGTTACCTTTCTGCGCAGCATAGTGTTGAGGCTGCATCTGACGTTCATCTTTATAAATCTCCTGATTCCTTTCTTTTTAATCATTTTGTTCATAAAATGGCAAGAATGTTACAAAAAAAAAAAAGTCTGTGATAATGTCCTAAAGTTCAAGGTGATGTCTTCAAATATCTTATTTTGTCTGACTAAAACCTCAAAATATTCTATGTCTAATCACAGAAAACAAAGAAAAACATTAACTCCTTACTACTGAGAGGCCAAAACTAGGCTCTGTTTCGCGTTTGACTTCAAAAGTTATTTGAAAGATTATTGAAATAGTTTCACTAATGTCAATCAACTAATCATTTAAGCTCTAATACGGATGTGTCTTTGAGATCAATACAGTAAATAAAGTTCATGTATTTATTCATTTTGACTCGATGTATTTAAAATTTGACTAATTCTGATCAAATTAAAATAAAGTAAAGGAGTTTATTATTTTCCACCAGAAATAAACTCTAAACTAAACTGTGGAGAAGTCTGTGAAACAGCATTCAGACTTTATTTACTAAAATACAGTTTAATTCAACAGTTAGATGAAACATTTACTGTGTAAAAGACATAAATTAGCATTTCAGAATCCTGGTCAGAGATCACTGTGAGCTACAGAATAATCCTGCAGTGATCTGATCAAAGCGGGTTTCCATCTTCTTACACCTCTGACTCTGCGTGTGTTCTTCTCCTCAGTCATCTCTGTGGATCGTCTGAAAAAGATGAATTTTGCCGGAGCCAAACTCCCGCGGTACCAGTCCCTGAGGGGCCCCCGTCCTGCTGACCTGGAGACGGCCGTCACCCTGCCCGATTCTGTCTTCCAACCACCTGTGGACACAAAGGGCCACAGGCACCTGGACGTCTTCCCAGAGTCCTCCATGAGGAACCACTCTGCCAACAGGAAGAGACGGCACCCTGATGACAGCCAGCAGGACGCCATCGCCAGTGTGATCATCTTCCACAGCCTGGCCGCGCTGCTACCAGAGAGCTACGATCCTGACAAGAGGAGTCTGCGGTGAGAACGAATGTTCTGTGACATAGTAGTTAAATCTTTCTTTTTTTTTTTTTTGGTCTATTTTTTGATTGATAGTACAGAAACAGACACAAAATGATGGCAGGGACATGAGGATGATCTCTCAAGGTCCAAATGAGGAGACTTTTATTTCATTGTTTAAAGGGAATACAAATAATGTTCACTCTGTCCAAAGCAACAGAATTAAAACTGTTCGCTGAATTCATGCCATTAATCCTGTGCTTTTATTGTCTTCGTTGTCATCAGGGTGCCGAAGCGTCCGGTCATCAACACGCCGGTGGTCAGTATCACCGTCCACGACAACGACGAGCTGCTGCAGCACACGCTGGACAAGCCCATCACTGTGCAGTTCCGCCTGGTCACCACTGAGGAGCGCTCTAAACCCATCTGTGTCTTCTGGAACCACTCCATACTGTGAGCAACACACACACACACACACACACACACACACACACACACAAAGCTTATGATGAAGTTGAGTCATTCTCACGCCGTCGTCTCATCTTTGTATACATTTCAGTGCTGGACACGGCGGCTGGTCGGCGAAGGGCTGCGAGGTGGTTTTCAGAAACAGCACCCACATCAGCTGTCAGTGTTATCACATGACCAGCTTCGCCGTGCTCATGGACATCTCCAGGAGGGAGGTGAGTGACAACCAAACATTTAACTTTTTTAGCAGACGACACGTATCATCGCTCCTCTCTGACTCAAACTTTTCTTCCTTTCCTGATCTTTCTGTTTGTGTCAGAACGGAGAGATTCTTCCAATCAAAATCCTGACATGGAGCACAGTGGGAGTGACGCTGAGCTTCCTCTTCCTCACCACCATCTTCCTCCTCTGTCTGAGAGCCATGCAGTGCAACAAGACGAGTATCATCAACAACGGAGCAACCGCGCTCTTCCTCTCTGAGCTCATCTTCATCCTGGGCATCAACCAGGCAGACAACCCGGTAATCACGTTTTACATCTATTCAACTTTATTTCTGAATGTTTACGTTTACCTCTTCAATCATCCGGCTCTGTTTTCTTTCTTATTCAGTTTGTGTGCACGGTCATCGCCATCCTGCTGCACTTCTTCTACCTCTGCACGTTCTCCTGGCTCTTCCTGGAGGGGCTGCACGTCTACCGCATGATCAGCGAAGTGCGAGACATCAACTATGGACCGATGAGATTCTACTACCTGATTGGCTGGGGAGTGCCCGCCTTTATCACAGGTCTGACCCCTCATGATGTCACTTAAAAGCACAGAAATGTACCTGAGGTACACAGTGGGAGAGGCCTGGAAAGTTTCTGCATCCAGTTTTTGTCTTTTAGTATCTTAAATCCTCAAAAGCTACGACTTGATTCTGAAGAAACGGAAAGAAAACGTTATAAAAAAAGGGAAATGTATTTAAAAAATCAAATAAAAGTTGAGTAAATAATAACAACAGATGTGTTCATGGTAATAGAGTTGCTCTCTGACATGTCTCTGATGCTCCTGTCTTTCTGCAGGTCTGGCGGTGGGACTGGACCCTGAAGGCTACGGGAACCCAGACTTCTGTTGGCTGTCGATGTACGACACTCTGATCTGGAGCTTCGCTGGACCCATCGCCATGGTGGCGTCGGTGAGTCCCTGCGTTCGACTCGTGGAAACTGTTGTATCATTATGTACTGTAGACGCACATCAACAGCACTGTGCATCCGTGTTGTTTGGCACTGAAGGTTTACTCATTGTGTCCACAGATGAACATCTTCCTGTACATCCTGTCGTCCAGAGCGTCCTGCACACTGAGACACCACAGCATCGAGAAGAAGGAGCCGCGTGTGTGAGTGTTCAACGTTTCAGTGTTCACACGCTGCCTTCTTTAGAGTCATTTTGTACTTTAAGCTTTGTCAAGTGGGAGGAAATACCTAACCTCAAACTTTCTATTTAAACCAGAATAAATCGACTGACCATTTAAAGGATATCAATATTTAAATTCCCATTAGCATTTAATAACACTGACATCAGATCCAACCTTCTCTCGCAATACTCTGTCCCTGCTGGACCACTTGAGACAGAGAGGCTCGTATAAAAAGTCACAACGGGAAAAAGCTTTTATGTGACCCATTTTGTGCGTCAGAATGTTTACATTTTAAACATTGAGAAGCTACAGCAGCTGCACTAGAGTGACAGTTTATTAACAATAAAACTACAGAACAAGCACAAAACAAATCTGTGACGTAATCAGTGAGAAAATGTTCCAGCTGTTTCTCCTTGATGCTCAAAAATGCACAAAATCAGACGACAGATTTTGCAACGAAGCCTCCAAAAACATCCGAACTAGACAGACAAGAAAAATATTTTTTGTCTAAAAAGCGCACCACGTTCTCAGTTCTCAGACAGTTTGCTTGTTTAAATGCTTCTCTTCATCAGGTATGAAAGTAAACTTAAAAAGCGAATAATAGGACTTTTATTCGAACAAAATAAAGACGACTGAGGACGTCACTTTGGACGATGCAAATGAGACAATGTGCAGCTCTGTTTCTCCTGATTTTCCCATCGGTGCACTTTTATCATTAAGCTCCATCTTCAGTTCAGCGAATGCACAGAAATCGTCCTGACAGCTCCTCAATAACTTCTCTCTGTTCTCCCTCATGTGATTCATACTCTGCAGCTCGGGCCTGAAGACCGCATGTGGCGTTCTCCTGCTGGTTTCAGTCACATGTTTTCTGGCGCTGCTCTCCGTCAACAGCGACATGATCATCTTCCACTACCTGTTCGCTGGCTTCAACTGTGTCCAGGTGAGCCCTCCCCTTCCCCTCTTGAATTGTATTCACAGGTTGATTTCTGTGGTTTTTCTCACCCTCTTCTCTTCCTCTGTCGTTCAGGGTCCCTTTGTTTTCTTCTTCCGCATTGTCTTCAATAAGGAGGCGAGGAATGCCATGAAGTACTGCTGCAGCCGCAAGCGCCCGGATCACATGATCAAATCCAAGGCCTCAGTGAGTCCCTCGCCACAAACTCTGAGAAAATTCATTCAGTCAGATGGCTCAGACACACACACGCACACACGCATCAAAGAATGAACGTTTGTATTTTTTGCAGTTGAAATTAGATTGGTGAATCCAGAAACATTCAGGGTGAAAGATTCAAACTTGAACTACAAAGCTGTGAAGGATAAACAATTGAGCCTAAAGGAATCTGTCAATCCCGTGATCCAAGAAAGAAAAGTTCAGATAAGCGACGCTGCAAACAAAAATTACTTTTGCGAGGGAAATTTAAACGGCATGAAATCAGATTGATGATTTTTTAAAGCAAAATGTTTCACATTTATTGTTAAATACTGTTTAAATTTTACAATTAGGTGATTTGCTTTTTTAAAAAATCTAATTGTCATGAATTTGTTTTGCTCTCATATCCAGACAGAAGGATGTCAGGAAGTTTTAACTTGTCCAAAATATAAACAGTGTTTTTATGGGATTTATTGATGATAAAAAAAAATAAAGAACACCAATCCTTCAAGCATTTTACTCAGAGTGTTTGCTATTTATCAACAGCTCCAACTGGTAATTCTGTACAGGTGTTATTTGATTCTTAAAAACACTCGTATTTGCTCTCCTCATCTCTGTAGGGCTACAAATGCAACGCGAACTACATGGACGGCCGGCTGTACCACCTTCCCTTTGGAGACTCCAGTGTGTCTCTGAACGGCACCATGCAGAGCGGAAAGAGCCAGCAGAGCTACGTGCCGTTTGTCCTCAGGTGGGATTAAAGACGAAGATGCTGCATTACCTGACAGAGTGACAGGAGCAGCTTTAAACAGATCTCTTGTATCTTTTCAGGGACGATGGGCTCAGTAACAGTCAGGCGCACATCGCTCTGAACGACCACGCGTCACTCTTCCATGAAACTAAAGAGCGCTTGGATGGTATTATTTCTCTTCGGTCTCACTCATTTAGTTTAACTGTAGCGATACGACGACATCAACCTCTCCTCTGTCTGTGTGTAGATGGAGACAGCGACTCGGACAGCGACCTGTCTCTAGAGGACGACCAGAGCGGCTCCTACGCCTCCACGCACTCGTCGGACAGCGAGGACGAGGAGGGTCCACTCCCCCCCGATGAATGCTGGGAAAACCTGGCATCTAATACGGGCAAGAGACCAGACAACGGTTTGAGTAAGATGCACTGGCCTATGGATTATGCAGCAGCAGTGAGCGGTGACAGCGAGCTCGCAGGTACGGACAGACTGAAGCCGGATGCTCTAGCCAATCCAGAGCTGAGTCTGGGACGCGACGCCCGAACGTTTTCGGACGGCAGGATGCAGGACACAATGATGACGCTGCTGCCCAGTCTGCCGAACCTCAACGCCCACCCACACAGAGGTAAAGTTCAGCCCGACACGAAACACCTGCAGGGGTTTGGAGTTGTTTCAGGATAATGACACACAAAAAAAAGTGAAACTGCATTTTTCTTTTTTCAAAAAGACGTCACATGTCGTTTTCTTCCTGCGCAGGGATCCTGAAGAAGAAGCAGCTGTCTCCGATTGTAGAGAGGAACGGCCTCAACCGCATCCACAACGAGCTCATCCCCGGCACGGCGTCTCCACAGGGATCCTCCTCCAGCGAGAGTCGAGCCGCGCCGGCTAAAGCCAGCCTGCCGGATCAGCTGAACGGTGTCGCCATGAGCATCAAGGCGGGGACGGTGGACGGTGACTCATCAGGATCAGAGTGAGTGTTAACACAAGACGACACGCGCAGAACAATGTCAGATACCAGCATGGACGGCGTTGTTTTTTCCACCTGTCAGCTTGTCCAGTGTCGTATCACTGTGTGTCGCAGGAGTCATTCAGTGTTTCCTCCAAATGTCTGCGTCAAACTACGACTCGTGTCGCTGTCCTCACTGATTGTTGTTCTCATTGCTTGTGGTCCGTCTCACATCCACCCGATTATCTTCAGTGTTAAACCAAATGAAGACAGAGCCCGTCCTGCTATCAAACAGTGTGCAGGGATCGAAACAGATTTAATAATTGGATTTAAAAATAAAGTAACATGAATTTTAAGTGTTCTGGATGGATTACCGACAGCTGCTTTACCCGTCCCTGTTAAAGGACCAGTTCTGGAAATGTTCTGTTCTGTACTCACGGCTCACTCATGTAGCACACAGACGTCGTCCATCTGATGCCTTGTTGTGAACATGCAGCTGTTGAGTTCTTGATGTAAATCTAGTAAGGACCAACATCAATCAAATCGAATAAAGGTGCACAATGTAGCTTTGGAAAAGACATTCTAACTTAGACATGTAATATTTATAGAATTAACGAAGTCATAATACAAGCTATTACTTTATTTTCATAACTGAATGAACAAGCGGTCCTCAGAGGGCAACAAGGTCCCCAGGACGCAGTTTGAAACTAGAAAATTGGAAACTTGGCAGCATCCTACTAATATAAACACAGTAAAACAGCATGAAATGGTGTAGATTTTTTTCTTCTGGTTCAAATGTATTGCTCAAAACTACATATTGTACCTTTATAGCACATACATGTGAGCATTGTATAAAAGTATAGTTGATTTATTGCTTCTCTAAGCAGAAATATAAATATTAATTGTATTAATAATAAACACAATGCCCAGGTTTCTGAATAAATGCCCAAACAACACTTCTGTCATATATTACTTTGAGAAATGTAAACACATATTTTAAAACAAACATTTATATCAGGTGACAAACACAAGAAGCTTCTATTTGCCTACAGCATTCGATTCTTAGAAAGTTTTCCAGCAAAAAGTGGTGAGCCTCTGTTTTGCCAAGAATAAAAAATAAAGTAGTATTCTAAATATCCACCAGAATGATCTGTGCCTCAGAGCCTCAGACAGGACCGCGTCTGGTCAGAACATTTCCGTGTATATTTCTGTCTCATGATGAAGGCGTTTATCAAAGAAACTTCACAATGCTCGATTCAGTAAAACTCTAAACTGAACTAGTGTTGAACTAATCAACCTTCTCTGCTCCTTCTCTCTTTCCAAAAATCATAGATTTTTATTCTTTAATTTTATCCCATGAAGCTCTGATCCTCATTCACAACAATCAGGATCACTGTCTTCAGATTGGTGCATCATTTCAGCATCCGTCACCGCTCACACATCTGTGTGTGTGTCTGTCTGTCTGTCTGTCTGTCTGTCTGTGTGTGTTTGCGTGGAAGCGTTTCATCGCCTCACTTGTTCATTTTTTTTCTTTTTGTGTTCTTTCTCATTTTGCGCTGCATTCCTCTCCATCCATCCTGAATCCACCCACCTCCACCTCCTCCATGCACCACCCTGTCCTCCCAGCAGCCACTGCAACACCTCCATGTGACCGCGCTGACGGAGGGGTGTGTCTTTGCAGGTCATAGAGCCTCCTTCCTCAACACTGACTGCAAACCGGGAGCACTGGACTTCTCCTTTAAAAACAAAAACGTGGAAAAAGAAGGAATTCCCCGTTGTCATCATGATCCTCTGAAGAAGTGTGTGTGTGTGTGTGTGTGTGTGTGTGTGTGTGTGTGTGTGTGTGTGTGTGTGTGTGTGTGTGTGTGTGTGTGTGTGTGTGTGTGTGTGTGTGTGTGTGTGTGTGTGTGTGTGTGTGTGTGTGTGTGTTCATACATGTGTGCCAAACCTCAGGAGTCACTGCACTGGCCCGGGCTCACGCACACTGACAGAACGAGTCTCACTGTCCCTTTAAAGAATCATTTTGTTTACATACTTGAAGCAATGCACTTTTTTTTTTAATTACCGCCCGGATGCGTCGGTGGTCGACTCTTTTATTTTATTTTCTGTAGTGTTACTTTTGTTCCAGGATATATATTTTGTTTTCGAAGACTGTGGAACAATAAAGAGGTCATGTTTGTTTTTGGGTGGGTCATTTAGTTGTAGACTTGCAAACATTCAGGGAATCTCCTATCTTTTTTTCATGCATCACTACTTTGTGACGTCTTCCTGGTTCGCCTGCTTACATTTCTGTTTGGTGTTTGTGCCAGTCTGACGTTGGAGGAGTTCAGACTCAGGTTGTTGCCTGAAATGTCCAAGAGGCAAAAAAAACGGTCGAGTGCAGGTCGTCCACAGACTCGGAGGATTTCTGAACTTTAAAACAAGGAAGAAAGAACGGTACCTGCCTGCTGATGGATGCTCCGTATAAGCTATTTCTCACTCATGAAGGAAGTTTCCAGAGGCAGCGGACTCGCCGCCTTCTGCACTGCTCAGCCTTCCAGGAGGGAAACCTGCATGTGCAGACCTTAAAAGGACTCAAAAGGACTTTTGATACATCTTTTTGTTTGTTTGTTTGTTTGTTTTTGTAAAATCACTGAGGGCACATTTTTTATGGACGTTAAAAGCGCTCTCATTTTTCATCGTTGAACGCATTCATTGGAGTTCAGTGACTAAAACAGCTGTATTTTATAGATTAGCTACGGAGCTTTTGTCGTTTGTAAAATAATGAAAATACATCTGAAATTGTGCTGTAATACTATTTGAGCTGTAATCCATTTCTACTGTACAGAGTGGCCTGTAAATGAACCGAGGACATATCTTTAAATGTAAGTAAATATGTAAACTTCCCTGTTTTTTTTGTTTTTTTTAGGAATTGTTCTTGAGACTCAAGAGGAAATATCTTTTACCTTAGTTACTACTTTCAGTTCAAGTTGATGTGATATTTGTGGATGCCATTTTACCAACCATATGAATTTAATGTATAGAATTGATGCCATAAGAATCAACACTACCAGGTCAATCATATCAACTCTGGTGTCCCCACAGAGAATTGTCTCTTTGACTCTGACGCTCCTGTTTTTACTGATTAAACTTTTTTCTACCATTTCCTCCCTCTTACCTCAATTTTATCGGAGCCAACATCTTCCGTTTTATTTCAGATATTTGCTATAAATGACCAGGCTACAAACTAGAAATCACAGCCAAGAAGTTTCACTTGAACTTCTGTAGTTTCGCAGCTGAAGGTGAAAGTAAAAGATTTTGAGAAAATTACACTTATTAACTTTCTGGCAGAACGTTTGGTAAGAAAGTTAATACACTTAAATATTAAGCTACAGCCGGCCAACAATTAGCTTAGCTTAGCATAAAGACTGAAAACTAGCCTCACTCTGTCCAAAGGTTACAAATCCAACCAACCCACCAGCACGTCTGTGCAGCACGACATGTCCCGTTAGCTGAGGCTGTACAGAAACTGATACATAAAAATGACA
Organism: Lagodon rhomboides; assembly: GCA_039737535.1. Lineage (NCBI taxonomy): Eukaryota > Metazoa > Chordata > Actinopteri > Spariformes > Sparidae > Lagodon > Lagodon rhomboides. The sequence continues at coordinate 19,175,211 of CM077785.1, read as the reverse complement.
ATTTGATGTTTTGTGTTACTGAGCGAATCTTAATTTTCTTCTGAACTAATCCTTTAATTAACCTTCTTCATTTGAAAAAACGCAAACTCTATTGATACTATACTATATTGATATATACAATAAATTTGAGAGCAGGCTGCTGACTAAAAAAAATGTCTCGGCCTGTTTTTAAGAAGTGTCTTTTACACTCCCAGTCGTACACGCCGCAGTTGAAGGGGTTTGAGGGAGAAAGTGTCTAAAATATTTAATCCTGAAAAATGCTATACCTTCAACATGGAGGCTGGCTCTTCAGGCCTGGACAAAACAAGACAACAACAGCAATGAGGCATAAAAACTCACTAGGTGGTGCTAAAGCTGCTCATCTGCGTTCCTTCTCCTTCGAACACAACCCCTCCTGTGTGCAGTGCTGAGCGAGACGCTCTTCACTACAGCCGGTCATTGATTCCTCCTGCTGAGCTGCAGCTGCCTCTGAAATGGAAACACAAAGTCAACATTTAATTAAACATCACTCTCAGAGAGCATCAGCAGAGCTCTGATTACGGTCATTACTCATTTATAAACTTATCTTTGATTAATCAACTCGTCCCTAGCCATCAAAGAGAAAGTTTAATTCAACTGGATAAATAATTACTAAACCATGAACAGTTAATTCATATTTAATGGACAATTATTTTATTGAATTATCTATTAATGAAGAAAGGGTCGGCACGAGATGTTAGAGTTGAAAAACCGTACTTACTTTGTAGAAGATGCTTCAACTGCTCCAGATTTGAGAACCCCATGGTGCAAAAGTCAGCTCCATTTCTTTCACCAACAAATTACTTGCTGAACTTGTTACTAGTTGAAAAGACTTTAAGAATTTTGTACATTTCAGAGCAGATATATGCAGATTTTCTTCCACCTAATAGCAGAGCACATTAATTATCTCCTGTAGTGGAATCAACATGTTATTTTGCCAACTCTGGTCGTCAAAAATAAGAATATTACTTCAACATTCAAGTTAAATCGTGGTCTTAACAGCCTGTAATATTGGCAGAAATGTTAATTTCTAATACTGATAGTTTATTTTAAAGCATTTACCCACCGATACAGATGCCTAGTGGGGGCCTCCATGGATCAGACCTGCTCAGCACGTTTTGCAGATGCTCCATCAGATTGGGATCTGGTGAATTTCGGTCAACACCTTGGGCCCTTCATTGTGTTCCTCCAGCTGTTCCTGAGCAGTGTTTGCAGTGTATCAGGGCACATTGTCCTGCTGGGGGGCCACTGCCATCAGGTAGTGTTGTTGTGATGAGGAGGTGTACTTGGTCCACAACAGTGTTTGGACGGGTGGTGCGTGTCAAGTGGCATTCACATGAATGCCAGCACCCAAGGTTTCCCAGCAGAACATCGCATTGTGATGAGATGATCAATGTTATTCACGTCACCTGTCAGTGGTTTTAATGTTGTGGCTGATCGGTGTATACAACCAGGGACGAGGTGTCGCAGGAGACAATAATTCCTTTGTATTAAGGAGTAACGAGAGAAAAAGGTCGCAAACCTCTGACTCACATGTAGAGTACGCAACAGTAAAACTTTCTTCCCTCAGTCACACAGTGACCGTCATGACAGTCACACGGTCATAAAGCAGTTAATGAACAGCCTCACAGGCAGTCATGTGTTGTAACAGATCATTTTATTAAAAAAAGATGTATTTGTATAGATGCAGACATGTTCAGTTTAAATACAATCTAAAATTAATCTTTTATATATTTATATTTTTCTCATAATACTGTGAATGGACTACTTTTAAAACAATTTGCATCTAGTAATAATCCTATGACCAAGTAGCAATTAGCACGGCAGCTACGACGAAAGCAGACTGTAGAGTTTGTATACAAATACACAACGCACGAACAATAAAACACACATATTTGCAAACTTCCTGGTCTGTGTCAACTCCTCATAAATAATGTAAATCCAACGACTGTGAACGAGGAGGACAGCTCGAACGTTATTCATCACCTTCTCTTCTCCGTTCCTCATAAATACGAAACACTTTCCTGATCGGGATCCTATCACACGCGTGTTAGTTTGTTTGGAGTGTTTTCAGTTTGAGTCCTCCAGGCTGCTGCTTTTCTGCTCCGAGCCGCAGTTGCAGAGCCGGACCATGATGCTTTGCAGGCTGGGCTCCACAATACCGAGCATTGGCCGTTGGGAAGGGTCCCCGTTCCAGCAGGCCTCCATCAGCTGCCAGCACTCCTCGTCGAAACTGGGCAACCGCTCGGGCCTGGCTCCTGGAGACGACACAAGAGAGACGTCAAGGCCTCATGTTTGAAGACTGACATGTTTTTCATTTCTATTCATCTACCTGACAGAGACTGCCTGAAAAATAGGGTGTTGGCATGTTGACAGCAGATGTGATTTTAACTTCCCATTTACTGTCAAGAAAGCATTCTGTACAAGTCAGGTGATGTTAACGTATGCAAATGAAAAATGTTCCTTCAACCAGTATCAGATATTTCACACAATCCATTAGAATCATTAAATAATCACTGGAATATGATTTCCCCACACTAAATCATATAGCACTGAAGATACTGGATCAATGACAGTTTACTATTCTTGTTAAGTTTGTAAAAAAGTCAATAACTTTTTTTTTTTTTACTCGGTCGGGCCCAAACCAACTGAGCTGCAGGTACGAAAGCGATCTGTTTATGTTTGTTTACCTTTTTTAACGTTATTCCAGAGCTGGTCCTTACTGGAGCATTTCTCAAAGGCTTCTGGGAGTTTCACTGAGCCAGTGCAGAGGTACCAGAAAAGGATCCCAAAGGCGTAGACGTCCACGGAGTTATCATATTTTCCTGTGTGAGGAGAGGGGTCACAATGGAGAGGAAACCTTTAAACGACTCACAACATTCCTGCACAATTAGGTACAATGATGACATAAGAGGTAATTCCTCCTCTGATGAGATCTAGTCTGCAACAGTTCACGTAACATGGTTTTCCTCTCAAGAATGTAAACACAATTTTGTGAGCCACTAATAGCTGCTTGTTCACACAGCTCCGACCAATTAAACAGTTTGAAGCTGTGATTAAATTATGGCCCGTGTGACCGCTCGGTGACGTACCTGTGAACAGCTCTGGAGCCATGTGGATGGGCGTTCCAACGATGCTGCCGGACATCATGGCCTCTGGTTTACAGAAGCCCAGGTCTGTGATCTTTGCACGATTCTGTTTGTCCAACTGAAAAAAAAAAATAAAAATAATAACTGAAAATAATTAAAAGAGTGCAAAGCTTGTTAGGTTATACAACATTTTTTTTCAAGGAAAATATTAGTAACAATCAGAATCTTTTGTAATGTAACTTAATGTAACTTGTGTAACTTAATGTAACTTGTAACTTAAATTGATTTGTCAGGTGCTGTCTGTAAACACGCCATTTAAAGTTTGTTTGAAACGCTTTGGGTTGGCGAGGCCACTTGCACAAAGCGTCAGTACTTAACGACCCGGGAAAGACACTCAACAATCAACCATCTTTGTCTTGAATCTCTGTCACCCAGAAAGGGTTAGGGTTATGCTGCTGTTCTGCTGTTGTGCTGCGGGGGGCATGGTTTGGTCCACTTCTCCCTCTAGGGGGGGAGGGTCAATGCAAATCAATACAAAGTTGTTCTGCATGATCACTTTTATCCTATAATGAAACCTTTCTAACCTGATGGGAGTGGTCTCTTCCAGGATGACAATGCCCTCATCCATAGGTCATGAGGGCTCACTGAACGGTTTGATGAGTATGAAAATGATTTGATGCAGCCTTCACAGTCACCAGATCTCAACCATCAAACATCTTACTGTAACACTTTGTTGTTTTTCCCTTTAATTTGTCACCCATCAGAGGACAGACACAGACAACATCTCAGAAGTCACAGGCTGCTGATCTTACCAGAACATTCTTTAGCTTTATGTCTCGGTGCAGGAGGCCCTGACCGTGCAGGAAGCGGATCCCTTCCACCACGTCCAGAGCGATCTGAAGTCTCTCCCTCAGTGATAAACCAGCCTGGTAGAGACGAGGACAGAAAAGCAGAGAAAGTCAGATGGAAGATTACGTTTACCCGACACATGTCTGTTTCTAATCACGGCATCATCCAGTCACCTTCAGGCCTGTGTAGAGGTCTCTGTGCAGCCGCTCCATGATGAGCAGCACGGCGATGCTGGAGCCGCCTCCGTAGGTGTAATCGATCACAGAGCCGTGCAGGTCGACGAGACGCTCATGCTTCGGCAGAGTCCTGAAGGAAAAATGGTTGAGTCGTATTTTTATTTGATTTTATTTGTCTTTTATTTAGTCAGACAAGTTCATTAGGAACATACCATTTTTTTTACAATGGCAGCCTGTCATGTTATCATTAAACAACCACTTTTTATGTTGAAGTGACAGAATATTGACGAGTGTTTGTCCACTGACGCAGCCTCAGTCCTGCATTCCTCAGGTTTATGGCAGTTCGAGCAGGCGAGCATTAATAAGACAAGCTGGCACGATGACACAGAACCGCCTCAAGGCTTCAACAGTCAAAACTATTTTTTGTACCATGGGTGGAGTTTATATCCTTTATAACAAGGCAGCTGTCACTTCCACTGAATAGAGTTCTGCTCTTGATAAATCTGCTTCTAAGACTTGCTCAAGCTGCTTGAAAATTCACATGGACGCCTCTAAGTGTCGGTAAAATACACCGCCAGCTGTGACGAGTGTTCAGTGTGAAGAATTAAAATACGTTTCAGACACACAGCTGCTGAGATCACGCCACAGCATCTGTCCGTGTGTGTGATGTTGACACGCTCTTACTAACTCACCTTGTGTAGTGAAACTCCAAAGCCAGGTCGTTCCAGTGTTTATCGTCAGGTGGTACCACAGACTTTAAGGCGCACGGGTAGCGTCCTCCCCAGCTGTCACACAGGTACACGACTCCGTACTGGCCCCGACCCAATTCTCGACCCAGTTTAGGCTTGCCTGTCAGAAATCAATGCAGTCGTGAGCATCGAAAATGTGATTTGCCGATTGTTACTCGACTCAAAGTTTGAGCTTCAGTGAGCAACAAAGGGGAAGTTCCTCTGTGCTCAGCCTAAATCTAAGACCTCTGGTGTCCAGTAGTTTTTTTTTTAAACGTATTTTTACACAATATCATTCAAACCAAAGGTCTGGCGGAGATATTCAAGGTCATAAATGGCCGTGAGAAATAGACACCATTAGCAGAATTAAAAGTAAAGGGTATGTTGTTGTTTGCGGAGCAGACCGGCAGTTTCACTTGATGTGTGTGAACAATGGGAGGGTTTGGTGGTGACTCACCGTGTAGCAGCACATCTCTGAGGGAGCGGCTCTCCAGAGACAGGCGGGCCAGCCGCGGGGCGTGGTCCTTCCTCACACGCAGCCACAGGTCCTCAGTGCGCTCCAGTCGCCCCGTGTGCCCTTCCTCCAGCTACGAACACAAAACACGTGACATTACATCTCATGGTTAGCATTAACGGCAGCTTCTAAATGACTGGTTTCATTTGTTAACAGTTATTTCATTTTTGCAAAATGGTGGTTTATATTTTTACAGTTGTGACTGTATTTCTAAGTGTGTCTGGTTTGCATGTTCTTGGTCCATCCTGTTGCATCTGAAACTGTCACGTTCTCACTGACTTCAGGCCTGCTGCCTGTGACCTCTGTGGCGATGTCATCATTTGTCAAACTGGTTAATGCACAATTCGTGGCCGACAGAGTCACTCCTCGATGTATTTTGTTTCTTTTTTGTCAAGTTCCCATCGTCAATGTTTGCTTTGCGCTCAGCTTTAACTTTAAAGTCAACATGAGAACAAACATGCTGTGAAGTTCTCTCACTACACTGCAACCGCATCCCTTACAGTGAGGCACCAAGTGTATGTAGGTGGTTCGAGTGTAGTTTTATTTTTATAATTAAAATCTGAACATTGTTTTCTGTTGAGTTGCTTATTGTCTCATGGCAATGTTCAATCCTTCCAGATTACTGAAATATTAATGGCCTGAAAACTGTGATGTAGTTGTAATGATATGTTTTTTTTCCAGTCTGATCATGATGTTTATATGAGGGATGCATGATATGGTGGTTTCAACCAGCAGCAGAACATGTGTTTTTCTTCGATTGCAAACCAACTTTAGAGCAGCGTGCTGTAAATGTATTGATAATACTCTTGTTACTGTTTGTCAATTAGAGCAATTTAAGTTCATATTATTGGCTCTATTTATCATCTATAATTTATACCAATACTGATATATAACCGGTAATATATATGTCCTAATATTGGGCCAACATTTATCGTATGTCACTAGTTTTTATCATAACTAGTTATTTTAACAACATGTTTTCTTGGTTACGTGAGCTCACCAATATTTCTAACAGTAAAGAAATGTGCATCGACTAAGAGTGATGGATTAATTCTTTACACCTTTCACTCAACGTGATCTTTTATTTACAAGAGCAGAGACAATAAGTACATTAGAAATGTTCTTTTCAAGCAAGTAATGATTTCTGATGTATTAAAGAAATATCATTAACACTTAGAACTCATTTGACCGTCATTCTGCTCTTGTGTTCTGATATTTTGTCTACTCTGAACTGAACTCCCACCAGTCTGCTTTGATAAAAATGAGAAAATATGCATGCAGTTTGCATGCAGCATGTTGTGACATGCTTGTGAATAAACCGAGTGAAGTCTGAAAGCAGGATCTCTGATGTGCAGGAGCGGAGCACACTGAACATAAGGAAAACGGGTATAAAGAAATGCCTGAAAATCTGACCCACACTGGTCCGTAACCACAAACATCACATCGTTGCAACGTGGAGGATCTTAGAAAAGTGTCTTTGTCATCTTTTCACTACAGTGAAAACTATCCTGCTTTTAAATTCTTGTGCGATGAGGAAAGCTTTCCTTTCTACTTTGCACATTCATGAGCTCCTCTGTGTCAAACTGCATACCGACATACTGCAGGCCAAAATCTCTGCCTCTGATAGTCACAGGCAGGAATGTGACAGTAGTATAATGTTATTTTATTGGGTTGACTTTTTTGCACTGCACTCAGTCAAATGAATAAATTAAATCAGGATATGTCTGTCAGTCAAGAGCTCTGAACATACAAAGCATTGCCAACTCAGCTCTTCTATAAGACTGCCACGATAAATCAGTGTATTTGTGTAACTGCATTAGGAGTGAAGAATTAACAAGCATGGAAATGCAGTCAGTGATGTGACACACACTGCAAGTCATGTGATGATTCTCATCACAGCAATTTGACTGGAAAGGATTTGTCAGGGACCTCATGGAGGAGGTCACAGCCATCAGCATATCGGAGCTTAAAAGGCAAAGCATTTCATGTGAAGAGAAATAAAAACGCTGTAGCACGAGCTGTGCAGCGCCTGAGAGGACATTGAGGGCATGACAGGGAATTCACTAATAAACTAATAAATATAGTGTCTGGCTGCGTTTCTTCTAAAGCTGAGGTGGCTTCAACTTTTTCGGCAGCTGCATTTTTTTGCAGAAGCCCCTGCAGCCAGCACAGCCGCAGCCACAACAGACTGTCCTCATCTGCCACACCACCTGATTTGATCTGAAACCAGCCTTAAAGGGGCTCTATGTAGCAATTTCTAGAAATTTACATGTATTAATATTTTTTTATTGGCATGAGCACATGACTGTAGCGTGATGTGAAAAATCAGACCTTCCCTGTCTCTCTCAGTTGCCGACAAAAGCCTTTGAACGATTTGTTGAAGTTGTTTAATGCTGCTGGACTACTTAATGTGAGGTCTCGAGTGCCTCGTCTCAGTGCTACTCTCTGCTCTGCTAACAGAGAGCAACAGTAGCCAGCATTAGTTTAGGAATGGAGTCCTCTAGCGTAAACTCACAACTGGCTTTAAGCACAAAATGGACGTTCCAATGAGCCCCTTCAATTTCTACTAAATCTTTATATAAAAAATGTTTCAATCAAACACAATCAATTATAGGCTGAAGCCTATAAGCTTAATCTTGCTACCTTTAATACTTCACAAGAAAACCATAAAAACCAAAAAATATATTATAGAACAGTGAACAACAGATTATATGGTCAGAGAAAAGAGCTTTTACATCTTTTTTTTAAGTATATTCAACAAAAAGTAGGATTATAACGGGGCACAGAACTACAAGAAAGAGAAAAAGTTCACCTGGCGCAGAGATGCTGCAAAGGCCTCATGGGAGCTGTTGAGGCGGGTTCTGAATTGGGAGCAGATGCTTCGGGCCAGTTTGGCAGCACTCAGACTTTCTATGGCGTCCTGGGCCACTTTCCGCTTCCACTCTGGCGTGATGGCAGGAGGGTTCACAAACGTTATCCTGTGGATTATCTAGAAACGAGACACAGAGTGAGGTCACTCCTTCAGAAGTCACCAAGCTGTTTGAAACCGGCTGAAATTCATTCGACTCTGACCTGCTTGATTTGCTCCCAGAAGAGTCTCGTGACGGAGGATCCTGAAGTAAAGGTGACCTCTACATGATAGGCAGCATTTAATAACTGGGACAGAGAGAAAATGAAGTAAATGTGCAGGAAAACACAGAAAAATCAGTTTATCTGAATATTTATTCTGCTTATAAGCATCTGTGTGACCCCATGTTGAACCCTTTGTTTGGTTTACTTCTGTTAGTTCACACCTAAGTATAAATGGCTAAATAAATAGTGGAGACAGGAGACAGAACAGGGCTAATGATTCATCTGGCAACACATTTAATTACTAAATAGAGTTCTTGTTTTGTTGTTTTTTTTCACAAACCTGTTTGAGGTGATTGGAAGTGATATTGTGGACAGAGGATTCGATGTGAGACTTCTCCAGACTGTTGAGACATCGCTCAAGAGTTCCTACGAAGCTCTCCCTCAAATAGTCCACAGAGCTGATGAGCTTATTCGCCACGGCCTGATTCAAACGGACTACTATCAGCTCCTGGATCTGGTGGATGCAAGATTTGATCTCCTTCGACGTAACAGGCTCTCCATTAGTTGTTACGATAATGTCTGCAATTGACAGAAAGAAAGAGACAGAGAGTTTGTCGGGTTAAGATGTGGTGTATGTAACCAAGCGGTACAGAGAAATACTCATTGATGAATGTTGTCAGATATTAGTATGGAAGTCACTTTCAATCAATTATTATCACAATATTATGAAGTGAACATCGCTGAGCCCTTAAATGCATTATACAGAGAAGTGTTTCTGTTGTTTATTCTACACCGCTTGATATAAAAAGGGGTGGACAGAATAATAGAAACGCCTCTGTATAACACAATATCGCGCATACCTCCGCCAAGGCCCAACAGTCTGCTCCAATCAAGCCTGAGCCAATGTCACATAAAACATACCTAAATCATCTTAATCCAAAGTTTTATTTGGATCAGCATCAAATTATACCCACATAAACACGGCTGATTTTCTCCATCAAGAGCCATGAATTATTCCCCAAGAAATTAACAAACTAGTAAATGGGGTCGAATCTGGGTCAAGACCCATCCTCCATAAAGGTTTTGTGGAAATCAGTTCTGTATTTTTTGTGTAATCCTGCTGACAAACCAACCAACAAGCAAACAAACATGGGCGAAAAACATAACACAACAAAAACTTAACATCATTACCTTCATGAGGGGAGATTTTAAGACTAATTCTGGAGAACTGTACAGAACGGAAAGAAGCAGAACACAATAACCAGTGAAAGGCCTTTCTCAGCTACACTCAACCAGAGACAGCGAAAACTTTATGGCTGGATTGTGAAATGCAGCCGACTCAGCAGTATATCTGTAGATCTGACTAGTGTCTAAAGACAGTAAAGCGGTACTTCAGGCTACAGACTAGAAAACCCAGTAAAGACAAGTTAGTTGTCTGTTTCAACTCCCTCAGAGACACAAAGATCACAAATCCTAAACAGACAAAATGAAAAGAATCTGAATAGGCTGAAGTCTGGGTTCCACAAGCCAAACATTTTTGTCAATAGAGAAATAATAAAGAGGGAATCTTGTCTCATTAAGTTGACGTTGACAAAAGCCACACATTTGGTCATTTCTGAGTAATTCATTCACAGATTCAATGATATGATTTCGTGCATCTCAAGAGGACAACTGCTGACGTACTTTCAAACAGGAGCTTAGGTGAGGAGATTAAATCACTTTTCCAGAGTTTAAAAAAATGTTGGGTTTTTTTCAATAACATCAGACCACTTCTGGACTGAATCCAAACAATGTCACATATTTCTTTAGGGACAAAAAGCAGGTTCATTAAAATGTTTCAAAAGGATCACAGCTTGTCTGCTTAATTTGAAGCATGTGGACTGTAAAAACATAACTCAATCGAGAGTGTGTGTAGTAAGCATGCCAAAAAATGATTTGCTTTCTCTAAGAAGTCTGACAGTAGCAGAGACAAACACACAGATATCTTTAAATTAACTTTGCTGGCCATGTGGAAACATGATTACTACTGATGAAGTCAAAACGTGTCCTGTTCAATAGCCACGCAAATCACAAACTTGTAAATTCATCGTCACAACAACTAAACAAAATCAAGTGAGCATGAGGGCGCACAAGATATGAAAAAGCTAATAGTGCAAAATAATACTAATTTTGTGCTTTAGAATACTTTACAGTAATATTCTCACCTTGTTTGCACTGTTACACCCTCTCCTACTTCTGTTTTTGTAGCTTTTTGTTAATATTCAACTTGACTTGATGACATCAGACACAGTTATTTGATATAAACTTTAACTTTAATATCTTCACTGCCGTCATAACTCTCCTCAACTCTGTGGGAGATGTAAGTCTCAGCAGTTTATTATCAAACTGTGGTTAATTCACTGCATTAAAATAAATTTAAATGTAGGGGCAAATGTATCAGTTCCATCAAATAACGTCTTCGAGATCGATATCTTCATAAATAATATGGAAAATCTTAAACAAGCACAGAGAGGAAACCCCACCTGCCTTGTGGCGTTTATCCAAAGTGCTTACTCACTAACCTGTAAACTCCAGGTTGGCAGCATCCTCCAGCAGCTGGTCCTTCATGCTGCTCAGTGTCTCCACAATCATCTCCTTCATCTCCTCCTGTTTGCGGTTTGCGATGGCCATGAGCGAGGTGAAGAGTTCACCCTCTTTCTCACGGGTGTACTCCAGCCTGCGTGGCGTTATCTGCAGGTCCCTCTGCATGTCAAAGGCCTGCAGGGAAGGAGAGCAGAAGGGACAAAGGTCTGTTGGTGATTTTTCACAGGCACACTGGGTTGAAGCAGACTGAGACTAAGCAGCTCTTGCAGTGGGAATAATTACTGTAACACTTGTGACTTGTCTCATCCTCTTACCTGGTTAATGAAGAGATCTAGACAGCGACAATGAATCCCATTAAGCAGGTTGGCGGCCTCCACCTGCTGGTTCTGAAGCACTTGGCGAGTAAAAGGCACCAGCAACCGATGCAGTCTTTCGAAAGCCTCACCCAGCATGCTCTGGGGTTTGGCACCCGGTGTGGGCATCTGTGTAGGGGCGCCACAGGAGCAGTTTCCTGTCGGGCCACTGAGGAAGCCGAGGGAGAGAAGCTGCTTATGGAGGGCGCTCTTCTCCTTCTCCTTCTCAGCGCGGCGGCCGGGTTCTGGGGAGGCTGCTGGCATTGTGTCAGGGATACGAACAAAACAGATGGGAAAGGAGAGCATCTCTTTGACCTTCCAGAGCTCAGCCGCCTGCTCTGTGCTTAGAGAGTCCTGGTTGATGGCGTACAGTATGATAGGGATCACATTACGAGTACAGTCTTCCAGAGCTTCTTCTATGGGCTGGACACTCGGACAGGGCACCACCATGACCTTTGCTTCCTGGGGACGAAACACAAAGAAACAATAAAAAAAATGTTACTTTCATTTCAAGCAATTTGGTTTATATACAGGAAATTATCAGGAAATAAGGTTCTGCAAAAAAAAAAAAAAAAGCCAAGCGCACCCAAATCAAACAAAAAATAATTTTGCCATTTACTCTAAGTGAAGTCCAGCCACTGGAAGGATACCACTGTATTTAGTTGCCAAATTTTTGCTGCAGCCTGCCATTTAACAAAAATTGAGGTAACGGCAATCTGAAGCTGCTTAGGCCTGTCACAATAAATACTTTTGTTCCATAAATAATTGCCATAAACACTTCTTCCTTTGAAAAGATTTTATTTACACCCTCAAAGCTCAGTCGAGCTTGTGCACCAACTTCCAACAGGGTGCGCGTTTAGCTTAGCTGTTACAGTTAAGATTTCAGTTCAGTCCTAATCACCATGAAGAATGCAAATGAATAGTTTTATATTTTCTACCAGAAAATAGGTAAAGTCGTAACAGCAAAATTATAATCCCTATTACATAAAGTGCCCACGGCAGATGACGTACAGTTTTCAAACCAATTTACGCCAGAAAATGTTCAGACGGATATCACTGCAACAGGAAGAAAAGAACACATACACACAAATCACATGCTCCTTCTATTTCCGAACACAGAATGGTAAATAAATATTTGTGCTGGTCCTGGGAAAGTCTGCGACAGGGCAGAAGCATTAAACAACTCAAAAGGTTTTCTTAACCCTTGATAAATAACGACATTTACAAAAATAGCCTCAGAGACAGCTTGAGAGGGAGACCATGACGAGGGGAAAAGACAGCCAGACAAAAGAGGCAAAAATGACCCGCAGCTGCACAAAGGAGACAGTCAGTCCTGTCTCCAAGAAACAAGAGCGGAGCCCATCTGAGCAGTCTCTTTGGAACAAAGATAACCAATCAGAATCGATTTAATGTTTGAATTGGCTCAATGTAGCTCCTTTTCAACAACAAGCCTTCAAGGAAATGTCTGTGTCCTGTTTTGAAGCTACCATTTTGTTTCTCAGTGTGTAAGTATTAATGCTTCCGTCTGACCCAGCTCTACAAAGTGACACAGTCGAGACAAACGGCCATGTAAGAAAATAGAATTTTTTTTGCATTAGCATATTTTAAGTGTGACTGCTAATATTAACAGGTCTTCCCTAACAAGCAGACTTTCTCACGCGAATTCATGGAGCGATGGATATGAACATAACAGAATGTGTACCTCAAAAGAATTTTAGAAACATGGTGATAGGATAGCACCTTTTATGTCCTCTGGCTGCTTAAGTTGAGCCTGGAAGCACTGGTAAACTCGAGGATGAAGAGAACGTTAATTAAGTTGGTTCTCATCTATTGGCCTCTAAAACAGGCTACTGTGATTATTGCAGGAGTGTGTGAATACCACAGTGAGCAGAGAGATTCTGTGCCTTTGTTTACTCCAACCTAAACATGTTCAACTCTTTTTCATTCAGCAGAAACATAAAGACTGACACTGCTTTAGTTTGTGACAGACTTACTTTTTAACTGCCTGGCTGATGAAAAATTGTAGATTAACAACCTTTCAAAGTTTTAGATTATTTAATTTTCTTTGAAAGCAGCAAAAAAAAATAATTCAAATACATTAAATCTATCTGTCTCTTTTCTTTCTAGGTGTTCACCTATAACGCTGATTTGTTTTAGAGATTAGACTCTGATGGACCTTGAAGCAGCAATGTAAGAACTTCATGCAAACAATGCATTAAAATATAATAACTCTCAACCCTTAAGTCTAATTCGAGTTATTCCACAATACTAATTGGAGTATTAATGTGCGCTTTTGAAGATGCCGTTAACGTTCATGTGTCTAATGTGTGTCAACATTACCACAAACTGATTTTTATGGTTAAAAACAATTCTGATAGGTGTTTTCTTTCAACACAGCTCACACGAAATCTTGACTTTTAAAAAACTAAAAAGTTTTCTTGAACCTACCGAACGAGCAGTGTCCAAAAATGCAGTAGTAACCATGGCAACTTCATCACAGCAAAGGGTTTGGGATTTTTTAACATGACCTAGTCATGTGAATGGCACCAGACCAGTAGCATTACGTAAGGGGGTTGGGCGGGTGGGCTGCTCTGAGGCAGAGCGAGGCCTAGTTTCTGCGGCTGTGTGACGCTCGCTCAGAGGCCTTGGTCTAAAGGATTAGGCACTAATTTCCTCGTGTCACACATGAGAAGGAATGACTACAATCGTTAACACCATGCTTAATCAATTCACTCCCACAAGACAGTGTGCTTTTAAGGTCCATACCACTGCGTCCAAACAATTCTTCCGTTTTCACATAACTTCATCGGTAACCTGTGAATCTGTTTTAAAGAAGAGTGCAAAACCTGAACGTGAGAAAAGCAACTGGAAAAGAATGCATTTCTTAACTGTAGCACAAATCAGGTAAAGTAAAACACAGAACAACACAGGAAATAATCAGCTCTGCTCTGTAATCTGTTACTGCTAAGCTGTGTGAACACAAAGATGTTGTTTTTCACACAACACCAGCACTAATTTAAGTGCACTGTGAATAAAATGACAAAGGAAAAACATATTAAACCATCATTATAGCATCACAATATGAATTTTCTCAGTGATGACTGTAATGTCATTTAATCTGTTCTTGTCATGGGATATTTCACAGACATGCTCGAAGAATATGCAGGACCTTGCAAAGGCTTCGGCTTTACCTGAAGTTCCCTCTCCAAGCATAGAAATGTGCTCAGATTCTCCCAATCGTGACTGAAATAACTGAACTGAAACTGACATGCTGCACATCAGTCAGCAGAGGCATCCTCCAGTCGATGCATGTACAAAAATATGTTACAGTGTTGATTCACTCAACACCTTTGTTTTTGCAATACTACATTAATCTACTTGTGTGATACTATGGGTGCCATGGAGCTGTAACAAAAAAATATTTATGTACTGATCCCAACATTTGATGGGGCTCATATTGGTTCTAGTGAAAGCTTCCAGGGGGATTTAGAGACCACCATCTCTCATCCAAGTATGTTCTGCCTCAGCTCACCCCGATTCTACATCTTGTTCCAAAAATAAAGCATGGTCACTCACATCGCCAAGCCATACTGTATTTAAATGGAAACGCTGAGTGAAAGTGTGGAAGTCCAAGAAGAGGGAACAAAGTGATACCAAAAAGGACCAATACCACATAAACGGTTTCATGTCAAACTTCTTGTTTAAACTATGAGGGGAAACAATACTGAGAGAGCAGGTTTCTGTGATTTAAAGCCCACCTGTAGCAGTGGATGATGCAGGGTGATCTCCAGCTCTGCTAGCCTGTGGGCTGGGTCCTCACATTCCTCGTGTATCTCCAGGTCTTCCCGGGCACCGTATCCCAGCGGCCGCAGTTAGCGGCCAGCTGATGCACAAGCTCATACTGGCCAGGCAGCGCCAAACTCAGCCGTGTCTGTCTCCCGTGTGTGAAACACAGCTTGCGCCTCTTGCAGACAGTGCCCTGGACTCCTTCACAGGCCTCTCCGGCCTCAGGGCCCAGCGGCAACAGCCTCTCCCCCAGAAGGCAGTTGAGCAGCTGGTAGCGGGCAGTGCAGTCCTGGCCAAGTACCAGGATGTACGGGGCAGCGCCCACAGTGTTGCGTAGGAACTCTTCTTCGTGGACCGGGAAAGAGATGCAGCTTAACTGGCCTGGGGAAACAGAAGATGAAACAGTTTATGATATTTAGAGGTGGATGAGAACAGAGCTTGTTTATCTTCAACCTTATCAGTAACCCAACAACAACACTGTTCACTCGGAAACTCAATGACACAGTATCCTTTATATCAGAACGTAATTTCCAGAGTATACAGAACGATCATTGTTCCATTGTAGACATACTCAAACATTTCCAATCAGATATTTTTCTTTGGACTACTATTCCCTGATCTAGCCCTAAAATGTGTCGAACACACAGAAGAACCAATTCAACCTCATTACTGAGGGTATCAGACATAATCCTCAGTGATGCTGAGTCACACTGTAAAACAGTTATAT
Source organism: Lagodon rhomboides (assembly GCA_039737535.1). Lineage (NCBI taxonomy): Eukaryota > Metazoa > Chordata > Actinopteri > Spariformes > Sparidae > Lagodon > Lagodon rhomboides. Next base: position 19,159,316 of record CM077785.1, on the reverse strand, counting down.
AACAAAAGAGAGAAGAGGGCAGCAATGGCGTACTTTATATTCCAGTGCAGTCCTTTTTAAACATACATGTGCTCTTACTGTAACTCTAATCTAGGATTCACCTACAGGTAATCACCCCGTCACCTAACATGAGGCATAAACACCTTTTGTTTCAGACAGGCCTGTGCAGAGCATTTGAAGGCATGTCTTGCACGCAGTGGATAGACTATGCTGAACAGGCAGTCAGTGCAGATCTGTGCATAAACAAAACATCAGATCAAGAAGTATTGTAGGATTTTTCTGCGTCATGTGAGGCACATTTTTTGTCCAGATAGGTGGCCTAAGTGTAACCAATACATTTGCTAAATGAATCTGGTTAGCAGGTGAAGACACGGGTTTAGCTTTGCCCATGAAAGGCAACATTACCGTCTCATTTTTCTGTTGATTATGGCTAATCTTAAGATTAACACTGTTCATTCAACACTGAGAAAATGTATTTTAACCCTCTCGGCATACCAGCCACTCTGGTTGATGTGATGCATTACAGTTTTTCTGCATACCATCACTGCTGTGTGTTAAAGCAGTGTTTCAAGGAAGTACTCATCACAGAGCAGTGAACAATATTTCAGAAAGCAATCTTAGTCTGGGGGGGTTGTAATGGAGTGTGATACTTCAATATGTAATACTGAACAATACGCTCACTTTTAAGTTGGACTCAAAGCCACTAAAATATGCTGACGGTACACCTAGTTATTGACAAACACATGAGGCACAATTAATGCAAAATAAAAGAAAAAGGTGTCTGATGTCTGCAGCTCTCAGCCAGCTTGTGGGTGCAGAAATCTCAGCATATTTGGTGCACTTTAGTCTGCTCATGCTTCAGAGAGGGGGGGCTTAATCTCTTTAGTTTTCCCTAACCCTTATTAAAGGTGGTTGGGTTTTTTTCACTTGGCAGCAGCCATTTGTTCCTTTTGTTTCACTACAGGACACAGAAGTATAACACAGCTATGGGTATGCTTTTATCTAGGATGGTTGAGCTGCCGCAGCTGCATGTGTTCGAACCTACCTGCCTCCAGAGAAGCTGACTCCGAGCTCATGGTTGATGCACAAGCATTGCTGTAATTCTGTCTTATTTCCCGGAAGAATAAATTAGTCTCCTTCAGGTTCTTCTTCAGCTGGACAGTGTGCTTGTTGTAGCTGTTAAATATCTTCATCAGCTCCCGAGCTAGAGGAGTCGTTTTCTGTTGTTGTACATTTCCCTCCATGGTCAACAGGTTGCTCCTTGACACCTTGAACTGAAGTCTCTTCACTGTGCGTCAATAAACCCTGTTATCACAACTTTTTTATTATTATTAACTTGCTCGTTAGTTAGTAGTCATGATTGTCCACCGGCTAAATCAACCAAAGAGACACCTTCATTTACTTGTCTTTGCTGTAACTTGTTATCAACATTAGTGTGTTAGTGCTAGACAGACACCAGTCCCTACAGTGTGTTGTGTCAGTGATTAAAGGCTAGGCATTTGTTGTATTGCTGTTGTTGTTATGAGGTTGAAGCTAGCTAGCTTAACGCCGTTGCTCCAACTTCGGACTTATCAGCTCGAGACGAGATTTTAACGATAAGCTAACCGCTATTTCGGCATCTTGTATTTGCTGCTCTTTTCTGGTTCACACTGTCTGACCGTCTGCCTGCCAACTGAGGAGTGTGTTAAAAAACAAAGCACCGCGTCCACAATGACGTGCTAAGCAGCCTGCTGTGTTTTGCGACCTAACTTAGCTGTGGTCCAGAAAACGTTAGCGCTGCTAGCCGGAGGGCATCCCCTGCCCGTCCTCGCCTTGGCCTGGCACAGCAGACATTTCCTTTAACTTCACGTAAACAGTCCAGAGCACCGTTTCACAACCGTACAGCTCCGTGATTAAAACCCTGGCAGGTTCCTCTAGATGACAACAGGGTGAGCGCGACAAAAACGTCCGGGTTTTCCCGATGAGACTCCGTGGGGAAAAAGATCTTCCTAAACTGGCTCCGGCCCGGAGAAACCAGCGGACATCTTCTTCCACCGTGGAGAGCGACGACAGCACACCTTAAATAAAGACCACCGTTAGGTCTTTCAGTGATGAAGATGAAGAGGAGGGTCCGTGGTGGTGGTGCAGGGCGAGGTGTGTCCGACCCAAATCACATAGCTGGGGCCAAGCAATCAAATCACTGCAAAACAGAAAGTCGAGACAGCCAAAGTTAGGGAGAGGAAAGGGCGGGGTTCGGGATGACGCGCTGCACTCTGGGAAATGTAGGAATGTCAGTTTGATACATCTACCGTGTACAGTGTGGATGGATGTCTTTGTAGTAAATGTGTTTCAGTGACTGTAATGCCAGTGTTTCCAATGGCAACAAAGTAGTTGAGAGTTTATATATGCTCAAATTATAAATAAAGCCAATAAAGAAGCTCATTTACCCCAGGAAAATCTAAACAAATAGATGAGATGTGATGATTACAAAAGTAGAAATACTCATACTATCATTATACAATTATTTTTTCAAAAGTAGTTACTAATTCAAAGTGTTGGCTCACTGACATCTAATCAGATAGTGCAGACAGTTTTCAGAGTGCATATAGAGCAGCCCAAGGGCTTGAATCCGACCTGTGGCCCTTCAATGCATGTGATCACCCCGCCTCTCTACCCGGCTCTTGTCCACTCTTAAGCTATCAACTAATGGTACAAAAATGCCCCCCAGAATAATAATGATAAAAATAATTACATACAATCAGTTATATAGAGACAACAAGAAGGGTACCGGTAAATACAGCAGGCAATGAGCCGACACATTGAATGTCTCATAATTTCAACTTTAGTTCAAGAGGCCCTATAACAGTCTTATACATGAAAAGCTGCTCATTTCTCATAAAGAACATACTAATCAGCCTGTGAAGACAGTTGTACGATGTCATCTGTGGCTCTGAAGGTAGCCTTGTAAAGAGCCCTGATGATATGATCAGGGTTATCTCGAGTTTGGCTTGAGAATTCCATTATATGACAGAAAGCCTGTGTTACAAACCCTGGGGGTGAAGTTTGAAAACATGTGTGTTTACCAGGCACTGTGGGTAAAGCAAAAGACAATAGATGCACTGTGGGAAATTCAGTGTTTCTGGAGCTTGACCCAAAAGAAATATACGTCAGGATATAACCTTTAAGATTTAGACAGGTCCAACGTTTTTCCTGGTAGTAACGGGCTTCATAATGACTACAGTAAATATTAGGAGATTTAAAAAATATATACAGTATCCTTCATATCCTTGAATTACTAATTAGTTCACTGAAATGACTAATTTGTTAGCACATTTTTATTAATTTACAGTGTAAGAACATGAAAAAGGAACAAGAAACATCTTTCTGGACGTACATACACCATCATCAGCATATTCATGTAAATTCTGTGGCTAAATGTGTTCACACATACTAAACTGTCTACTGTTCACCACTTCACTTTTCCTAAACCACTTACATATCACCCATATACTCACACACATTTCTGCACCTCTAGGTTTGACATAAAACAGACATCTTGGCGCAAAAAGAAATCCACTTAACAAGCATTAGTTAAAAAAATATGCTAATAAATATATTGATATAAAAGTATTATAGAGAGATTTATAGGTAGAAAACCAGACAACCAGTTCTGGTCATTGTTGGCAGGATTCCATGATACTAATTAGCCCCCTCTTCTGGCAAACATACTGAATTACATAAACAACACCTTAAATCAGTTGTAATGGATTACTTTCTTAGAAGCTTAAGTGCTTTAATTTCATAAATGTAAAATATTTGTCATGTGGTGACACATCTTGTTGATTTATGATGTAAATATGTTGGAATGTGTCCACTGTGTGCAGTCAGACAAACCCATCAGTATTTAGTGATATTGTTTCCCTTCAACTAATAACCTTCCAATACATTTTATCTGGTCTCTGTGCTGTTCTTTTTCTAGCCTGTGTCTTCCTGAGATGAAGCGTGTTCAGTTCATTCTGCTGCTGGGTTACAGCACTGTGTGGGCCAAGTCTGACTTGTGGGTCCAAAAGCTCTTTCATTGTTTATTTTGTGCATACTGTTCCTTTGCATGCATGAGTGGAGAAGCTCTGGCACGTTACTCAGAAAACTGAATGGCAGACCCAGCGGGTGTTCCTGACGGGTTAGGAGGTCAATTAAGACGGACTCTCTGAGGGAGCGGCCAATTGGCTCAAAGTATTAAATCTGAGTGTTGCTGAAAACTGAGGAAGTCTGTTCACCCTTTCTTGACTGAGGAGCACCCATCAGCTGTGTCTGAACTCATGTTACATAAAACATAGGATATCAAACATTGAATACCTTTTAGTCAGTAGACAGAAAACTTTGGATGGAGCCACTGCTTGTGTCAGGCTTTCTTTAAGTAAAACCAACTGGTTCAAATTTAGTCAGCCCTTGTTCTTGCAGCTGGTGACTGCATGCTGATCTCTAGTGGCCTACAACTGTAATGACACTACTCATGCAGCCTCCAGCTCTTTTCTACAATTCATGTCTGTCAATTCACTTCAGACTGCATTTTTTAGGTCAAGCTGACCAAATAGTTGAATAACCAAACACATATTCTTGCTTTATGAAGTCAGCTAGGATTAAAATGTAGTATCTGGCTAGGACGGTTGAAAACAAAGAGGAAAACTGTTATTTAGCATTCACACTAATGCTGTTGGCTGCATTTTATGTTCTTAATTGGCTTAGCTGCTACTACTTACCAAGGAGCTTCTATTACAAATTACTACTACAGCTGTTGATGTTGCTATTTATATAGGTTACAGTCTGGGCTGGATCTATAGGCACAAGCAGACACTGCTTAGACTGAATTGTGTTTAACAAACAGTCTGTTTTGAAATATATTCAAAATATAAAAATGTCTAAAGAAAAAAAATTCCCAAACTTAATTTCAATGTTAATGTATTTATTGATGTTTTGTGCGTTTGTTTGCTTTTTTTTTTTGCCTTTTCCTTCTCTCGTTGTAGTTGTTTATGCTGTATCTAACGCAATATTGATACTTGAAATTAGATACCAGTGTGTCCCTGAAAATTCTGAAAATAACTCTTACATTAATTATCTAAATCTGTGAAGACATATTAAAATCAAATAGCTATATAATAAATACATTTTATCTATACAGCCCAAAATCACAAAAATCTAATCAATATTAGGCTATTTAAATAAGGCTATATTTTTCCTAGACATATATGATCTATGTACATAAGCTAAAATACAAAACTAACTACATTAATGAGCATAACAATAATCATTACATGGCTGTTAAATCATTTTGTTTGTTCACAAATTATCAATGTGCATGTTGCAAAAAATAAAATAATTTAAAAAAAAATGCGAAGAAAGAAGAAAGTTACAAAAAAGAGAGAGACAAAAAAAAAAAAAAAAGCTCCACGGATTAACAAACAAATCGCCCTTAAAAGTTACAGCCTACTCTGAAGCCACAAAATACTGCTTTATATTCTGTTTGTTCTCCACATATGCAATAATACTCCGCAAGACCTGCAAACACACTTTCCTCTGTAAAAGGGTGGAGTTAACCCGGGCACCGCCCGGTGAGCACATGAAGCGCTCCTCTGTGTACCTAAACGCCCCTCGACTATTTGACGTGTCCGGCTGTTGGCTGCTGTCCTCGCTCTGAGCAGCGTGCTGTTAACCTGCAGCCAGTCCGTCTGAGCTCCACACCGAGGACACACACTCTCCTCTGCCTCCAACACTTAGCTGCAGTAACCTGCTGTCCAGGAGGAGGACTTCATACCTACACTTTTACCTGAATCCCACCTGAGCAGCTCGCTCCGCACACCGACAGGGCTCCGCGCGGAGGAATGCACGTTAACACCGACGCTTGCGTCCGAAAATACGCAAGGGACAGATAACGTCGTGTCGGGATGGACGGCTCCGGTGTTGCCCGTCCTTCGTCACACCTCAGGCCGTCTGTGGGGTCAGTTTCGCCCGATGACCACACTCCTGTCGGGAAAGCTCCGGCCCAGGTGCCCGTGAAGAAGCAAGCCGTGAAGAGACACCACCACAAACACAACCTGAAGCACAGGTACGAGTTCCTGGAGACCCTCGGGAAGGGAACCTACGGCAAGGTGAAGAAAGCCAAGGAAAGATCCGGTAGACAGGTAAGGTTTTATATTAATTAACCTCCCTTTATCACTATTTTACTGACTGTTTGAGCCAGGGATCACCCTTCTTTAGACAAACCCGCATCTGCAGCCAGTATTAAGGTCTGTGTTTGTGTCCTGTCGGCCACCTGTTGTTTGGACATAGACTGCAGACAGTCTGGTTTAGGCTTTTATCCATACAGGTTTGTCCACAGGTTTCTCCCTTGAAGCAGGGTTAAGCCAGTTTTCCTGAATTGTAAACTAATAAAATAGGTTAAGTGTGTGCTGCTGAGATGGTTGTCTGTTGCCAAACCAGCTTAAGTTTGCCTAAGAGGTCATTGTGTTTGCTTTAGAGGGGGTTGCTCATACCTTTTCCCCAGTGTTTTCTGAACACAAGGTCCTGTCTGTGCATATGATAAGATCACCGAATAAGCTGCGTTTAAAGGTCTTATTATCGGCCTAATAATTATCACCATCTTTATCAGTGGTTTACAAAACCTGTAGATACTCCTCTGTTTGTTAACAGGGTTGGAACAGTACACAGTGTTGGCCTTCTGTGTAAACTTAATTACAATTTTCACATGGCACCGATCCCTGCATAGCTGTCCTCCTGTCTGAGGCAAACTCCAGATCTTTAACAAGTTATTTGTGGCGTATTAAAGGTGCACTATGTAGTTCTGAGGAAGGAATTTTTATCAGAAGATGAAGACCTTCTCTGACTGATTATCATGCCTAAACAAAGCACCTGTTTGTTTTCATGATTGAATAATGTGAAAAAACAAACTGACCTTAACGGACAACACCGTTTCATACCGTTTTACTTTGTTTATATGTGGCGGACCCTGCCACCTTTCTAGCTGCAAACAGTGTTCTGGGGACCTTATTTTCCTCTGAGAACAAGAATAAAGATTTCTGAGTTTGTATTATTACCTCATAAAAAATGTGAATATTACATTTCTTCTCCAAAACTACATAGTGCCCCTTGTAAAGTAAAATTAAAGAAATCAATGAGAAATCGATACTTCTGTTCTGTCTGAGATCATCCTGCTAAACACCGAAACAGAAATAGATTCCTGTAAATCTGTCACCACACTAGACGTCTCTACGCAGTCACCTCCTACTGTTGAAAGAAATTGTCAAGGAAAGGCGTTTCACTGGAAAGTGAATGTCACAGAAGGGAGTTTGCCACAGGAAAGTTAGGTTACTTTCTTTTCTGTGCTCCCGATGAGAGGGGGAAATTGCAACGAGCCTTTCAGGTGGATTCCAGAGCAGTTCCCTATGACCTAAGGGGAAATGGGAAGTGGTTAGATTGAGATAAGCCTCTTTAAGGACCAAACAAATGATAATGTCTTAAGTTGAAAGACAATGGCATTTCTGTGTTTTTAGACATATAAGTGTTTTTAATGACCACAAATGGATTATGTACCTCTTCATATGGATAATGGATTAAATATCAAAAACACCTCTGTATTATGCCACAGCACTGCACACTACAGCCTACAAAAGGACCATAAAGATTAATCTTCAAAAATTAAACACTGCAACCTTGATGAAATTATGATTTACAGCAGGATTGCTGTATTAGACTGCAGCAGTTGGAACTAGATGTACCTGATAAACTGAGTGAATGTTTGTGTCCTACACTTAATAATTTGCATTTTTCCACATCGTTTGTTTTGTTTCCATAACCTCATCCATCCAACATTTAACCAGGACATGTAAACTATAGGCAAATGATCAAAAAGCAAGCCGAGACTGTAAACATGTTTTCCACTTTTGCAGGCCGGTGGCTGCAGATATAGTGACTCATCAAAAAACAACAATAGAAAACAGATACTTGGCCTAGAAGTGAACTCTTTGTAATGTTTATCAGAAATTGTCTCTGTTAGAAGATCACATTTTCTGTGAGTGAAACTACTCAGAAGTCAAGGAAGTAAAATGTGAGGAATTCCCCTCCTGCACCCGCAGTAAACATGCGGTGATACAAGTCCAGCCTTGTCTACACACCCATCTCTGCTGACATGACTTGTTGTTTCTGCTGCACTGTAGTTTTTATAGAATATGAGACTGCTGTCTGAGATTTTATCCCTGCGGGCAGCTTCCTAATCTCCATGCCTTAAACCCACATGTCAAAACACTGATTAAACCAAAATGACGTTTTGAATTCTCACCAAACAAAGATGGTTTAAAACGGCAGTTGGCGTTGAATGGAAACAGGAGAAACATTTGTTGGCTTCATTGTTATCCACCTACCTTAGTTCTGACAACATAATGAGAGTGACACCACACAAAGGATGGTCTCATCTTGCGTGCGATGCGGCACTACAGCTGTTCCCATTGTCTAAAAGTGTATGTTTGATTGCATAACCCATTTAGGTGGGGGGGTTTCAGCATGCAGCCATATAGGGGTGACCTCACACTCAGTGCATGACATGTATGGAGGACACCCCAGTTACACCTATATTAGGTTGCACTGGCTATTCATAAATCTATTACTTTGTTTGTTTTGAAAGTCTTTCCTACATTCTGTGGAGAAGCAGCTAGCTTTAGTTTAAGACTAGTAATTTTTTGAATTAGGTCGAACCATTAAAACTTGAGAAATGTCTTTGGTTTGTGTAAAGTTTAATCCAGTGTCTAGGAGAGAAATGCAGGTTGATTCATTGGCTATCGGCTTTTTCCTAATCCAAACTCTGTCATTATATCGGACTAAGAAAATCCGCTGTTGGCCATCCTTTAAAGGTGGCAGGGCTGCAACTGACAATTATCTTCAATATTGAACCTTTGATCTGTAAAACTTCAGATAACACAAATTCACCTTGGCAGAGGTATGCACTCTACTATTACTCATTCTATTTTGATTTGTCACTGGCAAACATTCATAATAAATATATATATTTATTATGAATGTTTGCCAGTGATTTTATATATATATATATATATAATGTATGTTATATATATTTGCTCACACAAAGGCAGAGATAAGCAGCAAATCACTGGTCAGTTGGTTCAGTTAGCTACACAACAGTTGCAGCTAAAGGTGTTCCCAGGAACTCTGTGTTAAATATCATAGATTTTAACCTCCGTGCCTAGTGCGTGAAAAGAACTGACAGTGACGAAGACCGCACATACACTGAAAACCGCACATTAGTGTGAACACATCATGAGTGTGAGTTCAACCCGTCTGACAGCTATGCAAACAAACGCATGAACCCTCAGTTCCCAGAATGAGGAAAAAGGTCTGTGTGGTGCGAATACAGTGATGACCTGGAGATGAATCCAGCCCAGACAGTGACTCATGACAGGAGACAGCTGAGCATTGAAAACTGATATGACAAGTTGCTGCTTTACTCATTTCCCCTTGTCTGTAGCCTTGGGGTTTACAAAGGATAAGAAAGGACAAGGACACCCCTCCACCAGGGGCCATCTGGTGCCTCTCGACAGCCTTCAAAGTCGGGGTAGACTGATGACGCACTGAGTGCACAGAGGAATCCCAGGCATCTGAGCCTCAAATACGCAAACACAACATAAAGACATGTGTACGCACTTGTCAAAAGCTATAATATGGCAGGTCTATGAATACAGACACCGACAGATACCATTCAGATTTAAATTTCCTTATTCTAAGAGTTTCACGTACATAACAGCAGACAATAGATCAGCTTGCAGCAGACAATACTTGACCCGGCGTCCCCTCTGCCTAGTTAGAAACAACATAGCAGAGTTTTCAGTTCACTGCCCATTGTTGTTCTCACAAGAGGACAACCTTCAGATGGAAGCCAATTCTTAATAAATAACAGCTTATTTGTGAAGGTTTTTTTAACCTTGTTTTTTTCTAATTAGACGGGCCTAATGCAGCATATTAACATACCGACCTCTTTTGAAAAAGCAGTGCAGCTGTATTAGTGTTCTCTTTGTCAATAAAGTGAGATTATGTAACGCTTGGAATAGGAAACACATTCTTCTTCTTGAAGATGCAAACGAAACCTGAATCTGAATTTACAAGCAATGAAACACACCCAGCACACTTTTAAACACACTGAGGGAACGTGGGACTCGTACTAAGCCTGGTATGACGAGTAGCTTATGGTGGCGGATGTTAGCTAATGTTGGGAAACTATAGAAAATAAATATTGTGTAACTATTTACTGACTTAATGACTCATCTTTACTTGTGTTCCTGATTTAATATTTATTATCATCCAGCAGTTTGGCCACAAGAGCAGCTGTTTGAGTTAGTCTTGCTTAAAAGGTCCAGTCTGTGGGATTTATTGGAAATTATTGCCATAAATGTAATATTTGTATTTCGTTTTCAATACAATGCTTTCATTAGTGTATAATCAGCTGAAAGTAAAAACCATTGTGTTCTTGCATGCATGGATCTTTTAGGAAAAATCTGGACACAGCATTGTAAAATTACTAGAATCTTCTGCTAGCCCACATAGTGTGTGTACTTGAGAATTCCTTGGGCCGAGTAGCTAACTTCTGGTTTAGCCGTCCACTAACCTGAATAGGAATAACAAAATTGAATGGTGTGGCTCTTCTAAACTTTCCAAATGTTATTGTACCCAATAGTGAAACAAATAATTTTGCAGAAGTTATGACACTCTTAAAAATGTATGCACCATTTTATAGCACATTGTTAACTTATGTGATCATCATGTGACATTATTACATTGGCCACAATGTCAAATTGTCAAAGTCCGACACGGTTCCTGAGGGTTTACTTCCACCAAGTCTGCTGAGAACAGACAAACTAAGCACTGGCTCTGAAAAGGGCCTTTCAGGTTTATAGCAGCCCTAGTTTTTCCTCAATTTTGCGCTTGGTGAGACGAGGTGTATTCAGTCGGTTGCAATCTAAATCTTTCACAATAGTCCTTTGAAATAAATATCTGACTCTCCAAACAACTCTTAAGCTGTGTCATTTTATTGATTAGTCCCTTGAACTTAAATCCTCTTTTTTTTTTTTTTTAAGGTTGCCATAAAGTCGATCAGAAAGGAGAAGATCAAGGATGAGCAAGATCTGGTTCACATTCGCAGAGAAATTGAGATCATGTCCACACTCTGCCACCCGCACATCATCACCATATATGAAGGTACGGCATTCAAAGATGTTGTAGTTGTGCTTTTTTTGTGTGTGTTTGACTGAATCTTTGAGCGGCACGTGGAGTGAAACGTGGTACCTTCGGGAAAGACGTCTCAATCAGTCTCTGTTTGAGATTCACAGTTTGGTCACGCAAGTCTTTGTGCTGAAGAGAGATGCTAGGTTACATAAGCCTCGATATGCTGTCGTACCCCGTCAGCAGTGCGGGATAATGTGCAGAGCCTCGTGTCGTCCAATGCCCCTCACGCCCGATGAGCTGGTCATCATACAGAGTCTGTCCACCTCGGTGCATGTTTGTTTGTTGTGCAGTCATCAATGGGGCGCCGAGTATCCTAATCAGTGTTAACTAGGGGTTATACATGGAGACATTCTTAATTAAAAAGTTACATCCATGTTGGTGCTGTTGAAGGCTCTACACAGTCCATACTAAAATTCTTCATTATCAGTTGAGCTTCTGTCCATTTGATGAGTTTGATGGAAAACCTTCAAATAAAAGGGTCTCTGATGTTTTCTGATCTGTCAGTGTTCGAAAACAAGGACAAAATTGTGATTGTGATGGAGTATGCCAGCCGAGGGGACCTGTACGACTACATCTGTGACAAGAGGAACATCTCTGAACGGGAGGCCAGGCACTTCTTCAGACAAATTGTATCAGCCGTACACTACTGCCATCAGGTGAGGCAGTTTTTCTCAATCTGATGCTTTCATACAGAACTAGGAGAACTTGTGCTTTGATAAGTCTTGCATAAAATCTAAAGTAATAACTCATGGGTAGCATATTTAAACCCTCCTAATACATGGCTGCTACATTAAACCCAACGGCGCAGTGCTCCACTCAGACTAGTGTTCCGCTAGTTGTTCTTTTCCAGGACACTGGCACCCCCAAAGTTACATAATGGGCATTATTCACTGTCAGCCTGCTGTTCAGAACAGGGCGGCTGTGAGAACGGCGGTGGGGCAACTGAACAGTTGGTCTGTAGAGAGCTAGCGTCGGGGCTAAAGGCCAGCACACAGCACAGTCCCAGCACACACACGCATGGCCTCACACTCTAATGAGGGTGTGATGGAACAGAAGGGCTCACGCACGCACACAGACGCACATACGCACACACAGTCGGTTGTTCCTGTGCTCAATTGCTGTGTGATTATGAACATTTACAACACTTTATATTTTAGTGAAGCTGTCCAGCACTTGGCATTTATACATGTTTGTTCGACTTTATTTACACAGTGGACTGCCCTGTCATACTCTGTGTTAACCATCTGTTTTATGTCATTGCTGATGTCTTGTTAAATATTTGATTTTCCATGGCGAAAGCAGGACAAGGCCATCTAAACCATTAATATGTGGCACAGCATGCAAACGTGTCTTTGCATCTTAATAAATTCTACACAACACAACCTACAAAGATTCGGTCAGTCGCTATAAGAACTGTCCATACGTAACAAGTAGTTGACCTGCATTTTTGAAAGGAAAACAAATTTCAAACTCTGCTGGAGTCAAAGGTATGCCCCCCTGCAGAGAGGAGGACAATGAAGCATTGCTGACATACCAGAAAAAAATCTTCACTTGGAAAAAGAATGTGTTTCTGACCCAGTAAAAACTAATCCTTTTATGTAATATAGACAACCTCCAGTAAACCGGTGTGTCATGGCCTAGATAAGGAAATTATTACTGTGGAAGCTGATATCTTTTTTTCTTTCTCTCAGAATGGAATAGTACACCGGGACCTGAAACTGGAGAATATTTTACTTGACGGCAACGGCAATGTGAAGGTAAAAACGAAGGGCATGTAGAAAGTGAAAATTAGTTTTAACACGCCTGTACTTTAGACGCTAATCTTTTTATATTTGGCTACAAATATAATTTCCAGCATGAGGTGGTTATCACAAAGGAAACATAAAGACATGTTCATATGGAGTATTTAATGATAGATTTCATGACTTCTTGCGATAGATCTTGTGACAAGATGATTCACTCTGAAATCTTTAGAACATGCTATGAGTAACTGATGAGAGGATAGTGATGCATATGGAAATATTTTAGGTTTACAGTAATCTGAAGTGACACATCTGAAGTGGCTCAGCATGACGTCTACTTCTTGTTCTTGCAGATCGCAGACTTCGGCCTGTCAAACCTCTACCACCGTGGAGAGTATCTTCAGACATTTTGCGGCAGCCCTCTGTATGCTTCCCCAGAGATCGTCAACGGACGGCCATACCGTGGGCCAGAGGTGGACACCTGGTCTCTTGGTGTGCTGTTATACACTATGGTTCATGGCACCATGCCATTTGATGGACACAACCACAAGACACTGGTCCAACAGATAAGCACTGGCAACTACCGAAAACCCACTAACCCCTCTGGTGAGTCTTTCACCTTTTCTTTGAACGCTCTCAAACTTTAGTTTGGTGTTTATACTATGTTTTTAATTAAATGTCTTGGATTTTCTTTTGTCTCTCAGATGCATGTGGGCTCATCCGTTGGATGCTGATGGTAAATCCTGAGCGCAGAGCCAATATAGAGGAGATTGCAGGTCACTGGTGGCTCAACTGGGGCTACCAGCAGCCATTACTGGCTGAGACAAAGAGCAGTGCAGTTGAGCAGGCAGCTTCACCAGCCTCTCCATCAACAACACAACCTGCTGGGCTGGCAAGTGTTGCTAGCTGGCTGCGCCGCAACTCCAGGCCTCTACTGGAAAATGGCTCCAAGATGCGCTGCCTGCTCCGCTCACAGGGTGGTGGGGGGGATGTAGTCAGGCAGCGCTCTCTACGAAGGTCAAGAAAGGAAAACAATGTCTCCCAGACCGTTCATGAAGTGAGCACGGATAGTCGCCCCTCTAAAGGTATATTGAAGAGACGCAACAGTGCCAAGCAGAAGGCAACGAGTGAACCCGCTGCTGTATCTTCAGTGGAGCCACTGAACATTTTGGGTTTGTCTACACCCGCCAATGCCCCTTCAGCTGCATTGCTGCCTCGTAAAGGTATCCTGAAGAAGCCTGCAGAGCAAGAATCGGGGTACTACTCCTCCTCTCCTGAACACAGTGACTCTGGCTGGGTGCCACAAACTAAACAAGAGTGCCCTTCAGCACCAACTTATAGGAAAGGCATCTTGAAACGCAATGGAAAGTTCTCCTCAGGTGGGTTTCAGGAGTTCGGTTCTCTGGACCAGCTGGCGGCCTCTTTACCCCGCACTAGGTCAAGACCAAGCGGGGCCATCAGCGAGGACAGCATTCTGTCTTCAGAGTCCTTCGACCAGCTCGATCTACCAGACCGTGTTGGACCGCCAACACAAATGGATAAACCAGCCAAGGCCAGCATGAGAGGATGCGTGTCTGCTGACAACCTGCTGGACATCCAGGAGGACGGGATGCTCGGGGACGGGTCGCTGAGGCCCTGGAACTGCTACAAGTCGGGAGTGGCTGACAGTGCCTTCTCCATCACAGACTGTGATAATGTAACTGAGGCCTACAAACAGGCCATGGTTATAAGAGGCTCTGCAGCGAGTTGAGGACTCTGTATAAAGACTTGTTTTTCCATTCAGTTTTTAAATGACCGTAAACTACTGAAGACATTATAGCCAAAGTGCATTATGGGACATGACCAGCAAACTGTGGTGAGGATCATGTTGGCTAACTTTACGAATTACACCGTACCAAAAAGGGAGGAGGCTTTTTGTTAAACGTAAGATTGTATTTTTGATGGTGAGTGATACTATACAGCTTGTAGTTTGTAATTTGAAGGCAAAAAATAACCAGATGGCACAGTATTTTACAGAAATGATGAAGAATAGTGCTACAGTTATGTTCTCAGGAGGAAGAAGAGAGCTGCTGCTGGTCAATCGGGAGCTCTAATTTTCAACATGAGAGCTTTCTATCAGGACTATAGTGCAAAACATCAAAATACTGGTCTTCAGTGTCAAAAGCAAACTGACATTTTACACAGTAACAATAGGACTGTTGTTTGAATATTGCATAAGCCACAAAGTCGGTTTCTTTTATTGTCTGCAGGAGAGAATCTTTATGACTTAATGGCTCTGAATTCTAGCTGTGTGATAGCTGATTATCCGTCTACCTTATGTGAATCTAAGATAACAGTGATAATGCACAGGTTTAATATTAGAATGGATCACTCTCATCAGTTACTACAACTTTCACTCTTTAGGATGTGGAGGAAATTACATTTCATGGATACCAAAGAGCAAATTTGCAAAAAATGTTGGACTTGTTTATTTTTTATTTAAAGCACTAGTGAAAAGTGTTTATAACAGGGATTTAAAAATGTTTTATATTGTTTTTCTCTTGAATTGACTTTCGGATAATGACTTGAATAATAATCATGACTCACATCAAGCCTAACCAGTAGAACCTGCTTTCGCATCCAAGACTACAATGATACCAGTATACAGGTGGCCATTCCCTCTTTGTACAGCATGCAGGTGGCAGGTTCACACAAAGGTGGAGCACATCAAGGCACGCCACTTGTTTTTGAAAGTCACATGAGAAAACAGTGACGTGTGTTTGAAAGTGAACCATGAGCCCCACGTTGCACTCTCAATGTGTAACCTTTCAACTGAATTTTGACAATCAGTCATGGAGCTCAGGTGTGATGAACTTTGCATTTTAATTTAAAATATCCAGACACCTGGGGTGGACAGTATTTCACAAAGCTGGATTACAAGTTTAGCCTTCTAACTGTTAACTGTTGCATCTTGGTTGCTCAAACAGTATACTAAACTTATATTCTATGTTCAATAACAAGAATTATGCATGCTAATGAGTGATTACATTTGAAATATTGCTACCTGGTTAACTTCCTAATCCTGCTTTATGAAATACCTCCTGGTGCTCAGAGAACGTTACAGCAGTGTGTTGTGTTTGTCTCTGTATGGAATTTCATGCTGCACACTGGAGTTGCTTAATTGGATTGGCGTGCTTGGCATTAAATAAGAGAACATGAAGCCCGTGCCTGGAATAGCACTTTATCAGGCCATCGAAACTTGATAACCACACAATTTATTATTCAACTATCATGTAAGTATTGAGTTCCTGTAACAAAAGTTGCACAAGGCAGTAGTACCCGCACCATGCTGTTGTTCAGAAACTGGAATGTGGAAATTTATTTTTTCTTCTTTTTTTTGGCACATAATGAGGCTCATCAGGAATAAAAATGGTCCAAAGGTCTTAAAAATGGTATGTTTCATATTTTGTACAATATAATGTGCATTTAGGCATTTCATCACTGTTTTTCACTCGCTCTTGTCCCGGAAGTTGCAGGTATGCAGACTCTATGATTTTTTTTTTTTCTTTGCCCTTGTTTGCCAAAGTTACTGGCTTATCATTTATGTGGCTGTGTGATCTGCCATGTGACCGGGATGAGGAAATCAATAAAAATAAAAAAAACTATGAAGAACTCAAGTGGAGGCTCATGTCTTTACTGACCTACATACAAAGGTTTTATGTCATAGTTTAACAGTGTTGATCTGTGTCACAAGGGAATTCAGTAGTGTAATGAAACCATGAAGAAACAACTATTGAAACCCATCAGAGTTGTCCAGATATAAAGCTAATATTACATTTTCAGTTAATCCAGATAAATGCAAAAATAGTAATTAATATATGTTTAGAAGATAGTACATTCAAAATGTGCAAACATTGCTATTGGGAGACATTGCAGTTCAACTGATAGTATCACAAAACAGTTAATGTGGACCTTATTTTGATCATGGGCACAACAACAATTACATTCTATCTTATTAAGCTGCTTTTGCAACTGCGAAATACTAAAATAAGCAGAAATGGGATGGACAATTAAAGGTGCACTCTGTAGTTTTGGAGAAGAAATTCAAAGTCATTTTAATATTTACAATATCAATGAGGTAATAATACAAACTCAGAAATATTTACTTTCCCCGTTCCCAATTGAATAAACAAGCTGTACTCAGGAAAATAAGGTCCCAGAACACTGTTTGAAGCTAGAAAGGTGGCAGGGTCTGCCACATATAAACAAGGTAAACATTATGAAATAGGGTTGTCCTCTAAGGTCAATTGGTTTAGTCAGTCATGAAAACAAAGAACGTTCGTTAAATGAGTTTGTTTCGGGATTTAAAAAAATAAATCTGTCAATGAAGATCTTTCTCCTCTGATTAAGATTTCTTCCCCCAAATTACATAATGCACCTTTAACATTTTTCAAACTGCAGTAGCTCTACACATATCGCAGAGGGATCTCCAAAACAATCAACATAAAAAAGAACAATTAAGATTAAGGAGAAATGATGTTGGGACACATTTCACCTGGTATTTAGGCCTTTTGTTCTGTCTCACAGCTGTAAGCATACATTTCATTCTGGCCATTCATAACAGGGAGGGGTGTTTTAGCTTGATGTCACTGGTGTTCATTCAGCATCCTGAATGTCAGCAGGGGTGTAGCTGATCTCTGAGCTGTGAGCTCCTGATCTGCAAACACTAGCCTGGAAACATGAGGGCAGGCTGAACTCCAACACACTCATTAGCTGGTCATAGCAGAGGAGGACTGATCTCTGTTCAGGGTCGGATTAAGAGAGAAACAACTAGAGGTTCATCAGTAGGTCATGGGCAGACTTCTTCTATGAATCATGACCGATACTACAGCACATGTGTGCGTTTTGCTCTTCTAAACATGCATTTGAAAGTTTGTTTGTACATTTTCTCAGACTGTTTGTTCAGCGTGCCAGTGTGTGCTGACAACAGGGCAAAGTCAAAGGAGATATCATCTAAAAATGAAAGTTAAACATTACCCTTACCAGATCAATGGACAAAAGGTCAGCCAAAAACTTCATAACCGAATCAGAGGTGACAGCAGCGTCCACTAACTTCAGCCTCTGTGTGGCAATGCTCACACAGGCACATGCAACAGTGGAGGGCTGGAACACTAAAAACCTGCATTCTGAGGATAAGAGAGGAAGATTACTCTAAAATACAAAAGAATCACAACCAGTATTTGCTAATTTGATGACCACTTGTAACTCACAGACTCACTTCCTCTGTAGGTGTAAAAGGCTCATTCTAAGGTAACGAAAACACCATGATTATTACACAATATGGGTTTTTGGGAGCCAATACCAATAACTGATAATTACCTGCTTCTTATGGTCGATAACAGATCATTTTAATCGGCTCTATTTATCAGCTATAATTTCACAGATGACAATAAATCTTTGATAATCTTTATTATCAAATAATTTAAAGGTCCGATACATATCATGCATCCCTAATTAATATTATATTCAATTATTTCCCCTAAATTCTGCACACTGGACCTTTCAGTACTTGCAGACTATTGCAAAAGTGAGAAAGTCAGTAACGGCTGGATGAAGACAATTAGACGGATGGCACCATTGTGGACACACCCTGATGGACAAAAGCATGCACTCAGAAGCAGACACTTCCCAAAACCTGATATTCTGATACTAAATCCTAATTGCTTCAGGCAGGCAATTGCTGAGACAAAGAGTCAGCTATTCTCTCCCTGCTCAGACACCTTTCTGAATGGGATACGATGTCGGGACACTGGAGTTATCTGAATTTTATGGGCTGTAATGTCATAGTCTAAAACAGCACTAACTGACTCCCTGTATCCCTGTGACCTGCTGCCTCGGGCAGCATCACAGAGATTCGTGGGAAATCAGCCAGCTGAATGGTCGGACGTGGGTCTTTCACTGCGGACAATACAGGATTACACAAACTCAGCTCTCTGTCTCCGAAATGAACTGCTGACACATCGTAATCAAAGTTATGGCTGCTTTGTGTCCATTGTTCACTGTGTAGAAAGTCATTTAACAGCTACACTTAATGCTCTCTAACAAAAAATATCACTGATTCAATCACAAGAGAGATAAAAAAAAAAATGTTGCTTTTGTTGCACTGGAATGATAAATTTGCATTAAAATTGAGCACAGCACTCCTTTAATACATGAGTATTTGGTCAAACGTGTCTCTCTGAATTTTTTTTTTATCAACTCCTGATGCATATTGTCCTTTGCTGTATTACATTTGGAGAAAAACCCTCTCATGTGCTGGTAACTCAGTTATGTAACTCACCAGTGGCTGCCAGAGCAATGTAGGAGTGAACATGCCTGCGCATGTTTGGAAGGTGGTGGGGCCGAACAAAGGGGAGAGTGTGAAGAATTGGCTCCAGGAAGTCGGAGGGTACCACAGAGGCCAGACACCAGTCTAACCTGGACACCACTGCCAGCTCGCACTGCTGCAACACACATATGCCTCTAAAACCAATCCATCAAAATGCCATGGCTTGACAACTTCTACATGACATAGACATTATCTGTTCGTGTGTATATTTCACAGAATGTCTGCCATTTGTTTCTCTTTTGCTTGTGAATCCTTAAAATAAAGTCTAGCATCTAAAGGAGCATATCTGGACAGTGGCTGCTTGTAATAAAGTACACTTAATTAAGTGCCTTTTACATTTAGGTATAATCCAATGTTTTGGGGCTTCCAGGCCTAATTTAGAGGCTTCTTTAACATCTGTCAAGGCCTGAAATTATAGATAATTAGTGATTGTGTATTGTATACATTATCTTTTGTGGGGAGATGTAAAACAGTGTGTTAATAGTCCTCAAACTCCATTTTGTGAATCAGCACTTCTGTTATCCTAAATACAGTGTCTAGTTTACATAAAAACAAAGAGTTACCAGGATGTCTGAGACTGAAACTGAGTTGTCTGTGTAGATACAGAGCTTGCTGGCAGTCAGATGGACAGTCTCTCTCATTTTGGAGGCCAGGAACATGCAAACAGCCCCTAAAAGCTGCAGTTTGGACTTCTCAATGGGGAAACGTTTCAGGTAACTGTCCAGGTAGTGCACCGCCTGTGGAAACACCTCCTCCTCACATTTCTGCTCCTCACACACCTGTAAAACAGCAGCCACCTGTTGTATCAAATCAGCTCATGTGAAATATAGTCCGTTTTGGACACTTAATTGATTCGCAATACCTGAAACATCCACACAGCCAGTATATTACGCAAGTGCGGCTGGACGTCCGTCTGGACTCCGTCCAAGTACCAGGGGAGGGCCCGGAAGGTGTTTTCCATGGCCGTCAGACGATTCAGTGCCCTTGGGTCACCGGTCACGGCGGGGTCGGTGGCCGCCCGGAGAACCACACCAAACCCCCATTCACCGCCATTTGTGTCTCTGAGTCGACTTTGAGGCTGTCCATCTTCACAGAGAGCCATTTTCCAGCAGCATTCAATATGGTGTAGAGAAATCACTAAAAATATCAATGAACCGTTGAGCTAGCTGTTAGCAGCTGCGCCGTTATTTTACCTAACGTTAGCTAGCTGCTAACCGTCGTGAAGCTAACGGTTCACAAACTACTACCAGCTGAGCTCCAGATGTACCTTTTTAAAGCAAACTCGACAATTTAAGTTAGGCTCTGAGAGAAAAATCTTAAATTTGTCAAAAATATCGACCTAATGAGGCAGGGTCCGAATTCTCTGGCCTGCTCATCGGGTGGTCATGTAGGCCAGAGTCAGTCAATGTTGACTAAACTAAACGTCGTTACCCCTCATCAAGTAACATTTGAATTTTTTCAAACTTTTTTAAAGAGTTGTTTGACTTCCCTTTATTTCCTTTTTTTTTTTTAGGTATCAACTATTTGGAAAATATTTCAGTTTTTGTCAGCAACGATGAATGAGTGTGTATGTTTTAACGCCACAGAAATCACACTTGACACATCAGAAATGTTGGTGTACTTATAATGTATTTCCTGTTTTAAGATATCAAGGCACATAGATAAACTAAATGATTTGAAAATGAGTGCTGTGTAAAATCACTCACTACTCACTTTAAATAGTGAGTTTACCATTTTATATTGCTCTCCAAAAGTATAGTGAGATTATGATACCCTATATAGTTGATGCAAAATATGCCACACTCCATCGTGAAGTTGGGTACGACCGATGACCCGAGTGGTGTCCAAAAGTGTTTTTCATTTGACCTATGGGCTCACAATATAGTCCTCTATATATGACTACCTATGTAGTGAGTAGAAAGTATTGAATGCATTGGTGATTTCAGACACAACCTAGGCTGCGACTTCAATCATGTCGAGATAAAGATCCAGTTCAGTCCCTGACGTTTCTTTCACCATCCATCTTGTGTAAAACTTAACACATGTGAAAATAAAATGGAGGCAACACATGAAGCTTGACAACATTTTAAAGGATTCAGTTTGTTTTTAATCCAAACTGTTGCTTCAAAACAACAAAGTTGCTTTTAATCAAATGTACACAAATGCCAGTCTTTGTGTTCCAGGTGATCACTGCACCGAAACTGGAGCTCAGAAATGCATGAGACAAAATCACAACACCTAACATCAGTACTGATATTCTGCATCTTCGAATGTACAAACTCATCCAAGCAGGGAACAGAATTTGACTGCCGAGACAGCCTTCT
Source organism: Lagodon rhomboides (assembly GCA_039737535.1). NCBI lineage: Eukaryota > Metazoa > Chordata > Actinopteri > Spariformes > Sparidae > Lagodon > Lagodon rhomboides. The sequence continues at coordinate 19,137,624 of CM077785.1, read as the reverse complement.
TTGAAACTGTCTTTTAATAGAGCAGGAGGAATAAAGAAGTTAGATTTCACAATGTTTTCTTCATGATGAACAAACCATGAATCATTTGCATCAGAGAAGGAGGATGTGTCAGACCACATCGAAACCTCAGTCCATTTCAACTGTCACAGGGAGCCCGATTTCAATATCCCTCGACTCTGAGTTTTGCAGTTCTCTGCGAATCTCTGCAGAGATCTGAGGGTGTGTTTGTATCTTCAGCAGCTCTAGCAGTGACGTCTTCTGTTCGGAGGCCAGGTCAGCCTTGTAGCGCTGGGCCAGGGTGAGTAAACTCTGATGCCACAGCACAGGAAGCACGCGTTTTTCACTGCGGAAAGACAGGAAGTGAGCCACCAAGGCATCTAGGACACGGAAAGGCAGGGCGTACTTCTTGTCGAGCAAAAGTCTCAGGAAAATGCTGTTGGCGCCGTTGTACTCCATCTCTGCCAACTTAAGCATTGCAGCGCTGAAAGACAAGGAAGATTGCGCACGTTATACAACCTGACATGTTATGCAACCTTGACCTTTAATTTTCGAACACAATACAAAGCTTTCAGGGATAACTGGCTGAATCTTCTATCTAAAATGATAGGAGCGGACATCTGTCTGCTGGTGTGTGGCAGGGAAAGGAAACCTTACCTGGAGTGGAGCACAGGGATCGAGCACTTTGTTAGTATGCTTCCGATGATGATGGCTTCCCTGAGAGTACACGTCCCAGATTCACACAGTGGGATCAGGATACCTGTGTGACAGAGGAGGGTACCACATATTACGTGAGCACTCCAGCAGAGGCCATGTTAAACCTGACCGTTAGGCCCCAGTAAAGGGATTAAACTGCATAAAAAGGGACTCATAAACCATAATAAAAACATAATATGTGACGGATAGTAGATATTCCCAGGTTTACGACTCAAAAGAATTTATGCCATCTGAGAAGTCAATATGTTTGCATGATAAGCAGAGTTGGCTGTGTTAGAGGTCAATCAGCGAGGCACATCACTAGGAACACGTTGCCAGCCGAACCTTTGTCTCTGAATGTTTTGGGGGAGTACCTCTCCTGGGCAGCACGTCGGATTTTCTCACGATTTTTAACACTTTAGCACTGCTTTTCTTACGCATTCCATATTGAGAACCAATATGGAGTTAAGGTTTGGTAGTGAATGGAGAGAGAGACAAATAATTTTTTTTATCCTGCTTGAATTGTGACAAGAATCACACATAAAGTCAATTTTAAAGATAATTTTTCAAGTCAAAAAAAGTTAGTTTGCCATAAAATTAATTAAATATAAGACTGAATATACGTAATTATAAAGACAACACAGCCAACAGTCACATTGGTGACATCGTCTTGTTGAATGGTCACCAAAACTCAAACAACTGATTTTTGTCTTGGAAAATTATCTTTTAAATTGAAATATGTGCAGTTCGTGACACAATTCATGAGGGATCATATAATTATTTGTCTCTCTCCATTCACTACCATACAAGGTTTTTCTGAAATATTTTCTCATCGCGGTCCACTGGAAGGGGCGTGACTTTGGCCCTCTATGGCGACTGCGTCTGTAGCAACAACTACTTGTCTGATCAGGACCTTAGAGTTTAAAAAATACTATGCATTGATGACATAACACTGTATCAATTAAATCTGTGTTTTAATAACTTGATGACTTTGATGTTAAACATCCATAATTGCTAAGTTTTAAGGCAGTTCTGAATTTCAGTTTTCCTGTCACACTTGGGATGCCACGTACAAGCCAGAAAATGGTTGAGACTGCTTATTATGGCTAAATATTGAATTCAGCAAAAACAATTTTTTTTTAATAGATGGTGGCAGACATCATGTTGTACACTGCCTATTACACTTGACTGCCCATGGTAGAGTTAAGTGTTGTGACTTTGCTTTCATGTTTGGATTTTTTTGTATAAAGATATTTTGAGATAACATTATGTCAGACCCTTCAGGTGCATTGATCACATGGAAAACACACCACATGAAATATCACTTCATCAGTTAAATATTTAATTTCTAGAATAATATCAAATTAACTTCAGTAATGGACGAATTCATTGACTGCCAATCACCTGTGGTCAATGAGCTCCCTCATTCACACTGTATGTGGTCTATGGTGGTGTATTTGTGAGCAACACTGCCACCTTGTGGTGTTGTCTCGTACTGGTGATCTTCTAAATGTGGGTCACGGGATGTTTGGGAGAAAAATAGTCCCATTCAAACTGGGACAGTGTGTGAACACACAGGACTGATGGGATTAAAAGGAAAAAATCCTCAACAATGATTGGCCAAGAGGAATTCTTGATACATGAAGAATGTTTTGACCCAATTAAATTTGAGTGTGTTAATTAATACTGTGCTTCCTGAGCCAAAAGTGTTATTTACCCTGTGGACGCCACCTAATCCTCCATCAGTGTCCTCAGGGTAAAATGTCTAAATTTAGAGCTCAAATTAGAAACGTGACACGTCCCAGAAAGCTTGTGTTTTGTTCTTTGCAACAAGCCGTCAAATCCTCTCTTTCAATCACTTTACCCACTTCTTATTTTCAAGGGTAATTTGTGACTTGAGCTTATCCCAGCATTCATAGGGCATTTCATGAAACAATAACTAGTGATGCCCAAGTAACATCAGTAACTATCGTACGCGAACACTTTCTTGATTGACTGTTGAAATTATATGAAATACCTTGGAGCTCATGCTGATGTCATCCAGTAACTTGTTTTATCCAACCAACACTTTAAAAGCTAATAATATTCAGTTTATTATGATGTAAGAAGAACAGCCAATTCTCACAAAAAATTTAGTATTTTGCTTGAAAAACAACTTAAACGATTAATCAATTATTGAAATAGTCTAATCGTCGCAGCCCTAATGTCGATCTAATCTTATGACTCTGCAAAAGAAAGCTGAATATGCCTAAGAAATAGTGTTTATGGCTCACCTTTGAACCATGCTCCTGGTTTGAACAAGGCCTTCTTCAGAGCACTGTAGAGATGATAGTTGAGTTTCTTGTACTCTGCGATATCATCCCGTACTCGGGGCAGCAGCACCAAGTTGTAAAACCGCTGAGCCATTCGCTCTTTCAGATTGGACGAGAAGATTCTATGACAAAAGTATGGAAGAAAATACATCATTGCACCACACTGGAATGTGTGAAGTAGATATACAAACTCTCTGTACCACCTGGGGACTCACCTTGTTGCCTGGTACATGGCAGCTGCAGTCCAGCTCTCAGGCTCGGTCAGATAGAGAACCTGCTCCCAGTTTGCAAGTGCTGGGATTATTTTAAAAGCCTTTGGCAATTTACCACTGCGATATTTTGTCAGAACCTGAGGCAAAAGAACAGAAATAGCAACCATCATTCAACGGCTCACAGTGATCTTCAGATTCTTCACATTTATGTTCAGGCACTTCACGGACACCTGCTTCAGATTAGAAGAACAGTTCTTTAATGAGAGCTCCTCAAGAGACAGACTTTGTGTTTCCTGACTTCCTATATATTATACTGGTACACAAACACTACTTATAATGGAACATTATGTGTCGATGGAGACGGTGCAGAGACCTAACTTTATTTTAAAAATGCAGTTAGCCCACTGAAATTTTTTATGTTATATTGTCTTAACCCTTTACGCCACTGAAGCAGCTGTGGTTCAGGGCTTTGCTCAAGGGTGCCTCGGTAGTGATGAACATTAAGGGAAAACAATGTTTTTTATTTACCATGCCCAGATCAAGGCCACCACTCACAATCATTTAATTAGCTGTTTTATTTGTAAGTGATATAACTTTGTAGAGCTCTGTTTTCACTTTGACATTAAAGAGTCTTTTTCTGTGCCAAATCACAGAAATGGGACCAGAGCACAGAAAAAAAACCTGGTAAACTGTCTCAATAAAGCTGTTGGCCCTCATTTCCCAAGTTATTCCCTCATTTGGTGTTTACACGATGTTGATGGAGGCCGCTGTAACGCTTACAGGTAATCAACTTGTGTCTGATCAGGAGAGCGATGGCCACAAAATTAGTCACATAACTTTCGCACTGTAAACCATCGAGTAACCACTTGTTCCCTGTATGAAAGCCTCTTCTATTCATTATTTTTCTTTACTCATGTATTGAAGTTTTCCCTTTTTAATAACCTGTCTGTATGTACACTGTAGGTTAGAATCTTGTGCACTCAGTTAAAGAAAACAGATGTTACTCACCTTATTGACACCTTTGTACACTTCTACTATCCTCGGGTCGAGCTGGGGCATTGGACACCCCGACACCTCTGACATCACTGTTCCTACCTCAGTCTGCTTCTCCGTAATCTTCTCCATGATAATATCAGCGAGGGTCCGTCTACGAAGAACACAACAAAATAACACAGCTAAGCATTTAAAGTAGAATTACAACTCACGTTGGTGTCATTTAGGTTCAATGTCTACAGCTAGTTTTAAGATCGAGTGAGCATTATGTTGTATCTTGCCTCATTGGAGGGTTTTTGTTCATGAACATTTCCATGGCCTTCTCATCGTCAGCGTCGACGACGATTTCAGTGTCACACATAGCATCGCCGTCACCAGCACCTGCTGCTCCCAGCGCAGGCCACTCCTCATCTGAGTCTGCATCCTGCGTGCCAGACCCTGAAATGTGATTACAAGTATAACATTTTTTTAAAAAAAGGTCAAATAGTTTGTCACACTCGAACTGTACTATTTAAGATGTTCCCTCAGTAGTCGAGTGATGTTCCTTGATTGAGACAATCAACTGAAGGAGATTCAAAGTAATTCAACGATTAGTCGATTAATAAATTACCCAACCCAAAAAAGTGAATCCCCAACTATTCTCAGAATCGATTCATAATTTTGGCCATTTTTCAAGCAAAACTGTCTGGTTTGAGTTTCTTAAATGTGATGATTTGCTGCTTTTCTTTGTAATTTGTGACAGTAAATAACATGCGACAGTCTCTAAGCTTTAGACTGTTTGTCAATCAAAAGTATAATTTTTAGTGAGTACCATGTCATTGATGTTTAACATGTACAACTTAAAATTACTCCCAAAGGTGTGAACTTTCCAAGTACGGTAAATACAGGTACACTAAGTAGTTTCCGGGAAGACATTTTAAACAGAACAGCAAACTGACCTTAAACAACAACACAATTTCATACTTTTTTACTTTGTTAATATGCGGCGGACCCTGCCACCTTTCTAAAATCACACAATGTTCTGGGATTATAAGTTGTGGAAAAAAATAAACATTGTTTTAATTTCTTCACCCCTTTTTCTAGTGCCCCTTTAAATTCTAAATAAATGTGCTAATATGGACACTTGTAGTCGAGGCTGCTGTGATCGGCTCTGCCACACCAGACTCCATTCAAATATTTGTAAATTTAAGTAAAACATAATTTATAGGTGTAAAAGATTACCGAGAACAGTGACTGGTGTTTTCTTCTTCTCTGGTGCCAGGCCATGCTCGGCCTGAAGCTCCTCTTGTTGAATCCGGGCCTGTTGTAAGATCTTCCGCGACAGTCGCTCGTTCACGTACTTGTCCTCGTCTTCTGGCCGGCTGTCTCTGGTCTTCACCCGGCCTCGGGCTCGCACCGTGTCCGCCTGCATGATCTGGTCAGCCAGCGCCACCGCTCCTCCGCTCTTCTCTCCTCCTCCGCCTTTGGACTTCTTAACTTTCGGCATCACTGTAGTTTGAAAGAAAATGTCGCAACAGCACTACTGTTTTTTTGTTGGCGTGTGCTACCTAAAGTCTCAAATTAACAAGAAACTGTAAACAGTTGCTTGTTCAACACGTGCAGACGTCCATACCAGGAGGAAGTGACGTAACACAGCTACGTTTTTAACCTAGCTAGTAAAGTGAGCATTAAACTGCTTCATCGTCGACAAAATTAAAAGAATATCAGCATCGTACGTTGGAAAAAAATCTCTTGGCTGTTAATATTTTAAAATAATAAATAAATAAATAAATGTAAATACTCAGATTTAACTTTACCGGAAGTACCATATTTTACCCGGAAGTACTTCACCGAAAGGCAAGAAAACAGTCGGAGACAAAACATCAATGGGGGTCACTTGGTGAGATAATTACTTTACGATTTTAACTATTAATCACATTTTAACAATCTTTGTGGCACTGTTTACTTAATTTATAAATTACGTTATCTTCAGCATCTCGTTTCACGTGTTTTATTCACGTCTCAGCGCTCAGGTTCATTCACACGATGCTCTGTAGCTCCGATAACGTTAAATTCCCATACCAAAGAAAAAGCAGATGTTACCTGGCTGCTCAGTTCTTCCCCACAGAACACGCTGCTGTATGTGTGATGTGGTGCCTTGTTTGTCCTGTAGTGTGTGCCAGGTGCCTGTGGCTGAGGGGAAGAGTGTGCAGCAGACAGTGGACATCCTGCACAAGAAGCTGGAGCAGCTGGGTGCAGTGAAGCAGGGCAGCTTCTGTGTAGACTGTGAGACATACCATGCGACAGGGAATGTCAGCGGTAACTACTAAATCTCTTCTTCTTCGATGACTCTCATTTCACTCAGTCTTTCTTATAAATTTGATCATTTTATCGTGATATGGCATAACTCAAGTGCTGTGCCTTCCTGGTCGTAAAAGCTGCATTACATTAAAGTGCTGTGGTTTTTGTTAACTTGGACGGTTCAACTTGTTCTAATACTTGCCTTGATTCACTTTGTCATCATATTCACATTATTGGTGATTATTTATCAAACATCTCATTGTGTTAATGCTCAAGGTACCAACTGTAATCCTTCAATATTGTTGCAATGTGGATATCAAGATGAAGTGAATTAAGTGCTTTTGAGGAGATTTCAAAATATCGCATTATTTTAGGGCCATATATCGACCATCCGTAGAGCATTTAAGGACAGTAAATCTTTACAATACGGACGCATGGCTCTTTTTCATTATACTCATAAGGGATAGGGGACACAAGAGCCCGACGGATATTGGCCTATCACAGATATATCGGTATCTGCGCATATGTTGTCCAATGTTAGCCGATATTAAACTTTTGTTCCTACATAATGAGTATGAAAAGGTTGCTTTAGATGATTTATAATTATTACATTTTCTGGGAAAGTTTATTGTTTCAGTCCACTGATATAACTGTGGGAAATAAAGTTTATTGTTAAACTGTAAAATATCTTGTCACAAGTGTTTGACAACCACATTTGAGGCATCGCTGAAAAAAATATGTATATGGGCTGATATATTGGTATGTGAATTTCTTACTCCCTAATATTGGCATTGTGTATTGGTCAGGCACTGCTTGCTAATTTAAACTGTAACAATTCATCATATTTTAACCTGTTGTTGTATTTTTACATGTAAAGCCTTATCCTGTCAGTAACTACAGTGTTACAGTGTACAAATTGCATTGTGTTAAAGGTCCAGTGTGTAGAATTTAGTGGCATCTAGTCTAGTGGTTGACCAATCGATTAGCCTTCGCCTTACTCTCCTCTACTGTGGTTTGTGAAAAACAAGAAAGGTCCTCTCTGGAGTCAGTGTTTGGGTTGTCTGTTCTGGGCTACCGTATAAACATGGCATAGAAGAAGATCTGCTCCCTCTGTAGATATGAAGGTTCGTCCTGAGGTAACAAAAACACAACTATTGGTAGTTTCAGGTGATTATACATCAATGAAAACATAAATTGAATATTATATTTCATTCCTACCCCAAAATCCCACTAAATCCTACACACTGGACCACATACATAGTTCCAATACTACAAAACTGTACATAAGTACTTGAGTGAATAAACTCCTTTACTTGACACCTCTGACAGTCATTCTTCCCTTCTGTCACAGGTCAGCCCTCCAAGCTCTTATATGTGATGCACAACTCTGAAACTCCCTTGAGCTGCCTGGGTCTGTTTGAAGGCGGCCCCTGCCTGATAGCTGACGCTAACTTTGACGTTCTCATGGTGAAGCTAAAAAGTCACTTCCAGAATGCCAAGGGGCACAAGGTGGAGTGTCGTGGTGCCAGATACCGCTACTGTGACTTCTTGATAAAAGTTGGTACTGTGACAATGAGCTCCAGCGCCAGAGGGATATCAGTAGAGGTATGTCTTCAAATTAAAATTAGTGCAAGTGGAAACATTACATTTTTACACTGTGACAGCTTTAACTCTAGGTGTGCTTCCTCAGGTGGAGTACTGTCCCTGTGTGGTTCCAGGGGACTGCTGGAATCTCATGAAGGAGTTCATGCAGTCCTTTCTCGGCTCCAGCGTCCCGGAACTGCCGTCTGTGTTTGCTGCCAAGCCCGAAGGACTCTTCGCACCTGCAGACTCTGTAGACACCATGACTCAGTATCTGGAGTTGTTCAACAAACTTCGTAAACTTCAAATCCCAGGAAGTAATGTGCGATGATGTGTTAGCAGCAATGGATATATCTATTTTTTTATATGTTTGTATTGATATTGCTTTAATTCTGGTCCTGTGGATCTGCATGGTATCATGGCAGTTTTGAAAGCCTGGATTTTTTTATTTCCATTTCTGGTGCTTCAGTATTGCATTACACGTTCTTGTTTGATAAAGCATCTTGTAATAAAAAGACATAAAAGAGAACATTTGCCAGAGTCTCTGTTTTTCTTCTTTCATAATCGTACAAGCGTACTTCAGATGTCCTCATGGTGAGGTTGTAACCTTCTGTAGAGATGTGTAGATCTATATAATGAACACATAATTATGATTAGATTTCCTGCAATGGATGGTGGCTTATGTTTAATTAGTTAATAAAATTTTGAACAGGAAAAACCTTAATGATGTACGGACAAGGAAGTCTCTATGCATCAGGGCAGAGACCTGAAGATCTAAGTTCACTCATAGTTTACATTCAGTAGACATTTTCACAATGACTGGTTTTGTACATTTTTGGAGGCTTAATCTTGGGAACTTTTGCAGATGTTTACATTATGTTATTGTTACGTGAAGGATCTGAATACTTGTTTCACTGCTGGTGTTTGTCGGGTCAAAAAGTCCACTGTGAGAAAGAAGGTTTGAAAGAGGTTGAGCTGAGAGGATCTGCAGGAAAGGAAGTGTAAAAAGATTAATGAAAAAAGCTGGGAGAAACCTACATGAGAAGACTTCATTGTGCTTAAAAGTAGGGATCAACCAAAATGTTTTGCTGATGCTATTACCGATAATTTGTATTCAAGGAGACTGATAACTGCTACTTGGAAACAGTATTCCTTTGCAGTAGAAATTTCAATCTTAGTGTCAAAACTTAAAATGACCAGTGACGGAATGTAACTAAGTTAGGACTACTGTTACACTTTGTTTATATTTGGCGGACCCTGACACCTTTCTAGCTTCAAACCGTGTTCTGGGGGCCTCATTTTCTTTTAAGAACAGCTTGTTTATCAGTTATGGAAACAATAAATATTAATGAATTTCTATTATTTTCTCATCAATGTAGTGAATATCAAAATTCCGAGTTTGAATTTTCTCACCAAAACTACACCACTCAAAATTAGTGGGGAATATTGGGATATTTTAGTGTTTCACTTGATTGTTTATTCTGTGACGTATCTGAATTTTTATTTTGTGATTTGTGAATATTTTTGATCCCCAAAACTAATGCAATACATTTCATTGGTCTTTTATTGCATATCCATAGCCCACGCATATATGCACCCATATCCCTAACTAATTTTTTAGTAGTGTCCATAGTGCCCTTTTAAGTTACTTGTTACTTTGCAGATTCTGATTATTTCGGTGTTCATAGACTACTTGTGACGTGTAACCACAGAGAAACATAGTGGTGACTACATACAGAAGAAGATATAATTTTATCAGCAATGGGATTTTTAAAAAAACAACACTAATAATATTAATAATAATAACACCTGATAATTGGAAAAATGCTGAATATTGTCCCGATATTGGACCAGGCTGATCATTTGTCTCTCTCTCTTCTTAAAAGTAATGATAGTGGGTCTGAGAGTTTAGCTATAAATTATTAAAAATATATTTTTTAAAATAAATGCTAAAAATTAGTTTAAATTGTGTATGTGTGAGTTGTTGTTGTTTTTTTTTTTTTTCAAACTAAAGCCTTACACTGGAACACTACTTGACATCAGTCGTATCGTTTATTAAATCGGGATTATTTGCAGTGATTGAGGCTGGTCTTGGTTTTGAATCAAGTCCCCTCCACGTTCAGCTGATACTGTGTTTTAAAGCTACTCATCCCCACATGCGTGTTATGAGATTAGCACAGACCAGCTGACACATGGTAAACGCGGGGCTTTCGGGGACGCCGGGGTCAGATGCTCGGGGGCAGCCATCCTCTTTTTTAGCCCGGCGGTTCGCGGTCTAGCCTCGGTTATTGTTCCATGTGGCCTCGGTGGGTGGACGGACGGACGGTCCATCCTGCTGCCTGTTGTTCAGCCAGTCCGCCAATGAGAGCCAGGCTGCCGCTCAGTCCCAGTCCAATGAGAGCAGCGGGGTCTGGGCTCGGATCGAGAGTTGGGTTGTTCAATCTGTGAGGAGGACAACAACCAGCTCTGAGTGTACCGGATGGATGGATGTTGGCGATGGTAACGTTACCCAGCTTTTCCATTATCAGATGTAACAAATGTAGTGACGACCACAGATGAGGCCCGGCGTTAATGTGCGCTCCATTAACCGGCTCTCTGTGCTGAAAGTCACCGGGGAGTTTTCTCACGGTTAACGGCGCAGTTTGCTAGCGAGCTAAGCCGCACAGTGTTAATAGTTGGTGAGCGTTAGCGACCAACAACAACCGTTAGGTTAACTTCGATTGTCCTCAGCAAACGCGTTAGCCGTGAAGCTAACGTTAGCCACTATAGCAAGCTAATAACATAAATGTTAGCTACTTGGTGCCATGCGAATCAAATGTGTTTAACAAAGTGCATTATTGGGTGAGAAGGCACACGGCCAGGCGACGCTAATCCCGAGCAGAGCTGCTGGAGCTAGCGGTTAGCGACGGTGGCTAACTTACTGCTCGCAGGGCTGCCTCAGACCAACAAAGTTGTTGGATGTTCCTGGAGAGTGGCTCTCTGACTGTTCTTTGTTCTGGCTGAACATGGTGATGGTGGGGTAGCTTAGCATGGCGTTCAGAGCCAGCCAGGCTGCTCCACACCACAGGCTTTAAAACACGGACACACACACTTTGGATATTGTAAGATTTGTGAATATCGGCGCCACAATAGTGGACACAGCCTCAAAGGCACAACATAACGTAACAGCATTTGGGTATGCAACTATGCAGAAACCAGTTGCACCGACTTGCAAGTTAACGATGTCTTTTCACGAAAATGCTTTCAAAAGTAGAGGATGGCTCACACAGAGAGGAAGATAAAAAAAGCAAGAATAATGGTGTAGCATAGCGCTGGTACTGGTGAGCTAGACAATTACATGGATTAACAGATCATTTAAATGGGCAGACGAACAGTCTCCCTCGTGTCAATATTTCTGCCTGTAAGTTTGGACATTAAAGATCTTTTAGATATCTTCTCTATTGAAATGAGCACCTCATATTGAGAAAGCATATTGACAATGTCAAACTGTATCATTACCATACCAATACTATATTTTCACCACAGCAGCTATAATCTATTTTGTATTAACTCTAATTGTTGCCAATGGTCTGTATTATATGTCTTTTATAATGTCAAGCCAGGTTTATTTGTACAGGCCAGTATTATGTACACTATCTCAAATGGGTGTTACAGGCCCACAATATTAATGGTGTTACCCCACCCAGCCAAAGCTCTCTCTGAAATCAAGGAAAAACCTACAAGCCAGGTTGTTTATGTTAACAGACACTATTTGTAAACAGGAGTTAGCCACTGTTGCTTTCTGTTGGTGGAGTGGAGCGAGGCACTGAGGCAAGGCACTCAAGGAAGGTGCTTAAAGTCACATTGGACCCGAGTCCTCCACGAGGAAGTCCTGTCCAGCAGCATCAAACAACTTAAACAAATCGTCCACAGGCTTGTAAAAACAACCGAGAGAGAGACGGGGAAGGTCTCATTTTCACGCCGCGTTACAATCCGCTCACATATAGCCAATAAAAAAAGTGAATATTACATGACCAGAAAGTGTTATAGGCACAATAAGCTTAAGCTTCAGCCAACGCATTTTTCTTAATCAGAGAAAATTATATTTGATTTTGTTTTATTTTTTTGTTATAATATTTTAGTAGAATTTAACCACTTGATCAAAGGTGTGGTCTAATTTTTCACATCACGTCACAAACTGAATTTCTCTGTAAGCATGCATGTAAATTGCTTCTAGTTGCTGCAAAAAGCTTTAAGCAAATAGGAGAAGACAGGTATGTTTTTGACACCATCTTGCAAGTGCATTTAGGACATAGTGTACATGCTGTTTTGCATATCTGGACTCAAAAGCAAAATCACAGTCAAACTGTGAAACCCCGTCATGTTTAGAATGTTTGCAGGCACGTTCAGTTTTCAGCGTCTGGTATTGTTTTTTAATAAATTGTTCATATTAGTAAATATTTGTGAATAGTAGAAAAATCATGTTATATTATCCCACTCTAGTGGATAGCCAATCAAAGTATGTGTTTTCAAGAATTTCTTAAATGCTGTTTATCTCTGGAGCTGAGAAATATGTATTTTTGTGTTGACCAGTATTCTCAGCAAAGGCCTTATTTGTATTGTTTATAAATTGCTATTGATGTTACTAGTTTCGGTGATTCCTTACATTATTTAATTGAAAATCTGTCTGTAATAGAGACAGATTTCTGTGTAATTAACCAGAGTTGATGCAGCTGTACATTATTTACTTGATTTCACCTGTGTTTCTCAGAATGTTCCTGTTGGTGCTGGTGGTGACAGTGGACATGGGTGATCAAGCTGAACAGTGCGGTTGAGTTCTCTGCAGATGTTGTGATGTATTGTTCGAAACTACTTTTACAGTAAGTAAACCGTCTCATCTTCTGTCACTTCTTATAGAGTATGTGTATGCTCATGAATGCGATGATTGATAGTGGACACTATAATAAGTCTTCACCGGATAATATGGGCAGATCTTAATCTCACTTTGTTTGTTTCCCTGTGTGTCTTGCCTCAGAATGAGTTGCAGCTTGGTTGCAGGACGTGTGTCCTATCACTGAGGCCACATGTGTATCAGGAGAGATGGATCGTTGTAAGCACGTCGGACGCCTTCGCCTGGGCCACGACCATTCCATCCTCAATCCTCAGAAATGGCGCTGTGTCGACTGCAGCACCACCGATTCAGTGTGGGCCTGCCTCAAGTGCTCCCATGTGGCCTGTGGACGTTTCATGGAGGAGCACTCACTCAAACACTTTCAGGAGTCAGCCCACCCACTGGCTATGGAGGTGCGTGAGCTGGACGTCTTCTGTTTCGCCTGTGGAGACTATGTACTCAATGATAACGCGGAGGGAGACCTCAAACTCCTCAGAGGGGCGCTCTCTACTGTGCGCAGCCCAGGCCGACGCTCGCTACGCTCCTCGACTGGGGGGAAGGTGGGCCACAGCCCGCCATGCAGCTGGCCCTGCGTCACAGGAGGAAAGCACTCCTCGGGAAGATGTTTCAGACGTGGATCAGCAAACATCAGGATCTGCAGAATCAGCGTAAAGAGAAACTTGAGGAAGCCAGAAGACAAAAAAAAGACGTGAAAAGGAGACTCATGGAAGAGCTTGGCAATGTCCCACCCAGAAAGAGTGCTAGGCTTCTTACTCAGGCGCCACGTTCAACCATCACACTCATTCCTCGCAAATTTCGCGACCCTCCAGAACGCCTACCTCCTCCTCCTCCCAAGAAGCCTTCCCTCCTAACCCTGTCCCGAAAGGCTCCTCAGAACGGCAGAACCGCTAAACTGAGGAGATACTACTCTACGCACGCCGTAACCCGCCGGAGACTCGCTCCAGGTGTCACTGGTCTGCGCAACTTGGGGAACACATGCTACATGAACTCAATATTGCAAGTGCTGAGCCACTTGCAGAAATTCAGGGAGTGTTTTCTCACTTTGGACCTGTGTGAGACTGAGGAGCTGCTGGCCAAGACCAATCACTCCCAAGGGATGAAGGGTGTGACAGGAGGCGTCGTCAGTAGCGGTAACACAGCACTGTCAGGATGCCCTCTTGGACGCATGGGGAAGACAGGCAGTTGGAATTTGCCCGTGGGCAAAAAAGAGAGCGCCCCGCCTTCCCCGCAGGCTGCGGAGTTGGTCCAGCCCAAGGAGCCCAGGTGCTCAACCCGCCAGCAGATGTCTCTGTGCCATGAGTTACATACACTTTTCAGGGTCATGTGGTCAGGCCGGTGGTCTTTAGTGTCTCCCTTCGCCATGCTGCACTCTGTGTGGAACCTCATCCCAGCTTTCCGTGGGTACGACCAGCAGGACGCCCAGGAGTTCTTGTGCGAGCTGCTGGACAAGGTGCAGCAGGAGCTGGACACGGAGGGATCCAAACGCAGGATAGTTATCCCCATCACCAAGAGGAAGCTCTCCAAGCAAGTGCTAAAGGTTCTAAACACCATCTTTCACGGGCAGCTACTCAGCCAGGTGAGACTGTCAACACATCAGATATGTGCTGATTAAAACATTTTACCATGTGATTAACATATCCTCAAGTATTCAGTGTTGAACATACAGCTCTTGTGTGTATTTCACAAAAGACTGACATAAAGAGTCACTACAGATACAGATGGTTAGAAGGTTTTGTGATGAGAGACTTGTGCAGCCTCATCCTGTCTACACCCAGAAGCAACTTTTCCAAACCTGCCTTTAAAGGGGCGCTGTGTATGGAGAAGAAATTCAGACTCTTAATTTGAATATTCACAATATTAATGAGGTAATAATACAAACTCAGAAATATTATTTTTTTCCATAACTGAATAAGAAAGTTGTTTTCAGAGGAGCATAAGGTCTCCAGAACACTGTTTGAAGCTAGAAAGGTGGCAGGGTGTCAGTCATGAAAACAAATAAAGTATTATTTAGTTTGTTTAGGTCTAAAAAAAATCAGTCAAAGAAGATCTTTCTCCTCTGATTGAAATTTGTACGTTACGTTATGGATGTGAAATTACACTATCCCCTGCCGTGTATGGATATTGGCTACTTGTGCAGTAACAAATCTGTTAGTTGCATACAGGTGTAGGGACACTGCTGGGAAGAAGCAGGGTCCTGTTTCTAATAAATAAATGATGACACTTGAAATGAAACTTAATACAGATTCCAGCACAGTATTGGCAGCATTTACGGTACTGGTATCGGAACAACCCTAAAAAATTATTGCGCAATTGATTTTGAATTTAAAAGACTTCCTGGATGCAGCATCCCTGATATAAACCTATGGCAGTGACATTAACAGACAATGTGTTCCACACAAATACATGCTGCTTATTTTTAAGCATTATGATTTTGGAAATACTCAAATAAGTGATGTTTGTTTCAATCTTGTTGTATTGTCTTTAGAGATCCCCCTCCAGTGTGAAGGATTTAGTGGCATTTCGCGAAGAGGTTGCTATGCGAAAGTCATGTAAAGCCCTCTCTAGAGACAGTGTTTGGTTTGTCTATTCTGGGCTACTGTTGATACATGGCATACTCCATGAAGGACCCTCTCTCTCTGTAGATATAAAAGGCCCATTCAGGGGTAACAACAACACAAATATTCTTAGTTTCAGGTCATTATACACAAATGAAATGTTAATCTTCTATTTTTGCCAGTAGATGCCTCTAAATCCTACACGCTGGTCCTTTAATTTCCTAAAAACTAAGACTAAGACTCAGTGTCATCAACAAACATGTCACCTACCTACTCCTGGAGTCTTCACCTGTTTTTCCTCTCCTCTTGCTGCATACTTTTTAGGTGACGTGTCTGTCCTGTAAGCACAAGTCGAACACAGTAGAGCCATTCTGGGATTTGTCTCTGGAGTTTCCAGAGCGATACCACAGCATCGGCAAAGGCTCAGGCTCCCAGGCTTACCAGCGCAGCTGCACCCTAACCGAGATGCTGTCCAAGTTCACGGAGATGGAGGCCCTTGAAGGCAGCATCTACGCCTGCAACCACTGCAACAGTTAGTACAATGTTTCATACAACGACAAACAACAAAATCCAGCAGCTTTTTAAGATTTTGGAGTTGGATTCTTCATTAAATCAGGATTCCTGCTCACAATTAATCAACTTGTGACAAATGGCTTTGATGAAAATTCTATGATCCACATACTTATGCAAATAGAGCTCCATCAGAAAAGGAAATTAGACTTTGAGTGCAAGAGATATTGGTGTAAATCACATTAGTTTAAAGTTTTAAAAAGAGACATTTAAATTAATAAGTTTACAAAATAGAACTTTGAAATTAAATGTGTTTTCGACTGAAATTCACATGGCAGAATTAGTTTTAAATCAGGAGTCTGGAAGAGAGCTAACCTACAGCTGACAGCCTCTGCGTAGACAGTAACTTGAAAACCAGGCTGGCAGCTTTTGTTGAAGCTACAAAAAATGTTTTAGCTGCTTGCAAATCCTGATATTTTAGATTGTAGGAGAGACCTTTGACCTCTGCACTCAAACAAAGCCTCATTTCAATAAGACACATTTGAATGGAGTTGTGAGATAACATAACCATCTCATTGTTTTATGATTTCAACAGAAAGAAGACGGAAATCATCCCGCAAACCCTTAGTTCTGTCAGAGGCACGTAAGCAGCTTCTGATCTACCGTTTACCTCAGGTTCTACGGCTGCACCTCAAACGCTTCAGGTAAGTCTCTCCTCAGGCTGATTTTCTTACAATGATCACTTTTATTACAGCGGGAGAAACCCAGTCTTGTTTGTTGTTGTTATTTGTAGCTGGAAGCAGAGTGCATTTCTGTGCGGTGTGACTCATTTGAATCCTTGTGATGCTATCTCATCCCTGTTGTACGGCAGATGGTCGGGGCGGAACCATAGGGAGAAAATTGGCGTCCATGTGGCCTTTGACCAAGTTCTGAACATCAAACCATACTGCTGCACAGGCTCAGGTCACTCTGTCCACAGAGGAGGCTACACCTACGATCTGTCTGCTGTAGTTATGCATCATGGTAAAGGCTTCGGCTCAGGGCACTACACCGCATACTGCTACAATACAGAAGGAGGTGAGAAAAAGCCCTGGACATATTTCAGATCAACCTATGAGGTCCTGTAGTTCTGTGTCATATTTAAACCTGTTTTTTCTTTTTGCCTTTCAGGTTTCTGGGTCCACTGTAATGACTCTGAGATGAAGGTTTGCAGTGTGGAGGAAGTGTGTAACACTCAGGCCTATATTCTCTTCTATACCCAGAGGTCCGCCTAGGCACCTCTCGCTGTGATGTCGACCTGTACGCGGCAACTAAAGGCTGCATTTATGAAAATGTTCTCTGATGTTTTCCCAGATGTCATTAAAACAATCACTTTAAAATTATTCGCTAAAAAAAGATGGCAACGAGGGCAGTAGGACGGCCACAATCATGAGTCGAGGTGAATATTTCAGCAGCATAATCCTGATGAGAAAGATGATAACAATGGTATATATACTGTCATGTTGCCAAGGAAAATAATTGATTAATTTGATTTTAAATGTTCTGATGGAAATCTTTGATTTGATTTAATTGTAAAAAAAAAAAAATCAAAAACCTTTTCATAAATGAGGCCACAGGTTTCTCTGCCTGTGGGACCAGCATACTGGTTAATGGCCTGAAGACTGTGGGAGCAGGTCTGACTCTGTCCTGCTGAACACCACGTCGTGTGTCCATGTTTAAGAAAAAAACAAACAACAACCATCAGGCTCTTGTCTGTTGAGTCTGAAACCAACCAGGTGCTCTCCTGAGACAGCATTTTTACATCCAGAGACAACACGGATTCTGGATTTTGGAGCATTTCTTTCACCACAATACTGGTGATGTACCTTTTATTTGTATGACTACATTTGATGCCAATGCACTAAATATTATAAGAGGTACATCTGTCAGCATCATTGTGCAGAACGAACTACAGTCCAGACTCTGTGTTGCCTCCTGTTCAGCTTTTTTAATTATTGTGAAATGTCACTTCTGGAAACTTTGAATACTCATCCCTGTGTCATTTGTATTTCATCATGTCCTCTCCTCAAGTGTACCGCGATGACTGAATACTGTGTCCTGCGCTCTCAGTGAACAGGAATAGTTTTTGATTTAGTTAATTTTGTAGTCATTCTGTGTTTCACTACCACAAAAAGAAGCAAAACGTATGAGTTTCAGACACTTTGATTGATGATGAGTGATGGAAAGCTGCACTTTTGAGGAGGGGCTAATATTGTTGGTCCTATCTTTGTGATTGTTCATCTTTTAGCTCCTGTATGTTCTTTAAATGGCAGCTCCCCCTGTGGTGTAACGGTTAGACTAGTCTGAGCCCGGGCCGAAGACCCCGCGCCTCTGTTATAACTGCAGGAGACAGTCAAGTGAGCGAACAGGGCAGACTGCGATACTGAAGAATGTGTTTTTGGGAGACTTGGGGTACCCATTTTGAGTTGAGCACCTGAAAGCAATATATTGTACGTCTTGCATCTTGACAGGAAATTAAGATAAAATCAGGAATTCTTCTGCTTGTTATACAATGTTTTTTTCTACTCTGCTGTTTCTATCAAGGTCTTTAGAATTTGCTAGGTAATCAAGAAAAACTGTTGTGTTTGATACGAGTCAAATGCAAAATACATTTGTGAACTCTATGTTAAAGTTGGAACAATCTAATGACGATGAATGTCTTACTTTTTAGTGGTCAGTTGTGGCCATGCCACTGGCTCTGATCCCCTTGAGTTCTGTCTTGTACTGTAAGAATACCTGTCATAAATGTAATGGTCATATGGGTTTTGCCTGACAGTAATTATTAAAAAGACAAAGCAAATTTGAAACGTTTCCTGACTTGTATTCATTTTAGCGCCATCATTTTAAAGGTGCAGTGTGTAAGAAAGTTGTTTATTGCGTCTCATTCCCAGGTTGTTAATTACAGAGCCTTCCTGCAGAATCACTTATCGCATGTTTTAAACATCTTAAAAGATTGAAGAGGGTTCAGCCTCGTAGGGAAATCCACATCGTACGTGTTCGGTGTACAAAAATGGAGTGTTCGCAACCATCTACACAAATTTAGCATCGTAACGCGCAGTGAAGTAGAACTGAACTAATCCACAGGATTAGCAGATGGATGCACTGCTGATCTGGAACCTATTAATTCTGCTTCTCTAATGCTTTCTTAAAGATTGGCAACCTAGAATAAATGTAATCTCGACCAGACAAAGATGCTGCTGATGAGACGGCATTAAATGTAAATACTCTTTGAGGATTATTTCTTTTCTTAGCAGTGACCTGGTCCCCTATCCAGTTTCCCCTCCTGATGTACCATGATGAGTGTTTTTTTTCCCACCTAATACATGTTAAAGTTCTTCATTTAAAGGTGCACTATGTCGTTTTGGGAAAGACATTTTTATCAGTAGGGAAAGATCATCAATGACTGATTTTATTATGTCTAAACAAACTCTTTGTTTTCATCACTGAATGAACAAACTGACCTTAAAGGACAACACAATTTCATACAGTTTTACTGTATGCAGTGTTCTGGGGACCTCATTTTCCTCTGAGAACAGCTTGTTTATTCAGTTATGGAAAATAAAAATATTTACATACATAGTTTGTATTATTTAGTCATTAATATTGTTGAGTTCTTCTCCAAAACTCCATAGTGCCCCTTCAAAGGAAATCAAGTCCTGAATGCATTTGATTGAAATCATCATGTGGAAAGTGTAACATAAATCATTGTAAGAATACTTCTGTTGGTGGACTTCGAGACTACTATTGTCTTTTAAAAGTGCAATAACACAGATTTAGTTTAAATCGGGTCCTGTTCTGCTGCCTGGCTCCAGTACTCGTGGGGCTAATGGCCAGCATTCTTCTGTGTGTCCCTTATGCCCCCTGCTTAAAAAACAAAACTTGCGGTGTAAACACTCGCGCTCCCCAGGTAGTCAGGCTAGCAGCACAGCTAAGGCTGCATCCAAATGTCCAGTATTCAGTGCACTTCGGAGTCGTGAAATACATTTCATCCAGTCCAAAAGGGCCCTCAAGCAGACTTTCTGCAGACTTCCAGGGAGTCCACTTGGGCTGCAGACTTCACCGATTTAACTACCCACAGTTTATCGCAATACGGACGTGACATTGTAGAACTTATCATGACTTTGTAAAACAATTAATTTATTATTATGTTGATTACATCGTGTAAGCTAGAAATAATATTCAACCACATCATGATACGGAGAGTCCAGAGAGTGGAAATTATGCCTAACTGAGCTAACTGAGCTAACGGCAGCTACACTCATGGATGTATAGAGAGAATACACTTAGCAGCAGTTAGCTGATACTCCCGTGATATGCTGCCCCTATTTGTTTGGAGTGTGGTTCAACAGTTGGCCAATTCTTACATATTGCACCTTTAAAGCAACATTATGTAACTTTTAAGAGGGAAAAAATCACATCTAAACATTTAAAACATTTTAACTTTACTCAGACAAATCTTACTTTCTGAACATGTTAGTTATTTTTTTTCCCATTACCAGTTGTTCATTTTATTGTATTAAGTGAATATGCGAGATGGTGGTAACAATTTCAGCTTTTAAAATACCTGATAAGAAACCATTTATGAAGGGTTTGTAACCAATTACTTTATTAGTGATAAAATACTTACTTACCTATGCATTATAGAGCAGTGGTAAAATAAAAACAAGATTTCGGGTTGCCTGGTTGTAAAAAATTCCCTTTGACTGGTGTCTATCCTTTCTACTCGGTAATATTGCGGTTGAAGGTGTTTGCAATTCATTAGAAATGTTACATGGTTTATTAAATTGAGTTTGGTCCTTTTTCAAAAGATCAATTTTTTCACAAACTGGCAACCCAGAGTTTGCTGTCACTGGTGGAATCTGTATAGCTTTATAAAATATTTTGTCAACTGTTAACACTAAAACTATTAGTTAAAGTTTATAAACCCTTTAAAAAGGTACTTAACTGGAAAGTATGTGATTATGGAAAGATGTCCCTCTCGTATCCGGTCTGAGAATATTTCAGTCAAAGAGTTCAGTCTCAGCAGAAGGATGATAAGGATGTGTTCAAGGTCAGCCTAATATATGAAATCATTTATTTCTTACATTGTTTAATAAAACAGCAATAATGTTTTTTGCAAACTGGATATAAACTTTGATACAATTTGACATGCCAGTTAATTTGACACTGTGGAGGGTAGCAGTTCTACAATAGTGGTTATGAAAGAGCCTTTATGGACAGAACAGATTTTACATCGTTGATTTACTGCGGTGAAGTGTGGTCGCAGTTATCAACAGTTTTTTTTTTCTTTTTTTCTAACAGTTCGCTCGACTTCATGAAAAAGACAAAAGAAGAAAGAGATGCGTCTAAAAGCACTGCTTCAACACCAGAGCAGGATGTGAAACAAACCAGGAATGTACAACATGTCTGCACTGTATTTCTGACAACAAAATGGCAGTTATAGAAGATTCATTTTGTCATTAATGAAATGTTAACTCATGCCAGCTAGATGCATCTTAGTGCACATATGAGGACATGCATGAGCACATAACATTCATGAAAAAAACCCTTTTCCCCTCAAATATACTAAAGCTTCAACATGAAGGTTACAGCGAACATGATCAGCATTTTAAAGTCATTATAAGTTGCTCTAGTCTTCATAATTCATGTATCATAAATAATTAGAAAAAGACGATCCAAAGATTTCTTCCAAGAAACTCAGTTTTTTGGTGACAGCAATGCAATCGATGATTGGTCATCAACACCAACGGATCTGGGCGAGATGAGATGAAGTCTTTTGTTGCTTGGCCGGCAGAGAGTTTCTGTTCTTTCCTTTGTAAACACCTCTCAGCCAGATCACTCCTCAACTAAAAGTGCCATGTTTTGTCCTCAGATGCACCACCTTTTCACTCATTCTATTTTGATCGTCCCTCAGTGAGTTGAAACCAGCTTCTGGTCCCCTCTGGAGTCTCTCGCATGCAGGGAGCTCAGCTGGGCAGCAGCCACGGCTCCACAAAGTCCCACTGCTTCCACAGGACGAACAGCAGCAAGGTCAGCAGGACGGTGGCGGCCACCCGGGCTCGGGTCTTCATCAGCGGGGTGATGAAGTTGGCCAAGGTGGAGACGAAGACCAGCAGCACGGCCATGAGCGCAAGGATCACATTGATGAGTTTGCCCAGCAGAGCTCGAGCGTTGGCGTTCTCCACTCCCTCCAACTGGACGACCTGCTGCTGCTGCTGCTGCAGCTCCAGCTTGGTGATGCGGGTCAGGCACGACTCCACAGCCTCCTGCAACACACACACAGTGATCACAGCAGGATTTTTTACAGGCCCTGACTACAACAGTGGCCCTGAGGGTCAAAACACAACAACATGACAGCATTTGAGTAAACAAAATAACATTTTGGGAAGCAAGACATTTCAGAAAACACATTTCACCAAGTTCAATAAAAATGGTTTTGCATCTGCTTGTTGAGTTCTGTGAAATGCTGTCGGTGAGAGGTCGTGTTTTTAGGGATTGTAGTGGTTTTTACCTGAATGTCCCTCGCTCGCTCATAGGACTGGTAGGCGACCTTTTCCTCCATGCTGGCGAGTTCCTGTTTCAGATTAGTCATCTCATTCTGGTGAAGCTCCGTTAGGTCATTCAGTTGTTCTTCAAGTCTCTCATACCTGAACATTACAGCACAAAACGCACACGAGAATCCTCACAATAAGATCATCGAGCTAAAACTTTTAAACAGGCTCCTCATAGAGCTTATTCCTCTGTGCTGTAGTCCTCCATTGTTGTCAAACAGCTATCTAAACCACACCATGAGACACACTGTTGAACTGGCTGACATGATCCTTGACTATGATGAACATGGGCACTGTAGATTGCTTGAGATGATCAAACCCTCGCGCTACAGTAAACGTTTGCGAACGAATGTGTATTAATCCGCGGCTGAAAAAAGTTCCCAACAAATTCACAATTTTACTCCTTTCTGGGTAAAGTTTGGCAAAATCTACAGTGCCCAGCTGTAAAATGGAATTATTTTGTCTGTTATAGAAATGAAAGTATATACTTATGACTCATTTTACAGATTTATGCCTTCAGTAAGAATAAATGTGACAGGCCGGACTGATGTGACGATGTTTTCGGTCTTTTCATGGGATGTGTTGACTGTAAGAAAACAGGATATTGCCAGCCTTATCCTTCAAGTGAGCTACATTGTGATGACTGCACTGAATGCACCAGAGTTTGGAAGTGTGTCACTGTTTTGTTTAGGGTTTCTTTGGATGTGTACCTGTATCTCTCCTCTTGCAGGCACTGTGTCATGTAGGAGTAGTCACTCTGCAGCTGGCCCTTCATGTCCTCGATGGCGTCCTCCATGTGTGCCTGGCTGGCCTTGATCTCCTGCAGGCCCTCAAGTAGAGAGTCCCAAGAGCTGTGCATGTGATGGTGGTGGTGGTGGTGCCCGTCCAGTCTTGGACTCCCCATGGTTGGTCCTAAGAGGCCTCCTCCTCCTCCCCCTGCCCCACCTGAATTACTGCCCGCTCCGGAGACGGACGTGCCGCTGGAGCACTCGTCGTCGCTGCCGTACTTTGGGCTGGAGACCAGAGTGGCACTTCCACTCAGGGCACGAGGTGTGGGGGCGTCCTCTGAGTGGCCCCCGACTCCGTCCTCGAGAGAGTCCTTTAAGTGAGCAATGTTATCTGCACTGCCAAACTTGTTCCTGATGAGGCTGGCGAACTCTCTAGGCTTGGATACCACGGCTGTGTGAGTGAGGGCAGAGACTCCACCCTTGACCCCCTCGACTACTCCACCTCCGAAACCACTTATCCCAGCACGAACGTTGGCCCCGACGTCCTTTAATCCCTGCTGCATGTCCCGCAGGACATCCTTAGGCTGCCGGGCCGGTCCATTCTGTAGAGAGGGAAGAGAAATGAGGAAGCAGAGAAGTGGAGGATCTCAAAGGTGGGAGAGAGGTGATTAGGTTTAAGGGAGAGAACTGCAGGAAGACAGATGAGGAGAGCAGGCCCTGTAGAGATTTAGGTGAGACACAGGATGGTGCATTGGTTTAAATAAGTGTTAGCAGATGAGAATCATCAGTCTATATTTGGACACAACTGCCCTCACAAAGATAGCTCGACACTTGTTTGAGTCAGTCATGAGGTAATTATTCAAAAGCAGCTCCGCAGGAAGACATCACATGATCACATTCAACTGCTCCACTTGCTCACCTACCTGTTCTATCTCCTTTAGCTTCTTGTGATAGTGCTCTAGCTTCTTGTGCAAGTGTGCGATGGTCTGTGCTGACTTCTGGTTCTTCTTCTCAAACACCTGCTTGATCCTGGACGCCTGCTGTTTGTCCGCGTTGTGGGCCAACTTCAGGTACTCTGCAACGTTGTCGTCACGGGCCTCCTGCTCCACGCGAATCTGCTCAGTGACCTTTAGGATCTTCTGCTGCAGGTGCTCCAGAGCTACACGCGTCCTCTGCGGCTCACCGGTCCCTGAACACTCAGCACCCCCAGACATGACCCCAGACGCTGCTGCTGCTGCTGATGCCGCTCCCGCTCCGTCCGCGCTGATGTTGCTGTCAGAGCCTCCATGGCTGGTAGTGGAGGGTAGGCCTAGAGTTGCCACCTCGCTCTTGTCCAGCTGAGGGGAGGAGAGGGCAGGGGGAGGTGAACAGGGCTGGAGAGAGCACAGCAACTTCTCCAGATAAATAACTATTAACATGACTTTACTGTAGTAGAATGAAGCATCACATGTGTTAGAATCTATTCAAGTAAAAGAACCATGGGAACTTAGGGGCAGTGAGTAATAAATAAAAAATGTAATCATTTTAGTTATATATAAAAGTTGATCTCAAACTCAAGTGGAGTATCCATCTGATGGTGCCATAACAAACAAACTGTGGGTTCCTTTATAGTCAGTATGTCAAATATCAGTCAACTGTTTAATCATTTTTTAGAAAAGTCAAGTAAAAAGATGTAGACAAAGTGTTCAACTGGTACACATTTAATGAATTTGTTCCATCAGAGCCTAGAAAGTATTTATTTCAGGCATGACACTTGTCAATCGGCAAACATACAATTAAGCACATTTTATTATTTCCATTAAATACTACAATAATAGATAAACTTGAACACAAAACGGACTTAAATAATATTCTCAGAACTTTGTCTCAATTTGCTCTGTAACTATCATCAACCCGCTGAGTGGAAACATCCAAAAGATGTCTTTTTAACGTCATTGTCAATGTTGAGAAGACTTCCAGTGAAGAGCCAGAGTGAGTTTTAGGCATCTCTTCAGCGTTCACTATTGATGTCCAAGTGACATCCTTACAGGGTTCATAATGATCATTTTTACAATGTAATTCTGACATCTTTTCAACTTCAGTTTTCCAAAGAACTTGTTGTGGTTGGATGGATTTCAACCCTGAAGCTCAACCTCAGTAGCCCTTTACCAGGGGAGCTATTCATCAGCTTGATGACATCTGGTGTTTTGGTCAACCAGCCTTCATCAAGTAGGCTAATATTCCAAGGTTTCATGACCAAAACAAGAAGTTCTTTAGACGTCTGTGACTTAAGTAGAAAAGATGTCTTCAATTACAAAGTCAAAACTGATCAAAATCACTAATGAACAATAAAAGGTATCACAAAACCTTTTCTAAATTCTGGCTCTCCGCAGGACGTCAGCAAAGACACTGAATAGACTTCCTATGGATAAGTTTTTTAAAGGAAATAATAGAGTGTGTTGGACGATCGATGGACGATTGGACTTCCTGCTTATTCTTCATTATCGGGGAATCACCTACTCTTAAAGGAACATTTTACCCCAAAGTGAAAATTCAGTCATTTTGTTTTGATCCTCAAGCAGATGACAAGTCAGGTTAAGTTTCGTAGTCCACAAAACATTTTTCAAGCTTCAAACAGTGTTCTCCTAAACAACTGAAGTAGCTGGTGACACACACACAAAAAAAAACATATGACGACTCCATACACCTCGTCTGGCGTAATCCAAGTCTCCAGAAGCCCAGAGATCCCAAACTGATTCAAATGATATTACTCACACCCTTGACCCACTTTCAATAGGTGTGCCCTAACGTCTTTAGCTAAGCACCAACAATAAAATAAATTGGCTTTAAAAGGGGAGTTATAATTGTCTTTTCAAACCAATTCAGGATCTCTGAGCTCCGGGAGATTTGGATCATGCCAATCAAGCTGTGTGGAGCCATTTTGTGTTTTTTTTCAGCTGTTTGTTCACATTTTAAAACAAGTCCCTGGCTACTTCAGTTGTTCAGGAGATTGATGCAACACTGTTCTGCCGTGAAGCTCCAGAAAAAAATGTTTTGTGGACTACGAAACTTCACCTTCGTGAGGGTGAGCAGATAACGACTGAAATCTCATATTGGGGTGAACTTATCCTTTAAATAGACTTTTGAGGTAAGCCGCTTGCAACCTGTCCGGTCTTTCCGTTTCATGCTACTCCACATACATCTTAAAGAAAATAGTATCTCTTTTACTCCACAGCATTCATTCCGACAGCTTTAGTTACTAGCTGCTTTGCATATTTACATTATTACTAATCATTATAGGTTAAAGGGGCTCCGTGGGACAAGTCGGAGCAGTTTTGGGGCGAACTGCTCCTTTGAATATAAATACACTTGCAGGTAGTTCCTCTCCTCCCCTGGCGCTAATGCCCCTAATTGATTTGGTGGAGGCATCAGAGAGTACACAGAAAGGCCATCATGCATTAATTAGATGAGACATAATTACACTGCTTCCTGGCCTGCACAGCCTCAGAAAAGTCAGCTGCACTACAGAACAGTTGCTTTAAGACACCTTCATGTTAAAGTGCATGAGGCGTATGAGAATGATCAGACAGACAGACAGGCAGACTGAAGACAGCCATGATGGTGTGCAGACAGTGACACATGCAGTGTGATGCAATGTAAATCTCTCTGAATGACCTCAGCCTGCATGTCTGTCTTCCTCTTCCAGTCTCAACCTTTCAAGCCTCACAATCAGACACCCCGGATATCTAACAGTGCGCCCTGTGTGCTGACACCTCCTCTCCACACCGAGGGGATCCCCTGGTCAGTGTTAATATCTTTGTGCGCTACACGGCAGATGGAGGGCTCGTTAATGACCCGCTGCCTGACGTCACGTCAGTGTAATCAGAGCCCGCAAACACGAGCTCCGGCGGACACATGACACCAAAACATGTCACAGCGCTGCTGCTCTCATCCCTGCAGGCGGGACGGCGCGGGGATTACATGCGGTTTTTTTTTTTTATTTTGCGTGACAGTGTGAAATGAGCACAAGCGCTATTATTAAACACATGCGAGCCTATGTACAACTGTGCTACATTCAAAATAAACCAAGAAAAAGACAAAGTAGGTTACAATCACGGTGAGCACCAAACAGATGACTGCAGTCCCTGGTGGTTAATCATTTTCCTCATCTTGTCAGAGAAAAGTGAGATGCTTATGCAGGAGCTATAAGCGATGGCTCGTACGAGCAGGCGATGCGGTGTCCATCGGTGGAAAAAAAAAAAAAATCCCACAACAACAACAACAACAAAAAACCTCCAACAGCATCACCAATACAGAGAAGATGCTCTAGATCTAATGACACAGGAGGGAGACGGTCCGGTGGTGAAACGAGAAGCGGGGCTGTGATGAGGATGGAGATGGCAGATGTCTATGGCATGAAAAAAAAAACAAAAAAAAAAAACAAGTGGACAGGAGGGGATGATGCCTTGGTGTGTGCGCGTGTGCGTGTGTGTGTGTGTGCCCTCCTCGAGACGCACGATGGATGGATGCGAGCACATGAGGATGAGACACAAGCAGCACAGCGAGAAATTAAATCAGAAAACGTTACCATACTGCTTTAATCCAATTTTTGCAGTGCCATTGCAAGTCTGTGTTCGAGGCCCATCCTCCTCCTCCTCCTCCCTCCTCCTCCTCCTCCTCCCCCTGAGCTCACCGAGGAGGAGCCCCCCTCCTCAAATATCTGAAGCCCTCAGCCCCGTTGTGTGGCTGACTATCCCCTCTCTGGATCCTAATGCTCCATTGTTAATGCCATCGATATCTGCAGCCTCCCCCTCTCTCTCTCCCCTCTCTTATGCTCTGATCGCTCTCCCTCTCCCTCTCCCTCTCTCTCTCCCCTTTGTGTCATATGCTCCCTCCGCCTCCCCCTGTTTCACCACCTCTCTCTCTCTCTCTCTCCCTCTCTTTTCAGTCTAAACGCAAAGGCTAGCTGTCCTGCCCTATAATGGATGTGGGAGCTAAGGGACAGATGATGGAGGGAGATGGGCGGGGGGATGGGAGAGCTTAGCGCAGGCGTGCAGGTGCCTCTGTGCTGCTGAGGCCAGAGGAGAGGCTCGGGGAGGGAGGGAGGAGGGAACACAGCAGGGCCTGTGTGTGTGTGTGTGTGTGTGTGTGTGTGTGTGTGTGGCAGGGCCTTGCTCCAGGCCTTTCATCCTCCCCTCCTCCCCAGACCCCCCATCCCCAATACAAACACATACACCCAGTGTGCTGCTGATGTGGGGCTGCAGTGATGTGGTGCCAAAGTACACAGTGTGTCTGTCTGAGCAGTGAGTCACTCTCTGAATTTACCTTCCTCACAAAGGGAAGAACAAGCGAGGTGTTTGAGCCACTCACGGCGGCTTCAGATCTCCCTCTGCGCTGTCCGTAGAGGGATGTCCACTAAACTCCAGGTGTGAACGAGCTGTCGTCGACGTCACGGAGACAAACCTGAAGGAAATGTCAAAAAGAAACAATAAAAAACAGCCTTCACTCACAGACAGGACGTGGGATAAAAGGGACCCACTTCAAGGCACACAAGTGGAAGATGTGTTCAGATTTTACTGAGGTAAAAGTGGTGATACAACAGTGTTAAAATACTCTGTATGCAGTAACACTTCTACTTAAAGGATAAGTTCACCCAAAAAATGAAAATTCAGTCATTATCTACTGACGACCTTGGCCGATGGGAAGTCGGGTGAAGTTTCTAAGTCCACAAAACATTTCTGGAGCTTCACAGAAGAACAGCAAGTGAAGTAGCTGCGGACTCACACAAACATAAAATGGCCCCAGACCGTCTGCCATAATCCAAATCTCAAAAAGCCCCGAGATCCTAAATTGAGTCTCCATCTACTTCAGTTGTTTAGGAGAATGCTGCAAAGCTGTTTTGATGACCCTTCTTGAGCTGGAGCTAATAGTTGGGTAGTTTAGTCTTTAACAATGTGTTGTGTTTTATAAGATGGCTAAAAGTCACTCAAAAATGTTATATTCCAGCCCTGCCTGGGGCACCAGATACACTAAATACAACATAAATAGACCCATGAAAGGCTGAATTTATCCTTATATATTAGCTCATATTAATTAATGGCATTGAATTGTTATCCACCCATCTGATTACCTGGACTTTGATTATTATATGCTACAGCCTGCCCATGGATGAGAACATATTTCCCTCTTTTGATCCCTCAAAACATTTCTGTAGGGGGCACCAGAGACACTCTAATGATCATAAGTCATTTAAAAAATCAGGTATAGTAGAGGGTCCAGTTGGCAGGTTCGTCTTTATAGCACAAGGCCAGAGGAGGAAGGAATGTTACACAAAACCACATGTTCACACCTGGGTGTTTCCCAGTAAACACACACTTGAGTACCAGTGGTGCAGAGGTGGCCCCAGCCCACAGGCTGAATACCAGCGGTGAAGAAACTATTCAGATCTTGACTTGGGTAAATACAGACACACCACCAGGTAAAAATGTTCTTTCACGAATAAAAGCCCCACAACGCAAACATTGCTTTCACGGCTACTTGCACCGATACAGTCGGTTGAGATTAAGTTAATTTTACTTTTATATTATTCCAATCTATACCAGCCATTATCTGTTGACTGACATGTTTTGTATCTAAAATCACCATCTGCAAAGTAGCTACCACCTGGCTGTCAAGTCAGTGTCGTGGAGTGAACATTTAATTATAGCCCCTTGAACTGTAGTGAAGGAGAAATGTAGAAGTATAAAGTACAAGCTCTTCACAAATACAGTACTTAATTTGCTGATTTAGTGGCAGCCAGCGTCTACTTGTCTACTTGTGTGGATTAAAGTGTGAATGAGTTATTTTAATTGCTCAGTGGTGTAACATAAAGCACAAATTACTTGAGTATATAGTCAAGTATGTCTATGTAGTTTTGAATCACATTTTATACAGCTTTATACTTTTACTTCACTAAGGGGCAAAATTGTACTTTGTACAGCTGTAATTATAAACTACTTCTCAAATTAAAATGGTACATAAAAAACATAAAGAACTTAAAAATATGATGGCTTTTAAAGATTAAAGGAGCATAAAAAATAGTTTAAATTTGCTCCACTTTGAACAGTTACTGCATTAAAATGATATTTGTGCATTAATTAATCAGGAATAATAAAAGTTCAATATTGTAAAAATATACTAACGAGTCTTGTACAAGTACCCAAAAGTAATTCTTAGATATCATGTTAAAATATTACTTGACTAGTGAAAGTCACCCACACAAATAGTTCTTGTTCCAGGACTTCTGGAAATAAATCTACTTGTAAAGTACAAGTGAAAGTAAATCATACATACGCTGACACGGGTCAACAGAGGACAAGATCTGATGCATATTTCTGATTATTGGCATCAGTATCTTAATCTGATTGCTGTGATGCAGAATGTAATCTGCAAGGTAACAAGTAACTAAAGTTACCAAATGAACATAGTGTATGAAAAATATAATATTTACTGTCAAAATGCAGTGAATCAGAATCAGAATCAGAATTCCTTTATTTGTCCCGCAAACAGGAACATTTCTGTGTCACAACAGCCAATGGACAGTTCAATTTAACAACAAGCAATAATAATAGTAAAAAATAAACATCAAATAAAAAGGTAAGAAATAGAAATAGACTTGTATGTACATAATATGTACAATATGAACAGTGTAATTATAAACAGTGTGGAAGTGTATTGTTATTAATAAATAATAAATATGAGTATGAAAATTGCTTGGTTAGTGCAAACCAAAATGAGAAATGGGTTATGTGTAGAGTTTTTATTGCACAGTGCACAAGTGAGGTCTACTGGGAGCAGTGCTGTTGTAGAGTTTGACAGCGGTGGAGTGGAAGTATAAAGTAGCAGAAAATGCAAATACTCAAGTAGAGTACATGTACATATCAGCACACACACACACACACACACACACACACACATCCCACAAAAAAAGCAAATCATCCACAAAAAACTTAATTTCAACATTTTATTGTAATTTGGAATTCTCATAATAATTAAACAAAAAAACTAACACAAGGAAAAGTAACACAATAAATAAAGGATAGATTATTCTCATTTGTAGCTTTAACATAAAACAATATGTAGGTCCTGTGCCCAAGCGTCTATCAACAGAAGTGCATTCATTGTTCGGGATAATGCTGTTATTTGCTTAGCTTCGTGTTTATAACGGGAAACATTTCTAAGCTGTCAGTTCAGCATCACGGTGACCTTGTCTTGACACCCACTCATAGCAGCAGGGTTTGCCAACATGGCCTAATAAGTGTCATGATACAAACATGCGGTTTGTTTCGAGGCAGATAATAACACATTGTCTGTTAGAATTGCACTATGGCACTATGTGTCCAAATAGAAAAGAAAAAAGCTTAGCTTACTCAATACTACATGTGTGTCTGAAAAACACTTTCTTCTGATTCTCCTTTATGGAGCTTCAAATACCAAAATAAGTGACCTGAAGGCACTTAAACGTTGGTGTTTTAATAACACCACCTATCAGATGTATGTGCAATACTGCAATCTTTTAATGATTATGCTACTTAACAGTGCTGTATTAAACTCTATAGATAAATCTCTGATATATATCTAAATGTATGTGTTTTTAAGGCATGGTGCACTACTCTTAACCTACAGTATCTGGTGCTGTACACATGTCAGAGTCTGGGCAGGGGCACTTCAGGAGATCTGCTTTGCAAATTGATAGCCTCACAGAAGATGGAAAGAAGAAAAAGAGGACATGATGGCACTTCTGTCATTAAATATCTAAGCAAAGCAACAGCATGTACAGGATATCGAGAACTCTTCAAGTATGTTCCTCTGAGTACATGATGGTAAAAACAATACAACTGTACATCTGGATATATAAAGTATAAATGTCTTATAAAAAAATCCTCCTAGCCCTCATTAAACACATAAAGAAATAACATCATAGAAAAACAATAGTGGGTTTGAACAAAGGCAAACGGTTTCATCCCATAGCATTCTCATTCATTCTGCAGTGTCGTCACAGCCACTCCTTGATTTCATTCAGAGACAGAATCATTTTACCAACATGACGTCTGTTTCAAGTGTATACAGTAATGCATTTATCAGTCCTATCTCTGAGTTTCTACTTTTTCAGCGCTGTGGAATGTACAGTAGGAAATGTCAGTCAACACTTTGGCATCCCCATGATCCAAATGAGTCTAAATCCACTGATTTAAGAGATTACCGTTAATCTCCACTGCTCAAATGTCCCCCTCTTACCACTGGGAAAATCACCAAACCCCCCTCTGAGTGAATACAGTACCCTAATTAACCCGATATGAGAGATGTGTGGTTGAGGTCCCTTCTGTTGTCAGATGAATCGCCCCCTTATGAGTGACTATGCAGAGTCTGTGCAGAGCGTAGTATTCCTGAGTGTAGTACTGCTTGTGTGGTTCTTTTGGGATTTTGGCACCTTTGCAGTAAACTGCACCGGAAATCACTCGCCGGATTTGCGCGGTGTTCCGACTACTCTTCTTTTGGCCTGATAGAAATCTGTTGGGATACAGAACAGGAAGTTTAGCTTGTGAAAATCCACACCACATCACATCTCCACTCATTCACACTTTTAATATCTGAATGTGTACCTGTAATGTTTGTCTGCTTCCTCTTCAGCCCTTGGTTCTCTCTCTTCTCTGGTGTTTTCTCCAGCTTCTCCAGACGGCGTGCGATTCTCTCTCGCGAACATGGGATGTTCTCCTTCTGGTTCTGTTGTGGCTGCACCCTTCTTCTCTTGGGTGTAACAGCTGCCCCAGCTGGCCTCTGACGCTCCGCCTGTCCCAGACCAAGCTTACATGATCTGTAGAGCATCGGCACCTTGGCTCCAGGGATGTCCTCCCACTGGAAGTCGCTGCTCTCCAGAGGCTTGTCCAACATGAAGTCGAAGCCCCAGCGTTTCGACGCCTCCTCAAGGTCTTTCCTCAGGGCGGCCTTGTACTCCTCCTGCAGCTGCTCTCGGTCGACTGGGCCAAAGAGGTTTCGTCGAGCAGGGCCGTTCCTCAGGGTGCTCAGGATCCGCTTGTGGGTAGACATTGTTCTGCACTGAAGGGAACAGAAACAACCACCGGTTAGTTGGAAAGATGCTGCTGGACATCGACAATGATCAGCTGAGAGAGTGACAGTTGCACCCAGGAGGACTCGATTAATCTGCTAAAACAATTAATTGATTATCAGAATGGCTGGAAATTAATTTTCTGTTGAAAACCAAAAACCATCTATAGAAAGATAAATGAAGCAAAAGAACAAAAGATGGCAGAAATTAAGAACAAAATCATTCTAATCGATGCCAACAATCCACTTTAAATTCAACAAAAAAACAAAGTAGAAATCAGGCTTACCATGGCTCCAATCAGTTTAAGTGTCCTCACTAAAGACTACAGAGTATCTCAGACTGGTGTTACTGGTGCGCTCTTTATAAGACTGAGGCCAGGCAGCCTGTGACTCACTAGGCCCTCCTCTGTGAATCACTGGTACATGCCTGGACATAATCTCAGACAGACATGCGAGGACATATCCTCAGCAGTCTGTGATGGCTGCAGACACACACAGTCACCTCTAGGTGGCGGTGTCAGACCATCTACAGTCAGCTCAACAGAACTTACAATGAACCAGCAATTAATGAGGATCATAGATTTATATTTATGAGCCTTATTATTAAATCAATGCTCTCCACATCAATACATTTGAACAAAATATTCCCAGTATGAGGGCTAAATGGTCGTGGCACTTAACTGTGAGAGCTACAGGAAGAAATCAGCTGTGTCCCTGGAGAATAATAAGTCATTATAGTCATCCGGGAAGGGCCGGGCAGGGTTCCTATTTTACACAATGATAAAGAGGAGCCCGCCCAGCCCATCCTAATCACCCAGCTAAAGCACATTAGGTGGGCTGAGGTCACTGAGAATAATAATAATTTGAGAGACACTAATGAAGTTTACTGTCACTGACTAAATGGATGAGAGTTCATTTCAGCACAGAGACTGTTCTGGTTCAATGGAAACAGAGGAACAAATCTGCCAATAAACAGATAAAATAGATCAAACCCTAACTCCTCAAAATGACCCCTGCTGCCAAATTGTTTCATAAAAATATATGAAAATGTTGATAGAAGTCATGTAAAACATGTTGTGCCGCTTTGTCCGACCTGGCTGCAGCTACTCTACACAGCAGAGCTGAGCAGAACAAGTCTGAGGTCTGATGTCATGTGGCATTTTTCCAGGAACTGCTGTTCATTCCTGTTTCACACAGCCGAGAAACGAAAATATACAACTTTCTGACTCACCAAAAAACACCTAGATTTTCCAAAGACAATACAGAAACTGTAACTAAGTACAACTGAAAGTTTTAATACAGCTGCGATGATAACTTTCAGGAAAAGCTCAACTATTCCACAGACAGACTATATTTTCATATAAAAGATTTGTTTTGAGGAGTTGTGGCACTGATTGAAATCCAGACCAAAAAAAAAATCAGTTTTTGGATTTGAGATGTTAGAGAAAAAAAAAGCATCTTTCAACAGACTGTACAGTCAGAAGCCTACAGGTGAATGAAACAGATTATGAGGGACTTCCTAAAAACATTTAAATAGTAAATAGTAAACTACACTTTTCATTCATCAATCCCACTATTTCACTTGCTATAAAATGTCAAAGAATAAAAAGAAAATATCTGTAATCTGAGTTTTCAGTGACCTTTCCCCACCCATTGTTACATAACAGTGGACCTGTGTGTGCTGATGTCAGGTGGGTCGTTTCATCTGGAGAGATTTGACCAAACTTTATATCAAAAAAAAAAAAAAAAAAATCAAAAAAAAAAAAAAAAAAAAAAAAAAATCTACTAAATCCTTATTTTTAAGGGCAAAGAGTGTTGGACAATTTTGGGGAAGCAAATCTGTTACAGAACAGTGTACCCCTCCAAATTCCCCCCCTTCCTGCTCACGGGATACGACGTCACGGAGAGAGGGGGCGGGCCGGAGGAGTGATTCAAGGCTGTGGCGGGAGAGCGAGTCGTAGACACACACCGGCTCCCCCAGCTCACTGACCCTGCCCAGTTTACTACACGGCTCCACGTGAGGCTGGAGCTCGTGTCAGGCAGTCAAACTGGGCTGTCACTGGAATCTCGACCGCCCTCAACATCTCCATACACAGCCGTGTCAAAACAACCCTCTGACAAGGGACCTGTGTGAGATTTGAGGTATTCCCCCTATCTAGTCGAGGGTTAAAACGAACATAAAACTGAAGCTGTGTTGAAGCTGTCGAACGTCTAAACATACAATTTGTTGGGCTAAAAATAAATTAAAAAAACCACTATTTATGAACTCTAACAGGCCAAATTGACAGAAGAACTATAGATACATGTCTACAGTTGCTTACGAACTAATAAAACATTGAAACAACCAAATACAATGCTTTTTAAAAAAAAGCATGTGTGTACTCACATTATCAGTCCTCTGCAGTCCAAGTTAAAAAAAAAATCTTCTTAATTCAAACTCGTTGAACGAAGCTGCTGTTTATCTACTGTGGCTGTGTCCCTACAGCTGTAATGTGTCTGGAGTTATCTATTAACCGACCCTCTCC
The DNA here is from genome assembly GCA_039737535.1 of Lagodon rhomboides. Lineage (NCBI taxonomy): Eukaryota > Metazoa > Chordata > Actinopteri > Spariformes > Sparidae > Lagodon > Lagodon rhomboides. The sequence goes on along the minus strand of CM077785.1, from coordinate 19,101,671 downwards.
TCAAAATCAAGACCAGCCTCAGCGACAGAACTGTGTCCACTTCTTGATAATTCCTCCAAGTATTCTCACAGACCGACCTGAGCTAAACTTTTATCAACTCCGGTGGGTGGGGAGCCTCCCGTCCCGTGCAGAGGCGGGCCTTGGGGCTCAGACACGTGGAATTTGACCGACAAACACATGAGCACACGTGAAGGTTTGGCTCGGCCCCGCACTGAAGTCTGTCGAGGAGGAAATTCCAGCTGCGGATGGGACGACCCCGCGCCGCAGCTCTCACTGCCTCTCACTGCGCATGCGGAGAGGTCGGCCGAGCACGAGCAGGTTCCCGGATGTAGGCAACGCGGCAGCAGCAGGGACAGGAGAAGTGTTATTACTTCATTTAAAGTAGAATTATACATGTATATAATTAACTTAATAATTATTTTAGCAAAATGTTACATTGGCTTGAAAGATTGCCCTCCTGTCACACTTTTAAAGTTACAGGTTTGCAATCTTATGACTTCCACGGAAAATTTAGATCTGAAAATAACAGAAATTGTCAAAATCAATTAAACTTTTCAGATATTTCAAATATAAAAATAAAAATATAAGTAAAGTAGCAGACCTCTAAATTTGTGTTTTGTTTTGTTTGTTGATGTTTGGTTGTGCTGAGAATGGACTGGAATTTTGAACTTGTATAAATTGTTTGTACATATTTAATGCTCTTGAATAATAAAAAATACTACGATTCAGGGTTCGGGTTCAGGGTCAGGCTAACCCAGAAGTTAGCATCGCACTGGTTCCCTCCACAAAAATCCAATGGGATTTTTGATGATACTTACACATTTTGTTCAGCAAAATAATCTTCACAAATGAACACCACTTTTGTGATTTTTTACGCGTAAATTAAATTTAAAATTAGATCAGTACAAGTAAAAAGCTACATTGCAGTCACATGACTTAAATATCACCACCACTATGCCTTTTACAACATAATTACTATAAATGTTTTCTATAAAACCTACATAGTGCACCTTTAGGTTGCTAGTTGCATTGCAGATTTTGATTATAACATCTAAATCAGGGGAGCCCAATTTGGGGCACGCCATAAGATTAGATTAAACTGCCAGACGTCTCTGCAGAAACTAAGAAAAAAAAAAAAAATATATATATATATATAAAAAATCAATTCAAAGAGTGCAATGATTTACTTAAAAATAAAATGTAAAAAAAAATCTACTTAATCCTTATTTTTAAGGGCAAAGAGGGTTGGACAATTCTGGGGGAGCACATCTGTGACAGAACTATGGACAGAACAGTGTACCCCTCCAAATTTCTTCCCCCCCTTCCTGCTCACAGGATACGACGTCACGGAGCAGGGGGCGGGCCGGAGGAGTGATTCAAGGCTGTGGCGGGAGAGCCAGTCGTACACACCGGCTCCCCCAGCTCACTGACCCTGCCCAGTTTACTACACGGCTCCACGTGAGGCTGGAGCTCGTGTCAGGCAGTCAAACTGGGCTGTCACTGGAGTCTCGACCTCCCTCAACATCTCCATACACAGCGTGTCAAAACAACCCTCTAACAAGGGGCCTGTGTGAGATTTTGAGGTATTTTTCCCCCTATCTAGTCGAGGGTTTAAACGACCATAAAACTAAAGCTGTGTTGAAGCTGTTGGACGTCTAAACATTCAATTTGTTGGGCTAAAAATAAAAAAAACACACTATTTATGAGCTCTAACAGGCCAAATTGGCATAAGAACTTCAGATACATTTCTACAGTTGCTTACGAACTAATAAAATATTGAAATAACCCCACACGTGGAATTAGCCCGGTAAACACATGAGCACACGTGAAGATTTGGCTCGGCCCCGCACTCAAATCTGTCGTGGAAGACGGACGACCCCGCGCCGCAGCGCTCACTGCCTCTCACTGCGCATGCGGAGAGTCGGCTGAGCATGAACAGTTCCCGGATGTAGGCGACAAGGCAGCAGCAGGAACGGGAGAAGTGTTAATAATTCATTTAAAGTACAAAATTAACATGTATAAAATTAATTTAATAATTATTTTTAGCAAAATGCTACATTGGCTTAAAAGACTGCCCTCCTGTCACACTTTTAAACTTACAGGTTTGGAATCATATTTGATTGATCTGAAAATAACGGTAATTGGCAAAATCAATTAAACTTTTCAGATATTTCAAATTTAAATTAGCAGACCTCTAAAATATGTTTTGTTTTGTTTGTTGATGTTTGGTTGTGCTGAGAATGGACTGGAATTTTGAACTTGTATAAATCGTTTGTATGTATTTAAAGTCCTTGAATAATAAAAGGAAATACTATGATTTAGCCGAAATAGAAGTAAACAACGGTGGAAAGTAACTAAGTGGGCACCAAAGCACTGTGCACAAATTTTAAGTACTTTGGTTTGATGCTTTATACTTTTTTAGCAAGGCTGTAACCATGGAGTCAACATTGGGGGGGTGGGGGGTGTCACTGACACATGGTATACTTTTTATTTTTTTTACCATAATGTCTAATGGTGCATTGTATAACATCGCTCTTTTTTAATTTTGTTTAGCTTTTCTTGTTTCATTGTATGTAAACTGCAATATTAGAACCAGTAGTAATAATAACAGAAATTTGTAACATTTAGTTATGAATAAATGTTTTTTCTCCCTTTTTTGTTATTTTTTTTTTAATTTTGTCATTTGCTAATGATTATTTCGGACAGTGGTATGTGGTTGCCTGTCATAGAATAGCATTTTTTTAGATCAGTTAGGCTATATATTGGGGGGACATTCTTGGATTTTGGATTGTCCTCGAAAAATAATCCCTTGGCAAACACAAGTTTATGATACTTACACACTTTGTTCAGCAAGATAATCTTCACAGATGAACACCATTTATGTGATCTTATAAATTAAATTGATAAAAGTAAAAAGCTAATGTTATGTTATGTTATTAACAGACTACATTACAGTCACTTTAGTGTCATTGCAAGAAAATGATACTTGCAGGGCTGTAGTAATGTGTCAGATTCTAGACCTTGAAATGTTGGAGTACTTCAGACTAAGCTGCAGTCTTATCAGTTATCTCTTATCAAGTTCATTGTAACCCAACTCTCTGGGCTTGTGACTCTCTTAAAATGCCTTGTACAGGTTTTGTCCCATATTGTACCCAAAACTCTGTTCCACCCAGTCTCCTTGTTGTTGAATTCAAGTTTGTTTATCTGGGCAACAGGGTAGCCAAAAGGACAACTCCTCACACTTCCTAATCACATCAAGCTGCCCCTTCAGTGTCGTTCCCAGCACGTGAACAACAAGAGCCCCAACTGTAGGATGCAGCCTATAAAGGCCCAACTGATCTGACACCACAGTGAGCCCTTTGTGTGGTGAGAGACTGAGTAGACAACAGAAACACATTCAGACTTGGAAGCTGTTCACAAATTTACAGTACAGCTATATTCAGTTGTGATATGTACTGAAATTAATGAAGTATTATCTATATGGAAGATCCAATGAGCATATGTTGTTTGTTACAGAGCAGCAGCTGTGTGACTACAGAAAAAAGGCTCTACAGCTGAGTAGACACTTTATCTCTCAGCTCTCAGGCAGCTGCACAGTGCAGAGGGACTGCATGCTCCATCAAATTATCTTATTCATTATGTGCTCCATCATGTTCAGGCCTTTGTTTTGCATCCACTGCCAAATGAGGTGCACAGAGACTATGCACATCCATAGTTAGCTATTAACTGAGTGACACAAGTCCCTCAACTTTATTACCTGCCACTATAGTTTTATAAGAATCAAGGGTCAGGTGGGGTACCTACACAAACTGTACACAGTATGAATCTGTGTTAATGACCAAAGTCAGTATAAAACATTAAAGGTGCACTTTGTAACACTTGGTCACCAGAGTAACTGCTAACTGCCGCTAACTGTAACTGCTGTTAGCAAGTTAGCTTAGTGAGCATTGCAGCTAGCAGTCCTATAGAATTAAAGGCACATTTTGTATTGTACAGTATCAACTTTAGCAGAACAGCTGAGTTTTATGGAAAAGTGTTGATTGTCTGGGATACAAGTTGACAGGTGTGCAAGTTAATTACATTGAGAGTAAATAGGTTGACAGAGTACATCAGAGTACAAAGTGGTATCAACAGACAGGAGCTAGCTGAGGCTAGCTGGTTGGCATGCTAACCTCAGAAGAAATCTGTGCAACACATACACTGAAAAAATAAATCTTTACATTTTGCATCTTTAATTTGGTTTTTAATGTTCCCAGAAGCAACTGTACTGTTCAGGTTGTGGTGTCTTTATGTGGAGTGGCAAAAATGAGGGCTTCGGCAAAAAATCGTTGTTGAATCTGGCTCAGTTTATTGCTGCAACACAAGGTGCTAATCATATACATACAAACACACACTCCAGGCAGCATTGTGTAGTAGGACGCTTAGTGTTGGTGACGTTGGTATGGGCATGAGACTGGAATGTAGTCTTTTTATAGCCTAACAATAGCTTTTTACTTCTAGAGATTTAATTTACACTTTGAAAATGACAAAAGTGGTGTTTATCTTCCAGAATAAAACATGTTAGCATCATAAACTTGTGTTTGCCACAGTGCTTAAAGTAATAACCTCAAAGACGTTCATGTTAATAAATATCCGTTAATGCTTCCGGAAATCTTTGAGATTGCCACTGTAATTTTGGGGATAATACAAAGTCCAGTTCAAAAATCCCAGCAGGTGTTTGTCGAGGGAACCTGAGTGATGCATGGCGAGTACATTTCATTGGTTTGAATGGGCGCCATCTTTCATCATCTGGTTTCGACCGTAATTCTTCTATATACATCTATTGTTTACAGTCATCATGCCAAAACTCAAAGACAGGCTATTCCTTTCCATTTACATCTGAGCTACTGATTGACCTACCAAGTTATCGGCATATTTTATGTTTTAAAGCTCTTCAACCCACTTAGATATATTAACTCCTTTTGTCACCACGTCTAAAATTAGCTCAAACCGTCCCTGCCTGTTTCTCAGACTAGTCATTACTCACGTACTGTACTTCGTGGGCGACACGGGCATGGCTGTTACATAACAGTGGGTGGGTTGGAGAATAACTCGCTGCTTTCTGAGTGGATTCACCGCGCGAGAACCAGTCGTCTCCGTGGATACCGTGAGTCATCGCTCCAGTGATGTCACGGGGCTCGAGCGACACGTGGAAAAGCGCGCGGAGATTTGAGCAAACTGTGGCTCCGTGTTATGCCGGTTCACGTGGACTGGATGCGTGAACAGAGCCGTGGGCCTGACAGGGGTGTGACCGAGGGAGACAATTGGACAGTGGGAGCGCGGCGGTGGAGGAGCTGTGTGAGATGTGTGTGGGAACCAGGACTAACCCACAGCTGATGTTAGAGGACATAATGAACTATAAAACATTTTATAAAGTCTCACCAGACTACCTTAATTACAATGAATTACTCTTAATGACATGTTGTATGTGGATGCCTCACTCTTACTTCTGGAAATAACCCAGGACTTTCACCAGCAGCATTTTAATGAGCTGCACACCACACACACACATAGTGATCCACATGTGTGTATGATTTTATGTATGGGGGATTTTATCAGCAGCACAAGGACACCATTATTTGGATGTCTTATCGCTCATCTATGCTGGTAAATTAGTTAAACTTTAAATCGACCAGATTACATAACGACTTGCTATAGCACAGGGTACACAGAAAAGGAGGGAAAGTTGCAGAGACTGACAAGGACATGAACTCTTAAACACTTTCTTACAGTGTTTAACACATGGGACATCTCACAAACAGTCACATTATTCCACTGATTTGACCTGCACACTCACAGTCTAATTACACACACACAAATCTCTAACTACATTTTGACAGTTGAAGCTGTCTGATTAAAATATATTGTCACTTTAGTTTTGGATATATTAAAGGTGGATTTTACAGTCTCAATCAAAACCATGTTTAAATCTTTTACAAAAGACAATATATTGAAGTTGTGAGCTACTAAAACCTTAGTAGAGTACAGTTAGAAGTTAGAAAGTACATTTTAATTATAAAGAATAAAAATACTCTATCAACTATATCATGTTATGGTCAGTATTGTATAGAGTAGCCTACCTAAAGGTCATAATTAAGTAAAAATATTGACTTAAAATATTACACTACTCAACATTTATTTGGGATATTTGCTGTCTCACTTTGTTTATTCTGAGACATAACTTAATTTTTATGTTGTGTTTTGAGAATATTTAAAAAAATTATGCAACACTTTTATTTGTGCATATATGCAACACTTTTATTGCATATATGCACCCATATCAATAACTGACTTTGAGTAGTACTTTGATAAAAGTGAGAGTTACCCATAAGTAACTCATATTAAATATACTTAAGTATAAACATAGTTTTTCTGGCAATAATTAAGTATCAAAAGCATAATAAAAGTATACTATACACATAGAGAACATACTGTATAATGTACACTAGGGGGTGACCGATTATCTGAGCCAATATTCAGCATTTGTCTGATCATCAGAATCAGTCTCTTATTCAATTGCAGACACAATACATTAAAAATGTGCAGGATACTGAGTAACTAAAGTTAGCACACATGGGTACTGAGTAAAACATATTTGCCTCCAAAATGTAGTGGAGTGAGATTATATTTCAGTATTTCCAAAAATGGAAATACGGAAATACTAGTACCTGCAAACTTTACTCCCGTAAATGTACTTCATTACATTTCACCAAAGCCATTTTGGCTCTGATGCAGCAATCAAATCTGTGAAGTATCTGGTAACTTAAGTTATTTAATAAATATCATGGAGTAAAAAGTACAATATTTGTGGAGTGGTTTTAAGTTTTAGAAAATGGTACAAAATGGATATACTCAAGTAGAGTACAAGTGTCTCAAAACTGTTCTTAAGTACAGTGCATGAATAAGTGTTCTTTGTTACATGCCATCACTGGTCATGGTTATCATTACAATATTTTATATAATAAATAAGAACATATGAATTATGTCATGTTAATTAAACTCTACAAAACCTGTGGTGTAGACCAGACATGGATACAGAACTGCAACTAAAAAGGAAAAGTATTATAAACTGCAACTTACACTAACTTAGGTCACCAGTGACTAATCTACATGATCAGGCTATGATCTGGATCATGCCCATTGATGCTGTAGGAGCGCCCTCTTGTGGAAAATAAACTGCGTGAATCAGCAATAGCACTCTGACCATTCTTCAGGAGTAGCAAGAGAACAAGAAAACAGGTCTTTTTTTATCAACTGTATTTTAATTGAGACCATTTCACATCGTATCAAACAAATGAAAAATAATGGAAAACTTCATAGACAAAAATTTAACTCGTGTTCATCACACCTTCTTTTAAATAAATGCCATAGCTTTGCATTTTGAAAGAGGTGAGGGGTGCGTTTATTACAAACATCCAACCATTAACAGATGGAACCCTTCAGTATGAAGTAAGAAAGAAGCACGTTGAAAATAGGTTGGCTTTACAGACAAAAAGAGAAACTTTCTTACAAATCATCCCAACCCTTCCTTAAAAAAAAACAAATGCTGGCGTTTACACAATGAAAATGAGGAACAACTCACACCAAGTCAAACTACACAGTACATTCATTGACAAAAACCAAAGCTCTTAAGAGATTAACTGGTGAACTGGAATGCTGGGTGGCACAACTGTCTCAGGACTGACAAGATGGACTTGACTGAGGCAAGGCATTACACCTGTACACACCCACTCGATGTATTTGAAAATTACCATAACACGGGGGAGGGACACTAAAATGTATGATTGTTTAAAAATTCCAACACAAAAATGACCATGTTGAAGTCCATCATATGAAACGGTCCTACGACCGTTCATCTTCAGCTCCCTTTACACCTGACAGACCTCTCTCTACTTTCTGTCAGTGGACCGGGAGCGGCTGTGGGGAAGGAAACAACCGAAAGTTAAAGCGAGCAGGAATTATTGACCAAGCTGCCACTGCAACATTCTCAGCACCACACAAACAAGAACAAGCCAAGGATGCCTCAATCTATATGCTGCTTAGCCATGTCGAGTGGCTAATATCTGTTAGGACACAAGATTAAATTATTTTGAAATAGCTCGGAATATATCAGTACCTCCTTGATCGTGAGAAGGACCTCGAAGGTTTGTGGTTCCTGTCCCGGGAGAGGGACCTCTCCCTCCTCCTGTCTCTGGAGAAAGACCTGCAAAAGCCAAACCATCCCATTAAGAAAACAAATAGTAAAAGGCTTTCATGTTAAGATAATGACTCCTAGGGTTGGGCTTATGGTTGAATTTCAGATCTGAGACCCAGCAGGGAAGAATACAGATTTGTTAAACTCCAATGGTAATCTCTCTCTAATTCAACCTTTTACTTTTTATTCTAAAACATCATCATTCCAGAAATGTTTCCAAGCTTCTCATTTATAGCCAGCACAAACAATTGTTTTTGATGGTATAAATGAGGAGGATCACTGGCAGCATATAATACCAGCTGTAGCCAATTAAAATTAATCCCCTAACAATGACAACACCCTGCAGCCGAGAGGACTGCGTGTTTTTGTATTTATACACAGAGGGCCGACTCTTGTCCACAGAAATTAGCTGATTGCTGCATTACATGCCGATATTCTCCTAATTACACTTTTTATGCATAGCAAATACATTGAGCTCATCAACTTAATGGTTTCTAATCAGTATCTGTTTCTGAACATAGTTGTAATGCATATGTAAATATCAGTATTTGACAACCATTACCAGCAAATTCCAGTATCAAATTAACACTTCATACCTTATTCATTCTGCTAATCATCTAATATTTGGTTGTGAACATCAACGAGACAACTGGATCTTATCTGAATTTTTGATTTTCAGTTATTTGGAACTTTAATCACTTGCAAATATTGAAAGCTTAGCCTAATTAGGTTGGACTAGGGAGTTGAATGTAACAGACTAAAGTTTCTTGATGAAATCACAATGCAAGATCTATTCTTATTTAATTGGACAAGCTGACACAGAAACACACACAAAAAAAAACATCCGGTTTTCAGAAAGCTGACTTACCTGCTTCGGCTGCGACTGAAGCTCCTCCTGCGTGGGGATCTGTGCAGGGAAAATACAAAAGTGTTAAGAACAAACACAGATGCGCCGATCTGCCGTAGAGATGCAAACTAATCTGATCCTTTTCTTACATGGGCCTCCTTCAACTCAGCCCTTTGTCTATCACAGTAACAATAAAATGGAATAAAAGAATTGGGGTGTTTTTCCTGGAACAAGAATTATGTAAATCACAAAATATAACTTACTGGCAATGGACCAAGTGCATAAAGATAATAGGTGCTTCATAATTCTCTCACCTATTCCACAGTGCCATTGGTGTCTTTAACAATTTAAAAACTGGATTACAATTTAGTATAAGATAGTTCTATATAATTAACAGCAGTATTTTTAATGGTGCCTGAGCCTCAAGTAGTTAAATAAAACAAAAGGAAGCCAACTAGCGGCATTTGCCCCTATCAGAGGACTTAATGCAGCACTGTGGACTGGCCATAGGGTGAAAATCAAATGACACACATAGGCCACCATCTGTATAAAACTGGTCCACCACACAAAAGGGGGAACATATGGTACTGGAAGCTAGAAAACAAAAAAAAAAAATTATATACTGGTCACTGGGAATAAGTTTTGTAGTGTGACCAGGCTAAGATCTTCTAAAACCAACCATACACCAGAAAAACAAAACAAAACAAAAAAACCTTTTGATATTTATTGGGGGGTTGAGAAGAGTTTGATTTGTGTGACTTCATAATTCTGCTCAGAGCCCCAAGACATACCAGATGAATGTCTATAATGGAAATCTATGGAAATGTGAATTTCCAGATTGATTCAAATAATATTTTTTTCTTTTTCTTTTTAAGAACAACCCTTTTCAAACCAGCTGTCTCTTCACTTTCAAAACTGTATCAGCAGTGTACTGAATGAAGCAGGAAAACTTACTAGTCTTTTTGGTTTTCAACAAGCTAGATATGACGAAAGGGAGGCAGACAGTCGGCTGGGTAGGTAGAATTGGCTGAATAGGACTGGCCAGATGCTGCAAGGTGATTAGGTGGCAGGCAGATGGGGGCTGGCTGTGGCTTTTTTCCTGCTTTAATTGGTTAGCCGAAGGCTGCTGTTGGTAGGTTGTAGACATTTGGGAACGTAATACGCCGATTGGTCGGGAATGTGACGTGGGCTGCTGCCGTTTGGGTTAAGGTTGAAGGAGGAGGAGGTTGAGAACGGCATGCTGAGGAACCAATGGGTTGGTGCAACCTGACGACTGGCCATGCCTGGGTCATGTGACAGCACCAGCCAAGCTGATTGGGGCACGATGGTCAGCAGTCACATGATGCTGAAAGAGGACTAGTTGATTGACTCAGAGGGTGGTGAGAAGAGGCATGGTGGTGGCTCTGCAACGGGTTTCATTCTTATTAATATAGATGAAAAATAAAATGCATCCTCAAACAAAAGAAAAATGCATCACATTTGGCACTTTCATCCCTCCAATATTTTAAACAGGTTATAATTTTTGCGACACAGGACTTACCAAATACTTCAAAGACCTATTTTGCCACTTAACAGCAGTTAAAATGTAGATAGTGCATAAAAGTGCACACAAATCTACACTTCAAAAGAAGGATTAGAGCCTGAAGAAGTAGTCTTTCAGGCAAGAATTTAAGATGCATTTTGCAATAGAAAGGCTTCACTACTTCACCTAGTATAATGTCCTATTCCAAATCAATTTTCATTATTAAGTTATGAATGTTTATCTGCTTGGTTCCCAACATAAAATGGTCAATAATATCAATGAAGATGAAATTGCAAGCCATAGACATTGCAACAATCACAAATGTATAATCAGTTGAAGAGATAAAACATTAGACATGCCTAGTCTGGAGAAACATAAGCAATTATCAGGAAATACACTGTGGGTAAGAAGTTGGAATCTTTAAGTCACATTGATGGATTTATGTGCAAGATATGTCAAATTTTTGTCTCTGCTTGTTACTGTCAAACAAAAACATGGGTCACCTTCGCCTGGCTGGCGGGCTACGACGCCTGTAGTCATCTCGGTCTCTGGGGCGCCTGCCCCATGAAGGGGGAGCGCCACGAGTGCGACTGCGTTTCTCACCATTGGACAGCTCCACTCGCACCCGGCAACCACACAACGTCCTGTAAAACAATCATACATCATTAATCATTGTAGCTGTGGCAAGTTTAATCGTGTTTGTCAAATCTCATTGGTTTACAGTGCAGCCTACCTTCCGTCAAGCTCACGCACTGCATCAGTTGCATCTCTGGGATCTTCGAATTCTACAAAGGCAAAACCTGGAGGGTTTCTGGCAACCCAGACACTGCGGAGAGGACCATAGTATCCAAAAGACCTCTCTAACTCTGTCTTGTTTCCATTGTTGCCAAGATTTCCGACATAGACCTTGCAGTCCAGAGGACAGTCACGGTGCATGGCTGAATCTGAAAAACAATGAAAAAGAAAGGGAATTTGTTATTTGTGCAGTAGAATCTCATGGGAAAAACTTAAACCAGTAAATTGGGACAAGTTAACCAGGCATGTGGTTCAGTATTTAAAGTTAATGCCCTCACTTCCGTTGTGTGCGTTGCGCCAAATGCCTTTCAACAACACATCACCCGGAATAACATCTAAAAATGCATGCAGTACTGTTTTCCATTAGCGTTATTATCTGTGCGTTGCATGCAAAGCACACTATAATACACAAGAACCACATCTACAATCACTTCTTGATAATATAGACAAACGTAATGAAGCTTGGCCTACTTTTTTGTCTTTGACTCGAAGCCTAACATGATGCTAACTTTAGCTTAACGAGAAATTAGCCTATTCGAGTTAGCTTAGTTAATACAGTGCCTTAAATACATTGTGAACAGTAACTACATGATTAAATACACAGCTAACCATACGTTGTTACCCATATCCCGCCTTCAAAATGTGTTTTCTCACCGTTCGACATCAGATTATGTTCGACGCCCGGAAGCTAAAGGTAGCTAATGGCTAGTTAACGATAGCTAAAATGGCTGTCGCCTTTCCGAGGCCTTGTGATGAGGAGCCGCTTTCAGCTAGCAGACACAGAAATCAAACAATGGATTCTGCCGGCGTTGCGATACCGATTGATCGACCTCAACACGATGCTCCAAAAAAAAAAAAAAAAAAAAACTCAGCACGACACAATTAAGAATTGCGTTCAAACTCTACCGTGATTGTTGAATTCACAGCTTAGACTAACAGCGATCCTCCAGGTGGTTTGTTCTTCTCGGTGATCGAAGGAAAATGGCGTGACGGAAAATACGTTTGTCAGTAGGGTGACCAACTTCCTGCTCCGCGGAGGGCGGGGTTACGTACTTAGTTATAGTTCTCACCACATCTATCTATTCAATTTAAGTGTCTCTTGATTGGTATTACAAAGGCCGCGTATTATTTGAAACACTAGATTACATTTTAGAATGATTTAGGCGTTTATAGAGAAATTACATTAACGAACGCACTCTTTTAACATAGCGGGTAAAGGTGCGATACAATCTTCGGCCACAATATGGGAGTCAATATGGTTCTGGCGCTGTTTCGACATTTTTTTAGCTAAGGATTCTCAGGAGTCATTTTTTTTTTTTCCGGTAAACCTTTATTAAATAAAATGATGTACAGCGTACAGTCAATGTGATTCAATATATATATACAAAAATAATATAATTAAATCATAAGAATAGGAATAGGAATAATAACGACAATTTTACATTTTTTTTACATAAAACACTTTAAAAAATGGATCTACATTAAAAGACAAATTAAAAAGATGGGTTTGATATGGTATACTTGTTTTTATTATTTCATTTTCATTTTCTATTTATTATACAGGAAAGTTTAAAAGTAACATTAAGTCACAGTTAAGTGGGCCTGACTCAGTTTAAAAACTGGTTTCCAGCAGGTTCCTGTTCTGCAGAGCATGGAACATAAACCACAGTCGTGTCACATCAAGACATAAACACATTTACAGGACATTAGCATGGGCTAGGCAGATACAGACAAATAAAAACAAACAATACAGATAGTGCAAACATTACTTGAACAATACATGAACAATCAATGAGTGCGAGTAAGTGTTATGACTGGACTTTAATCTGTTGGTGTAAGTGTACTCTTTGTTCTTCTTGTGTACGTTATCCCTGAAATCTGTCCATGAAGAATAAAGCTATTTACTGTAGCATCTAAATTTGCATACCACCTTTTGTATTTGCTTTGGCTGCAATTACATATTGAATAGTACCAATACAGGCAAACAAATACAGCTTTAAATAATGCAAATTTGATGCTATTGAAAATTCTGACCCACAAAGTAAAAAGGAGAAGGGGTTGGTAAAAAGTATGTCAAGCTTTCAAACACATTCACTTTGGTATGAGATACGTCTCTAAACTTACAGTTTTGCAAAGGACCTTGTGGATAATAAGTAATTCAAAACATGGATCACAACAACAATCCTCACTGGAACAAAGATTTATGAGCATCTTTACCCTGGGAATAAGGCTGAAACATGTAGTGTAGGATGACGATACTGATGATCAAGCCTATTACCTCTTTGGGTTTCAGGCAAATTCAAGACCTTAGATTTAGATCCACGCCATTGTTCTTTGAAATACAAACATAATGCAAAGCCATAATACAATAGTAAACAACCAGAATAGATCCCAAGCATAAGACAAGTTATTTAAAGACACAAAACATTTCTCCAAAATACTCCTAGTTTACATATAATCTTTGGTTTATCAGTCTGCAATAACAGTATAAGTTTAAACATAGACTGATGACTGACAAAGTATTTTGACAAATATTTATTTCTCTTATCAACGATAGTTGTTCTTTTTACACTCAAACAAAACATGATATTCTTCCCCAGGCAATTATGGTTACATAAGGTACAAAATATTTTATTCCAGACCTTTGTATCTTCCTGTTATTTTAGGAAATCTGTTATTAGAAACTCTGAGATTGCAAATAGCCTGGGCGTACCGCCTATTCTCACAAAGTAGATACCTTTCAAACTTTCAAACTTCTTTCAGTTCACAATATAGATCACATGATGACATACGCTGGAGTTCATAATGCCACTTGTGCAGAAACTGATCTGTTAACCTCTGCTCAACTGCAAATTTCAGCCATTTATATTGTCACATCTCTATGCCAACCAAGTGTATGAAAATCCACATTCATCTAATGGTGCTTTACCTTTCTGTTCGCACCTCATTCCCATGGGTAATGAGAGGTCACATTGTGCAAGGCTGAGTGCATTCCAGAGTTGTGGGTGTGCTGGTTGTTACTCAGGATGAAGGATGACCTGTGTGACCTCTACTCATCCCATCACAACCTGGATTTCACTCCCGGCTTATCTGGGGCTGTCTAAATAACTCTCACGCTCTTTCCCTTTTGAGTTCTTGAGTTTTATAATTTTGCTCAATCACACATCATTCCTGCAGCACATTTTTATTCTCAAGTAACTCACACACCATGTTTCTCACTAAAGTCATGCGTCTTTTTTATTCAGTTTCACTTAAGTTAAGCCATTTGCTATTCCTGCCATGCTTATCCTGTTTGTGGTGTTTTGAAACCTTCCCCATAATGCATTACACTCTTGCAGTCAGGTTTTATGCAGATGGTTGCACAACACGCTCTCTCTTCCTTCTGAAGTCTGCAAAGATGCTTTTGAGGCTCAGTGAGGAGTAGAAGATTGTAATCCCACTGGGCAGCCACCATGTGTGAATGCCACTGGAATAATGATAGTGAATAATTTATACAGGAATAATGTTAGAACAATGTGCCGTATAACTGATTGTAACTGGAACTGACCCAGAACTGACACAGGGCAAGTGTAGGGGGACAAAGCAGTGCCAGGGATGTGTCATACATATAATCTGAAATATTCGTGGTAAATGCAGAAAGGGAAAATCTACTTCCTCAGCCCCACTGTGCCGTGACAAGAAACTCATATGTGACTGTAGTGCTCACTTTCGCAATCAAGAGCCAGCTGAAGTGAGCATGCGTGCTGAGGATTCAGCTTAATGTTGCATTTAG
Organism: Lagodon rhomboides; assembly: GCA_039737535.1. Taxonomy (NCBI): domain Eukaryota; kingdom Metazoa; phylum Chordata; class Actinopteri; order Spariformes; family Sparidae; genus Lagodon; species Lagodon rhomboides. The sequence goes on along the minus strand of CM077785.1, from coordinate 19,086,502 downwards.
AGACACTGGGAACTGCCTGTTACGACTCTGTACCCCTGTCCTGGTCCCACACACGCACGGGTGTTCGCGTTTGTAGAAATACAAAATTTCAATTCATGGGGACTTATATCTCTCAAACGTAATATAAAAAATGTCCGCCACAACTGAAAACAGGGTGGTGTCTGTCTCTCTAATTTCCTGCTAGAAAAGGTGTACTAGCAGGAAATATTAACCGACATAACAGCATGTTATGCAAATTGCTGCAGACTGTGTATTTCACACTTCCTGCTTAGATTGCGAAGTGGATAAAGTAATCTAAAAACAGCCGCACTAGTTTAGCTGCTTTCATAACAGATATGGTTCCACAGTGGTTATTACTTACCTACTGCCCCTAAACGCAGCTCTGTAAGCCACCGCCCCCTCAGTCTGTTAGTTGCCGCCCTCTAAGTTACTCAGCCAGGTGACAGCTGAGCCAGCAGGGACCAATACGGCTGCACGGAACGCACCATAACAGAACAACTTAGCGATATCCGTCAGCGCTAAATCATAGTGAAACACACACACATAGTCACTCAGTAGTTATATTTACTTTCGCGCTGTACATGTCCGTAATTTGAAAAGCCTCTCTTCCACTCGTCGTTGCGGAGCAGCCTGCTAGCAGCGCGAGGAGAGGATATCACTAACGTTAGCGTGTGACGTCCCCACCACAGAGGGCTCAACGGCTGCTGCATTTCCGAGCAGGTAACGTTAGACAGCCAACCGACAACATGTCAGAGCCGTCCGGAGAGGCGAAGCTGGAGGTGAAACAGGCGAGCAAAGAGGTGAAAGAGAGCGAAAACGTAGCGGAAAAATACTCAGCCATGACCGTGAGCAAGAACAGCGAAATGAACATGGGAGAGCTGTCGTCCGCCTTCAGCGCTGTGCCCACTCACAAACCAGTGAAGAAGGTGAGACTCCACACCAGCTCTGAATAACTGCACACTGCTTTCACTTCTGTCAGTAGCTATTGTACTTTATTCATCCGTGTTTGCTGCTCACCTGGCTGCACGGTGTACCTGTAAATCTGGGTGAACAACCTGTAATAGTACTGGACACACACTATACTACTGTGACTGTATATCCTCAAGTGCTTTGCTAGATTAAGACAACAGCCTATATTTTAACCCCTTAAATATGAAAGGTGAATACATTTTCCAGTAATTTTAACACATCTGAAGGAATTTACAGTTAAAAATATTTCAAAACGATACCTCTTTAATAATCCACATAACAGAGGATATAAATTAATCTGGATTGCCTCACTCTGTGATGCAAAATAAAGCCTACACATCACTGCAGGAACAGGCAATTTAATCATGTATATGTATCTTTGTTATGTATTCAATGTAGACAGATTATCAGCCTGGACGATAATCGGGGCCGATATTCAGCATTTTACAGATTATCGGCATCTGTGTTTTTTGTGTCCGATTGCAGATAAAAGACACTGATTTAAAAATGCACTACTTAGGCTCTGAGAGGAGGTATAAAGTAGCAGAAAATGGAAATATCAGTACCTTTAAAGTACCTTTACTTAAGTACGAGGGGTTGACTGATATTAGCAATCCAGGACTGAGAATCGATAATTTGGATCTATATTTATTTGCAGTAAAAATGAAAATCTTTGTGTCAAAGTTTTGAACAATCATTGATGAAATAAACCTGAGTACTGTTCTGTACTGTTCTTGAGTACAATTTTCAGATATTGTTGTGGACAAGACATTGAGTGACAGGATGCTGCATCACCAAATTAGCACATTTTTTAATTAGTTTATTTGATCAGCAGTCTGACAGAAAACTCACTGATACCGATAATCAAAAAAATGCTGAATACTACTCTTCCCCTATTAAGTACAGTGCTTGAGTAAATTGTAGTTAGTTGCACTCCATCACTGGTTATTCTCAACTTTGACAATAATATTTTTATTTTGACTGCAAAAGTATATTTGTTCCAATGATCAGTTATCAGGCTCCTTGATTACTAATAATAGGTATTCGGCCTGAAAATAACATATCGGTCGAAACCTATTATAGATATGACAAAATTTGCAATACGCTTGCTTTTCTTTCTTCCAAATTGTGAAATGGTAAGAGGAGACATTTTGTGCAGGTTGTTTGTGCTTAAAAAGTAGTATAAAGTAATGGAACATCAGCAGTGAAAAGTCACATGCATCATATTACCATTGTCTACGTGTGTAGAATGAATGGAGTATTTGTTTTAAACGTCACAATTGACCTCCTTAAACAAAAAGACCAACTTAACTTCCTTCACAAAGAATTCACTTTCTGCTGCCTGACTTCCTTACCACATCCAACCTAAGGAAACGGCAAATGACATTTACAAAAGGAGGGTGTTAACTGAAGCCTTCAAGGAACAAGGAAGAGTTGCACCATAAAATCTAGGTGCTAGAGTGGAAAGTATTTGCACACCTCATTTAAGTTGGTGCTGATAAATGACTACCAGTTAAAGACAAAATGCACACGCACAACACCAACACCACAAAGTTTTAGGAAACATATCATTTATTGCAGGAGTGTTGTATCAGCCTGCATTAATGTGTACCTAATACAATGGAAACTGAGTGTATAAATAAAGTCAACTGTGGTCAGGAAACTGTCAAATGTTCTCAACACTCTCAGCATGTGATTTATATACATAGCCTCAGTATACACCAGTTGTTTCACATCCTCATTCTCTCCTTGGGAGGGACCTAATATTACAGCAATCATCGGCTTGCATTGTTAAATCGAACAGTTTGTTAGAATAGAATTGAGGGAAGATTTGGATTGAAATCAGTCATACTCACTGTGTAGATGTGTGCTTTTGGGAAACTTGATAATAATACTTCACATGTTATATGTGATCCCAGTAAGATGAGAATATTCATAAATTATTTGAATATTAATTCATTAATGTTAATGTTTGTGCGACACAGCAAGAAAAAAATCATGTCCATCAAGTCAGGTCAAAGTTAGCCCCAGCCCATTTTGGAGGCAGACCAGAGGACTGTTTGCTGTGTCCATGTGGTTTATGCCCTCCGGGATTTGGGGTCAAAGCCCAGTGGAGGACATTTGTTTTGACACAGAAATGATTAGCTTATGTCAATGTGTTATGTTACAGATGTTTAGTTTAATGTTTATGTCCTGTAGTTAATATTTAGGCATTGTTGGTTGTCATGTACAGTAATGATTAAAAAGAACCCCCTGTGATTTTAACCTGCCCCTTTATTAACCAGAGCACACACGTTGTTGCTGACAAGAATCATGACAACACTGATAACATATACAGCTGCGATTAAGGTGGCTTGTAGACTCTCATCACTACAATGGTTACATAAAGTTGCATGGAAATGAAGTTCGAGAAGGATGGTTAAATATGGAGTCATGTGCGATTGTTGTTCTAGTCAATCAATCATTCTCCTTTTAATCATATATGTCCCAGTAATCTCTTTGAAAAACCCTTCATTGTATTGCAGCGAATAAATACAATCTTTAAAATGACTGTTTAATAATAAAATCTGAGGGAATTAAATCAGTATCAGCCAGGCTTTGGGACCCTGCAGCCCACCTCATTCTGTCCTGTCCAAGGGGGGAAATGTGGTGTCTTGTCACCTTAATCTCAAGAAAACCACTTCACATTGTTCCTTGTTGCCATGCTATTTTCACTGGTATGTGGAGGTTTTTCAGTACAAGGCATAAACTTCCAAACTAGAGACTGACCAGAATGAAGAATCTGACTCTTATTTAAGAGGAAGAGAATGAAGCTGAGAGATGTTCAAGACAGGAATGGTGTTATACTTGCACTGTAGTCGGATTTATTCTCCAATGCTCAGGTGTTTTATAAATAGTATAATATCTCACCTGGCCTGGTAAAGAAAACATTACTGGAAATGCTGAGGTGTAGAGATCTGCCCGACAACTTCTGTGTACCTAATAAGATAACGTCTCAGCACCTGCAGGATTTTTTTCTCACCATCTCATGTTGTGATGCATGCAAAATCCTCGTCAACAAAAACATTTGGTTACTGCTGTGTTAAAAAGGGAAAAAAAAAAGGTAGCTGACGAGGCACAAAGCTAGGTACACACAACAAAAACACCAGCTCCTTCCTCTTGCATACACACAGCCAAACACACTGCCTCCAACTGAGTATGCACAAACTACTCATTTGAATAAAAAAAAACACATTTGGAATGAGCAGGAGATTAAACTGCACATTACTGTCACACCACAACATTGTTTAACATTACAATATTATAAAGCATTTCACAGGTTATTACCATTTTCAAATTGAATAAAACTAGTTTTACATACAACAGTGGAACTGCTGTGGTCTGTTAATACTGCTAATTCTCCGATTTGAGGTGGGAGGGTTGTTTGCTTTTGTTTGTGATTTAATCTGTCTGGAAGTTTTAGTTTTAGCAACAGGGGAGTGGTAAACGGAATCCCCCCAAAAGTTTTGGCTTTGGCAGCTTAATTCTTGGACATCTGTTTTGATGGCGCAACGTGCTTTAGTCTGCTGCCAGAAATCTATTTTTGTCAATACCACAAAACAAGCTTTAAAGTTTGAGTAGGATTATCATGTTGCCAAAGTGTTTTTAGCGAAGATCTTCATTTAGCTCCATCCAAATCTGGTCAAGGCCAAGGCAATATAAACAAGACCTCGTACAAGAATGTAATGTATGATATAAAACCCAACTCCGTGCCCAGCCTGTGCTGAACTATAATATTAGCTTTTACAATTGCAATGAAAGCCTTGACTGTGCAGTGGTAACATGGCCTTTTCTTTTTATAACAGCAAATCCAGTTCGTGGAGGACAAGCAAGAGTTCAGCAGGTTTCCCACGAAGGCAGGCCGTCGCTCCCTGTCCCGCTCCATCTCTCAGTCATCCACAGACAGCTACAGCTCCGGTAGGAGGGAAAGACAGCCATATTCATTACTATATATGTTATGCAAGCTGATTTTAATGTTATATAGACATCAAAATAGATCAGTTTGTTTATTTTAATTTTTGTGCTCTCAGTTTTTATTAACACTCTAGAGAGCAAGCCTTTAAGCACATTTTTGGGACGCCTGTTCAAATGCTTTCCAGTCTTGCGTCATCTGTTTACTCCTCGGTGGCTTAAATTTGGTGAGTTCTTTGACTTTGTTTCCTGAACAGCTGCGTCCTACACAGATAGCTCTGATGATGAGACCTCACCACGGGACAAAACTCAGGTCAACACCAAAGGCAACAGCGACTTCTGTGTCAAGAACATCAAACAGGCTGAATTTGGCAGACGTGAGATCGAGATCGCAGAACAAGGTGAGACACAAAGTCTCTTCACTACTGTCTAATTCACATCTTAATCCAGCATTATTCAGATTTTGTAGTCTATTAAATTTTTAATGTTGTTTGATTTGACTCATTTGCAGCTCAGAGGAGCGAAATTGGAGTTAAGTGAGGATCATCTGTGTCGCTGTCTTTCTCACTCTCCTGTTTTTATGTTCTCTTGTTTTCAGACATGTCAGCACTCATCTCACTCCGGAAGAGAGCGCAGAGTGAGAAACCATTGGCAGGTGCCAAAATTGTGGGCTGCACTCACATCACTGCCCAGACTGCAGTAAGACATTTCTCTCTGACATTGAGCTCCAACGATCCAAGCAAATGCTACAGTTTGATAGTGCCAGTCACTCAGGATTAGGTCAATTTTAGTCACAGTTTCTGAACCACACACTGTCCAGAAAACACCAACTCTCATATCAGAGTCTTAAATGATTCAAGTGTGAAGGGGGGCATGTCTGTATTCCCATAAAATACACCATTGGCTGTGTTTCAAGGACAACTCATCAGCCATCAACAACTAGCTGATCAAACAGAGTGTCAGTCTGTTTATGTGCTGTGAATAGCTCTATCATGACTATTGTCTTGTCCACTCCTTCCTTACCTGTGTGTGCCCAGGTGCTGATTGAGACTCTGGTGGCTCTCGGGGCTCAGTGCCGCTGGACTGCATGTAACATATACTCGACACAGAATGAAGTGGCTGCAGCTCTGTCAGAGAACGGTATGCAGAAGAGAAGGCGAAGAACATTTAGTTTTACAATAAACACTGTTTCTGCTCCTATCTAACACTGAGAAATAGAAATCATACATGAACAGAGTTGTGCTTTGCCATCCTTCTAGAACCGGGGATACTGTTTGGAAATGTTTAATAAACTCTTGAAAAATCAGCCCTGCAGAGATAATGGGAACATGTAAGATTTGCCATTCAGTGAGGGAACAGCTCTACTTGAGCCTTTTATCTGCGGTTGCTATGTGATGCTTTAAGTATGTACTAAACTTCAGCAGCAGACCTTTCATGATGTGACAAGCTAGGGGGGTCACAACAGATTTAGGAGTCACTCAGTGGAGGTCATGCATGTTTTCGGGGCTTGAGTTTGTGTCTACTGTTCAGTGAGTTATTGTTGTGGATAGCCTACTACACGCTGAGCTGTTTTATCTACAAAAAACTAAATTTACTGAATGAAATTCACATTACCTGAAATAAAAGACATGTTGACAAATATGTCATTTAGATTTATGGATCTGGGTTAGTTTTTCTGAATAATTCACAAGATGGTAGACAAACATGGGTTAATTGATAGAGATTCTTCAGGATGTGTCCCATCTGTTTTGTTTCAGGTGTGGCCGTGTTTGCCTGGAAAGGGGAGTCTGAGGATGATTTCTGGTGGTGTATTGACCACTGTATCAACACTGAGGGTTGGCAGCCTAACATGGTACGTGGAAACATTTCTTCTTCTAGTTTTATTGTTTGTGTAGCAATATACAGTACTGTGATATGTGAATGATATAGACAGACAAACACATTTGTACGTCAATTTATTTCTCACGCTGAATACATTTTCCTGTGTGCCTCTTTAATGTACTACAAGGAACTTTAATCTGGTTATAAAACCATAATGTCTCTATATGACGTACATAAGCAAATGAGACCATTGTCATTTTGAATGCCAGCTGTGATTATTAAAGAAAAATAGTAAATACAAATTTGCTGCATCTTTCTATCACCTGCTTCCAAAATAAATTAATGTGCTAGCCAGATCAAGATCTTACCGCTTTTCCCCACAGGGGTCACTAGAATCAACAAAAATGAAAGTTCCTCTAGCTGCTTTAACCAACATTCATGATCATAAAATGAAATCATATTTTGTACCCGTTAGATCCTTGATGATGGAGGGGACTTGACACACTGGATGTACAAGAAATACCCCAATGTATTCAAGAAGATCAGGGGCATTGTAGAGGAGAGTGTCACTGGGGTTCACAGGTAATTTACTGCCTAATAATAGATATATACACTAGTTATGAAACATTCAGTTACACAACCACAGCAACACACACCAACATGAAGTGAAATGTTTATACCTCCTTGTTTTCCTCTTTCTAGGTTGTATCAGCTGTCTAAAGCTGGAAAGCTGTGTGTGCCTGCTATGAATGTAAATGACTCTGTGACAAAACAGAAGTTTGACAACCTGTACTGCTGCAGAGAGTCAATCCTGGACGGGTGAGTGAGCTTAGGTCTGAGGTATTTTGTTGTTGGAAGACTTTACAATAACAAAGTCAAAACGGATGATGAAGCACTTCAGTTTGTTTATTGGACAGCTAAGCTTTGTTAGAAATGTAACATCCAACAACTGCCCTTTGCTTGTGCCGTGATAACAATCTGTCACGCATGCCTAACAGCAGAACGTTGTCTATTGTAACGCTGGAGTGACGTAAAGGTCAGGAAACATTGCTACCGTCACAGGACTATCGCTCCATAGAGATCAGATTCACATATCATCTCAACAGCTTTTTAAAAAGCTGTTGCCCTTGTAATACTCCTACTGTGACACTGAAAACTCTGCTTAGCACTGAACAAAACAGCCTGAGAACATGATGGTTGTATTTATTACCCTCCTGTTAATTATCCCCATGGCAGTGTACAAGTAGTCTTGTACTCTTTAACAACATCTAGCTGTTGAGTCAGTGCTTTCTGAACTCACCACTAACTCACCGTAGTTTACTGCTGTTCCTTCTGATTAAATATCTGCAAAGTACACAGATGTCTTGTAGCAGGTGTTCCATTTTGAGTAATGACACCAATGATTTATTGTACTGGGACATTTAAGGAAACTGATGATCTGTTTTTGAAAGAACAGAATGTTATTATTTTACAGACGTGTCATATTATCCCCACCTATATGAAGTTATACCGCCACAGAAAACAAATGACTTGAAATGGCCCTTAAGGACAGCTCAGTAAATGTTTTTTGGTAGTGGGAAAGCTTTTAGTACACACAGTACCAGATTTTGGAGTCACAGGCACAGACTGGCAGTCTGTCAACACCGCAGAAGGTGCTAATTTTTTGTCTCAAACATCTCTAGCTTGAAGAGAACCACAGATGTCATGTTCGGAGGCAAACAGGTGGTCGTATGTGGGTACGGTGAGGTGAGATACTTTTTTAATATTAATATGCCACACTCATCTTGATCATTAAGCTAGGGATACATACATGATGACATAATGTAATGTTAAAAGACAACACAGGCCAAGGACTAATAACACAGCTTTCATCACATTGAATATTTCAGTATCATATATCTGGCTGTGAGTCTAGATGACGTTAAAGGATCAAGGTTTCCATGGCATAGGGATTAGTAGGGTTGTCATGGTCAATATCTTGAGCCTTGGCCGGCTTGTGTTTGGATACTGATGAAAGTAATTTCTTTATTAAGGTCACAAAATAATCATCTTGTCTTTTCAGGTCGGTAAAGGATGTTGTGCTGCTCTGAAAGCTCTGGGAGCCGTTGTCTATGTTACAGAGATTGATCCCATCTGTGGCCTGCAGGCCTGGTGAGGAAAACAAACTAGGACGACCTCTCAGTATATGAATAGACATCAGTATTGATAACAGCATAGCAAGTTTTGTCAATTATTTAACAAGCATACTGTGAGATGACTGAACTCAAACTCACTACATAAACCCAACAGGGAGTATGGCCCTTCAGCTGAATTTAGCTGCTTGTCAATAAATAATTGATACTCTCCAGTTTGTCCTCACTGAAGCTGAATGCTAAACCTCTTTTCTTTTTCTCTTGTGTGTTACAAACAGCATGGACGGATTCAGGGTGGTCAAGTTGAATGAGGTTATTCGCCAGGTTGATGTCATCATCACATGCACTGGTAACTCCCCTTGAAATCATGCTGATTGGGATGCACTAATGTGAGATTACATTTTTAATCTGTGGTTGAGTGAATGATGTGTGTTTCTGCAGGCAACAAGAATGTGGTGACCAGAGACCAGCTGGACCGGATGAAAAACGGCTCTATTGTCTGTAACATGGGCCACTCCAACACTGAGATTGATGTGGTAAGAAGTGCACACAGTGCTGTACATCGTACAGACTGAGTTAATGTGTATTTAAAATGCTTACATTTTTAACCACTATGTATGAGTGCATTGTGCCGAACTATCACCAAGAACATAAGGGGGACTGATTATTGTCGTCACTTGCAGGCAAGTCTTCGGACCCCCGAGCTGACCTGGGAGAGAGTGCGCTCTCAGGTGGATCACGTCATTTGGCCTGATGGCAAGAGGGTCATCCTTCTGGCTGAGGTAATGCGATGTGAACTTCCTTATTAATCTGTTTGTGTCATTTGTGGAAAACCAATGATATTCATTTACTTGCTGTCAGTTTAAAGCAAGTGAACAACAAGTAGAACAAGTAACATATGTCATAAATAGAACTACTATTGTATGCAACAAACATACATTATTTAGATGGTGTGTAAAAAGCCGCCGATAACTACCCACTGCAAACTGATGAATTTTCTGACAATAACCAGTCTCAATTTTTGTCATGTTAAGAACACAGTCGCACATTTAAATAAAAGGTTTTATTATGTTGGAACAGCAACACTAATACTTGCTTCTTTTAACGCCTTGCTAACATGTTGTTTTCTTCTATAGGGACGTCTGCTTAACCTCAGCTGCTCCACCGTCCCTACTTTCGTCTTGTCCATCACAGCCACCACTCAGGTAACATGTTGATTCTTTCCAAACAGCCGGCAATAAACTTTACAGCAGCTAAAGCCAAACAGTAGTTCTTGTTTTCACCATGAGCTTATTTACATGTATCCATCCTGTGTGCATCCTGTTTCAACAATATTATCGACGTATGTTTGTGTTCAGGCCCTGGCCCTTATTGAGTTGTACAACGCTCCTGAGGGACGATACAAGCAGGATGTTTACTTGCTTCCCAAGAAGATGGGTGAGAATATTTAGATACTAAACCTTGACCTGTAGTAGTTACGTGTTCACAGTGACATTACTCATGCCCTCTGGTGATTGTGTGCTGTAACTGACTGTGTTAGTGAAAATCTACCCATTAGGTATAAGTTGATTTCCTGTGTTGAGTCTTGTGCATTCGTCTGGATCTCTGTCTTATTAAATCATGCTGGTGTATTTCAGATGAATATGTCGCCAGTCTGCATCTGGCCACTTTTGAGGCCCACCTGACAGAGCTGACTGATGAGCAGGCAAAATATCTAGGCCTGAATAAGAACGGTCCCTTTAAACCCAACTACTACAGGTACAAAGTTTGACTACAGAATAGTAGTGAAACTATAACCTAATAATTCATGAGTAATTGACATGTGATTTATTTTGATTAGATAATTGTTTTGACTATGAAATATCAAAATTGATTAATGAGTCAAATTGCTAATTTTGTCTCACATACAATTAGTATTTTCCCAGTAAGCATTCCCTTTCTAAACTTGTTGTTGGTATTCACAGGTATTAGTCTGCGGGGGAACCACACCTCTGATCGTCTAAACGTGGACGGTACCCAACATCATTCAGCCCTCAGAAAAAAACATTTATGTATATTGTATTTTATACTCTTCACAGGATGCACAGCTTATATTTAGTTGTATTCTGGCTGCAGCAAGTTTTCTCCTCGCTTGCTGCTTCCTACAGAACGGCACAGGGAACCCAGCTGGCTAAAATAAGTCACTGTAACCACAGCACAGATATAGTGTATCAGTTTAATCTATTCCTTCCTTGGTTATTTTTCGAGTTCATATAGATTTTGAAAAATGTATCTTTTATGTATCTATTATTTGTGCCAAATGAGTGTGACGGGGAAAGGTTATAGTTGTTGTGAGATGTTAATGGTTAGTTGTGAAGTTGGTTAAACCTGAACAAAGCGATACTTTTGATGTACAAACGTAAAATTCCTACATACAATGTTAAAGGGTCACTTGAAATTCCAATCCTACGGAACTCTGAAGCTCACTGAGCTTTGTAAACATTGTTAGCTCTACCCAAGTCTCACCTTACACAAAGTGACAGAGAGCTGATATAAACTCCTGGCTGGTGATGAAAGTCAAGCTCCAGATGTGTTTCTCAGGAGTGGGTGGACCAAATCAGAGCTGAAAGGCCATACATTTATCAGCAGGCCACGAATTTGACTCCCATTAAGATGTTGCTGTGAGTCTTCTGAATGTTTAAATCGGTAATTGTTGTTTTCCCAATGAGCCATAACAACTCGATAATCTGATTATCAGTCAGGGCTGTGTGTCTGTGAGTTTTTCTGCCCCCTCTGGTAAAAAATCGCTTGATGCAACTTTAAAGTTTGTTTTCTGCTTTGATGTGGCAGCACTCACTTAACTTCATACATTCCATCCATGAGATACAGAAGAAATGTTCTCTGTTGTACCATCCACATTACTGCGAACCTTCAGCAGATCTTGGTAAAAAAGGAACTTTTTAGACTATAGCAAACATAAGGGAGCATTGCCTTCATTTTCCTGGAGAGATGTGTTCATTTATGGGGTTTTGGTGTTTATAAAGAATAGCACCTCAGGTTGTTAAAATATCTCAAATTATGTGTAAATATATTTTTTACCAGATCAACACTTTTTGACGTCAGTATCTATAAACTCAGCGTCATACTCACTTAATTACAGTAGAACTGTAAAATAGCTTTAGAGATTTTGATACTATGATCAAAATCATTGCAAGTCATCTGCAGCTATGTTTATTCTGTGTTAAGCTAACTCAAGTCACAGAACAGTGTTACACACAGTATTTTTACTGTATATGCAACAGCCTCTGATCAGCTGGTCTCAGTGTGGTAATTGCAGAAGTTGTAAGATTTGTCACAAGACTCTGATATTGTGTTGACTAGACGATGTCTGTTTTTGCATTTAACATGTTAACAACCGCTAAGTAAACTTAGACATCCAAATACTCTGGGCCTAAACATGAATAAGCTTTCTCTGTCAGCACATTTATCTAGACAGTTGTGTTAGCTTTACCTTCTGCGTTCTTTTGTGGCATTGCACCCTCATTATAGCTATTCTAATAACAGTCTTTTGTCTGGTTTCCATTCTTTAAAAGGCTTACACACTGTTTCGTTAGGCTTGCTAAGTGCACAAACGTATTATGACTTCTGCTTCTCTTTATTTACTTGTAATATTAGTGGCCACAGTGGATGACTTATTCGAGTGATTCTTTTTTAAATTCAAACTAGTGTGCATGTTGTCGTCGTCTCTTGCTGAATTTAAAGCTCTTCAGCACATCACAACATGGTATATTTCATGCTGGTAATCTGTGGGCTGATTTTACTCCAAACTGTTGACAGTATTACTGTCGCTGCCAAGTGTTTGCCACCTTGTAGGGTGTACACCCTGAGTTACAGCTAATACCTGTATATCATTTTTTCCCCCATTTTTAATTAATTGATTTTTGTCACTGCTGTTTAACTGTATAGTAGCTTTTGTAACGCTACTATGAAGTGCTTTTATCTTTGCACTAGCAGCTTTAAGGACTTTCAGTGAGGACATCATTGTCAGCAAGATGAGTGCTGTAACCATGGTTACTGGGCAGTTGACAGTGCCTTGTGACTCACTTAGTAATTTATATTCACATGTACATCTATGTGTTTCTCGAAGTATGACAGTGCCCAACATGGTTGTTATTCTGCAGTATGCAGTGAGAGCTATGCAGCAACACATCCACCATTTCCTCTGTCAAAAGTTTTTTAATGATTACACATAATTTAAAGAAATATGCATTACTGTAAGATGACTGACAGTTTTAGACATTAGAAGTAAATTTTGTTGTACTTGTAATATGTACTTTTCACTTTGATTTTAATGTGTATGTCCCATCCTAGCTTTATTTCTTGTAACAATCACACACAGTGGTATTTTCACTATAGCACTAGAAAAATGCCCTTTTCTAATCAATTCCTTTTGTTTTGCAACCAATCAAAGTAATTGTATCCTAGTATTGACTCTACAGAGACAGATGAATGTCTTATCACTGGAGCAAACAGCTTGCCTCTTGTCAAACTGAATTGAATAAGCATACCACTGTGATTTTGTTGTACAGTTGTACACTGTTGCTGGTTTGAAGTTGAGATGTGGAGATGAAGATCTGTAGATGATATAGTAGTTATAAAGTAGGCCTATATTTTCAGCACTCTTAACTGTAGTTTAGTTTGAAGAACACAATTTCAACAGTGTACACCCTGTTAACTTGCTGTGCACAGTTCCCTTTAATAAACTGCTGTTTGACTTAAAAAATGGCTCAGATACATCATTTTACAGACACGATAAGGCCAAATTCATTGCATATATAACTTGCATGTTTACATTTGTGCCAACGACACATCGTAATTTTGTTGGAGGATTTTGGATACAAGTTTACCAGCATGAATGCAATAAATAGATACTGCACTTGGAGCATTAGAAATAGAGAAGATTTCCATTTTGGTGAAATTCTACCATCACATTAATGAAAACATAAAACCAGAGGGGAAAAAGGATAAATGAATCAGGAGAAAGAAGGAGAAACTGTTTGCCCAACTAAAACTAAAAACAAACAATGAGTATGATTGATATATGTATATGAAACTACAGGAATTGAATAACATAAAATAGTTATGTTATTCAATTAAAAAACATTATCTATACTATAGATAATGTTTTCCCTGTGTTTTAAGCAGTAATACTTGACTAGCAAATATGACAGCTGAGGAGCAATACAGTCAGACTCTCGCACATGAACTCTCGTCTCGCGAGACTACGCTGCGCCCAAAAAATTATGGACGTCGGTGGGAACGGTGGTGGGCTTCCTCTAAACAATAAACAGAGAGCTATGCTACCGAACAAAAGCAGGGGCGAATTCACCCGCAACCCAAGAAAAGATTCAGAGGTACGTGTACAGACGTTTGCGACACATTTTTGTCGTGAGTTATGATAAACAGAAGGCCTTTTCTGCTGCTGCTGCTACTGTAACACTAAATGTTAGCCAGCTCTGTCAGGCTAGTGTTGCTTAATTATTACTTCTAAAATGACTCAGCGACGTCAACTAGCTCTTGACATTACTGAAGTAAAGTACCTCTAATCGTGCAGGGTTTTATTTAAAGTCCAGTGTTAATCTATATCATCCCGAATAGCGCAGTATTTTAACAGGGTTAGCTAGCTGATGCTAGCTAGTGACGGGCCAGACTGAACTGTCTGTCAGGAATCCAGGGGCGACCTGTTGAAAACAAAATCTACCAGGCTCCTTTTTCCAAATAAGTTAGGCTTCTTCTTTATAAAGTACTGGCCTGGTGTGTTAATGCAACTACATGCTATGTCTGTTTACAATGGAGCAAAGAGTCAGCCCTTTTTTAAATGACAGTGTAAGATCTCAGATGAATTAAGCTGTGATAAATCACTTCCGGAATTCATGTTTTTTAACTAGTGCACGCGGGGGTTTGACCTCTTGTAATCTTTTGAATAATCAGGCAATAATACACAAACAAAATACACTGAAATTATAGTCAAACGGTTAAAGCGGTAAATGTGATTGAGGGGAATTGATCTAAATGCTCTTAAATTACTTGATGCATGATCAGCAGTCTATGGTAAATTACTTTACAAAGTCTAAGTAGAAACACTACAATGTGAAATATAATTAATACAAGTAAAAGTTCTGCATTCCAAATTTTACTTGTACATGCACAATTACATAAGTACCTTTTCATTGTGTTTTATCATTATGTATATTATAGTTTTGTATTAAACTTATTACTGAGAGATTTTTAATGTTGCAGCTGGTCTATATTGTATAAAACGACAGTAATTATGTTTTGCATGCAAAATCTGATACTGTAGAGTGACTAGACTCATACAAGTATACAATACATTTGTCAAGACAAAAGTGCATTTTTTCTATTGTAGCTTTTTTTTCTCCTCACAAGAAATGCATACAGAGCTGAAAAACGTGATCCAAAAACTGATGTACATATCAAACCATGGGCCAACTGTGTCATTGCACTCCTAGTGTAGATGCATAAGTTTGACGTCTTGTTTTGTACAACTGTCAGAGAAACATGCTGGCATCGAAAAGTAAAAGAAACTGATCTGCTCGGACTTTGATGCATTCACTTCAAATGGAACGGACTATTTAGAATCAGTTCCCTGGAGGATTTTGGTGAACTGATCCCTTTAGGCTTGTAGCTGGAGAGTTTGATAATAATTTGTTGACTCATAAAGTCATTTAACATCTCTTGTTTTGTGCTTAGGGGCTGTGTGAGTCTCCAGACCTCGAGTTTGAATATGCTGATACAGACAAGTGGGCTGCAGAGCTGTCAGGTGCGTGTGATCATCATAGCTGTTGAGATTTCCTAACTCCTTCCTTTCCCCCACGAACTTCTTTCTGTTTGCAACACGTGTTCACATTACTTATATGTTCTTTATGTATGTTTCAGAGCTGTACAGTTATACTGAAGGACCAGAGTTTGCTCTCAACAGGAAGTGCTTTGAGGTGGAATTCAGAGCACATGGTATGTAAACAATCGTTAATAATTTATGACATCTAAGATGAAGAAAGGATCTATCTTAAGTTTATTATCTCCACCTCCTCTGTGTCTTTAGTTGCTGATAAGAAGTGGACCGAGCTCGATGCAGCTCAGCACAGAGCTCACGCCATGCGCCTGTTGGACAGTCTGGAGGTGATCGCCCGGGAGAAGAGACTGAAGGTTGCCAGAGCTATTCTCTACATGGCCCAGGGTCAGTCCACATCACATAAATGGTTTTAGCATGAATAGAATTAGAAAAGAATGAACAAGGACGGGAGAATGAATGATCATTGACCAAGGAGGCAATTTAAGTTTTATTAATATTTCAAAGTGGTACATTTTGTATCTCTCCAGGAACCTTTGCAGAGTGCAGCTCTGAGGCCGAGGTGCAGCACTGGATGAGATACAACATCTTTCTGCTGCTGGATGTTGGGACCTTCTCTGCTCTGGTGGAACTACTCAACATGGAGATTGAGTATGTTCTCCATCCGTTAAGCATAACAAGTTGATGCATTTTCTGTTGTACAATCTGCAAAAGCATATCTAACATTTCCATTCTCCCTTTCAGTAACAGTGCTGCCTGTAGTAGTGCTGTTAGAAAACCAGCCATCTCCCTCGCTGACAGCACAGATCTCAGGGTGCTGCTTAACATCATGTACCTGATGGTGGAAACGATACAAAAGGACGACCCAGCTGACAAGCCTGAATGGAAAATCATCCGGGAAACCTTCAGAGCAGAACTGGGTAAGTTTCATCAGAGTCAAATGCTGCAGTCATGTCATGGTACAAGCAAAAAAATAGCTGAGTAAACTTTTTCCACTCCCTTTCTTTAATCCAGGATCTCCTCTGTTCAACAACGAGCCCATCTCTGTCATGCTCTTCAGTATGGTTACCAAGTTCTGCAGTGGTCATGCCCCTCACTTCCCAATGAAGAAGGTGTTGTTGCTGTTGTGGAAGAGTATACTGGTGAGAGACAGAAATATCGGACATTAATGACCGATAACTCTCCACACAATCTCACATCTTAAAAATATTAAAATCTTCTCCTCTGTTTCAGTTCACACTTGGAGGGTTTGAGCAGCTCCAAAGCATAAAGGTCCATAAGCGTGAGGAGCTGGGTCTGCCCCCTCTGCCAGAGGACAGCATCCGAGTGATTCGCAGTATGAGGGCCGCCTCTCCTCCTGCATCTGCATCCGACCTCATAGAGCAGCAGCAGAAACGGGCGCGCCGTGAACACAAGGTAGACATTATAGCTGCTATCTGCTCAAAACAACAACATATTGTAGTTTAAAGTTAGCTGTAGGTGAAACATCTATGCTCAATATGACATTATTAACTCAGTTAGAATTATGCTGATTAAATTCACATGTAGACAACGACTTTAATACAACTAGAGTCAAACTAAATTATGACGTTTTGATTTTAGTTACAGTATTAAGGGGTATTTTCTTATGTATATGCCTTACTTACTTGAACCACGACTGTCAGAGTTTAAGGTGCATCTGTAGAAACTTCCAGGCATGTGTTGTTACTAGATTTACAGGAAGTTAAAGTATCAAAACAAAATGATATTCTACAAGCCATTTTCAATCATTTGTAACAGGTATAAAAAAGAATACAGAGTGCGTTTTGCATTAGTTCATCAGATTACTGGAGTCCTAAAACTGCTGAAATAGAGAAAATAGTGATTACATTTTGACATGATTTGAATTAATATAATGTTCTGCACATCATGCATATCTTACCTGGTGTTGGTGATTATGTTTTTTTATTGCTTTATTCAGGCCTGCATACATCATGGTATTATATGTTCCACCTGTCACCCCTTTACAGCTCTGCTACAGTCGCCATGTCTCAATACTCTTTACTCTTTCCTTGTTTCTCATGCAGGCATTAATCAAACAGGACAACCTTGACGCCTTCAACGAAAAGGATCCTTACAAGGCCGATGATTCCCGTGAGGACGAGGATGACAACGATGACAATGACAACTCTATAGAGGCAGAGACTTTCCCTCTAGAGAGGGATGAGGTGATGCCTCCGCCTATTCCTCACCCTCCATCAGAGAGGGTGTCCTTTCCCAAAGGGCTGCCGTGGGCTCCGAAAGTCAGGTACTGCTCAGTCTGACAGGATGATAATACTGCATATGTGTTGACATTTTAATAGTAATTATGTTATTTCTCTGTAATGAAACTTGAGGTGATTTTATTGATTTCCTCCTCCTGTGTATAAATCTAAAGGGAAATCCATAATTATCAAAATCAGATCAGTTTTGTTTTGATATTATTGTTTTTGCTCCAACAGAGAAAAGGACATTGAAAATTTCCTGGAATCAAGTAGAAGTAAATTTATTGGTTACACACTCGGAAGGTAAGTTTTCTCTTTGTTGTCTTCAAACACAAACTAACTTGAGACTTGTATTTTATACTCCGACTGTATTGTGTGTGCTGTAATAATGCATTAATGCATGTTTATCCTTGTTCATGTCTTGCAGTGATACAGATACAGTTGTTGGCTTACCCAGGCCAATTCATGAGAGTATAAAGACGTTAAAGCAGGTACCACATTGCCATTCTCTATATTTCAGTAAATCTACTTTTAACGAGTGCGTATTGTGAACTCACACATCAAGTTTTCATCTGTTTCAGCACAAGTACGTCTCCATTGCTGAGATACAGATAATAAAGGAGGAAGAGTTTCAGAAAACACCTCTGTCTGGGGTAAGACAGAAACCACACACCTTAATAATTAATTACGTTTGAGGATGATGTCTTTGCTCCAGAGGCAAGACTGTAGTTTAATTTGTTAACTGTTGTGTTTGTTCATTTAAAGGGTTATATTCCAGCTATCATGCTGTTACATGTAGTCTTAAGTTTTGAGCCAGAAAATGCACATTTACTTGTGATTCACAAAATCTGGGCGCAATGCAGTATTTAGCATCCTTTCCCATGTTATTCAGGTGAGCTTAAGTCTTCACTCTGTCCTCTGGTTAAGGATAGCAGAAGGTTGAAGACCCTGTGTCTGCTGGACCAAACTGTCTCGTGGTGTTCTAGTAAAGGTTTTCCGTGTGTGTTGTTTTTTTCCCTCGTCATCAGGGTGAAGAGGAGGTGGATATGTCCTCCACTGAACTGCTCTATCAGGGAATTCTGCCAAGTTTGCCTCAATACATGGTCAGTACTACATTTTCAATGAGGTTGTACAGACACAGTAATTATTATTTACATTTTAATGCTTTTAATGGCTTAATGTTTCTTGAATTGATTTTAGCATGAAAGTTACTATAAAAAACTTTAAGATTTACCTCATAGTTTCATACTGTTTCATACACACTCTAATCATCCTGCATAGAGAAGGGTTAAGTTTTAAGACAGAAAATAGCCAGAGAATCACACAGGCAGTTCAAGTTCAGATAACCACGTAATCGTACATTTTCATATTGAATTGTGAAGTCAACTGTCCATACAAGCAGCACTAATGACAGACAATTTGGGCGTTAGATTTATAGCCACTGCACAATGTATATGACTTAATTTGTTTTTGTTTTTTTTATAGCACAAGCCATCACTGTTCATCTGACTGCTAATGTAGCCCTTCAGGAGCAGGCTGTTTTGTAACTGACTTCATGCTGTGTCTGTCTCAATGTCAGATCGCCCTGCTGAAGATCCTGCTCGCAGCTGCTCCGACTTCTAAAGCCAAGACGGACTCCATCAACATCCTGGCAGACGTGCTGCCGGAGGAGATGCCGTAAGTGATTAAGTGCCTCTAAAAGCTTTGCCAGTTCTTCCTCCGGTGCAGCATTATGTTCCTACCTAGGAAAACATCCTAACTTTAGTAACTATTCTGCAGTTAGGTTTATATTTGCAGTGGGCAAGAATTACTGGCATCTGCTTTCAGTGTTCGTTAGAATTGCAGGAGTGACTCTATCAGGACATGTAACCACACTAAGGAGTAATTCAAAATTGTATAGCCAAAGGTTTGATTAGCAGACTTGAAAAGATTTTAAACTTAACTTCATAGAATAGAAAAAGAAATGAAATATTCTCTGACCTGAACGAACCGCATCAAGGTGAAATACTTTGTCGATTTCTCTCTGAGGATCATCAGTAAACTCGAATAGGTGTTTGATTTGTTATGTCTGACTCTACAGGACCACAGTGCTGCAAAGCATGAAGCTTGGTGTTGATGTGAATCGACACAAAGAGATCATTGTGAAAGCCATCTCTGCCATCCTGCTGCTGCTTCTGAAACACTTCAAACTCAACCACATCTATCAGGTGAGGACGTCACACACGTGTCATCTCCAAGTCCAGAATTTCGTGCAACTGTATTATTTATTTCCCTAAATATTTGAGACGATTAAAGCAACTCTTGATCTCATTCTTATTATTTCATGTGGATAGAAGGAAATAGCAAAACGTTTTTTGTCTTTGTGTGCTTACTTCACAGTTTGAGTACATGGCTCAACACTTGGTGTTTGCCAACTGCATCCCCCTCATTCTGAAGTTCTTCAACCAGAACATCATGTCTTACATCACAGCTAAAAACAGGTACAGTCATGGCCTCTTTGAATAACAAAAATCACGACTCCCATTTACAGGAAATGTCAGTTTCCTTTATGTCTTCTCTTTTCCTAACAGCATTTCAGTCCTTGACTTCCCTTATTGTGTGGTGCATGAACTTCCGGAGTTGACTGCAGAGAGTTTGGTACGTTTTCTGATGATTTACAGTTGTGTTTGAGTGTTGCTTTGGCTGCTGGTGTCAAACGCAGAATTAAAGTCATTTTACACGTGGCTATTTTGTCTTTTACAGGAAGCAGGAGACAACAATCAGTTCTGCTGGAGGAATCTGTTCTCCTGTATTAACCTGCTGAGGATCCTCAACAAACTGACCAAGTGGAAGCACTCCAGAACAATGGTGAGACCCCGTAACATGCAAATTACCACGATATTTATCAAAGACATCATTTTGGAGCCCTCGACATGATCTTTTCCCTCCCAGATGCTGGTGGTGTTTAAGTCCGCTCCCATCCTGAAGAGGGCGCTGAAGGTCAAGCAGGCCATGATGCAGCTGTACGTCCTCAAGCTGCTCAAGGTGCAGACCAAATACCTGGGACGCCAGTGGAGGAAGAGCAACATGAAGACCATGTCTGCCATCTATCAGAAGGTCCGACATCGGCTCAACGACGACTGGGCGTACGGAAACGGTGAGAGGAAACACAAACAATACATCCACTCAAATAAACTTAATGATGACAGAAGCTTCAGCTGGGCAAACAAGTGAAATAAAACTATATACTGTTTTTTTTTTTAATTGTAGAGTTTGTTTATTATTGATTTGCGGTGCATGCCCATGAGTTTGCAGTGAAGTGTATTTGGTACTAATGAGAGCTGACACAGTCAATAAATGTATCGATTCCTGACAGAAAATGAATTGGCAACTGTCCTGATATGTTTTTTCTATCCTCTAAGGTAGTAAACTGAATATTTTAGGCTTTGCACTGTTGGTCAGACAAAAGTTAGGTTGGATTAAGGAAATTTACATGCCATTTTTCATCATTTTAGAACATTTTATAAACCAAACCACATCAAATATATCTGTAGTTGTCATTCAGGTTAAAATCGTAGTCAGAATGAAGTTGTGTTCCCACCGTAAATTTGAGCTTGTTTTTGTTTTCCCGGAGCAGACCTGGACGCTCGTCCCTGGGACTTCCAGGCCGAGGAGTGCGCTCTGCGGGCCAACATCGAACGCTTCAACAGCCGCCGCTACGAAAAGAGCCACACTAACCCGGACTTCTTGCCTGTGGACAACTGCCTGCAAAGCGTTCTGGGACAGCGAGTGGACCTGCCTGAGGACTTCCAAATGAACTATGACCTCTGGCTCGAGCGGGAGGTCTTCTCCAAACCTATTTCCTGGGAAGAACTGCTACAGTGAGAATCATCAGCTGTCGATATCCTCATACATTGAAATAAAACTGTTTCAATCAGGAGCTCAGAGAAACCACCAACAGTGCTCTCACTGATCGCTCATAGATCGCAGCATTATGTTGTTACACGTTCTGTACAGACTGAAGGTGACGGATAAATTTCAATCTCAGAAGTCGCCCAGGGTTTAGACTTTCAGTTCTCACGCCAACTGAAAGCTTCTCGTGTTGAACTGTTGAGACTTTTCCTACACTAATGCCACCCACGTTTTTTTAGCTGAGAAAGACTTGAGTGCTAAATCTCGCTCCGTTTGTGGACCTTCACACACACAGGTGTTCCCTTCTTGTACCTCTTACCTGCTACAGAAGGTCTGTAAGTTTGACCTTGAAGCACTACATGACATTATGTTCAGTCTTAGTTTTAAAGAAATGTATCTGGATTAAATTTGCATTAATGGTTAAGACTCAAACAGGTTTAATAAATATAATATTTCATGGTACATCTCATGAGTTTACCTTCATCAGAGAGATGACAGGAATAGTTTCTGTATGTACAAATAAAATCATGTTTCGCTTTTAATTGTTATAACTTGGAAGGGATAATCTTATTTTTACTTGACTTACCCTTTCTTGGTCTGCTACATTTGCATCTGATTTGAGTTTTATTTGCTTTATTCTTGATTTTGTCACCCGACTGCTGCCTACACACCTTTGCTCTGGGACCATAGAGGCGAGTTATTCAGGCCTCACCTGACCACCAGGCTGAACGATGATACAGCCTTTATTTTATTTTTTAATCTAAAGAAACTCTTTAGTATCTTAACTTGCTTTTTGTGTGGAAAAACAAACCTCTTTGCACACGTTCACAAGATTCGATTGTGTGAAAGAAACAGTTTCTGGTTTGAGAGCTGTGGTTTCTGGTTTGAACTGAACGTGGTAACTCAATTTTTTTTGCCAGTTAAAGAACCATTTTTCCTCTTTTTTTCTACTTTTCATCTGTTCTTGTTTTATTTTAAAGGTTAAGGACGAATACATGTAAATTGTGAAACTTATTTATCATGGCTTTGTCTTTGTTTTACATTGACTCAAATACTGTAATAAAATTTTACCGTCATTCATGTTGCATTTATTTTTCTTCTTGAGAGATTATCTTTTGGCATTTTGTTGCCTACAATTTTTAGTGCTGTTTGCAGAGATACAGACAGGAAGTGAGTCTGTTACAATGATTCTCTTGGCTGTGATCAGCCTGATCGTCAGAGATTTATTTAAGGCCGTAATTGACTCAGGCTTGATGTATTTGCACTAGACTTTAGTATACAAGGCAAAAATGTACAACCAGTATCAAGTCAGTGTGTCACAGAACAGCAGTTTAACCAGTGATAAACTTTTCAACTCTTTTGATAGAAGTTTCTTTCCTAAACCCCTTTTTTGTGCATTTGGCAAACCAAATTTCATGGACTAAGTTGTTTTTAATGTTTTAACACATGTAGCCAGAAATGCAGACATAAAATAACAACAAAATCCGATGATCAAAGAATTCAAACAAGATCTTACAACAGTTTTTAATTCTGAGTGCACGTTTTGGAGCCTAGAAAGCAGTGAGGTTGGACACCGAGACAAACCTGAGACTGAGATAATGTGGAAAGGAGTAGCGCCGGTATGCAAAATTGTATGTGTTAAAACTTTTGAAGTGTTTTTTTGTGAAATGTTTAGCTGGTTACTGAAGATGGTGGTGACTGAAGACACACAACAGTCCCAAAAAAACCACAACGGCATTTCAAAAAATGCAGAAAAACAAACGGTTCACAAAACCCGACATTTGACAAAACCCGACAACATTTCACAACATGTGACATCTCACGAAACACTATTCAGAAAAAATACAATTGCAACAAACAAAGCGACATTTAACAAAGCACAGAATCATTCAAAACATTTCATGGATTTTAACTGCATTTGAGAAAACACAGTCACATCTCAGACTACAGGAAAAGCAGGAACAACGCTTCTGCTTTGTGAGACAAAGACAGCTGAAATGCTGCAATCTAATTTCCTTTTTCTGTTTTAGTTAGTTCTGCTTTAGTCTCTACTAAACTCGCAAAGCAAATGCCCTGGAGTCCTCTCTCACATTACGGTTCTAAAGCACAACCACAACATTGTTGACCTTTAGTTCGCCCTCCCTTCTGAGCACAATTCAAATAATTTAGTCACACCCATCTCCAGTCTGACATCAGGAAACCACACACACACACACACACACACACACACACACACAGCAGAAGACTACTGTTTCGCTTGGACTGGAAACGAAACCAAGCCTGACACAGCCCGCCTTTCTCCACACAGACATGGCAGAGGCTCGTATACCTGTGAGGATGAGCCGCCTCTGCTGTCCAATCTGCAGCCGGGTTCTCAGGAATCCTGTCACTATTCCCTGTGGGCACAACTTCTGCATGCGGTGTATCCAGGAGCGCTGGGGTCGCGAGGACAGGAGCCTCTCTCCCTGCAGCTGTCCTGAATGTGGCAACAAGTTTCCCATCAGACCTCAGCTGATCGAGAACACAACTCTGGCTGACTTGGTGAGGGACACGCCGGCCCCGAAAAGAGCTCGGACCTGGACAGAAACAGGACGTTTTTTATGTGGGAGGCACAACCTCTCCCTGGATATTTACTGCTGCACAGATGAGAAGATCATATGTCAAGTGTGTGCTTCAGCTGAGCACAGAGGGCACACTATTGGGTTTGTGAGCAGGGAAAGAAGAAGGAAACAGGTAAAACACAAAGAGCACCACAGTTTCTGACTTACCTTTATTTGTTTTGTTACCTCCAGCTGTAAACCTGTTAAATATGGAAGTATATTGGTGAATTAACAGCTTTCGTTCAGTTGCACCTGCCACAAGTCTTTGTGCCATGAATAAAGAAACCAGTCTGTGAGGCGTGCAAGATCGTGCACATCTGTGTCAGCTGCACCCACACATCCAGAATGAGCTCTTCTTCTTCTTCTTCTTCTTCTTCTTCTTCTTCTTCTTCTTCTTCTTCTTCTTCTTCTTCTTCTTCTTCTTCTTCTTCTAACTCACTGTACCGTTATAGGCAAAACATGCAAATAGATATAATGTTTCATACGCTGGAGAAAAGGCAAAAAAGGAAGTAGCTCCTTTCCAAAATACATGCTCAGACAAGTCCAACCAAACCATGATTGGGTCACACACTTCAACAGACACAGGGATATTTTATTGCGCTAATTTTTAAAGGTCTAGACAACTAATGTGTGTTTCTGAAGGAGGAGCTGAAGAACATCCAGATGAAATCCCAGCAGATTCTCCAGAAACAAGAAGAGAAATGGAAGAACTTGAAGAAGACTCTCGAACAGATTCAGGCGAGGAGAACACGTGACTTAACTGTTTAATGTTTATGTGTTCATGGAAATAGAAAAATAAATGTGTGTGTGAAACAGGAGGAGACGAGGAACACAGAGGACTACTGTGACGCCGTCCTGGCCGGCGCCATCGACTCCATCCAGAGACATTTCTTGTCATTGAAGGAGCTGATCGGAGCTCAGGGGGAGGCGACGGCAGCCCGTGTTCAGACCTCTCTACAGACCCTGCAGGTGAACATGGATGAAATGAGGAAGAGGAGTGCTCAGCTGGAGCATCTGGCACAGACTGACGTCGACGTCCACTTCTTGGAGGTACTGTAATCGCTTCCCTAGAAAGTTAACCTGAATCTGTCGGCTAGATGATGCTTCTGTTCCTCTGCCTCCCCTCTCCCTCACAGAGATGGCCCTCTGTGCGGCGCCTCTGTGAAAAAGACCATCTCCATCCTCTCGGTGGGGCCTCAGAGGATCCACTTCGCCCCTTTGAGCTCACAAAGAGAGCCGTCGATGAGCTCGGGAGGCAGCTGGAGGCATTTTGTGAGAAAGAATTTGCAACAATCTCTCAAACTGGTATGTGTGTTTGTGGACATGTGGAAGTCTCGTCAACACAAATATGGCACCTTGGCTTTTATTCACCGTTTGCTCAATACAGCCTACAGTGGAGAGCAGTGGGAGTCTGGAGGAGAGACAGAGGATGACATGCAGCAAAGAAGTGAAGCCAGAACCTCACAGTCCCACGGTGTGTACTTAAAACTGATTAATATATTAGCTTAATTTCTCTTTTTGTGTTGCTGCTTTTTGTAATTTGGTGAACTGACCCTTTAAGGTATAAACTTTAATGTAGAAGAAATGTTGTGTCACAGCAGTTAAATCATTGGTGTTGTTACTAACAGTAATGTCGGCTTTACTGGAACGCGGTTGTCATTAATGTTGACTACGGTGCATTTCCTGCTGCGACAGGTTCTAAAGCAGTGGCTCTTATTGATGCTGTAAAATTGTCTCCCAGGTCCCTCAGGAGTGAACAACACTGTGACTGAACCGACCACGGAGCCTAAAACCAGAGCAGAGTTCCTGCAGTGTGAGTTTATCGTCTTATGTCCTTCCTTACACTTATCAGCACTTTGGTCAACAAATGAAGGTGTCTTGTAGCAGCGTTAACCTCTCATGCAGACGGTGACAAACTACATTTACTCAAGTTTTGTGCTCGGGTGAAATCTTCAGATACTTGTGCTTTACTTGAGTATTTGTATTTTAGATTCATATCTCGTTATGCTTAAATTTCAGAGGGAAATATAGTTCTTTGTATCCCTCTTCATGCATCTGAAAGCTGTAGTTATAGCTAATCTCACCTAAAAAACACATGTTAAGCTACTGTTAGAGACCAATGAATGAACCAGTGGTTCCCAAACCTTTTGGCTTGTAACTCGACAAAACAAATGATCTAGTGCCACGTTTCAGACGTCTGTTAGTTGTTCGCAGCTCCACCAAAGACACACGACACAACATTCAATATTTTACAAAAAAGCAAAGATTCCAGAACTGTTTTTTTCAAATTTTAATTGTCTCACGACCTCTTAGATTTCTTAGGAGGGTGTCTATGTTAGGACCCAGTGAACTAAACAATCTGTGAATATTAAGTTAAATTTAGCTCCACCTTGACCAGTAACAGTAGAAACAGTAGAAACAGTAACACAGTATAGTAAAAATTTTCTTAAACAATCATGCTCCAGTATTCACATCAAATAATTTCATATATAATTAATATATCCATCACAGGCAACAGTCTTCTGCAGAAACAGCACATTTACTTACATTTTACTCATAATACTTCTGTACTTTTAAGTAGGATTTTGACTGTAGGACATTTATTTGCAATGGAGTGTTCACGTTGTTTCACTGAAGTAGAGGATCTCAGAGTGTTTCACATCTTTGTCTTCATCATCAGATGCATGTGGCCTCAGCCTGGACCCCACCACAGCTCACCAGGACCTGGCCATTTGCGTAGGAGACAGAGAGGTGAGGCTGAGCCCTCGGAACGATAAGAGCTCAACCAGGCGTCACCCCGAGAGGTTTATGCACAGGCGGCAGGTGCTGTGCAGGGAGGGCCTGCAGGCCGAGCGCTGCTACTACGAGGTGGAGGTGAAGGGAGACAAGGCTGAGATTGCCCTCGCCTACAGAGGAATGTGCAGAAGATCCCGCACCAGCCTGTCTGCTTTTGGGGGGAATGCATATTCCTGGAGTCTCGATCGCTCCACAAACTACTCAGTGAGCCACAAAGGTGACAGCATCCAGCTCACAACATCCCCCAGTCAGCACAGGATCGGCGTCTATCTGGAGTTCAAAAAGGGAGCGCTGTCTTTCTACGAGGTGTCAGACAGCATGAAGTTCCTTTACAAGGTGGAAGCTGAGTTCACAGAGGCGCTGTACCCCGGCTTCTGGCTTGGAGAGAAATGTTGCATCAGGATCTGTGATCTGAGATACGACTGACTGTGAAACACAGAGGAAGTTTGAGTTTTGAATTATTAAACTTTTTTATCACTTATGTTCACGAGCAAATTTACTTATATTTAGCTTCCTTTTTAAAAAAATGTTTTCTGAAGTCAGTTGTATTTTACATGTGGGGTCGCCCAAAATAAAGTAGTAGGTGCCTCTGACACCTCTGGAGCCCATCTTAACAGATTGTTCTATATATTCTGTATACTTGCCTCTGCTAGGGGAAGGAACAGTACAGCTCCCTACATGTCATTGTGCTTTTATTGTTTTTAAATAACCGTGCACTTAAACTGTATCTCAGTGTAATAGGGGTCCTTCTGGGTTACTTTATGTGTTATCATGTGTTTAATTTAACAGCTTTTAATTTGTTTTATTCTGTCTGTGTTTTAAATGTGTTCTGTTTTTATTTTTAAAGCACTTTATAACTATATGAATTCAGTTGATTATTGTCATATATGACCTCAAGGACCTCTGCAGGGACATGGACCACATTTTGGCAACCACCGAAGAACAAGCTTACAGATGAATTCAACATAACGCAGCATTTTCTTACATGTCGTACATCTTTTAAATGATTTAACTTTTGTAATAGTTTCATGTCATTGTCATTTTCACATGCGGGTGTTTTTATTCTGAGAATGATCTGACAAATGTTTGAGTCGACAAAACAGCCTCCATTAATCATGCAAAGGCTACAGAGGATGACATTATCCCCCGTCTTTATACAATTCAATAACAGACATAAGAAATGTATGTGGTAGTGAGAGTGTTGTTAAACAGGAGTCTACAGTCATGCTAGCGTAGCATGCTGCATGCTATGAGGCTATACTTTAAGATAAACGCTAACGTCCGTATGTTAACATGCTCACAAATGACAGTGCTAACATGCTAATGTCCAGCATGTATGATGTTTACCATGTTCACCATCCAAGTTTAACTAATTAGTTTAGCAGTTTAGTGCTAATTAACACTAAACACAAACTTCATCTGAGGCTAATGAATGTTGTTACTATTTTAGGTATTTGGCAGTGTTGTGAAAATCACCCAAAAGTCAGATATCGTGTTAAAATATTATTTGGTAAAAGTAAACCTCGACCCTGTGAATAGTACTTGAGTAAAAGTCTTAAATGATCTGATATTAAATGTAATTTAGTATCAAAAGTAAAAATAAATTATAATTAGGCCTATATTTACATGTATGTATATACTGTGTGTACTATGGGTTAATAAAAAAATGTGCCACTCTCTGATGCAGCTGCCATCAACAATGTAACTAGTCAAGTTATCAAATAAATGTAGTGGAGTGGAAGTATAACGAAGCAGAAAATGGGAAAACACTTGTATTATAGAAATACCCCAAAAATGATATTTAAGTACAGTACTTTTGTAAATGTACTTAGTTATGTTCCACCGCTGGTGTTTGGTCATAAAACTGGTGTTTGGTCATAAAACAGTGTTTTATAAACTGTTTGACACATTTAAATTTTGACCTGATGATGGCACCAGAGGAGAAGTAAAGGGATTACTAAAGAGATTAAAATGTATCCACGGGGTCTGAATGTTTGTACCACATTTAATGGCAATCCGTCCAAGAGCTGTGACGATATTTGACTAAAAAACACAACAAATATCAACATGCTGTGGGCACTAGAGGAAAAGTCAGGGGATCACCACAGTCATTAGGAGTAATCCTCTGGGCACCATCCATATCTGTAACAAATTTAATCACAATGTCTGCCATCCAGACAGTCGGCTGCTAGCACCGCTAATAAAAATGTCTTTTCACTTTGGAAAAGACAGACTCAATTTTACATCTGAAAACAACAACAACAACAAAAAAAACATCCAGGGATCTGACAGCAGCTTGTCCACTCTTTATTATTAATATTTTTGGTGATGTACACAATGTTTTTTACAATAATTCATCAGTCTCATACAATCATAACGTGACTGAGGAAAGAGAGAGCGAGAGAGAAGCTGTAAAAGGACATTTTCTAAATGTGTCTCCTGTACAGACAGTGCTTGAAACGTGTGCTCAGTAAGGCCCTGCACCCACAGGTAACAAGAAGGAATATGTAGTTTACACACGCGCACACACACACGCACAGACACACACACACACACATTTTTTTAATTATCTATACGCACACACACTCCAGCACTTGTAAGGAAGAGTCGAACATCCCTTTGGCTACAAGGGGCAGCTCCTAATGATTGCTATAACTGACACTAACGTGTCTTTCAGCCTAAGTTATTCTTCAGTTTATTAACTGGATATTGCTTTTACATAGACCTCCAATTTACTGCTATGAGGACAACAGAACAAATGCTAACTTTTTTTTTGCGGTCCTAGTGAAAAAAAGTGCATTAATCACATTCATTATTACTTTATGTTACATTTACTGCTAAAACAGTTACTTTTTAAGACATTGATATACTTCACATGGATAAAATCTATCTTCAGAATTGTTTGACTACACAAGGTTATTTACAGATTTGGACAACGGGGAGATTTCTACACGATGCACTCTCAGCAGGAAGTGCCTGACTCACACAGACTAAAAACAAGACAAGAGATGAAACAAGTTTCAATTAAAGTTTATAGCCGCACAGGCAGCCCTGCAGGACGGTAGTGCTCTGTGCACACAGAGTGATGGATGGATGAAAGTTTAAGGGACACATTTGTTGTAAAAATCTTTTCTGTTTGAGAACAGACTCAACTCGACGCAGCTTGGCAGGCTCAGCTCGATGTAGTAAAAGTTAGTTTACAGAAGCTCAGCTGAAAGCTTGTTAGCATCTTAACTGGCATGCTAGAATGTTAATATGCTTACAAGCTATCATAACTATTGAGTGTGTTAGCATGCCGATAACTTTAAAATGTTGTTAGTAGGCCTATGCCTGTGCTAATTATCTTGCTCACATGGTGATGTTTAGCATGCAATTAATTTTAGTATATTACTATTATTTTTCTGAAGTCTAAGTATGCTATTTTAATATTCAACTCCAGTCCAGCTGAATCTGACTGTTGGACAAGGGGATATTTTGGCGCCAAAGAGCTATCAACTGCAAAAGTAGCTCAATTAGTCTGTTTTAATGACCACAAGACTAGCTGTCAGGTTACCAACACTCCCAAGTTGGAATCAGAGAGGTTTCCCTGTTCTTCAATTTCAGCTAAACGCGTGTTAGCATCGTAAGAGGCACGTTAGCATGTGAACACCATGTTAAATGTTAAAGCGTTGGACAGGAGGACATTTTGACCTGCAGGTGGTGCCACATGAGAAGTCAGGGGATTCATGGTAAATGATCTGTGTCAGTGCAGGTGGTGCTAGTGCGGCTATAAACAAGTAGACCAGTAAAGCTAAAGTGGAGACGGGGGAGTGGACGTATCCTAACACCAGGTGCAGCCAGAGGAACACACAGCTCTCATGAACACAACGGAGAACCAGCTGTGGCCCAGATTAACACTACACTTCACATCACACATCACCTCCAGCTCCCAGCAGCATTTTCACATCCCACAACAAGAATTAGCTACACAAACTACAAAATAGATAAGTCTTTAAATATACAATTTAAATAAGCTTCACACAAGATGAAAATATACAGTATATATATATACTGGTCACTTTTAAAAGATAAATCTTTGTTGTTCATCACACCTACACACACCGCAAATATACAGGAATATAAATATAGTCCATTTAAATCCTTAACACCATGGCTTTGAATATTGTGATAAAAAAATAAATAAACGTATCCTCTTCCATGTAAAAGGAACTTGAATGTGCTCAGTTTGAACTTGTCGACAGTTTTGCACAACTACTCGGAATCAGTGTGCGCAAAAATGAAACATGTCCGTCTTAACTTTACCCGTTTGGACTGTCTGCTGGTTTAACAGCAGTTCAACCAGGAGTCAAAGATCTGCATCACAAAGGAAATGTGGTGTGACGTCACTGTCTGTGTAAATAACACTCAGAGGTTTATTATTCCACACGTGAACAGAAACGGTGTGCATGTGTGGGGTTTGAGCGTATGTGTGCATTTATGTTTGTGTTTGTGCATGGAGGAGTTCAAGACATACAAAAGTTCGTACTATTCCACCATTTGCATTTTTGTTTCCTAAATTCCTAAATCTTTTGGTCCAAAGCTGATTCTTCCGTTTCATGTTCGTTATTTTTTTTTTTTTTTTGGTCCATAGTGAACATTGTGCATTCTGGTTTGTGCTCCAATATTGCTCAATCATCGTGTGGGGCTTATTAGACGGCAGCGATTGATTCCACACGTGCATAAATGTTCAAAACACCAGCTGAACACTTAAAGATAGTAATTCACTTGTGCACAACAGTTAAAATCGCTTTTGTGCTTTTCTAGGAGGAATGTCCGAATTGCGTCGATCAGGAACCGGACATGTCTTTTCAAATTCACATGAACAAGCTGTGCTTTCTGTTACTGAAGACTTAAAGGTTTGCAAGGGCTGAAAACTGTCCTTTGTTTATCTTCTTCTCTGTGCGGCTTAATGTAAAATGCTGCACTCATTGCACTTGTACAGATGTGCAGCCCTGTAATGCATCAGATAGAAACATTTAAAAAATCCATACTCTAGTCAGAGTCGCTCGAGTCCTCTCTTGCTGTACTAAAACTCAAGAATTAAAACAAACTCTTTGTAGTTCACCTTCAACATAGTGCAACGTATCCTTTCTGTTATTCTGCCATATAAATATGTGGATTTCAAGTGTTGTTGTTGTCTATGTTTCACTCTTTGGTGGAGAAACTGAAATGACTGATTCCCGCAAGTTATAACGCGATGTGAAATGGTTGACTGGGTTTAGAGCAAAACTTATATTATCCTACAGCGTATCACTGTCCTGTACACTGCTGTTCACAGAATGAGGGAGAACAATACTGACTACACACAAAACACAGCAGTGAGTGGGGGGATGGAAGAGAATGAAACATACAGTGAATGGACGTGTTTAGAGCAGCCTTAAGCATAGTTTACAATACACAGAGCTTTGTGTTTTTTCTTGTTCAGGGCGTTAGAAGTGCATGTCAGACATACTGTATGTACTCACTGAAATCACTGCTTACGATCTAATAGTTAAAGGAGACATATTATGCTTATTTTCAGGTTCATAATTGTATTTCTGGTTACTACTGAAATTGGTTTACATGCTTTGAAGCTCAAAGAACACATCAGTTTTCTCATACTGTCCAGTGCTGCAGCTCTGTATTCCCCCTCCGTCTGAAACGCTCTCTTTTAGTTCCTGTCTCTTTTAGGCCCCTCCTCCTGCATACCAAGTCTGCTCTGATTGGTCAGCTGATACAAGCCTGAGCCAGCAACAACAGAGCAGCTGTGCTAAACTAATTCTTATGTGCCAAACTAGGCGCTAGGCTCAAATTATGCAAATGTGTGACATGGTGACGTAGTGCGATGTCACAACGTCACGGAATTAAAGGGTGGGAATACTGACGAGGCGTTCCAGGAGCAGTGTTTTCTGTGGGAGAGAGGAGCTTCTGTTGGTGTGAACCTTTTAACTTTCAAGGTCTTTTATGTACACAAGAACTTTTCAAAATCACTAAAGGAAAGGAAAAAAAAACAAAAATCATAATATGCCTCCTGTAAAGAACTTATTTTGTGTTAGACTGTGACACACAGTACCACTACTGAGGGCAATGATGCAAACACTGACAGGCTTTAAATCTCAACTTGATTAAACTCACATTCATCTTGGCTCTCTGTGCCAGTGTGCCGACTGAAAACCTGTTCAATCAGCAGGACCTCACTGGCTCCTCTACATTCATACTTTCAGCTCCCCTGCACTGTGCAGCAGACAGGGATGTGCATTCAGCTGTGTGTGTGTGTGTGTGTGGTGGGAGGGATGTGTTTCTGCTGGGGATCCTTATGCTAAGGCAAAGAAAAGCACGCAGAACTGCATCTAAAACCCTGTGATGGTAAATACAGAACAGATTACAGATGTACAGTGTGTCACTGTCAATCTCACCCTGATTTCAGTGTTGAGCTTTTTATTCCTGCTGCAGATGGTTCCTCGGGGCTATTTTGTGAAGCGTGGGCGGCTACATACAGTTTTGTGGTGTTAGTCGGACAGTGGAAGGGAGTCTCTGCGCTGCAGTGACCCCCGGCGGAGACTTTATGGCTGAAAGGTAAACGGTGCTACAGGACTGGGTGTCAGAGAGGTGTTCGGACTGCAGTCAAGAGTCAGACTCTGGTGTGACAGGTGTGGTCGGCGTAGTAGGTGTAGTCGGTGTCGTAGGGCTGATGGCAGCGTTCTGGTAGCTCGTACCGTAGCAGCTGTTTGGAGACAGGGAGTTGGGGTCCAGAGGTTTGTTCGTTCCTGGAGTCAGGTAGGCTTTGTGCGCCGGCCCCGATGACGGCGCCTCGCCGGGCTTGGCGCCAAGGATGGATCTGGCCTCGTCCTGCTCCTCCAGATTAGAGATGTCCTTCATCATGGTTTTACGGTAGGAGACAGACAGCTTGTTTGAGCCGTCTGATATCAGGTTGAAGCGACGGGCGATGTAGACGAGGGGCAGAGGAAGCATGGCCACTACAATGAGAGAGAAGCACATGGCCAGAGCCCAGGGAGGGTAACTCTGGAAGCGTTCCTGAGCCTGCAGACACACACAGGGTTTAGTGGTTGTGAGTCATTTAAAAAGAAAATCAAAAGAAAAAGATTCCTCTAACTGGAGAGGTCCAAAACATTTTTTGGCTTCAAGTAGACTAAAAATTTAATTGAGCCATGAGTCATGCATATGATGTTTGAAAAGATTATTTTTTCAACTCAAGAAAATTGCCATTTGTCATAAAACTAATGAAAATAGGTACTAAGAAAGACTACACACTCAACAGTTGCATAAGTGATGTCGTCTCACCGAAACCGATACCAGAAACCTTCTAGAGACGGTCACGTATATTAGCTAGCTCACAAAACTGACTAACTCTCCTTTCATATGAGACTTACAGTGATTTTCCCTTTTTTAAAGACTTTTTCTGTGCTCAGGTGACGTCTGTCTTGGTGTTTGTGACGTAAACTGAGCAAGACAATGTAATTAAACAAAACTACTGACACATTCGTCTCTGAGAGTCTTAAAATCAACCGAGTTACACTTTCTGACTGTAGACCTGGTTGATTATGGTCAAGGGAAAAGATCAGTCAACAGCCAAATCTAAAAAATTGCAAAATAAAAAAGCAAAACCTCAACCTGAAATGAAGACAGCTGAAAACACACACACACACACACAGACTGACCAGCTCTTCGACCCAGGCGTTGTATCCTGGTGGGCTGATGGCCATCTCTATAACGGTGGCCGAGATGAGCACAATGAGAAACAGAGGGGAGACGTACTTCCACAGGTAGAAATAAATCTTGCATGGTCGGAAGCCCAACATGTCCTCCAGATCCTGCATGAACCTGACGAAGCCAGAACAACAACATTACAGTCACGACCGCGTGTCTTTATATCATTTTATCACTTATTTAACACTCCCGTTGTACCTTTTTGTGCCGTAAATCCAAGCGACAGACAGATTTTCCAGGATGACCACAACGGTGAGAGGCAGTCCGGCAGAGTAATCGTCAAACATGGTGACAAAGTAGTTCCCGGAGCGCTGAACGAACAGTAGTCCGCAGAGGAAGGCCACGATGCAGCAACACACTGAAACAAACCCAGAGAAGGTGAAGAATCAGAATTAGAATTAAGATTCTGTTCTGATAGATGAGAAAATGGAAAATAAAATGGTGTTATTGCCGGTGTCGTGCCAAAAAGTGATCATCTGCCAGAATCTGATTACAGGCCTCGGGAGCGCGCACAGCAGCCCGTTGAGCGGTAGCGCAAAAACGTCTGCTTTTCTCTAGATTAACCGGTCATAATATGCTGATACACACAACTGCATTACAATGTAATCATAGCAAAGGCATGTGTCTTCGAAAGTTTAACGTTTGTTGTTACGTAGGCTAATTATTACAACTGTGACCAAAAGAAGTGTAGGCTGCTGCTGTGCGCGCTCCCGCGGCCTGTAATCAGATTCTGGCAGATGATCACTTTTTGGCACGACACCTGTCAGTTGTTTTGTTTCCCGCAAGTGTTTTGCATTCAGTACAATAATGCAGCCCCTAATGCAGCCCGTTCCCTGTAGGACTTTAACGCTGTGCTGAATAAGGGGTTTCAACTATTAGCATAATAGGGCGTCAGTGTGGAGGCTCACCTGTGAAAAGCTCCTTCTGGACCTTGTAGGTGTCGAGGACAGGTGTGGTGATGCCGGTCATGGTGCCGATCATGCTGCCCAGTCCGAGGTTGATGAGCATGAAGAAGAACATGACCGACCAGAACGGAGACGCCGGGAAATGGGTCATGGCTTCTGTGAAGGCGATGAAGGCCAAGCCTGTGCCCTGGACCGCCTGCAGAGAGACGGCAGAGGTGTGTAATCAGGTGAGAACATGCTACGGATCTGTGTGTAGGAGGACTGCGACGTGGACTCACCTTGTTGAGCTCGTCCTCCAGGACGCAAGGCTCCAGACCCAGCTGGGCGAAGCTGCCCTCCTTCACCGTCTTGATGACGGCGTACATCTCAGCGTAGTCTGACGTGGTGAGATGGGTGAAGTTCACATGCGGAGGGATCAGGTCGTGACTCAGGACGTTGGAGTTGAGGTATCCCAGGATCTTCTCTGCATTCCTTCCCAAATGACAAAATCGTGAACTTTATCCGTCAAGTGTGTTGACATAAGGATTGTAACCGTGGTGCATTTAACAAACTCAAACATGTGCAGATTATGTCCTCAGCAACTTTCTACATATTTACAGGTCAGATTAATATATACTGTATGTAAAGGTAGTTTAAAAGATGCTGTATAAAGTAACTCTACACACACAGGTTATTTTATGCTGAAGGTACATGTACAGTATATAATCAGTCTGCTTAGACTGGAGTATGACAGTGACAAGATAATATGAACATATCACTGCAGTGTACTACACTGTAATATGTAGGTACAGTGAGGTTGTCATTGTTAATGCTTTAACTAAAGGTCTTTGATAAACTGTCATTCATACAAAAAGATTATAAAGACAAGTTATTCATGTATAAATATAAAATTGAAGGCAGTGTTTTGATATTTGATATTTCAGATTTGGTGGCCAGCAGAGGGTTTGTTTTCGCAGATGTGAACTTACTCCACGACACACTTCTCATTCATGAGGTTGGCCTTGAAGCCCAGCACAGCGAAGACCACCAACGTGGCCAGAATAGAAGTGAGGAAGTTGATGACAGAGACGAGCACGGCGTCAAAGTGACAGTTGTTGTCGATCTTGTTGTAGCTGGAGAAGGCTATGACCCCTCCGAACCCCAGACCCAGGGCGAAGAAGACCTGGGTGGCTGCCTCCCTCCACACCTGGGGCTCCAGCATCTTCTCCAACTGTGACAGGCAGAGAGAGAAGGTCAGTATTTTTTAGCCAACATGGTCAACGATTCAAAACACAACGGAAGAAGCGGCTCTGCCAGTCTCACCTTGGGGGTGAACATGTGAGCGATGCCGTCCACTGATCCCTTCAGCATTAAACCCCTGACCAGGAAACAGAACAGCACCACATAGGGGAAAAGAGAGCTGAAGTACATCACCTGTGACAGAAGAGGAGAGAAAACATACAGTCAGGAAAGTGAACCACGTCACATTTTTCTCTCATCACGCTGTCCATCCTCTCTGTTACCTTCCCAGAGGAGGCGATTCCTCTGATGACGGCGAGGCAGACGATGATCCAGGCCACCAGCAGAGACAGAGTCATCTTGATGTTGAGGCCGCCGCTCTCCGCGATGGTGCTGGTCGTGTTCAGAGTCTGACGGTACCAGAAATACGTTGTGGCCGAGCTTTTTTCACACTCCGGCTCCACAACTGAAGGGGGGGAAGAGAAATGGGTGTGAAGATGCAGCAGTGAGGCTTAGGTGTCGCAGAGAGGGCAGAAACATAATGAGATTGAGGATGTTTGCTCAGGGTCAACATCTCAATTCCCATCTGGTTTACACCTCGCAGACGTAAGGGGAGCTCAACAAGGTCGTCTGCGTGCTTAGTATGCCGAGCGTGAACCTCCAATTCCTAACAACTGAGATTTTTACAGTGCACACGCGGAGTATCCTCTTAGTTACCTTTGAGAGATGATATATATACTGTGTGTGGCTTTTTGGAGATGCTCGACAGTCTTAATTCATCGCTTATTATTTACTGTCTGGTTTCTTTTGTGATGCATTGTGAGTCACTCTGGGTGCAGATGTATAAGAAGCACACACACACACACACACACACACACACACACACACACACACACACACACACACACACACACACACATTTGCAGTGCTTCTGTTGCTGCCGTCCTTCAGCGTCAGCGTCCTTCAGTCTGAATCTCTGCTCCCCGTCTGTCTGCCAGCAGCCTCGGCAGGGCTGAGTCATACACATGCTGAGTGTTTCTTGGCTGCCCCGGGGGTTATGTTATTATCGCTCCTAATCAAACTCCAGAGGGTTTTAATCTGGATTATGTCGTGACAGAAAGTTGTAAGCGAGTTAACACAGTTTGTCTGATCTGCTTACTGCAGGTGTGTCGATATAGGAGGAAGCTGCAGGGCTTCATGCGAGGCAAGTTTGATCCTAGAGCTTGTAGCCTGGTGGCCCGATGAGGAATAACTCTGGGGACCATATACATACATATACAGAGACTCACTATAACAAGGACACAAATGGATGTACTCACTTTGGTATTTGGTGTTTCTAGAGCGCCACCATGAGGTTCACAGTTTTTGTTTTATGGGAAATATAGGATGATGTTCCCATCAGCCTCAGTTTTACTTTGTGTTCAGTGTGAATTAGCAATGTTAGCATCCTTACATGGTCAACAAAGGCGGTGAATTTGGGAAATAAACCCGCTTTGCATTAGCATGTTAGCAAGCTGTTGTTAGCATTTAGTTAAAAGCACTGCTGTGCCTCATTAGGCAACAGCCTCACAGAGCTGCTAGCAAGGCTGTAGCCTTTAAGTCTTGCGTTGTATTTTTGAGTTTTATTTAATTTCATTTTACTCTTTGATTGATTTTTCTCTTCATTGTGTCTTCAAATGTTGTTCTGAAGTGCTTATCTGCTCCATGTAAAGCAATGACTGTAAATCGCCTCTGTATTCAAAATATGCTACAAAGGCATATAAATAACTTTCCTTGTCTGTTGGTTAACATTAAATGTCACTCACTGGCAAGTGTCCCATTCCTCCTGATCGGGCATTCGCTCCATGGCAGAGGATACTGGAAGGACTGGAAGAAATAGAAGATGCTCCAGCCGATGATCACATTATAGTAGAGACCCACAAAGCCACACACCTAGACAGACAGACAGACAGATGGTTAACTATTGTTCATTTGTTCATAGACATTTCACAGTATTCCCTCTTCTATGGGATGTAAACAACCAGCATACATAACAGTAAAGAAATCAAAACTATAAGGTGTCATGTTTTATACACCTCCTCTACATTGTATAATGAGATCTGCACAGAGTGAGGAAACTATGCAAATGAGGCAGCGTGCTTTCTGCATGTCCCATGTTGCTGTCAGTCTTCTGAGCAGTCGTGCCAGCCAGGACATTCACAAGCTAAATAAGGTTGAGGAAAGCATGAATAATTAAAGCGCTCTCTTTTCAACACTGATCTTCCACGAGATATTTATAGCTGCCTCTGCGCCAGCCGTGCAACTGGAAAGAAAGGCTACCTTTCACTCTGAAACACGTCGATACCTCCCATAAACCCAAGAGACGCTGAGGCAGAGAGAAGGCTGTTGTGGTGACTCCAGATGTTCCTGTAACTTTATCCTGCCCACTGCCATATTGATTTCATGTTTCCATATACATGCATAAGGCAGATATATATACATATGTATGGACAGATACATACAAGATAAAAATCTGTGCTTTCCCCCCTTACCATCAGACTGGACACTCCTATCCCGCCCAGGCTGGGACAGACGTAGTTCCAGACCCCAATGCTCCCACGTCGGATCTTCTGACCCACTGCCAGC
The DNA here is from genome assembly GCA_039737535.1 of Lagodon rhomboides. NCBI lineage: Eukaryota > Metazoa > Chordata > Actinopteri > Spariformes > Sparidae > Lagodon > Lagodon rhomboides. The sequence continues at coordinate 19,046,755 of CM077785.1, read as the reverse complement.
TCCAAGAAGAAAAGCGGGATGCCGATGATGAGGAGAAGGATGAAGTAGGGAACCAAATAGGCGCCTGGAAAACAGGGAGGCTGTCAGTTTTTGTAGGCCTCCTTTAAATCTTGCATGTTGTGTTTTTAAAGGAGAAGTGTATAAGGTTACATCCAGGGTCGGGAGGGTTACTTTAAAAATATATTCCTTACTAATTACCTGTTAATAAATGTAGTCAGTAATGTAATCCAAGTATCACAATATTAAACTACTGAAACTTGATTACTTTTCTGTACTTTTGGATTACTTCTATACCAAACATGTGCAGATAAAGACTAGAAAATAAATATCAATAAGACGTCTCTTACTAAATCGTAAAATAACTTGTGAATTCGGTTTCACTTAAGACCAGACTGATGTTGTTGTTGTTGTTGTTGTGAGACTGTTGCCACATGTGCGTTTCAAGACACTGTACCATCAACATGATTCTGAAGGTATTATTTTAAGATCAAAAAGTTGCATAATGTTGCTTTAACTTGCAATATAAGCTATGGTGATTATCCTCCTGCACCCAGCTCCTCTCTTATATATCGCTCTCGATTCCACTCATGAATATTCTTTGAAATTTCATTTTGATGGAAGTCTAAATGTGTCCCTGTGAACCTTTAATCCAGAGACGCGTAATAAGGATGCAACAGTGTTTTATGTGCAAAGGGTGAGTCATCATCTGGGACATTAGGCAGGAAAACATGCACTAGCCTACTATTAATACTTCAAAAGCAGGAATTACATACAGTGGCACACATGCGTTTGATAGAGGGAGGAGTAATGAGGCGGAGAGAAGAGAGGAGGCGAAAGGCTAAATCGAGACGGCTGAAATAGAGAGGATAGTGAGGTTAAATGTAGTGAGAAGTGTTGGGGCTTTGCCAGGATCGTCAGATCAACCACTAAATCACAGGTTATTTAAACTGGAGCCTGATAGATGTGAAAATACGACAGATAATGGAGAGAGAGAAATGAGGGACGAAGTGACGAGGAGGAGAGAGAAGCCCACACAGCGATAAATCCCGAACAACACGGGCCTTTAATGTGTCTGTAATTGGCCGCCTGACAGAAAATTACGTTGTGAGAAATGGCCACTCGCCAGGTCACATAGCCTGGCTGGTCCAGGAGTCTAGTGTCAATAAATCGTCTGTAAAGGCAGTAAATCCTGCCTATATGCAGTATATCAGACACGGGCGGTGAAGCAGCAAACACACAAACGTTTAAGGGGTTGGATCGACGTAAGCAGAAGCACGTCAATCAACCCATGATGCCGAGGTGTTTCTCTCCTATAGTGGACACAGGTTTACACTGTGTATGTCTCTGATTACATGCGCCAAAATAAACGCTCATCACTATACAGTTACAGTCAGGATCTTTTATCGAGTTCTTCTCTGTGTACCAGAGTATCAGTTCAGCCCGGCCCGCTCTGCCGACAGTAGTAATCAATAGTGCAGCTATATTTAGACTTGGCTGTTTTCTGCACATTACAGCTGCTCTTTTGGCATTTCTGCACTGAGAGGAAATCACATGTACTTTGTGATGGTTGGAGGTTCTTAAGCTGCTAAAAGTGAAAGACTGGCAGCCAAATAAGAAGCTGAACAGATGTTGACTTCATATATGAGCAATCATGTGACGGAAAGATTTCAACAGCAAATCAGTGGTGTCCAACAGAGCTGAGAAATAGGGTGAGAATCATCTTGATGTGATGTGTTATGAATGTTTTTTTCCATATTTAAACAACATCTGTTGCACGACCCTCCTCTGTGGCTCTTCCTGAGGTTTCTCCCCTTTAAAGTGTTTTCTTTTTTGGAGGGTTTCCTCACTCGAACCAAGGATCTAAGGACAAAGGATGTCATGAACTGTACAGCTGTAAAGCCCCCTGAGGCAATGGGATTTGTCACTTTGGGAGATATGAATAAATTGTCTTGGCTTGAATAATGTATAATTTGGGTCATTTGGATTACAGAAATGATAACTTGTAACTCGAAAGTTGATAAAGGACAAAATTGAATGAACTCAAACACATCACTCTGTAACTTTTGTGCTTCTTGATACAAAAACAAAACTCACACAGGTCTCCTAGACACATCTGTCTGATATAACATCATTTAGTCCGATTTAATAATCTCGGACACCAAACCCAATCAGTCTTGATCACTTGATCAGACAAAGGAAAATCTCTTCAGTAGTTTTTGTGAAATCCTGCCGACAAACCAACCAACAAATGGACACGGGTAAAAAGAAAACCTTGTTGGTGGTTTACAAGTAAATACAAGTTCAGCTGAGGCTGATGGGAATGTCATTAGTTTAGTAGGTTTTAGATAAATTAGAAGCCAAGGGACGAAAGTTCTGAGAATCATCCTGAGGCGGACGTGAAAACCTGCACCGAATCTCATGACAGTCCAACTTTTGTGGACATATTTCAGTCTGGGCAAGATGTGGTGGTCGAGGGATAAAGTGATGTCAGATTAAACCTCTTGTAAGTCAATTCTTTGCTGTTTTCTGACAATCACGAAGAGCTGAAAAATGTTGTTTTCTGTATTTTATATCACAGCCGTTACACAAAGTGAAGCTTGCCATGTGGAGATCTTTTATGTGATTATACAATCTTTTAAATATTCAGATGTTATTCGTGTTTATCTGTAAAGAAAATTGGTGGAAATTTGAGCTTTCAGGCCCCCGAGTGTCCCTTCAGTGTCATTAAATCTGCCACATTGTCTTTTTTTAATCCACCATCACAAGGGTCATGGTAATATTCTAACGCTGTGGCCTTTAAATTAAGATGAAGTCAGTGATTTCAAAAACATCTGAAGGAACTCTGTATTAAATGTCGTTTGTGGAGCACAGTGACAGTAATGTAATCAGTCCCTTTGTGCCACTGACTCACCTCCTCCATTCTTCTGGCACAGGTAAGGGAAGCGCCACACGTTCCCCAGGCCCACAGAGAAGCCCACCTGGGCCAGGATGTACTGCAGTTTGCTGTTCCAGGCGGGGCGTCCGTCATTTTCGGGCACCTCTATCTGCGGGACCTTCTTCCCGGCGGCCCCCTCCGACGTTCAGGGAGCTGCTCTTGTAGTCGAGCGGCTCCTCGTGTGCGAGCAGGTCGGCCACCGACTCCGTGACGTGCTCATGGCTCTGCTCACGCTGCGTCACCTTGCTGTTCTTAGGCATCGGGGTGGGGAAGGGGGGCGGGGGTGGAGAGAGAAAGAGACAGGGGGACGGAGACTGGTGCGAACAGGAGGAGGTGATACAGGCAGAGAGTGCGAGAAGAGGTGGATGGATGTGGCGGTGAGGGAAGTGCCGGAGAGTGATTTCAGGTCAGGGGCTCAGTCCTGCATCAGAGAAACAGAAAGGTCACATTGTGAATGTGTGTTTCAAGGACATTGTCTAAATATTATTGGAGAAAAAATTCCATAAATAAAAGAAGATTTCACAGGGATCATATAATGTACAGTCATTTTAAGCTTCCTTTTACAGGCTGTGATCCTTACATTAGGCTTCACACAGATGCTGACACAATTATTCTTCCATTTAGTGCTTGGTTAGGCTTAAGGATTGTAACACATGGTTATGCCTCTCCAGAGCCTTGAAATATGTCAACATAAAGACAGGAGACCATTTATCACACCTGCGTGTTAACTCAAGCTTCTCTTTCAACAAAAAACTCAACAGGGAAATCTTCACACTGTAAATAAACACATCAACAACAACAAAAAATCCTCTGTCTCTCTGTCTCTCACGCAACGTTTTTTTTTGCGTCGAAAAAATTCCCAATCCTGCAAATTGTTCTATTTAATTTCCCTGTTCTGCAAAGCTTAACTTTAGCGAAGCGTCCCCCCCCCCCCTCCGTAAATCCCCCATAATCCTCGGAAGCTTCGCAGCAACATCCATCCTCACCCCTCTCTCTCAGGGAGTGGTTGGTTCGACCCAAAACGTAATGGAGGAAGTGAACATGATGCTCTGGATGAAGTGCCGTCATGTGTTCCTCCTGATCCACATCACGAGCCCCCGTGCAGGCTCATTACTTATTGAGTGAGTCGTTCTCCATTATAAAAAATCTGACGTGCGCTGAAATGTAAAAACTGCGATGCTGGTGGGTTGGAAAAGATACAGAACAGAAAAAAAGACTGTGAATAAAAGACTTTTGTTTCTCTGTGTTAGTAGTGACAGATTAAGTCCCCATCATCCTGTTAGAGGATGATGGGGGAGAATGATGCTGCACCTCCTGTATGATGCAACAGCAGTGATGCACACGAGCCTTCATCGTCACCACTTACATCAGACAAAAACTCAAACTCAAACTCCGGAAGCACGAGAGCCACAAACACTCAGAAAGTCCTTCCTCGGTGCTCAGAATGTGCATTTGCTTCCCTCGCTTACATATTTTTCATCACCACAACAGATTTCCTCCTCTGTGCATGTCAAGATGAGCCTGTGATGTAATAATCCACGGCCATTCACAAGTCTTCATAATCCTGTGTGCATTAACTGTAAAGCCCCCGGCGCTGCTTTTCTGTCTTGTCATTCAATCCCATCCGACAGTATGCAAGACACGTAATATCAATCAGGGGCCGCATCATCCAGCCAAACACGGGGCAAACTGTAAACACATCAACTCAGCCAACCAATAATCCAAAAACACACAGTTCACATGACCCCGGCCGGCGAACAGTCTGACAGTGTGGAGGGATTTCATGCCACAGTGAAGGCGTGTTTTTCCATGGCAGGAAAAAGCCTGCGATGTGATCTTTCCCCTGTGTCGAGCACGGCCTCGGATGATGATCTACATTTTCAGTACCGACTGTATAACCTGTGCCTACTGCCTCGTCTTTGTATATTTATTCTCATTCTGCTTGCATCATTACTACCACCATCAGCACTACCACACAGTGTACGTCACTTCTACTAAAACCACGGTGAGCTGGACACATCCACAGCAGAAGGGGCATTATAGACACATTTTCTGTATTGTTGTAAGGACAACAACTCCATGTTCTTTATGTTCTTGGACATGTAGTGTAGTGTAATATGTAGTGATACTTTTAGGCCATATAGCGATACACAATATATATCACAATATTTTGCAATCTCCTCCAAACCACTTGCTTGGACTGGGCAACAAAATAAAACATCACGCTATTTTTGACGATGTACCTTGATATCAATAATCAAGAACTGTCACAATATCCGATTTTCACTCCACGATTATCTTGGCCAAATTAATTCAAGACAACGATATTATCGCGATATCTCTGGAAATTTGGACAAAAAGTTCTAGCAATCAAATCTATCTTTAACTTTGTTTACTGTGTCTTTTGTCTCTTTTTGGCAAATGAATTAACCTCAAAATACGAGTGTAGGGAGGTGGAGGGAGAGCCTGTAACTGTAACTGTAACTGTAAAGCACACAAAAAGAACAACACACAGTACATACAGTCAAGTATTGGCAAAAAGGCAACCAGATGAACTCATATAGAAAAGATGGAAAAAAAAAAAATGAACATCTTCAATGATATCATCATATGTGTTATCAACACAGTATCAATATTTCATTTTTTAATTCCCAATTATCCTGAATATCGTGATATTGCCACACTGCTAATATCAATACAGTGCCGTTTAATTAGGGATGACTAATCGTATTTTTAAAAAGATGTGAACACAATGAGATTTTTCCAATAGTCATCAGTAATGTGGATATAGTGACTAGAGGGGTAAGTGGTGGATCGTAATCATATCCATTCAATTTGTTTACATAGCCCGAAATCCCAATCACATTGACTCAGTGGGCTTTACAATCTGTACAGTGATGGACATCCTCTGTCCTTTGACCCTCGATCCAAATATCCAAAATCTGAGATAATAGTCTCGTATCACAATATGATATTGATATATAGCCCGACCGTAGTACTGCTGAAATTAACAATAACTAAAATGTAAAAAAAAGTTTAAAAATGTCTGTCACAACGTCCGATTGCTTGTATTTGTTCAACCAACAGTCCAAAAACCAAATGACATCCTGGAATAAAGAAATGTTTTGTTTTTCAAATGTTTTGGCTTTAAAGTCATTGAAAGTAGACTTATTGTCCCAGCCCTCACAAAGGCCCACAGTTCAAAGCAACATCATGACCATCTGAGTGACGGTAAATACCACTGAGGGTCTTTCTCACACTACTACAGCACACTTTCTTATCGCGAGCATGTTTCTGCATCAGAATCCCTGTGAGGAACTAATTCTTCACTCTGGTAACTTTCCAGCACCAACAACGCCGAAGCAGGTTAAAGCCTGACCACTTCTCACTGAGAACACACGCTCGAACACATCCTAAATCACCAACATCTATCTTTGAGTTACATTTGGGTAGAAAGCTCTGATGTTTCCGCCCACGTCCAGTCACACAACACGTAGCAGGATGACCCGGAGCAGACCCTGCAGGTATCAGCTTCTCTGATCAGTCTTGTTTAAATGTCCAGGCTTGTTCGTTAATCGATTACTGATCCTGTGATTACCGGCCTCTTCTACAAGTCTAATCACACGCTACAGTTAGTGGTTAATCAGCTGTTTTACTGGAATTGACACAGTTTTAAATATTTACTGCCAACATTAAATCTCAAAACTTTAAACTCTGTTGATGTAAAGCATCAGGAAATCAATTATCAACGTTGTTTCTTCATGAAGACTCTTTAAACTCGAGCATCCAGCTGCACACGGCAGCTGTGAAGCTCCTGGATGCCCCTCACTCATCAACACCTCCACACGGATCACTTCATGTGACACATCTGGTGCTGATGCTGAGAGCAGAGCTCTCATTTTCACCGCTCGTCGCGAGTGATGCGACGACTTTTAAAACACACCCCCAAGGTCACACACGATTATTCCCTGACCTCTGGTGTTTACCCGAGCTCACCTCGGTCATGATGCACATTTTACACGATCATAAACAACTTGACAGGACTCGAAACAAGCGTAGCTCTGCGTGAAGAAAGCAAGTGGAACTCTTTAGCAGCTGTCTGTGAACTTTCCGCAGGAATAAACATCCTTCTGAATCCAGGTGGCGACACGCTGTGCTGTCCTGCCTCTCTTAAAGAGATGTTAGAATAAAAAAATCGTTCTCACCGTGAGTCTCTGGCAGCGATCAACAATATCCAGGCTTTGTTGTGAGCACAGATGTCAGAGGAAATCTGCAGAGAGGCATGAAAACATCCGCTGGCCAGCACTTGTGGTTGTGAGTGAGCGCTCGCAGGACACTGGAGGACGGACGGAGCATCACATGCTGCTCTGCCTGCAATTGACATGCAGGGAGGAGAGTCCGGGACGCACCGTGACGCACAGAGTGCTGCTCGTTACCAACAATGACAAACGATCACCTGCCGCTCACTTGTTGTTGGACACTTCCGGCCATCACAACGCGGGAAGGTGGGATGCTGGGGGGGGGGGGGCAAAAACTGTGCGCGTGTTTGTCAAGGTTATCCACTCCTACCTGAGGAAGTGAGTGTGTGACGCAGCTTTCGTCACACCCCATCTCAATTGATAAAAAATTCAAGCCATTCAACCCTCGCCTGTCAGGATAGAAAAGAAGAAGAAGAAAAAAAAACACACAGTAAAGGTCATAAATAATAGTGACAGTGAGGTTTCTGTTGGCATGGCTCCAGGTCTGTTCACAGTGTTAACTGTCCACACTGAGAAACAGATGAGCTGTGTCCTTTTCCCACTGCACGACAATGAATGGGCATCAATAAATTAGTTAAATTCATCATAAATGCATGGACAATGAATGAATTATACAGAGAAGGGGATAAAAGAAGGACATTTTGTACTTGAAGAAGAGAAAATGTGTTATTATTCCTGTTATTCTATGTTTATCATTCTTCTCTCACTCAGATTGTTGACTTAAAGGAGACATGTTCTGCTCATTTTCAGGTTCATCATTTTGTTTTTGGTCACTACCAGATAATGTTAACATGCTTTAATGCTAAAAAACAAACAAAAAACCTTTGTTTTCTCATCCTGTCCAGTTCTGCAGCAGTGTGACCCCTCCTCTGTTGGAAACGCCCTGTTTTAGCTCTTGTCTCTTTAATACCCAGTCTGCTCTGATTGGTCGACTCACACATGCCTGAGTCAGCACCACTAACAACGACATAGCAGCTGTGCTACATCAGTTCTTACAAGCCAAACTAGCCACTGTGCATGAATAATGCAAATGTGTGACATGATGATGTAGTGCGATGTCACAGAAGTCTCTCAGTGGCTCAATTGCATTGTGGGTAATGTAGTCCACTGGTCTGGCATTGCACTGTTGGACTCGGTATTGACAGTTTAAAAACAATTGATCAAAATCAATACAGCAGAACCAGAGATATCAGCTTTTTTATTCCACAGCGTTCTTCTTCCTTTTTAAAACATGGCGCCTAAGTTACCCACAATGCAATTTAACCACTGAGTGACATCACTGGAGGAATTTTTTAGATCACATGCAGCTTCTTCTGGAACCACAAAAGACTTACTCTATCACATATGTAGTTGTACTCCCTGAGACCTGTAAACACACTTTGATGTGTAAAATTGGTGGAGTTACTATTTCGGTACATTACTTGACTTAATGTAGCCTACTTAGTTACTTACTTTTTATCACTGCCCTCTCCGCTATGTAAAAACAAGAATGTTGTTGATATCAAAGTCTGTTTCTATCAAAATCATCTATTGAGACAGAAATCTATCCTTTTCATCAATGACTTCACTGATCTCTGACTAACTGCTTTATCTCCCTCATCAACCTGTAAATCTTTGGACTTTCGCTGGGTGGCCGTTTCTCTATTAGACAGTGGACACGCGACATGGCTGCAGCAGACACAGTCACCCAGGGGACCATAAATCATGCACCAGCCGACAGAATATTCTTTAATACCACCGAGATAGAGAAGGAAGAGGCCATTTTTCATCCAGACTGTATGGATTTATTTTGTCCCCCATGTCTGCCTCCTTGGTCGTCTTAATCAGACGTGTTTCCTCACTTGCTTCTTGACGTTTCTTTTTCATCTGCATCATTGTCATCATTGTGGAGTCTGGTCTAAGTGATGATACATAACAAAGGAGGGTAAATATGTGGAATTACGTGACTTTTAACTTATTATTTGCACCAAAACACACACCTGAGTGTAACATCCATGACGAGCTCAGGGTCTGATCTGTCTTTCCTATTTCTACATCAGGTCCTCGCTCGGTGACACTTTTGATGCACCTTCTTCGAGCTGACTACCGGGAGCAGTTGCTGTGGCAACCTCAGGATCATATGACAGACTTTGTCTCATCTCTGCACTCTCCTTTCTGCATCCCCCCCTCCATAAATTGTTTGTGAACAATGTGAAATGCGCGTGTGACCTGCTGGGTCTGAAGTGTCTGTGGCAACCTATAGATGACAGATGGAGATCAATGTATATTTCAGCCAAATCATGAGTATTTTAACGAGTTGTACATTACTAATAGCTCCTCATCCACTGTGTCACACCCCTTTTGTTTTTTTCCTCTTGTTTGAGCAAGTTCCACAAGTGGATTGAGGAGCTGTAGTGTTTTCTCACCCCACATTTGCTTTCACAGCCTTTTGTCACCTCGTCTCTTGGGAGCAAATGTCTGACAAGAAATATCAGAGAGGAAAATGGAAGGCACATCTGAAACAAGCTGGACAGAACGATAAAATCTGATAAAACCAGTTTAAAAACAAAGATTGCAATCATAGAGCATGACAATGAAGTGACTGTAAACTAATACTTCCACAAAAACCAGTAGCAGATGCTTCAGGGCATCTGCTAAGTGGACAGCGGTGTGTCGCTCAGTGAAATACTCACATAATGTTTCGAGGATTTATTAAGCCTGCGTCAGCAGCCTTGCAGGCCCGTGGGACTGCTGGCACAGCGACGCTGCTGCCCTCTCTGGTTAGCAAATGACCGAACAGTCCCATCTGGGCTGGAGGAGCTGCAGCTTTGTTCTGCCTTCACTTACCCCATGTCCTTTCACCCACAGCTGCCTCTATTGCACATACTTCCACTTCACTCCCACTGTGATCAAATGCACAGGGTGTTGCTGACTACAAATTAAAAGGCAATTTTTATTATTAGTTACGAAAATGCCATCTAATATTGACACTTTTGGATTTCTTCAAAGTCGAATATTGAAGAAATTGTAACAAAAAATTCTCCATAAACACCTCAAAACACTTTCAATGTAAAAAAATGTACCGGTTGCGTTGTGAACGTAGTTGTTCACGTAGTTGTTCACGTAGTTGTTCACGTAGTTGTTCACGTACTTGGCTATAGGCTAGGCATGTCACTGGAAGATACCACTAGATGACGCACGTTAGCTTGTTGTCCCTGCTGCTGATCCTGTCACATCCCCATACTGGCCCTGCACTGCCCCTACTGTTCATGTTTGTACTGCAGCTTACGGACTCGTAATGGATTTTTTTTGAGGTCGTGCACAACAGATGCTCTGGACTAGTGTAGGATGAGGGTTGTTAAGAGCAAATAGATCTTGTGCCTTACAAAAAAATGTACAAGTGTACTGTGTGTATTCTACAATATAAGGGATGCTGTAAATTGAATGCAATGGTTTAAGGATGTAATCAATCTAATAATCCTTGATAACTTTAATCATAGTTACTTATTTTTGTAATCTCCAGGTAGTCCATTACTACTCAACCCTGATGACTTATTAACTCGGCATAAAGCTTCACCGACAGTGTTTCCTGTCAGGTTTGAACGTGCTGCCTTTCAACATTTCTCCAGCAGTGTGGATGTTCCTCCACTCATTTTTCTCTCTGTGAAGTTTATCTTGATCTCTTCACATTTTTTAAAATCATTTTCCTTTTGGCACAATCCTCTGCACTGTTTCTCTCTGGGATCTTCTGGTTGTATCTCGTGGTCCTCGCTGTCTGACGTCAGCACCCTCTCTCAGCACGTTTCCACCCCTCTCTGCTGTTCACCTTCAGTCGCCTCTAACTTCTCATCTTCCCCCCCCGCCGCTTTGCAGCACCCGCTTTCTTTTGTACTCCCCCTTACGCCCCTCTCCGCTCACGTGCGCTCATGCATTCTGCATCTGCACCACCACATCCGCCCAGTACTTTTCCTTCACTCCAGTCTCATTTATATTCTCCCCTCCCCATCCTTTTTACTCCCACCCCCTCCGCCTCCCTCCCTCCTGTTTCTCCCCTTGTGTTTTGTGCTGTCTGGGTCACTCTCAGCTCCTAAAAAAAGCTTCTGCCTGCACTGGGCTCTGTGGTATCGCTTATCTAGTCCATTATTCTCCGTACACGCACTTCAGCAAACATAATTACATCCAAATAATTCCTGCTGAAAGCCAGTGAATGTCAGCACTTTTGGCAGATGTGAAGGGTTGAGTTAAAGCATGTGATGTCCGTCCGGCTCTCTGTGATCAATGCACTAATAATTCAACGACTCTTTTAGCTGAGAGGGTTAAAGTTCATCGATGCTTAATGAGCTGTGTTTGTCGGACACGCTTGTTCTCACACTGCTACCACATCGCCCTCACACGGCACCTGCATTAGAACTTTTCATATTTCATTTCACAAAGAAACCCAACTATTTCTGGTTCCTGCTTTATCCGAAGATGCATCCTCACAGGATTGTAGCACCTCCTGCTTTCCCAGGGTGCATCGGTGCAAGGGGATGTGCTCATGTTGTGCAGGTGTTCAGACGGTGGAGTAAGTGGGTCACACTGCAGCGCTCCAACTGCGGGGACACGCCAGGATGGTTGTGATAAAAAGGAGCATCTTGTCATTACATCGGCATCAAGATATCGTGAGGAACATAAAGGTGAATAAAAACCAGCTGGGTGCCATGACACACTGCAGTAGGCGATCCCCAGTTTCATCCAAAGGCCGGACAGGTGAACATCTGGTTTGCCTTTTGGTTGCTTGATGACAGAAATGGACACACCGATCTGTTACTAAGCATCTGTCTCACATGAAAGCAGCAGGTGCAGTGGGTCAGGCCACGCTGTTCACCTTAATGCGACACATAAAAATAGAAACTCATTAAAAGCTGTTTTCTCCCCTCACTAATCCTTTGCAGATTTCCTCTTTGACAGCTCATTAACAAAAAAAGCCTGCATGCCATTCTGTTTCGGATGGTTATGAACAGATGAAACGCCTATCTGTTGCAGCATATTCGTTGGTGAATTTGAGATGGTCTACAATACCATTGATCAATGCTTCATGTTGGTTTTTGACTGGTTTGGCCACTCATAATCCCCATAAATGAGTTTGCCACCGTTTTTACATGTAGGCCTAAGCACAGTTTTGTTGAGGTGCTTCACCGCTGAATGACAGCTTTGGTTGATCCACAAACAACTGACCTGGATATTGGAACGAGATTTAAAGCAGGAACAAATTTCCCCCCTCATACTATCTTTGTACACACTTTTAAACCCATTTTAATACTGGGTGGCAGATTGCCTTGCTGGGCCTGCGCGGGGTCATGTGACAGCCTATAGAGGAACTTCACCAGATGGTCTCTCAAAGAGGGGCCAGTCCAGCTCGCAGGGTTGAGGGCAAAGCTCCCGTCCCCATTTTTTTGGGCAACATAATCCTTTTAAAATACCCCTGCAGCAAAGCACACTGCTTTTTTTTTTTTTTTTTACTAAGAATTGTTGGTGCAACAACTAGGGTCAGACCAGGTGAGAAAAAAAGGGATACAGATTAAAAGTTATTGAGAACAAAGAATTAGAATGAAAAATAATAAAGTAAAATTGATGTTTGTCTCTGATACATTTTGATTTGTAAAGGTGAAATTAACATTTATAATTCTGTGATAGTCCGAGCAGAGAAAACAGCCTTTCATCAGCAAGAAGTTTGTAGTTTTAGGAATCTCAACAAGCGAAGACAAAAAAAAACAACAACATGAAATTAAAGGTGCACAAATTTTAACCAGAAAAGAAAAATCTTCACTGACGTTTTTTGTTTTTATGCCAAAACAAAATAAATAAACAAAATGACTGAAGAAACTGAATAAACAACCTTAAAGGACAACACAGCTTCATACTGTTTTACATTACTTATATGTGGCGGACCCTGCCACCTTTCTAGCTTCAAACAGTGTTCTGCGGACCTTATTTTCCTCTGGGAACAGCTTGTTTATTCAGTTATGGGAGAAATATTTCTGAGTTTGTATTATTACCTCATTAATATTGTAAATATTAAAATGATAACCTGAGTTTGAATTTCTTCTCCAAAACTACACAGTGCCCCTTTAAAAGAGAAATAAAGTGGTGCCAGAAGTTTATGAACTGTCAGCTTTTCTGTCCACAACTCATGACAGTTTAATAACTGGACGACCACCTCTCCTCCTGCTGTCACACAGGCTGTAATCCTACGCGTGGGAGCGCCCTACATACATGCCTCAGCATTTTTATTCCTGTCTATTATCAATAATAATAGAAAAGCCCACACGTCGTAAAGAACCCCACTGACTTCACAGATTGATGTAATGTGGATGATGGCTCAGGCTGTAACACAGCTTGGGTTGGTGCAGCGATAGTAAGTAACGCTTTCAGGATTTGTGTACAGGAACAATATGTACCGCATGAATAATGTACACAACTGATGTGTTTGTTGCTCTGTCTAAATTTGGATTATATTTTGGTATTTGTTTGTGATGGAATTTCAGTGTTTGTGTTTGAAAAATAATCAGAAAATAATCAGCACAAATGTATCAAAATTTAACGTGTGATAATAAAATCTGTTTCATTTGACAAACTGGGTTTGATTGATTTTCATTTCTTTTGAAAGGCACGAGGATGAGCACACAGGATGTTATACATTTATATTTTCTGTATAATGGTTTCCACATGTTTTATGCTGAGTAGTAATACAGGACATTATCCATTACAGCTCCTCCTGGGAGACAGACTGGATATAAATAGAGACAGGCTGGCTGAGTTTTCTAAGTGAACAGTTTCCTTCTTGGCAGTCCACTAAGTCCACTTTCTCTTTACAGTCAATAATGAGGATACAAATGTTTCGTCAGTCTAGACAGTTCTACCTTCCTGTTTCAGTGATGAACTGCAGCTGGTGTAGTTGTTAGGAGGATCCTCTCTGCCCCCTAGTGGTGAAACGTGGGTAAAACGTGTCTTTTCAGGAGTAGAGATTCAGTATGAATCCTCTGTTTCATTTATTACACAGAGCCTGGTCACTTTTAAACACAGTTTGAACTTTTGTGTTGTCATTGTAAAATAATAAAGTTCTGCCAAAAATGACAAATTACAAAAACTCTAAGATGTCTTTATTTCGAAGAAAGAGGAAACCGTGAGAGCCTCCCGTATACACTGCGAGTCCTATAATCTTTGTATTTGTGTTTATTTGCGCATGTATGTCATGTTTGGATTGCGATTGTTGTTCATTGTTGCATTTAATATTCACTATTGATCAATGGTTGTTTGCAAGCCAAACATCCCCTCTGGGACATCAAATCTTTACTCTCAGTCTGCTGTGTTTAGCCCACAGTCTCTAAAGCCACACAGTATCAACACTGGATCACTTGAACGGATAATACAGTGTGATGGATGTTGTGGATAACCACTGCAGAAATACTCATAATGTACACTGAGAAAGGGTTTACAGTATCCTTTCTTTGGTGATATTTTCTCTGCAGATCTCTACATGCATGCGATGTAAAGATTTCATCAAATATGTTTGAGAAAATCTGATCTTATGGAAACGTACAGCCTATAATCAATTCTGAAAAACACAAAAGAATCACATCAAACTTTCACATCTCTAGGAATATGAAACAAATATTTATCTGGTTTATATCAGGTTAAAATACGGAGTGACACTTTACTCATTGTGCTCAAGGGGACTCACCTTTGGCATTTTTGACCCTCTTACCAGAATCACAGTTTAAAAGTTGTAATCAAAGCGAAGTTTAGGATATTTGGTGTTGTTTTTCTACATAAGTGTTCACATATTTTACTTTTGGTGAAAGTAGTAACAGCACATTGTGAAAATACTCCACTGCAAGTAGAAGTCTTACATCTAGCCTTACCTTACTCACATTACTCACTGGTAGTTTAGTCTGCAGCAATGTGTAATATTCTATAAAAATCATATGATAAAATGACAAAAAACATGTTTTTTTACTGGACAGGAATGAAATTAGGAAAAAATATAGACTAGTAACTAAAGCTGGCAGACAAATTAAGTAAAAATCTTTGCTTTTGAAATTTACAAATATAAAGGTGCATAAAATGGACACATTTAAATGAACTAATTTAAGCCTGACTTTTGCACTTCAGTGAATGCACTTAGTTGCACTTGACCACTGTCCACAGCACTTTGTTTCATGCATCTTATTCTTGCCAGTGCAGACACACTATAAACTTGTATTACTTATTCACAGGTGGTCCATGACACTGGCCTGGCCTGCTACACCTGCTATTCCAGGCGCATAAATGCAAACAGCTTGTTAACTCCTCCCTGTACATACTTAACACCCCTCCTCCACTTTAAATGAAGCTTGGTTTCCTGCCATGTATTGCTCAATAATACACTATCAGTGTCCTCACTTCAAGGGCACACTGAAGCCTCCCTGTGTAAACACTTAACTAGAACCATTTGTGTTACTCAAACTCTGTTGTGCTACACCTAAATGTGGGTTAGATCAACCCATACTGTAATTACATTTATATAAATTCATTCAAAACGAGTATTTGACTGAACCTGACTGTTTTTTTCCTCCTCATAATCACTAGTTCTCTGTCATTTTCAAACCAGCCCTGCAGCCTTCAGGACTGTACTTTGACCCCACAGCAGGGCCGCACCCTTGTTTATAATAGGCGAGCGGCCTTCCTGTTCGCACGAGTGACAACCCGCTCAGCCAATCACCGTCTTCTACAGGGCGAAGGCGGAACTTCCGGTACAGTAGAGCAAGTAGTAGTTCAACATGGCGGTTGTGTCGCTCGCTTGAGAGTGTAGTGGGAACCGCGGTGAAGTTGAGATAGTTTAGGTATATATCAGTGGCAGATACACAGTATATTAGCACAGATTAGCGTGTGTCGACTGCAGATATCGGCTGTTGGAAATGAAGGGGAAAGAGCGATCTCCGGTGAAGAAACGCTCCCGGGCGCCGGATGATAGCAGAGACCGAGGAGGAAGCCACTCGAGCGGCAAGAAGACCGGAGCGCTGTCGACTGCTGGAAGCAACAACGGCAACGGGTCTGCTCAAAGGAGAAGTTTACACAGCGATAAAAGAGACATGAGGGATTCAGACGGACATAATTCATCCAGTCGAGCCGGCAGCGGCTACGACTACGGAGTTATCCCGGTGAGCAAGCCGTATGGTGGCGCTGACATCGCCGCGGAAACATCCAGGTCCGGTTCACGCAGCGACCCTCGGCCTCCGTCAAACCAAGAGAGTGAGTACAAGACTCTCAAAATAAGTGAACTGGGCTCCCAGCTGAACGACGAGGAGATAGAGGACGGACTGTTTCATGAATTTAGGAAGTTTGGGGACGTGAGCGTTAAAATTAGTCGAGAGAACGACGCCAGGGTGGCGTTTGTGAACTTCAGGAGGCCTGATGACGCCCGGGCGGCCAAACACGCCCGCGGGAAGCTCGTACTGTACGACCGGCCTCTGAAAATCGAGACCGTGTACATGAACAGACGAAGGAGCCGCTCCCCTGTTGCAAAAGACAATTTCCCCTCAGGACAGAGACATCTGCATTCCCAGAGATCCCTCTCTCCCACTGGTTTGGGGTACAGAGACTACCGGTTACAGCAGCTGGCTCTGGGCCGTCTCCCCCCTCCTCCCCCTCCTCCTCCACCACCTCACATACGAGACCTTGAAAGAGACAGAGAGTTTTCAATGTATGATGCCAGGAATAGACCCCCGTTCATCCCTGAATGTGCTGTTTACCGTGACGAGGACCTGATGAGCCCTGAGGACGACCAGAGGGCAAACAGGACGTTGTTTCTGGGCAATCTGGACGTCAGCGTGACAGAGAGTGACCTGAGGAGGGCCTTTGACAGGTTCGGTGTAATAACAGAGGTGGACATAAAGCGGGCAGTGAGAGGCCAGAGCAACACCTATGGATTCATCAAGTTTGAAAATCTGGACATGGCTCATCGTGCCAAAGTGGCTATGGCGGGGAAAGTGGTGGGCCACAACCCGATTAAAATCGGTTATGGCAAACCTACGCCCTCCACCAGGTTGTGGGTGGGGGGCCTTGGACCCTGGGTTCCTCTCGCTGCACTTGCCAAGGAGTTTGACCGCTTTGGCACCATTAGGACTATAGACTACAGGAAAGGTGAGGCGTGGGCTTACATCCAGTATGAGAGTTTGGACGCTGCTCAGGCTGCTTGCACTAACATGAGAGGTTTCCCTCTCGGCGGCGCTGACAGGAGACTCAGAGTGGACTTTGCAGAGGCAGATCACCGCTACCAGCAGCAGCAGTACATGCAGCTCCCTCTCCCTCTGCCACACTATGACTTAGTTCCTGAGCCCTTTGCCCACCGCCTGACGGACTCGGTGAGAGTGAGAGAGCGGTCCCCTCCACTTCCTGCTCGCTTCAGAGACAGAGACCTGTACTCCAGCGCTGAGTGGTCCGGCCTAGGTGTCCATGACAGGATGCGGGGGGCAGGCTTTGACCCCATTGATCGTCTTGAGAGGCGTTCCCGTGAGACCTGGTCAGTAGAGCGTGAGTTCCAAAGCCGAGATCTAGGCCGCAAAAGGAGATTGGATGAGCGGCTGGATCACTCACCTGACATCAGTGACTATGTTGTGCGCCGACATGGCAACTCATTAGAGCGCAGCCCTGGAGGGAGCAGCAGAGATGGGGGACGCTACAGTGACCCTGAACGTCTCCCTCGCTCTGGCAGGACGTCCCCCATCAGAGAGCGACAGGATCCTGGCTTTGCAGACAAGAGAAGAAGAACACTTAGTCCAGCTGAGCCTATCTCCGGCTCTGAGAAGGACCGCAAACGCAAAGCCAGTGACTTATCTAAGAGCCCAGCCAAAAAGGAGGATCGCTTGGGACACCCTTCCTCCTCCTCTTCCTCCAAGTCTGGCCAGCAGTCTAAGTCGGCACCTGGAGAGCAGAAGTTGAGTCAAGTGTGGCAGGGCGTCCTCCTGCTGAAGAATAGCAGCTTCCCCACATCACTGCACCTGCTGGAGGGGGACATAGCGGTGGCTACCAGCCTGCTGGTGGAGGGCCCCACGGGGGGTCAGGTGAACCAGCTGAAGATCAGCCAGCGCCTGCGTCTGGACCAGCCCAAGCTGGATGAGGTCTCCCGTCGCATTAAGGCCGCAGGCTCCAGCGGATACGCCATCCTCCTTGCGATGCCTGGGAAGGCTGACGACGGCGGTGTCCAGGATCCAAACAACTCCACAGAGAGGCCACTGAAGAACCTGGTGTCCTACCTTAAGCAGAAGGAGGCGGCCGGCATCATCAGCCTCCCCGTTGGGGGTGGCCGTGACAAGGACCACGGAGGAGTCCTTCACGCTTTCCCCCCGTGCGAGTTCTCGCAGCAGTTTTTGGATGCCTCTGCCAAAGCTTTTGCCAAATCAGAGGATGACTACATGTTGATGGTCATTATCAGAGGAGCATCGTGAAAAAAATAAATAAATGTCTTTTGTCACACTCATGAACTGTTAAACTGTGAGTTGTAAAAAAGGGGAGAAGTAATGATAACAAGGCAGAGTAACAGCTTGCTCCTTGTTCATCTTGTTGAAGGTGTATAGAAATGAAAATCACATTGAATTGAATACATTTTTGGTAAATTGACAGATTTGATTATCAGTACATGTGACCTCTGCTGTCAGTAATCAAATACATGTACATTACTTGAAGGGTACTCTGCTTAAAGTAAATCAGAGCAAGCTACAGTTCTGTGAATCAATACTATATGTTGCCTTATCTCATTTCAAAAGATCTCTTTATGTCCTTTCATACAATGCCTGCCTATAAGAAAAAATAATTTAAGATCAGAAACAAAGTATTTAGCCTTCATTTTTATCTGTACTCAGCATAGATTTAACTGGTCATGTTTGTTGTACTGTAATGTTTGTACAGCCAGCCTATGATAGAATTAAATCAAACTCTTGTACATAGCAAATTCTCTTGATTAAGGAAATATATCTATTTGCTCCAAAGCTTTACCCATCGCTCATTGATAGGCGTACTCCAGATGTGAGTCTGTATTAGTTTCTGCTGACTGAGTTAACATTTTGAGTACTTCCTAATTCAAATTTCATTATGACAAAGTTTCTATTTTTGTCAGTTTTGGCCAGTCCTGCTTAAATATCAAGACATTTTGTGTACCGTTACTTTTGGGTATGTTAAAATACAAACATGTGAGCCTTAAGGGTTACAGGAAAACACATTATATTAATATCAATTCTCCTTTCTGAGCCACATCTGGAGGTTATGTGACGTAACGAGGTGAAATGAGTTTTGCTTGTCTGTTTTTCAGCACTGGTACGTTTATGTAGGGGTGGACACATGCAGCAAGCTCCCGTACATTATAATGCAGTTTGATACAATAAGCAAACAGAGAATACAGCCTTTATACAGATAATTCTGTTTAGTTTTTGTTGAAATGATGTTAGAGAGGAGACCTTCAGCTCTGTATCGAACTGCATTACGTTATGACCAAATATTTAGAGCTGATTGTGTTCATTATTGTTTAAGGGTTTCTTTTCCTGATTTATCGATTGAATATTTGGTCTATAAAACAACAGAAAATGGTGACAAATATCCATATTTACCAAAAGCATTTAATTTGCTATGATGTAAGACAAGGAAGAGCCGCAAATCTACACATTTAAGAAGCTGCAACCAACAAGTCTTTTGCGGTTTTGCTTCAAAATTGACTTATTTCTTGATTAACCAATTATCAGTATTTGCTGCTTTTCAAATATCTGTCAATTGTCATTTCAGTTCTAAATATTATTCCCATCAAGTTGAATCGGCTCCTCTTAGCCAGATCAAAACTAACATACAAGGTTGCTTTTGTGTTCGTCCCTTTTATATTGTACTTTTATTGGCATCATATTCAATTTGGTTGAACAGTAATTGGTTGATTCAATGATTAACTTTTCTAATGCCATAATTCGCCAAGTACAATAAGTACCCCAACAAAGCATGTACTGTTAAAAGAAGATGATGTAACCTATAAATTAAGAGTTGTATGTATGCCGTGCTCATCTCTATTAACTGATCAGGAGTCTACAACTAGAAAATATTGTTGTGCTCTCAGCGGACTGTGATAAAACCCTCTGAATGAATCAGAGGAGAGAAGGCCGCTCCCCACTGGCCTCACGCCTTCCCCCGAAAGGACTGTTGATTATGTTTTTCATGCTTTTGATTTGAGTTTCTGTGTTTCAAATGGAGAAAAGATTTGTATACTCAGGATATCTGGAGAGAGAAATGGAGAACATCAGTGCTCATGGGCCTAAGAAGTATACCTGTCAGAAAAAAAAACGCAAAGTGCCTCACGCACTTGATTTTGTCTCAATAAATTTACTCTTTCGTGGGAAACACAAGTGCCTCGGAAGACAACTTTTGTGACCTTTTCTGTTCTTGGAATTGTCTATCACTTTGACAGCAGGAGACTTCCCAGCAGAGAGGAGAGGAAGTGTGAGAATCAGCCTCTCAGTTCTGTGTTTTCATTCTGTTGATCATCATTGTGTTGAGTGACCTTTGTGACCTTCATTCAGATTGAAATTTGGCCGTACTAGAATACTTTTTTTCAGTCCGTCTGCAAAGGCAAAGCTAGAGTCACTGTGTCTCTTCAGATGTGTGGCTTACTCCACAGTCACCTCTGGCCTGTATGACCGGAGGTGTGGCTGAGATCCAGCAGTGTTCATCCTTCTGGTTGGCCGAGGTTGTCTCCATCTCGACAGCCTGTCGGCGGAGGCTCAGCAGCGTTTAAAGGCCTCCCCTGGTCTTCTCTCTCATCAGACTCCAGCAGTTTTGGTTCAGCGCCTGCAGCAGCTGGAGAAGGAGGGAAGTGTGTTTGTAGTTGCTTGTTGGTCTTGCATTGGAGTTTTGAATGAAGATCTCTGCTAGGGCCAAACTTCAAGCGCATCTCGCCCTGTGTCGGAGAAGAGGTCGAGACAGTGTCGGCTTTATTTTCCATGAAATGGGAAGGAAACGCAACAACAGGAGAGAAAAAGAATCCTAATCATTAGTTGATGTGTTCATCTGATTTACACACTTTAAAAAAAGATTCTGTGCCAAACTGAATATGAAAGAAAATGGAGAGTTTCCTGCAATCAGTGCAGCAGGATGTGTATCATCAAGATGGTGCTGCTCCAAACAAAAAAGGGACCTGAGGAGCTTCCCTGGGTGTCCACACGGTGCCACGGCCGGGATTCAAGCTTTCCTGGAGCTGTGAGGTGTAACAGTGTCACCCTGCACAGCTGCCCCTGCTCCTGTTCCACAGGTAAAGTCTTCAGATGGCCTAAGCTACTGAACTTGGTACGTATTCCAATGTTTAAGACTGCTCTAAACATACTAGGCCCAATTTTAAAAGCTGTTTAGAGGGTTAAAAGCAACAAAAATTACAAAAATCCAATGTCACTGAACCAAATTCCAAACTAATGCATACAATGCCCAGTTAATGTTGAGACAGCCTGAGATGTAGATTTGAAAAAAACATGACAAAGTTTATGCATGTTAACCCAAAAAGATTTTCCATCAGCATGGGGTGAGAAGATGATGACAGAATTTTCATTTTTGTATGAACTTATCCTTTAAATATCCTCTGAGTGTCTTTCAGTCAGTGCTGGTGAGGGTTCACTTACTGTTCCTGACGTTCCTTTTCGCAGATTCAACTTCCTTCTCTGTTACATTTCGTCATGGTGTTGACACTTTTCTCTTTGTCAGTTCACTCAGTAACTCAGTCTCAACAATAAAGTGAGTTTTAGTGGTGGAGGAGGTAACTCAGGTCAATTTATGGATCAAACCAACAAATAATAATTTAAAGTAACATTAGTAATACATTTTGTGTATATATATTTTTAGCGCTTTTCATAGTACCAAAAGACACCTTACATAGTTTGGGAGCAAAAAAACGATCACAGATTAAAAGCAGTTGGAGAACTGGTGCGTTTTGATTAGTGATTTAAGTTTAATTAAAAATCATTTTTACGTGAGCTTTGCAAAAGGTTTCAAATGAATCATTTCAAATGTAAAATTAAGCAAATCTCTGTTTCACAATTTTAAAAACTCTGTTTAGTTAATCCAAGTTTATTGGCGTAAACCGAAATCAATAGTCTAGAGGATTAAAAATCATCTTTCTTACTTTAGTTTTAGATTGTACATAACTTCAAGTGACGCCATGATTTTATTGGGTTTAAAAACTCATCCTTGTTGGTGCAACCCAGCCTAAAAGGAGCAACACTACAATGTGAAAGTATGCAAGTTTTATCAGCAAAATATACTTCATGTCAATGTCCTACTTCAGATTTTTAATGTATTATACAATTGGATTATTATTACTTTATACTGTTTTTTGACATTGCATTATGTTTTATTTCCTAATCTGCAAAGAAAAATAAACTTAAATTCTATCACAGTTATAAGGTGCCTCACAAAAAAAATACGATTCAATATAGGTGCAAAGCAAGTGAATCACAGAGAAATAAAACAAAATAAAATGCAGACAAATCAGGGAACTCAAGAGCCATAATTAAGAAGTAATGAAGGTAAATGAAGTGTAAAACCAGCAACTATAGCTGTCAGATAAAATATGTCAGTAAGTATCAACATAAGGAAACTTTTATACACAACTCTCTGCTTGAGTTAATGATAAATCAGTTGGAAAAAACTGCAACACAATGTCATGTTGTTACTCACTTTGGGTGAGAAGGCGTCATGAATAAAAACTGTCAAAACGTTCGGTGCAGAAAACGCTCAGATGACCTTTAATCGCTCCTCAGTGGGAGCACACGAGGAGAACAATGAGTCATTAAACAGGAAGTGGATTAACCTCCTCTTGGATCATTTATCATACAGGGGTACGTCAGGAATGTAAACTTTGTGCCACAGTGCCAGGTTCAGGGTTTTGTTAATACAAATAATCTCATGAGTTTGTTTGGAGATGTGATGATGCTGACACACAGACTGAGTCTGTGTTTACTGTGTAGAAGGAGGTGCTGAGGAGTTGACGTTCACGGTTTCTGCAGTACGAATATTAAAAGAAAATGTCAGTTAGGACAGTAGTTGCACAGTAAATGTGCACTGCCCTCACCTTTGAGTCGAGGTGAGGTAACTGGGCAATCATGGCGCTAAAAGTCATTTAATATTAGTGTAATGAAGAGTCGTTGAGCCAAAATTGAGCGGACTCTAAATAATCTGAGCACTTTCTTTTCAAGAATATCTTGACCCTACAGCAGATGTAGTGCTGTTGACCTCAATGTTGGGCTTAACCACAGATGATTAAACGTGAATACAGTATTGTTTTTTTTTTCTTTTGGAAAGTTTATGAACTTCCTGGACAAATGGTGCCAAAGATGTTTTAACTTAACAAAATGCTGAGTGTTTCAGGTTGTGGTGTCAGTATGGAGGCGAGAAGGGAAGAAAGCTCTGCTGCGTCCTCACCTTCACCTGCTGCAGTGTGACTGAACGAGCGCTACAGAGCATTAGTGACCTCTAGTGAAGGTACGAAAAGTTGTTGCACATTCAAGGAATGAAAAGGAACTATGTCTTGGTGAGTACGATTTTAACTTGCTCTGCTAATATTAATTTAAGTTTTTTTTATTCATAATGTAAATTGTATTTGATTTGTGTTTAAATAAAGACAGCTGTTCTTGAAATATATCCTGATGTTGAGTTTTTATTTTCAAGCCATCCTTCCCAGTGAGTGAAAATGTTGCACGAGGACAGGATGTGTGTTCTGGTTGTTCTGGTCAGTCCTGTAGAGGGCAGAGTTGGAGCGATTTTTAAACTACCAGAGAACATGAAGACGTGCGGAGTGTGAGAAATGATGCGGTGTCAGCATTTCTTATATATGCATAATGTGATAAGCTTATCCAGCTGATAGTGTATATGGTTGGCGGGTGGGAAATTAAATTGAGACGTTTCACACTGACGTCAGTAACATTAGGTCCACTAGTTCTTTATCTTACAAACACCGTTGATACTTTTGCATCACTTGAAAAAGGCTTTGGGACACAAACAACAAAGATTTAATCTGATTTTAGATTTTGCTCTCACTGATTGTTTAACCCTGCAGGAAGTACTCAAATTGAAGAAATGCAGGCAGTGCACAATGTTTCAGCGCAGAGGGACCTTTTAAAGTTGCTGTATGTAATAGTACTTTACCTTTCTTTCCCTGTATGTACACACTGTCGATGAGAAAAGTCAACAGAGACTCATATAGTCAAGGAAAGGTCAAATCTCACCTGATGTACCTCACGTGCATACTTGTGACTGTGGGAGAAGGTGCTGAAATGAAAATACAAATTAGTTTTAGTTGAACACATTTTTTTTTTTTTTTTGCTTAAACAATTATTATTTCCCAGCATTCAAAATCTCCCAAGACTTCCTTTCACTCAAAAATGGAGTGATTGATCTTTTAACACCAGACAGCTAAATCAAATCAAATAAAGCTGTGGAGAGTTTTTCATCAGTGAGGTCACATATTGGTGTCAAACAGGCTTGTCAATAGAAACAGTCGAGTTTAAAGGTGAAACACTTTCTTTGGCAATTTGTTATCAACATACATTATTGTTTATTTTATTTCAGTTGAGTGAGTTGACATTTAATGTTGATTAATTTCTTTCAAACTCACAACAGAGTAGACTCTCTTTATGTTCTTTCATGATTGACATCATATTAATGGAACATACTCTGTTCCCATTATTTCCCTTATCTGTATTTACCCATTTGATTCGATTCAAGTGGATTCTTATCAGTCCAGCTTTCAGTAAAAAGGAGGAGCTTAGATTAGTTTTGACCTCCATATATAAAAACCTGCTGCTCTTATGTATGAGATCTTAATTGAGTCACTTTGGAAATAATGAAGTCCGCCTTTTTGATTTTGGTCTTTTTGGCCGTCACGCGAGGTCTTCTCAGGTAAGATATGAAACAAAATGAAATGTACATATGATAAAAATGGAAATATGCTATTTAACATACAGAGTGTGGTCACTGAAGGTGTTCTCCAAAGTGTACATAGATATAACATTTAAAAAGCTTAAATCTAGTGGTTAAATTTAGGGTAGAATTCAAGGTGATGCTCAAAAGATTTATTCTAAATTTGTTTTCAAATTAGTTAAAATGATTTAGAACAATGATATCATGTTTTTTTCCAAAATGAAGGTGCCATCATCTTGATCTCAATTTTATTCCACTAGCAATTTTTTTTTTTTTTTTAAGAAAAGACTTTAGGGTTCAAAAATAGAAAAAAAAATGTAATGTGAAGATGGAAAAAATGTTGAAGAGTATCTGCCCTAGTGCAGTGTTCACAAGTGTTAATGGTTTTAGACACAAAGTTCAAACAGCAGAGATGAAAATAATTGCATAAATGCATCAAACATAAAATTGTCTCATCTTGTGATTCTCAGAGTTGGTCAATAAACAGATAAGCTACTTCATTTAAGTTAAAATGCAGAGTTCTTACCTCTGTACCTTGACTCCTGCCGTCCAAGTGGTGGCACTTCACATCACTGCAGAGCAGTTTCATTCCCTTATGGCTACACTGCAGAAGTGCTTAGTAATGGCCCAAGAAATGTGACAAAGGGCTCAAATTCTCCAGATCCCAATCTGATCAAGCATTTTAGGGATGTAACGAACCTAGTCCGGTCCATGGAGGCTCCACCTCACAGCCACCGGCATCGCCAATGCCCTGACACCCCCATGTTTTCCCTTGATGGCTCAAAACCATCCGTGGATCGAGCTTGTTCTGGTGCGTTAAACAACCCAGCCATCAAGTCCATGTGGGCCCCATATGGGCTGAATGTGAAGTGTGAATATGGGTCCCAAGTGGGTTTGTCTGCAGGTCCATGGTGGCCCCACCTGTGTTTGCCCATATAGGCTTTAAGTATGGGCAAACACAGGTGGGGCCACCATGGTACCTACGGACAAACCCGCATATTTCATAAACATGTACCCACATGGACCTGTTGGCTGGGAAACACTTGATTAGTCACATTGTAGCCTGACACCTGGAGGAGCTTTAAGAAAACAAAAGTTGTCCTCGTACATTATTTCGTGGGATGTGATGAATATTGCAGCCTCAGGGCCTCGAGCAGTTCTTCTAAACGTTTGAAAGAGAAAAACGCATCAAGCAAGATGATGCTCGGGAGGAACAGTGGGTTGTCCACTAATCACAGGGTTGACGGTTTGATCCCCAGCTCCCACTGTCCATGGGAAAGACTGATGAGGCAAACTGAAAAGTGCTTTGGCTAAACGCTCTCTATAAAATGCTGCGATTTATGATCAAACACCCCCCTGAGAAGAGCTCTTGACCTTCTCCAGCTCAGAACTCTACAGTTTATTCTCATAAATTCCTCCCAGGCACACTCCTTTCGCACTCCTTTTTAGGAGAAGTTATGAGGTCTGACATCTTCTCAGAAATGTTTGTGAGTATGCGTTTAGATCAGCTGGAATAATAAATGTGCTGCGGGGTTTATGAGCTGCTAATGTGGTCGGTTTGTCTGTTCAGGATCCCTCTGATGAGAGGGAAGTCGGCCAGGCAGCTGCTGGAGGAGAAAGGCCTGTTCGAGGAGTACAGGAGGAAGTTTCCATACAACCCTGCAGCAAAGTTTGAGCAGACTGAGGTGCCCATGACCTATGACCTAGATGTGAGTACGTAAACACTGTGAGCTCTGTCCTGTGCATTTATGAAATACACAAACTAACCAAACAATCTCACTCTGGGTAAAGACGACGTACTATGGAGTGATCGGCTTCGGCACTCCACCTCAGTTCTTTAAAGTTCTCTTTGACACCGGCTCCTCCGACCTGTGGGTTCCCTCCATAAGCTGCACCAGCTCGTCTTGTGGTGAGTGTCATGATAAAAGGTTCATGATCAGGATAATCTAATACAGTTTAGATCCTGCATACAGGCCACCTATCCATTTGCCGATTCAGCCACATATTTGCTGGGTCTTGTCTCTCCAATGTGCAGATTTGAGGATTCTTCTCCTGGACTTTGACTGTAGATGCAGATGAAACTAGATATTTTATCGTTACCTTCGGCTCTGTGAAATTATAATCCACATTTTTGAGACAATTACTATATTGTTTCTCTTGCCTGATTTGTCTCCTGCTCTTCTTTACGTCTCCGCCTGTCATTAGACGATCATGCAAAGTTCAACAGCTCAGCATCCTCCACTTTTCAGGCCGGGACAGAGCCTTTCTACATCTCATACGACAGTGGATTTGCAGAAGGGAGCACCGGATATGATACAGTAAAGGTCAGGATCAAACACTAACTTTGCATTTCTGACCAACTGACCTGTGGAGGAAACTAAGTACTTTTACTGAAATACTATATTTAAGCACAATTTGTATATACTTCATGCTTCAGAGGGTTATATTGATTTAAATTATAACAATCTAATGATGTAAAATATACTATATGTATATACTATATATAAAAACATAATGGTATCTGATGTTACACTTTCAGATAAGCAACCTCTCTGTGGAGCACCAGCTCTTTGGCCTCACTGAAACAGAGGCAGTCTTCATGGGCTCCGTGCCCTGGGATGGGATTCTTGGTATGGCCTTCTCTGGCATGTCGTCTGACGGAGGAGCAACTCTGTTTGTCAACATGTGGAACCAGGGCAAACTCCCCCAGAACATGTTCTCCATGTACCTGAGCAGGTGAGGTCTTCTTTGAGCCACAAACCAAGAAATGTGTGTTAAAGTGCCAACACTTTCTTGTGAAGGTCCTGGACGGATGATGCAGTGCTGAATTTCTTTAAAAATATCTCTGCCTCCAGTTCTGTAGAGGGCAGTATGTTGATCCTGGGGGGAACAGATCCCTCATATTACACTGGAGGCCTAAAGTGGATCCCCCTGCAACAGGCCTCCAACTTCTGGAACATCCTTATACAGAGGTAATTTCTCATGATGGATTAATAATTCAAACAATAAAGTAACTTCACAAGTGTCATTAATTGGAGGTCTTCTTGTAATGTACAGTATGTAATGGATGCATTTCTGTTGATCCTTCCTTCATGCTGCAGCATCAACATCAATGGGAACACCGTTGCGTGCTCTGCAAGTTGCGAAGCGATAGTGGACTCTGGTACTTCTGCAATCATCGGCTCCAGTAGAGATATCGACAACATCAACGGCTGGTTGGGAGCCATGTCAGAGCAGTATGAATATGTGAGCGTTTTGAATGTTTTACATTTTCACAAATATGTTCAGTGAACCTTTTTTTGGGTTATTAAAAAAAAAAAAAACATTGTTCCCATCTTTCCCACAGGCCTCTGTGAGCTGCAGCAACATAGACCTCCTGCCAGACATTGTGTTCAACATTAACGGCCACAGCTTCGCACTTCCTCCGTCAGCCTACGTCATGAAGGTTTGTGTTTGAAGCACAGAGTGACAGATGATACGGATTAATCAACATTAATACATCATTTATTAAGCCACAAATCATTTAAGCCATTGTTAGGAATGATGTTTGCTTCAAGGAGCTTTGATACAACATTTGTTTGGACAACTTGTGGGGTGTAGAAATTATTTTGGGTAATGTTTATCCTCCTCCAGTGAAGCTCTTTAATTCATCAACCCCTACAAAGGACAATTCAATTCTATAACTAATAACAAGTTGTTAATATTTATGACTCCAAACTTAATGGCTAATCACAATGTGGTAAATCCATGACCCTTTATTACTGACATGAATGATTAAAGGATTATGGTCTGGTTGGTCTCTACGGGGTTGAGCATACGGTCTTATTGATGAATTAAGAGTTATGAGAGTTGCTAAAGGACAAAGCTTACTTAGTTGAAAGAGGATATATCCCAGGCAGAAGGGATTTTTCACAACCTGACAAAAGTTGATTTTAAGAGATTATAATTTATGTCTTAATAAATCAAATTCAGTTGAGTATGTTCAAGTGTTTGTGTCCTGACAAGAAATTTGACTGCAGTTCTTGGTAGATCTCAATATGAAAAAACGGTATAGGGAACAATTTTGCAGGGTGATAAAGATACAGAAAAATAGAAACGTCTAGCTAACTTAAACATAAACATACTGTACGGTAAATACCATCAAGCAGTATCTGTATAAAAACTTCCTGTCGTGAAGTTTTTGTTTTGTGTTGTACTCACAGGTGTTTCCATTACTTTGTCCACACCATTTATGTCAATGAGGGTAGACTTAATAACAGAAACACTACACTAACTACATCCTCCAAAATGATCATGAAGTTGAATTAAAGTGTTTCTTGCAGATTTAATTTCTTATGAACTTTATACTTAACCTTGTCTGAAAATGGCCATTTCAAAAGTTAATGAAGGATTTTATGTTTCAACGTCTTGAGGGCACAAATTCCAAAGCTCCTATAAACCCTCTCCGCGTTGTTTTATGTCACCTGAGGGAGTCGATATCCTTGAGTCTGCCTCAGATCAGTGTGGGGCAGATAGTAGTGAGTCTGAGCAACTGTCATTGTACATCACACTTCACCATTTTACATCATAGTGAATGATTGAGTTTCTGTAGATTGCACAAACTCTGCCTGACAGGACACTATTCCATGAATCCACTATTTCCTGACAGAAAGATCTAGCTACATGTTAGCTGAGGCTAGCGAGGTTATGCCTGGTTTGTTTTGTGCAGGTTATATCAGACGGCCTTCACTGCACCTCTCTGAAACAGCTCAACACAAAGTGAACATTGTCACATTCATAAAGGGAGGATTTATTGAAGGACTGTTGTATTAGACTGCATTAGTTTGAGCTTGCTGGAACACATAAGAATAAAAACCAGTTTCAAAAAGATGTATTTATTTGTATTCATGGTGGATGAGCTGATCTGTTATCTGTCCTCTCCTCAGTCTGCCTCCGGGTGCCAGACAGGGTTTGCTCCTGGCACCTGGATCCTGGGCGAGGTCTTCATGCGGCAGTTCTACACCGCCTTCGACGTCGGCAACAACATGGTGGGCTTTGCTCAGGCTGTGTGAAGACCTGGGCCAGGTTAAAATGACATCTAGTGTCACCTTAAAAGACAGTCTCACATATTCAAAACATAGCTGACTTTCTTTTGATTAATAAACTAACGCCCTAAGAACAATAAAGTCAGCGAGTTCAACTCCTGGGATGTGGGTCTGTGTTTCGGTGGCCACTAGATGGCAGAGCGCTCACTGAGCTGCACACTCAGTCACTTCACCATTCATGTGATCCTCCTGGGAGGGGCCTGAGCCGAGGATGAGTCATCTTACTTAGAATTCAGTCTGTAAAACACAGAAGCAACTGCCAGTCATTCATTGTCAACAGGCGCTGGCTTACATTCATGCCTCCTGTGTGTGTGATGTTCAGTGATCTGAGATTTCCTCCAGGCTCCTGCATTTGTTCTAATTATAAACTGGGATTTAATATCCAACAGGGATGCGTCACTCAGCTCTTTCCCATTTTAACACGTGCATGAGCTATCATTAACCCCCTCATACCTCCTGTGTTTGCTTTTTAACATCACAACAACTCTGGAGTCAGTGCTACGTCGTTGCAGTGCATTTTTTTCCCAAATGGTTACGTTGCACACACCTGGCTGGTGTTGCATGTAGTGTGGGTAAACAGGGTAACATGAGACAGCAGCTACTGAACCAGGGAGCGTGGATGTCCCTGCAGACCTCTTCAATCATTCATTCATTCGTCCTGCAGAGGAGCTGCGGGTGAGGTTTCACACTGCAGCATCTGTCAGAAAGACGGAGCGACTTCTTTACAGAAATTAACCCCTTTTAAATGATCTGAACACCTCTGCTGCACCGTCACATGTAGAAATGTGGTCATTAAGATAACATTTTTAAACTAAAATCTGAGACCTAACAGTCACTGATCCAGCTGACTGTTGCGTCCTGGACAGAAACAGGCAGAGGAGAGTGAATACAGAGCAGAGAGCTCGCTCTGCTCAGGGAGATCCCATCTGCGGTCAACAACCTTCCAAATAAGGCTGAAAAGCCAGCAACACAGAATGTTGCCAGAAGAAAGTAAGTGTTAGAGACAGGTGCAATAAATACGACTCCCTGGATGAACTGTTCCTGCTCCAGTGGTCTGTGTGGTCTCCCATTTCACCCTCAAGTGAACAAGGCTGTCATTAGTGTAATACAAAAGAGGAGACCAGTGGAGCTCCATGCTCACATGGCCGACTGACGCCTGATCACAACAAACACAAAGATTTGGGACATTTTGGGAAATACACTTAGTCACAGTTAGATGGCAAGACTGATAAAACTCTCGTGTCTATATTTTAGGCAAACAGCTAGCCTGGCTCTGCTAATAGGTAACAAAATCTGCCTACAAGCAACTTTTAAGCTCACTAATTAACTTATATCGTTTGTGTAATTAAAACTAGAATTACAGCCTTGCGGTTGTATGCCTCAGTACACCATTCAAGTTGTTGCTGAGCTATGGCGCTGAATAACATTCTCAACAATATCGTGTATAGTGTATGTGTGGTATATCCGTTTTATGAATTGCATGTCCCTTTGCATGTGGAAAGTGCTTTTCATCCGATACTTTGCTTTTCACAGTTCACTTCGTACATATTGTTAATTGGTTCACTGTTTGTTTTTAAATATTGTGTTTTTTAGCATCTCTGCATTTAGCATTTACATTATCATGTAGGTAAACTAACTTAAACTAGTGAGGTTAGCCTGTCGGCTAGCCTAGCTGGCTTCCTAAAAAGCTCTGCATCAGCACACAATAGTAGAACCAGTCAACCTTCTCAATGCTTACTGCTAACTATCAAAAGACGGTGTACGTCAGTCACTTTCATTTTTGGCAACTCACCAACCACCAAGTGCAAAATCGAGCAATTACGTTAGCGTGTGGCTAGCTAACATCGCTAACTGTTATCCCTCTATCTACAGTGTATGTCTGTTGTCATCTCTCTCGGATATACGTCACACTACATGGTACAAAGGGAAAATTATCATGTCACAGCGACGTTGACCTTTGACCTTTAGAATATAAAATATCATCACTTTTTATCCTGTTTGACATGTGTGTGAAATTGTGTCATAATTATCATATGAAATGTTGAGTAATGGCCAAAATGTGTTTTGTGAGGTCACAGTGACCGTTGACCACCAAATGCTGATCAGTTCATCCTTGAAACCAAGTGGAACAAATTCCCTGAAGGTGTTTATGTGATATTGTGTTCACAAGAATGGGGTGATGGATGGACAGCAACCCGAAACCATGATGCCTTCGGCCACAAACATCACCAACGCAAAGGCATAAAAAACTTTGGTTAACTAAAACACAGGTGAAGCTAAGCTAAGCTAACCAGCTGCTGGCTGTAGCTTCATATTTTACATAGAACATGAGGGTGGTATTGTCTTCTCATCTAACTCTTTGCAGGAAAGCTTATAAGCTTATTCCCAAAATGTCAAAATATTCCTCCTTCTGTAACCACAGCTCCGTGTGACAGATTAAGTGCATTCAAGTTACAGGAATTAATTAGACATCAGTTACTCTTTGTTGCCATATTTTTGTAGTTTATGAAATACAGGAATAATACAGTGATAGACAGGAAAACATACAGGAAATAATTAAATACAATAGGTCCTTACACAGGCTTGCATATACTGAATTATAAATTTGTGGTTTAACACACAGAGTCAGTATATAACATCAACACACAAAGGACAATTTAACAATTCTGACAGCAGGTTATTAATCCTTAAGCACGTAACTCAGTCTTTGGTTATACAACTTTAACTTTTGGAAGAAAAAATAGATACATGTGTACAACATTAGCAACAGTAGATTTGTGCCCCTTTTGAGAGATATAATTCCATGAAGTCATGATTTAGCTACACAATGATGCTTTTAGACGACACTCACCACAGACGCAGTAAATAAAGTGGTTTGATTCACCTAAATTATCTTGAAAAAGCAAAAAAAAACACAAACAAAAAAACACCATGAGAAGTGAAAGAAAATAATACTGATTTCAAAATAAAAGTACATTTACTGTACATTGCTACATCTGTTGTCTGCGTCACTGTTATAGTGTGTGTGTGTGTGTGTTTGTGTGTTGTCATCATTATTATTATTTTATTGATCTTTCTATTATAAGTAATGGTACTATATTAACCTGAATTCAAACATTCATCAGCAGCTGAGTCAGACCGACTTTAAGTTTGTGAAAACATCATCTGAGACTTTATTTCCTGTGTTTCCTTATTTATTACCTTGTGTGCATATACGACGGTGACACTATAATCAACAGTTTGAAGGTATTTTAGCAATGTAACTGAAATGAAGACTTGTTTGAGAAACCTCTACTTCTATATTTACATTTCAGCTATGTCAGGCAGCTTGCGTGCTGGCTGCAATACAAGCTGCTATTTCGGATTGTGTTTATGAGACTGCCGGCTGGCCGACTGACGCTTGCTGATTTGTTCAGGGCTGGGCACTAATGCCCAGAAACATTCAGTGGATGGTACTCGCTCTCATCTGTTTCCCCTGGGCTGATGCTTCCTGGCTGTATTTACCATCCAATATGGCAGGATGTACATGTACAGTCTGAATCTCACTCTGAACACTGTTTTCACTGTAACATGACACTTCAGTATGTTTATTTTTGGAATTTGAACTCACGTCATCTATCCAGTCTGAACTAGAACTGCCATTATTGTATTTGTTGGAAATCATTAACCCTTTTCTAAACCGTTCAGACTGAAGAACTGATGCTGCCATCAGGAGACGACCTGCAGCAGCTGCGCCGACAGAGGATAGCTAGGTGATTCGCGGAATGTTTGTTCAAGCTTTAAATGAGCTTTAGCTTATTACAATGCTTATGTTACTGTACCAGACACTGTGATATATCTGCAGAGCCCTGAGGAACTAATAAAGTCTCTGTCAGTCAGCAGCTCTGAGATTCAGTTTCTGACGATTCTTTACACAGCTGCTCTGAAAGAAATCTCCGCCTCGTTTCCATGCAGTTTTGTTTTGTGTCCTAATTGCTGCCGAACACTCCATGGAAATGCAGTTCTTTAAGGATGCATAGAAAGATCATTATAACCACTTTATAACTACTAATGCATGGGGACGAATATGTAAGGAGGTTGGCCTGCAAGGTGTTTATCCAGTCACCCAAGTCTATGGGCCGAGCGGGAAACTCCACTGCACATATTCAATGAGCCACATAACCAGGAAGTAAACCCACAGCTCTTTAAGCATGTGGGCTAGGTGAGCAATTCTCTTTGGTTGGAATGGGCGCCATCCTTTTGACTGGTATCTAGTTCTTCTATATAAATCTATGCAAGTGAACCGCTAACATTAAGTGTGCACTCCATATGTTACGCAGCTAGCATGCTACCAATGTTAGCCAAATACGCTGTCAAACATTTCACATAATAGAGCTGTATTACATTTATCAATAAGTTAGCTAATTATTTACCATCCGGTGGCACGCAGTGCATATGTTTGGTCCAGAAGTTAAAAGTTTACAAGTTAAAAGTTATACTTGAGGCATGTTCTTAAACCAGAAAAATTGGCATGATGAATTTTGTTAACACATTGAAGATCATGGAGGTTCCTATAGGAATGAACAGAATTTGGGTTGACTTGCATACGCACACCAGCCCAGAGGAGCGCCAGGCTTTGAAGCCAATTTTACATAGAAGCCAAACTGTGTAATTACATCGTCACGTTATGCTCTGGGGCCCAAAATTGTTGCACAATTGTTTCACATTGGGAAAAAAGCGCCTTAAAATGGTGGATAAATGCAAAATGACTTTTCACCGTCATCATTTGATCCAATCATTCCAATCCATAACTAATTTGGAAAGTCTAGAGGAGCTGCACAGTTAAAACATTTTATCCCAATTGAAGTTAGCCAGGGGTTAAACCAGAAGTTAGCCAGCTCAGCCAACGGGAGTCTCATGTGCTCCATAGGCCCCACAATCAGGAAGGTCCGGGTAAATCTTTATCTAGGAAGTTGAACTTTTGGCTTCATGCACCACTGAGCAGCTTTCATAGGAATGAACAAGGCTCCAACTTGGACACATTTCTGGTGTCAGACCCATGACCCACACAGAAATATGTGGAAACGAGGCGCCATAAAATGGTTAGAATGAGCAGATATGCTACAATCAGAAGATTAATATCATCAGTCCACATTACTGGATCTCATCATTATGAACAATGTGTTTCTTGGTTCAGTATTTTTTTGCATTGTCATGCAGTGAAGTTACTGGCTCATCTTAAATGGATTTTTCATGTTCTAGGAATCAGTATTTACATGTATACTGATAAAGTAAACACCTGGACATCAGTTTCAGTAATACTTGCAGTGTGTATGTGGTCATTGTTCCATAATTTGACTGATGACTCTGTAATTATGCTGAATCCAAAAAGACTTAAAATAGACCTGCAGCAAGGTTTACAGATATTTTCAAAGCACTACTCAAAAACACAAATTATTGAGTATTGAATCAAACTCAAATCTAAAATAATATAAACAGATAAAATTGCATAAGAGTAATCCTTACAGTGATGTGTCCTGTAAAGGCCAATAAAACCAAAACAGGAATGTAAAACATGGCGTAAATATTCAAACATCTTGCAGTAATAATTAAGTGAGCTCTGCAAGCTCTGCATAAAAATCAGCTCCTCTTGCTAAAGCAGCAGCTTCTGTCCAACATCTTTAAAACATCTAATCCGTGTGGCGCTGCAATCCTTAGTGCATAAACAACAGAAGCTGGAAAACTTTCATTTTAATTGCAGCCTCAGGACATTCAGAGGACAGTTAAGCTGAGGAAAAAAAAACAAAAAATTGCTTTCATGTTAGTTGTTGTCTCTCAGTAATGCTGAGGGTTGGTATTTTTTTTTTAATTTCCACCAAAAATGCAAAAAATATTTCTAACTCTTGTGTTCTTACTTGCATAGCAAAACTTTGCAGGGCCAGCTAGTAAAGTGCTGTAATGGAAAATAATCAGAACCTTAACTGCATCTAAGTGACCAGATAAGTCAGATAAATGCATTCATCCAAAGGATTTTAACCACATTACTCGGCATTATCAGAAGGTTTCAGGGTGTGTACATGCTACTTCAACTGTGCCACCAGCTGTGAGAGCCAACTAAAGCTTTAACTTTGTTTGGAAGATGCTAAATTTCGAGTCTTGCAGACATTCAAAGCACACAAACCTCTGTGGAGCAGCCACATGCCTCGATTCATCAACGCTGCAGGCTGTGACCCCGACTTCTACACCACCATCGGGGTATCGGAGCACACTGAGCTGACAGACTCTGCGTCAGACCTCCTCCTCTCCCTGTCGTCCCCCTGCCACTCCTCGTCTTCCTCACCTATTGGGTTCAGCCGCCCGTTCTGCTCCAGCTGGTCCTTGGGATCCAGGAAGGCCACGTGTCTGTAGGGGAAGCCTCCGCCCTCCACTCTTTCTTGCATTGTCTCATCGTGTGAGATGCTCACAGTTGATGAGTGGAGGCTGTCTCCGGGGTTCTTCTCCAGGCCCTGACCCGGACAACAGGCGCAGTGGCAGGGTGTGAGATAGAGGTAGATGAGCACCATCACTACGCTGATCAGACATGCTACGAGGGTGGTGTAGGCCGTTTTTAGGTTCTCCAGTCCACCATTCATGGTGGAATTAAACACCACTACATTAAAATACAGCGTCTCATTGAAAGAGTCACCGGTGGCATAGCAGGTGTACATCCCTGAGTCTTCTGGCTTCAGGGGCCCAATCTGAAGGCGTCCGTCAGGACGCATTGCAGCAGTCTTGTGTGTGGCAGACAAGGGGACGTCTCCAGGCAGCGTCCAGCTCTTTATCACGTCCCTCTGCCTCGTGTCACAGTTCAGGGACAGGAACTGCTCCAGATAGGCTTGTTTATCCATATTTCTGACCTCACTGCAGTTCAAATACACCTTGTCCAGATCCATTATGGCCATCCTCTCTTTCTGTGGGCCTGGTAGCAAACAGGTGTGGCTGAGCTTGAAGTCAGTGGCGGAGCTGAGCTCCTTGAGGTACCAGAGGGCCACCACGTCATACAGCTCACAGCTGCAGGGCAGAGAGTTGTTGTGGAAGTACAGACCGTTCTTGATCCAGGCAGGCAGATCCTGAAGCTCATGGAGGGGCAGGGCTTTGATCCGGTTGGAGGACACATCCAGCAGCCTGAGCGTCTCCAGACGACCCCGCTCGTTCACCACCTCCAAAGGGAAGCGTGAGATCTGGTTGTGGCTCAGGTAGAGCCTCTGCAGGCTTTGGATGGCAGAGAAGGCAGTGCGATCTATCTGAGAGATGGAGTTGTTGTAAAGCAGCAGCACCTCCAGGTGCTCCAGCGGCTCAAAAATGTTCTCGTCCAGCATGCGGAGGCTATTAGAGGAAAGGTCCAGGTGACGAAGCCTCGTCACGTGCACGAATGCCTCAGAGGAGAGGAAGTTGAGGCCGTTGTGGCTGAGCAGCAGACTGTGTAGTCTGCTGAGTTTGATGGTGGTCCACTCGGCACGCAGCTTGGTGATGGAGTTGAAGCTGAGGTCCAGGACAGCTGCATATTGTGGAAGAGCGGTGGGGACGCTGGTCAGATTCACCTTGGAGCAACTGATGATGTTACTGGCGCATACACAAGTCTTGTGGCAGTCTAGGGGGCTTCCTATCAACTGTGCACTGACTCTCACTGTTGAAAAGAGTAAAGCCAGGGGTAGAAATGTGATGAAGCTCCTTCTTCTGAACGCTGCTTCAGAGGCACGGTGGGAAATCCAGAGCGACCCCCCCATCATGTCAGGATTATAAACTATAGCAGGATGAGTTCTAGTCTTCAAAGAGGAGAGGCATGGAGCTGTGAGGACAAAGAGATCAATAAAGCAGGGCTGTTTTACTGAGGACCCAAATGATGTCATGCCTTTATATGCAGTGATGATGATGACATTAGAGCACACACACACACACACACACACACACACACACACACACACACACACACACACACACACACACACTGCAGCAGGGAGGTCAAAAAGTTATCCTTAATCATCATAACGCCATCGATGATTTAGCGAGATTGATCTCGGCATCAAATTAATGAAATCTGCTTTTAACCTAAAAGATTATGCACGTTTCGTTTGTTTCATTCGCCTCCTGCGATCACCATCCCATCATCACACCTCACTGAGGCACATGAGTCCCGGCAGGCAGAAAGTGTCCCGCCCGCTGCTGCTTTTACCTTAGTGTCGGTGTCTTCAGATCCGACGAGTCTCCAACAGTCCGCTGTTGATGATCCGCTACAGGACAATGTCATCCTCCCCTCACAGCAGCAGCAGCAGCAGCGGTCACGGTCCGTCCTGTCTGTCTGCTTGTCATCACAGCAGCACCGGAACAGCCTGTCTGCGGTCCGCGCTGATGAGGAAATGCAACCATCTGATAGTTGAGCTGATGGGGGACAAACAGCAGAGCAGGGGGTGTGTCACATATGCTCTCTCTCTCTCTCTCTCTCTCTCTCTCTCTCTCTCTCTCTCTCTCTCTCTGGATGTGCAGGGTCCTGCTGGGACATCACACCTCCCCCTCAGCTGGTGAAGCACTCTACTATTAAGCTGACAGCCAAAACAACATCAACTTATGTGTCTGAAATCAGCTGCGGCTTTCAAGATCTGTTATTAAACATGTTGAATGTTGCAGGGGCGTGCACAGATATTTTGAGGGTCCAGGGCTCAAGAAGAATAAAAACAGGGCACCCACCCCACCCACAAACTCTTACGTTCCCACCCTGTTTGTTGCCGCACCAGCGTTCATAATAACACAATATTCATAATACATATATAGTAAATACATTTAATCAGTTTAGCTCATCCGCAGTCAAGTTAGCACCAATATCTCATGTGCAATGTCTGGTTAGACTTTCAAAATAAAGGCTCCCCGACCATTTTAACACTAGTCCATTACTTGCAAAGTCTGGTTAGACTTTCAAAATAAAGACTCCTCAGGCAAATTAGCAACAATGTGTCATGTATGAAGTCTTGTCAGACATTCAAAATAAAGGCTCTCCGGAAAATAAACTACTTGATTAAGGTTAGAAAAAAATCATACTCTGGGTTAAAATCACCCACCTAAATTACGTAAGTGACGCAACTCACGACATGTAATGTACGTGACATATGTAAAATCAAAATTAAAAGCCAAGATCTGGACGACAACACTTGTGGTAAACAACTGTGGTAAACATCTGTGAAATGTCTTTGAGATGAGCTTCAACACTCCAGCAGGCCTGATTATTTTCCCCTTTGTCTTCTCTTCCCACAGTGCTCATTAGATAATTATATGGTCCCTTACAATGACGCATTTTTCCTAAAGGGATTGTGTAATTTGTCCTGCATGTAAGGACGCATTAACTTACAAGGGTGCCGTCAATGCAATGATGTCTTTCATGGTGCCGCCCTTCCTCCTCCATGTTCATCATAATACCCTGGTGAAGGACAGGGCAAACACTCATTGTGTGTGGGAACCGCAGCTGCAGCAGTCTTTAGCTCCGGACGTGATGTGCATGCAGCAGCAGTGAGTATTGGGTCAATATGGAGAGCTCAGAAAAGCAGGAGCAGTATGTGTTAACATAAAGAGCTGAGGGTCCTGTCCTGTGAACTGCATGAAGCTATTCAGTCATTACATTAGTTTTTTATGATTTATTGATTTAAACATGAAGCATAATTACCTGTACCATTCATTTTAGTTTTCATTTGTGGTTGATCCAGAGTTGACCAGCTTGTCTTTGTTATCTGGCTTATTTGCTGCTCAATACTCCACTTGCTTACTTGCAAGTGGTGTAACAGCTTTACCGTGGGAGATAGCTGTAGTCACGAAATCATGATCATGTTATCTCGCAAATCCATCTTGCCAGGCTTCAAGTTATGCACTTGTGGCTGAACACACAGGTTTGAAGCAATCAGGCAGCTGTGGGTGCAACGACCAGCGAGAGAAGCGGCTGTTCGTTTGAAACATTAATGGCAGCTTAGCGTAGCTGCTTCAGCATCAGTTATATCTTAACTAGAGAGCCTATTTCATTGAAAGAAGAGCAAAGAACTGCTCTGAAAGTTTTTTTTCCAGGAAAAGGATGTTCTTGCTCCTTTCTCGACTGGCTTCGGTAAGAGTTTGATTTAGCAACTGACTCCACTGCTCGCGATCTCCTACTGTTAATCGGACTGGTTAGAGTCTGTCAGGTGGTTTGTCCAATCACCTGCCAAGTAGTTTTTGAAAGTGCCTGCCCTTTTCTAAACAGTTTCTTGCCGTTTCTTTCCAGATGGTGTTGTGAAACAAACCGTCTGGTGCGTCAGGTTAGCAAACAGCTACCTGCTGAAAATGATGCTTTAAGACCGGTGAGAGTAACTCAGTTAAAATCTCAGTAATGCAGAGGGTAGCGGCAGATTCGGGTGATTCCAAGTTCCCCGTCAGCAATTTCAACTGAATTGCCCCCTGAAGTCGGATTTCTGACTTGGAGAGTCAGGCACATCACCAACCCCATCCTTACAATCCAAGATGGCTGCTCCGTGCATGAACAACTGTGACATCTGTAGAATATTCTGTTTATTGGCACTTCTGTCTTATTTGTGTCTTATTAATTCAGTCTTGCACACAGTACTGTCCAAAATCTGTGAACTTGTTACATTAGTGTTTGTATGTGTAAAACACTGCACGATGCACATGTTTTCAACTGGTGTTGCTAACAGTGGCTAACCTGACTAGAACTGGTTCCATGTTGTACTGGAACAGGGTCAGCTCAGGTATGACGTAATTCCCATCTCTGGCTTCTGACTTGATGATTGGTTATAGGGTGCTAAAGTGGTTCTTATTCTCAAACCAACTTTACGTTAAATTAGTACAACCCAGGTAACACAAAGTGAGCCTGGAGCTTTTGGAGCCCGTTTGGAAATCTGACTGTAATTCGTTGTTATTCACACCATCTTGGGATATGGTTAGAAGTTTAGTCATAACCCATTTATGATTCACTGGCTACACTCGCTGTTTAGTAGGCTATCACAGTTGGAATAACTTGCAGTAAGTAAGACCCACACAAAACACATGGGGCATTGTCGAAGGCAGTTTATTTGGTTCATATTGAAAAGGCTTTAGCACTAACAAGGCAACACACTGGTACTGAAAACCTGCCTGTATACTGCAACGTTTATAGGGGAATGAGGGCGAGCTGAGCAGCAGTTGAGCAGGTCAGCTGATCCCCAGAGGAAACTAACTACAGCCAACAATAAGCCTTTTTATAGAGCTTTTTCATAGCAAACCACTTGACTTTCCGAAGCAGGAAAAATCACATCTGAAGTGTCCCAGTATGGACAATACCAGGACCCTGAAAGCATCTGTTTTTAATATTATCAATTGTGTGAAGAAGGTCTATTGAGGGGCAGTATGGAAAATACCAGAACACAATGTGGGGACAGTGATTGGAATCTAAAAGCTGAAGGAGGTGAAAGACGCCAACATGACAGATGACCGTCCAGCGTATAGCTGTGCATTTAAATGCCTTGTTATCAATCTTTTGAGCACAAGGTCACAGATACACCTCACATAAAAAGAGAGGTGAAGATTAAACGGTCCACAGGTCTGGTTGCTATGGGTGCCAGAGGGTAGAGGGTTTATGTTTGTGTGTGTATGAGTACATGTGCATGGGGTGCAGGACACGACTCTACTGGCAGTTTGACATCAACATGAGCATCGGTGAAGGTGGGAAGAAGGGAAGTTGTGACAGCTGGGTCGACATGCAACACTGGATGTTGACCTGCAAGTGTTTGATTAAAAGGTTTAAACTGTGACCAGAAATCAGGACACGATGTTGGACTGAGTCACAGTGTGAGGTCTCACTTACAGGACAATGTTACATCTCCCAGACAGATAACATCCCAGAGACTTTAAATAACACCAGAATAGTCCACATCTTGCAGACCATTATTTGTAATAAACAATGAACAGAACATTTCCCCTTTAATGGCAGGTTTTTTACACCATCATGG
This sequence comes from Lagodon rhomboides, assembly GCA_039737535.1. Taxonomy (NCBI): domain Eukaryota; kingdom Metazoa; phylum Chordata; class Actinopteri; order Spariformes; family Sparidae; genus Lagodon; species Lagodon rhomboides. The sequence continues at coordinate 19,004,565 of CM077785.1, read as the reverse complement.
CATTGCAGTGATAAATTGTTGCTTCCTTGTTAAATAAACCAGATTAGGCTAAATCAAATATACTGTATCCAGCGAGCATTCCAATAAATCTTATTTTAAAAAGTTAAACTTAGTTAACTTGTAAGTTTAAGTGTGAGTGAATTGAAAAGCAGAGTATTTTTCTCTGAGAGGTAGGAGTGTAAAGTAGGGTCAAACATATACATTTCTCCATAACGAGTTACATTGCCTTTGTTTTTTTATGTCATTATAACAAATGTAGTTTTCCCGAGATAATGAGATAATCTTCTTGAGATTGTGAGAAAAAAATATGTTCGACCATGACCATTTAGGGCTTCCTTACTTAGGTACTTTGACTAAATGTACTTTCAACCACTGATAAATGCTACCAAGTAAATGAGGCCTTCTCTCCCCGCCTCCCTTTGATACAAACTTTTTATTCCACAATGGAAAATGACTAATGCTTTCAGAGGTGTGATAAATGTGTCAAAACTTTGATAATGACAGAAGCTCAATCAAATAAACTCTGGCAAATTAGAAACAGACTAAAACCTCTTTGAAAGTCCCAGTGGAGGATGCTGTGTATGGATCAGCTCATCTGGAGTGCTGTAACTTGAGTATAATCTGATATTATCGTCATTAATCTTTGTGTCAGATGTCTGCAGGGATCCATGCTTACATCCTCTCCCAAATTGGTTTGAATTACATTGTGGACTTAGAGGAGATGGAGAGGATGACTCTTTTTGATACCTGTGTTCTAAACACTTCAACAATGTGTGTTTCCAGTAATCTAATGCATCACGCACCGCTTTGTCTCATAGTCAGCGCGTCTGCTGGAGCTGCTGAGCATTGTAGGAAAGTGTGAAACGTCGGGAACTTGTGATGTAAATTCAAAAGATGAGCAAGATTTATTGAGACTTGGCCCTTGAAACATGGAGCTCTCACTCCACTCCACAGAAAGACCCCAATGAAAACTGTGTGTCTACAAAATGTCAGTTTTAGCCTCGCTTTCAGCTTTGTGACGGTGAGTGTTTTAGTCTACAATATTCTAATATAATATAAATATTAAATATATGTTGAAACCGCAAAGGAAATCATTTGTTTTAACTTTAAAATCTCTAAATATGGAGATACATTCAAGACAACAACACGCATCAAGATTATTTCTGGTCCAATGAGATATGCAGCTGTGTTGCTGAGACTGAGCTGTGCAGAGAAACACATCTGCAACCCCCACTGTATAATAATGTGACATGGATCTCAGTAGCAGTAATTATACATCATTACCAGGGTGTTTTTGGATAGATACACAAGCAGGAAACAAACACACACGAGATCAAGCACATTAGGCTTCTATTGCTGTAATAATGTATCCAGCAGCAATGTTGCCCTGGTGCAACGATGATAGCTTAGTGGCCTTTATCTTTAGTTAAAATCCATAAACATGCTAAATTAAAATTCAGCCGCTATCTGCTTACTGTCATTCTGATGGAAAGCTGGTGAAGTTCCGTAGTCCACAAAACCTTTCTGGAGCTTAGCAGCAAAAAACAGCATTTTACAACAATAAAATGGCCCCATACAGCTCATACAGTGTAATCCAGAAGCCCTGAGATTCCAAATTGATTTGAAACGTCAATAACACTTTTAGCTCGGCAGCTTCAGTGAAGGGTACAAATAACATATTTTCAAATCAGTTTAGGATATTGGGCGTTCAGAGACTTGGGCGAGCTGTATGAAGCCACTTTACATTTTGTTCATGTTTTTCAGTTGTTTATTTTACCTTTAATTTTTGAGAGAATTGATCCTTCAAGGCTGACGGTGCTGTTGGTTTTGGCTGTTTCATGGCATTTGTAAATACTAACAATATAGAGCACGTCCCCACCTTTGTCCTTTAAATTCATGAAGATGACCAAACCGAGGAAGCTTCTCTGCTTCAACAATGCTCCCTTTTACAGATACAGACTCTCATTGATGGATGTAGTATTCCCACATGCGTGATCTCCATTATTGCATTTCATTGCACAGTGAGTCGTGTAAACTCACCTTTCTCTGTCACAACAGCCTGATTCAACCTGATGTGCGTTTGATCGGGAAGTATCAGACAGCAGAGTAGATTTAGGCAGCGGCCTGGCGGATGGGCGTTCTGCTCTCGGGAGATTTACAGTCCTCTTGTGAATTATAAATGAGGCATAGCTCTGGGGCAGTGGCAGCAGGTTAGTATAATGTCCAACCCTGCTCACAGCGCTCCATCAGCTAAATGAGATCAGCCTCTTTGTCTCAAGAAGAGCTGACTGCTGCTCACTGCTGAAAAAATTTGTTTGATTGTTTTGTAAGAACTGATACTGAACATGATTGATGTTGATGATGATGATGATGGTCCACACACTGTTTAACAGGTTGTGACCATCATAAATAATATAGTTTGCTCAGGATATACATTTTCACATACTGTACGTGTGTGGATATACAGTGGCGCCAAATGCGTTCGGTTAAACAACAGGTTCATCGATCAATAAATATGTTTCAGGGTTTTGTCATTCTCCTTTTAGTACTGCAGAATACAATTGCATTACAGTGTAATAGTTGTGTTTTTTCCATCAAATATCATTGTGTTGTTGGCTTTAGAAAAAAGGTAAAAGGTAAGAATATTTCTTATTATGGAGTTTTTTCAGGCCAGACCGGTAGATTTGTATTTATCACATGCAGCAGGCACATTTCTGTGCTCCTTTTATTACCATAGTTTGCCATCAGACTCATTCTTAATGATCTCCTCAGGCTCATGTCCCTCACTGAAGGATCCATAGTATTTCTTCTAAGGTGTTAGATGTATCACACAGTGATGTGCCTTTAAAGACTGAGAGAGAAGAGATGAAGAAATCCCAGAAATCAACTAATCTGAGTAGATAACCGTTGCAAACACAAGAACATTATTAAGGAGATTAAGGTAATGTTCTCCCCCATAATCCCACACGAACATACTTTGAGCTGAACAATATTTAGTAATATTTATTCATATATTCACTAAAGACCAACAATATACAATACCAGGTTTATATTTGTAAAATAAATTATTAGTTCTTATTTTGCAGGTGACTCCCAAGAAGTCATGTTGTCCCTTTTCTATGTGTCATATAAATGGCATTTGGAGGGGAATTAGTGCTGTTGATCTAATAAAAGGTTGCATTTTCATCTAAAAGAGAGAAAATCCGCATTTAGCCTCTTACCTCCTGGCACTGTTATGCTTAGGTTCATGCATATTCAATTGACCTTTTCAATGTGTATAATTGTGTCTGACCTTAAACTAATGTAATACCCAACCAGTTCTTTCTGCTGCCTCTCTTACAGCGAGTGGTGCAGGCAGTTACTGTACCACATGCACAATATAGTGGACACACTGCCACCATCTGGTACAGCCCGCATGTTCAGGGGACTGAAGAGGAAGATTTATCTGGATAACTTTGCTGAGTGAAACCCAGAACCCTGCAGAATTTTAAACATGGACCGAAGTAATAGATGTGTTCAGGGTTTTCACTCAGCATAGTGAGGCCGGTAACAATTTATAATAACCATCATTAATAAGTGGTTAATAGTTTAACTGTTCACAAACAATGAAATGTTTTATTAACCATTTATTTCACAATTGTTTAGTGTAACGTTGCAATTTATGTTTAGAAACCTTTACAGTTCTTCTGTAAAGGTTTCTGTATAAAGCATTTTTTTTGTTGGTTAACAGTAAAATAACTATTAATTAAGGTTTATATATAAATGTACTGTTTATTAATGGTGGTTATAATAATGTTTTACCTTGATGCCTCATGCTGGTGATGAACAATGTTAAATTAGATTTGTTTAAAGGCCTAATTTGTAAGAAAGTGGACGCTTTGGTATGGTGACCATCCTGAGCAGGAAATGAGACTCAACAATTGACTTTCTTACAAATTGGATCATAAAATTTTTTAAAAAACTGTTGACATATTTCTGTGAGGCCAAATATAGGTGCTAGAAATTGCAGACTTGAGGAGCCATCGTGTATTTTGTTGGAATATATTATGAAGCAAATAAACAGAGAGAGACACTGCTACCTTTAGATATGAAATCTGTTTTAGCAACACTTATAATAATAATATCATAAACTCTGACTGTGAAAGAACAACAAATCTAGGACAAAAGTTTGGAGTCACTTTATTAATGATGTTTCAGTTGTCAGATCTTCATCAGCTAAAAGTTTGGTAAAAACAAGTTAAGTCGATGTTGGTCTGAGGCAACATAGTAGCCAGAATACATGTTAGCATTGTATGTTTCTGCAAACCATGGATACGTTGCTTTATGTTCAATTTTCAAATAACCCTTTGTTAGGTTCAGGAAAACATCATGTTTGTGGAAAGAGTCTTTGCAAGAATCCATCAGCGCGTCCATTTCCTACAGAGACTTCGAACATTCAGTCTAAGCAAGACAGTGAACAGTTAAGACGAAAGCTCAGATGTTTAGTCTGGTCAAGATGGCAGGGAAGATTATGGGAACGTCTACAGCCCTCACCCCTCTAGACATTTTTGAGCAGTGTACTCTTCAGCAGGCCAACGGGATCCTATCTGACCCTTACCATGTGTTGAACTCTGAGATTGTGCTGATGAATTCTTGAAGGAGGCACAGGGGACCCTCCTTGTGTAAGCACAATCATTATAAACATTCATTTGTCCCATTGTCAGTGAAACTCATCAATGGGCTCCTGGAGAGCAGACACAAGAAATAGCTCAGATCCAAGATAACTGCAGGTTCCATCCATTGGCTTTTGTTTGCAATGGTTGTTTTATCTTAGGCGATTCTTATACATGTGCTCTTATGTGTTTTTACTGTGATGTTTGGTCTGATGCTGCAGTTCCCTTAATCCAAGACAAGTTCCTCCCATGGAAGACAATAAAGAAATCATATCCTTAAATACCTGTTTTGGTCACCACAAGCTCCAGATGGTAAATGTTAACATTTTATCTTGGCCACCGGGCAGCCTGAGGATTGAAATGTCCAAAATAGAGTCCAATTGATGAACAGCCTGTACAGGTTTTATTTTTAAAATTTTTCTCAGTAGTTGATGGCAGACTTTCTGAACTCCTCAGAGAAAACCACATCATCATCGTACAAACCACATGCATCAGTGTAATTGATGAAACAATTGCTGTTTTCAGCGGCGCAGTGATTCAGAAAGACATCCTTCAAGAATGACTCATACTGTCTGATATGATCCACCATTATATCATCCAGCGTTGTGTATAATTCCCAACCCCAAACAATACATGAATCTCAGTAAACGGTAAATCTTCAGACTGGCGAATGTTAACAAGAATAACCCAACGAGATGTTAATGTGCCTCCGATACACAGTCACTTTGTTTAAGTCGTTCCTCCACCCTCTGTTTGATTGTCTGCTACGTATATGTAAACCTTCTTCCCCAAGTGTCTCCAAGGCAACATTCATCACTTTGCCCTTCATCACTGCAACACATTTACAAGACATCTGAAAGTATGACATGACAGATGCTTGTTAGCGTAGTATTGTAGAGAATCGCTCCTTCATAACGTCAAATATTGTTGAGCTTGACAGAACAATCTCTTTGTGTTTTTGCTTTGATGTTACACAAAGCTGGTTAATGTTCTCCGGTGCCCCGGTACACTAGGTGCAAAATGTGCATTTGAATTTGAGGAGATTGTTTGTGTAGGCTGCAGTAATTATGTTTTTGTAAATGTAATGGCATGATGTTATTTCTGAGTATTTTAATGCGTCCGTATCTATGGGTATAGTTATTATTGGCAGCGGGGGCTCTCTGGGGTTAGTGCAGCGTCCTTTGCTATTTCTGAGTGCGAATGTGGAGTCTATTTTCACGGTTGCCATGGAAACCATTGTATTTGTGTGGTGGCAGCAATTGGTGCTGCCGGCCGAGCAAGTCTCTGCTATTTTTGTCATGAGTCAACACCTGATAAATACACACACACGCACACACACACACACACACACACACACACACACACACACACACACACACACACACACACGCACGCACACACACAGGTGAACATGCCTGAATACAGATGAAAACAGACAGATTCACAAGGCGCAGAAATACCCACACAAACACCAGCCAACACCAGCAGTGTTGCTGTTTTAGTTTGAGAGACATCATGTGTTATACAAGCATGTGTCTGTTTCCCATCTCCACTCAGTGCTACCAGACATCTTGATACATCTTCACCATGACAACAGTAGTAATCGCTGTCCATTAAATCTCTCCACCCAACTGCATCATGTTTTCTTATGTTCCGCTGCACAGGCATGTTTCATGTTCGAAGTATTGGCAGGAGGAGACAGATGATATTACAGTAACCTGCAATCAGTCAGGTTTAAACAACATTCAAAGATCATGGGTAACTAATAAGCATACGTAAATAATAATGGTACCTCACTGCAAAATGTGGTAATTGCTATTGTTGTCATGTGTGATGTTCGAAGGGAAAAGGTTTTTGGATTGTGAGACTTTGGACAAAATTGATATTTTACACATGAACAGTGATCACATGGCAGAGTGATATGTAGTAGTAATATCACAATGACATTATTAATCTGCAGCGTTCTTTCTTTATTAAAGGTGCAATATTTAAGAATTAGCATCCACTCAAATTCATACAAATAGTGTAACCGCTAACTGCTGCTGTTAGCTAATTAGCTCATGTAGCTGTGCAGCCAGTGGTCTGGACTGGGATCTCGGAATAGTATTATGAAAGAGAACAGGCTGCAGCTAACTGGTTAGCATCCTTACTTCAGTGGATATCTCAGCAGCACAATACATCAACGTCTTCAAGTTGTGTTGATAATTTTTTATTTTTATATTTCTCACATATTGCACCTTAATAAGTCAAACGTTTTGTCAGTATGGTGATCACAATTTCTCTCGGAAAGTTAAAAATGTCTTTTGTTTGTCAGATGGTTCAAAATTCAAAGGATTTCACTTTCAACCTCACATTTAGATCAATCAAGGAGTATGGTTCAGACCTGCTCAATTTGAATGAGAAGACCTTTGTTGTGAATACACACATTTTAAATTAAGATTCATTGTTTGTTTGATTTGAGAAGCTGGAACCAAACAAATGTATCATTTTTCCTTGAACAATGGCTCAAACAATGAATTAACTTTCAAATTCCTGCTGATTATTTTTTTGTTTGTAGATTAGCAGAAAAGTGTAAAAAAGAAAAGTAACATATAATCTGTGAAATAAAACTTAAATAGTTCAATACTACCCAATATGCGAACAAGTGTCTTTTACCATAGTTTAACTATAATTGCGTCTATCGTTCCTGATGCAGTAGGTTACAGCGTTTAATTAAATGCCATTATAAATACTAGATATGTGGGCTGAAAGCAACAAACTGTATAAGACTCCAACAAGAGGACCTCAGCGCTCAAAGTGACTTAACCAGTGGCATTATGATAATAAGGCTATTAGTGATCTAGATTAATCAATCAGTTCCTGAGAGGTGCAGCAAATTAAAACATGCTTTTCCATGATTTCCATGAAATGCAAATGTTATTTGTGTTATCATGGAGAACCTTACAAATGCAAAATGAAAAACACCTCGATCCAAGCAGCTCCATGCTTGGTCCTTCAGTAGAGTAGCCTTACCCATAATGGCCCAGATTTCATTGTCCTCCAGACGGAGCAATGAGATGGACTGTATATGAAAAAGATCACCGTGGCAACAGGAGCCCCAGTTTGAGAAGCTGGGATGGTGGAGGCTGAGGCCTGGCCTAATCAATGCCTCACTGCCTCACTAAATCTTGTGCTGGAGGGCACTTTGGTCCATGAAATTACTACCTGAATCATTACTGACTGACAAAAATAAATAAACTGTGAGAGGAGCAAGAGATAATGGATTAGATATGAGGGGGAGGTAGGTGATCATGCATTGTGTGGATACCTATTGTGTGAGTAAACACACCGAGGTCACTTGGAGGTAGCATGTTGAGCGTTAAAGCATTTGCACTCAAGGAAGAGTAATATAAGACTCAAAGCTTGTAGCCATGCTATCAGGTTTACTGGGCTGTAACACTCATTAGGCTGTTTACCAGAAAGTCATTTGTCAGGTGGTGAAAAATGTAGAGACAACTTAGCTATTTCTACAGTAGATACTTGTGTACATATATGTACCAAACATATTACATTAAATCCGAATGAACCATTTATATTTATTGACATATGTCCAGCCCAGACAAATCTGTATGTTTATGTAAGTAAATTCCATACTAAGGCAGACAAATTTTATGTGGGTATTTCATTTATGTTTTAAACCTTTCTTTCCATATATCCATATATCCAAGGATGTATGTATGTAACAATCAGATATACCCTTATAGGTAACATATATAGCAGCATCACTCTGTATGTATGGGGTTGTAATAATGAAATATAGGATGCTAAGCTGCTAAAATTAGCCCATGTTAGCATGTTCATATAACGATCACTGCTGACATTATGATTTTTATTAAGATTTAGTTCATAACATGAGTACAGTTACCATGGTAGCCTGTGGATATTGTGTACCTAACAGTTGAGCATTTAGCATGTTAGCATGGCATAACTTTAGCATTCCTCAAACAGCTAAAGCTAGCAAGACTTTGGTCTTTGTTTTGAAGGTATTCTGTCACACAGTATACAAAGTCATACACTGAAGCGTTGGTGGGTGTAAATGTTGAACCTGTGGTGGAATCTTATACATTATTATTATGACATTATTATTAGTTTTTGAGTCCCAGGCTACTGTTAAAATACCACCCTGATATGTTAGCTACAGTTTAGTTAGGTATATTTTTATATCTGTGTCATGCTAAAATCATGCACCACAGACACCATCACATTACAAAACATATATCATCTTCTGATATTACATATAGCAGCAAAACAAACAAACAAACAAACAAACAAACAAACAAATACATAAACAAAAACCCACAAAAATAAAAATGAACTGTACAGTGAAAATACATTTTCTACAGATTGTCCAAAGAGCTTTTTTCTCATCTCCCATGCTTTCTCTATGTTTCATAAATAGCCAACTTAATCTTTGCACGTCATCTATATTCACAATATCAATATGTGTTTTTATTTTACTGAACAAGGTTCATCACACTTCCCCATAAAATGGGCAGGAGAACACACAATTGTATACATTTTCAGTATCAGCACATAGAACAAATTTGCATTTCTTCATCCAGGCTGACATAGCGTCAAGTTTCAACTATAAAATACCAGATCTAATCCGTTTACGATGCTAATAACTACATCGACAACATAACATTACCCTACTTCCATCATGTTCAGTTCCTGTTTTTTGAAGCTGACATTACAGTCAGGACACTAGGACCCTGTGGAGGCAGCAGCTCTGGTCCTGTTTCTCACTGCCTCCTGCTCCATCTCTGCAGTCACTGTGTGTGAGTGGAGGGGGAAAGCAGAGAGTGAGCTGGTGTCTTTGCAAGCATTTACATCAGCATCGCTTGAGAAAAACCTCTGCTGCACACAGCCGAAGTCACCCGGGCAGGAGGATGCACGAGGCACATCAAGGGATGGGAAGAGAGACGGGCTTGTGTGGTGGGAAGTGCCTCACCAGCATCCACAAGGTACAGTGATTGATGTCCACTGTGTACCTCAGCAGTGGGAGCTACACCAGGTTTTCATCCTCAGTGACCAAAAGCAGCAGACAGCTGCATCAGGAAACACTGTGATTCAGGTACATAATGCTCTCTGCCTTGCTCTCTCTCTGCTTCTCCCTCTCACGCTCCCTGATCCTCACATTTTCTCGCCTGTTCTCGCCCTCTTCCTCTAATCTGCTGATTATGTGCTGCTGAGTGCAACGATAAATCTAATTCAATCGTAATGTGATATATAGAATGTGGGCCCTGCTTCATACAGTGGGTGTAATACATTAATGATTAATATATAAATGAGTAGGCGGTAAGACATGACTAAACCAGGCAGGAGGGTTCAACTGAATTGGGAGTACCACTATGTGCGATTTAGAGATGTTGCTCACTGAGGGCAGTCATTCATAGGTGATGAGCGAGGTTAGAGCTCAGATTTTACCCTGATTCATTCTGTCATCACTGTAGACAGGAGGCAGAGCATCCCTGGCATTCGCTACATCAGTGGCATAGAGCAGTCATAGCGGTAAGCAACTGGATTTGACACAAACATAAAGCAGCAGCCACCCATGTCTGTTTGTTGCCTGTTATAGCAAGTGTTAGGGTTCATATGCAGACTCCGCAGCCAACGGATACCCTTCAGGTTTTGCATCTGAAACACTGAACTCACTCATACTTACTGCACTTCCTTAGTGGCACAAACGCTACCGTAGTGTACCCAAGCAAAATCATGCAGTACGGTGAATCTCGGACCTGGGCACACATTGGCAAGACCTGTCATAAATCCAGAATAAGTGGCCATACACAACCAGTTTAGACCCTGGGTATACATATTCAACAATGGGCTCTCACAGCAGGAGCAGACGTAATGGAAAAGGGTTGTTACCTACAACATAGGATTGGTTTTGGGAAAATAGCATGCAATTATGCATTGACAGGATGTATGCCTGAAAAGTATTATTCACCTGCAGAAAGGTGCAGACTGAATTTATCTCTGACCCATTTTTGCAGTTGTAATGTAAATCGAAGTTTAAAGAAAATGGTTAGAAATCCTTCATTTGTGTTTCCGCATCGTGATTTGGTTGCAGGTCTATAAATTACTGATCTGTTCAAGTTGTTCAACTCATTTTACCCCTTCAGTTTCCCAGCATGCTGCGAAAAAGGTGCCAAATGTACCTGCCTTGATGATGCATACTTAATGGAGTTAATAGGTTTGTTATAAGTAAGATTTGAGAAGCTTATGAGAATTCATAAAACTTATGATACCTAATGGTAGAGGGAGCAAAAGTGAAACTCGGTAACGTATTGGAAGGGCTGTTTCATGTAACCCAGAGATAAAGTGTCTCTTGTTTTAATCTGTCTCCCTGTCTTGTGTTCAGGGTGGTTGTGACTGACGGCAGACATGAAGACTCTCTAAATGGACAGGAATCATAACGTCTGACCCTCCTGCTGATCACACCATCATCGTTCCCAACCACAAGGCAGCTTTTGACCTCATTTTCAAGCCGCTGTTTTCTGGCCGTACTTCCTGGCTTTGAAGGATGGGTGATGGGCCTGTGACTGATCCTGCCCGCCTGCCTCATCCCACCCTTCAATGGAGCCAACGTGGAACTCCTCCCAGCCACCTCCACAGCTCATGTCCAACATGTCTGCCTCCTCTCTGCCTGAGGGCTGGGCTCTGTCCCAGTCGCTAGCCCTGCTGGCCATGCTGCTCATGGATCTGCTGGCTGTGGTGGGTAACGTGGCTGTCATGGCGGTCATTGCCAAGGCCCCACAGCTCCACAAGTTTGCCTTCGTCTTCCACCTATGCGTGGTGGACCTGCTGGCAGCCCTGGTGCTGATGCCCCTTGGCATGCTCTCGAGCCGAGCATTCTTTGGGGAGGCCTTGTGCCGGAGCTACCTCTTTCTCAGCGTGTGCCTGGTTAGCGCTGCCATCCTCTCTATCTCCGTCATCAATGTGGAGCGTTACTACTACGTCATACACCCGATGCGTTATGAAGTAAAGATGACTGTTGGCCTGGTGGCGTCAGTGCTGGTGGGGATATGGGTCAAAGCCCTGGCCATGTCTGCTCTGCCACTGCTCGCTTGGTTCCTGCAAGGTGGAAGAACTCCTCTTCTGGAGAGTAGTGCGGTTGGGGGAGGAGGAGGTGGGGCAGTCCCATCGCCCCCTACTCAGGGTCACAGGCGCTGCTCCTTACACTGGACAGGAGGAGGGTCGAACCGCTTGGCCTTCATGGTCCTGTTTACTCTGGTGTATTTCCTGTGTCCACTACTGGTCATTCTCGTTGTGTACTGCAATATGTTCAAGGTGGCTCGGGTCGCAGCCATGCACCACGGGCCTCTGCCTACATGGATGGACACACCTCGTCGCCAGCGGTCTGAATCCCTCAGCAGCCGTTCCACGATGGTTACCAGCTCTGGGACGGGCACTGGGACAGGCAGAGCCACTCCACAGCGCCCCTTTGGGGGAGGAAAGGCTGCAGCGGTGTTGGCAGCAGTAGGTGGGCAGTTCCTTTGTTGCTGGCTGCCCTACTTTACTTTCCACCTGTATTCAGCACTGGCTGCCAGCCCTCCAGCCGCATTAGCCTCTCTGGAGGAGGTGGTCACCTGGATTGGCTACTTCTGCTTCACCTCCAATCCCTTCTTCTACGGCTGTCTCAACAGGCAGATCCGGGAGGAGTTGGGCAAGCATCTGCCTTGTCTGTTTCGTCGAGCAGGGCTCGAGATGGAGGACAGACTGCCCAGCCGTGAAGGATCCATAGAGGAGAATTTCCTCCAGTTTCTTCAGGGCACCGGCTGCAACTTGGATCCACAAAACTCTCACAGCACCTCCAGTCCTAAAGGGGAGGCCTGCTGCCCCGTGTCTCAATCCCAACCACCGGAGCAAGCACAGCCCATCCCGATTGATTTCCGTATCCCTGGACAAATTGCAGAGGACACCTCAGAGTTTACCGAGAGTGAACAGGTGAAAAATAACCACATGTATACAGACAATTAAGTTTTCTTCATTTCCTGAAGTAATTTTAATCATTCAGATAAAAACCGTTTCAGGAGTTACTTCGGTGAAAACATGTTCTTTGAATCATTGCACTTTGCCTCATCAGATTTCACCCTCAAACAGTCACGATGATAATATTTATTACATGCAGTTGTTTGTGAACAGGGAATTTACTGCTAGATTTTAAAAAATTCCACACAACCGCTCAGCTCTGTACAGTTAATGACTCAGTGAATTAATATTGATGTGACTTGTTAAAGCCTTTTTGAAAAAAAAAATATAATAATAATAATACCATTAATCATGTATTTGATTCTACAAAAGTATCTGAATAGTTTTCAGAGTTTAATGTTTTCAGAATATTAAATTAGGGAACACATGCTGAAATACACTGGCTCCCTCTCGATGAGTGACTGTATTCTTGCGCAGCAAAGCTCCGCTGTCAGCCAAATTGCCTTTGGTATTCTGAAATGAAGATTAAATGGTTCCACACACAAACTGACACTGTATTTGCAACTGCCAAATCAATCATTTTTGAAAAGAGTTTTGTAAATTACTGCAAGAAAAGTCATGTCAAAGAAGACAGCAATAAAACACACGAAATTAGTATGTAGGGGATCCATTGAGGGAAAAGCACTACTGTCACTTTTGATTGGTAGTTGGACTTTCATCAGCGAAGATGCCACTCTGAACCCTGATGCCAATCCGATTATAAACAAGTTGTTTACAGAAAACCATCAGATTATTTTTTTCTCACTCTTTGGTGCTTGTTTTAAAGGTCCAGTTTGAAGGATGGGAGGATCTACTGGCAGAATATGATTTTTATAATTATGTTTTCATCGTTTTAAAATAAAAGTAAGTATTATCTTAGATTGAGCTCTTTATATCTCCAGAGGGTATGGAGGACTGAAATTGCCCAAAAAATGTAATTGAAAATAAATGTAGGCATTTACTGAAGGTGTTATTGATAACATTAGCAACTAAATGTGTCATTCCATCCCCCCTACTATTGCATTCACGTCACAACACGGCTGTTGTTCAAATCATCTGCCCCCTCAAGTTGCTAAAGCTAAAGCTAGCTAACATAAGGGCAGTACAGTATGCGCCCAGCATACTGTAGAACTGTAGAAGAACATTTCTATGTTTTTTCCACAAACTGGCAACTACCAAGACTGCTGATCACTGACGAAACACAGATACCACGTGAAGAAACTGGAACAAACCATCATAATTCTTACATAGATATAAACAAAATGTTAATTTTGGACCTGCTACAATTCTAAAATGTTTAATTCACAGTCATAAGAATGTTTTAATGTTTTTATTCTGCAACTTTCTACAAGCTCTACAGATGTGTCATTTAAAAAGAAAATTCTCAACATAAAAATGTTATCAACATGACTTTTAATTTGTAAAATGTGACATAAATGCATATTTCTGCTTTAATAAAATGGAAAAAAATGCAGAGGCAAATTAAGGCAGGAATATCAATTCATGCCACGTTTGATAAATTAATCAATGCTTACATTTGTTTTCAATTTTATTTTTGGTGCATTAAAAGACATACTAATATATTTATTGAGCCATTTATTTATTTATTTATTTTTGATTTTGCAGTTTTAGTCCTCGATACAGCAGGAGTGGGTCCCCTTTTAAGGAGTCCACCATGTTTTTCTACAGTCCAGAGCAGACAAACCAGACAGTGGCTCCAGGGAGGGCCTTTTGTGCTCTTAGGGGTGAGACGAGGGGTATTTTGTTTGTTGCAACCCCCAATTTCACTGGTAGATGCCACTAAATTCTACACACTGGACATTTAACACGTTGTTTTTTTTTTACTTCCTAAAAAACAATCCAGATCTGTTGTGACTCAGTTTAAGTTGACTTAATATCTCATCTCAAGGGGTCACCGCGCTTTCTGCCATGTGACGTGTTTATCAGTGTATTTGGACATAGATCTTAAAAATCAGTATTCTCTTGATCAGTGCATTGCACTCAAATATGATTCTTACATTTGTTAAATGTAAAACTATATCATTTCTGATTTGTGTGTTTCACTCCCATTTTTCTTTTTATGAGGGAGTTTGAGCATTTGTTATGAATTTCACATCAAGAAGGCTGATGTATTTTGACACGTATGCAGTAACTGTCTTCTTTGTTTTTTTTAACCTGAAAGGAGAATACGCTTAGATTTCTTTTCACTACCCTGCTCATCAGGGTTTTTTTTACCTCACATGCAGGAAAAAAAAATTGTACAGTCCTGCTCAGTTCAAGACGAGTGTGACTCCTGACCGCTTCTAATGTTGTAAGGAGGCTACAGCAGGTGTGACTTTTTCAAGAGGTTTTTATTAGAAGGTGTAGACTTTGCTAAGTTTTTCAGCTTGAGTTTGATGATGAGATGAAGCTGTATTTTCAAAACAAACTGTTCGGGATAAATATGACAAACTAAATGTGGAAATGTTTGATTGAAATGACAGATTCTTTCTAATGTGAATACAGGGTTTTTAAGATATTTTTTTCAATGGTTGTTTTTGAGTGACAATGCCAATCCAAAATCAAGAGCTTGTTGAGCTTGATGTTTTCTTTCCATCACGTCTAAATATCCCAAACTGTGAATGATGCCGAACGTTTGTGTTAGGATTTTCACCTGTTCAGAGATTGTTTTTTATGCTGTGATTAAAATAAAAAGAATGACTTCCACTGTACTGCAATGATACGAATGTTTAGAAAAATACATGGCTAAAGGTTGAGTGCGAGATACTGTTGTAATAAAGAGTTTCTATGTTTGTAAAACACTTTGGACGCATTCTCGTATTTTCACCAACAGTGCGCTGAATGCTTAACATTTAGGGTATTCGTTACTTGCTTTACTTTGCCCTGTTTCTGTATAATTTTACTCTCTGATTCAGTGTGTGTGGTTTAATCTCTCTGTTCCCTCTTTGATATTCCATCGCAAAGAGGAGGGTGGGAGGATAACGTTCACTTTGACCTTAGGGTAACATTTAAACTTCAAAGGCCAAAGCCAGAGGTATGACCTTCATCAGAAAGAAAATGAAACTGTCAACAGATAGATAGATAGATAGATAGATAGATAGATAGATAGATAGATAGATAGATAGATAGATAGATAGATAGATAGATAGATAGATAGATAGATAGATAGATAGATGCTGCGTTTCAGTTGGAGGACGCTGGTGCACGATGGGCCTCACACCTCAACGATGGACCTCAGTCAAACCGCCCCCAGCTTCGCCAGGCTCTGCCATCCCCATGGCAATTATTACCTAGTGACATTTCTCAGTGCTGTGGTGGGTGGTGGGAGGAGCTTTCTCTATTGGGAATCCAACAAGACACATTTATGTGTGACTTCTTAAAATAAATTCTCTAGACTAAACCAGAGCTGACATTTTTTTTTCTTTCTCACAGTCTTGGGATTGCTGGTGTGAGTATCTCATACCGTAAACTGAAATAACATATTCTGCTGATAATAACCACCTTTTGATTATCTTCTGTTTTACTCAGTTTTTAATTAAAGCTTAAATGTTGGGTTTTGATACGGACTAAATTTAATTACAAAATACAAAATCAATTATTTCATATTGTTTGTAAACATATATACATTTTGTCTACACAGTAGTTAATTAAGCCTTTTTTTTTTTTTTTTTTTTACTTTTCTGAGAAAGTTACAGCAAATTAATTGCTACCAGATGCTTACAATAAAATCAACCTAACCTAATGGCATGGGATCAAAGATATGTAAAGCAAAAGCCCCAAAACTATTGTTATGCACTTCTCATATCATGTTAAAAACCTCCAAGAACAGCATAATTGCAAACAAAGTGGACAAGATTAGATTTATTGTAGTTTGCACAGGTACAGGGCAGTACAGGTACTTCTTGTGCATATATCAAGTCAACTTTATAAAAACAGGCAAAGAAAGGTGATTAAAGAAGCAAATAGACAATAGAAAACACATCATGAATTATATAAAGACACACACAATGTATGAGACAGAGGTTAAAGTAGACCAGCCAAGAAAATGTGAAACACTAAGTGTCTGGAAGAGGGCAAAATGTACTTATAGCAACAGAGAAATGATGAACCATAGCCCGGAACGTGTTAAGCACAAGAGTCAGAAGAGAACATACAGTATGTGTGGAGATAATTTACCAGCATGGAAGAAAGATCTGGAACATTAAAACCACCTAAATGCTTCCTGTACAAGCTTAAAGCTGCAGTAATCACTTATTGCCACTTGGCGGTCAATATATATTGACATTTTTATAAGGTTGTTATGGTGAAAATCTTAGCAATCGACCAGTATCAGCACTTATATGGAGTTATGCTTGTGTCAACTTGATGAATAAAAGTCCCATATTAACTCTCCTTTTAGCTCTGGTTCGGGCTCCACTAACTCCTGAGGGGAATTTTAGCTGCTCTTCAGCTGCTAAATGCTTCACAATGTTCTCCAGCTAGTTGCTGACTGTGTCTCTCTGCCATTTGATGATTGTCAGGTAAAATACAATCAGAGGTTTGCCCTGAAAACAGCTGCTGCATCTGATGGGATCGATGAAACTGAACAAAAACACTTGAGTTAAGGTCATGAAACCAAAACAACGAGCCTAAAGATGCTAAAACTCTCCATAGGGCGGATTCCTTTTGATAGTTTTCTGTATTTGTCACTAAAAGCAATAACTTTCACATTATGTATTTGATACTTTTTCATTATACAAACACTGATTTGCTCAGTTGTAGAGATTACTGTCTGCCACTATTAAGAGAGCATATGGTTCTACTGCTGATGCTTTTATCCTTATGGGATACTGCAGCCAAGGCGAGATTTGGTTTCCAATTAACACTTTTGGGAGATTCTGAGCAGCAGTCATCAATGTATTCTGCTGCCTCAGTACAGATGGAGGGCCCAGCTGTGCAATCTTAATCTTATTTCAGTTGTAATTGTTATTGACCTTGTCCTGTAAGGGTGATATTGTTACTGAACAAACCCAAAAAGTTGACTCCAGATGGAGGTCAGTGCTTGAGACCACGTTTCCTGCCTCTTGCGAAGTGAAAGCAGATGGACAAGAGGGTCACAGCCGGAGTCTGTGGCAGAAACATGGACAGAGAGAAAGAAAAGTAAGAAAACAACAATGTAATTTTTGGTTTCCAGGCATATTAAGCATTTAACAAAAGAGTGCTGTTTGTGAGGGGGACAACAAGCGGACAAGACAAAGGAAGTGGAAGGGGAAGAAGAGGAAATAAGACATAAAAGTGAACATTACAAACACAAGTAGGCAAAAATGGTTTCAACATTTTAAGGCAATAATGCAGCTACTAATTAATCAATAATGTGATTTATAATACAGTCACCTTTGGGTATATATTTAAATCCTTGTGTGTTTAGAGTGTAGCTTTCCTGTCAGAAAACCATTCCCCACTCAGACTGGAACCTTGTACTTTACCAGTGCATAAATCAACAGCATATCATGATCATATTGTAACAGGAGCTACTAAATGATTGTTATAAATCTTATCAGTTGAGTTAAATAAAGATGAAAGGTTGCTGTTTGTTTGTTTTTTAATAACAACTGACACACATGGTTGAATGAGATGTTGAACTTGGACCCAAGTCAGCCAACACTGCACCGCCACACAGTGTGTGTTCCTATTTTTATTGGTTGTGTCTGGCAGCCTTGCCCCCGGTGCGGGGTAAGTTGTGCCATTAGAGAGAATACACTGGGG
The DNA here is from genome assembly GCA_039737535.1 of Lagodon rhomboides. Taxonomy (NCBI): domain Eukaryota; kingdom Metazoa; phylum Chordata; class Actinopteri; order Spariformes; family Sparidae; genus Lagodon; species Lagodon rhomboides. Next base: position 18,986,155 of record CM077785.1, on the reverse strand, counting down.
TAAATTGTGCCATTGATAATTGAAGTAAAACAGATCATTTTAATCTCACAAATGATAATGCTATATAAAAGCAAGACAAATTCAATACAAAATTACTTATTTAACGTTTATTTAAAGTTTTAACAACTTCAAAGGCCACTTTTCTATAACAAGGCCTAAACTGTCACATGAACACCTAACTGACTCTTACTCTTCACAGATCCAGCCTACGACTTAACATCCTACTTGTCAATGCTGCAGGGAAATATGAACTTCTGCTCCCTTCTGGCTGTACCACCAAGTTTTGTGGTGTATGTATGGCCTTCCCCTGTTGCACCTCTTTCACTGCTCTTTCTAACTCCTCAAGAGGAGTCTGTCTGTATTTGCATTGCATAATGGATTTTGGTTTAAAATTAAGAATGTCACATAGTTTTAGTGATCAAATGTAAGAATATAATGTATAATAACAATAAAACACAATAAAGTAATATATAGTAAATAATCATAAGTTATGACACTGGCACAACTTACCCCAGGCCCTTTGGCACAAATCACCCCAAGCCCACCATTTCAAAAAAAAATGCATCCCCCAGCTGTTTTGAGCTAGCATCATGTTAAATGTTTAGGCTCATGGAGTAGCTTACTAAAGCACTAAAACATGTGTGAACGGTTTTCAAAGTTGTCTATAATTGTTCAAACACAGCAATCAAAAAACCTTGATCATAGAAATTTTACTTTGGAGGGCAAAAAATTGTTTTTTGAACTTAAATGTGCTTATCTCTCTAGTCATGTGTCTCCCTTCTTTACAGGATGAGTGAAATGGATGCCTCTTCAAAAATATTTGGTCACATGGCCAACTTCTAATATGGTTTTCTAGATAACAGGGGTGGCACTACTTGCCCCTTGGCACAAATTACCCCACTCTCCCCTATGTGAAAAAAAACATAGCATGCATTTAATTGAATGAGAGCCTAGTTTAATTTCCCCAAATCAAGGTGTTGGTGTTAAAATAAAGTTATTATTGTGATTTTACTGTCTCTTACATCCAACAAAATTCATTAACAATGGTGCAGAGTTCGTGAAGAAGGACCGACCATCATCTTCTTCAGGGAGGTTTGTCTGTGTGTTTCATGTGACGGCCATTGAACCACAGGATCCCTCACAGCGGGCGGCTCCTTTAAAAATAAAACCCGCTCCTTCTTTTGAGGAAACTGGACGTCGGTCGAAACAAAACCCAGCCCGTCGAACAAAGGTGAACAAGAAGGGCTGTGTATTTACTAGAAACTTTAATTACATTGTTGTTCAGGTGTGTGACGTTAACGGCTATTCACTGACATGACGGTGACGCAATAAAGCTAACGGTCATTCACAGCTCGGTGTCTGACGTTAAAACTACTTTATCCAAGTGTGTGGTGTTGTTATCCAGTCAGTGAGACGTCGAAAATAACGTTTTAGTAAGTGAAGCTTTCATTTCAGTGCATTGTGCAGGACTGTTAATCATATCTAATGTTAATAGATAACCTAACGTTAGCTGTGAAGGTATCGGTTTAACTGATAAAGTTAGCTATCAGCTAACTTTGTCTGTTGCCAGTTGAACACTGTTATGCTGCTGTGTGTTTCCTACAGAAAACATTTCCTGTCTTGTGCCACAGTCTGACTTCACTTCTGCTCCCAGTGGGTCTTCAGCAATGTCAGATGGTAAGTCAGAAGAAGCAGTGCAAACAAGCTGTTTGCCTCTAGCACCTTAAAACTCATTGAATGTATTTTGTGACTAAGTCAGAGGTCTGTCTTTGCACTTTATTGTCTTCACTGGCCTTGTAACTAAAGTGGCAGTTACATCCTCTCAAACAGGCTTTTTAAATAGGGCTAGTCTTAAAAGTACAGGTATTTTAAGATGCTACAGGTGTTTAAAACTACATCGATATCATGCAAAAGGTGTGCTACTTAGAGACTATGCTCTTAATCTTATCCATCTGTCTTATTACATACAAATCCTAAAAGTATTACATAAAAATCCAAAGGATAATCATCGCTTTAACTTTCTAAAAAATGTTTTTGATAGATTATTTTACTCAGATACCTGCCTGATGTTCAGACCTTTCGTAATCTTGCACCCCCTCCTATTAGAGAATGTGTAGCTCGAACCAGCTGTGGCAGAGTTGGTAGGTCTAGACAGCATCCACTGGGGATGATTGGTACCACAGTTCAGAAGGACCGCATTTGGTCAGTCTGAGAGACTTAGATAGTTTTGCAGTGTTTAAAGTTTTGGCTAAAATCAGTGCAAAAGTGTCATCACTAATGACTGCCTTGCATACGCTGTTTATCATACTGATTCTACTATTTTTACTGTATTTTTTATGTAGTGCAGTGTTCACATTTTATATATTGTGCTGTTTTATATAATAAAGATGCTGTTAGGTGATTTTTTGTTTACCTGTCCAGGGACAACAGATGCAAAATCGCTGCTAGCTACCTCTGGTAGAATTACTTTCAATTGTGTGCTGTGCCTGTAAATAAATACAATGATCAAGGTGGCATCCTAATTCTAACTATCTCCTGACTACGCCCTATTACTATTTTCAGTATAGTGATGTTTGAGTTGTTGACGGCTTTTGTGTATAATAAAACTTAATCAGAGCATAGCATTACAAGTGGACAACCAGATCTCTTTGTGTTTAATCAGAGTAGCAACTGCCAAAAACACTGTACAAAATCTGAATGCACTCATTCATTAAGTCTACAATGGAGACATGAAAGCAGATAGAAATGGTGCCAGCCAGCATCAGTGTTAAGATTGGTTTATAGAGAAGCCAGAGCCAGTTTAAGTTAAAAATCAGGCATAAACATAAATATTCCCCCCAAAACAAAGTGCTCAATTTCAGTTAAGCTCTTGCAAACACAAGTATTGCTGTTAATAGGAAAATGCCATGGCTCTGTTTTGTAAAAAAAAAAAAAAAAACTTTACTCATGAATAGATTTGACAACATCAGCCTTTGAATACAAATTGTACCAAATCTACCTGTTCTAAAAATATGCTTTGTTCAGTTGCGTTTGATGGCATTTCACATTACCTATGAACGGCTGTCCATGGAAAGAGAGAACACTCCGTTTTCTTTTTGGTGTATGGCCTCTGCAAACAAAATGCTGAATTCCATGAGCTTTGCTCTGAAAGAGTGAAAAAAAATCCCCTAGCAGCCAGTGATATGCACAGTGGTCTCATTTTTAGCAAAAGGGTGTGTAGACAGGCAGCTTGACTAAGCAGCAGAAAGCACAGAAGGAAACCAAAGAAGGATTAACAGGAGCTACCAGGCTAACTGTCTCTACAGTTTCAAGGTAAGGCCTTGAGAATGTGATTCATTTGCTTTTAGCAAAATGTTTATTCATGGGGGTAGTTAAGATTTTTGTTTCAGACAAAACTAGGCCTCTGCTTTTTAGCCTTTGCTGCTGCACCAGATGGTGAGCGTCAGCTCTCTCAAAAACTGGGTCAGATTTCAGAAAAGGCTGGAGACACCCTGTAACAAGATTTTTATTTTAACTTGGGAAGGATTAACATTCTTCTACTTTTGTCACCCACTAGAAGATGTAGCTCATTCAATAGAAAGATTCCATTGCTGTATAAGCAGGTGGTCAAAATCTTCAGGGCAAGTCTGAACAGGTTTGAGATTCTAGTGTAGTCTTTGTTTTTAGCTAAATTTCAAATGAATTCTAACAAAAATATATAGTGTTTCAGTGTCAGAGGGCTGTCTGATAGGTTTAAGTGTTATTGGGTTTGGTCTAAGGCAGTTGCATTATTAAATATCTGATCTAAATTTTGCCTGTTTCTTAATATTATGTTATTTTTTTTTTTAAAATTGAGCATTTGTTCAGAGTTGATCAAGTTCAGTCTATGCATTAATACCAGAGGCCACTTCTTTTAAAAAAGAAGGATATTCCTGCAGTTGCAAAGTCAATTCAGATGTTGTCTGAAGTGTTAAGTGTAAATAGAGGATGATGATTGAGGAAATGAATGAATGGTTTTGTTTTGTCTTCAGTGCCGGAGAGTTAATAAACAGCAGCTACGGTGCATTTAAAAACTGACTTTATAAATCCCTATCCCTGATAACTGTGCTATACTTTTGTATACAGAGAGTAAAAATGATCACACATCATGAAATTATTAATATACTGCTGTCTAATGTCTGTACAGTTTTAGATTTGACACACTGAGACTGCCTTAACAGCAGACAAGTGCTCAAAATGGACAAACATGTTTTTGTCTAAGTGCATAAAACTTTCATACCACTAGATGGGGATCTTTACTCTTTTTTGTAGCTATCAAGCGCTGACGACTTTGTATGTGATGGAATCCCAACATTCAGAACAATGTGAAATAGTCAGTCACTCAATAGTCAGTGTTGTCAGGCTTAGTAATATACAGTAGATATGATGCGCATTTTGTATATGTGACAGGAAAAAAATCTGAAATGATTTTACTGAGCAATTTTGGTTGTATTTAGTGTATCTGGGGAGTTGTTTTTTTTTGAAAAACCAAATTAGAGCTTACATGATCACGTGCTGTAAAAATGTATCAGTTGTTATGAAATGTCCGAGTTTAAGGGACAACAACTTAAACTTTGTAGTTAATGAGGATTTTCAATGAAAGTCTGTTTTACAGTTCATTGATGAGTGTGCATACAGCATGAAGCATCAGTAAAGCCAAGTTAAAGTAAAGTTTTAAAAAAGCAAATTGTTGATAAAGCAAAATTGAAATATTAAAGCTAATTGTTTTATCTGGTCATGCTCCGTAGACATTTTGGAATCACGAAGTACAGGAGAGAAAGTTGTCCACATACTGGTCGTGGGTTGCATTACCGTTTCTTGCGAGCCATTGGTTGTCACTATTTATAATACTTCATGTCAGGCGGGCTGGTGCTGCGTGTGTTTAGGCTGTCTGTCTTCCCTCTGAGTTTTCCAGCAAAGAAGATTGAGAGTTCATTAGGCAGCTTAGACACTAAGCTGGTTTCTGTGCTTATCCACTCTGACCATTTTGTATTCTTTGTCTTTTTTCCTCACCTGTTGTTCATCTGGATCCTCTGTGATTTCTCTCGCTCGGTTGAAATTACTTCCTCATGATGTCCAGCGTATCTAGTTGCTATTTTTAGATGAGTGGAAAAACTTTTGTCCTTCACTCACCTTGGCGCTCAGCTGGCGGGCTGTACTCGCTCTCCAGGCTTGCTGGCTGTCATGCTAGCTCCACACTTTGATCTGCAATGCCCTCCTCAGTGGCTGTTTTCCCCTGCATTGGATACAGGAAGCTCATTCCCTGGTTGCTAGGGCAACCAAGGAGGATGGCCCCCAGCAGGAATCGGGGAAGCCTTGGGCTGCCTTTCAGCTCGTCGTTGTGCAGTATGCCCGCTGACCTGCCGTGGGCTGGGAGGAGGAGCCAACTCTGCAGAGGAGCCTCTCCCGGCCCAGTATGGGTCCTGCTGCCCCGCTGCCCTACCGTGAGACACAGCTCCAGCATTAGAGCTAGTGCTCCTCCCTCCCTCTGCTGGCCACTGCACAGCTCTGACACGCTCTGCTCCAGTAGTAGCAGGAGCACAGGCAGCAAGATGTCATCCTCTTCCTCCTCCTCCTCCTCCTCCAACAGCAACGATGGACAAGGAAAGCCTAAACCTAAATCCCCGTTTCGCAAGAGGGGCAGTCTGCAGAGCACCACCAGCCCCGGTGAGTGTGGGTGAGAGAGGGTCCCACAGAGGGAATGAGTGAACTCTTAAGCTGTTAGATGAACATGGAGGCAGAAAATTACACAGATGTTTGTGCAGTGGCATTTAAGAATTCAAGATGCACACCAGAGAGGAGGACTGCTGTAACTGTAGTTCCTTGCTCAGTTTTGTAACCGTTGTTGAGACATTGGTTGAGTGTGTTTGAAGCTTTGACTGATTTTCTATTTGTCATTTAGCGTGCATGCTACTTTGTGTGGAACTGTAATGCAATTCTCTACAAGTAATTGTTTAACTAAACTAACCAACTAGGGCTGCAACTGACTGAGTTAATGTTTTTTTTTTAAAAAAACTGTTAATTGTTCAGTGTATAAAACTGTCAGAAAATATGCAGGGAAAAAAAACACATTAAATCTTCTCATAGCCAAAACAACAGTTAAAAACAGAAAGGGGAGTTCACTTCGTAATTTGTAAAAAAAAAAACAAAACAACAAAAAACCCAATAATCTTGACTCTTCAGTAGCTGACCCTCAAAGTAAGAAATGTGTTATTTAGTACCACCGTTAATATATAAATAAATACATTATATCACAGTCAAACTTCAACACAGTATAATATAGATGTCACTGTGTTTTTTACTGTCAAATTGTGAATGCTGATGAAACAACACACAATTTATACTATAGAAAGTGCCTTTTGGGGATGTTCCACATACATAATGGTTGTGTTGGTGTATGGTAGATATGCACTCTTAAAGATGTGCCCTTAAAGGGGCCCTTTGCTCTGGCTTCTCCTTATCTCATCAGTGTATGTTAGACAGAGAGCTGTAGTTGGACCCTCCCCAACTGTTCTTACGATTTTTGTTCAGGCGAATACATAGTGACCATGCAGAAAAAAGAAACATAATTATATCATATATTTTTGTTACTGCAGCTTAAGATTGGTGCAATTCTTCCTCCCTTTATACTTCGATTAGATGCCTTCATCAGCCTCCCAGATGTGATAACTAGGGATTGATCAATAATAATTGTTTTCTTCACAGTTGATACCAATACAGATTATCAGTAATCAGGGGAAGAAAAACGATATTTGCCGTAAAAATTAAAATCTTGCAGTCCAAATTTAGAATAGCTCCTGATGAACTGTGACTAAGTATAGTTTACTCAAGTACCATATCTAACTACTTTGAGGCACTTAACTTGAGTATTTCCATTTTCTGCTAATTAATACTGTGCTTCCAGTCCACTACATTTATCTGATAACTTTAGTTACTAGTTACTGTGCAGATTCAGGTTATTCAGTGTTGATAAGCCATTACTTCTGGTGTGTAACCGACCAGATAGTGTTGTGGGCGGGACATTGAGTGAGATCACAGAGTGGTGACTACAGACAGTGAACGATTGCTGCTGATAACACATCAGAGCCACAAAAGCACATTTTTAAATTATTTCTTTTTTTCCCATCAGCAATTGGACATAATAAAGACAGATACCAATAATCAGAAAAAATATCTGCCCTGATGATCACACAGGCTGATAATCTGTCTATCCCTAGCTGAACTTTGAGTCCTGTTGCATCTATCTTTAGCTTGCTTTAGTGACAGTGACCTCTGGACTTTTAGATCAAAATTTGATGGATTGCAGCAAAGTTTGTGTCATAGAATGTAGGAAATGCAGTTTCCCAGTTCCGTCTTGATGATTTGGTTTAAGCTACTTTGGTTGACTTAAATTTATTACTAATAAAATTAATCTAAAAACTCAAATGCTGCTCTATAAATTAGATATAGTTATGACATTGACATTTTTATTTGTTGGCACTGTCCTGTATCTTACTGGCATATGTTGGTGTATTAATTAGTGTTACAGTAGTGTCAATTCACAAGGTATGCGTAGGGGTTCCATTAACTTTTTAATGTGCTGGGATACAGGCCAAATGATCGTAGCTCTATGATTAGCTTTGAAGTTGATGCCCACTGGTCTCTTTGGGGAGACCAGCACTTTATCTGTGAAGCAATTAAATGTTGATATTGATTTCATTTGAAGCTGCCTTCTCTGTGTGCCGTAGCAGAGCACAAACGATGGGTGTTTGGAGGGATGCAGCAGCAGATCTCAAGCAGTAACTCATGTTGACTCACACTGTACCGTATTTGCTGAGGAAGCCTGTCTTTGCTGCAGTAATAAATAACTTAGAGGTCTCTCCATCCATGCAGTCATTTTTAAGTCCTCTCAATTAGCCGCCTGGCTGAGCCCCCTGCACTCCCAGTCCACATGTAGGCCACCCATTCTAGTACCTCCATCTGACCACACCAGGCTGTTAGCATTCTGGACGCCAAATTACTGCTGCATGCAGAAAAAAAAATCTACTGTAGCTGCAGCTTGAGCAGCTGGTGTTTTATCCATGTCTTGAACTGAAGTCTTCAAGATTTCCTGTGTCACTTCTTCACCAGAAATAGCTTGGCATCACAGCAAATTTCTTTCAAGTCCTACGGAGGTTTATTTATTTATATATCATTTTCCTTTTTTAAACAAATTCTTGTCTCTTTGACTCGTGCACAATTATAGCAGCTCACTTATGTCAGTATTGGTGTTGATTTGCTGGTGGAAACATTGATTACTTGGTCAGTTTTCTCATCTGCAGGAGTCTGTCTCTGCCTGCAGGCTGCTCTCTCCCACTGGACCTTCATCGCATCACATGAAGCAGAATACGTAATGCCCTAGCTTTGCAGCTATATATGACGTGATATATAGAGCCTATAAAAGTATCCACCAGAGAGGTGGAGGGGATTCCTCTCTCCAGCACTACTGACACTACCTTTTGTACCTTTCATCTGCAGGCTATGGGGTAGCCCAGCTTGTCAGATGAGTTTGTTAAAGCAGATTGTCTTTGTTTTTCTCAAAATGAGTTGTCAACTCATTGACATTGGCAAAGTACTGTGACCCCTGCCTCTTTACATGGATATCCCATCGTGGATTTCTGTGCTCTGTATGGTACTGGATAATGTATAGAGAGTATAGAGGATCCCTGGCATGTGCATTTCCGATGTGATTACAATTTGACTGACTCGGCCCGTCAGTTCCACATTCATTTGTATGCTTCCCACTCGCTACACATCCTGCTCCATGCTGCAGTTGACTGTTTGCTGTACTCCCTCCACTATTCCAGCCTCCCGTTTTTCTGGTTTATTAAACAGAAATACTATTCCTGTCATGGCATGTCTCCTGCGGGTTTCCCTCTTAAATTTATATATATTCTGTATGTCATGACTTGCTGAGTCATGTTGGCTCTGTTCTGTTACTCAGTGGGGGCTTTGTTACGCTCCTTACTTAATCTTAAGCATATCTACACCTTGTTACCCTATGGACTTTAACCTGCACAATCGGCAACCCTGGTCCCCACCCACCCACCTCACTCTGCCACCACCTCCTGGCCCTGCAGCAGACAGAAACATGTGACAAGCAAACACTGGGAGTCCCTGCCCAGGGCCCCATAACGTTACAATTGTGGTTGTGGGCGTGAAAGCTTACTGTAGGTGTTACCTGCTCCCGATGAAAAGGTATCAGTCGTGATTTTTGTCTTCACTAGAGAGAGACGGAGCAGATCTGTGACACTGCATAGTTAAATGTATTATTTATATTGTTAAACTGTAAAATTAAGAGCATTAAGGGAACCATTGAACACTATTTGGAACTCAGAGCAACATCAAGGTATGGCTTTTGGCAATAATAACATTTGTATCACTAAAAAGTCCATTACCTGTGTTTGAAATCTGTCCTGTGTGGATAAATAGGGCTTTTATTTTGGTAAAGTTTGAAATATTGTGTGAATATTTAGAACATGATCTGACAAACTGCTTCTGTAAAATAAGTTTTATTAACACATGTAAAAGTACAGTTCTGCACTTTTCCATCTCCCCACTAGAGGGAGTCACAAAAGTGTTGTGTGAATTCAGACCATCAGTTTTAGACAAGTGGCTGGTTGTCAGAGTCCGGGGTCTTTTTTACTGCTCTGCAGTCAGACATGACTGAGGACCAGTTTGCTCGGTGTTTGGGTGGAAAATTCCAGGGCTTTCTTCTGCTATGAATAGCTCAGTTGCTTCCCATGTATCAGAGGAAGTGTGTCAGTTCTGGAAAAGGGATTTTGGAGAACCGGTAACCAAGGCCTTGAAGGCAATAACGCCAACAGGTGGGCCTGTTGTTGCTGGGGTGAGCAGATAACCAGAGCAACTATCTCGATCCTGTTAATAGTCACCACAGCAGAAACACACACACATGCACAGAGCAGATGGACTCAACATTATGCCACTGTACATAGCATATCTCACTGGAGTGATTTGCAAGCTGACAGACAGCGCTAACACTCATGTGTTATGATGGGTTGTATTTCATCGCTGTGGTACAGTTAAGCTTTGGTCTGTCTCTGCTCTCAGCGTGGCTCCTAATGAAGATGAACCAGCGTCAGCTGATATTTGGTCCCTGGCTGGCTTTTTATTGTCCTGTGACCTCAGTGAGTCAGTGCTTCGCTCGTCTAACGATCTCCCAGCTCATAGACCTGCTTTGTTTAGGAATACACACGTGTGCCTCAACACTGATGCAGTGTAAAAAGATGCAACACAAGGAGAACACCCATGTTGTTTCTCTACAGAAACTCACTTATTACACAGTTTGCTTATGAGACTTACAAAATAAACACCATAAACCACACATTGTTGGCAGAGGGTGACATGTTGGGTCTACAGTTGGTCAACACTGGTCTAGTGAGATAGTCTGATAAACTCCTCTGCAATTTGCAACATTTTTAAACTGTTCAACATATATGGATATCAGGTGATATCAAGGAGCAAATTCTTCCTTTTGTGGTGTTCCCTTTTGTGCATTCCCGTGCGTATCAGACCATTGTATGTTCTCCATTGTGAAAAAATGGTGCTTTCCTTATAAAGCCATATGTTGGCCCTACGCAAGAGGGTATTGGGCAGAATTTGTGTCCATTTCCCCCCTCCTGACAATCGCAGGGGTGTTTCTGACTCAGCTGAACAGATTATCTGCCCAAATGATTCTGTAAATATAGTGAACAATTCACTATTTGTTTACTTTGCGAAGACCTGATTAACGATACAATAATCAAACGATATTTGCATAATAGTGAACTATGTCGCTAAAAGCTAACACATTGTGTTGAAAGAGCCTGAACTTTGATTTCACCTGAAAACATTCTGTCATTACTCCACCAAACAAGCAAGACACTAAATCACAGCTCTCTGGCATGTCACTGAAGTCTTTTTATTGCCTCTGGCTCTTATCCCTGACACACCTTTGGTCTCGAGAATGGGATTTTAACCTCTTGATGTCCAGGAAGCGCTAAGCACAGTGTGCTACATGTTGACAGTGTGTCAAGTGACACAGCGCTCCTCTTTGCTATATTCAGATATGGTGAGAGCTGCACTGACAGAAGCGGCAAGAGATTTGGTGAGCGGACAAGGCTCTGGATAATCACATAGGATTGGAGTATGTGGCAATCATGTATTTGTGTGTGTGTATATATGGGAGTATACAGTTTATCTGTGTGTGATGGGCTGCAGGGAGGATTTATTGTTTTGAGAACTTTCCTGATGCAGATGCTGGGAAGCCATGAGTATTTGTTTGGAATGTTTGTCCTGTTTTATTCACACAGGAATTTTTGTGCAGGGTTAGAGATTAGGTTTGCTTGACAACAGCCTTAACAATAATGCCAGCTCATGGTACCTCTGGGAGAAAGGGAGTGAAAATGCCGCATGAATACTCCCCTGCGCTGTTGATAAGTCTCTTGGGGAAAAGATATGCTAAAGACAACAGAGCTAATACCAGAAAATGTCAAACTGGGGTTGAAACTAACACCAAACCTCTGACTGCTTTAAAGAAATGTAATTTCAAGTAAAAAAGTGGACCTTGTCTAAATTGAAACTGACACCAGCCTGTAGCTGTCTTTTGGCAGGGAACTTTTCAGCCTGCTCTGGTTTTATAGTTTGAAGTCATTAACACACACTGCCATATTAACAATTAAGCTCAGAACAGAAAGAAAAAAAAGCTTGTGCAAGTTCACAGAAATGTAATGCATGAGAAATCCTCACAAGCACTTCAGGATAGGTCACAGGTAAAATAAATCTTCAACACATAAGGTGGCTGTAACCATTAAGGGTGGCAGTAGTATTCATCCTAAAATGGACTGCTACCTTTAACTAAACCCCCTTTAACACCTCTCCATTAACATAGTTTCCTTTATAACTTGCTAAATCTGAATCTGGCTCCTATATAGGATTTTGAATGTGAATGAATCTGAGATACCATCCCCTCTAGAGGAAGTTAAACATTGTACCACCAAATGAATTGGTGTGCAGTCACAATTCTTACACCTGTTAAAAGTGACACGTGTCACCTTGTTACATGAAAATAAACTTAAATTACAGTCATAGTTTTTCCGCTCCTTTGGTTTAGGCCATTTGAAATGCAAGACAATGTCCAGAAAGATTTTATTGTCAGGTATTTTAGACACACAGTATATATGTTTACAGTTCTACACAGACAAAATCAAATTATCATCACTAGATTCCCTGCTTTGATTACAGATGGGAATACATAAGATTTTATTGATACCATTGCTCTCACTGATTTTGCTTATTGGTACGATGCTGTCTTATTATCTTATTGATTCCTGGTCAATCTTAGTTGAACTAGCTGTAGCCTGAAAGGTAGCTGTACCAACAGCCTGTCTGTTGTCATCTAAAATGGATGAAATGGGCAAATATTTGTTTATTTATATTAAATATTCGTTTTCATTTAGATTGTCTTAGTCAAGAAGAAATGTGCCACATCTGCCTTTTTATTTTTCCAACTGTGTAGATTCATGCGTTTAAAGTAATTGTTTTGCAATATGCAACTGCCAGAAAAACACACTTTCATCAATAAAAGGAATAGATAAGCTGAGAGGCAAAAGATGCCAATCAAGACAAATTTGGAAATGGTTTTCAAAGGTTCCGGTTCTCAATTCCCATCCCTAGTTGAGAGGCTGGAGCTGGCTTTGCAGCAACAGCTGCTGTTGATTAACTTGCTGTTTGAAATACTGGACAACCTATGATCAAAGCAAAAAAATATGTACACCTTAATGTAGAAACCTGTTCTAGGTTAGTTATTATTTTTTCCATGGTGCCAGGATCTACAAACCATTGTCATTTTTAAGCTTTCTACTCAAAATGTACACCACAAGCTCTCATGGAATGAGCACTTGTTCTTTCCTTTAACAAAGTCATGACCAGTGTTTTCAATTTAAATTTCTGTGTTAATGGAAAAGCGTTGGATCAGGGGTGTGTCGATCTGATTGTGTTTACAGTCTAACAACTAAACAGATCCTTTACTCATCAAATAAAATAAAAATGTCCTACACTTAAACACACAAAGCAGTGTTACAGGACCAAAACAACAGTAACACAGTAACCGGTAGTGTCTTTGGCAACCTATGATGAAAAAAATACCGCCATTAAATGTGGAAAAGCCTCTGTCATCCTGTCTGTCCTATCGACTCTTCGTCACATTTCTGCCCCAAAAAAAGGCGTCTGTCCCCGGTAGCAGAGCCAGGCAGCTCCTGCAGTTGAATGCTGGCGATTATGTGACATGATTCGGAGCAAAAAACTTTCACACATCATGTGTTTGTCACCTTCCACTATTGTGTTGTTGTAGTTACTGTCTCCGGCAACTTGTATTGTTGGAGAGTGATTATGTAATTATGTAATTTAGAGCGATGTATGGTGGGTCAGGATCTCAATCCCAACACATTATAACAGCATCCATATAATTATAAACGGTCAGCGGGTACATGTTTAGATTAACAGGTGGACACTGGGGGAAACAGGTTGAAAAAAACCACGCTCATGTCAACGTGTCAATGTGTACCGTCACACCTCTTTTGGATCTGCAGCTGTATGAACTGACATACTGGTGCAGCTTTACGTCCGAGTTGCTTGATTCAGTGTGAACAAACAAAGGCGGAGAAATAATAATGCAGAGTCTCTGTGTGAAAAGGGCTCCTGTTTTATGTTTTAATGTTTTAATGGAGCCAGTCCTATGGCACTATGTTTTATTGTTGTATATCAATTTGTTATGTGATTTAACATGTTCTTTTTTTTAGCCACCATGTGCCTAGTATAACACCTTGCCAAAGGACTACGGTTGAAAATTAGCCTGCTGGCTAACACTGGCACATTTACAGCAATGTCGATTAATGTGCATTGTCCTTTAAATAAATAAATAAATAAATAAATAAATAAATAAATAAATAAATAAATGAAATGAAATGAAATAAGGTCAAAAAGTTACATAATGCTGCTTTAAGCAACAACCTGCCAATAGAGTGTTGATTTGCTGTGGTTTAGTTAGGCCTCTGCTCAACTATAAAAGTCCCCCCCACACTTTCCACAGACAGGATGTGGAAACCTCAATGACCACCACATGTTTGGTCCATCATGCAATAGGCTTCACATTCAGAGTGGCGACTGTATTGTGTATCTAGGTCAATTTTTTTTTTTCAAAAACTGTGGGTGGTGGGTCGTGTTGATTGTGATCTATGATATTTCAAGATGTTTCTTCTGTCGTTAAAACTCATTAAAATCTTGTTTTATCTTTGTGCTCTAGAATAAACAACCAGGAATTCAGCTCGGTTCATGAGTTGATTCCAGAGACCTATGTCAGGTTTTAGCCTAAAGGCTTTGGCCATTTTGCTCTCTGGCACTCAAACTGGTTCAGCACACAATATTGAGTTTGGAGCACGAAAAGGTGAAAAAACAAACTCTCACTCATGAGTCAGACAAGTAGGGGAACATGGTAATCATACTGTCCTCTGAGTGTTGTTGGCTTGTCTTTAGTTGTAGCCTGGTCATTTGTGTGTGATGGCATTGCACAAAAATGAGGATCTGTCCAGAATTCAGTACCTGGTGTGGTTTGTGTCTGCCCTTTGTGTGTTTTTCACGCTGATGTTTGTGTGTGTCTCTCTGTGCCTATATTTGTTCAACCATCATCTGGAAAATTCCATGATGATCCTTTAAAAAGTCACTAAAAATGGAACTTGGCCTTGCAGATTTCTTGTACACTGTGAAATACAGCAAATAGGCCTTTCTTGTGCTATAAAGCAGTCACGTGAAGTCGGAGGGAAATAGCCTCCCGTGGCATCATGTGAGCGGTGGAGACGGAAACATGGCATGCAGTGTGTAAATGAAGTTGGTCATTCAGTACACCCATATATCTGTGTGTACTCTGTCATGTGAATATTGACCTCACATGTCAGACACTGAATTCAAACATCTGACAGTCAAATTAAAATTAATGAAATCATAAAACTGTTTAACTTAAAGTCGTTTGTCATTTCCAGCATGGTAAAATTGGCTTGCAGCATGGATAAACAGACGTATCAGCACAGACTAACCAACAGCAAGCACGTTAAAAGACATCAGTTTGAGTGATTAGCACACAATATCAGGAAAGGATTAAGTCACAGAAATAAGCCGATTAGAATAGATAAAATGAATAAAAAAGAATGACATACTAAGAAAATGACAAGCAAAGGACCATATTACACCGCTATAATGTTGTTAACTGCATATCAGCCGCACAAAAAGTAGTGTAAATTAAGTGATTCTATTCCAATAATATAACAAGAAGGAATCTATCTATATTGATCTCAGTGCAAATTAAACGTGTCTTTAATGGTATTCATACTACTTTAAAGGTTTGCGGTCATGATGGAAGCAGAGCGTTCTTGAATAAGAGGAGGGAGGTGAGGAGAAGAAGTGGGAGTGGCCAGAGAGGCAGGGCCTCCTCCATTTTACAGCACAATAGAGGCTGAAGTGGTTTCACCCGGTCCCTCCCCTGTTTTGCCACGTGGTATGGTCCAACTCAGTATTTAAATCCGGGAGCTTGGAGGCTGTGTTGTTCATAGACTGAAAACCGGCGTAATCCAGGAAGCAGCTGAGAGACAGAGGCAGAGAGAGAGAGGGAGAGGGAGAGAATCAGAGGAAAAAAGGGTGAAAAAAACTGCCTTGCCAGCACATTGGAGGTGGCGACAGCTACAAGAGGGGAAAGAAAGGAAAGGGAAAAAGAGGGGGAACTGTGTGAACCTGGTGTTAGAGCAGCTTGTCTTTAGGAGAGAGGGTATCTTGTGTCTCTCTCCTCTCTCTTTGCTGTCATTCTCTCTCTTCCTCTGTACTGGCGGGGGAGGGTGCATCGAGCCGTCCCAGGCCTAGTTACATGTCCCAGCATCCCGCAGGAGCTCTGACAAGGCCACTGCGACCGTTACGGAGACTGTGAGAACAGGACAAGGCAGGGAGACAGAGGTACTGTAACCCATGCTGAGTAATGATGGACAACACCATACTATATATATTGTAGAGCCTGTTAATGTGTTACTAGAAGTTTCAGCCGCAATTGTGTGTGATGCATGGTGTTTATCACTCCAGAAATACTGCACAAGCAAGCCTATAGTGACAGATGAGGAGCTAGTAAACACAGTTGCTGTTGTGCACTGGAATAAGCTGACAGCATGCAAAGACAGTGGGAGGAAATCTAAAAATGAGAAGGGGGGGATCTTTTGAGGGAATCATAAGCAGATGGGAGAGAAAAATATGTCATCCATTTGTTCTGTTGCTATGATGCTGATATCTGGACAGCTTGATATGTTCCATAGTTCACTGCAGAGTTTGGCTGTTGCAGTGAGTAAACATCTGGGGCATCTATTCCCTGCTGCTGTCCGCCACAGTCCTGTATGATGCAATGATATTGCCCAGTGGATTAATCAGCGCTAAGAAAAACAAAACACATACAGTACATGGCACTAGTTCTGTAAATGAATCAAGAGGGATGTTGCAGCAAAGTTTCAGCTGCTGAAACAGTGCCTCTGAAGCAGGAAGAAAATAAATATCCTAATCAAGGCTGGGTTGCACCAGCTATGTTTAGGTTCGAATTTAGCCTGTCAACCAGTATGCACTTGGCGTAGCAGATACACATTTTGACATAAAAATACGCTGGTACGTTTTGTCCAAGGTGTTGAAAAAGCAGTTGACACATTATGAATTTGACCAACTCTGCAGCAGTATTCATGTCTAATAGCAAGAGGCAGTAGCTATATGCCAATTAGAGCCTGCTGAAAACCGTAAGAAGAAGAAGACCAATCGTAGTGCTGGATTTGTTCATTGCCTTCACCCGAAATCTAATTTCAATCCACAGCAATGCCGCGCATGCACAGATACATGAGCTTGCAAAGGTTGGCAATTCTGCTAGTTACAATGTTATTTCTAACTTTATAACATGTAACATTATACACTAAAACATTATCAAGGTTGTACCAACTGAAATAGTTACAATGTTCATTTACAGTTTTCCAGTGCCATCATTAAGTTTTTGTTATAACATTGCAATTTCATCTGCCAAATAATAGGGCACCATTATATAGCCCTATGTTGTCATTAGAAGTTACCACCTAATCATAATGCTTTGTATTAAGTTACATACCTTTTTGTTGTTGTGTATTGATTAATGTTAGCTACTTTTAGCAGTTAGCCTCCTCGCTATTGCATAGCAAAGTGTTTGAAGACCCTGGGCACTAGAGACAACACAGTAAGAAACACTGCATTGAGAATAGAGCTGTTTACTGATTGGCCACAGTAACAATATTTTGGGGATTTTGGCTTCACGCCAGTGTAGTTAAGATGAACACTGTACACCTCAGGCAGAACTGCTGGGGTCTTTTAGAAGTCCACCTGAACATGCTGACCTTCCTGATGTTTATGTGGGCAGTGTTTTATGAGAACAGCTGACATCTGTTTTGTATGCTGGTGTCTCCTCTTAAAGGCTGTTTATGTTACAAAAAGCTGTGGAGTAACAGTAAAGGTAAATGTGTCTTACCACAGCATTGAGAAAGAGCCTGTTGGTTTTTATGCACGCGTGGAAATGTGTTTCTGCCTCTTCAGCAGGTCTCACTTAAGGTATTTTTAAAAGAAAATGGTGCCCCAGCTGTTTACAAAGTGAATGTGTAGGCAATAGTTTTTTGCTGGCATATTTCATCACCCATGTTTGTTTTGTTGCACTCAGCCCGCTGAGTACTCATAACATATTTTCGAGACGTAGACCCGAAGTAGAGGTTTATTCTCATCTGTGGTTGCTTAGGAACATCTGAGGCGTGTGTCATCACTCTTCCTCTCAGGGAATAACGTGAAATCTGTGAAGAAAAATAAATGTTTCAAAACACTGGAGCCACAATCTGAGTAGATCAAAACACTTTGGGACACTTTGCACAAACACAAACACTCACACACACTAGCATAGTTTTTATGCCATCAACGGTTTCTCTCATTCGGAGAGGCCATAATGGGCATTGCTGTTGCGTGACATCCCTGACTAGTCATGACTTCTAGCCGAGTTACAGTCGACAGGCGCCCTTGTGTTTGCATTACACTAATTTAATCACTACAAATGTAAGTTGACAATCTGAATTTAAGTGATAATTCTGATCATGGTACACACAAGTTGATTGTGTTGGAGTTTGCATGTCTGAATAATACATGTACAAACATATGGTCATCTGTGCAACAATAAGTAGGGCTGGTATCATATTGTGAGGACATGATCATCATTATATTGTTGTTCTACAAATTTTTTGTTGGTGAAGCAAATAATCGAGAGAAAACTGCAATTAATATGTGTTCAGATTATTTGCTGAAGATTTATTTTTGACACATGAAATCTGGTGTAATGTAATGTTTTAAGTGGAACCAAATTTGAACATTATCTTGATTATTTTATGTTTATACATTTGTGACACTGAGATATTGAGAAAGCGTTTTAATCTTGTGGAAATAATGGCATACTTCCCACCATGTCCTGTTTTTGTATGTGATAAAGTATTGAAGATGATTATTTATTTTCTACTATCTGATCAGCTTGGACCGATGGAAGCAGAGTCCCCCCTGCCTATGTTTCAGTTGGGCAGAGGATTGTGTGGGGGACACTGGGCTACCTCTTGCTGCAGGGAAAAAGACATATTTACTTTTAGTGACATTATTGATTAAAGGGTCTGCTACTACTATGACAGACATTCAAATGTCATCATTTGCAGTTCAAAAGAGAGTTTGCTGCAATTGGACGGATATAGTCACATTTCTGAATTCATGGAGTTAATTCAGGGCGTGCTATAGCTCTCAATAACAGAGAGAAGAAACAAGCACTGTTTGCTTTGTGCAAAAGTTAATTTCTTCCTGCAGCTGTACACACAGTCAACTTTGTATACCTGATAAACAGGTAATGCAAAAGAAATGACACCTGCCTGTAAGAGTCGACCCCTTGCCACAGCGGCATTGAGCCAACAAAAATACAGTTTTTAGATTAAAAACATCAATTGTCTATTGTACACCAAGCTGACACTTTTAACATGCCAGACCATGATGACAAAGGGAATTACACATTGTAAGGTTACATGTGAGTGCATTTTATGTAAATGTATGTATTTCCCTTTATTTCATTAAGACATGAACTGGTTCAATGATTGAAAACAACATGTGACTTTAAGATGCACCGTGCCTCATGATATGAGGCGATGCAAGCCCAAATGTGGTCCCCAAAATGCCAGTTTCCTTGGGTGTTGTTACTGTGCTGAAAACTGTGTCTTCGACATTTCGCTGAGAATAGGCTGCCTAACAACATGGTCTGTTTTCAGCACAATGTTGCGCAAAATTTGGGAGATTTAATCGGTAGCATACTCAATTTATTTGACAGATGTGCTAATCAGTTACACGGGCAGATAACTGACTCTACAAGTAGAGGAAGTGCTGCTACAATGGTAGCTAAATCTCATTAATTCTCTGGATATCTGAATGTCACATCACAGTAAAGGGCTCAGCCAGCAGGCCTGATGGGCATGTTTTGGTAACAATGTGGCGCTTTTGGTACTTGAAGTTTTGTTGCATACAAAACCTTTGAAGAAAAAAATAGAAAAGATAACAAAAGTCGGAGTGTTCAGAATATGAACTGGAATGGCCAAAACAAGTCTGCTGCAACTTTTGGCCCATAGGACAGTGAGAATGAGAGAGGCTGGAAGGAGCATATTGATCTTCATAGAGCAGAGGCATCTCCACAGATTCCTGATGACTCTCGGTGGTGGAGTTTAAATGAACAGGTCGGTGGTGTGTGTGGGTGGTGTGCAGACTCAGGTCCCAGGGATGTGAGAGAGAGCTGACATGGAGAGCTTTGTCAATATTACTCTCTGGGCTGACAAATTAACTCACAATGGCAGCATGAATATAGAAAAGCATTTCATTCTGAAATGGATGAGACGCACTTGCACAGTAAACAGCGTGTTTGAGGCAAGGCCAGATTTCTTGGCCAACCTGTGTGCCAAAATGTATTCTCATGTGATCTGCACAGTGGTTTGAAACAAAACAAACAAAAGTTTTTTTTATGTCAGGGAGTCAGGGATTCACAGAAACACTACTGAAAATAGGAAATGAGGGTGTTTCGTCCCATGTTGATCCACACTCTCTTTCATAGTCGAGTCAGAGTATATTTGTCTCAAGGAAAAAAACCTTAAGTGCTTTCTATAGTTGGACTCCCATCATGTCTCAGACGTCAAACACATTTGTATTTATTGTTCAAAAAAATTATAGATAACATTGTCAAGACAGATTGACAGTGTTTTCATTTATCAGTCTTCTTGCTATTTGCAGAGATTTTTTTTTTTTTAGATAAACTATGAACTAAATGAATCACTCAGGCCTTTATGACTAATGACTCTATTACTTTATGACTCAAGTCTTTCATCAAGTTTTGTATCATAAACCTTCCTCTGTTGTTTTTTTTATGGTTGGCTCTTGGCTGTGTTTTTGTGGTCTTCGCATGATTTATCAGCCGATGGTGGCCTATCACAGATATATCAGTTTTGCCGTATATGTTGTCCAATATGAAAACTTCTGTTTTTACAGAACTTAATGAAAAAGATTGCTTGGGGGTAATTTTTAATAATCAAATTCCCAGTGAAGTTTATTGTTTAAGTGCAGTAATGTAATTTTAGACGACAGAGTTGCTTCGTAATCTGTAGAATATCCTGCCTCCATTACATGTCTTTGTCGCAAGTTATTTGATCACCATATTTTAGGGATCAGTGTAAATGTGTGTATGGGTCAGTCACTCCCTAATGTTGGAAACAGCATTGGCCCCAAAAAGCGAGGTATTGGTCAGACTTTACTGCAGAATTCGTCCCAGTTTTGTTGTGTTTACTTGTGTAGATTTGTAGACTACCGTGATGTCAAAGAGATAGAGTTGGGGGTGTCTTTATACTTGAAGTCCTCTGATCGTGACATCCCTGCCCTCAATTTGTAAGTCCATGTAAGTTCTGAAAATTCCTATCATTGAGTATGTAGGTGTGTAGTGGGCTAAAAAGGCGTTTGAAGCAGTTACTGTTGTTAAAAAACGCCCACGTCTGTGTGCTTGAAGGTTAGTTTGTCAGCAGGATCACACAAAAACGAATGAACAGATTTCCACAAAACTGGGTGGAGGATGGGTCCCAGCCCAGAACAGACCTAGAATGACTTTTAGTGTAGAACCGGATAAATAGAAGGATCCAAGATTTTTTTTCTCACTTTGTTTAAGGCGTTATTCAAAATCCTACTAATTTCATTTATATTAATGAATTTATTTTTATTTTCTCAGATGAAAAAAATGTGGTGTATTTATGTGGCTGGTATTTATGTGTGAATACAATTCGACACAGATCCATAGATGTGGTGATCTTAAATTTTGGTTAGGCAGTTATGGGTGTTTTAAAATTCAGAGTGATACAGGGCTATTGAGTTTGATATTGGATTAGGCTTGATTGAATTAAAGGGGACTGCTGGGCCTTGGCGGAGGTATGCACTCTACTGAGTTGCATTCTGGTATGCGTGTGTGTTCAGACATTGTTTTTATGTCCTTCTCACATCCTTTAAAACTTCTGCGCACTATTGAAATGTTTCCCGGTGTCGTGCCAGTGTTCATACCCTGTGGAGAGTTACCCTCTGTTCTTTCCTTACTCTGGAGCATTGGAGGCAGACAGCAGATGGCAGAGACTAATTGTCAAAGACCAGACACAGCACCAATAATGGCAACAATTATAGAGGCGAGTGAGCACACCACTCCCAAAGCCATAGACTTATTATGAGTGACTGAATTACCGCGTGTGCACAGAGCTCTGGTACTTTTTAAATTACTGTCCTCTTTTAACTTAAACACATGGCTTCTTTAGAAAGTACTCAGGAATCAGGAAAAGTGATGCTCCTCACTGTACCTCACACAAAGACATTTTGTTCCGTTAGTAGTTAAACCGCTATTGTGTTTGGTTTAGCCTGGAGTGGAGCTGGCGTCATCTGTTTCCAGCAGGTCTGGGGTGGGGAAGGCCCCTCTGTGTCATTCTCAGGTGTGTGTGTGTGTGTATGCACAACTGAGTGTGTACATGTGAGTTGGGGTAATTCTTTTTCAAGTGTGTTCATGCCCATGTGGGATTGAAGTGACACACTATCTGCTGTTGCAGCTGTCTTTGCTTAAGCCAGCTTCTGTTCTTGGACACATTACAAGGGTTTCCATGCTCTGTCACAGATTGCAGCCACGGCCACTGTCACCACAGCTTCAGAGGTAATCATGGTCATGTGCATGTGTTAAATTTCTGGCCAACTGTGTAGTATTTGCAACTGATGTCTTTGTGTTTGATGTCTTCAGCATATATACAAGAGCTTTTTTCCCCTGTAGTTGAAGGAAGGAAACAAAGGAAGTTGACGACCACAGATTTCTCAGTCTTGTCAACGCTGTTTTTCTCTGAATAGCCTGTCTTTGTTTGAGGTTTTTACTTGTTTGATTTTCTAGTTTCTCATAAAATAAAGTGGTAAGGTAACAGTTGTTTGTATTAGCAGTTTGTCCAAAATCTATAGCTTTTAACTAAATAAATGTTGCTTTGGTATTAGTTATAAGGATCACTTGAGTCTAAGCTGTCGTGTGCACATATTCAGAGGCAAATTCATGGTTTCTTAAATCATAGTCCTCCCAACTCAAACCACCACTCGCTGCAATCCTTGGTCAACCACTTGTAAATTGTTTTCTATTTCTGTCTAGCTTGCTTTGTCTGTTTTTGCATATCTGTCTGCCTCTGCTGTCAACAGACTGTGAAATGAAGAATAATTGTAGAGGGATTTAAATCATCACTATTGAATTAGCTGTGTGCCTGCAAAGCACCCAGATGGTCCATGTGTATCTGAACCCCGATGAGTTCTACAACTCAGTGCGCATGATGTTGTCTGCAGTCAAGAAGCCATGTTGTATGTGTGTTGGTGTGTTTAAAGAGAGAGGTCTTATGGATTATAAATCCTTTGCTCTTTTAATAGTAAACATTTACATTAAAAAAACTACAGGTACACATATAGTATTTTGTTAGCTCGTGCCTACCTGGTAAAATTCATATGGCTCTTTTCCACTGACGCTAAGGTTCATACATTAATGGAATAATTAATAGAGTTCAATTGTCAGCTGAAGGCACTGCCACTTTTATCTCATTCAACAACATTTTACTCGAGCATACCCAATTTATGGAGGAAAAATTTACTGCTCAAAGCTCAATGAGAGTTCTCATTTCAGTCTCGTTGTAGTCTTTTTTAGTCTCAAACATTTCTCATTTGTTTCTCCTAAAATTCCTTAGGAGCAAAAGGTGAGACATGACAGCTAGCAACAGGAGCCTGACTTGAGACATGACGGAGCTTTATTTGAGACCTCCTTTAGAGATACATGAATTGATGAGACTGGGATGAGAGTAGATTGATTTCATAAAGAGATGACTTTCTCTGATGTCCCTGCCTGAGATCAAAAAGAGACACAAGAATTGAGACATTCTGAGACTTCATTGAGAGCTTGTTGAGATCTCCTTTGAAACTTACAGGTTGAGATTTTGTGCACCTGTTTCTCAGGAGAAACAATTGAGAAACAGTAGAAATGAGCCACAGCCTCACTTTGGTCTCACATAGAGCTCATAGTTGTCTAGGAGAAATGAATGAGACACTACTGAGATGTCTTCTCCAACTTTCGTTTCCTCTGTATCTCTGTGACATGCCAACGAAAAGGGGAAATACTAAAATTATCGAATAAAGACTAAATTGTTGAATCTGATCTTTCCTATGCAACAATTAAAGGATGAGTGGCAGACTTAAAGACAGATACAGGAAACCATTTAACTATCTCTGACCAAAGGAAGCCTACTTAAAATGTACGCTATTCACTTGACAGCGTAGAACTATATGTTGCTTTCCAGAAAATGTACTCACTGCTGAAGTTTCTTTTTAGATCTCAAAGAGTTAAAATCTGTTTTAATGACCATGAGTTTGATCGCTTCCTTTATTATGGGCATTTTATATGTTTAACTGCTCTGCATTCTGGCTTTTCAGCCTTTTTCTGGTTTCTGACTGTTTTTATTTTGGAAAGTTTAGATGTTCACGTGATCCCGCTCAAAGGCTCAGTTTTTAAAGTTCATTTTAATCTCCTTCTCTGCCTTAACTGGGCACAGGACCAAAAATAAAACAACGTAATGAATCATTTCTGATTTTGTGGCACCATGTATTTCTATCACATACTGTAACTCTGTCTTTGTATGTCTACAGACTTGTGTGGTGCATCCGTCCCCAAGCCCCTCAAGCCTCAGAGATCCCTTCCAGGGACGCCTGTTTCTATCACACAATACCCAATTGACCTGCGGACATCCATGGAAGAGAAGTACAAAGAGATTGCTGAGGTAAAAATTCAAAGCCACACAAATAATGTTGCCACACAGGTGCACTATTGATTAGCACCCATGCACCATTTTTTTTTTAGGTTTTTTCAATTAGCTGTTTATGGGCAAGTTTGAAAATCTTGATATCTTAAACAGTTAACTGATTAATGACTTTATAGTATATTGTTTTGGTGGCTTTTGCCTGAAGAATAATGTCAGCTTCAAAGTCCCCAAGTAATACTAAACTGCCTGCCCATAAAAATCATGAATGATACCTTAAATATTAACTAAAAAGATAAGAAACTACGTCACGAGTTCATCAAAGTTCCTTATTTTGTATCACAGAACTTGCTCTGGCTTTATTTGAAGGTAAATGTAACAGGTGGTCTAGTGTGAGCCTGCCATAAGTTCATAGTTGCATGGAAATTGACCTGTTTGCCTGTTTTATGACACCATAAATGGGCATCTCATGTTTGCGCCAGGAGCTGTTCTCACGCAGCATGGCGGAGAGCGAGATGCGAAGTGCTCCGTACGAGTTCCCAGAGGACAGTCCCATCGAACAGCTGGAAGAGCGACGGCACCGCCTCGAGAGGCAGATCAGCCAGGACATTAAGTGAGGGAGTGCAAACACGGCACGCACACAAACAGCCAGTCAAATACACTCTCTACATGGCCTCTGACAGATGTAGCTTCCCCCTGCCCCCACCTGGTACACACAGTCTTGCTTGCACCCATGCACACAAGCTTATCTGCTTCCAACATGACAGTTTGTGGGCTAACTAACCAGCAATCAGCTAAGTGGGCTGGCCAGCAGTTGGCACTTGTCCAGCTCTTCCATCTTTTCTACACACACTTTTATAAGGAGGTGGGCTGTGTCTCGGTTGTTATCTGCACCACTAAGCTGATCATTTTAGTGATTATCTGACTCAAACCTGCAGTTCACTGTGTACCAATCAGGCTGTACCACCACTAACTGATGATATTTTTCTGTTTGTGTCAATCTCCTTGATTACATACATGCTTTGTGTGTATGTGTATGTGTGTGAGAGAGGGTGCTTGTTTGAGTGATTGCTCATGTGTGCGCTTGTGCACATATTTGGTCTCTCTCCATTTGTGTGCTTAATCTTCTTCTTACTACCTCTGATGCCCATCTGCCCCCCCTCCTCTGCCTTGCCCACACTTATCCTGCGTTGCTGCATATCACCCCAAGGCTTGAGCCAGAGATCTTGCTCCGTGCCAAACAGGACTTCATGAAAATCGACAGTGCTCCAGACCTCGAGTGAGTCAGAACTACTCCAGTGTGATTGTTCTGTGTGGTGATTTTCTCTTTGGTTGTTTATTTTCTTTCAATTCATTTCTGTTTTTTTCCCTTTAATTCTTCCATTTAACTGAATATTGTAGTGCTTATTGATACTAGATACTTATCAATGTGTGGTCTGCAGTATTTAGGAACCCAAGAGTTTATTGTAAGTACTTTTCTCCAGGGCCCCTTTCAGAGATTACCAGCGTGTGGAGATTAACCACATCTTCCCCCTGCTGGCCACTTGGTAGACGTGCAATGTACAAGTGGTTACCTTGTTCTTTTGCCATTTTCTCTTCTTGATTCGAATAACTGTGATATGAACTCTGGTGTTTTCTTGGTAATGAAACTTATTATATTACAGTTCTGGTCACTGGGCAGTTCTGCAGGTTAAGTATTAAAGTTTATAATATGACATTTAACATGCAATTTAGCTTTTACCCTATGTGTACAGTGGGTATGAGAAGTATTCATATTTATTCTCTTTTTCAAAATGAATTAACTTTTTGGCAAAGTGAGAGAGATGATTGCAAATGTCTTGAATTTACCACAAAGCTAATAATTATCTAATTGAGTGTGGATGCATCCTCTGTAATTCCTGAGATGTCTCCACAATTTGATTTAAGAACTCGTGGCAATTTCAGTCAATAAAGTCAGAGTTTCACTGTGTTTGTCAGGACAAAAAACAAGCTGTGAAGGCCAATGAATTATTTGTAGACTTGTGTTTGGGATATGCACCTTAAAAAAAAGAGTGATAAACTTTTTAAAAAGACACCAAGAACTGAACCACTGCAATCCTCTGTAGAGACTTGGAAGATTGCTGGTAACTTATGTTTCTAAAATGATCTGCAGTACACAAACTGTTAAACTTAATGTGTGCAAAGCTGTAATATCCAAGAACACTGACAGTTGCAATGACAATTGATAATCTTTCTATGAAGTACTAAACAAAGGTATGAATGTGACTGTAAATGAATAAAAGAAAATTGTGTGTGTGTAAAACAAAATCTTCTTGAGTTTTGTGTGTTGGAGTCCGAATACTTTCCAAACCCATTCGTTCAGACAAATAACTTCACTAACCTTTGATGCTACCATTTAAACTTTATAAAACCAACAATAACATCTGGATTCTCCTTCATCTGCTTTCCTGCTTCTCTTGACATGTTTGTCTGTCCTCACCCGTCCTGTTTCTGCCTGCTTTTCTCTTGCTTTAACGCTCCTTTTCTCCGTCTTTATCCCGTAAGGTTGATGAAAGAGAAGAGTGTGGACACTGTGGACGATGGCTTCATGGAGAGGGCGATGCCAATGGAGAAAGAGTACCAGCGGGTCTCAATATCTGGAGAGGAAAAGTGTGGGGTGAGGAACTTTTTTCATATGAGTTTTAATGTTTTCAAACTTAAACTCCAGTAAGTTAAATTCCATTCACACCCATTTTCAATGTAATTCCATGGTCTGTTGATGTCTCCCCAGGTGCCCTTCACTGACCTGGTTGATGCTGCAAAGTGTGTTGTGAAGGCATTGTTCATCCGGGAGAAGTACATAAATCGATCTATGCAGAACTTTTGTAAGACCACGACTCACGCCCTGCTGGAGCTCGGGATGAAACCTCTGGATCTGAGAGTCTATGAGGATATACCAGAGACCCCTGTAGATGCTGGTATGACACGCAAGCACTAATACATATTCTATTACAGTTGGGAAGAAAAAGCAAAATGAGAAAGAGAGACAGAACTGCTTGATAGAGGCATTACATTCTTCAGTTTTGTACTGAGTCAAAGGGTTTTCATTGAATTCCACAGAGATGGTTGATGTAATGGCTGATATATATACTTTGAAACTAAACCGTAGCACCGAAAACACCTTTTAGTGAGGGTTCCCATTTCATTCAGGGATTACCTGTCAAAAGAGAGGCTGCAAGTGTTTCAAGCGTACCTGGAGGTGTTGTGATGAGGAAGCTTGAATCTTTTCTTATGAAACCTCAAAATACCAGGAATGATTGCATCACCCCTACATGAGGGGGGCTGTTTAGATACAAGGAAAAAAAAAAAAAAAATGATTGATTGATTGTTGGAGTCATTTTCAACAAAAAAGCCCCAAAAGTCCTTAGTTATTACATCAGCAATGTGTTTCAGCTTTCTGCTAGCTTGTCTCATGTTGTATTGATGGCCAATCACATTTTGTTTTCCAAATGGGTTTCCAAGGACCAAAACTAATGGGCATGATGAAGCTTGAAAATGCTTGATAGTCTTTAAGATGAGCCTTTCAGGCAGCACATAAATAGTCATGTATATTCATACTGAGACGGCAAGGAAAAGCCAACTAGTGAGCAAAACCGCTAAACAATAAACACTTAGAGAAATACTCCCTAAGCAACTATTATTTATTTATTCGTATTAAACTGCCAAACTCAAATCTGGATCAAATAAAAACACAGTAGCCACCCAGGACCACTGTGTAACAAACACGCCTTCACTTTGTGTCTTTTATATGAGCAGTTGTTCATCATTTTGAGATATTATCTGCAGCATGGATGATGTAACTTGATAAATATCAATTTCATGTTTTCCAGATGCTCCCGTCCACCCGCCTGTTTCAAAGACACACCCCTATGACAATCAAGACCCTAAGAATATGCCAGCAGACACCGGATATGGTTGCAAGATGGTGGACGGAGTGGTCCATGTCTACACCAAGAAAACGAACATGGACAAGTATGTGTTTGTACCTGTAGGGTGACACATTAATTTAAACAAAAGGGGTTAAACTCTTAGTATAACTTTCATACTGATCTCCTTTTCAGAAGTGCAGAACTGGACCTGCCCTATCCTGACCTGAAGGAGTATATTGCAGACATGAATGTGATGATGGCCCTTATTATCAACGGGCCAGTGTGAGTGTTTTATTGATATCTTCATCCTGCAAATTCATTATTTTGCAGCTCACTGTAAATTAAATATGTCCGTGTTTCCTCTGGATGATGTTTACAGGAAATCCTTCTGCTACCGCCGCCTACAGTACCTAAGCTCTAAATTCCAGATGCACATCCTCCTGAATGAGATGAAGGAGTTGGCAGCTCAGAAGAAAGTCCCGCACAGAGACTTCTACAACATACGAAAGGCACGAGCTGACATGTGATGTAAATATTTAAACAAGACATTCTGAAATGATGACGACAAGCGTTGCTTAACTCTTGCACATTCCGCTCCATCCTTACTCCAGGTGGACACACACATACATGCATCATCCTGCATGAATCAGAAGCACCTGCTGCGATTCATCAAGAGAGCCATGAAGAAATACCCTGGGGAGATCGTCCACATTGAGCGCGGCCGCGGTCAGACCCTCAAGGAGGTGTTTGAGACCATGAACCTGACGGCCTTCGACCTGAGCGTAGACACTCTCGACATGCATGCGGTGAGAAATGGGAGCAGCAGTAAACAGTATCTAACTAAAAGTGTTTTAAAGATAATGTGCACATGAATACGTGTGGTTTAGATATAACTGAGGTTTGACTGGTTTAATTTACTCGTCAGGACCGTAACACTTTCCATCGGTTTGACAAGTTCAACGCCAAATACAACCCCATTGGAGAATCCATCCTCAGAGAGATCTTCATCAAGACTGACAACCACATTGAAGGAAAATACTTTGCACACATAATCAAGGTTTGAAATCATTCATATATTGCATGTGAAGTGTCTCATTTAAACAATTTATCAGCACAAACTGATACGTTGATGTCTTCTGCTGTCCAGGAGGTGATGTTTGACTTGGAGGAGAGCAAGTACCAGAACTCGGAGCTACGTCTGTCCATCTACGGTCGCTCCCGAGACGAGTGGGATAAGTTGGCTCAGTGGGCTGTTAAACATCGAGTGTACTCTGATAATGTGCGCTGGCTTATCCAGGTTCCCCGTCTGTTGTGAGTACTCCCCCAAATTGCTTTGCCTTTGTGGTAATAGGTGCATTTTATAAGACAAGCTATCTTTACTTCCTTCTTTCTTAAGGTCAGACACTACAGGCAAAGTCATTGTATTTTAATGCACTGTTCAGTTTGAGATTTGGGCTCTTTTGCTTCCATATATTCTTTCAGACTAGGGGGAAAAAAAAACATCTTAAATAGGCAGTTACATTTATTACCCTATTCGCAAAGAACAAGCAGCTATAACTAACTCTTTGACTAGCAAAGACATGGATTCTAGGCTCCACAATGAAACCTGCATTTAAGTAAATTCAATGTAACAAATGTTGCTGTCTGTTCATCACCTCTCCAGTGATGTGTACCACACCAAAAAGCAGCTGGCTAATTTCCAGGAGATGTTGGAGAACATCTTCATGCCTCTGTTTGAAGTCACGATCAACCCCCGCAGTCATCCCGAGCTGCACCTCTTCCTGGAGCACGTGAGTTTCCCTTCACAGGAAATCAAAGCTTTCCAAATAGTTCACGCTGAGAGACTCTAAGCAATTGTTGCTTTGTCATTTTTCTTGTTAGGTGGTGGGCTTCGACAGTGTGGACGATGAGTCTAAACCAGAGCACCACATTTTCAATCTGGACAGCCCGCTGCCAGTCGACTGGACAGAAGAAGACAACCCTCCCTACTCCTACTACCTCTACTACACCTATGCCAACATGACTGTGCTCAACCACCTGCGAAGGTATGAGCCAGCTTTGATCCTTCGATAAGCCCCCCCCATCGATTCAATTAAACACATTAATCATTCACAAAATACTTCTTGTGTTGTTTTGATTGTCTGACTCAGGCGGCGAGGCTTCCACATGTTTGTGCTGCGACCTCACTGTGGGGAAGCCGGGCCGATCCACCACCTGGTGTCAGGTTTCATGTTGTCAGAGAACATTTCCCACGGACTGCTGCTCAGAAAGGTAAGAGCAGAGCATACTTTATTTCCAAAAGACTGCTCAGGAAATGTTTGGTTATACCAACATTGTTATACTGTGTGACATTCAAAAGAAGACCCTGTAGTGTATTGATGGGGCTGTGGGAGGCATTATATTTTGGGAAGCATAAAGAGAAATAAATACTGTGTGACAGGTGGTCTAAACCTGCCACAGTGTTCAGGAAACCAGTGATTTAGTCTCTATGTAGAAGGGGTGAAAATCTGCTGGTGCTGTTGAAACGTGTAACTCAAAGATGTACTTCCAGCTGTATTTACTTGTTCGTCCCTTTCGCTCTGTTTGATATCCATCAGGCCCCAGTGTTGCAGTATCTCTACTACCTGGCTCAAGTTGGGATCGCCATGTCACCACTGAGTAACAACAGCCTCTTCCTCAGCTACCATCGTAACCCGCTGCCCGAGTACCTGTCCAGAGGCCTCATGGTGTCTCTGTCCACTGACGATCCTCTTCAGTTCCACTTCACCAAGGTCAGTGTGAAGGAAGTTTGTCTGAATCACCATGTGATCTACATTTAAGGTTAAAACTGCAAAAACAGGATGAGAAGTGATGAGGCAGACATGATATTGAATTTTTTTTTGTGTGTGTGTGTGTGTGTGTGTGTGTTTGTGTGTGTGTGTTTGGGTCCAGGAGCCTCTGATGGAGGAGTACAGCATTGCTACTCAGGTGTGGAAGCTGAGTTCCTGTGACATGTGTGAGCTGGCTAGAAACAGTGTCCTCATGAGCGGGTTTTCACACAAGGTAAGCAAGCGCTTCTCGTTGACACTATTTATAGCATATATATAAATATTCTGTTTCCATCAGTGTTTTAATGTCTCTGAGCTTCCCACTCATGTATATTCCTCTACTTCCAGGCCAAAAGCTACTGGCTGGGCCCCAGTTATTCACGGGAGGGCCCTGAGAGCAACGACATCCGCCGTACCAACGTCCCCGATATCCGCGTGGCATACCGCAGCGAGACGCTCTTGGAGGAGCTTCAGCTCATCACTCACGCCGTGCGCACCGAAGAGCTGGACACTATTGACGAGGAGGACTCTCTGTCCATGGGCCCTCTGCCGGCGGGAGGACGCTAGAATCACAATCGCCTGAACCTGCCCTGTAAATCTCCAACCCCGCACTCCACCTAGCATGACACCGGAGAGATGCGGCGTGATAGTAATTCTGTTGTTCATCCTGTATACAGTGTAAACACCACAAAACAACACTATAGAAGTATGTTGCACACTGAAGCCAAGGATACAGTTCTGCCAGAGCACATCGGCTTCAATGTTCCTCTTTTGTCCGTGTCATTTCGAAGGTTAATTCCATTTTATCGTTAAATTTTCAGATTTATAATGAAGGTTTCCCCAGCTCTCCTGTTGTTCTCTCTGATGTGTTCAGTGTCAGAGAGACCACCAGCGGGGCTTTTTGGGAATGAAAAGCAGGGAAACGCTGACCAGAGACACTTTCTTAATTTCTTATTTAAAGAGTTTGACTCCATCCTGTCCAGCCGAAGCCATCAGATGATCCCTGCTGTAGTTTGTTGTTATTCAGCGATTAGTTTTACTTAATCAGAGACATTAAACAGCATGTAGTATCTCTGTAGCATCTGTGTACTACAGAAAACAACCAGCACATTGAAACCTTCTCCACAGCTGCTCTGAACGTACCTTCCACTGTTCAGTCATGCTGCTTAACTTAACTTGACTTAACTTAATGCATCTACCAACTTCATTATACACACATATAATGAAAGGCCACAGATGCATTTTTGCTGAAAGAACACAGTCTAGTGATTACTGAAGGTTTTAAGCTACTTCACTCTGAATGCTGCAGCACTGAATATCAGCCATGCATGGTGCTTGGCGTGGTTTCAGATCATTTATTTGCCAAATTGCACACAGAATGGTTCTTCCATGACTTTAATCAGCTCAGAGTCAAGTCAGGAGAGAAGCACACTTCCTGTGGCTGACTGCAAAACATTCCATGACGCAAACTGTCCTCTTCAGCTGCGAATGAGCTCCAGTAAATGTTCAAAATCATCTTGATTTGATGGGATGTTTCTGAAGGATATAAAGGGAGGAATGTACATTGTAAAGTTGAATCACAGCACAAATGAATGTGGATGAATTCAGCATCGTCCGAGGAGAACGCCCTCACTGTTACCTCGCTGTAGCCATGAAGATATGGGCCCCAATTTCACTCATTCCTTCCCCCTGAGGACAAATTAGAAGGTTTTTCCCCTTTGCATGCAGTGCACTGTACATATGCACCAAGCCAAGACTTCCCAGTGCCTTTTCATTTTCAGCTTTGGGCGCTGCATGCCCAGTTTTTGTCTTGCAACAAGCATTACGCCTCTTCTCCTCAGTCACAGACAGTAGTAGGCCTTCATGCTGTTTTAATATCCACACCAACGGAACTGAAAGCACCTCGCTGCATGCTTGGTGTAAAATACTTTTACCTTGGCCTTTTTTTGAGGAGGAAAGCTGATTTGTTTGTAGTTCTCTACTTATAAGTGCTTTTCTTTGCATGCCTGCATGAATAATGATCAGCAGGAGAGAATGAGTGAAGCTGTGATGTAAAGCATCTTACCTAATTCAGGGCTGCCGACCAGCTTTCGAGTCCGAGATCTGTTGCTGTGAACAAACAGATTTAAACTCATCGTTCACCATGCAGAAATGAGCAAACCATGCTGGGACATGGTTAAGACTGTTGCATGGTTCTTGTAGCATTTTGTTCTTTCTGATCAAAGCTGGGATCGCGTTTTGTATCGTACGCTCATCATGTTATTACATCCTGCCAATGGATACAGTCCAACTTCCCCTCAAACTGTGAGCCTTCTTCTTCAACAGAGACGCTAACGTTCAGTAATATTTCATGCCAAGATTAGCAGAGTGAATCAGAAAAAGTCCGCCTTTATTTGAATAACCAAGTGTTATGTATTAGTATATATACTGTACATGTTTGCTTTATAGATGAGTAGGATAAATGATGAAACTCGTCTTTGTTCAGCAAGAATACAGTAGCTTCTAAGTGTTCAAGGGATGCACTGGAGATGTGCGCTGAACACGCAATCTCATTGGATCTCATGTATAAAGTGTATTTTTTTAAAGGCGATATAGAGATAAGAGATTTTATATTCACAATATATTGATGTCAAGGTTTAACACTTAGTTTTGTTGCTGTTGATCATCGTGAACTGACATTATGTCATGAAAATAGAGTTTTCCAATACAGTTTTGTTGTTGTTTGCCTTTTTAATTTGTTAATCTGACATTTTAAGTGTCTGTTCTGCCTATTTTTTTTTCTTCACACTTTATTTTTTATTCCTGATCATTCTCGGTTCATTACTATAGTGCACCTACTGCACCGATGATAGATACCTCTTACTATACAGTCAAAAGCTGTCTCTACCGTCAAAAACTAAACAAAAAAAAACTAACCCTAATTTATAAGTCACATCTTTTGACTTTTTCTGTTTGTGTCCTAAGCACAACTTATAATCATGTCCAATGTTTCATCTTATTATTGACTTTTCCTTGTTTTGATTTTTTAAAAACCGTCTGATGACTACTTTAGAACATTTTTAAGATAGTTATGGAAATAAGAAACGTTTGATGACGACAGACCCTGCTGTGTTATGTTATCATGTTATAATCAGTTTCACACTTTGTGTCCACTTCACGTTACCTTATACAGTCACCACAGAGCCACTTCACTGTGCACTCACCTCATAGTGGACCCTACCTCACAAATACTAATCTCTGTCATGTCGATGCTGTGTTCAACAACAGCAAGTACACAGCTGATGATTATTTTCAGTATTGATTCGCCTGCTGACCGTTTTCTGGATTAATCGATTAATTGTTTGGTCTGTAAAATATCAAAAAGTAGTAAAAAAAGGCCTGTTTTAATTCTCTTTTGTGCATGGATTATTGATGTATTCAGATATTTAGTTTTTTTCCAACTGAATGTCCAACAGTATTTGCTTTAGCATCGTAAGAAAAGGCAACAAATCCTCACATGTGAGAAGCTTGAACGACTACATTTTGGTCATTTTCACTTTGATTACGTCTTTGTCAAACGAATAATTGTTTAATCCCAGTAAGTAACTGCATATGAGAAGAGATTTACAAGAGTTATAACATCCCAGGCCATTTACGGTACCGTGCTTTTTTGAATGTCAACACAAAATCATACCTATCATTCACGTGTATGCTACTCTATATATTTACAGATTTATACTTCACAGTTTCTGTTGTTCAGATGTTCATTATAATGTCCTGATGCTCACACTCAAGATATTTCTGTGTTCAGCTGATGTTTCTCTCATGAAGTATCTTTGTTTTTAGACTGTCTGTCACTTTTTTGATTTACAGTTTGAATTCTGCCTACTTTTCTGTCCACTGAACTGTAGCCATATTATTGCCTGAAACTGATTGCCAGTGTTAAACAGACGCTTCTGATAAGGTTCATGTGTAATGTCTGAACAAAGAAATAAAGCATGTTAATTCACGAAGCCTCTGTGTGTGTGTCAGATGGATCTTTTATTTACAGGTCGCATAATGAGCACATTGATTAGAGGTTCGAGCTCGTTACATATTTCAGACCGTGACAGTTTGTGAACGACAGTGCTGTTGGAGAAACTGTCTACATGCACTTTAATTTACATTTGATCAGATTACTTCCCCACTGATTTACAACTCTACTAATATATATTATTTGATACAACATGTGGAAGATAATATGAAATGCCGAAGAAGCTGTAAACCTAAACTCACTTATTATTGCTGAATATTATAGACAGTTTACAATATATGACAACTGCTCATGTGTTTTCGTCCATGATGATTTCTCCCTCTCTGATGTTCTCCTGCAGTGTTGAAACAAAACACTCAAGTGAAGTTGCCCCGCGGTCCGTCACTTAGAGAAGAGAAGACTTCACCGCCTGTAACTGGAAGAAGACTCGGCCCCCTTCCTCTGGACACACCATCTTCAGTTCCTCTCTCGACATCCCCAGGAGCATGGAGCCGCTCAGCACGCCCAGACAGCGTATAGTGCTGCAAGAAATATAGTAATAACGATCGGTCGCCTGGAACAATCACTCAAATATTACAGGGGTTTTCCAGCAATTTTGCAAAATCAAAGCAGCAGATGACAAGGAAGTAAGGTAAACACTGGATCCTACATTTCCCATAATGCAGCTTAACAGTGTCTTTCATTAGACCCTCTCCCGCATCCTAAATTCCCAACGCTCTCTTTAACCCACACCACCAGTTTCTAATACAGGCTTTCTGTTCACAGTTCAAGTGTCAAGTCTGTACCAAGATGACAAAATGATCCTGATGACATCAAATTAACCATAGCATCATCATGGGGACACATGTGACGTATAAAATCGGAGGGCTGCCCTTTTATAGCGCAGAGAACAACAAAAACAACCACAACACTCAGACTTTATGGCTGTGTAAGGCAGACTTACACACTTCAGTAAGTATAACACTTGTAATAAGGCAGTGAGGAGGAAACAAAGACACTGTTTGTGGGAACTTGCATCATCACATATATGATAAATGTAATAACTGTAAGTACTTACATTTTGCTGAAACCCTTGTCTTCGAGCCAGGCTTTCACTTCCGCAGGCTTGGACTTCCTTGTCAGCACAGGAGGACCTTCAGTGTGCTGACAAAATGGAAAACAATAATTCACTGTGATTTGACTTAAATGCGTGGATGGAAACCACGTCCTGATTACACCAATGACACAATCAGCTGTATTATGCGATGTTTCGGAGCTGCAGGTTAAACAAAGCTCTGAAAGTGAGTCACATTTGATTTTGTAGATGTTCTAATCATATGTGCATGTTTGCGCTGTAGTGGTGATTTTTCCTCTCCAGTAAATGTCAGCCAAAAGGTCAAAATCACTGAGAAGCTAATGGAATACAGTTTGAAATAGTATCTAAATTCCTCCAGTGGTTGAGGAAAAGTGCAGTCTGAGGCTGACATCTTGTTTTCCTGTCCCTGCTTTCCTTCACCGTCATCACCAGGATCATCTACAGGTGTGAAGTCTTCCTGTCATATAGAGTTGAAGTTGACCTGAGAGTTAGTGTCACCTACCTGGATCGGCTGCTCATCCGGAGGCCCCAGGACATTATTGGGAACGAAGCCTTCCTCCCCTCTGTTGTTCCTCACTTTCCACCACTGCTTTGATTTGTCCAGCAGCTGCGGGTCGACAAAACAAAACAAAAAACAAGCCGCTGGTTGAAACAGCGGAGACGAGAACAGAAAAAGCTGTTGGTTCATCTCAATACTCACCTCAACCATTTCTCCTTTTCTGACGGTGATCTCTCTGTCGTTTCTTGAAATGAAATCAGCAGTGACGCGCATGGGCTTCGGTTTTGACTCACTTAAGCTGAAAAAAGACATCACAGGGCATCAAAAACCTTCAAGGTTTAAAACCGTCACAGTTCACTGAATCATACTTTGTGTGCTTGTGCATACCGTGATTTTATGGGGGTCTGTGGTGGTCTCGACTGGGCCGAAGTCTACAAAGAGAAAATACAAGGTCTTGTTATGGTTTTTTTTCTTCTCTCTGCTCTCCATACTACCTGTCCATCTGCACTGGTGAATGTTTGATGTGGAGGTTTACCTGGTTGGGTGCAGGTGGTGGACTCTGCCGTCTGCTCACAGCTTCTCTGGGTGCAGGTGGTGGACTCTGCCGTCTGCTCACAGCTTCTCTGGGTGCAGGTGGTGGACTCTGCCGTCTGCTCACAGCTTCTCTGGGTGCAGGCGGTTCAGGTGTTGCAGACACCTCAGGGGGCTGCCAGCCATAAGAGAACTCCAGAGTGTACGTCGGGATGTCCTCATCGTCTTCGGGCCACTGGGTGCTGGTAATGTTGTCAAAATCGTAACTGATTATTATTCACAGATATGCAGCAGCTTATTAATGAGGTAAAAGTACCAATGCAACAATGGAATGCAATGTAAAATAATCTGGCATTCAAAACCCTGGTTAGGTAAATGTATTATCAGCAGAATAAACTCATGCTATCAAAAGTGACATTGGCAGCATTTTACTGGTGCAGCTGGGTTCGTTGAAGTTTGAACAGAGACTCAATCTAAACACTGACTTTTTCTTAGAGGTTTTTGCAAGCCCAAAAGGTCGGGAGCCACTTGTTTAGTCTTTAACGATATATAGTATTTCATAAGCATACTGTACATTTTTTTAAAAAATTTAAAATCTCCATTTTAAAAGAAACTAGATAATAAGTCAAGGGAACTATTGGTAGCTGTCATATATCTAAATGCAGTGCAGTAAAAACTACAATATCTTCCCGTGAAAAGCAGTGTAGGAGAAATAAAATAATGCAGGAGTTCTTCAAAGCTGTACTATAAAGGGACAATTTTGCATGATAAGGACATTAAGTTTTCTTTTAAACATTTCAAGAAATAATTAATCTTATTTTCAGTTGAGTAGAAGAGAGAAACTTGATTTCAGAAGGTGTACAGTTGTGATTTTCTGTTCATTAAGGAAAATAGGTCTAAAAATACCTCCTTCCTGGACATTTTATGTTTTTATTTTGTTTATTTCTTTAAACTAAGTAGTGAACTCGCCACTCGCATTCATGTCCCAGCTAAAAGAAATGAGGTTCGAAGTGGTATCACAGGACAGGACGCAACATAATACGTAGACGTCTTTAGCACGACATTAACACTGTTATTTCTTCACGTTCATCTGATAAGGTTTTGAATGTTTTAGAAAATTCTCTTACAAATAGCCTCTTAAAGCACATTACTTTTGGGTCTAGCGAGGACTGTTCTCTCATACAGATAATAAAACAGTGTCCTCTGTCCCACCTGGGGATGTTCCAGGCGTCACCCAGAGACTGCCACAGCTGGTCCTCCTCTGTGGAGGCCTCCTCGCTCATTAGACGGATGCACAGAGGAGCCAGCAGCGGCGCCACAATGGTGGGTGGCAGATCATCAGGGCCGTGAGATACCACCTGGTGAGGAGAAGATAACTCTCTCTGTTAGCGTAGAACTCCTGTAATTATCAAATACTGATGTCACAGAAAATTCATGACAACACTCAAAATATAAAGATTAAGTGACACTCATAGAACATTTAAACAGTGAACCAATGCATTATTTGTACTCAAGTTACTCATAATTACCAAAAACAATTCAAAACCTTTTTGAAAACCTTTAGTCACTTACGAATGCTAATGTGGAGAACAAGGAGTGAACTAAATCAGCAGCGCTGGGATTATCAATTTTTCCATTGAGCTCCCCCTGCAAACATGAAAACATAACAATGAATGATACATAACACACACATACTGTACACGACAGAGTGAAAAGAAATGACAGACCATGATGATAGGATCATGATTGTGACCAAAGACACTCACCAGGAGGTTGAAACAATATTTGACCTTATGGAGACACTCTGCGAAGTCTTCTGCAGGTGGCATGCCGTCCATCACTAAAGATAAAATACAAAACATGATGAAGTCGCCACAACTGGGACAGTTTCTATCCTTAGTTTCCTAGATTACCTTTTCCTTTTTTCTTTTTCTTCTTCTTCTTTTTGTTTTTAGCCGCTACTGCAGCGATTTGCCCCATGAAGACTTCTATGTCATTTAAAACATGGTTCAGGATATCCTGCAAAGAAAGGAGGAATGGACAATCATTTCCACATTCTCCTTCTCTTAAATGATAGGAAACAAGCAAATCTGTCACAATATTTCAGTGAATTAACAATAGCTCTGACATTCCCTGTGTCTTAATGAGGACACTCACCACATCCCTGTCCAGCTCTGTGTACCGGCGTTGAGGTGGTTCATCCTCCTCTTCCTCGGGTACGAACAGCTCAGAGATGGCATCCTCCTCTTAATATTATGTACAAAGGAGACTGAGGGTTTGTATTGATTCTGACTCCATTATTGTTAATCAATGCAGCAGTGATCTCCTGTCACAGACTCACCATAGTCAGGAGGCACCCACTGAGGAGCTGGGTCAGCTGCAGGCCTCTGCTGTCCATCTATACGTTCTGCATTGCTGCTTCAAGTATCAAAGGCATTGTGATGAACAAAGTAAACAATAATAAAGTTTCAGATATTTACTCTTATTTTGTTTAGGGTCTTACCTGATGCTTGGATTCTCTTTCTTAAGTGCTTGTGACAGAAGTCTTTGAACATAGTCAGCCTGTAATAAGAACAAAAACATATTGACTCTCTCATTACTTTCACTTAACAGTCATGATAACAGCCATGTCCACGGGTTTGTCCTCACCCTGACGTCCTCACACTGAAACAGGAAGACAGTGGTGGTCGTTTTTCTCCTGGCTCGGACCGACACTGTGAGCAGGGAGTTATACACTCCAGAGTCCAACACAGCCGTTAGATCCATGACTTCACTGAGAGCCATGGTCTCCAGCTCCTCCTGAGAAAACACAGCAGGTTTGCAAACATACAACCACATTATAAACATCTGCACTTACACAGATGTGTGATATATTAAAAGAAAAAACAAAATTAAGTATCCTCAAGCCCAAGTTTATCCATGTGGGAACTGAAGAAATGTATACAATGAAGTTCTTGTACTAAGGCACACTCAATTTAGAAACACCATACTCTAAAATAAGAAATAACAGTATGAGATCGGTTTAAGATTACTGCAAGTCATTTCTATAAACTAACGATCAACACAGCTCTACCAAAAGATAAGCACTCATTAAATATTATCAATAATATGTTTTTACATAATATATTTTCATACAAACAAAGCAAAACAATGTACTTCAAAAAAGAAAGAAAAATGATAAACAAAGAGCACATTCTCCAATCTAGGGAGACCGTTCCAGAGTCTGAAGTTATAACCCAAAATCCTTTGATCCTGATCATTAATTTCTGCAATTCAATACCACGTGAGGCAGAGCTATAGCAACAAGTCATCCAAATTAAATGTTAGAATTTGTTATTTGTAATTTTCCTGTAAAATAACATATAGAAGCATTTTCTGATGAATCTTTTTTTTTCATTTTGAAAGGCACTTTATTGATTTCAGCCTGCCAATACAGATTAGTGGCAGGATGAAATCAATATAGTGCCTTTCAAAATCAAAAAAAGAAAAGGAAGAAAACACATGTGTTTTATGATATTAGAATCCTACGGCTGAGTTTTGGTTAGGTTTTACGCACAAAACATCTTTGTTAGGTTAAGGGAAAGATCACAATTTGGGCTGAAATATTGACTTGGTAAAGGTAGAGGAAACACCATGGTTTGGGTTTAAACCTGCAAATGGGACTCAACAGGAACTGTCTTTCTCCATAACTGTACCAGGCCAAGATTTGCATTCATGTTTGGATACAAATGTTGACTTATGGTGGGAAACAAAAGACAGATGGTGGTCTCTAGTTTTTAAGTCTGACATTTTGATCATAACATTACTTGACATCCTCTTTTTGCTCCTCATACAGCAGCTAGAGGGCTGAACCAATCTAGAAACTGTGCCAGAGAGCCAATCCACATCGCCAACAGTTCTATAAATAGATCATGATTGACTGTATAAAACACTGTCTTTAAAGAGCGTGGTCTAACATATCGCTCCAAAATCTGATGACTCTGAAGGTTATAAAGCATGATTTTTAATCTAATTAATTGATCTTTAATGCCCTGGGTGTGGCCACTGTCATCCTGGATCTGTCACCATCATGTCTACTCACCTTGGTTTCGATGTCTGTGAGCAGCAGTGTGGGACCACGCACCTCCATCAGCATGCGCTGACCCCACACTCGACCCATCTCGTCCAGCAGCTTCAGCCGCTCCACACAGTCAGCTACGTTTTTCAACTCATTCCCATCCAGATCACAAGTGAATAAGTGCTGCGGCAGAGACGCATTGAAACATTAAACATGACATGCCTTTGAAAGGGTCATACTTATTGAGGTAATGTGACAAATGATACCTCCACTCTGTACTGAAATTTGTCCATCATGTTGTTTAATGATACTGCATACGCCTGCCTTTGCACTGTTAAAGAACAAACCAGAGCTCTGTATTAGTCATCAAAAATGCGTAACAGTTAACAACAGTAGATAGATAAATAGATAGATAGAAAAAAGGTGCGATGTCAAGTTCATCAGTGTTAACTTACAGTAAATTGACTTTGCGCTGGGTTTCGACAGGTTCGATGCCTGTGATGACACATCATCCATAGTGAGGTAGCCACTATCACAACAAATGCAAAACCTTAACAACACTGATCATCTTCAGAGGAATAAAGTAATTACCGAAGCAATCTACCAATTCACCAATCCACCACATAAAACTTTGAGATACATACTTGGACCGGATTGAATCTGCAAGGCTGTTGCTGTCAATGTCAAAGGGACTGTTATTCCTGAACATTGCGATCTACCACACCTGTAATATCATACATGATATGAATTACACACACAATAAATGTGTCATTTCAGTGGTATGAGCTGACACAGCAACTTGCGATAATTAAAGCCTTCAATCATTTGTTTTGTGAGGTTTGTTTTACAATCAGCTGGAAGTTTTGTGAGGTTGTGATTGAGGAGTACAACTTTCACACACTATGTCAGAAACAAAATGAGTCTTAGCGAAAACATCACCTTTGTTACAGCAATGGATGGCTCTTTAATCATTAGCTAGTTATAGTCACCTAGCAACACAGCACTGTGATAAACCTGACAAAGACATCTTTATGGTGCTGTTAAAATATTTCAAGAGTTTACGTCTTTTAAAAACAGGCTTGTTGACAGTTTTAAACCACAAATGTCTTTGAAACCAGTCTAAATGTAAAAAATCTGATTGAATTTACTAAGATAATATCGACATATTTCACAGGATAATAGGTGTGAATGGTTAAGAAATGGTAGGTAAGTTAGAAACTGGATTGGCCTGGAAAGTCTTTATTGTCTCCAAAAGGGCAATTCAGTTTGCAACAGTAACACAACACATCATCATATAAAAACCACAATAAAGAGTGACATAAAACATAAAGGAGGTCATCATAATAATAGAGAAGTCTACTATCTGTTCTAATCCGATCTGTTCCTAAAGTTGTGTCACTGTGAGGATTATAAGGAAGACTGTGGTGACGTCGATTTTGTGTGATTTGTTTTAAATGAAATGCAAACAAATGGGAACCTTCACCACAGATCATTTACACAAATGACAAAGATACATCCAGTTTAGTGGAGATTCATTATCAAAAGCTCTTACCTCTGATGCCTGACAGTTGATTGTTCTCGGAACTTCCTTCTGTATTTTTCACCGTTTAGTACGAATACTCATATTTTGATCCTGTTCCTCAGTCAACACACCCAAGACCTTCTGCCGGGTGGTAAAAGGGAAGGACAAAGTCCAGCGTCAGTAGCTGGTGGGCTGTCTCCGTTGAGGGTGTGAGATCTCTGTGTGGCATCCAGTCCGAGCAAAGGTAGCTGATAAAGAGGAAATCCTCACCCTGGAAAAACTTAAAGGTTTCCAGGTCTATAAATGACAGCTTGTATGCCCTATCAGCGTTTCGTCATTTTTTCCAGCCTACAATTCGATTCTCCAACTCTCCTATTTTTCTTCATCATCACAGAAAATACAAATTACGGTGAAAGTAGGTATAAAGGGGAGCTCATTGAATTGCACTATTCATATTGATTGACAACAATTATCTTCAAGGAGGGTCATATCTTTGTAAAACAAATCTACCAAAGTCAAATTCATCTCTATTAAACATCCACCTGTAAATGCTTCCTGGTGTCGTTCTCGATGCCCCCTCCT
Organism: Lagodon rhomboides; assembly: GCA_039737535.1. Classification (NCBI taxonomy): domain Eukaryota; kingdom Metazoa; phylum Chordata; class Actinopteri; order Spariformes; family Sparidae; genus Lagodon; species Lagodon rhomboides. The sequence continues at coordinate 18,942,695 of CM077785.1, read as the reverse complement.
CATGTACTGTTTACATGGTCTCCGTACTGAAGAAAGAACTCAAAGATGACAGACACAGGGAAATTTCCTCAGTGTTATCAAGTTGTAGCACTTCACATGTCCATATTTCTTCTCTCCACCCTCCAACTCCTCATAAAAACCGCACAAGTGAAATTAAAGAAGACACCATATCTTCTGAATCACACGGCCAAACACGAACTAGAATGAATAGTGTTTACCCCTCACTGATAGAAATCAGTGAGGGGTAAACAACATGACTATGTAAAGCGCAAAGGATCATACAGGGGAGTCCTATGTGTGAAAATGATACAAAAATACAAGGGTAGCCTTCTCGTCATTCTATTTAAAGCGACATTATGTAGAAACTGGCCATTTGGTGCGATTTTTGTTGGACGTAATGCAGGTGCAAACTACAAACAAAACTCATAACATCATAACAATGTTATGTGTTAAAAACTTGTATGTTGAAGTAAACATGTATGTAACGCTGTGATCCTACCCTCTCACTGAAGTCACGTAGTGCAGAAACACTCATTCAAACTTTCACCCCATTACAAGACACTGTACCATCACAACGGTTTTGAGGCTGTTATTGTAAGGTATAAAAAAAAAGTGACATAATGTTGCTTTAATACCTGTCACCAGGTCGGACTGATCCGGGTTGGATAAGTCCTAAAACTGACATTGCTGAGGATGAATTGAAGAGCCTGACGAGAGAAGCAGCTCTGTAGTCTGGTGGTATGGCAGTGATTAAAAAAAAGTTTACTTTGTTTCCCCATTGTGATCTTTTGTCCACAGGGGCTGCCAGAACCAACAACAAGAAGTATCTTGTGGTGACCTTAAATAACAATTAACTTCAGGTTTTGACTTGTAATGGGGTATTTTGCTGTCATCTACCTTATGGATCTGATCTTGATCATGGTATTAAAACTTTAGTAATCTATACCAAATATGCTTCATTTTGTATGTTGGAATACAACAAACCGCTGGTGTCAGAGCAGATGAGGAACAGAGATTCATTCTGTTACCAGTAAGTCCAATAATATAGTTTCCCTTTATCATTGGGTTGCTGTAAATCAAATGAATATAACGAACCAAATAACCTCACTCTTGAGGTTGAGGACCTCTTCTGATGTGGACACCGCACAAAAAACGCATCACACAAGACTGAACTCGTCCCAGACCTGTTGCTGTTAAACTACCACTGGAGGTCAGCAGTGCTACGTGAGCACATTTAGAAAATACAGTCAACATCTCACAGCTCTTTGAGGGGGCTGCAGAGTTGATATATTGAACTCTTCTTACTCTGAAACACATTAGTAATTATCAAAGTCATAAATAAAACTCCAGTTTTAGTTTGGCTTTTTTATTGATAAAATAAACATACAATATCAGGATAAATGCACTAATGTTCAACTAGGCATAAAACATAATTCAGCACCTCAAAGTGCAGTGGCATCCATATTAAAACAGATCCATACAGCTGAATGTTGTTTAGCTGGACACATTAGATGACTTAAAATCAAAGATATGAATACAAAAATATCCTACAATATATAAGTGGAGAAATAAAACAACCAACGACAAAACGGCAGGCCAGGTGACCAGGAAACTGATACTTGGGACTACAAAACACGACACACCTAATTACATGTGCTCGCAGGATAATGGGATCTGAGACGGTCGAGTACAGCAGTCCGTTTAATTGTAAATGAACAGAAGAAGAAACTACCCATGCTTTAATTCACATTTACCTATGTGTTAAAAAATGTACAAATCCTATGCTTCAAAACATTACATATGAGCTCCAAAAGATAAAAATCATTCTGCCCCGTTTCGTGGCTATAGGAGAGTTTGGTAATCACTGACTCGTTCTGGATACATAAAAGGCGCAGGACACTTTCTGTCACTCATTAACTATGTTAAATGCTCGCCAGCAGGACTTTGGCCCATGCAGTCACCACGTCTGTCTGCGGCCCCTGAACACATAACACAGAGTGGTGCAGGCCTGAAGCCCTACTTCTATATACAGAAAACCACATTTACACTAGAGAAAGTCAGAAGAATCCTACAGTAAATTGTGCACACTTCTAAATATGATTACACATAAGTACTTCTTTGCTAACAGTAGGTAACTCAGTTATGATATATGTACGTTCACAGTGTGGGCTGCTTCACTGTCCCTGCAGAGCCTGGACTATGTTCAGGCCCGGGCCGGGCGGCAGCGCCCAGCCGTCCTGGCCCTGGTGGGTCTGTAGCAGGCAGTACAGCTGCTTTAGGTGGGTCACTATGTTGTCTTTGATGTCTGGGATTGAAATCTGCAGGCGAACGCTGCCACTGTCGAAGGATCGGGTGTTGTCTCCGGAAAACATCTCGGTGATCATGCGGGCCACCACTGGAATGACCTGCAGGACAAAGGACCGGTATGAGTCACACAATCAGACTCTTAACACAAAGAAAATGTACTAAAAATAGAGTGAAGTCATGTGGTTCCTCAGCATTCAAAAGAAATATGTGTGAATAAAAAGGTGTGAAGAGGTAAAGTTAAGTTAAATTAAGCAGCTGTTATTTCTTTTAAAAATTTAAAAAATGATAAATAAATCAGACATTTTCATCTTATACCATCATAAAAAAATGTATCATTCAGAGAAATATTTCCATGCAGTTTTAAGAGTAAACTATTCTTTCAAATGCTGTAAACAGAGATGCTGTAAACAAAGTGAAGAGTCTGAACACTGATTACTGTCATTCAAACTCTTGATACAAAACAACTTCAGCAACTTCTTACCTGAACCATGATGAGTTTCCTCTCCCGGGGCCTCCCATCAGGCCATTCCTCTCCAAAACACAGGCTGATTTCAAACTGAGGGGGGGTTGGTGTCTGACCACGCTGGTAGGCTATCACCCCTGCATCCGACACAAATACATTTATTAGAATTTTTTCTAACATTAAATAAAAATCACAGATTATTTCTGTAACACCTTGAAAAAAAAGTCATCATTTAAACTAAACGTGAGGACTCTGCTTACCACTGAGAAAAGACTCCAGGCAAAACAGTTTGACCTTCCTCTGGCGCTCTATAAGATTTGGTGCAGCTGGATTCGGAGCACAGGGGCCCGACCAGTACACCTTACACTGGCAGAGACGGACTGCGTAGATATCGTGGCCGCTGACCTCCAGGATCAGGCCTCTGTCCATCACATCCAGCAGGCGGCCGGTGAAGACCCTCTGCTTGTCGTTGGTGATGTGCTCTGTGGTCGGGAAGCGCAGCTGCTCCAGGTTCACTGGGCCGAACAGCTCCTCCTGGTTCACCATGGGGCCGAGGTCTCCGTAGAACAGCCTGCAGCCCTGGGGGTTACTGACGTTGGCTGTGGGACACATCTCCTTCCCTCTGTACAGGAACGTCACCTCCAGGTCTGTCACTGGGGAAGAGACAAATGAAGGCACATATTAAAACTATGTTCGATGTTCAACATGACATTTATAGTCTTTGTGCGGTTTTCAATTGAGTATATGCCAAAAAGGATTCGTTAATTATCATATTGTTTCATGCACAACTGAAGGTTCAATTTAAAAAAAGGGACAGTTCATCCAAAACATAGACTTAAATTTAATCAGACTGTACCTGGAGTTCAAGTTTCATTAAAAAAAATGTCTGTTTTATTTTTTTTCCCTATCATCAAACTCATTGATCCCTGTAACAACTATTGTCAGTGCTAATTCATCTATTGTTGTCCAATCACTATTAAAATACATCAGTGGGCCACATAATTTAACTGGCTGACACATTTCTTCATTTACATGAACACGGGCACTCTAGTTTACTTAGATACACCAGATCAACAAATTTCTTTTTGCAGCCTGTTTTCCTGGGATTCTCTGGTATTTCATTTTTACTCTATTATATTTTATCAGGCCTTCAGGTTCTTGTAAAGGATCTTGAAAGTTCACAGCCAACAGGAGCTCCTCTCTCCCACAGAAAACTCCACTCCTGAACACCTAGTCAGTGGTCCCGCCTTTAATTGTGTGACTTTGGGATGTCGCACTACGTCACCATGTCACTTATTTGCATAATTAATACCAAGCGGCGAGTTTGGCATGTTAGAATTGTTTTAGCACAGCTGCTCTGTTGTTGTTGTTGTTAGAGGTGCTGGGTCAGGCATGTGTGAACTGACCAATCAGAGCAGACTGGGTATTCGGGAGGCGGGGCCTTTTCACTTTGTCATTTTTCCTTTGAAACTCCTGTGATTAAATTGACCCTCAAAGTTTATGCTGAACAATTAACATACATGGATCCATAGTTATAGGTATGTTTGTCACCGAAGTTGCCAAATCGTTGGAAGCCTGATTCAAGGGACATGAGTGCAGCTGCTCCCGGCATTTGAGTGTTGTTTATGAAAACTACACTACCCAGCTGAAAGTGCATAACATTTTTAAAAGTGAAACTATACAATTATGAATCACTTTTAAAGGTTAACGTCTTTAGTATTTATGTGTTAAGTGAAATACAAACACATTGTGTGTTGAAGTCTCTTCATCTGACAACAACAAGTCTACAGAATGTTGCCTGCTCTCTACACATTGCACCTGCTTTCTATCTCAATGCAATATCAAACCGTTGAATGTAACGGTGCCTGTCACGTTTCGTCATTTGTGGCTATCCGCGTGCCAAACGAGTTCCACTGGATCGAGCTATAGTAGCTGTCCCCAAGGCTTCAGGAAGTATCCACACACTTCAAACTGTTACACTAACTCCATCTAAATCTACTGACTGGGAAACAGGAAACTGGTGCTGTTTGGTGAACTGTCAGAAGTGCACACTTACTCGGGAGGGAACTGATCCACATCTCCGGAGAGGCAAACAGGGAGTCAGGTAGAGGAGGGGGCTGCATTGAGTGATCGGGCAGAGGAGCAGGGGGCATGTCAGCCAGGGTGGTGGTGTGCATCTCCACGTCCACAGGCTCCTCTTTGGGCCAGATCTTAACAGGCTCCTCTTTGGGCCAGACCTCGTTGGATGGGGGGCAGCTGGGGGGCTGCATGGAGGAGTCTGAGCCCATAGGAGACCACATGATGAGAGGAGAGGGGCTGGTGCCTGAAGAAGGAAAGAGAGAAGAATTTGGCGTTAGCGACAATCAAACTGAATCTCTTTGCTTTCTCATACACTGCGAGGATGTTAATAAATACACATGTAATGTATGAGGAGACGCCTCTCACCATTGGATGGGTACGGAGGGAGAGACTCTGGTGTATCTGGAACATCTTCCTCAATACCTTCTTCATCATGCGGAGTCCAAGAACCAGCGTCTGAAGAGGCTGCGGGGTGAGAGACGGCATTATGAAACGGAAAATATTAAGAAAACTACAGGGATTTTGTCACATTCAACCCGCGAGTCTTCACCTTGGTTACTGAGCGGCTGCGGGATGTCACAGACGTCGTATATCTTCAAAGGGTTCATGGGGACCTCTTTGGTGCCGTCGTAGACCAGGTTGAATTCTCTGCTTTTGTTCAGGGCACATCGGAGCTGAGCTTTCCACTTTGCTGGATCAGGTTCATCAACTCCCTCTTGGAACTTCCCGGTCTCCACAGCCCACGCCTGGAGGGGCGTTTAAACACAACGTATGTATCAGTATCACAAGCCTGTGTTGACATATTTATATTCCTGCACTGGATCCACACATTTATACTGTTTCTTTCACCTGTTCTTTTACATGTAAGGATCTGCTGCTTTTCTATGTCATTTATGACAGTAAATGAAGAGTCTTTGGGTTTTGGACTGTTTGTTGGACAAAAGAACAAACTCAAGTCGTCATTTTAGGCTCTGTGAGTTTGTGATTAGCATTTTTCACTTTTCTTGGGGGCATTTTGGAGACAAAAAACAACTAATTGCGAGAAGTAGTGGACGATGCAAATAATCTTTAGCTGCAGCCCTACGTGATGACACATGGTTACGAACCATGACATGTATTTACAACTATACCAGTGGAAACAGACAATTCAAAAAGGGACACATTACCCCCTTAATATTTTCTCACTTCCTTACTGACTTTCCTTTCTTGTGAAACACATGTACAATGTGACCTAATGTACGTGTTCAGTATCAAGAACTTTTAGTGTTTCTAACCTTACACCAACCTTTTGTGTCCTTTCAGTATTAGTTTATTTAATTTTCTCTTCACATTTGGCAAAAAGACAATTGCATATACTCATACAGGGGACGTGCACCATCCAGAATAAACACCAGCATATTAACCCTTTAAAAATAGGCAACAATGTCGTGACATCTCCACGTGGCTTTGACCTTTTACATGGAAATGAATAATAATGTTTTTTTTGTATCATCATCGCCTGTATGTGTCTGAGGATAAAAGAAGAAGGATTCACTCACACTGAAATGGACATAAGTCAAAATAAAATTGAAACGGTCATGTTTTTCTATTTTTAAATGTACATTTACTGTTTTGAATCTAGGCTGTCGCTTTATATTTCATTTATTGTCAAAGGAGGCTATTTTTCATTATGTACATTTTCACAAACACAGAGAGGACGTCATACATAGTTCTGCATTGCTGCTCTACTTCTCTTTATTGTAGGCTAGTTCTTTGCACCAAAACATGGCATCATCAGAATGGAAATGCAAGATTCAAGCCGATAAGCAAGTTCCCACATCATGTGAAATTATCAATAAGCGCTCATTTAAACCTATTCATAATATCGACTGGCTAATTTAAACTTCATAGGTTGCGTTACCTGCAATATAAAACACAAATTATGTTTTGTGGCTCTTGACAGATTTTTTTGGTGAGGGCTGCTGACCTCTGAGCTACCCTGAGGACAGAGGCCTGAGACATGTCTTATGGAACTGGGTTGAGACAAGCAGAGGTTTTTCAGTTTATCCTGTAAGATTCTGCTCTTTTAAAGCATCTTAAAAACAGTTGGAAGCTTCCATGAACATGACATTAAAAATGAGTACAAATAAGTGGCCAACTTTTGTCTGAGTGTCTCGGGGCAAACAAACACTTCCCATGTATTTTATCTCGGGGGTTTTGTTCTGTTAAAAGTTGGGAGTTTGACCTTAAATATGGTGTCCTCGTCCTCGTGCTGGGGTGTGTGCCGTGTGGCGTGTTTCCATGGAATCCTGAAGCGCATTTGCTCGCGGTCCAGCCACACCAGACCCGGGTATCGCCCGCTGTCCACCTGAGCGACCAGCCAGGGCTTCAGGCGGACACGCCGAGGGGTGACCGACATCCTGCCTGAGGAGAAGCACACAGACCGGTCAGCCCGCAGTGGATTATCATTCTGATCCATTCTGATTAAAAACTGTGGCATCTTTTTTATATAAGCTCAGTGACAAACAATGCTGCAGGCCAAATCCTGCACACCCGGATACTCCAAACATTTGAGGCTGCTCGTCCACAACTTGACAGAAGGGAACTCGTTTCTTTCTCAGACTGAAGAGCAGTTAACTTTGCAGGTTAGGCTCGTTCTTCTTCAAAAGTGAGGACTGCAGTGGAGTTTGTTTCCAAACCTCAAGTGAACAAAGCGAGCAAACACGAAACTGAGGGACGACACACATACCTGTGGAGAACCAGGAAGTCGGAGGGCTCTCTCCTCGACGTCCCGCTGACCGACAGCTGAGGTTAGACCGAGTGTTTCCCCTCAGATAAACCCTGCAGGGTCCAAACACAGTCCAGCGACGATCACTGCGACAGAGCGGGCCGAGGATAACAACAAGAGAAAAGTGTGTCTCGGAGAAGTCTAGAGAGTTGATGTTGTTCGCTCGGTTTGGCCCTTCCCCTTCTCCCTCACCGAAACTCAGGTACGGCCGTGACGTCACGGTGCCGACACACCTTTTCTGAGCAGCTGGGGACAGTTCTTCAGGAAGCACGTGGGCAGGGAACTATACTATTTTTATTTACGAGACAGTCTCAAGGAGAGTAGATTTTATCATCCAGTCGAACATGGAAATAATTAAAATAATTAGTCATATAAATGATCATTAACTCTTTAAATAAGCCTTTCCTCTGAAACACGTTATCTTTGGCTTTGTTCACACAGTCATGGCTATATTTTACATTATAGGCTAATGAATATTGGGACTATGAAGACATAGTCCAGTGATAACTCATAAGTATGACATAAGTATGAGATAAAAAGTCTTTATTATGAGATAAAAACTTGAGAGTATGAGAAAAAAGACAAAATTGACATAAGTGTTGAGTCTATCTAATAATTCATCAATAATTATGACTTACCATAGGACATTTACTTTCATCAAGCATAGTTTTCATGTGTTTTTTTTTCTTTAACTGGCAGAAATGGTCTGTATTAACTCACAGACAACTTTGTGAAAAACTATTACATCTCATTAGAATAGCTGAGGATGGCTTCTGTTTTTTCCTGTTTAAGGTTTTGACGGCCCCTCTTATTTGATTTTTATCCACTGATATTTTTAACATGTAGCCTAATTGTTATAGATTAAGCATAAGGAGAAGAGGTACATATCGTACTGTAGGCTCTAGCTATCCTAAGTGGCCTGTGTTTAGACTGAGTATCCCTTCACTGGCCCACATCCAGAACTCAGATTACACACAATATTCATGACTGACATGTTTTGACTCAGCGGGCAGGAACTGAGGGATTTTCCATCCTGATCAACAATAGTGGCACAAGACAAGAAAACGGGTGATGATGATGATCCCGTCGCTAATAACAAACCACTCCCTGAAACTACTCCTGGCTTTGAGAGCGTGTGTCTGCTGTCAGCTGCCACCTTTCTCTTTGATTTCCTTGGTTTCGACATAATATGCACAACAACCTGTTGCCATGTGTGTGTGATGCAAATGATGCGTTTAGCATTCTGGGATGGGGATGGATGGTTAGCTGTAGTGGAGGGGTGTGTTGGATTGTTTGGGTACAGATTATTTCACCTATGTGACAGCTGTCTTTAACATCTCAAAGGCATTCCTGTCCCCAACCTGAGGGTCAGGGTGCTCTGAGGGGTAGTTACAGTAAATCTAACCTAAGGGAGGCCGTAAAGATGATTAATGAGATACAAAAAAGAAAAAAAAAATCCTGTTAGACGTAATTACTTTGCTCTAATTATGTCATCTTCTTGTAGATTTTTTTTTTCATTCATTCATTTTTCAGGCTTTGAAAAATGTTAATATTTTGTGAAAGTACCAGTACCCTATGATCCTGTTGCAGTATCAGTATCGAGGTATTTCACCAAAAATATCACCCAGTCCTGGCATTTTCTAAGTGCTTTTGAGGGGATTTCATAATGTAGGGATATAAATAGTGTATCGTGATATAGCATAAAAATACCACAATATTATTTTAAGGCCAATATGTAAAATTCTCCTTAACTGTCCATGTTAAAGCCATAACTTGATAAAGTGTCCCAAGCTACCTGTTAATAGACACAAAATCCTCCTGATGAATGGACCACTATGGACCATCTTGTTTTTCTCAGTAAAAGCTGTGATGGAACAAATTTAGGAATAAATGACAACAAAGAAGTGATCGAATGTATTACTTCATGTACTGTCTGTTACATTAACACAGGATTTGCTTCCTGCTTCACACTTTAGAATGACATTTATTCACAGTCTGCAGCATCAATCATTTACCTTCAGCAAAATGAAATCCAACACAGACCTCTGCAGCCAACAGACTCCGCAAACTTTAATTTAGGAAAACACCAGACTACAGGCTGACTAAGTAGAAGAACACAATATCTTAAAACTTGTCATGGATGTAGTGGTACCTTGCTGATTCCAGTTGCTTTGCTTTCTGTGATGCCATTTTTTAAAATTTGGAACTAGAGGCTGATTAAGGCAGAAAAAGAGCTTTACTGAAAAAAAAACAAAAAACAAACAAAAAAACCACCTACATTTTAATATAACAGAAGCTCAGTAATCTCAGATGAAGGTGAATCTCTCTATTTACTGCACATAACGTACGACAATACAGATAAGAAAGTTAAGTCTCTGGAATCTAGAAATCCATTTTTACTGTAAAGCTCAACATGTATTCAATGTTAAACAGCAATGACTAGAATTCATGGCAAAAATGGTACTTAATGCACATTGGATGGTGGAGTGTTAATTAAGTCCAACAGATGATGCACCTGAACACTTTGGACAATATGAATTATTGATTTGTCTTTACAACATTGAAATTCTTTTGGTTATTTCAGAACACTTATTTTAATCATAAAGTAACATAAGGGCGCCTTTTGTTTTCATTGTGAGTTATCGTCACATTAGCAGAAAGCTTGTAAATATGTGTTTTAGGTGTTAAAAGCATTAGAAGCTACAGCATGAGGTGTCCTGCTTTGAATTCTGAAGTTTCTATCCTGTCAATGAATACAGCTTCATTATAGACGAGAAGTCTTTGCTGGCACATGAATATGTGCGGGAAAACCAGAACAGTACAACTGTGCTGTACTTTGATAATGACCCAGAGATCGAAACACATCCATTTGTCCTGATGATGCTTCGCGGGTCATCCTGGACCCAGTTTCAGCCGTGGCACACAAAAGTTATACACTTCAGGAAATATTAGACGCTGGCCCTGATCTCTCCTTGAATTTTCTGGACAATGTGAGTGAGGTCCAAACTCTCTGTTAGTGTCTTCAGCAGCATTTCGTCGTTCTGGACGCCCTCCATGAACTCTTCATAGGACAGCTCACCTGAAAAACAAAAAGCACACACACTGAACTCACATCCTTCACTGTTGGCGGGGACAGAAATTCATATTAAGTGAATAATTAACTGTGGTTGCTGATGTCTGCCTGAATATTTCACCCTCAGTTCTTACCATCTCCATTGATGTCAATCTTGTCAAACACCATGTTGGCAAAGTCCTCTGCTGGCATCTGACAGGGCAATGCATTGATTGCACGGATGGACTAAACACAAAGATGGAAGATCATGTTAAAGTACTTGGACATTACTTGAGTATTTTTCATTTTTATGTTACTTTATGCTTTTACATGGTAGACAGGTAATGTACATCATGAGCTTTAATGAGGTGCTGATCACTGACAGGAGCCCAGAAAGTGAAAAAAGTGTTGCATACTCTGTGTACACCTTCTACGTTCTTCATACTTTTACTTCACTACATTTCAGAGCTAAGTGTTGTACTTTTTATTGATTCATTTTATTCACCGCGTTTGATTTTATGGCTTTAGTCATTAGCAACTTAACAGAATACGTTTTTACGTTGCTCAAATGGTTTAATTTTTAATAAATATCTCAGACTCTACAAGGTAAAACCCTTAAAAAGTTCACAAAAAACAAAATTAGAGACAAGACCACAAAGATAATAATAAGAAAGTGTGTAGCAGAAGTTCTTTGTCTAATTTTCAACCTGTTTCATAAACTCAACATGCATCAGATTTATTGTGTGACACTTTTAAAATGCTCAACCCTCTGGTTGAGGAGCACTGGATGATAGTAATAATAGTATATCAAATAATTACAGAAACAAAAGCTAAAACATCTAAACATTGATGCATCAACATTAAGAATCTAATGATATAATATGTAGTAATATATCATTCACAGGGCCAATATTCAGCAGAACTTTACTTCTGATACTTTAAGTACATTTTGGTGATAATACTTATGTACTTATAATTCAGTAGCATTTTGAATGCCGGACTTGTAATGTAGCATTTCTAAACTGTTGTACTGGTACTTTTACCTCAGTAAAAGATCTTCCTCTACAATTTTAAACTGACACTGATTAACTGATGCTCACATTTCTTCCACCAGTAGATGTCAGCTGAGTGTCAGCTATTTGCCCTCTGAACCTTTCCACTACCACAGTTTGCCCCACACTCCTTTTAGCCTCAGGGGAAGGATCTGAGTGGTCTTAACAGGTTGTTCGAGGATAGTGGGGTGGGATTTTCACTGGTCTCTACTAAACCATGAAAGTACGTGAGCACCTTAATTATCTGAAGCAGCTCGTCGCGGTCGATGCAGCCACTTCCATCTATGTCATACAGTTTGAAGTACCAGCGGAGCTTCTGCTGCACTCCACCCTTCAGCACCAGGCTCAGAGCGGCCACATACTCCATGAAGTCAATGTAACCATCCTGCAAAAAAAAAAAACATATTAAAGAATGAGGAGAAACAACTAAGTTGTTGAATTAAGACCCTTTTCCTTCCCATTTATAGAACTACACCTCCAAAAAGATCTAATAATGCAGTCATAGCTTCTGAATAAACACGTCTTTGCAGAAAACGATTTCTTCCCAGTGAGGGAGCACACACCTGCTCCTCGTTCACATGTATGTAAAAACAGGTTGAGGTCAGCTGCGAAGGCAGTGTCAATGGGATAAGCCTCCCTCTCTAACAGACTGAACAGATTTATATTAGCAGAAATAACAAGAACAACTTTCCTCTGTAGAAAACATGAGCAGATACTGAAACTAAATATATAAACTAAAACTATATATGTTTTTATAAAACTTAAATGAAGATGAACCAATTTATTTGCTCATACAGAAAATAGAATTAATAATAAACATAAGCATAATTTTTTTTTGGAAAATATTTGTGGGCTCTGTGTTGAAGATGATGATCATCATTGTTATCCTTGTTTTTAGTAACAGTAATAGATAGATTAGTATATTTGTAGTATTATTGGCATATTACACATACTATTTGGATTATTCATATTTAGCAGCATTATCATAAGATATCTACCCACAAACAGATACATTTGAATGCAACCTAAACCTTAAGATGATACAGTTTTTAAACATTTAACTGTTCAGCAAATATAAAAAGCAACTGATGATGAGACCACTCAGAGATTCACCTTTACTAATACAGAAAAATGATGATAAATATTGCCCCACCAGAAGATTATGAATCATCTTACATCATTCATATCAAACGTTGTAAACATAGTCCTAACGTAGGCGTTGGACGTATCCGACAGATTCCTCATGCCAAAAAACTGCTTGAACTCGTAGTAGGTGAGAAGTCCAGATGGGCACTCAGTCATGAACTTTCTGTACCACTGATGACTCTCACAAGCTTGTAGTTCCTCCACACTTGTCCCAGTGTTATTTCCCATGTCTGTTTTTCAGAATAAAGATGTAAAAAAATCCAGTCAAAACCATAACCAGAGCGTAAGCATCCACCCAGCTCCCGGGCTTGGCCAGTATGTGGACAGAAGAAAAATGTTTTCAAGCAGCAGGGCTCAGTGTGTGTGTGTGTGTGTGTGTGTGTGTGTGTGTGTGTGTGTGTGTGTGTGTGTGAGCCAATGATCCCTCTGTGCATCTGTGGGAAGAGGCTGAGAAGTTGTAATCCACTTTGCCTCTCAAAGGCTAATTGAAGAGAGCTAATAGCAGAAATAAATCACTGTGTTCACCATGACACAGGCTGACTGAAAAAAATGTATATTTAAAACTTCTGACCGGCTAATAGGATATCATTCAATATGAAAATACCAGTTCATATCAATATCAATTATTAAATTCTATATAGGCAATATAATGCCTAATGACCTCAGCAATACAAACCATATTCAGCTGTATAATAAATTGTTATCATTATTCCCTTATGAGAGATCATCTATTGTAGGCCTTCTTCAAGGAATCCCCTAAATTAGCTTGTGAATTCATCACATCTCTCAGCTCCTATTCTAGTTGTGACTTTCTGATTGTGAACGTATTTTAATATTGACCCTCTTGTTGCTAGTGTCTTCCGCTCATTTTCTCCTCTGCCTGTTTTGTATAAATGGGTACATAGTGGGATCGTAGTATATAAAGAACGTATGTACTTGATGATGACATGCTGCTTTCCTGCAATGTTTCTGTTCTGTTGTTCTACAGCTACGCCAGCAGCTCTGTGAGGCTGTACTTGGTGCTCATGCTAACATGCTCATGATAACACTAGCATGTTGACATTTAGCAAGTGGACTATTTTCCATTTTCTCTATGTTGGTTTAGCATGGTAGCATTTGCTAACACTGAAGCTGATTTCCATGCATGAAAGGGTTTTCTTGTAGGTATGTACAGATGACATGTATTTATATACATATACATATACATATATATGTATATAGATACATTTTACACTTAATATAGGACACAATAATCTAGAAAGTACCACTGAAATGATATAAGGGGACTCGCTTTTCACTTATTTTTTTTACACTTTTGGAGTGCCAATTTTGAAAGTACTACAGATGGTTGTGGCAGATTAAATGTCAGGAGATCCAAATGATCATAGATCATCCTCTGGAGACCGAGAATCTACAAACAACATTTTCCTGCAAGTCCTCCAATGTTTGTAGAGATCTTTGAATTAAAGAACTAAAAAGTCAACCTCATGGTTGTGCTTCAGAAAAAAAAGGGGTTCACCAAAGTGAGTAGGATTCAGCCTCTTGAGACCAGGAACTTCTGTCCCTATTTCCTGAGATATTTCCGTCTGGAGCAAAGTGGTCGACCAGCTGACAGACCAGCACTCCCGTGACGGAGCCACACTGCTCGCATGGCGAAGAAACAAGAAAACCTTCTATGAAATGTAATTATATATCATAAAGTATGACTGATTATATGTGGATGTGCACTTGCTTTACTATCAGATGTTATCTGGGCTTCTCCATCACTGGGTCCTGGTCTCCAATGTCAATGTGTTGTTACTGTCTTGCAGGGCACAGATGGTTTAAATGTGAGCCAGAGGGCCTTGGAGTGTAGAAGTTGGGGTTGTCCCTCAGTCAGCACAGTTAATGTGTTACTCCTCTCTTACTACATGAACCTCAACCTCACAGCGAGGAGGTCATTGACACATAGGGGAACAGAAAAGGTAAGTGCACCTCCATTGGAGCTACACATAGGGTGATACATACAAGAGAGGCCAACCATTACATGCAGAATTAAATATTTTTTGTATGTAACAGTATCAAAATATTTGGCCATATTCATAAAGCTCTTTTCCTTAAGTCTTCTCACTGTCCTCCTAAATGATCTCTCAGTTTACCCTAGTTTCACTGTAGGAGTGGAGTCGCTGTGTTACTTTAGTCCCACTTAAAGCTCCTCCATCTGCTGTCAGGTCCTGTGGCTGCTGGTCCGTTGGACTGGACAGAGATGACAACACCTCGTTATGCTCCATTATCAGGTACTCATTAAAACAAGCAACACAGAGGCACACACAAAGAGCAAGCACTGGAGCTGCTTTCTAAAGAGAAGTGCTCCTTAATGAAAATGAACGCTGCCTTCAAATGACAGATCTATAATGAAACACACTGTATGTGCTTATGTCGTCTCAGCGACTACATTCTTCCACCCAGTGAATCTGGCCCTGCCTTCATCTGTGGTTTCATTTACAATTAAAACAGATTCATCACGATGGAATGCAAAACATTTATGGTCTTTTGTTCCTTATTTCCTTTTACTGTCTCTGTGTGTATATGGTTACTGTCAGTCTAATGTCCAAGTCAGAGTCTGGATGATTTGTGGCTGAATGGAAATAGATTATGGGAATAAAAAGGTAAGGATAGCGGAAGTTGAACAGAAGAATGTTGTTTATGGTGGCCTGTGTTAGCACATTAGGACACTGTTATGTTTCAATAAACTTGTATCAACTATGTAAAGTGGCTTTATTAGTTTACATGCAATTAAAAGACATGAAAACTGCCATCATGTGCCTCTTCACGCTGAACGTGACAAATGATTAATTGCCACATTCATGATCAAACTGATTAATTGTTGAACATGCCAATGAAGGCCACGACTGCTACAACTCACATTTTATGACAGTATGTAAAAGAAGTACGTTCAGAACAGGGAAGCAGATAAAGTGTTAAAGGCTCCTGCCAGCACATTCTTCACATTTCAGCCAGCATCAGTAGACGTGAGGACAGAGGAACCGGCTGGACCAGTCTGGTTTGTCTCCAGGACAACTGAGGTTTAGGTGTGACAGACAGACAAATACTGCGACTGTAACCAAGGGGGACAAAAAAAAGATTGATTGGCTAGTGTGAATATCTCAACAATCAACTACTATTGTAAAAAGCATGGGGGAAAAACTGCTCCTAACTTAAATATATATGACCTTTAATCAAACTTGAAAATTATACATTTACACATTTAACTTTTTTTTTAACCTTAAAATGAGAGCTTCCAAATAATTTTGATGGTACAGTGTCTTGTAAAATGGAGAATGGAGCTCTGTCTGTCGCGCTCTGCAACGTTAAATGTTCTCAAAGCATCAAAAGCAAAGATACCGTACATATCATATATTATATGTTCAGATGATTATTTCTATCACCTTTAACAGTCAATACCAACAAACAGTTCCAATTCTAAAATAGTGTCGTGATATCAAGATATTAAGACCAAAGTAATCACACTGTCACCCTCCACAGCTCCTCAAATAAAGGTCGCTGTTTAGCTCAGACGGACATTAAGTGAATGTTGTCCCTGTCTTGGGTCAGCGAGCTCTGAGCTTTAGAGGCTTCTTGATCCTCTTAAGCCGAGGCTCCTCAACATCATATTTACAGTGATCCTGCTTAAAGTACAAAGGTCACCTGCTTCACCATCCTTTAATAAATAACACCATGGTATTCAGGTAATATCTGAGCGTTGACACAGATTTGTTTTGAGGGTTAAAAAATGTATTCATGTTAAAAACTCAACCATAGTTCATAAATACTTAAGTAAATACCCAGAGGGATAAAAATGGCATGTGCTGATTTGTTATGACAAATGCTAAAAGAGGAGAACATATCTGGACAGATTTATTAAAGAATTCATTTTAGACTGTTTAGAGTCCTGCATGGTTTGGCTCCATCATCGGTTTTTGATATCTTTCTGACCAAATGTTGTCAGAGGTTCCACAGTTCATACTGTTTCACCTCCAACACAAACTCCTGATCACTATCAGATTAGTCTGTGCCACACTGCAGAAAGCTTTAAAAACCTGCCTGTATAAGCTGATGTTTTTAATTTTGTAACAAATACTCCAATAAATGTATTGTTCTTTTAATTTTCTTTTGTTTCTGTAATATCTTGATCTTTGAAATATTGCTGTCCGATTAATAAAGTGGATCAAAAATGTATTTGGATGATATTTGCCTCTTTAATGTGGTTGTAAGTACTGGAGGATAAGATGGAAATACTACGTTATGATTGTATTTAACAGTGTTGGAAGAGGTAGAATCAAAAGTGGCAGTACCACAATGTAAAATAATCTTCTCCAAGTAAAATATCTTCATTCGAATTACCCAAGTATTATCAAGAAAATACTTGTAACATGTAAAATGCATTTAATGTCGCAGTTGGCAGTCAGAGAACTCATTTTAATTTAATGTAAACTGTTTGTTGGTTTAATTCACTGTATAACTATGCATTTTACTTTAAATGTTCATTTTAGGTTTTAAAAAAATCACTACCCAGGTACCTAAGGAGTAAATAATCTACAATAGTTTTCTCTGAAATGTAAAACTAGAAACTAGCAGACATGTCACACAAATCATTTAGTCCACCTGTCAAGCAAGTCGCCTGCAGTACCTAAACTTTAAAGATACAAAATGTTTTTAAAAAAGCTTAAAAGATAAAAGCCTATTTGTTTTTTCATTTCGCTCAATAAAAAGTCTCACTTTTAACAGAATAAACAAGCTGTCCTCAGAGGAAAATAATGTCCAGAACAATGTTTGAAGCTAGAACAGTGGCAGGGTCCGCCACATACAGTATAAACAAATTAAACAGCATGAAATTGTGTTGTCCTTTAAGGTCAGTTTCACTTTATTCAGTCATGAAAACAAAGAGAGTTTGTTTATTTAGGCACTCCAAAAATCAGCCAATGATGATCTTTCTCTTCTGATTATGATTTCTTCCCCAAAACTGCATAACGCAGCTTTGAATAGTGAAACACTCCTTTAACTCTTTAACTCCCGAGTCCAAGTCATTTATTTTCTGTCGAGTCTTGTCGCAACTCATCAGAACAGTGAGTTGAGCTAAATCGAGTCCAAATCACAATGACTTGAGGCCACATCACTGGAAAGAAGTAGGCTATGACAATAAAACATTCAATGAAATACAGGAAAGGTGATACATAAATGGAGTATGATAAAGTTTAACCCTCTTATCGTCTGTTTTATGACACATTTATAGGCCCTGAACATTGCATCATATATCCAGCTGGAAACAAAAACAGTGTGTTGTCAGTGTGCCGCATACAATAAAAGCACTTTTGGCTTTTTATCAAAGGGCTGTAGAGTTAAACTGCTCCTGAACGTGTTCGTGATCATCCAATCCTCCTCAGAAGCCTTGACCCACAGTGTTTTGAAGAGTTTACAGTGATGGCAGACAGACTCACCTCAGGGCCGAGCAGTGACGCTCTGGTGACGTTAAAACAAATCAGAAAGCAGATCAGCTCGTTCAGGTGAGATTTGTGCTGGAATGTGTGTGTGTGTGCAAAGGAGGGCCGAGGCCTCACCTGTAGGAGTGTGTATATAAAAAAAAAAGCAGGGAGGCACAGTGAAAGCAGAGTGGGCGGGCTCAGCTCCATTTTCTCTGTGTGTCCAGAGAAGTTTGAACCAAATCACAGGAGTCAGGTTCACCTGGTGCGTGCGCGGCGCTGCACCTGTCGCGACAAGTCCAGCTCGTTCGCCTTTACCTGCTCGGATTTACCTGCGGATCAACAAAAAAAATGCGTCTATGAATCGCGCCTGAGCCGAAACAGTCGTATCTACACATCCACTCATCAGTAACCATGAAGAGGGGAGCGTTCAACTTTCTGGGTCGGAAGAACCAGTCTCTGTTCGACACCAACGTCAAAATGAAGGACATGGGTGAGTCCACTGACCACAGGGCCTCTGTAGACCTCTAATGTTCGACAGGTACATGTAATCACTGTCACTTCTACTGAAGCATAACACGACCTTTGTACCTGTTGACATGGACACAAGTGTGTCTCCACGAAGACTTCACAGCTGCTGATCTCAGAGAAAGTCTCTCTTCAGTGTTTCCCATGACATGCTGTGATGAACAGGTAGCAGCAGGTATCATCATGGGAATGTGATTCATCCACCAGAAACCTGTTCTTAAACGTTTACGTACCTGCCTGGTAGATCTGGGTGACCCTGCTGCATGTCTGCCTCTGTTCTTCACACATTATGTGACGAACTATACTTATAGTTTTGCTTTAACTGAATGTCTGCAAGTTCCAAAAGTGTGTAACAGCTGCTGTCAGTGTGTTAGTTCGACTAGTGTGTTCAGATCTGGCCTGTCAACAATCTCAGAAACGCAACAGTATCATATTTATTAGTTATTATTTATTACAGCTATAGCACCCTGAGAGAATATGAGTGGGTCTTAATGAGACTGATGAAAGAATTTTTTTTCTTCTTACATCTGTTTGAATACCTACTGTACAGTATTAGTACACATATAACAGCAGTGTTGTAAGAAGTACCCAAAAGTCATACTTAAAAGTAAAAGTAAAGATATGGTGTTAAAATATTACTTTGGTAAAAGTGAAACTCACTCATACAAATAGTGCTTGTCTAAAAGTCTTAAAGTGTCTGATATTAAATGTACTGAAGTATCAAAAGTACAAGTAAAAGTAAATGTACACACAGATTCACTGTACTGTATTCTATAGGTCAACCAGTTGTCGAGCAGGCTGATTACAAAATCAGTATTCAGTATATTTCTGATTATGGAAATAATATCAAAATGTGCTACTTCGGTCTGATGCGACATGTGATTTGTAAAGTAACTGCCGGCCAAAGTTATCAAATAAGTGTAGTGGCGTAAAAAATAGAGTCCGAACAATAAGCACTTTTTGGGGCCGATGCTGATATTAGGAAGTGAAAAGTTCTGATATCAATATATCAGCCGATATGTATACATGTTTTTTCCCAGAGATCTCTCAAATGTGATTATCAAACATGAACAAAGACATGAAACGATGGAAGGAGTTAGTTACAAAAACTTTTTGTAACAATTGTCTAAAAGGACAGCAGCACACTGAAACAGTAAACGTCACTGGAAATGTAATCATTACAATTTTTTTTTTAAGAAGTTTTCTTATCATCCGATATCGACAACAAATACAACGATACGATATATCTGTAACAGGCCAATATCGGCTGATAATATCAGCCAACTCATATATCAGTCAGACTCTAGTGAAAAGTACAATATTTGCTTCCAAAATGTGTAGTGGAGGTAAAAAAAAATTACAAAATGAAAATATAAGTACAATACTATAACAGAGTGTACTAACATACTGTACTAACAACTGAAACTGTAAACTGTAACTAACGATTCTTTTCATAAGCGATCATTTGGTCTTTAAAATGTCAAGAAATTATATGAGTGCTTGTCACAATTTTCCAAAATCTTTTCTTTTGTCCAACCAACAGTTCAAAACCCAAAGTTCTTAATTTACCGTCATGAATAACAAATAAAAGGAGCTAATCCGCACATTTAAGAAGCTCGAACCAGCAAATTGTTAACATGCTTCTTGGAAAACAATGAATCAATTTTAAAAAATAGTTGGCGAGTCATTTTCTTCTGATTGACTTACTGATCAACGGACTAATTGTGGCAGCTGTAGTAGCTGTAGCACCCTATAAGAGACTTTAAGAGCTATTAAACAGTGTTAAATGCTGAATCGCTGTTCTCTCTCAGCGTCAATGGCTAAATAATGCAGTTATATTGCTTAAATGTAAATCGGCCTTTAGAAACCAGGAAAACAATACCACAATATTAGGATAACACAGATCCCAGACAATAACTACTCTGACATATCAGTTTACTGATAAACCTCTCGGCTCGACGTGACATTAGTTCCATTTGACTGGGAGCAGGAAACAAGCGCTATGCAAAGCTGCAAACATGAGCGAGAACATTTGTCTATTTAAATCAGGCAGGCGCACAATAAAGGGAAACTAATCATTTGGTTAGACTGGTTTCACACCACAGCTGATTCATGCTTTCATACTGTGGAGCCCTCACTGGTATTTTCTTTGAAGCTCACCCTTCATTAAAGTAAGGGACACACAATTTGATTTCCTTGTTAAGAATGTCAAGCCCTTTGGTCGCCCTTTCCTCAGGGTCGGTGAGAAGTGTTGCCGTAGAAGGCCGACTAAATGGCTCGCGGCGACAAGTTTCTTTCATCAGTCACTTATTGGACAGACAAGACGTGTGACACTGGAATGAACAGCAGAGGAATGTACGGCTTCTAAATGTCTTTTCTCCAAGCAACCGCGGTGACCTCTGATATTATCAGTTAGTTTAGCGGAGCGCGTCTTTCAGCTGTCCCGCTCTGGATTTGTCTGTACTTTGAAATCTGAAGTCGTGTTTAGCTCACCACCCTCTTGGTTCAAGGAACACAAAAGTGAACTCAAAGACCATCGGACAGTTTTCAAAACACTAGGGCTGAGTGATATGAACTGAAAATTATGCAATATTTTGAGGCTATTCCACCTACACACTATATTTCTCGATATTTTAAGAAAATCAAATATGGCAATATGTTTGACCAAATACCTCAATATTGATGTTGTGGTAAATAGTCATCAATAAGTGGGTAAAGGCAAGAATTAGAACAAGTAGAACAGTCTGTTAAGTTCAGAAAATGACATCATTTTACTGTAATGCAGCTTTTTAAACCAAGAAAAGACCAATTCTATGACATATCACAGTATACACATCCTAAATATAAGACGATATACAGCCTTATACCACAATAAAAAACAAAACACCCTGATTTCCACTAACATTGAAGAATTATATTAATTTCTCTTTGCCACTTTAACTTCAGATTGCGGGATCATTACACTCCACTGCCTGCAGTACGAACAGTAATTTAAAGGATTAAATACATTCATGTTTCGCAGACATGATGATGCCAAGTCTGTTTGAGAGAGTGAATATAAATACAGATCAGTTCATTTAACCCAAGTTTAAATGTGAGTGACAGCACTGACTTGTGTTGCCATCATAACCAAGCTGTCATTTCAGCACAGTGGCGAAACATAAATACAGATTACAGTCAGTCAGTTGCCCATAACTATTTAGTTGTCAACAACAAAGCTACCTGTGAAAGCACAGTGGACCATTAGGTTAGGAGTGACAACTACTAAGAGGCCCCTCTGGTTCATATAGTATCTCCTTACCTGTGCAATGAGTAGAATGTACTAATCTTACCTGAGAGAAGAACAATGCACAGGTGGACACACTGCAGTGAAATGTTCTCATGAGTCTTTTTCGCATTTTTAGAAACTTAGACTTCTGGAAAAATATTCATAAATACTGTATAACATTGCAGACAACCTAGAGTCAGCAGTAATGTGAGTTTGTTCTTTTAGATTGCCAAATAGCTCTTCATCTGCGTCTTACACTAACCCCATTGTCTGTCCTCTCTGAGCAGAAACTGAACTTGCTCCACAAACAAAAGACTTCCAGAGGATTAAAATCTTTTTGCTTTTTTTTTTTCCTCAGACAATATGGAGCTGGTGCTGGGGTCAGCAGCGATCCCTGAGTCAGGAACTGCCAGTGTGCGGGCCAGACCCACCGTCAAGCATCACACAGTGAGTGTCTCTGTAATGGTGCATTTACTCCAGATGTTCACATTTATCAGTGATGTACTTACATTGGAATAACACAAGTAGCTATGCTTCTGAATAGTCTCTACCCTGTTGTTTACCTGCAACTGAAGCATGACTTCATCTTGACCTCCGTATCTGCAGAGCTGAACAGATGCAAATAAGCTGATAAAGAGCAGTTTAGTGTGTTTGAATCTGTGTCAGCTCAAATAAGCACAAAGCCAGGTTAGGTATGAATCTGAGAACATCGCCCATGCTGGGTAAAACATTCTACCAAGTGTTAAATAAATCATTTGTAATTTTTTCAAGTTGAGCAGTGGCATCAGTGGAATTTGCAAATGTTTGTGTTTGTTTCGTCAAAGTCACTTTCCCTTCTAAAAATTATTATATACTCTCATGAGTGGATTCTTCTCGAATGATATTCATTATGACTGTGATTATACGACAACTCTGATATTATCACAACATGTTGTCCACAATAACGAAGGCATCACTATCAACGTGCAGAAGACAAATCTGCAATCAAGAGGAAGTCATAAACAGTGCAGTGCTCTCAGGTTTTATCTTTTGCATTCAGAGGTGGTTTTAACTTAATAGAACTTTAAAGGACACATATTATGCTCTTTTTCAGGTTCATAACTTTATTTTGGGTTACTACTAGAATAGGTTTACAAGCTTGAATGCTCAAAAATACATCAGTTTTCTCTGACTGTGCACTGTGCAGCAATTTATTCCCCTTCTGTCTGAAACGCTCTGTTTAAGCTCCTGTCTCTTTAAGGCCCCCCTCACAAATACCCGGTCTCTGACTGGTCAGCTCACAAACGCCTGAGCCAGCACCACTCACAGTGTGTTTCCAGTCGGCCCTGTCCTGTATTCTATGTTCAGTTAGCTTCACTTTTAATGTGAATATAGGCATATGTTATGAAAATGTGGTGATGAAGTGTGATGTTAAGAAGTCACTGAATTAAAGGCGGGACAACTGTGTTTTCTCTGGGAGAGGAGAGGAGCGCCCGTTTGTGCCGACTTTGGGTTTTTTAACTTTCAAGACATTTTACATGCACAAGAATATCAAATCACATCTAATCAAAAGCATATTATTCTAGCAATACTTTATTACTTATACTTAAACATTTTTAATGTAAACTTTATCATGTCATGGAGTACTTTTACTATACATTTGAACCTAAAAATTACATTAGCAGTCCGTATGACTGTCAGGCCTTCCATTATGTAATCATGATGTGGATACAAGTGAAAAGCTCATCTCCGGTTCACACACCTCAAAGTTCGGGGAGTGTTCTGTGAATGCGTCTGTGGCATGTGTTGGATGTGGCACACCCATCAGCACACGGGCAGGACAGCTCAGACTACTGCGACAGATGAAAGTGAGTCACAGCGCAGTGAACAAACAGACGGAATCAGACTGGATCGTGCGCCATCTTTACTGACACGCCTCAGCGTTCTTAACTATCCAACATGCTACATGAATGTGCTGTCATCATTGGCAAAGAGAGCAGAATATTTCACTTATTTTAATTCTCAACTTCCTGCAACTGGCATCTGTTTGACTTTGTTTGGCATGTGGATTGTTAGAAAGTACACAATAGTTGCTTGATTCTATATAAAGGAACTTTATGATTTGCATCTATGTATTACATGAGAGCCTAATTTGAAAGACTTTTTGAAGCAAAACTAGTATGTTGTTGCTTTATTCCATTAGCAGATTACTCAAAAAGCCTGCAGCATAATAATGTCAAGAGGCACAGGAGTAAAGAAAAAGTCCTGCATTGCTGGAATGATTTTTCTTGACCTTTTGAAGGGCACATTCCCAGTTCACTCTCTGGACTTGTATAGTGTCAACATAGTCAGTGTTTGTTTTTGGTGCCGTTTGCGCCGTGAAGAATCCAAATCTCCCTCACACGCACACACACTGAGACACACTCACGTACACAACACACACAAAAACACAGGTATCTAAGCAGTGACAGTGTGCGATTTTCTCAGCCAGGCCCACTTTAACACTAGACAATGGGAATAATAATAGGTGTATCCTCTGATTCACTAAGTGCTCCTCATGACTGAAGTATGTGAAAGTGTGAGGCACAAAAAATTACTCCACCTCCATTTTAGTCATGGCAAAACTAAGACTGAGCTAAAACAGAGTTGTGATGACAAACAAGAGTTTGCTGATGCCATCGTGCTGTCCTTTATCACAAGTTCATGTATTTTTGTTGCAGAATAGTAAGTTATGCACATTTTTTGCACATAAGGCAAGACCTGAGAGCTAACGTAATTAGTAAGTATTGTTCTATTGATACTATTGATGTACTGGACATGCTAATCTTTTTCAAGGAGTGTTGAGGGCTGTGTTAGTTGAGAACTGGTTTGATCACTTAATTACTAAATACTTGCCAGAAAAACAACAACTGTTCGGTGCCTCGACAACAGTATGTAGCATTTGGCTCATGTTTACTCATGTTCTTGAACCATGCTTTGTTTCCTGTGTTTCAAATGTTGAAATATCAACATTCTGATGGTGTTTGTTTTTTTCCTCACAGTCCTCAAGTTTGGACAGTTTTCAAGGATATGCCGTCCCAACACCCAAAGTCCCCATCCTTCCCCCTTTCAATGGTCCAAAGGTCAATGGTTCAGGTGAGCATTGACCAACCTCAAATATGTGCTTTAAGTTTAACATGGCAAATGCTAGAAATGTATTATTTACACACTGATCATTTGCGGTGTCTTTACTCAGACTCAGTTGATGGATCACAGCACGGGTTAAAAATTCAGGGCAGGTAAATGTTTGTCTAGGCAGTTGTGCAATAGCTCGTCTGCATGCATCCCAACAGTCATACCAGATGGCAAGAATATTTACGAAATGGGAGTGTTTGCATTTATAAAAAAGAAGTAGATATCATTAATTCCTCGACTTATGAAAGATTATCACATTATCAAGCATCTGATCACATCCAATTCAATTTAAGAGTTTTATTATCTTATTGACATGCTTAACATTTATCACGTAGTGCTGAATACTTCTACAGTATGTTAATGCGGGAAACTAGGGACAGCAACACATGTTGAATACTGTTGTTCCACAGTGTGTAACAGCACTGTTTTATCAGTTATTCTCTCTTCTTTTTTCCAGTCAGCGTGTCCAATGGATCTGTTGCATCTATACCTGACCTCCTGGAGGAGGAGGGGGAAATATTTGTTCCTCCCCCTCCCTCAATGGCACCTCCACCGCCGCCCTGTTTTATCCCTCCTCCAGACTTCATGGGTGACCTGAACAGCCTAGACCTGGCAAACCTCCAGCCTCCTTCCATGCCTGCTCCAAAACTGGCACCGTCCATGGCCGAGGAAGACCTAACCATCTTAAAACCACCACCAATGGCTCCGCCAAAGCCACCATCTACCTGCTCTAGTGGCTCAACATCATCCATACCCATTTCTAGTCCACCAGTTCCTGATTATCCTAAATTTGCTCCACCCCAGCCCCCTTCTGAAAAGCAACAGAAAACTTATAAGACACCACCTCCAAAACCGATTAGACTGTCCTCTATCGCCACTCTTGACTCCCCACCACAGACTCCTGCTCCACCTCCCCCTGTGCAGACACCCACACAATCCACCTTCAATCCCCAAAACACTGCAAAGCTTTACAATAGTCCTAAGACCTCGATTGTAGGTGGGTATGAGGATCGGGACGCAAGACCCAAGCAGATGTTACTTCTGGAAGATTCTGGGTCTGTCCAATCTGCCCCTGCGGTGGTCCAGGTGGATGGGAAAGCCCCAGAAGTGGCTACAACATCTAAACCAGTTTCCAAAGATGTACAGGAACCAAAGGAGAACCTTCCAATTACCCAACCCTCTCCTTCACCCCTGCCTGAGCCAAACAAGGAGGCTGAAGCAGAGACAGTTTCAGCACCACCAGAGGTAGACAAACCTCTCCCAACTACACATAAGACATCGCCACAGCTTCCAAAAGTGAACAGTCCTTCAGAGCCCAATAAGGCCAAATTTGAAGCAACTCCAAGTGAAAGCCACAGATTCAGTCCATTAATAGATCGTAAACTACGCAACCTCAAGGGAATGGAAACCAACGGGCCACGAGAAGGACCTGTAGCTTCCCCATTTGCTCTTTTAATGGCGGCTAAAGAAAGAGACAAACAAAGATCAACTCTATCTCTGTCGCGGGAAAACAGCAGCAAGAACACCGAGCAGCCTAGTGCAAGCATTCAACCAAGTAACTCAAGTCCCAATTCCTTTATTGTCACCCCAAGGTCCAGCTCATCCTCTTCTATAACATCTCATGACATGATACAGGACAATCCAAAGCCACCCAGTCTTGTGGAACATACACAAACACTTCAGACTCCTCAAAAATCCAGTAGTCCTGCACTGGTGAAGGATCAGATGCAGTTAAACAGTCCAGCTCTCAATAGCATGGCTGCATCCCCAAGAGTGCCCAACCTGATTGCACAGAAACAAAATGCAGAGCAAAGTCCGTCAACGTCTCAATCTGCAAAGGATGGGAATAATAAAGAGCAGTTAAGTATGCCATTACTCCCTCCGCCTCCAGAGTTTGATGATTTAGATGCGATTATGGAGCCCCCTCCTTCGATCCCTCCACCTGACCCTCCCATGAAGAGGACCCCAACACAAATGATCCCTCCTCCTCCAGCTCATGTTCCATCTCCTCCTCCCATGAAGGCCCCCACAATGCCATCTGTGATCCCACCTCCTCCCGCTTATGTTCCATCTCCTCCTCCAATGAAGAGGGCCCCAACACCAACTATGATCCCTCCTCCACCAACTCATGTTCCATCTCCTCCTCCAATGAAGAGGGCCCCAACACCAACTATCGTCCCTTCTCCTCCAGCTCATGTTCCATCTCCTCCTCCCATGACGAAGGCCTCAACACCACCTGTGATCCCTCCTCCTCCTCCTCCTCAAGTTCCATCTCCTCCTCCAAAACCTAAACCCCAAGGACCCCCAGCACCTCCTAAACTCCCAGTACCGGCCAATGATGTCAAACCAAAGCCCCAAGACCAGACAAAACCCAAGGTGGCTCCTCCTCAGCTCCCAACTAATCTTTCACCCAGTCAGGCCACACTCCTGAGTATCTTACAAAAGAAGATGTTGGAAATGGACCACAAAATGGCCCCAATGAAGGACACAGAGTCAAGTTCAGATGACTGGGGCGCCCCTTTGTCTGATGAGGACAGTAAGGTCCCTGTTGTCCCCAGGGCCACACCACAGAGTAAGAACATCCCTCCGGTCAACAAAGCAGCAACCCTGGACTTGCAGGAGCTTGAGGGTAAAGTAATTAAAAGATATCAGGATACATCCTCAGTCAAAGTTTCCACCAGGTAAGACTTCCGCTACTCAAGTATGACACCTTCACTTCTTGAGACAATAAGCCCAGTGTTTAGTTTCAGTATCCACTAATGATCATGAATGTGTTCTTCTTTTCAGCAACGGACCATCAAAACATCAGTTTGGTAAGACCTTTACAGTTCGGCCTGGAACCAAACAGCCCATTACTCTTGTTCGTCAAGGGGAGTCTTGATGAGATGTGTTAAAGACACAGGTATTCTTCTGTTTAGCACAGCTTGCATGTGATTGGATGATGTGATTTTGCATCAGAAGGAATTTGTACAATGGGGGAAAAAAAGCACTTTGAACAAATGAGCTACACAAATGTGGTTTTTAAATATGTTACGAATGTCTCATAACAAGAGTCTGTTAAGTTCTGGGAGTTAAGAGTCTGAATGCATTGCTCAATTTCTGGATAACACACCAACACTGTCAAATAGTGTTTTCTTTTTTTTATATTTTCTTTTTGATATGTCAGTCAGGTGGAACATTTTTTTAAAAGGTTTTTATTTGGCTGCTGCTGTGTATTCAGTGTAGCAATTTATGCTGCAATATGTTGCCTTTTTAAACCAGAGCTTTTAATCAGTTTTAATGCCACATGGGTAATATTAAGTAGTAAGCATATTCTATTCAGTTAGTTATTCATATGCTGAGTGAAAATTAATCTACAATATTAAGATTTATCTGAAATGTATCTGTAAAATAATATAATGTACAATGCAATTATTGTGGCTCATGCTGTATTTACATGTCCCATAACTGAACTGTTCTTTCACTGTTACATGTACGCTATGTAGGTCCAATTGGAACAAAGCTAACAGTTAATTCAGACAAGTGTCAGGATTGTTTCTCATATTTATTGATTTAGAAAATGTTTTCTTCTCTGTGTAATATTCTACGGCAGTAAAATATTGTCAGCGCACCTAGACTCATGTTTTTATGCTGTACATATCAGTTTGTATAAGATTAAATAGAACCTAGATACTATAAGATATAGTTTTATATACATGTAAAGTTTGTATAATCAAAATATTTAAAATGTCAGTGATGGTCTTTAAGTGGAGCTGTTTATCTACACGAAATGCTGTCCAACAGCTCTCCAACTGGAAAATAAATCCAAGCAGTAATTGCATGTTTGAATAAATGTGCTTGAGCTTTTGTGTGAATATCAAGATGTCAAGAAACATGGTGCTTTTGGGGTGCATATGAGAAAGACCATAAAATGACACAACAACTGCACTTTAGTTTATATAGTTGGGGGAAAGATTAGGAAAGCGCCAATATTTAAATCTGCACTATCTTGAATAACCTAAACATCTTTTCTCTGACATGGGTGATAGAACATTCAAGAAAACATTGCAGATCTCAGCATCGGTCTCAGCAAGACTTTGCAACTATATGCTAACTTAACGGCTGTGTTCTGTAATGTAATTTTACTATTACTCCATTTGTCACTATAAATGTAGTAACTTTATAATGACAGCACTTAATGTAGCAATGGTAAGGCGATGCTGCTTATAGTTTGATGGAGGAAAGACAATGTTCCTCAACTTCTGCATGATGAAATAAAGGTGATTTCTCCTTTGATTATACTGGTATATCAAAATTGAATCCAAAAATTAATTCGGGAAAGAAAATATTATGAAAAAAGAGCATTCCATTAAAGTAGGCCTTACTGTGTAATTGGTTCAATACTTTGACTGAATCTCCATAGGCAACAGCATTTTGGTAGGTCAAGGGTATTATACTGGCCACGTTGTGCACGTGGCATGTGATGATGATTATGGCATCCAAGATCATTCCAGTTCACTGAGTCAGACCACAGATTAGCTATGACACCATACCTGCCACTTGGAGTGAAAATCACACATGTAATCTTGTTAACTTCTGAGCCGACCGCCCCACACTTGTCACACATAAACACACTCTCCTCTTTTGACCTGACAGTGGGTGGATATGGTCTGCATCAGTCATGCAGATTTATCAGTGTAAGATCTTTTTGTTAACCCTCAAACACAATATGCTGTTCTTCTCATCCCTGCACATTCAAACTAGATTTTCTTCATATAGGGTTGTGGCTATCATAAAAAACATTTCATGAAACACAAAGAAATATGCTCTAAAATGCTCTGGCTATTGCCGCATTAAGTTACCTTTAATGTAAAATGATGCCATACAAATTGGTTGCCTAAAGTGTAGTTACACATGAACGTTCTATACAGTATGAAAGAAGTGAATGGAGAGACCGTGTTGTAGAGTAGTAAAGCACCAAAGCCAGGACCGGGAGAGCTAAAGTCCAAATACTGTGCACATATCTGCAATACTACATGACAATGAACACATTAATCCATATTTCCTGACTGACATGGTACATTTTACTAGTTTAGATACAGATGGACGCCCCTCAAAAATAAGGGGGGTGAAGTAGTTATTTATAAACAGGGCTCCTCCAAGGCATGTTTGGTCTAAGTGGAGTTGGGAGCTCCAGCATCCGGACCCACCGTGTGGTGAAGCACAAGGTGATCCCATCCTACAGTTGTGAGTGTGTTGGAGCCCCCGTGGAGCCAGCACACACCTTTCACAAAATCCTGGTGTTGCCGATCTCTAAGTCTACAGAAGAAGAGCACATGATTAGTATTTTTTTTTTAATTTTTTGTTGTTGTAATTGTACAGACAACTAACCAGCTGTTTTACTATGAAGCTTAAACACTCACATTTCTTGCATTTCAGAGTTCAAAACAGCAAGGGAACAATCGTCACTTATGGAGGCTAGCATGGAGGCACTGGGAAGGAAGAAAAAGGAGTAAGAAATATTACAGAGGAGCAATGTAAGAACAAATGATAATATGCCAGGTTTTATGTTTACCTATGTGTAGAGAAGGCGAGGCCAGTAACTTTACGACTGTGGACGGGCTCCATGCGGGCTGGCTCTGTTCCGAGGAAGTCCTTCACAGTCACTTTGCCCAGCTCATCACCTGAGGCACATTAAGCATGATCAAACACGCAGGGACTGCCAATTTAATTTCACCGTCGCTCAATAATCTGCTGCTAGGCCTTACCAATAGCAATGGTGCTTCTGTGATGGGGGTGCCAAGCTACAGCGGTAGGGGAGCAGCTGAGGGTCCCTACATCTGAGACAAAAACAAAGACATCAATAACGTACATGATATATATATAAAAAAAAATGTCTTGACATTAAAGGTGCACTATGTAGTTTAGGGAAAGACATTTTCAAAATCAGAAGAGATTGATTTACTGATTTTTTTATGCCTAAACAAACTAAATAAACAAACTCTCTTTGTTATGACCTTGAGGTCAGAACTTACACAGTTTTGTTCTGTTTTACTTTGTTTATATTTGGCGGACCCTGTCACCTTTCTAGCTTCATATAGTGTTCTGGGGACCTTATTCTCCTCTGAGAACAGCTTGTTTATTCAGTTATGGAAAAAATAAATATTTCTGAGTTTGTATTATTACCTAATTAATATTGTAAATATTAAAATTCTGAGTTTAAATTGTTATCCAAAACTGCATAGTGCCCCTTTAAATTATTAAGGCAGACTATTAGATTCTTGGATCCGCAGTCACAACAGAAAAGACACACTAGCTAGCTGGTTAGACACTTGTCAGCAATATTTCCTCTCTAGTGAAAATGTATAAAGTCGGAACCTGTATTTTTTTTAATTTTTTTTTTTAAATGTTACTCACCTATTCTAGAAGCGGGTTTGTTTGGCTTCCTCCTGTCCCACATCAGCACCCGACCATCCTAATGGATGGAGGATCACAGCAGGTTGAGTTTGAATAAAGTCTCACAGTAGCTTTCTTGTGTTACGAGTACGACAAAGAGGAAAATCTTGTCTTCTTTATTAATCTGCACATTTATGCAGTGTGCAGAAAAAGCAGTTCCATTAGATTCTGACTGTTTTTGTTGTGTTTATGTTTATTAGAACTTACTTGACCACAGGAAACAAAGAGGGACTCGTCTGTAGGACTGCAGGCAACACAGTTGATGGGTTGCGTGTGCGCTTGAGGAACAAAAGAGTTCAGAGAAATTCAGTTGAGGTTATTACAATCTTGATCAATCACAATTTTAATTTTTGGAATTACTACTGACATGCCTCACTGTATTCTTCCATTAAGTCCACTAATTAAACAATTATACTTTAACTACAATTATACTGGAAAAACTCAATTTATATATTGTAACTATAAAATGCTTCAAATTTATTTAAATCTCCATTAAAATGCACAGAAAAGGGCAACTGGACACATGTTACCTAATTATATCAATTTAAGTAAGTGCAGTAGTTCATGAGAAAATGAAAAACTTCCAAAAAAAGGACCATGTCACAATTTTAGCACAACATTTAAAGGTTAACACACTTAAAGGTCATAAAGTTAATATATTGAAAGAATCTCATTTGATTTTTTAAAAAGATTTAACAACGCTTCCCATCATTATCATCTAGACACTGTGAGTGCAGCTTTGGGATCCTCCCTTACCATGATAGGTATTGACAGCTGTCTCCTGACCGAGATCCCAGACTTTAACTCTATAATGAAGAAAGAGAAAGATTATGCAATGCATTGAAAAAGGGGTAAAAATAATAATAACAATAATTAAATGACTGTGTACACATCAGTATAGAAGAGGGTCTAACCGGCAGTCCATGCTGCCAGAGACTGCACTGCTTGCTCCAGTAACCGGGCTCACTGTGGTGACAATGTGGTCATGGTCATGTTTGGTGAAGCGATTCACCAGCAGGCGCTCATCCTCCGCCAGCTCCCAGAACTCCAGGGCACCTGCACAGGACCGAGCCAGAAAAAAATCCAGTTCAACACTCAAGTCTCAAGACCAGTGCTTGGTTGGTGACTGCTGTGATTCTGCTCCTCACCTGAGTCTGATGCGACAACAACACCCTTTTCTGATACCCATTTGACATCTGTGACTCCAGCCTCGGTCTGCACACCAGCTTTGCAGAGTTCCTCATTAGGGGCCTTCGCAGGGTCACTGAAGATCCACACAGATCCCTGCCAGCTCCGGCCACTGAGGCTGGAGGCACCCAGCAGCAGAGTGCCATCTGTAAAAGAGATATTAAGAGAGAAAACATTAAAACAATAACTAACCCGCTCATATTAAAGCTGCGAAATGCAACTTGTCTGATATGTTAACTTATCATCCACAGAATGAAGACCCTCGCTGGGCTTCTGAGCATGTGCACAACTGTTATAAACAATTTATTTGTATACATTTGTATACACACCACGTGTTTTCCTAAGTAACCTTCAGCTAGCTCGTCTTGTTACCTACCTGCTCTGTATTGCGCCGAGCACAGATGCCTCTCCATGCATGCAGGAGCATTGGGGGCTATGTTCCACCGGTTTTCCTTGATCATGCTAGTATCCACTGCGCTTTTCATTCAGATGATGGACTCGAGTCACTTGACGTGATTTTCCAAACACTTTTAATGCTATTTCTACGTTAGCTAGCTAGCGTCACTGTTCGTACGTACGGGGACACCACAGTTTCCGTCTTTGGTTTATTCGGGAAAGATTATTTATCGTATCCTGAAACAGCAGTGATGTCCGTGTCCCGTGAGAGACTGAAATATGTGATGTAGCTTAACTTGTCGTTTCAAGAATGAATGGACGAGTGAACAGCAACACATGGGACCGATGGACAAACACTTCCTGCCCCGTTCTTCTTCGTCGATGGGGCCGCTTCTTCTTCTTCGTCTTCTTCTTCGAGGCAGTTGGCTTCCGTGGTGGCGCACGAGTGCCATCTCCTGGGCGAAATTATTATTTTATTTTATTTTTTTATCTTATTATTATTATTTTTTTTTTTTTTATCTTATTCTATTTTATTTCATTCTTTTATCTTATTCTATCTCATTTTATTTTATTTTGTCATAAACATTATACACATAAAACAGCTGTAGGCTATAACTGTTCTAAAAAACAAAAAACAAAAAAGGAGAACTAAAACTTGGAACCTAGACGCTTGAAGAAAAAGAAAAAGCAAATTACATCAAATAAGACAAACAGAAAATATCGAAATGTATACAAACACAGACATCTCCTGCTTGTCCTCAACATCCATCTTTATTTCAAAATGGCAGACAAGAAACCTGCATGCATAAAATGTTTTTTCCAATACATCACTCAGCGTGATCACACTGCTCTGTTCACAGCTTTATACATCAACAATAGGAACATCAAACCGCATCAACCGTGTTTAAAACATCTTTGCAATTCTCATTTTGATTTTATACATTATGATTGTAATTTATTCTACTTCCTTTTAAACAAATTGACATCTAATTAACTTTGCTTGGAATACAGCTCATTTTGCAAACAGTTCTCACTGGTTTCGCTTTGGACATTTTTCTGAGGTTAGATGGCACTACAGTTAATTCTTCTCTTGCCTGTCTATTGTAATGTTGTGACAGTTAAACTATGCTATTTTTTTCTTTTTTTTTTTCATTCATACAATTGCTCATATCTGAAAAATGTGGTTCAACCTGCCAAAAATGATAGGAATGGCAATCATGAATCCTCTTTAAGTGTGCCTAAAAGAATGAAAGGAAAATTCTCTCATTCTTGGCTTTAGAGGTAATTATTTCCTTCAATCTGTGGTTCTGGTTCTTCCATCTTCTGTCCTGGCCATTTTTACGGATGTGAATTATCATCCAGGCTACTTAGATTCTTCTTTCGTCTTCCTGATCTTCATATTGGCAGATAGAAAAACTTTGTAATATTAACGTGTGTCCGTGTGGAGCTTCACAGCCAGCGTCATGGAGAAAAACAACAACATTACTTGCTCGGAAAGTATTTGTATTTCTGTTCATCTTTCAAAAATAAATGAAACGGTACAATTTGTAAACTGCTGAACAAATGATATACCACTGATACCTATTTGACCTTCTTGACTTAATTAGAGATGTCAGGAGGGAGGCACTTCGGAAGCTAACACACAAAGATTACAGTTTAATCTTTACTTAAAATGTTAAGTTAGCATGTTTATCAAGTGTACAGCAACATATGGTTTAATTAAAAGTATGAGTTTTAAGTTTATAATGATGTCAAAATGCTTTGATTTTGTATCAGAATTTAAAGGGGCAACATGCAGTTTTGAACAAGAAATTCAAACTCAGAATCGTAATATTTTACAACATTAATGAGGTAATAATATAAACTTAGAAATATGTATTTTTCCATAACTGACTAAACAAACTGTTCTCAGAGATAAATAAGGTAAAAAAAAATAATAATTGTGTTAATTGTGTTGTGTTTAATATCAGTTTGTTTACTCAGTCATGAAAACAAAGACAGATTGTTTAGTCTGTTTAGGCATAAGAATGACTCAAATTTCCTCCCCTAAACTACTTAGTGCACCTTTAAAAGTGGGCTCAATACCCCGACTCCATGCTTATTTTACTCCCACCTTGGGTCGAGTTGTGCCAAGGGGCTCCTTTTTTTTGGATTGGTCATTAAATTTGATAACTTGTTTAAATTTCCATGGGCACACAGCAACCTGAGGTATCAATACACTTATATTTTGCAGGTATATATTCACATGTAAAAAGTGTCCCATCTCACCCTGTTCCCCCCTAAAATAAAACCACTTCTCAAGTGTTTGTTTTCAGCCCAAACGACGGGTGTCAAGTGGAACTCAACTAACAGGAAGTGTGTCAGCGACGTCGGAGATGAGACGTTTTGATTTTTCATTGCGCCATAGGTACGGTTTCTAAACACCAAAGTGGCCCATAACACACAACCTACTTATTACAGAAATCCAACGTCGAAGGGAGAAAAGGCGAAACAATATTTACATGTACGTAACAAGCACTTGTAATACGTCGAAACAGTACACGCTTTTATTTTGGAAGGCGAACAAACGGAAGCGACAGTTGAAGTGCTGCTAGCTTGGCACTTGTGTCCCCCTGTCTAAAATCGATAAGTGATTGGTTTTCTTGATGGTTAAGAATTTGTGGGTCTAGTAACGTGCCCGCAGAAGGTAAGCACGCAACTACGTGAAGCGGACAGAATTATAAAATGACAGTGTTTTCCAATCAAGTGTCGTCGGTTTTTCTGAGCGGTAGCCTGGTAACGTTGGTCGTTGTCACAGTGATGCCTTTGTCTCGGCTCTAACTAACGTCCGGTGATGTTGGAGGCTAACCGCGGACTGTAGCTAACATTAGCCACGATGATGTCTGGACCCGAGTGTCCACACGGAGTGACAGGTCCGTGGACGGCTGCTGCGGTCTGTCTGCTAGCTTACTGCAGCTGACGCGAGCACGCAGCTACATGGCAGTAGAGGGAGCGGTTCACATTTTTTTGGCTAGTCAAGCCTCCAGACATGCCAGCATCATTAATGTCCGTCGATAGAAATACCATTCCAGGTGATGATGGTCAGCTGGCGTGGATGTCACCTTTCTAATCTGAACAGAAGGGACGTGAAGCCTGCCAGGAGAGCAGAGTGTCTGTGGAAAACACCCTTGAATTGTTGCCATCAGAGAGGAGAATTTTAACTTAATTTACCACGCCTGTCCAGTTGTCTCACTTTAATCAGGGTTCAAAGTTCATCTGAGGTGACATTACTCACCGTGGGTGGCATGTCGGTGTCTCCAACCCCCACGGTCCTGCTCCCAATACACCTAATGTGAGCATTTATAATGCAATGGAGTATTCTGAGAGCTACAGTAAAGTGAAATATTAAAGGTGCACTATGAAGTTTTGGGAAGAAACTTTTAGGCAAGAGATCAACTATTAACTGATTGATTTTTATGACTGAATAAACAAACTGTCCTCTGAAGGCAACCCAACGTCATACTCTTTTACTGTGTTTATATTTGCAGGACCTTTTTTTTTTTTTTAAAGTAGCTACCTTTCCAGCTTTAAGCAATAGACCTTTTCACACAGAGATTGACCAAAGACCAAAAGAGGCGTGACGGTACGCATCATAACGTTGAGATCCGTGTTTTCTTTTTTTTTTTTTTACTTGGTTCCCCCCCGGTTTCCACCTGTAATTCTAAATATGTATTTGCCAATTTTTTCATACGGATGCTGTTATAATGTGTTGTGATTGAGATCCTGACCCTCCATGCATCATGACAAAGATATGTTTTTTGCTCTGAATCGCTGTCAGTAAATAGTGATCCCTGTCTGGCTCTCACTCGTGGAGAGGGATGCTGTTCAAGGTTACCAAAGTCTGACTGGGTCGCTGATGACTTTTCCTCATTAAATTTGGTTATTTTAAGACAGTAACTACAACAACACAATAGTGGAAGGAGTCAGAGACAGCTTTTTGCTCAAAATCACATCACATAATCCTCGCCAGTCAACTGCTGGAGCTGCCTAGAATATTGGAGCAATATTCTCATGTGACTAATGTTTTGGGGACCTTTTTTCCTCGATGGCGGTTTGTTTATATGGAAATATATAACTATTTCTGAGTTGGTATTATTACCTTGTTAAGATTGTAAATATTTACTTTCTGAGTTTGATTAGTTTTTTTCAAAACTACATCATGCACCTTTAACTTTTAACTCAGATATCCAACATTTTTGATTTAAAGTTTTCTACCATCTTGACAAAGATAACGTGTTTTCTTCAAAAGAAATAAAAGGAGGGCCCTTCCTCCCCTTTTTTTTTAAAGAACATGTAAGTGAAGCTGTAAAACATCAAACTTGACAATGAAAAGTTGACACATGAACACATGAACGAATCCAAAAGGCCTGTGAAAAACCTGGTTGATTATTCACTGAAAGTTGTTCAGTTTTTCTTCCCTATAGGTCATTTTAAAGCTTAAGCAAACTTTAGATGTTTTTGATATGTTAAATATAGCAAAAGAAATGAACCTTTGTTTTTGTATTATTGTTAAGGAAACAAACTTTATATCGTGACTCACAATATTTGACCTAAATATTGATTTATTGCCAGTCTGTATATATTGTCCCCCAGTTTCTGTCTTCTGCTCCATACTAATGCTTGTCCATGAATTTATTATGTTATTAGGAACAATGTTTTGATGGGGAATCACTGGTGAAATGCACTACTTTTCAGGGAGGATGTATTCTGTATTAAGTTCTGACATGGGTGGCAACACAATCAGCAGGTGTACCTGACTGCTCAGAGCACTCAGAGCCTGTGTCCCTCATTGTGATTATTTTATCCCTCTATCGTTTGGAAAACTCACTACATAATGTTTCTAGCTGAAATGTAAGATATTCTCCATGCCTTTTCACCTCAGGGGTTCGTCATGGCCTTGAAAAGGAGACGGGCGACATCCCCCTCTAGCAGTGTGAGTGGAGGAGATTTTGACGATAGCCAGACTTCATCGTTAGTGTCTTCAATTGGGAGAAAGAGGAGAAGGACCTCAAACATTCCAACTGTGGATCCTGTAATTTGTTTTTACAAATTTCAGTTACTGTTTTTGTCTTTGACGTACTGTCAGAATTAAGCTACCTACACAATCAAGTAGTTGACATGGTAAAGGATGTGGATATTTTTCAGTGTTTAATCCCTGCCTTGCAGATTGCTGTATGTCATGAACTGTACAACACAATCAGAGATTACAAGGACGACCAGGGCAGGATGTTATGTGAGTTGTTCATCAGAGCGCCCAAACGGAGGTGAGGAAAGAAATGAGCGGTCATTAGATATGTGCATATGATTATATCCCACAGAAAGTGTATGAGTCCTTGTTTCTTATAGGAATCAGCCCGACTATTACCATGTGGTGTCTCAGCCTATTGACATGATGAAGATCCAGCAGAAATTAAAGATGGAGGAGTATGATGACGTTGAACAGCTCACCAGTGACTTTCAGCTGTTATTCAACAACGCAAAAACATACTACAAGGTAAAAAAAACAACTTACTATAAGTAAAAAATTGTGTGTGTTGGCATAAAATTATATTTATACTTGGCTCAGGCTGTGCACCTGCATGAATATGTGCTGCTTGTGTCCGTGTAGTCCGACAGTCCTGAGTACAGAGCAGCCTGTAAACTGTGGGACCTTTACCTGCGAACCAAGAATGAATTCGTTCAGCGGGGGGAATATGATGAGGATGATGAAGATGGGTACGATGCGGGAGACAATCCTGGAGGGTCTACTGAGGATGAGGTGACACTCATAACATTACTGATAACACTGATTTATCATATCTTGTAACATTCATCTTTAGGGTTATTAAAAAGATACAAAGTATGTGGGTTTTTTCCCATTGCACTGACTCATCGTACTGTTATGACAGTGCTCATTTTAACAACTATGGAGCTTTTGCTAAAGCATGATTTTTAATGAGCTCCATTACTTATATTGTTGGCATTATATATCTGCTCTTTTGATTTTAAGGTGATGTTATGCAGCTTAAGTGTGTCTTGTTACAAGATGTTTTTGGTTGTAGCAAGGAAATTATTAAAAAGTGAAACCACACACATAATAAGGAAAAGCAAAACTAATATGTGAAAAGAATAAGGGAAAAAAAGGTATATGCAAAAATATATGTATTTTTAGATATATTTTTAAAATGTATATAATACACATACAGATGTAAATAAACTTGACAATAAATAAGGATGTGTACAATTATTATTTTATAATTAGTTGTCTTAATCTATATATTTAGTAATCTTTTTATATTTCTACATTTTTATTTACTTATTTATTTTATTTATTCCTCTTTATATTTCGACAATTATTTTCTATTTTTCTTTTTTTCCCCCACAGATTTTGTGGCTCTCCTATGACTCCATAATGTACAAAATACTGTGTATCACTGAGGTTGACACAGTATTTCCTGACCTAAACTGTTTGACCACTTGTGTGTAACAGAGTACACCTTCCTGCTTGAAAGAGGTCTTGGAGCAGCTCCTTGATGCTGTGGTGTCTTACACTGAACCCACCGGTCGTCTGGTCAGCGAGCTGTTCCAGAAGCTTCCCTCTAAAATGGTATGAGCACCTTCAGTGTGGCTTTATTGAAGACATTATTAGTGTAATCAGTGACTTGGCTTTGATTCGTAGTTTGCCTTTTTTCATTTAGCAATACCCAGATTATTATGCCATCATTAAGGAACCAATCGATCTGAAAATCATCGCTCAAAAGATTCAGGTATGATATTGCAGATTCCCTGTTAAATACCGATTTAATTATTTACATTTTTAAAAAAATATAATACCATAAATAAATGTATTTGCAATTAGTTGGGCCACTACAGGAATGTCAGTGCCATGGCTAAGGACATAGATTTGCTGGTCAAGAATGCCAAAACTTACAATGAGCCTGGATCGCAAGTATTTAAGGTGAGTGTGTAATTCAGAAAATAATACATGTTGGAGGTCATTAGCAGTGTGTGACATGCATACCTATGAGCTACTCATGTGTTCCAGGATTCAAACACCATCAAAAAGATTTTTTCTCAAAAGAAGTCTGAGATGGAACATGGGGAACCAATCAAGTCCAGCATTCGTATCAGGTAAACTGGAAATAACATTTGGAATAATGTGGAATAAAGACCTGTTGACGTTTAACTCTGTCGCTGTTCTTCTTCTATTTTACTCTGTCAGGAACAGAAGGTCCGCCCAGGGAGACCGGCTCTCAGCCATAACCATGGCTCTTCAGTATGAAAGTGATGAGGAGGGCATACTCTCTGGTACATCTGCACCTCATTATCTTCATCAAACGTACACGTGCATCCACCAGGCACTGATGAAGTGGCTCTGTTTTTACTGATGAGTGTGTCTTTATTTATTCATCGTCGCCTATTTTTTTCTCAGGTTCTGTCCATTATGATGAGGGAGAATCTGAGGCGGAGAGTATGACCTCTAACATGGACATGACTAATCCCATCTTCCAGCTGTATGAGGCCGTGCGAGGTGCCAGGAACAGCCAGGGCCAGCTGATCTCTGAGCCTTTCTTGCAGCTGCCCTCCAGGAAGGACTACCCCGACTACTTCCACCAGATCAATCAGCCCATCTGCCTCCATCAGATCAAGTAGGATCAAACTCTGTGTGTTTTCATGTCTGTGTTCACAAAGGCCAAAAATCATTTAATACTCAGCAACATTCAAGCCTGTCTGCGTCTTTTCCGCCTCTTGCAGTATCACCACCTGAATCAACACAGATTTAATTTTAATGTATAATTGAATGTTTTGAAATGGCATCAAAGTGTCCTTTCTTTAGTTTAAATCCCTTTTCAAGTGTTAATTAAAAAGCCCAGGAAAGCCTATTAACAAACACTCTGTATCAGCTCAGGGGTTTAATGTCAGCTGAAGTTCGTTATGACTCTTTAGTTTTCAATTAAATTGCCATTTAGGTTAAGTGATTAAAATGGTTTTAAAAATAAAATGTAAATTAGATTAGCTTGGTTGTAGTGTCTCAATAGATGCTGTGATTTCAGTGTGAGAAAACACATCTATCAGAAAAAATAAATATGTTTTAAATAAACACATTTATAATTGGTTTTAGTGCAGTGGAAAGGGTCAGTGGAAATAACTTAGACATTTACCTTTTATACAATCTTTCTAAACAGAACTATATCAGAATTTATAAACACAATCTGGATGAAAACCCGTTTTGCTTCATTTTTTTCACATTTCTGTTCATGTTTTATTTTGTTTCACCAACATTCTCTCTTTTTTATTTTCTACCCCTACGGCATCACACACACTCACTGTACAGTACAGTATTTCTGTGCCCTCCTTCCCAAATGTGAGAGCCCGTAATTCCCCACAGGAACAAGATGAAGAACAACGAATACGAGAGTGTCGAGCATGTCGACTCAGATCTGACGCTGATGTTCGAGAACGCCAAACGCTACAATGTTCCTCACTCGTCCATCTATAAGCGTGCACTCAAGCTCCAGCACATTCAGCAGGTCAGTCCCAAAGCGTACTTGATGGAGTTGTGGTATTTTAAAGAGGCAGCGTAACCATTCGATATGTGTATTATTTGTTTTCGTCTAGATGAAGAGAAAAGAGCTTTTGCAGAGAGACGATGACGACGGAGACAGCATGCTCTCCTCTGCCACGTCCGACACCAGTAGCACAAAAAGAAAAAGGTTTGTACTTTGTCACATGTTTCATGCTCAGTTCTTCATTTGGTTTGTGAGAGTTTGACTTTTTAGCATTTTATTTTCAGTCACAAGAAGAACACGAAGAAAAACCGAATGAAAGTCCTCTTAGCTTCTGTAACTGAGGCGCGAGAAGCCAGCACCGGTCGGAGGCTGTGCGACCTCTTCATGGTCAAGCCCTCGAAGAAGGACTATCCCGACTACTACAAGGTCATCCTGGAACCTATGGACCTCAGGACCATTGAGCACAACATCCGCTCGGACAAGTACATGACTGAAGATGCAATGGTGGAGGATATGAAGCTGATGTTCCGCAATGCTCGACACTACAATGAAGAAGGCTCCCAGGTAAGATTTAATATTATAATCAATTTTTCTCTAGCAGTCGTGACCTCTTCCAAAGTCTGATTTGTTTTCTGTTATAAAGAAGAGTCCCTGTACACTCTGTTTTGTTCAAGGTGTACAATGATGCTGACATCTTAGAGAAGATTATGAAAGACAGACGCAAGGATCTTGGACCATCCACAGATGATGATGACATGATGTCCCCAAAGTTGAAAATAAGTATGTCTTAGTAAATTAAATTAAATCAATCAGTGGTACGATGGGTTGTAATTCACATACATACACTGTGTTTGATCGCAGGAAAGAACAACATTACTCTGAAGAAGTCCAAGTACTTGACACCTTTACAGCAGAAGCTGAATGAGCTTTACGAAGCCGTCAAAAACTTCATCGATAAGCGGGGCCGTCGCCTCAGCACAATCTTCCTGCGGCTGCCGTCTCGCGCCGAGCTGCCCGATTACTACATCGCCATCAAGAAACCTGTGGACATGGAAAAGATCAAGAGCCACATGTTGGCTAATAAGTACCAGGATGTGGACGCGCTGGTGGAGGACTTGGTACTCATGTTCAACAACGCCTGTACTTACAACGAGCCCGAGTCTCTGATTTACCGCGACGCCCTCGTGCTGCACAGGGTGCTGTTAGAGACCAGGCGTGACCTGGAAGGTGGAGATGACGCCCATGTGCCCGATGTGCCCCGCCTCATCCAGGAACTCATCCGCAGCCTCTTTGTCTCTGTGCTCGGTCACCAAGACGATGAGGGCCGTTGCTACAGTGATTCACTCGCTGAGATCCCCGCCCTGGATCCTGCTAATCCTGAGAAGCCACGACTCAATTTTGAGATTATCAGGACTAATGTGGATCGAGGGAGGTATAAGAGGCTGGATGTATTCCAGGATCACATGTTTGAAGTGCTGGAAAAGGCCAGACGATTGAACAGGTGAGGTACTGTTGACCATCCCATACAAAACCAAATAGATTGTCTGGTCAACTTTTAATGCATCGATGTTGTAGGATTGTTGTATTAAAAGAAAGCCAAAGTTTTGTTACACCATATGTTCATTACAGGACTGATTCAGAGATCTTTGAAGATGCTGTGGAGCTGCAGCAGTTCTTCATCCGGATCAGAGATGAGCTGTGTAAGAACGGAGAGATCTTGATGTCTCCTGCCCTCAGCTACACCTCCAAACACCTGCACAGTGACGTGGAAAAGGAAAAGAAAGAAAAGCTTCCCAAGGAGTTTGAAGAGGACAAAATCAAGAGGGAGGAAGAGAAAAGGGGTATTCTCTTACAAATTATGTTAAAGATCAGAGCGCATAGGAGTCAAATCATGTATTGTCTCAGCATATACTGTGGCATTGTTTTACTGAGTTAGTTGTGAATTCCCAGAAGCTGAGAAGAGAGAGGACTCTGGGGGAGGATCATGGCAGTCAAACCTGCAACGCACATACAGTCAGGACTGCAGCTTCAAAGACAGCATGTACCACGTGGGAGACTATGTGTATGTGGAGCCGGCAGAGCCAAACCTCCAGCCTCACATCATCTACATCGAACGCCTCTGGCAAGACGACACTGGTCAGTTTCAGTGTCTTTGTTAGTACTTTCAGGTAGCGTTCCAGTTCGGTAACACACACTTTTTATTGAGACCAGTTCTAATTTATTCAGCTTTTTCCTCCTCTAATATTTGCAGGTGAGAAGTGGCTGTACGGCTGCTGGTTCTACAGGCCAAATGAAACATTTCATCTGGCCACAAGGAAGTTCTTGGAGAAGGAAGTTTTTAAGAGCGATTATTACAACAAAGCTCCTGTCAGCAAGATTCTGGGCAAATGTGTGGTCATGTTTGTGAAGGTAAATGCTGTCTTTTTCCTATACATTCGTTAAATATATGTTTTGTTTGAATGTGTATTAACCAAATACTTTTCGTTTGTTTAATTTAAGGAATACTTCAAACTTCACCCAGAAGGCTTCAGAGCTGAGGATGTCTACGTCTGTGAGTCGCGCTACTCCGCCAAGTCCAAGTCCTTCAAGAAGATCAAGTTGTGGGCCA
Source organism: Lagodon rhomboides (assembly GCA_039737535.1). Classification (NCBI taxonomy): domain Eukaryota; kingdom Metazoa; phylum Chordata; class Actinopteri; order Spariformes; family Sparidae; genus Lagodon; species Lagodon rhomboides. The sequence goes on along the minus strand of CM077785.1, from coordinate 18,898,266 downwards.
TGCCCTTGAGCTCTGTTCGGTTCCTTCCCAGAGAAGTACCTCTACCTGTCGTCCGTGTTGCGTCCATGTTTGCCCCCAAACAAGAGGAAAAACCACCAGAGACGGCTGAAGAAAGCAAAATGACGGATGTCACTGTAGACAAGGTAAATGTTTCTTTTTTGTTTTTTTGTATGACAGAGAATACGTGAAGTAGCTATTGTCAGGAAAACAATTTGTGTCTGCAGGAGAGAGAGGATGTTCCGATGGATATGACCAATGGGGAGCCGGGTTGTCAGTATTATGAGCAGCTCTGCTACAACAACCAGTGGCTGAAAGTGGGAGACTGTGTTTACATTGCTTCACATGGGCTAGTGCGCCACCGAGTGGGCAGGTAGAGTAAAAACATTTGCAGGCTTTTAGGTACATGCTCATAATGCATTGTGGATTTTTTCTTAAAGGCATACATACTAATTAAACATATGGAACACAGGGAGCTTGGCGCAATGGCATTATAGTGTGTTTACGAAGATATAAAGGTTCTCTGATTTGCGGTCCATCTAGTCTGACTTATTTTTATATATATGTATATTGAACAGGATTGAGAAAATGTGGATGCGAGATGGAGCGGGCTACTTCTTTGGTCCGATCTTCATCCATCCAGAGGAAACAGAGCATGAGCCCACTAAGATGTTCTACAAGAAGGAGGTGTTCCTCAGCAACCTGGAGGAGACTTGTCCTATGACCTGCATCATAGGTACCCTGCTTACTGTACACTGGGTTGAGCCGAATATCAACACTTTGTTTACAGTGTATAACGTTTAATGTATTTAACTGATAGAAATAACTAAATGCATTTACTGAGTCAGTGTTCTTGCTTCACAGGGAAGTGTGTAGTGTCGTCCTACAAAGACTACCTGTCGTGTCGGCCCACTGAAGTGCCTGAAGAGAACATCCTGCTCTGTGAGAGCCGCTACATTGAGAGTGAGAAGCAGATGAAGAAGTTCAAGGGTCTTAAGCGCTTTTCACTCTCTGGGAAGGTGGTGGAGGATGAAACCTACTATTTTAGGTGAAAGAAGTATTATTAAGAGCAGCGGAACGGGAAAGAAAAAAGTCTTTGTTGACGAGCTACAAAGCACAACTCCCAAATGCAGAGACATTTTTTGATTGTCAATATCTATTTTCCAGTTTTATGAAATAACTTAAAGTATAGTGGTCAGTTCTTCCTAACTAAATGATTTATTTGGAAAAGGTTGATAATTTGCACAGTATATTTTTCTGATGGTCTTATACAGGAAGCTCATTGTGCCCCAGAAGGAGCCATCCCCTCTCTTGGACAGGAAAATTGAGGAACTGGAGGCCAAGTTTGCTGATATGACAGATGAGGAGCTAGAGGATCTTGGAGATGATGATGGCGAGCTAGGGGACCAGTCTCTTCCTATGATGCAGTCTTCCCTGTCTAGTGACATGGATATCATGCCTTACACACCTCCGCAGGTCAGAGATGGTGTAATTCCAAATTAAAATTTTCCCTGCAAATTAACCAACGATTATTTGGCCTGTAACATTTCTTCTGAATGTTTCTCCTGTTTTTGGTTTGCAGTCCACGCCAAAATCCATAAAGGGCCTTTCAAAGAAGGAGGGTGCAAAGCGGAAGATCAACATGAGCGGCTACATCCTGTTCAGCAGCGAGATGCGAGCAGTCATCAAAGCCCAGCACCCGGACTTCTCCTTCGGGGAGCTGAGCCGCCTCGTTGGCACAGAGTGGAGGAACCTGGAGGGCACCAAGAAAGCAGAATACGAAGGTGAGCAAAGCTTCTGCAAGTTCGAGCTCTATCCAGACATTTTTGTTTGAAGAAATGTGAATCATGTAAAGTTAAACACCCTATGCTTGTCTTTTTTTGCTTCAGAGCGAGCGGCTAAAGTGGCCGAGCAGCAGGAGCGTGACAGGGCCCATCATCAGACGTCCCCTAGAGCAGGTACCCCAGTAGGGGCACTGATGGGGGTGGTGCCTCCCCCAACCCCAATGGGGATGCTAAATCCCAGCATGACGCCTGTGTCAGGTAACCCCTCATAGATGCAGATGGATCTCCAGTGTTCACTGCAAGGCTGGAATAAGAAGCTGAACTGCTAGATGTAGTCACATTGTTCTCCTAAGTCTCCTAATCACACCCATGTCAGCATGTTTGTGATGTTGCAGTGTCGTATGTCGTTTCTAGAAATCATTTGAAAAGCCAAAACCTTGATTGTTGTACGGTACTCTTTATTCTTCAACCATCACATCATGGAAGACACCACATGCCTCTGTTTGAATGCAGAACCTGAAGTGAAAAGTTTGCTGTACACCATTTGAGAATTGGGACTTAAAAATGAGTCAGTGCTTGACAGTAGTGCATGTGCACATACTTGTTTTAATCATGCATTTTTCATGTGTGTTGCTTTTATTTCCATGCATATCCATCATAATGATCTGATCATTATATGAAAAAGCATATTAACATATTTCTGCATGCTTAGTTGTGAACTAGTTGATGCATGTTTGACTGATGCATGTTGCTGTCTTGTGTTACTGCTGTTCCTTCCTAACAAGGTATGATGGGTGCGTATAGGTCAGCAATGATGCCCCCGCGGGGCCATGTTGCAGGCATGGTTAGTATGACTGGCATACCAACACATCACATGGGGGTGCCTGTCTTTCCCCAACATCTCCTGCCTGTTATTCCTTGGTTTCCTGGAATGCCGTATTTTGGTAAGAGTGCTGTCATAGCCACCCCACCTGCCACGCAGTTGCTTCCTGTCTACCAATCTGACTCGCTGGAGGGGCTACCTGTACCAATAGGCTGAGGTCCTTGACTTGATGACTAGTCAGTTGAGAGCACATATCCTGAACTGGGGGTTTGTTATTTGTCCTGCTCATTACCAGTAGGTTGGGTCGTAATGTGTCATTGAGAGAAATTCTGTGTCTCCAATGAGAACAAAAGTAAATTTTATATAGTTATAATTGGCATTCTTAAGTGTTCTTATATGATTAAAATATATAAAACCTCTGGTTAAATTCAGTATTATTTATGACTTTTTAAATAATGTATTTGTAATACAAACCAATATCAGGGGGCCCACTGTGATTTTTGACAGTGTCTTGATATTGAATATCCCCACAGGTGTCAGTGGCGTAGGAGGTGGACCTGGATCAGGAAACGTTCATGGATCCCAGGTAATGTGTACAGCTCTCTAAGAAAGAAACGACCAAACCACAGGATCAGAGTTTAAATACATGTTGATGCCTAGATAAACAATATGTTCATTAGACGGGTTTGATTGGCCCCGGGCAACAGGCACCACCTCCGTACCCAGGACAAGGCCAGCTAGGACAACCAGCGCTCCAGCAGCCCTCCACCCCGGTGTTTGTGACCCCACCAGCCAAGTCTCAGCGGCTGCTCCACTCTGAGGCATACCTGAGATACATCGAGGGCCTCACCGCTGAGTCCTCAACCATTAGCAAATGGGACCACACTCTCTCAGGTTAATCCTGTTTTTCTATTTCCAGCGATGAAGACTGCAGAATATGGTGATCACACTGGCTGACATAGCTTGCAGATATGGGTTTCTGGGTCTTGCTTGTCCAATTTTAAAGAGTAAAACCTGATTTGCAAGACACATTAAATATTATTTACACACTATTAAAGCCTTTAATAGAATAACAACAATGTCATATTATCTAATCCTAATAGTTTATTAACAAACAAATGCAGAATGAGTATACCCAGATGTGTAATTTTTGTATCTGTGCACTTTCAGTTCAAAAACAAGATGTGCGCCTGACAAAAGAGCAGGAGAGCAGACTACCATCCCACTGGCTGAAGAGTAAGGGGGCCCACAAGACAATGGCAGATGCACTTTGGCGAATCCGTGACCTGATGCTGCGCGACACCCTGAACGTCCGTCAGTCGCACAACCTGTAGCATGCCTGTATTTTGAGCCTCTGTTCCCTCTGTACCTGTGAGACAGGGAGAGGATTAAGCTCACTAAAAGTGTTCATTTTGTGTTGTTGTTAAAAAAAATGTGTTTGTAGTCAAAAAAGCTTTCTGTGTTGAAGCTGTTTTTCTGTTTTACATTTCTGATATACTGTTCTAAGTGCTTTACTGTTTATGATTGTCATTCTGTGATGATTGCCTTCATGCTTTCACGATTAAAATGTGAAGAGTTCAGTTTGGTGTGATTTATTTTCGTTGTAGGACCTTATCACATGTCTGTGTTTTAATTTAAGCATCCTCTAAAAGCCATGAGTGAAAGTAGAAAAGGCATTTAAAATACATTTATAACATTCATACAGTGGCGATCATTAAATAACCTATACTTGGACTACTGAATGATAGTTAATAGTGGCCTTGTGTTGCTGCACTTGATGGGGACCCGGAAGGGGCGTGTTTTACAGCCGTCGATTGACATCTGCGCCTGCGCAGTATACTGACCGCGCAGTTCCTTTTGCTCCAGACGACGTTTGAAAGCTGGCAAAGCGAGCACGTCTGAACGGTTTGGAGTGCCTCCCATCCCATCCTGACTGAAATATACTGGAACGGTATGACGTCCCAATGCTTCAACAGATATCATTATTTAGTAATACGGGATCCAGACTTGTAAATTGTGCAGTATCTTGCGAGCGGATGCGTTATGTTCGGAAATTAGCTAACTTTTTGGTTAGCTCAAAACACATTAGCAAGCTAACGCTAACATTAGCAGGCTGACTTGGGGAAGACCTGCTGCTGGATCAGTCTATTCACTGGATTTGGATTATTGCTTTCCATGCCGCTGTACCTAGTATTGTACGTTATAATGTTAGTTCAGGACAGTGAAGCAACGGATGACTTCTGTTGAAAATAAGTTTGTGTAAGAGCAACTTGATGCGATATCCTGACCACCATGTGCTTATGTTTGAACTGGGAGAAGACTTGACACTGCTAGCTTAGACATTAGACTGCAAGAACCGCTCTGGAGTCAGCCGGGCCAGCTGAGCTAATGCCAGATTGAGGAGACGTTAGCCTGTCTAGCTAGGTTAGCTGCTAGCGAGCTAACGTTACCGGCTGAATGCATGAATGACTGAAACTAGCGGCGAAGCTGTAAACTAGTAGCTAGTACCAGGAATCACTTTTTGTCTCGTCACACAGGGTAACGTTCATGACACTTTAAGGCGTTTTAATCACAACACGGATTATTTCAACTAGTAAATCAGGCACACATAAGGTAGGTAACTTTAAGTAACGTGATCCTACCGGAATCAATACACACGTTAAAATAACTCATGGCTAACATTTGTGCACAGGATTACTCAGCATTTAGATAAAGTCCATTCACATGTAGTAAGGCAGTTAGCATTTTGAGTGAATTCCTGCCAGAAATCGGTTAATCTCTTTCATTCAGTCAGTCACTATTTTTTTTTCTCCCCATTAGTTGCGAGCATGGAACTGAATGATGCTAACCTACAAACCCTCACCGAGTTCCTCAGGAAAACACTGGACCCAGACCCAACAGTCAGACGGCCAGGTAATACAACCTCATGTCATAACATCGACCTACATGTCTCAATACAGTTCCTAAAGAAAACTGCACTCACTGACCTATGTATTCATAACTTGTTTATTGTTTGTCTTTCTTAGCTGAAAAGTTTCTCGAGTCTGTGGAGGGAAACCAGAACTACCCCTTATTACTGCTCACTTTGCTTGAGAAGTCCCAAGACAACGTGATCCGGGTCTGTGCTGCCGTCACCTTCAAGAACTACATCAAAAGAAACTGGCGTGTTGTGAGTCTCACCAAATAACAGCACATTTACATAGATAAGTTTTACTGTATGAGACAGACTGTATGTAAAGTAAAAATGACGTACTCCAGAGTGTGAAGAGAAGTTGTTGTTTTGGTCTTGTTGACTATTCTATATGTTTACCCGAAGGTTGAAGATGAACCAAACAAAGTCTCTGATCCCGACCGGACAGCAATCAAAGCAAACATAGTAAATCTGATGTTAAGCAGCCCAGAGCAGATTCAAAAACAGGTAAATTCTCACATGTCACAGTGCCTTCAACTGTCCTATTTGAAGGTGTGAAGAAGATGCTTAACCAAGCCCCTCTTTATCCTCCGAATTTCCACAGTTGAGTGATGCCATCAGTATCATAGGACGGGAAGATTTCCCTCAAAAATGGCCTGACCTGCTTACAGAGATGGTGACCCGCTTCAGAAGTGGAGACTTCCACATCATCAATGGAGTGCTTCGTACCGCACATTCCCTCTTCAAGAGGTAGAGCTCACTTCTTAATAGCTTGAAATGTTCCCATGATTAAGTTCAAACAGAAATTGTCTATTTTCTGTCCTCCCTTATTTGTATTTTTATTTCTTTTTTTAAGGTATCGCCATGAGTTCAAGTCAAATGAGCTTTGGTCAGAGATCAAACTAGTACTGGACACATTTGCCCTCCCTCTGACAGAGCTATTCAAGGTTTGTAATGACTTGAAGTTAATTTATCAGTTTTGTAACATTTAACGAATATCTAAATGTATGACATAGTTATGGTGACAGTCCAATTTGAAGAAGTTTTCTTTGTTAATTGTGTCTCTTTATTTCTGTAGGCCACTATTGAGTTGTGTCAGACTCATGCTTCAGACGTCAATGCCTTGAAGGTCCTCTTCTCTTCCCTCACACTCATCTCCAAGCTCTTCTACAGTCTTAACTTCCAGGTCGGTTCAACTTTCTTTGTACTTCAAAGCTTTGCTCCTATGAACAGTTGCATTGTCTCTTTCGTAGCAGAGGTTATCCCTTTTTTTCCCCTCTCTTCATTATGAAAGTAAATACTTGAACTGTATTAAAGCAAACCAACCCTCCCTTGTACTTTTTATGTAAGAGCACAATTACGATCACACAAATTCACAAGAAGTGAAAAAGGATTTCTTTTTGGAAAAACTGCTTTTGAAAGCATTTTTAGCTACACAACTGACTACACTATCATAACATTTGTTTTAACACTTACATGGCCCTCAAACAGATGGCAGGGCCGTTTCAAGCCAGATGCTCATGAATGTGCAACCGCAAAATTGATGCGATACAAGATATAAACATCAGCAACAGCTATTTGTGAGTGTCATCTTTTTGCCAAAACGCTAATGGCTGTCAACAAGGCAAATATCGTCCAATACTGGTATTCAGCTGATATATCGTTGCATCCCAAAGCTGAAGCCCTCAACAGCCAATCATCATTTCTTGGGCTTATTATTATTATTATTATTATTATTATTATGAATTGGAAATGGATGCTGTCAGATAGTTCATCATTTTTCTGTCTTAGTAATATATTTACACTGAAAGATTTGACTTTAACTTTACTCTGTATTATTACACAGGACCTTCCAGAGTTTTTTGAAGATAACATGGAAACCTGGATGACCAATTTCCACGGCCTGCTTACTTTGGATAACAAGCTTTTACAGACAGACGTGAGTTAAACAATGTTTTTCCCACTTATGTATTACAGTTTCACTACTGCTGTGCTACAAAATACTTTTATAACATTTGTGTGTTTCTGTCTCTTATGTCGACTCTGCAGGACGAGGAGGAAGCAGGTCTCCTGGAGCTGCTCAAGTCTCAGATATGTGACAACGCAGCTCTTTATGCTCAGAAGTACGATGAAGAATTCCAGCCATATCTGCCGCGCTTCGTCACTGCTATCTGGAACCTTTTAGTTTCTACTGGCCAGGAAGTCAAATACGACTTGGTGAGAGTTCTGATCCCAGACGGTGTGTCTCTTCTGTGTGAAGTTCACTTTCTCCGAGCTAACAATACACCTCGTCTTTGTTGCAGCTCGTAAGCAATGCTATCCAGTTCTTGGCGTCAGTCTGTGAAAGGCCACACTACAAGCATCTATTTGAGGACCAGAATACACTCACTAGCATTTGTGAGAAGGTCATCGTGCCCAACATGGAGTTCAGAAGTAAGTAAATGCTTTGTCCTTAGAGTCGGTGTATTGCACCTAGAAATGTTAACAGTAGTTGTTGGCTGATTCAAGACTCTGCCTGCTTGGAAACAAACATGTGCTTGTATACTGGGTGATACTGAGCAGACTGTCTGTAATGCCACATCAGGTGCAGATGAGGAGGCCTTTGAAGATAACTCTGAGGAATACATTCGAAGGGACCTTGAAGGATCTGGTAAATATTTCATTAATTACTATCACCTCCCCTAGTGTATGTTATTCACATAAATATATTGCTGGTTGATGTCTATCGTTGTTTGTCTTTTTTGAGGCATACGAATTCAACTCTAACTGCATAGTTACATAGTCAATTGGGGATTAATGGGCAAATTGTCAAAACATTTACAGTTAACAAAAGTATAGCAATTACAATCACATCCCCATTATTAATCATCTTCCTGTCCTTCCTCAGACATTGACACTCGCCGCAGGGCGGCCTGTGACTTGGTGAGAGGCCTTTGTAAGTTTTTCGAGGGTCCCGTCACAGCAATCTTCTCCGGCTACGTGAACTCGATGCTCGGAGAGTATGCCAAAAATCCCGGGGAGAACTGGAAGCACAAGGACGCTGCCATCTATTTGGTCACATCACTGGCGTCTAAAGCGCAGACGCAGAAGGTATTGATGTCTTTTTTTTTTAATCTTCAGAGGATTATTGAAGATTTAGCAGCTTATACAGTGAACATTTAAAAACTGCTGTTGTCTTTGTTTTCCCATCAGCATGGAATAACACAAGCCAATGAGTTGGTGAATCTGAATGAATTCTTTGTGAACCACATTCTCTCAGACTTAAAATCCCCCAATGGTGAGAAACCCCTTCCTGCTCTCACTGTGCTTTACAGTTACAAAATGGCTTGCGTGTTTAATATAAACATGAGCAACTCAATGCCCACTCTTATTTGTGCATATATGTTAATAAACATAATTTACTCATTGTCATCGTAGTTAACGAGTTCCCAGTGCTGAAGGCAGATGCCATCAAGTATGTCATGATCTTCAGAAGCCAGGTATGAACTGTTTCATACTTTCTCCACAATTTGTTTAACTTCAAAAGGCAAACTGAGCGCGTTATTGAGGGTTTCTTCTTCTATGTCCTTTTCCTGCAGCTTCCTAAGGACCAGCTGCTGCAGGCAGTTCCTCTACTGATAAGTCACCTGCAGGCGGAGAGCACAGTTGAGCACACTTATGCGGCCCATGCCTTGGAGAGGCTGTTCACGATGAGAGGCCCCAACAACACCACACTGTGAGTATTCAACCTGCAGTGTGGAACTTTTGTCTCCACCCTCTGGCAGTGAGAGTAATTGTACAAACACAAACACACATTTCACAAATACGTTTTGTAACAACTGAGAAGAAAATTCTATAATATTGATGATGATAATAGCTATTAAGCTAATATTTAGCCATTTATCCTCTCTGCGTGTTTCAGTATCACTGCTGCAGAGATGGCACCTTTTACTGAACAGCTGCTTAACAACTTGTTCAAGTCGCTTGCGCTTCCTGGTTCTGCAGAAAATGAATACATCATGAAAGGTAATCCTGCCTGTTCTCAGTCATTTAAAGCTCGTCATTAATAGTCCCCAGTCAGTGTCAGACCAGCTTCAGAGTTATGTTCAGTAGCCTCATCATGTCTTTGTTTTCTTTTCTTTAATTTTTAAAGCCATCATGCGCAGCTTCTCCCTGCTGCAGGAGGCCATTGTTCCCTACATTCCCACTCTGATCGGTCAGCTCACTCATAAGCTCCTCTTAGTCAGCAAGGTAACACACACACACTTTGTTACTATTTATGGATACAGATAGATTCACCAACATGCTGGTTTGTTTCAGGGATACACGTGTCAACTAATCCAAAATCTGTCATCCATTTTCAGAATCCCAGCAAGCCTCACTTCAACCACTACTTGTTCGAGTCCCTGTGCCTCTCGGTCCGCATCACTTGCAAGGCCAACCCCGTCACTGTCGGCAGCTTCGAGGAAGCACTCTTCCCCGTCTTCACTGAGATCCTTCAGAACGATGTCCAGGGTTTGTCATTTATCTGTGGAATTGATATAAGGGTGTCTGCCGGTCCTTGAAAAGTCTGAAATTCAGTATCATAAATAATAGATCTTAAAAAGGCAGACACCTGTAGACACCCTGTGATTTTTCTCTGTGCAGATGACATGCTGATAAACGACTTGTGGCTGAGGAAACTCCCCTCATCCTCCTTTATTTGTCCACTCTTGCAGAGTTTCTTCCGTACGTGTTCCAGGTGATGTCTCTCCTCCTGGAGATCCACGCCAGCTCTATACCCTCCTCCTACATGGCTTTATTCCCTCACCTGCTGCAGCCTGCACTATGGGAACGGACAGGAAACATCCCCCCTCTGGTGCGCCTGCTTCAGGCTTACCTGGAGAAGGGAAGCGCCACTATTGCCGCCTCTGCTGCAGATAAAATAGTGAGTGATGGCAGTGTTGCAGTTGATAACAGTGATTGTGTCTCTTTTACAGCTGTAACTCACTATTATTGTCATTGTCAATTAATCTGATTATTTTTTAACAAAAAAGTGAAAATTTCACAGAGAATTGGCAAGCTCTCACCTCTATTTGATTCCTTATTATATTTTTCTATACTGTATGATTTATTTAGTTTGTGTCCATTATGTTGACACATCTTTTTCTTATCTCTCCTCTCAGCCTGGCTTGCTTGGAGTTTTCCAAAAGCTTATTGCCTCTAAAGCCAATGACCACCAAGGTTTTTACCTTCTCAACAGCATCATCGAGCACATGCCCCCGTAAGTTGACTGCAGTTGTGTTCTCAGTGTCACAATCTTTTACAAAACATTCTACCTGGTGAAATTGATTGGTTCAGGTCAGGTCATGGTTTTTTTTTCTTCTTTCTTTTGCCAGAGAATCGATCACACAGTACAGGAAACAGATCTTCATTTTGCTCTTCCAGAGGCTACAGAGCTCCAAAACCACCAAGTTCATCAAGAGTTAGTACAAACACCTCATTATTAACATTGACAATATCTGTTGCGATAACAGCTAATAAGCTAATAACCTAATAACGGCTAATAACAGCGAGGTTGTGATTTCAGCCAGTTAAGACTTAATTGTCACCAGTTCTATTATTGACTGTCTTATAATGCTGAGTTTTAAGTGTTGTCACTGGTTTACTTCTTGTCTCGCAGGTTTCTTGGTGTTTGTGAACTTGTATAGTGTCAAATATGGAGCTATTGCACTGCAGGAGATTTTTGACAGCATCCAGCCAAAGTAAGTGTGTTTTTCTTTATAACCACAAGAATTACACTGTCACAGAATTTAGTGGGTCTGTCCATCAGTGTAGCATTTAGGCATTCACAACACGACAAGGTCTATTAACCTCAACACCACAAAAGATTCATAACCTGCCTACCTGTTCTTGAGTTTGATGGCCCACTTGAGCTATTGAAGCCCGTCTTTCTCACTGCTAAGAAGCACTATTGTCTAGAAATAGGACATGTTTTAAAAGGAGTGCTCCATTATCAAACACTCAGCTCTTTTAAGCTTGAAAGGTTGCTCTTTGTGAAGGATGGAAGCTGCAGCTACCTTCACAGTGGTAACAATGGATTTCACAAGTGACCCAGTTCAGTGATGAAATATGTGTTTCTAGCCTGCATCAACATCCTAGAACAATACTTTATTCCCCACCTCACAGGGGAAATGAGTATAGGGTTGTGGATCAGGTTGAATTAGATGATTAATGACAATTTTTCATAAATAAGTTATCTTACTGACAACACAACCAGTCCAAAAAGAGACCAGTAGTGAAAGTGGGAAAGGGACAGAGTCAAACTAATTTATACTGTATTTGGAAGCTCACTGTCTACTGGAAGATTGTATTTACATGTATAATTATAGTGAGTAATAGCTGCCTGGAATTTAACTGTGTGATGACGATTATGCTAATCTCTTGCTCCTGCCTGTGGTATAGTAAGTTGTCCCAAATTTCGATGCTTCTACAGGTCTCCAGTTTATGTCAGTTTAATTAAAGTGTATTAAATCATTAGCAGATTGTATAGTATTGATCCTGTTTGCTTGTTGTGTTGCAGAATGTTTGGTATGGTGTTGGAGAAAATAATTATTCCAGAGGTTCAGAAGGTGTCCGGACCAGTTGAAAAGAAGATCTGCGCTGTTGGCATCACAAAGATCCTCACTGAATGTCCTGCGATGATGGACACAGAGTACACTAAACTCTGGTAAGAAATCAGCCTGAAGGAAATGCATTCAGTTAAATTCATGTTTTTCATGTTACCACACAGCTGTTTTCTCTTATGCCTGATTGTGTCCTTTAAGTAAGATCAGAGCAGGGACATCTCCCCTACCTTTCTGTTAGACCGCATATGTACTTGCTTTTTAAACACACGTGTAGAAAACCGGCTGTGCCGTGAACGTAGTTATTATGTAATTTTTTTTAAATCTGAGAATAACAGCTTCAAAGTCATTTCGCTGTTACAGTGTTTTGTAACATGGTGAACGTTGTCTCTCTCAGCCACTGTAACTTCAGTGAGCGAGTAGGATCATAGTTAACATATATGTTAACTTCAACATACAAGTTTTCAACACATAACATTGTTGTGACATAAAGAGTTTTGTTTGTAGTCAGCACCTGCATTATGTCTGACAATTTCTTACAGACCTGGGATTTGTATTTACGACAGTGTTGTTTCACTCAGAAACTGTGGGGACGCCAAATTACACATAAAGCCAGTTTCCACGTAATGTTTCTCTAACTTGTCTTCAAAACTTTCCACCTATGCTGTCCTATTGCAGCTGACATGCTTTCTGACCCCTGAATTTAGATTTTAATAGAAGCTATGAGCCTCAGCCTTGCTTCAAATGTTGCCCAGTGGCCACTCGTGGTTTTGTTGCAAAACATTCCACAAAAAGCATTTCAGTCTTGTCAAAAGACACGTGTGTAAAAAATGTTGACACGACACCTCGAACTGCAAACAAGATCAATTATGACTCTTTCTGTTATAATATGGTCCATGAGGGTTTTGATATTTGTAAAACTTTTCTGGAGCTGAGAAAAGCATTTTTTAAAAATGTGACGTCATCACAATGTACAATCAATGGTTTTAATGTGTCTGTCCAGGACCCCTCTGCTCCAAGCGCTCATTGGTCTATTTGAGTTGCCAGAAGACGACAGCATCCCAGACGACGAGCACTTCATCGACATTGAAGACACACCGGGTTATCAGACAGCATTCTCACAGCTGGCCTTTGCTGGGAAGAAGGAGCACGACCCGATTGGAGATGCTGTCGGCAATCCAAAGATACTGCTAGCTCAGTCACTCCACAAGCTTTCTACTGCCTGTCCGGGACGGGTATGTTTACACATGCAAGAAATGTTACTACTTTGGCCAAAAGTAATGTTCTGTTGTTATTTGAATAAAGTGATAATAGTTTTTATTGGAAATGAAAAAACTATTAAGATTATTCCCTAACTCAATAGCATGGTGCCCTGCTGTAGATGATGGGATGATGCAGAAAGCAAATCGCTGATTGTCTTATTTATTTGCTGCAGGTTCCCTCGATGCTGAGCACCAGCCTGAATGCAGAAGCCCTCCAGTACCTGCAGGGTTACTTACAAGCAGCCACTGTGCAGTTGGTGTGAAACTGATGTGATGGTGTTCACTTAATAAGGAGACCAGAATACACTGCAGGAGTAGCCAGAGTGACCTCGGGTCACACGACAGACCTGCTTCAGCTGAACTTTAGTCCTTACAGATTTGGTTTGCCTTGACAGTTCTTGTTGGATTTACCAGAGAAGAATCATTTTGCCTGAATTTGGGGTGATGATGCAATTTTTTTAAGGGTTTTTAAAGACACGACCAAAAGCTGACTTACCTGAAGTATTGCTTGGTGTTCGGGCCCCGTTGTTTGCTGTGTGGCAAAGCTAACAAGGATTTGGATGTCGAGCTCAGATACAATTGTCGGTTTATTTCAGTTACAGCAGCATCAGCAGACGTATATTTCAACAGTATTCTGGAATGCTGAACATCAGAATCATATGGGAGGGACTTCTTTAGCGCTTCTTTTGTATGTTTGAATTCCTTTTTGGAGACTGTAGACTGTGGCTCAATCATAACGCTTAATATTTTTTCTGTTGCATGTTTTCCTGTAGATCTGTTCATGTCTCGTCTTTGTTTCTGCACTGTTTGTTAATGTGAATAAAAGAAGCACTTGTATAGATCTGTTGTCACTGCCGTCTCTTTTAAAACAGCGTTTGATTAGTTTTTTGTTTGTTCACCTTTTTTTAAAAAAAAAACAAGCCTAACCCACGCATCACTTCATACCCCAACATCAAACAATTCAGAAATACCAACAATGAAGTTCTTTAAATATATATATTTGACGTAACATCAGTAAATGCAGTTCACTGTAACAACACAATTGAGACACATTCAAGCATCTTTCTTTTACGCTGCTGTCCTCCTGTAAAGCCTGATAGTTCTCATTTTTAAATGCAGTGTTGTACCAGTAAATAACCTTGATTCATGTCTCAAACTATGCTGTGTTGGTTCCTTGAATATGAGAGAACTGGGCCTGGAAAGTCCCTCAAACGTCCTTGAGTTAGGTGTTTAAGAAGGTGTGGGAACCCTGTTTTCCTGAAGCAATTCCCGGCAGTCCTTCAGGTCCAGTTACATGACCCAACAATTTCCCCCTCAACAGATAAAAGAAACGCGTGCTTAACACAGCTCTCCCTTCAAATCTGACAAATTCATGTATTAAGAATATACAGTAAGAGCCTTTGGTGTCTGCATCAGTCCATACATTTAACAGTTTTAGGACTTAGGAGGATTTGATGTGGCCGTTGGAGGTCTTCAGTTCCACGTTCTTGATGAATGGTAGCATGCATTTGTCACCTCCCATGAAGCGATATGTTGCCAGATTTGCATCCCAAGGTAGCAATCTACAAAAGGAAAGCAAAAAAAAAATCATCTCATCAGTAGTGGCCTTAGCATTCAATCTGCAGGTGCAACAGCCCGTCTTGTGCATGTTCGATAAATAACCTGATCAGTACTCACGCTCGTGTGACGAAGGGGATGTACATGAGGCGAGGAATGCAGACCATTTGCTGTTCCGCTAAAATGGCTTTCATGGACTGCTGCACAGTGTAGAGCGGCTCCAGAGGTGGAATCAGACTCCGAAGCTCCTTTCTGAGAGATATCAAACAAAGAGGTGAAGAATGGAACATCCATTAGTTCTTCCAGTGTTAACAACCCTGAAAAAAGTTTTAAAATGAGCGGTGGATGTTACCTGATTTCACAGCCTGCAAACATCCCTGTGTCTACGATATAAGGGCAGACTAAAGTGGTTTTGATGCCATCCAGGTTCTCGGCCAGCAACTCGTGAGTCAGTGACTCGTGGAAACCAACAGCTCCAAATTTACTGGCACAGTAATCCTGGAGGAGGAAAGTAAACACCAGCAGAGTGATCGGCATTTAATACCATCTATAATGGATCAGTCTGTTCAGTTTGTGGTTGAGGAAGTCATTGATCGTACGTCTTACCTCTACACAGGCAGTGCTGAACAGCCCAAGAGCACTGGCAACAGTTACAATGTGACCGTGGTTCTTTGCTTTCATCTGAGGCAGGAAGGCCTTTGTCATCTGTTGGGCGGGTGGGGGGGTTACAAAAGATGATATTAGTACCTTAAAGAAATACAGACGATGGGCTGTGACCCATCTGCATTACTCACAGGACGACATTTTGCCCCCTCGCAAAGTTGAAGTAATAGACCTAACCAGTGAGGTATCTGAGAAACAGGTTTACTCAAGAAACCAGTCATATTGAAATACTTATAATATAACATATTAACAGCTGAAGAATATTTTGTGTACTTAAATGGTGCATATTCTCAAACAAACAGCCCGTGGCCTCAAAGGCAAGGCTATATATGCAAGTCCAAGGATATAAGTCCATATATCGCCTTGGATTTTGGATATCGTCCAATCATTATATGGCGTAAGTCTCCCTTTTACTGGTTTTAAAGGCTGCATTAAAGTAAATTGATGTAATTTTCTGAACTTATCAGACTGTTCCACTTGTGCTAATGCTTGCCTTTACCCACAATACTACATTTGTGAAAGTACCAACAGTCATCTCACAATACTGTGTCAGTATCGATAATGAGGAATTTTGGCATATTTCATATTTGATTTTGGAGCTCTGTCCTAGCATTCAGTCCAAAGCAACGAAGTACTTTTGGGGAGATTTCAAAATATCAAGAGACATATTGTGTATCGTGATATCGCCCAGAAATATCCTGTTCCCATTATTTTAAAGGTCCATTTTGTACGATAGTTGACTGTTGAGTTTCATTCCTAACTCGTGAAATACAGACGCTTTGGGTTGACTTCTGCCCAAGGGCCTTCGATCCAACAGGGGCCTCTGGAAAAACAATGTTTTTCTAACCGGCTTGTGGTCATTTGATTAATTGTAACTTTGGAAATAAGCACCACTTGAGCGCAATATCAACTGACACTATAAAGTCCTTATCATTTTGTTGGTCCTTCTTTAAGGCTGATTTTGAGGCCATGTGCCTCATACTGCTCATACTGAGCACCAGTCTGACTAAAATTCTTACATGTTGCACTTAAATAAATAAAAACATGTAAAGTTTTAATATGGCAGGCTCAGGTAACCACACAGGAGGCAGATGCTAAAGTTAATAAATGAGAGGATCTGTTTAATCATATAAAATACAGTGTTATAGGCTTTGGTTTGGAGTGCTATCTTAATCTCTAGGAGCTCAATGGTAAAATCCTTTATAAGATTATTAGAGATGATACTATCCTCGAATGGTGCACATCAAAGATGGGTCCATGTAGTATGACAGCATTAGAACATAGTACTAAATGCACAGATTTTGGTAGCAATACAGTTTAAAGGTGCAGTATGTAAGAATTTAAGATGAAAACATACAAAGATTACCAACAGAATGTGTAGAAATAACAGTTTTATGTCTTATGAAGCACGCTAACCAGCTAGCCTTGACCTGCCCCGGTGAAGGACGTTAGATTAAAATCTGGACACGGCATTAATTTAATCTTCTGCCCCTTCTAAACTTCCCCATTTTTGTTAGACTGAATTGTTCCAGTTATGACAGTGAAACGAGTCATTTTGCGGGTGTTGTGACGCTCAAAAATGATCCACAGTTTTACAGAAAGCGAACTATAGGAAAAAGGTTTTTTTGGGCCCCAGTGCATCACATGAAGATGTGGTTACACAGTTTGGGCACTAGGGAAGTAGTTGCTCTTCCTTGGGGCTTGATCTTGCTTGAACGGCAGTCTGGCTTTCCATGGTAATAACTATGTATGACTGTTGACCACGCCGCGAAAGACTGTTGACCGTTGGAGAGGAAGAAACACTGACTGGACGGGGGCTTTAAAAAACGATCAACAGAATGTGACGAAATAACAGTTTTGTCCTTATGAAGTCAGTGTATTGTGTTGCGGGGATAACTGCTTAAGTTAGTGTGCTAACGAGCTAGCCCTGACCCGTCCCGGTCCAAAGCTCCTTCGCTAGCGCTGTAAACACCAACAGTTCTCTGCAAGCTGCACAGCTAATCCCTATAGTTATAGTCAGCGGACACTCTAGCGATACACTGCCCCCAATTTATTTTGAGTTCAATTTTACATATTGCTCCTTTAATAGGAGCCCATCTGTTCACACACAGCAGGGCCTGAGGCAGCTGCCCACTCTCCTCCACAGAGAGGCACCAGCTCAGGAGCATTAGAGATTGTATATCTGCTGCTGATATCTTTGATATTTGCTCCTAATGAGCTTACCCTTTTATTGTACGAGCATGACTGAGGCTTTAAGAGGATCACGGGTAATAATCACGTGCTGTGTTAGCTGGTGGGCTCGCCTGTGCTCCTTTGATTGTGGGGAAGAGAGGAGGCCTCTGACCTCATGTTAACTTGGACACATTGAGCTGAGTGTGAGTGTGAGGCTGTGCTCTGCCCTGCTCTCATCCCCTCACACATCACTGCACAAGCACTGACCCGTTCCGGCGGTGAGCACCACTCTCAATGGGTGTTACATAACCCGCGTCAGGCTGGTGTATCAGCTCTGTGTCGGGCGCAGGTGGAGCGGCGTGATTTCAATTGTGCGTAAAAGTGGCGTGCGTCAAAGGCTCACCCAGAACAGCGCGTGGCAGTTGACCAGCAGCGTCCTCTCCAGCAGCTCGTCGGGACACTCGAGCAGCCTCCGGCCGGCCACCACGCCCGCGTTGTTCACCAGCATGGAGACCTCCCCGACCTCCGCCCTCACCCTGTCCGCCGCCTCGTAGATGCCCTGACGCTTGGACAGGTCCACCGTGTACGTGTGCACCTGAACCCCCAGCTCCCGCGCCAGCTTGGCGGTCTGCTCGTTGGCGGCCGTGTTGCAGTCCCACAGCACCAGGTGCGCTCCCTCCTTGGCGAACTCCAGGGCGAAGAGGCGACCCAGCGCGCCCCCGGCCCCCGTGATCAGACACAGCTCGCCATCAATGCACTTGAGCCTCGGCCGGAGGAAAGTCTGGATGACGGCGCTCAGGATGGAGCAGGTCAGGTCGATGAGCATCAGCAGCAGGTCCACCAGGAAGATCATGGTGCTCCGGTCCGGTGCTGTTCCTCTGGAGGACTTAATGAGCCACACAAACAGACCGCCAAGAGCTGCTGTTCCTCTGCGTGGCGCGGGATTGGACGGGCATTTTATATAACTTGTGCGGCGGATTAGGACGCTGTCTGATGGTGGCCGCCAATAGAAGAGCTTTCAGTCTGATGACCCGAGGAGCTGATGGAGTAAACCCGTGCACATTCATAACTGTACATACACAATGGCTGCGTAAGACTGAGGCAGGGATTAAGATACCACTCAGGCCCAGAGCCAATAACACTGTAGTTTACAGAGAGGGGCCACATTGTGTCTGAATTCAAGATTTGATTTGTTATGACCTGAGCCACATAAGGGTTTATTGTATTTAAAGGGGCACTATGTAGTTTTTGGGAGATTAAATTAAAACTCAGAATTTTAATATTTACAATATTAATCAGGTAATAACACAAACTCACACAAACTTATTTTGTCCGTAACTGAATAAACAAGCTGTTCTCAGAGGAAATAAGGTTTAAAGTTTGAAGGGTGGCAGGGTCCGCCAAATATAAACAAAGTCTGTATGACTTCAGTTTGTTTATTCAGTCATGAAACAAGGAGAGTTTGTTTATTGAGTCTGTTTAAGCATTACCTAACCAGGCAAATGTTTGGGCCACCAGTGGCCACTCATGTTGGCTCCCACAAAGGTTCAAGGGGACTTAGATATATGTTATTTATATTTAAAGATTATTTATTTATTTATTTTGTTTTTGTTTTTGATTTTATCGTTTTTTCTTTGGTCTCAGATTATGTCCTTAATTAGGCAAGTCATATCCCAAGTGATGTCACCCCCCAAGATTCTGCAGCATCCAGTCGTTATGAAGAGAGAAGGTATAAGAACGTGTCTGATAATGTTTACCCTTTTCAAAACACATGACAGTGAATTGTATTTGTACAATCATTGATACTCAATGACATAAATGTAATCAAACAAAAACAAATAAAAAAAAACTTAATAGACAAAAAATGAACTGAAAGCATAACGTGAACACATACAAGTCATTCGAGTCATCATGTCTCAAGTAAACTCAAGTAACGAGTCTTCACTTCCAGTTTGTCTAGTTGTCATAAAAACATTGACTGGAGTCCACATCTTTGATTTTGAAAGGCTGTAATTTTGGAAAGTACTCGCGCTGTCTGAACTCAGGCTGCTGAAGACTCATGTAAGTTTTTACCGGTCGTGGAATGTAGCTAATTAGAATTACTCAAGAATTCTTCTCATGTCTCTTCCTACTTCTCCTCCACTACACTTCAAAAGGAAGTATTGGACCTTCTACTAGCATTACAATTTAGTCACTAGTTACTTTAAGATGTTTATTAACAAGTGAAGTCCTTATAATAATGTATGTTTTTTTTTAAATAAATGAACCCACCCAACACGACAAGTACAGCTGAAACATTTAATTGATTAATTAAATATTTGATTGACTGAAAGTTAATTGGTTTGGATTAATTTTTAAATGTATTTGTTGCTCTTATTCTTAATTATGTTGATAATTCTAATTCTGTTTGAAATGTTGTAGTAGGCTACTAGTTGGACAATACGAGTGTCGTGAAGCTGTCACTTTGTGTAATTGTGACATTTACAATTATTGGATTTATCAAGAAAATAACCAGCAGATGAGTCCATAATAAAAATAATCATTAGTTTCAGTTTGTAGTAGTAGGTTAGCAGTTACATCGTTCTGCACCGAGTGCTTCACTTCGAATACGTAAAGTAACATTTTCAATGCAAGACTTTTTCGTCTAACAGAGGGACTTAAGTAAAAGATCTGATTTCTCCCTCCATCACTGGTTTCATCCTGAGAATTTCTGCACAGAACGACCACTTTAATCATCACTTACACTGCAATCACTTCAGGAAGGGATCACTTAAAAACCAGAGTGGTGTGGAGGGATGATTACAATGATCAGCGACCTTTAGTTGCACCTGTGAGCCTGTGTGCTGGTAGTTTTATGGTAAACTGAAATTGATAGAAATAAATGTGAGCCTTTCTGTTAAAACTTAAAGAACTGTGGCTTTGAGCATCAAGTCAAAAATATGCAGAACCTCTAGTTCTGTCTGTGTCTCAGATTTTTACTGCTCTTACGTCAAAATACTGCGAGACACTCTGCAGTGAACTCTGAGTCAGACAGGACAAGCCTCTTATTATTGTGTCTCTGTAGACAGGCTGATCTTTAGTGTTTAAAGGCCAAAACAAAGAGTGGAGAAACAACAAAGGTCTCAGTTCCATCGATATTTCTGGTGTTCGGTGTCGCTTAAAGGTGAATGTAACTGAAAATAGCTGCAGCTGCTGGTGTTTTTGTCTACACCCAAAAACATGACGTAGTCAATCATATTAGAATAAAGGTCATCTGTAAACCAAATACACTCTCATTTCTTAAATGCTCCATGATTATTTTCTGGAATAAATGTTAATGTCTTGAATTATATTATAATTCACTTACAGCTGAGAAAAGGCAGCGCTTCTCTTCTTTGTACTTAAAAACATGTTGAAATTCCCTTCGTGCTTTTAGAGTTTGCTGGAAAAGATCACAAATAACATTGTTGTCTTATGTAAAACAGTAACTCGTAACATTTACTCTGTCTGAGCTATTTTTAACTTTTTTCTGAGATCCTTTCCCTCAGCCACGATCAACAACTTTTACTCAAGTCTGATATTGATAGTGTTTAATGGGTGACCGGCCTCCTCTTACGTAGACATTCCTTTCATCTGTTACACAAAGTTATTCCTGATCCATGATGTGAGGCGGATTATCCAACTCTGTGTGAAATGTTAAGGTGATAAACTGTTTGGCACGTGCGCACATTTTTGGATAATCGCTCCCTTTTCTTCTTTCTTTTACGTCTCAAACGTTTAACTGTACTTGTGACTCAGGCTTTCGCGGTTTTGCTCACATTTTCGCTGCCGAGAGGAAGTTAAGACTGTTTATCTCTTGAGAAAAGCCTGAAGTTGTGACTGGCATTGACTGCGATGTAATCCTGTTCAGAACTCTGGTCGTGATGTAGCGTGACGTAATGTAACATAACAAATGGGAACCTGTTGCCCGCTTTGGAGGAGAAGTTAACTGATATGTGTCAGCTGATCACACACCTTTAGATTCAGAGGAATCAGAATAGTTTAATGAAACTTCATGTAAGAGAGATTTTCATTAGGGGTGCACTATTTTAAATGTTTGATAAAATATTGATTTGACTGATTGATGTTTTTTGTTGTCATTTATACCTTCTTCTGTACCAGCATCAAATTATAATTCCAATAAGATTGAACGTTAAATTACATGGATGCTAAAGTCAAATTACATATTATTGAATGGTTACATTTTACACATGAAAACTAAAAAGATGATCACAGGATAAGGAATGCATTTAAATATTTAGTATAGAGATTTTTTCTTTTAGTTCATGACAATGTTGCATCTTGTCTTGTCTTATCTCATACAAATTTTGAAACCACTTTCAATATAACCTTCTTTCAGATGAAAAGGGCTCTTTTATTTTGAAAGGTAAGTGTTTCAAGAGGTGCTATACAAGTACTCAGTGAGATATCACAAGCCAACAGATACAGTAAACTCATTAGCCACTGCCATCGATGAATGTCACCTCATTCAAAAGGTGATTATCCGCTGATAACCATGTTTGGCTGAAATGTCAGTGCGTCCCACATTTTCATACTTTTTCAAATTTATAGTAAGACACCATGTAACAACCTGGGATGAAGACCACAAATGGAAACAGCTGTTATATTGTACATATGACACATGATCTCAATGTTGAACCAAAATCGTGGAAAATAACAACATTAGATGGTGTTAAAAAAACTACAGAACAGTTTATACAATTTATATTTTTTGATTGACACCTGACATGAAAGTTGATTTTCAGAGTAACTGATAGTAAAAACAAGGTTTACAGTTGGCCACACTGCAGAAGATCACTCATATTTTAATCTTTTGAACTTTGAAAGTTTTACATTTTCTATCTAGAAAGCAATCATCTTGTTTTACTTATGTATTACTTACTTACATGTGTTGAATGTTGTGTGGAGTGAGTAACTTCATATAGTTTCTATCAAATACAGAACCTAACACTGGAGGGTGCTGTTGTATAAGACCTGCAGTTTGCGTCCACAAATAACAAGCTCAGTCATTGCACAACCTTCCTGCTCGCTCTAATGTATGACATTTGTTCAGTGCTTTCATAAAAACACATTTCAGTAAATGAAGTGAGGCCAAAACACTGGATTATTGTCTTTTATTAAGCATCAGTCAGTAAAAGGAGAAAAATTGCTTCAAAATTGCTGATCATAGACATTTTCCTATAGCTTCTTAGATGATATTTACAAGTTCTGTGTGTCAAAGTTTAATAGCGCTACATGCGTTGAACAACGAGGAACCACAGAGATAATATTCTACAAAGTCAACTAGTACAAAGTATGAAACTTTACAAAACAAACATTTTCCCCGGACACAGTTATAAGGGCAGCATACAGACCTGTGTGAGTTGAACAGAGGTGATTAATTCCCTGAAGACGGGGGGAAGATTCAGAAAATCAAATCATGTGTCTGTATTTGGCTTCAACCTCTTGTGTGGCATATTGTGCTTAAAGGAAATCGCATTATTATAGCTTGTGCTTTTTTGTCTTTGACCCAATGTGTACCTTTGAATGTCGACATGTTAATTTGCATGGTCACTAGAGGATTTAATACAGAAATAATCAATAAAGTGCAGTTCAGAAAACAAGAAGAAAAAAAAAGATATAAAAAGCATGTTGTTAACATTCATCCAACTGAGGAAATTTCAGTAGACTATGGCTTGTTTGGAAGTAAGTCCACTGTGATGACGGGCTCATTTCCTAAGCTTTTGTCCGTATTTACTGCATGTCTGACTGCTGAGTGATGAATGTGAATGAATCTTCACTGTGTACGACCCCCTCCCTCTTTCAGCTTTCTCGTCTGTTCTTCGGTTTCTAATGCTTTGAGGAGCGAAAGCCATCTTACCATTTGTCAGTTTGACGTTTTCATCCCATCACCATGCAGCATAAAGGGCTGGGCTGCAACAGATCGCACACACCAGTGACTTCCTGTGTAGTCCTCCCCCCCCCATTTCTTACAAAGTTTGCTCCTCAGGACTCCATGACACCATCTGACCGACGACAGTGCTGTAACTGAGCCTTTCCTGCTGGCCCTGACCCTCCCTTTGCATGCCCAGGGATGATATTTATAGGATCACAGAAATGAAACAAGGATGCCTCAGCCCAACTACCATTTTTGCATTGTCATTCTGCACAAAAGACTCAAGGCCGGTCCTCGTAATGGAAAAACACTTGAGCGCTGCGTGCATAATCAGGCTGCATAACTTAGTTTCTCATTAACAGAATATGATGGTGATGGTCCTGTCTGAGGGGATGGTTTCCCTTCTAAGAAAGAGCCCACAGATAATGTTTTGAACGATCGTGTTGCCTGTGTTAAAGAGCTATTTGGACAGGAGCAGAGTGCCACAGACATCATTAGCGATGTCAGTTGTAATCAGGCTGACGGCTCTGCTCCACGGCTCTCCCTGTCACACACCGCTTGTTCGTATTCCATTCACATTTCACACTCACCCCCACTGCGGGAGGAAGGTGTCTGAGGTGGACAACATAGCAACAGCACCTTAGTTTCAGGGGAGCGTTGCTGTGGTCATGTTCTGTCTCGCTGAGATGATGTGTGCATGTTCCCCTACGAAAGAGTGGGGTGGAGGGAAGGAAAGACTGGTCCACCATCCAGTTTCTTCAATAATTCAGGCGTCAGCAGACTGAAGCCACAGGTGAGGAGGGAAACACATATGTGAATGTACGCATGGAGAGATTGTAGGGTCTGTAAGGTCTGTAGGCTCCTCACTCGCATCATATGTGAGCCAGCCAGTGATCCCAGCCATTGCCATGGAAACAGTGGTCGTTGAGCACCTGTTTTTTTTTTTTTTAATGGGGCCTTTTTCATGTGAATGTTCGCTGCCTTTAAGTGTAAAAAGAGAGATTAGGAGGGGATATCTAAAGTTGCAATCTGAGAGCTTGATGAGCCACTTCTCTGTGTGTTTATTTGCTGTACAGTTTGTTTAATTGTCATTAGACGGGGGTCAGTGTCAGATTCAGTATGCGGGGCAGGAGTGTATTAAAAGCAAAGGCACAGAAATATCTAACTTACGTCTAATGTATGATTGCAAACAGCTATACAGAGTCGACCCTACTTTGTAAGCTTTGTAGTAGTATGTAGTTTTGGGGATGAAAAAAGATCTTCATTGAATGATGCCTAAACAAACAGAACAACACCAACTGAATAAACAAACTGACTTAAAGGACAACACAGTTTCATACTGTTTTACTTTGTTTATATGTGGCGGACCCTGCCACCTTTCTAGCTTCATATGGTATTTTGGGGACCTTGTTTTCCTCTGAGAACAGCTTGTTTATTCAGTTATGGAATAAATATTTCTGAATTTCTATTATTACCTCATTAATATTGTAAATATTAAATTCTGAGTCTGAAGTTCTTCTTAAAAACTACATAGTGCTCCTTTAAACTACTAAAAATAGATTATTTGTTGCATGTCTGCATGATATGTTGTGAAGGTATAATGTTATAAAACCATGCTTGCACGATTAACAAAGAGCACAAGAGCACCAGATGATCAACACCCATATGTTTGGAGTCAGGTGCATACAGAGAAGCAGGACGCAGGATATTTGTGAGGACTGAAGTCCCCTACAGACACAGACAGTGTGTGTGCCTGCGAGGTGAGCTGTACGAAGCCGCGAGGTGGCTTTATGTTTGTGAGAGATGTCATGTGAACTCACATAAGCATAATGCTTTGGATTTCTGCAAGCGAACCACTTGCCAAGATCCACAGTGTGTAAATAATCAAATTAGCTGTCAGAATGGATGTAACATAAAGTGCTGTGTTGTCTCTCCATTTTCATCTTTGCCCTCTTTTCATTTCCTGCCAACAGAGGCCGGTTCTCCCGTCTGTACATTCTCCAGCTTACGTGTTTGTACCGAATGAGCATGTATGGCTCCCTGAAATGCATCAGATACTGCTGTTTAGAAAAGGAATGCTTATATTTCTTACATTTTAAGATAAAACAGTAAGACTTACTATCATCTGTATGCGTTATCAGAAAGAACAATTCTTTGGTTCTTCACAATGCACAGAGGATAAAGGGACATACGTTTACAGGGAGACAGTAGCAAACAATACAAATTGATCGACTACAGTATATCACCTAATAAATGCAACTCCATCAAAATAATGCAGTACATATGTTGAAATGCAAAACTATAAGATTAGCACAATAGATTTGACTACAAGTCTGTACTTTTAGAAAATATCTTAAAAATATAAATTATTTTGATTCTTTACCTTGTACAATAAACGTGTTTCCTCGTAATATTCTACTTTTGTAGTTATACATGTACAATATTCACACTCCTGCAAATCTGGAGGCTCCACATTGAAAATCTGTGTGATTTTCAATGCCGTCTCTCCGGCTCGTTTTATATCAAGTTCAGATTATCAGCTACAGTAGGAATGACGACTCCTCCGAAACCCCTTTGAGAAAGTTTTGAAATAACACGAGACCCCCCCCCCGATTCAAACTGTCATTACACCAATCTGAGGGACACACACAGACATTTTAGAAACAACCAAAACAAGTAAACAAACGAGAATAAAGAGGTTTTTTTTCTGTGTTCGTAATAAAAATAATTATAGTGTTTAAGGTGCTCTCTCTTGCCAGCAGTCGGGCACAATGGGAACAAGAAGGAAATCGATGGATGCAGCCTCACAGTGTCTCTCTGTGTTGTCGAAACGTATTCTGTGCAGTAATAAAAAAAGAAATATATATATATACGAGCAAAGACAATAAGACTGATTCTCCTTGAGTTCACACTTAAGACAAGAGACCAAGTACGATACATCGCAATAAATATACTGTGTCTGAAAGATAAACATTGCACACTCTTGTATGTGCTGTCTGTCCGTCTCCGTCTCTCTTTCTCACTCATACAAACATAAAACATGGGCGACGACATGAACTAAGGCCAGTTTTGAGGAAGGAAAGTTAAAAGAAACTACATATATTCTCAACACACTGTTCCTTTACAACTTTCTCAGCTGAATGACTTTCTCAGTTTGCAGCGCCGTATATTTCAATGCCCTCTGTGGTTTGCTACTGGTTGGACAGCTTTTGCTATAGTGGCTTTAAAGTGGTACCCAGGGTCAGAAAAATAGGATTTCTTGCTTAGAAAAAAATGATATTCTGTACTCTTACATCTAGGCTGTAATTATTAGATTATGATCTAGGCTAAAACAGATGTATAAATAGTAAAAATTATCAGACGATGTTCCTTGCCTCTTCGATCAGAGTCTTCTGCTAAATGAATCAGTTCAGGAGTCCTGGTTTGAGAGCACACAAAATAGTTTCCCATTGTCCAAAACTATTGCATTTTCATGGTAGAAGCATTTCGTGTTGTTCTTCAAATGTTCCTGCAAATGTTTTCAGTGTCTTTCATATTTTTGGGAAGTTCAGTTTTGCTGAGTTCACTGTGCTTTCTGCTTCCTCCTCTCCTGTACGTTTCCTCCGTTGTCTCTCACTTATTGTGACTTTAAGTGTTTGAGTGACTCTTCTCTCCCTGAAGTGGATGTAGTTCCTGAACCACGTGGTTCTCCTGTCCTTCCAGCGGCAGTGTGCTGTTCCCCAGCTTCCTCTGCAGCAGGCCCTCCGTGTGGTTGGACCCTTTCTGGTAGCTGGATTTTTCCAGGAGTCTCTGGGATGGATTGGTGCCTGACCCGTCATTCGGGTGCTCTTCCTCATCGGTGTCTGCGTCGATGAATTTATTGATGGATGAATCGTGGAATGTGAAGATGCTGGGCGGTAAATTCTCCGGGCTCTTGGTGGGTGTCCTGCAGCTTGCAGTCGTGTAGACGGACACCTCAGGGCTCTGGACTGATGAGCTGTCTGAGAGGGCCCCTGTCCCTGAATCCTCCCCACTTCTGAAGTTGACCTTGAGCGAGCGGCTTTTGAGCGGGTTCTTGAAGCGCAGACCCTTGGGGCTGTCAGAATATGGGCCATGCTTGGTGCTTTGTCCTGTCAGGGGTGTCGTGGTGCCCTGGGATCCTTCATTCTCATTCTCTAAGGTGGGCTCCAGGCTGGGGTTGGTGCTGACCCTCCCTGGCATGTTGCCGACGGGGCTCTGGGAAAAGCGAGAGCTCTCAGGGAAGTCAGTGGCGCAGCTGATGAAGCTGTCAATGCTGGACATGCTCCTCACATCTGTGACTGCCTCTGCTGTGCTTGAGATAGCTTCAGCGGGGATGTTTCCCATCTCAAACTCAGCTCTCTGCCTATCTGCTTTGGACAGCGGCCCTTTGTCCTTGCTGTTGAGGTTGGGTTGTGACTGGGTCTTGGCCATGTTATTGTACATCTCCTCCAGTTTCTGCACGCTGAGATGCTGAGGGCTGCTGGAAGGCTTGGCTTGCTCTTGGTAGTTTGGTTCGAGGGTCTTGGCAGGGCTGCTGGGGCTCATCTGGGACTTGAGTTTGGGTGTCCCTCTTGGCTGACCAGGAGACACATGATTATCATGCACCTTCTCCTTCTGTCCGTCAGTATTTTCAACCAATACATCCATAAGCTCCACACTGCGGCCAAATGCATCTTTAATGTTCATAGAGACAATGCTACCATTTCTCTTAGCTCTCTCCAGAGCCTCCCTTCTTTTGATGGCTTTCTCCTGCCTCTTTTGCTCTTTGTAGAACTCAGAGAAGTTATTCACAATGATGGGGATTGGCAGGGCTATCACCAGTACACCAGCGATGCAACACAAACCACCAACTATCTTTCCCAGTAGAGTTTTTGGATAGATATCTCCATAGCCTACAGTTGTCATGGTAATGGTAGCCCACCAGAAGGAAGCTGGGATGCTTTTGAACTTGGTGTCCTCCTCATCCTTTTCTGCAAAGAAGACCAAACTGGAGAATATCATGATGCCCATGGCCAAGAAAAGAATCAGCAGGCCCAGCTCATTATAGCTCCTCCGAAGAGTGAAACCCAGAGACTGAAGACCTGTGGAGTGACGAGCCAGCTTCAAGATACGCAAGATCCGCATGATCCGGAAAATCTGAACCACTCGACGGACGTTCTGAAACTGCAGCACACTCTTGTTGGATTCCGTCAGGAAGATGGTTACGTAATAGGGCAGGATAGCCAGCAGGTCGATGATATTCAGAGGACCCTTAAAGAACTTCCATTTGCTGGGCGAGGAGAGGAAGCGAAGCAGGTACTCCATGGTAAACCAGGCAATACACACAGCTTCCACATGGGCCAGTTGTGGGTTGTCTGAGGACTGGCCAAATTCATCCGTGTCCTGCAGCTCTGGAAGGGTGTTCAGAGACAAGGCAATGGTAGACAACACAATGAACAAGATGGAGATTATAGCCAGGATCTGGAAGAAAAACAGAAGAAAACAACAGTGAACAATACAGAAAAATACATATAAATGTCTGAGTAACATACTCTGATAATACTACTGTTAATCAAAGTGGCAATGCCCTTAATTATTACTTGAAAGGTGCAACATGTAAGAATTTGAGTATAAAATATTCAAAAAGTAAAGAAAATTAACAACAGAATGTGAAGACATAACAATCACGACATCTTGTGAATGTTTATGCTCCCATGAGGCCTGAAAAAAATTGCAGCCCAGTGGTCCAAACTGTCTGTGCTGGCTGTTTAAAAAATACCAACACTCCCCCGGAGTTCTGTGCTCCCAGTCCTGCCAGAGTATATATAATATCTATGATGGGAGCACTAGCTACACAGCTAACTGGGCTAACTAGGCAATGGCGGCAGCAGAAAGTAGCAATTAGCGGTTACGCTGGTAATATGTCTCCCCATTTGTTTGGAGTATGATTTCAACACGTGGTCAATTCTTACATATTGCACCTTTAAGCCTTTATATGATTATATGAATGTATAAAAATTAACCCCCTGATATGACTACCAATTGAGACAAAAGCAGTTTTTTTCAGCAGGCTGTAAGCATTTTTGTTTCTGTTGGGGATTTTAACATAGTGCCCTTATCATGAGTGACTCACTTTTGGAGCCAGCCTTAAGTGGCCATTTGAGGAACTGCAGATTTGGCACGACACGATTGGACTATTATCTGTGTCTGGTAATGTGTAGTTTCTGAAGTTCTCTTGAGGGTCATTTTGAAACACGACTCGCTCTACAAAGTTTGAGTTGTGTGCAAAGTACTTTACAGGATATTCATACGAACACAATATGGATGGCTTCAGACTAATTGCCTGCTCAATCGAGTCTTTTAATCATTGTGAAACAAACTGCACATTTTTGATCATCAGCAGATCACTGATGATGGTCGCCCAAACTGAAACGATTAAAAGACTCTGAGATTAACAGACGGCTCTGAATATGCAATGACTCTGAAGCCATCTGTTTAGTGCTTTTGCCTCTTCATCACCTTGAATTACAATTATTCTCAAACAAAAAGTAAAGTCAGGCAGGATGTCTAGCATGCATCACATATTATGCAGTTAAAGGAGTCATTTAGCCTCTTTGCATAAAAAGGTGTATTAAAGGTTGAATGTGACCGTGGATGACCAGTGGAGCTAAAGTTAGCAGCTGTCCCTGAACTACATGCTGAAAGTTAAAGCGCTCCGGAGTGGAATAGTGCTTTAACGCTGTCAGAGGAAGAGGGTCAGTCCTGTGGGAAACCCGTGTCAAACTGGTCCGGCTCCATTTTCGACACTAAATTGCTTTTCAGAACTGGCTAAAATATCCCAAACCAGTGATGGCTTTTTCTGCTGATATTAGTTCACGGCCCATTTAACTTCCTGGCTACTTTCTTCAAAGAATCCATGAAATTCCATGTCAGCGTTTCAAAAGAAACAGGGTCAGAGCTAATGTGATCTCTGGGGTGAATGTCTGTTCTTCTCTTCAGGTCTCAATATTACAGAGAGAGACAGTGAAGGAGAGCTACAAGAGATAGTTTGACACTGTATTTAAACATTTTTCAAAAGACCTGCCACACTGGTTCTTCACTGTCTCTCTCGCTGGGCTCCACGAAAACCACAATGTTTTATAAGGCACACCGTCAGCGAGCCTGCCTGACAGACAGCTGGATACTTGTGAGGCACTGAGCCACCTGCTAATGATATAATCGGCTGAGTACAGTAGGGTTTGGTCATAGTGCTGGGGATTAAGAAGGCCACACAGTTGTAGGTGTGCCACACCTATTATACCTGTCCCGGAGTCAGTGTGAAATCCAACACAAGGTCACTGTGGAGGCTGTGTCCCAGGCCAGTGGCGAGCAGGATTATTCCCCTGGCACCAATCAGTGCCCATAAGCTTTAATTAATCTTGGCAAGCAACTGCTTGAACACCTACCTTGGCCTTTGAGAAGAGACGGACTAAAAGCAGAGAAGAAGAGAGAAGGCCTGCTGGGGGTGGAGCTGATAGAGAAAGACTAGAGTAAAGGCATTTCAACCTCAGCAGCCAAATAGTCCAAAAAGATTAACTTTCCCTGAAATAGCCTGCCCAGTCTGGATCCCATGAGGCCTGAATGATGGATGGAAACTCTCAAATACGACCTATTATAGGTAGATTTCTTGTAACTGAATAATCACACCCAAGATAATTTAAATGGCAACATGAAACATCACCATTAATGGCAATAGAAGTCACTATTTTCAGCGTTTTTTTTAAGGGTGTGGAGGTCAGACAGGTTATCAGAAACACTGGAGTCTGGAAAAGGAAACCACATTGATTTAGTGGCAACATTTCAAAAGCTGAGAGGATACTGAGCCTCGGCTCTAAAACCGGACTGTCCAGTGGAAACGCACTCATCAGATCAAGACTAATCTCGCCTGACGCACTGACCAGGCCTGGACATCCCTGATGAGTCATACTGAACTCAAATGAAACTGAACCAAGGTGTGTGCTGCCCTGTGTGAAGAACGACTGAATCTTGAGCAGCCCCACCTCCCATCAAAGTCTCTCTCTTACTCAACTTTTCCCCTTCCACCCTGGCAGTACGCCTGCCAGGGTCAGCCAGGGAGAAGATTATTGCAAAGTGATCTCACCGCAGAGATACAGAGAGAAAGATACAATTGTCTACTGAGGACACTCAGCACACTGACAAATCCATGACACAGACAGAATTAGGCAAACCCAGTCAGAAAGTAAGTTTGTAAGTTTCCCTGGTTAGGCAATATAATGAGAGTGTGTATGTATGATTAGTGTATGCGGGGGTGACACTGTTTCACAAATGAGGAAACTTAATATGAATATCTTCACGGAACTGCCAGACAGAGCAAGAACAGACGATGAGAGTGAAGTGAGTGTTCTCACAGTGCGCATTAAAGGCACCAAAGTGAAAATGCAAGCGGGTAAATATGATTTTCTGTGCAGCAGGGACGCGAAGACACAGATGCACTGTTAAAAAGGGTTATGGTAAGTGTTGTGTTGCCTCATTAGCTCTTAATGAGAAACACTGAGGTCATGAGGACAGCCCATCCCACTTCCTGTTTGCATAAACGGATGATGAATCTGATCAAGACGGCTACACGCACTCATCTTTAAAAACACACACACACACACACACACACACACACACCATATTCATTCACTCAGTAATTAGCCCCCAGCCTCTCTTCCCCTCAGGCCGGTAGGCAGGAGACTGAATATTTAATATCCTCCTGAAGTGCAAGCTATCCTGTCCTGGAAAAGGTGTGTGTGGAGTGGGTGCTCACTGGGCCATGACGGACTGCGGAGCCAAAGACCTAGCCTAGTTTTCACACTGCCTTTGACACACAAAGTTAGTTCTGGTTCATGCTTGATTGAATGAGGGATGGACAGAGAAGGAGAGATTCTATAAACACATGGCAGGAGGCTCCTTAGAGAGGGAGCATCCCATCAGGATGAGGAGTTCAACAATTACCTGGTGTGTAGCCAGTGTGCGCTTGTTTTTAGCAGATTTTTGACAAGTTTTCCAAACTATGTTTTCCAAACAGCCACGTTCTGGTCCTGACCAGTGATGGGAATCCCAGCTCTTTATAGTGAGCCAGATCATTTGGCTCAGCTCAGCATAAAGAACCGGCTCTTTCAGCTTTTAGTGTCACTTCTGGCTTTTACAATTCAGCTGAATTTAGCAACGTTTTCACATTTGATGGGTATGTGTACACATATATCACTTAAATTAGACTTTTAATTTCCAGTATACCATAATTCTGCATTATTATCTTCATTAGCATACATTAGTATCTTCATTACTTTCACAGACAACCTATCCTATTTTGTAATGCATTCATTATTCTGGGTTCATCATTCTTCTCTAAAAAAATCTACAATTAAACAACAATTTAAAATGATACTTAACACAAAATCAACAGATCATCTGACATAGCCAAAACCAAATGTTTGTCAAAATATGGCTAAATTGACAGCTTTCTTAGATTTCACCCAAGACCCCGTCAAGCTCATACCAGACATATGCATGTTAGCATTAGCGCTATTAGCCAGATCTTATCTAAATAGCTCATTCTTTATATTATTCAGTGCTTCAACTTCCATGCTGTTGTGGTGAAATCCTCAATGGTAAAGATAACTCAAAATAAACAAGTCAACATAGCTTTGCAGTGAGTAATCAGGATAAGATGATATTATTGTCCAGTCAGTGGTTTAGACTTGATTAAATCAAAGTTCCTGCCAAAATCAGGTATCGTACTACAAACATTTTGGGGGAGGTGGTCCGGATTTTGTTATTGAATCACAGAGGTTTACATACTGAAATATCTTTTGACAGAGCCGTAAGGAGGCAGAAGAGAGACAGCAGCCAGGACAAAGAGACGAGAGCCAGATAAAGGCCGTAGGCGTGTGAAGAATGAGTGAAAACAGAAGAGTAAGACATAGGCGTGACATTTATGTATGAGAACAGACGACATAATGAACAAAGTGGCATTGTATTTGCCAGAAGAAATCTGTTCGTCTGGTATTTAGGGTTTTCCCAGGCGTCAAGCTGTGTGAAATGTTCCTTCAATTCTGGTCCATCCTCAACGTAACTGGATTTGCCCTTTTCGCCACACGAGCTGAATCAACGGAGGGATTATGTCACACAGTGACTCGCTCACTTTATTTTCCTTGGGCATGTTGAGTGGAAGGTGGCATCTGCAGTCCTCTTGTTCTGTGATTTGCCAATAAATGTTGTCTGGCCCTGTGTGCTGACAGTTGACCTTCTTCCTACAAAGTCTGTTGTTTCTGCCTCTGTGGGATGCAGTGCCAGTGTTTTTGTTTTTTTGCAAAGACTTAAATAGAAAAGATGGATTGAATTACACTGCCAGTAAACAAAGTGGAGTATCCTCCCCTCACGAGAAAAAAAAAGGTAGAAGCCCTTTGCAGCTATAAACACTTCCTCCCTAGGGTGACAATCACCTTCTTGGAAAGTTCCACATAGAGACTGCTACTCTCACCTGCTCCCCTCTTATATAAGCTAAAGACAATTAACACCTGAACGTTGAGTTTCCAGCTTTTGTTTCCCTAATGTCGTTTGAAGGTTGTTAAAGGATAAGGCTGACAGTATTCTACATTTTACTATATTTTTGTTACTGAATACAAATCTCATAAAAACCAAAACCAGCAATCTTTTAGTCCGTTCATCAATACTTTCTGACTTCCTCATCCTGTCTGTGGTGCTCTAAAGTCCATTGGTTCTAACCAAGTGTAAGCCCACCGTGACATCACACATTGGTTTGTTGAATACAAACCACAAGTCTGGTTTTGTGGATGTCGCCATCTTGTTTTTCTGGAGCCCAAAGTGACCATAATTGAATGAGAGGGTTGAGTTGTAGAGGATATCCTTGTAGCAGTCCAATTGTTTTTTGAGACTTGCTATTTTTCTTTGTTTGTGCTGATTTTCCCTCATGACTGATTGCAGGGATTCAGATCACCTGTGCACAGGTGGGGAGACTGACTCCTGATTGCAGAGTGAAAGCAGCTTGGGGCATTTTCCTCCCAGCCAATCACGGTGTGATGACAACCTATTGGTGAAGGCTTAAAGGAGGTGGTGAATGGCACACAGGAGGCTTGCGCCCTCATTCTCAATCTGTCCCTGACCCATTGCAAACCTTGTTCCCCTTTGATTGTCAGCCAGAAATTCTGGTCTGTTTAGGCCCCTTTTTCTTGGCTGTCCACGACTTTGATTGAGGAGACTGTTTATTTGGGAACCCCTTAAAACCCCAAGCCCCGATACACCTTCAGTTTACCTTTTTATTTCCCCTGGGGCTTGTAGGACGTACTTGTTAGTTATACCCAGAAGATTAATTTGTTAGTTATAAGAGGCATTTGTTTAGTATACCCAGAAGAGGCATCTGTTTATTGGACATTTCCCCTAGATTTTCATGTTTTTGTTCAAATTTTTATGTAGGTTGGGCTGGCCTGTAAACAATTTACTGCCAGTACCGCCACATCCTGATTGGATCTGACTGAGACCCGAAGGACACGACGTGGGCCATGGCCCAAAGCATTTCCAAGTGTGGGCAGTGAAGGTACTTCAGGTAGCCCGCGAGAGGTCATTTACAATAAATACACTTTTCAATGTTACATTTTGTAATTAAGTTTGATAAAACAAGGGAGTTAATTACGGGTCATTCTTCATTTATCTGACTTTTTTTTTGATCTGGTATTGTGTTGAAGTCTGTTTCCTGTTATGTGAGCCGCCTATCGACTTTAACCTGCACCCAGTAGTGGAGATTTAGGTTAATGGGTGGCATTGCATGAAACACAATTCTAACAGAAGGGCAACATTATTCGATTGGGGAACAGACCTTAACGCAACAACGATACTCAGACAGGAGTAAACAGTATTTGTTGAGAACTATTTTCAGCTTTGGATTTGTATTATGAAGGAACATGTCATGTACTTGGCTCACTGATGTGTTTTCAGTGGATGTCTATGACACAAATAAATCAGCTATATCAGGCTTTGGCCACACAGACAATCCTCTGGTTTAAATCTTCTTATGGGCTTTGTTAAGAATGAGAAAAATATAGAATATCAACAGACTCATCCTATATAATCCACACTGACGAAGCATGTGTTCTGTATTGGGTTGTTCCAACTCTTTGATGAGGGAGCCCAATAACCCATGTTTTTTTATGGCTGTATTATTCCATCATATATTCTAAATGTCTTGTCTAACACTTCATACACATTTCCCAAAAAAGCTCAGCTCAACATATTCAGTGTTTTTGGGAAGCTTTGTGTCTCCATTCAAAGTTTTGTGTGAATTTAAAGTAAAGTTCTGTGGTTGTGGTTTGGACCAACGTTTGGCTGCACAGCATGAATTTGTAATGACCGACCCAACCTGCAGGCTCCTGCTGCTTGTTAAGGGATTT
Source organism: Lagodon rhomboides (assembly GCA_039737535.1). Classification (NCBI taxonomy): domain Eukaryota; kingdom Metazoa; phylum Chordata; class Actinopteri; order Spariformes; family Sparidae; genus Lagodon; species Lagodon rhomboides. The sequence continues at coordinate 18,862,171 of CM077785.1, read as the reverse complement.
TAACTACCTAAACCTCCTGTTCATACTAGAAATTTAGACTCAAAACAGATGGCACAAGAGACAGAGAGTGGTGAGTAAAGACTATTTCCTGCAGGGTTTTTAGGAAGTAAGAATAAGGACATAAACTAATTTAGTGGTGCCTCTTAAATACTGTAAAATACCCATTTCATTTCAAATGATTACTAGTGTGGGCTGGGTGACGAGGGTTTATTTTAGTTCTCTTCAGTTTCAGTTTTGTGAAGTGATGTATTATTTAGTATTTATCTAATAAATGATGTATTTGTGATTTGTAATGAAAAAGCTTAAAAAGATCAAATGGGTGTGAAAAGATAACAGCCTTAAAGCAAAAATAGCAGTATGGATAACAAGTCTTTTAATTATTACCTAACATCGCAATCTGTTTGAAAAGCAACAGTTTCTAATTACATAAGTGCCCCCAGTCTAACTTTTACCGTCTGTTTCCAAACCAGGCAGGCAACATTAAGCATCTCCCAAATTGACGAGACCTCCTGAGTCCTGCACAGATGCGCCCTCCACCTCGTTTGCTTCATTTCACCTTGCCCGGCAACCTTTTCTGTCCCACCTCTCAGCCTATAGCGGGGAGCCTGTGCCTATCCTGTGCCATGTGCTGAGGTGGAGACAAGGAGATGGATGACTGAGCTTGCGGCTGCACACACAGAACGTGTCCTTTCAGATGTGTGAAGGTGATGCTATAATGATGAGGCACACGGATGCAGGACATTGTGTGCGCACTGATGTATGATTTCAGTCTTTCTTTGGCTTTTGCAAAGATGATACATAGTAAAAGTTTCTGAAATCAACAACATAAATTGTATGTGCATTGATTTTTAAAGTCCTTACTCGACTCTTCACTGCACTCAAGCTCACCATTGAGTGCCAGCGGGCGTCCACTGAGACCAACCGTCTGTACTTTTCGGGGACATGGGTGTGTGTGTGTGTGAATGGCAGAGAAAAGGTGAGAAAAGGAGCACAGGTGTGTGAGAAATAAAGACAAAATTAGAGAGTGACAGAGTGAGAAAGTAAGATGTGAGATTTCTCCCCTGTGGCGGATGTACAAACCAGAGTGTCAGCGCCCCCTGATAAAACAGCTGTGCTTTTCCCCTTGCTTTCACCTGGGACAGAGCACCTTGACTCAGAAAACACCTGGAGCACCTGTGTTATCAGGTACACAAGAAGAAGAATACGTGCCAAGAATGAAAGAACAGCTTTCCTCCTGTCTGTGTGAGATTATTATAAAAATATTTTAGAGAATTTAAGAGCAAAGTGGTCTCGTGTGGGCTTGTGCTGGGCTGCTGCACATGTCTCGCTTACTCCAGCTGAGTGATTTCATTAGGCATATAAATCAGTTTAAGCATGAAATGAAAGACTGATCCAAGATTATTAAGTGATAAAATACGAGACAGGAGCTTCTCTACTGGCAGAGCAAAGGAGACTTATATAGATCCACACCACCTTCATGATGTAACACTATTGATTTCAAACTACAAATTATTCTCCCATCCCCAGATATCACCCAGCACCCTGCTGCTGTTATCCTTTCTTTCATGTGTTGCAAAATTATTATCTGAAATATGAGTGTTAGAGCTCATTTGCTGTGGAAATATGCTTCCATATATGCAGAGTTGGATTTTAAAGTGGTGCCAGTAAGTATAAGTTTTTTCCAATTATTACCACTTTCATGCTTAGCTTAGCTTACAGTATGCATATCATACAGAAACGGTATATATCTCAATGTAAGATCAACATATAATCTAAAAGACATGGTCATTAGACAAGATGGTTTTGGAGAAGTGAGCCTTAATTCCAACTCATCAAATACTTTGGGATTTTGTAGGACAGGTTGTCCACCATCCCAATGGATCAATATTTGAAGAGTTGGGAAATAACATATAGGAGATTGTTAATTTTCCATGAAATATCCCAACAGGACCCTGAAATATTCAGGTGTACAGGTGGTCAAAAACTGTTCAGTTTGATGTGTCTAAGATTGCTTCAAATCTCCGCCCAGAATGGACCCCATTTCCTTTTGGTAAGGATCTTTTTTTTTTTTTCTCACTTTCTTTCTCGACGAAGGGATCCTGATTGAATGAAATCATGTGTATTTAATGGTTTGTATCTATGAGTGAGAACAGTTTGATGCGCATAGTATAGTTACATTTGGTTTGATATTGGATTAGACCTGATTGAATTAGTGAGCTGAAATGAGCTGAACCTTTGATGAACTGTGTGCCATCTCCGGCTGCTCTCTCTCTCTCTGAGAGTCGGGCAGGTCATCCTCACAGCGTGTGTCTGTATGAGCCAGCTGTGGGACCCCTCGGTCAGCTGTGGAGGTTGTGGTAAGAAAACCCCGAAGCCTGCAAGACTGAGGAACAACTAATGGAATAAGTGTGGTATCTGTGATCCTGAGATGTACAATCCTGATACACAGTGGGCGTTTTATGTGTGGGCCTGAAATATAAAATACAAGACTCATGGCTCACAACACAATCAACATCTCCGCTCAGAGAAAGACACATCACACCCAGCTGAAAATGACAAGTACTGAAAATCTGGCTTTGTTCTCGGTGCTTGTTTTTTGCAGGCTGGAGCTCCAGCTGTCTCTTACTGCTCTGGTCTCTGCTCACGCTAAAACTGGCAGGAGGCGAGTGGAGAAAAAAAAAAGAGAGGACAGAATATATGACGCTGAATCACCGCTAACGCTGTGAAAACGGATCATTTGGCAGCACGGAGTGCAACAAAATCAGCGTTTCTTTTTCATCTTTCATTATGGGCGTGTTTGTTACACAAGAGGATGAGCACCAGCCGAGAAAGCTACCAGGTTTCTGTAGCTGAATCAACGCGTCAGTCAGTCAAGCCAGGTCGAAAAGCAATTAAATCGAGTAATCATCAGGAGACAAGTGATCATAAGACACTTCTTGCTTTAATGCAGATTATGACCTGGATGCACACAGAGGCCAAGAGATTACATCAGACAAAGAAGTTCACGAACTCTGAGTCGGAGAAAGTGATTTCAACCAATGATAGCAAATGATTTGCAAGTCCGGTAACATTAGACTGAAGATCATTATACCACTCTGATGATGAGGAATGTCTCTTTTCTGTCATCAAGCTCACTCACCTGCCATCTCCGGGGCTACAAAGAGCAAGGCCTCGTCACGTGGCTGGATCCAGACCTGAAGCTTGATACGAGCTCGTGCCAAGCAGCGGACACAAAGGGCTGATAAGATGCCATTACTGACCTGGTGTCCGCTGACAGCTAAGTAACGTTCACTAAATATTCCCTGTCTCCGGTGACCTCCCTCTGGGGTGCAGCGGCCCTGGTCGGTGTTTACCATAAAGACCAGATGTCACTCGATTCCTGTGACACGATTAGGTGTCAGCACTGAGTGGAGAGAGTTACCTGGGCTGCTTACAGTGAATACGCACTGAAACAGGAGAGGCCTGGTCGCTGCCCATAATCCTATATGACGCCATATCGGTTCTTCACTACAGTTACAGTGCTGGACATTTGATGACAGTCAAGTCAGATAAGTCTGGTGCGCAGACAGAACCACAAAAAACGGTACTGTGTGGTACTTTCAAGGAGTAGTTGGACATTTTAGGAAGTGTGCTTTTCTGCTCTCTTGCCGAAAAGATCAATAATTATCTCATATCTGTGAAGTAAGTATGTAATTAGATAAAGACAATTACCTTAGCATAGCCAAGCATGAGACACAATAGGTAACAGCCAGTTTCTGTCCAAGTACAAGGATAAAACAAAAACCTCGGTCCCGAACATAAGCAGGACAACGGGAGGCTTAGCTGAAATTACTGTGCATTTTGTTCCCTGTACACTGAATTAAAGAAATGTTCTGAAATATTCATTTAAGTTTCAAAAATCATACAGTGGTGTTCATCTGTGAGGATTGTCTTGCTAACAAAACGTGTTAGCATCATAAACTTGTTCTCCACAGAGCCTGTTTTCTGCAATAAACCAAACTCCAAGTGAAATATCTCTTAGGCTTTTTGTCGAGGGAACCAGGAGGATGCGTCGCTTCCGGGTTAGCCTACAAAAAATACAACATCCCTGCAGCAGTCTATAACAGACAGGCATGAAAGTGGTCTCCATTTGCATCCGACGACCAGTTTGACTTTAAAAAAAATGGCGTCAGGTGAACCACTGTGCTGCTTTCGTAGCAAATATTCAGCTGAGCAAATATCTGAAAAAAAGTTTTACAGCTGAACTGGATTACAGCTAATTTGGTTGTATTTCAAGTCATGTAACTGTGAAATAACATTCCTTAACTGATGATCTATTAGGTGTGAACTTCACACATAAAGTCATGACTTGGTCATTTGTTAATGGTGACAAACACGAGCATTAAATCATCATGAGTGATGACTACTACTACTGTAATTTGAGCGGAGGTGATTGTTGAGCGACCCTCCAGCAGCAGCCATCAGTGTATTTATTCTCTCATTATGCCATCGCTGCAGCGGAGAAGCTCTGGTCTGTCACATCTCACCTCTCTGTATGTATCTCTATGTACCTGTGAAATTGCTAATGCATCAAAGCTAAAATTATCTTAACTGGTCCCAGTGTGCCAGGCCCACCACAGTGTAGCCATGACAACAAACAAACCAGGTTGCAATTATGAAAAATGCTGCGGTGCCAGAACCCGCTGCACCATTTCCTTTATGTTTACGCCTCGATGAGTGCATGTGTCGGTCATTTCCTTCTCTGTCTGAACGGGATGATATTTCTGTTTAAGTGATGGATGACAGCAAATGGCAAGTTGTAACGCCAGATGGCAAACGCACTGAGCTCCATCCAGCACCCTTAGCTTCGTCTAACCAACTGTAACGAGGAAACGGAATGCACGGAGACTGAAATGGCCCACAGTCTTGTTTTAAAAGCACTTCAGCATCTCCCGCGGAGAGTTAAGCATTCAGCTGACACAGCACTTAATATCCAAAACCCCGGTGGAGCAGCATGGCAGATCTCAACTTTAGATTCGATCCTTCAGACAACAGTTATTTATTTATCTATTTATTGCTGCAAGGAAATTGTCCAAAAGTGATAAATGGGATGAAAAGTCCATCGATACGCGTAACTTTTCTTGAGCAAAGCCATGTTGAATGCTCAAGTTAGACACATGGAAAATCAATTCTAAGAATACTCCTCACACACTAGCACAGATGCAATGTGTAACATTAAACCATCTATTTTTCATCCCTTAGAAGTGAAACACCTGCTGTGTACCAGAGTCTCCTCCTAAATGATTCAGTAGGAGTGGAAGGGCAGAGCGAGGGACTTCCTGCTGCCGACCACTGATGACCACAGCTCTGCCTGTGTGGAGGTGTGTGTGTGTGTGAGTGTTTGCGTGTTTATCCCTCTGCGCAATACATTTCCTACATCAGTGTCACACCGCTAAATGTCTGCCTGCTCTCCTCTCGCCTGTCCAGCTGCTCAGTGCTCCAGAGAACGCGGCACTCCGAAGTCTCCCTCATCCTCAGCGGTGCAACCAGATCAGAGATACATAATGGAGAGGGACCAAGAGAAAGAAGCTGTTTGAAGTGCAGCGCATGGTGTATAATGTATGCAGCGGGGATGTACAGGCACTAAAGGTCCCCCAGGCAACAGGCGAAAAAAAAGAAAAGAAAGTTTAAAAGTGACCTATTTCCTTAAACACCTCGATGGAATGTTAAAATGTAGTTGTGTAAGAATGATCTGAAACAGAGCAAGAAAACTCAATTAGCTTTCTCTCGCTCAACTCTACCTGGTGAGAAAGAACCTGAGAGTCTGACATTTAGCACAACAACACTTTAGAGGGATCTAACCTTTAAAAGATGAACATGTCACTCTGAGCTCACGAGGCCTGAGAGACAAAAAAAAAAGAAACTTCCATTACAAGGTAGAGCCTTTCAATACGTACTCTACTTACAGCGAGCTATACATCGCATTGTGCGTCCCTGTTTACATTGCAATGTGAGAGCGGGAGATTTCAGGGCCACGCGGCCATCAGTCACGCTCAAATAAGAGTGGACAGAGATTGTAATGAGACAGAAAAGCGTGTCCAGCTGTCTGCCACAACATATGGCGAATGCAAACAGTGACAGGCAGCTGTGTGCGGTCTGTGTAAACCACTCAACCAGCGTTTGCACCACCAATGATCCAAAACTGGGCGGGATCCATCAACGCAGAATGCAGAGGGATTAATTGTCATGTTGTAATGATGGAGGAGGAAAGGACAGCCCGGGCTTTACCCCTCTCCTCCTCTCTCACATGTATACATTAACACGTACATGCAAGTCCACATGAACTGGCACACAGCAGCGCAGTGTCCATAGATCTCTTCATGGGGAGACTGCGGCACCTTGGCGTGCAGCTCAGCTGATAGTTGCCATGGTTACGTGAGGCTTTTTGGCATTTGCATAACAGATGCGGCAAGACATTCACCAAAACAGGACACAGAAAACAGAGGCAAGGGGACATGTGATCCTCCTGAGCCACACAGGAGAGAACACAACGGTGCTGATGGCTGGTTCACAGCGAGGATTTCTGGTGAGCGAGAGCCGGGCTTCAGTAGACGGTACACTTCCCTTTGGCCTGTTTGAAGTTTATTTGACAGGCTGCTTTCAAACCTCTCTGAAGCCCACAGTCAATCTCCTCCACATCAACGACGGAAACGACTAGGGGCCTCATTTATAAAACAAACAAAGGATGAATTTAGAACTAAAGTATATCTTAAGCAGAAAAAAAAACTTTGACGTAGAAATGATCTTATCTCTGTGCCGAGACTCGACTTCAGCGACTTCCCTGCTGGTTATTTATGGATATTGCAGTTTGGGATACATAAGTGTACAAGCCTGTGGTTGCCTTCGAAATGAGCTTTATGAAAAATATGCAGTGGTGAACTGTGTGTGTGTGTGTGTGTGTGTGTGTGGCTTTGCTTATAAACCCACTATTTACTCCACCGAATAATATGTGGTGTCTGGCTTTGATCTCCTCGACTGTAGCTGTAATCTTGTCCTCCAAAACGTTTGATTTTCTCTTTCGGTCCAACTCATTTGTGCTGCATTATACCAGGCAGGTGCTGTCAATTTAAGTTGATCAGAGATTTATAGCTCCCAGGTGCTTAAGTTACAAACGGGATTCTTCTAAAGCTCAGTATCTTTTATGAATCTAACTTAGGCACACCGTTGGAATTGATCTTTTTGAATATTATTATTTATTGGTTTAATTCGACAGAAAAGCCAAAAATTGACAGGAGTCAGGGTAAGAGAAAGGGAGGATGACAAACCCTGGGCTGCTGTGGCGAGGACAATAAGTTGGTAAGAAAAAAACTTCAAGCTCCTGCCAAACTGGACCTGAAAACAATAGTTAATCAGTGAGTAGGCTGAAAGAAAAAAATGATTAGTTTTCAAGCAAACATCAGAGATGTTGAGGATTTGCAAAATTTTTTTGTCATATATGAATGTGAACTGACACTTTTTGGCACATTTTAGAAGTGTATTCATACGCATATGTGCCATCAACTATGTTTGTCTTGTTTTCAGCCCCACTACAATTCTTCATTGTATGCTCCAGTCAGTGCTGCGCAACTCGACAAGGTTGAGTACTCAAAATTAATTTTTATGGCCATGAAATATTACTAACAATGCAAAAGGCTTCATGGTGCCATGTTATGTAAGCAGCGAAGGACAAAAACACTCACATCAAGCTAAAAGGCCTTAATTACTGTGGGGAAAAACACAAATCTCCATGAACAAATTAAATAAACCTTGAAAAGAGCCTCACAAAGAGTCAAACTTGCAAACTTAAAGCACAAAGAAATTTCAGAATGTTTTTTAAAGATGACACACAACAATGTAACGATAACAAAATATGAGTTGTATATAATGTTTGGGTTAGTAGCTGTGATTGTGCACTTATCTGCTGCCTGTGTAGAGACTACATCTTGCCATCATAATACTGCTGGAAAGAGATATGTCTGCAGATTGTCAGCAGCTGGCACAAAGCCATTATGGACACTGCACACTGCTGATTTCCAGTCTGGAATGGCCGTGTGTCCCAGTTGTATAAAGCGGGAGTGACACTGACGATGATTTGCAAGTGGAACAAAACCCTAAATTATAAAAGGACGTGTTTAATGCTGCTGCCATCTGAGGCAGAGAGGGAGAGAGAGAGAGCCATGAGTCTGTTCAGATTTAAGGAGGTGCAATCCGACAGTGCCAGACAAAATCATGACAAAAAACAAAAAAACAACACCGTTCACACATTTCTGTCTTCTCGCTTTAGTTTCCCAGGCATGGAGCTCAAGAGGTGAGCAGCACTCGCTGAAAAAAAGGCTAAACACATGTCAGACTGGTACTTGATGCTCCACACACTGCCTATATCCATCCAGCCTGCTGTAAACTGGCCGACAGTCAAGCACGCTGGCTCAGCCAATCCCTGCCATACATGGAGATGCTGACCTCAGATTAAAACACACTTAACCATTCTCTCTCTGCCGCTCCTGACCCCCACTACACTCTACTCAACAGAACATTTTTGTTGCAAATGATTTTTCACCACCCCTTCAAGATGATTCTCACCGCCTCACTTCCAGACCCCTGCCTCACACAGTCCCACTCACAGATCAAGCCTAACTTTAGGTTGAGCAACAGCACTTGATTGCCTGCCCAATGGGCAGTCACAGTTCCTCCCTTTATGAAAGAAATCAATCAGGCCAGCTGTTTTAATTTGCAGCTGTTGTCCTTCCCACTACTAATCTGCCTTGTCGGCGGCTGGTGCAGCTGGTGACCTGCCAAACAACTACTGTATCGGTTAATGTATCAAAGAGAGACCGATTTCAAAGCTGCAAGCATTTTGACAAGCATCCACTCTGTGAAAGTGATATCACTGAAGGCTGTAAGTGAAAAGACCATTCAGCAGGGATCAATAAAATGACACAGTCCCATTTTGGATCCTCTCTGAGAATTATTGAAGCTGAGGCCTACATTCAACCACATCACACGCCTGCAGTATATTTCTCAATGGTATTTTAACCAGCCATCTTCCCCCTCCCTCCCCCTCTTTCGTTATTCCCAAATCCTCTCATTCATCTCTCTCTCTTTCCATGGGAACTTCCAAATGATTGGAGCCTAATCACTTCTATTTTTGCAGTTACCCTTAGATCATTGAAATGTTTGCTTCCTCTCCTTCACAGGGCCACTCCCTGGCTCATGTATACTATACATGCTATATGCTCATCAGTTTTTTTTTCAGTGCTCCCTCTCCTCACCAAAATCACCCAGGACAACACCTTATCTCACTTTGCTTACACCACATCATCTGTACCATCTCTTAGTTTCCCAACAATTAATACCTGTGTTTGGTTTTAAAGGGACACTATGTAGTTTTGGATAAGAAATTAAAACTCAGAATTTTAATATTAACAATATTAATGAGGTAATAGTACAAACTCAGAGATCTGTATTTTTTCCATAACTGCGTAAACAAGCTGTTCTCAGGGGTATATAAGGACCTCAGAACGCTATACGCCTTGATTTCCTGGTCCCCTCTTGTATGATCCCCTTTACATAAAAATCATTGGGCCGTTTGCAAACTATTTTGTACTCTAATATATCTATGCTCAAGACAAAAAGGTGTTATTTACACATCTGTTCAGAATGCTATATACCAATTTACCAAATCTCTTCCTCTTTGTGAATCCTCTTTGTTCACACTGATATTTCACAACAAGAACTGCCAAGTATCTCTGTAATCACTTTTTGGCATTAGACTCTGAGAGCTGCAGATCAAACTAAGATTAAAAAGAAAAGCCTTAGAGATTTGGCAACACTGTTGTTGGCATTATCCACAGAGCTGACGTTTCCATGGGAAAGCCCCTGGGATTTCCGTTTAATACTGATTTTGATCTGGGCAGAGGGTTGATGAAGAGGCTCTAATGAGCGGCATCCTTGTCGCATTTTCTCAAAGCTCTTCCCGGCTGCAAACACAATGTGCTAACCACAACAGGAACTGAATTGCATAATAAAATCAAATGACCTGGACATGCTGTCTTCATCACCACTTTACATGGAAACGACAGAGGAGGATGATATCTGTCAATGTTAATTACAAGTCCTGTTTACATAACATGCAACGCAAAGTAGCTTCTACTATAGTTAGTCTGTCTGAGGTATTTTCATGGCAGTAGTATCAATTATAGGGCAAACTTGGATCGCTCCACGTGTGATCTGCATTTAATGAGTTTGGAGGGTGGCAGCTTTTTTTCCCCTTTTGCCTTCAACACCAAAAACAAGACAGCAGAAGTTGAAGGGAGGAATTAAACAGTTTTAACGTAAACTGCAATTGTTAGCATGTCTGGCTAAATAGATTAGCCTACCGATAATAAGGGTGCATTTAAGAATCCTATCAGAAGACTGTTTTCTTTCTGTAGGAATTAAGGAATGGGTAACTTTGTGTGGTTACATGTTACGTAAAAAGAAAACGCTCTGTTCATAACTTGTTGTGGAAGCTTTGATTCCCCTTCACAAGGGTTTGGGCTAACATTACTAGCTCTCTCCTGCCTTTCATTGGATTTGGGAAAAAAATTGGAGCTGCTGAGGTCCCAGCAGGGTATACGAACATAGTCGTTAGTCCAAAAAGTATTTTCTCTTGTGACATTAAAAGTGAAAAGCTAACAAATAGGTACGCTAAGCAGTCAAATAGCCTAACATTAAATTACCAACACATTTTTTGTTGTCATTCAAACAATACTAGCACTGTTCACGCTTCACTGTGATACAAGAACAACGTTTCTTTCTTTATTTCCACGTCTTATAGCCTATATGTTAGCCTGGGACCTGTTAGCTTAGCCTCCTCATTTTAACACAATATAGGTATCCATCAATTTCAAGAACTCTAGACAGACTTCTTGTTTTATAACTAAACAAATGAGCCAGCTGGGGATGGCTTTTTGGCGGATAAAATATGATATGTTAGCAACAGCTGTCTTTTCCTACAAAATCAATGGTTGCTAGGTAGAAATGAGATCAATTCTTTTGTCTACCACCGTTTAAGAATTTCAAGCATGAATGTGCCGTGCAAGAAAGGAGAGCTTGACAGCTGTAACAGTAAGTCGAGGGCAGGGCTTAGCGTGCATCAATTAATCAATCAGTTCTTCCACCCATAAGCCAGCGAATGTAACTGTTCTTTGTCTCACTGTGCTGAGCTTCGGCCGTTCGCATGCTTGCACACTGAGAATCTCCAAACTGTCCCAGCTGAGTTTATGTTTCTGTTCTCAGAGAGCTGCATCTGGAACCACGACTGCGTTCATGTAACATCGGGGGAGTCAGGTTTCCCCAAGATCACTAACCCTTTCAATTTACATCAAGCTGCTCAGTTTACACACGACCCATCGACTCTCAGCCTCTCCTCCTCTCATGGGACATGGAGGGAGATGGAGCTGCCTGATGCGGTTTGAGAGATCGACGTCACGGACAGGATGAGGCGTCCAGCGAGCTGTGAATTTCCAACAATTATGAGCTTGCACTGGCAGCTCTAGATGCATATCACGTGACTGTGTCGACTTAAAGTGGAGAGGGATAGAAAGTGAGGAACCAGGGGGAGAATAATATAATGCAGAGGAGCGGTAATCAGTGTGCTGATGATATCAATAACATTGATAGTAGAGAGTAACAGACCCCCGAACCGGATGTTATCTTGCACCGCTCACCTTTCATAATTACCTAACCTTCGACCTGTGACCTGCATCCTCTCCTCCCCTGTGTGGCCCACTTAAGACCAACATGCCTTCACGTCTCCATGGCCTATATCTCGCACCAGACAGCGGTAAGGTGATGTGCTCGTGGCTGGTGTCTGGTAGGCGGAGGAAGGAGCGAGGGAAATGAGAGCAGCGAGTAGGCTGAGGCTGAGACTGGGGAGAACAGGCACTCCTGGGACTGCTGCCTGGAGATTAGTGGGATATAGTGATTGAAACTCACACAGTCCACCCACTCTGCACTGCCAGACGATCAGCTACACTGGTTCTTACTGTAACGCAGTGCGGTATGCTAAGGACGAGCATTTGAACTCAGATGAATGTGTGGGACCTTCGCGGGGTCCTTTTAATGAGAAACACCTGCGTGTGTCAGCCATTCGATGTGCTGGGTGGCCACAGGGTCTCAGGTGAGCTACCTGAGGAGGTGCGCCTGAGGGACTGCCTCTGTGGTGTCATCCTGGCAGACACAGAGTCAAGCACGACTAAGGTGATCTCCTGAGTCTCGTATGGCTCGTCCATGGCACTACTGAATCCAATTACAACAGATGAGCATTAGTCTCTTCTCAGTCAGCGCACCACAGGAGTCTCACATAATTACATCAACATTAGCGTACAAATGCCACAAGGATGTGGCCTTTGATCCTCGCTCACATCACCATATGTTCACACATATTTTAAACCGACTGTCTCTCCTCTCACTTGTTTGTCTCCGTGTCGCTGTATGGGTGTCTGACAGGCCTGGCTGTGCATCTGTTGTCCCATTTGCGTCCCTTGATGAGAACTTACAGTAAACTCTGCCTCCCGACAGATGAAACACACAGCTGATTGGCAGAAGTACCCAGGCCTGCTCTACTAACATCTCCACAACAGACACGTTTTTTAAAAGACACAGAAAGTATGTCCTTATATTCAGTTTTAAATAGAAGCAAAATCGGCTGCAATTCTTTCAGCGTGTTGACCTAGAAAAGCTTTTCTCTTCCACATCATGTCTCTCTCTCTCTCTCTCTCTCTCACTTGCACTCCCTCAGACAAGACGCATGATGAATGCACACACCCACATACAGTATGTGGTACTGTAAACACATTGCAGACAAACAGTCACGCAGTGCGGTCTTTCACGCAGACAGGTGTTGTAATGTGTCTGCGTATCTCTATTTTTAAGTACCAGATCTAAAGCCACGTCGGGAATTTATGATTTTGAAAAATAATTTTGCACATGAAGAGCCTATTATTCATTTTATTCTCATCTAATACCTGACGTTACCTCCTGAGAGGTTTGAGTGCACAGCAGCGCTGCCTCCGCTGCTCTAAAACCTCCTCTCACTGTCTGCTCTTTGGCTTTCTGTGGAAAATCATTTCTGGGTTCGGAGATTTTTCAGAGGTCTGTTTGTTCTGTGCTATCAAGTGCAAATACAACCATTAGGTACCAATTACAGCAGCCTATTAGGTAACAAGTACGAACAAGCCCCTCCATATCTAATAAAAGGATTAGCGATGGAGGACACCACTGGTTAATCCTTAGTGAAAATAGTTAAACATTTTAAGGAAGTACGGTTATTTGCTTTCATGCAGAGAGTTGGAAGAGAAGATCAATAACACTAAAAGTTGTCCAATATTGTGCTAGCTCCAGCATGTTATAGTAGCTTAGCATTAACACTGAAAAACAGGGAAAAATGACTAGCATGGCTCGTTCCAAAGGTAAGACAATCCCTCTATCAACGAGGGTTGGGCAGATTTAACATGTTTTAAAACTTTTTTGGTACAACGGTCTGTGACCGGACAGTAGCACCGAATGTCACCTTTAAGTGTCCTACGAGAGTCCTTAACTGATCTTCGTCTAAAGTTTAACATCAAAATAATGTCTTAAGTATTGTGGCACTGTGTGCACAACTCTCAGTTTAAGTACATCATAACAAGACATAAGCACCGCACCACCTCTGGAGTTGAGCTAATTAACTTTCCCGGTGGTCCTGCTAACTGGTCACATGCTGCTAATTCTCTCCACCTAATGCTACACCTTCAAATACCAGTTCAGTTGGTTGTCACAAAATCAAACCTGAAGTATGCACACCTGACTGTACTAGCAAAAACTGGAAACCTACACGACCATACTATTAAACCGGCTAAAGCTCTGTAATCAACAAATTCATGCAGTTGGTAGTAGTTGTAGCTCTCTAAAGGGTTATGTGCAGGTCTATTTCTTGCCTTGGCACAGTGATTCGGTGGAGTCTTGTATCACTGAAAAGTTGCCAGCCAACCAGTGGAGACTTGAGGAAGTTCTGCACCTGGACAAGAAATAGTCCACCACATAAACCCCTGTTAAACAACAAATTACCATTTTTATGCTTTCGTTTTTTGTATATATCAAACGAACACGAAATAATGTGTAAATTAGTGAATTATAACCGATTTTGTTACCTTCGGACAGAGCAAGGGCCAGCTTTTGTAATTTAAATGCTAAGCTAAGATAACTAGCTGCTGGCTGTGGCTACATATTCAGCGTCCACACGAAAGAGTGGTGTCATTTTCTCATCTGACTCTTGGAAAGAAAATGATTAAATATATTTACCAACATGTTTAAAGGGGTTCTGTGCAACAATTTGTAGAAATGTACATGTACTGTATTAATAATATTTATATTATTTGATTGGTCGTATGTGGGTGGACTGTAACGTCTCAGTTGGCTATACAAGTCTGTCTGCCTGACTGTGTGGATTTCTTTTCGAAGGACTCGGGTTGGATTTTCCACGACAGCACTGAGTGCCCTGCGAAACCACAACTCTCTGACCACTGTCCATCACCATCGACACCGATCACACTCTGTCTCACTCACTCCCTCCGTCTGTCTCCCTCTGTCTGAAAGAACACCTCTCCGGTACCCTGTGATGATTCAGAAACATACTTGCGAGTCTGACAGTCTGCTGGTGGGAAATTAGAAGACTGCGAAACAATTTGATGTAGTCCAATGAAAAGGTTCCAGCCCGTCACAAACAATCAACGAAATTACAACATCAATGTGTCTATTTAAGGATATATATATGTGTGTGTGTGTGTGTGTTTCAAAGGGAGAATGAGTGGGAGAATTACAGGCTGAGAAGAAAACGTGTTTGGAGGAAGGCCAGAGGAAAGGATGGGAAAATGTGCGCGCATGTGTGTTTTTGCGTGTGAATGCGTGTGTGTGTGTGTGTGACAGAGTATTTATTTATAGAAGTCCCTTGGGAGAGAAGTGCCATTACAGCGCTAAGGTAGAAAATCTGGTGGGGCTGTGCTAGATGTCACAGTAAGGTGGCTTCATCACTCCTCCCGGGCTGTGGCTCATTAGGAGGAGCAGCACCCTGTGTAATATTAACAACCACACCTCTTCTGCGTTGTCCTTCTACGTCTCTTTGAGCAAACACCGGTAAAGAAACGCCACAAGCTCTCTCTCTCTAGTAGTTTCCAATCTACTCTGTACTGTAATTCATGCTGAGGATGTTAGTAAAGAAAAACATTCTCTCCATCCAGGTTTGTGATGCTCATTGTTGTTATTGATTGCCTTTGTTTTAATCGGTAATTCTGTTCCATAAGAATGAAGGAGAGTGGGCGGACTAATTGATCCGGGAATCAAACTGAACTCCCCGTGACTGTTCCTCTCTCAGTAGATGGATCTGCTAAGAAACCGACCGATCCCTGATGCAAGAGCTGCTCTTTTTTTCAGTCCACACGGATGAGCAAGAAGGTGAGGAGATCAAAACAAAGCGAGGGAAACATCTTATCTCCCTGTGCGGGCAAATCATTGAAGGTGGTGACTTTCGGAAAAAAACCTCTCACCTCACGCCCACTCACCCTGACCTCAAGAAAGCTGCATTATCTCCGGAAACCACAGCGGGACTCTCCTCAGGAACCTTACATCACAAGCTCTGTGTGTGGGGGGGGCTTGAAGAACTCGACCTCCTCACACCTTCAGAGGAGCACCTGTGAAGTGTGCTTTCAAATATGCACCAAGTGGATTCAAAGCTTTTCTTCTTTATATGCGAGGGGCACACAGCTCACTCTGTATTTCGAGCTGTGAAATGAAGAAGTAGAGGCAGACGGCGTGATATAAACATAGCTCCCATGTTTGCTTTTTGCCGCTCGCTCTATTTGTTAAAGAGCAGAAGCTATTGAGTGAGACGTGTCTGGAGAACAATGGGTATCTCTCTCACCCATCTGCCTCCTCTCCTGCTGACATTTTCCCTCAGCCACATAACCTTTTCCTAAACACTCATGAACAAGCTGCTATTGTGTCGGGTTGATAGACTTAAAAAGGGAAATGTTAAAAAAAACAGTCCTCTCTGTTTACTGTACTGATGTACCTAGACGTGTCAGCAGCATCATTAAACTGATGGAAGGTGATCTGGTCACCGCAGCCGTAACCCGAAGCTTTATTTAATCCAGCCTGTCGAGCAGGGTAGACTTGATGGTCCGCAGTGAGAGACTGCAGGTTGTGTTAATTGAACCCTGTTGTTGACTGTTCGCCCATGAGAGCTTTCAGGTGTTGGGTTATGTATCAAGTTTAGGTAATTACTGTTAGTCAGTCTGGCAGCCTCTTTGTGCCTCTGGCTGTTGGTGTTTGAATGTTGTCTCCACATACGGAACAGTACAATCCAATTATGAAGCCTATTCAAAATTGGAACTATTTCATTTATTGACATTTATGTGTAGCCCATACAAATATGTATGTTTATGTACATAAATAACATATTTTGACCTATATAATTATTTATAAATGCAATGTTATGTATCTGTATAAATGTGTATGTATGCATTGAATGTTGCGTACATGCATGCGAAAACAAATTACCATATTATAGCAGGTTTGAGTTACTTGTAGATGAACTTCCAGACCGTGCTCCTTATTTTCACAAAAGCTTATCTTTAAAGGTGCAATATGTAAAATTTTTAGTGGAAAACATACGAAAATGAA
This sequence comes from Lagodon rhomboides, assembly GCA_039737535.1. NCBI lineage: Eukaryota > Metazoa > Chordata > Actinopteri > Spariformes > Sparidae > Lagodon > Lagodon rhomboides. Next base: position 18,845,455 of record CM077785.1, on the reverse strand, counting down.
CCAAAGTTATCGACAGAATGTGATGGATTAACAGTGTTGACATTATGACGTCTATGCACAGTGTTGCAGAACCTTCTGCTGAAGTGAACACGCCGACCTGCCGGCCGCAGCCCATCCTGGTTAAAAGCTCCTGTGAAAAGTGTCATCACCAACATTCCCTCGGTGCTCTGAGCTCCCACACTTTGGATTGCTTGCTGCACGGCTAACTGAGCAAACATATCGACGTCTGTTGCAGTCAGCATTTGCTCTGGTGATTTGCTCTCCATCCGTTGTTTTTAAAAAGACTTTAAAGAAATCTATCTTTGAACACCCTAGCATGAATTTCATGCAATGACTTAACCATAATCTATAAGAAACATTGTGAAGAACATCAACACATATTATACCATAAACAGACAGGTAACATTTTTGGTGATTAAGAACATGTTTAAACACAGTTTACTTTGACTTATGGCCTCAAAGCATGCTGGGAAACTCCACCCAGATTTTATTATGGGCATTTCATTTTTTGAACCTGAATCTTAGCAATATATATTGTTAACATGTATGGTTGAAGCATATAATACTATATAAAAATTCAACCTATAGACATTTTTCCTGTATGTTATAAACTTATATCTCCACATATCCAGAGGATGTATGTATGTTATAATCATAAATTGCCTCATAGGTAACAGATAGCAACAGTCTCGCTCTTGATAAAGGGACATATACGGGTCAGAGTGCTTGTTTTGGTATATTTTACTAAACACTCACACAATCTGCCAAAGAACACATTCTTTTCCACTTTATTTACTGTGCAAACAGGGACAAACAACAATAAGTCAATGGACCTAAAAAGAACACACAAGCTTATTTGAATATTTGCGCTGAACCTTATCCACCTGCAGGACACAACCATTATTCAAAGGATGCACTTTGATTATTTTTAAACCGTAACAGTGGAATAGTAATCGCAGGGTGCAGTTGTATTTTCTTTCCCTGAGAATAAACCACTCAGAAATAGCTTTTGGGGGAAACTCTATGCAGGAGAGCAGCACCGTTCTCTGAAAGACAATTCCTCCAATGTACCTTGCATTGCAAATTAAAGCAAGGCAATCTTTCCTCTCAGACTCAGCCTCCTCTTCCTCTAAATACGACTGAGCTTTCTCCCTGCCATCTCAAATGACTGGAGGACACTATGCTTGAGGAGCTCTGGCTAGAAGTGCATGTAAGGCCTAAGCTGGAAAGAAAAAGGACTGAGCTTTGGCACTGTAGCCAAACAAAAGGACTAAGCTCTAAACTTCCTCAGGGTCTTGACACCTGAGTGACCCTGGATGAGGTGCACATGACGAAAGAGGCTGTTTAAAAATGCAAGAGCCATCTTTATGTTCTACTGGAACCAGTCGATGACAAGTAGGGTAAAGCACATGTAGCACTTGAGTTTGGGTGGGAAGCCAAAAGAGCGATACCACGAGTGGTGTCATGTAAAGGGAGAATCTGTGAAAGCTCGGAGATGGATTACAGGCTCCACCGAAAATAAATCTGCTGTCAGAAAATGTATTGGACTGACTACAGAATTTCATTGCATTATTCAGTCATGCCTGTCATTCCTGTACGGGTGGCTGAAAACTGACCTTTTCAGTCTCAGCCTGCCGAGTGAGCGATGAAAACCTCGGTGCGGTGTGCAACTGTAGCTTAAGAAGTAGCTTTAGCGCACAATAGCTTTGGGTTCTAACGTCTAACTCTCTGGAAACTTCTGCTCTCGTTGGAGTTGACCACCCGGCCCCACACCACTCTACAGTACATCTTCTTGAGTGATGTTCTCTCACTGACAGGCCCGTCTGAATAATGAATGAAGGTCTGCAGCAAAGTAGTCGTGGCTCCGTCTTTTTCTCGCGATTGACATCTCACCTTTGTAAATGTCAGTGTCTTTGAGGAGCTCCGCACCCACGAACCCAGCTGCACCAATATGTGAGGAATGTAAGGAGAGTCAGATAAGGCATTGTCCCGAAAATAAAGCATGGATTTTGTCGGCCTGTCAGACAGAGATACTATGCAGCGGGAGTCTGTGTGTGCATGTGGAGCATACAGTGTTGCCCCAGCTGGCTTGTGTGATAAGCTAATGTAGCGTACGAGATCACCTCTCTCCATGGAAACTGCAGGGCAAAGGAGGGGCTTCAGTTGAGTACCTCTTCCTGAAACCATATGCTCCAAACTGCAACTAGTTAACAGGAGCAATCTGTACTCTGGTACAATGAATTGATATATTAACTATGTGTCCTTTGTAACATCTACCCTCTCACTGCACAGTCAGATCATGACATCTCAAACACTATGAAAACTGCCGTGTTGACAACGAGTTTTAAAAACATTTTGTAGAGCTAAGGGGCTATGGGTTAATCGTTAGGAGTGGCCCCTTTCATAGTCATTTGATCGAGACCCGCCGCCGCAGTGAGTGGCAGCCAGACACAGCAGCTCTTCCAATATCTCTCTATTATTGTCTCTATTTTTGGAGACTTACTCTTGTGCTGCTACTTACTTCCCTCTGTACTGCTGTGTTACCTGCAAATTTCTCCCAAGGGGGATCAATAAAGGAACATCTTAATCTTAATCTTAATCCATTGCGGATTTAAAAAAACAACAACTCTACTATCAAAACACGATAAGAGTAGATTTTTTTTCATGTAACCTCATAACTCCGAATTTGGTGATTTCCATATTTTCACTTCAGATGGAGAATCTTATACAACCTTTTAATCCCACGTCACCACATCCTCCTCATGTATGGCAGCCTGAGGGGAATTACGGCTGTTTAAACACACATGAAGACTTTTGTCTTAGATGTGATCTTTACAGGGAAGGTTTTCACCTGCACACAGTGCTCAAGATCCATGAACCACTGTTCAGCCACACAGGGGGACAGGAAACTATGTATAGACAGCATGGCCATAGGTCATAATAACATAATAATCAAACATGCAAGAGGTCCAGCAGGAGAGGAGAGTAGCTGGCAGGCAAAGTAATCAGTGTGTCCATGCTGGTAACACAACACCTCCATCAATGTAGGAAGTCATTTATAGAGCAGAGGAACAGAACGCTGTTGCCAAAATGGTGTTCAGTGGTAAGACATTGTTGAAAAGGAAAATTCCTTTCCATCAACAGCACACTCCTTTAAGATATCAATGTACTGGAGAGTCATAACACAGTTTTCAGCACTAGCTCAATGAAAAAGCATTAAGAGTTTAAAAGTCTTGTTATCAATTGAGGCTCTGAGTGCAGTTTTTGAAAAAATTCTGGCTTAGCAAATAAGATGCATGTGGAACACACTCTGAACATTACAAACAACTGAATCCTTGTCTCTGCAGTTCACAGCTAGGCTGATTTTCTGAATCGATTAGTGGGGGCCGCTGGTGGGACGTGTTACTTCCCGAGTTGAAATTCCCATTTGCATACGCTGATCAAACGGCATCAAAGACTTGTTTTAAATCAATAATGCTAATTTCTCTCTTAGTTGAGTGCTTAATAAGAGTCTGTGTGGCAGACTTCTGCATACGGACAATTATCGTATGGAGCCCAAAAATAAAACATGAAGCTACAGTGTAAAGATGGGAAGAAGCTCAGCGGGAAACAAAACAGGAAGTCATGGTTGCAGTCTGATATTCCAACCTTTAAAGACCTTCAACATGTTACATTCACATCTGTGGCTGCAGCTGGTGTCAGCATGCAAGAGAACAAAGAAAAGACTGCAAGCAGGTGGCAATAGTAAAAGGGTGTATCTGTCCAATCCAATGGCCTGAAAAAACATGTAACAAACTTCAAACAAAGAGAGAAATCTCTTTATGTTCAATTTTCAATTTTATGTTTTGACTGTCATGGTTTGGGTTTTTGGCTTCCTGTTTTATCTCGTAGATTTATATCCTCGCGTGTCATGTTTTACTTTCCACTTCCTGTACGTGGTTTTTCCCACATTTTTTCCTGTGTTTCTTTTGTCAATTAATCCTTTTATATTAAGTCCATGAGTTTTCCCTCACTGGTCAGTTTTTCTGTTTTGTTCCCGCTGTCAGTGTTTGCTTCTCATGTTTTGTTTGTTTTTTTGTTTTGTTTTTTAGAAAATCCTGCCTGTATTCCCCAAACTTCATCCTGGTTTTTATGTCATTTAGTTTTGCATTTCACTTTTTGTATTTGCCTGCCTTTGATTTTTGCTTACTACAGGAAAATGAGGAAAGCTATCGTCTCTCTGCATTTAGATGACTAAGACAAATATATTTATAGAGTTCCTCATATCTTTAATTAGAATTCATGCAATAATGAGTGCTTACATGCAGATTAGTTTGCTTGGACTTGAATAGAGAGAGGCGGGAGTACAATTGAAGGAAACAAACAGAGAGATGAGACGATAAAAGAGCTAAAAAAGAAACAGAGACTTTGGTTCAATCTGTGAGAAAACAGCTCTTGTGACTGTGTGTGCCCACTAGGAGATATACTGTAAGGCCCTGCAATCACTCTGGCAGCTGGGAAACTGTGTGCCATTGATTTATGGATATTCACATCTCACTTAAGCACAGCAGAAGAGTTGCCGTCACCCAGCAACATCCCTTGAAAACAAATAATAAAATACACTCTGTTGGATAGCCCTGTGCCTGGCTAATAGCTGGCATACACACGATTACTGTAAGAGAGAGGTGAGGAGGGAGGAGGAGGAGACAGAAACACAAAGAGACAGAGGAAACTCTCGGCTCCATTACACAGAGCCACTGCTGAAAATAACAACAGAGACCATAAAATCAGAGTGACTGTACTGCTGCAACTCCTCTGGTCCTAGCGCACAGAGCCGGAGGTTAGCATGAGCGACTGCACTCCCTCGCGCGGAGCTATCAGCAGGCAGGGGTCCGTGGGAAATCACACGTCTTGGTCCCTCTCTAATGGCTGGTCAGGGTGTGTCCTCACTCACCCCAGCTTGCCTCGCATCCTAATGTCTTTGCCATCGATTTCCTCCCATTCTCACGAAAAGTCGTCTGCTTGGCCGTATGGCGTGAACAAAAAAAGACACCCTGACACAGAGCCATGTTCTGGACACACAGACTGATCTCAGACTTCACAAACAACAAAGCAAAGTGCTTACAGTGAAGCCAATCGGGCATATCCGTTGTGCAGTAAAAAAGTGCAGTTAACCGCCTCTAGTCATGGCTGTCTCCGGCTCGCTGAGAGGAGAAGCTTCCATGCAATTAGTTGAAACAGCCTCTGCCAAAGCAAAGGACCTAAGTGTCAGTTTTTATAGCTCGGTATCCTGTTCTGGACCGAAGCTCTCAGTGGGTGGAGAGCGCTGCGAGGCTTTTAGGAGACGGGAATTCAAATTCCCAGAGTGTAGAGGTGTCAAAAAAGTCTCTCAAGCCAAAGCTGTTTGTGTCAAGATTGTTTTTTAATACTCTGTAAAACTTTACAGGAAGTAAAGAATCAGAAGCTGCTCCTGTTCAGTTTATAACTTATCGCTCAGTCAGCTCACCATTAAGTTGAGTGTACACTTATCTACTGAACATTCATAAGTCCTGTAGGTGACTTTACAGCATTAATCTTTCAGGGCAGCACTTTGCATTTTCAATATCCCTCAACATCCTAATGCCTCATGCCTGGAATGAATTATCAATCTTATTCATTATTTGTACGTGTATCTCTGTTTCATTTCTTTGAATGTTGTATCTCGTTTGTTGTGTTGTGTGTAAGATGATCTAAATCAGGACTATACATTATTTCTTTCTCGTCTTTCCAAGCTCTGACATGTTGCTTCTACTTACATTGTTAAAACAAAGCCTTGGCATCATTTAGTTACAACAAATTCATATTGACTTACTGAAAAAAAAAAGCTCCTTGAATGGCGATTCTGGATGCCTCGACTGGGTATGTTTGATCGGGGGTTTTTCGTCAGGTTAGAGTTAGGGTTAGGGTATGAGATATGTGACATAAACTACAGGGTATATTTCTTGGGATAATGAAATGATTTAACTAGAAGTTGATTTGAGGGGAGACGAGGAGGGACACCATCCCGCTTGTTAGCAAAATGAAAAAAAATCAACCCCCTTGTCATGACATCACTTTTCTCCACCTGAGCCCCGCCCTTTTCAAAACCAGAAGGAAGAGTACCAACAAAACCAAACAGGCAGAGAAATAAAGAGATCAAAACCATTTGTTCACGGAGGACTCCATCGCTCATTGTAATCCGAGGACACAAGTGTTCAGGGTCTTTGAATAAGGCCACTTTCAGAGTTTACAGCACTGAAAGCTCTAACGCCAAACCCCTGGGAATGTGATTTATAGGGCGACTGTGATCCCTCTGAGACTGAGCTGCACCTCAGGGGGGATTGAGCAACAGAGGCATGCTGAGACATGCTGGATTACATAGGCTGGTTTCATTCCCAACACACTAAACTGTGTCCTCCCACTGGGCCACACGTGAAATGACGACATGGTGCATTCAGCCCATACTGTCTGGTATCTTATCTCCTGTCGGTGACATGATTACCTGCATGTTTTCTTTGTGTTTCCAGGGCTACATATTGTTGTTCTGAATAATTTAGTGGGCAGACCTGTAGTGGGAATGTAGACTCAAGTGGTTCCAAAACTATTCAGTAACACCTCAACACTCCAGGGAAGAAAGACAGACTGGCTGCACACATGGTGTCCTTCACTACTGCTTTGAAATGAAAAATGTCTTGTGGGGAGCGAGCGCTGGTGCCGATGTGTATTTCTGGGGAGGTTATAACTCCAAAAAGGCCCAGGATGAGTTGACATCTGGAGCTATAGATATTCCGGATCATACCTTCTCTCTCCGGCATTAGGTCGAGTGTTATTAATGCGCAATTAAAATTTCATCAGCGCTGAAAAATAAATGAGGTGGAATATGTGTTTGGGAACAAACCCTTTCACGGATGCAACTCTTCAATTAAGCCTCGGAAACAAGACTGCATTTAATGGCAACCATTTAACCTCAATCTGACATTTTGTGTCTCATATGGAAAACTAAACAGTGAAAGGAAGGAAAAATGGCCCTATTTGTCAAACAACTTACACTTCTCTACTCTTTCTTCCATTCAGAAGTTTCCGAACAAGAGCTCATGGGAGAGGACGTAAATTGTGTTTGTCTTTCCGTGTTTGACTGCGTGAAAAAAGTCAAGCGGAATGACACACAGTCACAACGAAGAGAGAAACATAAGCTAATGCTGAAATTATAATTATGTATAACCTAGAGGCACTTCATGAGGCGGAAATTGTGCCTGTAATGATTTGTTTAAACCTTTAATGTTGAATCATTTTTACAAAATATTGCAATAAGGCAAAATGTTCACCAATTATTGTGCCACAGACCATATCATGAGCCTATTATGACTTAGCAAAGTAAACGCTGCGACTTTTCGATCAAGCTTCCGAAAACAACCTTTTAACCTCAATTTGACATTTTTACTGTTCTCGGTGAGGAAATAGCCCTATTTGTCAAACACCTGCCACCTCCGCACTCTTTCTTCCATTCAGAAGTTTCTGTGGGCCTCTTAATGGTTCACACTGTGCAGTCTGATCTCGTGTGTTAAGCTGAAGACAAGAGCTTCCATGGAAGGACATAAATTGTGTTCCTATTTCTGTGTTTGACTGAGTGAAGAAAGTCAAGCTGAATGCTCAGCCACAGTCGTAAAGAACCTCGAGGCACTTCATGAGGAGGAAGTTGAGCTGGGTAAGTACTATTGTGTAATAATTGTGTAAAATATAACACTAATCCAAACAGTATTCATTAATTATTGTTCTATGGACCAGGCCCCCAGCTCATTATGAATTTGCAGCGAGCTACATAAAATAAAAACACTACTATTATTTGGTCATGCTCCTGACCTTTAGTTAATAACTTCTAGTCCAATGAGCTCAGTGAACAGCAGCGCAACTGAGATTCATGTATTTGCTCATGTACTCTCAATGGTTTGTGTTGTAAAGAAAGCAGAGTGGAGAATGAAAGATGACATTTAAGCAAAGATAACAAGGTGAGTAGTGAGGAAGAGGCAAAAGATAATCAAAATAATTATTTGAAATAATCAAACCAGCCAATAAGATAATATTAAAACCTTGGTAACCAGCACTGTGTACTATTTAATTGCTTTTAAAAGCGAGGAATGATTGGAGTTATTGTTTACGTTTTTAGAGAAAATGGAATGGAATAGGTCAAATTAAATGTGTTTTCTTATGTCTCAGATGTCTCTCACATTAATGAATGCTGTATCTGTCTCTGTCTCTGTATCAGCAGATACATCAACTTATTTTAGGGTAGAATGAGCAATATGAGAGTACAAGTTTCATTACCTCCATTAAATCAGATACAGACATGACACACAAAAGAAAACCTCTTTTGGTTTTTGTGCTTGTCTATTACATTTGAGCAAAAATTTCTACCCAATCAAAATTTGTAGGTTTGAATAAGTTAAATTTTAGTACTGTTATATGTTTTGATAGTAAGAATAATAACAACACATTTAGTCTGACATTAAAAACAAAGAATTCATGAGAATGCATCAATATCATCAGAGGTATACACAAGGTGTTGTCATGCACGTGAAAGTTAGAAAACTGTTACTTATACACCCTAACATTAACGGAGGGACAAATATAGATCCTTGAGGAACACCATTATTGACTTATCAACCTGAGTTATTAGATGGAATAAACCAGCTTTATGAATCTCAACCAATCCAACACAATGTGACTTCTTCAATAAATAAACTATTAAAAACCTTTGGCAGTTCAGAGCGCTGTAAGTTTTTTGTCTATAAAGGTTTTAAAATGTACCATGTCATATTGCGATTGTTATAGCTGATACTAAAGTCTGATTGGTATAAACTACTTCCAGACTGCAGCTTCCTAAAAAGTATTTGCTACTGATCAACGGAGGCAGATCAGATAAAGCTCCCTCTGCTGGTGTCTCAATGTGAAATATGTGGTCAAGCAAACCTTAAAATGATGATTAATAGCTTCAGCTACGTTCTTCCTTTTGGCAGCCTGGTCACCAGGACACAATGTTGGCAGCTAATGTTTCTGGGAACCACAGATCGATCACACATGTGTGTCATAGGCTACATATCATATTGACCTTTCCGCAAGTCATGTCATATCATATCATAATGGTTGAGTTATAGGTAAGAAGCCAAGCCATTGACCACAGTTCAGACTGCATTTCTACATTTGTAAGTGTAACACTACTGGATATTTTTGAAGAGGCCTCGGGACAATTTCCAGCCAGAATAGATATTTCTGTTGAGAAGTTGGGACGTCTCCAGCTGCGTTTCTGGCAACCAAAACAGGTATTTTAAGCCAAAATGTGATCTTTTCCTAACCCTGACCAAGTGGTGATTGTGCCTAAACCTAATCAGTGTTGTCATGATATTACATTTGAAACTGAGCCTAAAGAAACATAGAGAAATAGAAAGTTTCCTCATATACATGATTGGCAGAAACATACATTGCCTACATTTATCCCTGCGATTGGGTTGTTCTGACTTGGCGACAGGAGGTGCTTCACAGATTAACCATGTGGGAGATATATTAACATTACAGTTTGACAGAGAGGACCACTCAGTCTCAGATGTTCTTTTCATATTAATCTAACACACAGATTTCTCTGGTGCTGAGAGCTGTGCCAGCTTGTCAGCATGAACACCAGAGGACCTGGTGTTGGATGTCTGCCTGGTTAATGGTTTCAGAGAGGTCCAGAGAGAGCTGAGGGCCACTGAGTGTCGTAAAGTGAGCATGTCTTGAAGCAATGTGATTGAATAATTAAGGGAATAATTAAGGGCTTCAGTAATTTGAGGTCAGAGATGGAGCGGGTTCTTTCAACAAATGAGCTGAATGAATTATGCAGGAGCCCCTGTTCAAGGAGATGTTTGAAATTTCTTTGAGTAATGATTCAGCCATGATTCCACTTGTGTCAGGCATGAAGAATCATGTCTTCCTGACATATTTTTATGACACTGGCAGGCATTTTGAACCAAAACATCACATAAATCAGTTCAAATCACTCACTAGTATTGCAGCTGGTAATTTTTTTAATTGGTTTTTTTTTTCGCTCTCTGATAGGACTTGGTAATATATTATATTTTACCAATACACCATCTTAGATTTTGGACATCATTATATGGTGATATGGCATAAGTTTTGTCGTTTCCTGGTTTTAAACGCTGCATTACAGTAAAGTGATGTCATTTTCGGGACTGTTCTACTTGTTCCAATACTCGCCTTCACCCACTTAGTCATTATGTCCATTTTTTGATGATTATTTAGCAAAACTCTCATTGTGTTAATATTTTGTCCATCATCAGAGGTATTTGGTCAAAGATATCAGGAAATCTGATTATTTTCGCCCAGTCTGAGCATTTATGAAGTGCTTTTGAGGACATTTAAAAAATACTGAGATGAATATTGTGTATCACGATACAGCCTAAAAATATCGCGATATGAGAGCCTCGCTCTCTTTAATTAAAAAGGTCAAAGTCTGCACCAACAGAAGCTCGTCTCTCCCACAGGAAACACTGCTCCTCAAACGCCTCGTCAGTAGTCCTGCCTTTACTTCTGTGACTTTATGTCACCATGTTACACATGTGCTCAAATTATGCCTAGTGGCTAGTTTGGCACCTGAGAATTGATTTAGTACAGCGGTTCTGTTGTTGTTAGTGGTGCAGGGCGTGTATGAGCTGACCAGTCAGAGCAGACTGGGTAGCCAGGAGGAGGGGCCTTCAAGAGACAGGAGCTAAAACAGAGTGTCTCAGAAACCTTATGTGTTTTTTGAGCATTAGAGCATGTAAACCTATTCTAGTAGTAAAATTATGAACATGAAAACAAGCATATCGTGTCTCCTTTAAGATGTGCAGATTCTCCAAACAGTTGTATTGGGAGTAAGCGCCTGGGTGGTTATTTAAAAATCTTAATTGAATATTGACTGAGTCACATCTTCGGCAAAGTAAGTTCACTTAAAAAATGCTGTTAACATGACTCTACCCATTGATCCAGCAAAGTGAAGTACCCTTGTTACTGCAGTGTGAGCTATGAGCCTCTTAATGAGCTGGATGATTGAATACCACACTGGAAATGAGGCAGGGGTGGCTAATGAAGCCATGAGGGGGTGACTGTTGAAAGGAGGGGAGAGGAGGTGGTGTTATGTGATGATCTTAAAATATATATTTTGTTTCTCGCCGTCCTGAAAACTCCATTAATAAGTGTCACTCCTTTCATCCTCTCTGGTGTTGCAAATGAAAAACAAACATCCAATAATTACCAGGAGAGCAGCTTGCAGACAATACTGGCTTGGGAACAAGAATCTGACTGAAAGCAATAAAAGGAGACAATGAAGGCTGTCACACACAAACAATAAGGGGGTTTTAATTGACTCGCCAGAGAAACAGCGCCGGGGTCCTTTTCTTTCTCCTGAAAGTGCACCTAGTTAAGTTTATTGATTCAAGTGGGGCAACAAAATGAGTTTCCAAAGTCATGCTGTTCAATACGCACTGATGAATAAGCAAAACTTTGCAGACAGCTTTGACACACAACAACATCTCCCTGTGTCTGCCTCTGGTTCTCTCTCCCTGCTGTACTCCAGCTGCTGGAAGTGACAGATTAAAAGCACTGCTGCAGGTTAAAAGGAAGTCAGACATCAGATCAAGACAGTCTCAGAGAGAGATGTCTGCTCGCCTCTCTGGATGCTAAAGCAAATTCCTCACACTCACCCCCCTTTTTCTGCTTTTGTCTTTCTAAATTTAAACCCTAATCATCAGCACCAAAATCTCTGCAATCTCCTACTTCTCTATGGAGAGATCATTATTTAAACCTTGAGTAACAGAGGCCTGTTGGCTTTTCTCTCAGGTTACCTAAACCTTCACTGGATCTGTGGCAGTAAGTTAAAAAGCTGAGACTCTACCTTGGCAGCAAAGGATGAGCTCGGCTTCTCCAGCAGGTCCCAGAGCTTCATCCTCTTCTCGGAACAACATGTGGTTGTGAACTCTTGCCCGTCCCTCTCCCTCATGTTCTCGGCCTCTCTCTTCAGCTCCTCGTTCATCTGCTCCTTCTTCTGGTGGTACCTGGCCTGGCAGCAGGACTCCAGGTAGATCTCGTCGATGCCCCAGAAGTCCAGCTCTTGGCTGAAGGACAGGGCGCACATCTCCTCCATCATGTGCAGCTTCCCGGTGCGGTAGAAGTTGAGGATGGAGGTGAAGGCGCCGGGGTGCCTGTCGAAGAAGTACTCGTTGCTGTCCAAGTTGTAGTCGTCGCATATCTCCATGAGGGAGTCGTGGGTGTTGCAGTCCCTCAGCTTGCCCAGCCTGGTGCGGGGCAGCCTGTCCAGGGTCCTCCACAGGACTTCGTGGAGGAGGCCCCCGACGTTGAGTCTCACCCGGCGGGTGTGCGTCTTGCTGCGGATGATGTCCATCGTGTCCGGTGGCAGCGAGGTGCCCGAGCGACACCCCGTTTTGTTCATCTTCTCTCGCTGGATTCACTGGAGGATACTGCCCGGTAGATTAAGAAGACATGGTCCTGTGGGTGACCGCATCAGGGTCCCTCCTCGCTGCTTCCCCTCGCGGCTGTGATGGAAAAAAAGGAATAAAAATTAAAACACAGAAATGAATATTAAGGCGCTGTGGAGCAGACGCTGCCGGTGTCCTACAGTAGCAATGTCAGGTGGTTTATCCAGTCATCAGAGAAGCGAATAGATATTTTAATCAGCTTTAAGAGGCACAGCCGCTTTTCTTGCTGACTAGGGTGGCGTTGGGGGGTGGGGGGAGCAGCAGCGCCGGGCCAATGATAAACTGGACTCCACTTGTGAGCGCTGTCCGGTGCTGAAGCGCCTGTCTGTCACTCCGCAGACCCGCCGGCTGTCTCTGCGCCTCTGTCCGCGGTGCTGAAGCGTCTGAGCCCGGGCGGGACAGCCATCAGTCCCGGTCCAAAGGCAGCGAGCAGTTGCAAAAAATGTGGTTCTGCTGCTCAACACCTCACTGAGAAGACCGGCTGAAAACTTTGACTAACAGCCCACCGAACATTAAATCTGGCCCCAAATATCATCACCACCAATATATAAAGTTATTCTTCACACGAGGTAAACATGCTATATTTACCACATCTTTGCGCATATCTGAGTCACACGGCATAGCCGTGTTTTGGTCACACATGAGCGCGCACAAACTATTGCAATGATGTAAAAAAAATATATATATATATATATGTCAAAGTGAAACCAAGCGAGCCCTCAAAACTAAAAGCAACGTAAGAAAACACACATACGTGTCTCCCTTATGTCCCGATTCTCCTCATGGACGGACATCAGCAGCGTGAAGAACGCGTTCAAACTTCTCCAGTCCGTCCAGGTGTCCGGAGCTCTGCAGGGAGCCGACGGAGGCATCATGAGCTCCGGGGCGACATGTTGGACAGTAGCTCACACACACACACTCAAATGCGCACACGCACACGCACGCACACACACACACCGTCAGCTGCACGTCCAGGTCTGGTCCTACAGCTCGTCCACCCGTCCGCTCCTGAGAGCGAATCAACAAGTTAAGAGACTCCCGCAGAGGAGCCGGGGATGCTGCGGGGTCCTCCTCTCCCTCCTCCACCTGCTGTCGGTCGGTGTGGCTGCGTGCTGGCCGGCCGGCGCCGCTGACTGTGAGCGGGATCCTGCAGGGGCTCGTCTCACTCCGGCTCCTCCAGCGGCTGCAGCCTGAACCAGTTTAACCCTCACGCGGCCACAGCTCAGCGCAGCTACACTGGATGTGGCCGACACGTCGATATTATAGCGAGATGAGACTGTACATGCTCCTAGATTTTGGGTATCATCTTAAGTGTTGTCTTTTCCTGGTTTATCAGAAATCTCATTGTGTTAATCTTCCCTGAAAGTTCCAACATCAATATCGAGGTGGTATTTGGTCAACAAAATACCTCCACGTGCTTTTCAAAACATCCAGATATCGTGTATCATGATACGGCCCAAAGAATATCACGATATTATTGTAAGGCAATATCGCCCAGCCCTGGGAACAATGGAATAGGAATTCACTGTAAACTGTAAGAGTAGAGAATTGTTATGGATCACGTTAACAGTGAGGCCACTAAACTCCCCACACACCTGAACGGGAGATAAAACAGACACCACACATGTAGGCCTAGGTCACTTGTTTTACCACTTTACTATTATATTTGTAATAAATCTGTGTTGTACTGCTCTGTTTCAGTAGCAACTGTTTTCACTTGAGATTCATGTATCTCCCTTTTAATGCCGTAGCCGAAGCACCAAGTGCTATAGATAAATGTATTATGTATGCAAAGTCATGGCAGAGTAAAAGTACAGATATCTTGTTAAATATTACTTTGGTCAAAAGTTGTAATTAGCGACGCTTCGGTAAACTGTTTAACTTGCAAAGATACATTAGTTGTGTATAAATTAATGTATTTTTGTAAGTTAGACAGTCATCTACTCATCCTGCTCCTCCGCAATGGAAGTGAAAGACAGACATACTGATAGTATTTAAAAGTAAACTTCTTGAACTATCCGATATTAAATGTTCGGAAGTATCAAAAGTTATTTTCTGGTGTGTGTGTCTCTGTGTGTGTGTATGTATATGTATGTATTTTATTTGTTTTAGCGGATCTGATAAAATATTTTTTCTAACTATAGAAATCCGGATTTTGCGAATAACATAAATAAACTTAAATATTTGCTACTTTTGCTCGGGTGGAGCGTGCAATCTGCACAATAACTAGTAACTAAATTTATCGAATACATTTTAGTAGGCCTACATGTACAAGTAGTTGAGTAAATGTCATTCCATCACTGGTTATTTACTATCATTATTAAAAGTATAAGTAGTGTAGGGCCTGATGTAAGTCTGACTCTGTGTAGAAGCGGGAGTCAGTGTTATCCTAACTGGACTGGTACCATGACACAGTCAGTGTTCAGTGGAAAAGTTACTCATTATTCCAGAGCAAAATGTCTCACTCTGAGGACACAATTAAACTAAAGCCACATTTATTGGTGCTGCAGTCAGGGGCTGATTCTGTCCATGATTGTGGCCTAACTTTGTGTCTTTTCTTTAAAACATGATGGTTTAAACATGATGTGATCTTACAGGAGTGCTAGAATGAAAAAAGAAGCATGTTTTACAATCTGCTGTCCTTTACAATCTGTGGCCTATGGTGGATCTGCTCCTGCTAGTGGGTGATCAGTTGCTTTCCAGACGACATGTAAATCTAAACTTTCCACTCAGCTTCCCTCTGCAAACAGGAGGCATGTGTGAGTGTGACAGATGTGTGGCTGGCTCTGTTTACAGTACAGACAGTCCCCTCATTACGCCCGTGCTCTCTTTTTAACATATCCAAATGCTCTGATGCTTTATTTTTTTACAGCTTCTAAAAATGACAACAGTAAAGTCACATTTCAATGTCTTATTTTCACTCACAATGTAATAATGTGGGCAACATATGTGAATGTAATGGACTCAAAGAAAGATAATACACAAGATTTTATATATATTATTGACATTTATTGATAAATAACAAAATCATATCATAAATATAAAATATATAAAAGTACAAAGGGAATATGGACAATATATACAATGTACATGTGTTGAAATGTGCATTACAGATGTGTTTTGTTTTTCTTTAAAGTCTTTTCCGTGGCTTGTAACGGACAAGCAAGTCCCCCTGTGGCTGTAGCATCCCAAATCCATAACGGCCGGTGTCTACCTCGGGCATCTGAGCATCTGGGTCACACAGCTCCAAATCGTAGTCAGTCAACACCATGTAAACAAACCTGAAGAGTAAACACATGGAATTAGAACATTCAGGCAGACATTGTAGGGAACAAGCTCCTCCAGCGGGCAGCGTCAATGTAAAGTTCTGTGGTGAACTATTTCTGAGACACTCACTGTCTGATGGTATTGATGGCAAACTGCTTTCCCACACAGCCATTGGTCCCCGCGCCCCAGGGCATGGTGTAATATTTCAGCCGCCTCCCTCCTTTATAAAAGTCTCTCTTCACTGATCCATCTTCGTTCAGGAACCGATCGTACTTGAATTTCTGGAGAGGACATTTTTTTTTTTAGCAGCAGACATTAGATGCAGGCAATTAGAACATCTGTGAAAATTAACTTGAGCACACAGTTTAATGTCTATCTGTTTGTCTAATTTCGTTTGATGGACAGAGTTTGACTGACAGCAGTGTCCTTCCCACGCCTATTAGCTCTGTTCCCCTGCTCAGATAATCCCTCAATAGTCCACAGCTCTGGGCTTGACCTCTCACTGGGTAACGCAGCTTTGTGTAGGCGTTGATTCCACCTTACATAAACAACTACACTAATTACACTTAAGTCTGCCTCCACCTTGTCCCAAACACATTACTTCGATTCCTGTTGGCAGCACAGGAAGTTTTAGGGTCGACAACAGACAGGGCTACAAACCTGTGGCTCCTGGTGAATCTCGGGGTCCATTTGAGGGCTGTTGAAGGGGAACAAACACACCCTGTCTCCCTTCCTTAGCAGGTACTCTTGGCCATCAGCCATGTGGAGGGCCTTTTCCTGCACTACCTCTCTGGTGATGAAGGGGGCAGCAGTGAGTCGGAGGGCTTCTTCCAAGGCACTGTCTGGGAAGGGGCAGAAACAAATGTTGGTCACATTAAAGAGCAGCAGGGTTTCTGCATTATTTCCTAACTTTTTATAGTTTTTTTGGTAAATAATATGGTTCGTTTCTGACTGTACACCATGTCTATTTGTATTTATATACTCCCAGTTTCTTTACTTTAAAGGGAACTAACGCAATTTTTAGACCTGGGCTATATTTACATATTTCGGTTTGCTAAGGATTAATACTTATTGAAGATATATGTTTGAGATGGGTCCAGTGGATTGCCTCAGCTGGTGGCAGCGAAACGGCTGCAACGTAATCCTTTGGGGCAACTGCAACTGTCCAAGTTATGACCACTAAAAGTGGTCACACTTAGAATAACAACCTTAGCCTGTCAGCGGCATAACCAAGCCCTTTTAATGGACGGAACATTGACAGTTGTAGTTAGCCCAAAGGGTAACACTGCAGCCATTATAGCTGTGTCACAGTTGCCAACTGAAACAATCTACTGGACTGATTCCAAAACTTTGGTGCGTATGAACCAGTCACACACCCAAACACGTAAGTATAGGTTTAAACACACTATAATTTGCCTGTAATACGTTTTATATTTTCCATTATTCCTTTGGAATATTATCTTAGATGTAGTTCTACTGAATACAGTATGTGTTGTATTCTACCTCATCTTGTGTACAAGAGGAACAACCTACAACCAATAAATGTCTCTCTGTTTACACAAGCTGGGATCAGGCCCTCACCAAACACAGGGGTGTCCACATGTCTGTCCGGCAGCAACGTCGCCGAGGTTTCCATCTCCGTCTTCACCGCTGTCAGAGCCTCAGGATGTGTCAACAAGTAGCCCAACAGCCAAAATGCAGCAGGACCAACATTACCCTGGAAACAAACAGACCACCACGATAAGGTTATCTCTCTAACCACGGTGTCTCATGGTGACAGTGCAGGTGGTTATTAGGTAAAAGTAAATAAGAAGATCACGTGACGCCCAAAGTACTCATATCTAACAACAAAGCACATTTCAATTAAGGTTAAGTTCAGTTGTATAACAAAAGCCTCACACCGAGTTTAAAAAGAGCTGCTTCCTTTCATGTGTTTTGGATGAGAGCAGCCTTGCTCTGGATAGTCTCACTACTGGCAAAGCACAGCGCGGTAATGGTTTACTTAAAAAGGAAAGCCATTGGAAACCTGAGGTCCCCTGCCATCTGCCTGCATCCAAGGGCAGGACATTGAAACTATTTCGCTTACGGCAAACCACATTGTGTCTGCCAGGAGTACACATGTAAAACAGTGAACACTTTCGTAATATAATGGTGAATAAATGAGTGAACAAAGAGTACTTAAAGCTTACTTAACAATACATAATAAGAGTAGTGTGTACCCATTACAACGTGCGTCACAAGAACATGACATCGTCCAAACATTTGGCGGATGGATCACGTGCCTGTGTGTGGGGAAACCTTCTTCAGACAGACAGTTATCTTCCGTTTGTTTGAACTTAAGAATACTGACATTGATTCAGATTACAATGCTGTCTGTCACTCATTTCTAACACATTGTTTTGTGTACCAGTGCATCTTGCAATAACGTTAATTTCTTTCACTAAAGTTTTGATGAAAATTCAAAATGTGACTCAAAGACAAGTAGAACTTATGACTCATAACTCGTAATCAAATGGAAATAAACCACGGTGACAAGAGCAAAGAAGGATGAGTAAGCGCCTGGCAGAGCAGGGCAAATGTGGAAGTAAATTTCTGATTAACTTCTTTGATGTAATCAAATGCCTCCAGCAGGGCTGAAGGCAAAACGTCAGTACGTTCACCTATATGAGAGGAAGAAGTCAAGACCCAGTCAAGACCTGTTTAAGACTAAAAAACGAAATAACCAGGTCCCAGGTCATCAAATACTGAAGCATTGAGAGACGCAACGATTAGCCATCTTTCTCCAGAATTTCTTTTTGCATCTTTACACATAGAAAGAGATGAAGATCTGTGCATACTGCTCCATAACTGTATCTTTACACATACAACAATCCAATCTAAAGGTTAATTCCACTAAGGAGGTTGTGCTTTTGTCTGTGTCAGTTTGTTTCTTGGTCCGTTGGTTGGTTTGTCAGCAGGATTACACAAAAACTGCTGAAAGGTTTTCAACAATGCTTGGATGGAAAATTGGCCTCGGCCCAGAATAGACCCCATTAACTTTTGGTTCGGATCCAGATAAGCAGTCGGATCCAGGATTTCCTTTCCCACTTTATCTAACGTTGTGAAATAGGGCGTTTTTCAACATTTTCGTTCCTTTTTCAGGGAATAATGCAAGATCAGTATGTATGTATGTATTTAGGTGGCTGGTATTTATGAATGAGTACGATTTGATATGAATCCAAATTAAAAATCTGGATCAAGCAGATTTAAATGTTTTACTTGGTATTAGATTAAGCAGGTTTGAATTAAAGGGGACTGTTGAGCCTTGGTGGAGCTATGCGCTCTACTGAGTGACAATCTAGTTTGTATTTATTTTCTTACAAGGATTCTCCAGGAGAAAAACATTAAACAATGTACTCTACTGACAGATAAACATGCCATTAAAGCTTTTAAAGTCCAACACCATCGTACAATCCTCTATCTTATGTTCCTGAAGCCCTCTCGTGGAATAGCTGGTGTGATGGTAGAGGTGAACAGCGCACTCATGTGCCAAAGAGGAGTACTGCTGCCATTACACCTCTGTCTATATGTATATCTATATCTATATCTATATCTATATCTATATCTATATCTCGGTCTGTTTGATTTCAAGTCTGTTCAGAGACGTGTGACAGAAACAGCCTCACACAGACCCAGTCTGATCAAGTTCACCAGACTAACAGGAAGATTGCCACATCTCTCGAGGTGACCAATGGCTGAAATTCTTGCCTTGCACACACAGAATGCCGTTCTTCGTCAGATGTCTGACTCACCTGTGTGGCCCACAGTTGCATCAGCACGGCTTTCTTCTGCATCTCCTCATCTACCCCCTCCTCCTGCAGCAGCCTCCTGTAGGCGTGAAGCCAGGGGCTGGAACCCGAGTCTTCCGTCAGACCGGCCGGGGCCAGAAGCTCCCACAGTCTCTGCCGAACGCTCTGGGCTGTCCTCTTCTCCTCTGTTGAACAGGTAAAATTAAGTGAGCAAGTGAGTCAAAGACAAAACATAAACAGCTGAGCCCGAGCTGAATGCCAAAGAACAAAATGCCAAAACACATTGTTGTGTGCAAGAGTTGTGAAATAGACATAATTTCAGGTATGTCTGGAGGAGGTGCTTCAGGTGTAATATTGCATTTGGCAGACTTTCCTGTGTATGGTGGGAAGAAACGAACGTAATCATAAAGAATGATACGAAGAAAGACGAGGCCCGGGGAGATAACGTGTCTGTAGAGGACTGTGATGACGCATTGTGAATCGTCAAACTCCACAAAAACACTAACAAAGCTCACAGACGCTATGTAAGCAACTGAGTAAGTGAAACTCGCCATGGCAACTGTAAAACAACTCCATCCATGATGTCAGACCATGTTAGCTGGGACCCAGTGACAAATGTGCGCAGTGACGACATCTTCTCATGACTCATGAAGGCCTGTAATCCCGATGATCTAACCCTGATGTACATCACAGGTGGTCACAGGTACATGATTCTTTTCTTTTTGCTCTCAGAAACCTGCTGGGTGTGAGCTATCTTACCGGGCTTTAGCGTTCCTCTCGCCAGTTTGGTTAACAGCCCATCAAACTTCTTGTACTCCTCGTAGACACGAGAGGGATCGGTGCTGTTGTTGTTCTGCTCCCCCCCAAACAGCGTCAGGTACCCCGCCCTGCAGATAAGATGAGACAGACAGTGTGAGAAAGAAAGTGCCGGACCGCGTTGTTGATAACGGCAATGGAAAGATACACAGCCCACGCAGTTTTTCTGTTCGAAAGCACACGGGTAGTGCCCTTTCAGCTAGTATTTTTCCATCAGGCCAACATGTAGCATGTCACATGTGTATAGTGTTCCACATTCCAGATAGAGATAGAGGACGTCTGGGTAATTTGTGACACTTTATATCATGACAGAGCAACACGTTGATTCACAGCCACTCTGACAAAAAAAAAGTGACCTCCAAGATTAGCTATCCCACATTTTTCTTGCTGAGTTTACAAGCAGAGAAACACAGGATTGACTCGTGTGTAAACTGTTTAGCTTAAAGCTTTTAACCTGAATGCCTGATTTTTCAGAGCGTGTGTCTGTGTGAGAGGGTGGAAGGCTCACTTACTTGAAAAGTAGGCTGTAAGAAAGGTTGAAGAGTCCCTCATCTTTCCAGTCTTTCTGGTTCAGAGGCATCTCAGCTTTCAGCAAGGCCTGCAGGTGTCTGCTCATGGTGCCGTTAAGGGCGCCAAAATTTGCTCCCCTGAAGTGCCTGTGAACACAGAAGGTGAAGACAAGGTGAAAAGGCCGTGCTAACAAAAGGGAGTCCTGTTAATCATGTCGCGCTTATTTCTGGTGTTGATACAACAGTGCAAACACTCAGTGCCACGCGCTGTAAAACCCATTGTCAGACCTGTCTGCCCTACCTATTTTCCCTGTGGTAATAGAACTGAGGTTTTAACAAATGACAACACGTGGGGAATTATAATGCTACTGTGGAATTACATTTTCATTTTCAAGTTTACTTATTTTAAATCCCCCATGTGCTTCCATGAGGGAAGTTGCAACCCAAAAAAAAAAGGTAGTGTGCCCAGACGTCAGTCTTTTAAACCTTGAGATAAAAAAGGAGATTGCATCTAGAGTTTCGACTCCTCTCTTTTATGTCAGCTTGGGAACCTGTATCTCACTAGACTCTCAGGTTTTTCTTTCAGCTCTACGCGATAAACAAAATCGGTGCGGATGACGGTTGAGCAACAGCAAAACAAGACGCCCTAAAAATAGACCGGAATAGACAAGATGGGAAGGGTTTTCTACAGAACCATCCAGTGTGATGCTATTCCTGAAACTCGTCTGGGTGGATTTCCAAAAACATAATTTCACTTCTACATTCACATGAAACGAAAATGAAAATATACATATTTATATAATTAGTTGTTTACTTTATCATCATTGCTTTTGCTTTCGCCGGCTGGTCATGTGGGAGCCGCAGGTTGAAGATCCTCTCCATGAGCACCTGCGCGTAGCGTGTGAAGTCCAGGGAGTCCGAGTCGTTGATGACTGCGTCGTACGAGTGTGGATCCAGCAGCACTGTCACGTAACGGCCGGCAGCACGCACCTGCATACCGTCAGAACAAAGGTGGCAGTGTATGAGAGACGTGCAGGGATAATGCAGTGTGTTCTTTTAAAATGCATTAAGAGTGTTCAACAGTTTTTATACGATGCAGTGAACACAGTAAAACACATTTTCATGTGCACAATTCTTCACTATTTTGCAGTTTAAAGCCAATCACTTCCTCTGAAATCTAATAAAGCAGGCATGAATTTGAAGTGTTTACCTAAATCTTTTGAATAATACAAAACTCAAGATCACATTTTTTGGAAAAAGAAAAAGGACTTGTAAAAAAATATATATATTAATCCGTTCTTTGTCCCAGAACAGTGTAAAGCAAGATGTCTTCTACAGTAACATTTCAAGAGGTAATATTACTGTTCGCCCCTTCCAGAATAGGTTTCATGAAGTGAAAACATTTGTCACACTTCCTCTGTTGCAATTGTTTTAAATATGGCATCAGATTCAGTATCCAGTATCATCTAGTGTTATATTGCACTGCGTTATAAAGCTTATTGAGTTCAATCCCGACTTTGGAAGTCGCAGTCGACTAACAATCTTCTTCAGCAGAGGGAGTTTGTCCAGTTATCACAAAGTTGTAAATGTTTACATTTGTTTTTTAAAATTATTATTATTATTATTATTTTATTATTTCTGAGCTGTTTAAAGACTTCTACACCGGAGGCCCTTAAAAGTGCTCAGAAAAACTAAACATTGAAGTATCTACAGATGTACACCATCACATCATCTTCAGTTTTCTTCTACTCACTGTGAAAATGTCGCCATGTTTCAGCTTCATTCGATTCAAGAACTTGGAAGCATCCTTTCCAAATTCAAGTGCGTGGCCTAACCAGGGGATCACTCCTTTGTCCAGAGGGGGATCAGTCTTCGATCTACAGAAACAGTCACAAAAAAAAGAGAGAGGACACATTTTTATAGTCCTGTCTTTTCTAATAGTTGCTCCTTTGTTTGGCACTTTATTCCACTGGCATGAGGGATTTGGTCTTCCATCTACGTGCACACTGCGCAATCTGGGTTTGTATGGCTAACTTTTTATCCCGGGATTAGGGTTATAGAAGGTAAAGGTCAACAGAACTTTAACAGGGATTAGTTAAAAAACATCATCATTGCATCACGGATTTGTTCTTGTGATTTCAAACCGCCTGGAAGGAAAAACAAAAGCTTCTCAAACACTGGAGTAGCCACATTCCTTCGAGCAGGAACAACCCACTAAACTAACAATAAACCGCGTGGTGACTCTTTTATTATTGTTGTTATTATCCTCATTATTATTATAACTATAATTATTATGATCATGGTTATCAAGGTTATTTTCATTGATTCCCAAAAATTAGCTACAAGTGATATGAAAAACAAAACAAAAAAACAAAAAAAAACAAAAACAGATATTACAATGAAATAATGCTTTAATGTCAAAAATGTCAGCAGATATTATTGTATTGATCTAAAGGATAATAAATACATAGTCAATAGTAACTTACCTCGATCTGTGTGTGAGGATGAAATAAAGCAGGACAACTTGGACGAGCAGGAAAACAGTCCAGATCATCTCTCGCGCGTGATGTGTATGTGTGATGTGTGTGTGTTTACTTGTCGGCTTCTCAGACTCAATGCAGTCGCCTCCGTCCTCACGTGGCTTTTAACAGGGCTCCTCCCCCACGATCATACGTCATAGCCGCCTAAAGTCAGCCGTGACATCAACCGTAGACAGGCAACCTTTGTCAAGTGTGTCTAAACTGTGACCTAGTGACTTGGATCGTCACCAAGGAAATAAAAAGAGGAGAGATAGGTATTCCCATCAGGGCCGGAGTTTGAGAGGCGCCTTCCTTTAACTGAACAGAGGTATTATTTTTTAACAAGTTGAACAACTTTCCTTGTGTTGGGGGAACGTATCCGCCCTTATATCTGACTTTATAAAAAGCAATATTGCAACAACCGTGTTTAAAACTCAAGTTAGAAATTGACAGACTCTCCCTTGTTAGCTGCAGTTCACTCCCGCCATCAGAACCAGAATCAAATCGGTATTAAATCGACCAAACGAACCGACTGCGTGTGTCTCTGCTCCTCGTCTCCTGCTGGACTCAGAGTAGTGATGGCACACTGCCAAATCACTCTTCCCTGTTTGGGAATGCCCCTTGAATGTTTTGGGGTTAGCCATTACTTCATTCAGAGGATGAGGGAAGTAATCCTGCATGTTGGTGTTCACGCACACCGCGCTGTTACCGTCACTCACCCTGACTGACTCACACACACACACACACACACACACACCGTCATGTGTCTCCACCTATTGTGCTCGGACCTGCACGTCCTGTGGAAGGAGAAAAGAGTCATCAGAGAAGTTCACATGTTTATATGGAATAACACTAAGTCATTACATCACTTGGCGTATGAGTAGGTATCAGTGATGGAATGTCTGAAACTTACCTTAAAGGACAACACAGTTTCATACCGTTTGACTTCGTTTATATGTGGCGACCCCGCCACCTTTCCAGCTTCTAAGAGCGTACTGGGGACCTTATTTTCCTCTGAGAACAGCTTGTTTATTCAGTTATGGAAAATAAATATATTTTTAAGTTTGTATCATTACCATTATCATTAATATCCTGAATATCATATCTGAGTTGACTTTTCTTCTTGACTTTTCTCCAAAACCACACAGTGCCCCTTTAAGTATTTTCTTTTTCTCCATTTCATTTAATTGAAAACTTGAGTTACTTATTACTTTGCAGATTGCACGCTGCATCAGAGCCAGAGTATATATTGCATTTTTATATTAATGTACTTTATTGCAATGGGATAAAAAACAAACAAAATACAATCAGATCCATATTACATGTAAATAAAATGTATTTACAATTTGTACGTTTGATACTGACACATTTAATGTCAGGTACTTTAAGACTTTTACTTATGTACTAATGGTACTCACTTTTACCACAGTAACATTTTACCGAGATATCTTTTCCTTTACTCAAGTACGCCTTCTGGGCACTTTTTTTGGGAGCTGGTAGGTATGTGTATGTTTATATTCTGTTTATGTGTAATAGGTAAATAACCAGTATGTGTACATAACATTATGGGATGAATGAGAATATTTTTGTATACAGATTAAGACATTTAAAGAGGTACTCGAGAAGGGGCAGGATTAAATAAGTGTATGTAAACTCTCTTTACTGTACATTTTAAAAGTTGACTTCAGGAAACCTTTGTTTCTTTTTGTTTGGACATAAATATAAAAAACATTCCTCTAAATATTCTAAAAAAGATTTTAATATGGCTTTCCTGTTGACTCAGGGTAGTAATTACTCCGTGACAGGCAACTTGTCTTATTATTGCACACGTAGATTGTATTATGTTATTAATATACACATGAACTGACAGTTTGTTTGAATCTTTATTAATCAGAACAATTCACAATATCTAGTTCCTGGAGTGGAGTTTTGCAATGAAATAACCATCAGCAGGTTTCTGAACAGCGATCTGACAAGTGAACCGTCAAAAACTGAGAGTGTGAGAGCCATTAAACTTACTCAACATGAGAGTAGCTTTTCCTTATTCCAGTTAGCACATTTAACAAAATGGGAAATAAAAATAATACATAAAGCAAAGCTGCTTGGCACACTTGAGCAGAGAACCTGATGTAAGAGAATATAAATAATGTTTTTCCTCATGGCCTCAAATATAAATTCTGCACTTAAATACAGGATGTGACTTAGGAGATCTCCTTATCGGCCTTCTCGTCCCCCCGTGCGCTGACCGCTTCTCGTGATTCATAAACGTCCTCCGGAGTTTGGCCAAACACGGCCTCGGTCCTCTTGAGTAGGTAGACTCCAGCATGTAAACCCCCGACGTTGACCCAAACAGTGTGAAGCTTCTTCCAGAGGCCTCCCATCCTGGAGATAGCCTGGAGACGATATAAATCTTGTGAGGGCAAACTAACAAATGAGACGTTTGTTTTGTGTAAAACAAGATCTCTGTTTAGACAAATACAGCTGTTAAAATTCCTTTTCCATGATGCTGAGTTCAACCTGCATCAATTGACCGGTAGACGGATTATTCACAGATTTTTTTTTTAGGACACGCAAGCTTTTAAAGGCAGAAAGACCACATTAGGTTGTTTAAACGTGGTGGAGGGCCCCATAAACATAAAAAAAACAAAGTCTGGCATTCATAGATTATCAAACATGATGGGAGTGTAGAACCGGAAATACAGCCAAAAAGAATGACGTTTTTTTTTTTTACATTTCACAATAGAATAGAACTTCACAAATACTCATCATTATCTGAGTTTGAACACATTTGGGAAATCCCATATAACACTATGTAAACCACTTCAACTTTTGAGACCTCTGAACTTATTCTGAGGTCAAACATTTTCATAGCACCACAAGATTTCCTCGTCACAAGTCAGTTTCAGAATTACACCTTTGTAAAGCATGTGGGGGAGTTGGAGAAAATACATATTGGTATCTAGTTGAGTTCTCATGTTAGGACAAAATAGATACACCTGTCAAAAACATCTCTGATGACAGCTTTGTAAGTGATCACATGTGATCACATGAATATTTTTTTTATTACCATAACAGCCTCAGCGGTACTTTATCTACAAATGACAGCATGCTAATATGCGAAACAAAGACAGTGAACATTGTCACTACCCAATGTGAGTAGCGCATGTGGGTCCACCATCCTAGACAGCAAGGGTACGGCAACAAAACATGGACAAACCACATGCAAAACTGCAGTAAGACTCAAAATTTGTTGTAGCATAGCATATTTTCCGAAGTTCACATGGCTGTGTATTTATTTATTTATTTACTGAACCTTTATTTTACAGAAGTCCATTGAGATTAAAATCTTATTTTTTTCATTTTCTAAAGGAAGACCTTGCCAAGATAGCACACAATTACACTATGACATTACATAATTATTATATTACTGTTATTGTGTACTATCCAAATATTAGGACAAATTGTACTTTTATGCTTTGGCAGTTTTATTTTTTTGTATGATTTTCATGCCAATAAAGCCCCTTTAAATTGAAAAAGAGAAATCAAAATCAAATAAAGTGAATGAGATGATTTTCACCTTAACTATCATTCCAGTCAACAGCTTTACTACTAACTGTAGTCAGGGAAAAAGCACAGCACGTCAAGTTGTGCCTCAAGCTAGATTACTAAAACTAAATGGTGACGCAACTTCTGTTTAAACTGCCTTGGAGTTCATGGTATTCTCAGGAAGTGTTGCCTATGACTGAAATGTATTTCTACCGTACCATTAGCAAAATGGTATCATGGTAGTGCGAAACTACAATAAAGCAAAACAAAACCCTGAAAGCTGATTTGTTATCACAAAGAAAAGTAGATTATTGCACAGAAACAGCCAGAAAACAACTTCACTTCATGCATTATTTTTAGATTGGCTTCCATGGCAACAGCTTGTATGCTTGTACACACAGCGCACTATTTAGTTAAATCTTGACACACCTCCATCTTAAGCTGACCGTGTTGTGGAAAAAGCAGAACAACTGATTTAAAGGGTGGAGTTATAAACAAGTACAACTGTCTTTGGGTGGATCATGGTACCTAGATTGAATAATGTCCTACTTTTTCTTGGAACGCACACCTACGTCACACCTACGTCACACCTTTGCGAGCATCACAGGTCCTGCAGGCCCCCATCAGCAGTTAATAATTATTACAACAATAATTTGAGATACTTATGAGAACATGCATCTACCTGTTCCCAGCCCAGTGTTAATAAAACAATCTGTTTACCACAATAGTTATTATTTTCACCTTGCTACATATCTACCTTTACTTTATTTGCCGCAGCACCTATCAGGACTGTGACTTGACATTAATTATAAACAGCCTCATGTTGCTGAACTCGAGAAACTGTTATTTTTTCTATTTCCGCCTCATTGTCAAAAATGCAGCTAGTGACAACATTTAGACTTCAGAAATACCTTTTTGGTCACCCGAGAGGAAAATTACATGAAACTTGGCATTTGTCATATCCCTAACAGACAGTGCATATGTGGCCAAGTGTATATCCAGTTTAACATTTGGATCAACTGAACGACAGGAAGGAACTTGCAACTTGCAAATTATTTGAAAGTTCTCATGTGAGGGCGGGCTCATTTCCCTGGAAAGATTTGTAACAATTAGAGCTAAAATTCCCCCTTATCTTATCATTACTGTTACCTTGGAAAAACATTTTTTGTCCTGTGTCAACAAGACAGCCTTTCCCGATCCTGGTCTGCACACACGGGCCATTTCTCGCAGACAGGAGGGGTAAAGGTCCCAGTTCTTCTTCCTGGAGCCCATTCTTGAAGAAAAGAAAGGAAAGATTAAGTGTTAGAGATAAATCAAAACATGGGCTTATTTGGCATAATTTGTACATATCATTTAATCAAACATGTACTGTACGGCACTATTATTATGGTACCTCTTTCCAAAGGGCATGTCAGTGATGATTATGTCCACAGAGCTGGTCCTCATGGGTAGATTGCACAAATCCCAACGCACTGTGTCAATGGGCAGTCCAGATATGCTGTTTGAAAGGAAGTCATTACGATGATCACCAATCAACAAAAGTGCACATAAACACTACCTCCTTATGGCATGACCACCCTCTTACCTGCCCTTGTGTGCCCTCCGTTTTTGGATGTGACAGATATTATTGACCGTGCGGTTAACCGCCATGTCATAGTTGTCACCGGCGATGTAGAATGAGCTGTTAAACTCAATGGCCCCCTGGAGAAGAAAAACATTACACGATTAGTGGTCTGCGGTTTTACTGTTATTGGATGCCCTCCTACCAGTGAATAAACTCTGCTTCCTAACAGCACTCAGTAAATCACATTTGATGATGTCCAGTGTTCAGGTTTATGAGTTCAATGTAGTAGTCAGGACGTGGGTGCAGAATGGATGAAAGGTATAGTCTGAAAAAAACTGAAAAAAAGCAGCTGCTTGAAACCACATGTTGGCTCTGTAAATGTTATTACTTTCTGATAATGTGAAGAAGCAGCCAGACGTGACCAAACGTTGGGTCCAAACAGATAAAGAAGACTAGTGATGAGTAAGCATCCATTTTCTTAAAAAAATAAAAACAATACATAAATAAGTCAAGCTCACTGTAAACTCCCTACAATGAAGAAGTACTATTTATCAGTACTTTCTTATAAACTTGATGCAGTTCATTGGAAGACTTCATTTGTGGGAGCAGCTCAGTGTTGTGTTGTGTAATGTGGTGTAGTGTTTATTCATGAGGTTACACAAACCGAGAAGGTTTTCATATATATTCTTTTCATTTTATGTTTTTCTTCAACTTAGCAAAAACCTGCAAACATATTACAAGGATATTGTCGTTATGTCTCACCTCCAGCGGTATAGCTCCAGTCCCGCACATTGGATCAAGAATTATATCTGATGGCTGAGGTTTGCACAGCCTGTCAACAGACAAAAGAGTATGAAAATAGCACCATTACAACATGATAGGTACTTTCTTTAACATGTCGAGCACTCTTCAACATTTTCTTCAATTTGTCAGAGAATATCTTGATGAGAAAATCAAATGTATTCAGGATGGTAGTATCTGAGATCGGATTAGGCTTGATTCAAGATTTAAGATTGAAGTCTTCATTGTCGTTGTGCAGAACAACAAAACAGCAAAGCATCTCCCTGAGCTGCAAAGTGCAGAGTACAAGATGAAATTAACAGAATACAAACAGAAAATAAAAGAACAGAAAATAACAGAATCTAATAAAATGATAAAATAGTACTGAAGAAGATACCAAAGACAAAATTGACTGCCATGAATAAAATAGGCATCAAAAGGATTGTCAACACTTTTCTACAAAATACAGTTAAACATTTGTTTTTTACGTGATTCCTGTCATCATATGAACTCATTTTATACATGTCAATATAAAGCATCCGCCACCTCTGCTTTACTTCTCCTTCTCAACGTAGAATTCAGGAAAAATTCACAACCATACCTAAACAACTGCTTCTCCAAAAATGTAGATACTGATCAATTTGAAAGCTTCCCCAGCAGATTCACATAGCACATAGATTTTTCCTGTCCAGTCCCGCTGTCATTAAACTATAATATTCTAGGACTGATTTTACTTGACTGAATTGTTTTGATCATTTTTAATGAAACACTTTTTCAAACTGAGGTAGAAATGGTCATCAACACTATCCAAATTCTACCACTGACGCCAGGATGCTCATTAACACAACACGGTTCCGTCACTTGAGAGCTCTGCCGTACTGCATTTTACAACAACTCCAATTTTTCTCCTTCAACATTATTGTTATCTGCCGCATTTGTCACTTCAAATGTTCGCCAATCAATCAACTTAAACTGGAGCAGAGAAAATCTCTAAATGTCAAATACTTGAATTGCATCCACGTCTTATTCATAGCGCTGATGTTGGCACCGCATCACATTGCTGTGGTTTGCACATCTTTTGCGCAGATCATATCGTGCTCATTTTAGAATATGCACAAATTGTTCCTGTGCGCAGCGCCAGATAGGTGCAAAGAAACACGTGACACATGACTCATATAATTATAAAGGTTTGTTTTGGATCATACACTGAATTAACCTGTGAATAAACAATAATTTAGGACAGCATGGCCTGATAACAGTGCTTTGTATTTCACTACAACTAAGATGACCTTTCCAAATCAGGACAGACAGTACTGTACTTTAATAGCACTGTACTGTAGAACTGACTATTAAAGTAATGACTCCTAAGTATTTAGGCTAACTGCCTCTGTTGTACAAACCAATGTCTTCGCTCGACGATGCCTGAAATTACTGAGGGCTTCAAAATGGGTGGATGAACCTTGCCCACCACTGTCTCCAACTCTTCCACAGTGATATTTCTACCTGTAATGTGGACTTAAACACAGTCGTGTCATCCATAAATCTGGCATGTACTTTCATTAAAATGCTGATGATGCCCAACAAGTAAGAAGAAAGGAAGTAAATAACAAAACTGAATTTAATTTGTGAGAAAACTTTTTTCTTCTGTAGTTAAATAACCTTTTCATTCTAACCCTGATCATTTAGGTATCTGTAAACTTTTAAAACTGTTTTGGAACTAGTTACATGGTCTTAATTTATGTGCTTATCTTCATGGAAGATGTTACTCATTTTATGATGCCTCAAAATCAACACTGACTTGCACCTTTATGAAAACAAAGAACAGTTTTTCTTGGCTGATGTGACAGTTTTGAATGGACATTTGATCAGTCAGAACACGCATGCCTCATCGTCAACTTAGTTATGACTAATTTCAGATGACTGATCGCTATTCAGCCCCACCAAGTATAAACATAATGATATTTTTCTTCCTCACTGACATTTCACAGACAGAAGTTCTCTGCAAGACAAGTGTGTGTCTTCTCCTCGTCTGTTCACACCTTTTTCTTCACCTGTAGAAATGTGGATGTAGACAAACGACTTCGTCTGCTGCTAGGTTTAAGACTGAAATTACAGCCAGGCAGTATTTTAGTAACCAACTCTTCCTCCTTCCTCTACGACTTTGGTAGCTCTCTGAGGTAATTGAACCTGTCATTGCATGTGTCATGATGACTATTAACCAAACTGCCGTCACTTTACAAACCAAAGTCATTCAGCAAATTAGAAATCTGGAATTAAATAACAAATATGGCAATATGGTAAAGTGTTTATGCAAACTCTGAAGCTCAATTGTGTCTGTATTGATATAATGACTGAGGCAATCGAAAAGAGGCAAACAGAATGACAGACATGGATGCACATACATACTGACTACAGAGCAGATGACACAATTTACCTCACATGGAACTTTATGGCCACACAGGGGTAAGAAGTATAACTTGGACTTAGTGTGAGGTCATCGGGATAACCTGGTGCACCGGGTGAAAATAGTGTTATTACCTGAGCATGCCGTAGCACAAAGTTGACCGCAAAGTAGTTGGACCAAAGTGACTGATGTTTCTCCTGTGAAGACTCTCTTCTGTGAGCGCGATGCCGATCACCACCTCAACATTGTGGATGTTTAGTAACACCTACAGCAAAGGAACGTACAGTTTATCATTAGAAATCTATCACCATTATTATCATGAACACGTTTTATATTCTCTAGAGCTGAAAACAATCATCGCATACCATTTTAATTTGGATTAATTGTTTCAGTAATTTTCAAGCAACAATGCCAAACATTATCTGGTTCTCAAACGTGAGGATTTGCTGCTTTTTTGTGATATATGTTTTTGGTTTTGGACCTTTGGAGCAGCTCTGAAGACTTGTTATGGCCACTGTTCATTGTTAGGGCTAGGCAATAAAGTCAAATATTATTGAAATTGCAATATGGCCAAGTGAACTATCACTTAAGACCAGAGTGTGAGACTCTTGTGTGAGAGTCTGGTTGGTTAAAGACTAGTATATTATTCTTTATTCTAAAATCCTGTAATCCTGTTAGTAATCCCCCTTTTCATTGAATGTATCTGTGAACTAATTACATATTTTTTTCTGTAACTGTACCAGAATACACCCGATTACGCAATCCTGTTAAATGTTTTCTGTCACTCCCCAAGCCTGTCAGCATTTAACCCATCCTGAGGGAGCAGTGGGCTGCATACATACACACAAGGACCAACTCAGAGCCAGTGACTTGGTCAAGGGTACAGATGAGAGAACCAAACCTATTGTACATGTTTTGTTTGATGGAGGGGGAAACCAGAGTCACCAGAGGAAACTCACGGAAGCATGGGGAGAACAGGCAAGAATTTTGTGCTTTGTATTAAATATTAAATAAATAATTCAGTTTTCTGTCAAACTGTGATGTTTTCTATTTATGAGTTATCGTATCATGAAAATCTCATACTGTTGCAACCCTGGTAGAGACCTCAGCAAACACCGTCACCATTTTTCAAAAGACAAAATGAAAACGTAAAAATTCCCATTCAACTTGTGACTTACAATTACATTATCTGTCAAAATTGTTTTTTTGCACATCGTTCAGCCCAAGTCACTTTTTTTTTGACATGTCATAAATGCTAACTGATTGAAAACAAATCTGCAGGTTGATAAATGATGACAAATATTAATCGCAGGCCTAATATTGTTATGTTTTTGCTTTTGTGAAAGAAATGAGTGAGCACATCTAAATGTCAGCTACACAGTCTGTGGACAAAGTACAGTTTTAGTAGTTGTATTACACAAACCTGATTGAACTGCAACAGTTCAACAGTGCAAAGAGATTTGGACACAGATCAGGCACTGTTTTTAAAACCGTTTTGAACTACTTTAAGGGGCAAACACATAGTTTCCAGGATTTCCCAACTTGTCACATCATGTCAACTGCTTATCTACAAAAAAAACACTTCTCAACTAGTTTGTTATTTGTTATTTTGTGGCTCCTTAAACTAAACAGTAGGTCACGCCTTGCAGATATATCTACACAGCCAGAGTTTTGTTTGGCTGGTGTGCTGGTATTCACTTTGCGTCAGTCCAGTCTGAACAAGAACGCCTACCTCTATGTCAAACTTTGTCATGTCGGCTTTCCACTGGAAAAATTCTTGTACGGCTCCACCAAAATCTCTGGCTGCCTCATTAGAGGAAAAGCTGTGTTTGTCGCCGGCCCTGTTGCACGTCACACGAAACTTGATCAATTTGGCCTCGGGTGCTGCCTCCACCGAGTCCTGCGTGTTGGCCTCGGCTTCGGGCATGCTCTCCTCCGTCTGGTTTTCAGCAGTAGATGTCGCTTGAGGTAGCTCTTGCTGCTCAGTGTCAGCCACAGTTGCATCAGTAGCCTCACTCTTAGGCTTCACTTTGGTGCCATTTCCTCCTTTACGATAACCTTTCTTCTTTTTAAAGGTTCGATTTAGTTTCCAAACCTCTAAGGCGTTAGTCCAGGGGAGATTGGAGGCAAGCTGCTGCAGCTCCATCAATGTCTCCTCCTGTACATAACACAGTGTTTATTATCCTGATGATGACACACTCAACATCAGCTACAACAAAATAAAGCTGGCTGTAAATTACCTTTGATTCTTTGAACAGATAATTATCATACTCCTCAACCACAACAAACAGGTTGTCCACAGACCTCAGAAGATGGACCTACAGTGAGGAAATCAATGAACAAGACAGAAAGACAGTCAGATAAAGATTTCCGGCTTTCTGTACATTTGACAGCGAGGAAACACCTTGGAAGAACAAGACATGTGTTAACTCCATGTTTCGTACCTGGAAAAGCTTGTCAGTGGTTATTGGAAAGTATATGCGACCTCGATCTTTGCTGATACGTGCATCAACCCCAATCTTCTCCTTGACCTCCTCTGCAGCAGTGTGCTCAAACCCTGTGGGCACAGTCGCTCCAATGGTGACAGAGATGATGTCCCCAGTGGTGGCATCATTGTCAGTGGAGGAGGAGGAGCTGGATGGTCCCACTGTATCAGGGCCTGGCTCCGCAGCCCCGTCTTCCTGGGAGGACATGCTAGATTTGTGTACTATGAGAGGATGGAATGTGTCCCAGCTGGTGCCAAGCTCAGTGGCTCACATGTAAGACCTGCAGAGAGACACATTCAAACTGTCAATGCTGCTTGTTTTGCCATATTTATCTAAAGATAGTCGTTCATTAGAGAACAACCTGCTTTTAAAAGAGCATTCGAGTGTTATCATGTCGTCATAAGCTAGCAGGTTAGCACCACTGTATTTGAACAACGTGAATAAGCCGGTAAACGTTATGACTGGAGAGGTAACGCTTACTAGTTAACTTAGCAGGCTAACGTTAGCTTTAAGGATAGCTAAAAAGTTATTACGAATGAAAAAAGAAGGTAACGTAAACAGTAAACATGGCTTTTATCTTAACAAGCTGCCACATTATGAAGTGTTTTTCTGTGGTGAGCCCACCGGTTGAACAGTAGAAGCTTGTGAGGTTCAGTTGTGTTTAAGTTGCTAACTGCAGTCAGACCGATCTGTCAAACACGAGGAGGCGACATCATGCTGCTTCCGCTCAGCAGCGACACTTCCGGACATAATCCTTCAGAATAAAAGCACCACTAAAAAAAGTGTATATTGTCTATTCAATTGTTAACATCTGTCCAGTTATTATTACGAATATTTACTTAATCATTATTCTCTGTTAAATTTTTACCAGTGAGTACTTCTTATGCCATTATGCAGTCAATGCCAAAATGCTCACATTCACACACACACGTTCTTTCTTTCTTTCTTTCTTTCTTTCTTTCTTTCTTTGTGGCCAGTTAAAAACAAATGTGTATTTTTGAATAGTGCTACTTTGCTGTAGACATCTAGCAAGTACTTCACCTTAAAGATGTAACGATGTAGTTTTGAGGGAGAAAATTTAAGAGAAGAGAAAAAACTGTATTCTCCTCGAGGACGGCTTCTTTATATAGAAATATATCAAATAACTATTTCTGAGTTTGTATTATGACCTTATTGATGATGTTAATATTCATTTTCTTAGTTTGAAAATCCATAAAGTACATTGTGCACCTTTATTAAAAAATGCTAAACTTAGTATTAAAAATACAACTTGCATGACAAACAACAGCAAATTATCAACTTTACATGCAATTCTTTACATTTATTTAGTTTTGCATTGTGAATTTAATGTGCATTATTGAAACTACTTTAACCCTTATTCACGCTGATTTTATTTTGAAATCCAGAATGCCAAACAGGAAATGAGGTTGGCGTTGGCTGGATTCATCTTGACCATTTGTTTTTCCTTCATCTTCCCCGGCTTCTACTTCCGGGTACATCTTACAAACTTAGCTGAAGTGATCAGCAGAGGGCGCCATGATATCATCTTTTGGACTGAGGGGGAGGACTGTGATCGAAAGCATTCACCTTTTATGTAAACAACAAACAAAAAAGAGACAGAATATAAAAAATAGGACATAAAAGACAGAGGCAAAGTGCAGTATGTCTGTCAAACACCTGTCAACCCCCCACCAGTATCAGACGAAGTGAAATTAAATCATCTTTTTCCTCACATTCTTGTCTGTAATTAGGCCATGGTTTCTTATTCATACCAGTGGCTGTAATCCATCGCATTGACATTGGGTTGTCAAATACAAAAGTTTCCTGATATTCGTCTCAGAATAAACTTTGATTTAGTTTATTCATCGGCAACGAGCTGAATAAGATGAGCATTCAGTTCAATCAATCACATATCACACAAGTTACTCATGGAGACTATATGCAGCTAGATTTCTGGCCACTAATCTCCTTTCACATTCATCATTTGTGATTAATGGAGTTTATGCAGAGTGCGGTGATAAGAATAACTGTCTCCTCCTCTGTGTCACATCTGCTTGTGTGATTAATGAACCCCTGGGCAGTGGAAGTAACAGCTTTTACTTCATGTGATAACTCTCTTTCTTGTAGAAAACACTAGTGGATTTATGTTTATTTTTCTTATTCCCTGTGGTTAATTTGTCTGAAAAGACTTTAATTATGA
Source organism: Lagodon rhomboides (assembly GCA_039737535.1). Lineage (NCBI taxonomy): Eukaryota > Metazoa > Chordata > Actinopteri > Spariformes > Sparidae > Lagodon > Lagodon rhomboides. The sequence goes on along the minus strand of CM077785.1, from coordinate 18,809,055 downwards.
TTCCAAGAAAAAACAATCATTTAAATAATTTATCTGGAGGACTTCCTTTGAAGTCCCTCATCACAGCTTGTTTCATGTCTCTCCACACTACTCACAGTATCTTTATTGAACATGTTTTGTTGTTTTTCTAAAATGTTGTTTTTGTTGTCCTTCCAACTGATTAGTAAGTGTGAAGTCTGAAAGACAAGTGGGCGTGTGTTCATGTTAGGGAACGAGAAGTGCTGAACAACAGATGGCCAGCGCTGCACAAAGTACAGTCAGGCACTCAAAAATCCTTTGCCAACTTAATGATCTTATAAACACATCGACAAAGGCGACTTTCTCCCCTAATGTTTGAATTCATTTTCTCTGAAAAGAAAATACGCAATGAAAAGTGAAAAGAAGTAAAGGTCAATAATAAATAAGTGATGCAACCCCAGGTTTGCTGCATTGTCAGAAGATCAAGCAGGCACAACCAACACAACCACTGTCCTGTTTGATCTGAGTGTAACTCAGGTGTTATCTGTGCAGGTGAACCTGGTGAGACGCTTCTATCCTCACATGTAACTCAGCTGCAGCAACATGCAATGTGGAGAAAACACAAGCACCTCAAAGCAGTCAGGTATGATAAACCCTGTGGGATTTTCTCCCAGTGCTCAGAAGACCCTCGCTGGGATTATTCCTCAGATCCTCCTCTCAGTGTGGTATTACTTGTTAGTATAAAAGTGACGTTTACAGAGATACGAGCCGACTTCTCAGGGAAGAAAATACAGAGCATATCAAAGAGACATCCCGTTCTCAGTACGAGTGCACGGTGAGTGATTGATTGATGACAGCGTAAGTCAGCATCAAAGCGTACTTATCAAAGTGCACGGTGGAGGTTGTCAGTGGTTTGAAATGACTGTCTTGCGTTACAATTAGATCTGGTAGTTAGTTCTCTGTAGCCTTTAATCCACATCTAAAACTCTGCTTTTTATTGTATTTTCTACCCAGTTGGTTACATTTAACTTGTAAATTATCTCAGGAAATGGGAAAACAGTTGCAGATTGTGATATCATATATGATAGAGCTGCCTGCAACCGACTGATTTTGAAGTCAGGTTGTTCTTGAATACCTTGTATTGCGATGTATGCTGCACATACTGACATTGTCAGTACTAGAAATTTGCTGTGGTTTCCTCACTGATAAGCTTGAATCACATGAAACATTGTAAACATGATGAAACTGCACCTCCAATCTGAAGCAATAAAGAAAGAATTGTGCACACACTCATCGTTTCATACTAAGGTGAAGGCATTTGGTCCTTTATACCATAGAATGATGCTGTATTTAAAGTTCCAGTGTGGAGGATTTTGTGGCATCTACTGGTGTGGTTTAAGATTGCAACCCTTCGCCTCCCCCTACATGAAGTAAAGGTAGCCACAAAGAACAATTGATGTTTATTGCATTATCAACAGCTGGCATTCTATCAGATTGGTTTCTGTTTCTCCAAATCTTCAGTCTAAATTACTCCCAACTCCTGCTCTGCTCAGTGGTCGCGGTCACCTTTCCAAACCCGCTGCAAGTTTTGTGTTTTGTTGTCCATATGTCAGTGTTTTCGTTCGCTGGTTTGTGATCAGATGGCAGATCTTATTGGGGTACAAAAATGCAGACGAAAGGTTTAGATAGGGATTTTAAAAGTAACTAGGCTGCCTAGGGCACACATTAAATTACTGACTTGAAAAAATACTCATAAAAGTACCTCAAAAAATGACTGAATTACATTAAGTTGGAGTAGCTGTAATTAGTTACTTCCACCCATGGAAAGAAGCGGCTGTAAAATGGTGGATAAACACCTTTGAATGTCACAACTCCCACGAAATGGACAAATGGTTTCGCTATCAGAATTTGATCCATTTCCCCAATAACATTTGGAAAGCCTAGCAGAGCTGCACAATGAAATCATTTTAACCCTATTCACATTAGCGGGGGCTACACTGGAAGTTAGCCGTGGAAGTCTCTCGTGTGCACTCTCTATAGGCAGCACATTGCGGCAGATCCGTGTAATTCTAAACTTGGGAAGTCCAGCTTTGTCGTCTTCATGCACCACTGAGCAGCTTTCATAGCAACGAACCGGGCTTCGCCTCTGATACTGTATCCAGATTGCCCTTGTTGGGTCCATGGGACCTGCTCCCTCTGTCGATTAAAGGGTAATGAAAACAAGATGATTCTTAGTTTCAGGTGATATACACTGATGAAAACACAATTATGAATATTATGTTACATTTCATTTCTATTTGGAATGCAGCTGCACCGTGCTGCCTATCTGAAGATTCCCACAGGGTGGATATCTTTTAGATTAAAAGAGATGCAGTTATGAGTGAGGCAAAGCTTCCTTTGGGTGTAGAAGAAGGAAAGTATTAGGAGGAGGCAGCCGTTAAGTCTTATCTGCTGTCTTCTTTCCCACAGTTTGACAATCACAGTCACATTAAGTCTCACTCATGCATTTTATTCTCAGCATGCTGTATAAACTGTCATTAATGCATGTAGCAGTATATCCATGGTATATCCTATATGTCACTTTTACTTTTACTTCTTTACTTTTACTACTGTCACCTTTCCGTACAGGTAGGTCATCTGGAGTCATAAGAGATGATTTACAGTAAGGGTGTTCTGGTGACAGAGGGGTCTCAGATGCCTGTAACCATGACAACCCTGGTTTGGGCTTTCTGGCGACCACTCTTGCAAGTCGCTCCCAAGTTTTCCTTCCCTTTCCAATGCAATTTCTGACCAATTAAATCCAAGAAAAAAATTATGATTAGAAAATTATCTTCCAACAACAATATGTGTTCAGTTTGTTGCTGTTCCACTGATTTATAGATTTACTGGAAGGCTTTTAGGTGCCTTAAACTATGTGCATGCCTCTGCACATAAGGATTATTATCACTCAGGCCCGGTATGGTATTTTTTCACAGCTCCCACTCTCATTCTATAGAAGGAACTCGTAAAAAGATCTCACAATGGATCTCTGTGCCATAAAAAACAGTGAGGTCATAGTTTCCCAGGCCTCCCCCCCCCCGAGATGCCTGATGAGAGAGGTAGGGGTGAGGAACAGAGGGATGGTGGGAGGGGGGATGAAGAGACTACAGAAAGGTTACCTCTGCTGACTTCTCTGTGGTAAACACAAACAAAAGCAGAATCCTCCCTGCTGTCAGTCTGAACCTGCAGAAGGCCTCTCTCTGTCACAGCTGCCGTGTCACAAGTAAAGTGTCTGTGCTCTCATGGCTTCATTCCTCAGACGCGTGGGTGATACATAAGGCCTGACAGGCGACTTAGACTCACCACCCGAGCTGCAGAGACAGAGAGATGCAGTGAGACACGTAACACGGGAACACACACACACACCAGAGGCCATTTTAATTCCTCAGGGGCTTTGGGTGCTGTGAAGAGGCCCGTGCATGCTGTGCATTTCTGTCAGCATACAGAAAATATGTTTGGCCAGCGTTAGTGGTGGGAAAACAGCAGTGTGAAATGATATCCATAGAGACGGAGAAATGACTGAATAGGTCCTCCTCATCTCTGTAATTGTTCAATTAGACTCTCCGGGGCGACTCGCTAATTGTTCCACCTCATTTGTGCGCTGTTACGTCTTCATATTTCATATTACATCGCCTTTTAAGTTGGTGTTAATGGCCGCGGACTGACACAAGGCTCGGGCTTGCAGCGAGGTGTCTGATTGACTGCGATGTCCTTTCGGGAACGTGAAAGTCATCTTGTCAGCTAGATCCTGACAACAAGTCAGCTCCTCACCATTTAAAACTCAGACGCTTGTTGAATAGGCTGAATTATTCCAACAAAAGGTCAAAATGATACGAGCCCGATGGCCAAAGTAAATGTCGTTTTTGAGGATCAATTTTCAATCTTATGTTGTCAGAATGTAGTTGTGGTCTGGTTGGGTTCAGGCACAACACCCACATGCACTGAGTGGACTCAGGGGGCTGCGGGGGGGGGCATCACCCTCCCTGGTGCCCCCATGTTTGAAAATAACACCACAAGAGCTCCCTCTTGGAGGCCCCTATGGTAAATTAGTATGATAAATTGCCCTCTAAGGTGCCCTTCCAGTGGACAAAATGTGGTAAGTGCCCTCTCTTCACTATAAATAAATAACAACTCCTGACATGAATATCAGTTCGTACACAGTACAGGAAATGTGAACGTGATTTGACATGTGTTGTAGAAATAATGACACGTATGAAATGTACAAACTTGAGCGTATCCATGGTTTGCTGAAATGTAAAATACCAACATTATATTCTGGCAACTGGCCTGAATGATATAGTTTGGTCAGTATCTAAGGCAACAGTATCCTGTTTAATGGGATTAATGTTGACATCATTAAAAGTCAATACATAATTTAAAAATGTTTGATTAAAAATACATTATCAACCATTAATAAGATTATTTTTAATCGCTATTCCTTTTCTGATATATGTTGGTGATCAATTAAAAATCTCTTCTTTGGCTTGTCGTTCATTAATAAGCCATCAGGTCTGCAATTTTAAATGTTAGTAAGACAATAAATGAAGAGTTATGGCTTTTCTTTGATTTTGTGAAGTGTAAGCTGTACAGCTTTTTCCAAATGTGGCAGAACGTACACCGGAAACGCCTCCCAACACCTGTCAGCTTGAAATATACATAGACGCCTGTGTGTTGCAGGTGGAAATGAAATGCAGAGGGTTTCTACAGCGTGGCAGTTTACAGGTTTGACTCACCTCACTGTGAGTCGACAGCCTGTTCCAACCTGAACTGAGAACAGCGAAGGTGACAGAAAACAAACTGAGTCTCATGGACTGATAAAGAAAACAGTGAAGTACTCAGATGACAGCATCTGCCAGTACCTCTGTCGCTAAAATGCTTTGAAAATCTTTCCCTTCATGATTTGAATTCAAATATTCTTTTCCCATGTATGAAATACATGATTCCCATCAAATAAGTAGAGGTGTGTGACCATAATTCATTTTAACACAAATATTGAACTAATCTTAATCACATTCGAGAGGTTTTAGCACCCCTGCCCTGTGTTTTAAGGACAATATGACCATGCATTTTAGAATAGAATAGAATAGAATATTATTTTATTGTCACTATACATGAAACTATATATATATATATATATATATATATATATATATATATATATATATATATATATATATATATATATGAAACTGTGAATTTCATTTTGTCCTTGTGGTTCTGCTCGGGCATATTCCACGCACAGCACTGTGGAACAGTTTGTGTGAAGTTTTTATCCCCTTTGTTTGATTTATTCTCGCCTCAGCCGTTTCTTATCTTTTGTATACACAGCTGAAGCCACTTCTGTTACTGATGACATCATGTTCGTCTTCAATTGTCACCATCAGCTCTGCCAGCAGAGAAGAGGAGGTGGACTAAACAATGGATGCAACAAAGGCGTGACGACACACCTGTTGGATGGCACAAAAGACAATTTTCCTCCTAAAAGATAATTGGCTTTGCGCGCAGTTGCGGCCACTGCGGTGCCTCTGTGATTACTCAACAAAGCATCAGAGGTGGCGTTGGTGGCTGGTGTGTCATGTCCGAGTGTTCACCACCAGGCCTCTGCTCTGAGCGTCTGTGCAGCGGCACGTCAGAGATTATCCCCTCATGACCTCTGCTGAGATGTGCCACATCGCCTCAACAGTAGAAGACACGATAAAAGTAATGCAGAGATAAACCTGTGAGGTTTCCAGGGAGATGGAGTCTGAAGAGGAAGGAGTTTTCATCGTCAGGTCTATTTCTACCTCCGGAAACGTGATCGTTATCAGCAGACCTGCAGGTAGTAATGTGATGTGATGTGATATGATGTGTGAAATGTGAATTTAAATTCAGGATTGCGTGGTAACAGATTACATGTAATGGGCCTGGATTACATTTGATCACATGTCTGATTACGTTCTGATTCTGATCACATCGACAATTTTAGCACAACGAAACTTTCTTCCTGATAACCAGTGCTCATGATTAACTCATCAAAAGCACATCTGACATACAGAGCTTCTCAGACATGTGTTCCATTTTGTGGCAGACCTGGCAGGAGAAGAAAATAACAGTGTTAGGTGGAGACATAAGGTCCAAGCAGCAGCAGTTCCTTCAAACCAGCCTTTCATTCTTGGAAACATCGCCATCAGGAACAGTGGTTCTGAATGGGGTCCTGCTAGAGAGGGTTCCAGGAGGTCTACAGCAATTTACTTATAGATATAGATCAGGGTTTCTCAATTCCCGTCCTCGAGGACCACTGCCCTGCATGTTTTAGATGTGTCCCTCCTCCACCACACCTGATTCAAATGATCAGCTCGTTATCAAGCTCTGCAGTGACCTGATAACGAGCCACTCATTTGAATCAGGTGTGGTGGAGGAGGGACACATCTAAAACATGCAGGGCAGTGGTCCTCGAGGACGGGAATTGAGAAACCCTGATATAGATATAGATATAATTTCATCCATATGTAGAACAATGACATAATGTGTGATTATTCTTGCTGATGGGTTTCATGAACTGTATGTAATAAAGCAAAAAAAAACAGGCGGAGGATCCTGGGACAAAATCTTATCACCTGGGGGTCAGCGGTCCAATTTGTGTCAGTTTAGTGATCCTTGATGTGAAAGGAACACCTGATTTTGAATTCAAAATGTGCACATTGTTGTGGCCGCATCCATTTTCTCAGCATAAAGCGCAATTTTTTTCAGTGTATCTAAAAGTATACAGATTAGATTACATGCTTTGATCCAACTGATAACAATACTAATTACACAAAAATGCCATGTAATTTGTATCAGTAACTGACCACATTTCAAAGTGATCTGACCCAACCTTGCATTTTACGTGTGTGTGTGTGTGTGTGGACATACTTCACTTTACACCAGGGGAGGCTGATCAATAGAGGGTGCTAGGGCTCCTCCTCGCCTCTCCCCACACTTAGAAGAATCACATAGACCTTCAATAAATAAGACTTTAAGAAACGTTCTTTATGATATAGATTTATTTTTTAAATGAGCAGTGCAGATACTTTCCTGTTAGTGAGTAAAATGCAAAAAAAAAAAAAAAAAAAAGAGTTAGTGATATGTGACATACAGCACCACAAACCCAGGGTAAAAAAACAAACAACAATCCCCATTGGGTCTCACCGAAGGTGCAGTTGCTCCTTTTCATTGAGAAATAACTGCTTGGTGGGAAAGTTTTCCATTTGAATCAGTCGAGTTGAGCGGCTTGTGTTAGTTGCTTGAACCTGAACGTTTTGGACATGGAGACAGAGACAAGACAGGTGACGCCAATATCAGACTCTGACACTTCTGATCCTGTCCTGGTCCACCATTCAACTAACACAAGTGTGATGGTCCTTGAATTTCAACCAGCCACGACTGGGTTACACAGCCACATAATGGGGGACCTGTCACCCACTTGGGGGAGAGAACAAAACCCCAATCATTTATAAGTAAAGTTTGAGGTAAGGTTGGAGGTGTGGGTTACAGTTAGTTAGACAAGAGGTGGTTATGGTAAGTCTGCAGGAAATTAGTGATGAAGTCTCTCTCTCTCTCTCTCTCTCTCTCTCTCTCTCTCTCTCTCTCTCTCTCTCTCTCTCTGTGTGATGGGGGTGCTGCCGCTGCTGCCTGACAATATGAGGAGGCTCACGTGACGATCTTTTAAATTCCTGTCTCCCTGCAGCGCACTTTGTCACAGTGGGGACGGTGTCTGTGTCTGCTGCCCTCTCGCTCCTCCTCGTACGCATGTCTGCGCATTTCTCGGACACAGAGGGAACACGGGGAGGACTCGGCCGCTGCTCCTTCATCATGTCGCTGTTATAGTTTTGGAGCTCGCTGCTTTTGCTTGTGTTCTTTTGTGCTGAAGCCTTTTTATTCTGAGTTGACTGGTACCAGGCAGCAGCAGCAGCAGCAGCAGGAGGAGGAGGACTCTACGCTCCTTTGCCAGAGGAAAAAGAAGAAGAGAAAAAGAAGAAAATAATGCAACACTGGTGTTATTTGTGCACTGCTTTCCCCGCGATCAGGTTCATCTGAAGTGTCGGGCTCGCAGGGATAATAACACACACACACACACACACCCGGGCGGTTTATCCTCAGTGCGCGCGGACACTAGTAGAGAAAAGGAAGGCGAGGAAAAAACGGAGCAGATCGGGGGATCATCACCTAAAGACCCGAGAGAGTCCTCGACTTACCCCCCCTCCCCAAAAAAACCCGAGGAACGATGTCATCCACCAAATTCAAGAAGGATAAGGAGATCATAGCGGATTATGAGACCCAAGTGAAAGGTGCGGTGTGTGTGTGGTGTGTGTGTCCGCTCTGTGTGCATTGTCTCTGCAGAGGCTGACTCCGACTGACCCGGAGCCTCGGGTCTTTATCAGCCTGCGTGTTGTTGTTTCATTTTTGCTTTCCTCATTGTGATTTGTGTATTTTGATGCAATCCGCCTGTTGTAGTGTTAAAACACGGAGCACTGACAGAGCCACCGGGTGTATGACAGGTAAACCGTGACAGTCAGCCCAATGACAAGAGCATCAAAGTGCCAGATTTGATTTTCAGGATTTTTTAAATTTAAATTATAGTCTCTCTCGTGTGCAAAGGTTTCTGTCAGTATCCAGAGGGATGTGTGTGATTTGTCACAGTGTGGATACAGGATCCTGGTCCTGCAGCTTTGTTGCTGGGTGAAATGTTGAGGCCAGTGTAGGATGGATGGATGGATGGAGGACTGGCTGTACTACTGCTCCTCATTCTTTTCACAGTCTGGGGCCCTGTGCCTGGATCAGATATCTGGGAACAGGTTTAATCCACAGGAGATATATTTGCATCAGTCGCATAGTCATCTTCCATTTTTCAGTGCTTGTGATGTGGAGGTGGCTTCAGCTTTCAGTCCACACACCCTGATCACACTCCGCTCACGTTTGTGCCTTTGATTCATTGTCAGTGATTGGCTCTTTCCTGGCACTGCTCTCACCTGGCAACATGGAGAAAATACAACTGACTGCTTTCCCACAGACTCTATACCTGTATTATTATTACTACTCTATAGTGAGTATTTGTCAGTATAGGCTAGACATGGGGTCAACATGACTGTATGTGTAGTTTAGACTTGCACCATTAATTGCACCATTATCTCTGGTATTGATCGCTTTGATGGTGACAAAGAAACGCGGCATGTTGGCTTTGATTGACATGAGCTAACGCTACAAGTTGACTATATCAGCTAATTACTAGCATCCAATGTGTAGGGTTAGAAAAGCACAACACTCACCAGCAACATTCAGTGTACAGATGATCTGCTTCTCCTCCATTTTCTTGGATACCAGGGTGACAGGTGACCGTTCCTCAGATGTACGATTGTTTGCATGAAAAAGAACAACGGTGACGACCCCAGTGCCTTTCTAAAAAGTTGAGTGAGCGTTCTGATGAAAGACGCTGGTGGACATGGGGCCTTATAGGAGTGGAATGCTGGACATCTACATTACCCACAATGCAATTTAGCCACTGGAGGTAATTTATCAGAATTCATGCAGCTTCCTCTGGAGCCACAAAATGCTTCATACTACTTTTGTTTTACATAAGCTGCAGTTCTCCCCTGTAAACACACTTTAATGTGTAAAATGTGGTGGAGTTACCCTTTAAAGTGTCAGTTTGTATGAACAGAACAGACTGGTTACAAGAAGAATTTTTAAGTGGTATCTGGGGTTCGGTTTCAAGGAGATGGACCCATTACTAGCACTCTCACTGTCAGTGGTCTCACTAATGTTACGCCTCAGGGGCTCCAGCTGATCATCCCTGGAGTCATGTACCAGTCAGACCTTTGAATGCTCACAGTGTGAGCAGCTGGATTTGTAGGGAAGATGTACAGACTCACTCTTCTATGATGCGGAAGTGTATCAGCTGCCGATCCGACTGATTCTAACCTACCAGACATCAGCTGCTGCTTCTATAACCCCTGTTGTGTCTTGTGGCCATTCACAATTCCAGCTTATAAACAATTCCCATCTTATTTTGCTGCTTTCCTCTTTACTCCAGGCCATTTTTTTGCTAATCCAGGCATCAATTATTCAGCTTAGATCTGAGCATGTCATGGGAGGACTGCTCTCGTTTCACAGAGCCAGGCCTTGTCTGCTCCTCTTTGCATTAGCCGGGGCCCTTGAACTGTGTGAGGAGGAGGATGGATGTTAATTTATGGAGAATGCTGCTTGTTTCTTATTCACAGCTGGTGTGTTGCATTGCCTACAGACACGCAGAGAGCTCTGCTCCTGAGGATCCACCACCACACAACAACAATGGGAATGTTATGAGTCGAAGGAGGCAGCAAGCGAACCGTAATGAAATTCAGATTGGAAATTGCACCTGTCTTGCTCTGAGTTATTGCTTTACGGTTAATGTGTACATGGCAGAAGGGGCCAAATCATCAGCGGGTCATTGATTGGGTCATAACAAGATCACAGGGGTTGTTTTATTATGTATGAGGGCTAATATAAAAATCACTTGGTTTCAGCAGTAGTTTAACAACAAAGAAGAAATGCTGCCGGTGTATTCACAAAATTTTGCTCGAACTCAACGGCTGCAGGTGTGAAAGCGCGACGTAATCGAGCATTTAATTCCTCTGTGACAGTGTAACACACCACTCTGCTAAAATCTGAACCCACGGCCATTCATGAATTCTTGACGACCCTCGAGGCTGGCCGCCAAAGCCGGGGGTCTCTGAAGGACCTTGGGAGATGGTGTTCACTTTATTCAAGCTGTTCAGCTGGCAGAGCCGACATTAGCATGTGAATAGAGAGGGGTCGCACGCTGAACAGAGAGAGACTGGCTGAGGAGCTTGGACTCTATTTTGTAGCTAACCACCGTGCGGTTGCTGGACTGCAGCTCGGCCTCCTCCTGTGTGCCAGTTTTACAGGCAGCCTGTGAAGCGTTGCTCTCGGGCTCAACCATCAGCAGCTGTTTGACATTTACATGAGAGGTTAGAGTCTGAAATATGGCTTCACATTAGGGATGAACTGAAACTTCAGTGCTTTTCAAATCCGGGGATCATAAGTGAACGAGCTGGCGTAACAGGGGACGAGTAATCTCCACGAACAGATATCAGATATGAATGTAGGCAAGGGACAAGATTTTAGTTTTCGGAAGCATTGTGGTTTCCATTTACAGTCAGAGTAGTATTGACCAATCACATCTGAGAGGCCTTTGGTTGCATGCAGATAAACAGTGGAGAGCAAAAGAAGTGAAAAGGAACTGGCCGAAATTTAATCTGGAAACCAATCGACTATCGACTGACAGTGATTTCGCTTTTTATTAGCTTTTTAAAGAATGTATCTGCAAGTGCAGCTAAATTAAGAGTCTCTAAACTCCAGCTCCATTCTTGCATCTCAAGTTCCTAATCGAACTGTATACAATGGCAGGGGCACGGAAGAGGAAATCTTGGTCGGATATCTGTTACCCGTTACCTGGATATCCACCAGCTACACCTGAAGCTGAGGACAAGGGGATGAGACACAGCGATAGCAGTAGAGAGAAGTGGTGATGATACAGCACCAAACCTGAACTCTTAAGACCTATTATGCTTTTTCTGGTTTTGTCCTTTCCTTCTGTGTGATATAAAAGGTTCTTGTGCGTGTAAAAGGTCTCGAAAGTTTAAAAGCCCAACTTCTGCACTCCTCTCTCCCACAGAAAACACTGCTCCTGAGATGCCTCGTCAGTAGTCCGCATTTAATTCTGTGACTTTATGACATCACACTTTTGCATAACTTATTCCTATATTCATGATAGAAGTGATGCTAACTGGAAGATGAAAATGCGACAGAGCCAACCAGTGACACTGTGTGTGATGCTGGCTCAGATGTGTGTGAGCTGACCAATCAGAGCAGACTGGGTATTCAGGAAGAGGGGCCTTAAAGAGAGATGAGCTAAAACAGTCAGACAGACAGGACACTATGAGAAGACTGATGTGTTTTTGGAGCATTAAAGCATCTAAACCTATTCTAGTAGTAGCTCAAAATAAGATTATGAACCTGAAATGAGCTTAATATGTCTCCTTTAGGAGACATTTGTAAATGTCAAGACACGAGTGCACCCAGGATAGACTCCATTGTCCTCATCCGAGATCAGTTTTATTAAATTGGTCTTGTGGTTACATCTTTTTGCTGTGCTGTTCTTGGACTGGACGGACAGCAGGTTGCCTGTTCTCTTGGCCGTGTTCCCTGAATCACCCTCTGCAATGAATTTCTGATTCATTGTACTTGGAGAGCAGCACACAGTTTTTTCCAACCCTCATTCTACCCATTAGTAATAGTATTTTTCCTCAGATGTTTTTTTGTCAGATAAAAGTTCTTGGCTTTGTCTAATAGCTTCTGTTCGAAGCCACATATGTGACTTTCTTATGCCCTTTACATCACAACAGAGCTCGATGGTAGTCATTTCCTAGATGAAGCCATTGTCTAACTCGGTCATTACCCACACTGGCACCAATACAACCACTCACGATGACAGGCGTGCAGATAGACCGACAGACTTGTAAATGAATTGTGTTTGAGAGGAGGCGCAGTTTTGATGTGATGAAAATGACACACGACTTCATTTGCTTTTTTCCGTGTTCTTTCCTCCAGGCTTGTAACTGCTTTGAGTGGGGAAATAAATGCAGGCAAGTGCTCATGGAAATTGCTCTGTGTCCTCTAGATGCGCAAATTAATGTCAGCCACACACACACACACACACGCACTGATTCTAAAAAGGATGTTCTGCAGCAGACATGACAAAAACCTGAAAGTAATTTGATAAATTTCCAGCAGGACCGTCACGGGGATCTACCTGAACTATTTCTCCTATTTTGTGCAATCACATTTTAGAATATATGATCACACACCATTTCATGTCAAATTAGGTGATATCACTTTGTATTCTTTGCACATGTCAACCCTCAGCTTACCGTAATGATCCTAACCTTTGCCCTATGTGGTCACAAACCGCACTTTTGAAAGTGAAAGTATATTGTGTCTTGTGTAATATGATGATCTTTTTAATGACCCCAAAAAGTGTTGTTGGTTTGGTTAAAGGCTGATGAAAATGATGTGTGACGCGAGGTGTGTCTCTGTTGTTGCTGCAGGCTGCAGACAGCTCTGCTGAGGGAGATAAATGTTGAAAGTGGTTCACACTTCATTTGTGCTCTTTTTAAATGTTTATATGCAAAGCAACAGTGAGGATGTCTGAAACAGCCTGTGGTCTCGTTGCACTCTGAAATACTTTCGACTAGTGGTGTCAACTCAGTAGTCAATGTGTTGCACAGTTGACACTGCTGATGTGTCTTGTTACCATCATGGTGTGAGTTGGTTAGTTAGTTCTTAACACCCTTTCTAGGCAGCATAAAGCTGGCCGTACAGAAACCGACAGGTTGAGAGTTTCAGAAATGGTCGCACTGACTCACCGGCTGAGGATCCTCCAGCTGCCAGCTTGTTTGGCAAACCTGCTGCTGACCGAGAGAGCGCAAAGACAAAATCACCTACAAGCTATTTAGGAAGAATAATCTTCGGTGGGACAGCTTGTTTATTCTTGCCGGCCAATAAATTCTGGGCTTTATTCAGAGTTGGTTTGTTTGTGTGGTGTGGCAGCGAGTAGCCAAACAAACAGGAAGCTCATGATGCTCTTATATTGCATGAATTTAGTGTATTAATGGAGCTGACAATAATGTCATAAAAGAAAAAGACATTTTGATCAAAAGTGCTTATTCACTTTCTTACCGAGACTTAGATAAGTAGATTGGCACCACTCCCGTGTGCGTACGCTAAGTATGAACCTACTTCCAGCAGCCGGTTAGCTTAGCTAAGCATAAAGGCTAGAAACAGGTGGAAGCAGCTAGCATGGCTCTATCCTAAGGTAACAAAAAACAACTTTTAGCAGATGCTCTTTCACAATGGACTACAAATGTTCAAACACACCTGGCTTCTGTTTTCAGTGGAAAAGGGTACAATCAGCATTCATTTGCGGGTTAAATGACTCTGCAATAGTCATTGTTATTTATCTGCAGTGATGGAAACATGACACCCCGCTGGGCAGGCTCAAATTTTGCACAATTTTTGGAACGATGCTATGACATTCTGGACGTTGATGCATAGTTCGTTTTTTGTTAGTTTGCTTTAGTTTGAAATACCGACTGAAGTAAAAGATACAAAAAAGTTACCTCCGTAACATTGTCACTGGCTGCTTTCCTGCTTTCTGGTGCTTTTTGACAGCAAACAACGAAAAGCAAAACTCAATTGCTGCTTTTTTTTTTTGCAGTTTTATCCATTCTGTCACATTCCCATCTTTTCGAATACTGACGCTTTGAGATGGCGGGTGTCCCAACCCACAATACCAAAACGTCAGTATTCAACAAGTTCGGCATGAATCTGAAAAATCAACTCTATTACAAATCGGGCCATTAACCCAGAGGGTGGCATCAATCCATTCATCTAACTCTCAGCAAGAAAGGGAATAAGCCTGTTTGCCAATATCTCAAACTACTCCTTTAAAATTAGTTGTACCTTATGATACATTGAAGAAATGAACATGGTCACAGGTCAGTGTATTGGTACAGTGCTGCCCACCACATACAGAATCTTAGACTCTCCACTTCTGTTTTGTGTCCATCACCAAGTGAGATCCACTTGTGGCTGTAACCCTTCAATAAACAGTATACATTCATGTCACACTGAGCCATCACAGATCATAGTTGTGCATCCGAGTTCTCTCAACTTAGCTGACTCGGCTCTCGTCTCTATTAACAGCGTGATGAATGCAGCTGCCACTTGATAAATTGAGAGTTTGTTCTGTCCGTTTCACAAGCATTCGAGAGATAATCAGCCCTTCATGAGACGATGAGTGATCCACCAGGCGTAGATTATCACTTAACACGGACTCTGACTGTTTTTTTGTTTTAGTTTGTGTGCTGGCATTGATGAGGTAGACAAAGGTCCATTAAACAGGAAAACAGTTTCCTCGTTACTTGGTGCCAGTCAGTACACAGTTTCACTTCTCGTTTCATTCAGTCGTCTGTGTTGAAAGAATTTTAATCGGCGCTGTCTGGAGGAGTGCAGCTTTCTACACCGGGGTTGTATTACAAGTGCAGTAATGCACTGCTGTTTGCTGGGGGGCTCAAATCTAGTTACAGGGCTGTTACACTTAAATTGAATTCAGATGATCGAGAGTGACTGATCAGACATGCCAAACATGAAATAAATGTGTTGTAAAAGAGCCCCCAAAATGAAAAAAGATTGGACAAATTGATGTTATTTTTAATGTAAAAAAACCACACATTTGCTTAACTACAATGGAAAATATAATTATCTAACAAAAGTAAAAGAATTTCCATCGAAACTGTTCAAATGTTTTCTTGATAATGCACATATGTTGGCTTGAGCTGTGAATGTACTTTAGAACCTGGTGTGATAAGTAAACGGTGTCAGTGTGCTCTGTGTACACTGAACTTTGACTTGAGTCTCAGTGGATTCAGACTATTTGTTGTTTTTTTTTCAAAATGCCACAATCTGAAACAGTTTCTCTTTTTTTGTATCTGTAATCATTCACTGAGAGTTGAAGCCTCAAATTGTAACAGAGATGAGTGAAGGTCGTTCAGTTGTCTACAATATTTCAAAGAAAATTCAAATGTAAAAGAAAATGATACCGTTATAAAATTGAGAAATCGAAATTGCCAGGAAATGAGCCCATTAATCTGCTTTATTATGCAACAGATGTTGAGATGTGTCAGGATGCAGCCGCAGTTGATACAAGAAAAAAAAATACATTAAAAAACAAACTTTACTGCTGAGAGACAGTAACCTTAGAAACGGAGGAAAGAGGGCAGTTGTGCAAAAAATATCTCTGCAGCGAGAGTTTGGAAAAGTCTCTATTTGAGGAAGTAATTAGTTAAGTTCACTCAGTGTAGGCTGGGGACCTGTTAGATTAACTTTATTATGTACCAGTGAAGTGCTCGTCCCACTGCAGACTTTAGATGATTAAAGAGTGCACCTATTTGCAGCCCACAAGTCCCTCTCAGCCGCCGCTGGTGGTAGAAATAGAAGCAGAAGTGGCACAGCATGTTAATTCATTATTAGGAGCACAAAAGTGTTGCGTTTTCTTTCATATGCTCTATAAATCTGATTCGTTTTTCCTCATAACTTAAGACATAGTTCATCCGGTTTCTCTAGAATGTGCACCAAAATAACTGACCTTTAACCTGAAACTTTCAGAAAATAAGTGTTTCCTTTTGTTATGACTCACCAGAGGATATACTAAAGACCCGTCTGTCCTCTGTTTATCTCTCAGTCTTTTTTTAACTGAATTCCACTCTCAGTTTCACCTACTTTGAGCCAGCGAAGAGCTGTCCTTGTGTTGATCTTGAGTCAGTGTCGCTGCTGTTTCGGCTGCTCACACGCTCGAGTTTTGTGCAAAGCTAAATGTTGCTGGATGAATTAAGTCATTTAGAACTCCCAGTGCGTTTCTAAATGCCATATGCGGTGGGAGTATTTAATTTTGATTTGACGCAGTCAGTGTTCAGAAGGAAACAGTCAAATTAGGCTGCTGCACAGCCTTATAGACAAATTCCTATCATGTCTCAGTGCGTACATCCACACGTGCCTCCTCACTCAAGTCTGCCACCAGACTCCACCTCTCCTCCAATAAGCTGCACCTTCCCCGGGGACTGGTGCACGCCCGTGTTGCCATGGAGACACCTCTCTGGATCCTGGATGCAGCGATGATGGACAGCGAAGCTCTGGAAGGGCGTGTTTCCGGTTGTAGCTCGCACTCGGGCTTCCCCGAAGCATCAGACTCATGTAACACGCAACTGACGTGGTGACGATACAGGCACCAGAGAGGAAATCGATGTCAGAGAGCGGAGAGGGAGTCTGGGGATGATTAATGCTAATGTTTATTTTATTGTCATCTGTAGTTAAGCACTTATTCTTTCAAAGCAGCACAGTTTAAAGCTTATATAAGCACAAGACGAGCTCATGTGATGAACATTTCTACAGTCAGGATTGATTTTTGGGTTGACAGAACATCCGGTGGAAAAACCGGATAAACCCCCAGATAATTTGGAGGGAGGATTAAGAGTGAGGGACGACCTGGAGACAGACTGACAGCTGACATCTTGCTGTCGGACGCTCCATCAGCTCACCTCCGCTCCAGGCATTGATTGGCCTCAGCTCCTGTTGTCTTATCTTCGGGTACATGTGCTGCAGCAGTCTGGGCTAATGAGGGAAGATAGAGACAGACAGAGAGGAACCTGGCATCAGGAGCACGTCCTCGTCAATCCAAAATTGCATTAATCATTAGGGGATTAATAAAAAAAAAAAAAAAGAAGAAGAAGAACAGAGAAATGAGGGATTAGCTCAACGACTGGAACTTGTATTATGAGACTGAGTGCGAGGGACGGAGAGAGTGAATTAAGGTCCTGGATAAGGGTTGTGTCTGTTTTTTCGTGTGAATTTGGCTCTGCAGTGTCGAGCTCAGATACTGCAGAGCCGGGTTGGGGATTAGGTTAGTGAAATTTGGCTCGGAGTAGCTTTTGTCTGGTGTGTGTGTGTGTCTCTACATACTGTGTGTGTCTTCGCTACCACATGGTGATGTGAACGCCCGAGGACATTATTTTCAAAGTGTTCAATACTTTCCGAGGCTGCTTATGATTTATAATTTATCCCCATTACACAGAGACACATAGTTCTTTCCTCCACACTCACTGCAGCACTGTATAAAAAAGTCAAATCTATGCCTCTTATTGATTCATTGAAACACTTAAATGTATGCTAAACATGGCTGTAAAGAAGGTGCATATATCGTCAAACCCCCACTATAAGCGAGGTGATATTTTAGCTTTACAGTCCTGCAGTGTAGTGATCCATCTCTGCCGACCGCTGCCCCGTGCAGCCTGGCATCCCCTGCTGCCCTCAGGACGCTCTGCAGAAAATCCCTCTCATTCTCTGTGCTCCAATTTGATCTCGACTTCATTGCGTCAAGACGTCACGTGGGCCCCTCTTAAACAGCAAACTTGCAGTAAAATGCTGCACCAGTGCATCACCACTGGTATCCTGAAGTGACCTCAGGAGGAGGCACAGGTTTTATTTTTATAAGCATAATAAGCAACGTCTCGTTTACAGCCTGTAAATGTGTTTGTATACAGTAGTGCTAGGCACTCATCAAAGGGGATGGATCAGTTTGACCTTTTTGGACCGGGCTTACAGCTCCAACATCACAGACATTGTAAGAGAAACTTAACCCAAAATGTTTGAGCAATGCTTCTTCCTCTTCACTTAGAAGAGAAGCTGCATTCAGTTCAAGTAACAATGGATTTTAACAGTGGTGCTGTGGTTGGCGTTAAGTAGTTGCAGGACCCAAAAGCAGACAACCAGACAGGAGCAGCTTTAAGGGAACTTGCACAGGTAGATGGTAGTGGGATGGGGCCGGCCGATGTGGTGGAGCAGGATAGCTTGGGGCTCTGGCTGGTGATTTTTGGGGCTCTGGCTGGTGATTTTTACACAGGGGATGCACAGATTGAAGAGAGCTTGGTGGCAGAGGTGCTGGAGGCTGGGTGGTAGTGAGGCGCGGAGCTGGTGATGGCTGGGAGCAATCTCTGGAAGAGTCGAGGAGAAATCAAATTAGTCAGGAGACCATAAGCTCGATCCTCATGTAAAACCCTGTTAGGCCTTCAAAATACACGAGAGTTGGTGCTGGCACATAACAGTGCTGTCCCTGAGCTCTTCCATCAGTCAGAATCCTCGTCTTTGTTTAGCCTTTGTTCATTTAAAATGACTGACTTATTAAACTAAACAATAGACTCCAGACTGCTAGTTTTTCTGTCCAATAGAAGAGCAAGAAGTAGCCACTGTAACATTCAAAAGTGTGCGAACAAAGACTCCAAGAACAGTGCTGGGCTGTGAGTCGATGTTTGTAACAACACATCGACACATCCTTGTATCTAGATGACTGAATAGGTGGATTGTCAGCATCTCTCAAAACAACATATATTATCATTGCCAAAACAATGTGGCCGTTGCAGCGTACCAGCGAAACACGTATTGGACCTTTGTTGTCAGGCTTAGGCAGGAAAACTACTTGGTTAGGTTTAGGAAAGCATTGTGGTTTAGGGTAAAATCACTACCAGAGATTGCTGCCTAACAACAAATGTAAATATGGGTCGTAATAAGCTGCTTTCATTTTCAACCTATTTAGTCATTTCTCTTTCAAAGTGGCCATAATCAGTATTGCGGGTTATGTGATGCAAGCCGGCCTAGAATGACTTTTTCACACAATCATTCATCACATAAATAACAGTAAAATGGTAAATACAGTTTTCTGAGCATCTGAGATATTCTGAAATCATAATTTCATCCACATATGTCCAATAAAATTTGGAAAGTATTCCAGAACTGCATTATTTTCATGCCAGACTTGTGTGGGGGGCCAACAGGAAGTCAGCTGGCTCAGACAGAGGAAGTCTCTAACACAGATGCTCTCAACCAGCTGTGCTGCACTTGAACCCAAAAAACTGTGAAGTCTGCGGGAACCTAAAAAAAAACATTTCTGGCGTATACGTCCTCTTATTAGTTCTCCTAATACATCCGTATGCTAATGCACTCATCTGATAACGAGCTCGACAGGCGCATGTGTGAGAATTAAATGGAAGCTGTCATTTGATGATTTTGGGTGGAGTGCACCTCCACGAGACAGTTTTCTGTTAAACCGTTGTCCAACTGAATTTTTCATGCCAGCCAAATACCATACTGTGCTGCAACGCAGCTGCTAATACAAGGCTTCGTCTGTGAGAGTCAAAGTTCAAGGATCTCCTACATCCTACCATTGTTTCCAGAGGTTTTCCTGTGCTGTGAGGAGTCAAGTGGTCGCTGCGCTTTTAATTCCTGTCCCTCAGCGGTGCAGGAGGAATCGTATTGTTGAGCAGGTGTCCACTGGAAGTAGTTGGACTCTTATAACGATGATAAATGTACTCTAGGTCAAAAATGTAAAGTGTATGTTGTGAATATATACTGCCCGCTCCTAAAATATGTCATAATCAACATGCACAGTAATTGACAGAGCAGCAGTAATGACCTCAGACGGATATCAGAGTAGCTGGACATCTACAACTGATGAGTGTTTTGCTCACACTACAGTCAACACTCTATGCATGAAAGTATATGAATATGCACACATGGAAACATACTTTGAGCTTAATGAATTGTTGTGATGAAGAGTCGGCATGTTAATTCATGTGGACTGTAAATCCCAGTTGTCTGCAGACAACTCCAGTTCAAACGAAAAGAAGCTTCAGATGTGAGCGGTGTAATAATCCCCCTCCATCATTAGTTTAGTGTTACAGAAAGACACTGATTAGGGATGTTTTTGGATGATTGCAGCTTTTGGGATTTATTTCTGCTTTTGCTCAACCATTATTGGAGGTTTAGAGGGAAATGTTTTGGACTTTATAATTAAAGTTGATGTATTAAACAGTTGGGAAGCAGTTTATATTTGTGTAGGAAGTGTGAGTAAAACAATGTTTTCACAGCACAGAGAAGCTGTTATCCATTACTTCCAACTGAACTGGTAACAAAAGGTCCACGTTAAGCTCAATTAGACAAGCAAAAATTTAATTTAATTGTGCTGTCCGTCACGTTTTCTTCCAATTATAGGCTGTTATAGAGCTTTAAAGGATACAATTACCCTACAGAAAACAAAGGATCCTGGCCCTCACATGTATGGTCCGACCAGGATTTGACCATATTTCAGCTGCTCCAGTCGCACCCCCTCCCCTTCCTCCATCAGCCTTTTTGTGTGAAGATAGCCCCCACCTCCCCTCTCCCAAAAAGAAGCAGATGGCTCCATCTCTAAATAGAAAGACATTGAGGCAACACACAGTGGGTCTGCCACAAATAATAGCTGTATGCTCAATCAAGCAACTATATTAAAGGTTCAACTTGTTCACTTTGAATCAGAGGAGTTGTGTTACATATTCATTAAAGGTGAACTATTTAGACCCGGGGAAGAACGTTTAATCAGAGGAGAAAGATCTTCATCGACTGATTTTTACTAAACAATGTAAATAAACAGACTCTGGACAACACGATTTCATACTGTTTAACTTTGATTATATGAAGACAGCTTGTTTATTGGGTTATGGAAAAAAAACCACATATATACATACATACACATGTATAATAACCTCATTAATATTGTGAATATTGAAATTTTGAGTTTGAATTTCTTCTCGTAATCTACACAGTGCGCCTTTAATAATAGATTAGTGCTCTGTCAATGGTTGCTCATATCTTAGCTGTAAAGCTATTTGTTTTGTTTTGAAACTAAGAAAACCAGAGCGGATAGACTGAAAGTAGGGCACACATGTTTAGCATGTTAACACAGATATGTGTGGGTTCAAAGCCTCGTTACATACATGTCAGAGAGGTGGAGAGGTTTGAGCTGGTGGGTGAGGTTGAAGGAAGAAGAGCTCTGGTGCTTGGTGTCCTCCTCATTAGTGGGAATGATCATTTTTGCATCGCAGTGTTCATTTCCATTGAGAGAGCCCTGATGATGTGACATTTGTGGGAGTCTGCACCAAACCGACATGTCTTCTTACATCTGGAGAGCAAGATTTGTGTCAGAAATTTCATCATCCAATTTGTACATACGGGTTTTGTTCTCACTAACAGTGCATGTTCGTCTGTCCTCCTCCGTGGCTTTTCCTGAGGTTTCTCCTTTTCTTCTCTGTTCAAACATTTTTTTTCTATTGAAGGTTTTCCTTCCTGAATCAAGGGTCATTGCACGTTGTACAGATTGTAAAGCCCCCTGAGGCAAATTGTCATTTGTGATTTTGGACTATATGAATACAATTTGACTTGACATGATAGCTTTAACAGCACTTGATTTGTTGGTGGTTTGAACCAGAAACCGTTCTTGAAAGCAGTAATGACTTGTTGTTTGTCAAACTAGTGTTTCATCTACCTAAAACGCCGGCCTTTTTCATGTCTTCACTTGGCAGTGAGTCAGATCAGAGAAAATAATAGATATCAGAAGAATTTCCTGATATAAGGAGTGTTATGATAAAAGCGACTTGTTTGTCATTTTCATTTTCACGGCAGGCTTTCAGAGCACTCCTACTCCACACAGGTTGAAAAGAACCACAGAGGGGTCTCTCACTTTGAATAAACCACAGCCGATGAAGCCACTCAAAGATCTGGTAATACTTAGGGAATAATTCTCCAATTGCTCATGGTTTCTCAGAGGGAAGGGCACACTCCTGGTGTGCGTGACCTATTTTTCCAAACTCCTCTGTCAAATTGCAGAGCTGCAGCTGGTGGTTCAGAGTTCTCTTTTTGTAAAAGACTTGTTTTCAAAAGTCCTCCCTGTCACTCATGCAAATCGGTGACACATTTTCCTGGGGCATTTCTCTCAGCTCGGCTGCTCTGGCACGGTTTTCCTTTCTTTAGAGAAAAAAAATACAGAAAAAAAACATTGCAAACAGGAACTTAGCTGCATGTCTGGGAAGGCAAGACATTTCTGACGAGACTGAAGCAGTAATGGTGGTGTCTCTCCCTTAGCTCCGGTTCAGGGCTCCCACTAAAGACGGAGCTCTAAGCCCTCAGAGCTGGGAGGGAGAGGGAGGCCCCTGGATGAAGGGGAGGGCTGGGATCATGGTTAACCACAAAGTGAAGCATGCCGCTCGAGGCTGAGGCCAGGCGGCACGACATCACAGGGAGAGAAAAGGCTCGCCCGCACAACATCACTGCTTCAGTTCAAATAGCAAGCTTCCCTATGCCTCCATATATCCATGAGGAGGGTTTGGCTGACCAAATTACACCCTCAGCAGCGTGGAAACACAGTCACTGTGTCACTGCTGTGGTTTCACCAGTCAGTCAGTAGTTCATCTGCCCGCCGGGGTGTCACTGCAATGGCTCACATATGTATAAACTCCAGCATTTGTCCTTAGTTTGTTACAAGGAGTCATGTTGTAACTCAAGAGTGTTACAACATGTCGTGACTTCAATTTAGGAAGTTCATTTTGCCATTGACAAACACAAAAGTATTTTTGAGTTGAGATGAACCTTGAAAAAGCTGGCCAAATAAATTATGTACATTTGAAACAGTACATCATGTGATAGAATATATATATGTATATTCTTGCAAACATTTTTTAAAGAAACCAAAGGAACACCCAAGAGATTATTTTTTTTTAATCACAAGAAAGAAAACTGAAAACATACAGACACTGTGATTAAACCGCTGCTGGCTGTGCTGCAATCTTTAATTATTTTTCATTTAAAGGTGCAATATGTGAGAGTTTAAACTTAAAAACTGTTTTGTTGATGTTATGTTCCCCGCCAACATTCCCACTGGGTCCCAAACCTTCCCTCGCCTGGAAACATCCTCTTCCCAGCAGTCCAAAGCTCCTGTGCTGGTGGTTTTAACATCGCCAACACTCCAACAGTGCTCCCAATCTCCCTGTCCAGATCGCTAACTGCACTGCTAACTGAGCTAACTAGCTAACAACATAGTTAGCTAACATTGGTGATATGCTATCTCCTATTTGTGTGGAGTATGAAGTCAAAAGGTGGATAATTCTTACATGTAGCACCTTTAGTTCTACTGCTTGACATGACTCAGGAATATGGATGATAGAAATTGGCAAAGTCAAAAATAAGTAAATGACTCCATAAATAAATTCAGATGCCATTAAATGCACCAAAAATGACATAAATCCATATTTCTTTTTTGAATTGCTTCTTAAGGCATTTGCGCTCCTCAATACAAGACCTGCACTTTGTGTTAAATAGACAATAAAGCATAGTTTATATCAGAAGATCAAAAATGCTTTGCTTTCTAATAAAGGTTGCTCATTAATTCAGGAAGTTTCCTTCCTCTTGAGAAGTAACACCACTCATCCTGTTTACTGTAGCTCCTTCCATCAGGTTGAGTTTTTGTTCTGCAAAATAGGCCTTTCTCTGTTCCGTAGTCGAGGCATCATTGCTGCTGATGACAGCACTACAAAGAGGAATCAAGTTTCTCTCGTGGGTTCCCTCTGGCATGAAGGATCTGTAGTCTGCCTGGCAGCTTCAGGTTCCTCTTGAGCAGAAAATGTTTCACCACCACTCGCTCCAAGCGGGGGAGTGCATTAGCTTCTCATTAAGTCAGTTTGATGTCACAGCACATCCACAGTGTACACACTTATGAGAGGCCATACACACAGGTCATCTCAGTGGCTTGGCGTGGAGCCTCACTGGTCATTCTCACTCTCAGCTAGAGGCTTTATAATTGCTACTGGTCTAAAGAGGTGCAATGAAATGGCTTACATTAACTGAAATAAAAGCAGTGGGTGGTTATTAATAGTGTGCACTAAATTTGTGATACTGTAAGATTACAGATGATTAATTGAGCAGCTATGCCTGACCTGTGTTAAAGTGTTTAAAAATAGGTTGCCCTGTCACATCTGTAGCATTTTCTGCTCTAATGCTTTTCAGATGATGCAAAACAAGCTTAGGCTCTTTCCTGTAAAGAACTGTAAATATTCCTTTTTTAAATGCTAGTGAAGTATGTTTTTCCCGTTTCTGTGTCTTGTAGTGGCTGATTAATGACTCGAAGAAAATTTGTCTAGAGAGTCGTCAACATCAAAACATTTGACTGAAGAAACAAATATGAACTGTAACACAGAGCAACAGGATGCATAAGAAGCAAAGCTCGTCTTCAGCTTTGACTGTTTGTTTAGTCTACCATAGATGACACTTTGAGTAGTTATGAGGAACAAATGAGGAACTAACTGCTAGTTAACTTTTTTGACTAATTACTTAATGAGTAACTTCTAATCCAATTTTGTCGAGGAAGGTAATGATTAGTTAATTAAGAAATGAGTGAGGGATCAATCGTTAATTAATAGCCTAATTCATATTATATATTATGTAGTAGATAATGATAGATGGAGATTCCATGATAATGAATTCTTAGGTAATGATTAGTTCACTAAAATATCTGTGAATCGATAATACTGACTTATTTCTTTATGAATGCTTCATGATTACCTTTGAACCAGCTTGTATGGCACAAAGTTAGTAACAACTCATTCATTACTAATCACTTAAACATTAGTTTCTGTACAACCTAAATAGTGAGACATAATACGGATCTTATCTTATTATTAGTTTTCCTTTTTGTGTCCCTTCGAGTGAAGTGATGTATCACACTTAGTTGTTACTGAGGACTGAATCATTACTTCATGAGTAGCTGTCCATTGTAAACACATCTCCTTTTCCCTTTCATTCCTGATTCATTCATCACAAATTCTTTTGATGAGCTAATCATTAGCTACTGTAAAATCTATATAGTATATATATATATCTATAGAATTGAATGAGGAGTCACTAACTAATGCGTAACTAGCAGTTAGTTCCTCATTCGTTCCTCATTTTTTCCTTATTAACTACTCAAAATGTTGTACCCCTTATTTTAAAGTGTTACCAGGTTTGAAAACAATTTAGCTGTCGGTAAATGTCTCATTAAGTGTCACTGCAGAAAGCACCCCACAGCTTGATATGAGTATGAGGAAGATAGATACCTGAGAAAAATGCTCTTTTTCGAGCAAATAATGACATAATAAACTTCATAATAATGTGGTGCTGGATATTTTGATGACATCTCTGACCAGGGCAACGTGTGCAGTGTTGTGACAGCAGTATAAACAGTTGACTCATACCATTTTTGTCTTCTCTTTTGATGAACAGAGATCCGTAACCAGCTGGTGGAGCAGTTCAAATGCTTGGAACAGCAATCCGAGTCTCGTATCCAGCTGCTGCAGGACCTGCAGGAGTTCTTCCGCCGGAAAGCAGAGATCGAGCTGGAATACTCCCGCAGCTTAGACAAACTGGCCGAGAGGTTCTCCTCCAAGATACGCAGCTCAAGGGAACACCAGCAGTTCAAGTGAGTTTCCCTCCCTGCATGCACTTGAAGCTGAAGCTGTTGCACAAGTGTTTGTGCATACGTAGAGGGTGTTTGTGAGGGGATTGTGCATTTGGTTTAAGAAGTGGGGGATGGAAGGAAAAGGAATAAATTGATTTAAGTATAGTTATAATATCTATGCTTCCCAAATGAATGGCAGATTAATAAAACATTAAAATGGTGACCTCATTTCTTTAGATAGATACATTTTGTATGTATAATATTTAATATTTGATTGATGTTCAATTATATATATATATTTTAATCAAAGTGAAAAACAAAGTTCATAGGAGTTTCTCTTGTTTTTTTTTTGTTTTTGTTTTTTTTACCTGAGTCGTGCCTGCAGGCTTTCTCTCAGGCAGAGTTACAACTCAGGTTCATCAGATGGTTGGACGAGTCTGTATGTGGCCTGAGAGGTTAAAACCCAGGGAAAATTAAAGTCCACAAATAACTCCCCACTGCTGGACAAAGGATATTGTTTAGAAAGGGTTATGTGAGGAACTATGACTGAAACTACAATATAAGAATTGGACTTTGGGCTCCCTCATCCTCAGTAAAAGTTACATCCCACGTTTGTGTATTGTTTCTTGAGAGAAGCAGTATATTCATATTTACTTTCGTTAATGTTGTTTACTTAAACTCAACTGTTTTTTTGCTTAGTTTAAATCTGTTCCTGCAAAGCAACTTTCACTCTTTCCTTCAAAGTGTGTCCAGACCACAGCGATGTGTATGCCAAGCGGCTCTAAACACTTCACTATTTATAACCCGACTGTAAGACCCAGCCCTGCTGCTAATCACAGTGCCTTGTTTGATTACAGTGCAGAAGTAAACAACAAAAACTCCATTATGTTTATGCACTGTAAGGGAGTTACAGTCAAGATCTTTATGACCT
This sequence comes from Lagodon rhomboides, assembly GCA_039737535.1. Classification (NCBI taxonomy): domain Eukaryota; kingdom Metazoa; phylum Chordata; class Actinopteri; order Spariformes; family Sparidae; genus Lagodon; species Lagodon rhomboides. The sequence goes on along the minus strand of CM077785.1, from coordinate 18,782,200 downwards.
CCTCAAAGGTCAGCTGGTTGTGGCGTGATGGTGAGGATGCAGTTCATTACAGACGTTAAAGACTGTTGAGTGGTGGACATAACAAATTTTATGCACTACTGTAATTTAGCACTTAACTTTATAGAAGAAGGCTTTGAGTGAAGCTTTATGCTTCATTATTTTTTAAACTGCATCCATTACGGATAAATATGGCAGACTCTCCACGAGCTCTGCATCACACAGAAACCTGTGGGTTGCATCAGCATCAATGTAGAGGTTGATGTTGGATTAAAAACCATGTAATTTATCCAAGACAATAGCTTATTAGCAAAAATTAGCAAAGGTACAGCACAGTGTTACTGACGTGTTCGCTGGAATGTCAGCAACATTGTAGAATTACAGAACTACACTTAAAAGTTACAAAATAGCTTTTATAGAGTCAATCATTTGCTTTTACTGGATTTCATGTTCTGCATATAATATTTTAATGAAAGCGAGACTGAGCGTTTTGAAAATAAAGGTAAAGCCACTAACGAAATACAAAGGCAGAAAACACAAATCTTAGGAAATTAAGGGAAAAAGAGAATAAAAAAGCCCATCGAAAGTCATCGGATCAAAATCATCTCTCCCGTATCCTTGACCCATTTAGATGGTTAAAAAAAAAGGGATGGTCTGCACAGAAACCACCACTTACACACTGGTACATGACTCACGCTGGGCATGAAATTAAGCGCTGCCGCTCCCAAAATCAAGCACCTCGGGCGAGCAGGCGAGCTTAGTTGAGTCTGGAAATGGGAAATTAACCCAGCTGTGATCTGGCAGCGGATCTCAGACATGGATCTACACCAACATGTATGATTTCTAACCCCAGCTCTGATTCCGGCAAATGGAAACAGCAGGACTGCATTCCTCACATGCACAGATATTGAATCGTAGTTTTAAGTTGAAATGATCCACAGGGCGAACGTGTTATTGCTGGCCTGCTCAAATGGAGAAACAAAGCAAAATACAGATGTTCACAAATCTCCAGCTCACGTGTGAAGATTGTTGGACTACGACAGAAAGTAGAGTGAAGCTATGTACCATAAATGATATAGTAATGTAAAATAATCCCTGGTCATTTATTCGTCAAATACAGTAAATGACAGCACAAAACCTTTAAAGATATGATATGTAACATTTCAGCATTAAAGCTGCTGTAAGCGTCATCGTCTGTTCTGTGGTTAACAATCCCCTCCCTCCTCTCTGCGTCACCACATGAACTTGCAGCAAACAGGAGGATCCTACTCTCTGTGTTCACAAGCACAAAGGACCGTCTCTTTACGGAGTTCTCTGTCCTGATTTGATAAAGTTTACAGGGATACCAGAATTTATTTTTCTCTTTTACTGCATGAGCAGGAGGAGGAGAGACATGAGTTACCGGCCAAACACTCTATAACAGTGATTACTGTTGAACTATAGAGCTATTTTACACAGAATGTCACAAACAGCAGCTTTACAATGTCTAAAAACGATAAGACTTCATTTTATGGTTAGTTGTGTACTTACATTATCCCAAATGTCTCTTGACAATGTTCAAACCCTGAGGAATCCACAATTTTCTAAAGGTAACAGAGGTCACATGTTGCTATCATTTCTGGGAAAACATCCTGTGACCTGTCAGAGACTGAGGAAGGAAGTCAGCGAAAGTCACTAAATGAAACGTGAAGAGAAACCTCAAATCATGACCTTGTCTGTGAACATTTCTGCCTGAGACACATCAGATGGAAACTGACGGTTGAACAATAAAGACAACAACTCCCATGATCACAACAACTTTCCAGTCTCATCAAACTACCTCTTTCGATTGAGAGACCCCCAGCGACAGGAAGAACATGCTGTTCCTTTAATTGAGCTACAATCCTAACTCCTACATTTGCATATACAGCTGTGCAACATTCAAAATAGATAGCGGGCATGCAGTACCTTGTACTCTCATTTTGACAGTTTGGACAATGTAAACATATCGCACCTGCTCTGCCTGCCTGTCTGAAATGTTGCTATCCGTGTACAAGAAGCCAGTTACATATTGAATGGTTTCCATATAACGACTGTGATTCATACATGCCAACTCAGTACGTCACAGTTATTTTTACTGACCTGGTTTAAAGTTTGGGGACCTGATTATTATTATTATTATCAATATTATATTTTTTAGTTACAGTTGAAAAGTGGGAGGTGAGGCACAATGACACAAACAAGCCAGTCAAGCAAATCAAAAGTACTTCTACTTGACACAGACTGTAGACGTGTGCACATATGTATGGGTACTGTATGTAGGAGAGCAGTGTGTGTGTGTGTGTGTGTGTGTGTGTGTGTGTGTGTGTGTGTGTGTGTGTGTGTGTGTGTGTGTGTGTGTGTGTGTGTGTGTGTGAAGTGGAGGATGATTTGAATGGATGATTGAGTCCAGCTGTGTCAGAGGAGACATGCTTCACTCTTGGCTGATAGTAGACAGAACTGTGCTGCTGCTTCTGCTTCTGCTGTTGCTGCTGCTGCTGCTGCGACTGTGGCTTAACCTTTGGCCCTTACAGTTGATCTTATCCACTCAGCAAGGACGGGCGTAAGAAAAAACACCCAATCCTCCCGACACATGTTCTAAAATGATTCCACTTTGCGCTGCCAAGATCATAAAAGCTTGAAGCCGACAAGTGTCGCAGTGCTGTGCCTTGACAAAGGTCACACACATGCACACATATAACTATAGATATACAGTAATGTGATACCTAAATGGACAAGGTATTATATTTATAATGCATTATTTTTTATGCAAACCCATGTGCACTTTACTTGCTGCATTTCAACTCCATTTGATGAACAATGTGTAAAAGTGTGAGTGCTCAGACAACAGGAGCTAAAGGAGTGAAGCACTAAAGACCACAGAGGAAGTGTGGGTGGGAGGCCACTACCCATGCTTGACATCTATAGAGGATGTAATATTCAGTCATACAGAAAGTCTGCAAGTCGACAGTCAGACCACACACACATTTTTTTTAATGTGTTGTAAGGTGCTTTGAACTCAAACTCAATAGTATATCATCCAAAGTGAGTTTTTGAAGCTTTCGGTGAGGCCACAAAATGGCTCAGAACATGATTGCACCTTGTGACATGCACTCCTGGTCCGAGCAGGCAGGCGACCACTAATCCTGGTAATCAGCTGTGACACGCCCTTTACTCCCACTTTGGTGTAGTTAAGTTCATGGCGAGCCACCAAAACACCAAATGAGCAGAGGCAAGAAAAACACTTGTATTTGTCCAATAAAAACACTGAAGACCAACCATGCACCATCAGACACACAGAAAACCTTTGTAGGCCCTGAAGCATACTGTCGTTTTGTCGTTGTTATATTTGACTTATTTCATCTGGTGTAACACATCTGAACTATCCTTTTTCCAACACCCTTCAACATGCCTGTGAGTGTTTTTCATTGCCCTGAAAGTTGTGCTCTACACTGAGCAAAAAATATACAAAAGATGTGAATTCAGTGTGTTTGTGAACGTTGAAAAGACGTCCACTTAATAGCCAGAATGAAAGTTTTTGCGATGTTTTCTTTAGACGTCTTTTCAATGTCAACCTTCAAATGTTATTAGGCACGCTTTTGTACCAAGCTTTGATGACCAAAACATGATATTAAGTTAAGCTGATAGTAAATGAAGATGGGCTGATGGGTAAAATACACAGCTAAGAGAATAGGCTCCTGTCTCAATTATAGTATATAGTCATGCCATTCATTGTTAAAAAGCTTAGACTTCATTTAGTTTATGCAAACCATTTCAAGAATAAATCACATCAGACAGGCACAATCAACAATACAATGAATCAAACCAGCCGTCAAACAAGTGTACAAAGTTTGGGCAACTCAATGATGAAGCCTCTGGGTGTTTCAGTCGTGTATAAAAATTGAACAAAAGCTGTCTTTTTTACTACGAAAACATCCAGTAGATCCATTTCAGTGAAATGTTGAGTCTAAAACACTTTTCAAAGATTAAATGGCAACGAAAATAGCATCAAACTGCAATCTAAGATGCTTTTTCATGCTGTTATGTGTCAACTGTTTGAAAGCAAAATGGCATTAAACTGCAATGCAGAGCTACCTAAGAAGGCTGCCGTCCTCTGAACTAATGATTGACACTTCATTTGACAGGTCAGGAGCTTCTATGCCAACCCTGTAGCCCGAAACCTTCAGTGATTAATCAGGAATACAGGAAACTCACTCTCTCTTCTTTCCACTGTCTCCTGAGCCCCTTGAGCGGCCACCTCTGAATGATTGACACATCATGTAGCCATTGAGTTTTCAAGTCTGTGAAGTCAGGGGTATTTTGATGCCACAAAATGGCATTTTTTTGCCGAGCACCTGGACAGAGGTGTTCTTTAGATTTAAACTTTGACCATGTAAGACTATATAAAGTTGGCCAAAGCTAATTTCCAGCTAATAGAGGCAGTTTGGAGGCAAAATAATAATAATTTGGTGTATTCAAACTCCTGTAGATCAATAACACAAGCACTAACAGAGCTGACTATTTAGGAAAAAGACTGTAAGCTTCAAACCATGCATGTACTCCAAAAGGTTCAACACCGGCTTTGAATTTAGTTTGTGCTAGACTGAGAGAGGTGCTCTAGGATACTTTCGTACATTTTCAGAAATGGTAAGAGGACTTTTGAATTAAATTATTACAACTAAAAACGAGTCTGTGGGGTAAACTTCAGAAGAAACCTTGTATCTTGCAGCTCGTTATACCTTCATGGTTTTGGTCACAACAGAGCAGTAAAAGAGAGCCGTCTTGACCAGCACGGACTTCCATATGTGCTGGATCACAGCCTACAGTCTGTTGGCTGAACCCTTCCAGCGCAGATTCATTAGTGAGCTGAATGCCACTGTGATTTACAGCAACTGCAGCTATAGCTACGCCGCAGCAACCCGACCAAGAATAATTTAGCTCTTCTACTTTACCTCATTTGCCACAGTGAAAAGACACACTGAGAGGTTACTTAGCCTCTCCATACTGCGGTCGCTGTGCCAGATAGTGCACCGCTTCCCCGCTTTTTTTTTTCTTACCGGTTCAGACTAACAGCTAACTTAATTTTAATTATGGAGCAGACATTTCAGGGAATATCATGAATGGGATTTATAATGTACACCATCAAGTTAGAGTGGATTGGTATCGTCTGTCTGTCATAAAGACATATTCAGATGTAACATTAGGAGGCACTTCATGCAATATTGATACGGAGAATAACCTGTCTGGGAAAGATAAGACAGGGCTGGTAGTGGTCTCCAAATTGGTGTGTGTGCGTTTGTAGAACTCTTTGTGTGTGCATCCAAGCGATTGCTTCAGGAGGAAAGTGTTATGTATCTTTACGCTGCCAGGTCTTTGTACAGTACGTTCTGTGAGTTATTTCAGTTTTGAAGCAGCCTTTGCTCATTTCCAAGTGATGTCTCTTTTCATTTCATGGTCAGCAGGGCGCAGCTTTGAAAATGTATCAATGGGTATTCCAGCATGTTTCTTTTAGGAACAGCTAAGTGCGATGCGGCATGCATCCAGAACACGTTTCTTTTTAAAGAGCCACTCTGAAAGAGCTTGATGCAATGCTTTAGTTATGATATGATTATAAAGAATGATGTCTGCTGCCGTAGGATAGTACCAGATGCTTTATTGGCTTCGCTATGCTTCAGCTTTAGACCCATTTTGTGTAACTATGTTGTCAAACCATGGCTGCTCTCAGGAGCTCCGAGGAGCAAGAGGGTAAAAGGTTAAACTCTATCCATCCAGGCTCGGTTTGTTTGAACACAGCAGTCGATTCCTAGCTCTTGTCAGGTTGACAAGTCCAGCTGGTGGAAGTCAGCATGTACAACATCAATAGATTAGCTGGTTTGCAGTTTGTATTTAGGAGCTTGTCAAACGCCTGTCTCCTCTTCATTGGCGCTGCACTGCGCTCTGGCCCCTGGGTCTGTGCAGCTGTGCATTATCAGATGTTGGCAGTGCAGTGCGTCGCAAAAAAACCCCTGCTAAATGATGTGCAAATGTAGCATATTGACGGCCCGCTTGAAAACGGGGGCAAAGTGAATTTTAACGGCAAAGCTGGCGGCATGTGCCCACATGCCCCTTGTCTTTTGAAACTGTGTTTGGCTCTGTGTCCTCTTCCTTGGCTGTTTCATTGATAAGCAGCAGGCAGGCAGTGTGGAGGGGATTAAAGGCCTTCACAGAGCCGAGTCCTGGTTTGATAAATACACACTTCCTTCTGGAAATCCTGGCTCAGACACATCATGGGCTCTTGGTGATTAGATGGTGGCATCCAGTGCAGCCATGACTAACGCATAGGCACCATTCTATACAATGCTGACTCGTTCAGGGTATGCACATTAAGGAGACCACTTGCCATCATTTTATCCTCGAATCAAAGGATTATTGCAGTGTTGTCCAACCATGCACTCTTTCTTTGTTTCCCTTTTCAATCGCGCTGTCTCCATGTCTGGTCTTCTTCACGCTCCTCCATGCATTCACAGATTAAACTGCATGTATGTATCTGCCTCACAGGGGCAGCGAGGCAGTGCAGACCTTGTAGAAAAACCGTGGAGACTGTCAGGCAGTGCTTTGCAGGGTGAGACAGATGTAATAGGATGCCAGAAAGCTCCGCTCCTCTCTCCTCCTCCTCCTCCTCCTCTTCCTTCTCACTTCTCTGGAGACTCTCAGAGCTCATCGTTTGCCTTCTGCATGTTAATGATATCCTGTGTATAAATACCGAGGGCATGGAGCCGTCCAAAACCGTCCCTTTTGAAGCCCCCTAGATTAATTGACCCGCGGGCCCCTCGACTGATACTCTGCCTTTTACGGGAAAAATCAGCGAGGAGAGGAAGAGTGGTTTTGCTGCATGCTGAAGTCGATCCTTCGTGATGGATAGGCCTGTATAAGAGACGTTACAGGAAAGGTAGTGCCGCTGTCCCATAAAACAAGTCGTTTATTACGGTGTTAAAATACTAAGCTCCCAGAGATGCAGCTGGAACACAGGCCTAATTACCGACCTTGTGCTCCTAATTCCTGTGAAATGAGGACAGCAACTGGAGAAACGAGATCTTGGCCCTTTGCCTCTCTTTAAGACTCTAACCATGAGCATTAAGAATATACACATGGTCGCTTACAGATCTCCTTATTCCTTAATTGAATTTTTCCACCAGATTGCCGTCATTGTTTCTATTTTTTTCTGTCAAATAAACTGTCAAATTCAAAAGTCGATAAGCCTATAGGTAAGACTTGGTAGTGATACCTCGGAAGTCTGCTGTAGTGTTTTTGGGTACAGACTTTTACGATCCCCAGAGGATGGAGCCCACTGGCTCTGTGATCCCCTCACATTCTTTCTATGTGTTGATTGCCACAACCTTTACGGATGAATGAATGAGACAGGGATGAATTTTAATATTGTTGATGACACTCTGACTCTTCATGTAGTACTGTCATCTGTTTTAAATTTTGAATAAAAACCGAAGCAGTGGACAAGTTTATAGATTAGATTTAGAATATGAATTGCCATTTGCACAGGTACAGAAAAAACACTTGTACCTGTGTAAATGGCAATACATAAATTCAGTTGAATCTAAAAATGTGTCCACGACTCTGGTTTATGACCAAATACCTGTCAAACTAATGGCCCTCCTACAACTCCTCTTGTGTCAGGTGCTAATTGGCAAATGTCAGCATGCTCGTTTGTTAAATTAAGGTGGTAAACATACTGAACAGTAAACGTCAGACCTATTCAGCTGACGGTCAAACCCAGTAGTTGGATAATAAGCTCATATGCCGGCATTGTTTACTGTGAGTATGTTAGAATTTGACTCAAAGAAACATTGTGGTCAACACAAGCAGGGCTATACTCTAACTTTTTGTCTTTCTCTAATTTGCTTTTTGGTGAATATTCCTACAGATCAAACAACCTTAAGGCCGATAAATTCCCAGATTTAAGTTTAGTGTGACATGAAATGTATATAACCATAGTACTGTGTATGAGTGAAACACCTGATAATGATTCAGGAGCAGAATTGTGTGGGGAACCACAGGTCCACAAGCACTTTTAACTATCAGAGGAAGGCCGAGGATTTAGGTTGTGCGCAGAGTGTTTGGGTGGAGAGCTGAGGGGGATAAAGAAGGGGCCCGTTTGTGCTTGGGGATGTGATGAAGCATTTCTGACCACTTTTAAGGATTAGCAGAGAGTAGAGGTGATTTTTCTCTAAACCTCTCAACCACAAACAGCAATTATACACTGAGGAACGGCGTCCCGTGCAGGCAGATAGGTCAGTCAAGCGGAACTGTTACAAAATGAGGGATGTGAGACTGTAGAAATAGGTCGTCCCAGTGGAGTGAAGGAGAGAATGGTCTACGTTCGTCCTCTATTGTTAGTCAAACCTAAAGTCCTACCAGTCCATAGCAGAGTCTGTCAGTCAGGCTTATCTTCTTTGGATACAGCAAATTAATGTCCAGCTGAATCATTTTATTACGACTTCTTGATTGCAGGACTGAATCGTGGCGTGGATTGATGGCTGGATTTTCTCCGCCATTTCAAATTACCATTACATTTCTCTAATGGCAAATTAATTGACTCGCCTTTCAGACAAAGTGCATCTCAGGACACCATTCTGAGTCTAATGTTGAACAGGCAGGCCCAGTTATAAATGGAGTTTACTTCACATGTTTGAGATAAGATAAACCTGTATTGATCCTCGGCGGGCACATTTGGTTTCTGCCCTGCACTGATGTTATGAGGACAGTGTGCTGGTGTCCTTTCAGTCTGATGTAAGTGCGTTTAGGGGCAGAGTTAAGTATAGGAATAATGGGTAAGGCACTCTGGAGCAGCCAGATATCAACTTCATTAGATGTGATTAGCATTATGGAGGCTCTCTGAATGGGGGGCGCTTTGATGTCTGTGCTGCTCATCCCTTTTTTCTGCTCCACAGTGAAACCCAATCCCCCACCCTGCTCCGGCTCTCTCCCTCCTTTGCTCTCATTTCGGTCTCTCTCTCTCTCTCTCTTTCTGTCTTTGTCTCCTCCTCGGGGTTGGTTGATTGATTAATGCTCAGATAGGATGCAGACAAGGGTATGGGTTTGAAGGGATTGTGTTTGCGTGTGAGCGTGTCTGTTCGACGTGTATGTGCCTTGGTCTTTCTATCTGAAAGCACCCGAGGCGCAGACAGTTTAAACTGATTATGCGGCAATCAGGGCCCATGACTCTCTGGATCATTATGGTCGCCCGCATTCTACATTTAACAAGTTGATGCCTGAGCATTGTGTGGAGTGAGGGAGGTTGGACATTGAGAAAGAAAAGAAAGACGGAAACGTTGTGGTATTTTATGCCACAACAGGTTGTGTATCTTTAGCAGTTCATGTCTGTGGCTTTATTATGTAATTTAACCATATCTTTCAATGCTTTCCGCTAAGTAACTGCCTCTAAAACGATATAATGCAGTATTTGGCCTTGTTTGGAGGATAAATCATCAATACTACAGTTTCTTCCAGCACCTCCATAATGATGACATTTATATTTCTTTGTGAAATGTCTCCAGGGTATGTCAGTGTTCGTGCTGGCTGCCTGAACTGTTCTATTAATATATGTAGACCACAAGAGCCTGATCAATGGGTTATTCTAACCCTAACCTATCCCCAACCATTCGGATCGGGTTTCCAGTATTGATTGGGCACTGACATAGTAGATTGCCATGAAAGTTATTACATATATTCTTGTCCCCGCACGCTGAATTGTAATAACTTTGGTGATCCCTTCATTATCAAAATTTTACTTTGTGCAACTCGTTAGTTCATCACCAAATACCCTAAAAACTAGCAATATTATCACCAGCCTAAGCAAATACAATATAATAATGCTAATACTGTATAAACATTTAACAACAACATCTGTTAAATATTAGCATGCTAGCATTGTCACTGTTAGCATGGTAGCACTCGGACATTAGCATTTAGAAAGCTGAAAGCTAAAGAGCCTCACCCTCATCCCTTAGACCTGTTAAAACTTGCCGCTATCCATTTTATCCCGACTTTGTTTTATTCTGATAGACATTCTAACAATCCTGTGTTCCTCCTGTTTGTTCTAGAAAAGACCAACACCTGCTGTCCTCAGTAAACTGCTGGTACCTGGTGCTGAACCAGACGAGGCGAGAAAGCCGTGACCACGCCACTCTCAGCGACATCTACACCAACAATGTCATCCTCCGTTTGGCACAGATCAGCGAGGATGTCATCCGACTGTTCAAGAAGGTCAGCGAGACTATCATCCTTTACCACTACTGTCTTATCAACAGAGCACAAATGTCAGAGTTGACAGAGAAAGTTGCAGCAGCTGAAATAAAAGCTGCCTCTCTAATGTTTGCCTTCAGTCTGGTTGGAGCACGCAGACTGATGCTAGCTCCAAGAAATGTGCTTTGAACTCTCCCAGCGTACACAGAGGTAGAAGTAGGTGTAGGAGTTTTGTCTGACCTGCAGAGCAGTTAAAACAGCATTGGGAATAGTGAAGCTGAGACCCCTTGAGAGCCCAAGAATGGCCCAACACCCTGCAGTCCCGACTACCGTGAGCTACGTTTGGCTCCCTGTCAGCACATAGCCGAGATGACTGAGGTCTTATCCAAACATCAAAATCCTGTTTTCACCTTGCAGGCCTTCCTGTAGGTGAGCTGCACTCTGCTTACGAGGCTCCATTCAGATATTTGTGTGTGTGTGTGTGTGTGTGTGTGCGTGTCAGCAACCTTGCCAGAACTGAGAAGGGAGAAAAGTGCTTTCCTTTTTACTTCAGGTGCCCTCAGGTAAATTCTTCTTTGGTTGAAAGTGTGAATGGATGGCTCTGCTGCTGCTCGTTGGCAGACACATTGGGAGGGAATAAATAATAAATAACAAATGTCACAAAGCTGCGGAAAAAATGTAAAACTGAAATGAATGAAAGAGCTTTGGATGATTGACTGCTGGGCATGACAAGGTGATCAAGGACAAAAAGTTCGGCCGCTGACAAGAACTTGATCAAGGGCTTGTCTAACCTATAAACATCGACCAAAACTGTGAGTCGTAGTAGGAATATGAATGATATATAGTATTTATTATCTCATATTCTCATTATATGTTTAATATTCAATGATACCAGACACGTGGGATGGGATGATGTTGCTCAATGACCAATCATCATGAAGACAATTGTCGTCATTGCAACTGACAAAAAAGTACACATAGGCAGCTGCTTGAGGTGGTTTAAAGGGTAAAACACAAGACTTTTTGCCCAGGAGACCAAGGTACATGAGGCTGTGTGAAACTTTTGATATTGTTGCCTTAATATCTTCTGTTTTTTGTTGTCATGTGTCACAGCTTGGTTAGGTTTAGACAACACAACTACTTGGTAGTAAGTAGACCCTTTCACATCATTGACCACATGTTAGAAAGGCTGAAATCTCCCATGTGCATATTTTTTAAATACTTATTCAAAGTTATGACAAACCATGATTGGTTAGTTACAGTATTAGTCCTGGGGCTACAATAATTATGCTGTTACAGAAACAACACAGGGTGATTATGGATTGCGCCTTTAGATGATGTTTGTTATTCTATGTAGGTGATTGGTTGACGCTAGATTTCAATCAGGTGAGACGAGTAAATGAAGTAAAGATAATGTTAATTACAGCAGCTGATATGTGATGATTGAGTTTTGTCAAGTCTTTGGTGATTAGACTTTTTGCGATTGAGGTGGCTGATGACTCTTCTGAGACAGGCTGATGAAATGATGGAGCTGGTTAGTCTGTGAGGACTGGGCGCAAAACAGCAGCATAAATGAACTAAAGGCAGAGAGAGAATCATATTTAAAAAGAACAGCAACAAGACGACAGGCTAGCAGTCTAGGTCTGTCGCTGTGGTACTGGGTACATGTGACCGGCTGATATGAGCAGCTGATATCAGCTGACAGCTCCAAATGATGACAGCAGGAAATTAGTGAGCATGCGTGAGAGGAGTGATGATAAACTAAAGGCATCAGCATGTAGGAAAAGTTTTCCTGGGTGAGCATCAGCTAGAGCTTTATTTAGACCAGTTATGAACCAGAGTTAAATATCTCTAGAAGAACTAATTGTTTCCAGGAAATTACACAGATCTTGTCATGTGTTCAGCATCATAACAAGGATAACTGTACCATATATTGCAATTACAACAAGACTGGTACATGTGAATGTACAGCAGGCAGTGTTCACTGCTATCTGCTTGATGCTGAATGACATTAATTAACTGCAAAGCAAATAAATTAAAACTACAACTGCAACTGTGCTATTTTTAATTTTTTTTTTGCCTTCAGTGGATTTCCAGCATATATACTCACAGGCGTCACTATAAAGGCTGTCACAATCTGACCCGCCACAGCTCTTACATTGTGTTGCATCACAGAGGCTCGCTCACTCTCTGGTTGAACCCTCCCTGCTCCCCCTGAGCCTCTGCAGTGCACGCTGCAGTCTGTCTCACTTCAGAGCCACTGATGCACACAGATGCCATTCACCAGCTGCTACTGGAGCCCTCGGAGGATTTCTCCCCATTTATCACATTCAGCGCGATGCTTGCTTGAGTAGGACTTAATGCCTGCACTCCTGATAAAAAACAAAGTACGAACAACAAAATCAAATCCCTCCTGTATTAGTGAGGTTATTTTGTTTGATCTCCTCTGGGTGCATTTCATAAGCTGGTTTAGTAAAGAACTGTCGGAGCAGGAGTCTCTTCGCCCTCTTTTATGATTAGTTACATTTCTGAATCACCGGTAGCAAGTTCTTTCAAGCACGAGCAGGGTGTGGACAAAAATGTTAACTTTTCTCCGCCCGCCAATCCCTCTGAACAGTGGGCAGGTGTGGCTCGAGGTGGTGTTTGGTGTGTGCGGATGTTTGCATGAGTTAATCACTATTAGGTGCATTGAGTCTGTCTTTCAGCACAGCTCCTCCTTGTCATATTGATCTGACAGAAAATGATACTTCTTATAATGATTCATATGTGTAATGGCCATTATGCATCTTGCTGAGTCACCATGTTGCACCAGAATTAATGAGTCAGCTGTTGACGCTGACACTGTGTCTGGAAGAAGAAAAGGTTGTGCACACAGGGTGGTTTACAGAACTTTTTCTTCTATTTTAAAAGTTATTGACAGCAGACCACATGCTGTGCACTTAAGTATGCAGCATGCGAGCCATCAGCTATTGTTAGCTGCACACCAAGAGCCCAGTGGTCAAACATTATTAGCTGTCGGCCTGTTTATTTATCTCCGTCTGAAGAATGTAATTGTTTTGCTCATGAACGTGACCTTTTTTTCATTGACCCTCTTGCTTTCAACAGCTTGGCCGTCACGTCCATCATCCGTAAATACCATCAAAATCTTACTGGCAAATTGCTGTGATGTTTCAGCAGTCTCATTTGCGGCCCCTGTAAGTCAGCGCTCATGTTGCTTACTGTAGGCCGGTTTCCTTCCCTCCATGCCAAAATGCAGCACGTTTCACATTACTTAGCCTCACTCGTCACAGTATCCAAGCTTTACAAAAGATTACTGTTTGCCACAAGTTTCTTGCAATCACCTGCACATATTACCTGCTCCTCTTTTTGACTCACACGTGGAACAACCCAAATCACAATGTCACAACTGTTGCGCCATTTTGGCTGATTTCTTTCTCTTTTAACAAACAAAGAACAAGGCAATGTTGCTGAGTCTAACGTGAGACCAAAGACGGTATCAGTCCCCTTCTTTTATTGGCTCAGCTCTGCTCCCACCACTTCCTTTTACATCTTTTATCCAGTTTAACAAACTGTTTATTATTTTGATGTTAATTGTTGTTTTGGGAAATAAAACCACAGTCTGTCACAGTTGACATGATGGACTGTAGTGTCATGTGCTCATCATGTTCCTCTTGGGAGCGGCTGAGTCACGAGCAATAGCTTGTGGTGAAATTTCCTAATACCGGTCTGGTAATAAGCCTCATATCAAACCAGTCTGATTTTTTTTAAAATTTGGCCTAACCTTTTTTGCGTATTGTGGAAACATAACACAAACCTTGGCTCTAAGAAGCTTCTACAAGCTCTTTTTGTCTGTAAATACACAAGTCCATGTCTACTCTGGATGATGTTTTTGGCTCAAAGTGCTGTCAGCTCTCATTGCTGTGGTGACACCTTCAGGCAGACAGAAGAAAACAAAAGCCAAACATCAGAATAAGTGATTAGATGGTGGAATTAAACTTGGCTGCTGCGGCTGGCTGGAGATCTCCTCCGCATATGGCCGACATTACAGACATTACACCTACTGTGTGACTAATACATGAGGCTGAAACTTGGCAGATTGAAAAGTCTGAACTTGTCCGTATGTTTTCTATAAAATCTCCCTGCATTTGACATCAAAACTGATTCATAAATCACCTAAATCACATATACCAAAAGAATCTGAAACAGAGACCCTAAACTTGTGATCTAACTCCAGTTGTGAAGTTTGTTATTACTATAACTTAGTACTCTTCAAGACTGTTTTCTGTTTTCTGTTTGTGACTGTATTATAGATCGTATCACTCATTCTGAAACAAACAACTTCCCTTAATTCTGTGAAATCAGACGAGGTATTTCTGTTTTTCTTTATCTGTCAGACCATCATACTGAGATATACCAGGGCTATTGTCTGACCTTTAATTCTGAAAAGGTTTTATGCCTCTCTCCAAACACAAACAGACATCATTACATTCCCTCTGTCAGCTATTTCTCCATGTTTTTGATCACAATGCAAGCTGTGTGGTGTGATGTGATGTGAAAAAGGGGACGGTGGATATCTATTAAAACCTCTGAGAAGACTCATTTGTGCAGTGTTTGCTGAGTCTCTGACAGTCTCTTCAGTGAGATTTCAAGCTTCACAACTTAAAGAGAAACAAAGGCCTCAGCAATGATTTCAATGTTAAAATGAGATTAAACTAGAAATAGGAATTGTTGTTCCTCTTGATACATTATTTATTTGTTAAATATCTGTAGAGCAAAGTGAAGCGGCAATAGGCAGTGTTTCTCTGTGTCACAGGATGTCGCACATTGTCTTCACCGCCTTGACGCACTTCACACATGCGCGCTCACACACTCACATAGGTAACTGATGTGAATGCTACTTTTCGAAAGCCTCAATTTGAGGCGCCACATAACGTGCGATAATCACAGGAAACGATATGACCATGTGGTACATCTGATCACAGGTACATGTTTTCACTGCTTAACAAGTAGAGAGGTGCACTAAGTAAGTTTGTGTTATCAATACATTATGATGACGTCTGTTTGTCTTGTTCTAAGAAATCAAAGCCCCTCAGCACTGTTAGACCATGCTGTACTCACACAGCGGCCATTTTCCTCTGATATCAAGGCTACTTATGTACTACAGGCTGCGAGTCCTATCAACATAGGCAATCAGACAAATAGACATTTCACCACTTCCTGATTGATCACCAGCAATGGATTATGAAAATCTGGAGGGACATTGAGCCATATTTTACGGTAAAACAACATGTTTGATTTAGTTCTTTTCGACAGCAACTAATGTAAGAAATCAACCACTTCCTACCTAACACTACCGTTTGAAACATGTTACTTGATATGTTAGGAAATGGGTAAATTAAGTCTAGAATATCAACACACACTTATTTAAACTTGTAAATGAAACACTGAATGTAATTAAATGGTAATGCTAGCGAGGAAGTGGTTGAATGCTTACATTAGCTAATGGGTTATCAAATATGTTGTCTGACCTGGAAATACAGCCCAATATACGAGTGTCACTATCAATCATATTTTCAGTAGCTGATCAGTTGGTTAGCGAAGAGCTCCAGATCATGGGGGAATAAGGGAAATAGTTGTGCTTTTGCTTCTAGAGATTTAAATTTTAGAGATTAAAAATGACAAACAACAACAAACATAGTAACATAGTAACACAGTAATACCCATAACACATCAGAAATCCAAATTGTTGGATAGCACAAGAAGCAAGAAGAAAGGCCTTAATGGACAGTGGTTGTCATCTGGTGAGCACTAAAGCATCAGGTCTCTTTTCGCGATTCGAAAATACTGATCATCAAAGTCTGTAGGATTCATCCTCTGACATCCTTAAATATCTGCACCAATTTCTGTGTTACTTCGTCCAGTAGTCGAGATATTTGTCTCTGACTCACCAAAGTGATAGTGTCAGCATAACCGACCGAGTTTGCTCCGACAGGCCACAGCTGAAAGCTCAAACATTATTTGTTGTCTCACCCCTGTTCCATCTACTCACTGTGTTTCAGAGCAAGGACATTGGGATCCAGATGCACGAGGAGCTGGTGAAGGTGACGAATGAACTCTACACTGTAAGTAATACACTGTGTCTCCTATAGATCGATCTCTCGCGCCTTATCTCATCGCTGAGCTCATGCAGTTCTTTTTCCTCTCTGTCTTTCTGACATTTTATTTTATGTTCTTTCTTTTTATTCTCTTTCATAACCTTTTTTTTCTTTTTATATTGTGAAATACTCTGCTTTCCTCTCTTAGCAAGTCAAATTGCTTTGATTTAAAGGTGTCTTGAATTATTTTTTTAACCCCAGTGAACACACCAAATACAGAACAAATCCAACCGTTGAGAGCATGTCGACTGATGAAAACTGAAAGCATGAACTGAACACATTTTACCTTTATCAAAAAAATTGTAGCTCCTGCGATTTGGATAATGGACTTATTGCTTGACTGCTTGACTTAATTTAATTATCTCCTTATTATAGCATGACCTAGTTAACATGACTGCACAAAAGGTGTTTGAGATGCTTATTGAAGATAAGGTTGGGTAGATTCCAGTTTTGACTAGTTTGATTTTGTGCCAACTGACTGAACCAGCATTTGTCAGGTGTAGCATTAGGTGGAGAGAACTAGCAGCATGTGACTACTAGCAGGAGCCCCATGATAGCCGATTAGCTGTTAATACAAACTCAAAACTTCTTGTATCTGTTTCAAATTATAAGCTCCTTGACAAGGCTTTTAATTGTAAAACATTTGCAGTAATGTTTTGTGGATGACTCATTGACTTGCAAGATTCATGAATGAATTGTTGTTGTGAGGAATAAAAACATGGATGTGTCACAGTTAACATGATGGACTGCATCGCTGCTGTTGTTCATGGGCTTTTCACAATATTCCTCTTGGTCTTTTTGGAGAATAATGTTGCGAGTAATCGTTGCGGTGCTGTTGCTTGCAAAACATTATACCAGGACATGTTTCTCAGGGTTGGACTTGAATGTAAGAAACTCCTCTTACTGTGATGCAACATAATTCAACTGCACCATAAACTGCTGCCTCCAAGATAACCGAAAAGTTGAACCAACACCTCTCTTACATGGAGAGGATTCACTGCAGGAGCATTGCATTAAACAACATCAGTTTGAGCTAAGTGTGCATAATAAACTGGCAGCTGAGTGTAGATCAATGGGAAATTAATATACTTTTCAAATAGCTCCTCAGGATGTGCTAGATATTATATTTGCACTGGATGTTTTATAGTGATTGTCAATTTTCTGTTTGGTTATGAGTTCTAGTTGGAAAAATACTTTCTTTGTATTTATCGTGTATCTGCTCAGTATTAATAGGGTCATGATGAGGGGCAGCTGTAAATGATGAAGTGGAACACTACATTTCTCTCCAAGTCAGCCCGTTGCTCGGATCACTTTCCCATCTGGTGGCTCCTTCAGCACTGGTCCTGCTCCGGGGTCACATCACTGGTCGTCTCGGTGGAGGCCTGTGAAAAAAACTCCCATAACACACCACGGTATCATTCGTTAGAGAGGTGGAAAGCTTCTGAGGAGAAATAATAAGCAGATTATATGATGTGCATCTTGTTTCAATAACAATGAAAACACCTGTTCCAGCTCAGTAGCTTTGTCGTATCCGATGTCACCAATTTACTTTGCTTTGCTGATACTATAATGTTACAATGACCTTGTTGAGTTGAGATGGTCTGTGGCTTCATTTAGATATGTCTGTTGAGGAAACGGTAATCCACATTGTTCACTTTCTTTCTGTCAGCTTTCACGCAGCACACTAGTATTTCCTTTCCTTTTTTTTTACGTCCAGCAGCTGCTTTCCATATGTTTCAATATAAAAAAGGTGCTGAAGGGATGCGTGGTTGGATGTTTCCTGTCGTACTTCATAGCCAAGATGTCTCAGATAATTAATACTTCATTGTGTGTATGAATTATCTATCTGGAGTAATGTTTTTACAGTGGGCAGTACATCTCCCAGGTCCACATCTTCTCTGTTGTATTTTTTAACACGCTGCCAGTATATTACACTGACACGTAATCATGCATAAGTTAAGATACATTCTTCCAGTCAACATTGTTATATCTGCAGGTTCCATCTTCTCTGCTTGTCGTGTTGAATTTATTCGACAATAATCGGTCAGAGGTGGAGGAACTGAATTGTTAATAACAGGATTTTCTGCAGGAAACCCTGCAGATAGATGAGCGTATGTCAGGGATGAGGACAGGCTGTGCTGGTGCTGCACCGTTACAGAGACGGCTTCTTGTTGAGGGAGGCTTAGTGCCCAAGACTGGACGAGCTCCAGGCAACTTCAGCAATCTTCTGCCCCCTGAGGTGAAACAGAAGAGATGGCAAAGCAGCCTTATATGACTTATTCATCTGTGCAATGTGATGGGAGTCGAACTACCAAAGGGCAGAGCTGGCAACTCTCCCTGGTCCTGCCATCTGTACATTTGGATGCTGAAACAGGCCGGAGTGATGGGGAGCATGTGAGAATCAAAGGAGCATGTATAATAAATGCAGGAATATTCTTTGTAAAAGGGCCATGTTATTGGTCAAATACGTTTAATGACTGAACAAAGCTATATTACTCTATATTTTTATACATTATGCCAATGAATGAAGCAATTATCGTCCATCCTCTTCTGTTATTCCAGTATCAGCAATAAGTTCATCTTCATTGGAATCGGATCATTACTCTTTACCTTTATGCTATTTTCCTATATATCTGTTTCACATATTCTCCCCTCTCCGGCTGCATAATAAAACTCAGCTGCTGCCTCCTCTCATGCTCTGCTTGGCCTCAGCTGCAGTCTGGCTGCAAATTAAAACTCCAAATGTCGACATATGGCCTCGTCCTTTTCTAAATATGAGAAGAGGACTGTGGGAGCTGTGTGAACCTTCACAAATAAGGTGGAAAAACGTACTGCTGCCACACAACACAGACATCACTTCCTACAAAATGAATACTTTCGTGCACATGCATATTCTCATTTAATAGTTGTTTTCTCACTCTTAATTATCCGCCACATCGTACCCATACTTGAAGGGCGTCCCCTGTTTGTATCTCTTTGCATAGTTTCTTTTTCTTTTTGTTTATTAATCTCAGTGAAGGGTCTACAAATGCCAGATTGTTGTCATAATGCTGCCATCGGGAAGTTGTTATTAACTGCACAAACAAGGCTGACTGTGTAATCTATATAAAAAGATTACCTATGGAAAAGTTTGACAGTGCACATGAGGCAGACAGAGACGTTTGACTCTCAGGCAGCAGTAACACTCTGCTGGTTTTGTTTTTCATGACTGCACCCTTGTCACTATATAATTGTGCAGAAATAGCTAAATCAATAGCGTGGCCACATGGTGATCACCTTGTGGTATTTTCTTACGGTTTTTACTGGCTGCCAACAAAACACATTTTGCTGAAAGAAACGTGTGAAATCCCATTTGGGTTCCTGGCTGCTTAGTGAGAGGCGAGGGAGAGATGTGAGACTGTGGGCTGAAGCTATTGTTTAAATATTGTTCAGAGTATGCGATGCAGCAGGAGTGTTAGCGAGAGGGAAGATCCTGTTGTACTGTTGTCATCAATACCAAACCTGAGATGAGAAACAGGGGCGAAAGCCAAGATGCATTAAGAGCCAGTCGTTTCCTGATGTTGCTCCCAGCAAAATACCTCTGTGAAATTCAGGTTTATTTGATTGAACCTGTTTTAATTTCCTGCCACACCGGCTTAATATCCCCACTGGGATCAATAAGCCTTCAGCTTATCTCATCTCATCCGATCCACCTCCTCGTGTCTGATGTCTGCTCTTCAGTCTCATACACTAGTCTTCCTTTGTTAACAACAACATTGACAACCTGTTTCCAAGAGAGCTGGTGTTTCTTTCTTTTATTCATTCATTCATTCCTTCATTCATTTACTCATTCAATAATCTGTAGTTATTCATTCATTGTTTTCTCAGCAGCATTTATTTACCCATAGCATGACAGTGCTGAAATATATATCAAAATACAATATCTGCATATTTGAGGAAAGAAACCTTGAAATGTAGTATACTTGAGCAAAATATATACTCAGATCCAACACACCTGATCCAAATGATCAGGTCGTTATCAAGCTCTGCTGGAGCCTGATAACGACCGTTTCATTTGAATCAGGTGTGTTGTGGCAGGGAAACATCTAAAATATGCAGGACCAGGACTGAAATACACGGACTTAAGTATCAAAAGTAAAAGTACTCACAATGCTGCAAAATTACCTCTGTGAAAAATTACCATTTTCTGGTATCCCTGCCCACTTTATCCAATCAGGACAGAGAACTCAGTAAAGGGGCGGTCCTGTCTGTGAACACGCAGAGAGCAGGATCCTCCTGTTGGCTGCTGTGTCTGGTGATTACCGCTGCACGTTCATGTGGCGATGTAGAGAGGAGGGAGAGACTTGCTAACTGCTAAATGGACAGGAAGTCAGCTAAAACAACAACATCGCTTATAAACACTTTAAATCCAGTACTTTGGTGCATGTTGTTGGTCAAATCCCACCACTGACGATTGCTTCTCAAGAAATATCCATACTGTCACTTGGTCTATTTTCATATCTTCTAAAGTTGGTCTTGATTTTTTCAGACAAATTTGTATCTACTGTCTTCCCCCCCCTCATGTTGTATGTCCTTGCTCAGGCATCACCCTCAATTATGTTATGAAACACTTTTACCCCATTTATTTTACCATAGAAGCCCTATTTTAACTTACAGTGTGGCAGATTTTAGTGCTCAGAGAGGAGAATATTTAAAGGGGAGATAATCAGGGATCCCAACAAAATCAGAGATGTTGTGATTCGGGGGCTTGAATCGCCAGACTATTTAAATTTATGTTGAATAGAAGTATTTCTGGCCTTGCATTCATTATAAAAAACTCCAGCCATCCTCTCAACGGCTCAGAGACTCTGCTCAAGAGTTAAAATAGCCTGTGGCTGTCGTCAGAGGACTCGACTATACACACACCTCCTGTGGACACAGCTGAAGCTCAGTCTTCCTGCAAATTACTGTGTGTCTTTAGCTGCAGGTCCTGCAGTCAGATGGTTCAAAGTTGGCTGGAAAATCTAGTGAGTTTGAAAGAAACGCTTTGACAGCCTGGGGAGGAACAAAGTGTTAGCCTAGTTTCTCTCGTCTTGGAACAGCTACATCACTGTTGAGCTTTATCACTCTGAGAATAGACAAGTGACTTTTATTCCATATTTATTTTACTCTCAGGTGTTTGCCTCACAGCTCTTTGTCACTCTCTTGTTGTTGTCTAAGGCTGCCTGGAGAGGAGTTGTATTTATTCCAGCACACAGAGAGGAAAAAATAGAGCTCTTTAAATTGCAGTACTGGTACATCTTACTATGACAGGGTTGGAGGTCAGTGGAAGATTATAGTTGCGAGTGACCCGACGGAAAACATGTGATTTTTGATGAGTAGCTCTCAGGGAGATAAAAGGAGCCCTGCTGCTGAAGTTCAGCACCAAGTAAGCATCACTTACTTGGTGACAGGAAACAAATAAATTACTGTTTATGTTGACTGTCTCACCTCCTGAGGTGTTCGTACATTATTTTGAATACCAGAGACGTTTAAAGACGCAGCTCACATCTGGACGTTCCTTTACGAGGCTTAAGAACGGGTTTCCAAGAGGAGAGACTCCCTCAATGAGCATCTGGGATGAATTAAGACAGACTAGCGATGCTTCTGTCTTGTCTAACAAGGGTTTTCTGTCACTACGGTTTTGTCTACACCATGTTGGAGCGGGGTGTTGGGGTTGTCTGTGTTAGCAGAGATCAAAGTAAAGAGGTAACTTCAGAGAACACAGAAAACAATGCTGTTTGTCATTTTGCTGCACAAAAGAGCTGAAAATGAACACGCCTGAGGTGATGAAGAGTTAGAAAATGATGTAGGGGCCAGGAAAGCCACAGTGAGGAGGGGATGAAGGGGCGACTTGAAGTTTTTGACAGTCCAAGACTGAACCACACACAGCCGCTGGCCCCTGGATTCACTTAAAATATTCCACATGTAGTGACATCTGTGTTGGCGCCCAGATTGATCCACCAGGCCACCATGAAAACGCTCAAATCGAACCAGATCTTGGATGGAAATGACACTGACGACGTTGAAAGATGTGAAAGATTTTTTATCTCCTTTGTATTTACGCACTTGTGTTGCATAGAATACGTTGAACTTTTGCACAGTCCCTGGTTAATATCAGCACAGTCCTGCACAGTTTTCCTTAATTAAAGGAGGCCTATTATGCTTTCTCAGTGCATTCCTTTCCTTCAGTGTGTTGTATAGGTTCTTGTGCACGCAAAAGTTGAAAAAGTCAAAATCTGAGCCAACGGGAGCTCCTCTCTCCCACAGAAAACACTGTTCACACAGTGTGCACACAGTGCCTGAAACACCTCGTCAGTAGTCCCGCCTTTAATTATGTGACCTCTTGACATCACTTTGTCACCATGTCATACATTTGCATAGTTTATGTCTATATTCACGGTAGAAGTGAAGTTAACTGGATGCTGAAAACAGAGCAGATCTGAGCGAGCTGACCAATCAGAGCAGACTGGATTGGTAACATCTGGGAGGGAATATGGCAGTATCAACACAGTGGTTCTGTAGTAATGTTGTAAGCCATTGTAGAGGCATGGGTAGTTGTGTGAAAGGATATATGAGCACAAAGGCACAAAAGTGTCTCTGTGAGATGCTCTTTTCATGTTTGTCCTTGAAGGGAAACCAGTTAAACCATCTATTTGACAGTGGTTTCACAGCTTGTTCCATCTTTAGCAACAGTTTCCGTGAGTGGACTAAACTAAATCTGTGCTTGTTTACCTGTTTCTTTTTTTATAATTCCCAGCAGTGGCCACTGCTACATATTTATGGCTGACTGACTCTAAATGTGTTGACTGCAAATGCAGTCTATTCACTATTTATCCTTTCATACTGGACGGCAACAGTTGTTTTCAAAATTGAGTAATCAGAGTATTTTTCCAAAGATAAATCGTTTACGCTATGCCAGTCCTCTCATTTGAGAAGCTGGCATCAAAGACTATTTGGCATCTTTAGCCGTTTTCACACAGGATTAGTATTACCTGGGGACTTCTAGTAACTCGCAATAACTGCAAAAACATCTGTGAAGTTCAAAAAGTAAGAATTCTACCGAAAGTGACCTAACATATTACGCCAGTCAACAGCTGTGCTGTGAGAGCAGCTAGATTGATTTTTAAAAGTGATATTCAAGTACAGCCACAAAACATCTGTTATTTGGTCTAATGAGCTGCAGATGCAAACTCTAAACTATATTACATGTCCAGGGAACAATATCAGTAACTATATACCCTCTGATTGTCAGATTGTGATGATGATGATAAGCCCCAGTAATGTTCAATCCGTTTAATATCTATCATGCTTCTGCTGCAGGTGATGAAAACATACCACATGTACCACACTGAGAGCATCAGCGCAGAGAGCAAGCTGAAGGATGCTGAGAAGCAGGAGGAGAAGCAGTTCAGCAAGTCCGGGGATCTTAATGTGAACCTCCTACGCCACGAGGACCGCCAACCCAGACGCGGCTTCGTCAGGAAAATTGAGAAGATGAAAGAGAAGGTGAGTATGGCCAAGGAGGGATTTTGCTGTGTTTGTGTTCCTCTCAGCAATCCAGCAGGCAGCTGTTTTGTTAGACCCACTGTGCAACACTTAAGTAGCTCATTTAGCAGCTGGAGTCAGATATTTCCATCTTGAGTTAGACCAAGAACAGAGCTGAAAGTGGAGTGAATATTGGACTTGGATTCGCCAGGTGGTCAGAGATTTGACTCCAGATGAATGCTAATGTTGCTCCATGTGTTCTTGATGTGTGAAGTTCGCTAACAAGCTCACCATGCCAACTGGAAAATGATGACATGTAGTAATATGTTCACGGCTGGTTTCCATTGCCCCAAGTGGCCAAAAATCAGTCAGTGCAGGTTGAGCATCGTCTTGTCAAAACAGACCGAGGAGGTCAGAAGGGTCTGGTTCTATGAAAGGAGAACCAGCTCCATTTGTTGGGTGAGAGAGAGAGACAGACCAGCAGACAGATAGCATTATAATAAACAAATAACTCAACTCTTTCCTTAGTATGCAAATTTCTAGTTTGTGTAGTGTTCTCTGCCAACACTGTAGGGCCTCTGCTGGTCTCTGGAGCAGCCTGTACTTCAGATGCACCCATGCGTTTCTCATTCTGGAGCTTCTTCTGGAATTTCTTCATGCAAATGAAACTCCCATTATCTCTCAGGTGCAGGAAATCAAAAGGCTGTCAGGGCGACGGCGTCTCTCCCTCCTCGGGCTGCTTTCCCTCAGAGATGGAACCGAACACTATTTATACCACAGCGTGGCGATGAATATTCTTCTTTTCCATTGCTTGTCTTGTTTCTAAGCTTTTGTCTCACGACTCTGCCTGCAAACAGGTTGGAGGAGGAAGAGGAAGAAATAAAAGTTAATCTCTTTCTCTCTAACCCACTTCTGCAATTTGCATCATAATTGCTTTGTGAAATTGGAAGTGAAATGTCCATGTACAGTGAAAATGTGCAAACAATTCTAATAACGGGTGAAATGTCTCTATTTTAGAATGATGAGAGTTTCTAAATCGAATCGTTGTGCTGCTACTTTGTCAATACTGTTAATCACAAATGTGTAAAATCAGTGTGTTGTGTTCTTTCAGCACAAATGCCACTCAGTCAGAAAAGTTTGCTGTTTTTCTGTTTATATTCTTTAGTACAAATTACAATTGCATGCATCCCACTAAAAATACAGGCCACCAGATATCCAGCCATGTCAGATCATTTAAGACTGACTAGTAAGACTTCTAATAAACAGTCTGCGTATGTACGTTTTTTAAAGTGATAGTTCAACATTTTGGGAAATAGACATACTTGCTGCTAAAAACAGCAACAATGTAAAGATTGATACCACTCTCACTTCTGTATGTTAGATATCATCATACATTCATTCAACTCGCTAAAGATGGAGCCGCCTTGAGTGCTTATTTGTCAGCATCCACTTTCTGCAGCATCTGGTACTTAAGAGACAGAATAATGACTAAATACAAGGCTGGCTGTGGCGGAGGAAGTTACTCCAGAGCCTGTTTCCCCCACCGTCTCTACCTGTCTGATGGTCCCAAAGCTGCAGCTGCCTGAGCACACACTCAAACTCTCCCTACTGTTTGATTTTCCTGCACTGATGTTTTTTTTCTCCCTTCATCTGCTCTGTGTCTTCTCTCCTCCCCAGAGGCAAGCCAAGTACTCTGAGAATAAGCTGAAGTGCACAAAAGCCCGGAATGACTATTTGTTGAACCTGGCAGCAACAAATGCAGTTGTGGCAAAATATTACATCCATGACGTCTCTGATATGATTGATGTAAGTATAGACGCTCGGCACATGTGTTTGTTTACATCTCTCAGCTGGGATTTCTGATGTTGGTTTAACTCCGCAGCACTGTCGCCTTTTCCCGCCATCTGTTCCTGTGTCTCATTCACTCTCAGCCTGTTAGCTGTTTGTTTTCAAGCTGCTCCGTTGGCCCCGATAAATGTTTATCGCCATCGTTTTTTTCTTTCTTTCATTATTAATTTCTGTGTAACAAACTTAACACTGATATGCTGGTGTTGACACGGGTATAAGTTCAGCGATGTGTAGTATCACGCGGCTACAGAAGGATGTTGTTGACTGATGATTTCAAGGGACTCCGTCTGTGTTGACAGAACGGCTTCTGCTCAGTCTCCCGCTCTCCTCCTCCTCCTCCTCCGTCTCATGCTCGTTCATTTGTTCTCATTAATGCTGCTTTTGGGAGCTTTGCTGGGACAACCACAGCATGTCCTTGCCATCGTCTACCACTGACTGTCACTGTATAAAAAAAAAGACACAACCCAAGACACACACACGCTCACACACACTCACTCTCCCTCTATTGTCTATTGTCTGTCCTCCTGTTATCTCTCCTTTCATGGCTCAGAGCAGAGGAAACAGCCTTTCCAACACTGACCCAAGCAGCTGTACAGTAGATGTGTCACGACAAGTAAAAAATCCAGCTCAATGTGTAATATTCCTCCGCATCTAACACTTCAATATGATGTCCCTTTTATTCAAATTAGGCGCCAGTAGCACTGCTGGAAACTCTGATTACCAGGGTTTAAAAGGGTGACTTTGTTGAGCAAACCTCTAATGGCTGGAAGTCAGCTGGTGAGCAGAGGCTCTGTTTATGCAGGCATGAATGCGGTTAATGTGGTTGGCACAGGGCTCACAGCCCCGGGTGACCTGCTACCAGTCACCATGCACACAAAAAGACCAAAGTTAAGATGAAGAAGCCTTTATCGGCCATTTTAGATGAGATCAGCAGAAGGATTCTCTATCTAGGCCTTTTAGATGTGCAACAAACAGACCTCCCTCTTCAGTGTGTGATGTTATTTTCTCTCAAATTTCCATCTGATTCAACATGTCATTGTCTGTTTTGTTATTTTCATGCAGTTTCACTCTTACGTAATACACAAAGAGTCATCACAAAGTCACCCCCCTTTTTTTTCCAGATTTTCCTTGAAAAAGTCTGGTTTCAGCTACTTCAGTTGTTGTGTTCTGTTTATTTGTTTATTTGTTTATGAGGATGACTTTTTGCCAACACCATGATTTGAACCATTTTTAACACAGAATTATCTACATTACATCCATTCAAACACAATGACAAAAATCACAAGTTATTCATCAGCAAGCAAGATGAGTCATCTGTTGTTTGTTCGTACGGTTAATTGTTAAGTACTTTTTATAAATTGTTTTCATGGTATTTTTGTATAATAATTTGTTAAGGAGTTACACTCTCACAGCTCTACCTCCTGAGCTACAGCCACCCCAAAGATATATTTTATTTTGTTTAGTTTTTTCTTCAGTTTTATAATCTTGCACACTGTATTCAGTCATTTTGGTACTTTTTGGTATTTCACTACTGTCATAATTGCACAGAAAGGACCCAAATGCCAGACACACAGGCAAGCATGTAGTGTAACAAAAAGCGAGCTTTCATGAGCTTATGAGTATGAAATCCAAAATCCAATGTCCAAAATCCCAGAACAAACAACCAAAGACAAACAAAGGAAAATCCAGGGGGAAAAAACTAAGCAAAAAACAAAACAAAATTGAGGACAAACTGGAAAACCATAAGGACCAATTCAGGAACTCAGGACGCCAAGGGAACAGGTGCAGGAGATGCGTAGTCGACAACAGGACCTTATGAGGTGCAGGTGGAGAGAGACTAGGAACAGGGCAGTGCTAACAAGGCTGATGTTAGACAGGTTTGAACACAGCTGAGCAAGACACAAGAGGATATGACTACAAAATAAAACAGGAAATTAACAAACCAAAAAAACCCAAACTGTGACCTGTATAACAGAGTGTACCTGGCAAATTGAATGTGGGCTTTCTGGCTGACGATACCAAAAACGTTAAACATTAAAGTCAGATTTTTGTAGCTGATGTTAACCTGTCAGCCCTTCTCTGAGCCTGTTTCCCTCTGTCTCTATGTGCTAATGGCCTGGTTTTTTAACATTTTTTTGCTTGAGGCCAGAGCCAGACCACCATACGGCTCCACATTAACCACAGTGATAAATGCACATTTTCCAGGTCAGGCATGACAGATGTGATTTCAGTCAGAGTTTTAGACTATGGTGAACATTACTTATTACTTTAAACAATTGCAGTACAAATAATAGCATGTCTCTGCTGTAAGCATTGTGATGGGGATAGCAGCCTGACATACTGAGCACCAGATTCATGGCTTCCCCTGCCTCTCTAGTGGGGAGCTTTGATAGATCCAGTGTCTTGAACCTGAGAGGTCCATGTCAGACCAAATCCTGCTGAGCTGCAGGGAATGGGATTGTGAGCATGACTGGTTTGGCCTCCACAAGCGGGGCAGAGGAAGAAAAAAGGGTCCGTTTGTCATGTCAGAGTAACTGCATGCCACACATCAAACCAGACATTCATGAGGCAAGATGTAGGCTTTGTCAGCATCAGTGACTTTAAACTGTTGAAGTGTAATTGTGGAGAACAGGTTGGGTTTTATTCTGCCACTGCACTGCCTAGAACTGATGATTGCTGCGATGAGTGAGGCTGGCCAGTGGGTTCAACACGATGAAATCTTTTTAAGAGAATAAGCTTAAAATTGTAAGCAGCAGCAAGGATACAGCAAAAATAGGAAAAAAAAACATATTGATGTATCGAGGCTGTATATATACATACAACTATAGTACGTTTGCACCGCTCACATGAGAAAGACGAGAATATAATAAACAAAGTGGTCAGCAGTGTTTGGATTAAAGAGCGTGTCTAATCTTTCCTCCCTGATTGTCTGCTCCTCCAGGCTGCTGCAGCAGATATGAATGTGTTGTCACACAGTTTGTGTGTTTAAAAAGGGGCTAATTTGCTCCTTTTAGTCTTAAGTCCACTGAGCCACTTTGACTGAGTGGTGAAATGAGGCTTGTGCACCAGAGCAGAGAGACTGCTTCCTCAGTGCTAAAGAACGCCAAAGAGCATTTACTAGTGACTCACTGAGCTGTCAGTCGCCTGCAGCTCCCTCTAAACCTCCTCACTACCATCCTCTGCTTAATGAGGTTACCTCATACAGCTCTGTGAGATGAGGCTCCGTAATTATCGCTGCTGTCCTACTGTGCCAGCTCCTGTAATTCCGTGAACTCTACTTCTATTTTTAAAAGGTAACCTGTAGCAGGAAGCAATTTGGGTTTTAGTCCAGTAAAGTGGTCTGAACATCATGGAAGGCCCTCAAACTAAAAGTCTTTACAAGAGAAACTGACTGAAGAGCATCTTTAAAATTGATTTATTATTTTTCCTGATTTCCATTTCCCATCTACTCCTACCATTATTCACAACGTGCTATTCCTGCTTATTTATCAGATATTTTATCTCCGCAGTGCTGCGACATGGGCTACCACGCCAGCTTGGCACGGACCTTCAGAACCTACCTATCTGCCGAGTACAACCTGGAGACGTCTCGCCACGAGGGACTGGACATCATCGAGAATGCAGTGGACAACCTGGACTCCCGCAGTGACAAGCACAAGATCATGGATATGCATAACCAGGTGTTCTGTCCTCCGATGCGCTTTGAGTACCTGCCACACATGGGAGACGAGGTGAGATGCTCTGAATGCTGCGGCTCTCATGCAGGACTTAACTTTGAAGAGTTTTTACAAAGGAAGTCTTCAAGGGGAGACACTACAGGTTTTTCATCCATAAGATTTTTGAGACCAGAGGAAAGAAGACTAATAAAACATTTAATAAACATTTTATTTCCAAAAATCATGCCTTAAAAAATGAATATTGAACCTGCTTTTAACTAATGTTCAGATTTCTGTTTTGGTAATGTATGCAAAATCCATTTGCATATTCAATTAGCCTGTACCTCATTTGCATGTTTAAAAAATAAATTTCACAAAATATGTAAAACAGTGATATATTTATCTTAATGTGAGTAACTAGATGTGGAAGTTTGATGCTGATATCTATCAGTTAAATCTTTTCCCTATATTCACCTGTAGTGTCTAACGATCTAATATGAAAGATGGTTAATGGTTGAGTCTCATCCCATGCTTTCGGTTGGTGGCCGGTCCGACCTACCAAACCAAAATGTCAGTATCTTTCTCCAGAATTGCTTTTTTGCACCCCTCAGCTTCAGGTGGATCTGTTTTGCCTCCTCCTCCTCCTCAGGTGTGCCAGGTGAGCGCCCAGCAGCCTGTCCAGACTGAACTCCTGATGCGCTACCACCAACTGCAGTCTCGCCTCACCACGCTAAAGATTGAGAACGAGGAGGTGAGGATTTATGACGGCTCTGTGTCTGTCCAGCCACCACCACCATCAGCCCCACCCCCCCAAAAAACAAAAAAGCCCTGTCTCGTTTCCCCCCAGAGCCAAGTAGGAGGGCCACATCACCATCTGCTCTCATCGCAATTACCCTCCAGTGACCCTTTGCTCTGTGGGAGCTGAGAATATATTTGGATTGTCACGGCGCCAATGTTGTGCTTTCTACAAAGTATGATGTGAAATTGTCTATTGTGTGATGAAGAGAAGACTTTCTCATTAAGAGCGGCAGACACAAAGGTGCAAATGGAGGTGATAATAACCAGGACCTGTTAGACTCTACTGTGCCAGTGGATTGCCTCTTCCCTGTCTTCCCGAGTGATAATGGACGAGCCATGCCATTACTGGAAATGAGCTTTATCAATCTCAGCCCGAGACAAAAAGCCTCCTTCAGTGACTTCATGTCAAATTTTTAATCTTTGTCAGACTCTCTTCATTTCTGTGGGTTACTCTGGATTGACATTTGGATGCTGCATGTTGTCAATTCAATGCAATTCAAGGTCATTTATTGTTCAATGGTCAATTTGTCTTTGATATAAATATTCTAGTGCTGTAAATCACTCGCTCTCGCCCTTGAAAATGTCATCAGTTACTTTGTTTCTGTCCAGGCTTGGAAAATAAATAGGCTCCACTCTCAAAAAAAAGAAAAGAAAATATGACCAAGATCCGAGGCCTCATTTGTCATCTTCTTTTCTGCTTTCCTCCATCTGTGCAGGTGAGAAAGACCTTGGATGCCACCATGCAAACGCTGCAGGACATGCTGACGGTGGAAGACTTTGACGTGTCGGATGCCTTCCAACACAGCCGCTCCACTGAATCCATTAAGTCTGTGGCCTCCGAGTCCTACATGAGCAAGCTGAACATAGCCAAGAGGAGGTCGAACCAACAGGAGACGGAAATGTTCTACTTCTCAGTGAGTCCATGACAATTTCGATCTGTCAGTCAGTCCAAACCGTTATTGGCTGCCGTGCCGTGCCGCTCTGAAGTCGAGTTCTGTGCACGGCTTTTCAAAATCAAGCCATCAGTCATAATTTCCACATGCTCTGAAAATAGAAGTTAAATTAAAACTAGGACAGATTGGATTGCTGATTTGAGCGGAATTGACGCGGAATGTTTGACTGGGCTCATGTTACACTGGATTAGTGCTGCTGCTCACTCTCCGTTTCCTCCGTCTCTCTCTGTAGAAATTCAAGGAGTACCTGAATGGCAGTAACCTCATCATTAAGCTGCAGGCCAAGCATGACTTATTGAAGCAGACGCTGGGTGAAGGTGAGGAGTCTCTTCTCTACATCTCTCTTCTAAAAGGACTGTTCACCCCAAATTCTTGAAAGTTATGTAACTACATAGATGGCACTAGATAATCCTCATTGTGAGCAGATTCATGGAGGAACTATTTTCTTTCGGCTGAACTACATCCCTCAATAAAGATGGAAAGACGACTTTTTTTTTTTCTTTTTTTTTTTATCTCAAATCACAACAAAAACACCCAGGATAAGTTAATCATGGTGAATTTCCATTCACGGGATAATCGTGAATATCAAGTGACTTGGAAAAGCTGTGTAGCTCAACAAATACACTCCTATCTTGACTGCCTGAGTTATTTTTGATTGCAACAAAGGGAAGCCCACATGTTTCCAGTCATTCCAAAATCCTAAACCTGTTACCATGAACGAAGGCTCCACTTTATACCATTTCACTGTATCCCCAAAGAAACAGTTAAATCTTGTGTGTGGAAATAAATGTAAGAACGACTGGGAGATAAGGTGCCCATCGCTTATTTATCCTTTATTTATGCAGGAGGACCTTGTGATATATAATTACCTTATTTAAAAGTTTTATCAATAACATTCAGACACTAAATGTGGCATTTAATCTCCCACTTCTGTTGCATTCACATCACAGCGCAGCGCTGTTCGAATTATCTGCCCCCTTTTAGTGGTTGCCAGTTTGTCGCATTAGCTAACGTTGCTAACACTAGTTAGCTACTGCTAACATCATGCTAGCCGGCTAACGTAGGCAGTAGATAGTAAAAATACTTTTGTTTCTCAACAAAATGTAAGTATGTGTAAGTGTTTTTGTTCATTTAAGTATATTTTGATAACTATCGGAACAATATCAAGAATCAGGTTGCTCAGGAGAGATTTCCACATCGCCCCATGCCTACCTGCCAACGCTTTCACCACGCAGACGGAAGAGAGCATCTACTTGTGGACAAGAGGCTCAAACTTCTTCTCAAGCGTAGGATGCAAACACTAATCGCCAAAAAAAATGTTTGCGTAATAAGCTAGCCTCTCATCCATGAGTAGATGCACTGTTACTTTTATGTGGTGACACGGTAGAAAGAAAGTTGTTCCTAAATGAAACAGCTCATGAAAAGGTACGTTAACTGCAACTGGGTATGATTTCTGGAAAAAGACATTGCTGTTTTTCCACAAGCCGAGTGCCATCTAGTTCCATCACATAGGTGGATAAATAGCACTACAGGTAAGAGTCAAAATACGTAGAGTATTTTTGATTTTGAGGTCAACTTTAATAGCATGCACCTGACCTTGCGTTTCGTCTCAGGAGCTGGCCACAGCACCTTGAAAAATTGCTGCCTTCATGGTTATAGGATGCAGGTCTTATCTAATAAGCAGCAGAGAATTAGGTATAGAAGACTACAAAGACATTGATTTAATTTTTAAGGAAGCAGGAAGAGAAATTAGGAAATGAGAATTAATATTCAAATAGAAAACTATCACACCAAAAGCAGATTCTGTCTACTTTGAGGTATCCGTTCCCCAGTTCTACTTATCTTCATCGGTTAAAGCATTACCGGTTGGTCTCTATGTGCCATAGCCGCAGGGAGGGTTTCCATTTCCAGGATGTGAGGGAAAGGCTTCCCTCCGCCCCTCCCTCCCCCAGGGGTCCCCTTGTCACCTCAGCCGTGAACAGTTTATGCCCAATCAATCAGCAGGACCAGACCAGGGCCCGTTTCTGCAGCTGCTCCTGCATCAGAGGTTCAGCTAATAGAAAAAGGCATCAGGCACAGACAGCTGAGGCCTTGTGACACACATGCATATTTTCAGATTTCACACGTTTGATTCAAGTCTTACTTAGAAATGATTTTTGCTCTGTGGAACTTTTTGAGACGCCCTTGTGATTCCCCCTGAGCTCTGCAGCGACCTGCATGCTTTAACGCTCATAAACACTCCCATTATAGTTCGTGTTAATCTCTGGACAGATCTGTTTGTGTGTCCATGGCGGAGCGGCTGAGAGTCTATGAATGTGGCATATGGCGTCTCCAGGTACCACCCATGTTTAATTATTCAGGTGATCAATCAGGGCTGGGTCGTGCTCATTAGCTCGTTGCTTCACACCCAAAATAGCGTGCCTGTGTATGTGCATGGTGGTTTTCTGGGCGTGACAGAGGGAACAAGATGAGACTGGTGAGTGCCACATGGCGTTTACATCTTGCTGCATGTATTAATAAAAACATAATGTCAGGCATTGGCGCCAGACAAGATGGTGCCAGGATATCTGCCAGCCCTCGTTTCCCAGATAAGGAGACACCAATTCCCTTGTTCAGTGAATTTGATTTGTGCTTGTCACCTTTTATGTTTGTATAAAAAAAAGCTCTCCATTCCCGAGGGTACACTGGCACTTTTGGATGTAAAATTAGAAGAAAATCAACATAGACTTTCTTTGCTCGTGCTTGAGAAACTGGGTGTAATTTTGAGGTTGGCTGGTCAGAGGTAGATGGGGCTATCACTCAGAGGAATGATGTCTGGGAAATGTGCTGTTGTTTCTTCACATGAATGCTCCAGAGAACTCGTCCCATCTGCCAGAATGATGTGTTGAGAAATGGGTTAGCCTTTGCTCTTTCTGTCCATTGTTAGCTGAAGTAAAGAAATAATGTTGCAATGCTTTGGTGCCATTGTTGCCATTTTTTTATTTATTTTTTGTATATTGACTCCCGTCCAGTTGATGCAGTCACTGGGAGACAAAGATAAACTCTTAATTACTCTCAGTTCATAAACAAAAGCCGGGTCATCCAAGGGGTTATTCCCTGTTTTAAGGATGTCTGTGTTATGGTATAGCTGAGTTTGGCTGTTTTCTTTAAAAATCCTCAGTGTATACGCCTATAACATGTGCGTGTGTTGTTGAAAACCCACAACAAAAGGCTCAGTGAACCAGCACAGACATTGCTCAGTGTCACAACTGATGGACCCCTCCCTCCCCAACATACACACACTGCAGCCGTCACCACCCCCTTTTCTTTGCTCTGCTGAGAGGAGGTCTATAACCCCGAGGGGTCCTCTGGTTCCCCTGAGGTTTTCAGCGATGACTGCTCAATGGCTTTGTCCGATGAATGGTGTTAGCACTGCTCCATTCATCGTTCTCTCAATGGTCGTGTTGTCTCTCATCAGACCCTTCAGTGATGGTGGTCACTGCAGTCTGTATAATACGCACAACAAAGATTTAACACGTCCCTCTTGTGTTTTGTTTTTCCACAGGGGAAAGGGCCGAGTGTGGAACCACAAGGTATGGTGTCCTTTGAAATCCCTGCCTTTCGGTCATGAAGCATCTGCTTATGCCATTTTTTTATTGACATTGTTAGATTTTATTTAAAGTTGAGAATTTAGAATTTTTGTTGGAAACATTGAAAATATAGTGTAGGAATAACAGTGTTGATTTTATCTATGTATGAAGTTGAAGAGCTATTTACTGGGGTTAGCATGCTAACCAGCTAGCCACAGCCTATTTTGGTCCAAAGCTCCCGTGCTAGCAATGTAAACACCAACGCTCCGAAGTCACTGCCTGGGCTGAGCTAACTAGCTAACGGCAGCTACATTTGGCAGCAGTTAGCGGTTATTCTGGTGATACAGCAGCTGCCCCCCTATTTGTTTCGAGTATGAATTTGACAGGTGACCAGTACTTACATATTGCACCTTGAAATTATAAAAAAAAATACAAATCACATGTTATATGTACCAAACATATTATTTATGTTTACAATGCATGGCTTTTAAAATACTGCAGTCATTGAATGTAAGTCAGTGTCTAAACAAAGGTCATTATGTTTTATAAACATACAATTAATGTTAATTGGCACGACTTGGCCACGTATTTGTAGTTTTTTGTTGTACTTTCCATAAGTGCATGCTTGCACACGCATGCTGTTGCTCTCTTACATAAAGGATCTTCATAAATAATAAAACAACTTTCAGCTGCATCTCACTTAACTTGTCAAAATAAGTTGCGCTTGCATGTTTCATACATATGCATGCATGATTTTAAAATGTTGGATAATACGTTTACAGCCTTTTTGCATTTGAATATATATCATTCATTAAATGACACAGGAAACATGTATTTTCAGTGAGAAATCCTGTAATTATGGGTTCCAACAGGCATTTATATTCGGTATGATTAGCATGAATTGCTAGCTTCAGTTCATTAATCTCTGCTTTGATTTGAGTAAGTTCAGAAGTGTTTTTACTGAAGATCCAGACCCCTCAGTAATAATTAAAAGGACAATTTTAATGATCAAAGACCTCTTTAATGAAACATCTCACTTTGGGTTTTTCTCAGCTTTTAAAGATTCTTCTCTTTTTCCATCACTTTACTGAAACAAAGGGTTTTTTGCCGATTTTACTGCTTTTGAACCTCCGTTTGGTTCTACAGTTTTCACACAATATGGTGTTTTTTTCCCCTTTGTCCATCATCTCCCAGGCCCCCCACACTTCCCCCTAAACCACAGAAAATGCGGAAGCCTAGGCCTCGCTCCATGTATAACCATAAGCTGTTTAACGGCAATATGGAGACCTTCATCAAGGTACCCTGTGGTGGTGGTGTGTGACTGAGCGGCCCTTGTGGAACAGGAGGGGAAGGCAGCTAGAGCCTTCGCTCTCATTCTCTTCCTCACTTTGGCCTTCTGTTCCTCCCTCTTCCAGCTGCCCTTGATCATGATATAACGCTTCTGTTTAACCTCTAATCCTCCTCCTCCCTTCCTGGGCTCTGCCAGTGCAGACAGAGCTGCAGTCAGCTGTCTCTTTATTCCCCTCCAGAACAATTTACCATCTCTGGCTTTATTTCTAAATCCAGTCACCCTGGAAATGACTGAGAGGCAGGAGACAGCAGTCGGTCTGCTGTGTCCCTCACTGCATCCAACCCCTTAACTGCATCTCTGCAGCTTTCCTATCGCCGGTCCCTTTGCTTAGCCTTCTTTAACCTCCACAGGGGTCATTTGTTATCTGAGCTTTTCTAACTTTGTGCTTCTCTGCTTCCTCTGCTACTCTGTGCCTTGCTGCTTTCTGTCCCAGAGGAAGAAGGAATGCCCGTACCCGCATTCAGGTACCTCTGTTGTTCGAGAGTATAGTTCAGGGCACAAGGGCACTAAAACATTTAAACTAATAGTAGAAAATATACTACTGCTGAAGCTGCACTTGCATGCTGCAAATGTTCTTTATGTATTCTGTGACATCAGGTTGTTAATTGTAATTTCTTGTGTTTTGTGTGTTTTAAAATGCCCATTAGATTTGCTTGATAAATGTTTATTAGATTTAGTAAAAAGGAACATTTGAATTTGCCTGTCTTGCATATCTTTAATTAAGGGAAACACATTATGCTCATTTTCAGATTTATAATTTTATTTTGGGTTACTACTAAAATACAGTAGATTCACATGCTTTAATGCTCAAAAAACCACATCCGTTTTCTCATACTGTACAGTGCTACAGCTCTGTATTCTCCCTCTGCCAGAAACTCCCTGTTTTAGCTCCTGTCTCTTTAAAGCCAACCCCCTCCTGAATACCCAGTCTGCTCTGATTGGTTTGCTCACTCACGCCTGACCGAGCACCAATAATAACAGCAGAGCAGTTGTGCTAAATCAATTTGTACTTGCCAAACTAGCTGCTAGGCATAAATTATGCAAACATGTGACTCTGTGATGTCGTGAGATGTCACAAAGTCACAGAATTAAAGGCTGGACTGACGAGGCGTTTCAGGAGCAGTGTTTTCTGTGGGAGAGAGGAGCTTCTGTTGGTCCGGACTTTGACCTTTATAGCTTTCAAGATATTTTACATGCACAAGAGCATGAATAAAACACTGAAGGAAAGGAAATAAACAAAAACTCATAATATGTCTTCTTTAACATAAATTAGAATGGGATTTGTTATTTGTTTGTTTTTAAAAAGAGAATTTCGTGAATTATATACCTCATTAAGATGATGGTACGGTATAAAAGTGACACAAAAAGTTATGGAAAATACAATTTACTACTTACTCTGCTAGTTTAAGCTTGACCCATACTGGATTTAAGGGAGTTCCAAATTCAATATATCAGCTGATGTGTTTTTTTTATCTTGATATCTACACACAGAATATATACATAATGACACATTTTCTATCACAAATGTGGTTATGAAGCACAAAGATATGATATGAATAATTATTATAAAGATATAACGGTTGGGCTCTACTTTTAGTCATTTTTTATTTCTTGCACTTTTTTCTCTTGCCTTTTCTGTATTTATTAATTTATTTCATCATGATTGTGTTGCAGGATTCAGGTCAACCAATCCCACTTGTTGTCGAGAGCTGTATCAGATACATCAATCTATACGGTGAGTCTGGCGTCATGTCGCTGTGACAACTACTTCTTGAATGAAAGGGCAGACAACGTAAAACCACACTGTCCTTTGAAAACTATGGCCGCATGTGAATTGACAGCAGCTTTTGGACGAGGTCATGTATTTCCACAAATAGCCGCAGGTACAGAGACTGACCTGCTCACCTCGCCACCTTTGTCTCCAAGGCCCTCAGCTGCCTGCCAGTAATTTGACAAGCTCATAACAATAGATCACACACGGAGAGTTTTGAAAGTCTCATCGGTCTTTGTTTAGTGAGTCCAGCCACCCTTCCTCCCCTCTCTCTTTATAACTCCTCCCTGTCTACCTTCACATCTGTCTTCGGCTCATTGCTGTAGCCTGCAGGCCCTTTCCCCTGGATCTGGACCTAATGAAACTCCAGAAAACTGATTAGGAGCCCTCTAACTGGAACCATATGCTGCAGCCTCACGGAGGGGCCCTCTCATGGAAAAATACGCATCTCCTCCTTTTATTACTAGATTACATTTCCTGCTCTGTGTTATGTGTTTCCAATTGGCTTTTCATGAAGCTGGCACTGGGGTTTGGAGATAATGGGAGCTAGCGTAACTATGAATCTTTAAATTTCTGGGTTGTATTTCTTTTAGGCTTGCAGCAGCAGGGAATATTCCGCGTGCCGGGATCACAGGTGGAAGTCAACGATATTAAAAACTCATTTGAGAGAGGTGAGTCAAAGGAATATGCATCCCCCCCCATGTCACAAATACATGAACTGGATTTTGACACACTTTTAAACACACTTGTTCTTCTTCATCAGGTGAGGATCCCCTGATTGATGACCAGAATGACCATGATATCAACTCAGTGGCAGGGGTGCTGAAGCTGTACTTCAGAGGACTGGAGAACCCTCTCTTCCCAAAGGAGCGCTTCCTGGACTTCATCTCCACCATCAGTAAGTCACGCACAGCAGCCATCACAGTCATGAGCGGATTTGTCAGAAAAGGAAAGAGGAAAAACTCACCTTGCAGTTTGTTGGAAACTCACTGCAGAAGAGAAAGGCATGCGGCGGAGCACATGGAAGCAATCTTAACACCAGGGCTCTCTCTGCCTGATATTTAACAGAAAGCCAGTAGGAAGAGGAGAGCGTGGGCCACATCAGTCTGCCGTGTGCGAGTTCACCACAGAACCATTTCCCCGCTGTTTCTACAGTAATAGTTTGATCACTCAGTGTGCCTTCGGGGTCTGGTGAAAGGCAAGAGGG
Organism: Lagodon rhomboides; assembly: GCA_039737535.1. Lineage (NCBI taxonomy): Eukaryota > Metazoa > Chordata > Actinopteri > Spariformes > Sparidae > Lagodon > Lagodon rhomboides. The sequence goes on along the minus strand of CM077785.1, from coordinate 18,743,132 downwards.
GGCATCTATTAAAGTGTCAAATAACAGCCTTCAGAATCTCCTCTGCCTCTTGCCTCTGTTCAGTTTGATCAATTTTCCTCGCTGGGATCTGGTTTATATTATATTCTAGCTGACAGTGTTGTTGTAGGATCAGTGCCCATGTATATAAAAGTTTAAAAGCCATATTTGTCTCCCATTTATTGCAGTGTAAACCGCTGTTGTTACACCTCTCCATCTCCTTCCTTTGTGTTTCAGAGCTGGAGTCTGGAGCTGAGAGAGCGCACCACATCCAGCAGATTGTCGTGACGCTTTCTCGCACCATCATCATCGTCATGAGATACCTTTTCGCTTTTCTCAATCAGTGAGTATGGCTCTCACATGTTTACATTTTAAGCCACAGGTCCTGGTGTGTATTGATGTTAGTTAGTGATGTAAGTAAACCTTAAAGGTGCTCTAAGCGTTGTCGCCATTTTAGCTAACTTCCCGACTGTTTTGCAGTTAGCAACCCCCTCCCTCGTCTCTACGTCACCACATGAGCACAGCAATAATAACCAGACATGGCAGCAAACAGCAGGGATAACACAAAAATGTCTTCACTTAGAGCAACTTAAGATTTAGCTTATATTACATACTGTATACTGAGGATAATCCATGTTGCACAAACGCAGACAACAGGTGAAAAGGTCCAAAAATAAACTGAGAAGAAGAAACCAACCTGCTATTTACTGCCACATCTGTCTACAGTGTTTTTAGAAGTTATTTATGGTCTCGGAAACTCATGCCCCACTGAAGCAGTATACCTGTCCTCTGATAATAGATGTTATTAATGCTCCTTTTACTGGGTTTGCCTGCAGAACATAGAGTTTGATTTCATACCCCTGCTCTTCTATGACCCCCCTGACTGTTGGAGCTGTTCCAGCTGTGGCTTTACTGCTCAGCGTCAGCTCGTTGATAATGTGAGAGGACTGATTGTGACTTCCTCTTGCAGCACAGCATGATTTGGTTACCAAGAGTGGGCTGTGGCATGTGCTGGATAAGTCGATTTGTTGAAGTGGTTGGCTGATCAGAGTGCTATTTATGCAAATGTCTAACTAAGCCGTGCAATGAGGCATGTAATACTGTACGTCAAAACTGAATTGGACTCTGTAAGAGGTGTCTGCTACTTACTACAAGGCATTCAAATATGGAATGCCTTGTAGTATGTAGCAGTATGTATACTTAAAGCAGCTATAATCAATATTTCTATTTCAACAATGGACTACATGACTATTCTGGGCCAAGAACCATCACCTGTCCAAGTTTTGGGGAAATCTGTTCAGTAGTTTTTGTGTAATCCTGCTGACAAACTCACCATTAGTGTCCATCCAGACTCACAAATTCTCTCCTCTGGTTCAGTCACATTTTTAGCATCGGAAGGCATCTTTTTCAGCAAGAAAACTCTAAAAACCAGGGAACTGCCCAGCAACAAACGACAAACAAACTTAGCAACTAGCTGGTGACCATAGTGGAGCACATCAGGAGTTGGTAGGGACCAAAAACTGAGATATAAGGAGGCATACATGACTCCAAATAAATTATAATGGTGCTCATGTCTGCTGGATGTATAAAGACGCAACTGTTTTCGCAAGCAATTCACTTGAAAGGAGCTAATAGGCCAGTATTGTGTTCACAGCTTGCTTCTACTGTCCACAAGTGGCCAAAAATCAGTAATGTAATAACCACTCTAATCCTTTATGACATAATAGATCATCCAAATTTGAAAACAAAAGGGTAGCATGAGCACAAAACTACAAAACGCTATTGAATTCTTATCATTCACAATTTAATTGACAGACTAATATTAGAAAACAACATAACCTTTACACACAGTATTTATGCCCACCTGTCCTGTCCCTCAGTCTCTCCCAGTACAGTGACGAGAACATGATGGACTCATACAATCTGGCGATCTGCTTCGGTCCAACCCTGATGCCTATCCCAGACGGACAGGATCCTGTAGCATGCCAGGCGCATGTCAATGAGGTCATCAAGACCATCATCATCCACAATGAACTCATCTTTCCCAGTCAACGCGAGCTGGATGGCCCAGTCTATGAAAAGTGCATGACAGGGGGAGATGAATACTGGTGAGTATTGGCTAGACCAGGCAGTCAACACATAAGCAAAGTACAGTTGTGTTACACTTGTGTTATTTTACCAGCTGCTTACACCTTCTTGCTTTCCGTTTGCTCCCACAGCGACAGCCCCCACAGTGAACCAGGAACTATTGATGAGGCTGACAATGGAACTGAACCACACACCAGTGATGAAGGTCAGCACATCATAGTATACATTTTTAATCTTCTTTTAATGAAGGGGCATTTGTATTACCCTTGTGTGTTTTAAGTCATACAGCGGCATAACTCAAGGAATTTCAGTATTGTTAAGTGTCCATAATTTTGTTCCCGTACCTCAACAAATTGGATAGATTGGCATGAAATTTGGTGTGAGCATTCATGGTCCCCAGAGGATGAATGACTCTGACTTCTGACCTTCTGACTTTACCTCTAGCGCCACCAGCATGTTGACATTTGAAATGTCCTGACAGCAATTGGATGGCTTGCCAAGAAATTTTACACTAGAACTAGTGTGTCTATGCCTAACAATATGCGATTGACTCCCATCCCATTGATTGATTGACGCTACTTGAAAGAGATGGTTGGGAAAGTAAATTATACGCCAATGTCCGATATGATCCTCTACACGGATCATATCGTTGCTCCAGAAAAGAGGTGGAAATTAGGGTGCCTATCTAGATGTCATGTTTTGCTGATTGGAGCTGGAGCCAATAAACACCCATGACTGCTGCAGACTTATTGGATGCGGGAATAAATGCAGATTGTGGATGCAAAAGCTGGATGGATGTTTCTTGGTTTTAGTGATGTGTGTAGTCGGTGCAATATTCATGGTCAACTCAGGAGAAATTGTAACATCTTTGGTGATCCCTGTGACTTGCCATCCGAGCCATCCTCAAGTCAAAGTATAAATGTGTCCAGTTCTTTGCTTCATGGCAAAATACCTGCAAAACTAATAATATACCCATCAGGCTCTGTTGCTGTGTTTTATTTTTCCTGCTAATTGGCAAAGGTTCACTAAACTAAGATGGTGGATATGAAACATTAAAATATAATGTTATTTTGAGCTTGTTGGCAGGCTAACTTCAGGATTTAGCTCAAGCAGCACTGTGCCTAAATGCATCCTGGAGCTGTAGTATGGTTCTTAATCTTGTTTCTTCACACAGGCCATTTCTCCTGATTTTCTGCATCTAATATTAATAGCAAAGTGAACTGCTGACCCTGCCTGTGTGCGCTGTAGTCAATATTGGAGCTAGAGGAAGATGTTAGCATTATTTTCTCTGGTACTACAGAATACATTAAGGCTTGAAATAAACACTTTGGTTATCTATTAGGTATCGACAGCAGTTTTGCAACGGCTCCAGTTGAGGAGAGACTAATTCCCTAATTGTGTCAGAGACAAATATGAAATAACTTGTTAGATAGACATAACTGCCTGGTTATTTGATCATTCAAGGAGGAGTTCACGTCGTGGCAATAGTACTACATGGGTTACACATGAGAATATACTGTGTGTGGTGTTACTTTAGAAGTCTTTGTGAGTGAGAAAGACATCACATAATCAGTACAGACTGATCTTTTTCATTAAGTGCTTTTAACTGAGAGGTGAGTGAGGTTTGGGCTGCAGCGGCTTATGATTGCAAAGGCTTATGTGATGTTTGGAAGCTGAAGGCAAGTTGAGTAAACAGTGTTGGCATGCAGCACGGCCTCTTTGATCTGTCTTTGTGTGTGTGTGTGTGTGTGTGTGTGTGTGTGTGCGCGTGTGTGTGTGTGTGTGTGTGTGTGTGTGTGTGTGTGTGTGTGTGTGTGTGTGTGTGTGTGTGTGTGTCCTCCTCTCCCTCCTCCCCTGCTCGCTCTGCTCGCTTTGTTCAGTGTTAGTCAGCAATTCTCCTGGGACTTTCTCCTTTGTGCAGTATTTCCCAAATTCTCCTCTGAGCTTTGGATGCATAACTGGGCCAGGCACAAAAGCCAAAACACGTAGAACACATGGAATAATATCTCCTGTGCTGTCAGTGTGCAGGTCTGTGAAGTAGGGAGTGTGTCAGGTCAGACCGGGGTGACTCTTTCTCTGAGCGTCATCTGCGCTGTTGGCTGTGTTTGTAATGCGTGCTGCCGACCCTTCCTCTCTCTTCTCTTACTTGGAGAGGACAACAAAGGCTCTGGTGTTGCACTGGAGTTTCTGTAGTCGGTTCAGTCGGTGTCCTCTGGCAGTCGTTCCGTTTTCATGGAAGAAAAACATGTTTGAGCTAAATTGAGAACCAAGCAACCATGTTGTGATGAAGACAGCTTTTATATTTTCATTACTTTATAATTGAAACCAACTCTGAACAGAATTGCTTTTCATGTTCATCCACTCTAACTGTAACTGTCTTTGCACCAATCCCGGAGGTTTTTCCAAAATAAAAACCCATGAAGTCAAGCATACGGTTAACTCTGACTGACCCCTGCTGGCTGGCTTATTAAATACACTGCAGACCAGGAGAGGTTTTCATGTTAAATTTAGGCAAAAATCTGCTTTCATCAGACTTGATGCAACCTAAAATAGTTATATTCCATACAACATGTTGAAAAGTTTAGGCTGTTTGTCATAAAATCACTAATTCAATAGTTATTCAGGCTACAATTAAATAACTACAAACATCTGATTTATAAATTGTAATATTGCATGTAGTTGTTTTCAGTATGATGTGTCCACACACGTTTTGAAAGTGCCATTTACAACTGAAAAGTGTCAACTATGAAAACGCTGCAGATTTAAATCCAGAAAAAATGCTTTCTTGATTTTTTTTTTCAATTGTTTTTCGTACTTAATGCACCTAATAATAGTCAGGATTGTAAATGATGTTGTTGATCAGGTCGGGAACAGAAACTATCTATACGAACCTTCAAGGTGATGGTAGCCATGTTGGGGTCTGTGAAGTAATTTTGTTGACATTTCTTCGCTGTTCATGTTTTCAGAGGTTGAACAGATCGAAGCCATCGCTAAGTTTGACTATGCTGGACGCACTCCCAGGGAGCTGTCCTTCAAGAAGGGAGCATCTCTGCTTCTGTATCATCGGGCATCTGAGGACTGGTGGGAGGGCCGCCACAACGGTGTAGATGGCCTCATCCCCCATCAGTACATCGTAGTACAAGACCTGTGAGTAACATCATCATCAGACAACACTGTGATAGACTGCTCTTGAATTAAGTTACACTCAATATTTCTTACTTGTTGTCTCTGTTCTTTCAGGGATGACGCTTTCTCAGATAACCTCAGCCAGAAAGCAGATAGTGAAGCAAGCAGCGGACCACTGCTGGACGATAAGAGTTCATCCAAAAATGATGCCCCGTCACCATGTGAACAGTCACCTGATTACAACTTTGGAGGAGTCATGGGGAGGTGGATAAAATATCAAGAATAACAACTTCCTTGATTTTAAAAGTTCTGGTGATACTATCGATGAGTTTGGTCTTCGGTCTGATCTCTCTCTGATCCCTCTCCACAGGGTAAGGTTACGGTCCGATGGAGCTGCAATCCCACGTCGTCGGAGTGGCACAGACACCCACAGCCCAACCAGAGTGGCTGACACTCCGCCACGGGCTGCAGCCTGTCCCAGCAGCCCTCACAAGGTGTCCATCAGCAAGAGTCGAATGGAGAGCCCAGAAAAGAGGCGCCTTGGCACCTTTGGCAGTGCAGGAAGCATCAACTATCCAGACAGGAAGGCCTATCCTGAGGGTCACCCGCTGAGACCGGTGCCAGGGGCTACTCGTCACAGCAGCCTCGGGGATCATAAATCACTGGAGACTGAAGCTCTGGCTGAGGTAAGGGTGAGAAAGTATTTTATTTTGGTTTGATTTGTAGAGTTGATATAAATATATATATATATATATATATTTGGGGCTCAATGGTCTCAGTTCTTGATATGAGGTGTCAGGTAATTATAGCATATAAGCGGATTGGAAAGGTTTGGTATAGAGCCGAGGTCCCTGATGTAGCTGTCAGTCTGAAAGCAGCAGCTGGGGCCAGGAGTAAATGTCAGGGCCACACTGCAGCTGCAAGATAGACACACCTCAAGGACACTGAGGCCTGGAGATGAATAACAAGAGGGCTGAACGGTTCAGCACCAAATTCTCCTCTCAGCTAATGGCTGCAGTTTATTGGAGCCGAACACAATCAAAACATGACATGTTCAGAATGTACTTCAGCTTGACTAGAACGGATGGGACCTGATGGATCGTTTCACAGCGGTATACAGTGTATAGAATAAAATGTTTCAAAAGTAACATCTTCACATTGTTCCAAGTTTATATAAAATATCATAGTTGTATAAACAAAAAGGTTGAACTGATAGAGAAGCCCAAAAACAAGACCACACTGCTGTAGTTGTTTTGCATGTTGTGTTTTTAGCGATTTTTTTGTGCCGTTTCATGGCTTCATTAATAGGACAGCATTGAGAGGTAACAGGAAACGGGATGAGAGCGAGGGGGTTAGCCATGCAGCATAGGGCAACAGGTCTTGAACTCAGGACTCGAACCCTGGGCCACTGCAGTGAGGACAAAGCCCCTGTACATGGGACACCTGCTCTACCTGAAATACTGGGGAGCTCCTGCATGTTTTAACCCATTTACCCCAAACCTCTTACAGTATAGCACGGCTCAACTGCATTAACATGCAAACATAATGGAACATAAATGATCATTACCTCACTTGAAGTTTACGGATAGATAACGCAACTAAATGTGTTTCAAAAGTTTGCAGAAATGATTGGAAGACTGGTCCCTGGCAATGTAGAAAACTGTAAAAAAAGACATTAGATGAAACCATATAGTCTTAATCCTAAACTCTCTAGTCTTTTATACTATATATGGTATTTAAGGCTCTGTCCATGTGTACAAAGGTATTTCTTAAAACATTTTGGCCTTTTATAGACACATAATGGCATTTTAGGTCATTTTGGAAAAGTAACCCAGGGTAAAGATATTCAGAAACAGTATTTAAGTGCAAAAACTGAGATTTTTTTTTAAAATGATGATGCTGACACCCACGTTTGTTTGCTAATTGGGTCCAATCAGTGTATGTAGCATCACTGGCAAATATGAACTTGAGAGTATCCATCCATCCATCCATCCATCCATCCATCCATCCATCCATCCATCCATCCATCATCATCTTCCGCTTGAGCAGCTGCTGACAATAAAAATAGCATGATTCTGGAGGATTCTGTGAGGACCGATCATGTTGCATGGCCTCATCATTTTTGTCATGTTCTCAGGAAAAACTACCAGTTGCCTTGGTGACAGCCCTGGTACCTGCAACATATAAACACATACAACATACAAAAATATGTAAGCGAGTAAAGAGTGAGTTTAAGTAAAAACCCTTCTTGATATTTTCTCCAACCAACTAACCAGAGTATAAAATCTGCTTCCTGATGGCATCCCACATGATTGGTGTAGGGGAATGATCATGTGATATGCATTGTTGTTTGTTAGTATAGACTTATCTCTGAAATGGTACTAAAACGCTAATTAAGATGGAGATCCTTCTCATTCAAAGCCATTTTAAAAAAGGACTAGGCCTAAGAAGCTAAAACTTGCACACACCGGGTTTGTTCCTTCAAGTGTCACTGGCTAATATTCTTGATTGTTGTGTCCTCATCTACCAGGACATAGAGAAGACCATGACAACAGCGCTCCATGAGCTACGTGAGCTGGAGAGACAGAACACCGTTAAACAGGCCCCTGATGTGGTCCTTGACACCCTGGAGCCCATGAAGAACCCAGCCAGCTCTGAGCCCGGCAGCCCGCTGCACACCATCATGATCCGTGACCCGGATGCAGCCATGCGCCGCAGCAGCAGCTCCACCTCTGAGATGATGACCACGTTCAAACCGGCTCTCTCCGCTCGGCTGGCTGGAGCTCAGCTACGCCCCCCACCCATGAGGCCAGTGCGCCCTTCTCCCACCCAGCACCGCTCGAGCAGCTCCAGCTCATCAGGAGTCGGTAGCCCTGCTGTAACTCCCACAGAAAAGATGTTTCCAAGTAACACCACAGCTGCTGGTTCTAATGTGAATACATCTGGCGATGCTGGAGATAAGTCTGGTACCATGTAGCGAAGGTGGAATATGTTAGGTGGGGTGGCTGTAAAGCTTTTGGAAATGGGTGCTGATGTTTGAGAAGCAGATATGGATATTTCCCTCTGTTTTCTGCTGACTTAATATTCAGGAAGCTCCTGAAATGAGCCTACAGTGTGTTATCATGGTGATGGAATAAGCTGTCGAGGTGTGATAGCGTAAAGCTCGTCTCTCTTTGAAACTTGATTTAACTGCAGAAAATGTGTATAAGAATACTTCAGTTTTACCTCAGTTTCAACAATTTTTTTTTCGCTCAGATACAATGAATGCAAGTGAAGCAATACTTGTGTGAAATTTGGTATTAAGTCTCCACCCGGCACACATTGTCCAGTGGATGTTTCAGTCACTCCTGCTGGTGTGTATGAAACACCGAACCTGGACGAGTGTGTGAACATTCAGGCTGAAATACCATGTCTGTTTACCATTTAGGTCACAGGCCTTATGGCTGTACATACAAACTTACTTGAAGTCGCCATGCTTTCTGTTTGTACTATAACACAGTGGATGTTCATTAAAGTAACAACTTAGTGACAATATATACGTCTGCATGCAGGGTTTGGAGAAAATACGGAAAATGTTAATGATTTGCATCATTGAGAGATTTGTAATGATGTGGGATTTTAGCGGACATAAAGTACTCGTTTGAAACCTAATTTCAAAGTGAAAACAAATGTTATACTTTCAATCTGCCAAATTGGTACTCTAGATAAAAGCATCCCGGCATGAAGATAAACTATTACTAATCAGAACTTTACAAAGCAGTTCATCCTCCATTGTCCCGTATGGTTGGAGGGTGGGCAGACTTAACGTGGTTGTCTCCATGTGTTTTCTTTGTCCTGTATATGAAATGCAGAAAACTAATGCACCAACTAATGTAGGAATCCTGTGGTAAACCTGTACATAATAATATAGGTAGTCATTTTTTTTAAGTGTTAATCCTGTACAGGCTAAAACGAAAAAGGCAAAAGGGTCGGCTGTGAATGGCACTTGGTAAGATCATAATCCACCTTTTCATCAACTTTAGTAAAATGCAAACATATTCTTTGGCGATGTAAAATAGTGTTCGGATCATTTACCTTGTACTGTGTGAGTAGAATGCATCTGGTTAATTGTACTGTAGGAAACTGATCGCTGTTGAACAGACAACAAAGGTGGAATAAATTCTTTCTCCATTGAGGCACACAGCTCATGAAACTTGAGCTGTTGCCTCGTCAATTCTGGTGATTTTTATTATTGCATAAGACGTGTCGAAACGTTCGCTCTGACAGTTCCTCTTCCTCAAAATTTAAAATGTGATACTCACCCAGAGGAACCTGACAGTACGTGTGGTGACATGCTGATATCACAGCTGTTTCCTTCCTTCCTGTTGATAGATACAGGAAGAAAAACTAAATACAGAACATTTCAGCATTTATATCTACTGTACCTCCCCGGTCCAGAGACCTTGTTATCCGCATCCCAAAGAGCCTGCTCTGTTCTGCATGTATTGCGCTGTAATGTCTGACTCATATCCTGGGGCAGTTTAACAATGGCTGTATGTGGTGCCTTGCCTTGGTGGAACGCACAAATAAATTCGATATTGGATGTTTGGTTTTTTTTTTCTATAAGAAATGGGCCTTAACATTTATGGGGATGAATTAAGCTGCTTGCTGCAGTTGCTAAAATAGACGTAACAGAGATTAATGCTTGACTGAGCAAAAGAAACTTCAATATTAGCATGTAAAACCAGGTCCTGAACCCACTGTCAGTCTGTACAATCTGCAGTGGCACTGAGATAATAACTGTAAACTGTTGTCAATGGATTGTTTGCTTTTTATTTGTCACAGACTGACAGATCTATAAATGTCCAGGGCAGGGAGGATAGAGGACTCCTGCAGCAGGAGCATGTAGCGCTCACATCCTCTGCTGGCTCCTGCTGGTATTGCCTCTTGTCACATCACCTGAAAAGGGCATTATGATTATGATCCGGAGCTGATACTACGGCCACTAAGCTCACCCATACAGTTCTGTTTTGTCTGTCCTGGTTACCGTTTTGCACCTGTTGAAGTCTATGAAGACAAATGTTACAAATGAAAGTGCATATGTTTATTGAAATACGAAGAAAAGCACACGCATTTCAAAGGGTGGAATTGTCATCGTTATATTTAACTAGACTGTTTAATTTTAATTTATAGACACTTGTGTAAGTGGAGCAGAAAAATTTGAGTGCCTTTTGTGCACAACATCGATTTTTATTGGACTTTTATATTTACTTTTTTAACTGTATTAGTTGTCATGTTTGTTATAAACTGATGTTGCTTTTTTATCTTTACTTTCTATTGCTACTCAAACCACCATAAGGACTACGTTGTGTAAAGATGTTCCTCTCATGAATTTACTGAAGAATCATCATGAAATGCTCGTCTGTGTTCAGGTGACCGCTGAAGAATAAGAGTTCTAAAAAATACTGCTGTATACGCGATCTACTGGTGAAGTTCAGTGGAGTCATCTCAGAAATTTTTTTCCTTCATCTTTTTTTGTTTTTATCCGTGTGAACTGCCTGTGCTGTGGTTGAGCCGTAACTCTTCTCATTCAGCTCTTTTCCCTTTCAAAGCAAAAATCGTTGCAGTATTGTTGGAAACAGCGGGACTGATGTGGACCCTCTCCGTGCAGAGGTCGTGAGGCACTCGGTGCTCTCTCCTTTTCCCTACATGTGATGTTACGCTGACGTTTTCTCGCCTGGAATGTGTGCTGAAATGGGTAACACTGTTTGTCTGCTGACATGAGAAGACATTAAGTCGATATTCAAAAGGGACATCGGACTGGGTCGTGTCGTGGGGACCGGAGTGTGAGTCGCTGTCACACTGTTTACCTTCTCTTTAATTGTTTGTCTAGTGATGCTGTTTGTTGATGAGTGTCTGGTTGGTTGAAACCCTGTGATGTAATGTACACCATACCACTGACTGGATGTTGAAAACCCCTGCGTCCAAATAAAACCATTATTGCTCTGTGATCTGGATATAGCGAGTGACTTCCTTATTCATTTGTGGTGATAAAAGGCTGATCTGGAATCTGGACAAAAGAGATATAAAAGATAACAGATGAATTATTGGAGATATTTTTTTCACTTTCACATCATCTAGTTTAAAGCCTATAAAGAACAGTTTTGAATGTTTTCCCTATAATATCAAAGGAGACTACTATTGTGAGTTTCCTGCTCTAATATTTGTAAAACTCATCATTTGTTCTCATACTTTACAGTTTACACTGTGTTTTAGCTCTCCGAGTCTGCTGGAGTTTTGGCTTCCACCTAGCTGCACTTCTACCATAAATATCACAACAAAAGCCTCTTGACTTTCCCTTGTTATAACCTGTTAGTCCAACATCACAGTGAACCTAAGCAACACGTCAACGCCTTATTCAATAGACTGGCCTACAACACAAACAGTAAGAACATAAAACATGGCAAAAGTTACATCTTTCAAGTTTGGAGTTGGGTCAAGTCAGACTGCTGCTATCGATCTGTTCTTCATAGCAGTCAGATAAAATACCCACACACAATCCCATAGATTTACAGTCATTGTGGGGACATTTCCATCACAGTTCCATCATAAATAAAGTTTATCAAAGATTATCAAAACTGTTCTCACTCAGACATAACGTTTATGGAAGAACTCATTGATTTAAGTAAGAAGCTGACTGTGAAAATGGGTTTTCAGGGCCTTTAAATACAAGATAATTGATTCCCATCCAGCCCCACATTAAAATGATCATTATTACATTTTATGGCAGGCATAGCACTTAAAAACGGGGACTGCATGTGCCATTTGAAAATAATAGTTTGAATGGAAGAGAGAAGAAGTGAACGATTACTAAAGGATATTGCAGTGAAAGAAAGAAAGAAAGAAAGAAAGAAAAAGAAAGAAAGAAGGAATCAGCAGATACAAAATGAACGGACTCCTTTGACAAAATCATAAGAATAATTTAATGGCAAACATGTACCAGAGTCTGTAGTTCATTCTGTAGCCACATGATGGAGAAACTGCAGCAGAGAAAGTGTTCGACGAACATGATGATTACATGTAGAGTGTGAAGTCAGCACTGCGTTGATTACGCAAAGGATTAGGAATGAGTGTTGTAGTGACAACTACACAGATATCACGGTTTTGCATAAATTAGATGATTACATCTGGCTTTGAAATTGGCTTTCAAGTCCACTGGTCAGAGAGTGTTAAACCTGCAGCTCACACTGCTGGGGCATAAACAAAATTCAATTTGTTCCACCTGAGAAGCTCCTGTTCAACAAGCATAGGTCAAACAAGCAAGTCTGCTCACATTTTGCATTAGTCTGGAAGGTGTTCCACTAACTAACAAGCAAGGACCTTTAAAGGAGATGGAAAGGGGCTTTTAAAGAGGCCTGTGCAGAGACAGACTCTTTAACATGACACATTAAGTCACAAATCAATCATGAATGTCCACATGTGGAAGTTTTGGGGTCATGTTGTCTGAAAAAATTGGGGCAATTCTATCTTCTCAGATGGAGCGTAAGTGATAATCACGTTATATGTTACGTTATACGTTATCACGATATTGTCTTTACTAACAAAGAGGATCTAAAATTTTTATTGGAAAGTAAGTACATGACATGAGAAAAGACATGGATGGACAAGGATGTTAAAATTCACAATTAACCAGAATGGCACTCAGTAGAGTGCATACCTCCTTTGTAGGAATCCTTTCAGTACTTTTTGTGTAATCCTGCTGACAAACCAACCAACTGACAGACACAGGTCTGTTAAGCCACAAAAAGATGTGTTTAGTACAAAGGCAGTCTAGAAAATGATCACATAGTTTATTTATATCACTTAGAAAGAAAAGAACCAAACAACAAACAAATCAGTTTCATGGAAATCATTTTCTACCCCTCTAGAATGAGGTATGTTTAATCAATGACGAACAGCTGCTACTGCTGGTTTGAAAAATAAGTTGCGTAAGCACTCTCCGGTGGCCTAATTTGGCTTATCTTCCATTATAATTAATACGCAAATGAGAGCAAACACTTCATCAAGACATAATCTCTTTGTGAGAGTCACGGCTGAACAAAAGTATCATGACTTCCTGTTTCAACCTTCACTTGTCGTCTGTGACTTTAGCTTAGCTACATCAAAATGATTAACGGGAAAGCAGTTACACCCTTCAATTAAAACCCCCCACAGGACCACCGAGCAAGATCATTCATTTTCATAATCAGAGTAAACAAATGGAAGTCATGTTTCATTTAGTGTTGCACATGATTCCAAATTTTGTGCACAAACAGCAGACAGTATGCTTATGATAAACAAGAATGCAATATTCTAAAATGTTTTCCTGGAACGATGATCATATCAAGAGACATATGATGATGGAATACTGACAGCGAACATCCTGATGTGGTTGAGGAGGGCATTTCATTTGAATGTTTCCAAGTTCTATTTGTTTTGTAGTCAACAAGCATATTGATAAACTTATGAAATGATCATAAACTGTTAATCTATCTTAATTAGTGACGATGCTGATGCAGCAATCACACCATTGTTCTTCTTTTCCTCATTATAGGAATCGGATACCTCATTTGAGCCTCCAGCTTTGACATTATTACAGTTACGAAGAGCTTTTCAACCGATAGTTTTTCATCTCGTACCTTCGTAAGGTAATGCAGTTTGACTTGAGGGTTTTCATAGCAGTGTGGTGCAAAGCATTTTAGTTTTATTATATTTCCAGCAATTCATTTAACATTTCTGCATTTTCAGCTACACTTTCAGACTCAGTTTAACTGTGAGCGTCCTCACTGTATTTTTGAAGGAAATATAATGCTGCATTTCAAGCAATGGGCATTTCAATATTCACGCTGCATTTTCAGCAGTAAAAGCATTTTCTAGTACCATATTATTGTTTACATGCACTGACGAAGGCATTTGCCACATTGCCATCTGCACATTCAGAATGTAATGTGACACTTTCTCGCAACAGCACTTCATTCAGCAGTGTCTATAATTCTAAACTTGCGTTTGATTTGAGCTTAACCCTGTTAAACAAATATAGATTGATTATAGGTACTGGTTTGGTGCCTTACTTTTGTGTAATGCATAGATGGTGGAAGGATCAAACCAGGGACTTCACAGTTGAGAGAGAGGCAAGACCAGATCAAGATGTTGCCGGCGGGAAAGAGAGGAGGGACTTTCTATGAAAAGATAAAAGCTTTTCTATTTTTCATATTTTGCCTGTCTCAGTGTGTGAGACAGACATCAGAGTGCTGAGAGGCCTCGGATAGTTAATACTTTATATTGTCAGACAATCAATAATTTTACTTTGATTCATTTTAATAGCAATTTCTGACCTCACTCAGAAATGGGAACATCTTATCAGTTTCTGTACATATATGATAATATATATGATGTCATGACTTGTTTCATCAAGCGTGAATGGAAAGGAACTCGAATGATCATCAGACTTTCAAGGTTATAGCAGATGGCAACACCTCTGAGTTCAGTGACATTTCCAGCGATGGCTGTATCTTTGATGTGCAGGGATGCAGCAGCAGGGTAATGCATATAGAGCATGCATAATAAATTAAGCCCAGAGACACAGAGCAAGCCGGCCTGGTTGTTTTCATTGTTCATGCACATGTACATGACACACCACACATGCACAGACAAGATCAATTTACATATATCCTGATGATACACCCCGACAACAAACACGTGCGCGCAGGCTGCACCGTAACGCTCTGAGATCTTATCTTGTTTATATTTATGATGTTTTTGCAGTGGCATGCATAATGTGGCTTTGCACTCATGATGAAACTTTGAAGCAAGGTTTTTTTGAAGAAAGAGAGATGAGGCTGGAGGCAGAGCTGACCCTCACTTCCAATCAGTGTTTGACTCTTCGCATGGCGTGTACCGTATTTTTGTCAGGATTTATCAAAGAAGGACCCAAACTGAAGCCACTACAGCAGGCAGAAAAACAAAAAGTGAGCTTTGATGTATCAAAGCATTATTAAAAATTATGTATAAAAAATGTATCTGGGATCTGTCAAAAAAAGGCTACGACAGATCAAAACTGAACAAACCAGTACAAATCAAGGAGATGTCGAGGAAGAGAGGCAGCAACACAGGTGAACACAACGAACAAAACAGGGCTGGGGAAGAGACATGAAAATACAGACAAACCAACAAAGAGTGAAAGGAAAACACAAGGATTGATTAAGTAAGAAACACAGGTGTACTAAGAAAAAGGGTGGGGAAAGAGACAAAAACAGGAAGTATAAAGTAAAACATGACAAATGAGTGGAGAAACTACTAAATAAAAAAGGAAATTACTGAATTAAAAAAACAAAAAAAACATGACCATGTTCATTTGATGCAAGTGAAAACAAATGACCCACATGATGTGATCAGTAACAGTAAGCTTTCACCATACAGCTGCTTGTAGGGCGGCTGTTGTTAATACACTCATGGTGAAATGTTTTATTTATTACTTCATGGATTCTCAGGGTTCATGCAAATTTTCCTGGAAAGTCGGCCGTTAAAATGATCTTAACCCCCAGTTATGGAGTTATGAGTTTAATAACCCAATGGAGGTATATGGAAGATATATTCTAGCTAGACTGTGTCTTTGTGTTTTAAGTGAAATGGCTTTTGTTAAATGCATGAATATTAATATAATGTGCAGCTTTTGATGTTAAAATGCAGTGTTCTTGTGACAGCAGTTCCTTCCTCTCTGATCCTTTCTGTCTCTAGACACGGCATAATGTCCAAGCAGAAACTATATATATATATATATATATATATATATATATATATATATATATATATATATATATATATATATATATATATATATATATATATTAAAAATTAAAACAAAGTGATGAGGTAAGTCACTGGATGAAGAGTAAAATTCTACTAGTTAACATCAAATAAAGGGAATTGATTCTAACAACAATTAAATCATGCCTGGCTGCACCAAGAAAGGACATGACTGTAGATAAGGATGTCTACTAGCTCAATAAAAAAAAGTAGACACCTGGGTAGAACAATACATTATGTACTGATAACAATATCAGCTTCTGTTAATTACAGTCACTTTGTTATAGGTTCACTTTCATTTGAACTGGTTGAACTGCAGATGTCATTTAATGTCACAGGTAATGAGTAGTGTGAGTACTCCTGATAGTACATAGGCTTTGGAATAAAATAGAATTACTCCAAATCCAAGACACAAAACAGGCCCATTACTATCTGAAACAAGGGGCTGTAAACATAAAAAAGAAGAGGAAAAAAAAAAGAAAAGGTATTTAAACTAAGAATCCATAAAACCAGACATGGCTGAAAACGTGACCTCCTTGGCTGAGGTTATAACAAAGAAGGAATACTTCAGTCTTCATATTAACGTGGCTCAGGCTGCAATTCTTCCTATTGCATCAGTAGATCCAAAAGGCTAAAGAGGCTATTTTTGCCATTTGGCCCATGCTAAATGAAACCGAGGCACAATGTTTGATAGGAGCAAAACACACACAGCACATGAGAATTCGATCAACAATAAAGTGCTCCGTCATTAGCATCTTGCAAGGCCATCTGGCCTGTTTCAGTCCCCTGTTTAACACCAGACACAACTGTGGCTTCATGTGTTTGCTCTCATTTCCCAGAGCTCCAGCCATCGTTAAGATCCCAGACAGGTCCATCTCTGTGCACTGGGTAACACAGGACAGAATGACTCTCTTGCAGAGGGCCTCATTAGATAGAGATATACATGTGGTGAATAGATAAGGGTATAACACTGATAAGGCAAAGCACAGCACAGTCCTTTGACACCATGTATACACCCTTGTGCAGATGTATCGAACAAAGCCCCGTCAAGGTTCACACCGTTGATGTAGCCTGTGGACTGAATGCTAATTTGCAGACTTATATCCCTTGAGTAAAGTTCATGTACAATGTTTTTCGCATTAACAGATGACTTCTGGGGCGGAACATAATGTTTTGCACGAAGGCCCATATCTCCCTGGGCATTATGAACTTAATAAATATTTGAAAGTGATCCACAGTGCGGTTGTTGGAACGTGCTTTAGGTTGTACATTTCCAGTAACAAGGGCAGTACAGATTTTTCTAACTGTAGCAGCATGCTCTCATCATTGAACCATCTTTCAACTGCAGCAACAGGCCACTGCAGAGCTGATTAAATTATAAACCTGAAGCCTCAGTTACAGTCTCCTTGATGTATTTGTTATGTGTGATGCTTCTTTAAATCCACATGAAAGAGCTACACATGTTCGACTTCACTGAAGAAAATCTGAACATGATTTCCCCACAGATGTCGCCCTCATGTGTCATGTCACTCTGCATATGCTTCTCATGTTCATGGTTGTGCACAATGTTCATGAGTAGAGGGTTGTTGTAAAGAATTTTTATACCTAAAGTCAAACACAGCTTGCAACTCAGGCTTGCTCACAGAAATGGCCGGGCCTCTAAAAATGTCTATTGAATGGGCCCTCCACAAATCTGTGCATGACTATGTTCACATTTATCATAATCATTCTCTTCCTTACAGGTGGTGGGTTCATCTGACTGACTGACACTGACCTGTCATGGTTTGGGATTTTTGGTTTGCTTATTTCCTGTTTTATTTTGTAAGTTATCTCCTCATGTGTCATGTTTTCCTTTCCACTTCCTGCTTTTGTGTTTTTTTTTCCTGCCCTTTTTGATCGCCTTATTAGTTCTACCTGCTCCTTATTAGGGTTTGGTTCTTATTTGTTAGGTTTGTGTCAGTTTGTCTGTTTTTGTCCTCAAGTCAGTCCTGTGTCTCCTGTTTTCTGTCTGTTCCCTGGTTCTGTCATCACGTCCATATTATCCTGGGATGTGCTTTGTTTAGTTTTTGCTATGGACATCAGCTCATTAAAGCTCACTTTTTGTTTTTAGGCTACCTGTCTGCCTTGTCATGTTTGCATTTGGGTCCTCACCTTTTTTTTTTTTTTTTACCACAACAACTGGCTACCACTTGGCTAGCAACATTAGCCGTAACATTAGCCTCCTGGCTATCATTCGCTACTCAACATTCTAAGCTGACTGAAAAAAAAAATGGTCATTACAACATTATTTGGGTGTTAATCCCTTGCCTGCTCCCTTTTGTTCGTCTGTCTTTTCTTTTTTTTTTGTCCCAGTTAACATATAGGTCCTGGCATAACATGGAAAATCGTTCTGAAAAATGAAAAATGCCTTAAAACGACTACTTAAAAATCAACAATATGCCTCTTGTGTGCTAAAAAGAAGGAAGTTGACCTGCTTGGATTAATGTTGGATGTTTTGATAAAGTTTCCTGCATGTGAGGAGGCAGTTAGAAAGAGGCCCTCGGTAAGGAAAAAGCAAAAAAACTAAATCTTAGATGACAGATTCCAAAATATCAGAAAACACTAAATGTTCAGTAGGTAATCCTTAAACACACAGAATCAGTAATACAACTCTGCACTGAAAGGGACATTTAGAAATTCCACACTGAAATAGACCTGGCATTCAACACCTGGCAGTGGGTTTCATTTGTAATTCCTGACAACCTGAAACAGAGAGTTTTGCAGTCATTCAGTACATCATGTCATCTTGCTAATATGAGCATATAATCGCAGCTTGGCTGAGCATCCAGTGATTAAACATCCATCCTAGTTTCCCTACCCATCAGCAGAGTGCTGGAAGAGGACAGTGGCTGGTCCAACTCCAGCTGAAGTCATTTGAGACAAAACTGTGGACATGATTCATCTGTGTTTGTGTGTGTTAAATCTATTCTGCATTAGTATTTATTGTACAGTTGTTTTTGTGGTGTTTTTTTAAACAGCTCAGTGTGGGCGCGTATTTACTCAGCGCAGGTCTACAGAAGTCAAAGCATGGGGGCCGTGCCTTCTGTGATTTAATAAGTGAGAATAAATGAAGTGGTTGAATGTCAAACACAGACACGCGCGCGGGCGCACACATACACACACAATATAAAATCTGCAATCAGGAAAAGGCAAAGTACAGCCGCATAAAATCATCTTTGGCTGAATTAATTCAACTAATCAGACCAAACACATCAAATTGAAATAGAGAAGGCTGATTGGTCCTGACATTTGCAATTTCATTGACTCCTGAGACATTTTGACTTTCTTGCATTCAGACAGGTCTGACACCGGTCACAGGAGAAACAAAGAATGCTGGACAAATAATGTCACCATTTTCCCTCAAAGGGATGATAACAAACAGCAGCCTATTACAAAGGCTTGTCATTTTCTGGGACACAAATGTCAAACAACTGTATTGATTAAAGTGGTCTCATCCTCCTCTGCAGGGGAAACCTTGTTACCAAATTGTTTGGTAAAGCTGTGGAGACCATGTGAAAAGAGCCATTAATGCTGTGGCAACACTGTGAAATGATTTAACTGGCCAAACGCTCTGGGGACTGCATCCTTGAAACCACCAGGAAAAATCTAATTACAGCACATAAACGCCTCTGGATATTCATGGGACTGAATAATAACATTCAAGCACACATGTGACATGGTCCACGTCAATACATTTGCATGATAATGTCTTGTTGCCTGGCTTCAGAGAGTCATGTTTTTGATCATTCTTGTGCATAAAAAGGAAAAGTTGCTTCTTTCCAAATTGAAAATCTCTCATTTACATCACTGAAAATCCGTGATGAAGTGGCTAAGCTTCGGAGGCTGAATAATTAGTTCAATGCTTTTGCAACAAGGGAAGAGTACTTTGTCTAAATGAATTAAATCAAGGGCATAAACCTGCTAACATTTCATAATAATGTGAAATACAATCACAGTCATTTATTCTAACTGTAAGGAATGAATAAATAAGACAGGGAGTAATGAGACAAGTTTATTTTACAGCTCATTGTCCGCCTTAGGTAAGAGGTGTTAAACGCCCTCAAGGGAAAATACCGTATGTGCTCACTGTCCTTGAGGCCCCTCGAAGGCCCGCTAAGCATTTTCCAGTTCTAAGATGTTATGATTACACTGCCATGCCTTAAAGCTGGAGAAACTGTTTGGTTCAAGACTCCCACATTAGTGATTTAGAGACTACAAAGGTATAATATTATAAAATATGATAATATTTTTCTGATGATAAGCTTGGAACTGGTTGTACCCTATTTAGTCACTTACACTTGTCATCTTGGACCACTTAATTCTATTTATCAGATGAAATGAAGAGTAGCAAGGCCGTCACAGTAGAGGCACCACAAGGGAAGCCAGTTGTTATGGAATATCCATTTTCCACTCTCAGATTTCCTGGTTGAAGTCATGGTTACATTTAATGGAGTTTAAATTTTGAGAATCTGACTTGGATAATAAAAGGGATATCTGGTGAAGTCTCATGCTTTGCCAACTTTCCCTCATTCAACTGAGTTCCCTTTAGCTGTACCAAGCTGTACCAGCTGTACTGAGTATTTACAAGGGCGTTTATGGCTTTTGGATGCTTCAGTTAATGCTTTATTGAAGCTTGTCTGTGTGGTTTGTACTGCCTTTGAGCAACACTGAATTATCATTCAAGTTGTTCAACAATGACTCACTGTCAGTATTCACCATTAAAGATTTAATACGTAAGAATTCTGCATCAAAATGTCTGAAAACGACTTTGTTTGTTATTTGTTATTTTATCATATATTTTGTTGTTACTATCTCAAATGTTTTCACTGATGTTCAAACCCAGGGAAATCCACAAGTTTACTCAAAGTATGGTGCATTTCATTTTTCGTCGCCTGTCTCTATTATTTCCAGGATAGAGGGAGGAAGGGATGCCAGATTGTGACTAAACGTAACATGAAGAAAACTAAGACTATGTCTGTGAACATTTCAACGATAGATAAGCAATGGTAGTTGTTTAATGGTGAGTTCACCACCATCGAATCAAGTCAGACCACAGGATAGTTTGTGTCTATTCATGTTAGTTTGTAGGAGTGATTATTAACCCTAAACAGCTGGGTTACTTTACTGTGCATTAGCAGAAGCAAGCAACGACACACACCGTGGATGTGTGTATCAGTGCGTGTACATTCATGTAAATCACTAAACTCAGTCAGCACTCACCACTCACCAGAGACTCTGGCTCTCCCTCTTCTTTTTCCCCTCTCCTCTATGTAATGTTATGTTCATGAATTAAAGAACATTTCCCCTCAAGCTCCAGCCAGCAGTCAACATTACATAAACACCTGACAATGGCCGCCACCTTCGCGGATTGCTGCCGCTGTCAGGTTTTAAACAGGACTGAAGATAAATCCCACTTTTTTAATCACAAAAGTTAGAAAGAAATCTCTGAGCTCTGAATCATAGTTCATTGCCCAGGTGTTTATTCCTCCAGAAGGTCAGACTCTGCAGCCTCTCCACACAACACTCATAAAAAAGTTTTGTTTTGATGGAGTGACCCCTCAAAAAGCAGTACAACACCAGCGCCGGCTGTTGTATAGATCTTTCCTGGGGTTATAAAGCGTGCAATAGTTTTGGAAGCAAGTGACAGAAAGACTGAAGGACGAACCATGAGGAAAAGTATTTATATGTGATTTTATAAGTGATATTTGTGATTGGACCAGAGCACAGGCATTAATGATAATTATATAAAAATAGCAGTCTTTTTGCTGATGGTCTGGTTTGCTGTTACAGGTCGTTTATGATTATCAGAGGAATCATGAGACTGTGGAGATGGGAATGGGCATGGGCTCAGGACATGATATTTATATGTTATTGTGCTGCACTAAAAATGTGTTTAATAGAATGAGTTAACTGTCGAAAGGGTTTTGTTTTTCCATTTTGAAGCAATTTAATCCACTTCATCAAGCATCTTTTAACAAATCTATTGAAATTAGCTAAACTCAAATATTACACATCTCTGTATTGTTTTATATATTTTTTTAAAAATAAATAAAAGCAGATTATTCCAACAAAAATGTGAGAAATGTGAGAAATCAGTGTGATCAGTGATTTGTGTCCTCAGCACGGCGGCACAAATCTGAGCGGAAGTCGTCACATGACGTCAGAAGCGTCCTGCATCCCTTCGAGCGGGACTTTAGCCGCTGTTTGATCAGTGACACTAAAAGTTTGATTTCCATCTTTGATATCTTCTTCATGATTACGAGACATGGCCCTTCAGATCGAAGCGGATTTACCACCCGGCCTTGCATGTCTGAAAGTAAGTTGTGTGACTCTGAAATGTTTTTTTCTCACGATAAGATACGATGTTAGCTCTCTTAGCTACCGTTAAAGGAAAACGTAAACAGTCCAACGGGAGAGTAACGTTACTCCTCGACGTTAGCTAACGAGTAACGTTACAGATCTAAAGCGAAACATGCACCTTAAGGGTTTATATCCAGTTGCAGAGCGACACACACGTCTGTGTTGTAACTATGCTAATGAAGTAACTAGGTTAAGTAACAACGTTACGTCACAGTCAACTCTGATTTTGATCATAAGACGTGACGTCGAATAAGACTTCTGTCGCTGTCAGACGTCGTTCAAACGCACGTTAAACGAAACAGCCTGGAACGTACCGATGATGCTCCCACATCAAAACAATGTACCTGAACGCACCTCTCTCTAGCTAGGAGTCACATCAGGTGCCTGCATCTTATTTCGGGATGCTGTAAGTCACAACATGTATCATCACAGTGAACCAAGTGGAGCACATCATAAAGACATGTGACTAAATGAAAAGGCACGTAACGTTAACTAAGCTATGCTTAGTAGTTGATTAGATATGTAGTGTCCATCTGCAGGAATGTGTCTGAGACTCATTGCCAGCTTCATGACAAAGAGTCCTAAACTTAAATCACCTACTCATGAAAGTTTCGTGATTTTGTTACTTAGGGTAGACCGATTATCGGGGCCAATATTCAGCATTTTCAGCTGATCAGTATCTGTGATTTTTCTGTCGGATTGCTACTTTGGCTCTATATAACGTCCTCTCACATTATGTTCTGCCCAAAAAACATTATCTGATTGCTTACTCGACACAATTAATACCCTATGAACACTGAATAATCAGAATCTGCAAAGTAACTAAATGCTTAAAATAAATGGAGTGTAGAGGAAATTTAAAGTAGCAGAACATGGAAATGCTCAAATAAGGGACCTCAAAATTGTTGTTGTTGTTGTTGTTGTTGTTCATAGTTTTTACTGCAAATGAATAACGGTCCCAAATATCAGCTTTCAGTCTCTTTCAGTTTCACCAGTATAGAAATTGTTCATGGTCTTTAATTTCCTGCCATTTTTTTTTTTTTTAATGGATGTAAGATAAAGACCCCAATCAATTAGATTTTTGGGGCTGATACCAATATTAGGAAGTAAAAAATTCTAATATTGATATATCTGAGGATATGCACACTTTCTTTCTTTTTTTCTTGCAATGGGCATTCAAATGTAGTTGTCAAATATTTGTAACAGAGGCAGGATATTTTACAGTCAAACAATCAACCATATTGTCTAAAATGACATCAGTCAGCATTATAATCTCTTTGAAAAGGAGTCTTCATATCTGCACATATTGGACAACGTTTACACGATACCAGTATCAGCCGACTGATATATCGGTCAGACTCTAGTGGAAGATACTATTCCCAGGCTACTTTATCTTCTACAGTTTTTGTTCCTGTCAGAACCTTGTTGTTTTTTTCAACTATTATCTTAATCACTTTTGTTTCTCCCATCAACAGAATGTTGACACCCTGCTTCGATGTCCCATCTGCTTCGACTTCCTCAATATCTCAATGATGACTAAATGCTCTCACAACTGTAAGTAAGAAGCTGAGCAGCTATGGTGCTCAAGAGAAGCAACGAAAGCATTAAGTATATGAAGGCAAAACTTGAACAAACAAGCAGAATGCAGCTGAGATCTTTTTGAAAAAATTAACGTGGTACTTTTGAAACAAATTTCATAGCAGCAAGAGTTAGATGATAACTGATGACTTGTCTTCCTGTATGTGTGTTGTTATGGAAATGTAGCATGTGTCAGCACTGGTATCACCACGAGCAGGAGAACCATACTGTAGTCATCATAACTTCTGTCCCTCTGGATCTGCTGTTGTCCCTGCAATAATAACAACGAATGAGTTCCCCTTCTCAAGTTAAAGCAAGTTTATTTTAGGTGGATGCATCTTTGCCTGCATCTATTTTCGTCTGTAGACTCTGTAGGCTTTTTGGCGTCTGAATTTTCCTTTGTGTTCTGTATATGAGTGCCTCACTAGGTTGCTACTCAGATGAGCCACACTAGACCCTCCTCATATGCGGACTGAGACTGTCACGCTCTAAAGAAAGCATCCTGTTTCCTAGATTGTTTAATTCAAATTGTCACACTAATAATTTGAATTGAAGAAATGAAATGATCTACCTGTTTGCTAACAGACATCATCATCAACAACAACAACAACAGCATGATCTTTGTTTGCATTTTTGTTTCACAGTTTGCTCATTGTGCATCAGAAAATTCTTTTCCTACAAGTTGCAGTGTCCAGTTTGCAATACAGTAAGTATGAACTGTCCTTGAATGCATAATTATGCCCGCGAGTGCATTTGCGTAATCATCAGGGTCATTACCTCATTAAAGATGACACAGCTGCATGTCATCACCCGGATTTAATTTCATTCATTCATCTGATAAAGGCCACAGGCTTCGTTCACATCTTGCTTCTCCTTTTTCTTTTAGCAAGCAACGGAACAAGATCTAAGAAACAACCGTCTGTTAGATGACCTGGTTGTAAACTTTCGAGCTGCAAGGTAAAGCACAGCACATTGTAAATGGTAACAGGTCAACTGGCTTGTGTCTATAGAGTATCAGAAGTGCACTTTTCATCACCATTAGCTGTTATTTACAGTCATTGGAGTAAACAATTCAGTAATAATGGATTTTAATGCCGCACCAACCACATTTGTCCACATAAGACGTCAGCGACTACAGGTATTTGATGCAAAGTTACTGGCTTTACTGGTCCTTAGTGAGCAATGGCATAATTATGGAAAACAAGTACATAAGCCTTCTCCTACAGCCATCCACATCATATAATAGCTTTTGTATTTAGTGTAATTATTTAAACTTATTTTGCCCTCCGAGATAGACCGACAGAATAATACAAAATGGCAGCTCATGAAGTAAGACTTACTTCACAATCCAGGTGAAACCTGTTTGTTATGGTGACAGTAGTGTCAACAGAGCATCTCTCCTGTTTGTATCGTTACGGAAGAGTAAAAAACAATAATTGTGGTGATTTCACGGGATCCCGTCGTTATTGACAGGATTACACTTTCATGTCCACGAGGGAACCAACTTCAGTTTCCTTCCAATGACCAGCTTTAGAGAAACACTTCTAATTGCCTCCGAGTAATCGGCTTCTGATTTAAGGATTTTCTGCAAATCAAATGGGGATTTTGTTTTCATCAGCTGAGGTCACGCACGGTTCTCCTTGTATTGCATATTTGTGTGTGTTGTGTAGCTTTAGGCCTGATGTTTTTTCTCATTACAGCAGGATGTAGGCACAGGGAGCGGTGTGCAGATCTTGTCTTAACGTTATGTCTCGGTACTTTAGAGGGTTTTTTTTGTCCTCTAGTGACACCCATCACAGCGTATGAAAACATTTCCTTTTTGTTGAGTGTCTTGTTGTTGGTAGCACTTCCCACAGGGGTACGGCCAGCCAAATGCTTTCACTCACTGGTTGTCTCAAGCAGACTGCACATTTTTTTGTCCTGCAGTGTCACAATTGTTCTGTCAAGGGAAATAAACTTGAATTAACAATATCAAGATACAGAAGGTCACCCCAGATCCCTTCTGGTTTAAGGCCGTAACCTCTTTCATAGTATGTAAGCCCCGTATGTATATCTGTCAGCCTTTTATTTGTTTCGGTGAAGAAATAACAATGCAAAACTCTTGCTATTTCAGAAGTAGAGATTGGGATAGGAAAAGAGTCTGATGAGTAGAGAGCTGCAATCAAAAGAAAGGTGTCACATGTACGAATTGGCCACCTGTCAAATTCATATTCGTACATGTAAGGATTTGCTGCGTCGTGTTCTCATTTATCTTATAAAAGGGTCTTTGGGGTTTGGACTGTTGGTTGGACAATTGAAGCAGTTTGTAGACATCACTTTGGGCCTCCGGGCAATTGTGATGAGCATTTTTTATCAACATTTTATAGTCTAAACAATTAATCAATTATTTGTGAAAATAGTCAGCAGATTAATTGATAAATCTAATAATCGTAGTTGTAGGGATCTTACGAGGGATCTCTATTTTATATATCTGAGGATCAACATAAGGCTGCTAAAGCAACACGACTCACAACACATTTTTCCTGTTCATCAGCGGGTTTGTCTAAAATAAAAAACTAAAAAAGGATCAGAGTAGTTTCTTCAGTGCCCTGGCTAATGACGATTTAATGGTCTGAGTCTCGCTATGAGTCAATAAGCCGTGATGTTTCTTCCTTTCATCAATCACCTCAACGTTATCAATACTGTGAAAGGTCTCCCTCCTAACCCTAGACCCTCTGATTGTCATCACTGTTATGAATGAGGGGCTCAAGCAGCTTCTCTTTCCACCGGTTTTTAATTTCCTGTGGTCTAGCGGGTAGCGTCTGAAAACTTGGATTCCTTGATAGGTAACTTAGTCATAAAGTGTTGCTGTTATCTAACAGTACATGTGTCTCCAAACAATTTAGTCTTGGATTAGTTAATTCGCTCCGAAATAGTAAATATATTAAATTTAAAGACTATATCCGTCATAGATTTTGATTTTGTGCCTGTGGAAAAGCACGCGCCGCCTCACAGAAATGAGATTTGAATGACTTAAGCATCTGTCCGTGCGGTTGCTATGTATTCTGCTGTTGTGTTTGTGCGATGCTTCTTTCATTTCTCACTGTGAAACTTTGTGGAGAACACTGCACTCACTGGGTGGCTGTTGGCTGATTGCACTAATTTACTTCCATTAAACCTGAGGCCTATTTTTCTGGCAAACTGTTAGCTGTTACGGCAGTGCCCCACATTTATCTTTTCACAGTAACAACCTACCTCGTAGTCTTTCCACACACCCAGTAAGCTTCTGCTATTATTATTTAATCTCCAGGGGCACAGCATCCTTCTGCTGTTCTAGACATGGTGCAACTTAACATTTTGTTTTTCTTTTGGTATTTTATGGCATTTTTGTAGCCTACTCCATTCATTTTTATGCATTTAATTTTTCATGTGTTTTAAATTTGAGCTCAAAACATGTTGTTACATGCTTTACTTATTCTCATTGAAGCACACAATCTTTGAATTCCATTTGAGGGGTTGAGTAATTATCGAGATATTGTTTACTGTCAGAAGTTTGTTCCAAATAATGCGTCACAAAGGTGTCGGTCAGCAAATATCCGCCTGTGTTTAAGGTCTGTAACATCTTGCGTTTAAAGTTCAGCTGAAGCTATTCTTGCACTGAACACCCAGTTCTAAATCCTAAAGGTCATTCTTCATGTCGTAGAGGCAATCAGTGTGGTAGGGCAGTTATAATTCAATTACTGGGTGCATTTAAAGTAGATGGTATTGATCTGCTTTTGGCTCTTTTGGTCACTGTAGGTCTAAACCTGGAAAATCAGTGAGACTTCAGACAGAATGTCCTGATTTTTATTTTTGAAGAGGAGTTGTTTATGTTTAGGTGCCAATGCTGTGATGAGGCCACGCTGTTACTTTCTTATCCATGAAATTGTGAACTGGTTCTGTATTTCCATTGACTACCAAGTCTTTAAAGCAACATTATGTAACTTTTAACAACTTAAAAATCATGTTGATGCTACAGTGTCTTCTAACAGGGTGAATGGTGTCTCTGTCTCAGCTATCACTTGTTTCTGCTCTGTGTAACTTCAGTGAGAGGGTAGGATCACAGCGTTACATACATGTTTACTTCAACATACAAGTTTTCAACACAACACATTGTTATGATGCCATGAGTTTTGTTTGTAGTCAGCACCTACGTTATGTCTGACAGTTTCTTACAGATCTGTTATTTGTAT
This sequence comes from Lagodon rhomboides, assembly GCA_039737535.1. NCBI lineage: Eukaryota > Metazoa > Chordata > Actinopteri > Spariformes > Sparidae > Lagodon > Lagodon rhomboides. The sequence goes on along the minus strand of CM077785.1, from coordinate 18,714,909 downwards.
TATACGACAGTGGTGTTGCACTCAGAAACTGTGGGGGTGGCGCCAAATCACACAAAATGCCAATTTCTACAAAATGTTCCTTTAAGTACCAGGCAGATAATGTTAAACATGGGCAGTGTGACTTAAAATCTAATTACCTTGGTGATGGTAAAGACCCTGTTATTCCCCACAATTAACAGGTGACAGAAATAATACATTCACATTCAGAAGATGGAGCAAAAATGGCTTGCAGTAGACGCACGCAATAACTTATGGTTAAGTGTTCGTTTCTATTTTTAACACAAAGTGTACTAAATCCTAAGAAATGTAGTCTTACTTGCCCTTCTGGCTGTTGTCTATAGCAACAGCCTGTAAACTCCTGCGGTACAGTTATATTTAGAACCATTCGACGTAGGAAAGTGATGGTAAAACCTGTTTGCTCAAATGAGGCAGAAAGTTACAACTAATGGCTGCAGTGTAAGGCGACGGTGTAGTGAACCATAAGATGCTAATTCATAGCGGGCAGAACGTAAAAAATAAATATATCAAACCTGCAACGTTTTGCTTTGCAGCTCAAGGTGATTTAGATGCCTTCTCATGCACGGTTGGATATTTGAAAATAGTGTGTTGCAAAGCAGTGACCAGTAATAGTCGTACCTGGCTGTACACAGTGTTACAGATTAATATTGTGGGGAGAGCATATTTCTTCTAGATTTTTGTGCAAATCCACCTTTGGCAAGTGTGTGTGTGTGTGTGTGTGTGTGTGTGTGTGTGAGAGAACCTCCTCTAATGGGGACAGTAAGCACAAATACGTTTTAAATATGGAAAGCAGAGCATCACACACCTCATTGGTTCCGTTTTATTGCCAAGTAATGGCCCAGCTGCAGTTTGTTTGCTTTCCACATTTCCAAGTCTGTGGCCAAAGTGTGTACTTTTTCTAGCTCAGGAGAGAAGGAGAGAGATAATTGAGCAGGTGCCGTGAACAAAGGGCCGTGTCAAAGGGTTCGCTTTACTGTCAACACAATTTATTGGTACATACCGCTCTTCTCTTTTTAATGGGCTCAGTGTGTCTGCTACACTACTGCATATACTTTAAATACAGAAATACTTTATACTTATATCATTTTTTGTTTTGTGAGAGAGGCAGAATATGTGATTTTATGTGTCAGGATGTATTTAAAAGTTTAAAATGGGCATGGCTGTCTGTGTATATGCTGCACACGTTTTTAACTCGCATGCACTTTGCCTTTCTTCGTCTTCCAGGCAGCAGTTGTCAAAAGCAACATTTGACTCTCCTCCAATTTCGCCAAAGACCCCGGCTTCAGCTGTCAAATGCAAAACTCCCAGACAGAGGGGCCAGAAGTGTAACGGCTCTGTTTTGAGTCAATTTTTCCAAAAGAGGCCTAAAACATCTCCCACTAAGGAAACCCAGCACGACAGTTCTGCTGCTCAGTGTATTCAGCAGGGGGTAACGCAGACTGCACGCACGCAGACTGCACGCACCCACAATGCAAATGCCGGTGACCTACATTCAGAGACTGCTCAACTTCGAGTGGCTGTGAAAGAAGAGCCGATGGAGGAGGAGACGACGTCCTTCCAGAGTTTGATGTCAGTCAAACAGGAGGACACAGACTCACACAGTATCAGCACCGGAGCTCAGATGGCGCATTGCTCATCACCACCACAAGACGTAAAGCCCGTAGTCAAAGGTGAATCCTCTCGACTGTACATTAACACTGCCATCAGTCAGTATGATGCAGCCCATCTAGTCGGCTTTTTAATTCACTCGCAAACTTGCAATCTAGCCCATTCATGTTTGCAAAGCGAACTCTCCTTTGCGATCTCCACAAGGGAGAGGTTTTTTTTGGTCATTGTCTGGTCAGTTCTGTACCTGCAAAACTGCTTCTTCACATCAGGTTACAGCAGCAGAAGTTCAGAACTGTACAGGTTCAATCCAAAGTCAGTGCAAATTTGACTTCAGAAAAATGTGAATTATTCAAACATTACGCACCAAAGACTAAATTTGGTCAACCTGCACTGGTTTCACTGTTTTTTTTTTTTTTGGCTTCTGCAGCACACTATTAAAAGCTGGTGAGGACCCTCTCCTTGTGTCTTAAAAAGCTTTACAAATGATTCTTTTGGCAGTAGCCAATGGTGACATCTGCAGTTAAAGCAAAGGATTATTTGAAGACCATACCAGTGATTGACTTTTGATTGACTTTTACCATCAGTCAGTGGGTGTTGCTGTTTATAATCAGCTTTTCATTTGTTCCATTTGAATCCTAAATGCCGGCATTGTAGTGTTGTATTTTGTGGTGTGATGTTATATAAACTCTTTCTAATTGAGCGCGGCAAAGGGGAGTGGTTTGGATTGACAGTGGAATGAGATGTGACTCACAGCACCAAGAAATCTTCTTTTTTTTGTTTTTTTTGTTTTTTTTAAATCAAGCTATTAATATTACCTGCTTGTGTATCTCTTTGCAGTGGAGTGCCCCGTGTGTTCTGTAAGTGTGCCACAGCAGTTTATCAATAAGCATCTGGACACGTGTCTCACCAGGGGAGAGAAGAAGGAAAGCTTGAGGAGGTAAATCATGTTGACTCAATCTGTAATGCTTTTTAGCAAGGTGGGATGCAGGTTTAAGAGTCTTAAAAGATCATCCATAGATTAGACTTGGTAGAGAGGTGCAACAGTGTGAGTTAATCTTTGTTTTTGTGTTTTGTTTTTTTAATACTAATACCTTTGTGGGCTCCAAAGTCTTAAAAGCATTGGGGCTTTTAAAGGTCATATTGATGACATTTTTTATGTTAAATCAAAATATAATTTTGTTTATACAGCCCAAAATCACAATCACAGTGCCTCAGTGGGCTTTACAATCTGCACAGTGAACGACATCCTCTGTCCTTAGACCCTCAATCCGAGGAAAGGAAAAACTTACCATCTTGGAAAAAAACAACATCATTTTAATGCCGGAAAAAAAGGGATGGAAGAAACCTCAGGAAACAAGCCCTAACCCACAGAGGAAGGGTCCCTCTTCCAGGACGGACAGACATGCAATAGATGTCACATGTACAGAACAGTTAAATCAAAATTTACAAATTTAACTGACCGAATGTCTCATATAAGTAAATTACATGACATATATGAAGTGTGTGGATCCAAGAGGACGACCGAGCAGGCCTCAAATGACCCCTGTGCACGGCCTTTGAAACTTCGTTTTCCACAGTGATTAATGGTCTTTGCAACAGTAATGAGGTTCTGTTAATGATTTGTCATATTTGTTTAGTATTACAAAATCTTAATATGCAGTAGATCTTGATGTCACAGTGATGAATTGCAGAGGTTTTAATATTCTTGCCTTATGTAACCAGCCTGCATGAGGAAGATTCTTTTGCTACCGACCTTAATAACTTACACTTAATGTCTTTTTTTCGAGACCAAATATATGATGCAGGGAGCACCTTTGATTTGACAGCCTTGTTCGAGAACAGGAGGACTATGGATCATCAGAGTGTGTGTGCTGACAAATAGCCATTCACAGCCATAATATAATTTTGTCAAGAGTTTGGCCGCTGAGGCCGCTGTGTGATACGTTTCCATCATTCTTCTCTGCTTATGTTGTCAAAGACTTTTTATTTAGTAAGGTCATAGAAGGTAATTACAGCTGAGCAAAGATCCCCATCAGGTATTAGCCGGCATTATTGGGCAATTACTAAACTAATCCATATGTCAGTTGCAGCTCCCCCGCCGCAGCGAGGCGTCCAATGGGGAAGCTGGTGTACAACCTGCTCTCCATGCAGGAGCTGAAGAGGAGACTGAAGGAGTGCCACCTCTCGGTGCAGGGTTCTCGAGACCAGATGATCAAAAGACATCGGGATTTCGTCCAGATATACAACGCCCAGTGCGATTCCCTCAACCCAAAATCAGGTGAGGGCATTCGGTCCATTATGCCATGAGAATGATGCTGTATTTTAAGGTGTATTGTGCAGGATTTAGTGGTATCAAGAGATGTGGTTACAGGGTGGCAATCAACGAAACACCACTAGTGTCACCTTCCCCGATGGTGGCAGCGAAAAACACAAAAGGCCCTCCCCAAGAGTCTGTTCGGTTTGTCCAGTCTGGGCTACTGTAGAAACATGGTACAACATGGTGGGCTTCATGGAAGAGGGCCTTTCTTCCTAGACTCATAAGACTCATTATAAGATTAACAAACCTTAACAATTCTTAGTTTCAGGTGATTATAGATTAATGAAAACATATGAATATTGTATTCCATTTCTGCCATTAGATCCTCCTTAATCCTACACACTGGACCTTTAGTGTTTGCAGTCATGAGTGAGTAGGTATGCTAATGTAACGTGTGCTTTTGACTTAAAGGAGACCTATTATGCTTTTTCATTGTTTTCCTTTCTTTCAGTTTTTATAAAAGGTCTTGAAAGTTAAAAATGTCAAAGTCCACACCAACGGAAGCTCCTTTCTCCCACAGAAAACACTGCTCCGGAGACACCTCGTCAGTAGTCCTGCCTTTGATTCTGTGACACATTCACATCATTCATATCTAGCAGCTAGTTTTGCACTTGTTGTTGTTCGTGGTGCTGACTCAGGCCTGTGTGAGCTGACCAATCAGAGCAGACTGGCTATACTGGAGGGAGGCCCTTCAGAGGAAACTGATGTGTTTTTTTATGCGCCAAAGCATGTACGCCTATTGTAGTAATAACCCAAAACAACATGATTAATGTCTGCTTTAATGAAGTGCATGCATCACTGGAGCGAATGTAACAAATTTGATCATTAAAAACTCACCAAAGTGCAGCACTAGCCCAAAAAACTGATGACTGGCCCACTATAATGTGTGCTTACATTGTTTTATGGTAAATACCCACATTTATATTGCACTTTATCTGAAGGTTTTTATTGGGTTTTTGCCATCCAGTCAACCTTTTAACACACACACACACACACACACACACACACACACACACACACACCGTTTGCAGCAACCTTCCATGTGAATCTGACCATTGGGAGCAATTTGGGGCTTAGTCTCTTGCCCAAAGACACTTGACAGGTGGACAGGAGATGGTGGGGATTGAACCAACAGGTGGAAGACACGCTCTACCTCCTGAGCCATGCAGCCCTGTGTGTTTTCATCATATAGGGCTCTGAGTTTCATATCACCTAGGGACAGACTTCAGAGCAATGTCCCTCTCTCTCTCTCTCGTATATACTGTATATATGAGTAAATGCACCAACAAATGTGCACATGAAGCCAAAGATGAACAAGCAATGAGTCAATTTTAATGTTCGGAATCGTATTGTTTATCGTCTTTAAAACACACGAGTATATAAGATGTATGAACGCAGGAGATCTCACAGGCTGTGTTTTTCTTTACTGGATGCCTAAGTTTTGTACAGCGTCCTCATGGGTCAGAACCTTTTTATGTGTTCAATACTACGATTCGCGTAATGTGCGATATTTGGTATCTCGTAATTGGGATTTTTCTTTCCTCTGTCAACAGCGGAAGAAATTGCCAAAGAGTTGGAGGCAAATGAGAAGATCAGGAATCAACTGCAAGGGAAAGCCAAACCTGTAAGTCTAACAGCTTGAATTGTCTCATTATATAACCCCGTGGAGTTTTCTTTTATACCTCAGTGGTTCCTGTAGAATAATGTTTTGACAGATGGTGGCTTTGATGTGTAATAAAAGTTGGGAGGGAGGCAGAAATAAGAGATGCAGTCAATGTCACCAGCTACATCTGAGAACTTTTTAATTGCTGTCTCACACAAAGCTGACATTTCACAATTTATTTGCAATCATTGTTCTAATATTGTCCTGTGTTTATTAGGGGTGTCACGATTTAGACTTTGAATTGAAAATTGATTGGAATGAGCATTCAACTTTGACAATCAAATTCAAATGCAAGGGAATAAACACAGCTAGCTTACCGGAAGCCTGCAGCTGCACTTCTATAAGGTATCCTGTGTACAGGACGACAAAACAGAAGACTGGTTCTAAAGTAACTCCGACACCATCAGGGATGTTTCAGAGATCCTTTTATTGATGAGAACAGGGTTTACTCATAGAGGAGAAACTGAACTGAACTAAACCAATAACTTTACCAAAGATCCTTGATTAATGTACTTGAGAAGGTGGTTTAGTCTGGACAGGTTCGAGACACCAAACTTTGGAACAAATTGCATTTCTGTCTTTTGTTGTTTAGTGTTGAATCACTCGAGGGTGGTATTTTTTGTTGAACCCTGGAAACTTTATTTTTGGTGAATATTATAAAAACTTGTCGAACCCTAACCTGCACAAAGCACCAGGATAATGTCAAGCTGTAAAACACCTTTTTTAAAAAGAGTTTGAAAAAGAAAAAGTCAGCTGTCAGGGCATAGAAGTCTGAGTCTTATAATGGCATTGCTGTCAGTGCTGAAAACATTCTTAAATCGAAAATCAAATCATGGATTTGGAAAATCGTGACACCCCTCGGGTTTATTCATTGATGGTTAATGCTAATGTGCATGTTTTTGTCAATTCCAATCTCTTACAGGTCTTGGTGTTCTCGAAGAATCAGTCTGAGAAGGAGATTGATGAGATGCATTCAAATTATAGTGAGTGATTTTTCTTTTCAGAGACACTTTCACTCTCAATTTGTTGACACCCTAGAGGTGTGACTCATCAAGCTGACGGCTAAAAACCAGTGCCAACAAAAGTCAACTGATGAAACTGTTTTGCACAACCGCACACTTTTCTTTGAACGGTGTATTTGAAAACAGTATGAAGACCCTCTTCCTCTGCGTAGGGTGCTGCCGAACATAATGAATGATTGCCTCAGGGCACGTTCCAATCCAGAACAAAACAAAAATGGTTAATGATAGAAGAACAGGGCACAGTTTATGATAAGCAACTTATAAAAAACAAGTTTGTATCCTATTGATATCATACTATTGGTGAGAAATATCTATATGACACCATGAGCCAATGTTTCTTGCAGCTGAATAGCCAAACTGTCTAAAGCTGTGGTTCAGTTATAGACGCGTATGAAAGCTGTCTTCTGTTGAAAAAACATCGAATAGAAATTCAAGATGTTGTTATTCCAGAGAGATGCACCACTCCACTCCTCAAGTATAAATTTGTTTTTGAACACCGGTTGAATTGACCAATTTTGTGTCCTCTGAAATCGTTGGTAATGTTGCTTTCTCCTTTTTACTGTCACCATTATATTTGAAAACACTTAAAAAATGAATTTTGGACGACGCGGCGGTGTGATTTTTCCATCCTGCTAAAGTTGTACAAAACTGCGGCCCGGTGTAGGAGGGCACGTCTGTTCGACCGAGCGTGCAGCTGTGAATCAGATTGGGTTCACTGCATTTAGAAGCAGGCAACACACAGCACATCTGTGTCTCAATTAGGGCAAGGCAGCATTGTTAGGAAATGACATGAAACTTTTCTCCTTTGTCGTACTCTATATTTCAATATTGAGTCAGTGAATTGGCTTCAAAGACAGACGTATGCACCGAACCATAAGTTCTGCATCCACCGCACGAACTCCGTCTACCGGTTACAACGTTTAAGGAAACCTCACAACTCTGATCCTTTTGTCTGTGACCTTTTTATTCAATTTACTTTCCCGTTATCTTCTTGTATTTCATTTTCTTGTTCAATGACTTTTTAATTTATTCTCAAAGCCTTTTGTAGTGCTCTGGGATCTGCCTTTTGTTTGAAAGCTGCTGTACAAATATAGTTTGCCTCGCCTCACACTCGTGCTCATTTGATCAGGGTTTCCCTCAGGACATTTCTTAGCAGAGGTGGAATACTAACGCTGTTCCTCTGAAGGTTTATGTTTTATTTCATAAAAGTGTATTAACTTCTCCTGACATGAGCGCAGACTGTCCCTATTTCAGATCAGCTTTGCTTTTGAAAAGCTGTAGGAGATCTGGTTTGATGATTTGAATCATCTACCTCAAACTGTGAAATGGCCATTAAAAAAAAAAAAGACTTTCATTGCCGACAGAACTATGTGGGACACACACTTGCGCTACAAAGGTTTCAGAAGTTTTATCTCAGGAAGTCTCAACAGCTTCCAAAGATTAGAGACACTTCGGGCCTCTTAACGACAGCCTGGGATGACAATTTCTCAAAGCACACGCAGGCTTAAAGAGCGAATCAATGCTCTTGTTTTTTTTCCGCTTCTGGGCTGCTAGTTTGGTAGGAAAATCCACTAGCAAAGACCTGAATCTTGCTTGAGAGGAAATCCATCAAAAAAAACAGCAGGACATTATTTTTTTTATTTTTTTTTGTCAAAGTTGAGTAATCGTTGCAGGGTAATGTGGTACAGAAGTAGAGACTGTCTCTCTGGAAGCTGAAGAAGCAATATGCACAGATTCTGCGTCTCGATTTTGCCTATTCAGTGCGTCGCCCAGCCGCAGTCTCCGTCTCCGTTACTCAGTGTAGAAACCCTCTATTAGGAGCCAGACTCATCTACCTTCCAAAGCACATTACCAGTAACAGAAACAAGCAGAATCGCTGTCGTCGGTGAATAATTAAGCTGCAGGAGCTGGAAGAAAATGTGAAACTGATGAGTTGACGTAGGTCCTTGCCCCAGTTTTAATAATACAGATGAAACCATTGTTATTATGACTTGTCAGGTGAGAGTCTCCGAGTTTGAGCTCATTCACGACAATTCAAACACGCACGGATGCACCCAAAAATAGACCAGGACCTTGTTTTCATGCAGAGGTCAAGCAAGAACAGCAGGGTTAGAGAACATTATCCGAAGTCGTGTCGTCGGGGTGGAAAGAGATGAAAAGCCGGTTGGAAATAACTCCGCAGAGCCCAACTTTAAAAAGTGGTTGAAAAATGGATGTGAGTCATAGGAGGAGGATTCTAAAAATAGCTGCACTGCTGTGATAACCTCTTGATTTATCAGAGGAGGATGTGGATGACTCACTCTGCCAGCGCTGGGAATTGTGAATGAGCAGACGGGGAGGTGAAAGCATCACACGCGCCCGCTCACACACCCAATCCACGGGGTTGCTGGCAGCCACTTCTTAACGTGAAAATATGTTCTTTTAGCGTTAACACAACCGGCGGCTGATTATTCGGAAAACATTCTCACAACCGAGAATAACTGCAAGGGAAAAACCTGGAAACCCTGCTACATGGGCCCAGCCCCAGGGATGATTGATTTGCACGTGTGCCACCGCAGTGTATTCACTGAAGGAAAAATAACGTTCTCTTAGATCGAGTCTGTATTTCTATACAATAAATCTACGAATTGTACTTTATGATTCGCTCCCATTTCACCCCCTCAGCCAGCAACTGGTGAAAAAAACTGAACCCCAATTTGGAAAAGCAAGAAATTTCCATGTCTTGCTTTTCCTTCGAATAGGAGACTTCATGTCTGTGGTCGACTACGGTGATGTTAGATACATGTAGCATCTTTGCAATGCCTATGTGAGATGGGTTATCTAGCATGGAGCGCCGAGATTTATTACAAATTTTAAAGCCCTTAGATACCATCACTCTTTGTGCGTTTGCATGTTGCTATACATGAGGCCATTCTTGGTCTGCTTCCATCCTATCTACTTAACTTCATCCTTCAAAAAAAGAACGGGACGTTGTTGTCTGTGCTCCCAGGACTTATTTCTACGACAGTAACTGTCCCTAACGTCTGTTCTGAACTTGGAAAAAGGGCATTTACGTGTGCTGCTCCCTCTGCTTGGAATTGGTTACAAAAGCGTCTGACTCTTCAGGCGCTGGTCTCACTTGGTGCATTTAAAGTGATTCAAAACGACTTGGAAGACAGGACGTCTGGGTGTAGAGGTTTTGAATGTTGATGAATGTTTTAATATTCAAGGACTCAGCAGTGTGTTCTTTCTCTTCACCTTAATTGCTTCGTGTTTGTTTTTATGTCCGCAAGAATGGCGCTCCCTTTCTTGGCCAGAACTCCCTGCTACTCTCCTGGTTAAATATAGGTTAAATAAATGACACAAAGAATGTTGTGACTGCAGTCGCACCCTGAACACACACATTTACATTCAGGACATTTAGGGCTTTTGTCCAAAGTGACTTACAATAAGTACATTTGTCACAAGAAAGAAGCCGCAGCATATCACCGTCGATAAAGTAAGAAAGACAAAATAGAAACAATTTTCAAGCCCTCGTCTGAGATGGTAGCTGCTATTTTATCAAGGATACCTCAAGTACCTAAGTGCTATGATTAAAGTGCTTGTAAGTGCTTGTCGTTGACAAGTGCAGATACGTTTTTTTGTTGTTGTTGTTGTTCTTAATACTTTATCCACAATAGGGTTGGGATGTTAACCACAAGTTAAAAGTGCAATATGTTAGAATTGGTCACCTTTGGAGTTCATAATTAAAACAGATAAGGGGGCAGCAAATCACCAGAGTCACTGCCAACTGCTTCTAACTGCAGTTGCTGTTAGCTCAGTTAGCTGTGCAGCTAGCGGTAATACACAGACATCGTAATGTCAAAACTGTTATTTCTTCACATTCTGTTGATATTCTTATTTTTATTTTTAACTACAATCCCTACATGTCGCCCCTTTTAAAACAAAAAAGTTGAATTTTAAAAACTGTCAGCATCATATGCTAGGAATGTGCGATATGTTATCGTTTACGATATATCGTCAAAAACATTCCCCACGGTGAGAATATGTCACCCCACGATAAAAAACGATAAATTCCCGTATGTAAGTGCGCGACACACTCGCAGCCCAACACGTATGGAATATTGACACCAATGGCGGAAGGCGGAGCAGATACGCCGGGCAGCGAGGAGCGCGTTCCTCAACAAGGCTCCACCTCCATTATCTGGACACCGCACGACATTATTTTCATTATTTTATTAACTTCACAGTCCGTCTAACATCACATTCATGCAGCACACAGACGAGGTTGTACACTTGACTTTGCTCGGCAGCTCCGCTCGTCTGTGTTGCCTTAATCTCCGCTGCCTCTTTTTTTTTTTTTTTTTCAATCTCAGTCTCCGCTGCCTCACGTGGGTGGCAAGCTAGCAGGTGAGGTCAGATTTGTTGTCGTTCGCCGCTCAGGACGGCTTTGCTCGCTTGTGTCGCATTTTCGTAGCAAACAACATAAGCTAACGCTAGCTGAATTGATAGGTCAAGGGTCAATAGCGCGTGCAATAGGTCAAGCTGATAGTGAAGTTTTAGAGCGCCCTCTGCTGGATCACAAGGCAAACTACTTCAAACGGTCTAATAGACTGTACATTTTGATTTCGAACAGGTCTTTACATTCGAATAAGAACCACCCCCCCACTTTCGAACGAAATTTCGAATAAAAAATGACAGCCCTAACAAATTAACGAATGAAAAACAACAAACATTTTTGCAGTACAGGTGTACTGCTTGAACTTAATTGATGTAGTTTAGTAGCCTTTATTATTATTTTGGTGATAGATTTATAGTCAAAATGATTAGGCTGAATTGGTGTTTATTTATCGCCATTTTTATCGTTACCGTGATAAATACCAGAAATTATCGGGATAAATATTTTAGTCCATATCGCCCATCCCTACCATATGCCTTGCCTTTGACACCCACTGTACTCGCCACAATTAAGGATCTCGGTGTGTGTCTGCTTGATTGATGAGTGTCACTTGCCCCCGCGTCACATATAACAAGGTTTCCTGTCCTCTCAAATTTGGACTTTCTGGCACCAATAATTATCTAAGATGGCTGAAAAGAGGTAAACCTTCAGTTAGTTTAAATCAGTCTGTCAGACACCTGAAGGGGTTTGTTGTTGTTGTTTTTGTGTAGATTGTATTTAACAGGATGATTGATGACTGAAATCAACAGGTTGGGCATGTCAAATTCAGTTTTCATTCTAAAAATATATGTGCTTTAGATGACTTGACAAAGACTTTAACCTCCTTCACCCTCGCCAGATGGAGTGCACTATAAAGATGATCTAGTGCTGCTGTTTCCTTTGTGTCTGTGAATTGAATCTGTTGCATGAGATTCTACCATAAATTGGAACTCACAAAATGCACCCAGGCGAGACCTCACAAGCCTGCAAACTAAATCTTTGTGTGAGAGTAAAACTTCTCTTTGCTCATGAATATATCAGGAAAAAGTCAGCGGTAGCACAGCTCCTCTATGAGCAAAGGGTTCTAAATGTGTTAAGTCTGTCTCATGAACTCCTTTAGAGATTAGGTCACCCACTGTTAGCCTCACAGTGTGCATATGTTGCTGCAGTGATAAAAGAAGAAAACAGTAGTTGTGTTTTTGTCAACTTTTCTGAGAGATGCAAATTTTTTTATTTTTATCAACCTCAGATTGGTTGAAATGTAGGAGAGCTCGTGTTCAGTACATCACTTTGAGATCAGACTAATGTTGATGCTGTATTTAACATACATCCTCTTTTTTTCTTAATCTGTCTCTCTCAGTTCTCCTGTTTTTACTTGTATGAATGTCACATATTTGCAGATGCTCTAAATTTATGTCGAGAGTGATTCAATCTTTTTCTTTATTTTTGGCTCACTGTCAAAACTGCTCCTTTCCTGCTTCCATTCATAGTTGGGCTAACTTTAATGTCTTTGCAACGACCGTCTGGTCCCTACCGCAGTTGTACTTATAATACTTTTTTGCCACAGTGATACCATCTTGCATCTGCAGTGTTGAATAAAACCTTGTACTTCCCAAAATCTATACAACCTTTCAAGGTTGGAGCTCGTCAATTCCACGTGAAAATAAAATGTTCTTATCTCACAGAGAAAAATGAGTTTGCTTTTGTTATAAATATTTATACATATCATCCCACTGACATACTTGACAGTAGCCTACTTGAGTTTGGTATTTGTTTATATTTTTTTTTTCCACCCACGAAAGGCACCGGGTCAACTCTGTATTATAACCTTTAACTCATTTCATTCTGCACAAAGCTCATTTATGAGTACTGTGTACCTCAGATGCTGTATTTAAAATTCTGTCCACCTCAACCTGTTCCACTATATATATTCTATTTTGCCTGCAGGGAAGCAGCACAGCAGCGACTTTTCTCGCCTGATCGCCCAGGTTCGGGGTCGCCTAGAGACCAACAGACAGACTCGTATCAAACAGGAAGTCATTGTGGTGGGAGAGGATGAACCAAACACACTCTCTGCAGGTACTGCGACACTCATTACCTTCCTAAGATTAAAATATCCTCTCACTAAGACTTAATCGGGCTTGCTTGAACAGCATTTTTGATTGCGACCATATTCCATTCATAAGATGGAATGAGCTCAATGCACCTGAAGTATCCGAAGAGCGCCTGTATGTGAGCAACACAATGACTCTGCAGTGTCTCTAATCCATTGTCTTTTGGTTAATTTATTGTTCCATTCCATCCTTGTCACATTTAAAACGTGACTGTTCGCTCCATTGCCATGCACATCTGGCAGGAGTGGATAAAGATGTGTCAATAACTGTAACCAGTGCTGCTGTGATAACGTGTGTTTGGGAACGAGCGGAAATGCAGAGAACAATTATTGTTAATAAAATGTTAAAGAGGAAATGCGTAGAAGGAAAGGAGGAATGTGAGGTGGAAAAAGTTGTAACATCACGAAGGTATCTATGGATTATTTAATGTGCTGGTAATTTATAACATTGCTTTACACAGAAAAACCCTATCTTTGAGTGTTATTACAGGCAGAAGCGCTGTCTCTAAATATAGCCTAGCAGCCAAACTCTACATCTGGGACTCAGGGACTGGACAATGTCCTTCACCGCACCATTAACACTGATACTGAAGGCCTCTTGTCTGTGCTGTCAACAGTGCGCTGCAGGAATTAGACAGCCCTTCATTTTTAAAGTTATTCAGAACAGAAGTTGTCTGACTCTTAATCCAGATCCCTACACCTGTCCGCCCCGTTTGTCCAAACCACAGATGGTGATTGGGTCGTGCTGTGGACGCTTTATGTATATATGCATGCAGCTTGTTTTGCGCGCATGTTAAAGGACTCGCATGTGGCTGACCTGATAAAGTAGATGTAAACAGATAGTAGTAGAAGTAAAAAGTAATAATCAAGCCCTGCAGCACTCAGGTGGCCTGAGAGATTTTCCTTCCATGTCCTCATAGAAGCTTTAGGTTGGTCAAAGCGAATTAAGTTGTTGCAGCACACCTGTGCCTATCTCCTCAGTTACCACCTGTTCACACAGAGAGTAGTTGCCCTCTGCAAACTGCAACTGTGTCAGTGAAACTTTCCTCAGTGTAGCAGATGGAAGTTGGAACTAAAGCGGCTTCTGTCTAATGTTAAGTACATTCAGCATCTTGCATACTTTCATTTCAAAGATTTGCTGTGGATTTTTTTCAAAGAAGGAGACTCAAAGAATGCTTTCAACCCCAAAGGCAGCTATGAAGAGCTACATGTATGACATGTATACCAAACACCCACTAATATGATATAAACTTACTAAGTACCAGCAGTTACATAAGGACTCATTAAAGTTAAGTTTCAGCTTGAAGGAGAGGGCTGTTAAAACCGTCAGAAATAGTCATTGGAGCATTTTACTTTGAAAGTTGCTGTGCTGCTGTGTTGGCTGCTTAGACTCACTGAATAAATCATGATATTATTTTTTTTCTTAAAGGGAATCACAAATTGTTCTTTTGTAATAGAATACTTAATTTCTGTCATATTGGCTGCTGGATGTTGGAACAGCATGTGTCCAAAATAGCTTCTGTCCAATGATAAAAGTCTACTTTGTATTGTTCTCCAATTCATCAAAAAGATTTTAGACATAAAGCAGCTGTTGGGGGCGTGACGATTGTGAAACAGAGGCTGAAGCCATGATTCAAACATCTACGGCTTCGAAGGTGACACCATCTTTGAGAGGGGGCGAGTCACGCTGGACGCTCCCGATTTGCATGTAGTGGGCTTGACTTCCACTGCCGTGACTGTGCTCTACATGGTGCCTTAGGGGGCGGCTCTTGATTTACCTTCCCGTGTCACATTCCATTCACATGTAAACTAAACCCAGCTGTCCCGAGGTTCATGGTGCTTTTCAGCTCACTGTTAAACTGGCCTGCAACTCTAGAGTTGTTATTCTCTCTCACTGCTCTCTGAGCTTTGTTTTAGGACTTGGCAGGCCCTTACACCATATTGTACATGACCTACTCATCACCAAAGTGGTGGAACCTTTGGCAACTAAAGAGTCAGATTTTTCTCCCAGGAGATGGTAGAGCCATAAATGATCGAGCTAAAAGAGGGTGAATATTGGTCTTGGCTTCACCAGGTAGAAACATGACTCCAAATGAATGATAATGGTGCTGTGGTGTCTGCTGATAGTGTAGAAAAACAGTTTGATAACAAGTCTGACAGGTTAACTTAAAAGCTGATGATACTGTTCGTCCTTTGCAGGTTTAAATGAAGTGGGACTTTTACTTAATAAATACATTACGTAGTGGTGTTGCCTATACACAAAATGTGAATAGAACCACACACAAAAGTCACACTACATTTTTCAGTTTGTCAGACGCTGGATATATGCGATAGCAGGAGCTTAAGTCGGCTCTTACCGTTGAGAATATGTCAAAATCCGAAATCAAAAGGAGACTAGATTGCCTGGGGCATTTATTTCACCCATACTCCTTTTTGACAGGTCATCTTTCCACTGTTCTATTACCCCGGTTTGTCTGACATGATGATATATATTTCCACCTCCTTCAGATCAAGTTGCCAAATCAAAGGGCTGCTTAGTGATGAAGGTAGAAGATGAAGAAGCTGACAACGAGCCCTCTGCAGGAAGGACTGATTTACCGTCCAGCCCCACTTACAGTGACGTGTCCATCAGCAGGTGAGCTTTCCATAAAGGACACATCCTCATTAACGTACAGTCGGTGACACCTTCAAAGCTTGCCTGCGTGGGTTGGTCCTCTTCATGCCACAGAAAGGTGGGAGTTCCACAGTGTGCTTCCTCTTATAACTCTTACAATTCAAACAGTCCTTGAGGACTTGACTGTCTTCATTCTAGAAATATGATAACGTCTATTCTCGGGCTGGCTGTGTGGCATTCACATGGCAGCATTGTAATAATCCATGAGTAATTCAATATTTAATTAGCATTTCATAATAAACTCCATCATGGTTATGTCAATTACTGTGGTAACCCAATCGGAGTTAATTGCATTCAGACGTAGACGCCTTTGGGGGGGAAAAAGGGGATGACCTTCTTTGCCTGGACAGCAGTCTCTGGAGGCTTGTCTGAATCCGACGATTACTCAGTTTGGTGTTCTACAAGCAAAACACAGAGTCACAGCACTCACTGAATGTACACATCGAGGAGTTATTGTGTCAGGAGAACTGTCTCTGTAATATGTACATGTCATGTAAGCACAAAAGGAGAACCAGCAGATCTAGTTAAAGCAGAGGTGCCAATACTTTTTTTCCTTAGACGGCCAAAACTGAAACCAAATAGTGGCCCACCTGTTGTTCTGTATTGTTAAGATGCGAGGCTTATTTTCCCATAATTGCCCAAAGTGTCAATCATAACTAGGAATCCTGCATCATTTTAATCTCAGAAAAATATAACAGAACCAACAGTGATTACATTTTTTTTTTTTTTTTTTTTTTTTGCGAGAATCATCCGACAAGCCAAATTGAACCCCACGGCAGACCACTTAGGGCATCCCCGAGCCCGAGGAACAGTTCAAATTATCACTCAGTCCTTTTGTCCTTTTTATAGTTGAACGTAAGTGCTGTTTAATAATAGATGACTGCCTGGCTACACTTGGAACAATGAATATAGTCTGACAGTCTACCCCCCTGTGATTTTAAAAGCAGCAATTAAACATTAAAATTTCCACCACATACAGTACACTGTGTTATATTCACTCACAACAGATCCATTCACGAGATTGCAATTTAGTTTTATATAAAGTATGTCGTTGTTTTGGGATAAAAATCAGTCAAATGACAGCGCATACACTTAATGCAGACAGTCGGTGTGAGCTTGATTTAATGACGTCTTTCTAATCGCGATACATCCTTGATATGTGAGAAACTGCCGCTGGGTCAATTACAGTATAATGCTGTTTGAACCTTGAAGATTCTCTGCAGGAATAGTTGTCATCTGCTTTCACACCACGTGTGCCTCAGACGTCCTCTCGCCCTTTGTATTCCCTGTCTACATTCACTTCAACTCTCATTGTACTGTAATACCGTCAAACGAAGAATAACTCACTTTGACTCAGGCTGTTTGTTTCCAGTTCAGTTGGTCATATAAAGCCATATATTTAATGAAAAGGGTTTTTTTTTTTTGCATTACTTTATAATCAGAAAGCCCAGCTTTGCAGACCGATTCGAAACTTTGAGGCAAATTCAATTTTGTGTCGTCTTTCACCTAATCAAGTATAAAGTCTGAGTTCGATCATAGCTTTTGAGTGTTATTACTCACAAAGATCACGACAAAGATCACTAGCTGTGTCCAAATACAGTCTGGCAGTCGCTCCTCATCTGGGACTCAGGAGGATCGTATTATGGGAAGATCTAAACAGATAGTCGCAGAAGTACAAATGCTGAATCCAGCCCTGCAGCATTGAGGTGGCCTGAGAGATTTTTTCCTTCCTTGTCCTAATATAAGTTTCAAGTTGGTCTAAGGAAATGAAGTTGTTACAGCACACTGTGCCTACCTCCTCATGTACCACCGGACCTGATACTGTCCGCAACTGTCTTCATTGTAGTGTCTGGATGTTACAGAAACAAATGCAAGTCCGAACTCAAAGGCTTCTCTCCAGTGTTGGCTACATTCAGTTTTCAGCTGTTTCATTTTATCTTTCATCCTTCCACACTCTGTCTTTGTCTCGTCACTATTTGCGCTGTTGTATAAGGAAATCGTATCTAAATGTATCTTTAAAAGTAGAATTACTTTCGTCTCCTTTCATCATTCCCATGCAAGTTCACAAACTTTTACTTATTCATTTGATTTGCACTTTATATCCTCTGTTGAACAGACGTGTTTTTATTAAGTGTTTTCATATCTAAAAAGTGAATAATGATGTAATTTATAATGTTCAACTTCGCCAGTCACATTTTGCCTCCGTCTTTGAATTTTGTGTTTTTAGGTTTACAAGACGGAACGGGTGCAAGAACAAATTTATGTTTGTTAACTTATTTCTTTTAAGCCAGAAATGTATTCTCTGTTCATCCTCTCTGTGTGTCTACTGGTGAAAATCACAATAATATAAACGCATGGCTTGTGTTTGAGTTTCATAACAACTTCAAAAAGCCACACAAAAACAAGCACGTACGTTTTCCTAGGCAGCAGTAGCCTGTTAACTTTAGTACACAGAGGGGAGAGTAACTCCAACATAAAATACATGTTTGTGCCGAGTTGAGTTTTAATAACATGAAAAAAAGCAAGTAACAACAAATACGTCAATTTGTCACCTGTAGTGTGGATGTGCTATTATTTTCGAGCGCCGACAGAGCATGAATGCTAATGAGCATGCTAATGAGCAATGAGACCAGCTGCACGTTGCACACACCAAATCAATTCAGCACATCATCCTGTTTTGTGTAGCAGTGCACTTTGGCCGTTGGGAGAGAGTTGAGGGACTTGGTAATGCCAGTAAGCTATAAAGAAAATTATAGATATTATTTTTTAATCAAAAAACAAAACAAAACAAGTGTACCATAATATATTTTGAAATTAACTCCCCTGTTCCTAAATTCCACAAAATGTCAACAAAGGTAATTCATCACACTCTAAAATCATTTTGTTTTCCAAGTCAATTTGGCACAAGAGTTTTTCTTTTCATGACGTATTTTGACTGGATAAACAGAATCCATCCCAAAGTTGATTTGATTGTCCTAATGGAGAATCAAACATCGCCATAATCTAAGGGTATAGTTCACCCGTCCCTGCGAATAAGATCCTGCAGCTAAGCATACTTTATTTTAAACCTCGTGCTGTTAATCGTCAAAATGCATGTTTGCAGAGTCAGTGTTGGTGTATTGCTCAATTTCATTCACAGGATATATAGAGGGCTATCTAACCATGTTAGGAGTGTAGGGGGAAAGCACAGATGGTGAGCTGTCGAGGCAGTTATGGATGCTTCACTTTGGGCTCTCACTGACTGACAGCATGAGGTGGAAAAAAGACAGTTCTGCTCTTTTATATAAGTGGTGTGGCCTGTTATGAAGTGTTTGCCTGAGGCAGCCTCACACAACTAAATCCTCGTGGTAGCCTGAAAAATCACATATCTAAGTTTGACTCCTTTTTTTGAAGCAACATCCTGTGCCATGACAGTTTTTGTTCTGCTCACATTTGGCTGTATAGGTGCTGTGATGTATAAAAACACCTGCTCGTACGAGTCTTAAACAAAAGGTATCGGTGCACTGCAGCAAATATCCTGTATCGGGTGACATCTTCTCCCTCTCTTTCTCTCCTCTCCCTCCTCCCCCCTCTACAGTTCTGTCTCGGACATCTTCGGTCCAGAGCCTGCGTTGAACGTTAAGTAAGTGATTGCTACTGTCAAGAAAACTGCTAGGAATGCCATACAGTCTGTCTTCCATTATAAGTAAATGTATGTTTGTGTTGATACATAGACTGGATCAACCAACTGTCAGGATTACTGTAATTTATGCAAACTAATAAACACTTTGCATATTAGGCATCATACACTACACCACAACCACTTAGATAAGCTTTTCAACCACTTGATGCCCCTTGAAGCCCGAGCCTTAGATCTAAGAGAAACAAAGGAAACTAAAAAAATATATATTTCTCATATGTTTGTCAAAAAATAATTGGCCCATGAGCCATAATTTAAGATAAAGTGTATGTAAAAGAAAGCACTTGGGTGCTCTCATTGCAAATCAACTGCATTTTTGATTCCACACACACACACAAAAAAAATATGCTGCCAGTTCACATGTCCCAAAAGATTTCAGTGTCTCTGGTGGAGCACCTTCAAAATCACAATGTTACCATCGTACAGGGCTCAGTAGCCGATGGCTGTCAGCCATTAGTGATGGACAGTGGCATAGTCCATCAGCCCAACTCTATCAGCTTTAACAGATTTTCCAAGTAGCAGAAACCGCAATAAACAGGATAATGGAAACACTGAACAGAGGGTCTTAATGATGAACAGTTGGCACACAAGTTAGTGTCTCCTGCACTGATGGGAAAATGTTCCAGCGGTGTCTCACATTCCTATCAGGGAAGAAATTACGTCTCACCTAGTCTGAAAATTAAACAGATATTTGATAGTTTTTTGGATCTCTGTATAATAATGCCTTGATGTTTCCGTCCTGTTATTGCCTGTTAGCAGGGCCTCTGTCATTTTGGTTAGAGGCACAGTTTTGCCCCCCAAGCCACAATTAAGCAAGAAGCGCAGCTGAAGCCCGCGGCCTTGTCTGTCCTTAAGATTTTTCTATACCGTCGCAGCTTAATGTGGGACAGGTTGTCCCTCGTGTCCTCTGTGACCATTTGATGTAATGCTTTTTGTCGTGCACATTTGGGAAATTCCCTTGTTATCAGAGATGGCAAGATAGCACCGCTCATCAAGCGTTAGACACATTCCCTTCTTTCTTCTTTCAGTTTGTCTAGTTGGTGTCCCTGAGCTCCTGGTGATTGTTTAAAAAGATGATTTTATCCAATTAAACTGTCAGAAACGGAGTTATGTTAATAGTAAATGTGAGTATCCAGAGACGGTGGTCATATTTCAGTCCAATTAAAGCCAGTGGGCTGAATTTTGTGACTAATGCATGGTGTTTTAGAAGACTGCTTTCTGTTTTATCCCCTCTCTTTCCTTGATCATATTCTGACTGGGTTGTTACCGCTGTCAAATGATTCTAAAATTGTAATAAGACAGTCACACACAGCTTTTCACCTTGGAGAACATAAACAACTGCACTGGCCTGTATTCATTTACTTGCAGCGTGTACACTGAGACAGAGGATCGTAGCTTTCAGTCACAGAACTCGGTGCCGCGTGGTGTTCAAGCTCCATATCATTTTAAACTGACCCCCGTGGTTAGTAGAACAAAAGACAAATTAAAGTCGATGTGTCGATGTATCAATGATTTTTAGCATTTAGGAACGGGTTGAGATGACGGCATGTCCTGTTATGTTCAACTTAGTTATTTTCCCTGTTACAGATACATGTAATTGTCTTTGGATAATGATACAGAAAGAAATTTAAAGAGGTAACATTTTCATCCACATTACAGTTTAAATAAAGTTTTTTTCATTGTACTTAAGGATGCACAATATGTTTTTTTTCTCAGCCGATACCTACAAACGATAATTTACCAGCCTCTCATGGCTGATACGGATAAGGGAACCGATTATTTCACATTTTTGTATTTTAAAAAGGAGTTCATTCCCCGTAGCCTACACATACCTGAGGGTAAGAAGGGATGATTTAGTGTTATTTCTTCTTCTCCCTTTTTTTCTCCTTCTCTTTCTCTTCTTCTTCTTGTAGTCTTGTATAGTGATTTAATAAGTAGCATTTAGACCAAGGACATTACATTAAATCTGGACATAGCCCTGGAGATGGAGCCCAATTCATTCCTATGAAAGCTGCTCAGTGGCGTTCTGAAGACAAACAAGCTCGACTTCCTGGCTATAAAATTCCCGGATCTTCCGTGTTGTGTGGCCCATCTCAAGACTTCTGCAGACCAAGTCGGCTAGCTTCTGGTTTAGTGCCCGACTAACATGAATGGGGATAAAATAATTTAATCATGCGGCTCTTCTAGACATTCCAAATTTTATTGGACCGAATGGCTCCAGTTATGACAATAAAACAAGTCATCTCGCGCGGGTTGCAACACTTTCAAAGATTTACCTGCCATTTTACAATGCAAGCTTACTGTTTTACCACCACGGGGAACTGGCTTCAAAGCCTGGCACTCTTCCTGGGAGCTTGGTGGTGATAATGTGTGACACTACAGATATAACAACAGAAGTGTCCACATCTGAATGTGGTTTCTCTTCGTGTATGTTGTGGAACAAAACTCTGCTCTTCATTTTTCTCATTGAATGACCTTGAGGCCAAACCTGCCTGTGTTCATTCCAAATGTCATCCCTCCACACAGCACTGTTTCTGTATGTAGTCACAGTACACCAGCAGTGTTGAACCTGTGGAATGCCTCGTCAACTCGATGAGTAGAAGCCAAGTATGTGCTTTGTAGCAAGTGTGAAAAGAAATTTTATTTTTATCAGGCGAGGCTCTATCTCTATCCGCCAGCTTTTGTCAGACTCTGGCAGTGATGACAAGTTAACTTTTGATTGTTTTTGTTCTTATCCACGGAAACTGCCTGAATCCACTTTTAGACGTCTTCCCATCCCTGTGGCCCACATTTGGATTTCTGACCCAAATTCCAGTGCTGGAATTTTGTTTATCCAGTCCATATAGTCAAGATAAAGTGACCTTGGACCTTGTCACTGGCTGGAGGGTGATATACATCTGAAGTACTATCAGCTGAAGAGAGCCCTTCATGTTCAGGCCATAAGTGGTTCCACGTGTGACGTTTAGGGCTCCCCTCCGGCTTTGGAGCCATGTTATCCGAACATTTCTCATGGAGGATATTTCAGTGTCCACCAGTTTATGTCAGAGGTGGTTCAGTAATGGGGCTGTAACTTAACACTGCATGCTGAGCTGTGGAGCCCAGCGGGGCTCACATGGTAGGAAGACATATTGATGTGGCAGAGGGTAATCCATGAGGGAAAAACAGCTTATTTAGAGGCATCGAGTGGTCAGTCCAGATGTGTTCCTCTGACGTCGGCGAGGTTTCCATAGTGTCGACTTGGTGTGGCTGGCCTTATGTTTTGCACTTTCACGAAAGAGAGCAACAGGGAAATGTTGACGTTTACGAATAGCTCACCCAAAAATGGAAACCTGTCTGTCACCTTACTGGATGGACAGACACCAGTGCAGAAAGAAGCGCTTTGCGTTCGCATAAACATTGATATTTTTTTCCATTTTAATTGGACACAAAGTTCCCACTAAGTGATTTGCACTGGTGTGAGCTACCAAGTAGTCCAGTGTAATGTGTTTGCTGGAGGGATGTCAAGCAGCCAATTGCTCAAAGTGGAGTCAAAATAATTTGTAGTATCGCTTCAGCGGCATGATAATCAAGTGTGAATGCACTCGGGCTATGCACCTCCTTCCATTTCCTTTTAGTTGATTGAAACCTGCAGAACTGATACCGTCCTCTCTGCATTAGCTGGTAACAGTGAGGGAGCTTTTGGTGTTAATTGAATGTATGAACTGCTGGTTGGAGACATTAATTTTAACTCCTCATTTAGAATTCACATTATTGCAATTTTTGAAGCAGTGGTAGACACGATGCACTGAAACGGTAATGGCTAAAGTAATCGTGTTGATAGATGCCAGACCAGAAAAAAAACCTCATCTTTGAAGTGATTAAATTGTAAGCTCTTCTCCGCAACCACGTTAGTTTGTGGATGGCAGGAGAGAAAAGGGTTTGCACCATTACTTTTGTAGCCTGATTAAGATAATGCACGGTCTTTATGGGGGTCTTTTTAGGGGTCTCAAACTTTAATGAGCTGGGAGTCACTGCTGGTATTGTAGTCTCGTAGGAGGGCCAGTTTGGTGTTCCGTAACTCCAAGAAAGTGCAATATTTCAGAAAATGTAGTGTCCCTGAATAGATTGGTACTTAATTTCTTGCCACACACTTGGCAGCGCCACTGCTCACACAGCTGAGCCACATTTGCCCTGATGGAGGTCACAGCTGAAACCCTAAGTACGGCTTCAAGATGGGCATCAACAGGCCTGGACCTGGACTTGCATTCATTAAAGCTCTTAGTCGAGAACACTTTCTCACACAGATGTGTGCCTCCAAAACGGCACATTACCCGACTCAACTCTTTGGACAGCTCTGGGATAGAGGGGGTTTTCTCAGAAATTGTCCAGGCATGTCTGCTTTTCGTTGCGCCTCTCTGAATTTAGTCTTTAGCTCACGAACTGGAGCGACTCTTCTCTCACCTCGTATTTGTCATTATCACCCCCGATGAAAATGGGCTAGCTGTGCTTTGTCGGTCCGGCCTGTGCTTTCCTCAAGCACCGCAGAGTATGCAGTGTAACTTCGGGCTTTGTTCCGTAGCTCTTCATAAATGTCACTTGATGACACGTTAATCCGCTCTGCCACTGTGTTTGCAGATAGAGAGGTGTGTTTGAACGTGCTCTTCTTTTCTGGACAAAGAGTATCAAGATTAATTCACTCACCACATAACTTGCTTCAACCGCAGCATCAGCGTCCTTCTTTACTTTGTGGAAAAGACCTTGTTGAGACGATAGTCCTCTATGTAGCTGTGTTTTGTGTTTTTCCTCTCATCTCCCTGGTGCTTGTCATATTGTTCTTCATGTTTAGTCGAGGAACGACGTTTGAGATTATATTCCTTTAGAACGGCGAGATTTTCCTCGCATATCAGACAGATAGCTTTTCCACTGAACTCCACGAAAAAGTATTGTAATATCCACCTGTTTTGAAACAATCTGTTCATTGTCCACGTGACATCTTTGGTTTTCACAGCCAAACAAGTACAACTCAAAAACTGCACCAACATGTGCGAGCTAAATAAATATATATATTTTTTTTTAAAATAAAAAAACAATGTTTCGGCTGGATTACATTATATTTTTGACATTAGGTCGTGGGCTGGAAATAACCCAGGGGGGCGGGAGTTTGAGACCCCTGCTGTACGGCTTTACGAGACTGTGTGCAGGAGTCGAAAAGTCTCACTACAAAATAAGACACATTGCACCTGTTGAGATTATCTTACTGTATGTGTTGCTGACGTGTGTTTTTATAAACCTTGTACCTCAACGTTCTAGACATTAAAGTCTACTCATGATTCAACTTCAACCTTTTTTTTATGTTCTTTCACAGAGAACCGGAGAAGACCTCAGTCCAAAAGAGAACATCCAGCGAGAGAGACGACGACGCAGCTTCATCGCACGCACTTGGAAAACGACGGCGTAAAAAGTAAAGAGAGATGAAGGAAGGAGGAAGGAGGAGAGCCGAACATCTCTAGCAGATCAAATCAATACCAATAAACCTTTGACTGACTTTCAAGCAAATCAGGGAGTTTTTTTTTATTTCTTTTTTATGCACATTCCTGTCCGGCATTGCAAAGAATTTTCTAAAGTTGCACAGATTACCGTACTTATTTTTTTATGATTTGAATAAATGTTAAGTATTTTGACATATTTTGTAGTCCTGTGATCCATGATGAGCTGCCGCCTCGAGGATCAAGAGGAACAAGACTGCGAAATCAATACTTGAATCACAGTAAACTATAGGTTTAGCTTCTGTGTTTAGAGAGTAGACACGATTTCTAGTTTTAGACTCGCCGTATCCAGTGTTGATAACCAGTGTTTTGTTGCTGCTTGTAATTTTATTCTTCATTATGTTGTTTTGTTTCTCTATTTTTGTTCCTGAATTATTGTCTGTTTCTTTGCACGTGTAATACGCATTTTTAACTGAAATAAATACTCTGTAGTTTTGCAGATGAACACTTTTTGAGGTTACGTAATAGATTTATCTTCCAGCATTATCTGCCCATGTCGTCACAAATGGATGTTGAAGTTTCTGTACACTGTGTGCGGAGCCAAACTTCTGGACTTAGTTGCTGTGGTCTAACTATCGAAGCAGCAGCTGTAGAAATTATCCCCAAATATGCATTGAAAATGCACTTTTTTCCCACCAAATAAGCTGGATGTCTCTGTTTGCTAACCTATCACCTCCATCTTCAAGTTTACCCTCGTATTTGGGTTTCCTCTTTGCCAACTCAGATTAGGAGCTCAGTTCCACGGGATTCATCTGTCATTTGTGATCTCAACGCACGCAACAAACCTTCAGCTTTCAAATTGATTGTTTTCTTTGAAAGAAAAGTAACCGGGGTGAGTTTAATTTAATCTCGTGGAAACCCCGGGTCAAAGCGAGGGAGAGCGTAAACACTTAAGATGGAGAGATGGTGTTTATGTATACGTGCATGGGAGAGTGAGCAGGGAACACGTTTGGGAGCCGACCTTGATTGAAAACAGATCTCGCCCGGAGTCAGAAACACTCCGCTTCTGGCTCTCCCCCAGATGCAGCGGGGACTTGATTCATTTCAGTGTGGCGTGCTCATTATACCACACACTTATACGTCCCGATGCTTCTTCACCTCTTTCCTATCTCATGATGCTGCACGTTACTCTTGTTTGAAACCACAGGAGAGGACTGAGTGGCTGCTGATCCCTGCCTCCATTTGGGAAGCAGTGACGCAGAAAGTAATATCACCAATTCCACACACACACACACACACACACACACAAGCCTTCAGGAAAGATCCACAGAGACCCGTCAGCAGAGACCTCAGTCACCCCGTCTGTCTGGGTGGTGATGTCGAGGGGGATATTGATCATCCGTCCAACACAAGGTGAAACAGGTTTTAAATCTTAAATCTGTTTTAATTGTAGGACGTCGCCCCACTCTGCGCCGACTTTACATTCGCTTGTGTTCCAAATGGACTCTACAGCCATGACAGTCTTTTGTAAACCATCCAATCCTCCCAAGGAAGGATAGCCAATCTGAATGTCATGGTGAGGGGTCAGTAGAATTCTTTCAGTAATGCAGAGGAGCAGACCTCCGGGGCCACGTTCAGCCTCAGGAGTTGTGCGTGAACTTCTCCGACTACAGCTCTCATTAAACTTAGCCTTGAGAACAAAACAGGCAGCGTTGTTAACAGCCCTCTTTGCTTTAAATCTTGTTTTCTTTTGCCCAAAGACAGTTGAAATATTCTGCCAATGCACTCACTAATTTCTCTTCATTATGGAATTACTCGGAGGCGAGCTTGGTGGGGTGGCCACACTAACAGGGAAATGTCCATATGTTGGTGTCAGATGTCTTTGAGGAGGAAGAGGTTTCTAATTAACTAAAGAATCCTAAACATTTGTCCGTATCTGCAGCATAATAACCTGGAAAAGGACAAATTATTCTAGTCTACTGTCTGTTTGTGTGGTCTGTAATTATAGCAATAGCAATTACCAATACGATATATCTCCATCAAACGCTCTTGTTTTGACAAAGATACAGTGTGTAACAGACGGGATATTTTACAGTTTAACAAACTTAATTGTCTAAAATGACATCAGTGCACTGAAATGGTAAAATTCACTGAGGACTTCACAATTATAAACTATCTCAAACATCTTTTTCTGCATTACATTTTCCCAAAAAATGTTTAATGATCACGTACATCGTGTATCGTATAACATAAATGCCAGTACTGATATTTATTGGTGATAGGCCAATATCGGCCAATAATATTGACTAACCGATACATTGGTCAGGCTCCAGAAATAAAAGCAAAAGAAAAATTCAACAACAATTCAGGAGATTCTTTGATACTCTGAATCATTTTTCTTAAACAATCATGGGACAGTATATTAGCAATGATAAAATGGATAATACAGAGAGATTCCAGTGAGTTTTGAAATTAAACTTTTAAGTTAAGTTTTTTCTGGATTTTGGAGTCTGCTGTGTCTTTTCCTGATGAAGCAACACTTCTATAAACACTGATTCTTTTGCGTCAGTCTTTTCAGCTTTTTGTACTTTTTTACATCTGCATTCCAAAACGGTTCAAAAACAACTCCTGTCACTGCTTTGATGGATCAGTGTGGCTGCCAAGTCTCTCAACAAGACAAACAATAAACAATAATAATAGTAAAAAATAAACAATAATAATAAAAAGGTAAGAAATAGAAATAGACTCGTATATACATAATATGTACAAGATAAACAGTGAATTGTTATTAATAAATAATAACAAACATCAAAAACTAGTGTCATAAAGTAACTGCGCATCCTAAAAGATTTCCTTCTGTTTGAATGGAGCCAACAGTTGTAGACGCTGGGAGAGGCATGCCACTATTAGTCAAGTTTATAGCCCTCAATTATCGTCTCAGCGGGCCCCGTGATGCTGATGAGATAGTGAATGAAAACCACTCTACCCAAACATAGACCCTCAGTGGTGACGAGGAAATACTTCCATGGAAACATCATCATGAAAAACAAAATGGCAGTTTATAGTCCTGCACGAAGTTGAAGGATTTATCCTGTAGCTGAATGCAACATGGGGCGAAAAATACGATACTGTATACACAACAATGTTGAGCTGGAAGGACCACACTCAGGTTGACTATAAAATACTCGACACAAGGTCCGCTTACTATATGCTGCTGAAGCTTTTGCATCAAGTCTCATGGCGGTGTTTAGTTGATCGGGGTCCTTCAGACAGTTGATTAAACCATAAACTAAAAGCATCTCACTTGGGCACTGCTGCTGTAAATCTCTCGACTTTCCACTGCTTTTTCCTTTTAGAGGATTTGTGATGGTAAATAAAGTATTTCTGTGGGGAAATGCATGAAATCTCATGTCTGGTGACACTTCGAAAGTAGGTAAAGTAAGTTTTATATCTTTGAGAAGCACTGTTTCAGTGCAACAAAATGTTTTATGAAGGCTGTTGCAAATAATTGGTATGGATAATTGGTGACCATGAGCTGATCCTGTCAAGTGTCTTATCCCATTAATTTCTTGCTGTGTTGGACTCTTTTGTCCCCTGACCTCAGTAATGATACTGGTGATCAATGATACCGTCGCAGATAGATAAAAAAATGATGGCCTCAGTTACAAAAACTAAAATCCTGGCTGTGAAATTAAAGGAATTTTCCAGTAAAGGATTTATTTTCCAGGTTGTTGATAACATCAGCACTGCAGCATCACTTTTAGACTTGTGACACATCCAAGCCTCCACTTTGTACAGAGATCTAATCTGAACAAGATGAGGCACCAATGTGTGTGACCATGGCTTAATCCCATTTCCAATTTTTACCCCCTACCCCTCATGTGTGTGTGATCACAATGCTATTTGCCATTTGAAAAACATCAAAATGCATGACTGTCATGTACAAATGACGTAATGTTAGCCAGCTACGGAGACATCAGAAAACTAGAAGTGGTTGTTATGCCTGTTATAGATAAGAGGACCATTATACATTTAAATGTTCTCATATACCTCGGTTTGTAGTGCCTCTGTTTGGTGAGCTATGTAGCCCGAACACTTCCCCTTCCTCCTCTATCCCATCAAGACCCAGAACCCCCTACCCCTCGACATGAACACATAATATAGAGAGATATGGTGAAGTGGTTGGGCCAAGGGGTGCATTGGGATTTGACCAATGATTGAAGTGAAGTGTTTTATTAAAGCAACATTATGTAGAAAGACGCTGTACCATCAAAATGATTCTGAAGCTGTTATTTTAAGTACACAAAAAAAAAAGTGACATAATGTTGCTTTAAACTTTGGTTACATAATAATTCCTTTAGTTTAATACTATATTTAATTTGTCTGGTTCGAGTAGAGCAGCAGTTCCCAACAACAGGGCTGTGATTGTTTTCTTACTTGCAATCAGAGAGAAAATAGTTATGACATATGACAAATGAATTCAAATTATCTACCTGGCTGGTGTTCCATCCAACCGACACATTCATTTCATAAACTCAAAGAGGCAGTAGGAGACAGAGATAAAACAGAGCTCACAGAGATGAGCCAAACTCTATACTTCACTAAATCCTCAGACAGTGCCTGGCCATAATAAACAGCAGACTTGTTATTTGACAAAGCAAATTGATCTGTTTACATTCCTGTTTCTTCCTGTATTATCTTTGATGTCTTATTATTTTGGACGGACCCACGGTACCTCGCTGCGCTGACTTTGGCTGTTATTGAGCTATTTGACAGTTCCCAGTTTCCCGGGGGAGTTTTCAATTAGGCTGAAGATTGGTTTAACTTTAAAATACATTGATATGCAGGACACTCGATGCTTAACTTGGGAATACCGAGTACCTGCTTTACTTTTTGCTGTTGGTAACTTTAATGAATGTCTTTTGGTTGCAGTGAAGAGCCGCCTTAGAAACTTCTTCTGTTATCTTTTCAAGTTGGAGCAGTTTGGTAGAGACATGCAAATCCTCTTCAATCCCTCATTTTCTTGTCAGCAACAACAGCACTTCATCGCTGGAGTTAAGGACACATCGCCGCTGAAAGCATTTTCTTAAAGTATTGAATCAGACTGACAGGCTGAATAACCGTCATTTACAATATCGACACTTTCTCTGGCACTTAGACTGACAGGAGCTCATTCTTTAGTACAATAAACTGCAGATACAGTGCAGAGTGATTTGAAACTGCCATTCTCATTTGCTACAAAAGCTGCAAAAGATAACACATCATAAGCATTTTTTGTGTGTGTGCAAAAGTAGCTATAGGAGCACAGTGAGAGTGATTATCTGTGCAGTAGATGCCTGTTTAATTGTGTGCTTTTATGCATGATTTAAAATAGATTCTCAAATTGTTAAGGACATCAAAACAAAGACGACAGAGACTTCTTTGCTTGTTTTAAAGTTAAACCTATTTTCAAGAAACGTGGAAGCCACACTGATCTATCAAAGCCCTGATAGAAGATGACGTCTCTTTGTGGAAGCTCAGTAAGTGTGCTCTTTTTTGATTCGATTCCTCTTAGAACTCCAAGGTGTGTCAAACTTTGCATCTAAGACATCAAAACCGTCTATTGCATTAAGATACAGATACTTTGGACAAGATATAGAGCAACTTTCATTAAAGTGCGTCCACACAGCCTCGTACTCTGCTGCTCTGTTTAATTAAACACTTCATTTAGATGAGAATAAAACAACAAGACTAAATTGTTTTTTCATACCCACCTAGTTAAAAGCATCTGAAAATCCTTTGATCGGCTGAATTTCATCCTTACAGTTTGACATAAAACACTGATTGCATAACACAACTTCATCACCAGATGAAGGCATGACAATTTAGTTAATTGTTCCTCAGGTAAGGAGGATGTGATTAGTGGTTTCAAGCAAATTCAAGCTGTTGTGACAGGTTCAACAGGAAGGTATTTGAATGTACTACAGCACAGAGGCGCAACTATTATTTACTATCTATTCATTTACTGTTTTTATTTAAAGACCTTTTATGGTTTATGGCTTTTTTACTTTCCTTCAGTGAGTTAGATTATGCATGTAAAAGAGCTTAAAAGTGAAAGAGGTCAAAGTCCTCACCAACAGAAGCTCCTCTCTCCCACAGGAAACGCTGCTCCTAAAAACGCCTCCTCAGTCGTCCTGCCTTTTATTCTGTGACATTGTGACATCACGCTACATCACCGAATTCCACATTTGCATAATATATGCCAAGCGGCTAGTTTGGCATGTAAGAATGAATCTGGCCTGGCCTGTCTGTTGTTATTGGCGGTGCTGGATCAGGCGTGTGAGAGCTGACCAATCAGAGCAGACTGGGTATTCAGGGGGAGGGGCTTTAAAGAGACACGAGCTACAACTGAGTGTTTCAGACATGAAGGGGGAATACAGAGCTGCAGCACTGGACAGTGTTAGAAAACTGATGTGTTTTTTGTAGGATGCATGTAAACCTATTCTAGCAGTAACCCAAAATAAAATAAATAAATAAAATACCTGAAACTGAGCATGATGTGTCTCCTTTAAGGTGCCAATTGGCGTAGAATAACATGATGCTATAGCGTACAGTAGCTACACATGGCTAAACATATCATACTGTATGCCCATACAAGTTGAACAAAGCTTAGACCCCTACTTACATGGAGACTTTGAGCTCTACTTAATATTCAGGCTTCTCCATGTGGATTTGCAGAGATGATCCAATTAGTTTCCTGCATCAATAGCCTGTGTCATGAGATTTGTGGAGGTTTTCTGACATAATGACTATTGAGCTACCAAAAGTACTGAGTCACTGAAAAAGAGATTTGCATAAATACAACAGAGGATCCTTGATACTCAGCTGCGATTATGCAGTCCAACTCCAGAGAACAAGAACACAATCTGTCGTAGATGTTCAGACTGATCCCTCTGATCCAACTTAAACGATCTTTGCCATTTTGTCCTAATCTGAGGTTGTCTTGAGTGACGTTCAATCAGCAGTAGACGTGATGACATTTTAAAAAGGGCTTCTTCATATAAAACCACTGGGATAAAGCAGTGATTCAGTAATGCCAAAACTGGACTTGCTGTGATATTACATCACCCAACTAATATTAATTCTATTCAACAGAATTATGACTTTGACATCATAGAAGTTTTTTCTTGGCAATTAGAACCTGTAGTTTCTCCAGGCCCCACTCGTATATTTTCAGAGGCATTGGACCGTATCGACTGCCTATTTTTTGTGATTTTTTCCCAACGAGTGCCCAGAATTAAATTACCCCTCTGGGAGAAGTAAAAGTTTGCTGAATTGAATTACAAGGCCGTATTGTCGTTATGGCTTCTTTGACTTTGAGGGACGTGAAGGGGGTCGCTCAGCAGCAGCTTGTGTAATGACTTGAGCGAGCTTTGTTTTTTTTTTTGGGCTGGAAGAGTGAACGTGGACGTCTTGCAGCCGTCAAGTCTCATCGGGGAGGACACTGAATACCCATCAGCACCAGTTGTGTTGCACTGTAGCTGACTTTGGGTCTTGACCTCCCCGTGGAGAAAAGAGACATCTCAGAGATCAAGAGACTATAAACACAGATCGGTTCCCTCATGTATATGTACTTACAAATATGTTTGCCTGAAGTGTTCAAGCAGTGTAGTGTGACCCCACATTTTAACCCACAGTTTCTTCTTCTCCAACAATGCTTCCACCACAAGAATATTTTCTACCTTCAACAATCTCAGGTGTGGCATTTCCTCAGCCGCTCTCTGTCAGTGCTCGTTAACATGTTAAATAGCATGTTGAGAGACTTCCGCAGGAGGAGGCATAATGAGGCAGATGAGGTTAATTAGAGGTGAGACGCATTTTCATCAAGGCTTTTTTTTTTTTTTTTAATCACCGAAACATGATGAGGTTCTACCTCTTATAATCATAAGTAGTTTTCAAATGAGCTCCCCTCATGTCGAGCCTCTGGATCCTTATCCTATAGCACATGAATCCCCATCTGCTTTTAGATGAATGGTGTGTTAAATTCACATGCAATTGCTGCGTATTAGTAAGACATGTGCAAACGATGTATCTCCTAATGGAATCTTTTCAATAGCTGGGTTTCTCAATAATATGTTTATCTGAAGGGGGAACTCAACTAATTACACACAGCAAAGTCTCAGAGAAAAAGGCTGAGGAGACCAAAGGATGGGCTTTCAATTTATTTAAAAACTCATGTGCGGCAAACTTTATGAATAAAACTCCAAAAAGAGGGCGATGTGAGAAATCTGATAGTTTGACTGAAGTGATGTCACCTGAGTCAGCCTCAGTTGGATTTGCCCCAGCGATATATTGGTTGGCTGATATTGACCTATCACAGATATATTGGTAAGGCGTATATGTTGTCCAGTTTGTGCCGATATGAAAACTCTCAGGAAAAGTTTGCCTGGGTAATTTACGTTTATTTTTCCAATGCAATGATGTGATTTTATTGTTCGATAACCGCATTTTAGGGATCGTTGCAAAATATATATTTATATCAGCCGATGTATTGTTATTGGCATCAAACCATAATAAAAGAAATATCACACACAGTCTGCAACACACTCCTCACCCCTGCTTGAGGTTGGCAGCTCTAACCACCCAAATCACTGACCAGGCCGCTATGACGGCATGTTAAGACAAAGAAACACAACATGTAGAATAAAAATGTTTTATCTCTGATTCTGCTGCGTTGAGACCAAGACTGAAAATGTGACAGGAGTGCATCGTAAACTGGTGGAAAACTCTCCTAAGACGTGCAAGAACTCTTCCAACCCATAATCCTTCGTTTTCAAGTCACCAAATTATGAGATAGAGGGTTTGCACCGGAGAGTGACGAAGACTGAATTCATATTTGGTTATGATTGCAGTCTGTTTGTTCCAGTGATGCGTGAGAAACACAGTGATGATAAGAGCTGGTTCACACCAAAGCAGACCAGAAAAACTGATGACATCCAGGTCAGTAATTAAATGGCACACGGTAGATTTTACAGGAGAAAAGTAATTAAGATAATACACAAAGTGCATGTCGTATCTTTTTTGCTGTGTTACAACATGATTTTTAGATAAAAGAAGCATACTATAATCATGCACTTCCCACCAGCAATTGATACAATAAAACAGACACTTTTAACTGTACTCCAATAAACATTCAGCTGGTTATGAAACAGTCTCGATTTGATAATAATGCCTCTATGTGTCCCACATGAGCAAACACGGCCATCAGCTAGAAGACTGACTATTTCTGTGGGATTATTATGGTTATTCTTAATGCGAAACGAGCCTATCCAGGTTGGATAAGTCACAAAATTACTATAAAAAAATATTTTTTAATGGCCGAGCACTGAGGATGATTGAGGAGCCTCACAACCTGAGGAAAGAAGCAGCTCTGTTTGTCCGGTGATACAGTACGGCACTTAAGTGAAGGTTACTTAGTTTCAGTCTCGTCATCTTCTGTCAAAAGAGGATTCAACAACAAAAAAGAGAGAGTTTCTTGTAGCTTCTGTAGCTGCAATCTACACTGGGGAAAAGATGATAATTACAAACCCCAGTCAGTGTTTTTCATGCAGCCGAACATGACTTTAATTTGACACACTGTCTGTGTTCTCCATTATCTTCTTCTAGTGTGTTTTTTTTTCTCGTCTTTGTCGATTAGCCGACACTTTTCCCTGAATCATCCTCTCTTTCTGTGTAACCTATTACAGCACTTTGTCCATTTGTTCATTGTGATTGTGTTCCAAGAAAGGACTGAAAAACAAACTTCTCCTTTTCTGACCTGTGTTCTTTCTTTCAGCAACGCACAGACCTCAATATATCATGAAGTGTATGACGAAACAGACTATAAAACGAGGGTCCTTCGATGTTGATATAAGAAATATAGAAGCAGAGGCTCAACTTACTAGTTTTCCTGCATTGCCAGACCTTTCTTTGCCATGTTTGCACTATTCCGGCGCAGTAGAGAGTAATATCATAACCTCCTGTACCACCACCTTGAAATATGCATTATGGGCCTGCAGCGCTGACATCATGCTTCAGCTGTGTGGACTCGGAGCTGCAGTCGTCTCCAGCTCATCAATTTATAAACTCTTTGATTTTTTAACGCAGCCTCCCTTCTGTTGTCATATTTGGAGTGAAATTCAATAATCACCTTGTTATCTTAGGTCAAGCACATCCCAGTCATTTGAGCCGATATTTAAGTTAGTGTCAGGATAAACTTGGAGCTTGGAGGTCGCGCACAGAGCCATAGAAGGCAGTGAAGCGGGTCCGCAGCATCTCCTGTGTTAAATTCTTGTCAGCTTAACTCACCAAGGGGGAAGAGAGAATCCACAAGGGAGGTTAACTGGAGGGAGAACTGATTTTCAGATTTTTGCAACTGCTGTCTGTCTTTTGTTAAGTTTCCCTGTGAATCAATTGAAATAAATTTGTGGTTTGGAATCGATATGCAGGCAGGCGCCATTCCTTCCGCCGATGCTGATTTCTCAAAGCCTTGCACCTACATGAGATGTACGCTCCCACAATAATCACTTTTCCTCAGTGCGAATAAAAATCCACCTTTTTCTTCTGTTCTCGTCCATTAGAGTTCATTTGACCCCAGAACTATTCCGACTCTGTGAAAGTGAATTAAAAGAAGAAAAAATCTGCACAGGTGTTGGATGTTAGCTGCAAATGCCCTGATTGAACGGTTACAAAACATGTGTTCATCCACGTTTGTATGCGAGGGAGCTGCTGAGTGGCTCAATGTGTATCCTGTTTATCACCATAAGCGCTCTATAGGGGACATGACTGCTTCGCTAATTTTCCCTATGCTTTCCGATCAGAACACGACACATCATTGCAAATCACATCAGGCTGCTGGAACATCTGCCTGAACGCGTCTCTTAGCCACTCCCAGTCCCAGTTTGTGACTCACAGTGACTGGGATGACTTTCAAAAGGTTTCATTTTCTATCTCTGCCTTCCAGATCGCTGTTTCAGAGGCATCTCCTCAGGCATGAAGGCAACTCTTTCTGCCAGCTCATCACTGTTGCAGGTTGTTTTTTTTTCACATTTTTTTTATTTACATTTATTTTTTTCCCCTTCTCTCTCCCGCTATCAACATGATTTGACTCCTTGCTGGCTGTCAGAACCGGTTCCTTATGTATTTGTCTAGTTTAATGCAAAGGTTGAGTAGAAATAGAGGTTAAATCAGAATAAATATTGGAAAAGCCAGCAGGAAATTGAAAACACCAGACCAATCATACATGCCCTCCAGGTCTAAACCCCTTCTGAATTTCATGGGATAATTTCTGTCCCTTGGTTACACTCACTGACTCAACCTTGTCCATTTTGTCTGTTGCCTTGATGGATGGTCACACAGAAAACTGAAAGCATTTCTTGCGTATGGGATTAGCATTCGATTAATATTTATCAAGGTAAAATTATTGCTATGGGGTATAATTAAAGCATTTGGGAAATAAAAAGCACCCCTAGCGTGGCAGAATCCTTGAGATATTTGTATTATTTCCTATTGGCAATGTCTTAGCTGATAACAGTGAAACTGTGGCATTTGTGTATTCCACTTCTCAAAGGTCACTCCACAGTCACACAGTGTGAGGAGTCTTTGTTCTTGATGTCTCTCTCTGGGCTCCAGCCTCGACATTTGCGAGGCATGGTGGACACTGCTGCTCACGATAACAAGTCAGTTATTTCAAAAAATTTTTTCCTCAACTAACTGTTGTTGCAGCTGAGAATGTCATACTTCCTGTGCTTCCTATGAATTAGTTGAAGCTGCGTGTTTCGATCAGAAACAGTAACATATTTGGAGCTGGGTTGAAACCACCTGATATGTGTTTCTGCATCAGTCATCAAATGAGAGCAGCATAACAACGACAGAGGGAATGTCTTAGGTTATTTTTCTTCTTCCACAAGTTATACTTGATGTGGACGTCTGAAACCGCTCTGTGATGTACATCAGAGAGATTCAGAGATGGAATGCTACTGAGTACATTTACTCAAGTACTCCACTTAAGTGTAATTTTGAGGTACTTGCACTTAACTTGAGTTTTTCCATTTTCTGCCATTTTATACTTCCACTCCGCTACATTTTAGAGGCAAATATTGTACTTTGAACTCCATCCATCCATCCATTGTCATCCGCTTTATCTGGGGTCGGGTCGCGGGGGCAGCAGCTTCAGCAGCGAGCCCCAGACTTCCTTTTCCACAGCCACGTCGGCTAACTCTGACTGGGGAATCCCCAGGCGCTCCCAGGCCAGAGAGGAGATATAATCCCTCCACCTGGTCCTGGGTCTACCCCTAGGTCTCCTCCCAGTTGGACGTGCCAGGAACACCTCCCTAGGAAGGCGCCCTGGTGGCATCCTCATCAGATGCCTGAACCACCTCAACTGGCTCCTTTCCACGCACTTTGAACTCCACTACATTTATGTGATAACTTTAGTTAAAGGTCCACTTTGTATTTTTTCCCAAACTCGGTTGGAGGCTGACTTGTCTTACAATCCCAACACTAAGTATTTGAATAGTTAGGAATGAGACAAAAAAAAAATCAGCACACCTTTGAAATTAATTCATTTTATCTGTGAATTAAAAAAAGAAAAAAAAAACTGATACAATAATCGGATCACATAATCAGCCAGGATAATAATCGGTTGACCCATAGTATACAGGATATTCATACATGTAAAAATAGTACTAATATCACTTTTCACTTTCCTTGTGCTTAGAGAAACTGGATCTCCAGCACATCAAAGACAACATCCCTGGACCGTCACCAGTGGGCATTCAGAACCAACCGATCCACAGAGGATGCCACATCTACTGCCCTCCACTTAGTCTTCACACACCTGGAGAATAAGAGCTCTTACATCAGGATGCTTTTTCTTGACTTCAGCTCAGCATTCAATACAATCTCACCCATGAAGCTGATTGGAAAACTTCACACTCTGGGCCTGAGCGCAACACTCTGCGATTGGATATCGGACTTCCTCACAATCAGACCCCAGACGGTGCAATTGGATGTCACACCTCGTCTACATTAGTGCTCAACATGGGAGCCCCCGAAGGCTGTGTGCTCATCCCCCTCCTGTTCACACTTTACACCCATGGCTGCACTCCCAGACATCAAGAGAACTCTTTTTTGAAGTGTGAAGTTTGAAGGACGACACCACCATCACTGGCCGCATTTCATACGTCGATGAGAGTTCATATCGGAGGGAAATCAACAATTTTGTGTTGCACAGAGAACAATCCACTGCTCAACATCAGCAAAACACACATCCCTGTCTACCTCAGAGGAGCTGAAGTGGAGCAGTTGCAGAGTTTAGGTTTCCTGGGAATCAACATCACAGAGAACCTGTCACGGTTTTCACACATCACCACCCCCCCTTAAAAAAAGAAAAGAAAAGAAAACAGAAAAAGAACAAACATCAGTGTCTACTTTCTAAGGAAACTTAAGAAGGCTGAATCCTGCGACCAAGTTCTTAGTAACTTTTACAGATGAGCAATAGAATAGATAGATAGAGCATCCATTTTTTTTTCTTGTATAGCTTGAAGGGACTACAACTTGCTTTCCATTGTAGAGCCCTGTGCGGTAAAATGACAATTAATGGACCTTTAATTTGCGTCTTATCAATACCTAAAAGTTGAGGTTTAGGTGACATTAAGTGTCTCCAACTCCAGAAATAAATCCAGAACAATACGATTCAGAATTTGAAACTGAAATAAACTCAATTGGAGTGTCAACACTTGAAACGTCTTTGAAGGCATATTTCCCATGTACCTTTTTTGATAGTCTGTCTTGTTAAAGGTCAGCGGAGGAATTCCTTCCAGAGGAGCAGAGCTCTCCACTGGATGTTTTTTATGACGTCCTTTCTGAGTCGTCCCAGTACTTCTGTTTGTTTTTCTTACATACTCCAGCAGTGTAATCCCTGTCTATCACATTATTGTCGGGATCTGGTATAGCCTGTGGTGAGGCATGCTACCTCTACTGATGTGTCCCTGCAATCACAAAGGGGCTTTGCAATATCAAGAAACACAACAGTTCTTCCAGAGGGCAACATTTCATGTACCTTCCTCTCATCTGCCAATATGCCACAAACAATTGGATTTGTTTTTTGTCATTCGAGGCCCAGCGGGGTGCAGGACTGATACATCTCTTAGCTGCCATGATAGGATGTAGTAAGTTTCAATAAACAAGAATTTCAAGAATGAATGCCTGCGAGGTGTTTTTTCACTGTCCACTGTTTTCCTAGACTGCTGACATTCTGACTGAGTTGATTTTATTAACTACTGCACTGCCATTTGTGTGAATCCTCCACTGTCTCCCACCAGCGTGGCCCTGATTGATCACTGTCAGAGCGTGAAATGGAGAGAGGATGAAATGTGTTTTAATGGAGCCAGATCGCGGCACTTTCAGCTCTCGAGGGGATTGTAAATACGACGGGGCGGGTGGTTTGAAGGGGGAGAAGAAAACATCAGCTCCGTGTTAATAGGTTCAGAACATTGTGCATGTAATCATTTCGACGGCTTGTAGATTAAATGGTTCCTTGGAGACAGCACACAGTGTTCATGTTGTCAAATCTATTATCTGAGGGAGTCTCATCACTGGTGGCAACCATCATAATCCTGTGTGCTGTGACTTTGTAACTGTCCACACTTACCTTGTGTGTTGTTGGCTGTACTGTCTGTGCTATCTACCATGCTGAGTCATGCTGTAGGACCAAGACCGGCACATTAAAACATGAAATATTCTTTACTTCCTGTACTGACAGACGCTTCAGGATGTCATTTACATCCATAAACACCCACTCACTGCTCCTCGCCGCCACCTTAAACCGACTGTGACATTCTTCAAATGACGCTCCACGCACTTTTATTCCCTGACATTTAGTATGTCTCACAATGTCTTCCTCTTCCTATATGAGAAATAAATGCATGGAGTTTCCACTCAGATCCTTTCTCTGCTCAACGTAACGCTTGCAGTACATACATTATGCATGGTTATGAGTTCACTCTCACATTGCCTTTCTGCTGCTCATCAGACATGACTTGATTTCCAACTTCATAAAAATTTATGAAACACATCCTCATTAATCCGAAACCAAAATAAATGTGGAACTGAGATTGTCTTTTATTCCTTTTTACTTTTAAAAAAAACTTCCATAAGCTGCTTCAAGTTCACAGTGAAAAGGCTGACACAGCAGACACAGTACAGTCTAACTGAGAGCTGCTGAATGTTGTGTTGAGATGACAGCTGCACATAATACGATGCTATAACAATAATTACAATACAATACAATATCTCTTTTTTATTGGCCATATATGTGTGGATTGTAATGATGTGATAAACATAAAACCTTCCTTCTCTCTCAGTTGCCTACACAAACCTGAGGACCATTTGTTTAAGTTGTTTAACGCTGCTGGACCGTGGGTTTCTTTGTAAAGGACTCGTGTCGGAGTTTACCACAACAGTCCAAAGGATGTGACTTTCACTCTCGAATG
Organism: Lagodon rhomboides; assembly: GCA_039737535.1. NCBI lineage: Eukaryota > Metazoa > Chordata > Actinopteri > Spariformes > Sparidae > Lagodon > Lagodon rhomboides. The sequence goes on along the minus strand of CM077785.1, from coordinate 18,674,421 downwards.
CCTCATCTCAGCGCCGCCCTCTGCTCCGCTAACAGAGAGCAACAGTAGCTAACGTTCATTTAAATTTGGAGTCAGCTAAAACAAAACTAAGGACCAGTGTTGTAAAAAGTACCCAAAAGACAGACATCAAATAAATGTAGAGGAGTAAAAAGTACAATATTTGCCCTCCAGATCTAGTGGAGTGGAAGTATAAACTAGCATGAAATTGAAATCCTCAAGTAAAGTTCCTCAAAATTGTATTTAAGTACAGTACTTCAGGAAATGTACTGAGTTACATTCCATCACTGCAAACAAACAGCTTACCACGCAGCACAAAAGTTCCACAGAGCCCCTTTAACGCTGGACATCAAATGAGAAGCTGGCTGTAGAAAATATAAAACAGCAGAACAATTACATTCACATTTAACATAATTCATTTTTTCAATTAACTTTTTTTCTTTTTGCCTTCAAACTGGAACTGGAGCGGTTGCCTCTGAGAAGGCTGGCTGTAACGATTCGATTAAGCTTCAGTGGAATGCCATGCAGTGGGATTTCTGGATGGACAAAACAACAGGGTCTGACTTCCTGCTCTGTCTCTGTCTCCTTCTCTGAACTCAGAGACTCGGCGTGAATAGAAAAGAGCCTGCAGGTACACATCATGCCACACAGCGCAGGAAACAGTTCAGTAACCAAACACCCATGCCTGTCACGCCGTGTATGAAGCAGCGAGTATGAACAGGACTGATGGTATGAGGACAGTTGTTTGTTTAAGATACAAAATCAGATCCCTGAGGAGGGAGGAATTCTGAAAAAATGTTCGCTATTTATTTGCGTTTGTATGCAACTTTCTGTTCGAGTAGATGCGCTTATTAAAATCTCAGACCCCAGGGTCCATCCTGCCACTCATCCCTCTCTCCTGTGAAAATTTAAAGCTGTAACATGGAGATCTGCACAATCCTCTCCCTCGGCAAGCCAAGTTCTTTTGTTCACAGCATCACAATTCAATTTATCCACTTGTGTGAGTTCACTTTGCCAAAGAGGAGAGCACAGAGCTCTCAAGCTGCCGTTTGACAAATGTTGTCAGTTCCTGTCTTGTTTGGTTAGAGTTGCTGAACATGTGATATGTTTTTGGGAAAGTTTCATGAATGCAGAATGTAAAAAAAAAAAAAAGGAAAGTGTCAAGGCCGCAAATTATTCCACTCAGTTCAGAGTAGGACACTCACAAAATAATGATTTTGCATCCTGCTATCTGCTACACACACTTGATAGTATCTTAACCTCAGTGGATCTAATTAGGACCCCACATTACACTTGCCTGGCAGTATTTCCATTCCCATGTGGCAACTCCAGCGGAGTGTGCAAGTCATACACACAAAAAACCCAAAGCAGTCAGACAGTCTCACAGCAGAACTGGCCACCATGCCTCGATCTCTCCTCAGATATGCTTTCATGTTTGTGTGCAGAGGCACATATGCTGGACAAATCATTGTTTACATGCTTAGAATGAGCGACATCAGCCCTCCTCTGCACAGTCTAACATGCCCCAGCACCACTGAGTAACAGAATAGCTCAGAAACGAGCTGTCCTCATCCATCACAGCAGGCTCGGGTGGAATGTCGTGACCTCCCTCTCCTCAGCAAAATGAATAACCAGTTATGGCTTAAAGGTCCTTGTCTTCTCTATAAGGAAGTAATATATCTTTTTTTTTATTGTCTGTTCTTGAAATATGCTTGCAAACTGCATAGAAACTTCCAGCGTCGCTCTGGATTTATTTGTTTTAATGTGAGAATTTCAACAAGTTTGATGTTGCATAATTAATGACTAGCATCAATAAATAACATAGGAATACGTTCAAGTTCTCAATTTTTATATTTCTTTTACAGTTTTTTGAGGTTTTTCCTGCCATTTAATCTTTAATCAGATGTGTTGAAGTGTGTTTTGATGGCATGTCAAAACATGGTATGTATTACTTTCCAGTGCGTAAGCAGACTCTTGAGGGAGAAATATTTTCCAGTTATTTTGTTGGCTTCAGGCATCTGTGTCTTTTCGTCACTTTGAGGAGAGAATTCAGAAAAGTGAATATTCTCCTATTGTTCTCTATTTGAGCATCGTCTGGCCTAATTATGTCTTCCCATTTTACATCCCTGATGCAATGATGTGTATCATCGGCACATCGTGTGTGGTCAGGATCATTAATTTTTCAACCTGTCTCAGGTTGCATTTCAGACATTATTAAAGTTTTCCTGGAAATAATTCTTGCACAATCTAATAATGTGTAATCTTATTTGAGGCATAGTTCATCATTTTTACAGTGACTTAATTATCTTACGAGCCACAAATCTGATTAAGGATCAAGATGTTTGGGCAGCACAGGTGGTTGAGTGGTTAGGAGTGCATGCCACATACTCAGTGGACCCTGGTTCAAATCCTGGCCAGAGGACCTTTGCTGCATGTCACACCCCATTCTCTCTCCCATTATTTCCTTTTTTTAAAAAAAGATCTAGATGTTTTATGAAATCATTAGGAAGATATCTACTTTGTGGTTTGTGTCATGAGCATTGTATTTATAGCCATCTGTTATTCCCACATTTCAACTTTGTAATTAATTGGCCTCATACTATTGGCACTAATTTCAGTCAGTCCGGTGATGCATGTTCACTGTGGCTGCAGCCGACATCAAACATTTTCTGTAATGATACTTAGCACAGCTAAGACAGGAAATTATGTAACAAATAAAATAAAAATCCAGCTACCGCTCTGGCAGAAGCTGGAGACGTGCATAATAAAAAAAAGACAGAACTGAAGAAGCATCCTGGATGAGAGGTGAAACGTCTTCAAGAAACTGAAACAAGTCCAGTTGCCTACGGTACAGCACTTAGATTTACCGTGACCTGGATGACTGAGAACCTTCATCAACATTAAAAAAATTAGTCGTTCAGAGCTGATTTGATTTACTTGAGTCAAGAGTGACCCTGAGGTTGTATAGCCTATTATTCTTTTTTTTATAGTTTTGTTGCACTCAAACAAATCCTCTCTACCCCTCGAATATACTGTATATTGTGTGTTCCTCAAATTCATGTATGGATGATTATGTGATAAATCCATCTGTCACCAGTAGTTTTACATTCATTTAAGGGTAACTCCACCAATTTTACACAGTAAAGTGTGTATACAGGACTTGTGGACCACTACTGTGTATGTGAAAGTATTTTAAAGTCTTTTGTGGCTCCAGAGGAAGCTGCATGTAATGTGATAAATTGCCTTTAGTGATGTGTCGCTGTTGATTTGTGGGTAATGTAGGCACCAGTTTTTGAAAAGAAACAGTGTTAAATAGTGGAGTATATAGAATATAGGAGGGCAACGCTAGACCAGTGCATCACTGTTCAAAACTTGGCACCTACATTACCCACAGTGCAACTTTGCTGCTGAGTGACATCACTGGAGAAAATTTCAGATTACATGCAGCTTCCTCTGGAGTCACAAAAAGGTTTATCAAATTATCATTATATAAATAATTATTTTGTTAACAAATTAACAAAAGAGATGATCACTACATTTAACTAAAGGCCACTAATACAAAGACAAAACTGAACCACATCTACCTCACCTCATGGACATTCAAATCCCGGATAAGCCCCCTGACACAACATGTAAATAAGACTCCCCTCTTCCTGTACCCCAAGCAACACCAGCAGCAAAGCATTTGTAAATGGTTTTATTCAAAAACACATTTTGCACACAATCAAACATGCCTACAGAGGAGAGCACACAGGAACTGGTGAAGAGCCGGCCTTTAAACTCCTGGCTGCGAAGCTGGAACCAGTCAGCTCTGTGGACAACCTACAATCAATCAAACACACCTGCAACCAGTCACACACACTCAGGTAACAGAGAGGGTTATTCAAGTAGAGAGACAAGCACGTACAATAGAAACATTTATATGACCTCTGGGGTCAGTTGTCACCTTATGACCGTTTAGTTTCAGTGACATCAAGGACCTCCAAAAAATGACAACGTTTTCATTTACGGGCTGTTCCTTTAAGTCACAGGAGTTCAGTGGCTTTTCTACTGAAATTTGAATTTGAATTTGTTGAAGTCCCTTAATACTTTGTTTTTTCTCACACATTAGAAGGTGATTTTCTTCCTGGCACAATGGACCCTTAACCCATGGCTATTTAGACCACATGGAAAACTTGACTCTAATGCAGAGTGAGCATAATCCTCAGTCTTCCTCTTAATGGGGTGACAGAAAACTGACTAATAAGCTAAATTTCAGCAGCTAAGCGGATTACGTTTTGTTTCAACTAAATGAGATTATGGAGCGCTGAGTCCCCCGCTCTTTGGTGTTGGGCAGGATCAGGAGCAGAAGTTCACTTTCATGATTGTCATCCACTGTCTAACAATAACATCATTACACTCCGGCTGCAGCTGAAGCATGAAGTTGGAAACTCTTTGTAGGACAGTTGCGTAAGCATCAACATAAATGTGATATAAGTAAAACTCTCTGGAAAAAAATGGGCCAAAAATGTCTTACAGAAAGGGTTTAGGAGGCTGTGTCGGGCCCTTTGGGGTTCATTGGTACTTATTTGTAGTGACACTTTTTGAGGATCACACATATTTGGATCTAGGGTTAGGGTTAGGGTTAGAGTCTTGAAAAATGCAGATTTTTCTTCAAAATATTCATAAAAAATAGAAAGTCCGTCAAAATCCAATGAAAACAGGTGTTGAAAAAGAAGGGTCCCTATGCAAAGGAAATTTGACTTTCAATTTCCCCAAAAGTTCCTCAGGAGGTGTTTAGGAGCATGTTTCAGGCTATTTGGTGTCCATTGGTACCTATTTGTAGTGATACTTTTTCGAAAGTTTCACACAGTTGGACTTGACCTAGAAGCTATAAGAATAAGACGTGCCCCTATGCAAAGTGAATGGGATGGATCAGAGGTGAAATTTGACTAAGTGTCAAACTCTAATTATATTATTTTGATCTTTGACCTTATGTCAAATCAATTCCTTCATAGGTTAGCTCATTATTCACCTATTTGTAGTGACACTTTTTCAAAGGCTTCACAACGCTGGACTTAGGGTTAGAATTGGTTTAGAGGCAGGACTGCAAAGTGAATGGGATAGATCAGAGATGAAATTTGAGTGTAAAATGTTCAATTTCCAAAAATGTTCCTCCAGAAAGCGTTTAGGAGCATGTTCAGGCCATTTGGAGTTGATTGGTACCCATTTGTAGTGATACTTTTTTGGATCACACATGAAGTAGGAAGTAGACCTGAAGCACTTACGCATTTGTGTGATTGTGCCATGACTGCACTGTGTCTTGATAAATCCACAGCACTGTCCATTATTCTTAGTTCGCAGACAGATCTGTAATTCTTCTGTCAATTTTGTTGTGAATCAATAAAATCCCTGAAACTATAAAGACTTAATTCTTCACTACATTAAAGCCTATATACTCTATAAAGCAGTGTAACCTTCATGATCAAAGTGACAAGTAGCAAAAGAAGTAATCGTGGAAGAACAAGAGGATCATAGAGACACACTGCTTCCTGTAGTATTCCTATGATATTCCAATGATTATTCACTAGTGGCTGTGCTGCTACAAAATACACCCCCAGACCGAGCTACCTGTGTACATCCCCTAATATTTGAGGGGAGACATGACTACAGACGTGGTTTTTTACTATAGGGTTGTATCAAAAAAAATGAATAACTCAGCTACTGACTGAAGCGTACCTATTGTTATATGTTAACATTACACAACAAATTAATGTAAATAATGTGTCAATCATAGGGGCAAAAGTTGTGTTAACTGTGCATTATGCAATGAGTCAAAATGGTCATTCTAATTATGATAGGACTAATATGGAGCACAGACATCCGCTCATTGTGTCAACTTATAACCAGGACAAGGTTTCAATCTCCCCTAAGGGCGCTGTGATTTTATGGTCTGTAACTCACTGTTTGCATTAATTTCATCAGGATATTGATTATTTTGCTTTACTGCTGTGTTGTGAATGTACCACTGTGTTCATATATTGATTCTGTCGTTCAAATTGTAATAAAAATGTTATCTTCTAGGAAGAGGCGGGTGTACATTTGCTAGTCAGGATACAGATGTGCCTGAACCTTTCAGATTTGCCGTCATACACACAAACGTAAAACCTTCCTTGAAGACTTCGAAATGCACCGGCACATTTTACATGAAGACATCGAATTTACCCATGGCAGCTTTCTGTGTGGTTTCTGAAATCACTGTGACTCAGTGGCCGGAAGCAGAATTAATCTTGCATGAATTACACTTCAAATGAGAGCCACAGGCATAACGCTGGACAGATAGAGAGCTATGGACGCAGTTTTTCAGTTGTAGGTTATGGTACAATTGATTTAAAAAAAAAAACAGAGCTCACCTCCCACAGCAACACACACTCAAATGCAGGACAACAAACAGTCCAATGGCCAGCAGCTAACTGGTGTATTTGGAGGTAATGATCCGAGAGATGGGAGCTACCGGTATTTCAAAGAGCTCTGATTATCCTCCCTCACGTACAGCTCGGTGCCAAGTCTGCTTGTCTTGGTCCAATTTAAAGTCCAATAAGCGAGTATCCCTTATCATGCAGTGTAGGAGGTAGTATGGCAGCCTTGAAAGCAACGCTTTCAGTGGTCAAATTTTTAAGGCTTTTTATGTAGCAAAAAGAGATGATATCAAACAAGTTAATTCAAGTCCAGCACACAAAGACATTCGAGTGTTTAAATCACATATTCACGTCTTATCATAGAACACAAAGTCATTACATTTTTTCTGCCTCTATCGATACACAGCAGGGGAATCCTTTTTTTGATATAAATAACATTGTTGGACAAAAGATTTACCAAAAAAATAATCAGAAATAGAACATGCATGAACGTGTAGGGCAAATTAGCTCTGCAATCTTATGAGTGCAGTGCCTGTGCCCGATCAATTGCAGGGTCACTGCAGATTTCTTGAAAACCGCTCATCCACACTACTTCAAACTGAAATTAGCTGAAACCTCATTAGATATAATCAGTGCCCATTCTTCAGCCTGGCTCATAGATGGTAACTCATGCTCACCCTCAGCTGTTTCAGAGGTCGTGTTGTGTTCCTGCAGCTGAAAACCAACAGTTCCTAATTTTGCTGCTTCACAATAAAAGCTTATATGTACTGGGGGACTTTTATTGTGAAGGATTTATACGAAATGTGTTTATCACCAAATTAGCAGAGCTTTGTTAGCAGCCATTCTTTGACAATACTGCAGAGAGGAAAACTTTTTACAGCTGCTTCTTTGACCACAACTCAACATAAGCGCGTCATTAGTTAAAGACCTGTTTTCTTGGAAATCCCTGCCACGCTGGGCTGATGGGCCGAGTCAAACCGAGTCAGGCCGAGCCAGCACATGTTTATGGAAAAGCTCATTACTGTTCACAGTCCGGACCAACTCTGGTTGCAAACAACACGCATCGTTTTCAGTAACTATTACACTGCAAACCGATTCTATCTACAGTTGTCTGCTGCTCTGTGTGCGTGTGTTCGTGTGTTGTGTGTTGTGTGTGTTTCACACTGACTTTCTTAATGTTGAAAGTGTCGTTTGTTCAGAAATTGCAGCAAATTTGGCACTGCCCTTCCTTGTGTCCTCAGCAACAAACCCGCCATGTTTAAAGTAGATCGGAAGGATGGTTCTCAATCTCAGCATATGTGAACCACAGAAAGACAGACAGAGATTCATTATTTATTGTAAGATGTTTCTTCCCAAGCCAAACATCGAAAATAAGAGTTTCAGTGTTACGTGATCCTACGGGAACCCTGAGGGACAAGTGAGATTTTTTTTCTGTTAGTCCATTTTCTAAGTTCTCACTTGTGCCTCAGGGCTTCCGTAGTTTCCTTTGTGAAATGTGTGTGAGAAAACCTTTTTCCCAATAAGCATGTGACAAACCATGTTAGGCAAAATTAAAGAACAATTTTATTGTGCTTAGATGGACTATTTTCTTTACAGTCAATGACTTTTCCTCCATTAAACGTAAAGGGAATCAAATGTAATCATGGCAAAATCAGGAACGTTGTGCTTTCTTCTCATTCACTCTGTTTCTACGTTATCTTATGCAGCGAGATTTATCAGCAGCAGTTTCACATCTGTGTCCAGCATCTCATTTGTTTGTTTAGTGCATGCTAGCTGCTTCAGCACACGGTATACCTGCAGTAAAAAGCCGGCTTGGCTTTATCTAAACCGTGCAGTGAATTACGAGCAAGGAGAGGACGTGTGAGGTAGGTGCATGTGTGAGGTCAGAATGTTTGAGTGAGAGGCGCGAGTGTGACTCCTCGCCTCATACAACCACGAGAGACTCTAAACAATGTCACATTAAGCGCTGATGTATTGCGAAGGTGTCCACTACTCTAACAGCGGTGTCCTCTGCCGCGCTGCTTACTCACCCGCTTGAATTTCCATTTGTCTCAAGGTCGGAGTGGAAGTAGGTTTGTTCCGTTAAGTCCAGTGTCGTTTATGATCGTTATTTACTGCACTGGATTGACATTGCTTGCCCACTGCTGAGCAAGAGTCGAATAAAAAGAACCATAAACATTGTGGCTTTTAACAATTGTCATTCATATGTAAGAAAATGCCAATCACTAATGAAAATGTTCAGTTCAAATGTAACATTATTTTAATTTTACATGTTAGAATTGTAGTTATTTTGTGGAAATAGCTAATTACATCTGACAATATTCAATTTACAACAATTTCACACGTGTAAAGGCAAATCACAGTTTCACAAATTTCACACATATTAGTGATACATTATATTATATTATATAGACATTTTTCATCGTTGGACTGACCGATTAACCGTCAGAAATACATTCCCATCCTAGAGCCATTCTGCTGATGGACAAAATTAGTCAGGCAACTTCAATCTTCAGACACCAAATCTCAGTAGTTCTGTAAAAAAAAAATCAATCAATCAAGTCACTGCTACTTTACATGACTTACATTTACGACACACTTTTGCTGCTCTGCCAAATCTACAGTAATCAGAACAACATGTTGTGGTCAAATGACAGAAAAGAGAAGTATAATGGATGAATTGTTATTCATGGTGATGACAGCCCTGATTTATCACATCAATAAAAGCCACAAGAAGAGGAATTACAGTCCGCTGGTCACAAAGCATGATAAGCCCGGTGTCCCTGCTTTTATAAACTCAGGCTTTGTGAATGTGGAAAACCCAATTACATTTATCTGACATCACAGCAGCTTGTAATGAAAAGTGATGCACAACAACACATCTCCAACCACTGTGTTCAAGTTTCCAATCTTCACCCCTTCGTGGCATTGGGTCATTTGTATCCACCCATTTATTATACAGTCAGATTTTTTCTTCCATCAAACAGGCCGAATATGATCTATGTGTTGCCACACTGCTTTGAACAGTGTGTGCTCCGTCCCACAGACATGAAACGGGCATTAGGTAAGGGGTATTGTTGAGTTGTTTACTTAATGTCAATTCAAGATCCACTGCCACTTCCTGTAAAATGGCCCTTCAGAGTGGGCAAACCCGAATACAAGCAACTTTTCCAGACGCACCACAGGAGGCCTTATCCTGTTATTGTTATGGAAGCCGATGTCTTAGATCCTGACTTTAAAAAAAGCCCAGGGCAGAAACTCAGGAAGCTCCTGTAATGAAACAGGGAATTCTCTCAGAAGTGAGGCCCACCTGAAGAACCCTGCATGCGATATTGTCTAACACATTTGCAAATTACAACTCTTGCAACTCCAAGCTTGAGTGAGATATGTCTCAAGCTGGTGCGATGTATGACTTTAGTTCACTTGTTTACACTCAATCTTACAAGCTTCTGAAGCATCTGAAGCAAGCCGAAATCGCCAACACCCTCTCCTTTATAAAGCGAATGACATTGATATTGACATTGATGGTGATATTAGCATGCAGAACATATCATGTACCCACTGAACCAGGATTGGCAGAATCCCTTTGCACCCTGCTGCGTGTTGGTCTACTTTTTACATGCACCTCATGTCACGAGATCACCAGAGGAAAATGTTAGGCTGAGAACCTCATGTACTGACTGATTACATAAGCAGCAGGAGTATTAACGTGCAGATCCTTTGTATTTCACTTCATCAGGGGCTTGGGCCTGAACCTTGTCTCTAATTAGATCCGTCAACTCAAAGCTCAAAATCTGTGGGAATGGCACAGAGAACTGCTGAGCAGCTGGGATCAGTCGGGGGGGATGGGATGGAAACACTGTACAGGTTTCCATGACTGGAGAAGTGAGAGAGAATGTTAATTTATTCCTAAAACACTGTATGTGATCACCAGCAAAGTTATCACTGTCTAAAACAAGGGCTTCGCCAGTGTGTGTCCCCTGCCAACCCAGTCATCAAAATGTGTAAAAGCTTCATTGGTCCACAGAAGAACAAAATTTTAAAAAATCGGCTTGAAATAAATGATGGTTTTGTAACAGAAAAGGCAAAAAAAGGACCAGCGGCTGTGGCTCAGGAGGTGGAGTGGGTCATCAAGTAATCAGAAGGTCGCGGGACTGATTCCCTGGCTCTTCCAGCTGCGCGTCCAAGTGTCCTTGAGCAAGGTATTAAACCTGATGAGCAGGTCGGCACCTTGCACGGCAGCCTCTGCCTCCGGTGTATGAATGAATGGGGGATTGTGATAAGTGTTTTAAAGCGCTTCGAGCCGACAGTAGACGGTAAGAGCTTTGTAGAAATCCAATTCAATTTAATGACGGTAGTTGAGGATCATGAATTTTGCCTTCCACCATTCAAAAATGACCCAAAAAACTTTTGACATCAACATATCGTCTTGTTGTATTAGCAAGGACACTTCTGTACATTTTTGTTGTTGAGGAATGTAAAAGATATATTAAAAGATATTGTCAAAAGAAAACCTCAGCCTGGGAGCAATGTGCTAGCCTGTCGGAAAATAAAACATAAGTTTCTCGTTAAAAGAACTGCTGCAGCTGTCCCTGTGCTAACAGCTGTATGACTGAATATGAATGGATAACTTTCCCCCAAAAAACTCAAACTTAAATTGGGACTTATGCTTTTTAGATATTTAGAGGAGGTGTCTTGTTAGTCACAGTGCTGTTGAGCATCACAGAGAACTATTTGAATTAAATAGATAAATAAAAATAGAAAAAGAAATGAAGAATTTAAAGGCAACATTACAAATTTGTATCGTATACAGTGTATACAGATACACTATAATATGATCATACAAAAGCACAATAATAGTAATTTAATATCAAACATCTTTTCATCCTGATTTAAGACGCTTCCTGATTTACACCTGACTCATTTTTGAATCATAGGATATCATGACTGCAGAGCTAATTTACCGCTTTGTCCTTCATCACTCTGAACCGTCCCTGACATTATATAAATCCGTTTTACATTTTTTAAAGACTTTCTCTGACAGCATCATTAATATCAGGAAATCCTAGAGCATCACATTTTCCATTTGCCATCTTTCTTACTCTGACTGTTTTCCATGATAGTTCGTGCTCACCGCAAGGAACCTGGACTTCTCTCAGCCTTGTCATCTTAATTTGCTCTCTTCATGGCAGGACGAAGCTCTCCTCCACACTCCTCTCCATATTCAGCCTCTTCTCGGCTTCAGCTGTCACAGTTTTCTATCCTTTAAATCCAGTGACAGAAACTTCAAACCAGACCTCATGCTGCTTACCTGCTCCCCTGAATTCAGTGTCTCACATGCAGTTACACTTCATTTGGACTGTATCACTTTTTTGCCAGTTTAAGTATTTAGACCACACCTTAATCTGACACTATACCATTGTCAGGTTTCAGAAGCTGGGTGTTTTAAAGGATGGATGGTCCATAAAGGTAGATCCAGCTCCTCCTGCCACAACATAACCTCACCAACATTAGTACAGAGGCCCTGAGACCCAAGTGAGAACATATTGTTTTATGTTTCATCTGTGAAAACAGCTGAAAAGAAGTTTTGGCAGGTGAGAACAAAAAAACTTTGCCAGGATCATTTTTCAAAGTTGTTTTTTTTTTTTCATCTGTGAAAACTGATGATTTATTTTCTTATTTTTGTCGGGATCATTTTTCTAAGCTTTGGGTTTTTTTTTCCATCTGTACAATGAATCAGATTTCTTCTTATAAATGGTCTCAACGTGACAATTTGTAACAATTTACATGTATTAATCACATTTTGGTTGGCCATATGTGCGCAGATTGTAACTAGACGTGAGAAATGAGACCTTCCCCGTCTCTCTCTAATGCCTATACAAGCCCGCGAAGGGTTCAGGCTGAATTGTTTTCAGCGACAGTTCAAAAGGATGTGACCTTATGCACATTCTGAAGTGTCTGGTCTACGTGCCTCTCTCCGCTCCGCTAACAGAGAGCAACAGTAGCTTATGTTAGTTTAGAAATGGAGTCCGCAAACAGAAACTAATGACCGGCTTCCAGCGAAACAAAGAAGTTCTGCAGAGCCCCTTTAATATATATAATACTCATCAAGTCGAGAGGCTCGAGTACTCCACTACCTCGTGTTCCAAACTAAAAGCATTCAGGTTTACTTCCAGATGAGTTTTAATTTTACTGTGCACTTTGAACACAAGGTACATAGATGTGCGTTGAGTCAAGGTGAGTGACATTAATGTTTTGTTTTTCTTTTGGCTATAAATTTATGTTTAATTGCCGCTAATCTGCTGTTTGCATTAGCTACACTGACGTTGCTTGTTCCTCACTAAACCAAGGTCAAATTGACCCTCATAACATTAGTTGATTATGACATTTTTCATGTTAATAGGAACACTTCAACCCTCATGAGTTTAATGTTTCACTTCAGAAAATGTGAAAAGAAATCATAATAAATATGACATTTGGACATTTGGAAACTTGCTCATGGAATAAAAGTGTTTTGTACATTTAATGATGGCTAAACTACAGAAGAGTATTAGGTCCAGGGGTAAGGGAAAAAAATGAGAGGAGCAAGCTTTTTGTCATTATGCACTTCAACGATAAAGTCGTCAAAAAAGGCGAGAATAAACTTGAAATGTCAAGTCGACCTTTTGAGACTAGATCAAGCAGCGCATATGACTGCTTCTACAAAACACCTGGTGTAGATGAAGTGGTGAAACTGTACTTCAGAGTCAGCTGTAGTAACAAAGGAGTTCTTTCTCTTTTAGCTCATAGTCGTCAGTATTAAGATTTGGGACTAAAGGTTGTAACACTACACGCAGATTTGAATGACCAGAAGAATTTACTGTATTCTTGACATTTTAAAGGTATTCGTGAAATAGTTTTCAAACTTTTTTCTCGTCATTTACCTGCATAATGCAGAAAAAAACGTCCCCCTCTAATTCTTTTCTCCAACCTCTGGCTCTAAAACTCTTCTGTACTAAACAGAGCAAAGTTTACACTTTAAGTAAATTTTGATTTTGATATTGTCAATAAATATGGTTATCATTCATATTTATGCTGTGATACAGGTGCTTTTTTGCCTTTTCTGTTAAATATTACAATCATAATGCAATTTTTAGAACAGAAATCTTTCATAAACGCTAAAGCACAATATATGCACTTTTTGCTCATTTGGAAGGAAACATTAATGCTTTTAGTCTTATTAGAAATGTGGAGCAGAGCTGCCCTTCTGCCTCTTGTGGCCGAAATTAGTATTAGGTCAAAAACAACTGTAATACAAACAACAAAATAATCACCTGCTTTAACAGATGGAGTTAGAAAAATGTCACCAGATTTTTTTTTTTCACCTGCCTCTCAGGGCCTCCTTACAATAGTCAAAAATATGAATATATTTTTCTTAAGGACCCTGATGAATGACGTACACGAGGCAAATTGCTTTCTCTCACCTCACTTACATCTTGCAGTAGTTAATTCATGGTGTAATTTGTTACAGTGTGTAGCTGGAACACCTGGTAAATATGATGTGGCCACCTCATATTTATGGACTTTACGAGTTGATGAAGGACACCTGAACGCGCCATTAAACAATTTAGCAGCACACCGTGGATTGTTGGATACTTACTGCAAAGTAAACATAGGTGGTGTGCGCCAAATTTAGACTGTGTGTAGACTCAGGGCTGCACTTGGAGGAATCTTTGAAATGGGACAGACCTTGCCAACTTGTTATGACATATTTAGTCTAGAATTGCAGACTTTGGAGGATCCAGCCACTGAAATGGGACAAAGCTTATTTCTAACAATAGCCCCAACCCAACGAGTTTAAGTCTACTATTATTGAAAAAAATTCAGAAGGTGCTTCACTGTCACGCCTGTGTCACTTCACAAGAATTAGAGTATCAACAGACAGTACAACTAATGTTAATCTCTAACAATTTGCACATTCCTCCATCACAGACACATTACACGCTAACTTTTAAAGCCCAAACTTGTCTTTTTCACAGTTATAAAACTGTGGAAACATATCGCTTTGTTCACATCCAAGAACACTCATCAATCTACTAATTACTTCCTGCTGGGCTGCGATGTCAAGCGGGACTTAACTTTCCAATTTTCAGGGTCTGGCTCCGTCACATTAGGCCAGTTGCACTTGTTATTTTGTTGTTGTTTTCACACCACCCCCAGTTTCATTACTCACATGCTGGCTCTTTTCATGTGGCTCACCAAAAATGTAATTAGAGAGGTTATTAAATATTCATTCGATTTGATTTAATATACAATCACTCTTCTTTTTCTTTGTCCATTTAATTCCCTGTCAGTGCTAAGTCATCTTCAATCTTCATGTTCGACTCTGAGATTCCTGTTGGCGTGCCATTTTCCAAAACCCAAAAGCCACAAAGTGAGGGAGCATCTCTCTGGTACAGATTAGACCAGAGGCCTGGAAATTTAAAGAGCAGCGCAGTAGCAGAAAAAGCTCACTTTTCAGCACCTCTAATTGATGTGACTGTGTCCATAAAAAGCATATAATCTGGCATTTTCATAAATGTTTCAACATGTGTGTTAAAAAGTGAGTCACTGACAGAACTTACTGATGGTCATCATCCACATTATGGCGTATATAGATTGACAGACGGTTGGTGTTTTACATTGAGATGAAGGCAGTTCTTCATGTCTGGTCTCCTTCATTCACTGAGACATGTCTGTGCTATATTTTCAACAATCATGTGTCTTGTTTTTTTTTATTATTATTATTATTGAGTAATGCACTTCACCGACACCAAAGTCTTCAATTAAGTGACAATAACCACCATCATCATTTCTAGTCCTTTAAGTTTCAATGAGGATTTGCACTTGGCAACACAAATGGAAGAACTGTGTGTTCACAGGAATCACTGGAATGTCGCACATGGACATTAACATAGGCATCAAAGACACAGGGAAACAAATGTATATCCCAAAATGTCAATATGGACAAAACATCCCGGAGATGGACTGGGTTGACTTTGTTGCTTTGCATTTGTCTGAACTGTTTATTTTAATCTTTGTTGGCACTTTATTTTTCCCTCACACGTATGAGGCTAACAGGTCATTGTTGAAGCAAAGCAAAGTCAACTCTAAAATAAACCATGTTATTATTCCTGTCATGGCGGAGTGTTTGCTTGATTCCACAACAATATTTTCACAAAGCCTGAAGACACCGAGTCATGAATCCAGTCTGACACATGTTGACAGCACCCAATGTGATATTCTAGGAACATGTGTTTGGAGATTTCTCTCGTCTTAGTGCCTCTCCTGAAAAAAAAAGCTCAAAGGAAAAACTCACCCGAAAAAGAAAGTTCAGTCATTATCTGCTCAGCCCCATGCTGATGGGAAGTCAGGTGAAGTTTCGTAAACCAGAAAACTTATGCGGAGCTTTGCAGCAAAACGGTGTCGCAGCAACTGAAGTAGATTAGGACCAGAAAAAAAACACCTTGAAGCACTGAGACCCCAAATTGATTTGAAAAGACGTAATTTACAGCTTTTTTCTTAACTGAAACCTTCACTGCTGCTAAGCTAAAGCGTTAGCCGAATCCTGTCTAAAGGGGGGGCACGAACTTGACCACACGTCGAGGTTGTAAATAAGAGTCTTGGATTACACCAGACGAGCTGCATGGAGCCATTTAAAGTATGTTTATGTTTTTTTTTTATGAAAAAAAAAACAAAACTATGTTTTAAAACAGGTCCCTATCCACTCCAGTTATTCCGGAGATTTCTGTAAATGTTTTGTGGACTATGAAACTTACTGAGGTAAACGGGTAATGACTGAATTTTCATTTTTGGGCCCATTTATCCTTTTAGGCTTTTTCACATCCATGCTCAATGAGCAGATCACACTACTGAGTCAATTTATTCTTAAAGCTTTGTTGATAAATTAACTGTGTGATCTGTCCTCTCGTAAATACAAAGTCTAGTATTTTGTTCCCTCGTGAGTTGGAATGCAATTGGCCCTGTTGTTAAAGAGAAATGTTTTTGTCAAGCTCCCCTTACAAATTCATTTTATGAATCATATTTGCTTGTAATCTAATTATTTTCGACTCATATTTTCCTCTCAGTGGTTTGGGAGGTTGTGAATGAGCATTAAATAGCTGTAACTTATCAACCACTAGAAAAAAAAAAAAGATAAAAAGTGTTTAGTCTCGTTTTCTCCCCGGATTTCAGCAAAACATGAAATAATAGACAGTATTGTTATTCCACACAGTCTGACAACAAAAACCTGCTCAGTTGGGGTTAAAACGAAATGAGAGCTCTGCCTCAGAGCAGATCTGGGGGTTCATGCTCTGAGGAGCACCGAGCTGCAGAGCAGGACAGGGAGGAGGCCGACAGATGAGTCACGTCGCCCCCCTGCGGTGAGGATGGGTAACGGCTGTTTACTGTTCGCACTGAACCAGGAACAGATATAACAGGAGCTTATGTGCTGTACTGCTGGTCACTCCGATTCTTACCAGAGGTGATGATGGAGCTTTCATTGTCTGCTGCATTTTTCCTTCTTCAATTAATTTAATTTCCACAGTTTCTTTTTGGTTTTTAAAGGTTTATATTTTCGCTCGATCATAAAATATTTCTTCGGATTCACTAAACCTAATTTTGGTTTTGGATTAAATTACCTTTTGACCGGTGAGGTGAGCGTCTCACGTATTTCAGACTCCAGTTTTGCGTTTTTCTTTTCTTTTCTTTTTTCTTTTTTTTCTTTCTTCCTTTTTTTTTTAGGTCCACAGTGCAGATTTATGTGCCTTGAGTTTACTTTGCTTTTGCGCACAGATTTCATTCAGTCATTTATCATTTAGATAAGTGCAAATATTTATCTTCTCCTCTCAAGCGTCTTCAGTTTTGTTTTTTTTTTTTAAACCATGGGTGATTGAGGCTCAACCACTCCTTGTCATCACTCCAGGATCATGTTTTGAGCCCCACGCGTCGTCTTGTCACCCGCGAGGACGCAAGAACAGACTTTGTCACTCAGGACCCATTCAGGTGACCGTTTCAGCCGTTGCATGACTGCACAGCCCTGACGCATCTGCAGAGGACAAGACTGCGGCAATGGAAAGTGTTTCCAATGAAAGTGACTTTTGGCAATTCAACGAATCCTGGCGGAACTCGAGTCTCGTTAACGGGACCGGGTGGCTGAACCAGACCAACCCTCTGAAGCGGAACGAGGAGGTGGCGAAGGTGGAGGTGACTGTGCTCGCCCTGGTGCTGTTCCTGGCGCTGGCGGGGAACCTGTGCGTCCTGCTGGCCATCCACACCACCAAGCACAGCCAGTCCCGCATGTACTACTTCATGAAGCACCTGAGCATCGCAGATCTAGTTGTGGCGATATTTCAAGTTCTCCCTCAACTTATCTGGGACATCACATTTCGGTTCTATGGACCGGACATTCTGTGCAGGTTGGTGAAATACCTACAGGTTGTTGGGATGTTCGCCTCCACTTACATGTTAGTTTTGATGTCCGTCGACAGGTGTCTGGCGATTTGTCAGCCTCTCCGTTCTTTGCACAGGAGAAAAGACCGTTTCTATGTCATATGTTCCTGGTTGCTGAGCCTGCTCTTCAGCGTCCCGCAGATGTTCATTTTCTCCCTGAGAGAGGTCGGCGCGGCCGGATCGGGAGTGTACGACTGCTGGGGCGACTTCGTGATGCCTTGGGGAGCCAAAGCTTACATCACATGGATCAGCCTCACCATTTATATCATTCCGGTGGCAATACTGAGCATCTGCTACGGGCTGATAAGCTTCAAAATATGGCAAAACTTTAAACTGAAGACGAGGAGGGAGCAGTGCATCAGCCTGACGCCCAAAACCTCCAAAGGCAACACGCTGGCCCGCGTGAGCAGCGTGAAGCTCATCTCCAAGGCGAAGATCACCACCGTGAAAATGACTTTTGTGATCGTCGTGGCTTACATCGTCTGCTGGACCCCCTTTTTCTCTGTTCAGATGTGGTCCGCGTGGGATCCGGCGGCGCCCCGAGAGGGTAGGTTGAATGTTAAAGTTTAACCTTAAAGCGAGCGAGTGCGCACCACCGCTGCGCAAAAGGCTGATTTATTACGCATCTGAAACACTTAAGACGCTGCCCTTCTTTCCCCCTCCTTTGCACATTTTCCGCACAATACTGCTCAGTGGAAATTAATGTATATTTCTGACTGACGCGTCCTTCTGGCTGTGCGCATCAGTGCTCTTTACGCACGAGGGTGCCTGGCGCTTGCTTATCCAGCTGGAGACAGAAACAGCATTTTTTGATGTGTTTATTTTGATTTATTCATTATGGTGGGTCGAGCACCGTGGCCATATGGTCGACTTGGTGAGAATCGGGTTCTAGGCGAGGAAACATCCAAAATAGATAAATAAAAAAAAAAAAAAAAAAAAAAAGCCAAAACAGAAACGTAGAACACATTTTGGGTTATTTCTTCCACCTGAAAACACAAATAAGTCGCACATAATTTAGATATACAGCCCACATAACACATTAGAGCATGCTCTCATTTTCAAATTGACTGAAAGGTCTTACAACAGACAACTTTTAGTTATGAATGCTTTCTGATGCTCTCAGCGGTTTGTTCCCATGAGGATACCAGACTGTTGTTTTTCACATATACTTAGATTATGAATAGTAATACCTCTGTCTTTTGTGTGGTGAGAACAAATAACAATAAGGCCTTTAAAGTGCAAAAACTGCATGAGCAATAAGTTCCCTCTGACCTCCTCCTCCTCCACACGCTGCAGAGACCGACTGACGGCTAATCATTAATCACATTAGCGTGCGCCACCACGCGCCAAGCAGCTTGTATTTGTGCCTGTGGGGCACGGTGGAGTGCGTCGTTGACATTTAACCACAAAAGGCCACTAAGCAGCAGTCTACTGTATGTGGTCCCTGTATTTATTGATCTGCTGGGCCTGCGGCCACACCCAGACCCGGACAACAACAGAGTAAAAGAGATTAAAAAAGATTTAATGTGCGAGTTTGACTTTTGCACTGTGGCTCTGTGCTCCTTTCATCATTTCATTACATTTAAGTAGAAGTAAGTAAGAGGCACAATTTAGGTAAAAGCCTTGAGAGAAGTAAAGACGTGTTTAATTTGAATGGGGCTGTAATTTGTCCGTTTGTGTCGGGGCATTTGTTGTACTGGAAAAGGGAACTGTAAATCAAATTAGCGCTTTTAATTTGAAGGGGTTTGCAGGATAATGTGTGGGAATTGAATCTGTAAATATATAAAAACAATCAACCCAAAGACACAAAACTTGTTTTCCAAGCAGTTTTCCCCATTGTTCCTCACAAAAAGTTAAGTCGGGAACATTTTCTTACAAAAACAGACTAAAACAAAGCCATAATGTCAGGAAGTAGAGAGTAAGCAGACGTTGCCATTTTAGGCTTTTTCTGGTTCTTTTCTTTTGCCCCTCTGTGTTTGTGTGAAGGGCTCCAGCTGACTGTTTCTGCATTGCTGTCACCCCCCTCAAGCTGCACTGTTTACACCAGCTACTAACACTTTGGAGCTAAACAGTTGCACAATGCACTGAGCTGTCAAACGCTGACAAGGCATATTGTTCCATGCGCTTAATATGATATGGCAGTAATTGGCTCTGATGCGGCGTCTGACAATGATATTTCGAAAGTGGCAGTAGCTAAAAAACTAGCAACAAAAGTGCATTCGTTTACTGTTGCAGAGCCTGGATCAGTGCGGAGAGGAGGAGTCTGAGGTCTGATGGCTTTCCTCCATGTGAACGGCACTCAGAAAGGCCAGAATTGGCAGTGACACGTGCCAATGTTTGTGTACAAAAGATAGGCTGGAGTGTCACCTGTGTGTGTATAGATAAAGTGTCCATTAGAGTCGTACAGCAGAGTGAGCAAAAACCACACAGCTGAGAGCAGAGTGCCCTAAAGGAAGGAGCCTCCACACTGCAAAGACGAGTCTCAGTTATTTAGTGTGCCGATGACAATTTGGAAGAAATACCAGGTTGTAATCATGTGTTTTATAGGCAACACATAATGCTCACTCTCAGGTTCATAATTTTTATTTTGGGTTACCAAAGAACACACCAGGTCCTCAGACTGTCCAGTGCTGCAGCACTTTATCCCCCCCTCTGTCTGAAAACGCTCTGTTTAGCTCCTGTCTCTATAAGGCCCCTCCTCCCAAATACCTAGTCTGCTCTGATTGGTCAGCTCACACACGCTCGACCCAGCACCGCTAACAATAACAGAGCAGCTGTGCTAAAACAATTCTTAATTGCCAAACTAGCCACTAGGCATAAACTACGCAAATGTGTGACATGGCGATGTACTGTGATGTCATAAAGTCACAGAATTAAAGGCAGGACTACTGACGAGGCGATCAGGAACAGTGTTTTCTGAAATATATTTTCACAAATATTAAATAAATAAATTGATGTGGGGTGACTGAATTATAGATTGCACCTTAGAAGCTGTTGTAGTGAAAGATTAGTGAACGGCAGGAGCACATACAGTAAAACAAATTATTAATGTGTAATCATTGCTTATCAGGTAACCTGAGCAAATGTTTACATTGCAGCATATCTCAAACACAGAATATGGTGTTACATGGGCCATTCCTTATCATCAATTCTAATATTTTACCATGATAAACATGAAACCTGAGTGAAACAAAACATTATTAGCAGACATGAAAGCAGTCATGCAAACAGATTATTTGATGGACATTTTACATGCTGCAGAAAAAAGTCTGTTGTTCCAACATGTTTGTGAGCGACTGGCACCACTGCAAAAAATGATTACCATGAGATTCACCTAATAACCACATCCTTTTTCACCATCAGTCAAACTGTATCTCCAGCTTAAAAGAAGGTTTACTACTTAAAGGTTGCCTTTCTTCAGACCCCCTCCCTCTCCGCATGGGCCCATTACTAAAGTAATCATGTCTTCTGCTGATGATTCATAATTCCTTCGGGACAATCAAAAACAGATTTGTCTCAATTAATAGTTTGACATTTTGGGAAATATGTTTATTCTCCGTCTTGTTGAGAGTCTGATCAGAGGCCTGGCTCCGTGCAAACATATTTTCTGGCTTTGTACAAACTATTCTTTGGCCTTGATTGGTAAATCCCTTGAGTTTTGTCCCCTGCTTGTTAATCCATTACACAGCACAATTTTTGTTCTAGGCAACAACATTTTTAATCATAGACTAAACAAAGGAAATATGACCTATTGATTAATGCAATTTAGAGGGGCTGGTAGGCAGATTTTGTTACCTTTAAACAGAGTCAGGCTAGCTGTTTCCTCCTGTTTTCAATCCTGACAGATCCCCTGCTGTATTCATCATGTATCTCATTTGCTGTACAGGTGTGAGAATGGTATTAATCTTCATAAACAAACAACCCATTTGCCAGAAAAAGGTTTCTGCAATCCATTGATACATTCACATTTGTACGTATCATATCACGTTCATGTTTATGATCTGACAGTAACACTTTACCATAAGGTTCATAAAAATGTGAGTAGTTACTGAGGAGCGAATAAGGGATGAATCAGAAACCACTTGGTAGTTAATAAATTGTTAATAAGTAATTCCTGAATAACTGTGATTCAAAGACTATACAGTTGAAAATGAGCAGTTACTGGAGAAAAGACTGGGATATAATACATTAATGAACCATAAGGTAATGGTTAGCTCGTAAAAATCTGTGAATCAACATACTGACCATTTTCTTTATGAGTTGTTCCTTAATAACTAATAACTGAGTATTTGTTTACCCTCAACTAAAGTGAAATATTATACTGAATAGTTACCCAATAGACTCATTAAATTTTAAATTACTTAATCAGAAATTCATATATTAATAATGAATGTGTCATCACTACCTTGTGCCAATTACATGATCTTTTCCAAACCCCATTTTTTGTGCCTAAACCTAACTAGACCACAGGCACTGCGCTGTCGCAACAGAACATGTAATGTTTCATCAGATCCGCGGTTTGCAAGAACACATATTGCCAACATGTATTGTTGTGATTGGGTTGTCCCAAATGTGAAACGCCGTGTTGGTGTTGTTCCTGGAACATCAGAATTAATTTTGCACCGAGGTCATCATTGAAAGTGACCGATCATGTTTTTGTATTGTCATAGCTTTGTGACTCAGGGAAAGGACCAGAAAAATACATACATGGCAGACGTTATCCCTTCAAACACGCATTTAATGTTGTGAAAGGGTCTTTAAACCAAACCATGTTTTCCTAAACCTAGCCAAGTATTTTACTTCCCTAAACCTAACCAAACAGGGACAGAAACCTGAAAAGGCATGCAAAATAATAAGTGACAGGCTTCAATACAAGGTCAATACAAGAGTGAGACTCCCATACATAACCAACTCAGCCATGACATCTTGTTTAAGATGTGGTATTAGCTGCTGTTTCACTGTTGAAATGATGGCGCTGGAACAACATTAACTATGATGTTCATGGAAGAACATCAACCCAGCGATATGAGATACACTGGTGTAGCACACACACCTTATAAATGTATGAAATTTCAACCTCTCATGAAGAAATTCAGTGTGATTGTCGAGGTGCATGAACAAAAAGTCAAATTGTGTCATCCCTCCAAGCTCCAATGGACCTTTCACAGGTATAAGAAATTCAGCACCCTATTTGGCTTATCATTATGACTTTTGGAAATGTCAGAAAATGGTAAAATGCCCCATTCCTCAAAGCTTTGTCATCACTGTGACATCAGTGTGATCTCACATTAAACAGCTAGAAAGATTTCATTAGACAGGAGACCAAAACACCTTGATGTTGAAGCCTGACTCAGACGCTCACACAAGCTCCCCCAAAAAATCTATGAACACAAACATCTCCCCCTGCTGAGCCTGGTGCCCTCGAACGCTGACTCACACTCTGTGGGCTATTGATCTGAATTAAGTGCCTGATGGACACAAAGCCTGGAGTTCAATCTCTTAGTGTTTAATTCTTTTTTTTATATAAAGTTCGGTTCATATATACTGAGTTTACAACAGTGATAAAAGCAAGGCAGACAGAAGCAAAACTTTTTAAACGTATAAAATCATGTAAAATGCGTTACTAGGTAGGTGCTAATGGTTTGCGTGCCTTCGAGGAAGCAGAGTCAACGTTAAGAGTTCTCATTAATGAATCGCAGAAGAGTCATTGTGGCTGCCCAGTCGATATCAGCCCTGACAGTCAGACAGATGTACCACCCAGGGGATGATTGTTCTGCATTTTCATTCACTCTGTGATTTATCATTCTCTTGTGAAAGACACTGTGAGATAATTCATTAAAGACTTTTTTTCTCATAATTCCCCGTATTATTTAAATTGGATCCAGGCTCTGCTCTCGTCCAGCCTGATAAGAATACTCAATAGCCACCAGCTGGTCTTTCGGCACCGTCTCCAATGAGGTGTATTCCTCCATCAACGTCAGACGGTCCATATTAGAGCAAGGTTTTAACACTTTCTGCTTGCCTCATTTCATCGGAGTTACAACATTCACTCGATTTGGAACGCAGCGCTTACTCAAAAGCAGATTACAGAACCTATGACACGGTAGTAGAAGGGTAATTGAATGATCTACACTCAGTTTAACTCGTGTTTCAGTTTCATAAATCAAACCCTTAATGGCTCCCGATCGATTCTTATTAATCATGTGTGTGACTCCCGTGCCCTTCCAGAGATGATTTGCGCGGACCAATTTCGTCGGAGCTCGGGGAGTGTCTTGAGAGACCACGAGAATAGCGGGAGCGCAGACAGTCTGAGAGACAGATTAGCAATCAGTAATAAGAGGTTAAACGCGGGATACGGGCCAATTGCATGAATCCGAAACTCATTTGGCAAATGTCAGTTGGGTGGAGTTGACGTAGCGTAAATGTCATCCAACATGCCACTGCAGGTTACTTGTCTGATGTATCACCACGACGCTGTGTGCGGAACATCTCCACCTCTTCTGTCACTGAAGGGGTTTTTGCAGGAATTTGCTTTGCTCTGAAAAAAAAATCGGTGCTGTGATAAATTCTTTTGTTTTGAATATAATGAAACTGTTTTTACTCCTCGGGGATCCCTCCAGCTATAATCATACAGTTATAACTGTGTGACTGAAACGTTTGCTTGAACTGACTCCAAATTGGCAGAAAATGGAAAATGGGTGAAAGGAAAAGAAACGGTCGACTCAATCTCTCTGAGCCGACAGCCATTACAGCTGCTCTGTGAGGCTGTTCTGACTGCGAACTAGCTCTGTGTCACGCTCACAATGACAATGCTGCAGTTGATTAAACATTAAACATTTCAGCCTTGCCGTGTTAGCAATTACTATGTGCTGATTAGATCGTAACACAAAGTATGGATGAGGCTGATCAGAAAATATTTAGTTTTGTAGGTATTTGGTCATAAACCAAAGTATTGGACTATTTTAAATAATCGAAGGATATGCACCTTTTCTTTAGTTGCTAATTAATCCTGAAGCAGTAAAATGATGCAAATTGTATTCAACTGGCTACCTGGAATGGAGGTCCATTGGAGCTTCAGAGGAAAATGGCTGCCATGTGAATGTAGACTGTACCTCAGAGAAAAACAAGCCGCTGGTTCATTGTTGTCGTCACGGCGCAGTAACCTCCCTCTCTCTTTCTCGTCTCCTGCAGCCATGCCCTTCATCATCTCCATGCTGCTGGCCAGCCTCAACAGCTGCTGTAACCCCTGGATCTATATGTGCTTCGCCGGGCACCTGTTCCAGGATCTCAGGCAGAACTTTCTGTGCTGTTCGGCTCACTACCTCAAGTCATCCCAGTGCCGCTGTGAGCGTGACTTTGACTCCAGTCACAAGAGCAACTCCTCAACCTTTGTCATCAAGAGCACGAGCAGTCAGAGGAGCATCACACAGACTTCCACCACATGAGCACGCGCCCCCTCATCCCTTTAACAAGCTCCCTGCCCTGCCTTTCACCACACGCCGTCAGCCATAACAATATCCAGCAGTTTGGACGGATACCTCTCGCCCTGAGGCTCGCTGTTCGATGCCAGAAGGGAAAAAACAAAAAGTCTTAATTCTCGGTATTGTAAATGGAATAATGAAATAAATAAATGTACAGAATATCATTAAGGGTGCGTTATTTTGTTTATGAAAACCTACAAGATAATCAGGTCCAAGCTGAGCAATCACCTGAACCTTTTTGTTGGTGTGCTTTCATTTTTTGTTGCTCAGTTAGATGTACAGTATATATTTACATATTTGCAACGCAGAGAAAGTAAAGGAGAAGCAACCTTTCAAGCAGCCTTGGCCAATCACACTATTAACTCAGTTGTCGTCACCAGCAAAGCTAACGGATCCTGTTTGTCTGTGTTATGATGAAACTGCTCACCTGTTCTGAATATTGTGTATGATGTTGTTCCCTTTGTTACATTTGCAATGGATTGCATACATGTAAACTGTTACTTGAGATATTGTTAAATGTCATGAGTGTCACTGGTAAACATTTTAAAAAAGCTTCAAAAAAATAAAGAAAGAATAAAGCATTAAAAAGCACTTTATTATTTATACCTGGCTGATGCTTATTAGAGCTCTTTTTTACTCCCAAATTGGCCGAAGAAATCTTTGGCACACTCTCAGGAAATGTGCAAGGGGAATGTTAAATCAATAACGTCACCAAAGTTTTTTGGCAGCACACTGAAACTTTGAGCATCCTGCTCACCGAAGCCCAAGAATGCATGATTGGGTTGAGATCTGGGGACTGCGCAGACCGCTGTAGGTGACTCGGGGCAACAATCGCTGCGTGACGCGGTGCATTATCCTGCAGGAAGAGATAACAAAGGTATTCACTCTGGCATTCTTTTTTTTTTTTTACAAAGCTAATTAATTCTGAGGCTGTTGTTTAGTCAGTTGTGTTTATATTCCCTGCGAATGTTTCAAGTGTATGCGCCATGCACGGTGGGAGCTGTTATTTTCATTACGGAAGATCGTTTGTCATTGCCAACAACGAGGAGGAATCTGGCTGAAAGGAAAAAGCTGTACAATAAAAACAATCCAGAACAATGTATCTGGAATAATATTCAATTTTAGTTTAGACAGGTGTGGACTCAGCTGTCAACTCGGTTATTTACACACTCACTTACACTTACTAAGCAATACAACATTATGTATTTGTACCACAAATTAGAGAATTTAAAGTAGTTACTGCAGGAATATCCAACTGCATTCACCGCTAAAGTTTTGCTTTAATGTTATCATCACAGGAATTGAAGGATTAAAGTGACAATATAATAATGTTGAGTAACACTGGACTTGGATAGAGCTGCAACAATTAATCAGTTCATCATTTAGTTGTCAACTATTCAATTAATCTGCAGCAATTTTGATAGTCAATTTATTGGCTTTTAAGGAAAAAGTCAAAACAAGACATTTCAACATCATCTTGGACTTTAACACCAAACAATCGATTAATACCTAAATTAATCATCAAATTATCGACAATTAAAATAATTACAAATCTTGAACATCTGCACACTATTTCTTTCATTTCACTGTTAGATTTAATGGGGGTTTGCTTCCCTTGTAACCTTGACAATATGACCTTTCATAAAACAATCATGTGTCAGTGTAAAATACTGTATCAGGAGAAATTCTGTAAAAACATAAATCTTTTAGAGGCAGCAATTAGCCCTAGTGTTGCCAAGACACTGGAATATCTAACTTCAGTACAATACCTTATAAAATATAGATGCTCATTTCCATGTCTGATGCTAAAGGGGAAAATTGACACAACACTGAGGGCATACGATTATAGCTTTTTATTAAAAGACACATATAACAAGGCTTATTAACTATGTGTTGAGCACAACAGCCTTTGAGTTGAAGCTGAAGAGGGCAGTTCTAGAGAGATAGTAGATTACTGACTCTCATTACCAGGTAGTCTAAAATGGAAACTTTAGGTTGGCCAGCTTCTCGGTCTACAACCTTAAGCTTCAGCCAACTGAGACTCAGGCCAACTCACAGTGTCAGTATTTGACAACCTGGGAATGAGACTCAATAATCAACTATCTGGCCAGAATTGTCTACTTCAGCTTTAATTTACTTCTGACTATAGTTAGAGGAGTGGGAGGCGGCGAGCCTGTGTGCAGCGGTGTGTGTGTCAACTCGCTGTCAGAGAGAAGAGAGCGCACCTGGCACCAGTATAGATACTGAGTATTGAAGCCTTTTCAAATATTCAGAATCGATATATTCACGTTTTTGACAACACTAACTGGCACTTAAGATTTGCAGACTAAATTAAAGGATAACTCCACTAGTTGTACACATCAGACTGTTTACAGGTCAGTACTACTGCACAGGTGAAAAAGATATTAGTATGAAGCCTTTTGTGGTTCCAGAGGAAGCTGCATGTAATGTGATGATGTCCATGGTGATATCTCTGCTTCTGCTGTATCAATTATGATCACAAGGCTTATTATTTTAGACCAACAGTGTTTAAGGACTGCAATACTAGGCCAGTGGAAGTTCTCAAAACCTGGCGCCTACATTACCCACAATGCAACTTTGCCACTGAGTGACATCACTGGAGGCAATTAATTAGATTACATGCAGCTTCCTCTGGAGCCACAAAAGGCCTTTTACTGCTTTTTTCACATATGCAGTAAAACTCCCCAAGACCTATAAACACACTTAAAAGTGTAAAATTGGTGGAGTTACCCTTTAAAGACCTTTGCTATGAATTCCATGAATGGATATTGTGAGTAATTTTTCTATTCTTAAAGCTGCTAATTAGTGTGGAGGGCAATTTATGTATGCAATATGTCTGTAATTGTACAAGTTGAATTAATTATTTGCAGAAGGAAGAAATATATAAATATATTGTTAAATAAAATAATGAGATCTGTATTTGTGGAGGATTTGTTGTATATTGGTGACACCAATCGTGTTTATTTTTTCTACATATTAGCTGTCACTCGGCCTATTGTCGGCCTAAATAAATCATCTTCGCTCGTTAATTACACTGCTTGATGCAGTATATTTATCAGAATCATGCTTTCACACAGTGTTCTGCTCCTGCGCTTATCAACTCTGGACAGAATCGGCCAGAAAGAAACACACCGAGGTTATGAACAAAGACAGGCGTGGTGACACTGAATCATCAATAATGGATCTCTGTAGACAAGGAAGAAAAGTTGAAGGTACATATCAAAAATATCACAACAAAACAAACAAGCAGCAGATGTTTGGTGAATCTTAAAAATGTATTTCTAAAGCCCCCCAGAATGTTTTGAAATGATACAAAGAATTCACTTTCAATCAAACACTGAACCGGTGATGCAATAGGCTCATTGTGATGACGACAGTTGTATAATCGCAGGTACATAACATCAGCAAACATATGACACTTTTCCACATAATTAAAAAACCACTGTGGAACATTAAAACGGGTCTCATACCACATTAGTAGTTAGGTTCATACTTGTTTACACATACTTGACTGAAATAAGTTGGTATTAATTCATATTCCACTCATTAAACTTTGGTAAAAGGAAGTAGATCGTCCTACATCTGCAAGTCTCCTAATCTTTGGTGGAGTCAACACAAATAAAGCGGGAGTTATATCAGAATACATGTTTTTAAAACTTAAAGAAGTTGCACAAAATAGTTAAATTCCTTTCTTTCCATTAGAGCTTTTCCACTAAGGTTACATCAATTCAGTTCAACTCAATCAGAACAAAGTTACACAACAGCACACGCGGCAACATACAGCATCAATGTAACTTTTAAGAAAAAGGCCAAATGTAATGCCTACAGGCAGTATTGTCCACAGGTGCAGCAGTGTTTGGGGAGTTCATTCATTTATTGTGAATGAGTAGCTGTTGCTGGGATCCAAATAAATGAGGGCAGACGATCCTCCTCATGGCAGGCGGCCCTCCTCTCTGTCCCTCAGTGAGGAGCACTGAGCCCTCCAGGAGTGCCAGAGCTGTCAGGGAACCGGGCCGCCTGCTGCAGCTGTCACAGAGCTTCTGGTGGCAAAAGGCACACCAGTCATGTCAGGACTGAGAGCGGAGAGCTTTTGAGTGGGAGGGATGGGTGCAGCACTTGTTGAAAAGAGGAGGAGGAGGAGGAGGAGGGAGTAAACCAATACGCCAAGACTGATCTTTTGGTGTATAAAAAGATACCGTACTTCATCCGATCATACTATTAACACTACTGTGTGAGTACTTAGACTTCTTTGCGCAGTGCGACACGCACACTGCTGAAGATCTTGCCCAGGGCTTCGAAGAAGGGATCGCAGAAGGTCTGGATGCAGAGGGAGTAGATGCGGCTGATGCACTGCGACTCAATCAGACAGCTCTTGATGCAGGGAACCACAGCCCAGATGTGGCAGAAGGAGATGCACGCAAACAGGAAGCCCCAGAGCAGAGCGACGGGGATGCCGAAGACTGCAGACAGGATGCGGTAGCACCAGTACTTGGACACAGTGAAGGTGGTGTAGCTGAGCTTCCACACCCCATCCAGGCTGTGTGTGCCATCAGGCTCCGCAATGACATCCTCAAACTCCACCTAATAAGAAAAGAGGCTTAGATTAAAAACACAATCCTGAGTGCGCTTTGCTTTTATGCATCTCCAAACACCAGACCTCTGCAGGCTCAAAGTAATATTCACACGTCATTGTTAAGTGTAAAGATAATGCTTGTGAAAGCTGCAGAGTGTTAGGATCAAATTTATGCAGAGGAACCAATTATCTGTTGCACTTCTGGCAGGAAAAAAACTTAATGTAGTAGCATACAGGCAAAGTTAAAGAGGGACTTTTAATGCTGTCTCCTTCTAAAAGCTCAATTCCGACATCAATTTATTAGCAACTGAAGTTCACTCAATAAAAATGCATGAGAGGAACTGTACAATGGTCCAATTAGTTGAGTTGCAGTATGTGCCACCTGGTCTTTTTGGCGCTTGGCTAAAATGTGAATTAACTTGTCTGTAATCGTGGCAGGCAGACACACCACACATCCAAAAACCATCTATTTTCTTCCGGACCACTGGATAGGATCAGTAAAGGGAAGTAACGGGTCGCTGTCCATTTCCCGCAGCGATGGCAGGCAGAGATCATCCATTGAATGAATGGCTGGACATGTTTTGTAATTTTCTCTTCAAAGGTCTGGCCTCTTTCAGCTCTTAGAAATTCAGCAAAAGAAAAATCAGACAAAAGATGGACACCGGTGGCAAGCTAATAATCCCAAAAGATAAAAGTCCTCGAGTGATCAAGGACACTGCTTCGATAGATATTGCCGATCCACTTTATTTTTATGGTAAGGCAAAGGAAAATAAGAGTAAGACATGTGAGCAGCAGGTGCTTACCTAGCTTACTCAGCAGACTATAAAACTGTTCAGTTTAAAAAACATCATCTTTATCAACCTTATCTTGATGTCTGAAAACACGCGAGTAACTCGTTCCAACCTGAGCCCCGCTGACACTAAACATGCTGTACTGATAACTCATGTTTTACCAGCTCCTTCCAGTCAAACACAAGATTACTTAAATGTTTATTCGGTCCTGACTTCACAGACAATATTTAGTGGTAATAACATGGCAACAATCACAGGATAAACAGTAGTCCACCCCGGGGGATCAGTTTCACTCTCTTCCACCCCATTCCCAAAATAAACTCTATGTTCTGCTCATGCACGGGAATAGCTCTTGGTCTATTTAAGGATTTTCCAGACAGTGTAATAACCTGTCCTCCTGTCTTTGCTCCTGCTAACCACTTTATTCATTTTCTCCACATGCCTCCACACATGCCAAGAAAAGGGGTTAAGTTCTTAATCCTCTCTGTTGGCAGGGCGGCGTCTTCATGCTGCACAAACCTTCACCACGTCCTCATTGATCTGCTTGGGGTCTCTGTTGATTAGATCGATCTCCTTGGTGTGGCTATCCTTCACGATCTTCTCCTCGTTGGTGTACTGGTACTGATCCGCCATGGTGGGGCTGCAGGTCCTGGCCGGGCCGGAGACGTTGAGAGTAAAAACCTTCCTGGATCAAACCCTCCGTTCACTTCTGAACCCCTGTATCACCACTGTGACGCTCCCTCTGGCATGCCAGTGGACAGCTGCTGCAGACGTCCTGGTAAAAATGGAGGCCTGACCCCCACCCTGCACGCAAGCGTACACACACACGCGCGGAAAGTGCACACACACACACACACACACACACACACACACACACACACACACATTGTAATGCACACAGACAGAAAAGGCATGCCTTAAAGGAGCACCCAGGGTCGTGTCACATTTCACATGGGGTTGTGGGGCTAACTGGGCAGGGTTTGCACGGTGGCACGAACTTCCACCACAGAGTGAGGCAGTGAGCACAAACACACCCTCCTGCTCTGGCTTGAGCTGGGACACCGTGTTTGAGGGCTGATACAGAACTTCACTTTTAAATGAGACAAATGTAGAAAAAAACAGATTTAGTGTTGAGTTGTCATTCAGAAGGAGGCAGCAGTACCGAAAAGCTCTACTCGAGTACAAATACAGTTACATTGCTGAAATATTACTCAGTTACAAGTAAAACTACTGGTATTATAGTAATACGTTAGTAACAGTACAAAATATTCTTCTCAGACACTACTTAGAGTATTAGTTACTTTTTAGCCGTTGATGTTTAATGCGTTAAAGAGCTCGTTGTGCTCAGTGGTCACGGTCACCTCTCAAACCTGGGCCTGCTGCAGAGTTTTGTTTTCTTTTTCCGTATGTCAGGGTTGTCATTGGCCTGTTGGTGATCCGAGCCTTATTGGCTGCAAAAACGCAAGGAAAAGTTCAGCTATCCATTCAAATTGTACTCAGTATTTAACCATGACTTTAAAAGAAACTAAGTAGATTACATGGTGTAATGCATACTTAAGTACGAGTACAATTACAGACCTGGAAATAACTAATGTACAAGTACCCAAAAAGTGTATACTTGACGTAACAAGATGGCCATAACAAAGTTCATGGACGTCACCTCATTAGTTGACATTATGCCAGTTTGAAAAACTATACTGTAGCTCTTCAGTTACCGTAACCTAGAGTTAGTTTACCAACACTGTAGAGTAGTAAAACATTTACATTGCACTCAGAAATGTAAGAATCAAAATTATTCTGATGCTTTTGGTTTTATTTATCAACATATTTACTGTCAAATTGATCCTATGTTATTTTGTTGTTTGATTTGGAGATTTGCCTGTATTGCATGCTAAATTAACTTGCAAATGTTAATGTGCTTTTGCAGATGCAGTGCCCCAAAAATGTGGAAAAGAGCTGAGTCGACTTTAAGGCAACGTTATGTGGAAATTGGCATTTTGTGCAATTTGGTGCCCCCCACAGTTTCTGAGTGCAACACCACTGTCGTAAATACAAATCCCAGGTCTGGAACAATGAGTCAGATGTTGTCTCATTACATCATAACAATGTGATGTGTTGAAAACGTGTATGTTGAGGTAAACATGTATGTAATGCTGTGGTCCTACCCTCTCACTGAAGCTACATAGTGCACAAACAAGTGATAGCTGAGACAGGGACACCATTCATCCTGTTACAAGACATTGAACCATCAACATGATTCTAAAGCTGTTGTATTAAGGTACAAAAAGTGATATAACGCTCCTTTAAAGAAAATGTAATTCAGTCGTTAGGACGTTGAAGAAGAGAAATTAAAATAGCCACTTAACATGGTGGCTCTTGAGCCTCTCATTGTGGCAAGGTCCAAAACATAAAATTCAATAGTCCCCCAAAATAAAACTCTGATTCAGTCTTCCTTAAGCCGAGCAGTTGTTGCTATCACTCATCGCTTTCTATATCAGCTTGTTGCATAAACAAACTCCAGAGGAGAAGGAGGTGCCTGTAAAAAGTGATACAAGGACTCATACCCCCCAGCTGCTATGTATCTCAGTATGTGGGGTGTAGGAACAGTACAGGAAGAAGCGTGACTTCTGCTCACGGATTGGCATCCCTCGCCCCGGATCCCTGGTGGCAGAGACAGGGAGGGTGGGAAGGGGATCAGAGTCCATGTGATCGGGAGCCAACCCAATTAGAGGAGTATTCTTGGCGTGGCAGTGGAGAGATAGGGGCCAGTTAGGCGTGGAGGCAGAGGGACAGAAATAGCTCAGCAGCAGAGAGTCATGGTGGGCATACCTCTGCCTGTATGGGTGTCAATGCGATCAGCTGAGACTGCACTGGATCCTGTCTTCCATTTAATGTAGACAGACATACAGGGCTCTATATTTAGAGTCATACTGAATGCAATGGTAAGAGTGGGTGTCAGTAACCCGGGTTACTCTACAAACATCAGTGGTGCTTCCTTTGAAACAGACAGTGCTGTGTGTGTTACCGGACACATACAAAGTCCTCCTTAATTTTAACATTAATTATCTGAATTATTAAGAAAAATAATTTTACCCTCTGTTCAGTATGACACCAGCAGCTGGTTACCTTAGCTCAGCATAAAGACTGGAAACAGTGGGTGAAAGGTGGCCTGGTTCTGTCCGAAAGTAATGAAATCTGCCTGCCACCACCTGCGAGGCTCACTGGTTAACTCATTGTATGTTTGAAGAAGAGCTACTGCATGTTAAAACATCAGGTTATAGCTTTAGAAGACTTCATATGCCTTGTTTCCAGTCTTTATGCTAAGCTAAGCTGAGTGGCCGCAGCTTCATCACTGTGTTGTAGTTAGTCTACTGATTATTTCATCACACACAAGGAAGTAAACATATTTTCCAAAATGTCAAACTATGACTTCACCCGTGCATGATCACTGAAAAATAATTTACAGTTAGTATACTTTAGTTTTGCTCCATAAAGCCCTCGATAGCAGTCTTTAAAATTAGCTACGTAACGTAAATAACAATATTCCAAACTGCACTTGAGGACACAACTCCAGTGATGTGAGTGGTAGACCTTTTACTCTACTTCTAGTTGCCCAGTGTACTTCACATTCATCCAATTTTAATTCATATTAATGTACTAGGGTCAGTTCTAATCTTTTAAAATACATTTTAAAAATGTATTTTAAATAAAAATTTAAGACAGAAAGATGTTAATATCTGCAGAAATGTGTGAATGCTGCCTTAATATGAACTAGATCTGATCTGAAATCTCAGTCTCAGAATAGACCCCAATCATTTTTGGTGAGGATCACAGGGTTTTTTTTTCCTCACTTTCTTGAACATTGCCAGTTTGGGCTTTTTTTTTTTTTCACGACGCTTCAGGGAATAGTGCGTGGATCTTGATGAAGAAAATCAATCATATTTAAGTGGCTGGCATCTATACGCGAGCACAAATGGTGACTCTTGGGTCTTGGCGGAGGTATGCACTCTGCTAAGTGCCATTATAGTCACTGCTGTTTTTTTGGTCTTTGGCTCCTGATGATTCACTTCACCAGGCGACATCCTCTACAGCCCCGATACAAAAATAATGTTGCAGTCATGTCAGTGGGACGGCAAATATTTTTATTAAATTCAACCCAAAAAAAGAAAAGATTACGATTAGATTACGTCAGCCTTATCTCCACACAAGACTTAATTACAATCAAATAAAGACAAACCATTATTGAAATTCATCAATGTGTTTTCATTCATATCTTATTTACAATTTCATTACATCAATATATATTATTAAAACAGTAATTTAGCAAGTTGTTCTCAACTCTATTAACATTCCTGAAACCCTGAAGTATAAAAACCTCCAGGTTTATATGAAGATCATTTGTAATTTCATGCTGTGGCATATACACATCATTTTGCTTTTTTTGTCTGTAATTGTGCGTTAAATTGTTTTTGGACCATTTACCCGACCTTTTCTCTCTCAACACATGAGAGTTAATATGATTACAAAGGAGCCAAACATCGTGACAGCTGAGAGAAAATACAAAACGATTAAGGACAATTATGATGCAGCACGTAATCCTGCTCCCACTTGCTCTTTTTCCTCCATCTCCTCTGATTCAACCACACATTTATACACAGCAGGTTTTTCTATCTGGCGTCCTCTTTTGTCAGACGGATGACGATTCCGCCACAGCACTTTCCAATACTGGTAAAGAAGGGAGTGATGAGAATGTTCAGTATGCTGCTCCACACAGTCTGGACCCAGTGCATGTTGATAAGAAGGAGCTGCACACAGGGCATGATCAACCTGGAGTGACACAGGGACAATGCATCAGCTCAACTCACTGATAGAAAACAGAAATCCTGCCACACTCCTAAAAAGGACTCCTAGTGGGGTGGAAAAAAAACAACATTATTCTTATTTTTCTAAAATTGTTTTGCACTCCTCACATCCTCGCCTGTGTGTCCACCTCATCTCAGTGTAACAACAGTCCTACCAGATGTGAAGGCAGCTGAGCACGGCGAAGAGGAGCCCTGCAGCCAGAGAGACGGGCACTGCCAGGAGGAGGGAGACGAGGCGGTAGCACCACAGTCTGGACACCTCGAACAGGGCGTGACTCCACACCCACACTTTATCAAAGCTCCGCACGGAGGGAGGCTCTGCAATCACGTCCTCGAAAGTGACCTCAAGACACACGCAGAGACACTGATTTCAGTTTTTTCTCATGTGTGTAAAATATGACATGCGGAATGAAATCTGAAGGGTAATGCACACAAATGAAATGCAGCAGGCAGTTTTTAATGGCAGACAATGTCATGTTTGTGTCACCTGGTTTACTTTGGATCTTACAGACAAGGGCAAAAATAGAACTGTGTGTATGATCACGTCCACTTGAGGTCAGTATTATGCAGCATATAGATATTTACTGCATTTGATTGCTCCTCTTATAAAACCTGAGGACAAAAATTAATGGTCATTGGTCTACATAGACATTTAAGTTAAATTTGTGTGTTTCATTTGTCCTCAGAATCATTAATCCTCGCCAAAGAATCAGTTCAGAATGATACATAGATCTCAGCTTCACTGTTGCATGTGGTTCTGTGTTGAACAGGAGGGGTGGCGCAGTAGGCAGAGCATGTGCAGTGGGCTTATTCATTCAACAGACCCGTCACGTTCCCTGTTTCTCCACACATAAATTACATACCTCAGCTTGTGGCCTGTGCCGTGTTTTGTCTGTAAAAAGGTTTATGTGTGTTCTATGTTGATTAAATCCCTGTGACGCTGAACATTAGTTACCTTAAGACTCTTGTTGACTCTTTTGGGATCCCTGTCGTGAAGCAGAGGCCTCGCGTCGCTGTGGGTGGAATTCGGATCCCCAGATGGCACATCGACTTTGACCTCCATCAGTTCCCCTGCTGGTCTCTCCTCTTTTAATCTCCGTTCCTCCATTTCCACTGACTCCAACCGCGTCCCGGCTTAGTCGACTGCTGCGGTCATTTCACTGGAAATGTGGAGGATGAGCGGGGTGTAGCAGGAGGGTGGCTTGTCACTGACACCCAGGTGGAAAATAGTGGAGTGCTGACTGCTTTGCTCCTTGTTGTGGAATGCCTTTATTGACTTTTAAGGGCCTGTCTTCAGTGACATTTTCCATGTGACACACAACATGGAAAGCCTCATTTAGACCTGCATGAGAAATGTGCAGCAGCTATCGCTAATCGCACAAAATCTGCCTGCACCGCCTCCTTAAATGTTGGAGGAGCGATGATGATAAGCAGTCAGTATTTTGGCACTTTCATGGTTATACAGTCTTCCCATCATCAGAGCAGAGTTGGCAGTGCTGGTCCATTAAGAACAGACTTCTCTGCTTCGTGCCAGCTGTCCTGCTAATCGTCCATCAGAGCTGGAACTTTGCTCCTCTGCTGACCTTGTCTCTAGAAACAGACTGTAGTCTCAGCAGCTCGGTTGCCAGAAAAATGTTTCTCCAAACTACAGCAAGGTTCTAATGTTTACATTTCATATGTACAGTATGTGTCATGTCAAGTTCACATTAGTCCATTAGCTGACTTTCATGTCAGAAGGCGGAGAGGATGGTGCTGGTGTTAGAGTTAGACCCCTTTGTGAACGTGAAACCACTGGATAATTTCAAATGAGGGACCACGGCATTTCAGCATTTGACATCAGGACATTTCCAGCTGTGTTTGTGGCAACAAAACAGGGCATTTTAGACCAAAATGTGATATTTTCCAAACCCTAACCAAGTATTTTTGGTGCCTAAACCTATCTAGACCATAAGCACAGCGTTGCAACAGTTACACAAACTCAAACGGCAGGCTAGTAGTAAAACAAACTGCCAGCTTTAATGAGCTGAAAATCCCCAAAATCCAAAAGTGCAAACAATAAAAAGGAAGGCGACAAAAACAAAAAAAAAAAATTAAAATAAAAAAGAACAGGAAAAACAGAAGAAAAAAAACAGAAAACCAAAGGGAACAAATCAAGAATAAATCAGGAACACAGGGAACACACATGGACTGGGGAAACAGAACAGGCACAGGACTAACATGAGGACAACAACAGACGGACTGACAAGGAGAGCGGTGCACAGACTTAATTCACAGGAGGCTAATCAGGTACAGGTGAAACTAATCAGGACAATCACAAGGGAGGGAAAACAAGAGGAGGATGGGAAATAATGAATGACGGGATGAAACTTACAAAATAAAACAGGAAGCAATACCTAAACCAAAAAGCCCTACCATGACAAGCATTTCATCCTATCTGTGGTTTGCAGAAACACACCTTATCTGGCAATTGGGTTGGTTACTCTCAAGTGTGGCACCACACATAATGCCTGCGTGTCACTATCTAGTGCAGCTTGTGTGGCTCGCAGTCTGTCGGAAAAACCTCAGACCCATCTAAACTCCTCACAGTGCCCTCAGGAACTAATGCTCCACACGGTATGGAACTACAGGCATTCATTTCACACACATAACTTCATGCACTGTAAGTACATCTCAGTATATTGGTGTGGTGGTTGCGGCTTATGATACACACCAAACTCTCCACATGCCCCCGTGTAAGTTAATATAAATGTAATGATGTTTCTACTTCATACAGCCGTGTAATCACGTATTTACCCTGGGGCAAAAATGAGCTGTTGGCCCGCTGTTGACCCACTGCCTCCCACTCTGTGGGCATTGTGTATTAATCCTGTGGCCTTCAAATGCCCCTTAGATACAGAGCACCCAGCAAAGAAAATGCCGAGGTAGTACTTTGACCTAGGTCATTAAAGTGACATTATGCAGGAATGTGAACACAACATTCCCAAATAAAGACGACATCTACCCAATCTGATAAAGATCTTAAACCGCACTTACTGATGTTTGGTCGTACGGGTACACAGCGCTCACATACATTGTTATCAGCTTGTAAAGTTGATATGAGCTTGTAAGCAAACAGTTGCTTATTTGCACATCCAGCAGATGCAAAGCAGCATTAGCCTTTGTTCTGAGTTCTGTTTCTGGCCACCTGATGAATGTAAATCTATTGTTTTTTAATTCAATGTCAGGAAATATCTGGCTTTTTAGCTGCTCAATGCTCCACTGTATTCACTTGCTAGTAGCTGACTTTGCCTGTGTGCTGTTTGGTGCCGAGCAGGTTCAATGGGTAAAAGAGGTTTTTACCTGAAAACAGCTGCCCGCTGCAGCCACAGACAACTGTATGAGAGTGATGAGAGTGAACCAAAACAGTGTCCTGCTGAAGGATAAAAAAAAAATGCAAAGAAAACTGAAGGTGTCAGATAGGAATTCTCTTATTTTGTCACTGCAAGCTTCCCCTTTGACATGCAAGTAATCATGTCATCTTCAGTTTGTTTATAATGAATTTTAAGGTGTGCTTATTATATAATTCAGGCCTTTATAATGGCAGTTAATACTGTGCTTTACCTTGTACTTCTTCTTTGTACTGGTACATAGTCAACTTTGTGACTGTCTTCATTGAACACTGACTGTGAGGACCTGTTTTCTTTGAGAAGGACCCAGTAGATCTTGGCTGATCCAAGCCATTCTCTGCCCAAAGAGCTCATATTGCCTCCGTCTGGCTGCAGAAACATTTAACCACGGACTCCAGGACTAATAGACTTCGAAACTAATTTGTCCACGCTGCCATGAGTATTTTAGATGACTGAATATGACATGATCATTCTTGTTTTTTGTTGCATTTTCTTTTTTGTGTTTTTTTGTTATTGTTGCATGGCTGGCTGTACAACAAATTGCCCCTGGGGGATGATAAAGAAGCCTTTAACCTTGAATTTGTGTTTTTGTTGCACTGCATTATTTCATTTCTTCCAGGTTTTATAAAATGTGCTGCCTAGTGCTTCCATCGTTTATGTGAACAGTGTCTGTTTGGTTAGCTTTTTACATACAAATGTCTTATCAAAGTGCATCACATGTTCTATGACAACAGGAGCGTTTTTTTTTTTATTATTGTTGTTGTTGTTTTTCTGTCCCTCAATAAGCAGCAAGCTGCCTCTCCTAACCTCTGTATCAAATCAACCCTACCTTATTTCCAAGTCGGCTCCTGACCCTCCACACGTATCTGTATAATTGTGCATGTTAACACCCTGTTTAGTTACACTGATCACAGACATTCCACAGATAGACAACAATCTGACTTCTGCATCTTGAGTGAATTACGACGTCATTCACAATTTGAGTAAAATATAACCAGACATTTGGCAGACGACACGTATTTCACTGCTTGTTGAAGATTCCTAGAATCCCTCTCGGTGAGAGATGTCCAAACAGAGGAGGGAGGGGAATTCACTGGTAGACAGCGCACTCTGTTGGTCGTGGTTTGTCTTTGTAGTGCTATAAATAAAAATCGTCATTATGTGCCCATTATTGGCTAAACCAGCAGCGTTTTCCACTCACACGTGTCTAAATGGCTCATTTTCTCTCAGGGTTTCCAAAACCAACAAAGTAGTCGTTTTCCTAATCGCACAGCAGCACTACAGGGCTCGTGGAGGGGAGGCAGGGTCTGATTAGCAGATGATTGATGGTGTGTGTGTGTGTGTGTGTGTGTGTGTGTGTGTGTGTGTGTGTGTGTGCGCGTGTGTGGAAACCATGGTGATGAAGAGCCTCCTATATTGTGTCATGATTGTGTCTGAGGTCTTTAGATCGGCGCCTTGACAGATGCTAGTCACATCTGGCTCATTTCCTGGTTGTACAATAATTGTCTGAATTAAAACTAGTATAATGCATTAAATTGGAAAAGACAAATATCACAGTTAAACCAATTATTCTGCCAATTTCAGACGCAGGCAATAAAGGCGAAACAAAAAAAGTGTCCTGATAAAATTAAAAACACTGAGTATGCTCTATCTAGATTCGGTTCTGTCAGTGTCTGTGTCTGGTACGGCTTTCTGAACCAGCAGGAGACACATTACAGCACTGGTTTGTAGCGTTTTTACAGGTATTTTGGTGGAAAAAAAAATGTATACTGTTCATGTTTCTTATCATTTCTACTACTCTGCCAGCTAACCCCTAATGCATGAATTATTAAACCTAAAGTCAGATTTTGTTTGGTTTTACTCTTACAGCTACAGGAAAGTCCACCGCAGGGGACACCATGCATCAACAATGTAAAGTGATTCAGGAATAAATGTTAAACCGTTTTATTCTAAAACATAGCGACAAACTATGGGTAAAAACAATAATTTTTCAGCTAAATAAGAGGTTAGAAACACTTTGATCCACATTTTATCTTTTTCGTATACATCTTCTCTTATGTGACTGAAAATACATCTTTTCACTCCAGAAGATGCACCGAAGGGTATATCCCATCTATCATGCCTATAGATAAAAACCGAAGACCATTTAATACTGCTATTTAATAAAAACTATTCAAGTGTAATGTAGCCTACATTCATTTTTAATAAAACATATGAAATAAGGCATAAAATAATGAGACCAAAAATAGGCAAAACGCCTGCAGTGGACAGATGTACTTACAGTCGCAAAAAAAATGTGACAGAAAAATGTAAGTCAAATTTTGTTGTTGTTAGTTTTCCCATGAGTACTTATGTAAGTGCATCCCCTCTTTCCACAATGACAGCAATATACAACAATTTTGTTTGTACTGTATGATATTTATATCTGTTGTATTATGTGTAAAGACTGAATATAAATACTGCTAAAATACATCAAATTCTAACTGGTTCACAAATAACATGAAGTGTAACAGTAAAAATGTGAGCACTGTGGTCATTTCTGCTGTGAGGATTTCAGACATCTATTGAAGTGAACGTCCTGTCCTGAGTCTGGAGGTCAGATCGGTCCTGATGAAGAGGACTGTGGTTGTCAGGGCTGCCAGTCCTCTGTTTAAGCCACGGGGACGGGTTTGTTTCAACACACCTCCTTTAATATCCACACAATCTCCGCAGCACTTACTTGTTGTTGACTGAGGGTCTGGGTTGAGATGAGGGATTGATGAATGGTGATGAATTGTGATTAATGGCCGTTATTATGGAGCGTTACGCTAATCGAAAATGTAAATACGGATATTTCGATGCATGCACCAAAACAATCGCATGTGGAATCAACGTCAAATAAACAACCTTTGTTTTAACAACTCAGATTTTCTTTCTATTGATTTCGATATAGCTTTAAGCGGTCACGCGGTTGAAAACAATTGGTCCTTGGCATCACTGTCATTACGTACACCTGTGTGTCCTTTGCCCTAAAGGATTGCGATTACGCCTTGTAGTTCTTTAATTAAAACAACAAAAATGGCTCCCACAGTGGTTACGTTAAGCATCAATAAGCTTGTCAATAAGATTGTCCTCTGCAGTCACCTGACTAACAACAGAAATCCCCTCTGCTCTCTTTTACGTGTAAAGTTCCTTGTATCCACTTGTCTCATTACTGATGACACGTCAAACGGGCAGGCATTTACTGACGTCATCACTTAAAATGTATTTTCTTGCCAAATGCGAGAGACATTGGTGGGAATATAAAATAACCATCATTTAAAAATGGCAAATTCATAATTTAGTTAACTTTGGTCTATTATTTCACTGCTAATAAATAATGGAAATTAATTTTCCACTCATTAATGACGGTTATTATACAACGTTAACAGAGACATTAAAGTGTGTATGTTACCTCATGTAAGTCTTGTCTGTGTTGTTGTTTAATCTGTTTAGCCCATATTAGGCCTTGGTCTTTCTTTGCAGCTATTCAGCCTGATGAGATTACAATACTCATCAACATACTCATACAACACTCTACAGAAATATCTGGCTCAGCAGGTGATCTTTGCTCCTGCTGTCTTCTGTGATCAGTACAGTGTATAGACCACACTCAGATTCTACACATCTGGATTTAAAATTTACAAACCGAGAGTGCTGAAGACGGACACATTATGAACATCCTCAAAGAAGCAGGGAAATCCTTTCATGAAGCTAACAGATTAAAAAAAAATAGAAAGATATGAAAATACAAGGCCGAAAAGATCCGAACTGGAATTTTCCATCGACCCACATGTCATTTGATTAAATCTGAGAGGAGAAATCAAAAGTGCTGAGCTCCAGCAGTCACCTGCCCATCCAGATGTTTCTGGAACAACATGCTCTTATCTGGGTTTTATTTAAAAGTCTTGTCTGAAAGCGCAGAGCTCTGAATGTAGTGAACAGTGATGTGACAGAGCATAACAGAAAAGTCCTTCAGACAGGTCATCATGAGAGATTCGACAGTCATCCAGACTATGTTCTGATTTGTATTCATAGTTTATATCTAGGTCAATTTGAAGTCTTGTTCCAACTCTATTTTTTATCATTGTCTGTCCACAAGGGGTTCATGAACTTCAAATCCTGGCATGCACGTTGTACCTTTTTTTTA
Source organism: Lagodon rhomboides (assembly GCA_039737535.1). Lineage (NCBI taxonomy): Eukaryota > Metazoa > Chordata > Actinopteri > Spariformes > Sparidae > Lagodon > Lagodon rhomboides. Next base: position 18,631,275 of record CM077785.1, on the reverse strand, counting down.
TTTACCTCTGTTGTCAGCAGCTGTCATGCCCTGAATTCTGAGTAGCAGATTAATACTGATAAAAATTGCTCTGCTGGCCTCATTATTAGACATTTGGTTGGATAAAATTAGTCAAAGAGAGAATGAATGTAAAAGAGAGAAATGACCAATAATCCAACATGATATTCATTCATGTCTCTGTGTTGTGTGTGTTTATGCAGCGCCCACATCCTCCCGGTAATGCAGTCCTCACCTCGAAGTATCATTAAATACACAACCACAGTTATGTAAGAGCAATACAGCAAAATGGTGTTTGCCGTTATTTGCTTTAACCTCACTGTTCTTCTCTGTTCACCATTCCTGCTCTTTGTGAAAGACTAATACAAACAGCAGAGGCCATAAAATGGCACTTTGTTGCCACTCTCAGAGCATTATCAATGGACACTACTGATTTCCATTGCAAATTCGCTATCTCCGCCTCACCGTACCCATGTCACTATTACAGCAGTCCATACTCGTGGGGACTTCTGCCACCTCACCCTCAGCCTCTATTCACATGCTAATGTGCCTGTAGCTGAACTTAAAGGCTGTTTGTGTGCATGTGTGGTCTTATCAATCTGCATGTGGAAAGCAGGCATGAGACAGAATAAGGAGACTCCAATCAGGATTCAAACGTACAGAAAAGCATACATCCAGCCGATGAAGGGTTTTCGTTGCTATGTGAGTCACAGCCTCACTCAATTTCCATGACAGCATGAGCAGATGATAATCACCGTCTATCGGCATATCTGCTGCTCACAGGAACTCCGGGGTATTGTCCCTAAGATTCATAGGAGGACACTGTGTCAGTGGTCTAAAGGGATCATTCAGTGATGTGCGAGGCTGCTGTTTATCAAATTATTCATTATATTTATGAGACCGATGCTTGTCAACGTTTACATCTAAATGTTTACAAAATACAACAGAGTCAGTCACCAGTCCATATTGTTATTGACATGAAAAAAATGATACAGTGGAACCAAATCATTTTCTTATGGAGAACAAATGGTTCCTAATTTAAATACAATAAAACGTTTAAATATTCATCAAACAACGTCCTTGCTATTGCAGTTACACTCCAGATTTTCACATTTATAAACATATAAAACATTTCTACATACATCATTAAAATCAGGTCCATTGTAATGTGAATGGAAAAAATGCACAGAGGAACATTTACAGTATCGCTGATATTTTATGTACAGTGCAGCCATAGCACCTTGGCCTGAAACGAGAATGCCTCCTGCATGAGATAATAAAAGGCACTGGGCGTTTACGATGTATTTAGGGGATAGGTTCATATTTCTATCTTAAAAGAATACTCACATGTCCATATATACATCGGAAGAATTGGATTGGCTGCTGTAATTGTTCCTCTTGTCCACACTGATCCCCTCAAAAAAACAGTCAACAGTCATTACCTACTCACCTTCATGCTGATGGAAAGTCAGGTGAAGTTTCGTAGTCACAAAACATTTCTGGAGCTTCACAGCGAAACGGCGTTGCAGCTTTCTCCAAAACAACTGAGGTAGATGGGGACTTGTAATTTAAATCTCGATGTAATTCACACCCTCGATGCACGATGAAGCTCCTGCACCCACGTCAGAAGGGTTGTGTGTTAAAACTTTTAGCTTAGCGTCTTCACGAAAGGGTTTAAATGACATCTTCTGAAATCAATTTGGAATCACGGGGCTTCCGTAGACTTGGATCTCACCGGAAAAGACGAATGGAGCCATCCTATGTTTTAGGGGGGCTGTTTTTTTTACATAATAAAACAAGTCGCCATCAGCTTCTGTTGATTAGACGCATGCTGCTACGCTGTTTTGCTGTGAAGCTCTCCATATTTTTTGTGGACTACAAAACTTCGCCTGACTTTGCATCGGCATGGGGGGGACTACTGAATCTTTCAGTTGACTTGATATATCCTAAATTCAGCCGAAGATGATATGAGGCCTCAGTATATTGAGTTATCTAAATCAAGTGGAGGTTTTTGTACAGAGTGGAATGATCATTTCACTGTAAATATGGGCATGTCAGTGTTGTTTTCAGATGAAAAACCTTTTGCACACCTACAGATCGCCAGGTGCTCATGTGGAGCCCATGGGGTTGACAAAATTGGAATAAAATAGACAGTTTAAGATAGACTTAAATGTGAACCTATTAAGACAAAAACAAAAACAAACATAAACTGACATGGCTTAAATATTAGCACAGTAGTCCATCCCTCTATTGGTCAAATTTTTAAGCGTGGTCCTCAGGAATTTGTCCAGGGATCTTTACCCCCTGGTCCGTAGTGTTTTTGGGACGGGAGTTTGCACAGCTGGACGGGGTTTCAGCTGTGCTGCTGGTGGTTCTCTGGATAAACTGGAGGAAGTTCTCCTGAAGGGAACCCTCGTGGCTGGATGCCCCAAACTCCGCCGGCTGGGTCAGGCAGCAGCGCCGAAACTTGATCAGCTCTTCTCTGATCTGCCTGTTCAGCAAGCCGTAGAAGAACGGGTTAACTGCGAAGGAGGAGTAGGCCAGCCAGGTGACTGCCTCCTCTAAGTCCCCGGGGCTGTGCATGGAACCAGTCAGAGACATGTGTAGGTGGAAGATGAAGTAGGGCAACCAACAAACCAAGAATTGGCCCACAATGAAAACCAAAGTAAGGGCAGCCTTTCCTCCACTGAAGGCCCTCTCTGGAGATAGTCTTTGGGGCAGAGTGCGGGTGGTGGCAATCATGGTGGTCTGGCTGTTAATGGAGTCTGAGCGATTCTTAGCAGGGCTTGTGTTTGTCCAAGTTGGCACAGCAGGGACTTGCTGCAGGGCTGCGGAACGAGCTACCTTGTACACGGCGCAGTAGACAGCAAAGATAACCACAGCAGGAACCAGGAAACAGACCACACTGAAGAGCACTGCAAACACTTTTCTTAGACGACTGTGGCTCGCGTGGAGAGAGCAGTGAGCTGCAGCTATAGAGCTCTGATGTCCATAGGCTGGCCATCCAAGCAACGTAACCAACGCTAAGAGGACGGATTTGACCCAGATTAGGAGCATGACACCAATAGCAAGGTTGATGGTCATCTTGACCTCATAACGCATGGGGTGTACGATATAGAAGTAACGCTCCACGCTGATGGCTGTGATGGTGAGAATAGTCAGACAGATGAGGAAAACATTGAGGAAGATGTAAACCTGACACTCCAGAACAGTGAACACTACGGTGCCAAAGAACGGCGAGCTGGATATGATACCCAAAGGCATGAGGAGGATGGCACACAGCAGGTCCACTCCACAAAGGTGACACACAAAAGCGAACCTCTTCAGGTGAGGTGCGCGAGCAATGGCCACCATCACGCCAGTGTTGGCCAGCAAAGCAATGAGGTTAAGGGTCACCATGCAGAACAACCCAAAGAGGTCTTTGATCTGCGACTGGGAGCTCGTGACGACGCCCACGTTGGCAGGAACCGTGGGATTGGGCTCCCATTGGGCAGTGGTGAGATTTGCCACTGAGTGATTTGGCACGGAGGCAATCATGGGACCAGTCTTGTCGGCCATTATTCATTCATAACTTCGTCCATTGGGATTTCAGATGTCTTCATGTGTGGATGTCCTGTGTTGATAGGAGAAGACACGTTATTACAGAAACATAAATATACATAAAATAACACAAATATAAGGCAGTTTAGATCATACACATCCATCCTGCTATATATACTGTATGTAATCGCCTCCACCTGTACAACATTTAGAGAAAGTCAAACATAGAAGGATATGGATGCTGGATTGGGTTTGATTATTTTATATCACGTTGATTAATTGAAAAAGAGTACTTATCTTCAATTGAAAACTACAACAGATGTGTACATATTTTAAGTGGATACAGATTCACTTGTGGTTAAATATGAAAACTGTTTACAGTTTTAAAAAAAGGAATTACTTACCTTCACTATGTAAAATCGGAATTAGGTGCCCTGAGGGCCATTCTACACTGTTGTTACAGATAAGATAGAGTTGTGAGAACAATAAGCAACCACACGCTTCAGTAGCCCGAGCCATTCCCTGCCTATGATCTTATTTAAGGTGCTTTTCTTTTAGGTCCAATATATTAGTTTGTTTATCTTTGCATATGTGAATCCTTGTTCAAGACATTCTAAAATGTCTTTGACTCTTGAATTTTATAGAAGAAATGGGAATATATGATGAAGGAGTAACAAACTGATGTGATATACTAGACAGAAGCTAATGTGCATGTGAGTTTATGTCGGAAATATGGACAAAAACGACATTATAATGCTATAATATTGGACAAATTCAAGTCTGTCCTGAGTGCCAAGCATTGTCAAAAAAAAAAAGGTAAGCAAAGCTTTCACCCGCTCCATCTCTAAAAGCTCTGAACATGTTGTTTATGCAGTCTCAGAACAAAGATAATAACCATGTTAGTCTGAGGACAAAAACTGTTCCAGAGAATAAGAATGTTTAGGTTAAATCCATTTCAGTTTTTTAAAAAAGAAAGAAAGAAAAATATTGATACCTGAAATCCATCATATCTGCAGGATGCAATGGTGTGCTGATAGTAAAAACTACTATAAGAAAAATATATAAAGGAAATATCAATATCCTCATGTCTCACTGTTTATAAAAACATATTGATTTCTTGTAAATTTCTGTCCAGATTTTAATCTATATATCTATATTTTAATAAATATGAAAACACATACAGCGCTTACCCATGATCCACTGTCTGTGTGGTTCAGTCAGTTCATACTAAACAGGTTAACCAGGTGTCTGCCTTGACAAAGCTCCTGTTGAAATCCCACATATGTTTAGATATGCTCAAACCAGAGGCAGCCCAGCGTTATTTAATTTTTTTCCCCCTGAAAATTAAGAGTCACACCTCCAACTGAAAATCCACGTAATAAGGTCCAGTCAGGTTGATCACTGATTCCATGATGATTTTAGATATGACATGATGCTTCCTGTCTCTCCTCCACTAACACTCTCATTCCTGTCCTGTGCTGTGTATGGCAGTGACTGTCACACATTGTATTGTGAGTGTTTTTTTTTCTCTTTCAAATAGACACACACTCCACTGTCCCACTTCAAGAGCCCAGTCTTCCCTGGGTCCTAATTCCCCCCAGTTTAAAGGGGAAACTATTGAAATTAGAGGCAACTGTGATGTTACTGAAGAATGTAAATGACAAATGCTTCCCTGACAAGGAGTCAGGAATAAACTAAACACAAAAAATAAAAATGCACTACAACAAAATGCATACTAGTTTAAATACTGTATATAAAGGTGATTGTTTTTTTTGTTTTTTTTAACCAAATCACCTGAATATAATAATGAACTCCATCAAGTACCTCTGCTGACTTTTCTTTTCTAATTAAATTTGTAACAAAAGACAATAGTGCAGGTTTCATCCACCTCCAAACAGTCTTTTTCTTAGTTAACAGAAGTAGTGTGCCGAATTTTTCTGGCCTGTTATTGTAGCAGCCTTCTTGATCTAATTAGTGTCGTAAAATGGAAAAAAGTATGACCAGCATTAAATGTATTCATGTTACCCACAACATTCAGACAGATACATTTTTACCTCAATTTTAGAACCAAAAGGTTGTGCAAAATTAACTTAAAAGGCTTGTTTCTGTTGATTAGATTTCCAAGTTTGAAATTAGAATTAAACATCACAGGTGGGTTAGATAAATAAAATTCTCTTGAATACTTACAGACAGACAGTTCCCTTATTTTCTGTTTTTCAGAGTCAGAGATAACATGAGAAGATATTGTAATGTATCATAAATGCATTGTAATGTAATTCCATATACTTGCTTCAGGAGACAGAAACAATTTTCAGCATTGAAATAAGGTTACCCAGTACATTATTATTAGCATTATTATTATTTGTCTTTTATAGATATCCATGCACTTTAATATCATCTTCTTTCTGTTAGGCCAGAGAGCAGAATTATTATCGAGACACAAAGTCAAGAAATGAGGTATATCAAAACGATGATCATTTGATGGTGTCGTTTCTTCCTCTTACAATGTGATTATGTCAAAGTGTCTTTGAGAATCATGAAAAGTGCTACATCAATAAAATCTATTATTATTATTATTATTATATTGTTGAAAATATGCATTTCCAATTTGCTCCACAGGATGTAAATCTGAAGATGAACTTGGACTTGTTCACACACCATCATCACTGTCTTTTTCTAGATGTATTGCTGCAATAAAATCAATTTGTATTGCCTTTTATCAAATATAGTCCAGCAGCACACTGAAAACGTCTTACAACAAAAACATTATATTTAAACAATGACAACCATATAAGCACCTAAAATGGCAAGAATACAAGTTCAACATCTTAAAGCTCATAATCCAGGAGGAAGAACAACTTCAGCAAGTAGGAGAGCCACTTTAGTTTATTAACCAATTTACCATTGATTGAAGTAATATCTTAGTGCAAAAATGCTGAGGCAATTACATTACAAAGGGAGCTGCTCATCACTGACACCACATGGTGTCATTACATTTGTAATGATGCTAGAAGACCTACTGGGCAGGATTTTGCCCGGGCTGTTCATGACGTACACGTTACATTTGTTTGCATTGCAGAAACACTGTCAGTGTCTTTCTTAACAGCTAAAGGAGGATATTAGATTTATACCAATGCTTGAACATTAGCCACAAATTGCACTTTATACCTTCGCCTGTAAACATCTCTGCATAGAGTATCATTTTTACTTCTGCTTTACTACATAGCAATATTCAAAATGCCTATATAACTGCAAAAGCATGTAGAAAATTCCTCCTTCATTTCAAAGATATTTCCTTTCTTAGGGACAGGTGAATATTAGTGTTATCATTTGGATTAAATGAAGCAAAAGGTAAAAGGTAAACTACTCAGTGCCAAATAAAAATCAAGGTGCAGCAAAGGAATTAAAACAGATGTCCAGAGGCCTTTTGAGCATTCAAAAATCAAGATCAGGTAAGAACAGTTTTTCATTGTACAGAGTAGATAAAAGTGCAATCTATCACACTCAGGCCAATTTTTACTGTGTGCAAAATATAAGGCACAGAGAAGTGTGAGTCATTTAGGCATCATGGAAGGTATATCTGCACAATAACTGTAATAAAGACAATATCCATATTATCTATTTATAAGCACAGCAAAGCCTTTAAGGAAGCCCCATATACAGTGTAGAGGAAATGTTCTCTTTCTAAAGAAGCTAAGCAGTATTAATTCATTCTCAGCTCCAGCAGGTAGCGAATGCGACACTGGCTTTCTTTGTAGATGAGATATTCACTATTATCAAAGTGGCTATCTTCGAACTGGGGCTGCTTGATGGGTTTACCCTGAGGCACAGCAACTTTCTTGCCATCCAGGGTGATGAAGGTATCCTTGGATGGATCTGAAAACACAGGAGTTAACACACTTACCAAGCAAACAATGCTACATGGTATCATATTTTATCAACTGGTCACAAAAGGAGGCAGTAGAATTCTTAAAGAAACAACATGATCTCAAACACTGACTACGTGTTTATTTTTGTTCCTGTTTCTTGTGAGTTGCTATTGTGCAAATAAGAAATACAACTTAAAGGTGCAACCTGTAAGACATGACCACCTGTAGAAGAAGATAGAGAAGTTGGGGGCAGCATATCACCAGAGTAACCGCCAACTGCTTAATCCTAGCTGTAGCTACTAGCTGCCATTAGTTAGTTAGCTGATTGGAGTCTGCCTGGACCGCCAGCAAGGGCAGATTATCAATTTGTGGATGGCTTTGATCGCTCAGACAGATTTAAAAAAAAAAAAAAAAAGTATAAAATGCAAAATGGTTGAAATGGGTCCCCAAATATATTTAAGTAGCCATTCATATACCTGAACGGACCGCCCATGTAAAATCTATGTGAGCTGATCGTGAAAAGACAGCCAACGACTGTTTCAGTGAGTTTTATTTTGTTTATGTTGAGTTTGAAAGCCGTTTGTTTCACAATAAGTTAACAAGACAATTAAGCCTGTCTGAGTTTATTAAAGAGAGAAACTTGATGGAGTTGAATGTTAGTATTTTTTCAATTCAGCAAAGAAAATACCTTTGCGAGTATTTATTTTCTTGACATTTGTGGGTTTATTTTGTTAATTTATTCAAATGTCGCCTCTATAGGTTCGAAGTGGAATTAGCATGCCATGTTCAGTAGACACTGCATGTCTGCAACACAATACAAAGATGTCTTTGACTTAACATCAGTACTGTAACATATACCTGAAACTACTCTATTTCATTTTTTCGTTGCTGTATCTTACACATTGCACATTTAAACTGCTTTTGCTTTTCAGCACAAAATACATGTGGCTCTCAGTATACTGACACAGGCTGTTTATAACTGTATGAATAAAGCGGAGAAAGAATAGTACCTGGTTCCACGGTTCCTCTTGCCACCACAGAATCAAATCCTGCAGGAGCCTTCCTCAGGGAAGAGTCATCTTTGGTGATGGTCTTCTCTTTGCCGAGTGCGACCTCATTCAAAAACATCACTCCAGTATTTTTAGAGGTGCTCACTAAAAACATGTGGCAGGCAAAATGTGACAAACACCATATTATTGTTATGATTTCCATGCCATTATTATCGTATTCAATCTTTGTCTTTTCATACAGCCTCACCGTAACCTGCAGACTTGCTGTTTTCAGATGCAAAGTAGATACCGCGACCAACACGGCCTCCTGAATGGGGCATAATCCTCAGACCACTCTTCAGGATGGCTGCCACCACTGCAATGTTTGTACCATGCCACAGCAGACGGCGGTTCTCCAGATTGTCATTCTCACTAAACCGTGTTCCCTGCAATGTGCATTGTATGTGTTAGGTAACAGGAGCGCAGTCTTCTGTATCACATAAAATAAGACTGACTGTAACAGTTTTACCTCCGTCTCTCGATCGACCTCGAAGACATTGAGAATTTTGGGTTTACGATATGAGCCTTCTGACGTCATTTTCAGATATTTTTCAATGGTCTTGAAAAGCAAAAGAAATATGTTAATATTGGCGGACACCATGAACGGAGGATGACCTGTCATGACAGTAAAACTGCTTTGTAGTTACGGAACCTTATGATAACTTATGACACGGCACCTTATATATGTCTGAACCCGGGTCCACGAGAGTGAGTCTGCAGTGAAGAGAATTGTAGTCCTGGTCTGCAGGGTGAGGAACTGTCTCTATCATCTCTTCCTGAGCCAGTTCCGTCTCTGACTTCAGAGTCTGTGCGAGCTCGATGTCAGCCAACACCTTTCCAGGGCATGTCGAAAAGAAAGTTAATTTAGGACTGAAAAAAACATAATTGAGGAAAGGAAACTCATGCAAACATGTACTCTTAAAAACAATCTTACCATGAGCATCTCTTTCTTCTTCTCCACAATCTCCTTGTTGTCGATGGTTGGCGGTCTTTGGCGGCCAAAGTTGTGTGGGACAGTGGTGAAGAACTTAGAGGAAAGTTCTTCCAGGCGTGCACGTCCGCCTCTTTGGTTCATTGCCGCCTCGATCTCCTCCAGCACATCAAAGCCCTTTGCAATCTGCGTCTTACTGAGTTTGCCCAAGGGCATCTTCTTGATGTCTGTATAAAACAAACACATGCAGAAAACCACAAATCCAAACCAAATTGGATTCAGAAAAGGTATCAATGTTCAGGTGCTGTTACTTCACATACTTCCAAAAATACATGTAACAACAATGGTCTTGTTATCATAGCCTTTGATACTGATCGGATATGTTCAAAAGGCTGAGATAAGTTGATATGCTGTGTAAATGCAGACTTCACCCTTCGGTCAGTCATTAACATGTCACATTCTGCTCTCTGTGATATCGAGTTTCCTACATTTTAAAGCAAAAAAGTTTAAGGATTTTCAAACTTGCAGCCCATTGAGAGCAACAGGCACAAACAGTCAAAGAGGCATGTTACCGAACAGGTATTTATTTATGCAAGCTAAGCTTTAGCGAGCTGTATGAACCTGTTTGCATAAAAGGGATGGTGAATTGAGACACACCCACCTAAGTTCATACACTCCATGGCCTCTTTAAACATGTCATTGCTGAAAATGAGCTCGATGAGGTTCTTTGTGGCGGCATCCAGGGTGCAGGGCAGGACTTTATTAGTGACTTTGACGCTCTTTCCGTCGACACTGTCCACCTGCAAGTACAGCTGGTGAGATTTCTCTAAGGCTTAAACTGAATTGCAAAGATATAAGATGAAGTGTGTCATTGACTGATTGATCTATCTTGTTCTATTAGATGATGCGCTCCTTGTCCAAGTAAGATGTACATTTACCTTGACCTCAGCGTCCTGCTCCCCATCCACCTCGATCAGGGTGTACTTCCCAGCGTGAGACACAAAGTTCGACCGATCGCTCCAGTTGTTCTTTGTCTTGTCCTTAAACTTTTTCTCAAAGTCCTTGATTGCACTTTCAAGCTTATCCATCTTGTTAAGTTTGTTTTGTCCCGATTCCCCCTGAATTTAGATCAGAGATGAGGCAGTCAGCGTCAACACACAGTATTTGACACAACATGTGCAATAATTACTTAAACTCATTAATGATCTACTTTAGACATTTGTTTCGACAAGCTTTCAAATATGCACAGACACACAAATAAATATGAGGAAAATGGGAATCAAATAGGTGTTATCATCCCAGTGTACAAGTACCGTAGTTACTAATATTAAAAAATGAGCACAAAACAGAATGAAGTACAGTTTAACAGGAATCTGTTGCAAGAAAAACTTACCACTCTGCCCCATCTGTTCCACGAATAGTAACCGTCGCTTGCTTGGACAATTTGAATTATATAAAACTTGTTATTGTTGTGTCCAATGTTTGTCTGATTGAGCATGCAGTCATAGTCCTCATACACCTGGTAGAGACAACACAGAACATTATTCTTCTCTTTGAATATGATTGCACAAACCTGCTGCAAGTGAATGAGGACAGATGTCACACATCGCCTGTCTTACCTCTCCGGAACCTGACAATGGGCAATTATCATCCACCTTCCTCTTCCCCTTCTCCTGTGGCCCTGCAGCCAGGAGAGCCTCTTTAGCAGAGGTGAAGGCATCTTTGGGTTTTGCCGCCTGCTCTTCTTTCGCCTTCTTGCCGCCTGCTTTGGCAGCAGAAGCAGCTCGTCTCTTCGGTGGCATGATCCTGACTGAAGACCCTGCGCAGAAACTTGCAGTGGTTATCATGTGGGCACGATGCCTGGACAAGCTCAGACATGCCCTCACTGCTCAGCTAACGTTAACCCTCTGTTGCTCAATCACAGTCTCCCCCAATATATACGTATTTATATATGTGTATTTACTGAGTTATTACAGGTCAGCCACTGTGTAGGCTACTACCACAACTGAAGGGATCCAACAGTAGTTTTGATGAGTTTAAAATCAAGGCCGCCGGAGGTCCTCCGCATTTCCTGGTTTATTCCAAAGGCGACCTGAATCCCCCTCAGCTGAAACTCACCTTTAACTTTAACAGTGTCAGCGGAGGACAGGAGCGCAGACGGGCAGACAGGCGGGCAGGGAGACAGACAGAGTCCTCTTGCAGCTCTTGGTGTCTGAAGTCGGCTGTCTCACGGTGATTGTCGGGAAGTTTACATTCAGTTTACAGTCATAGGAAGAGGCGGAGCTCGACTGTCTGACTCTGGCTTCTTGCTGCTGCTCGGGTGGAGTCCATGAACTGCAGAGCTAGCTAACGGCTATACCGCCACCTAGCTAGATTACGCCGGTATGTAACGTTAGTTTGTCCAGTGGTGTTTTAACAAGCGATAAATATCTTATCGTCGTGTTTTAATGTCCACTTTTGTCTCCTGTTTATATCTGAAGACACCATAGCCTCAATGAAGAACCTCAAATAAGAAGATAACAAGGAGTCTTGGAATAAAACAACTATCCGGACGAAATTCACACAAATAACGTCAACTAAGTGAGCCTGCTAACAGAGGGAGGAAACAAAACACTCCTGTATTCATACTGATGTGAAAGTAACACTACATTGTTATTATACTCTGTTAAAAGCTAAAGCCCTGCAAATCTGTTACTGAAGAACTGCTTGAGTTGTACAAAGTTAAAGAATTACCAGAAAAATTTACTTATAGTATCAAAAGTAAGAGTGTTCACCATGCAAAATATTAGTGTGAAGTTACACAATGGAGTTGTATATATTGGCTCGTTAGCAGTCTGCCACTTTAGACTTTTACACTACATTTCAGGGGGAAAATTTTAGTTTACTAACTACCATAATTACTTTGATTTTACATTAAGTTACAGAGCCGACATTGCACAATTGCATTAGTTGAAGAAATGTACTTTTTCAGCACTATAGTTGGCTATAGAAATGAAAAGAAATCTACTGGTTTGTAATATAAAACAACAGAAAGTTCAGAGTTGAGGATTTATGCCTGCCCCCCCCCCTTTTTTTTTAAATGATAAGATAATGAAAAGTATTAAATTCACTTCATCTGACCAGCAAAATAAAGTCTACATTGCAATTGACAACAGTCAAGTTTTGTTTAAACTGTTATTTGTAAACTTAAAAAACATCCAATTGGATTTAGGGCACAACACCATTTACCTGTCCCCGTTCAAAGTTGCTGTTTTTGCTAAATTTTGTTTTGAAATTTAGCAGAAAGGTGACTGGAGTTGAAACACTGGAGTGAGCTGTGTTTAATGCAAGTCAATAAAGGAGGGAAGAAGGAAAAATTATTCCATGACCTACCTATTTTCTCTTCTGTTTTCAACTTGCGTAGTACAAACGCTGTTAATTCCATTATGAAACTAAGCTCCCTACAGGGTACCCCTTCTCTAATAATACACTTCTTAAGTTGCAGGATTTCTCTCCTGCATTGTCAGAAGACAACTCTACAGAAGTGTGATGTAAAATAAGTGCACAGCTGAGTAGTGTGTGTCTTGTGTTTAATTACTAATTAATATTACATGTAGTAGGTGGTGGTGTTGGCATTCATTTTTAATTGAAGTCTCCCGTGTTTGATCACTGCGTTCTCCCTTTTAGAATATATGACTTACGAGGATTATGTCTCTAAATATTAACCTCAGTATGGCGGGGCTGTTTCTTTACCTTAACGCACCAGCTGACTCTTGTTCTTACACTTGCAGCAAGAAGATTTTGCAGTACATGCTGTACCTGGTTTATATAATATCAGTAATTTGATGATGGGCACTGAGAAGATCTAATAAAGTGAGACAGTGCTCCGATTATCTGTCCACTTCCTCCGTATGTAAATACTCTATTTACAGCAAGCCCCGGGGCTGCCTACATGTTGCAATGTGCAAGATTTGAACAAATAATCTGGACACAAGATGGCAGTGTTAAATCACAGATACAGTATGGGTCTATTTTCCAAAGGCATCTTCCTTGTGTACACAGGGGTAATGACTGCTGTGTGTATTCCTGGGACAGCTTTGGTAGATTTTATCCCAAATCAGCAGATGATGATATTTGTGATGGTAATTTTCGTGGAGAGACTGTTTGGTCTTGGCAGATGGTGTAGATTGAAGCTAATTAATATGAGACAGCCCAGAATTCAAACCCAGAGTGAGTCCACATTTAATTCGGCTAACATCATCATATATTTAAAATAGTCAATGACTGTCTGCATTGCTCTCCTTCCACAAATCGCTTTTAGTCATCCCAAGGTTGACGATTCAAACTCTTGCTCCTACGTTGAAGTTAGACCAAAAACCATGCATGGCAGCTCTGTCTCCATTAGTGTGTTAATGGTGTGAATGGGATAATGAGGAGAAGTGCTTTGTTCAAAAACGGTTGGAAGGAAAACAGTATGTGTACAGTTAATTAAGCACATTATAGATATTTATCAGTTTGCAGCAGTAGGCAAGGGTGTAAGCAACATGTTACATGTATCATAGTGTAGTGTGACAACCAATTTGTGCAGATTACTAAAACTGCAAGGTTACATTTTTCTGTCATTGTTTATAGCGTCAAGGTAAGAAAATCAACATCTCAAAGCATTTCTGCATGTCTTATCCTCTGGAATATGCATCTCAGTATGATGTGTAAAGAAATAGTCAGACGATCAGTCATCTCGGTATTAATAAAAAACACATTTTATTTACATAAATTACAAGAAAGCACAAACTGGTTCACCAAAATCTACATTAAAAACGTCTTGTATATATTACATTTAACAGATTTACTATAATTTACTCCATTGTTGCAAGTAGAATCTTCAATAAAAACAAGGGCTATACGTATGCGACTTTATTGGCATCTCATTTAAAATCGCTACGAGTCAAAGAACAAAATAAAATAATTGGGACATTGTACTCACAGCACTTTGAGGACAACAAAGTCAGGACGATCATCTGTGTGACCTCTTTAATATCTGAGACACCTGATTCAGGACTAGTGATTATATAACTGTATACAATGTTTGGCAAAAGGAACTCAGCTAATCTTCACAAAGAGGACGTTGTGGAGTCCACCACCTCTCGTCCGTTACACACTGTCGGAACAACATTGGAGGCTGATGCTGCAAAACATAAAAAAAACTCTAAGTTGACAACATAGACACAGAATGTGACATACACCACATGCCCACTGAGCTGCAGTACTGTAAACAGCAGGGATTACTCCATGCTTTTAGATAAATTAGCAGCATGATAATCAAGAAATGAAATCTGGTGTTAATATCACAATTTAAATTAATTATCCAGAAACAGTGGGTGGCTATTGTCCTCTAATTACTGACTGATAGAAGTGACGGAAAGCTTCTGTATTTTATCTGGCTTTAGCATTTTGTTTAATGAGAATACTAGAATGAACTGAACTGTAATGCTCTTTTGGTTTTCCTGATCGAAACCATGCATGTTTTGTGAAAAGGTAAAGAGTAGAACTGCAAGATTAGTTGACTAACGGATTTGTTGATTGACAAAAAAATGATAACCAGCTATTTATGTGATCAATTAATTGTTCCAGTAAATCTTTCAACAAAAATTGTATAAAATTCAGTTTTCAACCTCTCAAATGTGGAGATTTCCTGCTTTTTACCTGTTTGATATCATATTAATTGAATATCTTATGGTTTTAGACTGACTAAATGAGAAATTTTAACTAGGATGGATATTTTTCACAATTTTCTGACATTTAATTGATCAATTGTCAGTGAAAGTAAAGGTGAGTTGCCGGCCTAGTAGAGGGGATATAATAGCCAGTGCTAGAGGTGTGAAAGAAAAGCAGCCGGATACTTCTTATAAAGAATGTGATAACATCACATTTCAATAAAGTTATGAGTTTTTAACACTGTTTTTGTATAAACAATAGCCACAGTGTTATGGTTGTTTATCAGGTGGTACCTTGAGAGAAACTGGAGCCTGGGCCAGTGGTGACACTGAAGCGGGTGGTGGCCACTCTGAGAGTGCAGACATTCTTCTGCGGCTGGAACAGGATGATGTGGACCTTGGGAGCGAAGAGGCAGCCCAACACCACCGACCCACTCAGACTGACGGAGATGCACATGGTGGTGGTCTGCACCTGGAGGAGGAAAGAGAGGTGAGAAATTCTCTCTCAAAAAACAAAACCATGCTTATGTAATAGGTAGTCTGGCTTTGAGCTCTTGCTCCTGCATCTGCTGTGTTTTTCACAGATATTACTCAGTGATTTCAGTTTTATGTAACAGAAAAGTAAACTCACATTTCCGGATGAATGTTGAGAAAATTCGCCAATGCTAATATCACACCAGTGCCAGTTCTAATGTTCACCCACAGCCCAGGCTCCAGCGTTAATGTGTGTATTTTCAGTAACATTTGTGAATTTAAAACATGTTTATTCAAGTGTTTGTTCATCCATAGAGCCGATATGGCTTTTAGGGGAAGGTTCTTGACAACAAGAGTGTTATATTGAGGTTAAGGGTCATTTTGCTGTACAAAAAAAATCCACTTTACAAGTAAGAGATTCAAAAGCCAGAAAAGAAATGATAAAGTCCACCTTTCATAATTCAGAATCAAAGCCAGGTGCGACAGAGGAGGAAGGAGGACGCCGTCAGTTAGGTGTGCTGAACAGAGGTGTTAAGCGAACTGTTTATTTGCTTGTCAATCAACTGCTTAGCCCTCACTCCTTTCCCCCATCACCCTGCCCACATCTTGTGATGTGTCATCGGTCTGCTGCTCCTTCATTTCCAATCTCCTCTCAGCTATCTTTTTTTTTCTTTTTTCTGGATAACAAGATACAGCCATGCATCGTGTGGTGTGTGGCAGGTGCATCCTATTTTCACAAGGCACAGCAGGTATCTGTCATCACCCGGAATGCTAATGTTGGTATTAAAATAATGGAAGTATTGCGCTGTGCTGTTCTGCAACAAAGATAACAAAGATAAATGATAATAGTGAGAAATTAGCATCCATTAGTTTGGACAGAGACATAACTGACTAAAGTCAGGTTACACAATCATTATTTGCAGAACTAATAAATAATAATCATCTTACATAAATGTTAATTATGTGATAAATATGTAATTAAATGTTACAAAATGTAAGAACAAACATGCTTATTCCTGGCATAGTATTAATCAATTGATAATAAATTATATTATGAAAGGGACTAATTGATAAAATTATCTGTAGAAAATTATTTAACCTTAACATATTTGATATATGTTTACACCGTAGCGGTCACTGACATAAGGTCATAGTGTACCATGTAATGTGAAACAACTACATCACTGGATTTATGTCTGTCTTTCAAGATGTATTGCAGGTTGCCATGTGCAATGAATTCAACATTAAGATTCACCTCATGCCACCTCTGAAATACAGTACACACACCGACATTCTCAGGTCCTGGGCTGAGATGTAAATTCACAAAAGAATCTACCACTTTACCATTTTTCCTGTATGTCTGTCCTGTTTATTTGGATATGGGTTAAAATACATAGGCAAGGTGACAGTTTGTACATAATAATCTGAGCAATACGGAAGTGCACAGAGGTTAAATGTCCTCTACTGACTTCAGAAATAGTTTTGAATAAAACGGGGGACAGTACTGCATAGGAATGACCTGTTAAGTGGTTTTAATAATTCACAAGATGTTACTTTGGCAGAGCAAAGGACAAGGAATCTGCCTTTGCAATAATATATTTCCAGATGTCTTCTGCTCGAGTGTGGTGAACAGCATGTAGAGCATGGCCACTACGGTTTCTGCTCCGTCTCTGTTCTGTTTTACCGCCTGTGAAGGTATTATTTTATTTCACAAATACAACACCGCTGCTTCAGATATAAATAATGTCTGCTGCGCTCAGGTAGCATCATTCCTCCAGAGAACCAAAGAGAGGAGATGAGATTCCTTCTTTTATTGGGCTTCGTGCTGTACATTTATTGAAAAGCTTTATTGGATCAGCCAGCCACAAGCCAGTCTTGGTAGGCTGGCACGGAGAAAGAATTGAAAGATCTACAAATAATTCACTGAGGGAGACCTGTGTGTGACTTATGAGATTTCACAAGTGGAATGATGCCAGTCCATACTCTTTTTTAGCCTACTGTAATTAGAAATAAAACACATGAATTAGGTTAATGAGCATTGTTGTAAAACAATATGAATATATCTTTGGTATGAAAAGGAATGTCATGCTCGATTCCCTCTGGTCTCATCAGCTGATCAAGACAGTGTACCACTGTATCTGTATTTCCTCTACTAATGCTGGATTGCTAGATTTATTCCTATATTTCCTCTATGGGGTACTTTCTGGTGAGCTGACACTCACATTATGTGTGTTAATGGGATCTATAGCATTCTAAAGCCAAAGATACTATGGTGTTGAAATCAAAGGAGCTTCAACAGACCGGTCCCCACAAAAATTCCTCTTACCTGTAATGCTATTTGTACATCTCGGGTGTTTTGGTTTGAGTTGACAAGTTTAAGAGATATCGGCTGTAGAGATGTCTGGCTTCTCTTGAAAGTAACATAACTAGTGTAGATGGCACTCAGCTTGTGGTGCTCTAAGCACTCTAAGCACTTTTCTTACCAGAAATCATAACCTGATTAGTCAAGATAATCCACAGACCTTGTTGTGAAGTGCATCATACCAGCACCCATCAACCATATCACCATGCAGAAAGCAGAGTGCATCTACTCATGGACGAGAGGCGAGCTTACTAAACCAGCATTACAGCTCAGCTGAGCAGGATGCCGTTAATGTTTACATCCCATGCTGTAACAAGCACAAACCTTTCATCAGTGAGTACATTCATGCTTCCTTCGCACTGTGATACTTTTGTATTAAAGAATATATATCATGGGCAACACAGACCCTGCTGACTGCCAAATCAATACTAGCTGACAGTAGCTTGTGATATCCTGCATATAAAACCCAAATTCAACCCCATAAGAAGTAATTATCTACAAGGCTGTATTCTGCTCAGATTAAGATCCTGAAGCCACATGAACAAATAATTCAAGACAAATCATTACCACAGCATGTATTTCTTGGAAAGTATAAAGTAACATTTCATTGTTATGAGAAACTTGTCGTGATTATTTCAATTATGCTTCATTCTCATGATACTTTTGGGGGCTGAAGATTGGTAGAAATGATTTTTACATGAAACTGCTCATAAGGTCTGTCGATTAGCTTGAGTAACAGAGTCATGATTTCTGGAAAGTAACTTTGCTGTTGTATTTTTTGAATGCATTTTTGGTGAACTGAGCTGAGTACCATCTAGATCCATCATGTTCAAGTCAAAGCAGACATCTATACACCCGAAATAGCACCACAGAAAGGATATGGAATATGGAGTTTTGATTTTTTCTGGAACTTACTCCTTGAATTAACAGAAGGTAAGAATGATTTAAGGAAGGGTTGATCTTTATTGATACATTAATGTGACGTGCCGCGGTTGTGAGTCTTTCGGTGACTGTAGCGTTCACTGTTTTCATAGAAGTGCTGTGACTTTTGGCAGCAAAAGCTGTTCAATCAGTTGTGTTTGCTGCTGAGATAAGATGACCAGCAATGGAATATGAGAAGGCCCCTCTCCCTCAGGGTGCGCAGAACATCTTTAATATTTCATATGGTAATCAAATGTGTTATTTGTGGCTCAGTAGACTGTACTTAGTTTACTTTAACATTTCATGACAGACCACAATCAAATCTGTATTTGTTATTCAGCTGGAGATATGCATCAGGCTGTGACAACAATTTCAAAAGCGGTGTAAAACTAGGAGAACACTGGTAATATGTCGCTGCCTGTGAAAAACTAGGGACACTGTGCCAAGTCAGTTGCCTCAGTAATTATTTATCGGTCAAAGGGGAGTTTTGCGCCTATCTGATGAGGCCATATCCGATGGCTGTGAATTGCTCGTGTTGCCTGGAGGGCCTGGAGGAAGGGTTCCTCTGAGCCTTACTGCAGTCCCAGGACAGAGGGCACAGCTGGGACGCAGCATCGCAGTCTTTCACGCTCTATTCAGCATAGCTACGCAGAGGGACACGCTGGGACGCTCGGTTCCCTTTAAGCCCTCATGGTCTTGCCTGTCTTCTCCATGTTTCTGCAGAGGCAGTTGTGTCAGGGGATTCCTCTTGTCTTTTTCTCCCTTCTGCCTCTCTCTCGCTGTTCAGATCCCAGAGGAATAAAAGCCGCACTCAGGCCACCCCTTTCTCTGAAGTTCCATCAATTTGATGTTCATTATGTTTCTGTGTATACAGATGACCATCAGTATCCATTTTGCACGCACATTCAGAAACTGAAAACTATCTATCTATCTGACCCAAACCTATCTAGCTATCTAATTATGGAGTGAAATGGAATTGCTTGGGGTGGAAGGATAAAATTACTTCCTGCCATAACTTTTCTATTTTAGGGGAGAAGTGAAGCAGTGTTTTCCCTCCATTTCACTCGTTAATCTTATCCACTCTGTATGTGTGTCTTGTTCTTAGAAAACCTAAGGTACCTCTTGGCAAAACACTACGTAAGTTATTACCACCACTAGAACTGGGGTGTTGTTGTGAAGAGTAAGATATTTGTCAGCCTGTTTCATTGGTCCATGACTTGAGCATTCATATTTTATAATTTATCTTCACTTCATTAATATTTAACGTTTGAAGGTAGAATAAGGCTGTTAAAGTTCTTAGAGAGCACCTGACAAGCATAACTATGCTGCTAATTATGAAGAGTTAAAGCAATACAGTATTAAAAAATATATACGTCTGAGCGCCATGGGCAACACAGACCCTGCTGACTGCCGAATCAATACTAACTGACTGTAGCTTGTGATATCCTGCATATAAAACCCAAATTCAACCCCACAAGAAGTGATTATCTACAAGGATGTATTCTGCTCAGATTAAGATCCTGAAGCCAGATGAACAAATAATTCAAGACAAATCATTACCACAGCATGTATTTCGAGGGGAGTATAAAGTAACATTTCATTGTTATGAGAAACATGTAGTGATTATTTCAATTATGCTTCATTCTCATGAAGCATGTATAACCGAAACTTTGACCTTAACTTACCCTGTAGTCACTGGCAGTAACGTAGAAAATAGGCTGGAAAGCCAGCCAGATGATGCAGGTGGTGTACATGGTGAACCCGATGAACTTGGCCTCGTTGAAGTTCTCGGGGCATTTACGTGTCTTGAAGGCGTAGACCGTGCAGAGGATAATGAGGATGCAGTTGTAGGTGAGAGACATGAGCATGCTGGAGTCCTTGCTGTTACACTTGAGGGTGACCACGTCTCTCCTCTCCGGACTCACTTCCTTTCTCACCCCGGGGGCCTCCACCAGCAGCCAGACCACCACCACAACCAGCTGACAGGAGATCAGAGCACCGCAGATGGCGACCTGGGAGGCCGGGCTGATAAATCGAGGCCGCTGGGCTCCGTCCTTCACCCCGCTGAAGATCCGAGCGATGCGATTGGTCTTAGTCAGGAGGGCTGAGTAGCACACAGCAAAGGAGGTGCCTAAGCCCAGCCGGCGCAGTGTACAAACTGCCGTGGACGGTTTGGCGATATAGATGAAGGTCATGCTATAACACATCAACACTCCCAGCAGAAGAATGTAGGAGAGCTCACGACCGCTGGCCTTCACCACGGGTGTCTCATTGTGTTTAAGGAAGAGCCCAATGACAAAGAGCGTACACATCATCCCTAGACAGGAAATGGTGACGGGTCCAATGGCCCAGGCATCTTCCCAACGGATGTACTCCTCTGGCAGATCGTAACAGCCTGTCAGGTTGGCCAGTGGCCACTGTCCAAAGCTGCAGTCAGCACAGGTGAACTCATCCTGCAGATACTGGTAGGGCTGACAGGGGATACAGATCCAGCAGCACACATCTCCAGGCTGCATACTCTTCACCTCATTTTTCCTGCAGGGGTCACTGCACTGTGAGGTTGGTGCAACCTGGCCAGCCCAGGGGATTAGGCTGGTGTTCAGGGTCAGGCTCTGAGCCCAGTAGCCAACCTTTTGGTAGACATAGCGTCCACCTTCTTTGTGGTAGTGGAAAATGTTGTAACGACCGAGGCTGTCCCCGAAGGCATCAAAGCGGACTACATTCTCTGTGTCTGGTGGACGAAATGGTGCTAAGGGTGAAAAGAAGAAAGAGCGTGTTTGAAAACAAGGTGTAAATGGGGCATAGTATAATTACAATAAGAAAACTGTCAAAATGAAAGCAAATAATAGACATCAACATTTCAGAAGAACAAGGCTGTGCGCCAGGAACTGATAACTAATAAAGCATGTTTTTCTGGTAGGAGAGTCTCATTTACCCTTTTGCTTATTTATGTGTCTCTGCTGACTGTTTTATTTCCACAGTCTACCATGAACAGTAACTGTGATGGGACACAGGTGCAAATTGTCAATTTACATGATGGAGCCACAGTTTGAGTCCGTTTACTTAAATGGAAAAAAGCTCTGGGATTGAGCACTAATGGGAAATCCAGACAGATGGCAGATGGCATAATGTTTAATTTTCTTTATGAAATCAAGGCTGAAATGAGGCACCACTAACCACCTATCACTGAAGTAAGATGTAGCAGTGCAGGATTTCTGAAAACCTGTGTACCGAGGGCTGAGATTAGTGATTATCTCCATAATTGATTAATCTGCAGATTATTTTCTCAATCAACAATTTCTTTGTCTTTTTTTTTTTCTTAAAGAAATGCCTGACAGGATTAATCAGTTATTAAAATATTGTAGTTGCCATTATTTTTGATTAATGAATATAATAAAATTGAAAAAGTAATTCATTAATTTACTTTTACTTCTTTGTATTATTCAGTGATAAAACACATAATACTTTACTGTAAAAGCATTATTAAGGAGCCATTATGTTATATATTATTAAATATTGGAATAGCTTATTAGTAGCACTAAATCTGCATCAACCTATTATTGTTTTTTACTGTTTATAGTTAGTGGTCCACCTGTTTTTGTGTGTTGTCTCCTTAGGGTGTTATTGTGCCTGCAGGGATTGACTATTTTAAGGCCTCTTATCCAATCCAGTCTCTGGATAGTAAAATCCTGTGGGTATTTGTTTTTTTTTCCACAAATTGTTGAAAAACAGAAAAGCACAGCTGGATGAGAGCACAGCGATACACTTCTACCTCCCATCAATGAAAATGTCAGTATTTACATAAATGAAAGGATAAGACAACAGAGCTCAGCTACGAACCTGACAGCATTTTAATTTGTGGGTCTTTTGCGATGTGTTGATGTGCTGATACAAATACTGTTACATGTTTTGTGTTGCTGCTTTGTGTAGACAGGCAGGAAACAAGTCACGTTTGCGTGATCAGTATCTGCAGCGTTCGAACTGAAGAATCCTCTCTGTATTCACACTTAAGCCAAGACGCATGAAAAGAAAGAGCCTCTGAGGAAATAGCTTCATCTTTGCAAATTGAATCATTACAGAGCTTATCTGCAGCTGCAGTGTATAAACACGTAGAATTACTCTTGCACTAATTCAACATTTTATTTGAATTGGTAAAATGAATCTAAATTGATATAACCTAATTTGGCAGCATACAGTACGCGCAGAGTGCACTTGGGGAAATTAAATTATGTTGTATTGAGATTTTACACAGATGACAGAATAATGAGAAAAAGGAAGCTGCTTTACATCATGTAAATGTTGAGAGACTGTAATAATATTTCTTTATCAAGATTTTACTCACCCTCAAACTTGACCTTGAGAATGTAGTCCCTGTAAAACTTTCTTCCATTGCCAGGTTTAAGAGCTTCACACACCTTTGTGGAGTTGGGGCATAAGGCCTGCCTCATGTTATGTAAAGCAGCAGCCATTGCATAGACAGCATTCACTACAAACATAATCTTAGATTCTGGCTGAAACTGAGCTTCCCGGAGTGAGTGCTTCCCACAGCTCAGATCATGGAGGCTGCATTGGAACTGGTTCTCCCAAAACTCTCTGAACCAGGGATTCCTGGTGTTGTTGTAGGGGTGCAGGGCAGTGAAGTAGTCATTGAATTGGGGGATCGGATAGGAAGCCAGTTCAATGGTGAATGCCCCGTCAGCCACAGCCTCACTGCCTCTCACCACGCTCTCCTGTGCTCCCCAGCCATCGCTGGCCACCCAGGTGAAGGTGACGTTCATTCGGTTGGCTGCCACCAGCAGCTCACGGGCGTCTTCACTGCGCGTGAACAGGATGACTACCTTAGCGTTGGACTTCTGCTGCAGGGAGCGAATCACATTCTCATAACTCCAGCGGCTCATGGAGCGGCTCACCTTGGCTGAGGTGGCGATGCAGATCTGACGGGCTCGAGCCTCCTGCTGGAAGGCATCAATGCCAGTCTCACCATAGTCACCTTCGGACGCCACCGTCGATACGTACGTCCAGTTGAAGTAGCGCAGGATCTCTGCCATGGCCTTGGCCTGGTAGAAGTCAGGGGGCACGGTGCGCGCAAAGTAGTCATAGCGGGTCTTGTCACTAAGCTTGGCACTGGTGGAAGCGTAGCTTATCTGAGGGATTTGGAAGAGTCGCAGAAGGTTGGCCACCTGGAATAAGTGAGAGACACCCCAATGATTATGTTTGTTATTTGAATCAGTCATTAAGGGCATTGTAAGTATTTGTAAGCATGCCATTTTGATATATTAAGTAGCAAACTGGCAATCAACCTATTACAGTTCACACAGAAAACACACACCTGCCAACTGTGGGAATTGCTTAATTGCTTATCATTAAAATAATGAATGAAACTGGCTACACTGCATTGTTTTTCTCCCTGCAGATGCAATTAGTCTCACCCCATTCAGACTCCCATTTTTTCACTGGATCCCTGCTGAGCTTTTCACAACTGAGCTCTCCTGCTGCCTGAGTGGTGGGATCCTGCATTTAACAATCATGGGGATTAGATGACCAGCTCATTTTTTTCTGATCTGTCATGCTGTTATTGAGGTTAACCAAAACTTACGGAGGACTGAGACCACAGTTGTTAGTCACAGTGGATAGAATTTACTGTACTACAAAAAGGGAAATTTTCAGAAAGTTCTTGCTCTGCTTCAGAGAGAAGAGAGAAGCAGACAGGAAGAGACAGAGAGGGGTTGAAGGCAGGGATTTGAAAGTGAAAGTGAGTCAAAGTATCAAAGAATCTTTGAAACTTTGCGTTTTCGGTGTAATAGGTTTTGTCAGTGTCGTGACACCGCGCAGAGACCGCAGACACAGCTACTGACTGGATTTTGCTTCAGGCACATCTGTGGAGGCCTAAAGGGAGCTGGTCTGATCAGTCAAAAGAATGCCAACCTGAATCTGGTTGACTTTAATGCCAGCTCTCACACCAGCACACTCACAGCACAACATCTTGAATGCCAATGAACCACTTCTGAGAAAGTCAGAGAGGTAACTCACAGTCGAATGCATCCTCTAAGTTTATTTTATAATTCCTATATTATCAAGTATGATAAGTATGATGTGATCAGTCTGGAGGAGGCAATTCAATCTGCCGCCCATTACCCAAATAATTGTTACGTTTTTATAACAATGTATTACTACAAATTAATCCTTTTAGAGAAGTAATGAGGCCCCACATAAACTGTTTACAAGTAGCCTTTTCATTTGTTTGAATATCAGCGCCTTTCAGGACAATATTTACAGTTTCTACTAATGATTACATTGTTGGCAACAGCATTACTTGATATTTTATTGTAAGATAATAAAATTGAATATTTCTGGTCGTCTTCTAATGCCTTTATACTGTAGTGTGGGAGTAACAGGTTGTCATTGATATAATTAAAAAAAATACTGAGACACATTTTGGGGGAGGACAAAGCATGACTTAATCACAATTGAGAGGCATCCAAGTAGTAAAACCAGATATTAGACATGTAATATGATGTGTCAGTATTGGGCCATGTAAACAGTTTCTTCCTGCAGCCAGTATGTAAATTGCAGGTGCAGAGAAAAAAAAAAGTAAATTACTTGATTTGGATGGAAAACAACAGCCAACATATGTTCAAACATAGACCAAATGCGCCAGTGCAGAAAAAGAGACTGGCAAAGTCAATTGAGATTCACAGACACTTCATTGATTAGTTTGTATCCCCACTGAAAAAGCAGTACAGCAGTACACTGAGACATTACAGTAAATCTGGTGTGATGTGCTTCAATGGATTTTTTTCATGGAATCTTTGTTATTGTGCAGGATCAGAGAGATAAATATTAAATGAGCCAATGGCAGTGATTTCCAGACCACTCGATTTATTGGAATTAATGAGAGAACTTTACACAGAAAAATGAAACCCAGCAGCAGAATCAAAAGAGACTGGACTCCATTTTTTAACACCACCCAAACAATGTCATACTGAGGCAATGCTGAACAGATTTGCCGGTTACATTAGAGTTATTTCTGTCTCGTCTGTGGCGTAGCAACTGAAAAAAAAAATGTAATGAAAATCTAGATTGTTGAAACACATGAGTGAGCATTTCATATCAGTTCAAAGGTTGGCTTCCCCTGAGATTTCCAGGTCAGCTGGAGAAACCCTGATTATGCAGACAGGCTAATAATCACATTCCCACATAAGAATCGTCTCTTTCCTTAAACCGCCTTGACAGCCTTTCTCAACATGTGGTGAAACAGCTTGCAGCAGTCCGCTTGGTCTCTTATGAATAAATCAGAGTATGATCTAGAGTGGCAAGTGGCACATAAACACTATCTGATTAATCCTTGTCACATAACTCAATGTTATATTAAAAACTCCAAAACCCATTCCCGTCAAGATAAATTCTCAAGTGGGTCTTCTCCATAATTCATTTTTAATTGCATATGAATACTTTTCATAACAAAGGATTTGTATAATATATTGAGGCTAGTCCAATTCTTGGGTTTTGTAGCGTGAACTTGGAGTGAACTGACCTAGTCGTTATTTTCAGCCCCCACAAATATCACATAACAAGGCATACACCAACTCTAAAGTTTATCTCGAGTCCATAGAGGGAAAACAGCATGGTGATAAAAAAAGATCACTTGCTAAGTGTAAACAATAGATGACAATGTTATGAATGTGATTGACTGAAAGTACAGACACAATGCCCCAGAGGCTACCGTCTGTGATCCCAATGAGAAAATGATTTTGCCTCTGGGAGAAACGGACAAAGTTTTAGGGCTTCCGGCGTAGCCAGCAGAATATTCAGGCAAAGACTTTTCTCCTGAGCATCAGTCATCATCTACATTCAAATTTGCAACTTGAGATGCAAGAAACAAAACTTCAGCTAATCACTAAACAGATATCTGCATATGGAAGCAGATTAGTAACCTAATAATCATCATCGTTTAACGAGAGCCGATGGGTCCTAAGACTGTATTTTGGTTAATGCATTCTGCCTCTTTTCTCTCCACATGGACTGTTTACCTGCATGCAACCAAAGCCTGCTCAAACATGATTCGTCAATACTACTCGAACTACGAAAACCAGAAATCTTCTGATACCGAAATCTTGTCTCTGTCCACAGATACTGAATTCATATGCATTTGAAATATATGATTTTCCCTGATGTTTCTGACTTGAAAGAGGGAAATCCCTGACTACAGAGCCATTAGTATTGTCATTACATCATGTGACATGACTGAAAAACATATTTTCTCTGATCTCTGAGGCTCCTTCAAAGGCTGTATGTTCGAGAAGCACTGCCTTGATAGAAGAAAAGTGATTAAGCGTTAAGAATTTCATTTTGCAAACCAGAAACGTGTGTTTGTTTTAACAATAATTTGTATTTTTTAAGGTCATATAACCCCGATATAAGATCAAAACCTGTTCAGAAACAACAGCCTGAAAAGATGGTAGTGCTAGGTCTATAAGAGATATAATTTAGCCTGATATAGTTGCTTGAGGATGATTAGTCAGATACATGCTGACTGAACGATGAGGATTTTAAAATAACCTAATGACTTCATAAAATTGCTGTGATAGACTTTTTTTCTTTTTTTTTTTTACTTTAAGGAGTGTGGACGCACTCTGATTATCGTTGGTGTGTTTTAACACAAAGGCAGTCGGAAGGGCTGAGAGGGGCTCCTGTAGGGAAGATACAGGAGGTTCTGGTGGGATTTGAATCCAGGCCAGTAAGAGAGCATGTGATTCTTAAGCTGAGGTTCTTAACCATCTCTGAGCATTAGGTCTTTCTACACAAAGAAGACATTGAGCACATGTTGGTGTATTAACATATTGGCACATATAGATACGACTACACAAAGGCAAAGTGCAGTCAATTTAAACCTTCACCTACTCATTTGATAATCAATTGGTTGGTTTGTATTTCACTTTGTGGAGCCTTGATCGGCACTTTGATATACTATTATAGAGGTAATACTTGAACTATTATAAAAATATGTTCATAGGTTGCTGGCATAGTTACGTTAATCTGATTATTTTCTCTACACAGGTATAGCACACATCCATTCTGCTCAAATTTGGCGATGCTTGCGGTAGTGAATGACTAATTTCTCTGCAGGGTATGTAAGGGAGCTCTTTGCCAGTTGTGTAATCCACTTACATGTGGCTTATGGAGGTTATAAAGCACACTGCCAGACATGTCACCAATACAATGGGCTTACTGGAAATCATTATGTAGATGTTCACATGGCTTATATGAAAAGCTAAGGCTGTACCTCCTGCCAAAGCCTGTGATGCCGTTACATTAAGATTGTGGAGATCACATGGGCGCTTTGTCATTTTGAGGGGTAAAGGATATTATCATTACCTTTATTTAAAGAGGGAGAGCCATATTTGCAAAGACGCCCTGATAACAACATATACAAAAACAATAGGTAGATTACAGTAAATTTAGGACAATGAAACAAAAATACAATAAAGCAATGGGTGTAACATCAATTCAAATGAAACACCTACATTTGTAATACTCACTGTCTATTAAAAAGAGATTTCAAATGATTAAAATGGATTAAAACATTAACATTCACACTGCGTAATATCTATTAAAAGAGATTCATCGTAGGGTGCTGTTGTATATAAAATAGCATTGTCTGTGTACATATGAATTGAACTGTTATTAACTTTTCACCTAATTCATAAAAAAATGTGAACATAAGTTGTCTGAGAATAGAACCCTGTGGCATGCCTTTGTGAATGCCCATAAAACTGGAGACAGCCATCGGCGACAACAACTTGCGTTCTACCACTGAGATAATTTGCAACAACTACAGAAGTATGTGATTTACTGAAATATTTCTTAATAATTTCCACAATTATGCGTTTTACAAAGTACTGAACCTTGCACATCCTTGCTTGTGAATGACTGAGCCTTTTAAGGATGCCCCTTTCATACTCAATCACAGTACTATCATCTGTTACCATTAGACTCTTTTCATGGAAGCACAAGGTGTATAGTACAATAACTTTAATAATGGCTCCTTTCCAGTACAGCCTGAGCTATCAAGCTAAGTCATTCTAGGTCATGTCAGTGAGTGAACATGCACATTACCTGAGTCCTGGAAATGGAATGCAGACATCATTAGTGTTATCGTTCCACCTGTGCTTTTCCTGCTTTCAAAAGTTTTAATGTCCACTGTGAAATGTTCCAAACGGGTGGGTTTTTTTCGAGTGCTCCATATTTACAAAAACCAATGAAGTTGTCGACGTAAAACATTACATTTATTGTCTTTGTACTGTTTTCAACTGAGTATATGCAAAAAAGGATAATTACATTTGTTTTATTTTATGATTTCCACGGCATCCCAACTTTGAAATTGGGGTTGTATTAATTTAATAAGATAAGGTTTGGTGTCAGTTACACCATACTAAAAATACTGTATCTAAGTATTTTTGTGACATGTTTTGTGCTTTTAATGTTTATAGTACTGAAAACAACTAAACGGTCAGCCTTGTTTTGCCATTCTCATTTTCATTTTAGCACAGAGGACAAGAGGACGGTGATAGTATCAGAGTTTATGAACAAAGGTACTCTGAACACTGATAGACTCCCTCTTGTTGCACCCTGAAGGAGCTGTCACTTGCATGTAAAGCAGATCTTTCTTTTGATTCTTTCATAAAAATATACTGCAAGAAGATATGCCTGAGGTTTTTGCTACACGCTGTGGCTTACAGTCTCACACTTTCAGCTGTAGGGATCAGCATGCATCAGACAGCACCTTATTTAATTAAGAAAATTAAGAAGTGGACCGGTGTGGCTTTGCACTGCAGGCTCTGTTACTGAGCAGATTACTGTGAAAGTGGTTTCCGCCCAAGCCGTGAGAGCATACAGGACCTGGTAGCTGCATTTGACACAGAGACAGCGAGTAACAGGATTGTTCTTTTCAGCTGTCGTATACTGTTTCCATAGAGATACCCCCAAGGCACCAGCCAACACCATGAGCTAGAATAACCCAGACTGCCCGTGTGAAATGTCAAAATACAGTTGTGTAACACAGTACAAAAGCTATTCATACAAGATAAAAAAAAAAAAAAAAAAGAATTGATAAAAGTCCAAGATTTGGTATTTCTCTCAAAAATTACCAACATGGTGTTTTTAGTTTGTAGTTAAAAGGGTTGCAGCAGTACACCATGGTGTGCACCTGTTTAGACCATTCCACAGGTGAAACAGGTTAATTAGAAACAGGTGATAGTATCATTATTGGGTACCAACTTTTTTTTTTTTTTTTTAAATCTTGGTTGTAATTATAATGTAATGTGTAGTTAAATTTTCTGAGATGGTTATTGTACCATGAAAATCTCACAACCTTGCGAGCCTACTTACAAATGCTGAATGCGTAGAAATTACTCTCACAGTTGATTAAAAATGAAATAGAAATGCGGTTTCTCTTTGCAGCACATCTCCTGCACATTACACATACTTATTTTGATTTGTCTGCTTAACATACTGTTGAATGGGTGAGAAGTTTAAAAGAGTGAGAAATAAAGAAAAAACAGACGTGAGGAGAGACACAGTTGGGGCAATAGTCAAATAACAGGGCAAGAGATATATAGGGACAGACTGAGGAGAGTGTCCTGGTCCAGGAAATATCAGGCGTACTTTGTAGAGATGTCATGATTTTTTCTACATGAAAAGCCCATCTGCTCCTCCCAAAAGACTGTCTCAGTGTGCTTCAACAGCAATAACACTGTATTCCCAGAGCAGCAGTCCTTAGCTCCACTCAGTATCACACATACACAGTCCACTGCAGTGCCCCACAACACACAAGCAAACACACGAGGAGCGGACATGCATGCACATCATAGCATATAGTAAGAGTATGCAATGCATTAGATCTTTATTAGTTTATTTCATATGATTTAGTTGCTTGGCAACAGCTTAACAGGCTCGAAAACTGTTTGATACCTAGAGCAAGGATGTTTTTTGATTGGGTCCTGCCCCCTCATCCTGCAAGTCTTTCAAAGGCCTCAGAGTCATGCAACCATTCAGACTACACCACATGTTAAGATTTGGCTGCGCCTACCTTCATTTACAATGTCAGTAGCTCAGCTTTCTTGTACTTGCCTCCATTCATATCATTTCTTTCCTCTGTGACTCAGTGCATTATCGTCTCGCTACAATCGGCCCTGTTCTGTCAAACATCACAGGCATGCTCAGTGTGATCAAGCAGGAAAGTTAAGTTTAACTGAAAATTCACATGCATGACAAACCAAAAATGGAATGCAGCTGACTTTAACAGTCATTGAGTTTGTGCGGTGGACATTATACGTATTTCAACTGCACAAATAGTGCATTCTGCCAAGCCACTGAATAATCCAATCACATGTGAATTATTCACGATTTTTGAAGCACGTTCTTTACTTTTTACCCATGAATAATGCATTTTCACTGCATGGCTTTACTGATACGTTTCATCGTTATTGTTCTCTCTTGCATGGATTCTGTCATGTGTGTATCCATGTTTAAATCCTTTGTATGACTCATGAGTGCTCCAGAGATTGGCACCGTCTACCTGCACATGAAGACAATTCTATAAATAAGGTTGTTTGTGGATGTTTGAAAAAAAAGAAAAGATTCTTCTCATGAATTTATTATTCCGTTCACACAGTTGAGTCTGCAAATGTCAAGCAGTGTGTTGATATCAGGATCTATATCCTCAAATTCCACTTTGTGAGTTTGTCTCATTAATCAGACAGTGTGCTAAAATATTCCAATGAATTCGCAATAGGTGCCATTACACAATAAGAATTTTCATCCTAAAACCTCGGAACAAGCCAGGTTTCTTCCTCCAGACAGCAATTTTTGTGCGCTGCTCTGAAAGATTAGAGCAGGTCATTTTTTTATTGTTTTCAGATTGGTTCCAGAAATTTCCTCTATCCGTGTTTCATGCCTGAGAATAATTCTTCAGTGAGCGTTTCAGTATTTGACATTCCAGAGGTGTTGTTCTTCTAATGCGCCCTGGTGATTATGATGTTTTTCCTGGGGGATGCTCTCTCACCAGTGAGTCATGTATAGCAGCACAGACTGCTGTCGGGATAACAGAAGTGGAGTCCCTTCCATGTTTTAATCAGAAGCCAGCCCTGAGGCTGGATGTTCCTGAACTGTAATTGTGGAATATAATACGTCTCTGATTAACCCACGCCTTTAGGACACCGAGAAGTAATAACGCTAATGTTCCCTCTAAAAGCAGTTATATTCACGAAAATTCATACCCTGGCTGCAGACCGACAGTGTTTTGAAGATTGTTTATTATTTAAGCATTTTTTGCTTTCAGTATGCGACATGACTGCAGAAAATCTTGTGCTGTAGGTAAATGTGTATCTTTGCACATGAATGAAGATGCTGAAGGTAGTGAACATGTCATCACAAGGTCATCCGTCACCTTGCACTGATAACCTGCTGTTTAAATAGACCACAGGGAAGATGTTCACTGCTTAACATTTGAATCACATAAATATTTCCACCAGCAGATTCATTCAATTTGTCCAGATGGCATCACAGACTTCCCTCTGACTGTTTAAGATACAGGCTTTTGATTCTCGAATGGTCCGACGCCATATGATGCCACGTGATGCGCTCCATCTCCCCAAAACCCCCCCACCAACCCGTGATCGTATCTGCTCATCACTGTCTCAGTGTTTCTGCGAAACATGATCTCTCATATGATCCCTCTACATCCTCTGTGCGACAGGCACACCTCTGCCAAACCACCAGACAGCGCGGCAGCAACCACAGATGGGGGAGACAGGACCTAGCCTGCAAGAGCGTTATAGAACTTCGCCTCCACACTTAACTCAATCTGTGCCCATGTAACGCCAGCATGGCTAGGCCTGCAGCCAGATCCACCCCCGTATCTGCGATAGTCACACCACAACACCAGCAGCACAGCAACACGCTCCTTCATTGTGACAGATTTAGACAGCACTCAGCGTTCTCACCACCTGTCGGTTCACCATGTTCCACCATGTCACCATGGCGATAAGGGCCTTTGGACCAATATTGCGAGTTGTCCTGTGGCTGCCTTGCCTTTTGGGTGAAATACACGCATCTGACTGGACCGCCTGCCGTTCACACAGAAGGATAGGCAGGGTAGCCTTTCGCAAAGCCAGGCTGGTTCACTCAAAGGTCTGACTGGCTATAGATTATGTACAAACCAGGTGGCTACAAAGGACGGATACGTTGTGTAGAGATGGTATCTGCAGCATAGAAATGCCACACACTTGCATGCTCCAAATGCATATCTTTGTGTATTTACATTGCCCCCGAAAACAAAGCTGCACATGTTAACAGATAAACATACCAGTCTTGTTTCCAAAGGGCACATCCGATACGGCAAATCTTTAAAACACTGGGAAGATTAAATTAGTTCCAAGTGAAAGCCAGTGTTATCTTTTGTAGGACATAACTGTCTGATCACAGGTCATTTTATAAGATAGTATTTAAAGAATAAGGTATGACCAAATTTACAGTTCCAGGCAATGTGAGCGTTGTTGCTCAACCAACCAGAAATACCAAGAGTTAGCACACCTCATAGCTGGAGCGCATTACAATATAGAGGGTAATTCATGGTGAGAAAGGGATCTGTGTCCTGTGGTGCACTCCTACTGATGAGGAAGATTCAGTGAGAAGCTGGGGCAGACCTCTGGCTCGTAATAGCACATCCATAAATTACCACAAGACAAGGGCGCTCCCTGAGGAGCCCCAGATGCAGGGTGTCACTAAAATTACAGCTCGTTTATCAAATGCTTTATTTCCAAACTGTCCTTTTCACCAGGAATCCCAATATAGGTGTTCTGAATCCTCCTCTTACATCATTCCCAGGAGCTCCCTGCCTGTATAACATACTGTACTGTATATTTGGTATTGTTTATTGTCAGCAGAAAGGTTAAAACATTTGTTTTGGAACTACAGAAAACGTTCCAGTACAAGCAGGGAATATTAAACCTAACTTACTTTAGTCGTTTCAATTAAAGACGATATTTTTATTTATTTTCAACACACTGGTTTAAACTATGGACAGGATTTTTACGTGCCATCTTGAGAAAACATTTATATGACGGCAGATACTAAAGCAGCTATTCGCTATGATTAATTTATTGTTGGCGTATCAGTGCTGACATGTCTACTGCTGGCCACTGTCCTCTACAAATCATGACTGAAAAGTATGGAAGGGTGCCACCACCAGCGCATTGTCCTGAAATATCCAGTGGGGAAAGCTGCTAACAGCAGACTGCCGCTGGCAGAGGTTCCTACAGTATCTATGGTTTATCAATCATCTGAAGCCAATTATTATATCTGGATGGGCAGAAGTGTGCTCCTTTCTTGGAACAGGCAGATATCTGGAACACAAGGCTGCGGGTCTCGAGTGAGGTGAACCATGCTCTTCAGCCGAGGCAGCAGACACGGTCCTCTGGCTGACTGAGCCGGGGATGATGTTAAAGTTAATGCTCTACGACATGTATATTTGTAGATATTTACAAAGCTCAGTTCCATGTGACACACTTATCTCCTTTCACAATGCCTTGAAATTACACTGATGTGGCAGCCATATTACGGCTGAATATTCGGAGACCCAATTAGCAGAGCTTTCATCGCATCAGCTTGAGTGAGCCGAAAGGAGCTGCTGCTGCTGAGAGTAATCATGCCGTCACTAGTCATCCTGTCAGACCGTCCCGAGCGCAACATCTGTAGCACGTCTGCCTCTGACAGGACTGCAGCTCAAGTGTGAATTACCCGGAAAGAGAAAGAGATCTTCTAAATTAGATCAGCCAAGCATATGGGCGTACAGGTAAACAGATCCTCCTTGCGGAACCGATACTCATTAAGTCCCTGTGTTAACATCTCACAAGGGGTGATTGCACATGGTACTTAAGTCTAAATGGACAGTTATATGACCATCCATCACACTCTCACGCCTGCTTGTTCACTCTCTGTCTCTCTCTCAAGCCCACAGTAGCTGCTGATGGTTAAACGCACATTCTGTAATTGCTCTGTCTGAAAAGATTAATCTAGCTTTTGACAAACTCATTTCATGACATAAAACAAAGATGATCTTCAGCACTAATGTAAAGTTAATTATGTTCTTGTAGATACTATGTAGACATCCCCAGCCTCTCTCAGTTGGTGTGTTTATTCCTACCTGAATGGAGACATCGCTGTAGGAGCCTCCTATGACCCCAGAGATAGCCAGAGGGACGTCATCATGGATGGCGTAGGAGCCGTCGGGGCACGTATACTCACTGTCGTCAACTTTGGTGAGGGAGGCCCGAACGAACTCTAGAGACTGCTCCAGAGCGTAGGTGTCCTTAGAGCAAGTGTCCAGTATATGAGCTCCCAGTTTGATCCCAGGCAGGATGCGTTCGTCCTTGTTGATTTCGTCTAGTGCCAGCAGCATGGCCTCCAGTCTCTGGATCCCTCTCTGAGCATTGATCTTCCCACAGTCCTCTGCGCCCTCACCCTTCTGGTGCACAGGGAACAGGCCACCAATCATCAAATCTCCGTCCAGCGTGATCTCGCCCTTGGAGTCAGTGTTATAACTCACCACAGGCAAACCCTGGGGAGCCTGGGCAAAGAGAGACACACAGAAGCACAGCAGGCTGAGGTGGGACAGCCAGAGGGGTCGGGGCACAGGTCGCACCCCCGACACAGGGGATTTCCCCAATGACATATCCCTGGGCGAAACAAGGTCAGCGTCCTGCCTGTGGTTTCTGGTCAGCGACTGGTCAAGCTTTGAAGAAAAGAACAACCAGTGTTTTTATTCTGACAGAGGCCATTTACAGCATCAGTGCCATCCTCTTCGCCCTTCTCTTCTTCAGAGTTTTTTGTAGATTACAGCCTGCGGATCAAACAGAGAGAAATTCAGTCACAGCCTTTGAGCTGGAGTACAATGAACCCTTTGTCTCACACACATTGTGGCTGCCAGGGACCGACTCGTCCCATAGAAATATTTGACAACTGTACGAATGAGTAAATATTTGTACCTTTTGATGCCTATTGATGATGGATGTGACACGCAGGACAGAAAGAAATAAAGACATTTCATTATCAGCAGCAACCAAACGTGCTATGGCACAACTGATGTAAAGGAATGAAAGAGATGAGTCTAATGTGACAAGGCAGATCTTTCATTTGGTTTATAGTAAACACAAGGACAGTTACCATCAGAGGTGTTTCTGTTAGGTAGAAGGAATCTTGAAGAGGCACATGCTTTATATAGAACTGTATTTTATGGAAATAACCAATAAAATGTTGGCAGAAGCTTGAGGACAGAGTTCACCATCAGAGCACAGTTCACTGAGTACAACACAAACACCCTCCAAATGGTTTTCGTGTCTTTTCAAGCAGCACACGGTTTAGCCATCATTGTGAAAGGCGTCATTCAGTGTGTGTGTGTGTGTGTGTTTTATTTTGAACTCTCTTTCTCTTCCTATTACGTTGTCTATCTGAGATCAAGTTGCTCCCCTTCAGATGATGGTAGAACTCTTTTATAATCACATGTGCACATGCTCCTGCACACCGAAACTCTACAGAGATAGCAAATGGTGTCCCCGAGGAACATTTTGTCAAACCACATCAACTGCTCACACGTGCTTACCAAAAAAAAAACACAATTTATGCACAACAAAAGCAAAAACCACATACAAATAAAAGGAGATAAAGTATTTACTATTTCAAGCGTACAAATTGAATTAGTGAGATTTTTATCAATAGCTACATAAACTTATTTTTTTGTTCTGCTGACTGTAATATGCTAGATTATATGTTTTCAATACAAAGTGAGATGCAACTGTGAGCATTTCTCCCAGCTAAAAGAAAACATGCATGAAAAACAAATGTGACTCATACTCAGAAACAAACACTGGAAAAACACTGCAGAGTGGAGGCCTGTCCTCGAGTAATGAAGGCGTTTACTGTTTGTGTTCATTTAAACTAGTAATAACAGAAAATTGATCTGCCAGGTCAGAAGTTAGGGCTAGGAGCGAGAAAAGTTATGGCCTTGAAGTTACTGCAAAATAGAAGTGACTAGAGATTGTGCTTTGGGAATAAGTTAAAACGTTCTGCAACGCAATCTGTTAAAGAAATACGATCAAACTACTCCTTTAAGTTTAATAATGTTGAGAAAATAATTGCGCAGTCCACAAAACATTTCAGGAGCTTCACAGCTTCAACAGTGTTGCAACATTCCACTAAACAAGTGAAGTAGATGGGGACTTATCTTAAAACTTGAAAAGCAGCTTTAAAAAAACAAAAAATGGCTCCATACAGCTCATCTGGCATAATCCAAGCGTCCAGAGGCCCTAAAATCAAAAACTGATTTAAAAAAGACATCATTTACACCTTTTCTTATGCCAAAATCCTCACTTTAGCTGCTTGGCCAAAGGTGTTAGAGTGCACCCCGTCTGAAGAGGGTGCTCAAGCTTGATGATCGTGTCGAGGGTGTAAATAACGTCTTTTTAAATCAATTTTGGATCTTGGGTCTTCCAGAGACCTGGATTACGCCGAACAAGCTGTATGGAGTCATTTTATGTTTTTCTTTCCATTGCTTTCTAACGTTTTAAAACAAGTCCCCTTCCTTTTTCAGTTGTTAAGGATAATGCTACAACGCTCTGCTGCTGAGAAGCTGCAGAAATGTCTGTGGACTACAAAATTTCATCCACGTGAGGGCGAGTAAATAATGACTGAATTTTTATTTTTAGGTGAACTTTCCCTTAAGCCTTTTAACATAAAAACCTTCGACATTATAAAAGTTATTCGCCTGAACTAGTACAATTACAGTATAGATCAGTATGATACATTACAGTTGTGCCATAAATCTGGCATCAGTACTGTGCCGGGCCACATCCCCATTTAATGTGACTCTGTCATGTAAGGAGTTAATACTCCATGTATGGATTTACAACAGAAGAGTCGCGGGGTTATTGTTCAGTCCTGGTGTCAGTCGCAACAAATCCCAGAGGCTTAATTAAGCAGAGTGTTGAGTGTGGAAGAAGTTTATCGTCGTAAATTATTGAGCTTAGAACGATCTCTCATATCCACTGTCTCAACCAGACAAGTTGGCTGACAGACAGTAATTAACTGTATTGATGAGAGATTATGAAACCATAGCAGAGGAGGATATTAATGCTCATATTACTTTCTTTCTCTTTCCAACTGACCTACCTATTAAAACAACGTATAGCTCTCGACAGGAGCCAGACTGCAGACCATGTTCTTTGGGGGGTTTTCTCTGTTTCTATCTTGTCTTTCTCTCTCTCTGTAGTCTCTCGCCCTGTTGTTTCCATGGAAACTTGCCAGTAGATGGAGAGGGTGAAGAGGTAGTGGAAGACAGACCAGGACAAGTGGACCAGTCTGACCATGCATGGTGTCAGACCGGTCCTGTGGGAGAACTGGGAAGCCTGTTCTGTAAACTGACCGAACTGATCCGACTCCAGTCAGAGCTTTTCATGTTCTTCCTTTTAAACACATCCCAAAAAGAACAATGACTAAAGCCTCTGTTTCAAACCACTGATGTGTTTAGATATTGCTTCCAATATCTTATCTATGATCCATCGTTATTGTTACTTGACTTGATAAATAATTACCACTTTAGCGATGCGTCTGGTGCAAACACTGCAGTCTTTTAATAAGAAATAAGATGTGACATGTTGCATTACATTTGATGAACCATCAGTGAGACTTAAAAGGGCTTTTTTTTTTCTTTTTGTTCCACACAAAATAAGTGCGTGGATGTCAGACTTTCCATTTTCTCCCTCAGCGACTTCTCAACAAGTGAGAGTCCATTGCAACAGCCGGCACATACGGGCTAAGTCACAGCTACTTCCCTGGCATACAAAGGCAGACAAGCGAAGGAGCCCAATTGTGTTCTACAAGAACGTTGTAATGTTCAGGGAGTGTATTCTGGCTGTAGTGCAGCTCTGCAGCGTGTGAAACATTGCCACACAAGTCATAAATGCCCAAATGGGGAAAGAAACAAAGAAAGAAGGCTGTAAGCTGACCAAATGTGATTATTTGGAATAGAATTATGCAGTGAAAGAAATGGCAGCAATAACAGTGTTGAAGCACTTAAGCACACAGCCTCAAGAGAGAACGGTGACAAAAGGATTTCTGGCTGACACATTGTCAGTCTCCTCCCATGTCCTGGATTCCCAAAGGAGGCCTCCATCTCACTGGTGGACTCTTTCGCTCTCTCTGTCTTCGTTCACTAAACTCCAGTATACAACCCATTATGATACCATTCCTTTGGATGAAAGCAGCAGGCGATTTGTAAATTTTTAATGAACCCAGTTCATTTCTCACGCCTGTGACAAGTGAACTGACTCTTTTGGTTGTTTTAGGTTCAGAGCCGTGGTTGGGGATATAGATTCTGACTTGTACAAAGCTCACTTAGACAAAAGATCAATGAGGAGGGCCAGTGAGACTCACATGTTCAACTAAACCTATCTGTCCCTGCACACTCGCTGCTGCTATGGAGTGGACG
The DNA here is from genome assembly GCA_039737535.1 of Lagodon rhomboides. Classification (NCBI taxonomy): domain Eukaryota; kingdom Metazoa; phylum Chordata; class Actinopteri; order Spariformes; family Sparidae; genus Lagodon; species Lagodon rhomboides. The sequence goes on along the minus strand of CM077785.1, from coordinate 18,591,897 downwards.
AGGGGGTGGCAGGTTAACAAGGGGGATAAAAGCCACAAGCAGTAATCTCCATCTCTCCTTAACGTTATTTTTAAGAAAATACACTATTACAATACACATTTGATTTGTTCCCAAGGGTTTTTAAAGATGATTGATATTGCTTATAACTTATAAGTGTGAAATATAAAGCTACTAAAAGCAGATGGTTAGCCTAGCTTAGCATAAAGACTGGGAACCAGAGATCAGCCAACCTGATGACAAGCCTGGTAAAAAAGTAACAAAGTTCGCTTATTTAAGAAAAAGAAGGATAAGAAAGATTTTTTTACAGTGAGTTATGAGGTAAATTTCGGTCAATTCCTGCTCCACGGTTAAGAAGCAGTCCACCACAGCTCAGTAATACAGAATTGCGTCGTTTTATTACTTTGGTTATTGTAAGGATTAAACAAGCTGAATAAAACATGTTGAAGAGGCTCTGTGGATTTTCCGTATTGTCCTGGAAGTCGGTCATTTGTTCGTGTTAACGGATTCCATTTCTTAAATTACGTTAGCTTCTGTTGCTCTCTGTTAGCAGAGCGGAGAGAGGCGCTAAGACGAGGCACTCGAGAACGTGCATCAAGTCACAGCCTTTGGACTGTCGCGGAAAATATGACCCGAGTCTTTCACAAAGACATCCACAGTCCAGCAGCATTAAACTTGAGAGGGGGGAGGTCTCGTTTTCACGTCACGTTGCAATCTGCTCACGTATGTCCAATAAAAAAGTGATTAATATATGTAAAATGCTACAAAGTATTTCATAGAGCCCCTTTAATTTGCACACTTAAGATGCACTAGTATACATATTTTGTTCTGTCTCCAGTCTTTTTTTAACGCTAGGCTAATCGGCTGCCAGGACTCTTTGCAAGAAAGTGAAGAGTACCTCCCAAACTATTCCTTTAATAAAAATAAATGTGCACACTTTGCCCAGCAAGCACATGAATGGCAGTGGGCCTTACTCAGTTTCTCGCTCATACACTAGATAACTCAGTGTGAGGCAATCCCAAAATGCCGTCTATGCGTAAATGACAGATGCTAAGAGTAATATTTACACTTTAGATGTATTATCCCACCCAGGATTCTGTCGACACGTTAACTTCAAAGAAAAACTATGCCTCTCATTTTTCCTCTCTCCTCCTATGCAGCCATCTCTGTTTCCCTCTTCACCAGATGGCCTTTTTAATTCAAGAGCGTAAAGCCCTGCCAGCCTCTTACACACTTCAAACCAGACTGTGTGAAGGAATGAGAGGAGTGGATGGGGGCCGTGAAAAAAAAAAATACAAGAAGAGATAGCAGATGTGTGAGGGCCCAAAAAAAATATATAAGAAAAGCGGGAGTGTGGGCAGCAGGGGGATGTGGGTGGGGGTTTTAGAAAGATGCTATCCAGGTTGCTTTTTTTTTATGACACTCGTGCCCCGGGAGTCGAGTGCGGCATTAATATGGTAATATCTCCCCAGGCAATAGTGTTGAAGAGTGGAGGTCATCTGCTGTATATGCAGCCCTGAGCCCGGGTGAGCAGGTTGGAGATCCCCCTGTGGAAATGACTTGGAGGATGGCTAAGTGGAAGCAAAGGTAATGGGAGTCAGGCTTCCCTAAAATCACATTTCCAGCTGACAAAGAGAAGAGTCCTGGGTGGGGGGCGACGGAATAAAGGTCTGCTAATGGGAAAGAAGACTCAAGAGCGCACACACACTTACACACACGTATTACTGAGCGCAAACTACGCATGAAACTTCACATCCTGGAAGCACCTGTGACACACGAAAACTGAGTGTGATCCTCACCACCTCAATGAATCTCTAATATCTTTTTAAATCGGCGAGCCGCACCGCTGAATCAGATCATAGCGTCTCCATCATAACCATGAACGTGCACATTGTCTATTTTAAGATGGTTCCACAAACGCTGTCCTGTTGCCGCAAATGCTCACTCAAGCACCAAGATGTGCATATATTAATCCACAGCCAGCCAGAAATAGTCCCCAGCACAGCACAATCTACTCGTGTATGAGTAACGTTTTATATGAAACCTTTTCCTTTATTTGTGAATCATATTTAAAAGATTTGCATCCTCATTCAGAATGTATTGACATCGAGCTGAGTGCCTGGCAGGTCTTTTCAAGATGTTGACACTAAAGCTGAAGTCTTCTGCTTGAAAGATATTTTTCACATTGACCAATTTGTGTGCTAAGCTAAGACATGCAAAGACAGAAAATCGTCACATCTGAGAGGCTGGGAGCAGCAACTTTTTGCTTGTTTTTGCCTGATAAATCTTCATGTCGACAGGGGCAGTGGGGTTCTTTTTCTCATTCTTAGATGCACAACTTCTGCAGTATTTTAAAGGATAGTTCACCAAAAAAAAGAAAATTACTCATCCCCATTTTTTGGGTGAACTGTCCCTTGAAGTTTTTCTGCTCCGGCCTCCAAAGAGGAATTGAATCAGTCACTCAGTGTGCTCGGCGCACATGACTGTATAATGCGTTTTTGAGATTTAAGAGGTTTTTGTGCGGGCTACTCTGCGACCTTACAGTTACACAAAACATCCATCTCTGCACAGGCTGGCAGAGGGAGTACATTTAATTTAGCCGAAGCGTAATTCAGCACAAAACAATTGATATCCTGTCAATCAATTCACCAATTAATCAAGTGTAAGAAATAAACTCTTGGATTCTCTTTACACATCCCCACAGTTTGCACATAGACCAACTATAGCCTGTGTTTTGTGACTTGATTTTCACTGCGTAGACACAACTAATTCCAGCTTTTAGACACAGTTATTTCAGGGTCTCCATGTTTGTCATCGTGCATTCACAACCCTAACAGCTCCAGGGAGGTGAAGACAATGGAGTGGAAGCGCTGCTGGGTCTTTACGGTGATCACACACAGGTTCTCTGTGGAAATGTCAGGTTTACTCTGCTTATTCCATCTTGCGAACAGCTCATTGCAAAGGTGAAATATGGTCCTGATTCAAAATATAAAACGCAATTCTCCTTCAAAAACAATCCCAGGCACACTGTAGAACATGTGCAAAATTAAAATACCTGTATTTTACATGGCGACATGTATTTAAAATGCTCTTCTACGGACAAATTAGAAGTAGTATCCAGTATGTGTCCACGTTGGATGCTTTTTCATCCATTATATAATCATTCTGAAGTTTTTCTCACTTAGCCCCTGTGCAATTACTCATAATGACTCATTCAAACAGCAGCAAACATGGTGCTTCAGCCTATTTAATCAGCGGCATGATCTAAACCGATCTTTAGAATATAGTGACGCGGACGAGACGTTTACAGGAAATGCTACGAGGATTATCTCTGAACAGTCCAGTGTGTGAATCCAGTTCAGTTCATGCTGCGAGGACGGTTGACCGGATCAGCGACGCCCGCTGAGGCTACATCAGTAAAACGATAAAATCCTCTCCCCAAAATACAACTGCCGACCTTTTCTGATAAGGTCATTTATACAATTAGCAATTAAAGAGTGAGGAGGTCCTTGAGCAGGCTCTTTGAGTAGCAGCTACTGCAATTAAGAAGACATGGATCAATTGAGAGGCTCGTTGGATCACCGTCACACAGCCATGCTTACGTTCTGAGGGAAAACAACCTCATATTGAGTTCCTGATATCATACGATCCACCTTATTCAATGTGTGCTTTACTGTCCCCCCCCCCCATTCTTCTCCTCCACCTGAAAAAGAGGGAATTCCTTGCATGTGTTCACCGGTCCCTTCACCTCCCAGGAGCCCCATTCTGCCGTCCTCATCAAACATTCATCCTCTCTCTTTGTCTCTCAGAGATCATTACTGCCAGTCCTATTATTGGCCGGAACACGGTGATGGATGTATGGTGCTTTTGTTTCAGAGGGTTTTTTTTTATTGTATCTTTGCATTATTCATCATCGCACCACCACACTGTTCAAAGAAAGTGGCCTGGAACAAAAACATTCTCTTTTTTGGAAATCATTAAAAGTGCTGTTCCTGGACTGACGGTTGATATTAGTGAGGCAATTAAAGTTACATTATCGTAAATGTGAAGAGATGAGAGCTCACATTCTTTTTTCTATGTTTTTTAAATTGCACCATTTATACGACTAAAAAAAAACAATATCCCGGAGCAGTAAGGATTGTTCTTTAATAGATGCTTCAATTTCTCTTAATCTGACAGTTTCATTGCGTTCAGACTGAGCTGTGATATTTTTAGGGGAATACCACCATGCAAGGTTTTACACAGTGGTGTTTTCCATCTTTACTTCAGGAAGTCATTGTGGTGCCCTCTCTTTTTATTAAAATATCTGATTTCAATTTGAACTATCCAATAACACGCAAACACATCTGGGGACTTACCTCAACAGTTTTGTTTATCCGACTGATGTGATACGATACGACTTTATTGTCAATTTACACTTAAATTCATCCAGCCCACGTACCGCGTAGAATGATGGCACTCCTGTCACAGAATAAACCAGAACTGGCCCAAATCTGCACCGCACTTCCTTCTATTCTGATGGTCTGGATCTGGCACAGGCTCGGGCCAGTTCTGGTTTCTTCAGTTTGCCATTGGCTGACATCTGACCATAGTATGGCCTGCTTGTGGCTCGGATCTGACAAAGACAAGCCGACAGCCCAAGTGTCATCATTCCAGGCGTAATATGAGCTTGATGAATGTTTTTTCCTAAAATGATAAATACACAGTATGACTACATTGTTCATAAGGTTTAACACTCAAAATCCTGACCTGAAAAGATAAGAAAACAAGCCCAGCCCACTGAACAGTCAGAGTTTCAGGTGAGAAATGATTGCCATGCCATTTTCTTAATGTCTAGGTTTTGATACATTTCTAAGTCTCTAGGAAACACTTTTCTTGCCTTTTCTTCTGTCTATATGGTGCTATATAAATAAACGTGCCTTGTCTGGAGATTACTAAGTTATAACACCTGAGCTGCTCATTACTTATAGACAACCTCTGACAAGTGACTTCAGCGATGTTTCTTTATATTAAGGCAGGTTCGGAACCACTGCTTTCATGCATCATCGTTGGGTTTCATGCTGTCACTGACAGCAGATCAGCTTCCAATGCTTTTGATGGTTCAAGGCAGTTTCTTTCAACAGCACATTAGCTGCATGAGCAAATTTCAGCAACTGCCTGTCAATCCAGACAGCATTAGTCTGTCTTTGTGCCCAAAATATCCTAAAATAAAGGCAAATTCCTGGAAACCACAAGCCCATATCAGATGCGAGCGGAAGAAATCAACAACAGTTCATTATTACTCCCGATTGGAATTATTGATGCAGCTGATGACCCAGAACTCACCTAGGAACCTCTCACACATACCCAACAAATGTAAAATAGGAATGAGTCATTTGCAGTCAGTGCAGCAGTTAATTTCAATCGGAGACTCATGCGCACATCATTAATTAATTGGAAGCTTCTCTACGCTTTCACTTGAGTAAGTCCACACTCAAATCTTTCTTCTTGAGTAGAAATCCACTGAAGGTGCAGCGCTTTTTCTAAGTTTGATGTGTGATTTGAACATGATTTTATCAGTGCTGCAGTGTATTCATAATGTATAAATAATACCTTCAGCGCATCATTAAATCAATTCCATTCATCCTGTGCATCCAAAATTAGGGCCAGGACTCTGTTTTCTGTCATTTCTCATCTTTGATTGTCACTTTAACACATGAGGTACATAACTGTCTTATTAACACTAGTGCAGATGTGCTATCAGCTAACAAGATACAAATCCGCACATACACACCTGCGTTAACATTAGCGCAGAGGGACATTAAAAAAATAATTTAACAGATGTTATGGGCGTCAGGTGTGCAGTTTAGACCAGGCTTTATGTGGATGAGACCGCCAACCTCACCTGCACATCTGTGTGTGTGTGTGTGTGTGTGTGTGTGTGTGTGTGTCTGAGGGCATGACCATAAGGAAAAGTGAGCTATTAAGCTGATACGACCTTTGTGATTCATCCTACAGGAGCCGAATCACGGACACACATGCAGCCACTTTCGAGGGTAATTAAAGTGATCTTGCTGTTATAACAGACTCGCCTGTTCCAGACGGATCAGGTGTTCAGCTTGAGCTCATACGAGTCTGAGAGAAAGCCTTCCCTGCTTTGGCTCCTCTTTGCAGATAATGAGTCATTTTCCTTTGCATTGTTTCTTCCAAAACTCCACCCAGCTCTGGTCTTCCAGCACCCGAGCTAATTAACACGGCTCGTGTGTGCCGCACAGGCAGCAAGTCCCCTCTTCACATCGAGTTATCAAAGTAACAGGTGAGGCAGACTGCACCCAGGTCTGAGCTGTGAACGAGAGCGCAGGTCAGACAGCCCTGCCTCCTCCTGTTACTTTTTGCCTCTGGATTCAGATGATGGCAGCGGAGCATGGTCCTCTTCAGTCAGCCATGACCTGAATAATTTACTGTAATCAACATCTTCAGCTGTGAGCACTCAGCTCGCACATCATTTCACTTTCTCTGTCTTACAGGGGGGAGATTTATTAATAAGCTTAGTTCTGCTTTGAAACAGGCATCAGATTACCAGTAATGCTCCTTTAAACACTTTGCTTTTTGTTTCTGTGTGAACCTGTGTGTTGCATGAACTGATTACACTGCATCCTGGGGTGGGTGGGTGGGTGGGGGGTTCTATTGTGTTTTATCTGCTGAACATGCAGCACAGATGCCCCTGGGACTGGAGGAGGCATCCACAGGACATCTTGCTTCCCTTAATGACTTTGTCCAGCGTTGGCGACGCAGCCTTTAAATATTTGCGCCTCGGGGTGTATACATTAATATTCCTCATGTGTTTAAAAATGTATCCTAAACTCCAGATGATATGATAACCGAAGGATCACACGGACGTATAGGATCTCACTGCCTTCATGCTAATTTACAACAGTGAGATGTTAATCTGCACTGATGAATGCTGGCTATATCAATTTAGATTTTCATTTCGAGAGGGGGAAAAAAAAATGAAATGATGAGCATCATCTGAGAATCAAACTATCAAGAAATGACTCCGAAAATAGAAAACCAAACGAAAATATGTTCCTCTTCTGGTCTGCGGCACACACACTCTCAAGTTTTTTGACTTTTAAATCGACTTCCTCTCCGATATTTTCCCACTTTTTTTTTTATCGCGCGGAGAGGAGACTGGAGACATGGCGGTTGTTACTGCAGCATCTGTTTAGTAGTTTGTCAGCAGCCTCGCACATGTGGAGGGTCGTGCAGCAAGTAGACAGCCACAGACGTGGTGGGCTAACAAAAAGGGGGTGAAAATCTGCTCATGACACCACTGGCAACATAAACAACAACGACGGTGCCAAAAAACAAAAACAAAAACAAAAAAAGCCAAATTACGCACGAACTCGTTCTTTCATCTCTCTGCGTTTGGAGGTTGTAGGAATATGACAACACTTTGAAAGATGCAAAATTATGAAGGTTTGTCAGCATGATAATAATAAAAAAAAGAAAGATGACCCAACCTGAATGAAATGACTCAGATCACCAGCTGGTAGAAGTTGACCAAAACGCACCGAAACGCACATGCATCCTACAAAACATCTCTTACCTGTGCGGGGTTCTCTCGGCTTCCAGCGCTGCCGTGCGATTAATAGATCGTGTAAACCCAGCGTATATCCTTGTGCAGCAGCAGTTGTTTTTTTTTTTTTTAAACAGCCTTTAAAACCCGGCGCACTACAGCTGAGCAGGGTGGAGGAGTGGAGGAGGCGAGCGTCGCTGCTTGAAGTTTGCAACGCGCGCAGGAGCTGTCCGTGGTGCTGAGGAGGGAAAAAAAACCACAAGCCGCCGGGTTCCTGGAGGCTTCTGGTCCTGCTGCCAGCGGCTCAACACTCACACTCTCCTCAACACCCTTAAAACAAGTGCAACTGACGCCCACTTCATTGTGCTGAAGGGACAGGAAAAAAAGGCGTTTCGCTATCTGCGAGGAAATATCAATTTGAAGAGCAACCTTGAACCAAATGTGACGTTTGTGAGGCTGATAGGATGCCAGATGATCTGCTCTAGCGCTCAACGAAATTAAAAAGTTGAAATTCTACCTGTTACACGAGTGAAGTGTGCAACAATTTTTTCGAAAATGATCCAGCTGCTGCTGCTGCTGCACCAACCTGAGAGAGCTTCAACTCTCAGAAGGTTTGGACACTTGGTACGAAGGCGCAGTTGCTCCACGCACGAACAGTCCGGGCGATGATCTGCCTCATCGCCAACACTGACAGATGTGATTTGGAGCCTGATGGAAAAGGTTTCTGTCAGCCGCTTTGCTCTGCGTTGTGAGCTGCTGGGTGTCAATGAGGGGAAGGTTTTAAGAGTCGCCCCCTATTTGTTCGAGCGGCCAGGGAGAGGTGGCGGTGGGGGGGTGGGCGAGGGGGGTGTTACATCAAAATAACGATTCTTTGGAGACTACTTGTCGTCAGTGTTGGAAATGTTTTATTTCGGATCCGCAAACAAGTTGTGACACGAGAGAGTGTGGGGTCAGTCCCAGATGGCACAGCGAGGCGCGCAGGGAGACATGCGCTCTGAGAGGCTGAGCTGCGACCCTCTCCTCTCTCCTCCCGTCAAAAGCAGCTTCAGACACGCAACGGTCAGCATCTAAATTTGTTTGTCGAGACCTCCTCCTCTTCCTCCTCCTCCTCCTCCTCCTCCTCCTCGTCGCTCTCTCTCTCTCCACGTGCAATGTAATGAGATTAATAATTAACATCATGGGAAGGCAATAATCGCAGTGGCCCCAAAGCTGCATGACACCCCCTGTGGGTTTCACAATTAATTAAATCAGTTGTGGACCCAGTGTGTGTCATGGCAGCCTCTTCCAGAGTGATCCTCATTTTTGCCTTCGGATAAAGATTGGGGTGCCAGGATTAAAAGTGAAAGTGCAACAGACATGTGGTGGGGGCATCTGTCCCCGCAGACTAATCACACCTCTGCAGGCAGCCCAGCCACCAGCCTCATCATCACAAAACAAAATGTTGCCCACCGACTGCTAGGCGAGATGTTTTAATACTTGATGAAAGGTATTCCTCCCGTGGTTTGAGAACAGACAACCGGGATGATATTGTCTGTTTGCGGATGTGACGCTTCATTTCTATACATGCAAGAACAGAGTTAAAGACGGGGTACAAATTAAGGGTCAAAGCAACATAAAGTGTCTTAATCAGGTGTACAAAGTTTAAATACTCCTTGGATTAGATTCTCCAAGTCTCTGCGCCAGGGCCGTTAGCATAGAGTGAAATCAGAGGGTACTAACCCCCCTCCCAAAAAAATAAAATAAAACTTTGAAAACTTAATTCCTTCCATTCCAAAATTCTCTACTTGCAGACTTGTGACCTGTCATTATTGGCACAGTGTCACAATAACAAGTGTCCCATCGGCAGCTGACAGGAACTAGAGCGTGGCTCGGGCTGCCTTTTTCTGTCCGAACACAAACCGAGTCTCAGAGAGTAGTGACTGAACTCGACAGGCGTTCTGTTATGTATGTCCGAACCCAACTCGAGTCAGACACAGTTAATGTAAGCTGAAGCACAAAATCTTCCAGTGCTGGTCAACTGGGTTGAGGTCCGGTGAATGTGACGGCCTTAACAACCTTTAATTGAACCCTGTATGAAATATCGATTGTTATGCTTCTCTACTTATTTATTCAGGTTCTTTCTTTTGATTCGTCTCCCATCTACAGTGTCTCTTGTACCATTACGGACTGTTTTCTCAAACCTTGGCGGAGTCAACAAGGGTAAGAGCAATGTAGAGATTTTAGGGACGATACTAATATTGATATTTGAGAGTTTAAAATGATCATATACTGAAACAATATAATGCTTGATATTCATTTTTATTCATAAACACACATTTGTGATGAGAATCCCTTCAGTTTCATACTGGGCATTTTCTCCCTCTCTTGTTAATGGTGCACTAATAGGTAAATTCACTGTGCCTGCTGTGGTGCTGGATTCAGACCACTTGTACATATAGGTCATGATGCTCATTAAGGACCACTGGCTGAAGAACACGCGTGTCCATCAAACATTGATAGTCTGCCCGAGCCTATTCTTCCTCTGCTGCTGTACACACAGCTGATTAAATAAATTGTGGCACAAATGCCAAACCTCTCATTCGAATGCTGCTCGGATCAATGCAGCGCCTGCCAAAGCCACAGAATTCAGATACAATAACATTTTGTTTTATAATGATGTTTTAATAATAATGAGTATTGGTGCTTCCAAAATGTGCCCAAATTTGTCTTCCTTTTTGCACATTTTGAAGCGTTTTAAGGTGAGCCAGGGGAGGCTGCTCCCTCAAGACATCTTATAAAAGCTCTGCTCAATTTGCTCAGCTGGCACTGGGAAATACATTATGCCGTTATTGGCTCTTTCTTGAAGTTTTTTTTCCTTTTATTCATCTTTTGAATTCCACAGCACAGACAGTCGTTACAATGGGAAACCGCGGAAGCCGTTAGTGTTTAAAAGGGAGCTTAATAAGTTATTAAGCGCTTACTGCCTCATCAATAACTTCTAAACAACAACGTGTCCCACTGCCGCCCACAGTTTGTTACATCTCTCCGTCTCTGTGGAGGAACAGACAAATAAAAATGGATGTCCTCAGAGTGGAGCAGCAATGATGTGCTTTGTGTGATAAAACTTCAAATTAATGCAATTCTTCTGTATAGAATGAGGGTTATATAAGCGTTTGAGCAACAAAATCTATGCACAACGGATTCCCGTCAACCGAGCTTTTCATTTGAAAATTTTATTACAGACAGAAGACACAACCATGGCAATGTGCTGTACATTATCTCCACACAGCACCAACAACTTCAACCTACAAACATATCACAACTAGTCTCTGGAAGTGAGTGACTTTTGGCTACAAACAGAACTGTAGAAGTGAACACTACGTTAAAAAACTAAAGCAGTTATCGGAGCAGAAAGGGACAAGGGAATGGTCTGTACAGTATCCAAGGGGAAGAGTTTACATCTTTGAATTGCATTTGTAAATCCTCGTCCTGGTGACTCGGAGGCTTTGGCGATGTTATTTCAATTGAGGTGTTGATGACAGTTTGTTTTTCTCTCTGCCTCAGATTTCAGGATTTCCCCCCTGCGCGATAGATATTCCACCAAAAAGAATTAACAACACAATGAAAATAGGTCCGTCAACATTAGGTCCTGCACATTTTCACCCCATCTTCACTGTATATCAACACACCACAGTCAGGTACTGCACACAAACACATGACAAAAATCCCTCAGGACGTGATCTTGAGAAGTTAGGTACAATATCAACTGTCACACGTGGGCAAAAAGATGCTGTATGATCATCCAGGGTAACCGGCGTCAGTCACTTTTCTTCAACTGAAGTGTAACTTTCTAGTCTGCACAGAGGAATGGTGGTGATTCATCTACGATTACAGTTTGAAAATGAAATAAAGAGTTGAACAATTCTTGCCTCTCATTTGCTGCACACCCCGTGCAGAGAAAAATTAGGTTTACTCAAGAAGACTTAACTCTATGGGGGGCTTGTCTGTTGTTCTATCCTGACAGAGTTTAAATATAAGATCAGGAATTATGTTTAAAAAATGAGATTACAGTATAACAAAAAGTACAGGCTTAGGAAAGAGGAATTAGAAGGCGCAGAAATGCGGCATGTTGGTCATGGTGTGAGCAGCTTTAGATCCACCAACAAGATTAAATGACAGATAACCAACAAGAGCAACGACTGAGAAACTCTCTAGCATGCCAATGTTACATGGCCTCATCCCTTATCTCTTCAGCATCCTCCCTACTCCTCTCCATCCCCCAAGGGCTCCTTCTTCTCAGCCACCAGTTCAACTGCTTCTGCAGCTCCGTCTTCACCCTGAGGGACCTCCTCATCCTCCTCTCCGTCTTCCCTCTCTTCTCCCTCCTCCTGATCCATGTCAAGCTCTTCAAAGGACGAGCCGCTGCCCATAGACTCGTTCGAGCCTCTGTCACTCTGGTCTCTAGGCTTAATGTCTTCGTTTGCATCCATTACGTCCCTCAGAGGCAGGGAAGAGGCCAGCGAGGCGGCTGTGGAGGCAGCCAGGGACGTCTCTCTGCTGTCCCAGGGCACGCCCCCGCTCACTGAACTCACATCACTGTGGGAGTCTGCACCTGCAGCAACATGGGAAACAGACACAGATAAAAGAGTTTTTATGTGAGGATGCAAAGTCAGTCTCACAAACTTAAATGATTGCAGGCAAGCTCAACTGAGTTAGAGTGAACTGAAGGTGCTTACTGCAGGTGCTGATTTATTATTACTCAATATGTTGTACTTTATAGTGTAGGAATTCCCTCAGAGGGACTGGAAGGAAGTCATTACCATGACACAGAAAAAGAAAGTTTTAAATACACTTAAAGATTTAACCTACATTACAGAAATGGCAGATCTGTGAGGTTGTACCTAGGAACATGCATACTTTGAGATAGATGCATGTTAGCATGCAGATGTTAATTAGGTACAACATTAACCATGTTCCCCATCTAATTTTAAGGTGCTTGCATGCTAAACTTTGCTAAAAAGCACTGAACACAAAACACAGTACAGCTATAGATGGTCAATTGTTTTAAAGTTAAATTTCATGACAATTCATCGAATAGTTATAAAGACATTGTATTAAAAGCTTATCTCACCCCTAGGGTGGCATTAGAAGAAAAGTCAGTGCATTATGATATACCCATCAGCCACAACATTAAAACCACTGACAGGTGATGTGAGTAACATTGATCATCTCATCACGATGCGATGTTCTGCTGGGAAACCTTGGGTGCTGGCATTCATGTGAATGCCACTCGACACGCACCACCCATCCAAACACTGTTGTGGACCAAGTACACCCCCTCATCACAACAACACTACCTGATGGCAGTGGCCCCCCAGCAGGACAATGTGCCCCAACACACCACAAACACTGTTCAGGAACAGCTCGAGGAACACAATAAAAGGCCCAAGGTGTTGACCGGGCCTCCAAATTCACCAGATCCCAATCTGATCGAGCATCTGTAAGACGTGCTGAGCAGGTCTGATCCATGGAGGCCCTGCCCCCCAACATACAGGACCCAGAGGATCCACTATAAAACGCTCTGGTGCCAGACACCACAGGACACCCTCAGAGGTCTGAAGTCCATGTCTTGACAGGTCAGAGCTGTTTTGGCTGCGCAAGGGGAACCTTCGCAATATAAGGCAGGTGGCCATAATGTTATGCCAGTGGCACTAATGGAAAAGTCAGAGGATCAGCAAAGTCATTATGATACATCATCTGGGTACCAGGAACATCTACACCAAATGCTGTCCCAATCCATGAAGTAGATGTTTAGATATTTCACAGCATAAGTGAATTTTGACCTGCTGTGGGGGCTAGAGATCACCAAAGTCGGTAGGATTCGTCTTCTTGGGACAATTAACGTCTTTATACAATCTCACCAATACTCCTGAGACAGAAATCGGCACATACAGTACAGCCACTTCGTTAGCGTGGCTGAAAACCGCCACTATTTTTTATGTAGAAACGAAGGTTCATTAGCATTATGATTCATAACAAACCTCCTCAATGACGATGCAACGGTGCACAGACATTGTGTTTATGCATCTTCGTTCTCTGCAGTCCTTTGATCACAACTGAGCAATATTAAGATTGTGTTATGAAAAGTCACTTAAAATTCATCGGGTCTGTCTCGGAGAAACTTGAGCTACTTTATTATAATGATACCGGGTCCACCTGGTAATTAAAGCTCATCAGGAGTCTGTGTGCCAGCTGAGCTCACAGGAACCGGATTGTTATTGTTAAAAGGCATAAACTCTTTTATATAAAGTCAAAGACCTCTCATTACTTGCATCTCATTTCCCATGCATTGCGCTACTGTACAGCTAACTATAGCGTCGCAGGGAGACAATGTTCTTGCCGCAGCCGTCTGCAGCACCGAACACGTAATCTGAACTCATCATGAAGAACGTCCATTAGCTTAATTGACGGAGATTTCCTCACCCACACGTTCAGCTTGCTAATGCTTTCTGACTAAACCTGATTCTAATTGGCCTTTGATCTACGATTCTCTGTGAACGAATAGCTATTCATTATCGCTCACCACTGTTTGTTTGCCAGCGAACCGCAAGATAAACGTTGTAATGTGCTCAGAAACATCGTAATTGCAGGAAAAAGCCGGCAATATAAGAATCCTACTGGGAGGTTGAAATTCATGAGACAACATTTGTGTCGGGTGGGTCAAAGATTTAAACACAACTGAAACTACAGACCAAAGAATGATATCGTAATGATAAATAATGATTATTGCTTAGACGGCCTAAAATTACAGATAGGGAGACATGAATCAAGACTAAATATAAGTGGCACATCACATCTCACACCTACATAACAAATATTAGTCAGGCAGCTGTCCACAGTGGGTTTCAGAAGAGACTTCAGAGGCAGAAGAAAAGAATGTGTGAGAAAAACGAATGCATAAACCCACATGTACAAGTGTCTGAGTAGTCTTTTGTTTGCCTAATGTGTTGTATTACAACAACTGTTCAAGCTGTGATCAAGATGAGATGACAGACTCACCTTCTGAAATCTTAACTTGACTGATATGACACTGTTTTGAGAATTTTTTCTCTGTTCCTGTTCTTATATACAATCTACTGACCTTTGTTTTCTTATTAGAGAAGTATTGTGTATAGAGCTACAATGATTAATCGACTAGTTGCCAACTATTCAATTAATCGCCACCTATTTTAATGATCGATTAACTGAGTTAAGAAGTGTTTGAAGAAAAAATCCGCAATTCTTTGATTCCAGCTTCTCAAATATGAATATTTTCTGTTTATTTTTTACACTTCGACGTTATGAAAAAACGACATTTGAGGATGTCATCTTGGGCTTTGGGACATTTTTCATCATTTTCTGACATTTTATTGAGCACCATCTCATCAATTTATCAAGAAAACAATCAACAGATGAAGCGACAATGACAGTATTAACTAGTTTCAGTCCTATAATGAAACTACAGCCAATAGAGCCGATAATACAAAGCCAAATTGCCTTCACTGACTTGAAAAGTCCACCAATCGGAGGGTCGGCGGCGTGCCCTGCAGCCTACATATCCATCCTGATCAGCAGGCGGTGCCTTGCCTGGGAGCCTCTGCCACCAATGTAGGAATGTGTGAGTGAAAGGTTGAATGCCGACTTGTGTTGTAAAGCACTTTAAATGGTCACTGAGACTACAGAAGTGCCATATAAATACAGCCCGTATAGTATCTACACATTCCAGCACAGCAGGTGGCGGTATACAGCTTTAAAGTCGGTTAGCGATCACCAAGTAAACACAGAGGAAAGAAGAGGAAGAAGAACGCTGCTGTCGCGCTCATGATGTCGAGCTGCTGCACTTGTAGAGCCACACAGTGTAGACTAGAGTACCAAATAGATCGATATCAGTCAAGAGAAGCAGGTATTTTTTTTGTATCTGCTGAAAAAAATCCATACCATGCATCCCTACGTATTAATAACATGATCTTAACATGTCTTATCCGGTTTGAAATGTACGCCCGCGATAGAAAACGTCTTCCACAAATAAAATCTGACTCAACTTTCCCAGAGGACACTAAAACACCCTCCATGCTACTTTCCTGCTGCTTTCACACTCCAAATAAATCTCATCCACACATCAAAGTGTGTTTGCACTAAATATGTCACCAGGGACCCGAATACAATAAACAGAGAGTCTCTGAGCGCTTCGCTTGGGTCAGTCTTTCCTTTCCATTCTTTCGAATCCCAACATCACTCAGCAATCTAATTATCACGTTCAGCAGATCCGATCCTGTCCGCAGTGAAGAATATCACATACGAGAAGTCCATTTAGGTAATTTATATGATCTATTTATGGGCCTGTTGATTAGTGAGCAGGTCCAAACTAAACCACGGGGAACGGTCTTCAGTGGAACAGGCCGGGTGTGAATGTGTCAGAGAGGCATTGCTTCATATAAACGGAGTGTATGGAGAGATTTATACTTCATTTGCATGCTTCAGTAAAAAGGACTTTTCCAGAGAGACTTGTTTTACAATGCAAGGAATTTTACGGGGAATAATGGGTCTATTTAGGGTAATTGGGTGGACAGCCCCCTAAGGAAGAGCCTGGACAAACTTTCACCCCCTTCCACAACTGTAAGCAACTCCTGAAATTGGTACCCTGGTAGAAGCCAGCCAGCTGTGCCTCTGAAAGCCTTTTAGGTAACATTTGCTTAAATTAGTTGCTAAATTGGGCCCGTTGGGATTATTAGCAGAGAATCAAGGTCTTGTTCTTGAAACCGTTTGAAACAGAGGAGAGGCTTTTTTTTTTTAAGGAAGTAATTAGACACAGACAGCGCTGAGGCACGCTGAGAGTTCGGAGACTGTGAGTCAGACAGGATGGAGAGAAAGGAGAGATGCATAAATAAAACTAAAAAAAATAAAATGCATAAACAGGAGTGAAGAAGTTCTACAGTGGATACATTTTGTCGTTTACAAATTGGGCAGGCGCATATTGGGATTCTGCATTTATTTTTAAATTGAGAAATAGAGCCATTGAGAAACGGTTCCAAGTCGTCTGAGCCATCAGAGTTGTATGCCGCCGAGCTTATCAGTTCCTTGGTCCAAAGCATGGCTTAATTTCCTGAAGAATATATGAGAGTGCTAGCTGTAATATGTCTGTAAAATTACAATTTTAAGTCAGGGTGGAAACAAACCCGCTGCTGAGGGTAAATATCATATGTTATAATAACATTAGCACAGGCAGGCTTAGTGGATTCTCTTGACTAACAACACCTAAACGAAAACAAAGACTGTATACATCTTATCTCATTTCCCCCATTTTAGATGGTGACAGACTGTCAAATCAGTAAGGTAATCGAAGAATAATAATGACCGATAAACAGATTCGATAACAGCATTGGTATCAATAAAATCTCAACAATTCCCATCCCTTTTTCTAAATATGCGTATGTTCTGTGGCATGTGTCAAAGTCAAAAGTTTAGTAGAATAGAAACAAGCAATAAATATAAACAAGAATCCTGCAATGTTAATGAAGCCACCGCTGTTATGTGAACATGAGGAGTTAGGCACGTTAACACTGACACTGCACTGCCACTTGTGCACTTAGCATTCAGTGCAGTATTCAGTATTTTGCCCTACTGAAGCCCCGTTATGCAGGAATTTGTAATTATCTACTCTGACCTTGCACCAATCCCCCTCAATACCACTGCCTTAAATAACAATTACTAGTTTAATTAAATAGTGTATTTAAAAACATGGGAATAATAGGATGGAGATGTGGCATCTATGTTTGCTTCACGGATTCATTTGAAGAAGGTTACCGTCTCCCCACCAGATCAGATGTTTTCTATCTCAGCAGTGAGTTTGAGTCACATGTTTGTACGTACGCCATAATTTATGCACTGTCTGTTGTTTTGATTGATGCGCAAACACATTTCCAAGCAATAGTTTGACTTTTTTAATTTCTTGCACTGAAAAACAGGTGGATGGAAATGTATATAAACAGACATGAAGTAAAAGCACATGTATGATTACAGATTTCAAGTTTCCTGATAAGTCTAACAAGCCTGTCATATTCTTCAAGGTTTGTACCTCAGCTGGGTAGATTTAGTCCCCGGTGGCTTTCTGTGATGAAGGTACCATTCATCGGTGGTCTAAATGGTGTAAAAATGAAGCCCACTGGCCTGTTACATACTCAGGCAGGTTTGTGTCCTCAAAAGATTAACAAGCTTCTCGCAGCACAAACAGTGGCTGCTGTGATCACCAGATTATCAAAGAAGTGTTTTCCTTTCGTTTGGGTGTTCACCGCTCCCAGTGTGCTGTGATGGCAGAAGCAGGACAAATGTTCAGGCACAGTCACAGAGTTTATGGTCACGACGGTCTATATAATGCGGACAGCGGGGTTGAGGGATGAAAAGTCGAAGGCAATCTCCAAGGTGCCCGAGTGGGATTTCCACAGTTGGCTTGTCAGACAAAAGCTTAGCTCCACTGATTGATCCGTCTCTCATTAAGAAAGCTGAGCCGTGTCTGGGACCCCAGTACATAAACACCAACACACACACTTTGTTTTGTACAGTTTCCATCCCTGACAGTGGCTCCTGAGTCCAATAACTCATGTACTACAACAGAGATATCATAGAGATACCAGCCATGACGTAGGAACACTGCACACGAACGGGCACAGACATTCATACATCATCACAGCCGCCTTCTACTTCCTCTATAACATACAGAATCTGTGCTGACTGTGCAAATGCTGAACAAGTTAAACAATGAGAAAATGCACACCTCGCCAAGAACTGCAGGTTCTTCAGTTGAAAAAAAATCTTATTTAAAAACAACTAAGATAAGTTTATATACCAATTTATACAAGCGGGCACTGCAGAAGTACAGTATACAGCTGTATAAGTTTGATAAAAGCAACACTTCACTTGGCAGTCCAAATTCTGTCACTCTTAAAACTCCGATCACACAATAGCTCCCTCTCGTCTCGCCTGTGAACAACAAACAGACCCTGTGTTTTTGTAGCCAATAACCTGCAGTTTGATCCAAAAGGCTAACGCTTATCTAACGTTCTTCACTCGAGTTTACTTAATGACTATTTGATTCAATGTGATGACCTGAATTTGACTACCGTCAGATTTTTAAAGGTCCCCTCCACACAAGCATCAGGCCGACATAAAGATTCTGTAATGTGTGTCTGACAGGATGTTTTTCAGGAAAAAAAAAAAGGCACACGCGCACTTTCAGATTCTCCCTAATGTAGTAATGACTACTGAGTACTGATGGATCAGAACATGAGCATGTTGTCTGGCGTCATGCTGGGCGCACACCGTAGAGCTCAGCCTTTTTTCTAAGTGATGTATCGTAGGCAACTGGCCGCGTTTCAGTTTCTTGAAGACGTTTCACCTCTCATCCAAGAGGCTTCTTCAGTTCTAACTAACTGGAGAGGAGCTGCAGGCTTTGAAACTCTGTGTGGGAGTGTCCTTACAGAGCCGTTAAGGACACGTGTGAGCTCTGAGTTTTACAGAGCTGTTAGGGCCACTTGTGGCTCGTTGACTTAACCAGCCATTTTTACGTCGATTGTTTTACGTTTGTTTTTTTCCACAAACTGGCAATGACTAAGAATGTTGATCACTGACGAAGCGACTGTCAGAATGTCACAATCATAATTATGTTTTTTTTTTTTACAATGATTTGTCTACATAAAAACGTGATCAATATCACCCTTTAATGCTAATAATCTGATCTGTAATATTTTCTTTGTAATATATTTCTTTCCTGTATAAAAGTAACCATTAAAAAAACTGCAGGAACGTCGTCTGGACTCCTTGTTTTTGACTGTGCCACCGCCATTATTGCATGTTTTTGACTGGATTGTGCTGCACAAGCTGTTCATGTTCATATCATAACCTTTCTTGTTCTTTATAAGCAGCCTCACTTCACTCTTTTTTCCCATATTATTCTCACCAATAAACACTTCATCTCTTAGGCAGCTTGATGAAATTTATGAGCTCATCTGATCAATTTGTTTGCTCGAAGCTCCACTTTGAACCTCATGTCAATCAAATCAAATTAGTTTATTCAAATTGCAGAATTCAAAATTATAGTTTAAGAACACTTCAAATACTCTGGAGTATCCGCGTCACCTTTTGGTTTCAAAACAAGATTCTGAAGGGAAAAAGAACTGAGAACTGTGTTCAAGACAATTTGTCTGTGTGTGGATGCATGTGTTTGTGTGTGTGTGTATAAGTAAGTTTGTGTATTGACACCCTCCTTTGAGGATCATAAAAAAATGCAATATCAATTTAATTTTATCCGAATTACACTGCTGAAATGTTTTCGAGCAATTAAGACGTTTTTAATTAAGTTTCTCAT
This sequence comes from Lagodon rhomboides, assembly GCA_039737535.1. Lineage (NCBI taxonomy): Eukaryota > Metazoa > Chordata > Actinopteri > Spariformes > Sparidae > Lagodon > Lagodon rhomboides. Next base: position 18,571,963 of record CM077785.1, on the reverse strand, counting down.
TTGTTGCAAAGCAAATAATCAAAACTTTGCTTTGCTCTGGTGACGCCGACAAACTAATTTACAAACTACCAGGCTGTGAATGGTGTTAAATTTCAGTTCAGAGGAATGTTAGTGGCTCCACAGCCAAAAATTGTTCTGTATCTCGGTGAAGAATTGCTTTTACCTTTGCTTTGCTCGGATGCCGACCCCAATCTAAACACGCCAAAACGTGTACAGATCATGTAGGACCTTCTTCCGAGAACATCTTCTGAATTGAAGATGTGTTTACAAGGGATGTAACACGATCTGAGCTCGAGGCAGACAGCACCAGGTGTACATCAGCCCACCTCCTCTGCCCACTCTCTCCCATCAACCCAACACTATTTTCTTTCTCTAGTGATTTGTACAATGACAAAGTCAATACCGCCGTAGGTCCTGCCTACAGGTCCAGCGAGTCGCAGCAGCAGAGAGGACACTGCGCTTGAAGACACATACTTGCAGTGACAGAACTATTACAGAGTCTCATATATCACATGTCCAGAGTGATCGAGGGCAGGAGGTGAGTCAGGGCGGTGTCGGACAAAATCAAAGTTCCCACATAATTCCTGTTTGTTTGCTGTGAACTGACACAAGCTGCAGTGTCAGTGGAGCTGAAGCGTGTTTCTATCAACACGCTTCATCGAACAAAAAACGACTATCATCTGTTTTTAAACTTTAAAAAAATGTGTTTTCAGTTATATTAACACATTTAAATGTTGTTTAGTACACAGAAATATGTTCAACAGTGTTCGGTTGGGATGAACAAAACAGACGGTGTCACCTGTAATGTCAGTTCCTCTGTCCTCATCAGAGTCCTCTTCTTTAACGTCTGTTTTAACCTCCTCCTTCATCTCTGGAACAAAGAAGTCTGTCTGGCGCGACAGCGGAACCATATAGTTGATGAGATCTGTACCACAGATCTCAATGGTCGGGAACGCACACAGCTTCCTCTCCTGAGAAATAAAAGAGACAAAATGGACAGTTAGCTGTATATCATTAGGTAAAAGACAGCTGCTCTGTATGCACTCTGTATCAGCATCAGCTGGTGTTTGCACGACACAACCTCACTAACTTTACCCATAAACTTCTCTATAATTAAGATGCCGTTAACCTTTCATAATTACATCGTGCTGTGATTAGAAAGGAAAAAGAGAAAACATGTACGTTATTATAAACTGCAAGCTTGGTTACAAGAAGGAACAGATAAGACTGAACATTTTGGTAGAAAGTCATGTCGCTGTGCTTATTAAAGGTTCTACTAAGATCCCACAAACTCAGATTTACAAAATGATGGTCTTTATAAAGAAAAGAGGATGCATATTTAAGCGAAGGCCCTCGTGTGTTGGGGGAATCTGGCATGCAAGAACAAAGTCCAAACCAACTCTCTTCTGTGTGGCACATCTACAGCACGCCTTGTCGTGATGTCTTTAATGTTGTTGTAAATTGTTTTTCATTCGGCAGCGCAGAGGTTGCTATGTACAGCTTTAAAACACTCAAAGGCATCATAAGATTCACAGTTAAATCCTTTCTGTCAACACCTCTCACATAAAAACTTGAAATATGACCACAGTAAAGACTGCGAGAGGGTTCAGGAGTCACGGCAGGTTTGAGACGAACTCTGCTTAAAACAAGCACTGAATATATGGACGACGCTGATATGATGATGATGATGATGATGCTATTTTTAGATGAGCAGAAACCCTCAGACAAGCAGAATATCTCAGGGATATGTAGATTCAAAATGTCTTCGCTTTGCTGACAGAACACTATGTCTTTGACCCATTAATATGAATACGCCCTCCCATGTGAGTCCATTAAAGTTGCATTACCACATCTACAGCATGTATCTGCGTTTGCACCCTCCAGTGGTGTGTACAGAAAGTGGAGAGTTTATAAATATTAGACCATATTCCATAAAGAGGACATTAGCATTGCATCATTTTGCCTCATGCTTTCATATAGATTGCAGAGAGCTCTCCGTTGGGTCATCAGAGTGCAGCTGGGTGAGGCTCGGTCGGGCTGCACAGGTCGGTCTCAGCTATGATTGGTCGCAAAGTGACAGATGAATGTTTTAGTATGAGATACCGTGCAGGAATACTGACCAAAGTGGATCGACGGAAGATTTAACTCAAGCAGTGCAAGTCCCCTTTAAATCAAATTGACTAAATTGAATAAACACTTACCACAGCTTTTACTTTAGTTATTCTACCATTTTTTGACATTTTTGGCCACATTGCTGATTCACATGATAACGCGATAAGATTAGTCAAACTCTCAAAAAAACCTGTATATTTTAATCGCAAAACACATGAAAATATACATTAATAGTCTTCTATTTTATGTCTTCTAGTTTTCTCTATGGCAAGTGACAATTGTATAAGCAGGATAATCCCCTTCGAGGTGTCAGTGATCAGGAACCGACAGACTCCATGGAGGAAACCTTCCAATACTTTTGGCCTCCACGTCATCCATTTATTCCTGATAATGGACACTTTACTGCAATACCATGGTCACTTGGTAAAAAAAAATAAAATTATTAAAACTCAATGAGATTGTAATGATGGTAAAGATTTATAAGAGAGTTTTTTTAATGGTTCTTAAGCAGTGTGTGAACAAGTTTCTCTTTAAGTTCTTATAAATGACTTACAATCTAAAAATAAAACATGTTTATGAGGCTGTTATTATCAACACATATATTATCTATATAATTATGACTTATTACCTATTAACTTATTTACAAGGACCTTATCGTAAAGCATTTCAAGATATTCTACAAATGATTGTTCTTTGAGAATAAAATATGTTACACATTCTGATTTACAAAGCAGGCGTCAGGTTCAGTTTTGAATTTGAACTGCTGACCTGAAGAGACCAGTTATCTCAAGTGCCTTTCACGTAAGATGCGGTTTCTCCAAATCTCCACTCTCTCTACAGATTCTCCACTTTCTCTGACACTATATGCTGGTAAAAAGACAGAAGTTTTCACTTCGTCAAAGTTACTACTGGATAAATGTCTTTATTCAGCAAATGATACTTTTCTGTTCTGCTTTACTTTGATCAGTATCTCTTGTGGTCGGATCCTTTCCCACATGAGCGTGTTATCGGATAGATAACCCCCTCTTCACCCTACTACACAGTCTAACTCCCTTTATTTGAAGTTTTATGCGCACGCTGGTCTGCCCCTCGCTGTGCCAACGCTCAGAGAGTTTCAGAAATGTCTCGTCTTTAAATCTGAATGCACAGACTTGCACTGTTGCCATGGTTGTGTGACAAATGGGGCTATTCTGGGTTATTCCAAGAGGGCAAGAAACATGGACGCTCTTTCAGCAGTCACCCAACTCATTTTCCTCTGGGTCAGGGTGATCTGGGCTGATTGATTGGTTTTAATCTAATCCTCTGCTTAATAAGACTGTTTGGGAACTAGTATGAATCACCTGGCTGCTATACACAGGGGTTCCAGCCCGGGGCTGCCTATGCAAATGAGTACCCATCTCCTTGAACCTGTTCCGATAATGAGCAGGGAAACCGAGACAAAGGCAGCTCACTACACTGTAGGCACACACACATATATGTCTCCAAGGGATACTGTCACAGATGAGAGGGAGAGAAAGAAAACAGCATGTGAGAGCGATATGTACCAATACATGTGTGCACTACTGACAGTAACATTTACCTTGTTAAAACACTAACTCGTCCATAATTAACATATTCTCCCTGTGTGAGAGGTTTTAACCCTCGCGCCAGGAGGGACTGGAGGAATTTAGGTGAAGTTACTGATTAACACACACACACACACACACACAGCCAGAGAGGAGAAACTCATCATGAAGTCACCTCTCATTATCTTTGGTGGAATTTATGAAATATGAAAACCTGAATATTCACAGCTTTCCGTGGCTAAATGAGACCTCGCTCTCCAATTCGAGGACAGATTTTTGCCGTCAGCGCAGGAAATGACAAACAAGGCATTTTTCTACCAAATCAAAAATACATTTTGTTGTAGCCGTAGGTGATCAGTGTTGCTTTGACATTAGCAGAGGATGTGAAGCTAGACGGGCTTTCCAGGGAAAACAAGTTGGATGACTTGATTATGCATCATTCCGCTGAATACTTCCAGTGGTTTTTGTTTACAATATGTTTCTGTGAGATTGCTTTTCAGTTATCATCTGAAATGTGATAAAATGTATTATTCTGGCTCAGAGTTTAAGCCACTTTTTAGTTTACATTCCTTTTAAGGACTATCAAATAATGCATAGTTAAAGAAAAACTGTTTGTTTGCGGTGCTGAAAATGTTGCGATTCTTGCATCTTTATATCAGTGGTGTGTACTTGTGGCTTATTACAGGATTATCCCTAATAAGGATATTAATGATGTATCAGGGTAGGTCTTTTTACTTATTATATCGTCTTAGACCTTTGCTAGTGACATACAGTATCTACATTAATAATTAGTTTCATCTTGTTCTCACTATTATTTCAGAGATTATTTTATCATAATTCCAATGAAATGTGTATATAATCTCCTGTTGAGTCATCAGAGAGACTGAGACTTGTGACAAAAGCTGTTGAAATATTTGCGATGTCAATCTAATTTTCACCTTGCAACCAAACTCTCTACAAACTGAGGTGTTTATTAAAATGCATCCCTCCCTGCAGGTATTTTCCCATGTTTGATTTGTGATTATAATTTTAATTTCAGTTCCACTTTCTTTTGATAACCTTTCTTTCTTTTGAGTCTATGGCAGATGTTATCGCCATGGGCAACCAAATGAAACACATGAGCCCTTTTCACACAGAGTTTCCGCACTATTGTTGCAAGCAAAGGCTTTATGCTGAGTTTGTTTGTTCACACTGAACCAAGCGTTGCGTAACCAAAAGAGGCATCACACATCATACGGTTGAGATCTGTGTGCTTTTTACGTGTTTCCACCCGTTAATATAAACATGTATCCACCAGCTGTTAATAGTCATGTGGATGCTGTGTTGTGATTGAGATCCAGAGTTAAGCTTTTTGCTCTAAATGACATAATTACACAATCGCCATCAGTAAACAGCGGACCCTGTCGGACTCTCTCACTCACAAGGAGGGAGGCTGTTTTCTGGGGGAAAGTTCACTGAAGTCTCGGTCAGGAGGGTTGACAGTCACTGTGATTTTTTTTTTCAATACAGGTTGCCTGAGACAGTAGCTACAACAACACAATAGTGGAAGGCAACAACACATGGCGAGTTAAAGATTTTTGCTCTAAATCACATCATATAATAACCGCCATTCAACTGCAAGAGCCTCCTGGAAGGACAGAGGCTTTTCCACGTATAAATGCAGTATTTATATATACGATGCTGAAGATGACACCTGCTACCACATAACTTTTGTTTGGTCTTGTAACGCTGCCTGAAGTGTGGGACACTTAAGTTGATTGTTTAGCTGTCAGACTGTGAACCACCATCAGACTGACATACCCGTGTCTCCTGCTGCCAGCATTTCCATTCACACAGACACCGTCTCGCCTCTGTTGTGGCTCTGTTAGCACCTCAGCTGGTGGATCAGAGGTAGAAGGAAACTGTCCCTCCATCCTGCCTCTGTAACTTTCACACGGACTGCAAGGCGGACTATCGATTAAGGTAAGATTCCAGCCTTGAAAAGTCAGTGTGAATGGGGCTATAGTTACTATAAAGTATTATGTTTAAATATTTCTTTCCATATAACATATAATACACATCCATCTAAAGTCGATTACATTTTTTTAAACCACTTTGTCAGATATGAAAGCCAAAGCAAAACAAACCACTAGCATCTACTGTTTAACAATGATAAGCAAAACAAACCAGGTCTCATCTTTGGAAGGTACATTTTACTGACCAATAATCCATATTTCCCCTCACCAGGGAAATGAATAAAGAAATAGCCAACAGATTAACTATCCCATCATAATAAAACCTCCCTCCTGGCTTGAATGTTTTAATTATACGACTAGCAAAATGTTCCATTTCCTCCCTGTGGCCTTTTCTCGTCTCAGCCTGCCTGTCCGCGGTCTGATTGGGTCCCGTCTATTTCCCTATAGCCCATCATGGAGTCAACATGCATCCACTTAACCTGCGTCTGTGTCTGGTAGCTGCTGGGATTGAAATATGCTCTCCTGCAGGATAGGGAGGCAGATGAGGGTGAACTGTCTAAAAACAGGTCAGCTGTTCCTCCCTGCCACTTCAGAGCACACTTAACATTTATGATCATCACAGTCACACTTATTCACTCAGCACTGGTCCATCATCCTGGATAAAGAACCAGCGAGTGAGTAACTGGCTGGTATCAGCACCACTAAACCAATAAATTCCACAGGTCATTATCTGTTCCTAATGATGGTTCTACAAAATGGGTCACTCTCAGTTCTGGCCCTGCTCTCTATGTTATGCAACCACACTCTTAATAATTCATGATCTTGCAGCACTTAAGTGTTTTGTCTGTTAAGCATGTTACACATTAAATTGGAGAATAAGTGATATGTTTTACCTTTACTTAATACTGTATCCCTCAATTATTTCCACGAGCAAATCACACTGTTGTTCATCATCAAGAAAAATATTCCGGAGTCTGTGATGCTGCACCTGCAGACAACTGAAAATCAACGTGTACGAAAGACATCCAGGTTTTTATGTCAACCTTAAACTACACCATCTGATTTCAATACTGCCTGCTGTTACAGCCTTCCAAGGTGTAGAAATGACTTAAAATGACAAACTGAATACTCGCAAGCCCCAATGGTTAAACCAGCACTCGAATCCACCAGAATAACATTTATCATCTTTGGGCCGTACAAACGTGTCAACAGTCCAAGACTTCGCTATAACGTTTAAACCCAGGGATCTTTACCTTCACTGGTTGTATCGGGCGTTTATTCACATCGAGAAACAGATCTGCTTTTTGAGAACATTTAATTTACAGGGGAGGGTATCACTGTGAAATAGTGTAATTTTTGGTATTCAATTCACCGGATTAGGTATAAATCATATTGCATACACTGTATATCTCAACTTCAACTCAACTGTATCAACATGCAGACCAAAGTGCTTCACAGAGCAAAAAAAAAAAAAATTACAAAACAAAAATAGAATCTGATACATAGACAAAAAAAAAAACAGGCACAAAAACCATCTGGCTAGGGTCAGGGAGAGAACACAAAGCACTATTTAGCCTAGTTTCTCAAACAGAATAGAGGAGAAATGATTTAACAGAGTAGCGTGCCACATACTGTACTGTATGTCCTGCACACAGCAGAAGAGAGGGTGAGGGGGGAAACAGAAGAAGAAGAAGAAGAAAAAGAAGAAGAAATGTTTTATTTGCTCCCAATATTCAAACAATGCACAGACTCGCTCCTGGGAAACCCTTAAATTCAGATCAGTCACTGAGCCTGTGTAATTTACAGTAGCTTTGTAAGAGACCTGAAAAATCAGAAGAAACTTCCTTGGGTTTAGAAAGATTATTATCTGTGATCTACTATCATGCCTAATTAAGAAACTAATTATCGGTGATATGATGTCTGGCCTAATCCTCAAAGTATTTGGCAAAAATTTGAATCTATTGAATAAACAGAAACAGTTGTATTTACAGGATCTCAGAAGGAGGCTGGGAGAAAGAGGTGTGAAAATGATCAAGTAAGAAAGTGTTCAGGAGGGTGATATGTCCAGTTGCAAGCTCGTGATTTAACAGACTGAAGGACACGAGTTCAAGCATCAGTTCTGCTGAAGTGCCCTTGACCGAGACGCTGAATCTCCTGCGCCCCCAGGGTACCGCTCTGCGGTTGACCTCATACCTTAACTGGGAGATACAAGCAGTAATTTCCCAGTAAATCAATGAAAGTGTCAGATTTTTATTATTACTGCTCACCTAGAAGCCTCCCAGGTATAGTGTAATTGTAATTCTAACATCAAAATGAGCGCCATAATCTTCACGAGTCTTCTCAGGCGACAGAACACAAACAGCCTTTTACAAATCCAACCAAGTGAAACCGAACTGCGCTTTTGAGATGGATGAAAAAAACAAGTTGCCCAAAACGATTGGGGTACCGACAATGTTCATCTCCTACCTAGACCCTAATGGGACTTTCTGTCTACGAAGGAATTTTATTTTAAGGAAGAAAATTAGTGCTGCTAAAGCCACTTTATTGAATCAGGAGGTTTATTAAATGGTGATGTAACAAGAAATCGGGGCTAATCAGGAACGATTAGAATGATTGTCTGGGAATAGGCATACGCTGTGAATGTGAATCTGTTTGTGTGTATGTGTGCGTTTGGAGGGCGAGTTGAGGGACGCAGAAGCAGACAGATATAGGGGAGGGTCTCATGGGGCTTTGTAGTGTCTTTGACCTCTCTGCCAGCTGCTCTGTGAGCACACAGCATTCCTCCTCCAAGAGAGAAACCAATAAGAGGAAAGTAAACATAGATAACAACACCCCTGGAGCTTGATTTAGTGCATCACTTAACTAGCTCTGAAATATAAACATGGCCACAGAGTAACTGGGCCATAAGTACAGCAGGAGGGCTCAATACCAACGCTGTACGCAGTATTCCAGCCTTTCATATATGACATGTATTCTATACGCTTAGGTCTGATGATTAACGCTGAAACAAAAACAGTCTTCCACTTCCAGATGTGGCTTGAGAGATGCGACTTCAAGAAGCTGTTTTCAAAGAACTGTGCATTAGCTTCGTTCTTCTTTTCATCTCACAACTCAGTGTTTGTTTTCAGCTCGGCGGCTTTCCTGGCTGATGGCCAGGAAAAAAAAGCAAAAAAAAAAAAAGCACAGAGACAGGAGACGGTGGAGAATCTCACTCTCAAGAGGCCAGCAGTCTCACAAAGTCGAAAAGCAAAAGCACAAGCAAATATCAAGAGGTCTGACTGGAGATCCGCCTGCACAAAAGGGGCCTTTTTACCTCACTCAGTTCTGTGTACAGGTAGACATGCACTGCAATGTTTGTGTGAGGCATGGATAAAACTTAAACAGTGCTGAGGGGAGGATGTGCTTCTGGCAAATTGCCCTTCAGTCTGTTCTCATCAGAAAAAAAACAACCGTTTCGTTCGACAGTGACAGCAGCTTATCACGACCCATATTTACGTTTCTTGTCAGGTGGTGACCTCTAGTGGTGATAGTGACATATGGCAGCAAAGGAGGAAGTCAGGCAAAGTATGATCAAGAGTCACAAAAACAGCGTGGGGAGGAGTTTGGGGATGAATGATTGGCTTAAACAAGCACATGACCTTCGATCAGGAGACAGCTGTTCATGTCCAGTGTCTAACGGACTGTCAACAGTCAGTCAGTAAAGTGACATCACGTGTATAGATAACTGAGGTTACATACGTAATGTAGATTAGTAACTGAAGTTACAGTAACACAGTTAGTTTAACCCAAATCGGGATGTTTTTCTTAACTGCCTAAGTAGTTAAAGTGCCTAAACTTAACCAAGCGTATGATGAAGGTTATGTTCGCCTATCGCTGGTACGCTGCAGCAGTCGCTTGGACATATGTTGTTTTGAAAGTCACTGACCTATTCCGTCGTTTGGCACCTTGCAGTCTATGATGATATTTCTGCGGGTTACCGTGTTGTACTGCCCGTTGTGTTGTATTGTATGGTTTGTCCTGTGTTATGGCTGCAGCATGGGCGAATGGCCCAGAACAAATTTCTCCCTTGGGAGACAATAAAGTTAATCTTGAATCTTGAATCTTGTTTAAGTTTGAGGATGTGTTGTATTATTTGTTGTTATTCCTGAGGAGAATTGGCCAACTGTGGATGTAGATGTAAAGTGGCATCACATTAATTATTCCTGCCACAACCTTAATGGGATTTAATTAGAGGACAAAGATCTGTATAAGTGCTTCACATCGGTTTTTGGGGTAATTCTTTCAGAACTGAAGAAAAATAACCTTTTTAAATCACAATTATGTTTTACACTTATGTTAAATGAAAGAATCAATAACAGGATGAAAGGGAAATCATTTCTCCTCTGACAGGTCGGCTCAGAGTTCATGAATCAGCCTCTACCCAAACTGTAGGACACTCTTTTAAGTGAAAAGCTAATGCTCATTTGTTTCAGCTAGAAACGCACCATCCTGCTATTACTTTCAGTTCACTGTGTTCATTATTCTTTCCAACAACATATAAAACTCAGCTGGACACCGAAGGTCCTGTGGAGTTCTCTGGGAGACCTTAGAAAGTATTGTAGGAAATTGAGAGAATCACTAACTTGAATAGAAGCAGGCAAGCCAGACTGAGGAAACACGCAGGGAAACAAAAAGGCAGATTACAACACTTCATCACAGTGGATATCAACAAAGGAGGATTTATATGAGAGAATAAAAAGAACAGTGGCTCCATCTTTAATTCAGGATGGGAGGGTGGTTAGAGGTGCTGCTTCATATCCAGAAGGTCACAAATTCTTCCCCATCTTTTTCCACGACAGCTCTTTTCCTTCCATCTGTCTCTGTGTTGTCTCTGCCTAAAGCAAAGTCAGCACAGCCCGTGTTTACGCTTCATCTATGCCAAGGTCAGGGGTCACAGATTGATCAGGAAATCGAGCAGCTGCTCTACCACAAAAAGGTGATTCCCATAACCTTTCACAGTGGAAACTAGAATGGCACTGAATAGAGTGCATACCTCCGCCAAGGCCCGAAAGCCCCCTTTAATTCAGTCAAGCCTAATCCAATATCCTATTAGTTACCGTATAGTGACTGAACAAAGACCAACCCTCTATGAAAACATATTTAAATCCCCTAGATGTCGATTTTTAATAGGGTCCGCATCTAATTTTACTCACTCATAAACAGCAGCCACATAAATATGCCATTCATTACTCCCAGAGAAATCAACAAAAAATGATGAAAAACGCCCTCATCTCACAATGTTAATGAAAGTGAGACCTTTTTTTTTTAATCCGTCCATTTATCCAGATCAACACAAAGTTAATGGGATCTATTCTGAGTCCCATCCTCCAATAATGCTAAAAAGTAAAATGGAGAATGGCTGTATTTATATGACGCTTTTATCTAAAGCACTTAACAGTTTGTCTGTCATTCAGCCATTCGCTTACATACACGATGATGGCAGCGAGCTTCCTGGCGAGGTGCTGACCTGAACAGTGGGAGCAAAATGGGATTTCGTATTTTGCCTAAGGGCACTTCGACAGGAGGAGCCAGTCTCACTAGCGCACAACCCGCTGTGTCTCCAGAACCACTGCAAGGAATTTCACAATGCTCACTAGAACACTAAAATCTAGACAAACGATGGATTCATTCCTCATTAAGTGTATGATTGAACAAAAGTTAAATTAAAATGATGTCGTTACACATGACTCAGAAAATAAGAGCACATCTGCCACTTTCTACTTTCACTAATCTGTGAAAACCAAGTGTAAACCCACCGTAACGTCACCCATTGCTTTGTGGACTACCATTTTGAAGCCTCGAGTTTGGCATCATGGCCGTCGCCATCTTGGTTTTATGGACCCAGAAGTGACCATATCTGGACAAGCGGGTATAGCTAGGGAGGATATCCTGATTGGATTGAACCGAGGACACGCTTTTACTCTAAATGGAACCATAATTTACAACATTACCATCAGGATGTATTGAAGATGATTTGAAACTAGAGATTGAGACCATAAACTCATTAGGAAACTATTTACTGAGGTAATAAATCAAATTAGAAGTAGGATCATTTTCTCATAAGCCCGTTTACAATTTGAGTTCTTCTTAAAAACCAGTTGAGTTGATCACTGCTTGCCATTAGAAAGATTTTAGGTTTAAGGCACTTCTGCACTGGTTTCCCTCTCAGACGTGGAAGCTCCATACAGAGCCTTGGTCTGCTGGTCTGGACTCTGGGTCTGTAACACTTAACGTTGGCTAAGTCTGTGCTACATAGCCAAAAGGTAACCACGGAGTCACTGTAATTTCTCTATTGGCAGGCACATCATTTTTTAAAACTTAATAATGGCTTAAACTGGCCATATTTTACATTTAAAGGAGCCATTGTTTTGAGTTAAGAGTTTGGCTGTGATCACAGACATGTGCCGATGCTCACAGGTTTGATTGAAAACAGCTCGCCTCATTCTGCATCCCTGCTTTCAAAGTCATCCCTAATACAGGAAATCATTACTAGAAGAAGATGATGATGATGAGGCAGCTCGAGGGAAATTGCGCACACTTGAAAATTAAATCACATCTCTTCATCACAGTTTGATAAGACCTTAAAGACGGTCCAGGGGTGGATTTCTCCTTTAAATGTCCCTGACTATCATTTGAAGAAACTACTGATCCTGAGAAGGAAGAAGCTGTTGTCTTGCCAGCGGTAAGAATCAGTGACAGCACACCTCCCCCTCTGGAGAGAGACGTGAGATATGGCTGAGGAGCGGTGGTGAATAATGAAAGGAAGACAGAACGTTCATCCAGCCCTGGATTCACAGCGACAGCCTCCAACTAGCATGGACCCTACAGCAAGATGGAGAAAGACCCCTGGCCCCCTAGCTATGGGTGTAAGACATTTCATCACAATGGGTTCAGTGCAGAATGGACACCCATCTTTACACACACATCAACGCATGGACACACTCACACATCTATTTATAGGTGAGATGATTTGTCACCCCGGTCCCCAGGCACACAAAGAGGAAAATTAATACAAAAACTAGGCGACTCATGGTGACAATTGGTGACAGTCCCCTGAGTTCTCTCTCTCTCTCCCTTGGTATATTTACTCCCGCTGCACTATTACAGCCACATCGTACACCCTCCTCACACCCACTATAACCTCCTCTTCTCCTTCCTATCTGTGGAAGGAGACAAAAACTCTACTTCACACCTCGGTAGAGGTGTCCAATTCAGACTGTCCCTTATGGTCACACACTTCCCCGGAACAGAGTATTTTCATTCTGCCTGCAGTGGGGCTATTTTCTGCATCCGTCTCAGCAAGCCCAGGCCGCCTCCTTCTCACTTCCATGCCCTGGTGGAAGTGTTCAAAGATGGCTGTGGGTGGAGGTAGCGGAGATCTGAGGACTGAAAATGGCATTGTGGAGCTAGAAGGGCGGAAGGCAGGGCGATGGGTTTGTTGCAACCTCTACATGCACCCGTGCGATCAATATGCAGAAGCACTGGATGAGCTACAAGTATAGTGACTCTGTCAGCAGCTGCTGTGGTCTCCAGAGCTCCTCTACAATTGATCTGGTGAGCTGGCAAGAGGTGAGAGGCAATAAGAGGAGCTGGAGGAGCACACACACACAAACACAGCCACACACATATTAACTTCCTTTTTGTTTTTCACTTGGGAGCATGAAGGTAAAAGGGTGAACAGAAAATGAACTGTAAAACGACTACATACACCGTGGACACTTGGGTTACAAATCGCTGCTGAGCAAGTAAAACAGTCAAAATGAGCGTGGACATAAATGATGATGTTCTGTCCGACACTTAGGTCCAGATTGAATTATCTCAACTATCAGATGGATTGCCATGAAATTCTTTGCAGAAGATCTTGAGATTCACATTTTTGGTTCTAAGTAAAATGTCTCAACAACTTGGACAACTAGGTGATCACTTAACTTTACATCTAGCATTATCATCAGGTTAAACTTATAATGGCCTTTTCATCAGTCTTGGTTATATATTTTTTCATAATAAGGGCTACAAACAATATTGTATTTATTTTTGACAGATATTACGATTGCGAGATGTTTCACAATTTGTTGGAATTATCAAATTTGCATTACAATTATAATTTTCACTGGAAAAATATTTTTTTAAATCAGGATGCTGTGACATTTGTTGGGTTCTGTCCCAAACAAACTTTTTTTCTTACATCTGGTGAAGAGTAAAGGCATCTGTACAACACAACAGTACTTAAAAAAATAAAATGATTATATAAAGTCAGTATAATGCTGTTTTGTCAGAGCCCAAAGTGACGTATTCACATTCCAAAACTTCCAAGACTCTTCATTTATTATCAAAAATGACAGAGAAGAGCCATAAATCCTTGAATTTAAGAAGCCTAAACCAGCAAATGAGTCAACAAGATTGTATCATGCTGCAACTGTATTTGTTTTTTTAATTCTTTTTTCGTTTCAACCGTTTAGACTTACTGCACACGCGTCAGTATTTAACAAATAGTCTTCAATTCAGCTGTGAAAATTGACTTTTGTAGACTCATTTATTTCAGGGAAAGAGCTTAGAGTAATGAGCTTTCCTTTCATTCCAACAGCGTAATACTCAGAGTAACACATTCCCAGTGTGAAGTCTTTGTCCTGAAATATGCGCGCTTAAAAAGCAGCCTGAATCCTGGTCAAGGATTTACATGTAAGAATCTGGCTGTGTTTATGGGGATTCTTCTAATCTCCACCCAAGCTCACAGAAATGTAGGTTCTCATTTACATGGTGTTGAGAATATAAGAAAAACAACATTAACCCGTTTACTTGAGTGCATGCCATCACGCTGAGAGAGATGCATAGTTCCTCCAGAGCTCTTCATGCAGCATTCGAGGAGGAAACTCAATATGCCTTTAAGGCCTCGAGTAACCACTCTCTGAAAAAGTAAACAGTACCTTTACAGCAGCTGTGAGAATTCCCTCTGAAGACGGATCTGACAGAAAGCACAAGGCCATTAAGAAAACCATCGGAGAGGTTTGCAGTCAATTAGTACTGGCCATTAAATCTTCAAAATTCAGTGAACCATTGCACGGAAAGAAGGATATGGAAATACATGAATACGAATAGTGATTAATTTTAAACAGGCAGACAGATTCCCTCCTCTAATTGAGATCTTAATCTGAGAGTCTAATGTTAGATATATTCACTTCTCTGTTCTAATGAGATACAATTAGGAGGAGGGGAGGTGGACACAGTAGCTGGGCGACAGAGAGAGACCAGACTGTCTCTTCGTCTCTGCTGCAGGTCTCTCGCGTGCAGAGCACCTCAAATATATAACACATAATAAGTCTCTACACACCAATGGAGTTTCTTTGCACTAGCAAACCTGGAGGCATTTAGTGGGATCGAGAAATTATTAGTGAATCATTTCTGACCTGTCAAGTGAAGAGGGCTTAATTCTCCGGAAGTGGCATTTTGTTAAGAGCTTCAGCGGTATAATGAGGCTCACATAAACACCAACCCTTTGGCAGATCATTAGAATTGGGCCTATGTCCCTGTGGCATTCTTATGGAGACATGTGCAGCCAATCCAATTTGATGCTCGCATGTCATCCAGACATAATTAAAAGTTAGGAAAGGCAGCAGCAGGAAAAAAAAGTATTGTACGCAACGACAGAAAAATGTGTGATTAATGTAGCAGTGATGTGATTAATGCAGCAGTAATGACTTCTGTCGAGTGTTTCTGCGAGATGTGGCCGAGGAATTAAATGACAGACAGGGCACACTGACGCGAGGAACTCTCAGTTAAAGAAAAGTCCTGCACAGAATAGAAAAGAGGTTATAGGTGATGAAAATAATTCCTTCCACACATCAAAATATATTTTCAACAGAGAGAAAGAGAATTCTGTTGATCAGGCTTCACTTCTTCATCTATTGTCCTTCACAGAGTCCCAGCCTGCCTGGCCTAGTAGCCCTAGAAATGAGCCATCAGGCATTCTACCACCTCTCTATGAATAAACCATGGGTACCAATCCTTGGCATTCACACAGGAAGAGGGCATACACCAGCTCAAAGCACACATGTGGCCACGGTGTACACGCCAAATTAAATGCAGCTGACAGGAACACAACAAAAAAGGACTTATTAACCTCTTCAACTCTAATGTTCTCTTCTGATTTTGTATTAATTTGCATTAAAGTAAAAAATAAATAAAAAAGGTCACACTCCCAGTATATTCTGTACAATCTGCTTGTTTCAATATTTAATTTGTGCCATGTTTCTTTTAGCAGCACCATCACATCAAAAAGAGCACTTTAGGTTTCTTGTGCATCATTTTATGCCCACACACATTTCTCTATATGCAACCTGACATATTTGGTGTCTCTGGTAACCCTTTGGTCCTTGAGCATGATTTAAAATATAATTCTGTGGGTTTGAACAAGACAGCGTGCTTTTCTAAAAGCCCTACCACAGAGACTCATGACTGGTACAACTAATTGTCACAAGTCTTCTTCTGAGACCGGTCTTCCTTCTTTTATAATTCCTCACCTCCACTCCCCTTCTTGCTGGCCATGTGGATGATTGAAAATCCCCAGAGCAGAACACTAGGATCTCAAAATCCTCCTTGTGTCTTGCAGCTCAACATGGCATCTCCAAAGCTAGAAAGCCTATAGAGCTGAATTAAAGACAGGGACAGAGAACTAAATATAAAGCACTTCACAAGCCCTGTCAGGTCATGTTGATCATAGTATGGATCCACACAGCCTTGAAAATGTGTAATGAGACTGGAAACAGAAAGAAACTCACAATAGGTGATTCAAAGTTAGTGCATGAAAGCCATGTTCCTGTCCTTTAGCCAAGGAGTGAGAGAACATATTCTGACTTGGCACAAATTTGTTTGTCTGCTAGTAAGCCAATTTTTCTTTAAACAGAGTTGAGGGTAATGTATTGAGCCAATACTGTGGTTTAATAATGTTCTTTCTTCCTAAGTCTTATCAAAAATATGTTCTATTGTTAATGATCTGTTTGTTTCTGACCTATAAGTTGTTAGCTTCTGTGACTTACAATATATTACACAGATAATTGGATCGAATTAGTGCCGGAAAAAGTGGCCTTTTGGTCATCTGTGCAAGCAGCTTATTATGACCCACCTAACAATTATTAATTAGGCAGAAACCTTCTAATGTACGCTGTAATTATGATGGGAGCAGAGCATGAAGTCAGGTAACACAGCATAAAGGGCGATGAAGTACGCAAATGGAGGAATCTGGATGGCTCCGACACATACTGTACAGAATTTTACCCAGGTGGCCACTGTTCATGTCCCGTGTTAAACTAAAAGTTAACACTGATTAATTTTGAATTACCCCACAGATTTAAAGCGAGCATTGATAAGTTGCTCTAAAAGCATTTTTTTCATATTTGAGGAAGCTGCTTTGCCAAGCTGTCAGTAAGCATAAGGCGAACACCTACAGCAGTAAAGAGTTACTTTTGCACTTGGTATACCTTTCTGGACTGAGGTACGTCCAGCTATTTTGCTTGTGTTTTTATGATTATGGCATTTAACAGAGTTGTTTATTTATTTATTTCATCAGACAAAAAAACTAAGAGAGCTTGTTGAACGTAGCAAAACTAGTTGCTAACACAACACAACACCCAGGAAGCTTTAGTTCCTAAACCTAACCAAACTGCAACCACTCCACAACATTAACCTCATTACGATGAAGGTCCAAGTATGCCTGCTGCTACTGCAGTACTTTCAAATGGTCATCTGCAACTGACCTATTCAGTCGTTAGGGTATAAGATCATGTTTAATTGATGCAGGTGTTTCTTCACTGAGCAAAGTGTTGGACAAATTTCATTTTAAACTGATCGTGGTGATAAAATATTAGAAAACCATCAAATAGTTGAGACATTTCACTAAAACCCATAAATGTCAACCTCAAATTGGCATGAGAGGAAAAGTCAGAGGATGATAAAAAAAATTTGGGTTCATCCTCTCTGATCAGAGCGGCAGAAAGACCAACCGACTGACAGACATTGCCATGCCAAGGCTACAAAAAAATCCAATTACGAGTAAAGGGCGATTGAACTTGCACTTAAAAAAAATGCAAATATGACATTCAATAGATGCTGTAGATTCATTCTAAAACGCGCATATTTTCTCCAAAGGAGAAGCAGAGAAAGAAATATCACAAGGAAAAAGATTTTTGAGTAAACTCTGCCCTGCATGTGTAGCCGTTGAGGAACACAGTTGGTCAAAACAGAAGGCTGAATGCCAAGATACAGTTTCCCACTACACATGGCTCTTTCAACTCTCCATATGAGGCGATGTTTCACCCATCACAACACATAGTCCTCAAAGCAATAGTATTGGCAGTATCTAATTATGGCACAGCACAGTGACTAATACGAGTTTAATTCTATTCGAGTCTTTCAATTAACCCCCATAAAACGCTCATACAGCCCACAGAGCGGTGATCAAGAAGGCAAACAAACTTCACTTCCATGGCCACAATCAATGTGAGTGGAACAGAGAGGAGAAAACAGGAAACTGGAGCTGGTCCTCTGACTAATGGCATGTTTTTAAAAGGGAACAAAGATAACAATTTGCTTCAGCTCTACGCCTCCATCCCAGAGGACCATGGAAGAACACACAGGGAGGGATGATCCGGTGTCAGCTATAAAACAAAAGCTGTTGGGTCTGGGTAGAAAGTCTCTCTAGCCCTGCCACTGTCCACGGGGCAAAAGCCATGTTTAAACCAAAAACCACCCTCTATTAGCGCTCTGTCAGCATGGCACAACGGCAGCCTAATGGTTACAATTAACAATCCCTTCTGCTGACAGAGCTCCTATCTGGCTGCGCTCCTTTCAGTCGGATCCTGCCCCTAATGACTGTGTTTTATGGGTGCAGTGAAAGAGAAACCCTGACCAAGAAATGTGAAGAATACGGGAAGAACAGATTTATAGAGGAAAAAATGAGACAGAAGCTGAGGATAAATCTAAAAGTTAAAAGTGCCTCAGGAAAAATAACAGAGAATGTGACTCTTGGGTTTAGACAAGAGATAGTATGCTGTACTGTGATATGCTGCAGATACAGCCAGGTTCAAGGAAAGCACTTTTACATCATAAGAAAAATACAAGATAAAAACAACCAATTCAGTTTAAGGGTTGGTTGCACTGATGAAAATCAACTCTCTAAAAGAACTTTACCAAAAGCCATATTTGATCTGTTGCCCAATTTCTTCTTAAATCCACTAAGGTGAACAACACTCACAAATACCAGATATTTTTCTATCGATCTGTAAAAATAGGTTTGCTTTCGTTTGAGTAAGTGAACCCCAGAGAAGTGTCTCCCACAACAAGCTGAGTAAAAGTGCAATAAACCCCCGCTTTACAGTATGTTGTTTGTTTCACTCCTTTTGGCCACAAATTTTGCTCCAATCCTCTCAAACAATGAACAATCTGTGAAACAGGAACAGTGACTTCTTCAGTCTTGGATGAAACGTTAATTTAATAAGCCACAGTTCTTTTGTAATTACTAAGCAGGTCAGGGAGATTTTTTAGTCGTTTTAAAGTTGCCATTGCTTTCCTTTGATGCTACTTCTATAGTTATTTAGTTATTCAGAATGACACTTGCGTGGATATTGGCAATCAGAGGCAGACGGGCCATCTGGAGAAGTGGGAGTTTTCCTGGTGGGCCGGTCGACCAGTGGGCCGGCGATGAGTCTAGCAACACCACTATAAAAATCAGGGGGAACGAAAAAAATGTCTCGTGTTGTTTGATCCTTCATTAGGCTGAACCGGCTGTCTCCGTACAGATGTGAGTCTGGCAGCGTTTAAATTCCCATCTCATGAGTCCACCTCTCTTCTCCTGCCAACTTCACTTTGGTGCATTCTGCCTCGAAAATCATCGAGCAATGACAACGACAAACTTTTTCTGTTGCGTACTGCTGCATGTTGGAACTACAAGGTACAAATAAGGAGTTAGATATGGTGAGTAACAAACAATGATACCTTCGACTTGGCCATGTGCAGACTTAATGACTCAAAATATATCTATTACAGCAACACGTTTTTACCTTAAAATAACAGCTTCAAAATCATGTTGATGGTACAGTGTCTTGTAATAGGGTGAATGGTTTCTCCCTGTCAGCTATCACTTGCTTCTGCACTATGTACTTCATTTACTTAGTTTATGTGCAGAAAAACCACAAGCAATGACTGACTTCTTTGGTGAGGTCCCAAAATGAAAAAGTAGAATTGGATGTAAAAGTTCATGAAGTGCATATTAAAAGATATAATATGCAAACATTCGGCATTAAGAACGACTAGATCTGTGTTATATATTTTGGTAAGCTGTATTATTATCATTCACATAATTACATGACATAGTTATATGACATTAACCTAAATGCGTCCAACATTGTTGATACTGATTGATATCCAAAATTGTACTCAAGGTAAACGATACGTTTCATTTGACCCCAGAGGAAACAACAGATGATACGTTAGAGAGTGGGGACAGAAGTTGGTGAATGGAACATAAAGGGAATACAACTTTGATATATTACCTCGTCAGATAGGGAGACACTCCCATGATCCCACACTATACAAAGCCTTTTTCCATTGTTGTGATTGAGACATCAACAGCAGTAGAAATAACATGACCTGACTGAACTGCTGCCAACAAGAAAAAGCTCTCAACTTCATTTTTGACCTTACAAACGGACGTTAACAACAAAACTTAACCTCACACTCTATTTTAAAGCTGTTCTTGATCATCACACATAATCAGCAGATACCGCTTCCAACTACTGGAGTTAAAGATATTAAAATCATGACCTTGATCATGCTGAGTGAGATCATATGACTAAAAGCTGCAGTTCATAAAGGATACTTTACACTAAAGCTACTAGAGTCACTGAACAGTAGTTCATCATTTAAATTGATCTGTGACCCATTTTGTACCTTTTTATATTGACATTTTTATTGACTTGTTGATTTGACACTGATAAATGAAATAGTGATATGTGTTTAACCTGTGACATAAACATATTCATAATATGTTGTATTTAATTTAAACATAAAAACATGCAGATAACAAAGAACCCCACAACCTTTTGTCGTTCGTCTTCTCCTACTTTTCAAACTCCTTTCTTTAAAAAGCGACCGCCCTGCTCCAGTGGACTCTCAAGTCTGACCCAGCTGCCTTCCTAAAGCCTATTCAATTTGGCCACACCTCACTGAGTCTAAATTACTATTTAAATACCTAAGAAAATCCTCATCAGAAAAGCCCTGTGTTAGAGCAGAAGCCCTCTATAAGTGTGCCTTTCACTGCTCTCCATCACTGTTTCTGTCCATCAGTCCAAAGCGTCTCTCCAGCCACTGTCACTCCACCTCTGATAGCTACTCATTATGAGCCGTCTCTGGAGGTTAAACTTTAACTTCCAAAAGCAGTCCTCCTGTCTGTCACTCACCTAATCCTCTGAGCTTTTTCCCTTTGAATACCTACTGACTTTTATGACACTGAAGCTACACATCAAAGACATCGCTTTCTATTGTACAAAATGAGCTTTATTCTGACAGTTCCAGACAGAACAGTATCTACAATGTTGTATTCAGACTGTACTGGGGCTGTCCAGAATGTCATTTCTAAAATATGTAAATTTGAAGCTTGAGGTTTTTAAATGATGTTTTTAAATGTCTGTCATTAAATTGTATGAGCTCATCACCCTCAAACAAAATCTTCAATATAAAATATAGTGAATATAGTGAAAGGGAATTCTTTTTTAACAACTTAAAGCAGAAACGGACAACTTTTCAAGTCCCCCTTCCTTGTGTTTTCATGTGGCATTACTGTTGATGCTGCTGATGTAAAGTCAGTGCTAGCAACACATCTACCAAAAGCAACCTGGCTCCTGTCCAAAGCAAAAAACAACCGGCAAAATCCCAATTTGACTTTTAAACCCCAATCTCGTCGCCTTCTTTGCCTTCTCCATCAGCAGGGTTCCTTGTCTTTCGCAGTGTAGAGTTTCCTCAGTTACTTCAGTTCTTCAGCTGTTAACTTGGGATAGTGACCAGGGAAAATAATGCCTTTTACTGCATTGGTGTCTTTGTACTGTAAATCGACCTTCGTTTTTTGGGAAAATATCAAACCTGATGCTGAGCGAAAGAGAGACTTATAGAGAACCAGTCTATACACGGAGGGTATCATTATTCTACAATGGAAGCCCTTAATGGTCATGGGTAAAGCACATCTTTCGTTTTATCAAGATCACAAGTTCTTTATGTTATTTTGACAAAGTAACAACTATTGATTTCTCAAGATAATGAGATACGATCTCTAGAAAACAAGCTTTGTTATCATTATCTTAACATGACAGTTTAAGGCTTCAGTATTCCTCAACATGACACTGTGCAATCAGTATGTACAGTACTTTAAAATTAAGCAAAAAAGTTATCTTTTGCCAACTAATGTAATATAATAGTATTAGAGCTGAGATAGATTTTTTATTATTGTGGCTATGTAAATGTGACTTATGGTGCCGTTAGACTGCCTCGTTAGAGGTGAGCGATTCTGAAGTGTCTCATTCCCAGGTGATCAAACACCGAGCCACCATCCCAAATAGTCGGAATTTAATGACATGGGAGTGAGATTCAAGAATCACTGTATAGACGTGCAAAATGTGGAGGTTAATTTCAATTCAAATGTCAGTGTTATGAATTAAGCTTCGAACCTCTCAGTACAGCCCAATAGTGTGCTGTATAAAGATGATGCTGCATTCCTTGAAAATGTAATAACAGCATTTCCTGATCTAAATCTTGTTTACTTACCTACAACTACCCAGGAGAACTAACTCCTGAGACACTATGTGACACTGATGGGACGGACATCTGTCCATTAAGTCCTGTAATGCTGTATTTGATATGGCTGACATTTTCATTTTGGACCTTTACCTTCAGGTCTTTCCATAGTCACACTGTCAACTTGTCAACAAATCACTAATTAGAGTCCCTCAGGAGACGAGGCACGTCTACGCCAGCAGCAAAGTTGCTTTCAGTCAAGACCCTGAGAGAGCCACACACATGCATTATTTAGTCTTTGAGATTTTGGATGCTGCTCCAAGCGATAAATCAATACATCTTCTCAACCTGAGCTGTAAAGTGCATGAAGGCTTTGTCAGTCCATGGATGTACAGCCTGTCCAATAAAATTTAGTGAGACATGAGTCAGTTTCACTGTAGCACATCAACAAGAAGGACGTGGCTCCAGACAAAGCTGTGGATGTGAAGGAAAACCTGCAGCTTGTCAGGTAGTTTTTATGGTTTTCTACAGGTGCTGACAGGGACATAAATGATGGAAATGTCAACACTGACTGCTTCTTTCAGGGAAATGCATGGCACAAGCCTGACAGCCTTCCTTAAAAGACGCCGCTGCACAGAAATTCGAGGAGAACTGAAGCGCTCAGCAGCTCTTTCTAACAATCTACGACACAATGACAGCAGCTCAGGAGCACACAGTCACAAAATGCATAAGTAGGGTGCGTGCGAGACAAGACAACGCAATACTGAGGTATGTTTGACTGCAGATGTCAAACGTTCTCTTGTATGTTTACCAGTAGAAAGAGATCTCCATACTTTTAATGAGGAAGTCGTCATTACAGCGCTACAGTTTCTGGTGTCATGGCAGGTCAAAACACAGGAGGAGGTAAAGAGAGAAACTTTTAGCAAAAAGAATCATTGTTTTAGGAAAAGTCTTACAGTTCAGACAGTTCCGTACTTCAGAAACTTAAAAGTGTATCAGAGTGAGAGCCGCGAAGATCCATCAGATCTAAAGTTATAGGATTTTTTAGAGCATCCTCCCCACGGTTGTCTTGCTGGGCCGAGACAGGTAGGTGCTCCATCCTGTCAACTGTCTGCCAACTTCCAGTTATCTGGTTTAGTCGGTTGTGTTTTACTTCTGCTCTGGGCAGCTGACTTAACGGAGCTTGTTGCTAGGGCAACCGCCTCTGCCAAAGATCCCCCTCTCTGTTTTTTCACGGAAAGCGGATACTTTGATAATCTGAGGGATTGCAGAAGACGTGGGGGGAGTGTGGAGTGGCTGCCAAATGTCTTTTGAAGCACGGGAGCTCTCTCAAAAGAGCAAAATGAGAGTAGAAGAAGAAATGCCACCAGTGATACTGTGTGTTATTGAGATGTTTGTGTCAGCCGCTCATTTGTAAGAGGTGTTTTATCAGCAAGTCTTTCTATTAAATCTGAATAATTATGTCATGATGTTTTTACTGATTTGTAATTTATCTGTTATTAATTCTGGTTAAATATAGCAGAGAGCTGGAAAGGACACTTATAGATGAAATGGAGAGCTACTGAGAACAAAATTCAGGCCAATTTGATAAAAGACACACCGTCCAACCAAGAGGCAACCTCCCAAGCTGAAAAATGAAGCCAATGCGGAAGTGCCAAAAACTGGACTCCATCGGTCCGCGACTTGAGGTTGGCTCCTAAAAAAAAGTCAATCCATACCATGCATGTATACCTCCATATTAAAATGCCCAACTTCACAGAAGTATTAAACAAGATAAGAACTTGGGACGAAAACACTCTGAATCACACTGAGGCTCAAAGTTATGCATAATTAAAGACGTGTCCATTTTGAGTGACAGCTAGCATCCAGCTGTCTAACTAGCTGTCAGCATCCTTGCTTTATTCAGCTCCTAGAGTTTGGAGCACTCAAAATCTGTACTCACGTGTAAATACATTACTGAAATATTACTCAAGTAAACACACAAGTAAAACTACTGGTATTAAAATAAGAGGCCTACTTCAGTAAAAGTACAAAATATTCTTTTCAAGTTTTTGTACTATTGCAATCAGTACTCAATTATGATTTTAAAAGTAACACATTATGTATGTACAGTATGTAGACTAATATCCCCCTACTAGTTTAGACTCTTCCCTGAAATCTCAAAGATAAATCAGATTATAAACACAAAATAAGAAGTTAAACTGATCTGCCGATGACACTGGATGTGTACAAACCTCAACACCAATACTCTCCATAAATTTGACCATTCAGCAATGAAAAAATCAAGCGGACGAGAGGAAGGAATGTTTGTGAACAGCTGACTTAAAGTTGCTGTGAGTGATATATCTTTATTGTAATGCATGTTCAATAGGTCTATATTCCAACAGTAATCAATAGTAATATGAGAGTGTGATAGGACTGATTCTACGGGATATGTTTTTGTGGAGGATCAAGTTTGACTCAATAATGACGATACAAGATTTGTGATCATTATACTGACAACTGTTTGTAGATTTCAGGCTTTGAAGAACTGCTTTATGAATGTATTCAACCGCAAAGTCTTTTGCTCCTTTTACAAAACAGCAGCTCCCTACTTTGAATGTTGTTCTTTTCTAAAAACGGGAACAAATTTAGCTTATCTATCTATGAAAAACCCGCTAACAAGAATATCTCTTTGGGCTAATGTTTTTCATCTTCATCCTCATCACCAAAAAAGGTTTGCCCCTGAGTCAACATCATCATCCTAATAGGATTTGGGCAGATATGAAAATGATTTTAAATATGCCAGGGAGATGACGAAACACTTAAGAGATGATTCACAGGCCTGGCTGATGGCTGCCAAGAAAAAAAATTAAATATGATCAAAAAGGCAGAAAACCCCACACAGAGAGACATTCGAGTAGATTCCCCCGCTTTCCGACGGACTCAGTTTTATGAAATTAAATCAAACTCTTCAAAAATAAAGTGTTCCGTTCCTATACTTTTATTAGCATTTTAGAATAAAAACAGCACAAAATGGTGTCATTATACCAGAGAGTTGTGGGGAGACAGCGGAAACTAAAGTAGATGCTAAATCGGCAAGCAACATTATTTTTTGAACATGCGAAACTTGAGAGTAAGTTATGAGCAAACACGGCCATTTATATCTCTACCTCATTACACTACATCTGGTAAAGTAAACAGAAAACACACAGTCCAGTTGCCCGTGGGTAGAGAAACACGGAAAATGAGCATATATGCAAATGACTCCGGGAGAGGAGAAAATGTAAATTTGTTCCCTGCTCTCCACATAAAACAGAGGAACAATTTATCTTCATTTTCAGCCAAATATGAAAAAAGTTCCCCAGACATGAAAATATGGAGAACAATAAGCTGCCAACGAGTCTCGGGGGACGGTGGATCCATATGAGAGTATTCCTCATAGCCGCCGCCGCGCTGGTGACAGGAGGGAGATGTATGGAGCCGCAGCAGATTGCTCTGTTCTCAACAGTGGCAGAGTGATGCCGTTATGTCACGTTATTAATGTACAGCAAACAGGGAGCATCCTGGATTGCAGATCAACGCCTGATTAAAGCTGTCAGATGAAGTGACGGGATATGTAACACACGTGCACGTACCTGCGCGCTCACACGCACACACACACACACACACACGTTAAGTCACAATGTGAGGAACGTAGCTGAAACAAATTCGTCTTCCCACTCAATGTGTAAGGGTTCCAGGAAAACACTATTTATAGTACTTTCTCTCCAATTAGCAGACATGTGCAAAAGCAAAGCAGCCCACCCACCCACACACATACATACACACACACACACACGTACAAAATTCAACCCCTTTCCCTTTCTGATATTATCAAATCACCAGTTTTCCGCTCAGAAAGCACTGATATATGTGGAACACAGATATATTACACAATATATTGTGTAATATGAAAAATATGCTGTTCATCTGTGATCAACATGGCAACACACACATCAGCTTCATTACACAACAAAAGACAAGAACAGCTAAATGACACTGTATTCAGGGATAGTTTACTTGATATACTACAGAGTAAAGTTATAAAAACAAGCACTTTAAGCACCTTAAAGGGGTGCCTCAACCAAATTTCAAAATACTCATACTGTTACATTCTCATACATACTCATACTCAAGATAAGGCTAGATCACTGAGCTAACAAGGCTGGGTACGTTACAGCTCAGCTTAAGAGGTAACCATTAACGATTACAACCGTCACTGTCACGAGCACAAGCCTTGAAATGGTGGGGTCCATTGAGATTGAAGTTCAAATTTGGTCTTTTTAGAGACAAAATGACCTCTAAACAAGGAAAAATCCATAGTAATTTAAGGTGTAAATGCATGAAAAAGGCACAAAAAACACTATTAGATAGCAGTCAGGTGACCAAACTAAACTCAGCGCGTTCAAAGACCCAGTGTGTAGGATTTAGTAGCATCTAGCTGTGAGGTTGCAGATTCTAACAGACTGAACACCCCTCGTCTCACCGTCACCTATGGTGGCCGTTAAAAAAATGCAAATGAAAAATAAAAAAGCAAAAGGCTTTCTCTGGGGCTGATTTGTTTCAGGTGATTGCACACTAATAAAAACTTAGCTACTAATATCATATTCCATTTTTGCAAATAAATACCCCTCAATCCCACTAACTCCTGAACACCTTACTGTACCTACAAGTACTGCAGTAGCAAGACTCAAATTGTGATTTGAAAATGAGTGACATGAACAACGCGCTCCATTATTACAAAGTTGACCTGTGCCACACATTCTGGGGCTCATCTGTATGTTATCCACCTCATTTCAGATCTGCCTTCACTGTCATCATCCCTGGTCTGCAGCACAGCTCACTGGTGTCCTGCTGCAAAGTGTGTCTGCTCCTTCAGGCTTGAACTCAGAAGGTGGCGTAAGCCACAAATATATAGATATAAGAAGCCATAAAATATACACACAGGAATCCAGAGAGGAGTAGGAGGGTGTCTGATGGTTTACATGGCAAAAAGTGCTCTTCACCACTCAACTCATGCGGTACTCTTCATTGCACTCGGATGAATCCCATCACCTCCTGCCATCCTGCTCAGCAAACCGCTCAGTGCCATGAAGACTGTTATGGTATTTCACACCCTGCCCTGCTCTGCCTCATTCCTCTGAGCGACAGCTTCATGAATGGCATTAATAAATTGAGTCGCCCTGTTAGCTGTCTTCACTTCAGTTCACAGAGGAACAGGCACTCGGTCGGCATTTGTGAGGGACCTTAGGTCAGAGGGGGAGGTTTGTCTGAAGCATTATATCAACTTTAAAATGCCCGCTGTGCAGCGCGAGCCTGTACACTACATTAATTTCTCATTATTCTGCGGCTCACTGAGGCATGTCAGTAAGACACTGGTCTGTATTTGTTTAGTTGCTGGCATGATTATGAAGGCACGGCGCATAGCATGAGTGTACACAACATGACCCTTAATCCTTCAACAGAAGATGCAGTCTGACTCTATTTACATTGCCTGTGATCCACCATGTTTTAAACTCTGCATGTGATCCCGAGGCACATGACACTCACGAAGTTCACTCACTTTACCTCACAGCATCATCCATGTTCCTAAAAGACCAGTGCTGGCAGACGCCTATACACTGCTTCCATTTGTATTCTTCACCATCCCACATGTAAGCCCGCGTGTACGGATGTAAGTTCGTCTTACTTTATAGGTGGTGGACCAAATGTGAAAAACATCAATTTTAATCATTTGTCTCTCGGGGGGTTCACAGGGCTGTTTGGCTCAGCCTCACGCTTTGACATCATTTCTGTGTAACATTAACCTTTCCTCCGGTTCCTGATGCTTCCAGCCCCCGCGGACAAACAAGAAAATTAGAGCAGGCATGGGAGGGGAGGACAGGCCAATAAGGACACATCCAGGTGTTGTAGTGGTGAGAGAAGATCTATGAAGAGAGTGAAGGGCAGGGGGGGTGAGGAGATGTGCCTTAGACTGCTGATCCATAACCTGTGGCATGTTCAGTGTTAAAATACCACATCTGCCACTGATTTCAAAGGCCCTCCTCTCTCCCACGCTCTCCCCACAGCTCAATGATTAACATCGGTGCCGGGGCCAAGCGCCACTTAAAGGAACATAAAAGTGTTCTTCTTCTCGTTGGAACAGCTCTTTACATATTAAGTGGATGCTGTCACTGTTAAACGGCTTTCCTGACATATTTTGAATCATCGTTTCAGTCATCTTAGCTGTTTAACAAAAGAAATATCAGCTCAAATTAAAGAAACGCCTCATATTCAATTCCTTTAGTGCCAACAGTAAAGAATATAAGTGACACTTGTAGGGAGTGAACAAAAGAATGGGAATATACTGTACATATACTTGTATAGTATCCCTGCAGTAAACACTTGTATATCAGTGATGATCCTTTGTCTTTATTCAGGCTTTGTATGTAAATATATTATTATTATTTAATCATTTAATCTAGAGCTACTGTATTGTGTAATAAGGTGTGACTGTTGCCATACTCGCTAAACAAGGTCCTCCCAGTTCATGTCATGGAGTTTCTTGAAACATTTCATGTAAAAACTTCTACTAATTTATCGGGGCCATACTCAATCCTATAGCTGTACGCCAAACACTTTTTAAGTTATGAATTTTTTAAGTTTGGCCCTCAGATGTAATCATCATATGTCATCATTTGTTAGATGTATTCTAAGCCTTGCCAATCACTTATTTTCACTTGATTGGGTTAAAATTTGTCCTGAGCGTCCATGAAACCATAAGGATGCTTGGTAACATGAATTTATTTATTTATTTAGTTGCTGTATAGCTACAGTAATTAATAAATAACATCAAATCATTTTCAAACAATAACATATCCACAATTTTTTCACTTTGTTGCAACCAAATTTTGATTCTGTGTATTATTAATGTAGTTCCGTCACAGCTGGAAGAGGAAATGCCTCCACACTTCAGAGGGTAGGTTAACAACTGAACTTTTTCTTCTCCAAATGATTGCCAGGGCTAATAATATCGTGACAAAACGGGGCAGGACCGACCGAATATCGCTGATGAGACACACTGCAAAGAGGGGCCTTTCCCGAACAAAATCGAGGGACGAACAATGAGTTGATTCAAATCAGTCGTTAACCTGCTCTGAGGTGTGTATGTTCATTTTGCGGAGGGACATATGATGTACATATGTTGGGTATTAGTGTGTTTCTCCATGTATCTCTCATTAACTTTAATACAGCCATCACCACAGTCTGGCTCCAAAGCAAAATTCAGCGACATAATGAGCCTTCTTTCTTTTTTAGGTTCCTCGATTTTGAAAGGGAAATTAATGTGCCAAAGAAAAAAAAAGACACCATTTGCAGAGCCACCTGTAGCTGAATGTTATTTGGGCTGTTCAGTCTGGGGCACGTCTGGCCTCTCAGGTAGGATCTGGATAGTTTCCAAGTCAAGGTTGACTAACACCATGCTACCGCTACGCTCCACATTACTCTATTAGCAGAGATGAGGAAAGCCATATGGTTGAAAGTGTGAATATAAGGACCTAGTTCCAGACCTCTTTTAAAACAAGTATCACACTGTCAGATAGAGAGCTTATGACCGAGGCACATTCCCCAGCTGTGGTGCTGTAGCGGTGAAAGGTGAGGGATGAACCGCAGCACTCACCGCGCTCTCGGGAGCAAAGGCCTTTATGCAACACATTGTGACACATTAACATCAAGAGTGGTGTTCTCAGGCCATTTCATAGCGTTAAATATTGTCGCATAAATATCTCTCACTCCTGTTAAAAACACACTCCTATGAGTGCACACTTGGTCTTTATTGTCTAGTTTTACACAGCCCTTCACGGTCGCCACAGGCAGCACTTAAAAGAAAGATCTTTCTTCACACAGACTGCTCTTACACTGCACACATTTCCTACTATAAGCCATTTACTGTCCGTCTGAATACTTATAAAGCTCCGTGAAGAGTGACGAAAAGCATAAACCATCATGGAGACTGCTGTTCTGTCTGCACAGGAGATCTATAGGCAGCTCAGGTATGAGAGCTGTCAGCGTGATGCCACTGTCGGACTGGGTCTCAGGCATGCTAATGTGGCATTTGGGTTCAGAAGTGAGTGTGACAGGAGATAATGGAAGTGGACAGAGGACAGGCAGGACTCGTATTATCACTGTGATAACCAGTACTTCCTTTCACTCATTTCATATTAAGTCAATATGAATTTTAACCCCAGAACATGGTTTAGTCAATGCGTGCATGCTCCTCTTACTCTATGATGCAATTAGCCTCTGATGCAGAGCTGATCAATGCAAAGAGAGAAGGAGAAGCAGTACATAGACTGCTGGATTTAAAAGAAACACTGTGGGGTGGTTTTTGATAAGCAGTATTTTTATTATTCTTCCAGCATGTCTGCAAGGACCAAGGACGGACACAAGCTCAGATGAGACATGGCAGGCGTGCTGAGGCATATATCGACAGTTGGTGGTGATAATACACTGTAAAAAGGGGCAGTGCATCAGTAAAAAGAACAAGGAAACTGCACACTGATGTCAACAACAGGCTTCAAAGATTTAATTAAATTAGACCTATTATTCTTTTTCCTTCAGTGTTTTATTTCTGCTCTTGTGCATGTAAAAGATCTTAAAAGTTAAAAGGTCAAAGTCCGCATCAACAGAAGCTCTTCTCTCCCGCAGAAAACACTGCTCCTGAAACGTCTCGTCAGTAGTACCGACTTAATTTGTGACTCTGTGACATCACACTATGTCACCATGTCACATATTTGCATAATTTATGCCTAGCTTCTAGTTTGGCACGCAATAATTGATTTAGCACAGCTCTTCTGTCTTTGTTCGTGGTGCTGGGTCTGGTGTGTGTGAGCTGACCAATCAGAGCAGACTGGGTATTAAAGAGACAGGAGCTAAAACTGTGACTTTCAGGCAGAGGGGCAATACAGGGCTGCAGCACTGGACAGTTTGAGATAAAATGGTGTTTTTTTAGAGAATTAAAACATGTAAACCTATTCTAGTAATAACCCAAAACAAAATTATGAGCTTGAAAATGAGCATAATATGTCTCCTTTGCAACTGTTCCTGCAGAAAACCACGGAAACATTTTATAAATGGGAAATAAAAGTTTTCTTTCAGTCTTGCATCTCATATCAAAGTGATTTTAAATTTAACTTCACTCCTCAAATTGCCACAGCCGACGAGCCGGGTAGTTCTACAGCTTGCCCTACAATGACTAAGACATGTTGCAAGGTCAAGCACAAATTGTAGCTAGCATGCGAACACTTGCCATAGCATGGCACAGAGAACGTTATGCAAATGCTGTTTTAACATGTTGACTGACAACATGCAAATAACTTCTCCAGCTTCACCAAATACTGCCTCCACTGCTTCATGCACGGACACGGGCATCTTTGTGAGATCCTTACTATCAAATGTACATTTGCAACTTGTTAGCATATAAATTTTATTAAAATGGTGGTAAAATATTTATGCTATCACTGAAGAGGAAGTAGTTATTACTGCATTTCATAAAAGACTGAGTGCACATGAATAAAATCTGTCTAATTGTCTGGACTGGAGTGCAGCTGTCTTGTGTTTTCTGCAAACATATGGACTGGTCAGCCGCAGGAGCTGAATGGAAAGTGTTTTGACCTCTGTCACTCTTGTAACTTCTATTGATCACAGCGCTGCTGCGGAGCGATCTTCAGCCAACTAACTTTCCTCCACCTCTCCATTCCTGCTCAGCCTATTGGCACATTAATCCCAATCTGCTATAGCTGCCGTAACCCAGATTGCATTAGCTGCTGAGTGATCAAATTAGGCGCTAGCGCGCTTACCCGCCTCCACAATCAGTGGCACTTTTCCGACGGAGACAACTACGCGCTTACAATCAATTTGCTACCCTAATCTAATCAAGCAGCTCACACGCAGCTCGGTGCCCTGTTTTATTTCTTGCACACTTGGTGACATGGAAAACATGAGCTCTACAGCTAAACAATGACACACACACACACACACACACACACAGCTTGAACACACATGCATAAACCCCCTTCCCAACATCCACTCATCCTCATGGACATGCTTCACCACATCCACAAATAAACAAATTTGCCTCCTGCCTCTCCCAGGAGCTGGCTGCCTTCTTGTTACGAGTCGGTTAAGATTTAGAGCAGCAAGTAAAGAACAGGCAGAAGACGATGTTGACACTGTCTCCTAATCAACACCATTCATCTCTTCAAGCATGCCTTTAGCAGCTTCACAAACAGATGACAGGCGACAAGAGCTCCACAGTGGGACAGGCAGTGAACGCACCACTATCCTGCTCGATCTCACACAATAAGTTCACTGAACAACGAGGACTTAATGAGCTGCACCCCCTTTCCTTCTTTCTTTCAAAGAAATTTAACACAGAATTATTTAATTAAAGTAAATATGAATTCATAGAAGCACAGTGCAACCAGGAGATTTTCTGTTCATTTTGAGCATTGGAAAGTGAATGCCTAGGGCTTGTTGTTTCTAACTTTCACGGAAAAATATCCACATTTAAAAAAAATTTGAATAGTTTAAACTGTTTTATGTTTACAAACATCCAAAACGACTACTGTCATGAAAAATCTCAGTCACTTCAGTCTTTGATCATTAATCAGAGCAAATATTCAACCACATGGATCTACAACATTCACCCCACAGGGAGAGAATAAACAGAATCAATATTTGCACCCATGAAGCATTTCTCCAGGCTCCGCTGTACAAACCACTGATGTCTCATCTCTTTTAATGAGGAATGGCTCACCAGGCATCTTTAACACATAAATTGTTCTCACTGCAGCTCCGGGCTCGCTGCTTGTTAGAATGTGACATTCAGTAAGTGTGCAGTCCACTGGGAGATGCAAGAAAGGGCTCAAAACATTAAACAGCATGTACACACATTTAGACATGGCATTATTATGCATGACTGATCCTTTATTTCACACAAGGCAAAAACACAACTTTACTGTCTCTTTAATTTACACAAAACATGAATGAGTCAAACGAGGCGGGGCTCCTAATTTGCTAACTTGAAAAGTACTGGACATTTAGGAATATTTCATCAGCACTGGCATACAAATTGTGCTGTTGGGCGGTTGAGCCAGCTGAGTTTCAGCTGCAGAACCAATGTTGTTTAAATGATAGGAGGCACATAAACCATGGCAACACTATTGGCTATAATGTCTGCTGATGGGTAATTTTGCCTGCCAGTTTGGCCTCATACAGGCTTCCCATGCAGGCAAACATGGAAATGAGGCAAATGTGATCAACATCAGCCTGCCTCTCCATAGCTGCAGAAAATGAAATGAGTTTCAGAGGCAACTTTCTTGAGTAGTTGGTGGCGTGGACACGTCCCTCAAGATTTAATCCAATGTGAAACATCACCCTGGGCCTTTCTGTGTGCACGCTGTGTCCGCATGACTTTCTCCAGGTGCTCTAGTTTAATCAAAACTCCCGAGACATGACACACGGTGAACTGGAAACTCTATAAATTGTCATAGGTGGGTGTGAATGTGGGTGTTAATGTGTTTGTCTATATGTGTTTGCTGTGTGATTGACAAGTGACCTAGACTGGATGCACTGAACCTCTCACCTAAGCTAGTGTTTCAACCAACCACACCTTCAGTTTTAGTGCCACACACCAATCCCCTGTGCATAACACTGACTCATTTATCGCCATTTGCCTGCAGTCTTGCTGGCACTCACGCAGCATCCCCACAGTGGGACCCCCCTAATTTTTTGATCCTATATGCTATTAATTTGCTGCTACAGTATAAGCTAATGATGATGTGTAAAGCTACCGTAGATCATAACTCAACATTCCCGGCAAGCCCTTTAGAATAAAGACATTCTAAACTAAAATGACAATCAGAGTGCATACCTCAGAGCGCAACAGTCCCCTTTAATTCAACCAAACCTAATCCAATATCAATATCACGCTAAATTTTAAACCACCCATAACTTCCAACACACCCCCAGTGTCCAGACTGCTAGCTGCACGGCTATTGAAGTTAACGGGCAGTTAGCAGCAGTTAGCGGTAATTCTGGTGATGTGATGCCTTCTATTTGTTTTTAGTATGAAATGTAACATGATGCTTTAAGTTTTACATATTGCCCCATTAACACTGAACAGAAGCACATCAAAAAAGAAATAACCGGAATTATTGATGATTCTGAGTTATGTTAGTGCCTGCTCCAATAATTAAAGAGAAGTTAGTGCCTCTCTTTTGGACTTTACTACACACAGAAATGAAGGCATACAAGTACAAACGCAGATGAACAAACTCATGTACCAACAAACACACACATAGAGAGAGTACAGGGGAGTACAAGAGTCCTAAGTAAACGGCTGCTTAATTAAAAGGTATTTTATTGGACAAACTGCTCTCTGAAGCATATAGACTCCCCATCACTGACTACTGACGGAGATCCACACACTGAGTTCATTAAAGGCTGAAATTACCTCTGCAAATTGGATTGCCTACTCCAGAATCATCATCGACGAATCAATATGACTGAAATAGATGTATTTTTAAGGCCAGGTGTTGTTGCAGCAGGGCGACCGTTTGGAAAACAATCAGTCAGAGATGGGACACCAATCCAAGAAACCTCAAGTCGGGTCACAAAGTTCAACAAACACCATTATGAGTCAAGGAAAAAAAAGTGAAGCTATGGCTCGGCAACGCCGCCAACACTTATGACAAACTTTAGGACAACCTTCAGGGAAAAGGTTTGGAGTGACATTTAACTTCAAATATTTCTATATGTCTGAGCAGTCTTAGCTTTCTCTTTATATTCTTTTTGATATGGTTTCCCTGAGGACTTCTATTAATCCAATTAAAAGCATGATGACATTTAGTTTCTCAATAAGGCTGCAAGAATGGACCAGAGGTTCAAAAGTACAATGGATTTGGAAGCCGCCTGGGACAGAGACTGGAAAGACACAGTAGCAAAAAAGAAAAAAAAAAAGGTTTCTGACAATTACTTTCACAAGACAGTACAGCATCTATCGCAAGACCTTCCGCTCTTTGAACCTTTTTAATTCCCTCTAAGATGCCAGAGCAGCAAGTGGGCAGTGATGCTGGCTGCGACGAAGTGTCCACAGGAAAACACTGATGAGGACAAAGGAGATGAAAGCTCAGGTTGGATCGTAGGGGATTCAGTGTTTTATCTTAAAATGCTACATCACTGAGCCCCATTTCATTTGAGACTCCTGTCAAATAAAACAGGGCTGACTTAAAGAAGCTGTGTACGGACGTGTGGAGCCAGAGAACAGAAACACAGAAAATGCTGTGTTGTGTCTGTTATTATCCCTGCTCTGTTTATCAGAGACGTAGGTTCAGCTTCAGAGAGCATGGTGCTTAAGTTTTCATATGGTGTAGGCTCACAAGATAGAGTCAAATATAAGAATGGATCTTATTTAATATAACCATGGATCTCTGAGATAACAAGGAAATATTTCCCCATAATACTGCCCTCCTTACTGTGAGCAAGACAGCTTGTGACAAACCTGTCAGCTGCACTCACTCGGTGATAGGAGGGCTTCTCTCACACTGTTGTCACAAACATGCCGAAAACAGGGAAGAGTAGAAAGCAGCAGAGCATGTTCTCAACAACAATAACAGCCATTTCGCTTCCTGATCCTTTCTGTTAAGAGGTGAACATCCGCATGCCCATGGAGTCCGGTTACAGTGGTTACTTTTTTGTATCCTTCACTTCAGTCTCTCTTTCCAACTCAACCCAGACTAAAAAATGTTTGAGTTCTACTGGAACGGAGAAAAATGGGAATGTATTCATGCAGCAACGTCATCGTCCTTCTTACTATTGCATCGGAAAAGTGGCAAAAATCAGCATGTCCACCCAGGTGTTGCATTTCTCCATCTCTGCCGATCAGCACTGTAGCCGATAAATAACCGCACTACTACAGTCATTTGACAAAGGACTGCCAGTTGTTCACTTTACCACTGAGGACAAAAGCAAGATGTGGGTATTTGTGGGTTTTTTGTCCAGTGTGAAAGAGGTATAAAATTCCAGGCTATAGCCTTACATAAAGTACCTCTCAATGCGCCAATAACAAGACAATATACAATACAATCCTTATGTTGTACATTTTGTGTTTGTTTGTATAAATATTTTTGTGAAATGGGCTCGTTCAAGTTTGCCACATTAGAAATGGCAAACACTCCCAACGTCATTCAAGTGTTGAAGCAGCCCAGTCGCAAGGATAAAATGTTGGCAGTTATCACTTCTGCAAACCACAGATACGTCCACACGTACATGTTATAGGCCACATTCATATTTGTACAGAATGAGTCATATCACGTTCACGTTACATGTTTATTACCTGACATTCATATCGGGAAGCAGTGGGGAAGGTGGCGGAGTTGCACGTGACGAGGCTGCCGACCCAGTGACTGCATTTCGGCATTTGTAAGCGTGACAATACTGGTATTTTCCTGAGGACAACTCAGGATATTATCCAGCCGTATCTGTGGCGGCCAAAACAAGCCAAAACATGATGTTTTCCTCACCCTGGTCAAATGTTTTTTGTGCCTTAACCGGAGCATCGGTACAGCATTGTGACGAGAGAGAAACAGAAAACTGAACCTAAAGACAGCTGGAGTTTCAACACAAAGAAACATAGTTATAACTCATCTGATGTTTTACAGAATGTACTTTCCTAACATTTATTCTGGTGATTGGGTTGTTGAAGAATGTATCATACATGGGAAGGATAAATGCTGGTTGTAGGTAAATAATCATGAGAATGCTGCCGTGAGAGACAAGCAGGCATCCATAACCACATGACAGACAAACAGCAAATGATGATGTGATGTGAGGGTACTGTTTGCTTTGACTTAAAATAAAAAAAAACATGCCTGTAAGATTCTGTATGTTACGGTACTTTTGTTGCTTTAAAATGTTTGTAGAACACAGTTAGGAATCTCTCTGTTCAGTCTCTACAAGAGAGCCAATGTACTCGAACGACCATTACATCAATGTTTAAAAGGCAAAACATCAATGCAAAAGAAAGGAGGCAGGAACCACAGTGTCACTGTTAAACCAGTTGCATTTAAACGACATCCAGCACAGAGCTAGCAGATTATTACCACTATTGCAACATAAACACAGCATGCCCCATCTCCCCCAATGATCCTGCTTCCCCTTGTTGTCGGTACAGAACTGCCCAAAGGCCAGTGCGTGTCTGTGCGGCTACTTTACATAAGCTCAACATCTTAGCGTGCATCCACTGGAAAACAAACAAACACACTGAGAAAGGCGTCTGCGGCACAACAGCAGCTATAAAATCAAGAGACAAGAAAAGCTATACTTGTAACACATTTTTAGAAAATGTCAACAGCTGATGTGTTTTGACACCTCTGCTCCCGCTCTTCTCCCGAGTCTCCACAGCCACAGGGTTGTGGATTAGCTGCCGTATGTTCCACCCAGAGGGGTCCTTCTCACTAATCTGGCATCTATTTAATATTTGCTCACCCACAGTGGCAAGGCGGTGTGGCCTTTTCACTGCGGGACAGCCAGTGAGGCAAAATGACTGCCTGATAGAGGGGACTGGATTCATGTGGTCCACAGGACAATATCCTCCTGACCTGGGGGGGGGCGGGCTATGTGTGAGGTGGAGATCAAGGTTTGACCATCAATTGTGGGCAGATATAGAGACCTTTGATTGAAGTGAGAATAGCTGCCATGGTGGAGACTAGGGAAGAATTTAAAATACAGTGAGAGAGATTCCATCCTCCCCTCACCGACTGAGCTACAGGGGCTTGCTCGGAGGGTTAGTACTGCTGGAGCGGGTAAACATAAGAAAGGTAAATTTCTGTGCCAAGTTCTTGGGAACTATTGACTGGAAACACAGGATGCACAAGGCCCAGGACAGGAAGGTTCTGCAGCGGGTGATTAAAACCGCCCAGAACATCACTGGTACCCATCTACAGAGCATCAGTGACATCGGTGATGTGAGATGACTGCACAGAACCCAAAGGATAGTAAAGGACAACACCCCACCTCAGCAACAGTCTGTCACAGAGATCGAGCAGTATCCGCTGCCAAACCACCAGACTACAGAGCAGCTTCTTCCTTCAGGCTGTGGCCTTAACTATCATCTGCACTTAAAATCCAAAAAACTGTTTCATTTTTCTTACCTATTCGTTATTTATTTGTCCAATTCATTATTTAATACCCGTTCGAATAGTAGCATAGAGGGACTGCAAACTATACTTCAACAACCTTGTCTTGTTGAATAATATTAAATTAAACTTGTATCTTGTGCCTACAATGGCCACCAAAGCATCAGCTCCTTCATTTTGTTTTCACTGGACCATGAGCACTTTTACTTGTGATACTCGAAGTAAATTTAGCTGATACATCTTACATGCTTTTACTTACGTGAGGATCTGAACGCAGACCCGGTCATGGCTCAATACTGAATGGCATTTTCAAAGCAGAGGCCAGCAAGAAGAGGAACAGAGTTTTAGTGATAAACTAAAAAAGAAACAAGACATTCAAGCTTACAGTTGCATCAGTAGCCTTCCAAAACAAAAAGAAGATAAACCAAAGAGTAGGTAAAGAAGAAATTAATGCTCTTCTGTACTTGCTATTATTCCTCTCTCTGCTCTTTGTGACATCCACAGAGCAGCCTGTCCATGTTTTAGCTAAGTGTACTGCCTCACGGCACCTCCTTTCAGGATGACAATGCAAAGAAACGCCTAATCTTCACTAACCCACCCTTTCGCAATCTGCTACTTCAAACAGACGGACTTCGACTGAGCCCAAAGTTCCTGTGGAGAATTGCATCTTAAAGGCCATGAACTTCTTTTGAAAGGCCAAGATGTCCTTGCCGACTTAGCTGGATGTAATAGGCTGAAATCAAGTCAATAAACCTCACTGAGCTATCTGACGAATGAGCTACTTGACACACACAAACACGATTTTGTGAGAGCATGTGTTCGCAGGGAGGTTAATGGCGCTTCCAAAGAGGGATTGCAAATCCAGATGGGCGATGACCAGATACCCTGTGGATGCACGGCGCCTCTGCCATCCAAACTCTCCTCTTATTCAAATGTCCCACTGCCTCAGTCTCGCACTCAAGCTGCCCTCCACATGCAGATGAAAGAAGGAAGGCCCACATATGCAAGCAGACCATTATTAGTTTTCTGTGTCAGGTCAGAGCACGAGTTTTAATCTGTGAAAGAAAAGGACCGCGCTGAATATCAAGAAAACATTATGTGCCATGCATTTATTCATAACAGCAGTGGCTGAAAAGCACGTGTAAAAGTTAGAATTTCGAGGACGTGTTAAATCCTTCCTATGCAATCAATACATCTAAGCATAATTTGCGTTAAAAACACAAATTCGCCATGTCTTAGTGACATATTGCCATAGCAACCATCATTCACATCAGTACAGATGGAGCCGAGCGGGTCAGAAAGATGTGAGAGGCTGACTTAACCCTCAGCGGAACAAGAACCAGACGAAAATACACACTGGTCACAAATACAAGAGTGAAAACACTACCTGTCAGAGTGTGCTCACAAGCAAGAGTCTAATTGGCAGCATGGTGCGTGATGCCCAGCTGGAGTTTCAGAGGGAAGAGTATCCCAGAGCTGGAAGGGAAGCAGGAATCAATAACAACACCACAATCGCTTCTGCCTGCTATCAACCTCACTTACTGCATCACTGGATTGTCACTAAGAGTGCGAGCCTCAGTGCAGCATTACAAGACTGCTAGAATGATTAAAGCCTGAGGCCGCTTCAATGTTTACAACAGGGTCTTGAAAGGTCTAAGAAAATGAAAATACCTAAAGGAACTACTGCTACTGTTGCAGTTGTTCTGTAGGAAAATAAGATTATTTCGCAAAAAAATCAAACTATTCATTTAGCCCTTTAAGACCTAGGGTGCCTGTTAAAAATACAGTCGAAAATCGAAGGCATTATTTGAAAACATCCCATTAAATCTGAGGGTTTTCTGAAAAACTTGACAGAACTGTCAATGTTCACTGAAACCTTTATTTCTCAGCATTTGGAGCAGATAGGAAGTTAAAATAAAAACCATTTAAGAACAAGACTTTGCTTTGCTTTGATTGGAAATAATTGCCTTTCCTCTCATGTTCATTGACGGATCACAATGCATTTATTGCGTCACATGTCCTGAAAGTGACAACATCATCCAAAACACGCCTTAACCACATCAATCTCTAAGGATAAAACACGCAAACATCACACCCGGTCCCAATCAGTTAACAGACATTTATATGTATCTAGAAACTTTTCAAGTTCAACTGCATTTCGTTGTCTCTGTACTTATACTGTGCACAATGACAATAAAGCTGAATCTAATCTAATCTAATCTAAAATTGTTCAGCACTGGACTAATTGTAAATGTCCTTCAATTTCTCCAGATTGTAATTTTATTTTTGTTAGAATTTTGTCTTTATTATATTGTTACTACTGTTTTTAATGTTATTATTGTGTATTATCTGCCTCGTCGCCCCATTGATTGATTCCCCCAAGTCTTTTTTTTTTTTTTTTTAAGTTTTTCCCTCACACAATTTCCAGATCAAGGGAAAAGGGTAGGAGTTTGTAAACACAGGTTTATGAGAGGCTTTAAACTTAAAAACAATCAGAGGTCCAGATCAGAGCCTTTTTATTAAATTAAAGTAACAATACTATATTGCAAACATACCACATCACAAATTAATGTTCTGCATTCAAAATCTTACTAAGTAAAAATAATTATTAGCAGCAGAAATGTACATTAAGCATCAAAAGTATAAGAACGCATTAAGCAGAAATGCTCACGTCAGCTTGTACAATTATATATATACTCGGTTATTACAAATGATGCATTATGAAGCAGTGTGATTCTGCCCACGGTGGAGATTACTTCAACTACTTTATGCACTGTCGGTTGGTTTGATATGCAAGAATGAATCATATTTCATGTGTTATAATCAAATTATAAATAAAAACATAATGTATAAATGGATTACCATTAGTTGTAACTATCAAATAAATAAAGTGGGAAAAGGTAAATGGAAAGTCAAATACAGGTACCTCTGAATTGTACTTTAAAGGTGCAATATGTAAGAATCTTTGTTCAAAAAAGTTGTAAATTGAGTTAAAATGATCAACGGAATGTGAAGAAATAGCTGTTTTGATGTGAGGACATCTGAATATTTTGTTGGAGAGGTTTGCATGCTAACAAGCTAGCCCTGTTCTGTCCTGGTCCAAAGCTCCTGTGCCAACAGTGTAAACACCAATGTTTACGCATCTCTCCGAACTCCCAGTCTGGATTACTAGCTGCACAGCAAACTGAGCTAACCAGCTAATGGCAGCTATAGTTAGCTGCAGTTAGCAGTTACTCTGGTGATATGCTGCCCCCTCATTTGTTTTGAGTAGCAATCCGACAGGTGGCCAATTCTTTCATACTGCAATGCTAAGTACGGTACTTTAATATACTAACTTACTTTCCATTAGAAAAGGTCAAATTATGCTTTTATCATCCAATGTATACAAACTGGAATTCAGCCTCATTCTCGAATACAGAAGCCTTAAAAGAATGCAACAGTTTTTTGTAGCCTTAAAGATGTAATGAACAGAGGTTGAGATGTAACCAAGGACAAGGTTCTGGATGAAAAACTTAATTGAGCTGCTGTAATTCTGGTCTGGTAAGGCAAACAGGAAAGGAGGCATTATATGAATTTTGGGAAGAACCCAGTGTGTACACATGGATTGGGTGCATCGTAGCTAACTCCTTGTAGGTAAGAAAAGGAAAAGAAGTGTTGAAAATGTCATCAGCGTCACTGGTGTCTAAATATAGCCCTGTGCATCTACAGCCAAGTGTTTCCTCCACAGACTGTCAAATGGCAGAATGAAGGAATAACAAGGCATA
The DNA here is from genome assembly GCA_039737535.1 of Lagodon rhomboides. Taxonomy (NCBI): domain Eukaryota; kingdom Metazoa; phylum Chordata; class Actinopteri; order Spariformes; family Sparidae; genus Lagodon; species Lagodon rhomboides. Next base: position 18,529,556 of record CM077785.1, on the reverse strand, counting down.
TTAACAGTAAACACGCAATATGAAGAATGGCAGGTCAGAAGCTGCCTCGGGGATGTCGGTTTCTGCTATTATTATTATTATTATTATTATTGAGAGCCCTCAAGAAACAAGAAGTGTTAACCAATAAAAATGTAATGGAGGGAACAATGCTGTGGAATGACAGCATTAATATTGAAGGAGACGCATCATGCTCTCACCACAACCTGCATTTTAAATCACACAGACACAAACAAAGAGCAGACAGACGCGAGTCTCCTCGAACTCCAAAATTTTCACCAAGCTTCCCAGCAATCAGTCGCAGAGACACATGCTTGCTCACACGTTCGCACGTCGCTTATTGACTCTTACTCTGCTTCTCTGCACTTTGATGCCATTGCAGCCACAACCCCTGCAATGATTCTGCACCATCCCACGCAGAAATCGCTGAACAGAGAGCAGTTAAAGGGAGTCTGCACCGTGAGCCTAGGAGGCATTAAAGATGTAGAATCCTGCCACGCCTGCGCCCCCTGCCTCCATTTCCCTTTGGGATGGTTTCAAGTTCTCATTGCCTGAGAAAAAGGAGCCTGGAGGGTCCGTGTAGACCCTTATAAAACGCCCATTATGGCTGATGATACTACACACAAAAGAGTGCCAAAAAGGTGTGGATGCACAACGCGGCTGTTGGGTGCTGTGGTGTACTGGTGGAAGGCGCAGGAGTGCATCATGGGGGTCAAAAGGCAGGAAAGAGATAGCAACAAAAAAAATTCCAAGTAATTGTTTACAAAGTTCAAAAAGATAATTATTAGGGGTGAACGAGTTATTATCTTACCAACTAAATTATCTGTATCCTTATTAGTACTATCAATGGGCGAGGTTTAATCTGGAAGTGGGTGGTGTTTAAACAGGACGTGGGTGGGACTAATCAGGAGTTAAAAGTTCCAACTGATATGGGTTGATCAGAACTTGCTGTATTTATTATTGTTTAGAAAACTATTTACAGAGCAGCCTTAGAAATTGAGCTTCAGTTCGATGTTTTTGATCACAGGAGTATGAAAATTGTACTTACAGAACCAGACCGATACATCAGCTAGCCAATATTATCGGCCGATACTGGCCTAGCACAGGTATATCGGTACTGGTGTTATGCTGTCTGGTATCTGCAGATATGAAATGTTTTCTTTTAGAGGAAATTATGCTTGGGAGTAATTTAGAATGATTAAAATTCCCAGTAAACCTTACTGTTTGACAATTGTAGAAAATGAGAACTGTAAAATACGTCTCCGCTCCATATTTTTGTCACAAATGTTTGGAAACCACTTTTGAGGGTTCATTGAAAAAAATGTGCATATCAGCTGATGTATAGAAGCTGGAATTATTTACTCCCTATTATCAGTAACGGCATCGGCTTGAGTGTTTTTATCAAATTTAATGAATAAACTTCAGTCAGCTACCCAATGCAGATTTTGACACACGAGTACAGATATTGACACATTTTACTCGATCAATCATTGTACTGGCTATTAATTTCCTCTGAGAACTTCTTCATCCCTCATAATTATTCTAAGCCTCTTTTTTTCTATTTCTTCCACTTTCTATTGCCAGCGAGGCAAAATCTTAAATGTGTCTGCTTGCAGCTTCTGAAGGCACAATATGCTGAAGAGCTCCTTTCTGACCCCACGGATAGCCATAACATGAGCTCATCTCAACGTCAAACTGTGTGCAGAGACGTAACAAAGGGTCTGAAGGTTTGTCTAATTCTGGGTCAGTCGAAAAAAAAATAAAACTTTAAACTTTAAAAAAAGGGATGGATGATTTTCGTCCGATATGCCGATATTTTCCAACTCATTTTGGCCGCCGAGAACTGCAGAGAGCACAGAGTCTCTCCTGTAGAACATTACCATTTTATCATGCCTAATATTACCACTATGGCCCACAGGCAGATGCAAATATTTCTTTAAAATATACACATTCACTGGGCAAAATAAGAAAACTACTTAGTCTAGACTCCAAAGATCAACGTGGTGTGTGCATATATAAAGCACCATCTTATCGGCCTGTCAAACCAGCAGAAATGTTTATTTTGGGCCGGTGGCGATATTTCATTTTGAAAGCTTTTATCGGCCATTATAGATGACATGCCCGACCCAAAACCAAACTATTCTTCCAAAATATTTTACTCCAAGCCCATTGTTGAAAACTAAACTTGTGCAATTACACTTGATGCATTGCCCTCTTTCCCTCTGCAAAATATTACCTGTTAACCATGTCTTGTTAAGCCCCCTCTCCGTTGCAGCATCCATCCGAAATAATTGGGAGAGGAAAGCCTATTAGCATATTGCATTATCGTGTACTTCGCACAATGAGACAGGTGGGGTAGACAGGACAAAAAGGAATAAAACACAATCTCTGAACAATGCCTCAAAATAATCCTGAATAGATAACCAGATACCACAGAGAGCCTTTAAGAGGCTATACTATCTTTGAGCCCAGATGGTTCTTTGAGTGTGTGTGCTGTCAGTATGCTACAGAACAAAGCCAAAAAAAAACGAGTTGTTATGTGCATTACAATTCATTCTTCAAATTGGTACCTGAATTCAGCTCCGTCAGCCAGAGAACAGGAAAAAAAAGAGCTGTAATATAAAGCGTGATATTCAGAAATGCTGGGGTGTAAGGCAGCGAGTGGGAGGATTCCTTTACCTGACTTTGAGAGGGAAATAATTGGCTTTATAACCGTGTAACATCATTTAAGATTATCATTAATAAATGGTCCGTGTGTGTGTGTGTGTGTGTGTGTGTGTGTGTTTCTGTGGATGTGTGTTCAGTACAGACAGAACTGTGCGGGTGCTGGTGGTGGTAGTGGAAACGCGGTTGTTTTACAGGAGCGTCCCTATTCCCCATTCACTATCCTGCTGGTTGACTGACAGACAGCATATAGTCGATGAGCCACACACAGAGAGACAAGAAGAAGCAATATACTAAAAATAGGAAACTTTCTAGAAACCGAGAATTAATGTAAAGGAGGATAAAAACGATATGACTCCATAATTCAGGATCCATTTTGCCATTAGCAGTGCAGAGGAAGTGACTAAGCAGACACATTTATATTCACCAACAGAAGCATCTAACCAGAGCGGAGGGGCATCTCAGTTGTTGTTTACACGGTGGATACACCTGAAAATCAGTGCAGTTCCACTGGCTAACCCCTAATCAGGCCATTGCTTTAAATATAGATGCTGTGGACACGCGAAGCAAATACTTTATATTTAATTCAACAAATAATAACATCAAAGAAGACGGAGAAAAGTGGCTGGTGAATAAACCATGAGCAGAACGGAGGTGAGGAATCAACACACAGAGCAGAGAGGTGCCACAAACTAAAGAGGTGAAAACAGACACCAAGAGGCGAGGAGTCGACACCAGAATTTAACGTCACCACGGTGTCACAACAGATATTTTTATCTGGACTTATCAAGATCATTAAGCTTGGTGTACTTTGTGTTAGTAGCCAAAGGAATTTCCACTGCTTTCGTTCCAAGAGATGTAATAAAGCTTCTAGGGCACAGCCGAACATTTCCAATCCACCCTTGTCTTTCCAGCAGCTTCCTTCTCCATCGACCAATCGAGCTATTTGATGGTAGGCCCATTTAATGATCATTGATCTTCAGTCTTTTGCCTACGGTGTCCAAGTGTGAGGTCAAAGTAAGTAAATAAGCGCATTGCCGAGAACTGCAGGCACATTTTGCCGCCACTTACTTTTATTCAGACCACCTGGGTGCGTATCAGTACGTTTTTCTTCGCAGATGCACTCCATGTGATCATTTAAGTTCCCCAGGCAGAAATACAGAGTCTCCAGGAGACATCCTACCCGAGACTCCAGAAAACTCCAGACTGCTGTTTAAGTACAAACTCCTCCATGTTATTAGCTTCACCTGCTGCACAATTGGTGACACAAAAAAACCCATATACCTAAAACTGTGTGGGTTCATATGCTGGGATTAGTAATTCATGCTGAGCTCCATACAATATTCTTGTCGTTGATGATTGTGACAGTGGTAAACTGCTTGGACTTTATTACTAGACACTACATTTAAAACATTTTGAAAAAATATTCGGGTACGTTAAATCTTTGTATGTGTTTGTGAGCTGAAATTGTGACAGCACTGCCTATGATTCCTTCTACTCTAAATATAACATTATTCCTCTATACACAGTGTAAACAACAACACTGCACAACAATAGAATACAACCAAGATATTCTAGGGGGCTTTACAGATGCATTTTAATTGTTATGGGACCTGCAAGGCAAACTGTGAGTGTGGAGTGAAATCTGAAGAAATGATAATGCTTTTATGACGTTTTAAGCTTGATTCAGATAAATGGATTACCAAATGGACGGGAGCTATCAGTTTCTCATCTTCTTTCTGCTGACAGGGACTGTTGGGAGTTTTGTTTGACGCAGACACCAAAATAACAGCCCAATGATTGTTTGTTTTTATTGTTTAGATCCCGAAAAGGTGCTTCTGACAAATCCTTTAATATAGTGTGACAGCTACTTCTTTATCTGCTCATATTTCCGTCTTTCACCACAGGCCTTTTTGACGGGGAGGTGATACGATCCCATTGCATCCTGTGCTGATACCCCGTCACTCACTTGCTGTCATTTAGACTGACATGAGCACACAGCTGCTGAGCTGAATTACCAAGATCTCACATTCAGCCAAAACCACAAATCCATTGATATCCTGTGATTATTGACAGCACATTCAAAACATCAGGATTAAACACAGTGAACAACTATCAACTACTTCAGGTCTTCTGAGCTACAATTTTACCTCCTTGTGTGTGTGAGTGTGTAGCTTAAGTGTTGTGTGGGGAAGAGATAAGGCAAGGTAAGCTGGTGTGGAGATGGTGCTGTTGGGCCGGAGAGAAAGCATTGAAGTGAAAAAGGGCAGTTATGCACTTAACCTGCTGTCTGATAAGTGAAGCACTGTCGAGGCCAGGAGGTGTATAGAGTCTCAGAGAAAGCACTTTCACGCTGAAGGCTGGGCACAGAGCCAGACACTAAGCCCACCTCACCAGTCTGGCCTCCCAAGTGTCGCTGGCAGCACTGGTTTGCATAATTTGACAGAGGATTTCGAGGCTTAAAGCTGCACTAATCAAAGTTTTATAAGAGTCACTCATAGTGACAGAAAATATTGCCCAACTCTGTTGTGTGGTGATCCAGTCAGGTAATAATTCCTGGTGATACCGTGCATTTTAGCGTGGTTTAGCAAACAGTTTTGGCCCATTCCACTTGCAGGATTTAAAAAGCTCTGATAAGCCCCGCTGTATGCTACTTTCATAGTGCCAAATGAACCATATAATTATCAGCTAGCTAGTGAACATAGTGGAGTGTGAAGCAGCTAAAGAATTATTTTTTTCCCCCTCAGGAGGTAGTGAAGACCAAAGCAGAGTCTTAAAAATGTGAATATTGGACATTTTACAGGTGGCCAGAAACCTGACTTCAAATTCAGGCCAATTTTGTTTTGTGTTTTTTTTTTTTTTTTAACCAAAGCCATATATTCATACTGCTGATTATCCAATGGTAAAAGTTAAGTTTGCAATACCTTCAAAAGTGTTTTAGCGTGCTTTACTGTGGTCGCGATAACAGGCAGTTAAGAGAGCTAAACATATACTCATAGACCTAAAGTTACATCCAGTAACTACAATTTTCCTCGCTACTAAAGCACCCCAAGTTCTGCTGTCATCTGCGAGAACCAACACAAACATCTTGATCTACTCCCACCATCCAGGGAAGTCGAACGCCCATTGGATTTTTATTTTATCATTTTTGCTCGTATTGGATGCCAACAAACACATCTTTTGTTTCTTCCTTAAGATTCCCTTACATTGCTAATATAGAAAAGAGGTTGAATCTTGTTTGAGTGGAGTATCCCTTTTATTTTTGTAATACCGCAAAAACAAAACAAAAACGTATTTAGGTATAAGGTTTTATTGCCCCACTCCTATGGTGCAAGAAATGATTTTTGATACATAGTGAAACATGCAGTCATACACAAGGTTCCTTGGAAAGCCTATTATTGTTTTGCCTTATTGTCTTCCTTCGCTTTAATTGTTCCTCTGCAACTGACCTGTAACGTTTAACGACAATACATAGCAAGAATAACCAACGTTCCTCCATCTCGTCCATTCTACTTTTTTACTTCATCTGAATTTTACTTGTCATCCGAATCACGTGACTGCAAACAACCTGTTTCACCAATGTTCTGGCCATGTCACCAAACATACCAACGATTCGGTCTACTGGCCTTCATCAGAGGAAGTACATAAGCTATAAGCTATGTTTCCTAACACATATCTATGTTGCTAATATCTACTTGATAAGACAATGATATTACAGCTTGTTGCAGTTCTATTTTTGTGTTTGTTCATAGATTAGCATAAACTAAGCATAAAATTCTGAATTTACAGTATACATGGGGTACAAAGGTACGCCACACACACACACACACACACAAGTGTTTCCCTCACTCAGAAGTCCCTCATTCTACAAACCTACTCAATTAATCATACATGCAGCATATAGGCACACATTTCCAGCACATTCACATACCACCCTCTAACCGAGCCTCTCAAAACCATGCTCCATTATTCATTATCCTCACTCTAGCTAGTATGCATAGTGCACTTGCCACTCCACAACTCAAACTGGCTGTTAGTGTGTTATTAACCCATGTAGTGTACGAGAGCAGCTCCTTAACAACCTGTCACAGCACTCAGGTCAACTGATGGGCTGCGACAAGTACGTCTGCCATATTGCCAACAAGTGTGATAGAGTAAAAACTCATGCTTTCTCTACGGTGTTATCAGCTAGCTTGACAACCAGAGCTGCACGCTCACAGAAGATTCACACTGACACTGGCCATGATTATGTAACAGCTCTGGAGCCTAAAAGGGAATACTACTAAATTTTAACGTGGAGGGACGCTATGCCATGCCTTCAGACCGTTTAGTCTGCATCAGTGCACATGTTAAGAGTTTGTCCTGACCTCTGATGTCGGGTGTTACAGTATGCAAAGCGCCGCAGAGACCAAACTGCAAAAAAGATGAGAAAGCTGGTAAACTATGATAAGCTGACCCAACAGTGGTTCTTTAAGGATTAGAATTTGTAGGTCAGGAGTGATATCACCACTGCAACCTAAATGTGTAAAAAAGGTAGTGAGAAGTCTGTTTCCTGTTTAACATCACACATTATAATGTTGCTTTTATTACTTTTAACTCATTGTTTTAATGCAACCAAAGTTCAATTTTGTGGCTGCAGCTCCCAGCTCACCCAAGCAGCAACAAAAACTACTGTTAGTGTTTACTTGGTGGGAAGCCAACAGGGGATCATTTCCTTGTCGATGCCAAAGAACTCAAAGAAGAAGGAAGGGTCATTTTGTCGCTGGACCTTGCTTTGGCACCAAACTGTGGTGACAGTTGTATTTGAGATAATGAAAGATGCATGGCGAAACACACTAACTATGAAAAAATGCCTCCAGAAAACGAAAGAACCCACCTCAGAGAGCAGGTTAACAACTGATTGTTTTCCCAAATGATTGACAGGGCTAAACGTGGCAGGTCCAGCCAAATATCACTGATAAGACTGCAGTTACACTGCAAACAGGAGCCTTTACCAAATGAAATCAGTAGTTAACCTGCTCTCTGAAGTGTCTTTTTTTCATTTTCCTGGAGGCATTTCTTCATCAGAAGTTATACTACGTAGATATGTCGGGTTTTATTGCCTTTCTCCATGCATCTCCCCTTGATTTCAATACAGCTGTAAACACAGTCTGGCACCAAAACAAGATTCAGTGGTGTGTTGACCCCTCTTTTTTTAAGGTTCCTTAGTCGGTGCACTAGCAACTTCCACTTCGTGGTCGAGCTGCCTGCCTTCAGGGCGGTGATATCTGAGTGTTAGACCCCCAGGGCAGGTGAAAAGAAGCAGCTGCTGACTATATAAGGAGAATAATCCAAACCAAAATGGGAGACAGTGTTTAAGTCTATTTTTCAACCTAATCCCACATTATTTACAGTAAAGCTTTTGTGTTTTCTTACAAATAAACACATTACAGACATTGTCATCAGTGCAAGGAATTTCAGCTACCTAGAAAAAAAAATCTGAATCAAGGCCAGGATGAACGCCAATTATACAACTGAGACCTTTCAAAAATGGTCTGCCTACGACACACAGGCTATCTTTAGCATGGCTTTGATTTGCTGGCAGAGCTAAATTCAGCCAATGAATGATCAGTGGGGTCCTCAACCCCCTTTACTGTCGCGTGTTCGTCACGACACAGCAGCAGATTGAGGACTCAACGCAGTAAAGCACGACTCCTATGGCACAACGGAACCATCACATGCTGTTGATGCATTGGGCCAATCAAACACTGCAGTTAACTGATAACGTACAAAAAGGTTCACAGAGTTAGAAAGCAATACTAATTAATTTCTGCACTCAAATGTGAACCCTCTTGCCGTTGAACAGATTTGTGTGAACGCAGTTTCTCCCACCGTCATGGATAAGAGAAAGAAAACTTTGTTTCACCCACAGAAGGTGAATGTGAGAAGACATGATGGTACACACAACTTTTTTTTTCCTCCTGTGAAGAGACAAAAGCTTACAAAAACAGATGGACGGCGTGCGAGTACGCATGTGCGTGCGCTCACACACTGAGCTCACGCGTGGAGCATTATTCATGCAGTGGGATGCCCCTAAATGAATCCATGTGGGTAAATGTCATCAGTAAATGTCAATAGCTTTTTGAGGCCTGTCCTGAGGACATGGGGCCCAGCATATGGGCCGCAGGACTTCAGACGTACCTTCATTTCCTACTACTTCATCTATTCTTAATCTACGTTAAGGACCTCATCTGCTCATGTGATGAATTAAACAACAGATGAGTGAGGGTCTTTTGACAAGCAGGAAGCAGAAAGGAGGACAGAAATGATCACAAGACAATTGCCATCCACTACATAAAAAGAACATAAGAAAGAGAATAGAAGAAAAACTCCTGTCGTACATTTTCATGTGGGAGAGGGCTACAAAACAAGTCAAATAACTGATACACCCTGCAAACACCGGAGACATGCACACTGTTCAAATCTTTACACCTGTGTTCAGTAAAAGAGATAACACTGATACTATGTGGCTAAAGACTCCAGTGATTACAGGTTCAGTATATCCACATTCATACTGTCCGTACCTCAATGTAGGAAGCGAGCCTGGGGTAGACCCTGTAAGGTCCCAGCACGTGAGACAGAGGGGTGGTGCAGGGGAAGCTGGTGGTCACAGCGTGGCTCACTTCTGGCAGCGAAAACACCTTGAAGCCAAACTTCTCATACAGCTTCTGCAGCTCTTCATCGGGCTTCTCTTCACCCTCAGACAGGACACTGCCCACCACGTAGCGGCATTTCTCTGCCGGCCTCTGAAGGGGGGGAAGAATGAATATATATCATACATATATACATTTACAATTCCACTTAAAAGACTTCAGTCCGTCACCTCAGAGCACTAACAAGAACAATGTGTTCCCATTGGACACACAACTATCAAGAACAATAGGTGACTGGTGAGGTTAATGCTCCATCAGCACAAAACACGAACGCAGAAGTAAAAATAGAAGTCGTTTGATTTAAACTTGTGGAGACATAGCACCGTCGAGCGGCACTGGACAGAAGGCTGCCAGCTCTGCTAGACATCCGACAGCAAGCTCACATATGTGGCGGTTCATATTGTATCTTAGCTGAGAAGCATGTTAGTCATGTGTGCCAGGTATGGTCACGTATTTTACACCATGTTCCATGCTAACATTATTAAAAATACAATAATAATAACTCTTTCATTTGACCTTTTTTTGCATTTTAACCAGGTTTCACCTGAAAATTAACGAATGGTTGCAGCCACACATTATTTCTTCTCGACTACAAATATTTTGGAAATGAGGAAATATTGATAAATCTTCACAATGTCGTGGTGTTTTAGCTCGGTCATGACAATTAATACTGAGATATTTGACCCCCAAAAAATGTAATATTTGTAGTTTTAGCTTCAGAACAGCAACCCTAAAAGATGCAGGGATTGTTTTGTTGTCTTGCCTGATGACACTTGAGGAGAGCTGATTCAAGTCGACATGGAGGTTTGGTCTCCGTCGCTACAAAGCGTCTCTCTGCCACCGTAATGTTTCTTAATGTGCCCACATGTCTGCATGCAGATGAGAGAGACACAGCGATCACAATCACTGAGCGAATTGTCAGTCAGAAGAGGATCTGACAGAGATTCTCCCACTCACATCTGTTTGCAGACATTCACATTCACACATTCAGTGGGAGCTGCTGATGCTGCTGGAGGACCATACAGGCTTTTTTTTTTTCTTTTTTGCATGTTTTTGTCAGTTAACTAAAAATCACTTCAGTACACTTAACACATTTCTGGCCAGTTTTCTAGATCTTGCCATAACATGTTAGATGTCCAAGTACATGTTTCCTAACTTCCAGGCAGGGAAGGGGAAAAAGTTATTGTAATCATTCATTTAGACTGTCAATAATGATGGCACATTGTTGTAAAATGTTATGTACAGATTATTCGCAAAGCAATAATCTAATCGGCCTCAGGAAACTAGCAACACTCACTCAACATCACACTTCTATGTTTTCCATTCATTTCTGCACAGCATGACAACTTTTTCTCCATAAATTATGATCCAGATCGGAGTCCTGATCAAAGTGGCTGTAAATGCTGTAAATATGCAGAGTCCCGACCTACAGTGCTGTGATTGGCTGTGAATGACAGACCACTCATTTAGAGTAGAAATAAATGGAGCAATACGATACGATACGATACGATACGATACGACACAACTTATCATCATTATCATATACAATACAAGAAATTAAAAACTAAAAAGTAAATAAATTTAATTTATTATAAGTGATTACTAAAATGTATTTACGTATAAATAAATACATGTAGAAATGAATAAAATAAATGAGCAACTAATTAAATACAGAAACCAATGAAAATATGTATATTAAAAAATCCTGATAATTAATAATGAATTCCTACATTTATTTTGGTGCATTTAATGGCATATTTATTCATTTATTAATTTTTTAATATGTGGCCGTTGCAGTCATAGTAATGAGTAACATCATGTTAACACAAAGAGTCTTTCAGGAAATTTCAAGCAATTTCTTAAATTGATAGTCGGCTGCCTTAACAATTAATTATCTGTTAACTGGAGGTCTTGATGTTGCTCTTTGATGTATTTCTTCCCATATCTGATTGTCAGTTAAAACATTTTAATCAGTTACATTCTTAACAATGATTACTCAACACATAATTATTATCAGCACCCCTGTTCCCAATTGATCTGAATCTGCAAATTGATTTGTATTGTCTGAAAGTCACGATTAACACCATCCAAGGTAAAAAAAAAAAATAAAATAAAAATACATAGAGTATATGTGATTTCAAATAACTGGGGTAAAACCTACAAAACCCTTGTCTGGTCCTTTAAGACTTGCTGCTGGTTTGTGCTCTGTGACAGTGGCGGTCTGTGAAGGGCTGGCACTGAGGGGGCACAGATGGAAGTCAGCAACACTCATCTTCATGTCCCTGGCATCTTCGCATAATTAACACATCTAAACGCCACAACCTTCTCTTCTTTTCCATCTCATTTCTCACATTCAGAGATATTTTTTGCCTGCATTGTGCGGCTACACACTGTTCCTGCTGTCCTACTTTGTTCATACAGCAGCTTTTGTGGCGTAATTCAGCGTGGTTGGCTGCCGGTGAGATCCCCGCCCGCCCGCCCGGCTGAGATAGATCTATTTGATCATCCCACCCCTCACCCTCATGGCCTCTTAATGTCTGCATCGTGTGGGTAATAATAATGACTGACAGTGCCTGTTCTGTGTGAGCAGATAATCTTTGCTGTCACCTGACAGAGACCCTTGCCACCATGTTGAACAGTGAGTCAGAGAACACAGATCCCCTGCTTCTGACAGGAGATTATTCATTCAAGGCAACATGAGATATAATAGATTTATTGACAATGAAGCAATGAGTCACTGCAAACACAGTCTTTCACAACGGCTGTGTAAGTAAAGTAGACAGTTCTATTTTAAACCCTGGTAACCTATAGCCTATTGATGAGATCACATGTTAAATTGAGTTGGTGAAGTCAGAAACCATTATCAACATCACCAACTTGATAACCTGACTTTTACAAATGACCACCAACTAGCAAAACAAATAACATTTCCATCAGCCTCAGTTATACCTTGTGTTTAATGCTGATTAGCTAATGTTAGCATGCTAACGCACTACACTAAGATGGTGGACATCAACAACATGCTACACATCGTTGCTTTAGATAACTTTGTGAGAATGTTAGCATGATGACATAAGCGCTTTGCTCAAAGAATTGCTGTACAGCCTTACAAGTATACCAGCATGGCAGTAGACATGAGTAAAGTCTTTTTAAAATATTGCAACGACGATATGACTGCAATAAATTAATAAATATTTAAATGCCCACATTAGCTCTTTTATCCTTCATCAACTGTCATGCTAGCTAAACTCACAACCGCCACCAAATTGACAGTTAATCTGAGAGTATCAGAGTTAGCAGGGGCTTCATCTTATTTATTTATGTATTTATTAATTAAATGTTTATTTGTACTGAGACAAGTATGTAGCATAAACTGATGCAACACATCAGAGCATTTATAGCCAAAGCTCATTTGCAATGTCCGTCCCTAGACGGGCCTTTAAAATACATCAAATTCAACAACAAATACACAACAGACAGTACAATCACGAACTCAGCAATAAATACAGGCAGAATATGAAACACAAACTGTAATAAAGTATAATAAAACGCCATAAAACAAAAAGCACCAGATCATTCATGACTACATGACTGATCCTTCTTCAAAAACCGCTTCAGTCTGAGTTTAAAGTGATCCCCGTCAGGATCCAGTTTGAGTTCCGTTTGGCCGACTGCTGTGAATGTATGAACCATCCACCCAGGGCTCCAGCCGATGGCTCAAAGGTTCACATGCTAAGTGTGAATGCATGGTGTGTGTAAATAAAATGGTTTTCTCATTCATCGTGTTTCAGGCAGTTTTTTACGATGGGTCTATCATGCATCTTTATATCGCAGTGATAAAAACTTACAAATTATCTGTCACCACTTAAGTGGACATGTGTATTCGTCATATGTCATATGTGTGCAAAAGTATAAAATAATCCATCCACCCATAATCTGAAACTGCTTATCCTTTTCAGGGTCACGGGGGGTGTGGAGCCGAACCCGTATAAGTCAACATTGCAATATACGGTCTTCCATTGTTATGTTATAAATCAAAACGTTTTATACAGGTTTTTGACCACATTTGGCTTATTATCATTAATTTAGACATTATTTTCAACAGTGAAACAATATAATCACAACATCATTACTATATTAAGACTAAATCAGTCTTCCTTATATGCCATACTAATGCAATTGTTTCTCTGCCTTTTGTTAACAAATTCATTGTGTTTTGTACAGTCTCATCTAAAAGGATTTATGTGCAGCAGTTGCTCTGCATCGCTCTCTCTCCTACATGAAGGCATCAAACGTATGGGCTGTCAACAAGCCTGCTGCACAGAGCTACTCCCTGTCAACACTGGTGGACTATGATAAGAAGCAACAATAACCATTCAAACACAGAGGGGATAACAACTGTCCTCCCACAGCCTTGTTTCTGTATCTTACCAAGCTCGCTATCTCTCATGCTCTCCGCACTGATAGACTACAGTGTGTTAGCCAAACCAGTAGTTCACTAATGATATCATTCAGGGCTCCAGCTATCATTCACATCCCACACAGTGGCAAGAACAAGCAGCAGCCCGGACTGCATCTCATCTCTGTTTCCCTCCAGATAACACACCCCTGAGACTGCAGGCAATTAGGAAAGAGAGGAACACCACTCCATGTACTTGACTTGTCTCGTCTTCCCCACCAAAGTTGTTTTGTTTGTGTCTGAAATTCTAACACCGCGAGAGGTAGAAATTCTCAGATGCTGTCCGTGCTGCGCAGCGGTGCTCTTAAAGTCAGCTGCTGCCAAAGATGTGTTTTTGAAAGACAGCGTGTGATTCCATTCCTCACTGGTAGCTAAGGAAAGCCGGCTGTGGCTTTTGATTGGCCGGGGTTGAGTGGCAGAGAGTCAGATAATGGGGAGGACTGTGGAGCTTTTACCTCTGAAACTGAACACTGACATATTGTGATTCTGTGCCGAGCTGCAGAAAGCCAATTCAGTTAACAGTGACTTGTAAAAATCTGAAAGCACACTGCAGAATTTACAGAAATGTCTTGTTTCATCTCAATGTCTCTGTTGATTTCATGCAAACATTCACTCCCTGCATTTCCCTATGCTAAGTGAGCTTGTTAAAACGGGGAGAAAAAAGACATACGAGGCCAACTTTGGTAGAGCTCGTGGCCCGCGGGACTGTAAGATGGCTTTCCTGCACAAATGGTGCCATTCTCGTCTCTACCTGATTCCCCTAAGCCATGTCTCTAAGGACCTGTTGGGAGAGAAAGTAATTTCAAAAGCAATTCTTTGCTTGAGGCTACAAGGGCCTTTTTTTGATGGATGAGGGCTCTCCAACAATAAAAAGGTACAGCTGACAGAGGTAATTCTTTATTAGCAGGCACGTAATGAGGATTTACTCTCTTCATCTTTGCTCCTCTTGGCCCCGAATCTCTTTCCCTCCTGGCTATCACCACCTGGGATGTGACATTGCTTGGAGCGCTGGCCCCATTTACAGTTGGTCATTTCTGAAGTGTGAGCGGGTCAGGGAGGACAGGGATTGACAAGCAGGCAGCCACCACTCCGCCTTACTGTGACTTAAAGACAGAGATCATAATGAGCGTACCATACTCTGCCTGCCTGACCGAGGTCCATTACAACGCTCGTTAAAACACAACTGCCGAGCGACCGAAGAGCAAAATGCAAAGCTAAATTAGCAGAGTGGGAGCGATTAACATTGAAAGAGCGTAACGTCAGCTCCCTCTTTAAATGAACCATATAAAGCATGTAAAGACAACATAGTCGCACTGCGATGAGGGAGAGAATAAATAAATACATTTCCCTGCCTCTTAAAGTATGCAATTTAACAACCTAAATGTGCCACTGAAATTTTTGAAAACTGGAAAAATGTTAAGCTTGAGAGCAAAACATCAAATTTGCCACCATTATACCACAAATGGAGTTTAGAGGCCATGATTGTACATCAAAAAATCTTGTAATAACAAGTTCAATATTATTTGTTTTCTTGAGAAGTTGTTTCTGTCATTATCACGGAATAACAAATCTTGTTTTGATTTACGATATCTAGGATAACGAGATAAATGAACCCGTTATCACAAGAGAATAAAAGGTTGTATCAAATTAATTTGTAATCTTGGGAAAATAACATTTGTTACCTCGTGATAGTGAAATAAATACCTCATGATATCAAGAAAACAAATCAAATTTGACTCATTAATATGGTAGGAAATAATATGTTTGACCCACGGCCATATAGGGCTTTCTAATACAAGGGTCCTTCACTGAACTGCATTCAATAAAAAAAAATCTAAAAATCTGCTGCCTCTCTGGACCTCTACGCCATCTTAGCATCAACATCTGCTTTGAAGTACAACAAGCAGCAAAAACAAATGCAGCAGTCATCAAGATTACACCAAGTCTGTAAGGAGCCCCTCAAAATTCCTATTTAATCTAAAGTCCAATCATGCAAACAATAAACATCACTACCTTTACTGAGGAGGTCTCTCTTTGTGTACACGGTATCATTTTCTTTCTATTACATAAGCACCAGGACAGATGGCGTTCAGGGCACCACCATGAACAAGCAGAGAACCTGACACATGGGGAGCAAGAAGAACAGAGGACTACAGGATAAGCAATCTCCCAACAAGATGCCGTCTTTCGCCTCAGCATGTCAGGGCGTCCAACCTGTCTGAGCTGTCTGAGCTGATTGGAAGCCACTTGCCCTCCTGCAGGCGGACGAGGCAGCAGAGACACAGTCGCCAGGAAGGAAATTGAAACTAATAGGGCTGCGCAGCACTGGGACAACAGGTATGCTGTGATGGGCAGTTTGCAGTTGAATTAATGGAGCAGTAATTGCAATGAAGCAGGTACGCTTACTAGGCTGGGATATATATATATATATATATATATATATATATATATATATATATATATATATATACATATATATATATATATATATATATATATACATATATATAAAATAAAATTAGACTTAATATCCTGATATGTTGAAATCTCCTCAACAGCACTTTAAAATATGTTCAGACTGGGTGACAAAATCAAATATGATATTTTTGACTTTTGATTTTTTGAAGTACATCGATGTCAGTACTGCAACAATATCGTATCGGGATGACGGTTGGTATGTGGTTGGGATAGGTGATTGTGAAACGGCGGGTCCAGCAGCGAGGATCACATCCTTTTTCCTCAGCGCAGATGAGGGATACTGTCTTATATGTGCCAGGTCCTGGCGCACCTGGCTCTAGGGAATGGGAGACGACACTCGGACTGGTTTGATTTATGTTCCGCCCAAAACACACCCATGACTAATTCAGAGTCTACATACCACCACAAAAGGACTTGGACACACCCTAAACGCACCAACGCTTTGCGCTTTAGAACATCTAAATAGGGCCCATTAAGTCACATCAAGGTATAACCATATCTAAAATCTAAGACGATATGTAGTCTCATAACGATATTATATCGACATATCGACCAGCCTTGCAGCTAAAGCAAACTCGTGAAGCAGGACCAAACCAACCGTCACTCCAACTGATATAATATTAAGCAACTTGAAGATGGCAAATTAAAATGTATCGAATTACAAAGATCAATATGTTCTTCTATGGAAGGTGGGGACCCTCAAGCACCCAAATCAGATTATTTATCCACTGTAGTGACAAGGCGTGAGGCCCAATGACCCCTCGAGTCAGAAGCCAGTGGAGATCTTTTTTTTTCTGTCTCTCTCTCTATCTCTCTCTCTTTTTCACCGAGCAGCTCGGTGCCTTTAGGCTGTTCTCAGACTTAGCTGGTAATTACACATGGCATCCTGGGAGTTCTGGCATGTATAATTACTGGCGAGGATAAGCAGCCTGCTTGAGGGAGGCAGGACACAGTTTTCCTTCGCCACAGTTGTTGAGCTGGTTCACCGCTCCTTCGCCAGCTGGACACAGTGTGGCACTCCTCCAGCCAGATGTCACAGAGCAGGGAGATAATCTTGTCCAATAGGACATATGAATCAATTCCTGCCTCCTCTCTGCATAGGCTCACTTCCTTCTCTACAAATCTTCAACTCTCCTTTCTCCACCTCCTTGCTCTGTGAAAGCTGCTCTGATAAATATTCGTCTGTGTAATCCAATATCCTGCGCATCATAAGACAGGGTGAAGAGCCAATACATGTCACAAGATTGATGGCGCAGAAGATTTAAAGGCATTCTTCACCATCTTGTTTCACTGACTAATCGTAACATGTCAGCTTGTAGAGAAATGTCTTTCTCTCTCTACACAGTTTGTGGAATCAGATCAAAATGGCATCCTAAAAATACACTTACAACAGTTCCAGGATTGGAAAGCAGCCCTCCGTTCAATTGATTTCTGCACTGAAAAAAAAAATCTTTTCTCGAAATGGGAGAAAGTACCTTCTGTGAAGTACGATCAACATCTTTAAATTACAAGAATCCACAGTTTATTAACATAATTCTTAACGGTTTTGAGTGTGACATCAGTAGTTAACCGAGTAAAAACACAAACCAATAAAGTCGTTTTCCATTTTCTGGTTGAGAAGCATTAACTCATCAGTTTGGTGTGAATATGTGCAACGTTACTGATAAATGCCTGTCATTAGCTTCCATTCAGCTGACAAGGTCTGAAAATAGCAGCGCAGTTAGCTAGATAGCTAATGTAGCAAGTGTGATAAGCACATTGTCGCAGGGGGAAGCTGTTCATTGACTTTCCAGCACTGCATCTTACCAATCAGGTAACGACGTAACGCGAAGTCAACACTCAACAGACTCTAACCACCACCATCACACCGTCGTGCCGCTGAGCTCCAGAATGAGTGGGAAGAGACGCTCTGATGCTTAAGTTTCAATCGGCTACATTACTGTACTGACATGCTACAGCTGGCATGTCTGACATGATAGCTTTCACGGGCACGGGCTCATATTAGAGTTATTTTGAAAAGGGGAAATGACTGGAGGTTGATGTATTTCACAAACTAACTGAACATCTTTACTGTGAAGACACCTCCTGCCTCAAACCACTCTGTTCTGCTCTGTGATACGTGCTCTGCCGCCACGCTGAGAGTAGTGTGGCCAAAGACGACCCACTTTTCCCATCATGCAATGTGCAGAGTAGTTTGTCAAGTTTGTTGGTTATGTTCCAAACTGCAAATATTATTTTGTTGTTGTGTCATCCTGGCTGAAATCAGTTGCTGTCACTCTTACCATCAGTGAGGTGGGTGGTTACATTTCTCGAAACCATCTTAAAATAGAAACCTTGTACTTCGTCTCCGCTACAAATCCAGCGCTATGACAGCAAGCTTTGGTGGATAAACACTACATTGTAATAGTTTGTTGGCACATTAATCAATGCTAAACTGCTATCCATGCAAGTACATAGAACCTTACAGATACAGATGCAGATTACCTAGGTAGAATATATTTAATCACATTTAGAAGACAGTACATTTTATGAAATAACATAATTATGCTGCTATTTAAAAGATAGCAACATTCAAAATGTAGACTTTAAATGTATTTAATGCAGTATTTCTTAATTTTGTTACATTTTAAAGATGTTTTCAAACAAAGAAAATGTGTAATTCTACTAAAATTACTAATTAAGAATCAGAATACGGTGGAAAGATGTAAAATAGTTAAATTATGTACAGTGTTTTGCTGCAATTTTACAGTGACTGTTGCTTCTGGACATGTTATCTTTTTTTTTCACAGTGCGGTTTTGCAGCATCTCACTCACTATAGACACGTGCATAAACATTAATGGGGTGCTTTTACTATAGGGAGAGCCAGCATGTCCACAATCTTGCATAATATTGACTTGTAGACCTGTGGGACCAGACTTCAGAGCATCAGCGTATTTATTTCTCATTTTATATCCACCTTTAAAAAGCGTCAACTCCTTGCCAGAAGCCCCCCTTTCATGTTGTTGCTGTCGACCGACAGACAAGCGGCAGTAAAATGCTAATAAATTTGACTGGGAGTGCGCCGATGCGCGCTGCTCTGATCTGAAATTCCGATTGATGAATTGGAGCACTGCGAGACTCTCAAGGTGAGTCAGACTCCTACCAATTTAGACCCCTCTTCCAAGGCAGTCCCACGGCTCGCCTCATCTCTCACTGCCGCTCCCATATACGTCCACACATGACATTTCATTTTCTCCTGCTTGTCATGGGGAGCCGTGAGTGTGTTCGCTTCAGAAGCTAAAACAAAGTGGGGAATTCAGTGGATCAGAGTGATGAACCAAAGAGCAGCACATTTCTACCAAGTTCTACCGAGTATGGCGGACGTTGATCGCATCTACTGCAGACTAGAGCTGCAATCGATTAGTTGATGAGTTGATTGAAAGAAAAACAGTCAATTATTCTGATAATGAATTAATTGTTTCAGTCATTTTCCAAGCAAACGTCAAAATATTCGCTGGTCCAGCTTCTTGACTGTAAGGATTTTCTGCTTTTCTTTGTCATTTATGAAAAAGAGTATTTGGGTTTTAGACTGCTGGTTGGACAAAAGAAGCAGGTTTGTTTTTCTTTTACATATTTCATAGACTAAACGATTAAACAGTAATCGTAAAAATAATCTTTAGTTGCAGCCCTACTGTACTGTAGACAGCGTAATGGCTAAATAAATTGTCCATCCATAATTTTTTACGAGCTACTAATTCTACTGAGACAATAAACTGACATTTATCTTTGCGTTTCTTACTCTCTGGTAGTTATATCCTGACATACATACCGGCCTCTGAGTATTCATTGCTGCCCACTCTCATTAATGACTTTTGCCCTGGAGATTCCCCGCAGACAGGCAGCCCGCAGGTGGATTTTTACTCCTTGCCATTTTCAACACAACAGAGACCTAGAGCCAAGGAATTCAATGATTTAGTTTGTACTTTATCCAGTCTGGGATTTGTTCAGTACTCGTGTCAAAGCTCCATTACAGCGGAGCCTGAGGCAACGCTGCCTCGAGTTGTTTTGTTGAGTTTTAAGTGTAACCTCCAATGTTGTGGGTCACCGTCCGGCTGAGTTGACCCCTGTGAGGCAAACCGCTAAACTGTTCAATCCCTCCGGCCTTTCAGACAATAAGTGATGCCAATTATGAGCGTACATGCAAACACGCGCATGCATGAGTGGACGTACACAAGCCAGAGGCATCGAGAAGAGCAGCTTGATTTAGTGCTAATTGGTGTTGCCTGGAGTGTCTCAGCCGAGTGAGGTGAGGATGTCAGCCAGCCACCTTTACCAGTTCAGACCAGTGAAATCAAACAGTCCTCAAAGACCTGCCTGACTTGATTTATAACAGCAGATATGTCACTATAACAGAAGCCTGCTCTTTCCACATTCAGTGATTAATTTGATCGGTCGGTGTAGTTAGTTTTGAAGGACACACAGAACCTGCTGGTTTTCATCGCAGCCATTAAATAAAGACTATATTACAACTTGGATGCGCGGTGAATGCAAATGACCGCAATTTGTTGAAAACCAGCTCTACTCTGAATCCAGGAACGAAAAGCACTGGTGTAGTGTCACAGTGACCAATTACCACACAGCCACTTGAGTAGGTTTGAAAATGTATTCTAATATAATGAAATTCAATTTTGACTGAATGAATTATAAGAGGCTGACTCGCACGCCTTATGCCATGGTGATAAATCAAGTATGAAGAGCAACGTGGTTTTGAGGATGTGCCCGCCTCCAAGAAAACTAAATTTCAATGCTAAGACTGCCATCTAGTGGCTGCAGTGTGCAGTAAGCAAACAAGGCTGACAACTGCCAGTGTATGGTTTACAGCTTTAATACTGAGTGTACTCATTAATTAACAATATTATCTGATTAAATAATCCAATGCAACACATTTAGATGTTCCTCAAAAACTTCAGAAACCATGTTAGTGGTATATGAGTCCATCTGTGTTAGTGTTAGTGTGAGTGTTGGTTTCAAAAATGGCAAACTGAATAGAATCCACGTGAAGGGGATTCTGTCTGTGACTGCGTCAATGAGAACTGTTGTGGACAACATGCAAGCGAGAAAGCACTAATTAACCATCCATTTTCTATAAATTCAGCTCTGCTAGAATGACATTCGATGCAGAAAAATACAACTTCACATTTAGAAAAAACTCAAATATTGATTTTTCAGTGTTGATTTTTCCTCAAAGGAGTCCTGACAGGATTTTTTTTTTTTTTTTTTTCTGAACTGGGGATTTGACTGGGCTGTATCAATATTACACGCTTTACTGAAGACTTTGATGAGTGCACGGTAGCAGAGTGAAAAGAGCAGGCTGCTGCTTACACTGGATGAAGTGGCCGCCACAAATATTGAGGTCACGTCTAAACATAGCAAAATCCACTGTAAATTCGTCAAATAACTCAGAGTTGACCTTCTAAACCTTTTTAAACATCTCAGTTAGAATGGGGTGCCCATATTTATTCTTTAATTGCTGCATTTTATACATAAAAACAAATATTATTATTAACTACAAATTCCATCATCCAAAGATTAGCCGTATGGCATCTCTCCCATTTTCAGTTTATCTTATAACCCTGTTTACAACAACGTTGTGGTCCGGGCCAAAGACATGTATTTGATTGAATTGTTGGGATGCAAAATGACACTAGGATCCCAGCTGACTCGATCATGCGTGTTTAAAGAGCACTTTTTGCTCACAAACAAAAAAAAAACAGCATAAACAGTTATTTGTATTATAGTTTGAATGTTCAATATGTAAGAATTTGCCTACCGTAATTTATACTATTTATACTTTTTACTTATTTATACTCAGAACAGGGGGGGGGGGGGGGCAACATATCACCAGAGGAAGCGCTTAGGGCAGCTAACTGTTGATGACTTTAGCTAGTTAGCTCAGGTAGCTGTGCAGCTAGAGGTCCAGACTGGAGCTTGGAGCACTGGGAGTTAGCATGTTAACGTCAGTAGATGTCACTTCAACATAATACTGCACATTCAGTTGATAATTCTAGTTAATTCTGGAATGTTTCCAACTCAAATTCTTAAATATTGCACCAAAATATTTGTTTTTTCTCGAGAAACATCTGGCAGGCCGACTTGAAACTTATTGTGGGCCAAAGTTGGCCCACGGGCCTCCCTTTGGGCAGCCCTGCTTTATACGAATTTTTTTTTTTTTCAAAGCGGCAAACATTGCTACATCCTTGCTTGTGAACGACTGAGCCTTTCAAGGATGCCCCTTTCAAACGCATTCATGATACCATTACCTGTTACCAAAGAACCTGTTCCACACAGGTTTTTATATTCAATTTTCCCAGTTGCCCCTGATCCAACGTGTTGCTCGCAATAAATTCAGAATAAGCATATATTTACAGGTGAAACATTAAACTCACTGTCCGGGTACTGTTTTTAATTGACCAAACGTCAAATGTATTTTACACAGCACCTCAAACTTCTTGGAATCGTGGCTGTGTGTGGTTAGTGGTGAGTAAACAGACTCTTGGCTTTTGTAAACTAAGAAGGGCAATAAATTCTCAGGTCACAAAACAAACATTGAAAACAGCAAACAGATCAAACGGTTATGATTACAGCCCTTGGTGGCTGCAGTGATAGAGGGTAATTCAACAATTTAAAGCTTATTGTATGCCATTATCACTCCACCACTTGCTTTAATTCAATTTAACAAGTAAAAATGTTGGACTTTGAGGATGACTGGGCTCTTATTCTCAGTCAGTGGACCAAGCTTTTCTTACTCTTCCCAGTTCAGGAAGTCAAAGACTGATGGAACATTTGCAGTTTGGGGTCCTACACTTTGAATCAGTCAATTATAACCTCTTCACGCTTAATTCATTTCTGTAATGTCTATTTGATTTCTACAAGGAAGTCAGAGGTCCATAAATCTTCAGCTCATAGACAAAATAGAGAAAGGACGTCAGGACAGGGTCATCAATCCATGTAGAGACCTCTTTGTTCTCTGCCAAGACACCTGAACAATCCCACAATGGTCCCTTATGATCCACAAATTCTGACACCAGCAGAGAAGTTTGAAAAGCTCCTAAATGAGCTTCTTGCCATAACTTTCCACTGGTATGAGTCACAGTCAGTCAGGGTTTCCACTAAAAGCCTTAACTTAAAAAAGGACAGTGTGGTACAGACAAACTGGCAGAGCTGAGCAGAAAGACAAACACAAAGTGCTGCCAGTGTGCCACATTCTTTCTTCCACAAAGGAGAAATTATGTTTTGGCTCAGTAGCTGGGCATGACTGCATGCTGCATGTCACAGTAGGAGAGAGCAAGTTATCATATGCTTTGGTTTTCATGGCCCGGGACTGTGGAACATTCACCTCTTGGATCTTACAACAGCTAAATCCTTTTTAAAAGTAGTTAAGACCCATCTTTTAAGACTGGCCTTTGTTTTTGGATAACTTTGCTGGTATCTGGAATCTTATTGCACTTTTTGCTGGGTTTTTTTCCTATTTTTATTTTTCATCTGATCTTGTTTTGTTAAGCACTTTAATCAGAGCCAGCTGGCCAGCCAAGTGCAGAGCCAGACCTTCTGGAGGAATAAACACCTGGTGTCACATCGGATTCTGCTCTGATCCGAATTTGTTTACTGGCAGTGGTACATAGGAAGAACATTTACTCAGTGATTATTTAATCATTTTGGGGATGAAAAAGAGGATTAATTTTCACTCCCATTTATCAATCTAAATGCAGCAGTGATCCACAAAGTGTTTAGCGGGTGTTTATTTCCTGTAAAGTTTACTTTACTTCATGAACGTAACATTTACTTAACAAAACTTAACAAAAAGGTGTAGTTGTTTTAGGCATTTTAATGCAGACTTCTCATGCATTACATCTTGAAGTGTCAAAAACCATAAAACACTTGTTTTCTGATCTTTATGTATTAAGTTTTTAATTTTATGTATGTCAAAGAAAGAAAGAAAGAAAGAAAGAAAGGGCTGTCCAACTGTTGGCTGACCTGCCCAAAGCCTCTATTTTGCCATATTGTTTGTCAGATGGCTTAACTCACCCAACCATAAAATGCTCAGCACTAGAATGTCAGCAGATCTAACACAATATACGCTAATCAAAGAGCAAACCCTGCTGTACGGTGAAATTTGTTGTTAAGTCATGGAATGAGCCATGAATAGGCAGTAGTCTGCCTCTGAGAGATGTTATCATACTGCACACCATATGTGTGTGTGTACTCTTCCTCTATCAGCTGGGAACTCGATAAACATTCTCGTCTAACAAGCAGCTGTTGTGCAGACATCTCTTGTTGACTAAAAACACAACTCGTGATGAACAGCAGAATGAAACCACAGATCTCAGCAGATCAAAAAAAAGACCTGTTTATACAAAATCCGGTTTTGAATAAGCATCAGGGTGACAAAAGGGGATTCTTTGCTTCTAACAGCTGGATCGTGACTGTAATTTCATAATCGTTTAAACTAGATCATAAATGTGTACTTTTACAGACATCTAGCATCTGTCTTTAGGCACACGCGAAGAGGCCGAGTTTGCCCCTCTTCTAGTTTGAGTCTGGTTACCACCTTTGAGTCAGAGGCAAACAAATGCTGAAGCACCCTGGAACCACAGATGAGAGGGGAAAAAAGTATCAACAGTGCAACGTGGCATTGAACAGCTGACTGGTTTCATCATTCAGGCTCAGTTCCTTCAAAAGGCTGCTTGTACTTTTAACCCCTTAAGCCATGCACACTGAATTACACCAAATTACATAGTTAGACAGTGAATTATACGTGTCATATATCCAAGACTGTTGCCAAGTACACAGTCACTATAAAAAAAACTCACTAGTCATTTTAGTCAGGTTTAAAGGTGCAATATGTAAGGACTGACCACTTGTTGAAGCACAGTCACACCAAACAAATAGGGGGCAGTACATCGCCAGATTAACCGGTTACTGCTAGCTAACGTAGCTGACGTTAGCTACCTAGCTCATTTAGCCATGGTTCTAGCAGCCGAGACAGCCAGCAGTCCTGACTTGGAGCTCGGAGTGTTGGTTTTTTCACATGCTAACTTTGGTAGATATGTCTGCAACACAATACACAGATGTCATGTTGTTGAATGTTTTAGGTAATTGTTAAATATCTTAAACCAAAATTCTTATATACGGAACCTTAAAAGCAAAAATTAAAAACATATGCTGGTTTTAGCTTCTCAAATGTCAGCTTGTCTATGTCATATACAACAGTATGACATATATTGTTGGATTGGACTTGACAAAAAAAAAGCAATGCTGGTCACTGGGAAACCTATGATGGAAATCTTTACAATTTATATGACATTTTATAGCCCCATTTGCATTATACTTTCATATCTCCATGGGCCTTAAAACAGGACTGTTGCTAGGTACACCGCACACGCAATCACAACTCATAAAATACTCACTGAAATGGTTTAAATCTAAGCTTTAGCATCAGCCCCTGTGTGTGACCTGTATGACTGTGTCCAGGTTAAACAGAGCATATATGACTAACTGTTACATCTTATCAGGAAACAAAGTACACTGGGGTTTGTGGTTATGTCATGAGGTCAAGTGTAAACACAGACTCGGAGCTGTGTAATAAGACTTAACAGGTGTTGAGTCCTGGAGTCTCACCTGCTTGGGGTCATCGTAGAAGACACCGATGGAGCTCAGCTTTGGCCCAATGCTGCAGCTCTCTGTGTAGGCTGCACCGCAGTCCTTGTATGATCCCTCTTTGAATTTATAAGCAATGGTAACATTTCTGATAGGAGGTGGCCCAGTCTTTATAATCACGTCAGATAGTAGTCCCGAGTACAGCAGGAAGCCCCCGATGGTCACCATCAAACACACCAGGAGCACGACAGCCAGGAGCAGCAGAATTAAATCAGACATTGTTTCTGAAAGCGGTACAGCTACAGCCAATGCACTACTACCAAAAACCTGCCGAGCCTAAACGTCCTCCCTCCGG
The DNA here is from genome assembly GCA_039737535.1 of Lagodon rhomboides. Taxonomy (NCBI): domain Eukaryota; kingdom Metazoa; phylum Chordata; class Actinopteri; order Spariformes; family Sparidae; genus Lagodon; species Lagodon rhomboides. Next base: position 18,503,274 of record CM077785.1, on the reverse strand, counting down.
GACACACACACCGAGACTGTGCTCCAGCAGATCCAAAAGACACCAGAGAAACGTGTCTGTTCAAGAGAGGATGTTAAACGTGTTTTACACAGTCGCAATTGCTGACACGAAAGAGGAAACACTCGTTCAAGTTGACAGTAACGACAGTTTGTTTGTGGGTATTTCCCCAAACAGTGAACATGCTTCCTGTATAGACCACTCTCGCCTTCAGAGGAGGGGGGCGTCAGCGTATTTTCTGAAAGGACTTATTTAATTAAATAAATTACAACGTCGAAATATTAACTTTACATACAACACACAGTCATCAATAAATACTGCTCCTTTTGATCGATACAAATCTTAGTTAGTCACCATAGCATACACGTTTATGGGTAAAAACACCCCCTCTGTTCATCACGATGGTACAGCCCAGGTGGCTGAGAATAAATATGATGCAAAGCTGGGACAAAATGAGGCGATTTCCTGTATTTTCATCTAAACACATTTTGTTTTTTTTAGTAATTCCCGTGCTCCGAACATTAGGTGAAGGACTTGTTAAGAGGATGTTGGTGCTGTCAGGTAGTTTTCGGCGCTGTTTTTACCGCCTGGACAGTCAAACATTGAGGGTTTTGTTCAACCAAAGTCCTGCTGACGTCAAGTTCGTCAAACTATGGAAATTCATTAAGGACAAATTATAAAGCGTATCAAGGGGATTTTAGTGTGTCGGCACAAATTTGTAAGCCAAAACAAGTGTTGAGAACAAACGTCAGTGTTATTATAGTATGCCTGACTAGTAAATCTTTGGCCCTGTGGAGTAAAGTAAAACAAGCAGAGGGGTACACAGTTATTGTATATGAGCTGGAGCTCTGCAGTTATGGTCATAATTATATATCATGTGAAAGAAATAATGTCTTAAGCCACTTGTTAATTGGACTTTTTGTCTCACTACATTATAGTTAAGAATATTTCCATTATGTGGTTCTTCTAGCAAACATTTTTGCAAACAACTGCTTACCTATGAGTCCATTATTCATGCTCCTTTTAGCTGTGTTTTGCTCTCCACCAACTCCTACCGGGGAGATGCCAGCAGCTCAGACCTCAGAATACATTAAATGCAAAACAACAAGCTAAAAGAAGCTAAAGGGGTTCAACAGAGGTAAGAGTAGAATCAAAGATACTGAAGGCCTACCCAAACACATTTGGACCAAAGCCAAGAACTTGAACGGGTTCAGTTGGAAGTAGGATTTATTTTTATTTTTTTTTAAGGTGGAAGTAGATGTGAGTCAAGAGTGTCACATTCCCAATATAGGCCTTGTCTCAAGTGATGTCATTTACAGCATTGTTCATCAGCCTCTCAGTTTCTTTAAATAACGTAGACTATGTGTCAGGCTGGAGAAAATAATGATGGCACACACTTTTTGAACTGAGTGGCCTCCAAACCAGGATTCTGCACTCACTAACCTGTGTATACTCAAGTATTCTCTTGCTGACTGATGACAGTTTTAATTGTTTTGCACTCCCTTTGTAGTTTTGACAATAATAAACTGCTAAGTCAAACTTAAACAGGGGGGAATGGCGTTCTTCTAAAGCTTGACCCCTAAAATACAACATAAGAGATGCGTTCAAATATCGTTATGACCCTTCATTACGATATTCGAACGCATCACTTATGAACAAACATCAGAGAGCACCGTACCTATCTATTGTAAAAATGTACCCTTAAACTGAATTAATTTGCTTTGTTTTGAAGATGAACAGCAGAGACAGGTTTGAGGGTCATGAGGTCATCTAGATACAAAACTGAGTAATGGAAACACCTACCTACCACTAAAGTTTCTGTATAGGGAGACAATGATGTAGAAATGTTGACTTTAGTGTCCAAAATAGCTTAGAGGAGAATATGTAAATGCTGTTTTATGTTGGAATTTTCCTTCAGCGCCTAACATCCAAATAATTTCCTTACCGTACTTGGAGTCCTCAAGGGGACAGACTTTGCTAAGTGGCCAAGCCTGTTGCCAGTTTGATTTATTGGGATTTAGGATTATGAAAGATGAGTATTCCAAAGGGGTTGTTAATTTATTTAATATTTTTAATGTACAATGTAATTTGTATATATTGCTGCCTTATGTTGTCGTGTGTAACACGGTGTTATTGTGATTGCTACGAGTATAAACCATTCTCATCAACCATTCTTTATCTCAATGACAAAATGAATTGAGCGAGATGCTGCTGCCTCTTGAAATGGAAAGCTGTTACCTGAGACTGAAAAGGATTTAAAAGGCACAATTATGTTGGCAAGAAAAGAAAAAATAACTTCACTTGGCGCTCATGCGTGGAGCAGGAGCAAGAATTCATGAATTAGATTAAAAAGCCTTTAATCAAAACATGGCTACTTACATCACAGACCGGTTTTGACCTTGAGGGTTGAGATCAAGCACATATTTTATAAACTCAGCGAGCCGTGTCACCCAATCTTAATTGAGTAAATGCAGAAGGTGATAAATGAATCCCATGTTGAAGATGAGGCGCACAATTATGTTGTATGGTGTTGTGGTCAATAAAAGTTCAACACCGAGCCTTTAAAATGCCACAGCATAACGCATCGTCAATATGAATCCTTTCATTGGCCTGCAGGAGCCGGTCCGATCCTCTACAGCACAATACATTCTTTAACAGAGAGGTGAGATGCATTCAAACTACAAATAGGAATTCTCTACAAACTACTGCAGATGACTTCTTGACTAAGCAGTGACTGAAAGCCTCATGCCTGTATGTTCCTTAGAAAAGTGTCTAAATCATCTCTCACATCCTGTTTTAACATGTTCACAAATGAGCCTCCAGGACTTCAGAGTATCAAAGAGATTTCTTGCCTTCATTTAAAGCTCATGTTAATCATTGTTGTCCTTCTTTATGGGATTTTCCAGGAACAAAGATCTCAGTGTTAAGTGTGTGTACTGTGGAGTTCTTTTCCCAAGCTTCAGTAGTTTTTGCTTGTTGAAAAAATATCTTTAAAAAAGGCAGTCTCGCATGCCACAGACCGGTTACGCTTTATGTCAAACATATAAATCATTTTTTCTGATCATTGTAAAAGTGTGGTCTTGAAAAATTGGAGAAAAGGACGAGCCGTTAGAAAGATCAGTTTGCCACAATACCTGAGATAGACCTACATAAAGGCCTCTAAATTAAAATAATAATTTTATCATTTTTAATTGTTTCAGTATCAAAATGAGCAATGTGTATTTGTTATAGTGTCTAAAAAGTGATCTTATAAAGGGATTATTTGAAACATTTTTAATACTGAATGAGAAATGAGACCAAAACAATCTCTTCAACAATCTATATTTTATATTGTTGGCAAACAAATAGAATGAAACATACATACGACACATTTTTTTTTTCAGAAACATACTGTGAAAACACCTAATTATTGGGCATGTTTAATCTTAAAACAATAAAGAGAAAACCTGTATGAGTACACTAATGTGCTAACAGTGTAACTGTCATAAGAATACAATAAATTGTGATTATTTATTTGTATTATTGATCCTTCAACCTGCACAATGAGTAGCAGTAGTCAATACCTGTGGAAAGAGTTCATGTAAAAAGACACTGAAACTCTTCTGGCATTTGAAACATCAAAAGGTGATCCACAAAATGTTTAAAGTCAAACCCAACAGTTTATTGTTCTGTTAGTCGGAGTCTGAGTCTTCTGTAATATCTTCTTGATCCACATCGTCCTTTCCATTGACCTTCTTACTCTCCTCAGAGTCACTCTCCTGGACCTGATGGAAAGCACAGGGAAAATATTTGGCTAACGTTCGAAATTAAAAAAAATGAACCCTCTTGAACAAAAAAACCTTAGGAAGAAATCATACAAAGAAGGGTTTTGAAGAGACATCAAATCAAAATGTTTTCCCGGTTAACTGTGCCAGCCGCTAATCATTAGCATGCTGGAGAGCTCTACCGGTTATCTTATCAGCCCATTGCCCTCTACCGTCTCAACTACCTGTTAGCTGACCTGGATGGTTTGAACTTGACAAAGCAATGGCCCACTCAGCAGAAGTAGAAGCACAGTGCTTATGTAACTGACTGAATTACTGCTTATCCCTTCACATAAAACCTGTGTTGTTGTCCACACTGCTGCTAATCTTTTCAGACACTTTACACTTACTTCCACATTACTCTACCTGATTCTCTCATGTATTTATATCAACACTTTGTTCAGTTTTATGAAAAAGATTTGATTCAGTTAATTATGAACACTACCTGATTATGTTAGTATGCCACTAAATCTTAAAAATTCACCCAGGTTACTGCTTTGAAACACACCACAGTTTATACTAATTGCAGAATAAAGTACATAGTATTGTATCAAATACCTGTTGGATTCTGTAGTTTTCAGATTATTTTAAGTTTCTTATGTCAACTCATTCTTGGTTAGATCACTGCTCTCAAATGTCAAAATTAATTTGTACAAATAATAACATATTGTCATGCATGATAAATACTAGCAGAGGAGGAGTCGAGTCACATGACTTGACTCATCAATTTGTGGACTCGACTCAACTTGACTTGGTTTTCATGATTTAGGAATTGATCTAGATTTGAGGCAGAGAACCTGAAAGGACTTGACTCTATTTTATTAATTATTTGCATTTTACAAGATATTGAACTTTTAGGGCCCAGCAGACCAGCAGCTACCAAACGGACAAGGCAGCAGGTCCACAAATAATAAAACTTGGATTCAAACATCATGTTGTTGATGATGATAGTAAGAAGAAAACAGCAGAATGAAAAGTCTGCAGCTCAAAAATCAGTGGAGCAAACACCACAACAACTTCATCGCTGTCTACAAAACCCACAAAATAAAGTTATGTGATTGTGTATTTTAGCTGAATTAGTGACAGGTCACACATTAGCTAGAAAGCTAACATTAAGCTTAAGCTATGTTAGACTCAGCTTTGAACTGATTGTTTGTTTTATCAAGAAGGCATATCCTTAACATGAAAGACAATAAGGGAGTGATTCTTGGCTTGAGACATTATAAATATACAAATAATTTGTTATTTAACAAATACAAAAAGTAATTCTATACAAACTGTTCTTACTTTTTAGCCAATTAACAGCCTCAATGTGGACTAGGTTTTGTTGGGCCAGTTGTAGAAAAGCAGCAGACAAGAGCTAATCATTAGTTTGTGTTATTTAGTTAATCATTTGAGTAAGCTGGAGTTCTGGTCTGGTCTGATCTGGTCTGGTCTGTTAACTTTCAATGTAGCCTATTCTGATTTTGTGTCAATCATAGGTCATGTCAGTTGTTAAAACCGTTTTCTAATGGAAAAACATCCAACATACAGTATTTCATACATTATGACATAATGAATGATCTATAATCGATTGTTAAGGCAGCCAACTATCAATAAAATAAACTGCTAAATTGTAACAAATCTGATATCCCTGTATCAGATGTAAACATAATGCCTTCTAAGAATCCTGGAAATGCAGGTACCTCATCTCCGGACTCTTCCTGACGCAGCGGTGAACGGTGCTCCTCATCATCATCATCATCATCACTTTCTTGGGACCTCTGAGAAAGAATCTCCTCACCCTGAATCAAACATTGTTCCTTTAAGTAAATGACTCAAGTATGGACAGAGACGCATACTTTTTTTTAAGTTCAGTACTGTTTTACCTTCAGGTTGCGATTCTTCAGGTTCCCAATCCAAAAGGCCTCCTGACAGTTGTGGAGCGTCAACATGGCCTTCACTCTGTAAACAAACAGCTCCAGGCTCTTCTTCAAGGCTGGAACGTGGTTGGTCAGGCTTGTATCCTGACTATTCTGAGCACCAACACATTATGACATAATTTATTATTTAGAGAGCACCTGAGGTTTAACAAGTACATTGCCCAGGCACTGACTGTCTTTTCTCTGATTTAACAGGAATATTTTGTCATCCCCAATAAGTAGATTTGGCATCAGTGCATGCAGAAAGATGCAGTACTGTATCCAATAAAACATGTATGATGAATGAACTAGAAACTGATTGATCTGTGAATACCTTAGAGTGTCCACACATGTGATGGAGCTGGCGGGTGCTGAGCTGGAAAGTTTTCAGCAGGTTCTGGACATCCTCCTTAAAAAAAGGCACACAGTCATCTCACTGGCACCACCTTATTTAGCTTGTTTTTACACAATACATATTGTTTTTCTGTTCTTAGTGCCAACCTATTCTTGAATGATTTAGGAAAGCAGAAACTGAAAACATGCGTTTATTTCTAAAGGGATCAATTCTCAAGACGAGCTAAAAATCCTTAAGACTAAAACTGTGATTATTTCAAAACTGTAAAAGTTTTTAAAAAGCTGAGGGACAAGAAGAGGTTGAAAGGAAAAATAATATTAATAAGTTCCAGAAGGACAATAGTGTGAAATGCTCTTTAGCATTCACACTATTGCATTAATTCATTGCCAACTGGGACAAACATTTTTCACATTTCTTAAACATTTTATAGACTAAACAATCATTATTTGCAGCCCTAAAATGTAATAGTTAGCTTAATACGACATTCACTGGATGTATTAGGTGTACCTTGTGCCTTTTGAAGCTGTTGTCCAGCAGTGGCATCGCCAACTTCAGGAAAGACTCCAAGAAAAGGCGACCGTACTGCCAATAACAACATTAATTTGAGTTAATACAAAGTGACAGCAGCTTCACCTGAACATGAAATCTTTTTCAGCATCCCAGCTAGCTCACCTTTAGGCACACATTGAGCACCAGCCTAGAATCAAACACCTGTAATAAGAGATGAATGGACAAATATGAGCAGATGAACTGATGGATTACAACAAATATTAAGATGGGATACAAGTGATGGCATGTTGATGTTACCCAAAATTCATGAAATACCACATCATAGAGAGTCAGAGATGAGGACAAATGTCAAACTCAGTACGTTCACAGCCAGGAAGTTGTTTTAACTGACCTTAACTAGGTTGAGCAGCATATGAAAATCTCTGACCGCCAGGTTCCATCTCAGCAGCTTTTCCCTCTGAGTCTGGAAGGATGGAGGACATGTTTTTAAAGTAAAAAAAAAAAAGAAGAAAAAAAACAGTTAATTGAATCTTGAGGACAAAGTAACCATTTATTGTGCATCATACTGCACAGTCAAAAATGTACTACAGTCTAATTCACAGTTCAGAGATTGAAGATGCAGTTTTTCATATATGTTTAAGAGTATAACTTTTGGTTTTCCACTTAAATAGACGTGTGGAAGTGTTTCGGGGCTCTCGGTGCGACACCTAGTGGCTGACCTCAGAGTTGTCACAGATTTTGACCGCAGGAATCTTCCTTGTAGCCTTTTCCAACTCTGCCATCAACACTTTATAGAATACCAAGAATGTCTGCCTGAATAGAAAGAGAAAGTAATAGAAGATTAAAATTACTTTTGTAAAAAATCATTTTTCCATTTAGAAGACTAAGGGAACTAAGCACGAAGGACTGATGGTGATGTGGTTCTACCTGTTGAGTGTAGGCCAAGATGAAGAGCTCTCATCTTTTGCTGCGTTGAGGAGCTCAGGGATTCCCTCTCCAGCTATTTCCTCCACAGCCATAAGAACATCGTCAACATGTTCCAGGTAGATGCTGCAAAAAAAAAAGAAAAATGCTTCATACATAATCATTTCAGTTGCTTGTTCATAATTATAACAACACAATATGTGATAATAAATGGTGTTAAGTGGCTCTATACATGTGCTCACATCGCTAGGTGCTTTGGAACAGGCATTGTGCCAACAGTGTGTGGCTGGAGAAAATGAAAAAGTATAACATAATGAGTTGCAGTCACTGTTGTGTAATTGTCACAAAATGCAGACTTGATTCATTCTGTGAGGGACTGCTAATACACTAAATCTACTTGTGTGGTGTTGCAGCTGGCCTTCCTGGAGATAATGCCTGTTTGTTTGCGTATACGGTACTGAACACATTCATTAAAGAGCGACGGGTAATTTCCTTAAGCAGTTTGCATTGCAAACAACATCACATGCACAAACCACACCGCAGACACAATACAAACATTAATGTTTTTTCAAAGGTTTTTCAGAGACGAGGTCCTCTTTCTATGCACAAATCTAAATCTTTTAATACCTTATAAATGATTAATTATCACACAAGTTAGAGCCCGACCACTATTGGACATTTTTAATAACAAAACACATATTTAAGACCTTTTTTTTCTTAACTGATCCCACTGTGTGATAAGCTAAAATCCATCTTCAATGCACAGTATCAGACAGGCTCTGACACATACATCTCGGTCCCTTTCCATCGATTCTACATGCAAATTCTTTGGTCTTCTTTGCATGATGGCCATTTATAACCAAGGTTCCCACACTTTCCTAAACATCAATTTCAAGAACCTTTCAACGACTTCACAGGCCCGGTTTCCTGAAATTTGTTTTGCTGTGTTGGGCCATTTTATGTTATTAAATGAAACCACCCAGTTTGAGTTTTGAGATCCAAATCAAAGAGGCTTGAAAGCGCTGTGTTAGCGGCTGATCATACCAAGATGCGCTGCTAGATACGCATCACCAGTAAAACCATTTTTGCATGGTACAGCACCTGGTGTGTGCTCCTCTCTTGCACTGTGTGTTGTGTTTTTTTAGTAGTTTAAGGAAGTTTAAATATTTAAACTTTTCAAGGCAAGGAGCAGAGTCACACTGAGTTTTCCATGAATTACATATGATGGCTGGCTGCGCACACAGCCCCGCTCCATGCTGTTTTGTCCAAGCCGTTTTTGAAGCAGCCATGGCTGTAGCGATGAATGTTTGATTGGAACTGTAAGGTGATGGCAGAAAACGGCAGGGGACACACATGCAGACAGCTGAACACAGAATACTTACTATCGTCAAGATACAGAAAAATATCAAGAGCATCGGTTTCTATTCTTGCACAAAATATATGTATCTAATTGTCTAATTCAAAAAGTTTGAATGGCTTGTTTTTTTCTTCTCACACTCAAACATTTCTAAGGATTTTAAGGAGCTGCTATAACACTGTTTTAGCATGCAGACACACCTTAAGACGGAGTGAAGGACTTCATTGAATTTGCTTCCCCGCTCCCTCTCGCCGCTGGCTGTCACCCACTCTTGGCTCAGGAAACGTTTCGCGAGGGAAGCTAAGAAGGAAAAAGAAAGGAAAAAAAACAGCCAATCAGCATCACAGTCACATGTGAAAAGAAGAGAAGTTGTTTTAAATGAGTTAACATGTTAGACTGACCGGTCTGCTCTCTGTAGGCAGCAGGGTTCCCTCCTTTCTCTGACACGGTGGACAGAAGCTGGGAGAGACACAGGGCGGTGCTGAGACTTGGCACTGTGCTACGGAAGTTCAGCAGGTACTCAAAGCTGTGTCTAAACAGAACAAAAACACACATGTGATTCTGTAGAATCAATGTAGTTGACATTATTAGAGAATTTTGGTAATAAGATTGAAGCTATACTTTGTTAGATAAAAAAAACTCTATCACTCACTTTACAAGTTGTTCCAGGGTCAGTTCAGCACCCCCTTCTTTTAGTCGTCCAGCCAGAACTCCCAGAGCCTTCTTCAGTAAGCTCCGCTGTCCTGGCTGACTGAATCCAGACCTGACAAATACACAAATACACAAATACATACAGGGACAAAACTCAAGAGAAGCCACAGACACTTCCAAAGGCATACTACATCTTATCGGGTTAAAAGATTTGACTCACCAGCTGAAGGTGGTGTTCAGGACCTGCAGGAGCAGCTGGTAGCCTGATGACATCAGCATGTGCTCGTGAACATCTGTGGCAGGTCCGTCCACCATGCCGTTGTTCTCAGACAGCAGTGTCTGAGAAAAAAAAAAATCACAAATGTATAAAAAATACAGACCATTTTTTTTATTATTGACAATTGGAAGAAAGTGACAATTTCCCTCATAGCTGCAGATGATCTCAGTTTCAATCCAATTGTAGTGAAAAGAAAATAACATGAGCACAATTTAAACCTCAGACTGTGGAAAATTGCACTTTGTTGCAATTTTTCTACTTCAGCCATGCGTAAAACCTGTTAAAGATCTTTCAAGACTTTTCCGAATGTTCTGTTTCCACTCAGGTCTTTAATGCGCAAACTGAAAATGTGCATACAGACAGCTGAACGGAAAAACCCACCTATGTGGTGTTTTTACCTGAAAGTGGTTGTGGCAGTTCTCCAGGTGTGAGCAGAGGGCCGGCAGTAGCTGGACACAGCAAGAGGCAACGTCCTTGGAGCTCTTCTGCTGTAGATGGGAGAAGCCCACACTCTTATCAGTCCGTCCCTGCAGAGAAAACAGAAAATATTTCATTTAGTTTAGTCTCAATTAAATCTGCATCATATAGTTTCTAATACTGACACTTAAATCTTATGACTTATTCAGGATGTTTACTTTCTCCCCACCTTTATCTTATTTGCCTGCATGGAAAAAAATCTAGAAAAGCGACATGAATATTACAATGACCCAAAATGTGTACAGTTTATTAACAGAAAAACTTTTTTTCTGCTCCCCGTCTATCGCTGTATGCCTCCACGTTGTTCTGTACCTTCAGGAAAGGGGCTCTCTTGGCGGGTGCGGCTGTAAGACTGAACTCCAGTTTGCGCTGCATGTCTGCTAGCAGGAAAACCAGCTCAGCAGAACCCAGCAGAACCTCCTCTCGCACCTCAAGGATGTAAAAAAATTTGAGGAAAATATTTAACTTCCTTCGTATTGATGTATGTGGTGCATAGATTTGTGTAGTAGCTTAAAACCGATCTGACTCACCCTCTGACACCGTTTGAAAGTCTTGACTTATTTTTAAATAATAAAAAAATTACAAAATCTTAACATATAAAAGGCCTACTCTTGTTTATATAAAACACAAAACTTCTCATTCCTATTTTTTCACCTTGGTGTGGAGCTCAGAGTCCAGCAGTGAGCGGGACAGCAGGCCACACTGCAGCATACTGAGAACCTCGATGTCCAGCTCTCTGAAGAACGGTCTGTAGGACACCAGGCTGACACCTGGCCGGATCTCCTTTTCTTTGTCTTTCTCTGGCGGCTCCTTCAGGACAAGAGAAATCCCCTTTTTTAATCTAAATTACATTTATTATGAGATTAATGTGCGGAGTGGAGGTTTACCTGCAGACTTTTGTCCACTTCGGTTCCCTCCTCGAGCTGAGAGCTGCTCTCTGATGAATTCTTACCAGAGGCCTTCCTCTTCTTCCCTGTGCCATCTAGAGAACATCATGAGAGTTAGTTTTCCTTTTCATTTGGTCTTATTAGCCTGTAGTAAAATATCTCTTTCTAGTCATGGTTACCTTTCTTTGCCTTATTCATCGGAGCGTTAGAACTAAGGATAATCCCATCTGTGCTATCACCATCAAAGTTGGCGACAGGTGGAACATAGCCAGGTGTTGCTGAAACACACGTTAAAGAAGAAAGCACATTATTCTAAAATGGTCAGCAACACTGACACAGCATGGTGTAACGGGGAGTATTGATGGATCACCTGCCAAAGCCTTCTCCAACAGCGTCTGGAGGTAGGTGATGTTCTGCAGACGAGTCATCACTTTCATCTTCATCTCAAGTTCTTTTTGTGTACAGAAGGCATTTATGACCTGACACAAAACAGGGGGAAGACGCGGCTTTAGTCACGTACCTATGACCTATGGGCCGTTGTAGGTAAAATATAATAAATGACTCAGATTGAAGCCACAAATTACTACAAAAAAACTCTTTTTAATCAAGCAACAACATTCCTTAACCCTGCAAAGCTGGATCAACCTCATCAAACCACAGATACGGGTATTATACCTGCAGTAGTTGACCTAATAAAAAAATTTAAAAATGAATTCTCGTGATTTTAGCCCAAATCATCATATTTTCATGAGCATCCGGACTTTGAAAAGACATGCAGCTGTGTGTCATACTGTTGCATCTCCTCATTAACTAATACATACTGCTTACTGGCCGTATCTGTGGTGTAAGGAGGTTGATCGAACTTTGAGAAAGTGAAGCAATGTGGTCTGCTAACACACAAAACTTTTCCTTTGTTTATTTTGCTCATAATTTTTCACCTTTATCCTCGGACACATTCTGAGCTTCTTCTGGCAAATGCATGATCTCAATGAATTTTTAAGTTTTGTTTTTTTAATTCTTTCTTAATCTCAGAATTTCTAAGTTTTTTTTTCTTGGATTGTTACCCTCCTCCCCTGACCCCGGTATTTTGTTGTCTTACCCTTGAAAGACCCTAATGCGCCACTGTACATTCGAGGGAAGAAAGTGCAACAGTACACATCAATCAAACCCATGTGACATGAAAGTGCTGTTACCTCTCTGAACCAGTTGATGGTGTGAAACAACAAAGAACAGAGAAACTCCCTCTCGGCTTTTGAAAGGCTCTCCATTTTCTCGACTACGTCCATGTCCGTTAGGATCAGAGGGCAGCCTGTGCTCCAGCAAATGAAAACACACATGAACACATTCTTTTTTCTTTTTTTTTTTTACAGCCATTGAAATGACAACAAACCAGTATCAGCAGGAAAAATGTTAGTTCCACGTCCTCACCCAGCAGGCCGTCGATCTCCTCGAGGTCTCCTTGGTGCTGCTTCTCCTCGCAGAGTCTCAGGAGGCGAAAGAAAGGAGACAGACAGAGAGGAGACACTCGCCTGTCCCCAAAGAAACAAGTAAAACATCTCACTGATCACATGGATGTTTGTGAGACTACAATTGCCCATCTGAATGTACTGCAAGTGAAATACATGACTGACTAAACATTTGTGGGGTGACTGACTTGTGTGACTTCTGCGTTTGACTCTGCTGCTCTCCTTTGTTCTGGATGTCTTCAGCCAGTAGAGGCAGCAGGTTGATGGCGATGCCTTCCTTGCACTGGTCCTCCAGGTTGTACATTACACAGGCCGGAAAGGGAAAGGAGCTGAGGCACACAGGTGGGAGGAATTAATGACACTGTTTGAAGGGCGGGAAGAAAATTAAAAATAGCAATTTCTTATTCCATCTGTCCATCACTGACCCCGATATTTCTGGATCTACGTCCACCACAAAGTCGACCTGGAAGTCATCTACGACACTGTTTGCAATCGATTCCTGTTGGTAGCAGGGGGATAACAGGACAGGCGTGTTTAATTATGCCTTAGCTGCATCTTACGAAGCCAGATGCACGTCAATAATCATATCCGTGTTTAATTATACAGACTAAGGGATTAGAAGAATGGTAAATGTTTGTTTGAGACTCACCTGCACCTGTGGGTCCAGGGTGGAGCTCTGGATCAAGTTGGCCAGTTCATCGTAGTACAGAGCCGCAGCCTCAGGTGAGCTTTCGCTGCTCGACTTCAACAGCTCCAACAGCGCTGTCACCTGCAATGTAAATGTACCAGAAGGTACAGCTCAAGTTGACTAAAAAGTAAAGTGATATTGAAATAAAAATAAAAAAAAACATATATTGTGGTCTATACTAGAACTAGAATATATCCTTGCAACGTACACATTGTTCATTCTGATGTTTTAACAGTCATCATGTACCTGTCTGAACGTCTCCGGGGGTAACGACCCATTCTGCTTTACCTCTTTTCCTTTTACCCTGTGAGAGCAGGCAGACAGTGTGATCAAGACATAAAGTGACAGAATGAACAATAAAAATACTGCGTGTTCCTGTGAGTTACAGCCCTTACCTCAAGGCCCCCATGCTGCCTACAATCATGACGGCACCGATGATGCCGATACGCTTGTACTTGGGCACGGTGCTGGAGAGCTGCTTGCGGATCACTATGTGCATGTCATCCTGAGGGGACGAACAGAACGGGAGATGGATGTCAGCTATTGAGAGAATGACAAGAAGAGGCAGAATGAAAAGACTGAATTATCTTGTGAATGTGCACCTGGATGTGAGATCCCTGCTGCTGTTGCCCAAAGGCCAGTCTGCTCAGGAGGTGGAAGAGTCTGCGGATCTGCTGGGGTGTGAGATTGTCCATGTAGTCCAAGATTCCCTGTACAAAATATCCTGCTCTATTAGAAACTCAAAACAATGAGGCAAAATCTTTGGAAGAACGCCATCAGAGACAGCGAGTTTTAAACCATTGATCATACAGTACATTAATTATACCTAAATCTAATTGATTCGGTTTTTCAGTGAGGTTTGATCAGCAGCTACAATAACAGACATAGGGATCCGCTCTTTACCTTGACAAAAACAGCATACAGAGCCATTTCTGATGGCTTCTCTGTAACCAGGCCACAGAGCAGCTCCAGAGCCATGTCCACCTCCCCACCCACACCACTGCACACATGGGTCACCAAAGAGCCCACCACTTCCTAGAAAACATAATGCAGGGCTGAATTAGAATGGGTCAGACGCATTGATTCCAAAACAAATCATAAAAAATGAACCCTACCTGTTGGCAGTAAGAGTCAAAAGCAGTGAACGAGTGTCGGTACATGTGTCCAGCGAAAGGCACCACACAGGGGTCAGGGGAGCGCAGCAGAGTCTGAGCCAGGGCCAGGATGGAGGGGAAGTACCCTCGCATCACCTGCGGTGTCATCATTAATTAATACAAGGTGTCATTCAAATACAGAATCACTACATAAGTAAAACACAAAGGTGCACTTTTTTAGTCTCGTACATCTGCTGTCAGACCCACCTGAGAGTAGTCCCTGAAGGTCCTCTGGAGCAGAGCCTCCTGGATCAGTCCTGTCCTCACTTTAACCTTCAGCACCCTCTCTGCCCCCCGTCGGCTCTGGTTGGCATTGGTGGAGTGGAGGATGAACAGCACCAGCAGATCGATCACCTGACAGACAGAGCAGACCTCGTTTTAGGGAGAGACATATGGATTCACATCTCCCAAAGACACACACACATACAGAACACATAAAAATGTGAGTGAAACTTTGTGAACGTTAGTGCACACGATGCAGAACAGTCAATAATCAGAAATATACAACCGAACAACTCTGATTGCCTATAACAATTTATGACCGCGCTTGTAGGTTCCTTATGACTATAGATGGTTTAGAGTGAGATAATGGAAGTAAATTAATCTATGGTCTATAATAAATAAATAAAAAAATTAAAAAATAATGGTCTCTGTCAGCCCAGAGCTTTACTAGAGGGTAACCTGAACTGAGGAGATGACTCTCACCTTGTGGTCCTCCGGTTCATCCACAGACTCAATTGCCTGATAAAAAGAAAAACAACACAGTAAAAGTTCAACAGCGATTCTAAAAACTGAGAAGACTGTTAGTCATTATAAATAAGAAATATTCTAAAGTACCAAGATTTAGAAAGCAATTAAAGCAAGAGTGAATATGAACTCGTGAATTTCCCACCTTGAGCCAAGCTTCAGATATCGTTTTCTGGAATCGCACTGCTGACTTGATGCCGTCCAATATCAATGTAACGCTGTCCTGACTGCTGCCGGCTGCTGGTGTGGAAGTGGACCTGCTCCAAAATCAGACTTGTTAATTTAAATCTTCACAGCCTCCTTCAAAACAGATTCCTGAAAAAATGTACTGATGTATAAGTTGTGAGTGAACTGGAAGCTGCGTTGTCTTACGCTGCTGATCCTTTGCTCTTAATGCGACTCTGGGAGGCCTGCAGCACAGGAGGGAGAACACAGTGCTCCAACTCCAGCTTTTTACGAAGATTACACACCACCTAGACACAAGGAAGACACGAAGCACACTTCCTGATTTCAAATATAAGAACTTTTACAACCAGAGCACGATAACTGTCTTATTTCTTTAATACACAATACTATGGAGCTCTGACCTCATATGCATCAGAAGCCGAGACAGAGTGCAGGATGAACTTCACCACCACAGGTAGGTCTTCCAGTTGCACTGCAGCCAAAGTGGTCATAACAGCTCCTCGAACCTGAGACAGAAGACGGACAGGCCTTTAATAATTCACCAAAAAACATGTGTAATAGTCTGTGTGTGTGTGTGTGTGTGTGTGTGCGTGTGTACTACCTCAGTCAGTAATGAGGAGCTGATGTTCAGACTTGAGAGGGCATCCAGGATGGGGACGGTCAACTGAGTGTTCTCCTGCAGTAAAGAGCTACAGAGACAGACACGGTGATGAAAATAATCGGCAACTCTGACACCACACACGCAGTATCAGAACCACAGCTGTGCAGTAGAGATTTGCTGTACACACTTGAGCTCTCTGGCTATATCATTATGCTGGGAGTCTTCCAGTATCTCTGGCAGGCTGGTGATGATGTCACGCTGAACATCCACTGGTGCCGCAGACACCAGCTCCATGAGCTTCGTTGCCAACTCCTGCAAACAACAAGACACACATCTTGATCACACGTCTTGAAGTGAGTGATGGGCTGATGTGAGGGAGAAATACATGATTACAGGTTTAATAGAACACATCAGCAGAAATGACACTTTAGTGGGCTGTGACGCAACAAGACCTGCGATCACGGAAATTACTACCTTGCTGTCCACAACTCTGTCGAGCCATTTAAGTTGGTTGATAATTATGCGAGGAATACTGAGCCCTACATCTCCAGTGCTGTGAGAGACAGAAAGAGATGACATTTTGACAAATAAGACAACGTTTAAAAAAGTGTGCTGGATGATTAAAATGCAGTAAAGTGAAATCAAGTGAAATACTGACCCATCAAACATAAATTCTGGGAGTTTCTCGAGCAAGATGTTAATGATGACAGTCTGCAAGGAAGAGAAAAGTTGTAGTATTTGCACATTTCATAGCAGAAAGTCACAACTCGTATTTGCTTTTCTGTGTGACATCCTTTGCGAAAGGGGTGATGCAGCTGTCTCTGGCAGAAAGTGTTACCTGCAGCATCTCGATCCCCAAGAGCATGCGGAGAAGGCTTTCCTGGAATGAGCTGGCACAACTGTAATACAGTGGAAAACATGTCAGTATGTCACACTATACAAGTCCCCTGCAATAAGCCTAGTCTCAGTCTTAGCCGTGCCCTCCATAATTTAAAGTTGGAGGTTAGCATTCAGTGTTTTTATAACAGTTACCTAGAGTCTCCATCAGACAACCGTGGGACACACGGGAGGAGGCTGTTCCTAAACCGCTCAGGGTCCTCAATATGAGACTCCAATCCAGAGGTGAATTCCTGCACAATCTAAGAAAAATAAATGGCAATAATTAGATTTATCTGTCTCATACTAAATGTCTTCATTTTGTATAGAGATGGTGTGTATACTTACCCCGGGGTATCTGGGACTCTTCTGTAGTTTTTGCTTGATCCTTTTTTGAAAAACCACTTGGTCAACAGCTGGAGGGGGGGGAAGATAAAGATCAGAAAAATCATAAGTGGAAAAACTGATTTTCATCTACAGGTCTGGTATGTTTTGTAGCTTATATTGAGCATGTTTACCAATCTCATTGGATGTGCCATCTTGTTTCAAGGTGACACCTGCCTCTCGAAGAAAGACCCCAAAGACACTTTCATTTATCTCTTCAGGAGCAGGTTCCTTTGGTTGGCGGCCAGTGCTGCGACTCTTCTTAGCCTCTATAGAGACAAGAGAATACATTTTTAATAAAACAGTATCTTGCAGAAAAAAAATTTGATTGTCAAGTATGTTGGTGTACTCGTGTCAGTTAAGTTAAATTAAGCATGCAATGGTCCCTTTCAGATGATGTCATACGCATGTAATACCACTCTCAGTGAGAACAATACAGTTAAGGGTAGGGGTAGATCGATTTTCTGCCCTGAATGATTATCGGGGCCGATATTCAGCATTCACTGATTATCGGTATCTGTGATTTTCTGTCAGATTGCAGATGCAACATCCTCTCAAATAATGTCCTGCCCAGGACGCTATCTGATTGGTAACAAATCACAACTAATAGCCTAAAAGCACTGAATAATCTGAAACTGCAAAGTCACTAGTAACTAAACTCATCAAATAAATGCATCAATGGTTGCAACGCAGTCAAGATTTTCATATTTTTTTGCCTCTCATGGCTTTTATTTGATAGGACAGCTTGAGAGATGACAGGAAACGGGGATGACATGCAGCAAAGGGCCACAGGTCAGACTCGAACCCTGGGCCTGCAGCGAAGACACAGCCTCTGTACATGGGACGCAGGCTGTATCAACTGAGTTATTTTGGCACCCAAGATTTCATTTTTACTGCATATATATATCAGTCCCAAATATTGGTGTCCTTCAGTCTTTAGTTTTCTTTGATTTCTAATAATCTATACCGGTATTGGCCCTGAAAAACCCTTATCAGTCAATAACTAGTCAAGGGTACAGTGTGATGGGAATCTGGGTATCTGGATATTTGAGCTGGTTGTAAACACATAGAAACCCTGTACTGGCACAAAGTTATAGGAACTCATGTGATGTTAACGTTACTTTTATAAAAACTTACTTGTTGCCGCAGTAGCCACCTCTCCTTTATCCACAGATTGCCGCTTTTTGCGCATCATCTAATGAAATACAAAGGTCAGAAAGTCAAAAAGGTTAAACCAGGCTAGCATCCATAGTAGTAAATAAGCTAGCGTATTTATGTTAACTTCACTTCGAACCTGCACAGCAAAATACTTTACTGTGGCTACGTTGTTAGCTACGTCAATAAATCGATAGTTATGACACACACATATCGTACTTTAAGTTCGTAATGTTATATCGTCTTTATGTTGCCGGTTGTCATTATCTCTAGGGATGATAAAAGTAAAACATACGTTGATTTTAGGAGCTCAGACAGCGCAGTTACAAAATAAACTTCCGCGCCAATGTGCTCAGCGCGTCATCGACCGCAGTTAGGGATCATCTTCGTGTCGTTTAGCTACCAGGGGGCGACAGCAACAAATACATTCCCAATACATTTGATTAAAAAATCAAATCAAGCAACTGAGCAGTATATATTTAGCTCCTTTAAGTTAACATCTTGACTGGAATCTTTGCAGTGCTGTTAAAATAGGTCCTTCGTTTAACGTTACAACGATTACAACATGTTTCTGACGGTCTCTAATGTTCTCGCAAAGGGCTGCGTGTTTCATCAGTCAAACCCGCCGTTGTTGGGCGGGGTTAGAGCTCTGTCGATTAATTTCTTTGAGAAGAGTGTTTTCGGGATACGCCGTATACGGAAACATGCCAACCCGGAGCGTTAAACCTGCTCAACCATATCGAAGAGTGTACAGCTTATCAAGCGGTTTCCCTCCTTCATGTATCCTTCTTCGGCTCGCCTCTTGGTTTACTCATACGATTAGCCAATTAACGTCTTGATTTGCGAACTTTATGAGACATTTTATATTCAGAAAAAAACGCATGCTCTTTTCAAACATTGCTGAAGCCAAATTACTAAACTTCACCTTTAAATAAGCTAGCAATCACTGCTGAGTGACTGAGATATAAACCCAACTGGTTAGTACAGCAGTCCAAGACCAGTTCCCTTAGGTATGTTTACATCGACAATATATTGTACAGTAACACAGTATTGTCTCCTAGCATTAGAGCATCTGCTCATCTTTAATGTTAGTCGTTTTGTTGTTGTATTGGGCATAACCTATAGACAAAAACGAAAATAGATGAAGAAGTCGAAATAACAAAATTAAAATGTTCATGATGAGGAAAATATCACTGCGTCAACATTATGATCCAGAAAATATAAATTGGGATTTGATTATTCAAATTATGAGATGTAAAATGATTTATAATTATGACTTTTAAAGTCAAAATGTCATAATTTGTTTTGTTATTTCCTTTGACTTAATCATTTTATTTTTACTATTTAATCATTGCGACACACTATCAGTTTAT
The DNA here is from genome assembly GCA_039737535.1 of Lagodon rhomboides. Taxonomy (NCBI): domain Eukaryota; kingdom Metazoa; phylum Chordata; class Actinopteri; order Spariformes; family Sparidae; genus Lagodon; species Lagodon rhomboides. The sequence goes on along the minus strand of CM077785.1, from coordinate 18,483,505 downwards.
ATACTTTTATCAATCCTGGCTTTCATGATGTGAACGTTCAAGTCGGCCAAACCCTCTGACGCCAGGGTGTGAACTATCTTGACATCTGAATACAAGATCTTTGCCCATACAAAGGTTGGCTGAAGACGCTGAACGAGGCTCAGTGTCACTGGGACGTGAACCAAGTGTCGATACCTTTGAGTGAAGGAGGCAGGCATCACAATGGCGAAATTTTACGACCTCACGGCCAAACTACTAACAGGAGAAACATTTAAGTTCTCCTCCCTCAAGGGCAAAGTTGTCCTCATTGAGAATGTGGCGTCTCTCTGAGGTACGACCACCAGGGATTACACCCAGATGAACGAGCTCCAGGAGCGGTACGCCGGCAAGGGGCTCGTTATCCTGGGAGTGCCCTGCAACCAGTTCGGACACCAGGTGAGGACATCCGCATGACATCCACCAGCTCTGTTTGACCTCCAGGAAGACTGGGGCTGTGATGCTTTTGTATTTTCATGTATTATATCTTTTTTACTCTTCTACTGCTTTTAAACTTCAAGGGTTACATTTTCAACTTTTGTAAATTGAGGAGATTAAACCCTTAGAATTCATCTGAGTGTAATCAAATGGAATTGATTTCTTCTATTTATGCTTTATTCCTTTCCAAGTTTACTGGCCTGTTTTAATGTTTAGCTTTGGCTTTATATTAAGTCAATTTACTATGCTACAGACACAGTCATCCGAATAAATGACTGACCTACATAACATAGACAGATGGTTTTAAAGTCAGTTGACAGTAAGCCTATAATGTGAGTATAGTATAGTATAGTTCACGTGAGTAAGTTAGTTTCTATTAGTTTCTGTTACTAATGATGGATGTGCAGGAATGAGGAAGTTGTGGTGCTGTTGTCAGATGTCCAACAAAAGGCACACCACACTATTAAAGTTGTTCCTTGCTGCATCATGTGTGTGTAATCTGTAACTACTTCATTGATCTTTCTGTCATTGATTAACACAGTGTTCATAGCAGCAATCTTACTATCGCCTTACATTTTAAGTCTGGTAATGGAAAGGCGTCTTCTAACAAGAAGGAAGTTAAACAGTGTCCGTCTGTGTGGGACGAGTTCTTCCTGTTTAAAGATGAAGCCGCCTTGAAAAGACTGAGCCAGCTCTGTTGAGAGAGGATTAATACACTCTGTGAGTCACACTGTGGGCTGTTAAAATATAAAGTTTCTGTTCCTCTTTAATAATGCTATTTGATGGTTTCTTCTCATCACTTCCCCTCACACAGCATCCATCTTATACCTGTAATACTGTGAATGTCTACAGGCACATTAACGCATTCATTTATTTGATTTTGCCAGAACATTTGTCTGTGTGTGCCACAGCTCTTAACACAATCCTTTGATCAACCCATGCAGGAGAACTGCAAGAATGATGAAATCCTCATGTCCCTGAAGTACATCCGTCCTGGAAATGGCTTCGAGCCAAAGTTCCAGCTCCTGGAGAAGGTAGATGTAAACGGGAAGGACGCCCATCCCATGTTTGTGTACCTGAGGGAAACACTCCCGTTCCCTAGCGACGAGCCATCCGCCCTGATGACTGACCCCAAGCTGATCATCTGGAGCCCGGTCTGCAGGAACGATGTGGCCTGGAACTTCGAGAAGTTCCTCATCGGGCCGGACGGAGTGCCCTTCAAGCGTTACAGCAGGAGGTTCCTCACCAGCGACATCGAGGGAGACATCAAGAAGCTCCTCGAGAAGGCAAACTAACTGACGGTCTTCAGAAATGTCCCAAAGCTAACCATTTCCGTCCACAGTTTGAATGACGAGCCGTGCTCACCTGTACACAGTCGGCTGTGTTCTGCTCTTTTACTACATGAAGACATCCTCTGAAACCAAGCTAGTTGTGAGGAGGGTATCTGATCAAATGTAAAAGGCTGAATGTTTTCAGCTGCATTGGGTGCATGTCAAGCACAGCTGTGGTTTGATGCATTAACAGGACCAATAAATGTATTTTTTCAAACAGTTTATGGTTGTCTCTGAAGTTCTGTCAAGATTTTACAGTTTTTTATGTTGTATCTTTAACCCAGACATGACTTCTGAAGTCAGTTGCACTGAAAGTTTGCATCAACTTAATATTTTTAATTCAAACTCCATGAAAAAATTTAAACAGCATTTAAAAATAAACTTGATCTTGTACAAAGGTCCCATATGAAAATTATTCATTGTTCTTACATGAAACCTTCAGATGAAAAAGTTACGGTGTGTAAAAATATCCACCCTGAACTTAAAGCCTGTATCTAATCCTGGGTTTGCAAAAAACACTGTGATAACTGCACTCTGCTATTCCAGAGTCTATACCAGATTACAGATTGTAGTAAATCTTGCAACCAGTCAGCATGAATGGTGTGTAATTACGGTTGCATCACCTGCAAGCACATATCATTTTGCAATACAGGTATTTCACAACTGCCACTGAAGTTACGCCAGCTCGGTAGAGAATCACAGCCCAGAGGTGTATACACAACCCAGATTCCAAAAAAGTTGGAACGTTGTGTAAAACATAAAACAGAATGTGATATGTTTAATGTTTTATCTTAGCTTTTTGTTTTGCGTAAATATAAGCTTGTTCTGAATTTGATAGCAGCAGCAGACTTCAAACCAGTTGGGACAGGGAAAGTTGTGGAATGATCCACAAACACCTGTTAAACAGGTAAGCAGGGTCAAACAGTGGTGTGGCAGGTGATATCATCATGATTAGGTGCATTGAGGAAGAGGCGAGGTTCACCGCTTTGTGAAACACACTTGGGAAATCTTTGTAAAAGTATTGGTAAACGGTTTGTTTGTAAAATACTGCATTCTGTGTCTATGTTTTAAACAGTGTCCCAACTTTTTTGGGAACCGGGGTTGTATACATTTTTGTGCACGTAATTACTCCAAACAAACCAACCTGTTGAGGCTTCCAGTCTTTATTGTACTTTGAATTCAAATAATTCTCAGTTAAAAACAAATACTGTAGATATCGGCAATAAGATAAATATGAGGACAAGAATTTATACACCTATTTTCAATAGTGTGATTATTTACATCTCTTCGGTTATTGTAGAGAGTTTTGAATTGCTGACATGATTTTTTTTTTAGGGGGAAGAAAACAAGATTCGCTGCATTTTGGCAGCTGAATGTTGTTTTCGACTGAGTATCTAGGGTTACAGATATGATGTAAAGCTTTTCTAGTCATAGGCATACATGATTATATTTAGGTAGTCATCTGTGAAGGACATAATGATGCTAAGACCAACCAGCTGAAAAAGGGCACCAGGAGGCCCTTCATATCAACATGCTGTTATGCAACAGAAGTGCAGAATTGATGCCACAGAACAAGACTTATAGGAAGAAATCCATTAAGTACGAGCTGTCTTTACTAGAAGACCTTTGGGACTGAGTATTAAAGTATTCCATTTTATACTCAGTCACACCCACAAAAGACGCCTGTTAAAACTGTGCTTCCTGTGACAATTGTGTGTCTATAAAGACCCCATAAAGATGACACAAAGGGATTATTTTCTGATGCTACCAACAGACACACTTCTGCCATGTTTCACTAAACAGCTGAGAGGGAAAACTATTGGCTCCAAAATGGCTGCGTTCAGCGAGAATGCTGTTAAGGTAATGCTGTCCTGACCCTGTCCGATGACGCGTGATTGTTCCTCTCGACAAGGAGCAAGTTTCAAGTTTCATGAATAAAGCACCACTTTTATTCTAGTTTATTTTGCTTCACTCAGTGTGCTTTGAAGATATCAAATAACATAGCCATTTCATTACAGAGCTGCATTAATGTACAAGACTAATAAGGACAAGCCATTGCAGGTGAGCTAGGGGGTCCAATCAGGCAGCAATCAAAATATGCTCATAAGACACATTAAAATGATCTGGAAGCGTATGACAGACCATAACCCTTAATGCTAAGGCCGAACCATACAATTCTGTCATGTCTAGATACATCAGAAGCAGGTAGATCATGTACTCATGGAGAATTCAAAGTGCCTCCTTTTTAGTTAGGTTGCAGGAATCAAAAGGCCGCTTTTGCATTGTGATTACAAAAAAAAAAGGAAAATAAAAAGTTGCTAGCAGGGTGAGACTCCTCTCATGGGTTTAGGGTCCGAGAGAAAGCAGAGCCCAAACTGTGCGTCAAAGAACAACAAAAAAGAAAAAGATGGCTTGAACAAGGGCGAGGTCACAAAATGGCTTCTGCCACAACATGTCAGATCTTAAAATCTTGAAACAAAACATGCCTGTCTGTGGTTTGGATTGCAACACAGCACAACTGCCACAGCTAGTCTGCAGCAGGGAGATACCCCATCATACATCCACTCTACACAGGTGGAATAAAGGTCGCATTTATCTCAGCACAGCAAGATGACCACAGATCAATCTACCACGCCAGAATCCTGCTAATGTCTTGTCATCATAAATACCTTGGAGCGCTTTGGTTGAAACAACATTTGGCTTCTTTTTTTTTCTTTAATATTTCTGACTGTTGTTGTGGGAAACAGAAACATTTTGTTTATCTACATATTTGAGGGCACTTCTAACATTCTGTTCATCCAGTGAGAGGATCTATATTGATTTATACTCCTCTTAGTTCCAGACTAGTAAACTATGTTCAGGAATCAGTAGGCCACCCGCTGCAGGGAGGAAGTCTCTCAGGTCACTCTTCTGACAAGGCTCTAGTTGACAACATACGAGACAGAAATAAAATAAAATACGGGGGAAGGTAGGGTTAATAATGTTAAAGTTTGTGGAGTCCTCCGTCACTAAAGTAGCTTTGTGTGTGCGTCCGAGTGTCTCTATTTGCTGTGTGTGTTTTCAGTGCGTGTCCCTTCCCGCGTCAGGGGCTCCTCAGTTTGTGTCCATGTGGTCGTCAGCTGCTTCTGGTGCTCCTCCTAGCGAGGCCGAAGGCTGAGGTTTGGATGGGGCTTCCTCGTCTCTGCGCTGATAGAACAGCACGTAGGCTGCTTTAGTCTGTGAAGGGAGGATAAGGGTAGGATTACATTACAAAAACAAGGATACCTAACACCAAGGATAGAAATCCAAGAAGGCCGAGGGCTTATCTTGATCAAACATCAGATAATAGATAAAAAAAAACACCAGGATTACAGAATACTGCAAATGTGAGGGTATTTAACTACAGGATACACAGATTTATGGCCGATAAAGAGTCAAAACTCACCACGATCTGGTCCTCTGTGGCAGAGGAGACGCTGCTGTCATCAAAGTAATACCACTTTCCATCCACTTTATTCTTGCCATAAGCTGTGTCTGTTAAGATAAGTGGAGAGCAGCGTTAAACAGGTATTGCAGCCATGTGTTTACCCAGAAGGGCTCCAGTTCTCTTTGAAGCATAATTTAAAAAAGAAAAAAAAGCAACTTGTCAGTGAGTCCACTGAGTACAAAGATATGTGAGGCACTTTGCCATATTGTAATGTGAGTGACTGTAGTGTCCATGGAGGCACAGTGGCTGTTCAGCACACCATCTGTTGGCACTAAGAGTGTTTGACGACTAAACAAACTTTGCTGGCAAAAGAATAAGAGTGTGGCTGAAAATAACACAGGATACTCAGAGCTCCTTATGACATCTTGACGTGGAGGGACAGTGTACGGTGGGTTGTTGAAGAGATTAAAATGACGGAGAAAAAAAATGAACAATGACTTACAGTGACCACCTCCCATTCCTCCATAGTGGTTTGACACGGCAATGAGGTCATATGTGTAGGGGCCGGCCTTGGGGTCGCACACAAACTCTGACATGTTCAGATCCCTGGCAAAAAAGAAAATGCAATCAGTGCAATGTCAGTGAAATTGAGTTAATATATGTACAGTTCCCAAGTAAAAAAAATATTCTGTTAACACGTCCAATGTAAAACAGTTTAAAATAAAACACAGCATTTGGCTCGACTGTGTGTTCAAGCAGGCAGTCAGCCTTTAAAAAAAAAAAAAAAAACATGATTACAGTATAATTTCTCTGCTTCCTTGTTTCGGGTGGATCAAGTTCCTCAATAGAGGTGACTATGTGCCCCCCCCACACACACACACAGTCCGCATCGAGACAGGCAGTCGTTAGGCCACATTAACCTGAGGCAACTTCTCCATTTTAAAACACAGAGGGAGGTTCCGTACTGTACCAAGTCAAAAGTTGGTCAATTTGAAAGGCCAAACTGGTTACACAACCAAAAAAGATAAGACAGCAAGAGACACAGGTTTTATTGTTCTTGGAGTATGATGTCAATTCTCCGAAGGCAAGAGTCCGTTTCTTGCAAGTACAATAAAAGCAGTGTTTCCTTGTTGCTCAGGTCTCTCAGGTCTCCTTTGAGTTTCACAATAGAGCGCCCTCTGGTGTAGCACTGACACTGCAGTGATTCTCACTTAGTTTGGCACATTCTTTAAGTGACAAACACTACTTTTAAAACAGAGAGAAATAATGTGCATCGAACATAAATAAAATGAACGATTAGTGTTGCATTCAGTCGCATGTGGTGTCCAAAATCTATAGCACAAATAACATATTCAGAAATATGACGTGCAAACCTTTAGATGCAAGATATTCCAGCCAACTGCGGGATTTATTAAAAAGGGCGCCATGTAACAATTTACAGCGATTTACAGTCACTTTCTTATTGGCCATGACTGCAACATGCAAGAATAAAAAAACATTCCCGGCATTCAGTCTCTCTTGGTTGCCTATAAAAACCTGTGGACATTTTTTAAAATTTGTTTAACGCTGCTGGACTGGATTTCTTTGTGAAGGACTCTTTTCCCTGGCAGTCCGAAGGATGAGACTTTATTAAGGTTCTCAAGTGTCTCCTCTCAGTCCCCCTCAGACAGCAAGACAGACAGCAACAGTAGCTAATGTTAGTTTAGAATGGAGTCCGATAACATAAACCACTGGCTAAATGACAGGCTTCAAGCACAACAAAGACGTACCACAGAGCCCCTTTAAGTTCAAGCTAAGATTTAATGGCCCTGCACATCGACTGTCCACCTTCACAGGTGTTTTTAATCTTAGCTTTTTAATAAAATGTCCCTCCTGAAACCCTTAAACAGAAATTTCAGACCAACTGGTTCCACTGTTCACAACTTTCTGCAACACTGCCTGCATACCTGATGGGAAAGTCCACCACGGTGTCCAGCTTGTCCCTCCAACAGCGGTTGTAGGAGAAACGCTTTAGATGAACTACCAGAATGCGGGGCAGCGACCACAAGTCGAACTTTTTTGTGGCCTGTTGGTGTTTCTTGCATGTTGGACAATACCTGCATAAAAAAGGATTATATCTGTGTGAGAAATACAGTGACAAAAGTGGAGGGTTTTCACACTGATTTAGACAGTAGTTGTGAACCCTTACCATGGGTCATGTTCTCCAAGAGTCTCCATGGTTGTGAAGAGCTCAATGCATTCCCTCAGAGCAACAGTGGCTTTCTTCTTTTGGGGCTGGAGCATGCTCTCATGCTTCTCGTAGGCCTGCACACAATATTTACACAAATATAAATAGACCGTTTGCACATCCTGTCACAGGATAGTGTGATGACTATAATCCCACTGACCTCTGCTTCCTGTTCATCGTAACATAGTTTCTTTGACTCTGTGTCCCAGTCGATTGCCACTGTGGAATGTGCTACAGAGAGAGGAGGTGGGAGGGAACGTGTCAAAACAAATCGGCTTTGAAAATTTAAAGCACTCAATGTAAATAAAGTTAAGAAGATGCAGGCTTACGATTGAGCTTGAGGACGTTTCCATCACAAGGCAGCGGGCTGATGTTGGCTGTTCCGTAAGAGTTGACTATGCTGAAAGTGAAGAGCTTGGCTGGAGAAGAACAAAGCCTGGCCGCGTCTCCCTTAGGCCCATTTTCCAAGTCACAGGTCTCCTCTTCCTCCTCTTCAGAGTGGCCGTTCTCTGGCTCTGGACTCACTTGGTGGTCCATGGCCTCCTCCTCACCTGAACAGACACAGATGAAATCACTGTGGAGTTTGTTTGGTTGCTTGCTTTTATGCCTAGTGGAACTTTTAAGTGTACTCGGTACACATTAGTATAAAAATATTCTGATGGGTAACAATACTCTGATAATGTTTCCTTAACAGGTATTTAAAAAACAGTTCAACCCAAAATAGAGAGATAATATTAGGTGCTTACCATCGTACAGCCCATTACTTTCATTGCAGGTCCCTGAGTGGTTGCTGCCATTACTGGAGCTGGCACTGCAGGACGCCCCGTCTGACAGGGGGCTGCCACAGCCGCCCAGGCTGGCCTTGTGACTGGATGATGTGGAACATTCAGGAGCCTGGCTGCAGCTGGCGAAGGTCGCTGATGCTGAGGCCGAGGCCCTGCTTTCACTGTTAGGGCTCTGGGCGTGTTTTACATAGCGTCTGCAACAGGGAACAGGGAAAATGTAAAATTTTTACTGGTTTCAGCTTCTTAAATGTAAGGATTTACTGCTTTTCTTTGTCATTTGTCATTTTAGAAAGTAAATGAAGAACCTTTGGGTTTTGGATAGAGACCAAATAGCAGTCAGTTTAACTTATTATGTTACTGATGTACATTAATGTAATGTACATGAATTTAAAAAATCACGTTACTGGCACTGAAATGTCAAATGTTACTTTTATTTTGATAAAGCAAGCCTCCATTACTAATGTTAACAACATTGGTCAACTGCATCCAAGATGTAATATACAGTATGCAGTATTTTCTCATATAATGTTTAACCTTCAAGATGAATTTTTGTCCAATTCTGAGTGTTTTCTGAGTGTTAGGTTACTTTCAGACTAATCAACTAGTTTAGGCTTAAACGTCACGGAAATAAGTCACTAGGAACATCCCTAGTGGGTTGGATAAAAAAAACATTTTGAAGATATCTTTCTTATCTCTCTCTCTCCACACTATCACTACACACATATGAAGTTTCCTCCCATGCAACACACACATGAAGCTCTTACCCAATCCTCTCGAGGATCTTGTCATAAAGAACGTCTGCTATGAGGTTGTGTTTGGGCACGGTGATGAGTAAAGGCTGGCCAAACAGCATGGTGCTCGTGGAGCTTCCAGCATGCTTGGAGTGGCGCTCCCTGAAATATACAGGCAGGTTCATCCTCTCGCTGTCCTCTTCCTGTACCTCATACCTGCAAAGAGGAACACAAAACATACATATTACACACCTAACATTTAACAACAACCACAATGACTAACTTAAAACAGCTTAGTCAACGACAAAACCTACACAAAGATGTCATCTTTTTCCATGATTTGGTTGAGGCCATCATCCCGTCTGTAAATTTTATGGAACCTGTGATTGTAAACGTCAGCCACCACCATCTGGGAAAAAATGTCAGTTGCAAAGTTAGCACATAGGCTTTCTATTTCAACCTGAGACAAAGAAAATGTAAAGCTAAAAGTACAAAGACTACTTTATACTAGTGTTGTTTAAGTATAAAGTTCTTACATTTTCTGGAGGGAAACCACAGAGTTTGGACAAGGCGCTGCACAGGTCTGACACTGCGCCCAGTTTAGGGACCACCACTCGATACTGCATGACAAAGAATAAAAAAGATATTATGGTCAAAGCCAGTGAACCACTAAATTAAATGCTTCAGCTTTCAGAAATCCAGGAGTCATTAATATTAAGTACAAAGACAATAATGCTACTATCGGTTAGTTTAAGTTTAATAGCAGTTGTTCAAGTCTAGAGTAAAAAACACCGGAGCTTAATTCCACCTCACCTGTGTGGGTCTGGACTGAGGGTCTGATCGCACCAGGAACACCTCCATAGTACGGTCCTTCTTCATGGGTAGAGGCAGTGTGAGGTAGCAGAATGGGTCGAAGGTTACAGACACCTTAGAGCACTCTGGGCACACCAAAGTGGATTTGAAGAGGCCGTGGAAAATATCAACTATGATAGAGTCATTGCGCAAGCGGTGGTTCGTCCAGGCTTCCTTGGCAACGATCTGTGAGTACAAAAAAACATTCTTTACATATATATATTTTTTGATATTTTAGAAAGTGTGCAAATTCATATTGTAAAGTAATTCTTCAGGGCCTTTTCTCTGCTGTTCTTAGAAATCAGTGTAGATCAAAGCACAAAATATGCAGTTTAAAAAAATCCTATGCTTTGTCTAGTCATCAGAGACTAGCAAGCCTTGCAGCTCAGTCAATCTCCTAAAAATGTTAGGCTCATTTCAAAAAACAACAAAGCAGGGAATATGTTGAATAAATGAATATGTTGTAAATATAGATGAGAAATAAATAAAAGGCTCCTGAAATAACCATACCCCAAAAAATAGCATCCCACCATTCCCACGTATGTGCCATACCTCATCTGGACGGCCCTCTGCATCCCTCAGGGCCAGGTAAGGCTTCTTCTTGACACGGTTCAGATCTTCATGGAGCCCGTCCAGCAGGAAAGCCAACAGCTCCTGTGAGTCCTGCTGCTGGTAGCCTGAGAACTGGGGGGCAAAGCGTCCAACCTGGGTCTGGAAACAAAAAAGTAAGTTTTGTTTGTTTTTTACTTTGTCTGTTCTTTTAAAAAATGATGAATAGATCTTCTTAACATTTTTACATTCACTTCAAACAGAGTTTTTTGACACAACTCACTTTGAAGGTGCGTGGGGCCACATAACTGCTGCGGCTTAGCCACATCTGCTTTACTAGATCAGCGTAGGCCTCGGCTATCTCGCCCCTCATTCCCAGGGGATTCTCTCTGTTAATTTCTGCCTCATACTGGTCATTGAGGAAGTACTCTGTGAGTGGAGATGCATTGCTCAGGCACTGGAAGAGGAGGAACACAAAAGTGGATTGTGTGAACAGAATACCCCAAAAACATGGTGACACACTCTCTGAGTGGAAGTTCTTTTTTACCTGGAGGGCAGAGTTCATGAAGCATGTGTTGCCCAAATTACTGAGACCACATAGACCTGGCTGCGACTGGGACTCTCTGTAGTTGTAGGAGGAGCTGTATGAATTGTAGCCCCCCAATCTGTTGGAAGAGAAGATCTGTTACTGCTGATATCCTCGAAAGACATTGTGCATTGTTTCAGGCATATGTATAAACATAATATTCAAAATGGTATGAGGATATAATATCAGACTGACAGAATACCACCTAAAGAAACAGTAACCACTTATCAGGAACACCTCTTTGAACTGTCAGCAGTAAGAGTAGCTAAGATACTGCCACCACAATCTTGTTCTTATTAGATTACTGGAACACTCAGTCTACAAATCCTGAAGAAGGGCCAAGAAAAGTTTAATGTCACATTTGTTTCCTGTCTAAAAATGAGGTCTGCAAATTCAGTCAAATTTGTCACATTTTATTTTACACATCAATTTGTGTGTCTAGCACACGCACACGCAGTTGCATTGAGCAGGATACTAATTGTGGTGCTCTTCTGCTTAGACTGCAGTCAAAAGTGGATTGTAAATATTACTCCTACTTTACGTGTCAAACCAGCTCTTGAGGTGGTGAAGGCAATGAAATCACATCGAAGCCTTTTGAATAAAGTGCAGCCATTCCACCAAGTCAGCATTAAATGTAGAGGTCACTTCTGCACTTGCATCTTAGTTCCATTTAGAATTTAATGCTCTATTCCTGACTGCACTAGTCCGGCGACAAACATTGTGCTGACTTTGAATACCAGCACAAATCTTTCTCTGTATACTAAAACTATTCTTAATAAGGTCTCATTGGACCATTTTTAATGTAAGCAGTGGCAACATAATCTACACTGAGACGGCACCTAATGGTATACAATACAACAGTCCTGCAAGAAATCCTGCATTCAAGAACTACAGTAAAATTGTGGGTTTGTTGACATAAAAGAGGGCGGAACAATATTATAAATGCCTTTCAATATAACATAATCAGTCTCAAAAATGGGGTTGAGTTGAATAAACCTAAATGTACTAAATTTATCTAATCTAACTGTATTTTTTCCTTTGATTTCCCAAACCAGTTAATCAAGTCTTGTAGTGATCCTACTGAGCTCTAGGAAGCAGCAAATTTCATAAAGCACTAACGCCTTAAGACCATAATGATTTTTCCAGTAAGCACCATAATGGACACATGCTGCCAGATTACAGTAACAGTCTGTTCTTTCATTACATGTTCCTCACCATGCCATGACTAAAATGTGCTGCTACAGCAACCGACTGCATGTATGTACTGACAGCAGCCGGCTTTCAAATGGCTGTTAAGATGCACTGCTACTCTGCACATTAATAACCAAATAAAGCACACACAATTGGCAATTGGAAAACTGACAACTATTCAAATGATTGAAAGCAGAAGTAGAGTAAGATAACAGGTAGTGATATCATAGACAGAGGAAAAGTACATTTTCATACGTCTGCAGTGTGTAACGGAAGGACAAGGGAAAAATTCTGTCTTTGTGCTTTCTTTTGTTCTTTCAAAAGACCTCATTCATAAAGTTCTGTCGGGAATAAATCGCTACTGACTGGTGTACTAATTCACTGAATCAAAAAAATGTCTTAAAGCAAGAGAACTGCTTGAAAATCTTCCCTACAATGCACCTGCATGAGAAATACTCTATGTGCAAGTTTATTCTCTGGTACATTTGGGGCTTTTCCATACACCTGCTGGCTCAATTGTCTACTGATTTCAGCCCAGTGTGGCTTTTCATTTCCACTACAAGAGGGCTACCTGCATGAAGGTATGTCTTTAACTAATGACGACTGAAGCAACAGAACAGCTGTAAATACTCGAAAAGCCAAAAGTGCCAGCGGAAAGCCCAATCGTGACAGATAATGTGTGTTTGAAAATATTACAACTGGAAACTACAAGAGGTGAGGAAAGAACTGGAGCACAAGTACAATAAATTAGGTTTTACGGTTAATTGTTATGTGTAATGTGTAGAGGATCACTTAAGAACAGCAGTCGTGAAACATACAAACATTCAGTAAACATACAGTAAAAGCCAATAAGATGTAAAAGATGGAAACAGTGACAAGGTGATAAATCAGGTAAGAACTCTTGCCTGTTGCCAGAGGAGGTGCTGTTGTTCAGTGTGTAGCCTGGGCTACAGCTGCTGTCTCCATTGGTTACTGTTGAGGAGATACTGGCTGTTGAGTTGGAGGAGAGTTTTGGGGAGGTAGTGAAATTCCTGGATGGGGTGGTACTGGATCTGACGATGAAGCGCAAAATCATGTTTTAGAGAAGTACCTCGAACTTCAGTGTCAGCTCTATACTAGGTATCAACTTCTGCCCTTTTCCTGAATGACTAAAAAACCACAAGGTATTTGCTTACTTGGGATGGGAGGCTTGTCTAGGCCACGTTCCATCCTCGTTCTTCCGCTCAATCACAAGCACCTTTGGGAAAAAACAAGTTGAATGAAAGCCAGACTGGCACAATCAACTATATCAGATCTATCATGTTTCAGGCTTGAATTTAATAATATCGAGTGGCAAATGCTGCGAAACTTTAGCAGCTGCAGGTACGTCTTTCGCTCGACCCACTTTGAGCGTAATCGGTCTGTTTTTGGACCTTAACTTTACAGTTTTTGGCCAATGGTTGCTCTGATAAACTTAATTTATTTATTTCTAATGATAAAATACAAGAGTATGAGGCACTACAGCATTTACACCTTTACAGTTTAATATATGTCAATGCAAATGTTTTGAATAGCACATCTTTAAAAAGGTCCTGTTTTGAAAATGTCATCATCAGTTCATCTGCCAATTATTTTTGTGAACAATCGATTAATCAATTAGTCCATAAAATGTCAGAAAAATGCTCATCACAATTTCCCAGAGACCAACATGTCTTCAAATTGCTTTGTGTCCAACAAAAAAATCCAAAATAAAAACATTGTTTATTTACAATCATAAATTACAGGGGAAAAAAGCAACTGAAAATCCTCACATTTAAGAAGCTGGGCAAGCAAAAGTCTGACATTTTTGCTTGAAAAATGATGAAACGATTAGTCTATTATCAAAATAATTGGCATCTTGTTTTCTTTGATCAATTAAGCAATTAATCGTTGCAATTCCACACCATCACAGACTTCAGCTTTTAAAATCCTCATACACCAAAACCACAGCCATAACCACATTAAAACCTTAACAACATAAGTTTTATTCCAGGGCTAATGTATTGCATTAGCCTCTCAGATGTTCCCGTTATTTTGCACAATGCCTGCAAATGAATTATGTATGCAAAGTGAGTACCAGCATGTTACTTGGCTGTGGTGGTATTCCTCAAAATAAAAAGCAAGGAAGAGAGCGTATGAGCGATCTGAAGGTTATTTGAATAACAAAGCTCTACTCTACCTGCCCCTGGAAGAGACCAGCATCCTGTACAGTGCTGTCTGGCTTGTTCAGCTGCTCGTACGTGTTGCTCATGTATTTGTTCCAGAGCCGTGTCTCCTTCTCTGATGGGATATTGAACAGGGTCCTCATCTCCTTCTCTATAGTATCTGGAGAGCGGGGATTAGCAACACTTACTTATTATCTTACACAAGAAACATTCAATGGCCGACAACATATAGATATTTCCAGTGCATATTTGGACATTTAACTGGTTATTTTCAATGCAAGATTGATTACACAGAACCCTCACCTATTGTATCAGCTTTACTGAAATGGCGTGTGACCACATTTTCCATGTTGTCATTTTCACACAAGTTCAGTTCCAGCAAATAGACCTCCACCTTACAGTGCTTGACAAACATGCCATGTTCAACAACCTAAAGAAAAACAAACACATTTAGGAGGCCAATCCATAACTGAATGGTCACAGTAAAAAAAAAAAAAAATGTCAACAGCATTACCTTCCTGACGATGGGTCTCTGGCCATCAAGGCAGCCGTACCAGCTGACAAGCTTATTCCATGCCTCAGTGGGTACAAGGACATAGTCCAGCTCATCTATAAGGTGCTCTTTCAGGGCCTGAGTCTCCTGGTCTATAAGAAGAAAAAAACAAAACGATGACTACGGACTGAAAAAAACAACTCTTTTAATGTCAGTGTGGGATTTGTGTTGTTCTCAAGGACAACAACTAATAAATGTTTCTTTAAAGATAACAATCTTACCTGAGAACAGCCCAGAGTTATCAACTGGTCCTGGATAGAGGCTACGTTCTCCGACATTGTACATGTCCCAGCTGTCAAAGCCTACGTACTTCTTCCATTGTTTGAACCACCGGCTGTCTATAAGATACCTGAAAAACAAAATTGTTGGTGACGGTTAATGACAAACATATGACACTTTGAAGACACATTATAGTTTTCCCTGAACATATGTGACTTCATAGAGGATTATTTGGTCACCTTTTATGTTAGAGATATCTAACAAGGACAGCAAAGTATCAAGAGTTGCAAGTGGTTTGTAGACACTGCACTCAGCCTCAGTCACTCAGCCTCAGTCACTCAGTCCCAACCCAGAACATTATGCAACAACAAACAGCCTTGTCATTAGCAGATATAGCAACAGCAAGCTAGTTTGACTTAATCTCATTCCAAGCAAGAATCTCGTTTGGTTAATAGGCTTGCTAGCAGCAAGTGTTCATATAGCTGACACTGGGGTCATGACACTCTGTTTACATGCAACCACTGTCAGAATCAATATAACAGCCTCAAATAGGTGTCACAGTCAAAGTAAGGTGCATTATCTTTGCTCTTTAACCTGGGATGAATTTCTCTAAGCTATGCAAAAGAGTATATTTCAGCTTGAATACAAGGGGATGGTAATTCAGTTTAACTAAAGTATCATGAAAACACCATCTAAAGACAGGATCTGACTAATCTCAACAACTATGTATGAGCGTGTTAGCAGGGTAGTTAGTAGCTGACATCAAATATAGGGCATCCCCTTCCCTTTGTGCCCCTTTCTCACAACAAATTCGCCACTTGAAGTAGTTGTTCATCTGACAATTCTCTGTTGTAATATTTAATTATTAAAGTGAGGGATGTTTAATACATCTGGCTGCACAATGTCCCGGCCTGGATTGTCTTTACAGTCTCAAACAATGTTAGCTAACACAGGTCCGGTTAAGAAACCTGTAGGACTACTTCCAACAGGCATGTCACAACAAACAGGGAATTGTTACATAGCTTTCGTTTTCCTTTAAACGCGCCCATTTCCTGATTACTAACATTACTAAAGTAGCTCCGAGCCGATATGACTGGCAGGAGAACACTGCCTCTGAATCCAGGGCCTCTTCTACCAGCCGACTAGCCACTTCATCAGCCTTATCACAAAACAGCTATTAACGTTAAGCGTTAAGTGGCGCTACTACCCTATAAAGCAACTCAGCTAGCCGTCTCAGTTTGGCTGTTTAGGATAATAGCTGTTGCTACAGGTACAACTCCTCACATGCAAACTGTAAAGTCGTACTAGCAGAGAGGGTGCTAAGTTGTTAAACATTAGCATGCCAAAATATCGGTAGCACAGCAGCTTTCGATTTCAGACCTGCAACCATTGGTGTCGTTAGCTTGCTAGTTTTAGCATGTTAGCATTTCCTGTCTCTCACTCGCTAGCGCTAGCTTGCTAACGCTAGCTGAAACACCCCAGTTAACCGTAGCCGGAGCCGACTCTTACCATTCGTCGCCCTTTCTTAGAGTTGTTTTCAAAAGTGACCCAATAGTCTGTTTTTGACTTTCCGTTGAAGGGGTTGGCATTTGAGCGGCTACCGGCTCCGAGTCGGAGTCCGCCGCGCCACCCGACTCGGGTCCGCCTCCCTCGGCCATCATGCAGCGAGTGTGCCGGTATCGTGAACGAGCGGATGGAAGAGACGCGCCTGGGCGAGCAGCAGCACGGCGCTGCTCACGGGAAACCTTCTTCCTCTACGATCAGAGAGGAGAGCTGCTGCAGCATCGCCACCGCCACACCGGTCACAGGACTGCCACATGCCAAATGGCACTGTTTCATGCAAACACTGTAGTAAAAAAGGGGGGTAACTCTGTTATGACCTCAGAGCATCTTCTCCAGGAACTTGTGTGTGTGACTGCTGATTGTAATATTAGTCAAATTACTCGTTTGCATAAGAATGAAAATGAGAAAATGTTTTGGGGTGCATTGCCACAAATGATGAAGAACCAAGTGTTTAGTCAAAACAGGCTTTATGCTGTACAAAACACAGGGGAGTTACATTACAAAATAAACTGTCTACACACTTCAAAAACAATATTTCAATCACACAAACATGTTCTCTGCCAACAACTAATCAGTTCTGGGTCTGCTTCCAACTCCAAGCAGCTGACGCAGAACAGTTGACCTATGATCTAACAAAGGAGTCATTAAAGACTGTTAAAGTATAATTAAATAGACATCATTCAGACCTGGAAAATGGTAGTGCCCTATTTTTTAAACATGATACAACTGAGACAGCTGGTCTAGCTGTGCATGACATAAGAAAAAAAAGAAAAGCACTAGGTAGTTCATATTCTATTACCTAATGGCATACAGTTGCAAGCTAATAATAATGCATTTCAATAAGCAAAATACACTCAATTTCTCCCAAAAGTCTCCTTGTCTAAAAGGTGAGATAACAAAGCAATGCTCTCTAATTTGCATGAGACAGCAGCAGAACCAGTGTATTTGAAGTCATTTCAGATCATTTTTTAGACAGGTATGGAAAGGTGATACATGTGAAAAGACAAGGACCACAGATAAGTGAATGTAAACTTTGCATAACATGAAGGGATTTGTCCCGTCTCTCAAAAACAAATCCCTGCAATGATCAAAAATTCAAATTGAAGGCTCCAAGTAGAAGTGAGCAGGCCATCAGAAGATGCCACTCGGCAGCTCCTTGCTAAACATGCCGTCAAAGTCCAGCTCTCTGCTCATCAGATCCTCCTCTACACTCTCCAGCGCCCACTGATGGTCAGTCAGTTCCAGTGCCTCCCACTCAGCCTGAAATCCAAGGACAGACATCACGTGAACAACAAAGCAAAACCCACCCTCATTAATGCATCATGCTCAAACTACATTACGTACCTTGAAAGCTTTATTTGTATCTGCTGGCATTGCCATGGCAGCACCACTCATCTGCTCCTGCATGATCCTCGACTGATCCGCACCTGTCGGGATTGACAAAATAATTATCTGAATGCAAACCATACACCGATCAGCCACAACATTAAAACCAGGTGATGTGAATAACATTGATCATCTCATCACAATGCGATGTTCTGCTGGGAAACCTTGGGTGCTGGCAGTCATGTGAATGCCACTTGACATGCACCACCCATCCAAACACTGCTGTGGACCAAGTACACCCCCTCATCACAACAACACTACCTGATGGCAGTGGCCCCCCAGCAGGACAATGTGCCCTGACACACCACAAACACTGCTCAGGAACAGCTCGAGGAACACAATAAAGAGCCCAAGGTGTTGAGGCCTCCAAATTCCCCAGATCCCAATCTGATGGAGCATCTGTAAGACGTGCTGAGCAGGTCTGATCCATGGAGGCCCCACCTCCCAACATACAGGACCCAGAGGATCCACTATAAAACGCCCTGGTGCCAGACACCACAGGACACCCTCAGAGGTCCATATCTTGACAGGTCAGAGCTGTTTTGGCTGCACAAGGGGAACCTTCACAATATTAGGCAGGTGGTCATAATGTTATGCCTGATTGGTGTACATTGCATTACAGAATTAACCAAAGTCACGTGCTTTATTGAAGCTATAAGGTTAAATTGTTCGTTTTTTTAACATTAAAGCTTCAAGTTCAAAATGTCCACTGTCATAATTTTGACATCATCACAAGAAAATGGAACTTTTTATTATAGTGTTATAGTCAAAAAATGCTTATTTGTGATTGTAGTTACATAAATGTAATTTATGGTGCTGTCAGATTGTTAGTAGACCGTCTTGTTAACAGAGGTCCATGCCTCCCCTTTTGTGTAGCAAGCAAGAGAACAAACTGTTTTTTTGACCAGAATGAAAGTTATGTTTTTAAAAGGCTAAATGGCAACAAATATAGGTTAAAGCAGAATAATTCTTTATATAAAAGCATATAGTGAATTTTGAAAATGATACCATTTATGTTTTTTAAATTTAGAAAAGACTTTGCAACACTCGCACAAGTTGGAAACAATCCCACACAGTCACCACTGGAATCTTATTGTACAAATAGTACAATACTAAAAATGTCAAAGGGGCTCTGTGGAACTTCTGTGTTGGGCTGGAGGCCGGCCGTTAGATTTGTGAGCAGACTCCCATTTTTTAACTAACGTTTGCTACTGCTGCTCTGTTAGCGAAGCAGAGTGAGGCACTGAGACAAGACACTTGAGAACGTGCATAAAGTCATATTCTTTGGACTGCGCGGTAAATCCGATCAGAGTCCTTCACAAAGAAATCCACAGTCCAGCAGCATTTAACAACTTCAGAAAAATCACCTACAGGCTTGTTAAAGGTAATAAATACACATATAATGCTAAAAATTGTTACAATGATTTATCACTGGCCCAGATTCATCTGCAGCTAAACCTTCAAATGCAACTACTCTCAGATTCTGTTTACTAAAATTGGATGTCTTTTTCTTGTTTATATTCCTGCTTATAGGAATTATTATTAACATTAAAAACTAATGTTCAGCTGAACAATATTATCAAGGAGTCCACCAAATAAAAACTAATAAAGCATTTTCATGACACCATCAACACTCAAAATGATCTTAACATGAACAAAAATTACCATTATCTTGGCCCAGAATTAAAGAGTACATGCTTCGTAGTCCAAACACGTTGAGGAAATACCATGACGCTGAACTCACCCTAGATGATAAATGGACAAACAAACAAACCAATTAACAAAACAGTCATAAACTAGCTTCAGCATTTGATATTAATACACAATGGCTAATGCAGTTTATCTCCATGGATCTTGATATATTCGTTTACCAGGAGGCATCCAGCGAGAGCAGCTCTATTCCTTGCTGCAGCATGGGCTTGAAGCGCAGAGTGAGAGGGAAGGGAACCTTCGCTGTGGGAATCAGAGCACAGAAAGGAATCAGTGTAGAATTTCTATCAGAACAATATCATCTTCAATATATTTATACATTGTTGTGTGCATGCCACATTCTGCAGCATAAGCTGCAACAGAGTGAGAGCATTACTTGTTACGAATCCTGAAAAGGTCCAGTTGATCCAGCCTCCAATGAGGATCATGGGAAGCACGTTGGTGACATTTCCCTTCATCATGTCCGTCAGCATGCTGGGATCTGTTAGAAGACACAGTGTGAAACAAAATGCAAATAAATTAAGAGATAAAGTGATAAATACCTACAAGCTAGACACTTTCATTTACAGTTTCATTTACTGGTTTGCTCTTGCTCTTATCTTTAGTTTTTTACTCATACAGGGTAGTATTTCATCTTTTTCAAGCTGTTCTGGACATAATTGTAATAATCAAGAAAAGAGATAAAGAAACGTCAGTGCTGACAAGATAGAAGAGAAGAAAAGACGGCCCTGACATTCTGTTACTCTACACTGTTTACTCTTTTGCATATTCAGCTATTTAGATGCCACGTGCATTTTTCTTTAAAATGGGCTTCCATATGGAATGTCACAACACTGAAGATAACACCATCACATCCTGTATATTGGTAAATAAACAATCATTACCTGTCATTGGAGATGGTGGAACAACCTTTCTTTTGGTCTTCTTGAAAAATCCATCTTCTTGATTATTGAAGTAGAACTTCCTCATCAAAAATGACTAAAAACAAAGACAGTTATTCAGTAACATAATAAACACAGTGTCCAGTGGTTTTTGTCTTTTATTGCCTATATTTTAGACAATAATGTTAAGATGAATTGGAGAAATCATCTGGTGAAGAATAGTATGTATGAAACAATATGAAGAAGGACTCTCTACCTGCTTGGGAATGTATTTTCCATTTTCTCTCAGAATTCTGCTCCGGATCAGAACCTGGCTGTATTGGGAGATTGGGAATGAACACATGTTAATACAAATAAATTGCAATGATTTGTTTTTTGTTAAACAATATCCTCCCCCTTTAAGCTGAAGATTACCTACCTGTCAGAAACCTGTTCTAACGTCAACTTCTTGTCACTCTGAAGAAGGATGGACACATAATGACGGATGACCCCGACAAAAAAGGTGATGAAGACAATGGGCAACACCACCCAGAGTCGGATGTTGGAGTCCAGCAGAAGCTCCGGTTCAGCCATCCAGCCTGGTAGATTAACTGAGGAGTCAAAGACACAGCGAGAAATACTTTTTAACATGGCTTTTTATTCGTCGTACCACTATGAAGACTGCTCATTGTAACAGTTTACTAGAAGCTTTATTTCAAGCTGCGACCGAGCATCGACACTACGGAGGGATGGGCTGTCACTCTCAGTCCATACAGCTAGCTTAGCTAACCAGCGTCATTACGGTAACGTCAGCTAATAATAATACGGTACCAAGCAAATTAACTACCGTTAAACAACCTAACATAACTTAAGCTCCACTTCACAAAGTGGAAACGACCTGTTCTTTAATGAACTAGTGGCGACGACGTGTGAAGCAATCACACATTTAACACAACCGATGCTAATGGTTCGCTAACGTTCACGTTAGCCAGCTGGCTACCTTCTTCCTGATGCCCGGGTCACAGTCGGTGGGAGCTGGCGAGTCGTCTCAGCGCCGCGGCCACCACCTGCAGTGTCTTTCCCAGCGGCGATAGACGCAAAACATGCGCTACTGTGAGGTAGTTAAATAAATTATACAGTATTCAACAGCTCGCATCCACTAACACGGCCATTGCGCTGTGGTGTTCTCTCCAGGGATGAGAGCAGATTTTTTTTTTGCTTCGGCAGCTCATCCGCATCTCACCGGGACTGCAGCGCCACCCTGCGGTGATGGGGGGAAGTGTCCGTCCGGGGCCAGCAGCCGGTGTCCCTCTGATGTGGTCCATGGTGGCACTCAGGGCTGACTGCACACACAGACATTAGGTGACATGTTGCAGGATATTTACTGCACTTTGAGAACAAAAGACATGAGTAACAGCATTTTCAATTAGTTTATTTAGTGGTTCTTAAATTTAAAAAATTTTGCTTGAAGTTAGTGATGCACAATCAATCAAAATACGATCAAAATAAAAACGTGAAAATAACAAAAGAAGCTGCAATTTTTTGATCAAGGTAAAATGTGTGACAGAACTGTGTTATAATAAAGTACAGTGTGCTGCAGACGTGCTGTGGCCGACAGATCTTGTTCCACAGATGTAAGAAACTAGTTTGTTTGGTGCCGCACCCAACAAATGTCTCATCATCATGTTTTTCATATGTTTGTGTGGAAATTAAAAAGAATGCAAAAATAATCTGTTCAATTATTCTTGAATCATATTGCAACATCTGTCCAAAATAATCTCAATAGGATTTCTCTTTACCACATCAAGCTTCCCCATGTTAATCATTTAGAAGTCAAAGCATCTTCATGATTGTTTCACTGATAAAGGCAGACAGATGATGAATGCTGGATAATCAGTAAAATAAAATAAGAATATAAGAAATGTCATCTATTTAAAATTGACTGATGGTTGGGAAGACATGGGGAGCAGGAAATAGCTCACTAGTCGAGTGATAAGGTGGAGGACAAGTATTGATTTAAGCGTTTCTGACCTTCTTTTGAAAAACAGAGTGAGACCAGGTATGTCAAGGCCCCTCAAACTGATACTGTACACTGCTTATTACAAGGTAACGAAGTAAACAGCCTGTGTAGATTTATATTTGACGGTCATATAATTTTCTTACATATTTTAGCACAATTGTATGGTATTCTGTAATGTCTATATAGGCTATTTAAAGGACAGTAGATTAGAGCCATTCAACAGAGATACAGAGTTACTTGCGCTAGGCTATCATAGCACAAAACAAAATATGATGCATGATGGCAAAAAAAAGTAATTCATGTTACATTTATGATTATTGTTCCTGCCAGATCAGTAATTTGGTTGTTTTTTTCACTCTTTTAATATTTTATTAGCCAAACCACACTGTACTGTGTATCCGGCCCATTCCCGCACCTGCCACTAGGGGGCGGTAATGCGCTGTTAGCCTGTTTGCTAACGGTCATTAAAAGTAGAGGAAGAGTCTTCAGCTGACTGACCGGAACTGCGAGGAAACCTTCTAGAAACCCTCTATTATCAGGTCATTATCAGAACTACCACGCTTTGTCATTTTAAAGGTATGTTACACGACATAACCTGGTGATTTATTTCATATTTCGGCTAACGTATGCCAAGTTATTTAAGCTTACTGTCCCATATGTCCATCAAACGTCAAAGCTAAGAAGCATAGCTAAAGTGGCTGCTTGCTGCCTGTTTGTGCAGGACAGCCGCTGTTGTTGAGAGGTCAGCAGACCTGTTGTGTTGTAGCTGAAGTTCACCTCCATCTGAAACAGAATGATTTGAAGTGTGTTTGTATTTGTCGTTTAAAATCAGGGCTGTGTCAACATTTTCTTGGCACCATGTGATCTCAGCTCCCCCATAAGTTAACTGAACCAGTGTAGAAATCAGAGCCCTTTTCGAGCAACACAGTCAATGTTAGTGATCTTAGAAGTGTTTATGACATACCTGCTTCTTAGCTACATGCATTTAAAACAAGTCAAGGCTCAAAGTATCCCTTTGTTGATTTCTGTAAATATACCAGAGGTTTTCTCTGGCTGTGGTCAAACACCTGTCAACGACTATTGATTCATAACTTAAAGATATTTTCATGTTTCTACAAAGATCCTTGATCAAGCGTGTGCCCTCTTCACTAAACCATGGGAGCTGATAAAAGGTAACACAAACATAATCCAACCTAGAAGTGGCTCATATTCAGTCTATTCGTGTATCTCACCTGCACTCACTTTCTGTTTCAGGCTCAGTCGTGGTGAACGCAGTGGAAGATATGGTTCTGACGGGAGGAGCGATGATCCAGAATGGCATGAAAGACGACAAGGCAGAGATGTGGAGAGGGATTATGATCATCGTTGGGGTGATGATAGACACAGAGAGCGGAGAGACAGTCCAGAGGTGAGTGTGTAGGAAGACCTTTTGTAAGCTCGTGTTACGTCTACACCTGTAGTAGAAAACAAAGCATCAGGTTTTTAGTTTAATAATAACAGCATTGTTTTTTGGTTTGTCTGCAACAGAGGGGTCGAAAACGACGCAATAGTGACAGATCTGATGATGAATACGATGGGGATTATCCAGACCACCACTACAAAATGGAGTCAGAGGAGGAGAGCAAGACTATTATGCTGAGAGGTCTACCTCTTAATGTTATAGAGGATGATGTAAGTGTCACTGATGCCTTTTCAGGTCCTTATCTTTATTACATACAATATTAAATACAATCTTACACCTTCCTTTGGTCTAATTTAAAAAAACACGAAAGGGCATCACATCTCCAATTTCCAAGTCAGAGAGGACAAAATACTCACTTATTGGGTCCAACACTCCACTACGAATGAGCCAACCTAATTTTTCAATCAACCTATTTTTGATCTCTTTCTCACCACATAAAGATCCAATAAACATAAAAAGCAACAGCAATGACATCAATAAAGTAAAACAACTCTGAACCTTCTGAGAAGAAGGAGAGGGGCCAAAAGAAAAAGAGCAGAGAGAATATAAGGGAGGTGATCAGTCCAGAGGCAAGTTTGCTTTTCTGCAGTATCTTACTACTGATGCCTTTTAAGAGTAAAGCTGCACCACAACCAAGGTAGAGCTGCTGCCCCCAGTACATTTTTCACAAGGACCTGCAAATCGCTTGTAAAGAGTGCAATTGTAGTACAGGCAGGGAAGGGGGCAAGAAGTTAGCTCTAAAGGTAAAATTCAACTGTGATCTGACCTGGAATCAGTCATACTTGAGAAAAAATCCGAGGCAGCTCCTGCACCGATCTAATCTAACTGACCTAATCTGAAGAAACACTTGGTCTGGCATGATTGCCATCAAGCAGCTGACTGTGGGAGGTTTGACCGCATTCGATCCGGTGTTACCATAACTTCTGACAGTCTGTTCAGGCAATTTTTTTATGGTTGAGGAAGTTGAAGTTTTTGGAGTGTTAATTTCAATGACTTTTTGTGTGTGACAAACTAGTGTGGAAGAGGCAGCGGAGCATTTCTAAAAATTGACAAATTGCAGAAATGTTGATGGTGTTGGCTTGACGTTAATGAAGATGGTTGCGTACTGCTTTGAACAGCTTTTGTATTCAGATTAATTTGACCTTCTGCCTGCCTCCATTTTCCAGATCCGCTCAGCACTAGAGCAGCTGGAGGGGCCCCAACCTGTGGAAATTCGCTTGATGAGGAAAAGAAGAGGTGAGTGCCGCTGTTCAGAAGAGCGTCTCATATTCACCGCCATGCTCTGTCTTATATGATCCACTTTTCCTCCCTGAGTCCCCGAGAAAAAAGCTTCTTATTACAACTGTCAGAGGATCCTATGTGTCACATAGATTGTCTGGTTTTGATGATATGGCCAGGTAAGGAGGTAACTGTATGTACTATATCTCTGCTATTTTTGTACAGACTTTAGATACCGTAATAAAAAAGAAAATGTATCACCATGCCCTTGACCTTGCAAGCACCTTTCCCGACTACAGTTTTTAGTTGAATCGGACTTTACAAGCCCTTTGTGAGTTTAAATGTTGCACCAAAGCCTTCTAACTAACACGCCTCCCGTCTATATTTGAATACTGTCCCTAGGTATAAGCCGAGGTTTCGCCTTCGTGGAGTTTTATCGCTTGCAAGACTCTACCCGATGGATGGAGACCAATCAGGTTGCCTCAACAATCACCAAGTTTAGAATTACTCTTGGAGATTAGAGCCCCAATTAACCGACACATGAGTGACTGATCTTGCAGTATTTGCAGTATACAGATCTTAACACTGCTAAGTAAATATTTTTTGATTTCACACACTTGGAGATTATTTTTAAAGTGTGCAGAAGTTTTTTCAGCTAGAATGAAAGTCTGTCCACTGCTTAGTTTTATGTTTGCTGTGAATCCACAATATAAAGGTTTTTTGCTCTTGGAAATTGCGAAGAAATCTTTAGTTCTGTTACAAATATTTAAGTTGAA
Organism: Lagodon rhomboides; assembly: GCA_039737535.1. Lineage (NCBI taxonomy): Eukaryota > Metazoa > Chordata > Actinopteri > Spariformes > Sparidae > Lagodon > Lagodon rhomboides. Next base: position 18,457,444 of record CM077785.1, on the reverse strand, counting down.
TAAGCCTTTTGCCTCTCCTTATCAAGAGTATACTTCCTGTTCACAGAGTGGCCCAAGTAGCCCATAGCACATTCTGCTCCAGCTCAGTCACTTGGGATATTTTCTCATCTCCATTTAACATCCGAAGACTGGAGTGAGACAGGGACGAGCTGGCAGCACTCCGTTCCCAAACACTAAGAACCTTTTATTTTTTTTCTTTCTTTTGAGAACTCATTCCCTCATACACAGAACAGCAGCTTTCTCTCTGAACTTCATTCTGCCTCTGTTCCTTTTTTACTCCCTGAGACACTCTACCGAAGCAGCGAGTGTAAAGCCTAGCCACTCTTTCCCGTTCCAGCTGCTCTCACTCATGGGGTGGGGTAGCGGCAGGACCTTACCTGCCTCATTCGCACAAACATGTCAGAATTTGAAATAATTGGTGCCGTTTGACTTCACAGAACAAGCTGGTGATCCAGGGGAAAAGCATTGCGCTGCACTACAGCAACAGGCGACAGAACGTTGAAAACTGGCTGTGCACTGCAGTGAGTATCACTTCTAACTAGTTCAACAAACTTTATTTTCCGTTTGCACGCTTCAACCAAATAAAAAAGAGATGCAACAAAAATAGGAAACATAGAAGAGGTGTGGAGTATTGAGTAGTCAAAAAGAACCAGAAACACGGAGAACATTCACGATAATGTTTTCATTAGTGTATAAATACCTGAAACTAAGAATCATGTTTTTGTTACCTTAGAATGAGCCTTTGATATTTTAAGAGGTAGTGAGTCCTCTTTCACAGAGTCTGCCGTGTTTCTACAGTAGCCCAGAACAGACAAACTGAACACTGAGTCGAGAGAGGGCCATTTGAGCTTTTTGCATTTTTTGTGGACACTGTCGGAGACAGTGAGGCGAGGGGTGTTCAGTTGGTTGCAATCTGAACCCCACATTGCTAGATTCCATTAAATCTTACTCACCTGGACCTCTACAATCAATGTAAAAAGAATCAAAAACAAAAATACAATATGTGATAACATGAATTAAGAACAGGTTTAACAAGTCGGCCTGTTGCAAATGGACTCAGCATGGGCTGTAAAAGTAGTGCTAGTATGATGATGACAAAAGTGCATGTTTTTTAAAATCAAAAACGACAAAACATTGTCATCTGTTTATCATAGTGTGGTGTGTACAATTTCCGCAAGAAGCTGAAGTGTTTCAGGTGTGGAGCAGCCAAAGTCGGTGAGTCACTTCAGTAAAATGAAACCGTATTTTATTTTTTATTGTATATCTTTGACTCTGTCCTGCACTGTTATTGTCGCTTGAACCGCCTAGTTGTAACCTGCACATCACTCTACCTTGTCTTTGCCGAGTATAGACAGAGAGTCACCGGGACTCAGTGGTTCAAATGCAGAGCCTCAACAACAAGGAGATAACAATGGAGACAGTGAGTGTGTTCTTTAACCACATATTACAATATTACATTCTTTCCCTAAACATGTTCTACATCTAGCTTGTACCTTTTTTTGTGTTTGCAGCACTAATTTTGAGAAACATTGCCCCTCTTTCAACCGTGGATGGAATCTTGAACATGCTGGCCTCCTACGCCAACCTGTCAGCGGGCAACGTCCGCCTCATCAAAGACAAGCACACAGGACAGAATAGAGGCTTTGCCTTTGTTCAGCTCTCGTCTCCCTTGGTGTGTTATTTCTGTAGTTCACATGTGGTCATGATCACATGGGTCAGAATGTTTTTATATTTGGGCTGAACACATTTGATAATCTTACGTTTTCACTTCTTGTACAGGAGGCTTCTCAGCTGCTCGCTGCTCTCCAGAGCCTTCAGCCGCCGCTGAAACTGGATGGGAAAACAATCGGTGTGGATTATGCCAAGAGTGCAAGGAAGTGAGTCACACACATGTACAGTTTTATTCAGTTTTCTATAAATAAAGTGCATGTAAGCTCTCTTGGTTCTGCACTGTGGGAACTGTGGGAGCATTATGTGGGGAGTTTTATTCCCAGATAGATATTATTATTCATTTGTTTTCTTGTGCACTAAAATAAAATAAAATTGGTTCAGTTTTGTCAAATTTGGAGCCAATAAATGACAGATTTTTATCCTGCATGTTCCACGATGAAGGTTTAACTAATCGCTCTGTATCCTTTCCAGAGACTCAGCGCAGCCTGATGGAATCAGAGCCAACGCTCTCTCTGTTGCCAGCACAGCCATAGCTGCAGCTCAGTGGTCATCCAGCCAGGTATCAGTTCGTCCCATCTTGTATTTCTAAGTAATTTCAATTTGTCGCAGATAAAACTCCTGAACTAAGGCGTGTGGTATTAAAGTAAGGCATTAGCTTGCAAGTAAGTTTATTATGCGGTCAGACTCTGCTCTGTGGTGGTCGGGTGTTGATTCTCAGTGGGATCGACAGCATACGAAACTTGACATTACAAGTCATTTGATTTATCGTTAATTAAAAAGATTTTGCTCAATAGAGTTCAATGTGCAAAATATATTTAGCTACAGAACAACTCTACTGAATTTACACATGTATTTGCAAAATACTGGTTCAACTTGTTGTGTGTTAATTGGGGTTCTTGTATGTTGTTACTGACTTTGCTGTCATCCCTGTATTTTCTTTAGCTACAGCAAGCTTCAGCTACCACCTCTGACTACATTACTCTTCCGGAGGGTTATGCACAACAAACACAGGTCAGTTAAAGACTATTGTGTGACACTGACTTTATCTATCTTCCGTAGATATTAAACAATATGTAGTTAGATGTTTTAATACATTTTTTTAATTACTTGAAATCTTTTTTAAAAATACTTTTTGTTTCATATTTATTGTGATTTTTATTGTTTTAAATGCGTTGTAATCTACATGTGTATAATTTCCTGTCTACGTAAAGGTTATGATGATAATGATAACAGTAATGATGATTCACCTAACAGCTGTCCTCTCTGATGCATGGACCGAATTATCAAGTATGGCGGCAGCAGCCTGAAGGATTGGCTCCTGTTGTTGGAGATGGATTGCTCGGAGGTAATTTAAGCTGTCACTCACTCGGAGAATAGAATAGTACTAAAACATAATTTTATTTATTGAGATTGCTAATTTAATCATCACCAACTGTCTTTAGCTGCTCCAGAAATGAAGACACTGATCCCCGTAGCCACAGGTGTTGTCATATCCCAGACAGCTCAACTTTACCAGCCTGTTGTCATCAGCCAGCCTGCCATACAGGTAGATGGTGTATTAATATGGCATCTTTGTACTGCAAACACAACAACTAATGTTTTATTTTGCCACTCTTCCGTTGTATGGTGAATGCAAAATCTCCTCACTTTCAGTCACAGCAGTTGGTGAGGCCTGCCGAGGCAGCACAACAGACTGCTGCGAGTGTCTGCGCTGCATCACTGGTAACACCAGCGGCTACCACTGTTGCAACTACTGCAAGCGCTGCCCCAACTACTAACACAACAGGTGAGATTAGCTACAGAATGAGTAGAACCGTAGATCAATTTTATGTGATACATGTCTTGTTTCATATGCGCCTCTCTTTGTAGCTGTTGTGGCCCCTGACACCTCCACATACCAGTATGATGAGGCCTCAGGTTACTATTACGACCCGCAGACTGGCCTGTACTACGATCCCTGCAGCCAAGTAAGAATTCTGTCATCTCAATATGTGTAGAGAATGTACTGCTAAAACATTATGAATTTGTATGTAATTGTTTTCTAAACCTGTTTATACATTTTATAAAGTTTTACTTGTGCGTGTCATCCACAGTACTACTATAACTCTGAGTCTCAGCAGTACCTCTACTGGGACAGTGAAAAGCAGATGTACATCCCTGCACTGGCTGAATCAGACACGAGCACAGAGCAAGTGGCAAAAGAGCCGCGGGAAAAAAAAGAGAAGCCCAAAAGCAAGTCAGCACAGCAGGTTAATGCTACTTTTTTGATCTTGTTTGTTTTCGATGAAGGTTTTATCCCTCTGCACCAGCTGTAGCTTGAGGCGCATGTTATTAGGGATTATCTGTTGTACGGACGGTATGTCCCATTGTTGTGAAAGAAATATCTCAGGAACACCTGGAGGGAATTTCCTCAAATTTCCTGATTATATTTCATATGCTAATTGTGATAGAAATTCACACAAATGTCTCATATTGATGGAGGCTCTCAGTCATCCAGGTCATGGTAATTCTGTAAGTGCTGTATCGCAGGCAGCTGGACTTGTTTGAGTTTCTTGAAGACGTTTCATCTCTCATCCAAGAGGCTTCTTCAGTTCTAACTAACTGGAGGGGAGCTGCAGACTTTTACACTCTGTGTGGGTCTGTCTGAAGAACTGAAGAAGTCCTTGGATGAGAGGTGAAACGTCTTCAAGAAACTGAAACAAGTCCAGTTGCCTACGATACAGCACTCAGAAAATGTCTCATGGGATGAAGTGATCAGATTTTATATCCAAAACCTCATAGGTCAACTTCACTGCAGTTTTGAAATGTTGTTATTCAACGTTTAACTAATTAGAACAGAAGAGATTGTTACCATATTTCACATTTGGTTTGACACTGAATTGGTGACACAAATCTTTGGTGCCCAACCTCGAAGCTGTGCTGATTGTAGAGCTCTACTGCTGCTGGGTTTAAGATGTGAGTGTAGCATCCAGTTTAAGACTTTGTAGCTTCTTCTTGTTCTGTCAGAATCAGCTTTACTGGACAAGCATGTAAACACATACAATTCTGGCAGTGAATTTACACAATTATAGACATCAGCAGTAGTCCCCCACAAGGTCAGCTTTTGTCCTTATGTTAAGCTCCAGTTGATGTTCTTTGTGCCATGTGACGAAGCTCTCCGTCACTCCTCTGTACTCACCTTTAAAAATAGCCTCTAAGAGGACACAGCATGTTTCTGACAGGAAATGATTCACTGAAATTATACATAATAATAGTAATAATGATAATACAGTGGTAACCTCCATTTCACCATTAACCGCAACTGGGGCATGGGGGCATACAACCGCAGGCGGTAATCCGGCTTCTGGAAAGCTCATATCTTGTAATATAAATGATATCTGTACCTAACACTATTGTAGATCGCAAAGGACATGGAACGTTGGGCAAAAAGCTTCAATAAGCAAAAAGAGAGTTTTAAGAGCAGCTCCCAAGGCTCAGGACCGTCCAAGGAGGAGGACAGGAGAGAGTCTGCAGCTGCTGACGCAGGTTTTGCTCTCTTTGAGAAGAAGGTGAGACTAATGACAGACTAACCTTTCTGTTGTGGACAATTCTAATAACATAGTTTGCATGTAGAATGTGTTGATGAGATTTGTTGCTTCCTTTTAGCACACAGGAAGCTTTGACATACCATCATTCATGACTGAACAGTTCAAGATCACAGAGCATCAGGAGACTGCAGCTAAGGTTTGTTTAAGATTTCCCCACGTCACGGTTATCAAAAAAAATAAAGCCCATAACGCTTCACCTTTTATCCGTGTTTGTATTGTAGACTGGTCCGGCTGCTGCTTTCAACGAAGACGGTGATGCAGAGGAGGGCGGCTCGGATCGAGCAGCCTGTGAAGATGGAAAAATAACAGACTGGAAGAAGATGGTTTGCCTGCTGTGTCGACGGCAGTTCCCCACCAAGGAGGCTCTGCTGCGTCACCAGCAGCTTTCTGACCTCCACAAGGTGAGAATGGTGACACAGCAGGCGTTTAATCTGCGAGTAGCAATGAATATTGCGGGCTCTGCCATCTGTTCAGCTTCTATGCAAAATGAAAAAAACGTTATTGATCTTCTACTCTCTTTAAGATGTCATATATGTGACATGTATATATAATATAGAGGCAATACTGTATGATAATATGATAATAACTAAGCTGCTTTTTGATTGTTTTAGCAAAACTTGGAAATTCAAAGAAGATCAAAACTCACAGAAGCTGAGCTGGAGGAGCTGGAGAGAAAAGAAACTGAGGTATTTTGGCACGAGATACTTTCCCATCAGTTATATTTGCAATGACGGATGCATTGAATTAAGTTTCATGGTCATTTTGACAGCTGAAATACAGAGACAGAGCTGCAGAGAGGAGGGAGAAGTACGGTGTCCCTGAACCTCCCGCACCAAAGAAGAGATTCTATCCACCGCCAACCCCGACAGTGTAAGGGAAACTGTTTAATTGCCCTGCAGATCATCTGCAGACTGTCATCATCCTGATTAACACCTTTAATTTAAAACATTTTAATATCTCCCGTCATTCATCTTCAACAGAAACTATGAACAGCCCACCAAAGACGGCCTAACAAGTGATAATATCGGGAGCAAAATGTTGCAAGCAATGGGCTGGCAGGAAGGCAAAGGTCTGGGGCGCCACCACCAGGGCATCACCGCTCCCATCACGGTGAGGAGGCCAACAACAATTCTATTTTACAATTTTCCTGAAATTAAAGCTCTCATCTCCCCACCAGCTCCTGACAGATGGAATATGCATGCTAATGTGGTCTTCTCCCACTCACAGTGCAATTAACACTGTTACCTGAGGGGCGACCTGTGTCCAATCTGCCTCCCCTAATGACCGTCTCTGCCTCTCCCCACAGGCTTCATTAAGGACCAAGGGCACAGGCTTGGGAATTAAAGGAAGCTCGTATGAACTCTCAGCATCTGACACCTACAAGGATGCTGTTCGCAAGGCCATGTTCTCACGCTTCACGGAGATAGAGTGAACTGGAGAGAGACAAGTAATCAGAACTATTACATTTGTGGCCGAATGTGAAAAGAACCCCCCCCCCGCGCACAGATTGCACTGTACTGTAATTTCTTTCTTTTTTTATGTATATAAAATGGAGTTTTGTTTACATAGCCACATATTTTGTCACCCGAAGTGTTTTCAGTTGAATGAACATGTAAATTTTGTACAGCGTTTATACATCAGATTATGTGGACCCACTGAGGTTTTGTCTTTGTAAAAAATCGAAAGAATAAATGTGACAATTAAATCCAACCTTTGTGCTCAACATTGTCTGCAACGTGGTTTCTCCCTTTACAGGAAACATCTTGTTATGACAGGAATAGCAAACTTTGTCACAATAAGCCTACTGGGCTGTATACCATGTGGAAGTGAGATTGACGTTAATGAACTCTTAGATCAATATCTAAAGGTTGAGGTGGTCTGAGAGCTGGAGAGCAGGCTGTCATTCTTCCAAGTTACCTGGCAGCGTGTGCCGATTGTTGTCAAGATTGTATCATAAGCAGCCGTGTAGAGCTGCATGTTGATTTCATGGCTCCCGTCTGCAGGTTGAGATAAAAGGTCTCTTTGAGTTATGAGGAAGAAGAAGGCATACTTTATTCATCCTCTTGGTGAAATTCACTTATTTCTTTACACAATGGCGCATCATACGCACGAACGTGCGCAAACAAGACCTATACACATACATTAGTGTTTGGAGAGATGTCAGAGCGAGGGGGCTGCGCTATAATCAGGCTCCCCGAGCAGTTAGTGGTTCAGTGGCTTGCTCAAGGGCACCTTGGCAGAGCCCAGCAGGTGAACTGGCACCTCTCCAGCTACCAGTCCGTACTGATAATTATCCAGTGCTTAAAGGTGTAGTGTGTAACACTGGACTCTTGAATTCATACTCCAAACAGGTAGGGGGCAGCATATCACCAGAGCAACTAAACTGCTACATGCTGCTAATGGTAGCTGCTGTTAGCTAGTTAACTCAGTCAGACGTGCAGCACATGGTCCGGACTCAGAGCTCGGAGTAGTGTTACGAGACAGGATAGGCCGGGGCTAGCTGGTTAGCATGCTAACTTCAGAAGGTATCTCTCTATATTGCTAGGGTTAGGGTTAGATACTTTCAAATTTTCTGTTTTGTCCAACCAACAGCCCAAGAGTAACAGAGTCAAAAGTACGATATTTCCCTGAAAATACAGGGAAGTAGAGGTATAAAGTGTCAGGAAATGGGACTGATAGTTCAAATTTGTAGTCAAACTGTAGATTTGATGTACAGTATTCTCTCTGGATCAACATATGTGCTTTAAGGAAAATAGTTCACTGTACAAAGTATTTAAAATGTAAACATGGTGACTTGGTCGTCCAGCCTGGAACTTCTGGTTCTCTTGTTTCATCCATTAAAACCACTCATTAGAGTCTTAGTGGCTAAACAAGCTGGTCTTGTCTATAGAATTGCTCATATAATTTTATCTGCACATGTTGTGTTACACAAAATCTCTAATGATAAGTCAGTTTTTATAAAATGTTTTGAAGTCGATTCAAGGTGCATGATTTATTTTTAGTTTTAGAGATTTATCAGGGTTAGAATGGGGTTTATATTCCTCTCTGTTGTGTTACAGGCTTGTGTCTCTCCTACCTGACACAAACAACAGATCTGGCTTCAGCATCAACATATGTGTAGAAAACACTCCCCTGTTTGTGCCGCATCTCCATCTCTTAGCCATGATATGCTGTCGTCCATTATTTTTCTGCCAGGCCCTCTTTGGCTGCCTTCATATCCTCTGTCCCGAGGCTTACTGGCTGGCATGTTTCCTCAGCTCTCACTTCAGAGGGAATGGCAGTGTTTTTGAAGATGCCCCACAGAATCTTTGCTATGTTTCTTCGGGTCATTCCATCTCACCGCTATTTCCTGCAAGAACCGAGGGAAGGCTTGAGGACAGACTGCTGTTTGAAGACTCAGAGACACAGTACAGTAGCTCCTGTCATCTTAACATTCTGCCGCTCTGTGAGGGAAAACAAACAGAGTGTGGTTGCTCAGTCCTTAATTCCTTGGATGAATTTCTCAGCTTTGATGTTGAACGATGAGGTGAATTTAAAGTAATTTGGGGGCCATTCTCGTTCATTTTTAACAATTCAGACCTCAGTTCTAATGTAAAATTCAAGCGTCAGGTTTCAGGTGAAGGATTTGCGAGACTTCATTATAAAGCTACATTTATGGTCTGATTGTATTTGTTGTGCAGACGTCCCTGTCGAATGAAGCAAAAATTCACTCTCATCCTCATCACTAGGGGGCAGTGTCACTTTTAGAGGGTATACATTCAACCTGTTAATATTTAACAGGATAAAATAAAACAAAAACAATACTGTTAATCCATTAAAATTGTCCTCTCACATATAAAAATGTAGTTTGTACATATTGTTTCCAAAATTTCCAAAGATTTCACTTTTTTTTCATATAAATGATTAAAGCAAATGTATTTATTCTGACGATATGAGCACCTTTTATGTGTTATTCCTTGTCAGATCAAACATTTTCTCCATCTTGCTGATTGTAGTTTTTTTTCCTCTGTGCAGCAGCACTGCCTGTCCCACAGTGACACCATGATGTCCTCGCTGCTCCGTGGCACAGGGTGGGGAGGACAGGCAGGGATTAACATCACTGGCGTTGTGTCAGAAAACAACCGTCATAATGCTACCGCTAAGGGTTCATTTGAATCATTTGTTTTTCCTCAAGATATCCCCCCCTTCCCTCACATCGCCACAGTCAGGATTTCATGCGTCATACCAGGTGGCACGGAGAGGAAGGATGCCATCTTCTCCCCAGGTCTGCTGTTGAGTGGCGGCCAACAACGGTGCAGATTAACTAACCCTGTAGTAGCAGGATGACAGCTCTGATCCCCCTGTTGATTAATGCTGCACCACAAAAATGAACTGTGCTCACTGTCTCACAGGGACACTTGTGAATGCCTACTCAGTTTTCACATGGCACTGGCTCAGCTTACCAGAATCTGTGTCAGTTGACTAAGCCGTTTTGCATAACACAGTCAGTGGCCACACTCGCTGAATAAAACTGGGAGCGGATGAGGTTGGCAACAGCATGTTCCAAATGTATAGGGTATGTGTTATGAATATGATTTCAGCAGAAACAGCCTGTTCTCAATGGTTATGCCACAGAAACGGCCTAGTCTGTCTGAATTCAGGGAAGATGAACAGCTCTTGGAACAGGTCATATAACTTTTGCCTCACCGGGGAGTCATTATAATGTGACATTTACATTTCACCTCTCCAACATACTGCAGAGTTACAGAAAAAATTTTGGTCTGTGAGAGTCAAATGTTTTTGCACATCAAATTAACATTTTCATGAAAATGTGAATGAAGACATAATCATTGCTGACCTGCAGCAGCCCTCTGATAAATACCTCACAGCATTAGATTTTTAGTCCGTTTTCTGGTTAAATGAAAAGCCTTGTCATGTATCAGTGTTGCACGCCAGAGAAAGAGCCTCTGATTTTAAGACCTCCACAATATTATTCATATCACCCTCAGACAGAGGAACAGCCTCTAGCTTCTCTTTGAGCTTACGAAATAGATGAAACTGGCTGGCGTCATGCACATCCTGTAAATCCTCAATAAAGATCTGGATAACTGAGGATGGGAGGTACAGTTTTGCCTGCGGTTAAAGGTAAAACAAAGCCAAAACTGTTTAAGAGGAGGGTGTTGTGTCCTGTGGGTCCTGTGTTGTTGGTAGATGCTACTATGAGGAAGATTGGACAGCGCTCCAGTTGTTGTGGCCTCAGCGGTGCCGACAATAATACCACTTGGAGACGCTAGGAGGGGAAAAGTTCACTGTTACCACTTTAATTTATCATACCGAACTGAAGATCATCACTAATAATGTACAGTCTTATTGCTGAGAACCATGGCTTTAAAGCAACATTATGTAATTTTTTTAAACCTTAAAATAACAGCTTCAAAATAATGTTGATGGTTCAATGTCTCTGTCTCAGCTCTCACTTGTTTCTGCACGATGTAACTTCAGTGAGAGGGTAGGATCACAGCGTTGTTTACTTCAAAATACAAGTTTTCAACACATTACATTGTTAAGAAGTCATGAGTTTTGTTTGTAGTTAGCGCCTATGTTACGTTACAGACCGAGGATTTGTATTTAGGACGGTGATGTTGCACTCAGAAACTGTGGGGGGCGCCAAATCACACAAAAATGCAGATTTCTACATAATGTTGCTTTAACTTTGAATCAAACACATTAAAAAATACTTTTCTACACTATAAAAATGCCCCCTTCTTCCAATCCGGCCCACAGTTTTTAAAAGCACCTGCTGTAGGGAGAGGCATGTGATGTGGAAATAAACAGGATGATACATCGTTCCAACGTGACAAGTATTGACATGAGAAATGGAAGCTAGAAAACAAGAACTTTGCCGCATCATGAGGCAAACTGCTGAAAACTGGAAGGAAATGATTGCATGTGACAACGCAACAATAAGAGCACCAGGGTCTGGTGTTGTCCTTGACACAGCATTATGTCAGATGGCTGCCTCTTGTTTTGTTGTCGCAGTATCTGACTTTGCTCAGCCTAAAAAAAAGGAGACGTCACAACGTATTTGTCACGTCGGTATGACTGAGCTGTTTGAGAGAGTAATTCATATTCCGTGGGAAGACTCCGTGTTCGTACGCAGGCAGGTGCTGTGGCTGAAGTCAGTGCTGTCATTTTAAAAAGCGAAGCTGTCAGGTGGATTGCGGCGAAGCCTCGCTGATCCGGAGGACACACTGTACAGCGCCGTGTTTTCCTACATCTGACATGTTTGTGTTCCGTTCCCCGGGGATCAAAAAGGAAATACATCTATACTTGGAACAAATGCATGACAAACAGAAGAACCCACACTGGTCATACACTTGTCTCATGCAGGCGAGCCATTTAAAACTCTGGCCAGCTGTCCAAACAGAAGAAAAGTGAATCCAATAACTGAGGAACTTCGGATCCACACATTCATTTAGAGAGAGTTTAGACGTATTATTGAATCTTAGCATTCATAAAATGAGGTATTTACCTATTATTCTAAAACATGTTTGGGATGTTTCTCCCACGGGGCCCATAAGACAGCTTCCTGACAAGATCTGTTTGGAGGTTTTAAGTTTGATTCTGAATGTTATTAACCAACATAGAGTGTAGCCTATGATTATGTTTGTTTTGGTACTTTTACATTGATTGAAGTATTTGGCGGCATTATGTCATCACAAATGTCATCAACTCTCTCACGAGACAATTTTTTTTTACTTCTTGCATATTCTCTCAGTGTAAGTGCTGTTTTGATGATCGGCCACACGAAGTTGTCGACGAGCCTTTGCCAAAGGGGTGAAATTTGATGAACGTAAGGAGAAGCTGACAAAAAGTACCCTAAAAAACTGGCTTCAGTGAGGGGCGACCAGTTTGGATCATATTCTGTCCTGGTTGAAAAACACAAGTGGGGATAATAACAAGTAACAAGATGATTATAACTGCACAAAAAATTGCACAAACTGTAAATCTGGTACACAGTAATAAAGAGTTCCTTTTGCCAACGTCAACTGTTTTGCATGTATAGTATTTAGTGTTTTTGTCTTTTCAATTTTGGGTATTAGGATGCTAAATTTCCTGATAAGCAAAACACAAGGACAGCTGAGTGTGAATAAAGTTTCAGTAGTTCTACAGGTATTTGGTCATCAAAAGATCACCAGAGCTATTACAGATCCACAGTTGAACATTGTGCACCAAGTTTCATGGCAATCTATTAAAAAAAAAGGGGGTTGAATATTTCCCTCAAAATCACAAATGTCATCCTTTTGGTGGCATTAGAGGAAGACTGTGTAGAAAATAATCAATAGGTGTCATCCTTTGGGGGCCGTGAATGTTTGTAAAGAATTTGGTGCCAATCCATTCAGTAGATATTTACAGATTTTACTGGATGAATGAAAGATTTAACCGGCCGGTGGCCAAAGTCATCAGGAATCATCCTCGTCATGGGTAACATGAATGTTTCCCCTAAATTTCATGGCAATCCATCCAACTGTTGTTGAGATATTTCATCCAATGAGCAACAGCGCTGTCATGGCTAAAATGACGTATATTGTGTCCAAACCACGATCATTTGAATTTAGCATCATTTGTAGCAAGTCCCACATTAAATGTATCTTTATGCGTGTATCGTAAACAACCAAACAACAGCTTAAATGTTTAATTCTGAATTTCTGAAATTACAAAGCGAAGACACAAATTATTTTCTTTTCAAACCGGCTAAACTCCTGAGTTTTTTTTTCTATCCATAATGTGTTTCTTTCTTCGCTGCCTATACTCTCTGCCTATACACCCTGACATTTTTCCCTCTTTGGGCCTCGATGTTGCAGCTCCCTCCTGGAATGGCCAGGCTGCTCCTTCAGGGAATTCCTCCCGCAGAGAGGAATAATGCTCAGGACTCCACTCTGTCCTGCAGAGCTTTGTGTGTGTGTGTGTGTGTGTGTGTGTGTGTGTGTGTGTGTGTGTGTGTGTGTGTGTGTGTGTGTGTCTACTACAGTTCAGGCTCTTTGATCACAAAAGAGGAGGGTGGGCAGGTGGCCCGAGTGTGTGTTTATGTGTGTAGGAGAGGGGACACTTTGTGAACCTCTTCTGTAAAAACTTTCTCGGATGATTGAAGTCTGGAGAGAATAACAAACAGCGTCCCCCAGTATGACAGATGTGTCCTCTTGATAAATGCCTCAGAAACTCCCTGATTACTCCGGCTTACTGCGTATTATGTAACATTCACAGTTGCTGTCAATATGCTGTTTTGTTTTCAACCAATGTTGAAGGGGAAGTTAAAATTAAATCATATGAAACTGGATGACGTTTTCCAAAGCGGTGATTTAATTTAACTAAAACAGCTTGTATGTCAAACGGATCCATCACCGCAGCACACTCCATCCGCTGATAGAGACAGTGTGATATGGTTGAAAGCTCCCTTAAAAGAATTAGACAAGTACATTGTCAAACCACTTTCTCCAAAAAACACTTCCAATCAAAGGCGACTTGGACAAGAACTCCTAAAAGTGAAATCAGAACATCTGCTGAGCTCACATATCAACAGATCCATCTCCAACACATCTGAGCAAACTCCAGCCATTAATGAAGACCATCAACAGTTTGAAGATCTGGAAAAAGCTTGTAAGTGGAGCTTCAGCTGGGTTTGTATTGCCCTAATGAAAGAAAATCACTTTTATTTAAACCACTAATTACAAAACATATCCATTTGTGCATTTTGAGGGCAATATCATAAGGTTGAAAAACATTCCTCTGCACAAAATCCGACTAAATGTTGACATGTGGATCATATTCTTCTCTACCTTATTTACCAGGTTTGTTTGAGCAAACAACCTGATGGACTGAGCAGGCGAGTAATGCTCTTTAACACCTACAGCCTGACTCATGTCTGTATCCTCCAGGGTATCACGTCAAGTGACGTCAGTGTTAGCTGATGTTCACACTGTATGAACATGAGTCACCACCACCCTATTCACAAGGCATTATTCATAAACCTCCATCTCACTGCCTATAGTCCCACATAAACCTCCATCTCACTGCCTATAGTCCTACATAAACCTCCATCTCACTTCAAAGTCACAAAATTGGTGATCACCTGTGGCGATTATCATGCTGAACAAAACGTGTTAGCATCATAAACTTGTGTTTGCCGCAGAGATTATTGCCAGAGATATTCCAATATTCAATTCAGAAATCTCAAAGTTTTTTTGGTCAAGGGAACCAGGGCGATGCTAACTTATGGATTAGCCTACAAAAATACGTCATCGCTACACCGCTCCAAAGGCAGTGGGCGATTTGAGGGGGCATGAGAGGGGGATGCCACCCCCCCTTGTTGGCAAAATTTCACAAACTGAATCCCCCTTGTTAACCCTCCATCGCCCCTCTCCAGTCAGCGCTGCAGTAAACACTCCAGCAGATCGAGCCATCTTTCAAGAGAGGCATGAATGCATAAACCTCCATCTCACTGCCTATATTCCTACATAAAAGCTCCATCTCGCTGAAACCAGCTCTCAGGTAATTGCATAAGCGCATCATTTCCACAGCATGGCTATTTCTTGCTCACCCATGAGTGGACTGTGGATGATCACACAGTGACTGGCATCTCATGCCCAAATGATGAATGCACTGGGAGATTGACCTTAATTGAGTTTGATTGCAGCATCTTCCAGCAGGGCTCAGCAAAATAAACTGAATAGGGTTAGTGGTCTGTGATGAGATCTCTTCTTCCTGTTTCTCCCAATTATGTGCACGGCTGGGGCTGTGGGGGTGTGGGGATGTGGGGGGTGGACAGGAGGCCACGACTGACCCTCGATCGAAAATACAAGATTGTCTTAAATTTGTTCTCATGGAGGCAATCAAGGGACAGACAGATGTTTTTTGTTAGGTTGCAGTATGATAAGTCTTAGGGAAAAGAGAGAGATTCGTACAGTTGGAAAATAAAAGTTAGTTGTTTTTTTTCCAGACTCGCTTTTGAAAAGTCTGAATCCACTTATGTATTTACCACAGTTACCACAGTTAGAAGCTCTTATGTTGTCGGGTAGATTGGCTTGACCTCCCAGAAGTCACAGGCTCCCATTGTTTTCAGAAATCCATTCAAAGCTGTTCAGAAGCCTGTGCTGCTTTGCTGACGTAATACACTAAGTTCAACAGTGTGTGCCGTACAGTTTGTATGAAGATGAGCCTACACTTCTTCTATGAATCTTCTAAGTGACAAACTGCTGTCTTTTGAGCTCATTATTGTGAAAACAGTGCCATCTAAAACTGTGTGATATGCTTCTGGCAGCATTTCTATTGGCTAGCAATTAAAGGATATGTTCACCTAAAAATGAATATTCAGTCAGCTGAATAAAACAGCAGTGAAGCCTTCTCCTGAACAACTGAAGTAGATGACGACCTGTTTTAAAATGTAAAAAAAACTAAAAACACCTTAAAGAAAACATAAAATGTACCTTGTCTGGCATAACATGTAACATGAAGTTTACTAGCTACTTCTAGATTGATTACTTTACAGAAAACGTGTAAAGTAATTGTGTAGCAAGACGCTTTGTGGTGGTGACGTTTAAGTCATGCGACCGCAGTGTAGTCTTTTAATAGCCTAACATTAGCTCTTTACTTCTAGAGATTTAATTTATGCTTTGAAGTAAAAAAAAAAAAAAAATGGTATTCACCTGTGGAGATTATAGTGCTGAACAAAACGTGTTAAACTTGGGTTAGCCCACAAAAATACGTCATCGCTAAACTGGTCTATAATCAGTGGGCGATTTACGGGGGCATGCCAACCCCCTTGTTAGCAAAATTTCACGAACTGAATCCCCCTTGTTAACGTGCCATCGCTCCTCTCCAGTCAGCGCTGCTGTAAATAGACCAACAGATCAAGCCATCTTTCAAGGGAGACATGAATACAGATTTTTACTACCGGGTTTGGTTAAAAATGAACAAAACTACTGCTGAGTTAATTGACTTTACCACGTGGCTCAATCTGTGAGGGTTTAGAGCACTCTTGCATATGTCATCTGTGAGATAAAACACATCAATTGCCGCCAGACCCTCATTAGTCTCCGCTCAGTGGTCATCCAGCTTGAGCTGCAGACCTTTGCTACACCCAGTTTCTATGGTTACACCTTGCTGTGCGCTGCTCTCGGCAGTCAGAAAGTCCTCTGGATAACCACACACGCATCACCTTCTCAGCTGACAGATAGGTGAGGCAAGGTGAGACTACGCACACACCCGTTAAAAGAAGAGGGAACAGGGGGAGTTCGTACAGCTGAAAGAAAACGCTGTGCCTCCAGAACCAGTTGCCAGATGTCCTTCGCCTGTTCACCCTCTCCTCCTCATTAGTTGACAGCGCTTAAATTAGCGCAACCAGAAAGGAATACGAACAACCAGAGGACAGTGCTCTGAGGTTGAACCGCGTGCTTTCGTGCACTCGAGATGCCGTCTTTGAACTATAGCATACATCTGTTGAGCTCCCCGGCTGCTGACCTCTGGGGACGCACCGGCCACTTTCTCAGCATCTCTGGCCCTCTCCTCTATGGGTAGCCCGTCCCCCACTGTGTCACCCCTCGGACCAGATGCTGAGCGTATATGTCCCAGAGGTCGAATGTCCTCTGCTTTCCACAAGGTCAGGTTTACTGTGACATCTTCAAAGGAGATTGTGGTTGACAGAATGTGGTGTTAGTGGGAGGAAAAATTGCAGAAATGCCTCAGCTATAAGCACACGAGTCAGTTCTGTGCAAAACGCGTGTTTTGGGCTCATGTGCTCCAACATGAAGACAGATACGATGGGGGGGAACCTGGTCTAATGTGACTGCCAGGTGTGTGTCCTCCTCGGTGAACATGAGCCGGAGAGAGAGAGGGAGAAGGAATAAGAGACGATCCCCGGAGCGGCGTGACATCAGAACGCGCTGATGACCTAGAAATGGAGCGTGCGTATCCTGTGTGCGTAAGCAGCAACAGTGGGCTTTGTGGCACATGGCTCAGGCAGTTGTGTGCGTTGATGACGGTTGCCTGTCACACATGCATAGCAATTGCATCGATTTTTTCCCTTAGAGACCCCGCTTGACTTTTATTTTTAGAGTTGATCAAATAAATGCGCGAAGTGTGTGTGCTTGTGAGTTCTTGTCCGCGTACGTGTGTGTGTGTGTGTGGTCCTCGCGGTCATTCCCCGTCTCCATTGTCTCATGATGCGCGCACAAGCACGACGATTAAATCCACAAATCGTGAAACACAGCCCCGCCACCGACACCTCCAGCACGACAAAAAGCAGCGAATTACATAAATCTATCGTCACTATTTCTCGATTAATAAAAAAAAAAGAAAAAGAAAGAAAGAAAGGCGCGTGCCAAATAGAAGGGGGTTGGGGAGGACGGCGGCGGCGGCGGTGGTGGTGGTGGGGGCTCTCGTGTCCCCGCGCGCACGCACAACAAAACATTTGATTGGCGTCGCTGTGCGTGCGGTCGCGCGGTAGGCGGAACCTGGACACTCTTCACATCCCACTTTTGGAGGAGATTATTACGAGGACAGTTTTTGTGGGAAAACACATGACATTAACGCTGTCTGTCTGGACGGAAGGCGGACGGACGCAGAGGGACCCAGAGTCAGGACGACACGGCACCGCACGGCACGGCACGGCACGGGGTCGAGGCAGAGCCGAGCACCGAGCAGCGAGCGGAGGCAGCAGCAGCAGCAGCAGCAGATCCGTGTGGAGATATTTGGAGTTGGAGGTGGACGCTGGTACTTCTCTGGTAAGGCGCTGACACTTCTCATGTCCTTATAATGTATCTAAAACTTGTGCGTGTTTGTGCTCGCGCGTATGTGCATCACCAGCCCGCACCGAGGCTACAGAACGGGGAGTTAAATGTGAAGTCAAAGTCAAGACATGCCGGAGAGAGAAGGTGACATGTCAACCGCGCTGCACTTGTTCCTCGTGTTCACACTCGGTGCCCTCCTCTGGACGACACAGGCCTCCTTTGTGAGCGCTTTCTTCCTCGGGGCTTATCAGAGAGAATCTAGATAAATGTTTACTCTGTATCCCAGAGGATGATGACAGAGAAATCTCTGATTAAAAAAAAAAACACAGTCACCCCAGCCTCTCTCTACCATGATGATCAAGTGGCTTAGAGGGATCCAACTTGGGCATTGGAGTGACCTTTTGGAAGCTCCTCCATGACCCCGTGAAGCACAGCGGTTTTCATTCCTGCTTTTGCTGGCACTCACGACTTGGAGAAGCACCGCGTCAGTATTGCATGTTTTTCAGTCATCCTTGGCCCCTGCAAATGCATCTCACAGTTCAGAGCGTCATGGTTTTTTGGATTGTCTGCCCATATTTTTAAGTGCTGTGCTGGCGGAGCATCCACAGCTGGCCGACACCACCAAGAGTCACAGCTTGGCCACAGGTGCCATCTGGTCCTCGTGTTTCGTGATCTCGCCTCATCTCCTCTGAGCAGGGACATACCCAGGATCTTGGTTGGATGCCAAAGTCTGACTTTCAAATCATAAAATACATCAGTGGTTTTCAAATTGGAGTCATCCAGTGGGTGGTAGTTGTAACTACCCAATTTTTTTTCGGAAGTTGGATGAAGAAGGAATAAAATAGGGTTGGCTGTTTTGAGTGATGGTGATTTATATTAATCTGAGATTGATCAACGGTTGACTGTTAAGTAGGAGTAGACAGATTATCAACCCTGGACGATTATCGGGCCAGCAATTCAGCATTCTCCAATTATCAGTATCAGTGATTTTTCTGTTAGATTGTCGATAATAAATAAACTAATATAAAAAATGTGCTTCACTTTGGCTCTGATGCAACATCCTCTCACACAATGTCCTGCACACAGTAATATCTGATTGGTAACACGTCACAATTAATAACCTATAAACACTGAATAATCTGAATCTGCAAAGTAACTAGTAACTAAATGTATCAAATACATTTATCAGATAAATGTAGTGTCGAAAGTAAAGTACCTCAAAACTGTACTTACTAGCAGTACGTTGAGTAATTTGTACTTATATCATGTCAGTCGACCCCTACTATAACGACTTTTTTTTTTAATCTTCAAACCTAAAAACAAAAGATAACTCAGAGGTGATTCCTTTAGACAAAATCCTCTCAGACAGGAGGTCTGTGGTTTAATGTGCATCTCGGTGTGAGACATGAAAAAGTTTGGGAACCCATATAACGCAGCTTTTAAGCAAATGCGTATAACTTTTGTGTTATTGGTTTGACTTTTGTCGGTACATATAGGTGCTGAATTTTCTAACATAAGGGAAGTATGCATTAGAGGCCAGCCTATGTATTGCACTGGCCGGTATTAGCAGCCGACATAGGGCTATCACAGATATATTGGTATCAGCTTAAATGTTGTCAGGTATGTGGCGATATAAAAGCTTTGTTAAGAGATTATAATGCAGAAATAGATGCTTATGGTAACTCATAATTCTGAAATTGTTTCAGTGCACGATGTCATTTTGGAAAATAAATTTTATTGTTAAACTGTACAAGGCTCCAGACTAACTTTTTACACTGGTTGCACTGGTGCGCCTAACTTTGTCTTTTCGTAGCAACAACATGTTATGGAGGTACACCCAGTAATACATTTTGATTACATTTCTTGATGACTGTGAACAGGTATTAAGGTACAAATACATGTTTGTCTTCTTTTAAGCTACAGCAAAACAAGAAATGGCGATAACCTCAATTGTTAAAAGAATAAACTGCTATATCTTAGGTGCATCGGCTTTACCAATAAAAAAATATTTGGTTGCACTTCATCACTTTTTTTGCGCGTGTGCGACCAAAATGGTTTCAGCCTGGAACCATGTTGGAAAACATTCTGCCTTCATTGCCTGTCTTTGTGACAAGTGCAAAAGAAAAATAAATATACCGATATTAGAATTTTTCACTCCCGCATATCAGGACCAGCACCGCCCCCAATAATGTAATGTTGGTTGGACTCTAGCATGCGCACATAACATGAGTTGTAGCAATTGATTTAGATATCCAGCATCCTGACTGGATAAAACTCTGAACAGCAGCATGACTTCTGGAGTCACCTTCAGCTAGCAAAGTTGCCAGTCATTCTCTCCTCCGCGATGAGTCATCTCACAGGCCTGTGGGCAGCAGGTGAGATTGCGACTGCTGGACTGGACCAGCCGGAGCTGGCGTGAGGAGAGCTCTTGTGTGGCCCGCTTGGCCTCTGCTGTTATAATTGACTGACTCCTCTCTCTGGCGTGTCATGGGTCCATGTGCTGCCGCCCCATCCCAGAATGAAATCACAGTGTGAACACTAACAGACTGATCCGGCCTCAGCCTGCATCGGGCGTGCTGAGCTTTTGATCTGCTGTGTGATTAAAGCCTTGTGTGTTTCAGATTGTATTTCTTTACATGTGGCATAGATTGAAAAGATATTCTGATTTAAAAGTCACTGCCTCTCGGGTTGATTGCAAAATGTATCCATTGACATGAAAAGTCATAGAGAGTGAGGAGTGCTCAGCTACAAAGTTCACGGCCCTCATTCACAGCTAGAAAAGGTTCTCGATGATTACAATCATTACTCTATCCAGTCTGTAGCCTTCACAGCAGCCAGCAGCAAAGAAGCTATGACAGTAGTATTTAGTGTACTTAGTAGTTTTTCTTCTCTTTCAATCAAGATGGATGAGAAACGTTCGTGGCTTTTTCTCCCGTTTCTTCTTTTCTTCATCATTGGATGAGACTCAGAGGTTTAGAAGTTAATATTAAATCTGATCAAAGCTCTGTGTCGTTGTCAAACGCTGTGTATTCTCATCCCGCAGCAGTATTGGTTTACCTCTGTAGGAATGAAAAGAAAACATGAAGGGATTGTTCACTCTTAGGAGGGTAGTAGAGTGCAATGTAGTTCGCTGTGAGAAGAAAGGAACACCCTGCTGCGACTTTGTCGACGGTATTAAACTGTGAAAGGACATGAGCTCCTGTGTGGCTTTGAGGTTTTACCGAGATTTGATTTTGGTCTTTGAGAAGGAAAACAGAAGTATTGTCTTAACTCTTTCCTCTCTCTGGTTAGACGAAAGGCGATGTTGGGTTTGCACTGTCAAAATGATATTTCGTCAGTTTTATTGATGATTTAATGTGATTGGATGGAAGATGTAGGACGTGTCTGATGATGGTGTGTGTTGAGAGCACATACTGGTTACTTTGATATTACGTATCAAGCTAATTGTTGCCAAGGGAAGTTGAAAGATTCAATCAAAATAGAGGACAGAGAGTTTGGATTGTGGGTTGTGATTGCAGTTAGATAGATGGTGATATTATTCTGTGACCAGATCGCCAAGCCCTAGTTTCAAATCTGATATCTTGTCGAGGTCAGGTATATCCATCCCTCTGAGGGCAAGGAAGCTCATTTGCCTGTGCTTAGACAAATCACAGTGTTTCTACATTTTCCATGTGCAGACTGGTTTATGAAAGACTTCTGGTATGTGAGGACATATTGAGGGACATCATAGATGAATTGCTGCTTGGATAAGGTCATACCACTTTAAATAAATGGCAGCCCATTGGTTAGAGGAGCTCCAAGTAGGAGAAAATTATTAGACCCTCAACACTGTGCTGTCCACTAACCAGGAATATATTAGGAAGAGTCTCAAGTCCATGTCTTATGGGAACAGCTGTCTAATGTAATTAAAACTTCATATTGGCTGAAAAACAAACGTGCGTGCACTGTTGAATCAAAGTGTGACAGCGTGCATAATACCACATTGATCCCAGTATTTCAGTGGTGTCTCAAAGGGTCCATATCTATGAGCCGTGAGCCGTTTTGATTGAAATGTTTTTCTTCTTCTTAGATTTATTGATTAGGCTTGGGTAGATGACATTACATGATCATGAGCAAGAAAAGCAGATTACTAAAACGTCCTACGCATTTTCTTTTGCTTTGGTTTGAAACCACTGACATAAAGCACTTTCTCACTCGCCCTCCTCATAAAGAAGTCAGAGTAAAAGGTCACTTGGTATTACAGTTGTAGCGTAATTTCGCCTTTTCATTTTCTACCATCAAAATCAAAAGCAGGATAGGCAATTCTTCCAGTCTTGTTTTTCTCTTCACTCCCTTCTACTTGTGCGTGTTCAAAGGAAGAAAATCCAAGTCTTTAGATACAACAAAGCTAGCTTACTGGTGGCTTGCAGTTGCACTTCCTGACACTTCCCCTGTGTGCACAAAGATGATCAACTGACCTGCACAGGAGTGAACTCCAATATTGTAGGAAATGTTATGTTATTTTTACAGAGATCCATTATTGATTTGTTTCGGGGAGAGGTTTTCTTTGGGACAGATTTGAGAAACCAAACAGAATGTTTTGTTGTCTGTTGCTGAGTCCCTGAACAGTGGTGTCTGTTTTAACTCTGGAGTCTTTATTTGTTGTGAATATGATTTGAACTGTATCCTGCAAAAAAACACCAGGATAAAGTCAAAGTGTTGCTGTAAAGTAATCCTATCTTTTGAAAAAAGTATTTTAAAATGTTAATGACAGTTGTAAGTGCATAAACCCAATGATCCAGGGCTCCAGGTCGCACATGTGGGCAAATTTCTTTTCAACAGTTGAGGTTATCGCGTTATTAGGTGCACCTAAATTATTGGCTGGTGCACCTAAATGCAACCGTTGTGAAAAGTTAGTCTGGAGCCCTGTGATCTGTTTGTCTTTACAGGTCCAGATGCAATGGTCTAACAATGGCATAACTGTCAGCTCTGAACATTTTTTTAAAATTTAAAATCAAATTGAACTGTGGATTTTGAAAATTGTGACAAAAGAACAGATTACCATTGGGCCACCTTGCACACCCCAAGGTCTAAATACAAACCTCTGACTCTCGGCAAGAGCTGTATTTTTGCTCATTATCCATCGTTGGCTTATTATACCATTCTTAGTTCTATAAGGGATTTGATATTTAAGCCTTACATTGATCTGCTTACGGTGGCTGCCCGCTGTGCTTGTGAGGTCTCTGTCAGTGGACTGGGGATTTGGACTTCCGTGGTGCTGCGGCATGTGACAGAGTCAGCAGTGCAACATCCACCATGGTGGTCACACATTGCGCGAGTTGTACTCTCAGCTCTCTTTCTTCTGCTCTCCTCCCATGTGATGAGGAGGAAGCAGGAGGGAGACGGGTAGCAGATGCCAGAAGAGGACGGGACTTTGTTTGAGGGCACATGATTGAGAGAAAGACAGAGCTGCCACTGAACAGTGTGGTGTGAAAGGAGGACTGTCTCGGTGATTAGCTAATTGAATTCTGACCTATTGTTCTCACTAATGTACAGCAGGCATACGGTTTCCTTATCGACACTGTGCCCTTGACTGAGTCACTGCTGTCTTTTGTGTTCAGTCCCTTTAAAGCTGTGGTACTTCATGGTGTGAAGGAGCCACAGCCAAATCCTGTCTCTTTTACATCAAGTAAGAGATGCTCAGTAAACAGGTAGAGCACTTAACCAGTGAAAGTCTAGTCCTGGTCTCCATCAGTATCATTGTGTAGCTGGCAAGGTATTTAAAATATGACTGAATTTATTGTGTTCATCCAGGAAAAAACAAGTGGTACGCAGCTGTAATTTTTAAATATTTGCACACATCATTTACCATCAATGCATAATCACCTGCTAGGTATCAGCATCACTGTGTGTTTGTCAGATATTTCTGGTTTATGTAGCTATACTAAATCGTCTTGATGTGAAGAGTGTGCAAATCATGTCTGCTCTCACCATGACTTCATCTGGCGGTGAGTGTGCTGGCATTCTCTTTTTCCAGTGCTGTATTCGACAGCAGTCTGAGAACAGGCCAGATTTGATTTGGCATTACCACGCCATTGTGTTACTGTCCAGGCCGGCACTTATCAACATCATTTAGTTCATTCAGATAAAATGAATGGAACACATGTGGCATGTGGTAAATGGATTTCCCCTTTGTTTAAGGATGTTACATCCATCCCAGTAACTCTCTGCTTTGGGCAGAAGAATTTAATCTGATCATGCAATTGGACAAAGAAACTAATTTATCTGTATCTCAGCACTTTCTGTTCCTCTCATGATACTGCCAGTACCTCCGTGAATATGATAAAAATGTTACAAGTGTATTTTTACATGCACAAATCTCTATTTTTAACCATACACCTTTTCTGGCTCTGACTTTTCCTCCATGATTCCCTTCTGCAAATGACACGTACACAATACCACATTGTGGGATAATGTTCTCTTGTTATCTCTATAGATTTTTGTGTATGAATTGAGGCGGCGCAGTAATGTAAATAATGTAAAAACATTTTCATAGGGATGCACGATATATATGTGACTGATAAATTATCGGCTCAGTATTTGGAAATTAATATTGTTGGCTATTTATCGGTATTTGTGAAATTCTAGCTAATGATTAGAGCTGGCAATATCAAACCAGACTGATACAGTGCTGTAGGTGGCTTGTCATGTCTTGAAAGTCGATTTGTGATACATCAATAAACACAGAAAAAAAAAAGAATATGGAATTTAAAGTCATCCATCTTTGCTCACTACATCATCGCTTCGCTTAACCTCAGGTGTGCATAAACTACATGAACTGCAAACATGTGAAATTATTAGTTATCTTATTGGTATCAGACATGAGGAGCAGTTACTTATCAATTATCAGTATCAGCTGAAAAAAAAGGTAGATAAAACACAGTCTGGCATCTTGTAATAAAACACAGTGTTGTACACGTGGTCAGTGCACTGCATGTAAAATGCGTCATAAACTGTGCTTGTGACAGTTAATTTGCTGTCTGGCTTTTAGGCATCATAGCACAGTGTCTGTGCGTTCTGCACAGAGGTGATGAAGGCAGCTCGTGAGCCAGAAAAGCCACAAGGCTGAGATCTGATTCATAATAAGCGTATGATTTGAACTAAATACACAGTGTTTAATCAAAACAGATATCATACTGCAGAGAATATCAAAAATCTGTCAGATATTTGAAACAGCTCATTAACTTAAGAGCAACATGACATTCAGCATCTTTTTTTTCTTACTTCTGATTGGCTGTCTCTTTTTGTTTGGACGCACATTCCTGCTTAAAGGGTTTCTCAGAAGTCAGACCACAACACTTGAGCTAAGTCAACAAACGACTTATATTTCCTTGCCTTCTAGTTGCTGTTTATAGGTGCACCGAGGAAGTGTCTCTGTTATACTACGCTTCAAACATGCACATTGTCTCAGGCGAAGGCAGTTGTGTTTGATAGAGAATTGTAAATCACAGGAGGAAGTCTGCATGATTACTGATTTCACTGGATTTAAGGACCCGGAAATATCTCCAGAAGATTGTTACAGGGACTGCAGCTATATAAAAGCATGCATAAAGAGAAAGTAAAAGACTTGTATTAATAAATGCACCATATTTCACTATTTTATAGAACCAAACAAACAGGGGAACAGGAAATTTTGGTTTGGGTAATGTACTACAGCATAGCTAATTCTTTGGTTAGACATTTGCAGCGGGCTTTACTTTGTGTTTTACTTTGGTATTCGATCGTCTTTTATTTCCTCTTGTATTGCTACAGCCCCAGTCTCTTTCTGTGTAATTAGTGACTATATTGACTCGGTCTCATTTATTGAATGAGATGCTAATTACATTTTAAGCACAATTTTAAGCAAAGCTCAGCTCCCTGCACTTTCATGTATATAAATGTGACCCTCGATATGGTATTGATTACTTTAGTCCCACATTTAATCGCTTCCCTTTTGTTTTGTCTCGTAGGACTTTACCTCTGTCATCAAGACCGTCTTTGTAGGTGCCTGCATAGTCTTAGAGCCCAGTCTTTGGACTTCTGTGTGTGGTTACGCTGCTGCCTTACTGTCCCCTCTTGTCTGTGGGGTGTCCAGTTTTAAAGTTGAGCCAAAGTGACAGATAGTTTCGTGCGATTCTATAAATAAAACACATTGTCAGTGAGTCACCAGGCTGGGTTCGCCCACTCAGGCGCAGTAAAGGCAACACTAAAGACAATACACATTGCATCATACCTCACTCTCTCCTCGTGCAGCCTCATGTTATTTTGCAGACAACTGTCATCCTTGTGCTACAGCACGCCAGTCAGGCCAGGAGACAAAACAGTAAACTTTTGGCTATTTTTAGTTTTACAGAGGAAATATACAAATCGCACGACACAGATGGTCTTGGAGTGTATTTTGCCGTCAGAGTAGAGTTTTTCTACCTGCCAAGAACTCAACAAGTGGGGCGGCTGTGGCTCAGGGGTAGAGCCAGCGACTTGTTATCTGAAGGTTGCTGGTTCGATACCCCTGCATGTCGAAGTGTCCTTTGGCAAGATACCGAACCCTGATGTGCTGTTCGGCACCTTGCATGGCAGCCACCGCCATCAGTGTATGAATTACTGTAAATCACTTTGGACAAAAGCGTCTGCAACAAAGTATGGTTGTGTGTAATGCGTCAGTCTGCGTAAAACTACAGTATGTTTAATACTTTCTCAATATAATTTGAAAGGAAATGTCTCCCCTTCTCTCCCTGACTATGCTAATCAGTGTGTTGAAAATAGATATGCAGTGCCCAGCGGGAAGAGGGAAAGACTGGTGAGGGGATAAAATAGAGTAAAAATAGCTTTGGATATTGGGTCAGGCGCTGTTCTCGGTTGCACCAATTTTGCTAACTGGACAGTTGATAGTAGGCAACAAGGGATGAAGAGGAAGGATATGTAAGACATGTAGCAAATGTTACCAGCTGGAATCAAACTAAGAACATGATAAGATTAAAAGACGTGTTTGACGCCCACTGTTTCCCCGACTTTCTGATATGATGAAATTGCACCATCTAAGTGAATCATTTTAAACCGCACCCCAGTGTGATTTCACAGTCGGCAATCAGGAAAGACAAGTGAACGTAATGCAGAATCTTTACTTGCGTTGAACCCTGTCTCTTATATAGATGTAAAGGGATAGAGCGCTATAAATAGCAGCAAAGCAGAGATCCCCCGAGGGCAACTTGACTGTGCCGGTGTTGGTGGTGGAGGGGTGGAGTGGAGTGGCATAGACGGCAATGACAGCAGAGAGAGACAAAATAGGCAAAGATGGTTTATTTATTCTTATATGACCATGATATGACAGGGAGCCCTGTGGACAGAACCGAAGTAATTAATTAAATAGTTGAGATGGGGAGCCTCAATGTGAAGCACAAATAGGCTGGCAGTTGCCTTCCTGTTTGAACTTGTTCTAAAAGCTTCATTAGGCTTGAAGAAAATGTCACAAACAACAAGCCCGTTTAATTAGAGCAGGCTGTGGGGGAGGAACCCAAAAGTAAGACCATGCAGCCTTTGGTGGTACAAATGTCACCAAGGTAATCCAGTTCTTATATCACATCACGCATCACATATCTTGAATGTTGTCTAATAGTGTAGTTACATCAGTCCAAGGAAGTAAAGTCCAGGCATCATACAGATGTCTTTCAGAGTTTTATTTTAGCCCTCTCTCTTTGTTTCTTCAGCACACGTCGTGAAAACTGAAGAAAATAAAAGTCAATTTTATTTATGTAGAGCCACTTCACAACAAAAGCTATTTCATGACACTTTCTAATTAGAGCAGGTGTAGACCATTGTCTGCAATTTACAAGGACCCAACATTCCCCCATTAGCAAGCCCCTGGCAACTTTGGCAGGCAAAAACTGCCTTATAACAGTCAGAAACGTCGAGCAGATCTGGACTCAGCCATCCACCATGACCGGTTAAGCAGTCACAAACAAGTAAACACAACAGAAATGTCTGTGTAAGGGCGCATTATCAATACATGCTTAAAGACGCAGGACTATAAAACAAATGAAAGGCAATTACTGTGTGCAGCTCTTGGACCACACGTTATTTTGGAAGCATATGTTGTTCCTCTGCAGCCATTTTGGTTCTGTACCGTAATGCTACTGACTCATGACATCACCACACGGCATCATGACCGTCCCACAATGCCCTCAACTAAACTCTGGTCCTGTTTCTCTCTGAATCAAAATAAAACCTTACAGACGGAGCGCTAACTTTCTCAACCAAACATTCTTTTAAGGTGGTACATTTTACATGTTAACACCTTATTTCATACATTATTAACGCCTTTTAATGGCTTTAAGGATTCAAATAGTCGTCATCTTCTGACAGAAGCTCTAAGACAGTTACAAAGAGTTTAGTATATAACTGATCCTGTGCATCAGAGATCTTGCCTATAACTTTGCATAATTTGGATATTCCTCAAAATCAGGCATGTAGAGCAGACATCATAAGTCATGTGTTGTGATGTCAAATCAGATTACTGTTTCTTTGACAGTGTGCCATGCATTTCTATATTCCTATACCCTCATTGCACACGTCAGCATCCATCTGTAACGAAATGTAGGTTATCGGATCATCAAAGAAGATTGAAGAGCAAATTACAGCAATCTTTTTTTCCCTCTGCTTTGAACGTACACAATAATCCCGATTAGAGACTCTGTATGAAACACTTGCTGTGAGATTATACCTTCCACCGAAAAGTGTTTATTTAGATACACAGCCAAGTAGAGACCACGTCCAGCATCATTTGCATCTCACAGCAGCTTATAGGAACCCTGTGGGGACGAGGAGCATCTTAGAAGCTGACATACAAATCTCTCAGTCAGAAGTTAATCTGTTATTCTCCCTGCTGGCTAATCACAGCACAGAGAGAGAGAAGAGATGGCAGGGAAACACTGTAAGGAAAGGGAATTGAGGATAGAGAGGCCCGTCAGGCAAGTCGTGTCTAATG
This sequence comes from Lagodon rhomboides, assembly GCA_039737535.1. Lineage (NCBI taxonomy): Eukaryota > Metazoa > Chordata > Actinopteri > Spariformes > Sparidae > Lagodon > Lagodon rhomboides. The sequence goes on along the minus strand of CM077785.1, from coordinate 18,428,423 downwards.
ATGAAATTCTCCTCAGTTTTATTGTACTTGTATGTGTGTTTCAACATTAGAGGTATGAATGGAGAGAGGTGGGTAAAGATATACGACAAAGGCCCTCGGCCAGACTTTGTGCGGTCCATTTGTTGCATAGTTGGTGCCGTAAATCTCGAGGCCACCACAGAGACCCATCTCCATCATTCTTATTAGACCTCGCGAGCGGAGGTCTGATTAGTGAGAATGATTAAAAACACCTGTGTGGCTCTGCAGGGCCTTAAATTATATCTTCAATATTTCTCCAAATTAAAAACAGGATTAGTGATTTTAACTACACTACTCAACAATGCTAACATTTTCTTTTTCAGAAACATATAATATGTAACATTTCCACATTTAAATGTCTAAAAACCACTCGACCTTTTGTTATAGTTGCAGAGTTGTGTACTCACATTATCCCAGATGTTTCCAACAATGTTCAAACCCAGACAAAATCTGCAATTTAATTCAAGGTAATGGTGCATTTTATTCGCTTTGACTTTTGTTTGTATGGAGAATTTCTACACCTTGGTATTGCTTATTTTTGCTTAAGTAAAAGATCTGAGTACTTCTTCCAAAACTGGTCGCTGTAATTTACAGGAGAGAGTCAGAGAGTGAGGAAGGAAGTCGTTTAACGTCACTAAACTAATATGAATAAAACTTACTTGGGTAATACATTGCCTCGTCCATTATTTCTGCCTGAGTCACGTAGATACATTTTCATCTGGTGTTCGTTTAATAAGGAAGACAACAACTTCCATGATCCCATATTACTTGTCTTTTTTATTTTGATTGACAGACCCATAGCAGCAGAAATTACATACTTTCACAATATTAATTATTTGTGGCATTTCCAACACAAAAAACAACAACAACACTACAATAAAGAAATGTAGCGTGACTGAGTAAATGAGTAAAACAATCTGTAGAACGAGGTAAATATTGGCAGGGGGTCGTCATGACTCCAAGATGAGAGGAAAATAACAATACAACCACAGGAAAATAAAATAAAACAATGATTAGCATAAAAAATACATACAGTGTATAAGACATTGTGAAGATTTGCTCGACACAGTGTGAGCTGCTATCACTGGGATCAACAGATGACTACAGGGTACTAACATTTTCTACACAGAAAATAACAACACTTCTTATTTCAGGCACCCTTGATCTCCAAAATAATTCCTCCCACTCTGCAACTCGGTAATTGAAAGACTGACTCGGCGGACTTCAACATAGTGAATCTGTCGATGCCTGGGATACATCCTTTCTTGTTTCCCAATGCATTATCTGTTTAACTGCGTATGATTACATGCAAATGCTGGATGAATTCTTCATCATGCTCTACAAGAATTTAGTAAAGGTTGACCAGGACAAGCTCCTTCTCTTTTGTCAAAAAATAGCTGACGAGTAGAAATGCAAACCTAATTCTACACCGCTCTCAGTTTCACAGTTTGGTAATGATGATGGCTTTATTTTCTGCCTGTAGCTGTTTTGGAGGTTTCATTCATTCAACGACAGCATGCAAGTTTCCCTGTAATTACACTGCATATGTGTGTTTGTGTGTGTGCCATCATGTGCATTTATGTGCATGTTCACCCTGGTGTGAAGAACCAGAATACAGACAGATGGTTGTTGGGATGTGTCTGCCGAGTGTTTGCTGCTTATTTCAAGCAGCTGCTGTGCTCAGTGGCACGCGCAGCAGCGGCACTTAAACACAGCTTTGTGTGTGACGTGATGTTGGGTTACGACCAGGCTATTCACCCCTCTGCAGCTATTTTTAGACAGGAGAAAGAGTGTATGGATGGAGCGACCTGGGCTGGTTGATCCTGATTTCCTGCCCGAGCGAGATGGGGCCTAATCTGGTCTACTCGATCATCCCTGACTGTTAGAGGTCCCGAGTCTCAACTCACTGTTTTACAATGAAATGATCTCTGATAGATCTATTAGCTGCTCATCAGGGAAATTGTGGGCATGTGTAATCTCATAATCTGCAGGAAATCTCTTCCTGTTCATGGACATAAAGGGAGGATGGGGAATGTGCTTCAGATGCTGTCTGTCATTTTTTTGTGATTATTAAAGGGACAGTTCACCCCCAAATACAAAATTACGTGTTTTTCCTCTTACGTGTAGAGCTGTTTATCCATCCAAATTGTTATGGTTTGAGTGTCCAGGTTTTGGAGATATTGGCCACAGACATGTTTGCCTTCTCTCAAATATGATTGAACTCGATGGTGCTGGACTTGTGTTGCTCAAAAAATGAAATCATGGCCCAGTAACTCCACAGAGACAAAGACAGTCAGACAGAGATAATCCACAGACCTTTGTCTCTTGTTCACTGTTGGAACTTTTTTCTTTCTAGTGAACTACACTCACCAATTTTTGCACCGTGAAGAAGGAAGTGTGCATCTACTAGTGGACTAAATAAGATAACTAAACTTACTCGCCATACAGCTCAGCTGAGGAGGACGCTATTAATGTTTACCTCCTGAGCTGTTACGAGTCTCTCGTCCATGAGTAGATATTCAACAAATATCTTGACTAACCAGGTCATGATTTCTGGAAAGAGACATTGCTGTTAAGTTTTTCAAATGTACTTTTTTTGGGGGGGCCCTACAAGTGAGAGGAGAAGTCTGTATTTTTGATTTTGGGGTGAACTGTCCCTTTAAAAATCAGGCATCGCAGCTATAATCCCCTTTAAAAAAAAAAAAAAAGAAGAAGTTTACGGAGTGAGTTATTTTCATTTCTCAGAATTGCTGATGAGATGGGTTTGCTGTCTTTCAAATGACCTGCACAGACGCGATGATGCTCGTAGAGGAAGGTTATGACGGCTTCTTGATGGCATTTAAAACATTGTAGCTCTGCTTTTACTGCATCCACAGAGCTGGGTGTGAGAAAAAAGAGTGAAAAACAGTCACGATTGTCCACAAGCACTGCAACAGATTGAGAGAAAATTACAGCGGACACTCAATTAAGAAAGCTTAAGGGGCCAGAGAGGCATGAGAATGTCATCAAGTAGTGACGGAGGACGCGGTGTTACACTTTGAGATAACTCATTGCATAAACTGCACACACACGCACGCACACACAGAGCCACGCATTTAATTATTCACGGAACGCACTACAAACGCAGATGCACACATGCATAGCAATAAGTGAGGATGAATCAGCATGCACAGTGTTGTTTGGTTCAGGTATCAGTTGAGGAATAACAATCAGTGGAAGAGCCTGGCTCCGTCTGCCTCCTTGTGGGATGACGTTTCGCTGCAGAGTCGCTGACGTCAGAGCCGGCGAAGTGGGGCGCATGCACTCGCTGTGTGTTGGCAAACTGAGGTGATGTTTTGGACGAGGGCTTGAACAAACATAGCCTCTGCTGTTGGTGTGAAAAGACTAATTTACTCCCACCAAAAGCATCACAATGCAGCTTTAACTCTTGCATAGGATTTCGGAAGTTTAATCATCAATAGGGAAACATTGGATTTCTACTGGTGTTTTTCTTTCCATCTAGTTCCGCTGTTTATTCTGCTTTTCTATTCTATACTACTGTTTCATTTTTTGTTCTAAGGCTTTATAAAACTGCGCTTCTGAGAAATGTGGCGCATTAGACCTATTTTATCAGTAGCAGATGGCACCGCTGAGACAATCAGACTGTAGAAGAAGACTGATTATCACCCCGTCAGCCTGGTTATGTGTTGCACATGTAAACATCATAGCCTGGTTTCAGAAAACCTAGATGAGCCCTTATCACAGCTTTTAGAAACCAGGATATGCGACCTGGAGTACTCTGATAGAAACGTGGGATACTGTGGCATGTTAATACCGTCTTATCCAAGTTATATTGAGTATTCTTTGTTGGTAGAGAACACGGTGACTGAGATGATGAGAAATCAACACAGCTCCAGGCAGACGATCACTGAATAACCAGGTTTCTCTCTCTCTTTCTTTCAGCACAAACACTGCCCTGTCTTCTAGGGGTTCAGCTCACAAACAGTCGCACACTATAGCCACATAAACATATCAAACTAAAACAGATAATTGAATTGATAATCAAGTATGGATTGCACAGTATAGATTTTTTTCCGCTGATACTGATATGATCACAGATATTTGATCATAAAAATTTCACTCTTTTGTATTTTAAAAATAAGGTTTGTAGTTTATGCACACCTCAGGGTAAGAAAGGTGCAGTGAGCAAGATTTGCATAATGCAAAATGACGTTTCTTCTTCTTTCTTCTTCTTCTTCTTCTTCTTCTTCTTCTTCTTCTTCTTCTTCTTCTTCTTCTTCTTCTTCTTCGTGTCTGTTGGAGGATTTACCAACTCTTTCTGTATTGCAGTTTGTAGATGTTGTGCTTGTTAAGCAAATGAAACATTTTTAGAAATTGCACAGATACTGATAAATACCAAACAATATTTCCTAATATCGGCCTGATATATATAATGCATCCCTAATCAAGTACATACAGAAGAGAGACAAAATTGTGTTCCTTTAAAGAGGCATTAAGCCAAGCATTGAATTATTTATAAACAGCACAATTCCAAAAATATATCATTCATCCCAAATTTTTTTTTCTTCATTCATACGAATGAATAGTAATTCTTGATAAACATAAATATTTGGCTGAATGACCTTATTAAAGTATAAAACTATCCATCCTGCACTTTCTCATGTTCCTTTGAACATCATATCCAGAATAAGATTAAAACCATCATAAAGTCAACAACATTATGGGATACTAATGAGAATGTAAACTCAAATAAACCTACATTATTTATTTGTATATCTTATAAGCCGTTGTTGTTCTTCGGTCATATTGCTGCTTTTGACAAGTGAAAGTCTGCCCCCATAACAATATTTTCTCTTGGCAGGAAGATGTTTTGGAATCAGGGTAAACTAATTGCTCATGCAGATAGCTGCAATGTGTTTTCGGATGACATCGTGTCTACAGACTACAGAGCATTTCAGTTTTGCTGAGCAGTTCCTTATGGACACACAACTCTTCCTCTGTTTCATACCACAATGGTGCTATGGTAACTGGCGTTCAGGCCCGGGGGGCTGAACTCAATTGTGTTTGTGCTCGTTCTCATTTTTCCTTCAGTTCGGGGTTGTGATTGTAGGGGGTGACTCGTCACTTAACAAATTTAATCCTAAAACAGCAGATAGTTGTATGAAGAATTTGGCAAATGATTTAGTTTGACTTTATGTAAATGTATGGACAGTATAATTACTCAAATAAACATGCTAATGCTAAAAGTTCTTCATTAGATAATTCCATACAGAATTTGTCCTACATGATACGTGATCCTTGTCCACAGCATTCAGATCTTCCACTGAAACTTTATTATTTCAGTGCAAATATCTTTCTTTTTTCTTTTTTTTAGCACATAATACTTGATATCAGAATAAGTATTTCTGCTGCAAAACCTAGTCCTACTTTTAAAGGAGCATTTCCCCCACAGAGTTTCAGCTACCTCCGTTTCACCTTCATTTGCTTTAAACTTGAGGAGGACTGGAGTACAAGCTTTCTAAAAATAAGAGCTTCTGACTGAATGAATGTGCTCTCACTCAACTGTTTCCAAGAATGTTATGTATTGCCCTTGTTATTGAACATAATGATTGTAGGGGCCACAACGCACCCTTGGAGCCGGACAACCCATCGTGTATTGTCCTTGAATGGCTCCCCCCAGCCTCCTTGTGATTTGTAGACTATCTGAGTGGCAGTGTGGTTCTGTGCAGTGATTTGTCCCACGAGAGGGACCCTGCCCTTGCCATTGCTGTCGTCAGCAACTCTGCTACAACTGTGCATGAATACAGGATACTGGCATTTGCTGAATTCAAGGTGGCGTCTTTTCAATTAGAGCCCAGTGAAATACCTTTTCAGCCTCTCGAGTGGCCCGGCGAACTACAGCCAAGGGGGCCCCGGCAGTATAATGATGCCTGGCACAATAGTACCACTGTTCTCCAACCCGTTCCCAGGAAACCGCACAACATGTGCCATTGTGCCTCTGTGCTTTGCTGCCCAACCACGTTGCCTGGCTTTAGCTGGAGACACCGAGAGGCCTGGCTGTGCAGCGAAGCTCGCAGCAGCGTGGTTGGTCAGACAGGTTCAGAGGGCTGCTCGATGAAGACCAGGGTTTATTCACCTCACGCCACGTTTGATGTGTTAAAATAATTTTACAAAAAGCTACATTTTAAAAGGGCAGGGCTGTGGAGCGGAAGGAGCCCGAGGGAAAAGGACAGCTGAGTGGTTGCCAGCAATGGTCGTAGAGAAAACCCTGAGCATTGTTGCGATGTTGAACCCTCCTCAATAAAAGAGGAAACCGAGAGAAAAGTGACAAGCAGAAAAATGGGGGCACAAAGACGGCTAGAACTGGTTCGTGGCTGGTCCTAGCTGGTTCTTCTCTATTTATCTCAATGCTGGGGGTTTCAATCGTTTGTGTGAGTTCCTCCTCTATGGCCCCCAACGCGCTCTCCATTATAGCCTCCAGTGCTGTTTATGCATCAGAGAAAAGGAGATCATTCAGGACCAGCCAGATAGGGGGCTTTGGTCAACAGCATCCAGGAGATACATGGCACAGGGGCCTTTCTGGGCCCCTCAAGCCAGCTGGGCAGCTAAGACACGGCAGGAAATAGAGTCCTGAATTAAAGCCCAGTGTGTCACAGTTAACTCAAAGCTCTGTTTCCTCTGAGCGTAGACCTGTCAGTTGATGTGTCAATTATTCATGGGATTTGCCAAAACATCCATTTACTGTCAACTCTATTCTCTGACTTTCATAGTAGCAGTCAGTGTTTTTGCCTTAGGTTACAAGTGAAAATGTTTGTTAGTCGCAAAGTCGCTCTGACTTTGAATTTACAGCATCAGGGTTTCCCCAACCCATGACACAGTATTTTAACCTGAATCACCGAATCTTTGTGGCATATTTGAGATGTAATTTAGTAGCTTCATTACTTTTAAAGGTGTGCAAGGCATTTAGTTTTTTCTCTCCCTTTTGACATGTCTGTTGCCATCCTGTGTGTCAGCATTCATCAAGTGATTTGGAGTTCAGTCACGTCCCTGTGGGGCCTTCAGGAAGATACAGATTCACTTGAATGCCCTCATGGTGGCCTCTTTTATCTTCCCACGTGTCTCTTGTTGTTGTAAACTAGGAATTAAAGCATTTCTAGTAGAGTCAGGTTCCGTTCACATTTAAACTGGAATGCAGCAGTGGTACCCAACGGTACCGTTTCTTGGTACATTTTTGTCTCTGTGATAGCAAACATGTCTTTTCAGTTGTAAACTAGAATGGCACTCAGTTGAGCACATACTTCCACCAAGGCCCAACAGTCCACTTGAACCAAATCAAGTCTAATTACTTACTTACTTGGATCCGCATCGAATTGTACTCATAGATACCAGACACCTAAATATGGCTGATTTTTTTCTATTGAAATCCATGAATTATTCCCTCAGAAATGTACAAAAATGTAAAAAAACAAAAAAAAACAACAACCTTATTTGCAATGTTAAAGGGATAGTTCAGGTTTTTTGAAGTGGGGTCATATAAAGTACATATCTATAGTCGGTCTGGTCCCTACCGTAATTGCCGATCGGCGCAGCCTCAGTTTGGAGCAGCAGAGAGCCGCTCCAGCCCAGACGCTCAGCTTTGTACTGCAGTGAACGGAGTCCAGATGCAAAGCGAATTTTAACCACCTAAAACAAGCCCCACCTAAAAAAAATCTATATCAGTTCAAGTGTACGTTGTATAGAGAAAATTCACACCGCTTTACATCGCCGTTGGACCGCCCTCTCTTTTGGCACTACATTTTCCCAACCGTAGATCCTCCGTATCCCTACGCTACCTGCGAGCGGCGAAATACAGTGCGAGGTCTTTATTCAGGTAAGATGTGTTGCCCTGACCACACGTGTTGTCTGCATCAAGTTTTGGAAAGCACCGGCTCACTGCGACTTAAACACACTACAGGGGCGATGTAGCCTTGCTGACTGTCTTTCTCTTTATACTCTAAATCAATCTCTCACCAAGGATTGATTTAACGTTAATCAGTGCTTGTTAGTACTGACACAATTGAAGTTTTGATCAACAGTCCTATGAAGACTATGGATCTTTAAACATTTTTCCTGACCTAATGATGATGCGAAAAATAATGATATGAAATTATGATTGAGAATATATGAAGATCTATTTTTTTTCTATTTTTCCATTACTTATACATTCCAATCTTGTACCTGCACTGTCTGGGAGAAGCATAAAAAAAATGGGCAACAGGCTCAGTGACTTTATAAACAAAGAAAAGCCCCTTGCGAAATATTATGCTAATTTGTTCATATCTTTTCTTCCACAGATCCCAGGGAGGAAATAAAAACTTCACTCTCAGAGTACAAACACTGACCGCCTCAAACATTCACACATTTCAAACAGACTGATCATTACAGACACACAAAGGCACCAGAGCAGATATGAGTGAGGATAAACCAGCCGACACTGTGGAAACTGCCCCTGCTGAGGTGAACGCTATACCTAATGGGAAAGGCCATGAGCCCGCGGAGGAGATCGCAGCATTGGCCAAAACACCGCCTGCAGGGGAAGCTGATAAGTGAGTATAATCCTACTGAACACGGCCTGTGTTGATCAATCAGTAATACCTTTCTAATTCATCACAGCTCACAAATGTCACTCTGAGAATCTCTTTCATTTGAGCATCCCGCCCTCTATTATAGGCCAGCTGCCTCTATTTAAGCCAGGTGATCTGACTTACTGTCCTCTCGGTTTTACTTGTCGTCTTAACTTGCCACTTACTGAAGATCTTACATGTCTTTCTCACGCATCACATCAAATTACAGACTGTGTGTTAAGAAAACATCAAGTGAAATAGGTGTCGTGTGTCGCCTGTGCCTGGCTCTGTACCCGTTCATATTCAACAGGAGAAGGACCAGAATCACTTATAGAAGAAAGATACAGTACGATGTTCTTCTTGTCTTAGAAAATGCAAATTACCAAAAACCAGCTTGAGAAAAAAACACACTAAGGCCCTGATCACAAAGAGACTCGTTGCCACAGGTTTGGTTGCTTCGAAAACACCTTGGTAGAGGTGCTTGTGGGCAAAACAATGTGGCAGGAAAGCAGCGCCCACCAAGCGCAACGTACTGTAAACAAATGGTTTTGCTGGTGAAACGTTTCTTTCCTGCAGAAAGGAAACACTGCTGCCACCAGTGTCACCGAGTGTCTTGTGTTCGCCCAGCTGAGTAGGTTTGATATGAAATAATAGACCCTCATGTACTGAGGAAAGATCTGATGAACTGTGAAGAGTAAAATGTTATCTGACAGAAGGCCTAAATGCTCAAAGTACTGCAAGGAGAGATGAGAAAAATGGAACGTAATTGTGTGTTTTGTGGTGCGACTGATTATGTCACTCTGCTACCTGAGGTGGCAGTTGAGCCTCGTTACCAGAGTGGCTCTCTCATAACCACAGGCCCTCGGGCACAATCCCTGTAACAGCAAATACTGTAAGTCCATTAACTGCCTGATGATGTGCCTTTGAGCAAGACTCTTAACTCCTACATGCTCCCTCATCGTGCTAGAATTTGTGCGGGATAATGGATTGAGCTAAATGCCTGATTATCATGTCACTGGTTGTCTACCAGTAGTTTTTTCCCTCCTCTTTTTATGTGATGGATGGTTTAATTAAAATGTCTCTCCCGGGATGCTGATGATCATTTATAGCTTGTCCCTTCACTGTATTATTTGCCTTATTGTATTATGACTGAGGGTGTTGTTTTTCCACTTTGTGCTCTCGTTGGATGATGGATGGCCTCTCTCTTCACTGCTTGTAGGGAAACTGTACCCAATAGTGCCCAGAATGATAGGTACGTACGTTATAATAACAGAATGTGTTTCAGAATCACTGTGTTATCCGCCGAGACACATGTTGTTCTGAAGCAGAGTCTGTTCATTATTTAAGACATGACAGTTTGTGATGAGTCTTGAGTGTTTGTGTTCATTGTGGTGTTTCCTTTTTGCTCTTTGACATTATTTATTATTTCACTATTTACTATTCAGTCCCCACAGAACTGAGAACGCAGAGGCCAACCTCCCGGAGAGCCAGGAGTTCTTATCAGGCGTGGATGACAAGAAAACAATACGCTTTACAGATGTGAGTTCAAACACAGCCGACCGGCTTTTCTCAATGACTACATTAACATGCACACTAATGTTATACACGCCAATATTCTGAATTTGACAGTTTTTCTGAATTAAAATACATAATCTAGACACCACATTCTGTTTGGTTATTCAAACTCAGGACTAGTCTGATTTCCCAGATGTCGACTGTTGGTATAAAGTATGTAACTGTTGGCCTCCTCCTTCCTTCCGCTATCTGCGTGACCTGTTTTCAAAATCCCCATCGCTACATGAAACAACACCAACATCCAAGCTGACAACCTTCACACTAAAATGTGCAAGTTAGAATGATGCTAAAGGCACAAACCTAAACACGCTGGCTGCTGTTATCGTTTCTTTTTTGGGGATTTCAGCCATTTCAATGGCAGGGCTCAGCCTCCAGGCACTTGCAAACCAAGTTTCCCGGGGTACCGTTGCTGTCTCCTGAGTTAAGTGCCGCCCAGACAGCTGTGATTGGTTTGAAAACATGAAAAAATGCCGGAGCATTTTCCCACCTTTTCCAGAATGAGGATTGGTGCAGCCAGACCTTTTTTCCAGACTATTAGTGGAAATATTTATTTATCCTACCAGTGCAAACAGCTCGTAGAAATACTGTCTTTTTCAGAATAAGAGCAAAAGCTAGACTATTTTGAGCATGTAAAGATGGTCAGTGATATCATATACTGCACATATTTAGTACTTGAAAGCACTATTTGATGATCTGACATGTTTATTTCTCTCCTCCTTCTCGTATCGGTCATAGTTTGAGGGGAAAACCTCGTTTGGGATGTCTGTCTTCAACCTCGGCAATGCAATCATGGGAAGTGGAATCCTTGGACTGGCCTACGCCATGGCCAACACAGGGGTCGTCCTCTTTTTGTAAGTTATTTATATGCATTTGATACACTGATCACTCCATGACTGCAGATTGGAAGCTTTAGAATGAGTCAATTGAGGCTTACAGATGTTGTCTGACTCATTTTCTTCCTGCTCATCCAGTGGAGGTCTGCGTCACTCATAAATAGCACCTAATTATATTGTAATTGCCTTGTATTTACCAGGCAACAGCCCCTGTTTATGACACAAAAGCCGATGACATAGGGCACATTTGTTTTATAATTCGAGGCTCAAATCAATGGCAGACTGGAAATCATTTACTTGAGCTATAAATGAGTGTAATCACAGCAATCACAGATGCAGAAAATAACCGCGTTGTTTCTGTGCAGCTGAATCTCTGCCTTGAACCAGTGGGTGTATGTACCGTATGTGAGGGGCTTAACATTTTAAAGCCTCCGCAGCATCATTGTCTGTCAGGATATTGACGTCACAGTCAACTGCAGCTTCCAGGCTCGTCATTTATGATTTCATGCAGATGTTTTTCTGCCTGGTTTAGATGCACCAGAAGCTGCAGTGAGCTCTCTCACGTAAAAACACTTTTTACGACTTAATGTGGAGGTAAAGATATTATAGCGCTGTTTCTGGTGTTGCCCTTCTCTGACATGGTTCACCAAGGTCTCATCTCTGTGTGGCAAACAATTCAGTAAATTGGTGCAGTGCATTTGTTAGGGACATTTTTCAACAGTGGATTAAAACACACTTTCACCATGTTCACCATCATAAGAGAGACACGTCACCCAGTGTAACAGTGAGCCTCACTGATATATGTGTGGATGCAATTTGATAGACCTGCAAACATTCAGACCGACGAAATGTGTGATGTTGCACCCAGAGCACTTGAGTAAAGAGAGTCGAGTCATCGAGTTTTCTCCAGGGGACCAATTTTTTTCTTTTTTCAAAGCAAAGGCAGATAGTGGTTCTTAGCCCAGTACTTTAAATCAATCAATCAATAAATACATCATGTATTAACCATGAACTGCTAAACAACGTAACTCTGTCTTTCTATATTCATGCATTTAAAAAGCCTGCTCAGAACTAGAACTTTGTGAAGTCTCCGTGAATTACATGACAATCTGCATTTTTGGACTTCCGTTGAAACACATCATTAAAATGTGTTTCTAAAAAAATTGAAGCAAGAAATTGACAATAAGTAAGAGCATCTTGATTATGTGTTCATCAGCAGTTCAACAGTTTGATTAGAGTTTTGAGAGCCTGGACTTAACTGCAGGCTGGAGGAATTTGAAGAGGCAACCAATCAGAGCAGCACAATGTGTGATATGTGACTTTTCAAGTCTGGACCGGTGACACTCCTCTGTCAGTCATCGAATCAAACCCGCCCCATATCAGATAAATGGTCATGATTGGCCCGTCACAAACCAGGAAGCAGTGAAATCTGTCTGAATGGGAGGGTGGCCAGATTAAACAGCTTACAGATTCGTCTGGTATTTATTGACAATAAGAACAGCCCAGGATATCTCAATCTTTATCCCTTAAAGCTTGTAGGCTGAGTAATAGCTTGCTTTCAGGAAATTGTCAACATTTCACTTGCATCATCATTAAACTGCATGTGTTTCATTGCAGTTCATCATCAGCACTTTCGTTGAGCGTCCAATCTGTCTCAGACTTATCCTGCCTGAATCTCCTGCCAGCAGGGAGAGGAGGTCCAGTCTGCTGGATATTACTCACGCAGCAATTTCAGCTAGTGGGCATAGATTTGATTTATGGTGGCTGGATTGTGCACAGGCATAATGGTGGCATAATACTGGAACGATGGGCCGTCACAGATTTACATCCATGAGCCACTGCATTTTAAACTTTGCCTTTTTCATGAGCTTTCCAGTTGTAAGGTTGATCTTTTTTTCACTGCATGTCTCAAAAATAACTCATGTTGGTGTGTCTGGAGGGTGACATCGACACTTTCACCTCCTCGTCTTCCTCGTGCTGTTCTGACACCTCTCCCTGACGATGCTGGAGTTTAAGGTGCTGAAGCTGGCTGAGCTAAGTGTTTTTCTGTGAAAGCTAAATGGGCACTGCTGTAAGCTCCCCAGTGTTTCATTTCTTAGAAAGGCATCGAGGCAGTGCCGTTTATTTAACTACAGTAAGCGTCCTTGAATAAAATATACAAAGCAGAGCTCCAGTGAGAGGTGAAACAATGTTTTGGATGTTTGTGCAAGTCTCTTTTAGGTGGATTTGTAGCTGTGGTGAGTAACTAGCGGAGGCAGTCTGTTTATTTTTGAGCAAACAGAAAAGTAATAACATAGTCACATTAGCATTCATATGGGAGAAATGTCAACAGCTACCGCCACCCCTAAATATTATTTGAGGAAGGTGTTTAGCTCTTTTCCAAGGCAGTCATGTCTGTAGGATTTTGCCTCGTGTTTGAGAAAGCTTCTTAATTTGAGCTGAGTTGTGTGACTGTGGTTTTTCGAGCTGTCTGCTGTCTGTACTTACTGAACCCAAACGCCAGTGTATTTGACACTTGCCTAGGCAGGAGCTGAAGTGAACTCTAGCTGATTAGTCTACTTTTTACTGTGATGAATGCATGTAATCGCGTGCGAATTAATAGTACGTGACTGAATGCAAAAGAGTGTGTATTTATCCATCCAGTTACAGATGAAAGGTCTTTGTGTGCATATCTGCATGATCTTGTATCAGACAATAGAGTGGCCAGGCAGGGTCAGTGACATGTTTGGCAAAGAGATACCGGCTATTTTTCTGTGTATAACATTGGACTCCGGGCCAATGATCACCTCAAACAACATCAAATCTTTCTTTCCTAGCAGTGTGCTGTGTCATTATGAACCTAAAAATGAGGCGAACATGTTCGCTCAACATGGGGAGGTAAACAAAGGTAGAAATAAAGGCCAGCAGCAAAAAATAGGCCTATTGCTGAGTACCTTGAAGTATTGTGAAGCCGTTCATTCATCCACTTCAAGCTGAACACTGACGTGAGGCAAGATGCATCAGTTCATTCCACATGTGTCAACATTTGCGCATAATTGTTTGTGTCTGTTGATTGATAACTATGATTACAGCTGTGGATAAATTATCAAAAGGAAGAGAAACAAGTGTGGTGCTGTTGGATTATTGTGAGGGATTAGCTGAACAATAGGCATGTTTATAGTTTTTATGGCACTAAGTACATATTGTATTGTGACTGCAGTCACTGTATTTTATTAGAAGTTGCAAAACTTGTTGACTATAGTGACGACGGAGGTGAAGTAAGGACAGCTTTTGGATAATAGAGAGAGCCACATGCCTCTTAGGTGTTTCCAAGCAGATGCAGCCGCTGCAAAGACAACCTGATCACTAACCTGAGCAGCCAAAAACAAATATAGAAGTTTGTTTCTTTTGTTCCTGGCTTTCCTTGCAGCTCCTGGTATGTTTTCTGACAGCTAGCATTAGCTTGTGATAGTGTAAACAACAAGGCTACTGCCAGCAGCCTGGCTACTGTCCAAAGCAAGAAAGAATAAGCAGGGCTGTAGTGCGGGATAACTTTTGAAATAGCGTTCACTCTTCTTTTTAAAAATAGTTTATTCACTTGTCATTGATACATTTTTCATGTATTTAATGGCAAATTTTTTGTCAAATTCAACTCTGTTGTTTGCCAAGTTTTATATGACCGTTCACTTTCCCCCTCCTCCGATGTGTTGCCCGGCACACGCCCCCTCCTCTCTCCCTCCTGGCCTCTGTGCTCGCAGGCAGATGACATAAATGTGGGTGCACACCCACGGATGCAAGAATAGCCATCAGACATCGTCCTAAAAAAGCACGGCTAGAAGTTGAAAGTAGTAAAAAGCAGTTGCTTGTTTATCCATTAGATTAACGCATGCATAAGTCCAACACTGTTTATTATTGTGATGTTTGATGTGCTCAATCCATTTGCAAGACACCTGGCTTGCTGATGTTATTAGACATTAATCTACCTGAATGCTAACATTTAGCCTACATCTGGAACTCAATTTCACCTGATGCTGGCTGGATATTAACTTTCACAGTGAATGCACTGCGTGTTCCCTACACTAGGATACAATATGATGTGATACACAACACTTTATCAATCTCCCAGGGGGGAAACTGAGTGTCACCATAGATATAAAACAACAACAAGTAAAAAAAGGCCATACACACCTCAAGGCAGTACCAGACAAGGGAAGAGCACAGCATCGCACATAATAAATAGCCAAATGAACATCAGATAACAACAATGATAACAATTGTACTTGGTTACTATTACTAGTGTTAATGATAATAATAATAATAATAATAATAATAAATAACAAATGTGTGGTTGTGCAACAGTAGATGCGTTGCCTTTGTGCTGTCAATCAACAAGAACAATAATTTTTACTTCATAATGATTAGTTCATGCAAAAAATTGTCTATTTCCACTTTAAATTCAATTAATTAATGAATAAAAGTTGCTTAGGAATGTCCTTTGTTTCTGTTTGCCTTGTGGCCCGATGTTTCATATCACACAGATTTTTGTTGGCGGGTGCAGAGGCTTCGGCGGGTCAGTGGCCCTGGCCAGGGTAGGAATGCAGCGGGGTGGAAAGCTTTGAGCAGCGCTACAGTGACCCAAGTGTGTCAGTCTGTCTGACTGTCAGCAGATCTGTCCTCCCACCGCCACTTGACTGACCAAATCCTCCACCTCAACTCAACCCAGCATTCTTCCACACCGCCTGAAAAAGCAAAAAAAAAAAAACAGTTAACTGGCCAAGAGTTGAAGTCAAGATGAAAGACGTGCTGTCTGGCGAGAGGAATGGAGAGAGAGAGAGTGTGTAAGAGAGAGAAAGTCAATGTTGCCAACAGTAACAACAAAAGAGGAAGAAAATAGAAAATAGTTGGAACGAGGTGAACTGGGTCAGGGGAAGTCAGTAGACCGACGATGACCCATTCACAAAACTTCCACATGCTGAAGATTAAAAAGAAAGTCATAAAAAAAGAAGTAGAAAATAAACATTTAATACTCGTAAAGGATGTAACATTTGCATCTTACAAGCCAAAAAAACATCATTAATGGATGTAGCAGCTTTCCAAAGTGTTGTTGGTTTTATTCTCATAAATGTCCTTTGGCTTGAGTGATATCAATATATGACATCCTAAAAAAATAAAAAAATACAGATACAAAATCCGACTCAAAACCATGACAGACCTGCTGATTCACAATCTGATCTCACTCAACAAACCAGTTTGAGGTGGCACAATCGAAGGGAAGGAGGATGGTAGATAATACCCAGAGTATGGTGAGTGATGATGATGAAGAAACCTTGCTGTATAAGCCCAGCTGAGTGACAGGCGTTAGCTTACCTGCCCCCTGAAAGCTGTAACACCATCCTCTATAACTCCACATCATCTCTGGTGCCGTGTCAGGTGCGATTCGTCAGTCACGTCACAAAGTTCAGTCCATGAAATTCCATGAAATGTCAGGGAGGTTTGATACCGCCTAAGCGTACTTTCTTTATGTTTAACAAATATACTTATGTAGGTTTGCTGATACATGTATGGCTTAAAATCATAGAAATAATTTTTTATTGTCTGTGTCTTGAATACAGCTACCTCTCATTTTTAATGCTCATGCCAAAATTATGAAATGAAAAATAAGACTTTAGGAAATATAAGCGTGTTGTTCCGAAAAGTCTTTTTGTTTTAGTTAAAGAAGATAAAGTTCCAAAATAGGAATTGTTGTCTTAACACAAGCAGCCGTACATGAACGTTTACTGAATAAAAAAATATGAAAATGTCACACTTTATATTTAACTATCAGCGACTTTCTGATCAGTGAATCTGGAGAAAAATATTATAAATCTGAGCAAACATTTGATGCCACCTTTTGGTGCTTCAGCAGGTTTTAATAGACACAGTTTGGTTAAGTCCCAAAAAGTATTAAGGTTCAATATCCTGCCATTGTCTAAAGCATTACGTGAACTGCACGTGTTAACTGATAAAGTTCCGCATCCTCATAAATAAAAACATCATGAATCACCCTGTGAAGGCTGTGTACTTCTAAGTCTATGGTTACAAATGTTTTGTCAAAATTGTCAAGTCAGACAAAGGATTTCTGAGGATCGATGATCAAAATGTGGATATTCTTGCTGCTACTTTTAGTCAATGCAACAAAATTTTGTTCAATGTGCACTGTGTCTATGTGTATACCTGAATGACAACTAAAGTTATCTATCTAGGATTTAATATTTTTAATTACACTTGTGCATTTTTTGTTTCTGGTGCTTCACGTGCTTGAATCAGGATGACAAAAGCAGATTTAAGGCAAACTGATGAACTCTCTGTGTATTTCCAGAGTGTTTGTGAATTTGGCCCCAGGTTTCTTGGCTCAGGCCTCTCCGGATGGTTGGGTATATTTGAAGAATTAGATTGTCGTCTTATCATACTTTATTATGTTATACTCCTGTGTAATAATGTTTTAATGAGAGCAACAGTATAGTATGATTGTTCGAGAGGATTAGAAGCTTCACTGCAGAAGAGAGCATGAGAAGGAATAACATGTTAATACTGTAAACATGGTTCAGTGGAGGACGAGACGTCTCTGTGATTGAAGTGGAAGGACTGACTGCTGCTGTGACTGAAGCGGGTTATCCCACCACTGAGAAACAACGACGAGAAGATTAATGTTTACAAAAGGATTTTCCTCATTCTGTCAATCTCAGCGTTGCATTGGAGATGTTTCTTGTGAAACTGTCCATCTGGTGTGTGTGTGTGTGTGTGACTACTTAGTGTGTCAGAGGGCAGAGGGGCTGACGGGGCAGTCTCCTCAATCCAGGGTAAAGAAGAGCCACAGGGGCT
The DNA here is from genome assembly GCA_039737535.1 of Lagodon rhomboides. Taxonomy (NCBI): domain Eukaryota; kingdom Metazoa; phylum Chordata; class Actinopteri; order Spariformes; family Sparidae; genus Lagodon; species Lagodon rhomboides. The sequence continues at coordinate 18,410,554 of CM077785.1, read as the reverse complement.
CTCTGTACGACACAATCTATGCACCTGCATCCAGGAAATCTATGCTCATACTGCAGCTGTGTAAACAGCCTGCAGGGTGATGTACAGTTCAGTAATGGAACATATAAAACTGGGGTTTTCCATTTGTCTTGGATGAAAGATGAAAACATGTTTTATAAGGGCGATTAAAATGGTGTTTTTGCCGGTAAAAGAAGTGGCAGTAGCACCGTACATGTTGCTTGTTTTTTTAGGGCGGCGGCTGACGATTACTCTCATTATTGATCAATCTACCAATATCTTGTTTAACTGGTTAATCGTTTCGTCTGTAAAATGTCAATAAATTAGGAAAAATACTAATGTAAAATACATTTTTCTTTTGTCTAGCCAATGGCCCCAAACCCAACAACTCTTCATTTCCTGCCATCAATGACAAAGAAAAGCAGCAAATCTTTACATTTCAGTAGCTGAAACCAGCAAATGTTTGACCTTGTATGCACGAATAATGACTTAAACCACTGATCCATTGTTTTCTTGTATGTCTGTTTCAGGGTACTTCTAACAGTGGTGGCAGTCCTCTCATCGTATTCTATCCATCTACTGCTTAAGTTATCTGGTATTGTAGGTATGTGTGCAGCCTGACAAACAGCATCTTCTAATTCTATGATTTAAGAAATGTATTGTCATGTGCATTAAAAATGGCACCCATTTCTCATACATCAAAAATATACTACAGTATAAACTAGGACATAAAATAGATAAATAAGTGGCCACTGTGCCCTGCAGACTGTTGAAAAGCCTCAATGTGTGACTAGAAAAGCTCTATGTTAAATGACTGGTGGGCATGTAATGCTACAACATCGCGAATGACACCTACGTGGCGTCATCTTCAGATTAGCAAGACCTCAGTTGATAAGATCACACTGTGTGAACCCCCAGTACTCTATGAACTGCTACACAACTGATGTACAAGCGTAATTAGATTGGCAGTCTTTTTGAAGTCCTAGATCTTGTTAGCATGGATTGAACACATTGATTTCTATCTGGTATGTGTGGCTCAGGTATTCGTGCGTATGAGCAGCTCGGCTACAGGGCCTTCGGGACCCCGGGCAAGATGGCGGCAGGTATTGCCATCACGCTGCAGAACATCGGAGGTGAGGTCACGCTGCCATCTGTCCTCACACTTACACATAAACACTCTAAATTTCCTCTGACATTTCTGGGATAATACTCATAGTACTCAGTGATTTGTTGGCCGCGACTAGTGTGTACGTGCTAACGTGTGAGGGTGCTCTCATTGTTATACTGTGCACAAGCTTGTGCATATTTGACTCTTAACTCATTGTGTGTTTGTGTCTCTTCTCCACAGCCATGTCCAGTTATCTGTACATTGTCAAGTATGAGTTTCCTTTGGTCATCCAGGCCTTTCTGAAGGTGGATAAACCTGCAGGGTGAGTGGTCAGTGCATTACATAAAAGTTTTCATTCATACTTTGCAACAAAATGAGTCACTTGAGATCCAGGGAACATACACTGATATAGTAGTTCATGTCTGATTTAATGGTTAAATGTGTAAAATCTACAAAAAAAAAACTGAACTTGAGAGAACAAAACGAGCAGGCAACAAAATCAGGCTGATAAGAATCCAAGGAAAGAAAAGAAACAAAAGAAAAACCAGCAACTAAAGAGAAACACTAAAACTGAAACTTAAAAACAAACCGGAAAAGCACTGAGAACAAAAGCAAAACTGAAGACGAGGAGCAAGGCAATATTTTCTTTCACTTACCTTCACTCAAAAGAACACGTTTAAAGTTTTAATCCATACGATTTCAGTCTTAGTAGATTAGCAACAGCCCTGGTTACTGGTGGTAATAGCACGTGTCACTAAAGACGACAGCAAACACTCAGAAATCAGAAATATTACATAACAGAAAACTGACGTATGTCTGTTTAAAGTGCAACCAAGCAACCTCAATAAGTGGCCTTTTCCCATCATGGCTTTAGCTACCCCAAACCTGACTTCATGCTCCACACAGAGCAGAAGGAGCAGCAAAAGTTGAAGGAGTTGGTCACATTGCTCAAGGTGTGCTCTGAAGTGTGCAGCCTGCGACTCTCTGCTCCTCTCTGGCTGCTCCATAGGTCGCTCTGTTGGTAGGTCCGCAAAAAATGTCCAACCCTTTGGCAGCCACAGTTTTTTCCTTAGGAGGCTTCCTCTTCTATCAGCTTCTTAAAGGGTGTGGCAGTAAGACTGGCACATACCTTTTTAAAGGATTCACATAAGATGACCAAAATGTATAGGAAGACACAAACACTGTTTTGCCATGTCCCTTTTCATAACTCCTGAACTGGTTGCAGAGTTCCTTTTACTTTGCTCGATCTCCTTCTGTCGGTCCACTAGTTCACTGGTTCACAAAGCTGTGTCAGCGCTGTAGCAACTGCAACTTTATATCTGCGAGGCTGAAATTTTCCATAAAGGAGGCTTGAATGCAAAAACACGTGGATGCTTGCGCGCACCTGGTCGCAGCTGTTGCTCACTCATGCTTGTTTCATTGTTTCTCGCAGTGTTATTGGGGATTGCAACAATGGCAACAACTTAATCTTCTTTATCGAGAAACGATGACAAAACAACAAAAAACAACCTTGAAAACACTTTGAAATGCTATTGCTGAGGTTGCTACGTTTAATTTGATGAAAATGAAAAAACTGTAACTTTAAGTTTTGTGACTTGTGCTACAATCATGCCGATGATCATTATTTTGAAATGAAACCTAAGAGTGCCGGCCTGGGTTCAAAACGGCATGCCGATTTGATGTAACTGAGCACAAGTAGCAGGTGTTTTTCAGTTAGAAGCATACACTCTGCCTGAAATGCTGCAGGATTTTCCTATTTTTGTGCTCACTAAGTCATAATACACACGTGAAATACTGTGACTACATCTGGTTCAGTTTGACATTTGTAGACACTGCCATGCCTCCCAAGGATTAAAGAATAATCTGCTCATGTTTAAAAAAAAAAAAAAGCGGTGTGATATCCCGTCACTTCTCTGTGTACAAAGATTTTAGCCTCCGCAGAAGAGTTCTGCCAGTTGGCGGCTCTGATGCCGCTCTGGATGTTCTGAGCAGCTGGCGTGAGAACAGCTGTGATAGTGACCCTGGAGGAGGAGAGCAGCACGGCCACAGAGAAACACTCACATCAAAACACAGCGAGACTCCACGGCGGAAAACGTAAACCATGGGATATCACTGGCCGGCGCAGGTGGCCGCAGAGACAAACAACGCTCACTTCCTAGGATGGGATTTCGAGTGTGAACCTTTAACCCTTCCCCCAGTTTGAGTCTCTCTTCACCTATATTTCTGGTTTAAGATAAGTGGGTGAGCAGGAGAAATTGGAGTGATATTCCCTGCCACACAGCCCTGTGTAAAATGGGTAAAGAGTTTCGTGGAACATTTTGCCTCAGAGGTTTTGTCCCTTCAAATTGAAAAGCGGAACAATGCCATTTCGCTGCTTCTCACAAACATTACAACAGAGAAAACTACAGGTTTTAACCTGCAGGGAGGAGGATGAAGACTATCATGTTTGCTCATATTGTTTATTCAGATTGATGTTTCCCACTATAGAAGAGACGGAGTGTGACGTCCGTGTTGTTCTCTGTTTTTTTCACTGTGCAGCCGTGCTCGCTGCTGTTGGCCATGGTCAACAATCACTGTTCATTTGAAATGACAGACGAGATTGATCCAGTGGCATTTTATCTTGTCGGTGGGTGTGCGTTGACAGTGCTAAACTGTACAGGGGGTGGACAAAATAACAAAGGACACCTTGTGTTTTAATGCAAAAGACTACAGTAGGTCTTAAACAAGTACAAATTACTTTGTAATGTAATTATACTGTAATGATAAAGCTTATAATTATACATCTAAAAATGAAATGAATTACAGCTTGCAGTGTTTGTTGGCAGCATCTATGGTTAATTATTTTTGAATAATATTACATTAATCCCCCAGGATTTATTCTGTTTATTTTGATTGATTGTTTTTGAAAGTGTGTATGAATTTTGAATATCAATCTAAAATCAGATTAAAAAAGAATGATTACCAGTGCATACATTTCAGTTGAAAATCAAATTATTAAAACACCATTTGCAGAGCAAATACTGTAGCTGGGTATGGTAGTATTTTGAGGGACTCTGGTGGTGCATAATCAGGAGCTGATTTGCATTTCCTCCTCATTTTGTTCTTCAATTTCTCTCCCTTGTATACGATGCACAGTGTTCTCACAGCAGGAAACACAAGAATGTTTACAAAGATCAAATCTGTCGAAACTGATCCGTGTTTTTTTTTCTAAGATCTTATTAATAGTCACTGACAAAGTCACTGTTAATAACAAAATTCCTCTTAAACATTGTTGTTGCATGACTGTATAGTATTACACTGGATGTATGTGTATGTGTCTCTGGATGTGTGTTGTTTTTAACAAACCTGACCCTGGTCAGCACACATGCACAGTCAATCAACACCTGGTATGTCAGGGCTGTATGTCTATTTGCTGATCATGTTTGTGTCACTGTTTGTGCTCATTGGTGATTGTGCTCTTGTGTGTTTTTAAATTACATACTCTATGTTTGTGCGTCAGTGTCCATATGGCCAGAAGGCAGAATGACAACGGGATGGATGAGCATCTTCTTTTTTCGAGATGTGTGTGTGTGTGTGTGTGTGTGTGTTTGAGTGTGTAGCCAACAGATGTTGCAGGTCTGCAGTGTTTCCCACCTGATAGAAGACAAGAAATTAATCAGCCCTACTGGGATCTTAAAATAGCTCAAAGAGGTTTGATTCCTCGGCATGGCTGTGAATGAGAGTCACATGAGGCAGGTTGCCTCATTGGTGTCTGTCTGTCATCTCATATTCATGTGTTCCATTCAGTCTAAATGGCCCTTAATTGCCCGTAGTGTTTTAATGTGAGCGCGTCTCTGTGAAGCTGTTCACATTTGGTATCAACATCATGCAGCCTGGAACACATTCGAAGATGGTCTGGGCCGCATGTGACCACATTCCCCTAGCAGTTTGTCCACAAGTGTAATGAAAGAAGATAACATGGATGATAATCATGTCAAATTTCATATACAGTACAGTGAACAGTAACCAATATAGGCATCCTCTTTACCCACAAAGAAAGTCCCCAGCTTCCATTTAAAAATCGCTCAATTATGTGAGTTGCTGAGTTAGGAAAAAACTTTATAAGCTGTTTGAAAACGCTATCTTTACTATTTTGGCCTTCTTGTTGTAAATGTAATGTAAGGTTCTACATGAACATATTTCTTTATCTGTGTAAAACACATGTATATTGTACACATATGTTCCATTGATGTACGTGTTCATTTGCATATAACACAGGAAAGTGAAATCCGATCAGTGGTCACTCACTCACTCAGATAGATGGATGGATATTAGTCCAGTGTGGGCAATTTCATATAATTTTACATCAGTGTAAGTACCTGTAATGGTCCGGTATCTCATTTTGTTCTGGTACGATAATATACTGTATCACAACACATTTTGATATATTAATCACACTGTTTTACGTGGTTAGTGCAACTAATTAAAGTGTACTTTAGCAGTACTTCGAGCCTGGCCGAGCCTGTCTGCCAGCCATTCTGTTATCCAGTGTTTTGCAGTGTTTTTGATACTAAGTTCAGGTTCTCACGAGGGCTTATTATAAATACTAAAGTCATGGTTCCAGTTTCTCCCATGGCAACCCCATGACTTGGAGAAATATGTGACTAGACATCAAAAAAGTCTAAAATATTTTGACACTCCAATGAAATGGTCATATGAATAGAACCATTTGGTTATATTTTCAATAGATTTTATGTTAAGATGATAATCTAAATGCTGTTTCAAAGCTTTCTCCACACTGCTAGGATTACTATTCTGCTAGACACTGAGACTCATTTATTTATGTATTTTTTGATTGATGATTGCTGGTGTCAAATGAAAAGATTTTGAGCTTAAAAACCTGCCATGTAATTTGTGTGTAATATTAACTTCTCTAAAAACATTTCTATAAACAGCAGTGAGCACATGAGCCCTGTGTCCCAGCTACAAAAACAGTTCTTTGTTTAAGGAGCAAAGAGGCTTACTTTTTTCCACTCTCAATATTTGATTTCAAGGAAACCAGTTGAGTTCGGTTTGTGTTTGTTTCTGTTCGGCTGTGAATAAAACTACTTAGCATAGTTGTGTAGATAAAACCAATAATCCTTAATCAGTACCTCCGTTTTGTTTCCATCACAAAATCCTCATTTGTGTGCACCTCATTTTCTAGCTGTACACGCACTTTTCTCCCCCATCCTATAAATCAATATCTGACACTGCAAACGCTTAACAGAACTGCGATTGAGGAGAGCGTTTGAGCTGAGTAATTTCCAATCAATACATTTAATTATGTGTGTCTTGTCTGCCTCTCTGCAGTGAATGGTTCATGAATGGGAACTACCTCGTCATCATTGTATCTATTGCAATAATATTACCACTGGCTCTCATGAAACAGCTAGGTGAGTATGTAATATCACGTCTTTATTACCGTGTATTACCCATCTCATTAGTGTTTCAGTGTGGGTATTTAGATGATGTGTTGGGTCTTAATTTGCATAATCAGGTAAAAGCGAGACTATGTCACTTTTACAATAGCACGGAATAGCATTTAGCTAAAATGCTGCGCTACTGCAACAGCAGACAATTGCGGAGGTGTAACAGATGCCTCAGTAACGCTTGTTATGCAGCAACATTTCCTTTAAGTTTGCTAACATTAGATAACATTAGCAGCATATCACCAGAGTAACCGCTTACTGCTGCTAACTGTAGCTGCTGTTAGCTAGTTACCCCAATTAGCCATGCAGCTAGCTGCCCTATTGACGGACTCTGCCTGGACTGGGAACGTGGGGCACAGAGGTGTGTTAGACCATTTTTACCCCCAAATTAGCATGTATATGCAGGTTTTTTAAACACAGCTACACCTACTAAAAATAGGCAATTGACTCCTTTCCCACTGCCAGAGGGCGTGTTTACGGGTATGCCTTCCTGTTCATCACAGATGATCGGAGCTGAAGCCTATAAATACCCGTGACTACTGCAGAGTCATTTGACGCAGGAGTTAAGGCCAGATGTTAGCGGGTGTCCGTGGACTTTTTGTCCAGTGTGAAATGGGTATTAGTGTTTGCACAGCTAGCACAGGAGCTTTGGACGGCATGGAGGAGGAGGTTTTCAGACCGGGGTCGGGGGGAGGTTAGTGTGGAATGCTGGCAGGGATCTGGATCTGGATGGGATCATCCCTGGGGTGCCAGCAGCCAAATCCGGCAAGAAAACCACCTTGGTGTTGTTGGACTGAGGGCAGACTGGATACCACAGTGACTCACTATTGCCTGTTGAGGTACAAGGTTGTATTACGAGACAGGATGAGCGGGAGCGAGCCGGTTAGCATGCTAACTTTCGTAGATATGTCTACGTCTTATGTCTTTGACATAACGTCACCAGTGTTAATTTTTAATGAAACTAAAATTCTTACATATTGCTCTTTTTAATGAAAGGTTCTGTTGGGTAAACAAAACAATTTTACTATTAAATCAAAATCAAAATACTCTCTTTGCTAGCCAACTTACTTTTTCCAAACACCCTGCAGAGCTAGAGGCAGAAAAGGACCCGTGGAGCTCACTGGGTTTTATGTAGTGACTTGCTCAAGGATGCATTACCCAAGGCAGTTTGTTATTTGTCACCATCAAGGCTTGAACCTTGGTCTTTGTGCTGGAATAACAATTTCTCAAACCACGCTTCAAACCGTGGTGGCCTCCTAGTGACCTACTGGATTGCACAATTGATGCCATATTTTGCATTTAGATATCTTGAGGGGTGAGGTTTTCATTGAAGGGCTTATTTCCATAGTAGAGCTGAACTCTGCCTTCTCACAAGGTTGGTTAAGTGTCCTGTTGTATGTCTGCCTGACTGCGCTTCAGATTAGCAAGTACATGAAAATAAAACAGATGGAAAGAAGAAAAAAAAAAAGCTGGGGAAGCCAGTTTGGAAGTGAGAAAAGGAGGCGTATTGGCTGACCTCTTGTAAGAAGTCTGTCTCCTGCCGAGACACGAAGGACAACAGAGCCAGTCGGTGCAGTCGAGTAATGAGCTCCTACTCCCAGCACACTAAATCAGCCTGTCCACCACAAGACTTGAAGAACATACAGTGGGAAATACGGTTCAGCAGGAGAATACTGCTTTACCTCCCTCGCGTTTAGTCATCACTGCAGAGATAAGCAGAGGGGGGCGATATTATACATAGTTTATATTAGCATTTAGAGTCATATAATTCAGATTAGGCATGACCATGTAATCCAAGATGAGAGGAATGCTAATGAAGCGCTTGTCTTTCAGGATACCTGGGATACACCAGTGGCTTCTCCCTGAGCTGCATGGTTTTCTTCCTCATTTCGGTATGTCCTGGTGTACATACATGTGAATTACTCATCAACATGTCTTGCTTCTTGTTTCTTGTCATTTCGCAGAAACATCAAGGCACGATATTCAGATGCACTCGCATCAATGTGTAGCAAGATTTTTTTTTCTTTGAGCCTTCCCACCATCTCTTTAGTATTCCTTGCTCTCTCTACTCATTGCTATGGACGAATGTTTGCACGCTGCGGTTTCAGGCTGTGTTGGTTCTCTGTCTTTCTCTGACCTAGTTTTGGCTGTGTGAGCTTTAATCCACACATCTCTCTCTCTCTCTCTCTCTCTCTCTCTCTCTCTCTCTGCCTCTCTCTGTGCCATATTTTTGTCCTGTCTGTATGCTAACTGTGTCCCACAGCCTTTGTTTTCTCCTCTGCACTGTACAGGTCATCTACAAGAAGTTCAACATCCCCTGTCCCTTTGTGGACTTTGCATTCAATGGCACTGCCAGTGTGCTGAATGTCAATGCCACCGATCTAGGCGGGGCGGAAGATCCTGCCTGCATTCCCAAAATGGTCAACCTCAACTCTCAAGTAGGTTCACGCATGTCACTCAAGTCTGCAAATCCACCTCCACTGCCATGGCCACAGACAGACACCCACTTGATGGCATCTTCAGCATGTTGCCGGTGACAGTTCACAATCCAAGCATGGAAATCACACTTTGTTTGAAGCACTCAGGAAGAGATAAGAGCTTTTATCAAGCCGTTAATGATAGAATATAGTCTGCAATTAAAGAAATGCTGAAAGATGGACAGTGACCCCTGAGCTGTCAGCAGGAGGATAAAGATTGCTTTGGCATTCTGTTTCTTGCAGTGAGAGCATCAAGTTTGCCCTTTGTGAGGTAATGAGTAAAATGGGAAAGACCCGACATTTCTCTCAGTACCATTATTTTTACACACAATACATACCTTCACAGCAGGAGAGGACTGCTGAAAGACTCTTAATTACAGTCATAATTGATTGTAACTTGACATTACCTAATTTTCATTGAGGCACTTTTACTTACCAGAACTTTAGCAATACTGACAACTTTCATATTACACTTTTCCAACCCAGTCTAGTAAGACCAATCCCTGCTGCTTAGCAGCTTTCAAGTAAGGCATTCCTAAATAGGCTAAAGCTGGGCTGCAGCCAGGCCCAAGTTAATCACAGGGAAACAATTAGCTCTCTGTGATATGTCTGAGGGAGTAATGGGCAGTAAAGCGCGAGGTTGGTGGTAAGACGTCTGGGATGGCGCTGCTGTATCTATGGTGACCTGTTGGGGTTCATTTTCAGACGGCCTACACCATCCCCATCCTGGCGTTCGCCTTTGTGTGCCACCCCGAGGTCCTGCCCATCTACACAGAGCTGCGCAAGTACGTTCCTATGATGGAAAACTCCTGCTAACTTTTGGACAGGAAATCAGCTGCATAACAAAGAGTACAGCTACTATGTCTGATTTCTGTTTGGCTGCTCATAAGCGAGTCACATGCACCGCTTTCACTTTATTTTGAAATGCGTTGGCACTGCTTGTTTGATATAGCATGTTTAAATTTATCATCCTGCTTTGAACCACTGTTGCTTGTTCTCCAAAGATGAATTGTGATGTGTTATTGAATTTTTGTTAGGCAAATTAGCCCTGCAGCTGAAGGGGGTATGTTATGCTTTCTGTATGGGCAGATACAGTAATGTGACAGTGGATGCCCTGATGTTATGTGTGTATGTGTGTTTATGCGTATGTGTGTGTGTGTGTGTGTGTGTGTGTGTGTGTGTATTGCATCACATGGCAATATCTTCTGATTTCAGTCCCACCAAGAAAAAGATGCAGCATGTGGCCAACATCTCCATTGCAGTCATGTACGGCATGTACTTCCTGGCTGCCCTTTTTGGATACCTAACTTTCTATGGTGAGGCCTGGTCCTCCTCCCATTTCATCAATCTACCAATCGGTCAATATCAATCATATCTATCTATCTATCTATCTATCTATCTATCTATCTATCTATCTATCTGTCTATCTGTCTGTCTGTCTGTCTGTCTGTCTGTCTGTCTGTCTAACCATTTACGCTACACTGCCTACTGTTGCTTCTTTATTTCTTTATTCATGCTTCTAGTTAATCGTAGCAATGTCATATATTTGTCCTCATATCAGCACACAGTTAACCTGTAGGCTGAAACGCATCGCGATGCAACCGCACCCTCTAGTGGTCATGTATGCCGCTAACATGCTGTAATCTTCTGCAGTGAAAAGGCATCATGATTTATCAAGGTTTCATTAGCTATAGTAGCTTATAAGTCATGTTTACCGTATTTATGATTTCACATTACCATATATTTATACCATGATATATAACAGTAAATATATAATATTGTATAAATAGGCTTCCTGTAATTTTTTGAAAATTATTGAATTCATTAATATTATCAGTATAAATGATGTTTTGCCAGCTGTGCTTCAATCATCATTCCTGGCTCTCCTCTGTTTTCCTCTCTGTTGATCTCTTTCAGGTGAAGTGGAAGCAGAGCTGCTTCACACATACAGCCGTATCGACCCGTATGACACTTTGATTTTGTGCGTGCGGGTGGCTGTGCTCACCGCTGTCACACTCACGGTGCCCATTGTGCTCTTTCCTGTAAGTACAATTTTAGCGCCTTAAAAGTGCACTATGTTGTTTTGGGGAAAAGAGTTTAATCAGAAGACAAAAAACTTCATCGATTGATTTTCATGCTTACACAAACTAAATATACAACCTGTCTTCATTTTCACGACTGAATAAGCTGACTGAATATACAAACATACCTTGAGAAGACAACACAATTTCATACTGTTTTGCTTTGTTTATATGTGGCGGACCCTGCCACCTTTCTGGTTTCAAACAGTGTTCTGGGGACTTTATTTTCCTCTTATTGAGTTATGGAAATAAATATTTCTGAGTTTGCATTATTACCATATCAATATGATAAATATGACCTTTCTGATTTTCTGAATTTCTTTTCCAAAACTACATAGTGCACCTTTAAGTTTACACATTTACTGTTTTTAAAATACAGCCACAAAATCGAAAATGACTCTTTTTTTTTTACTAATATTATTATTATTATTATTATTATTATTATTATTATTATTGTGATCAGGTGCGGAGAGCGATCCAGCAGATGATGTTTCCCAACAAAACCTTCTACTGGCCCCGTCACATCGCCATTGCCGTCGTTCTGCTCACTTTCATCAACTTGCTGGTCATCTTTGCCCCCAACATCCTGGGCATCTTTGGGGTCATTGGTAGGTCAGACCAACCCTGGGACAAGGTGGTGTTGATGCATAAAGCACCAGCAAATAAACATATTTAGAGATGCACCCTGAAGAATCATGAGTAACTTTAATGATCTCTTTAAAGTCTAGATATGGATTATGCACAGTTACTTATTCCACCTCAAATGCAGAGTACTTCAAACGCTGGGCATTTGACAGTACAGACCGCTGAATGTGAACGGAGGAGAAAAAAAAGTAGTGACATCCAAGATTTCGAGATGATTAAATAATTGGAAATGGATCTTATTTTGGGGAGTGTTAAAAACTAAGCAGCACTTACTGCAGGCTCGTTTTCAATAAATTCTCAAGCCTCATATGATGAATATTCTTTTGCGGTGGTGCATCAAAATAAAAACATCTAATTATGTTCCCCACTTTTCATCTAATTTCCATCTCATCACTACAGTGCTGTCAGACTGGCAGCAGCAAATAATGAGAACAGAAGGCAGTTAAAACGCATGGAGAATTAGTTTTAATTAATAACTTTTTGTCTGCCTCCCAGGTGCCACATCTGCCCCTTGCCTCATCTTCATCTTCCCTGCTGTCTTCTACATTCGTATTGTACCCAAAGAAGAGGAGCCGCTGCGCTCGGTCAACAAAATCATGGTGAGCAACTCAAGTTATATTAAGCTGATCTGTCAAAATATATAAAGCATCAATATAGATGCGATGTAGATGTTTTTGGTAAGATGTTCTGTGGACTGAAAATGATTAAAATCACAAATAAAATAAATAAACTTTTGCATGTGAACAAAAGCAAAGGATGTAATTCTGGACTGACATTTGACATTTTTCCAATTCAATAAATTAAACATTGTTTTTTTAGCGACAGTTATTTTAGGTTGTTCAGTGTTGATTCTAGTTTCTCCAAATGTGGATTTTAAAGACATCTTAAACTGCAAAAAAGATATATTAGTAATGGCATATTTGTTGGCTGATGAGTAACAACAACTGCAGTGCAGATATGTTTGAGAAATGTAGAAACAGTGATGCCATCAGAGAGCACTGACTGGACTTTATTTTCAGCTGTAAAATGTCAGAACAGTATATTGTTCACAGTCCTTCAAAAAAAAGAGAGAAACCTAACACCAGACTGAAAAGCAGTGTTTTACTGTTCAGTGTGCTTCACCTCTGATCACACCTTGCCTCGCTGAAAGGTGTGGTTGTTGTGGTGGGGAAGTTTGCTCTGCTGGACCTGTAATCACACCCAGCAGTGAGTTCACAGTGTACCGACACACCTTACAGCAGTGGTTTTCAAACGTATTGTGCCCAAGGCACACCAAAGGGCAAACCAAAATCTGTATTCATATCCATGCAAAATAACCCCCATAATACATTTTAACACTCTGAAACATCACACACATACTGAGGCTACCCTGGAAGGGTTTTAAAGGATAATTTTAGAGTAAAGAATTTGCCTCTGTATTATGAAATGAATGCGAACAAAGTACTTTTAGATTAAACTGAAAACTCTTTCCTTACTTGTTGTATAGATATATATTGCAATAACAAAATAGTGGGGAACGATTGCCCTAGTGTGCTCATGCTTATGCTTTAAGGGACCTTTATATAAAAGAAAAAATCCTAATATTGCTAAGTAAGATCTCAGAGATCAATGTCTGTATCGCCCTCGAAGAATAGAATAGATTTCTAGCACAATAATAATGCTGTAATCTGGAGATCATAAATTTATCATTACAAAGCTTGTTTTCTGATTATAAAAAGTTCATTTATCTTTTTATCTTGAGAGAAAATGAAATAATTAACTTGAGATAACAGCATTATTAAAAAAATATGTGCACCTGTGCACATTCTCAGCTGCCATACATAGGCAAAACAGCAATGACAAAATCATTCACACATTCAATGATTTACTCTGGAAGTTACTGTTAATATGATGACACTAAATGATGCATCCAGTTGGTGTTCCCACAGTGATCTCTCTATCTCCTGTTATCTGTCACTCCTTTTCTCCTCAAGGCTGCCTGTTTTGCTGGGATAGGCGTCCTGTTCATGATAATGAGCCTCAGCTTCATCATCATTGATTGGACATCGGGCAGCAGCAAAGCCAGCAGTGGTCACTAGGCACCACCTTCCACTTTTTATTTTTTCAGGTTTTATATTGTTAATTTAGACCTGTGTTGTAATGTTACTGTTTTTACTTTGAATAATGTTTGATGTTGAAGATGCCCTATCTTTTCCATGGGAGAACACTGGCCACAGAGAAGTCTAGAGTTGAAGCTCGCGCTCTCTAACGGCGTTACGTAGTACTGTGCATCCTGCCAAACAGCGACTGCAGATCCAGGCCAGTAGACTCCAATGGAAAGTTGATAGTGAATTTTAAAAACAGGTCAGGTGCATAAAGATTGATGTCGACATTGGGAGGCTGTGCCTTGTGAGATGGATGCAAAACAAAAACCAGAAAAGTAACAATATAGAAAGCTGCTGTCTGTCTTTATACGCCTGTCCCTGTGAGTATCTGTCAACCCTCGCTGTCCCTGTCTTGTCCTAAGGTGATCCACAAAGTGCTACTCAGATTCTAACATACAATCTGAGGCACCTCCCTTTTAACAGTCGAACGACGGAAATGTATCGAATGATAGACCATTATTTTATCATTTTTATGTCTATTATTATTATTATTATTATGATGATGATTATTATTATTATTGTAAGTTATTTAAGAGAAAGTTATAGTACAAGCACATAAAGAAACATACGTTAAAGGAATAGTTCAACATTTTCGATATCACTCTCAGCCACAGTCAGCAGCTGGTTAGCTTAGCTTAGCATAAAGGCTGGAAAATGTAGAACTATTCCTTTATGGCGCAGCCTTTAGCGTCCCACTCCACTAACTTGTGCTGCTGCTGCTGCTGCTGCTGCTGCTGTTGCGTATTTTAAGGTTTAGACGTGTTAACATCCTCACCTCTGACAGAGCAAGATGCAAAAAAACACAGAAAGTATGTGGTGCAGTGTCGTGAGCACTTTTATCGTAACATTCCTGAACAATATGATGTAGATGTATATTTTTTATTATTAATCACCACTTGATGAAAACCTCAGAGGATGCAGTATGGACTGATGACTTGATCCTCAGCACTTGCCGAGGCGATATATATCAGAAATGCAGGAGCATTTTGAAATAGTTCTTGGGCGACCACATAACTACATAACACAGAGTTTCATTTTCAGTATGACTGTGTAAATGACAGTGATAAATGGTATTGAAGACCTCATTAGTTGGATTGTACAGGTCGAAGCGATAAATGAAATGAAAAGAAGGAAAAAGTTACCGCTCAGTGATCTTAATCATCGAGCAGGGACCTGGAGGATTTGATTGTGTTGTTTCTGAACATTAACTGGGAGTAATCAGAGATAACCAAAACATGTATTAAAAAAAAAAAAAAACAGGGTCACTTCACGACAGTTTGGTGTCTGTAAATATTTCTGCATTCAGCACAAGCTTGATCTCTAACGGAAATGACAGACTGTCTCTTTAACAATCTCGAAAGGTTTATGGTTAGCAATAGCACTTTCCTTTGATAAGCACAACTTTCTGCAGCCATTAATACGTTGCAACCCAAGCAAATGAGTTGTGAGGCGTTCACATGTTTGATAGATGTGATTTACGGGCACGTCCCTTCTGTATGACTAAATCAATCTAATGTAGACTTCGAGAAAATTAGCAACATATCGATGGGATATTATGGATGTCTTCTCCAACATTACTTGAAATAAATAAAGTAAGCTTTCCTGTGAGGCCCCTGCCACGATTAGTTTCTCCCTCTCGTCCGCTCTGTAGATAAAATTAGTTGGATGTAATGTTGGAGGTTTTTCAGTGTCCGTGTTGTTTTAAAAAAAAAGAAAAGAAAACATGGCTCCACTGTATTTCAACTATAGTACCTATGTGCATTTGTGCTGTTAAACATGGACCTATACTCTGATCAGAAGTACAATTGAAGTCTCCTACCATTGATGGATTAACTGTTTTAACCTTCATGTTCAATGTTTATTCTGGCGTATCAGTTGAATCCGATTCAGTGACGAAATGCAAGATGCTAAACGATTGATTTTATGTTTTTTTAAACTATGTCTAGTGGTTTATCATCAGTGGTAACGTTTGGGTTGTTTCTAACTTCCTTGCTGCTTCTTGGCAGACAGTAACCTACTAACTTGGAGTTGTTAGTGAACTGGTGTACTTGCCTATATTTCATTATTTTTAAATGATAAATCCTTTCACACCAGACTACAGTGACCGCTGTATGGGTAAGTTAGCAATGTCCTGTCAATTTGTTACACAACAAACCCCTTTTTTAATCCCTTTGTTTCCATTATATCTAGATATTTGGTTGTCTTTATGTGTCTGTATGCAGAGGGAATCATCTGAATCAGCCACTGGGGCATAACTTAGTGTTGTTTAAAAATGACAAGCTTATATTTATCCCCAACTTCCTGTTTGTAGTTTGACTTTAGTTTTTGGCAGTGTGTATGAGAAAGGCGTTTTGGTTTATCACGTGTCATTTTTCAGTGGTGCACACACACAAAACACTTTAAAACCTCACAACATGCAAAAAATAAACAAGAGGCAACACAGCAAGGGGACACACTGTGTTAGTGGCTGATAGAAGATGATCTCTGAGGACCTCTATAGATGTCAGTGTTGTGAATCTCCCTCTCTGTGTGATCTATTGAAACGTGTATGATTGAATCGTAACATATTAAATATTGACATCGGCCAGCATTTATAAATAATGTATATAAATGTATACCCTTTATATTCTATATGCATATCTAGTTTGTACAATGTAAATAGCAATTAAAGTTTTAGTCCGATTAAAAATATAAATGTAATCATTTTCAAAGTGCTTTTAAACCTTTTTGTCCTTCATGTCAATTTTCTTGTATCTCTATATATTTTAATATGTTGCTGGCAGTTTATTGTACTGTAAACAATGTTGCAATAAAGATAATGAGGTAACAGACCTTTGCTCTTTCATCATCTGTCAGATGTTGTGTGGTTGTCCTCCATCTTGTTAAAGATTCCTGGAAACAAGATTGTATGGACCGGATTTTGATGGGACCTTCTGGCTGACTTGCGTTCTATACAAACCAGTTGAAAAACTTGAAATTGAAAAGGCAAGGATTTTTCAGCTATAAAAAAAAACACTGGGAATATGTGTAGATTAAATATTTCAATTTTACAGTGTTTCACAAATAAATATAATTATTTTCAACAAAAAAACAAGAATAGTGTAAAAAAAAGTTCATTTCATTTCTCTCTTAAATGTCCCAAACCAGTCCACAAGGTGGCACTAAAGAGCTTTGGTAGACATTAGCTGTGGAGCTATGACCATCATACAAATGAACAATCAAAGGTTTTTTTTATAGATTATCTACATAAATGAATTATCTAGTTATTATTATTAATTATCTAGTTTGTTTTTGGTTCATTTTGAGACTCCGTTTTGACTTCAAACTGTCATCATGTTCAACATTTAAAAGCAATTGCCGTTATTCTAATACAATAACAATCTAACCTTGGCTATTTGCATAATACAATTTGGATAACCAACATTTAAAATACAGCGACCACTAGCGCCATAACTTTGGTTTCCCCACGGCCCTTAAATGCTCACCAGAAGCTCCTGAGATTTCAAATTCCCACATTCAACTTAATGCTTACTAAAAGAGTTTGTTATTGTTATATATAGAAACAAAGCAGCGGTCTTAATGATGTCAGGATACTGTTTTATAACTTGAGAGTAGGCTAATTTAATAAGTGTGCATAAGTATAAATCAAATGATACAGTCTGCAGACTCAGTTTGTATTGTGGTGTATTATTACTGTAAGGAAGTAAGTCGTGAGTACATTTGATCATTTTCTGTAGGCCTACTCAAGCACAGTTTCAGTTACTACCTGGCTCCAGTATTTTCATTTGATGCTATTTACTTGCACCACTATTTTTCAGAGGGAAGTACTATATTTTCTACCCCACTTAATTTATCTGATGGCTATTGTAAAAGATAACTTTGCTGATTAAGGTTATTTTCAGATAAAACATTGAGATTAATATATCATCGTAAAATGTGAAGCAGGGTTGTAGGTATAGATGAAATTACCCAATAGTGCAGCTACAAAGTATAGCCTACGTAAAATTGCTAAATCTCTACCAGCTACAAAATTAAAAATATTGCTTAAAGGTGCACTATGTAGTTTTGGAGAGGAGAGAAAGATCCTCATTCGCTGATATTTGTATGCCACTGAATATACATATAACATAAAGGACAACACCATTTCATACTGTTTTAATGTGTTTATTTTTGGTGGACCCTGTCACCTTTCTAGCTCCAAACGCTGTTCTGGTGACCTTATTTTCCTCTGAGAACAGCTTGTTTATTCAGTTATGGAGATGTGAAGATAAATATTTCTGAGTTTGTATTGGTACCTCATTAATATTGTACATATTAAAAATGTTGTTTCAATTTCTTCTCCAAACCCACACAGTGCCCACTTTGAATAATATTGCATCCATCAAAAATAATAAATAAATACCTAGCCTATTTGAATATATCATTTTGCATAGTGAGTATTCTTACTTGTGTTACTTCAAGTTGCAAGCATATATTTAGGATATTTTTTTAAATGTTTCTTTGTACAAGGTAGGACTTCTACTTCTACACAACTGTTTATATATATATATACTGGGGTGTCACATAAACCCATGGACCCATCATAAACCCCACATTTTGCCACCTGGGGCAGTAATTCATGTGAAGTTTGGCACTTTTCGACGACGCGCTGAGGGAACGGTTGACTACATTTCCCATGAAGCACCGCGAGTGGGCGTTAACGTTCCGGCGGAGGTTGGCCCTGCTGCTGCTGCCGTCGAGTTGGGAGGTGACGGCGCTGTCTCGCTGTTTGTCGGACACAGGGGAACTTCACGGCGGCTACGGGTGTGGCTTCAAACGTGAGAAACCTCACCGCGGGGGAAAGAATGCTTAACGACATTAGGGACTAAAACAAAAGAAAGGATTTATATCAGCAGAGATAGGTATCCTCTGAAAAGTGGTCAGCGTGTGTCCGGTAGCCTTTCTGCCTGCAGGAGTCCGTGTGCCCGTTTTTTTTTTTCAGCAGCTGGAATACTTTTTTTTTTTTTTTTTGGCTTAACTTCGTGGCCCGTTATCGTGTCTTTAACCTGTCCCGATGGTCCGCTGTAGGAACTAAGTGACCGAATTAGCTAAAAGTCAACCGTCCCCGAAAAAGTAACTGGCTTTCTTTTCAGTCGCTGGACAACTTCTTTACTCTCGTAAGAGACCGCAAATGTCACACTGAAGGAGTCTTTGGGAATCTCGTACTTTCCAAATCCAAGTTCACGTCGTTTGTTGTTTTTTTTTTCTTTTAATGATTTTCGTTCCCTCTCGCGGATGAACAGACTCCGTCACGTTTGTCGCCACTCATCAAAAAGGGAAGTCGGCTTACTCAACTCCAACCCTTGTTTTTTAAAATAAGGGTTTTTTTAGCCGGACATACTTTGTTTTTTCCCAGGTGAAATTTTCCCACTTAAGCAGCAGTCCTGAAGCGTGCACTAGGAACCATGGGTTGTACGGTTAGTCAGGAAGATAAAGCCGCGGCCGAGAGGTCTAAAATGATTGACAAAAACCTGAGAGAAGATGGAGAGAAGGCGGCCAGAGAAGTGAAACTGCTGCTGCTGGGTGAGTCTTCTGTCACAACACTGATACTGGGGGTTGCAAAAGTGCCAAAGTGAATGGTGCCAGACGAGTTGTGAAACAGCATGAAACAACTTGTCCATTTGTTCACGTATAGAACAGGCAAAAAGTCTCAGCAAGTAGAATTTTGAGCTATTAATAGTCACGTTTTGTCCCTCAAAAATGTCGCCATGGCTCCTCTCCCTTCACAAGCTCGTTGAAAGTTCACCCACCTCCAGAGGAGACAAACGTGGCAGGAGAAATGAAGTTTGAGTGTGGGTGCAGGAGTTAGCCCTGTGTGCACTTGACTTGCCACATGTTAAAGAAGTGGCGTGTCCTTTTGTACTTTGCCTCCATTCTTGGCTCTGGTTTAATGCAAAAATGTGGGCTTTGTTGGGAATGTTTGGGAAAGTTGAAACAGCCCCCTGAAGGAGAACAGGTTTCCTCCCACTTGGACGGAATTGAGGGGTCAGACATGAAAGGTTCTGGCTGATAATGAGTGGGCTGCTGGTTGGACGCAGGGTGAACACCCCTGACTGTTCCCAGCTCAGGCTAAATCTCTCTCTCTCTCTCTCTCTCTCTCTCTCTCTCTCTCTCTCACTCACTCACTCACTCACTCACTCACTCACTCACTCACTCACTCACTCACTCACACACACACACACACACACACACACACACACACACACATATACAAACAACTGATTGAAAGTACTGCCTGGTAACTAAGAGAGAGACCAACTATTTCCCAGGCTTTTTAAAAAAAATGTCAATTTGGTTCTTTCAACTCTTTCTGAAGGGGTATAGCTGCTTTCACTGCCCGGCATATTGCTAATATGAAGCCAAATTGCTTTCACTGACATGACAAGAGCAGTGTGTAAAAACTCTGACACATTAGGTGGCTGTTGCACTTTAAAAGTTGGTTTATGATCCACTTATAAGCACACAGGCGAAGACGAAGATGGACTATTAAATCATCTATTTGTGCTCACCAGATTTGAACCCTTCTCACCCTCAGGGGTGCATAAACTACAGGTTAGGAACTTCTTTTTAAATTACAAAAATTTGAAATTATTGCAGGTGAAATTATTCCATATTATATATCCCTTATACTGATGTCCTGCATCTTGGTTTTACTTCCCACGTTCCCCTTTTTATGTATAAAAGAATGGTCCTCTAAGCTTTAAAAACCTTAATTGCAGCTCAGATACGTGGAAAGAAAGGAGGACCAGTTCTTATTGGCTGCTTAACTAATAATTTGTATGAATTCAGAGTCTGTGATTTTGTTTCGTCTCGTGCTCATTGATTTACACTCCAGAAGTTACTCCAGTTATTGCCTCAAGGGAGTAAATGCAATTTTCTAAACTATCATTTAGTCAGAATTGTATTGAAGACACATTGCCGACTATATGCTCTTAAGTTCAACTTGATATTGATCCTGTGAGCTGAGGATTTTTCTCTGTGTGTTCTCTGAATTTAAATGATCGGTCTGATGAAATAGGATGTGGTGGAAAATGAGTTAACACCAGAGCGGTACATTTTCAAGAATATACTCCGAGAACTTCCTGTATTGAGCCTTCACATCAGTATTTTTTGAAACCTTCGTGTTCTGCACCCATCTCAAATTTCTCTCTGTAGCTTGTTAAAAATGGAAATAATGTGGATACAGTCCCTGCATTTTGCAACAGTTTTAATCTCTTAAATGAGTTGTTATTAACTTTCCTAACAGAACACAGAAAATTCTGCCTAAATTGACAGGGCACACACACACTGTGTTCTTCTCTCCTGAGTCTTTGAAGAAATGGCAGGTTGTTAAGTCGTGCCCCTGGTTAGAAGGCTAATTACATATCCAGCCCTATACAGCAGGTTTCATATCAGTAATTACCATCCGGTGCCCGGTGAGGGGAATTAAAAGAGAGGTCTGTATTCGAACCGAGGGTTTTCGTGAATTTGTGTGTTTAAGACTCGCGTCGTGCAAGTAAGAGTTTTCCGCATGTGCACATGTGCATGAGCTTGAAAAACATGTTGCAGCACGCGATGGGTATAAAACTGGGTGTCTTGTGGTGTATATCTGGTGTCTAAAAAGTGATATTTGCATTCCAGTTACCTGAAGGGTAAATGCATTGATAATACCTGCAATACATGTGTTTGGGCAGTTGATGTTCTTCTTGTTATGTCTTGCTGGTTTACTTAAGTGATGTTTAATCGAGTAGTCCATTGAAGAAAGGAGGCTTTGTTGCGGTTTGTAATTGTAACTGAAATCAGATTAAGTCTATTGAGTAGCAATGTGTTGAAAAGGAAGTGTGACATCCTTCCAGAGGTGCTACATCGTGTGCTTCAGCACTCACACCTGCTGCTATTGTATTTCCTGGAACAGCTGAGAAAATCTTCACTGCTCTGTACATGGCCACACCAGTTACGAGTCTGTCTAATAAGACCTCGTAACGATAAATTGTAATCTGATGTCCGTCCTCAAGTGAACTCAAGAGACTGTGAGTGAAGAGTCTGAGGTGTAGGTTGAAGAATGCAGGCAGAGACGGAAATGATGGATCTCTTTTTGAATCAACTCTGAATCACCACCGTCCATCAGCACACCCAGGAAGTCTAACCTTTAAAAGCGTACACAGAAATGTTGGCACTTTTTTTTTTTTTTGTACCTGGTGTACACAAACAAACGCAGTAAGGAATGTCCATGGTAGCTGCTTATCTCCAATCATGCCGCAGCAAGAAGAATGCTGAATTAGATTTTGTCTTGTTAGTTGTTTCCCAGAGAAAGCCATTAGTTAATGTAGCAGTGAGGACTGAGGCTTAAGCTTTCATTAACAGGAAGCATTCATTCATTCTGACTCTGGTGTTTGATTGACATTTCATCTCCTCCCTGTTCACAACAAAAAAATGCTTCTGCTCACTTCAGTTTTTTTCTATTCTTTGGCTCACGAACCTGTTTTTTCTTTGAGCTCAGCACAAGAAAAGTTTCCTTTTGGCAGCGTGCTCCGCCTGTTAGTAGGAAATATCTCTGCATAATTCAAGATAAGCTCATACTCATAAATGCACACTTCAGTGTTAATTGTACACATTTTGCTCGGAGGCTGGACAAGCATCGATGTTCTGTAAATACATTAGCATACAGAATGCATGCATTCTGCCTGTGGGGACAGTAGAAAGGGACATCTAGGCTGCTTCTAACTCAAACATATAGACTAGAATATCTTCAGTATGTGTGCGCATTAGAGAAGTGTGCAGCATGTGTGTACACATGCTTTCAGATTGACAGGGTAGAGGTGATAAATGAAGGAGAATAAAGACAGTTTCTATACTGCAGTGGAAAAAGGTTTGTCATATTCTTAGAAGAGAAACAACTCTGTCTATTTACAGTCTTAAAAACAACTCATATGGCAGCACAGTTATTCATTCCTACTGAGGATAGAAGATGTGTTGTTCTTTTATGACATGATATACAATGCATGCACACATTATAGATACAGTTTATGACTCGGTCATTGCTTCAGCTTTGAATTGGCTCAGATTCCACTAAATAGCTGCTGGTGGTCTGTGCACTGAGGCTGCCACATGCAACAATGTAAGGCTGACATACTGTTAAGCCTGCAGCCCGTTTTATTCATGATTAAAGAATTTAATGGTTAACTGAAAATGAAGGCACCAGCCACATGACATGGCTTACGCTACGCATTAAAAAAGTGCTGTTAATGTTTTCAGGCTAAGAATTTATTATCTTTGTGTAGAGAGGTGATGTATAAAGAAGCTTGTGTAACCCTAACACGGTCAACTCAGCGTTTTTTTCCCCCAAACCCTGGCTATTATTTCAAACCAATGTAAAAGAAGGACTAGAGAAACACATGACAAGAAACAGCATTTTCACTTCCTCTTTTATGTCTCTGCAGTGTGCGTTAGGATGCTCATGCTCATTAATCAGCAGCTTGCTAAAGCCTCAGCTGAAGCGGTTGTTGGATGATATAATCTCCAACGAAAAATCTGGCTAAATATTTTTTAATTGTGAATATTTTGATATTTCTCAGATGGGTAACACTGACACTAATACTTAGTGTGAAAATCAAGAAGGAATGCCGTGCTGATCTCTGAAAGATTTTTTAAAAAGTTCATCAATTGTGGAAAAAAATGTTTCAAATGGTCCTGCTGATGCTATTTTAGAATACACATCACTCTGGTTTCCTTGACAAAAAGCCAGTGTGATTTTTTTTTTTCCATTGGATTTTTGATCAGAGAAGAAAATAAGCTCTGTGAAAAACCAAAGTCTCTGATACTTACATGTTGTGTTATTTGTGAAGATTGTCTTGCTGAACAAAACAGATTTATCGTCAGAAGTGGAAAAAGCTAATGTTAGGCTATTAATATACCAAACCACGGTAGCATGACACACTATATAAACGAATAGGTCTACAAGTTGGAACATATGATTTAGAATAGCTTTGCAAGAGTGTAAGTATAAACAAAACAAGGCTGTAAAGGCACACTAGTGAGTAGATGAGTTTCCATGTTGGGCGTGATGATGACAATTAATTAATTAATCAATTCAGCATCGAAACAAAAAAACTCATTCAAAAAACCCATTGACTTAGAGACGAGGGAACCGCAAGAGAGAAAATGCCAACTCATTTCCGGGTTTTAGGACTCATTCCTGTAGGCCTCTATTGGTTCCCTTTTGTCAAGACTAGTAATATGGTGTTAAGGTGTCATAACAGCTACGTGAGGTGTCTCGAACAGTAGGCATACCAATGGCCACTTTAAGGCTAGATCGAAAGAGACAGATTGAAAGAGTAAGAGACAGAAAAGCCTTTATCCTGCTTTTCTGATTTAATTTGATATGACAGCTGTAAAAACATTGTGAAATGAGAGCCTGACCATCCACGTAACAAATGGACTTCCCTGGGAGTGTTCATCTTGTCTTGCAGTCAGTGTGATGTCACCTTGGCCGAGGTTTGACCACAGTACCCATCAGATAAACTTCTGGTATGAAAATAATTGGAGGTTATCTTTTCAATAATGGCCTTTTAAAGGCTCAGACAGCAATTGAAGACCCAACACCTCGTTTTTGTATCATGGTTTGAGACGGTCATTTGACAAAGATACATTACAGAATATAGAAATCCATTTACTATACTGTCAATTTTCTATTGAATTATGTGATAATTAAAGTATTTTTTTTTCTTATTTTGGTGTTGCACTTAAAGGCCACAGTCAAACACAGGGTGAGATGTTGTCGCACCTAATTTAATTGGGCTGTAACCACTGTCACACACCTTCGAAGGCAGTTTCCTCCTGTGGCTTCCAGGAGAACAAACAGTTACCGTCGCTTCTCTTAAATGCTCTGATTAGGTAACTTTTTCAAAGCTTAGCAGCTGTAGACGGCGTATTGATCAGAGAGCGAGGGCCTCTATTGAATTGTCCGAGTTGAGCTGTGAGGCCTGAGCTATAGCTTGAGCCTCTCTCTGATCTGATCCCGTTGTTATCTCTTTGCCAGTTGGTGGTTATGAGGTGTTTGACTGGCCTGCAAAGTTCTGAGGAAGCTGCTCCCGTCAGGCCCAACTCTTTCTTTCCCAGTGCAAGTTAAAGGGGTGTTATCAGAAGCATACACAAGAAGAAAAACTAAAACATTGTTTTTTTTTATATAAAGTCACAGTATTTGTTTTAGTTTTAGCTGCACATTGTAGCAGAAACGCAATTCCAGCACAGTCACCTATTTACTGTGGATGGTTGTGTTTGATGACAACACAAGGTGACATGTTCTAACGCTGGTCAGCCCATGTGGTCAGAGCTGCATAGACACTGGTTACTCCCTCTTATTAAAGTCAGTGTCTGAGTTTTAGTGGGTGTCAGGTGTAATTACAGTTGGCTGATTATACAGACCTGGTTTCTCTGGCAAAAGCGAGTCAGACTGACCTGTTAACAGCTCTTCTGCTCTGGCAGCGACACTCTCACTGCCCCTCAAGAAATCTCATGTGAACGTAAGCTACTCAGCAACTGCATTGTTTGACTGATATTTATAACAAACACTATCGGCTAAAAAACGTGTCAATCCAATGAAATTTATCAAATGAGCCGCTGCCCTATGTTTTAGGGTGACTTGACCATGTTTACTCAACAGTCTGCACCACGGTGCTGCCCAATTAGCCATATGACGCACTGGGATAGCAAATCTGTGAGTGTGTATGTGAAGGGGCTGAATATCCTGCAATTACAGGGAGAGCTCCGAAGATAAAGCATGCTCCTGCAGACTGTGTGTCTCAGTGCTCAAGTCCACAGGGACGAGGCTGCACTATCCTCTCTACTCGGGAAATAATGATAGCTTAGAAAAATCCTCCACCACTGCCTCAACCGTTACCTCTACACACAGCTCATATCTTTGCTTTATAGCCGTATTATTCCTGCTGTTTTGTTAGAAACACTACCGTCGCATAGAGGTGAATATTTTAGAGAGGTGTGTGAGAAGTGCAGCCTGTGGGCTTCACCTCTGATCTGATCACAGTAGCAGATCACAAGCCTAATTCTCCCCCTTTACCTCCGATAATGTGTGTAGGAGGGGGAAGTAGATACTGCAGCTGTAGGCCTGCAGACAGTTCTGCACGGATACAGGAACTGTTGCAAAATGCAAAGCTGCCTCGGTGAGAGAGAGAAGGATTAAAGCTATGATAAGGAATGTACAACTTTGTTTTCTACATGCTGTTTTTTAAAGTGTCCATTCACCCAAATTAAACAAAAACCTCACGCACATAATCATGAGATTATCCAGCCATGTAGATATACTTTTGGCTGGTGCTGCTGAGTTTTTCAGATCTTCTCCACTGAGATTTCTAGTGCCAGTTTTGACCCAAACGTGATTGACATTATTCTGTAAAGCCCACGCAGCACTCCCTGTAATGCTGCTTGTTTTGCTGGAGTCCTAAGAAAACACAATTCACTCAAGTTCATGACCCTCCTCCCATAGCATCACCAGAAAAGTCAAAGTTCCCCTCTTTATATTGCTTACATTTCCAAGTGCCTCTAGGGAGTGGGGACCCGGGTGGGGGGGGGGTTTCTTTGTCTAACCATGCCATTAAACACACATACAGCAAACCATTATCCCCTCTCTCCCCTCCCACAATCCATTTCCTTCTTCTTTCCATTATAGGAAATGAGCTCACTTCACTTCCTCTCCATCCTCATCGGGTTATCCTGTCATTTTTCTGCACTAGAGGGTCAGTCGCTCCTGGGGGGGCTTCCCCCGGGGCGGGGGCAGCCTGCACTCTCAGCTTTGTGCCAGTATATATGTTGAAAGTACACTTAAACAGCCAAATGTCAAAATGTTACCCAGAGAAGGGAAATGGCTCCAGTTTTCAATGGGGGCTGTGACTGTTTCGCCCTCTGCTGACCCTGACAATTGTGGAGGAAAAGTGGGCTTCACTTAGGGCTGTGCAATTAATTAAATTTTGATTGTGATTTCGATTTTTCGGTCTAACGATCTCCAAACTAATATAATCGAGTTGAAACGATTTATTTGGCATTTTTCGTTGTACAGTAGGCCTAGAGATTTTCTGAAAGAGACGTGCATGCGCAATTCAGTCCCTCCCCCAAAGCATTCAACGCGGCCCTGCTGACTGGAACTCGTATCCATCAGATACGTGTCCGATGCGTTACGGCTCCACCACGGCAGCGGAGCTCTAGTCTGTGTGTTAACTTCCACCAGGTCCGCTGTGCTGCGTATCTGCTCCGTCCCAGCTCCGGCAGCCCAGAGCCCCTTAGAACAGATACGCAGAACTTCTATTTCTGGCGGATGCCGGAGCACAATGCAGCATTTCAGCCAAAATTAGCACAGAGCAGACAGGAAGTCACGTACCGAAACAACAACATAACATCCAGTCACTTTTCAAAATAAAACACTCCGTGTTGATGCCAGCACAAAAATCTCAAAAAAGCGACAAATCCAAGCTCTTCTACTAATCCTTCGTTCGGGAACACAGTTGGATACATATTTGTACATTACATTTTGTGTATTTTTGAAGAGGAAATTTCAAAGTTCTCCGTTACAAAGTGTGGGTTTTTTGGAGAGAAATGCTGAATAAATGCATCATGTTTCCAAACTAAAAAATCGTTTAAATTATCGTCATTTCAATATTGACCAAAATAATCGTGATTATGATTTTTTACATAATCGAGCAGCCCTAGCTGCACTAGAGGAGGAAAGAGAAGAAAAATGATAATAAAATAATAATAAGGATGGAAAGAAAGCAGCGGGTGGGGCCACAGTTAACCAATTTTTAACCTAATATTAACCAAGTGGACGATTGGGGATGGCTGTATGATCAGCAGGGCGGCTTCTCTTGACCACCAATATCCCTGCTGCTGCTCGTGTTCACAGTTCAGCCGAGGTTTGATCCTCTCAGTCACTTCATCTCTGCTTTAGTATGGCTTCTGTTCAAATGTGTTCTAGCTGTTAAAGAAAACAGGGAGACAGCTGCTAGCTGGTGAGAGGGCAAGCTGCATCAGAGATTTAATCTTGCAAAATGGCGACAGGTGGTATGACTGTTGTATTTGTGTGTTTTGTGCCGAGTGACAGTGTGCCACTGCGAAAAGCTGTCAAGAGTAGACGGCTGAGGAGAGAGGGATGTGTCACTCTCCCAGAGGTACAAGGTGTAACCACTTTTTATCTCTCCCCTCAGCTTACACTCCTTCACTTCTGTAAAGTTTTGCGGCCTTAGTTTTACCCTAGATGTCACTTGATCCGTCTGCTTCCAGCTGCTTCTTCTGGCTTTTGTTAGTTGTTCAGCTGAGTTGCAAGCTGTGGAGAAAGTATATCAAGTGAGGTGCCTAACATAACTTGAGCAGCAGGGGCCCTTGTGAAGGTGATGGACGGTGGGGATAGTTCAGATGTCAAACTGCGTGAGGGTGTTTTTGTTTTTCTCCCCAGGGGCTCTGGGTGATCATGTTATAACAGCTGCACTGTCAAGACTTTAATTGAAAGGTCAATTTGTTACAGCAGTATTGCCTGTCGTCAGCTCTCCACTATCTGACAAATAGACAAATGTAATCCATAATCTTCATTGGTGTGTCCGATCTAGACTTTTTCTGTTCAAAAATTATTGCCCTGAGTGGTGATCTATCTTCTCCAATCATATTCTCTTCTTCAAACCAAAACTAACTTCAATCCTTACTCCAACACAATCTTGTAAAAATAGACATTCAATACTGAAAACAAGATTTACATAATTTCAAGGGCTGACTGGAGTGCTTCTAGGTAGGGTTGCACGATATTGGAAAAAAATGACATTGCAATATTTAAGTTTTCTCCTCTATATATTTCAATATGAAAAGCTCCAAAAATGTCCATCAGATAACTTGAATAGCTCTATTTGGAAAAAAAAAAATCCGACTAGAAAGATTGAGGTGAATTGGTAGGGGAGTTAATTTTGTCACGGCCAAGGTAGGTGCTGCTTTGTGTGATTAATTGATCAAGAATGACTGTGGTTTCACTGGGGATGCAGCGCCTGCATGTCACTCACAAGCAAAGAACACAGATGTACACAAGAACTCTTAAACTGGACCGAATTTGACAGACCTTTTTGCTTGTAGATTAGTCATGGGAAATCAGTTTTGCGTTTGTATAAAGTAGCAAAAAAGTTGTAGCAGGATTTAGTCAAGTTGATTTGCCTTACTTGACATTGCAGGGCCTGCGATGTGACTATTGCAACTTTGATAGCTTGTGTCGAAGCTTAGAATATTTGCTGGTAATTCCCCCTCAGGATTTGAAACCCCCAAAAAACAGATAATCAGGACAGCTAATTATTTCAATATAAATGTCAATGAACCTGACCTAAATGAGGTTAACATTTATCAGGTCACTGTGATGAAACCATACTGCTGCTGTGCCTGTGTGGTTGACATAGATGAAAAAAGGGCCAAGAGCTTATTCTTACAATGTGTCAGCTTCACAATATTTGTCAAATGTTCGCTGGTTCACTACAGCCACATTATAGCCTTTATTGAGGAATGTATGTCAGAAGCAGTGTACTATTACACCCGAACAAGCAGTTGTAACATGTTTCACATTCATGCCCTTTTCAGCGCACCTGAACAGGAAGTTGTTCGTGCTGTGGAGCCTGGCAGGCTCTCTGAATGTATTTTTCTCATTACCCCAGTTACACTTAACAGCTGAATGACTTCAGCAATATTAATACCTCCTAAAGACTCTAGTTAGTGCTGTGAAATCGATTCATGGCAAGAAATTAAACTGAGGTTTTGAAGGAAATGTAGGATTTCCTCTCAGCAAATTTCCTAGTACAAAAAAACCCCACCGTGTTCATGTTCCAAAACCAATCAGCGCTTCCTTCTGTTGTACAAATTATGATCCTCAGTGGGTACAAGTGATTTCACAGTTATCAAGTAAAAATGGCACACATGAAGAATAAATTGAGACCATCCGTTTTAGTTCATTTTCATCATTATCATTACATCAGTTCATAAGGTTTTATGTGATTTGCACACACTAAGATAAGTGATTCTTCACTCAGAACAGTTGTTTTTCTTTTACTGGCATGTCAAGATCACTCTGTTTCTCTCCTGTCTCCAATTTACCATTTTTGATCATGATTTTTAACTGTGTTGCACATGACATTGATGTAATTTCCTGTCTAAGCCCTTCATCCCCCTCTTCATCTGTCACTTCCCTTCTCAGTTGGCTGCATGTAAAGTAGAAGTAGATGTGAGCCTTTTGTTCAGCTGGTAGAGGAAACAAGCACACCCATCCTGTGTCAGTTGTCTGGTTCTGATCGTCATACTGTAGGCACCACTGTCTGCCAGAGTCTGTGTTAACACACAACAATGAAGCCCTCAAACAAATCAGATTTAAAGCTTTTTTCTGCCTGAAACACCCTGTACTTATAAAACAGGAAAGCAGCCGCCCTCCTTCATTTTTCCACTAAATTTTTTCTCTAATACTGACAGCAGTTTTAACAATACTTGTGTCAGTGTGCGAAGTTCACAATGCAAGTGGCAGACTTCACAGTGAGGAGAAAAGCAGGATAGTGACATATGCTTCTAACACTTGTTAATTGGCCAATAGCATGGTGTGTCCACACACAGTGCCTGGAGTTTAAAGAAGTTTTAGCTGTGATACTTTGGGACTGTTATAACTCACCTTTTACACCTAATACTCAGTCACCGTTGTTATTTGTCTGAACACAACCCTCCAGCTAAGAAAGATTTTTGGAAAGAATGTGGCAGAACCATAAAATATGTTTGTACTTTGGTGTTTTGTTTTCCACCCCATAAAAAAGAAGCTCTTAAAGCAGCAGGGCACAATGGAGAAATGTGTGTGTGAGACCCCATACCAAGCCCTCTAACTTAAAAAACAAAATACCCTGGCAACGCAGGCAGGGCTGTGCCACTTGTAATTTGTGTGTGTGTGTGTGTGTGTGTGTGTGTGTGTGTGTGTGTGTGTGTGTGTGTGTGTGTGTGTGTGTGTGTGTGTGTGTGTGTGTGTGTGTGTGTGTGTGTGTGCGCGCGCATGTCTGTCATGGAGGGCTTTCGTGTGGTGTATAATTTGGCATATGGGAGGCAGGCTGACATTCCCTCAACTTCAAATCAGTTCAAAAAACGTTCCTATGAGGGGATTATGATTAGTAGGGAGAGAGTTTAAAATAAAAGCACATATTGAAAAATACAGTAAAGGCAAGGAAACAACAATAGAATTGCTACTAAATAGCACAGTCGTATATTACCTTCCCTGTCACTGACACTTTAATGTCTCAGTGGTGAAAAGGTGATTTATCAGTTTTGCATGTCAAAGCATGCTGCTGCACCTCCTCCCTACAAAGACTGTGCATGTGGAGGCAATATACAATAAAACAGTTGCTGGTGTATCTATTTAAAGCAGTAGGTTTAAATTGTTATTTTAAGAAAATGACGAAGAAGGATGACCAGGCCATGGGCATTCTGACGGGTTGTGCAATGCTACAATAACATAACAAATGATAAGCAGAAGAACTTGTAAACACATGCTTGAGCCGGAGCCCAGAATCAAGAAATGTACTTGTTCTTCAACAGGCTGCAACTATGTTCTCAATATTGTTGCTATTGTCAACACAATCATATTTTGAGAAAATGGTCCGTGAACTAAATATATAAGCTTTGTGTGAAGTCACAAAAATATGAACCTTTTCCTTGCAGAGATCACGCAATACATAATATGCTGTCGCCCCAGTGTGAAAATGCAAGTGCAGTTGTCACGACAGGAGAGGCAACAGGTGTCGATATTTGAGAGGTTACTACAGCTTAATTGGCCTGATGTGGCTGCAAGCACGCAGCACTTTAACATGCAGACACGTAGGACTTAGTATGTAAGAGGAACACCAGCCCGCCAATTTGGCAGTATTTTGGGTTTAAAGTGGGAGAAAATGGTGAGTGAGGCAGTTATTATTGTCGTCTTTGCCGTAAGCATGTGTTCACTAAACAGATCAGCACATAAAGTCAGAGTACATCACCGAGCGCAGTTTGCTGCGGGTCATGCCGAGCAAACAAGCGCATATAATATTGTCTATCGATATATTTGCATGGGACAGTATTGTGATATAAAATTATGGACATCGCCCAGGACTACTTCATACACAGAAATGTTAAGAATAAAAGCTGCGACAGTCTCACCTTGATCAGGCTGTGTAAGAAGGGCTGTTGTCAACAGTACCTCTCTCCACCCCAACTCATACACACAATACCTGGCTCTTGATGGCTAATTCTGGCGGAAGTGTTAAATGGGGAGAGGCTTTAAGAAGAAAGGCTGTAAGTTTTTATCACCTGAATTTTCCTGTTTTAGGGGAATGGGGGAGAAAACGCTGACTCAGTGCTTGCCTTTCAGTGGCTCTCTCATTGACTGAGATTATGTCCTCCAGGACGGCTTTATCAGACCTGCTGGCAACCTGAGAGCTGCATTGACTTTGCTGCCATGTGTATATGTGTGTGTGTATTGAGTCTTATAAGGCCAGAGCTCATCTTGCAGCTTTTTTTATGGTCACAAAAGCATATGTACAGGCCTAGGGATGTGTGCATTTGTAAATGCTTTTAGGGGAGGGCAAGTATTTTACTGTGCCTTTACTGAGAATAACTTCATCCTAAGGCCATATACCACCCTGGTTGACTTGTTTAGTCTTCATTGCAAACTGATGTTCTAACATTAGCAATGACTTGTAGGTAAAGACCTCATAACCATGGGAAATTCCCAGGGTAATTTAGTTTATTGGTTCCTTTTAAACAGGGTCAGTTTCCATGAAATGATGTCACCAATCATATTAAACACATATAAACACTGTGGTAACATGCCAACCAAAGCAAGATTCTTCTCCCTCATTTCTTATATAACAACATGCACCAAGTCACTTTGACTATTTTCAAAGCTTAAGCTCAAGAATTTGAATATAAAATGAATTGTATGCTTTGGGCTGTGAATCCCTTTAAAATGACAAACTGTACCTCAGTCCTCACATTATATCATTCCTTCTAAATTCCATTTTAATGTCAACTGGATGTGATACAAGTTTAGTGCTTTCCACTCAGATAACTCAAATTGCAACAACTGTGCCAATGGCTCGAGGAATTATGCGCCCTCCATTCCTTGCACAGTTGTTGAATGTTAGTGAGCCGGAGGTTAGGAAAACTAATAAGTAGAGCATATGATGGTCTCTTCCACATTATTAAGAATTCCTTCCCGCAGACAGGGGAGTTCAGTGAGGTTGAAATGATACTTGTGTTGCTGTAATCACAGTAATTAGGCTCTGACAAGAGGAAAATAACAACAGCAGCCAAGGAGATATCGGCGAGTGTGCCCACCATTGGTGAGAGCCTGATAAGGAGAAAGAGAGAGAAAATTAGTAACAGGACAAGTGTTTGATGAAGCAACACTTCCACTAGTGCCCTACTTTCCCAGGTGCAAACATAAACAATCACAACGGCTGACTAATCAAGAATATTTTAGATAACTCTGACGGTAGGTATGGCCTGAGACAGATTCATAAAAAATAACGCAACCCAACAGTCTTCTTTTATGACCCTTTATGACCCTCTTTTTATTTTTTTACCTTTGAACTTTTGAGGCAGGACCTGGAGGCTGTTGCTAAAGTAGTAACTAGATAATGATATGGGACAGTGGCAGCATACTGAGAAAGAGAAAGTAGGAAGTTTTCACTGAAGTAGAAGCTTACGTTTCTGGTGTCTGGATCCCTGTAGCTCTCTCTCTAGAGCCGTAAATTAGCAAAGTCGTTACCTTAAAGGGATATTCCAGTATAAGTTTAATCCATGGTCTAACACATCTTGACACCAAGTAAGACTCCCCCTCGAGAGGTCAAGTTTGCAGACCGCTATCTTAGCTAGTTTTAGCAACCTCAGAAAAGACCGCACGATAACAATACACTGCCGCTTATGCCTCCAACTAGAAACCGCCATCAAAAAGCCACTCATAGCCACAAATAATGGTCAGAACAGCACCAATCAACAGTACATGTACAATCCCAGCACGCAATACGAAGCCTCAAACATCTGCTAGCTTTGCTGGATTTCTATTGAAAAGACAGCAGAACTCACCGCTCTCCTCCAGCAGCTTGCTCGTTGTGGGGAAGCCCTGAAGAGTCGATTACCGAGTGCAGTAGATTTCCGCAGCTCAAGGATGAAAATGTATGATTATTACTCCATTACATCCGTTTTTTTCCCCTGTCAGCTCTCGATAATAAGAACTGAGCATTTCATGGCGTAATAATCATACGTATTTTGATGTACTGGTACTTTGCCTTCACTTACATAAAATGTCTGAGGAAGCTTTTTGTATTTTTTAAGATTTTACCTGTAAAAAAACATAAAATAACCTCATAAAATAGTCAATGCTAGAGTTAAAACTGCCCCACAGTAAATTGGTTAGCATGGCTCGGCTCCTCCTGGTATGACAACTACCGATTATTTTCAAATGGCAAATTCTTAATTGTAAGCATTGTTTTGCATTTTTGCTTGAAAAATTACTTGTCTGATTGATCGATTCTCAAAATAGTTGCCATCTTAATTTATTTTGATTGACAAATCGTCTAATTGTTGCAGTTCTATTGACCTTCATCCTATGACCTACTTTCCTGTAAACAACAATAATCATTACTTTGAGTACTTGGAATGTTTTAGTTTCAATTTTACATGCTTTTGGGATATGAATGAACGAGGACTTTGTCTTGCTGCCGCGTGTACCCAAGTTACATGTTTTATTGTTTTTTCCACGGCAGCTCTACAAACTTTGATACGTAGGACAAACTTCAATGTTATTACATTCAGCTGAGTTGAAATTAACGTACATGCAACACTGCAAAAATCTAATTTAACACAGTGTTTTTTTGCCTAGCTATGTAGTTTCCCTGTATGTGTCTCTGCAGCTTCTCTTATTGATGTTTCCGTGTGCCAAGACTGAAGCTGAACTTAGTTACACCTTACCATTTGGAGTGATGAGTATTTTGTAGATGCCTTCGTCTCATATTAACAAGCGTGGCAGTTTGAAGCAAGCAACTCTTTCCTATTCAAGGTGACCCTGATGTCAGGCCACCGCTGATGCCCTGTAGGAATAATGAACCTGTAATAACCTTTTTAGCTCAGTGTAGAGATTTTCCTCATACGCTTAAATGAGGCTTAATGATTGGCTTAGTTTTGTTTGCTCAAAGCTGGAAATTTAGCCCTGTGTTAGACCATATTAGATTTTTATTGCTCTGGCATGAGTCCTTGGCTAATAAAAGCACATTTCTGTGTTTCTCATCAGTGCTCGCTCACTCGTGCCATGTTTGTTTTGCTACTACTGTGAGGTAATACCGTAGCTTTTTTACTTGGTGTCCTTGTATGAGCTTGTGAGAGTTCATCTAAAGCGTTGAAACCAATTGAGGAGGATAAGTTGAAGGGTTTTTTGTCCATAGATGAGTCGATTGAGTTGTAGATTGTCTAAGGCAAGTAGTGACAGACTTGAACAAAAAAAAAGACAGGGGGAAAGAGAAAAATTTACAGCAGGGACAGAGAAAGAGGTGAGGGAGGGAACAAGGGCAGGGGTTAGCAGACTGAGAGAAAGTAGTGAAGAAAAGGGGGGCAGTGTAGCTGTAGGCAAAAGGCTGGAGTTGGAGCGGAGCAGGGTGCAGCTGAGCCCCTGGCAGGGACACAGCACTGAGGGCTTTATTGTGATTTGTAATTATGTGGTTTTCTGTGGGGCCTCAGTTTGGTGCGCTCCCACACTGAGGCTCTTTTTAGCCAGGGAATACTGAGTAGGAGAACAGAGGGAGGGTGGGGCCGGGGTCACTGTTAACTATTTCTGTTAAACCAAGAGTGAGCAGACATGACTGGAGCACCAATAGGGTGTTGAGCTGAAGCTGTGTTTTAGAAACAGTCTATATTTGTTTTGGTTTCTATTTAAATACACTTGTAACTTGCTGGAAACAGGAAAACTTTCCTTTTTCTCCTCATTACCTTTGAGGGATCAATATGTGTGTGTTTATCAGGAGTATTCTTTTGTGCACTCGAGGAAAAGTAGCCAGAAGTCAAGGAGAGGGCAAATGTGCTTGACTAGACGGGCTGAATATGAGTGATTGGCATGTAGCCAACATCAAGGTTATTCAATTACTAACTCAGTTGGGCCAGATTTTAAAACCAGGATATGTGAAAGGTCAAGATGTTGTTGTTCTGGATGCAGTCTGATGAGGTATATGATATGGTTATATTACAGTTGACACAATTTCAAAATAGCTGGAAACTATATATGTAGTTGACATATTTCGTTACATATCAGATTTATGAATGGTGGGCCACTCTGAGGTTTCTTCTGTGTCGGACGTGGCCTGTGGGCTGCCAATTTAATACGCAGGCTGCACATTTGCGTTAACAGCTGGCTGATACTGTGTCATTTATTAACAGCCCGCTTATGAATTAAAATTGGAGCAAATAATAACCTTGATCATGAGTCATTTTTCTCCAGGTTCTATGCCTGGATCTTGCTTTGTTGTGATTTGGTTGTGGATTCCTACCATATCAAAATTGT
The DNA here is from genome assembly GCA_039737535.1 of Lagodon rhomboides. Lineage (NCBI taxonomy): Eukaryota > Metazoa > Chordata > Actinopteri > Spariformes > Sparidae > Lagodon > Lagodon rhomboides. Next base: position 18,374,049 of record CM077785.1, on the reverse strand, counting down.
TCCCAAACTTTGTTCTTATTTTTGTCCTATTCCTTGGCCTGCATTGACCTCAGATCTGTCTGCACTGGGGCATTGTACAATATAGACAGTATTGTAAGTCCCTGTGAATGATGCTGGGCAGAACCGTATGCAGATGTCTTCACCGACATGTGTTTTTTTTTTTTGTATTTGTGAGATAATGACAACCTTGTGCAGTTTGAAGAGCTGTCGGCCAGTTGTGTGTTTTTGCATTAGTGATGGTGGTCTGCTCTGCAGTGGCTCAGCTTTCCCCAGTCGTGTGCTGATTGAGACCTGAATCTTTATTCCGGGCAGCCTCTAGAGACTGACAGAGGATCCCTTTCATATGAATGTGGAGGAAAGAGCAAATTGGCTGTAGGCAGTGGAACAAACTAAAAAGAAATACAACAAAAATACAATGCAAAGATGAAAAAGAGAAGGGAAGTCACAAATGTAGGTGTCTTCCAACTGAACGCGAATAGAAATAAAGGGAATTATGGATGGAGAAGGAGGGAGCTGGAGTGGGGAGCATAGGTGATGACAAAGTGTTGGGAGTGTTGAATTGCCGTCTGCATGTTTTGCTTGTCAGTCAGAGCTGTGCCACTTAAGCTGAAGGGAGCTGACAGCTGTACTGAGATGAGTTAGTAACAAGGCAACAGGAACACGGCTTCATTGGAGGCCTCTCTGTCTCCCCTTGTAATGTCTGCATGCCCACTCTATTTGTCATGCCAGACGTCTATTACTACAGGCTACATATCTGAAATAACATGAAATGTTTGTTGTGACTTTATTTGTATTGATGTGAGTTTGGTTGAATGCTGCATGTTTTCAACAGTAAATCTTTGTGAAAATACTGTTCATAGTGGACTGCTGTTTAGTTTTAACTTGAACATGCTGTGTATAGACAGTGACTCAGAGGCTTTCTGTGTATCTGCTTATCGATCAGTCTACCTTTAAAAGCAGGCTGAGCCAAAAGCAGAAGTCCGTGCATTGACTCAAACCTCCCCACAAAGGCTGCCAGTTGCAGCAGGTTGATTTCCTGTTTTTCTGCCCCTTCTTTTTTCTTTTTTTTGCATCTGTGAAACACTGCACGCATTTAGACCTGAGACTCTGTATACCTCCACTTACACATAAATATCAGATCAGATTTGAGAGATAACCCTAAGTTCTGTTCAGCTCTCAAAGTTTCAATCACTAATTTGTGTCTCAGTTTTCTCAGATGCACACAATGTCACACAATCTGTTAAAGTGGATGCCCCTTTTTTTTCCTTTTTTTTTTTTTAGCAGTTTCAATGGTAGGCTGAGGCATGTGGTGAAAGATAGCCTGCCCTTTCCACTCAAGTTTGATTAAAGACTGTGGGGAAATGAAGCATCGAGACAATGGAGGATTCTGGGCTTACAGGAGCGTGGGGGGAGGGCCTTCCTGCTCTCTCTAGGGGACCTTAAATACAGCTTTTCCCGTCTTTACAAGAGAACTGTTTTGTTAACATTGTCACCTCTCAACTGCAGCCCAGCTCAACTCAGGCACATGTGTAATCCTGATGTTTTCCGAGCTCTGCAGCTCAGCGTTTTCGTTGGCTCAGTGTCGTGCTGTGGCTCAGGAGCAAAGACAAAGTAGTTTTCATCTGCAGTCTGTGAAGCGCAAGGCAGACCAGTGCTTGTTATGAGCTGAAAAGCCTGCAGTTTCAATGTTTTTCTTTTAAATTTAGAGTTTGAAAGTTCATTATACAATCTGTTAGATGAAATGGTCGAGTGTAGTGTGATACACATGGGATAGTTACCTGGGTGCGTTGCTGGTGATTAAATTACCTTAAAGAGAGAAAGAAGAAGACATCAGGCAGAACAAACTGTGTGTGTGTGAATACAGGCAGAGGGAACAGGAAGGGCAGGGCGAGGACTGTGCAGCGTGTTTCCTGTGAGGCAGGAAGTGGAGCAGGGTCAGACCACAGAAGCACTATGAGTTATTGCTCTAAACTTCTGCTGCCAGAACCCAAAATCAACAATCCATTGGTGCCTCACTCTTCCCTCTGATTTAATACTTAATTCTGATTGGACTGCTGTGCAGCTGTGTCTTACTGATCAGTCAGCAATGACGTTATAGGGAGAAACGACAGACTTAACAGATTCTTGTCTTGCAAATGAAACACTGTGGTCGGTGTATCTGGAGAGACACCTGTGTTCAGGTTGCTCTTGCCACAGAAGTTTCCTTAAGGTCACCATAAGCGTCTGTACTGCAGTATGAGGAAGGATAGAAGCTCCGACATTCGTCTGAGGATCAAGCCGTGACCTTTCACATGAAAGTAGGAGAGAATTAAAGGAGTGGAGAGATGGATGACTCAGGTCCATGGGTCCAATCTATTTATGCTGTATTAAATATCGGACTGGATGTGTGCTTCGCTGCACCATGTTTTTGTATTAACATATTTACACACACAAAAAGCCAGTAGGACAGACTTGATTATACTGTATTGTGGACAAACTAACTTGATACTGCTGTGCAACAGTTAGTTTCTGATTTTCACGGTTGCTACTAAAGTGTCAGCCTGCATTAACACCAGCGCTGAATATGGACTGTCATGTTCTATTACAAAAGTCAAGACACCACCCATCATTTGTAAGCACGCCTGGATACATCCAACATTGTTACAGACTTGCGTGATGTTCTTTTATACTAAGCTTTGTCTTATTTCCCTTTTTGGAAATTGAGTTGCAGCAATAAGCAAATAAACATTCTGTCATGTGATTCACATGATGTGATGCATATTTAGTGCTTGCATATTATCTTTATCATCTAAGTGTATGATTTACTCTGCAAATCACCAAAAGCACTGAGTAAACAACAGTTTTCTCAAAGTGTAAAGGAGATTATGCTCTTGCCTATGCCCTTGTATTCAGTTGGCTCTGTCATGTTTTTAGCTTCCAGGTAGCTTCTCTTCTACCATGAATATAGGCATCTATTATGCAAATGTGTGACATGGTGATGTCAAGACGTTACAGAATTACAGGCGGGGCTACTGACGAGGCCTTTCAGGCACTTCAGGAGCAGTGTTCTCTGTGAAAGATAGGAGGTCCCGTTGATACGGACTTTGGGCTTCTTAACTTTCAAGACCTTTTACAATCACAAGAACCTTTATAACACACTGAAGAAAAGGATGAAAAATGGAAAAACATATTAGGCCTCCTTTTAAAGTGAAGTAAATGCGGCACCTCAACCGTGGCAAAGAGAACCTTGAGGTATTATTTCTAAAGATAAAAGCATGTATTTATGCAAGTTGACAACTTTTAACTACTCCTTGCAGAAAATATGTCTTTCTCAACTTCAAGTACTTTCACTGGCCATAAAGGACTAAACTTGTGGACTATCACGCAAAGCTTTTTACACCGAAATTGGTTTTATTACACAGTACTGTTTTTCATCTACAGAATCTGTTCTCACATCAGAGGTGCTTTTACGGTCCAACTTTAAGCGGCCTATTCTAAATCATTCTTTATGGTTTTGTAATTAATGTGATGTATAGCAGCTATAGCCTGAATGATGAACCTCTTAAAACCTTTTAAAAAGCTTTCAAATGTAGACTGTATTTACTATAACCTTCATTAAGGCACTCAGCCCTGGGTCAGATGTTTAATACACTGCCATTAAAAGTTGTTTAACCCTGGATGTAAAATAACTGACGAGATAGTTCTTGTCAGTGTGCCCTTTGGAAGGAAAGAGCTATATTTTATGTTGTTTTTTTTTAGAACAACTGAGCGTAAAGCAAAAGAAAAGGTGCCGTGACAGAAGAAGTGTTTACCCCACACAAACCACTGCGTCAACAAAATTAAATTACTCTATATGGTGAAAGAAAGGGAGGGGCTGAGTGGGAGTGGAAAATACACTTGTTTAGGAAAGAGAGGTGAAAACATCACCATCCTCTTCTGAAAGTCCTGCTGTTAGTTTCCAGCAGAGAGAAAAAACAAACATATCTTAGATTGTGGCAAAAATCATGTATTTGCAAACGTGCAGTGCATATATAGTATATCCTGTCTTTTTTGAATGCAGTTGCTATGAAAGTCCAACTCAAACTTGGAACAATAGAGAAAATATACTTAAATAAAAAGGGTACTTTATTATAGTTTTTTCTTAAGAATCAGCAGAATGAAACACGTTAGTTGGCAACCCAAGTGTTCACATCAGGAAACTAAACAGCTGGAGTCTCTCTGCCCCAGTTTATGCCTTAAAGCACTCCTGAAAAGCTCTGACTCTATCTGAAAGTCAGCAACGAATCCTGTATCGAAACGATCGTTTTTCAGCTGACACGTTTGCTTCATTGTCAGAATGAAGAGAAAATCTGCATTAGGCATGTGACTCACTTATTAATTTGTTGCATACAAATAAAAAATATAATTATGATTACAGCAGATGCTGAACAGTAAATTGCATGTTGTTATCATTAGTTACTGGCATTGCTTACACTGCTCATTACCCACACACATTTCCAGATTTGCTTTTACATGTGTTGAATTGTCCTCTACAGCATTTACAACACTAGAAGACTGGATTACTTGTATTGTGAGTGTTAAAAATGTGCCATTTTTATGCAAGAAATCAAATTGTGTTTTTATGTCTTCATTAAAAAGGTGACAGCTAAGATATTTGAAAGCAGTGCTACTCCTTGCTTAGATATTGTTTGTACCACATGACGCACAGCTGCAGTGAATGATTGTCACGTCAGTATCTTGCATTTATTTCCCACAGATGTGGTGAAAATGTGACACACTTTGACAGTAAGCTAGTGCAGGGTTTCACATAGATTACAAAAATGTTTAGATTTGTTAAAACCTTAAGAGCTAATCGTGGATGAACATTTAATGGAATGTGAACACTTTAACCTCTGAAACACTCTGTCTGTGTCCCTCTGTTTGACCTTCAGAAGGGCAGCTTCTGCTCTTATTCTGCTGTTTGTGCTGACTTCCTGTTGACTGTGTCAGACAGAGGCGGAGTTAAGCCTACTGTGTCATTGCAAAGACGTATTTTTTCTACTGTTTCTCCTGTGACACAAACTTCCTCCTGAAGTGCGAAGGGTGGTGAATGTAAATTATGTTAAAGTACTTGGTGTTGTGTTGAAACAAAGTCTCACTTACAAATAAATCTGTTGGATGAGAGCTGGTGATTGAAAAGTTTTTAATAGATCTGGACAGGGAAGTGAAAGGGCAGCAGTTGCATTTAACCTATTACCACTGTGGAGGTGCCCTTGAGCAAGACAGTAATCCCCTGATTTCTGGGGCTGCTCAGTGGCTATTAGATCAGACTGTGGCAGTACTGGGCAGCTTCATGTGTGAGCATCGAGTAGGACGTCCTGGAAAAGAGTGTTTCCTGCTCAGTGAATCTAGCCTGGATAAATAAGGGTCAAAAAAGGACAAAGAAGACAACAGCTACATGCACTCAGCAAAGAGACCTTATCACCACCCTTTTCTTTATTCCATCTCCTGGATGAAGCTGGAGGGCCCTGTTGCCAGGCTGTGTTGTCAAGGAAATGTTGTCGTTGTCGGGACACAACTGTGAGGCTTTGCTCTCAGTGTGACCATGTTAATGAATTAATCTGCTTTGTCTGGTCATCTTTGACCCGATGTTTGATGACAATCTTGTGCCATGTCGGCTTCAGTGAGCTGTAATTGTTAATGTGTGGAAAGGCCCAGATAGCATAGGGTTTCAGCTCTCTGGTTACTATGGCGATATCACTGGAGCAGAGTGTGTTTTGAAAGCAAACAGGTCTGTTTTGGCACTATAACTGGCTGGAAGGATGTCACAGCAATGAAGGTGACTGCACGGGGCTCATGTCTGTTATAACAGAAGATGTCTGACTTTGCTTCCTGTTTTTCTGGTTTTGGCCATCATTCCTATCTGTTATGATAATGTAAACGAGTTAGTTTGTCGGTATTCTTAATAGTATGTTAGAGTTTGCAACTTCCTGAAAACAATTTCAAAATTTTTTATCACTAATTCTGCCATCTGGGGCTCATACTAACTTTGCGTCCAGTGAGATCTGTTCTCAAATTTGTATCACTAAATTGGAGCGGAGTGTTTCTGATGACCAGGCCTCACTGATTACTGTATAAAAACACAACTTTATGATTTAAAGTTTTCCTTCTTTTGTCCTCCAGCTCCTCAACTCTCTGTGACTTACAAAGTTTCCTAATGGACAGATAGCTTTATTTATTGAAGTAACCACTATTTGCCACTAACTGTAGCTGACATTAGCTAGTTAGCTCAGTTAGGAGTGCCTATTAAATGACCCAGCCCCGGGATGCCAGGAGCCAAACCCAGCAAGAAAATCTTCTTGATGCTTGAAGTCCCGAACCCAACACAAATTCAGCGCTATTGGTTACTATAAACTCCACTCAATATTTGTGAAAAGTCCATCTCCACTTACCTGCTCTTACAGGAAACACCTCAATTAGGAAGAAATGGGCTGTAAGACAATTAATACATTTTTGCGAGTGTCACAATCCCTGCAAAATGACTTTAACAGTATGAGTGGGGCACCGCCACCAATGCTGTATTATTTCCCTTAATAGATCCACTGGTAATGTGCAAAATCAAATGGCATTCTGCTCGCCTTTTCATAGGACTTGCATGTCTATTTGTACCATTAGGGTTGAACAGAGGCACAAACAAACCTTTACTGTATGCTAGGGCAAAATCAGAGCCAGTCAAATGATCTCAGATTAAGTTTTAAGGCCTTTTTATTTCTTTAAGAAAAACATGGCCTTTCTTTTCTATATTTGAGGATGTATTTCACCGCCTATTCATCACTGCAGCCAGTCTGAGCAGCTGCTCACACCTGGGAGTCCTGTCAGTGTAAAGTGTTGATGTTGAGTTGCTGTTGTCCCTCTGACTGCTAGCGTTCCACAAATGCTATGCCAGAATGTTGCCAAAAATAAACCTTTAGCAATTATAGTGTTACACATATGTCTTCCCTGGTCGGACACACCTGGGCTGGAGAAATCCTCTTTCCTATCTTTGTTTGATTTTTCTGTGAGAAAGGACTGCATCTGTCGTCTGCAGTTAAACTGTCAAACATAAAGCACTTGCAGTGTGATAAATGATAGAAGTACTCTCAAGAGAGGTGTACTTTTTTATTTCAGAGGTGTTCACTGCCATCTTGATCAAAAACCTGGTGACTGTCTCTGCCATCTCATCCAGTAACATGTCAATTACCCTGGCCTTGTTCTAAACTGGATCCACATCACAGAGCATCCGTCTGTCTGCCTGTCTGTCTATCTCTCACTTCCTCTCAATGAGTCTCCCTCTTTCGGAGTCCGGGGCCATCCCTCTGGTCAGCTGCAGGGAGAGGAACCTGAAAGGAAGTGGAATAAACAAAAGCAAAGCACGCCAGACAAAGCTGCAACCAAGCGTTGGTAGACATGCTGGTTCAGGGGCAGTGTGCACACAAAGAGCTCTCTGTGAGAGCGGTCGAACTCCGTATTCCTGTGGAGTACTCACTCAGTCACACACTCGCTCACTCATTACAATCACACACACAGAAACAGTACACAGAGATACACCGGAGTGTACCGTTCAAATCTTTTAGTACATAAATGTGTTTTTTATGGAGTCATCCCCAAACTTTTGCTAGAAAAGTAGATAGCTGTAGTCGCAGTCATCAGGCTCAGTCCACACTCTTTGAAAGTAAATACTATGCTGTTGATTTGCAAGTGAAATTTCTACATTTAGGTTTCCATAAATGATACTGGTACTTACGTTCTGTATGGGAACTAGTCATAATTTAGATTTAAGTGTCATGCATGTTTTGTCCAAGCCCGAACAGAGACCTTGGAAAGTCAGTGTGGGACTTTTATTGGTGCTTTTTTAGCTTATAGATGCTCCTCATCTGATTCGGAAAGGCCTGCTGCAGCTTCTGTCTGTCAGTACTCTTAATATTAACACAAATGACCTGTCTTGAATCTCAGAGGCAACTTAAGTGACAGAATTATGTTGGGACTAATTTGTGCTGGATAGACAGCATTTCTCACCCTATACTTTCTCAAATTTGGGCCACTATGTGTCGCACCAGAGAGGCACACTTCTGCTTACTTTTTATCTTCATTTCACCCACCCTTTCTCAATGTATCTCGGGCCTTCTTTCCTGATGTTTGCAGTGGTTTATAGCATAATGTCAGAAGAACAGGGATCAGTAGCGTTCAGTGATGTGTGGGTTGAACCAGAACCAATGAAAGGAGATACAGAAGCTGTTGGATGCAACTAATAATATTACGACTCTCTTAGGCATCATGTTATTGTAAACGTCCAGACACATCCTAAAAGAAATAATACATCATAGCATAAACTTTTCTGTTGTAGGCTTTACTGATGTTTTACAACAATTACATAAAACATTTCTCAAACATTTGTTTCATGGAGAATTAGATTTAGATTAGAGATAATTATCATTATTATGTTTTATTGCTTAGTTCTGCATCCGTGCCAAATTTGTCGTCTGACCGAGAGGTTCATAGTGCAGGGTTACGCCCCTAGAACTTAATCACATTTCATCAGTTGTTAATGCAGTGTTCTTTAGCAAAACAAGCTTTTGTGAGGCATGATTCGGAAAAAGGCTGTCCTCAAGCAAGTTCACATTATATTCTTTCATAGTTTTTCCCCTTGCTGTACAAGCCTGTCTGCTGAAGAGCTTTTATTTAATTGCCCTAAAAGAACTACCACAAAAATAGCACAGGAAACGCTGCGCGGTTGAAGAACAATTCAGATCAACATTTTACAATGTAAGCTCTGTGTTAACGCAAATTCAACACTCAAAACCTCCCTATGGAGAGAATTGTCGAAGAAATCCTGTGAAAGGATACCAAGCTGAAACTGTTGAACATGAACATTGAAAAACATGGAGTGTAGTTTAATTTGAAAGTTTTACAGAACTTTTTATGGCCCAGGATATGGATGCAAGCATGATGGAGTTACGGAGGGCTAGCAAGTTGTCTGTTTGACATTTCAAACAGAGATAATCACAGCCACATTGTCACAAGGAATCGGTAGAAGAAAAGTGCAATTGTCTTATCAGCTATTAGGTTTGAATGATTGAAAGAGCAGCGGACCTTTAATGAAACTGCGCAGGAGACAAACTGTATAGACAGTGTCACCAGCAACCCTCTCTGCTGTTTTGTCTTGTCTTTCATGGTGTCATGCAGCGTCTTTATAGCAGACAGCTGACAGGTAATGGCCAATTGACAAATGAGGTCATCTCAAGGTTGTTTGTGGACCAGTGACGTGTGTTGTGAGAAATCATGAGTCTTGCTGGTATAAATTGTAATTTGCTGCAGGTAGGACATCCTCCATGGGTGGCGAGCAGGAAGGCTTCTTGAGGCTAATGTTATTTCAGTGATGTATTGTCCTTACAAGTTTCCAGTGCATAGCTTAATATAGCTAAGAACAGGCCATTTCTCTCCTGTACAAGCACACATGTTGTTGTTCATGTTCATAAAGAGGCCCATAAACAAGGGTGGTGTCATCTGCAAACTTGAGCAATCCTGTGTTGCATTTATTTAAGAATTATTTAGTACAGATGGCTTTTTAAAACAGAAATCTGCTGTTGAAATAAGGAGATTTAGGGCTTATTTATCCAATTTCTGAGTGACAAGTGTTGAACTAATACAATATCTTGAAATGAGGATGAGTTAGCACACTGGGTCGAGTCTCTTAGGTTTGATTGGATCATGCCAGGGATTCTGGCTGGTTCCTTCATCTTTAGCATAACTGCTGGTTTATGCTAAAGATGAAGGAACCAAACTTTTTGGATGCTTTGTGGGCTGGAAATGTGTTAACATTTTTTCTGATTATGTTAATGGGAACAGTAATATTGCTTTATACAGAAATCTTAATGAGCCTCCATGGTGTTGTGATAAAATATCTCAAGGTGCTGTTCACAGTGTTCATACAGCAGCAGCTTAACTGCCTCCACTGAAAGGGACAACAGGCAGCTGCTCATTGGCACATCAAGGCCATTTGCCAACAAGGGATTTACAGTTCGTCAAGCTTGTCACCTCTCTTCGATGAGTATTTCTATGTCCATGACGTCCAAACCAGTGAAATTACTTTTTTTAAACACCTGGACAAAATGACTAGATCTTTCATTGTCAAGAAATAGGATTACCTCATCTCACCTTGATGAGCTTCTAAAATGTTACTCTAATGTACCATGAGTTTGTGCAATACCTTTCCATTGAATTCAAAATCAGATCTGTGCGAAAGTTGAGACTGGTAACTCAGTATTCACCTTCATGATGCAAAAAGTCAACTTGAATTCTTTCATTCAGTCAAAGGTGTCAGCAAAGCAAGTTTCAGCGTCTGTACTCTGAGGGAAATGTGTGAACCGTTGAGAAAACTCCCATTTCACCCCTCCTCTTTTCATTTCCTGTACTTGCAAGTTGAGGTTGCTATGGTGACACAGAGATGGAATAAACTTCCTGTCTGTTTCCTGTGGTAAATTGCTCTTTTTTTTCTTCCTTTACAATCTTTTGCACACTTGAGATGTGATGATTTCACACTATTCATCACTTTATGTAGACAATTATATAACACAGACAGTACATTTTCAGCTTGCTTTATGAGCAAAACACATTTTCAGACCCTTGTTTTAAATAAGGATTTGTCAGAAGTATTTAGTTATGCATTCCAGTTTGATGAATTTAACATTTCAAGTGGGGGAAGAAACACGGTGAGAGTGTGCTTTACAACTGAATGTCATTTAGCTATTAGCATCACGCGGCACAGCTGTTGAGGAATACCAGTTTTTTTTGTGAAACAAATGCTTCTTATCCAGCTGTGGAATCAGTTTCTCTAAACTGTAATTCTTAAAAATCAGCACTTACCACTTAATTTAGTAACAAACTGTGCTTTTAAGAAATTCTGTGTGTTGATCACAATCAGCCTACTTTGGCAAAATGCACCAAATGTGGTGGCAGGAGTCTAATATTAAGATAGAAGATGTGTTGTTGTTTTTTCATTAATTTGAGTTAAATCCTAAAAACCTTCACTTCCTTCTCTAAAGCCTTTAGGCACTTTGCTTCATGGGCACTGGCTTGTCCTATGTCTCCTTCTTCAACCCTAATCCCAATGTCAGTGCAGTTTTTTCTTTTCTTTTTTTTTCTCTTAATGATTTTACATTGTTCAGTTCTCAATCAAATACATCACTCAGTGTTGTTAAGAAAAGGCAGAAAGAAAAGCAGTTAATATATCAGAATAAAGTATTTACTAAGGTAAATTCAGTCTTTCTCAGAATAACATGAGTAAATAATATTGTAATTGCTTTATTAATTATTTAGCCTTTAAAGTTTATCTTGAAAGAGCACAGTTGTATCTGTGTAAAGTTTAAATTTGTTCACAGGGCCTCATTTAAGCTTGAGTTGAAATGCTGAGCGATGATGTTTGCTCTGGCCGTGTCAGGTGCCTTGGTCTCTTGGGCCTTTCATGTCTACAGGCTTCAAGGCCAGGGTAGCCTCTGATTTTTAGGGCTGTGAGAAGGCCAGTCATCTCGGGCAGCCTTGGTCGCCTCGTCTACTCTTTGATCGATGGCCTTTCAATGTGGAGTAATTATCCCAGGCTAGACTTGGAGGCTGCTGACTTCGTGGACTGCCGTGTTCACACAAAGGTGCATATAAACCTAAGAATTCTGATAGCGTGTAAATTACTGGCACCACAGCAGATGCAAGTTGAAGATTATTTCCAAAGGGTTCATGCTCTAATTAAAATACCAAATGAATGCCTGTAACTTGCAAAACTATAGAATAGTGCATTATAGTGTCAGGTACGGGGTCTATCAACAAAATGTGGATTTAATCGCATAAATACCACCTGTGGCACATATACGGTTGAATGAATCCCTTAAAAACGAAGAAGTGTTTTTCTGTGCGGTTTGATAATGATTGTCAAAACAGTGAGCAGCTGTTGTCATTAAGCAGCATTCTTTTTTTCTCCAGACTCAGAAATTAATTATATTGTTTGGTTGGTTTTGGTAATGCTTTTTAAGATGCATTGTGAATAAGGTGTCTGAATTCTCAAGGTTCTACCTTTTGATGGGCTCATTTATATTGAGAAAAAAAACTAAAGTAAAGGGTATGTAACCTGTGAGTTCACTGCTGTTGAATTATCATTATGCCCAACCAATCTCTATAGAAACATGAAATAAATTACAATGAAATCAAGATTTTTCTTCACCTTTTGAAAAAAAGTGGTCATTCCACATTCCTTGGCTGTGCACAAAGCAAAAGTACAGTTCTGCACTCTTGTACTTACTAGTAGTAACTTGATATTACTTCTGATTTGTAGGAAACATAGTTTCACTCTTGAACAGTTTTCACCTTCTATATGATCATGCATTGTAAAAATGAACAGAAATATAAGAGAAACGTGCTTTTATAGAGATTGAGTTTGTAGCATGCTTCTTTTGCAGCTCATGCCTTATATTTTGATGCACCAATCCATAATTCATTGAACCTTTTCCCTCCATCCTTCTGTCTGTGTTCCTCTACATGTGAATGTGTATGCACATGTCTGAGTACAAAGGTTAGTGCAGGAGGAGGGCTGGTAATGGATGCATGTATAATGCATCAGCAGTACATTTCCAGTCGTCCGTGCCGATGATGCAGCAGATACCTCTAGTGACCAAGACACTCTGTCCCTGTTTGCCTTCATATTTGCCAGCTAATGGTGAATAAAAGCATTGTTCTACTATAATGTGCATATGCAAAGGATCAGTAGAACATATCCATTCTGTTACTGCATCAGCATCACTGCATAATTGAGCACTGCTTCTGTGGTTCAGCCTCATCACTGGGTGTTCTGCAGCTGTTGTGACTGTGGACTGCTAATGCCAGTGTCAGACACTAAGCTCCCAGCTTTGTTTCGCTGCTTGAAGTGACACTGAAGCTCAAATATTAATTGTGTGAAGTAGCTCGTCCAGTGGATGTACTATGAGTTGCTTTCTGGGAGAATCAAAACAGTAGACTGCGAGGCAGGGCAGATCACTGTGATCCAGTGATAAGCCCAAATTATGGGTTCCATAGTTTTCTGTCTTAAAGCATCAAAATCTGAGACATAAAGCCGAACTTGAATCGCAAGAAATTGAATCCCGCTTCTGCCAGATACAGTGAAGCAAGCATATCTTTTTATACACACTGTGAATTCAGGTCTGTTATTTAGGAGTGTCGCTAAAGGAGGAGGAAACTGAATGATTAATGGGGGCCAAGAGCCGGCCAAGAAGCCTGAAATATGCCAGCTACTGAAGATATACAGAGCTGTTGTTCAGCTGTAGTGGCCGTTAATGTGATCAGCTGTTGACAGGAGTGATGGGTTTGCATTTACAGTTGTGGGTTACCATGAGGCATTTGCTACATCTCAACTGTTAATGTAAAACAAAACAATAAACAACATTTTAGTCATTGCACTGTAATAAAACATTTTCACCGTGATGTAAGTACTCCCAGAGCACCTTTTTTAAATTGCCTCTGTTAAAGGTCCATGTTGTAGAAAGTTTGTAGTTTGATTTCCAAGGTTTATTTGTTGTTGTTTTTTTATATAAAGCAGGTCTAGGTGCTATATAGTTACTGTGGCAGTATCAAATGCAGCCACATTTCAGTTGTAATACTATATAAGTTAAATTCCCCACAAAGCTGAGAAATCAACATCAGGTTGCTATGTTTATTCCAACAAACTATCAAAATGAAAGGGAGGGGGAATGTGTAATGTAATGTGAAATAGAGGAAATAAGACATAACCCACAGCCCACGTCACGTAAATGGTACAGGAAGTCTTGTCACTTTGTTTAGCAGCAGGCAGAGACGTATGTTGCTTTATCCTTCTGAAGAGGCGTTTGTGTGTTTGCATTCATCATAGCAGATTAAACATTTGTGTGAGGCATTAAATCGGTGTCTGACCCTGGTTCTAGTTCATGTTGCCGCTTTAGATTAAAGGATAATATGGCTGTAGTTGGTGCATACACTATGTTTGTGTGTGTGTGCATATGTGTTTGTGTATGCAGAGGGATTGTCTTTCAATGCCCTTGATGCTTCTCCAGGTCTCTGTCTCTGGCTAGGGTGGCAGCAGCAGTGTCAGAGGTCATGTAAGTCCATCCTAAACCTGACCCCACCAGATGCCTGTCAGATGTAAACTCTGATTAAATTATATGGGAGTCAAAGTTAGTGAGGTTAGTGAGGTTACTGGGACAAAGACAGAAGTGCATCATGGCTTGTATCAGATGACGGGTGTTTGACCTAAACAGATATGTGTTTGTACAGGCCATTTTATTTTCTGACTGATTGTTTAATGAACATGAACAAGTTTACTTAGATAACTGTTTGCACAGACCAGTTTACTGATATAAAAAAGTAAATTAAGTACACACGGTGCAGCTGTGTTTATAAAGTTTATGGCCTGTTTGTCTCATTGCCATAGGATTTTAGTTTCCATTATGACAGGGCTGTGACTTTAAAATCTAAAAATGTCTAATTAGATCAGAGCTCACATGACCAAAATCAACTCCCATATCAGCAGTGTACAAAGAACCAAAAAGAGTGAAGGTAAAGTAAATCTGATCTGTTAATAACTAAACTTAAGTATAAAAAATACTTATCTGGCAGTAAATGTGCTTGAGTATCAAAAGCAAAGTTCAAGTAAATTAAACCATTCCAATAATCAGATCTGATGTGATTCTGCATTTTTCGGATTATCAGAATCAGTCTCTTATTCAATTGCTGATAAGATATATTAATTTAAGAATGTGCTGCTTTAGCTTTGATGCAGCATGTAATCTGCAAAGTAACTAGCAACTAAAATGGAAATAGTACCTCGAATTTGTACTTGTGTACATTACTTGATTAAATGTACCTAGTTACATTCCATCACTGCACATAAGTGATGTCAAATGCTCAAAACTAATGAACATTTTGTTCAAAAGAGCAGCTGAGTTAGCCTGATGTGCAGTTGGCTAATTCCATTGGTTTATGAAGTTATTAAATCACTGAATACCAGTTACTACAAAATTTTAATCATTACAGTATAACATGTTAGTAGTATTACATTTTTGGGGGGAGGGGAATAAGCATGTTTATTTGTGATGTAGAGGAGGTCTGCTCAAGATGCTGCAAAATGGTACAAAAGGCTCACAGGGCTGCAGACGTTCAGCAACACTGCTGCTCGACGCTCCTTCATCCCTGCAAACAGTTTAAAAAATCAAGATCAATTATGAATGTATTCCATCTGGTGGGGCTGTGATTACTGCTCCTGGCACTGTAGTGGGCTTGATAGCCTCTCCTGCTCACAGCTCTGTCAAATGGTT
Source organism: Lagodon rhomboides (assembly GCA_039737535.1). Classification (NCBI taxonomy): domain Eukaryota; kingdom Metazoa; phylum Chordata; class Actinopteri; order Spariformes; family Sparidae; genus Lagodon; species Lagodon rhomboides. The sequence goes on along the minus strand of CM077785.1, from coordinate 18,358,726 downwards.
TCACTGCTAGGATTCAGAGCTGATGAAATGAGGCAGGAGAGACATCTGGGCCAGAGCCAAGACAGAAATGAGAGGAGTGGAGACCTCACCTACTTTAACCTCATCGGCACATTTGAGGAGTGTAATCTACAATAATTATTGGCTCACTCAGATTGGTGACCGATCGATTAGAGCTTCCCTGTTACATAATTAGATTTTTATGAACTCATCTTCTCCTCAGGGTTGTGGACTCGTCCGTTTGAATCATTGGCAGCTAATGGCAAGGACTGTGCAGTTAGTTTGACACCTTTACAGTTGGACCTCACTCAAGTCTCCTATCAAGGCCATCTTTGTCCTCCTCTCCTCCTCTCAGTCTCCTCGGTTGATCTTCTCCGTTGTCTGCTACGATTAATGGTTTGCTGTCCCACTTATCCTTGAATCCATCTCACCTCTGCTTCTCTCAACCCCGTTGACTTCTGTCCTACCTCTGTTCTCCAAAGAGCACTTCACCTTCATGTAACACTTCTGACTTCTACCACTTGTCTCAGCAGACTGCAGACTCCTTTCCCTGTAGACTGGGAAGGTAGGTGGTTCAGAGATATTACCTGCTCCACTTCCCTTTTTTCCATCCGTCCAATTAGTGAAACGTATCATTTTCCTAATTACTTGAACAGATCCGCCCGAGCGTGTGTGTGTGTCCTCCATGCTGCATGTGAAGAAAAGGCCTTTAATGGAGAAGCTGTTGCCTGGGGAGTTAACATGGAGTTACTCCAGAATATTTCTGCTGTGTCATTTCTCTCCTTGCTTTCTTTGTCCCATCAAAATTGCTGACACCTGACTCTATACACTTCTGAAGGTCCTCACGTCACAGTGTTATCTTGCAGAACGTAATGTGGGATTTTAGCCACTTCAGCTGAGCGACTGTAATGAGAAAATTAGATTTCCTTCATCTTTGACTATAAAAATGAGACGGACGGATAGAAGTGTGTCATGCAATGTGGGATCCGACCAGCTTTTTGATCAGCTGTCAAGACGACACCTGCAGAGGGGTGGAAGTGTAGAGATAACAAGCAGGGGGCTGTCAGTCTATCACACAACCAGCTGTTGTTTCCTGAAGACGTTTTGTTCCACATGTCCCAGTGGCCTTTTAGAACACTGTACCTCTCGTACACCTTCAAGGCTGACAGAATCTTGTGTTCCTGTGAGCCCCATTATCAACTCCAGGCCTCTCAGACACACTTCAACACAATACCTTTGTGTTATTACCCTCTCTTATTTGCTTTACCTCTCTCAGCAGCCCATTGACTGAAGGAGGATGTCTGTGCTGCATCCTTTTCTTCAAGGAAGATACAGTGTATTGCCAGTAGGAGGCTGTACATGTTACCCTTGTGACTATTCAAGATGTCTGTGGCCTGCAATCCAATACAAAAGCAATACACGACTCATATAGAGAATACCTACCTGAAATTGTAATTAATTCTTGACAAAGATCTCACTAAATTAATTTTGTAGTTGTTGTTTTTTAAAAAAATCAGTTCTGCTTCATCCTTGACTTATATAAATGCTGCCACTTCCTTTTCTTTGTCCTGATATGATTTGGTTAAATTTTACACCCTCTAATTATAAGAGGTTATAAAGTTTAACCAATGCCTCCTGAGCTATTAGACTCTAATAGCCCAGGAGCTACACTGTCCATGTGACTACTAACCTCTACAGGAGTCACAGCTACCCACACAGCACTTCAAGCTCCATTAATTCTTTTTCTGCATGTTTGTGGTCCCATGCATGAGATTTCCTTTGTTTTTCATGCTTTGTTCATTTGTTCAATTGTTCATGTTAATGATCGATCAATTATAGCTATGATCAGATTCTTGCTGTTGGCAGGGCGGGAAGTGTTTTGCATACTCAGTACAAGACATGTTGCAACATGTTCTCCCAAACTGGTCCTTGCAGCTTAACACTTAATCGTGGTTGCCTTTCTATTGAGGAACAACAAGCATTTAGTGTTTGAGGAGCTTTTTAGGATTAATGATAATAAATGATGAATGATTGTCTCTGTGGCTGCCAGTTGGTTGAGTTAATTTGCCTCAAAAGCTCAATGTGAAGCAAGTACAATTTTGCCATATATTTTGTCAATATACATAGATGAAGGAGATTTGGTACTGTTGCCTCTCATCCCTCTCTGCTCTGGCAGCAGTTGTCAGTTTGCTGTCCAGACTTGCTCTTTGCCCGAGGCATGGTAGCCATCTGTTGAAGTCGACTGAATCTCTGCGTCCCTGTCTTTCAAATAGACAGATATGCCCATGTGTGTGTACGCGTGTTTTTTGCGTTCTCGAGTGTACACATGGTCACGCAAGCTGCTTCCATTTCCTCCTTGATTGGATCCGAGAATAGGAAGTGGCACATGTGTCTCTCGGAGGGCCTCTGGTCTCAAGTCTGGATTGGCACATTTCTCAACACATAGCTGAGAAGAACAGGCGGCGGCAAGGCCACCTCATGACTAGTGTGTAGGTGGCCGAGCACAGTGGGAGGAAGAGTTAAAAATTAATTCAATTATAGAGTAAAGAGAGAGTGAGGCCATGGGGAGATGGTGAAATGATCGTTGCTGTTTTGTTGTGTATGAGAAGCTGCGTGTGTCAGAGTTCACTATAGTCAGGCTGACTTGTCTCACTGGATCCTGCTGCAGGCTAGAGGTGTCAACTCTTTTATTGTTTTATTTTTTATTTTCCCACCCTGTCCCCTTCATTCCTACTGTTTCCTTGAATTCCCTTTGCTTGCTTTATCACTTTAGCTACTCATCTCTGCATTAACGCGAGCTACCTCATCACTTTCCCTCCTGAATTTTTAGTGTACTGTATAGCAGTAGGGAGAGATTTCAGGTGTCTCATTGTGTTGTTTGTTTGAGTCTCGATGCTCCTCAGGCTGCTGAGAGTGAGGAAAAGAGATGGTGAGAAGTCTCAAGTTGGTGAGAACTGACGTCTAACAGTGAGATGAGCCTGCACTGCGAAGAACAGAATTGAAGTGAACCGAACCGCGTTCTCTAAGTGGATATTGATTTGAAGCCTCATGACATCTGATTTTACCTTTATTGTCTTAAGACTTAAGCTTGCATCCTTGATGTTCACAGGTTAGCCTGTCACCAAGGGGTCAGGTATTGATTTATTCAACAGACCTGCTCTGAAGTGAGGGACAGGAAGGACCAGAGGGCCATCCCATTATAGGTTTAGTGGACGGAAGAGCCTGACTTAAGAAAAAATGCTATTGTGCTCCTTCCAATGTCTTAGCCGACTTTCTCTTGGTTTGTTCCTTTACTTTCTCTACATTCACAGTGGCAGCATAGCAATCAGTCAAATAATTGTCTCATTATAACGTGTGACATTCATTTTTCACACAGCAGAGCCGATGCTTTATTCATTTTTCACTAAACTGTCTGCATGCCTGAAGGTTCCATACAAAAGCACCAGAGTAATTATACAAAGTCTATTTTGGACATTTTAGCAGCATGTTTGAAAGAGGATGACATGAACATACTGGATTTGAAGTATCAAACTACATACTGCTACAGAATGTGGACACAGTATCATGAACACCTACAGTGCATCTACTGTATATGTGTTTCCTATAACAGCCTCCATTGCTTTCAACAGATTTTCTCAAAATTCCCAATGCACAAAAATGTAAACTCTGTAAAAACAAACGAAATTGGTAAAGTTGAGGGTGAGAAATGCCTCGTCATATTTTCTTGTCTTTTTTTTTTTTTTTTTTTTTTAGCTGGACAAATTGGTCCATGCTTTGCGTAAAGGAGCAGAACCATGCTTCATTACTTCTCTCTATTGACCCGGTGCTTGGTCTGTCTGTTTTGGACTACTTTAGAAACATGGTGGTGCGACCTGTTCCTTTTGATAGAACATTTTAAGGTATTGAAAGCGCAATGAATCTTAGTATTAGGTGATTATACATCAATGATAACATATTCAATTTCTGTCCCTAAATCCTACACATGGACCTTTTTTAAAATGTGTCTTTTCTAATACATATTGAAATAAAATTTCTCTTTCCCTCATTAAAATACCAATTTTCACTAACTCGCCATTCATGAAAATCTCAATCAAAATATGGGCCTTTAAAAGCACACTCACTAATATTGTTGGATTGACCAAAATCAAAGTTTCATCTCAAGGTTCATCCTTTTAATAACATCAGCAGTGAGCTAAATGAATTTTGGGGCTACTTTCGGGTACTATAGCAAAACCACAGGGTGTGACATGTTGGGAATTTCTCCAATTTACTAATCAAGATGGCGCTTTTAAAACTAAGTGCTTATTATCCGAAGTCACAGCATGTGTTCCTGTCATCAACAGTGAGATTCAGGGTTTCACTTGCAACTGTTTGCCATGGCTGCCGAAGGCAGTCATCACGCTAAGTAAAATGAGGCGGAGCAATGTGAGAAACTTGTGTGAGCTAATAGCGCTGATTGGAAAGGTCCAGGCCTAAACATCAACAGCAAGCCTGTGTTCTCAGCTAGCAGCAACCCACACTGCTGCCTTTGTGCCTTTGCTCCCAGTCCCACTAGGATGGGTCACACTTTCTCCGAACACATGCACGTTTATTCACACACAGTGTGAAAGCCTCATGCCCATGAGAGGCAGACCTTTGAGACAGTTAACATTTTTGAAGCTTGCTGCAGGATACTGATGCAAGACAAGGGCACTGCAGGATGATAAGGAAATTAGTTGATTGTTTTAAGCTGCTGATCCTGAGTCTTGACACATAGCAGTGGGAAGTACGCTTCATTTCTTCGTTCTCTCCTCCTTTTATGTCTGGTCAGTTTCATCATACTTCACTGAATACTAAATCTCTAGAGACTGCGCGAGCATGCCAGGAATTCACACAGCAGAGCTGGCTGGCAAACTCCCTCTCGTCAAGTTTCATCACTGGTCAAATGTGGGAGTCGATAAAGCTTTGTCAGTTCTTTCTTCAGATCCTATTTCTGCAAAAGAAAACTGAAATTCCTTATTAAGATGTTTCACAGTTAAAAAGTGACATCTTCAAATTTCCTCTTTTGTCCAAAACCCAAAGATCCCTCATTTGCTATCATATATTTAAGAGAAATTAATAAAAGAAAAGCGGGAAAATCTTCACACTTAAGAAGCTGTTAACAACAAATCTTTTGACATTCTAATCACTTTTCAAAACATTTGGCAATAAATCTTCTCTCTGGTGGAGAATAACATGTGGTAGTGTTGTTTATTATGATCACGTTTCCCTACCTAGACAAATGTACCTTTAATTGGCTCAAAAGACTGCCGATACAGTGTATATGACTCAAGCAAGTCACATGTCTGTTTGTGAGGTTCAGCCAATCAGTGTGGCATTGAAACAGCAGCTGCTGTTCATGACTATAATGTTCACACACATTTTGTCTCCTGCTGAACTTTCAGATTTCTCAACTTATCACCCATGCTAGATAATTATACCTAAGCTTCAAAACCACCTGTTTGCACAGTGGCAGCAGGCAGATTTCCCCTGGTATAATAATGATAATTGTATTTTATTCCCAGCTGGCCCCAAACAACTACCTGCTCCTCTCCAAACAAAGGTAGATACCCAATCACAGGTGTACTCATTTGAGTCCTAATTAAGAACCAAGTGGGACTCATATTGTCTGTAAATACAGACCGGAGTAATTTCCCTCTCCAACAGTTAGATTAATGAAACCACCAGGTTCCACAGGGGAAGCAACACGCTTTGATTTTAATATCTCACCTGACCCAAAGGGATCAATGTATTCTCTCGTGTTTTTAAATTAGCAGGGGTTCACTTCAGTCTGCAGCCACCTAGGATTTGATTAAAGCAGTTTCTGTGTGTATGTGCAGATGTAATATGCATCCAAACCAACCTTGCTCCCTCACCTTGACTGTCATTTGACATATGACAGCACGGGGTCAGCCAAGGCTCTGTCCTGCAGCAGCAGGATCCCAGTCAGTCATGCGGGCTCCCTGGCTCAGGTTCTCCTGGCACCCATCCCCGTGTTGGTCCTACCCTTCCGCCTGTCTTCTAGTCACATTACCCCATTGGTAATCAGGCAATTTCCTGAGTCTAGCTGAGAGATTTACAAATTCCCTGTTGCTTCTCCAAGTGCTACATATCATCATGCTAATAACCCCCTTATTCCCAGCACACATGCATACACAGATGAAATGTAGGCATGCGCACACACTCACTTTGCCTCTTTTTTTCTCCACATTTTTTTTGTAGTAAATTAGTGAGGGTGAAGAATTGTGTCTGACACACAGAAGTTAACTAAAAGACTTGCAGTTGTCTTTTTTCCCTTCGCTTCCTTTTTCCCTCCTCAATTCTACCACGAGTCAAAGATGACCACAGCTGTCGTACATGTTGCCCAGTTGCTAGGCAGTGGGCAGTGTTTATTTTCCTGTAAACTCAAATTTTCTTTGTCCCAGGATTTCTCTGCTTCTCGGTCAAATAGTTTGTGCTGAGAAAACATAAAAACAAGGTCAAGTCTACCGTTTGGCTTATTTTACTTTGTGTGAAATCTGATGACGACTATACTATTTTCATTCACCAGTGGTCTCTTCTCTACTGTTTACTGTAGAGAGAATCTTAGCTTGTTGAGCTCTGACTCATACATTTTTTGGGGAAAAGTACTAGTATCAGTAGGGCCTGTGGAAATGGTCAGTGTGTGTGTGTAGGGGGGGTGGGTATGTGTCCCCATGCCACTGCAGTACTGAGGCTCCATCCTCTAAAGGAAGATATGGTGATAATGCAGAATTAGCCACAGATCAGACAGTGTATGTTGTGTAACAGTGACAGGATCAATGCTGTCATTCTGACTGTCATCAGGCCTCAAGTTCCTGCCACAGCGTTTCCCCACAGAGCCACTAGAGCACACGCTTGAGACATTTGCCTCTCGTCATTACATCAGTAATCATGACAAAACCATTCTCTGCGATCCATTAGCATTCCTAGGAAATGTGTGTTTGTGTGTTTTATTAAGTTACATTTTTCTTCGAGGAAACTAAACGTGTGCCTTGCCCTGTAGGAACTCTCAAAACTGGCTTATTAAAGTACAAGTGCTTGTTGGCAGTCTTTTACTACCAGCTGGCAGGTTTGAAACATTAAAGTGAAACAGCAGAGTGCAGGACTTCCCTCTGCATGTGTGTACATATATTGTGGTTACTGAAGTGCTAATCACAGGGATCACTGCAGCAGAAGTCCATTGTTCACTTTTTTTGTGGATGTACATACCCCACTTTGTATTTTACAATCAAATAATTTGAAGTCCAGACAGATTCCATATATATATGCTTGAAATCTGAGAATATACAACATCTGCCAGAAGGTTAGGTGTATTTGTACTGCACAGTAAAGAATGCTGCTACCTATTTGTTAATCAAAGCAGCAGTGCTGAGGTATGTCCTGAACTTCCCTGCTCATTTCTAACTGTTAGCTGCTTCAGGTTCACTGGACAAACTCCAAAGGGCATGTTTACTACTTTGAGGAGAGCATGTGCTTGTTGTGTGTGTGTGGTGACAGAGAGGCCCGTTCACTCGGCGCTGGTCGGTCACAATCAAGAACTCGCATGTCTAGAAAGTGCGGCCTGACAATTTGGCTCTGGACTCGCATATCTGCGGCTGAGCCACAGAGGCTCCAGGGACAAACTCGGTCACGTCTGTCTTACTGTGTGGCTGTCATCCAGATCCGTGCAGAAACATTATTAGTTTCCTTTATTAGTGCTTAAACCCTAAGAGGTTGTTGAAATAGATCTAATAGATACAGTCTTTAGAGGTTTAGGAGAAGGCTTTAAACCAATAGTGTGGTTTTAACAAGCTTTGATAGAACAAAGCCTTTAATGGCACATATGATTTATTCACAGCTCAGTATTCCATCTGCATTTTGACAATATAATGTCTTAGTTATTTCATTTTCGTCAGTAAGGAATCTGTTTATGAGTATTCAGTTCACACTCAAGGTATGCAGCGAGCCAGAGAGAGTATTTCTTTCTTTGCTTTTCCTCCTGCTTAACAATATGGCTCACAGACTCTCCAGCAGATGGATGAGCAAATCATCAGGGTGATTTGCGAATTACTTGCTGGGCAGAGTGGGCACTTCAGAATCCTAAGGGAGTTTTAAAATGGAGAATGTCACAATGTGTTTGTATGTTTCAAAAGAAGACCCTTTCATCTCCATTAGTGACATAATAACAGCTATTTTGCAGTTGCTTTTATTGATAGTCTATAAGTAGCAAGAACAGCAAAAAACAAAACAAACATCCTAATCCCAAAATTGCAAAACGAATACCGCACGAACGAATAGTCAAATATTCAGGTCCAGCCCGAAAAGTCATCTCTAGAATATTGTCAGAATATTTTTATATTTGATTTTGTTGTCCAGTCCTAGCATGTATGAAGTGCTTTTGAGGAAATATTAGCATGTATATCATGTATCACGATATAGCCTAAAAACATTACGATCTATATTATCATCCAACCCTAATGTCTATATACACTTGACCACTCAGTCTGAACACAAATTTAGATATTAGTACACAGCTTTGACACACCATTAAACTGTTAAAATCTATTTGATATTTGCTTGAATTGTATTTATTTCAATCGAAACAGCACGTTCTGCTGTATTAGCCGTTCTGAACTCATATACCAAAGAGGAGCAGGATCTGACAGCTGTCTGTGGAAACTATCTTGGCCCATTCCTACCCAGGGGCTTCACTGTGTATGTGCGTGCTGCATGCTGCGTAGTAGTGTATTTTGAGGGTCATCCCAGAAAGACTTCACCCTGGGGCGAGTACGAGTGGAAAGAGCACTGACAGGCACCCCTGGGTGTGTGTGTGTGTGTTTGTGTGTGTATGTGTATGTAGTGTTAGATTCCTTGTGGCAGATGAGCTCTCTATGGTCGCCTCAGGCTGCTAGAATAAACATAGCGGTGGATAAGAAAAGCCCATGTCCTGTCAGTGCGAGACGTTTCCATTAAAATGTTAACCGTGATGAAGTGACTTGTCTTGAAATAAAAAAGAGGGAAATAGGATGGCAGGTGGCTTTTTTTTCTTTTAGAGGAGAATGGTCAGGATGTCTCCAGTTAAATTAAGACACCTCTGTATTAACGTTTGAGACTACATAGAGTTATAACTGAAGGGGCAGAGTCCTTATAGGTCAGTACAGTAAGAGAACAGGAGCTGGTCCAGGATGAAAATGAGAGCTGGGATCTGTTGCAGAGCTGAAGCTGAGGCTGGGAGGTAAAGGGAGGGGAGCAAGACAAGAGTCCAGATGTGAGACAGCCGCGCTTGGCTGCCTGTTTACATTTCTCAGCTAACGGGAGTGTATTTTTAACCTCTGCCTGTTTTTGTTCTCTCTGCAGGTGCTGGAGAGTCGGGGAAGAGCACCATTGTGAAGCAGATGAAGTGAGTGGCTGCTCATTGTTTTGCTTTTCCTCCCATCATCTCTGACAAATTAATGTTGTAACTGCAGAAGCACATGTCTTAAGAATATGTAAATATAGATGGTTTTCCGACACATGACCTGAAGATTTATAACAGCACAGAGCAAATGTGCAACTCAAATGTCACCTTTTGGGCTTGAATCTCAGCCCCTGGTTTTAATACCATTTTCTCATTAGCTGCTGTGTTCAGATGAATCATCATGTTTTGTAAAGTGCATCCGGACTGATTTCTAGGAAGTCTGGATAGCAACAAAATACATGAAATGCCATTTTTGCAAAATGGCTGCTCTTATCGGATATCAAAGCGTCTTTTATGTCACTCGCAGCGCGACACACAACAGCGACGTCAAATCCAGACGGAACTGCATCAGAGCGACTGAATAGAATCCAGGCTGCTACAGAGAGAATCTGTGGAGTTGCATTTAAATAGACTGTCTGCTCCGCAACTTCACATTGTAATTGTTTCGAGAGTGACGTGATTGATCATGCTTCTGTGTTGGAAAGCTGCGTCAGCAGCGTACAGAGTTACTGATGCCTACTGCGTTACCATAGCAACCTATGCAGATATGTTGGGGATTTCTGGACCCAATGATCTGATCTGATCACTTGCAAATAATAGTCCATCTCTTAGATCTTTTTTGAGAAACAATTTGTTTAAGTCTGCTGTCTCAACATGGCCTAAAATTTACGGTAGTCATAAACATCAGATGTATGTGGACCAATGAGGAGACTGATGTAACCTTTCTTAAACTGATACATATGAAAATATAAATGCCATATTTCTTTTTTGGTTTTCCAGACTGTGTTCATTTGTTTGAGGTTTGACTGGTGCTCTTTTACTGAGGTCATTTCGACGCACCCTCTTCTTCCTCTTCCTCTTTAGTTTAATGGCTCCCAGATGTGCCTGACCCCTTATATTTTTAGAACAATATGGAATGGAAACACTCATTAATGTGTGTTTTCTTTTTTTCTCCTTTTCTTTTTTTTTGTTTTAGAATTTGGGCTAAATTTGGAAGAAAACTTTGGGGTTGATTGAATCCAGTGAATCTTGTGTGGATTCACTAGAGTCAGTCAGATCAGCTCAAAGCCTTTGTCAAATAAGATGTTTTTGCTGTGCAAGACCTCAAGACACAAATAGTTAAAAAGTTAAAAAAAGGGATTTCTAAGATGTAAAATATATTAAACTAAAGCAAAATTGTCACGTAAAATCCAGACCGAGCCCAGGCAGGAAATCTGAAGGAGGTAGAATGCAATAAAGCTTAAGTGGGAGGTTTCATCTCAGCGTCAACTACAAGTTCTGAAAATGACTTTTAACACCTCATCTACAAATAATGCAAGTAATTTAATTTTCAAAGTATGATACTTTTTCATTCAAATTCAATTAAAGCAGGTGCCAAAGGAGGTCTGCCAGTGAAGTTTCCTTTTCTGCTCTGTTAGACAAACACACTCATACACACACACACACACACACACACACACACAAACACGCAGACAGACGAACACATAGGTGAGCTGTATCCTCTACATTGCGCCTGATATTGTAACCAGGGATCTCCCTCTTCTGATAAATGTAATCCTCTAGCTAGCTGATATAGTGAGTAATGCATTGAGTTTTGGCCCAGTTAGCTTGGCACTCCTTGGCTCAGAGCCAACAGGCTTGAAGTAGGCCATTAACGGGCAATTCACCATGAACATTTATTAGCAGCCGTATGGAGGACAGAAACAATTGAGTAATTGATCAAATCGATTGGTGAGTCTAGCCACAGTGCAGAATTAATGTCTTACATCTGTACTGTGCTACACATGGACCTCAGTAGTACTTAAGTATATACTGATTCTGAAATGATGACAAGAAATTGGTCATGCATTTTCTGAATTATGGTTCATTATACTTCACATTTACAATGCTGAGCAGAAATACTTACACAATAAGTCCACATTTGAGTCTCGAGAGGAAGTGAGTCATGTCACCATGTAAACCGTGTCTCTGGGTTTGCTGATTGTTCCTGCTTCCAGCTGCAGGGCTTCACTGATTCTCTAAGGATGTTTTTAAAACAGATCTCTTGTAGGGAAAACTGTAATGGCCTCACAATGTGAAGATGAAGTGAGCTACTTAAAAACTTACTCTGGGAGGATGCTCAAGAGGCACTGAGTCATAACACCATGTAAGCTGCGTCTCGTCGTTTGCTGATTGTTCCTGCTGCCAGCTGTAGGGTTTCACTGATTCGCTATGGATGTTTTTAAAACAGAAATCTTGTAGAGAAAACTGCAATAGCTGCATGACGTGAAGATGAAGTGAGATACTTAACTCTTACTTGGGGAGGATCATATCAAATCAGTATTTTTAGCTCCAATTGTGGAGAAGAAAGACCTTAAAATGTACAAGCTGACGTGACCAGCAGTGACTGGCAAAGACACAATTTTTGAAAGACTGTGTTTCTGAACACTCTTAAAGATATGAGAAAAGATATGAGTGAGGAGGATTTCAAACACTAGTATAACTAAATGAAATGAATTCACTCCTCAGGCCCTCGGAAAACCCTCCCTTCTTGTCCTTAAAACAAGGGTTGAAAAGTTGTGCTAAATGTGCATTTCTGCAGATGAGTCAAAGTTAGTGTTTCTGTTTGCTCCACTGATTGTAGCAATTTGACAAATTTCTCAGATACACATTGCTCTAAAATCCTCTCTCATGTGCACATCGGTGAACACCTACACGCTTGTTGCGCTTGCTTTTGATATGTCATCAACAAAAGCACACGTCACACAAAAAACAAGTGCTTCCAAGGACCAAATGATCTCCTGCATGATTTTTTAGGGTTTTTGATGTTTTTAATCCACTTACTGAAAAGGTCTCAACCGTCACTGCAGTGAGAAGAGACCAACAGCACTGTCTTGTCTCGTAGGAGTGAATTCTTTTGGCGACCTAAAAATAGAGAACAAACATAACTGATTCAGATGTAACCCCTCAGTCCCAGACTAGACTCTAGGTTTCTCCTTGGTTCTCTGTAAGATGGACAAATAATAGATTTCAGAGAAACTGTGTGGGGTTTTCATATTCAAATTATGATAAAAGTATATTTATGCTCATAGAAAAATTTAAGTGTCACATCAAACTGTTGGGTTTCATTGAGGAGCTGTTTACATAAATTTGGTTTTCGCATAAAACATAAAAATTTTGTTGCATTTTGGCCGTTCATGCACACAACATCAGCGTTTTGGGGGCCTGAAAACGCAAACTTTGAAAAACTAGGTTCCAGAGTGTAGTCTTTTGAAAACACCACCCTTAGTGTCTTTGTGTCAACTGGTAATACCCACGACGATGTATGTTTGCTGCACCATTACTGTGATGTGATGTCTCACTGCTCTGTAGAAGAAGGTGTTTGTGTGCAGGCACATGTTGTTATTCTGTGTGGTGTTAAGTTGTTAAAAAAAGTTACACCTCCACACCTACTGGCCTGGCATGCATACGAGAGCGTTGTCGTTTTTTGCAGATCTGTGTGCACGAGGATCGTTTTCACAATGTTGTTGTATGAACACAGACCTTTTCAAAATGCAAAGGAAAAATATTTCCATTTTTAGCACAACTTTTGTCATGTAAACGCAGCCTTAATCGTGTTCTGAGTTGCTCAAGAAGGTATTCTCCTGTTTTCACTTATTCTGCTTCCCACAATTCTGCATTCTCATTCCGCACAAGTAATGACTGCATTAATGATGGGATTTCAAATGAATCCAGTTTCAGAGGTGTATTTAAGATGTCCCCTGGTTGACACTAGACGTGAAAGTTATTTTTAACACGGGAGTAATGAAATATTTAAATAAGATGGAAGCAGCTCACACAGTCGATGCAATTTAATAAGAACTGGCAAGTTTCAAGTGCAGTGTGCTTGATTCATCAGAGGGGCAGAGGAAGAAATTATTTGTATTAAGTGTTTGTGGCAACAACAGTACGTAGCCATGCAGGTCATGACCATCTTCATCAACACAAAGTTTTGATTTTATGGAAACATATCTAGAAATATCTAGCCAGACTGTTTTCCTGTAATTGGTTGCCAAATGAGTCTCACTCAATTTAGTCCTTTTGCACAGCTTTAAAACTCTCTGTATTATTCCAGATATAAACCAAAGTCAGCATTATTTGCATGTTGGAGTTTACAAACACTGTTGTCTATCATTAAAATTAATTTCAAACGATTGTGCCCGAGGGATGTTTGAGTGCTCCCTGCTGTAGTTATAGATGTATTAACAATGGATCTCACTGATAATTGTTGAACAAGACGCTACATAAATTCTGATGGGCCAAGTTAAAATCTGCAATTAAGGAAGGTGTTAAGGTGTAGAAAGTACAGTTTCCTCTAATAACAAAAAGCGATCAACACTTTGTGTCCACATGTGCCACCCCAACGTTAGATCACAATAAAATAACTATTTAAATAGTGCTTTTCAACACAAAGTCTGTTCACAGTCATGTCAGTCAAAAATTATTTTTATGAAATTAGCGAAAGTATTGTTTGGATCAGGGGAAAACACTGTGGGTTTTTAGTCCTCTTGGCTGTGACTCACAGTGTTTCACAGTGGGCTCACTTGAATTTTAATGAGGTCCCATTCAGCACATCACACAACCACTGAGCTCCCTGGCTGTGTGGCTCTGGTCTCTGGGCTGTGACAGGCCAGAGGAGATGGTTCTGTTTGGTTTCCAGCCCAGCAGCCTCTGTCTCAACCTCTTGCTTTCTCAACCACATGCCTCTTTCTCTCCGTCCCTTACCACAGCTCCAACAGCAAGTAAATATTTGTTTTAGTGTCCTCTAGCTGAGAGATAGAAAAACGGCTGAATTTTCCCAGTACTGCAACTCGGCAGGGATTTGTGATCACACACATGCAGGACCGGATCGCCTGTGATGGACCTAATTAAATATCAATGAAATATACAGTATATAATCTTAGATAAGGTGTATGTTAATAAATATTGGACAGCATTTTAACAATGGGATGAAACATTTGGAAAGATGGTCTCCATTAGCACCTGTTGCCCAACAATAAACAAGCACAATACATATCAGCTGTATCTTCTTTACAAGGCTGTAGGTTTGATTTCAAAGATGCTCCTTTATCAGTTCATTTTACTTTTCATACATTCCTCAGGCTGTAATATTATATTCTGTGGTTTTATTTGATAGGTAGATATTTGTACTGTGTTGACTTCATGGTTTTGTAACTATTTTGATCTCTATTGAGCCTCTTTCCCATTGTGGTCAGGACATTTGCAAGTTCCAGCTTGCAATGGCTTGGTTGGTTGCATACTAGATGATGTCATCTTGTAAAATAAGATTGGGCAATTTCCAGAAAAGTCCAAAGTGACATCTTCTAATTGCTTTTTTTGTTCAACCTACAGTCTAAAAGCCAAAGGCTCTCCATTTGCTAACATGAATGACAAAGAGAGGCAGCAATTTCTTACTTTTGAGAAGCTTTTTCCAGGAAAACGACAATTCAACAAAGCAAAATAGTCGGTGGTCACTGTGTTTAACTGAATTATCTTGGATGCACGATCACTTCTAGTCCCAAGAAGATTAACAGTGAATGAAAAAATGAAATGACTATATTTTGTTTTTATTATTATTGCATCAGTGTATGTGTCATTTGTAATCATATGTGATGTGTTGCATCGGGATTTTCAACAAGTCATTTTTCTACCCTTCCCCTCCCTCTGCTCTCTGTTTTCAGGATTATCCATGAGGATGGATACTCAGAAGATGAGTGTAAGCAGTACAGAGCAGTTGTCTACAGCAACACAATCCAGTCCATTATGGCCATCATCAAAGCTATGGCCAACCTTAAGATCGACTATGAGGAAGCTACCAGAGCGGTAGGTGTTTGACAGAAAAAAAAACTTTCACCCTCTTCAGTAAAATGATGTCTGACATGCAGCAAAGATGGCCGCATTGTTGCAGAAAGGGGCTTGTGCTGCTGTTAGCATACGCCACTGGAAAACTTGACTATTTGAAACCTTAAAGGTACTAACAAAACCTTGTGTGAGCCTGTTAAAGTAGAGTGAAAGATGGCTGCCTTCATCTCGGTGATATCATCTCTACTAATCACCACCAAAGCCTCCACTCTGCCTCCATCCTAACCACCCATATCTAGCCTTGAGGATTAGAAGCTGCAGAGTTTATGCAGCTCCCGAACTTCTCTTGAGTGCCGTGTAACAGATTGTACAAGAAATCAACTCCGGGTAACAGATGCTGAAGATGGACTCCTGCAGTGTATTTTCTGTCCCTGCCTCTGTCTGTCTGTCTGTCTGTCTGTCTGTCCATCTGTCTGTCTCTCCATCTGTCTGTCTGTCTGTGTGCGTGTGCTGTTAAAAGAAACGGTAAAGCACTGCCTGTAATCGCGGCACCACCCAGGGAGATGATAAGATCACAGAAATGAAGTTACTCAGGCATTACTCATGAGAAAATAATGATTCCTTTTTCTCAGACACAAATATGAATCATATATTCTGTTTCACAGATGATTTGAGAGATAATTTAGTTATAGAGGATGAATCAATCTGTCACCTCCTACATCAAACTTACACTTGAAAGGAAGGGAAATGCAGAGAAAAGGAGACCGTGGTGTTGTCATGCCATTCTCACAGTCCAACAATTCAACTTAATGTGCATATTTCAACTTAAATGTTTCTCTTGCTAATAACCTTGATCCATTTTTCTTGGTTTGTAAATACAACATCAGGAAATCCGACCTCAGGCTTTTAATTGTGCTAATTGGAAGAAGTAATAAAACGTGCTTCCTGCAGATCTTTTTTGGAAACCCTAATAATTCCTGTTTTGCTTTGCATCTTTAATACTTGTGTTCTTTCCAAATTTCACTCTCCCTGTTGACCTGTTGAAGTTGGATAAACATAATTTTATGAGGAAAAAGCGTTTTCACCACCTGGTTTACAGTATGTCAGGATCAGCTCTTACAAAGTAGCTAGCTCCACATGACAGGTTCTGCTGGACAGATCAGTGTTTTGTGAATGAGTTTATGAGTCTCACCTTCTCCCCGCTGCAGTAGCCTACAGAAATCTCTGAGCACCCTCGAACATTTTACAGGTTTCAATTAAAAAGACAATATTTATCTAACAGCCAGAAAGAACGCAGTCAGCATTCAAAACCAGTGTGTGACTGAATCCCTTAATTTATACATACAGTAGGGAACAAGCTGCTTTTAGTGTTTGCCAAACATGACAATAACTGCAAACGTTTGGTAACCAAATACTAGTTGGTTTAGTGCAATATCTCTGCCAATGCCGTGTGACTTGTCTAAATAGGTCATGTTGGATTTTTACACAATTGATTTTACATCAGAGCAGTCACCTTTAAAACATACAGGTTATTGCATGTGTGTGTCCATGTGGGGTTAAGATACCAAAGTTGGGACTTCTAGCTTCAGAATTGCCCAGCCAAAACTTGATTGTAACTACTGCCTTCTGAGGTTAACTGAAGGCCTGTTATTTAGGCTGGTCAAGGAGAGCGGAGGTAGGAGAAAGCTCTGGTATCCTGCATTTCTGTTCTCCTGACGTCCATATAAAACCGCTTTTGCTGCTATAGCAAGGGAATTTAATGACTACCATGTGATACACAGTGAAGCACTGCAAGGTTACTATGATCTACAGCTTAAATGGAGGGCCAGACAATGGTTAACTAATATATGAAAGTTGGCTTTTAATAGATAACATAAAAAGTTCAGGTCGGCTCCTGTTAAACACAAAGGGTCAGAGTGGTACAACGAAGGTGATGTAATCTGTGGACGATGCCCTTCTCTTGCACTAACCATGATTGTTTACACATGAATCCAATAACATCAGTAGTACATCTGATTGGTGGCTGATGACTAAGTTCCAGTTTAAATATTGCAAAAGCTGAAAAGGTGAACAACAAGGTTGCATGTATGGGCAAAACAGTCCCCTTAAAATGGATCGACTAAGGGAGAATTCTTTGTGGTTAAAAGAACTTGCTCACAACCAGAATCTCCCAGGTTTTGTTGTGTCAGTCAACAGCAACCTGCAATCTTAACCTGTTTTTGAGTAAGACATGGCGCACCAGAAACAATGTTAAAAACATGTTTCTATGAGACCAAAGGCAAAACTAAGCTTCACTGCTCACTTAACACATGTCTCTTTGGGTAATAAAGGCAAGTTGATACTAAAAATGCTTGTGTGAATGTTAATGTACTGTCTACCATTTGATGTGTCTGTTTTTCCAGGCCACTGCACCTTAATAGATGGACCCATTACAGTTCTAAGCTCTATGATAAATGACTGTGTGATGGGCCCAGAGCCAATCAGCCATACTACACCTCACTGTTTGGTGTACTCTGTTTCTTCAGGTCTCTTTTATGCAGTCTTAATGGCTGAGAAAGCATATCTCCTTAAAGTTGGCCATCAGACATGTCAAATCTGAATTGTATGGTGTTGAAGGACTGCAGGACCTTCATATTACATAACCAGGGAAAGAAAACGGCTGTTTTTCTTTCCGTCATGGAAAAAACAGTTCCCAGTGGTTGTAGTTCATATCTGCAAATTTTAAGCAAAAAAATGAGACTGAGATAACTATTTATAAAAAGCATCAATTACCACAAGCACAGACTGCACCCACAACAACAGCCAGCTACAGTTGGTCTGTTGGCAAGAGCAGCTGGCTGACGAGCACTCACCATATCCCGTTTGTGTTGGCCAGGCAAGTTTGGGCAGACAACTTATAGTTCAGTGAATCTCAGCTCAGTTTGTGTTGTGTTTTCTTTCTAACTGCTGATTACATTCCAAATATCTCCATCACTGTTAGCCAAGAGAACAATCTTAGATATAAGTTCATGATGTACAATAAAAGCTGAAAAAGTGTTTACATCTTTAATTAAACAGTAAGCTAAAAATCATTAATTTAATGCAAAAAGTTTATTTAAATCAATCTAATTTTACTTATTTTTTCTGTCCTTTTGGTGCATTCTGACCTCTCAATATCATATTTGTAGAAATAAAATACACTCACCAAAACTGGGTCTCGGAAGTATGATACAAGTGGAATGTTATCCATGTATATAGGAAGTCCTAAATAATAAAACTGCAGTGTTTCTTAGCTTTGTCTAGTGAAGAAAAATGGGCGCTAATGACCTTAATAACTTTTTTTTAAAAGATCTTCTCTATCTAATGATGTGTGTCCCTCTTTCGTCAGGATGATGCCCGCCAACTGTTTGCCCTGTCGGCAGCAGCAGAGGAGCAGGGCATCCTGCCAGAAGAACTGTCCAACGTCATCGAACGACTGTGGGGAGACGGTGGCGTCCAGAGCTGCTTTACACGGGCTCGAGAGTACCAGCTCAATGACTCTGCGGCCTAGTGAGTGACTTACTTGCATAAAATTACACACTTTCTTTTTCCCCACACCTCTATTGATAGACACTGGGATCAGTCTGCTCTCTCAGCAAATCAAGGTTGATAATATGGAATTTTCTTGTCCAAGAGTTATTTGGTTGCTTTTAGTGATGAGGTCATGTTTTAGTTTGAGGAGCAGAGCGTGTGAGGATAGTCTGTAAAAAATATTGTATCCTCCACCCTGCGTTTCGAACCTAAGCTCATCTTTAATGTACATACAACTTGCTCTAAAGTGTTGCGTCGGCCATACAGTCCATTCTTTACTTCATATATTGCTAATATGACACCACACTATATTTTCTCTGCATCCTCGCAGTGGTTGTGGAAGTGCCCCCCATAAAGAGGAGCTTGGGTTATTAATAGAGAAGACATTACATTTGTTTAAGCAGTGGCTTTCCCTTTTTAGAGCAGTCGCGTTGTAAATCTGCAATGACACAGCAACCCCAGCCTCTCTGCTCAGGTCTTAATTATCTCAATTACCCTCATCTCTGAGTGCTCCATTTGTTGGCCACGTTGTTATAATGTTCCAGCATAATAACACAGAAGCATGAGGTAATTGTGAGAGGCTGCTGGTTGGAGGTGAGAGGTGACTATCACTCTGACCCTCGAGATGTATTGCTGCTCCTACACGGGCGCCCAGAGAAAACAGAAAGCCTCAGCCTTCGTTCATGAGCAGCTGGAGGAAGTAGCTGCACTGATCTCTGTTGAATACACAAGGCCTTTGATAATACTGTGACACCTCCAGAATGTCTAAACTGTCACAAGAGCGTTAAGTGTTTCACAAATGATTGCTTTGCATCGAGGCACTGTTTAACTTGCAGGGGGAGTTGCATTGTTCTCTGTTTGTGTTGGCCAGGATAATCATAACTTCTCCATCCCTGCCTCACTGCTCCGAGTCGACCAGGAAGCGCACGAGTGGACAATGTACAGTGTTTCATCACGGCTTTGCAGAGCGGTGAAAGAGCTGGTTGATATAAGAGAGGACTGAATGAATCTGGCACTAGACCATAATCCATGTCTGAGCACCTGCTGACAGCCAGAAAAAGGAAGAAGATAAAGAGAGAGATGGCACAGCTCACACTCTCTCTCACTGGTTTTAAGAAAGGAACATGTGCCACACACTCTGAAAAATAATGGATCCAGGTGCAGTTATTTGAGGAATCAACACTAACCTAAAAAGAATGCATAAAAATGCGCCAACCTCTCTCTGCACGCTGGGTTAAGACTGTCCTGTTTCACACTCGCGACTGTTCCTGATAATCATTTACGCCACTGACAAAAATAAACATGGCGGAGTTGTTAAACCTTATATAGCAACTGTTTTGTTCTCCATAAACAATACTCTGGTGAGACTACACTCGACTACCTTCTTTTATTCAAGTGTAAGCCGACCAAATTCAATTAATCTTCGAGGTGTATAAACCCACTGGCAAAATTATGGAGTGTTACAATATCTGATGTGCAGACTACAAAAGCAGCCTTAACCTCTGTGGGGGAGCAGGATTATGATTGAACTGTCAAACACGTGGTGTGAGGTAATGCTGCGGACGCTCTAATATCTACACTGGGGCTGTGGATTGGATGGGATTACACCCAGTTGTTACACAACACAGGCTTTTTCAAAATTTATGCAGATGGTGTTGTGGTGAAAGATGGCCAGAAAATACTTTATTGTGTCTCCCATGGTAACATTTTATGAGTAACAGTTGATAATGGTTTTGTATTTTGGGCTTTTATCAGGGTTTAGGCATGCTGGCCTGGGAAGTCAGATTGCTTTATTTGGCCATGTTTGGCATACATGCTCCCTCCCTCCCTCCCTCCCTCCCTCCCTCTCTCTCTCTCTCCCCACCACACACACAGCTTCCTCTTAAGATTCAAAACAATGCAAATTACAGAGAAGCGGAATGTCAACACATTAAATTAAAATGTGTCAAAACGCTCCAGATTCCTTCTTTCCAGCTAAGAGAAAATGGAAAAATAGAACAAGTTTAATATTTATCATTTATAAATAAATATTCTAACACTGAATTTGGTGCCGTGTTGTGGCCATGCTTTCTGATGTCTCTTATCATAGTTTATCAGGGGATTTCAATAAGCCCGCAACTATGTAACGATTAATAGTTTATAAAATGTCTATAAAATGTCAAAAGAAAAAATGAAAAATGCTCATTATAATTTTCCCACAGCCCAAAGTGACGCCTTCACATTGCTTCTTTTGTTCAACCAAAGCCCACAGACTGTTCATTCATGGTCGTTAATGAAAAAGAAAAGCGGCAAATTTTTACATTTAAGAAGCTCGAACCAAAAAGTGATGCAGTGGCTAAATCACTGGTTTTCAAAAATCACTGGTTTTGTGTGTACAAGTGGATATGAAAAGACACAAATCTCAGTGTCCTTTGGCAGGAAGTTTTTATGTCTCTGAGCAAACATGATCATGTTTGATTTAACAATGCAGCTACCGCAAGTATTCTGTACCATGCTTCATCCATATTGCTGTCTTTAGGATGCAAATGGAAAAGAAGCTTTGAGTGTTATTTATAAAGACTTGCTGAAGATTTTAGAACAATTTGTTACCTGTCACAAGTTAGATTCGTTTGTGACTTAGGTCCGTGTGAGGAAACAGAGGAGACCTGAAATAACCTTCCCTGAAATACAACAGCTAAAGATCTGCTCGCTCTGTGAGGTCACAGGGCAGCGCTTTTAATTTGAAATGCATTGTTTATGTCCGTGTTCCCATCAGCTACCTGAACGACCTGGAGAGGATAGCCGAGCCAGATTACATCCCCACACAGCAAGACGTGCTGCGGACCCGAGTGAAGACCACCGGCATCGTGGAAACACATTTCACCTTCAAGGACCTGCACTTCAAGTAAGATCCTACTCTAAAAAGCTTTTCTCAACTGCAGAAGCTCATTTGTGAAATATTTTTTAAATTGTTGCAGTCACCACATCAGTTTATATCAATTCAATTCAAAAAACTTTATTTTGTGCAGCTCAACATTTCATTTAACCT
The DNA here is from genome assembly GCA_039737535.1 of Lagodon rhomboides. Taxonomy (NCBI): domain Eukaryota; kingdom Metazoa; phylum Chordata; class Actinopteri; order Spariformes; family Sparidae; genus Lagodon; species Lagodon rhomboides. The sequence continues at coordinate 18,336,857 of CM077785.1, read as the reverse complement.
TCCAATTTGCTCAGTTGATGGGCCCCCTGAGCCTGTTAAGTGCTGTATTTAAAAGCTCATATACTGTGCTGTACTAAACTATGCAATAAAAAGAGGCAGTGGTGCAGTTTCACACAGCAGAGGAAGTACAGTGTATTTAATTGTTGTTTTTTTCAGATCATCTAGTAACAAAACTGATCAAAATACCCATTCAGCTGAGCAGGTGACGGCATTTATTTGATTAGGCTTATTCTCACTACGTGGAACACATCAACAGCTTTTAGTTTGAATTGTTTGGATGGTTGCCTGAAACATTTTGACACAATAAAGATTATTATAAATGCATCAGAGAGGAATACTGTGAAACCTGTTGTGATATTCCAAGATATTCAGATTTTAAACTTTTTATATAAAAGCAATTAAAAAATCCTAAAAGTGAAGCTCTGTGTTTTGACAATAACGACTGCCTTTATGTATGCGATAAATCATTCTTTGCGTTTGCCAGCACACAATGTTTCCCCCATTTTGGAAAGTCAATAAAGTTCACGGAAAGGAAAACATTTGTTTTTCCGATTTGTGGGGTTCTTGAGAAGTTGCTGTCTCATTTCAGAGCTTGAGACATTTTTAACCCAAACAGCTCATCCCACTCGATACTTACAGTGGGGAATTTGTACATATTGCTCACACACAAAGAAAAAAGGGAAAATCTTTTACATATGTGTGGGTTTTTAGCGTGATTATCACAGCCAGGTTACACATCATGATAACGAGAAAATGTCTCAATATTATGGAAGACAAACGCATTATTACCACTTCAGTTTGTTATCTTTAATGCCAGTCTACACCCATACTTCTAAGAAATTGTCCTGTTTTTACAATGGAAATGTCATTCTGATAGTGGTATATTCCTCATTGTGATAAGAAACCTGACGATTGTAGTCGTCCCTCACAAACACATTTATATCTTACTGAGACATTAGTCACCGCAAAAGATTTGGAAATAGTAGAGGAAATTGTGAAATGTAAAACGTTTTCAGTCAGACTTAAACTGCTCTATTAAGGCAGTGGAAATGAAAAGGGGTGTGTGTGTGTGTGTGTGTGTGTGTGTGTGTGTGTGTGTGCTTCCAAGTTGGCTGTGTGTCCATGTCGAATATTTAAGTCTCACATTTGCATCCTTTGATTTATTTTACTTCTCTTTGGACGACATAAATCAAATCCAACCGGCATATGTTTACCCTCAGCAGCTCTTCAGTGCTGTGCTGCTGCGATATATTGGGCTTATGTAAGCAGCACTGGAGACGATGAGCGCATCGCTGAGGTAAACAGTCTAAAGTGTGTCACTGTTATAATGACTTGTGCTTACTCAGCCTGAAGCTGGGCTGTCCGCGATGCTCAAAGGTCTGCTCCAATGAGCCAAATTCTGCAAAGTGAAAACTGCTTAGCAAGATGAGTGCAGTGTCATGACAAAAAGCGCATCATTATGCTACAAATGGTCACTGGCAGCTTAAAAGTCGTCAGTCCGCCCTCTCTCGTCCATCTCTTCATGAATAAGTCATGGAGGGTCTCCATGCCTCAACCTGTCTGAAGGCCGCCTGTTATGCAGTAATATTGTTTATTATTTTGAGGTTGACTTGAAGTACGCAGAGAGTGAGCATGTTTTTCACTGGAGCAGACGATGTCTCACCCCATTATGAGGCCACCTGTTGCCACAGCAACTGCAGCGAACCAAAATGCCAACAAATGCCAGGAAAATGACGAGGCCTGTACAGTGGAGAGGGCGAGGCAGAGACATGTTCACTGGAGAGAGAGAGAGAGGGGGGAGACCTTGAAGCTGTTAAGCTTGTCTGTCAATGTTAAAAACAGCATGTTTAAGCTTGTTTGTCTCTGTGCAGGATGTTTGACGTCGGAGGCCAGCGGTCAGAGAGGAAGAAGTGGATCCACTGCTTTGAAGGAGTCACAGCTATCATCTTCTGCGTGGCCATGAGCGCTTACGACCTGGTCCTGGCTGAGGATGAGGAGATGGTGAGTTCGCACTAGAGCCCATTTGCCAGGCTGATTTAAATAAAAAGGGAGGTTGGGGTTTCCAGTGAACTAATTTCCTCTATGTGCTCTAGTTGTGCTCTAGTAATCGCTTTATCTCTGCATCTTGTGCCCGTCCCACCCAGAATCGGATGCACGAGAGCATGAAGCTGTTCGACTCCATCTGCAACAACAAGTGGTTCACAGAGACGTCCATCATCCTGTTCCTCAACAAGAAGGACCTGTTCGAGGAGAAGATCGCCCACAGCCCTCTGACCATCTGCTTCCCAGAGTACACTGGTACAGTCAGAACGTCTCAGACAAGCACAGGACACAGCCAACACATAGACAAAGCCTCAGTTGTGTTTCTTATTTAACATATCCTAACAATGTAAAAGTCAGTCTGAAATTAAACGGATAAATATTTTGTCAATACGATGTGATATGGTCACTTTTCCCAGTTAAGTTGTTCTTTGTTCCTGAAGCAAAATCATATAACAATGCTTATCCCCAGTGTGTGCTCATCATGTGTTTCCATTTTGTCCAATTTAAAAAAATAAGCATCCATTTCTTTGAACAATTACCCAGCTATCTTTGAAAAACCAATAAAGTAGCTGAACAGTTTATTTCCAAAACCCCCAAAGACTCTTCCAACCATCTGGATGAAAAATGTATTGTGTTTGCCTCAAGATAAAAAAATATTTTCAGTAAACTGTTTCTTTAGTTGCAGCTGTTTCTTAATCCAGTTTGCCAGAAATTACGTTTTTGTCTTTTTGGACAACACAAGAAAAATATCAACGTTTTGAAAAAACAAAATGTTTATAATGTTTATCTCTTGTCCAATACAAATGCACAGATGTATACAAACAGATGGGTGTCCTTACCAGCCAAAGCACAACTACACAAAGAACAACATAGACGTAAAGCTGTCTTTTATTCTTAGGTGCATAAACCATAAAAGCATGTTAAAATTAAAATGATTTCATTATCTTTCTATTATCTTTAGAACATTGAGCCCCCCCACATCAGTGTTTCTTGTGGTGCATTTGCACATGGATATGTTGTCAGGGCTCTGGGTAACATCGACGTTTTAGAAGCTGAGCTTTAATTCTTCAGCAGCCACATTAATAATATAGTTTTTCAGTTGTGTTGCCCGCTCTCTGCACGTGTCAGAAGTACGGGTGTCACGTTTTCGTTTCTAATCTAAAATTGATCGAAATGAGCCTTTAATTTCGACAGTCAAAATCAAATGCAATAGTGACGTTAGCGGCCATGGGGGCATCATGGTGCGTTTAAGTGCATCTCATAAAAGATGTTAATGACAGCTGTCAGGGCATAAAAGTCTAAGTTTAACAATAGCATAGCCGTCACTGGTGAAATTCTTTTTAAATTGAAAGTGAAATCAAATGGTGGATTTTGAGAGTGGTGACACCCCCAGTTAGAAGCATAAATACACATTTGTACTTCATTTGGATCAAGTAACAGAAGCTTTGTGGCTGCACTTGAACATTTTGTTGCTCTGTCATCACTCATTTTAAACGTCAGTAGGCAATCTCACAGCACTGACCCCTGTGTTTAGTGAAATATGGTAGGTTTATTTGCGTTAACATCTTTACTTTACCAATTATAGACGAGGCAGATTTGCACGAGGTTCAGATCACAGAAGACTTCTGCAATTATTACAAAGTGATTAGAGGTCCCCAGGTAATACTAGTCCCATGCTTTAGTATATAAATGTAAAATAATGCAAAGGAGCATAATTACAGACACATAAAACTGGTGGTAGAAGTTCTGCAATTTTGATTCAGATTGTATAAATTATGCTTTTGACATTTGGAGCTACCATCTTTGTTTTCATTATGAACCTAACTAGATGAAATAATATTTTTCATCCAAATGGCTAGAAGGATTTTTTGAGGATTCTGGAAATACATTCATGAGTTTCTACTCAGCGTTGTTTGAAAAAGCCAAATACTTCTCTGTGTGACTTGAATGAAACACTAATAATACCGAACTTTATTCATATAGAACTGCAATGCAGGACATTTACAGAGCACTTTATATAAAAAAACTTAAAATGAATGTAAACCAGGGAAAGAAAATCAAATCCCCTGATCCCCTCTGCAGATTCTCTCACACTCCTCTAACTCCTCCTCATCACTTCCTGTCCCTCAGGCCCCAACAAGTACGAGGAGGCTCAGGCTTACATCCAGACCAAATTTGAGGATCTGAACAAGAAGAAGGACACCAAGGAGATCTACACCCACTTCACCTGCGCCACCGACACCAAGAACGTGCAGTTTGTGTTCGACGCCGTCACTGACGTCATCATCAAGAACAACCTGAAGGACTGTGGCCTCTTCTAGCAACCTGTCTGAGGAAGAGTCAAGGTGAGTTGACTCAAAGTGGTTCAGCTTTGTAACATGTCACAAAACAAAGCCTGTTTGAACTGACTGATTTTTTTTTTTGTATTTCAACAGATTACTTGAACAGTTCAGTGACCATACAGATATAGGGGAATATACACACATCATGAATGACTGCACTGGCCAACCACGATTTCTGCTTTGATCTGCTTTTTATAAAGACACCTAAGAGACTGAAAACCCGACGAGCCTTGTGGAATTTCAACGATTGCTGATCCAGTCACTCGTATTGTTAACTCTTTGGGCTATGACCACAAAAAATCAACATTTATTATTGTATTTTTGTTCTTTTTTTTTTCTTTCTTCTTTATTTTCAATTTACTAGAGGAGTCAAAGGAGAACTTTTTTATATAAATGCATTCATCTTACTTTTAGAAATTCTGATGTGCAAATTATTAAACTTTTAATCACATGAAGCTTATTTTTTAAGATTTGAAGCACAGGCATGGACATAAAATATGATTGATAAAGGAAAGTGCTTCTTTTTTATATATATATATACACGTATATCTATATATACGTGTATATATGTATATATATATAAATATAATGTTTACATAAGCTCATCATTCATAGCCAAACCGTATATTGTTCTGCATGAGTCAACAAGGCAAATATTAGCTCTGTAATCTGCACAAATTATCTAACATTCCTACAAAATGATCATAAAAAATAATAAAACGTTGAAAAGAGAAAAAAAAAAAAAAGCTTCACATGCAGGAGGGAAATTATGGCAAAATTCTAACTGATATTTAAAGTTTGTGTGTACCTAACATTCTCTCACTTTTTATAGTACCATTTCCATGTCTGTTGCAGTATGTTTGTGCCTTGACTTCTGTTTACAACCAATTCCTAGATATGCTTTTAGTACTGTTCGACCTACTGTGCGCCTATATTTTTCTTCCATTTTTCTGCCTAGCACCTATGAATATATAGTGATTATTAATGAGAGACGAAAATCTAATTCAGAAAAAAGGTTAGTGTTTTTGGTAAATATTAAAATGCTTTGAAAGTCCTTTATGATTTAATTTAAATAAAAGTAGAGATCACCTGACTCTTGCACATTGTTTTTCTTCTCTCGTTTTTTTTTTTTTTTTAAGTGCAACACTGTGTGATATTTATGTGGTGGACTTGCTGAAGTACATGTGGTTAAGAATAATCAGTACTTTTCTACAAAATTGTATTTAAAGGAGCAGACAGTCTCAGTCATCCCATCCTCAAGCAGGAAGGAAGAAACAAACTTGCGGAATGAGCTGCTGTGGTGTTTGGTTGCCATAATAAAACAAACAAACAAAAAGCATACTCCCTGATGTCACATGTGTTGAAATGACCGAGGGAAGTGGTCATGTGTCAAGTACCTTATTTCCAGTCAATACTCAGCATGACAAATAGATGATAGTCTGTTAATGTATTTGACATGGACATGATGGTAACGTATTTGCTGCAACACACAATCATGCTCAAACTGCACTTAGTGTTTATAGCAAGACGCGTATTTACGCCTGTTCACAAGAGTATTTTCAAGAAATTACAAGTAAAAAGAAGTTAAAGTGAACAAAACAAAAAGGAGGATAAAAATACAAAACTGGTATAAAAATCCAGTACTAACAATATCCAGATCAGTGTTTCTCTTTCAGCATCGATTTAACACCTCGGTTAAAAACATTAAAGCAGTGTGGCATTTTCAGCCCGCGGGTAGAGTAAGGAGTAAGGTTTTGCTCCTTCGACAGAGAAGACTGATTGATCAAATGAGGGTTTTGCACACTGCAGTGGGACAGTTCCTCGACCATGTATTGACGCCACTGCGTCCACTCTACTGATGTCTTGTGATTGGTGGTAAGTGAGCCAATAATGTTGCTTACAAAGCAAATCTACAGACAAATGTAAAAAATAAAATAACAAAGAAACAACAAACGGTGGCTCTGTTGTGTTGAGAAATGTTCTAGTGGCGCGGTGATTTAAGGCCACTTGTTCCCCTCATGGTGTTAGATCCCTCCAGAAGAGTTGCAGAATACTGGGGTGCACTGAAGCTTTTCTGGAGCAAACACTTTACCAAGACACTTTATGTATTTTTCTCCTTTAATGTGTAACCCTTCTGTATCTAAAGTTAGCCAACATCAGCCACTATAGACTACAGGTCACACTACTAGACCAAATAAAGTTCAGGCAGCAAACAAAGAGACTTGGTCACATTTGTACTTTGATGTTATTTACACACAGACGAGATAACATGAAATTCATATAATTATGAGAGATGTGTCAGGAGTGGTCAAGAAGCCATCAGGCATATACAACAGACCTCCCCTCCCTCACAGAAAGAAAAAAGAAAACGATGATAAATCAATATAATTTGTGAAAATGCAACAAAAACTAAATGACAACAAAAACAAAAAAAACTAACCAATCAATAGTCAATGAAAATGAAAAAGAAAAAAAAATACATGTATAAGATTTGATGCATTTTACTTCTTATGAATTCAATTTAACCATCGTAGAGTTGGAATGTGTTCGTTCTGCTCTCAACAATGTCAGCGTCTCTCTTTAAACATCTTGTTTTTTATTGCCATATGAACACAACCGATTGGAATTTGTCCCGGTCAGCTCACCGAAGCACAGACAAGGCACCACATGGACTCAGCTTTAGCCTGTCAGCACACAAACTGCAGGCAACCCAACCAGAACCTCCTCCTGCTGACCTGTCTTTAAACTGCCTGATGGCGCCATCTAGTGGACAGTGTTAGACCTACCTGTTCAGTCTCTTTCAGCTGTGTTTTGCCTTTAACTTCTATCTTTGACCTTTCACCATACAATTGTATTTAGTGAGTCTGACTACTTAGAAGACATGAATAGAACAGGGAATGTTTTAACAAATATTTCATGTCTTTTCATTATTAATCTGTCTCAGGACAACAGCAGACATCAAGTCTCATTTCTAGATGTGAAGTATTTACAAAGCTGCCGTCACATATGCTTCAACCTGTCTGATGTCTGGACTCAGGAGCCTGTAAAGTAGGTATGTGGCTGTTCATGGTCTAATCCATATCACACAGATAAGAAGGCTAATTAATGATGCTCGCATTAGATTAATGACTCCCGCTGCACCGACCCTGCCCTGGACTCATCCTGCCAATCTCCTGCAGACGCCCTTCAGAATAGTAATGCTGAGAAAGACTGAGAACAAGTGATGGCAAACTTTACAAAACTGCAACGGGGAAGCTCACAGCAATACAAGCTTGGAGGTTCTCTGTAGCGTGGACCGTCATGTTTGCAGGCAAATGTACAATTGTGTTGAAAGCAAAATCACAAATAGAAACAAAGTGTTCACAATCAGGTGACCGACATGTCACTGGCCGACTGAGGTAAAGGTTCAGACTGTGGTGGTTCATTCATTCATAGTTCATTCATAATGTGGGATTACACAACGGAGGCAGACTCGTGACGACTTTGCTTCATCAGATTTATTTTTTGATTGCCAGATTGAATAAGTGAATTCAACGCTGCCGGCTGTTTTACAAACTGGGGGTCGACGGAGTTCTTGTTAAGCATTTGCTGCATACACTGTTAAAAGACACAACACAACAGATGCGAGTATAACTGAGAGGAGTTTAAACCTCGTGTCAACATTAATAGCATAGAGCTTTTATGCCCCTGTTTTTACACACTTGCTGCAGAAGTCTAACTCGTGCACTCAAATGTCCTCCAAATGGAAAACATTAGTGACTAACTTGTTACTGCTACAGCGCTGCAGTAAGTTAGTTTTGTGTGTTTAAAATCAAATCCCCAGAAGCTGCTGAATGGGGTGAAACCTTTACCAGCTGACAACCAGCTTGTTCTTACAGCAGGAATCTTGCTTTAACTCGGAGATGATGATTTATCCACTGGTTTATAAAGCATTTAATCGTTTGTTAATAGGATAATAACTATTAACTAGAGTTGAATTGACTATAAATTTGCTGAGGTGAGTATAAAGAAAGAAAATCAAAACCTCAGCAGATCGAGCCAAAATCCAACAAGGCTACCGTCCTGCACAGGAAAAAAAAGAGGGTGTAGGAAAAATTCTCCTGATTTGAGTGAATCCAGTTGAGCTGAGATTTCTCTAGAGGGCACTACAGGTCTACATCTGAGAGACTCCAGCCTCCTCTCAGAGGCACCGAACATCTGGTTTAAAGCCCCACAAGTAAAACATGTCGGTGTAAAAGAAAACGTTCTCCTGTGTTCAGGAGGGTAAATGTCTCGCTGCACACTCACGGGTTTAAAGCAGACGTTCAAATGTCGTCCTGAATGAATTTATTGCTGCTTTTACTTATCTTTGAACACAGATGATGAGACAAAACCTCAAATCTGGACACTGTTAGACTCATACGGATCTTTCTGGATCTGCCAGGCTGGCCTCAGTGATGCAGGATTGTGTTTTCGTGCCCCGGACTTACCTCAATATTTAGAGAGAAGAGAGAACTGATAACAAACCATCAGTGCGATTCTAAAATCAAGTAGCATAAAGAAGGGAGAGTAAAGCATTCACGGGTGACCTTTAATGGGCACGGATTGTGTTCAAGTACCACCTCGCGTAATGAGTGTGTCCATTAGGCATCCGGGGAAGCAGAGATGAGCAGAATTAAAGGTCGGTCTGTGTCGGAAAAATTGAAATAATCACAACTCCATTAGCAGCCACGTGTAAAGACTTAATGCAGAGAGTGCACGGGCTGATGGAGGGACCATCCGGAATGGAGAGTTCTCAATAACCTGCACTCTGACAAATGTCTTCATACTGTCATGTTTGTATGTCCTGGTGATGCTTCATGTGAAAATATAAAGACTTGAGAATTCAGAAGTGAAAATACCAAATGCTATTTTCAGCGTTAAGTCTCCCTAAACGAGTGTAGCAGAGGTGAATTCTCAGCTCTTATAGATGAACTCTGGTGAACTCTAAACGTGATCAAGTTAATTATACTATCATCATGTTGAAGGTTGTACTTTGCCCTAAACTGGTGCTGGAGTGAAGCAGGTTAAGACATGCCACATGTGCCCGCATGCAAATGCTGGAGATGCATCTGCACATGAACAGCAGGCCGTCGGTTCTGGATTCCCCCTCCCCTCAGTCCATCAGATTTGCATAAACACCCATTAACTGAATCATGTGAATGCGAGGTGGAGTGCCAGATAACTGTCAGGGCTGCAGGCTCAATGCCCAATTAGGCTACAGATGATCACATTTACATTCAGGTATTTTGTTTCCACTGTGATTCAGCGGGTAACAAACGAGCCACCAGCAGGACAAGCTTTTACCAAACGGCTTCGATCGCAGGCGGCCAAAACAAGAGCACAAAGGTTTGCAAAGTGACTTTAAAACCAACACAAACAAAAAAGAAGCGCTAAAAAAAAAGGGTTTATTTGCACACAAATGCATCACAATCAGTCGATTAATCATATCGTCAGTTGACTCAAATCAGTCAACTGCTCAAGTGATGTTTTTCCGAATGTTTCTTGAATGTGAATATTTGGTGGTTTTCTGTGAGAGTAACGTGAAATGTTTTTTGGACAACACGCTGCATAAAGACGTCATCTTGGGCTTTGGGAGACAACTTTTGTTTTGTCTACGACATGTTTCTGACACGTGGAGACTAAATGATTAGTTAAGCAAGGAATCAGCACATTTACCATGAAGATGGATCATAATGCATGCACAGACCCATGATTACGTCCCTTTTAACTAGAAGACACAAGCGAACTCAAACAGACCTCAGTAACTTATTTCTTCAAAGAGCCAGGGTGGAACTAATGATTGTGTTTCTTTATGTGTAATTGTTTGTGCTGCCGTCTTGACCAGAACTCCCTAGTAAAAGAGATTGAATAGTAATATTCCTGTTAGCCTGATAAGGTTAAAAAAGAATATACTGATTAGTTGTTTGGTCTATAAAATGTCAAGAAAATTGTGAATAATGTCTATCTGTGTTTCCAAAATCCCCAAATGACATCCTCAGATGTCTTGTTTTTGTCCACAGCCCAAATATATTCAGTTTGCTGTCATGGAGGAGTAAAGAAACCGAAAATAATCACATTTGAGAAGCTGGAATCACAAAATTATTATTTTTTTGCACCAAAAGATTTATCAAACTGATCAAAATGGATAATCCAAAGAGTTATAGTTGACAAATCAGCAGTCAACAGTAATTAATTGTTGCAGCTCTGCAAAATACGGAAGGAAGGAAGGAAGGAAGGAAGGAAGGAAGAAAGACCTTTTGACCTTTAACTTTCCTTTAATGGCCACAATTTTCACTTACATACATAACAATAAAAAAGCCACATCCATAAAATCAGTCGACACACGGAGCAAACATTTTATGCATCATAAATTGAGAGTGAGTGATCTGTCGACCAGAAAGAAAGAAAGAAAGAAAGAAAGAAGGAAGGTATGATGAAAGAAAGTAGGAAAGAAGAAAGAAAGAAAGAAAGAAAGAAAGAAAGAAAGAAAGAAAGTAGGAAAGAAGGAAGGAAGGAAGGACGGTATGACGAAAGAAAGAAAGAAAGAAAGAAAGAAAGAAAGAAAGAAAGAAAGAAAGAAAGAAAAAGAAAGAAAGAAAGAAAGGTAAGAAGAGGGTATTGTATTGTGTCCCTCGGTGGTCTTGTGTCTTGTGTTGCAGTGTGTGTTTGCGCAGGAGTGTGTCGGAGCCTCCTGCGCCCTGATTGGCTCGTTCAGACACGGGTCGCTGTGACTGGCTGCAGAGCGCGGAGCTGTAAAAAGAAGGCGAGCCGCGCTGATCGTCTCAGTCAGTCAGCACATCTGTCCACACGGGCCGGATCACATCTGCTGCTGCTCACACTGAAGCCCGCAGCAGCTCGGAGCGACCCGGGACACTCGGCTACACGCTGCTTTCTTCTGGACGCAGTCTGCCGAGTTTGAAGTGAGTGTTTCACCACTTATTTTACACGCTGTCGTGATTTGTTACAGAGTGAATGTGTGTGAGCTGTTTGACTAAAAAAGTGCTCCATCATGTTTGTTGCAGGATCTTGTGAGTGTCACAGATGAGAGGAAAAGAGATGGTGAGTTCATCATTTTATACTTTCTGGACTTTTTTTCTTGAACAAAACCAGGAGATGTTGCAAAAAAAAAAAAAAAAGAGAGAAGTAGCCCAAACAATATTGAGTAAAATGTGAACAGGAGATCTGTCTGGTTGAGAAAACATCTGCCACTGCAGCAGACGGCTGATGGCTCAGTGATGCTCAGATGCCTCCACAGTAAACAGTCACTCTGCTCCGCAGCATATGGAGATGTTTAACCGTCACACTGGCTTTCATGAGCAGCTTGTTTTTTTCCATTGTTATTGAACATCATATTGCTTTGATTAAATACGACATCATAGTTCGATCACTCCTGCTCTGTTGGACCGTATTCGTCGGGGACTTTCTCAAGTTCTTGCAACATCTCGCAGAGTTATGATGAGAACCGAACGGGGGCAGGAGGTCCTGCAGCAGGGGTCAAATGCTCTGATGGACAGTGTGGAGTCGGAGCGCAGAGGTCTCACAGGTTCAGAGGTCAGCGAGCAGAGGACAGGAGTGTGCTGTTAGGTCGGCTCGTGTTGGATGTGACCTCTAGGGCCACATTTGAACCTGCATCCTGTGATTCTCCTCCTTCTCTGCTGGTTTGGCTTACAGGTTCTTATTTTTTATGGCAACGTTGCACTCAGCTGGAGGAAAATAAGAGTTAAACTAAGAAAACAAAATAAAGGGAAAACAGTCCGTGTATTTAATATGTAGGTTGGAGTGTGTTCCAGGGGCCTCATCTTTGCTCCTTTGGCTTTACATCTACTCTTAAACTCTCACACACACACACACACCGTCACCTGATCTCCCTCGCCCTGTTTGAGTTTGAGCGTGAGCCACCGCTGCTCACTGGCTGGTTCCGACCAATCAGCTCGGTGAGCCAGACAGGAAGCAGCGGTATTATATTCCTCGGCGTGTCACTGGTAGATTTCATAGGCAGGCACGCTGCACCCTTAAAGAGGCAGGACCCCTGTAGCTAAATAAAGACCCAGCAGGGCCCGGTTACTCCCCTGATAGACTGCAGATGTTTCACTTCTGCTCCAGTGCTCAGATAAATAGTTGACGTTGGACATGAGTGCGGCGCTCTCTGTAATAACACCTGTCTGGCTGCTCAGTTGAATCACGCCTGACTCAGTGAAATAAGGGCGTTCACCGACGTCGCTGGCGTGGCCGCGTAAATTAACGGACAGATTGATTTGCTTTGTGTCGAAATCTTCCATCCTATTGAATAAGCTTGTTTGATCAGCAGGTCCGCTGGCCTTAAGGATTACAATAAGAGGTGTTCTGTCGTACTGCCCGCAAGCCTGAGCATGCCCGCGACGCATCATGATACTCTGTGCTCGCCTCGTGTTATTATTAGAGCCGTTCTGCTGTACCTCATCAGAAAGGCTTTTGAATCTCCAGATCCATTTGCTTACTCTTTGATTTGCTGACAACTTTGATCTGACCCCTCTCTCTTTTGTCTCCTCAGCTCTGCCTACATGACTCAAGCGACTGCCTACGGGAGCAGATGCAGTACATGATGAGGTCACTGCAGGACCTGAAACAACTGCGGAAAGCCTGCCCTGCGGTCAGACGCCCCCTCGCCCCCATCAGCACCCAACTCCCAGCCATGGTGCGCCACTCAGCGGTTGCACGTGCGTGTCAGCAGCGAGCGCTGCAGAGGGAACAGCGCACACGCCTGCGGATGTCAGACGCCAGCACGGCCAGCACCTACGACTCGGCCTGCTGCCTGGCGAGTCCTCTGGAGGAGGAGGACGAGGACACGATCAGCCGGCTGGGCCTGAGCCTCAGACTGGGCCTGGGCTCTCCCTGCAGTCAGAAAAGTCTGGAGTTCGATTCAGGCTACTCCGAGGCGTCGTGGCAGGACGAAGCGGTGGTGCTCCGGAGGACGAGGAACGTGCGGGTGTCATCCTCCGCATGCCTCCGCACAAACAGAGCACCCAGCGGACGTATTCGACCCAAATCCACCTCCGACGCCTGCCTGGAGAGGTGGACGACGTTTGAGGTCGGCGACCCAGAGGACTGGACGAACTCTTTGCTGACCAGAGGACGCAACCGCCAGCCTCTGGTTCTTGGTGACAACAGCTTTGCAGACCTCATACAGAACTGGATGGACTTGCCAGAATGCCCTGAGCCCGCTGAGCCGAAGCCAATCCCAAGTCGCAGACCGGGACGGGGTTTCTTCGTCAACATGAGGAAGAGACTTGCTGGTTTTTCGAAGAGCGTGGAGGACAGAGTGAAGATGAGGTCCACGGACTCTTCTCACGTTAATAGAGCTGCAAATGCTTCAAAACGGCTGTCCTGCCCGGTCGTGGCGTCGCCGGCCAAAGTCCCTTTTTTCCACCAGTCTCACATGGGCATCAACCAGCTGGACTCAGACTTTTACCACTTTGCAGCTCTCATGAAATCAGGCAGCCGACAGCCAATCATCTGCAAAGATATCATCGGCTACATCTGACTGTCCCTGCGTGTACAGACTGGACAGTCCTCAGAGTCACTTTATTTTTTATATGAATGTTTTTTTCACCTGTTATATGCTGTGACTAATAAAGATTCTCATAATTTAAACTCCACTTACTCTTATTTATAGTACCCGGGTCTTGCATGTGACACGGGTTGTGGTGAGTTGATATAATTCTGAGTTCCCAGAACACATTTTTTACATGAATGAAGCTTCCGTCCGAGTCATCTGAGTTTCATTACAGCTCATTACGGTCAGACAGCTGCTGGATTAGTTAAAAGAGGCTTTCGCTGTCTGTGTAGGTTCATTTGTTTTCATTAGAAATGCAATACTCTGGACGTGCGTGCTGGAGTCCGCGGCTGCGTGGTTTGGGGTTAAGAAATTAAGATGAATTGGAAACACGACGATATCTCATGTGCAGACTTCCAGGATCAACAAGGGCATCTGAGTTTGTGAAGTGTAATATCTAGGGACTCGCTGTTCTCAAAAAATGCCTGTTCTTGCTCAACAAAAAGTTGAATCCTTCAGAGAGGCTTTAACCAGGACGATGAAGCTATTTACAGGCCAGAAGCAGAGGCTGTATCAACACGGCGCTGTGTGCCCGATGAGGTCATTCCCCATGTGTCCACCAGACCGAGGTGAGGAGAGGCGAAGCAGCTGGTTGCAGATGGAGCTGAGGTTTACTTTCTCCTTTGCTTCATGAAGCACAACAGCCCCCCTGCCTCATTTAACCCGTTGTGGCCACACGGGTGGTGCCGACTCATCATCGGTTAACGGTACTATTAGTTCTGAGGAGAGCGGAAAAAATAACACAGATACAAAGGGGCGACACGTGGCGAGATAAGCTCACGAGCACTTCACCTTTGCCTTCACACGTTCGCTTTGTTCATCAATTCAGAGGAGAAATAATAGCCGCAGACGTTATAAAGATAAAGAATTCCCCCAAAAGAGATTTCCCATGCTCCCTGCTGCAGCCCGCCTCACCAATCATGTCTCGTATCACGGCCCAAGAAAGAGAGATGGCTCTTACTGGGTGCCTCCTGGTTTGTCTCCTGGTTGATTGTCACTGCGACACACCGCTGAGCACTCAGCCGGGATGTGATGAACTCTTATCAACTCTAAGAGTCACACTACAGTGGAAGCTTGTAAAAGTGTGGGAGCAGCCACGAGGGGAAAACATAAAATTCCCTGCAAAGAGAACTTGGAACAAATACTGCGAGTGCTTCTAAGGTTTTCCTGGCTCTGATTTCCCTTATTAGCACACGATGGTTCCCTGTGGTTTGCAGTTGGATAAGTGCATCAATACATCACCTTCCCCAGCTGACGGAGAGTCGTTCAGGGAGAGGGGATGAGAGGAGAAGAGAGAGAGGAAGCAACGAGTCCAACCCATTACTCAAACTCAATCTCAACAGCACGTAGGCCCCAAAACATAGTTCACTGTGTATGTCAGCAGGCAGGAGAGCCTGCCGACTGTGTGAAGGATAAAGAGAAGTAGATGTGAAGATGTTGCAGTGTCATAGTTATTATAAGGAACAACCAGCCAAATAATACACAGCTGAAACAGACAAACAAGCACATCTACACAACAGTTTTTAAGCTAGTTGTTGGAGGCGGTTTGTTGAATCAAGTTCAACTTTATTTCATGTCACCAGTGTATTTATTGAGCCTATACTTGAAAGTCAATGGTGTGGAAAATGCGAGATGTGTACAAGCTAACGAGCTTGCATGCTAATGACTGCTGGCTACTGATCAGCTGCAGAAGAACAGGTCAGATTCACCTCCAGTGAGCCAAGAACCATTACATCTATCTATCTATCTATCTATCTATCTATCTATCTATCTATCTATCTATCTATCTATCTATCTATCTATCTATCTATCTATCTATCTATGACTTTGCTATCCTAGGTGTCTCAAACTACCTTTAGAAGGCACAGAGGTAAGATCGCTCAATAACAGCGACACCTTTAAGATGACTCGGCTTTCAAACCACAAAGGATAAATGATGGCTGCCACCCACAGTCTGCTTATAATGAGTAGGACTCTTAGCACCAGCAACCATAAACAGTGTTCGTGGCTTGAAACCAGTGTGTAAAAATTTGTGACGGGGTGCTCACGAGATGATCTCGAGCAGACCTGCTGAAGCGTTGCACACTTACAGGGTGGCCCGGTGTGATGCAGTGGACCCACAACACACCTCCTGTTAATTAACCAGTAAACAGAAGGAGAAGATGGGCCATGTGTTGACGTTTGGCAAACTTCTCATCTCTGTGATTCCAGCGTGTTGATAGAAACAAGCTCTAATTAGAGCTATAATCAGGATTATTGCACTGTGGACCTTTAAACGTATCTTACTCCACAGTTTCAGACTTCATCCCTGAAAGCACTGCAGGCTGTAGATGCTGATGTTTGTGCTGCTGAGTACAGAGGAGCTAATCGGTTTTTCAATGAAGGTGCTGTTGAGATGTCACAAATTTCTCTGCTCCTCGATGACTTATATGAATAAAAATGGGAAAAGACAAAGTGCTTGGGGAAACTGTGCGAAATCAGCTACGGTGCATGTGGAGGTTAATGAGCTCAATCTCTCTCAAGAGGTGGGGAAACAAGAAGTAAGAGGAAGTGGTCCGACGAGGAGGAATCACAATCACACAAAAATAAAACTCCTTATCTTACTTGCTGCACACTGGAGTAAATGTTGTTTCTGGGCTTGTTGAATATTTTTTGATAACAAAAAAGAAAGAAAGGGTGATGTTTGTGACAAGACCTCGTGATTTTCTTTGAAAAGAAGAAGAAGACAGCGACTGTTTTTGTTTTTTATGGCCGTCACGTCTGCTGACTCAGAATACGTAGATCTGTGAATGACTCCACACATTAAGAAACACTTTCACTGGGAAGTTAGAGGTTTCTGACATCATCATTTGCTATTTTGCTTGAGGCAACCTGTCATGAAGCTTCCAGAGAAATCGAGTTTCCGTGTGAAAGAGGGGTGACTTGAATGCTATGATGCAGTAAAACCAGGAGACCCAGTTAACGAGGTTTCAGCTGACAGTCAACAAAATGAATATACAGTAAACGGTTGGTTTAGTTTGGGCTCTGTATGAATTCCACTGAACCGATTCACCAACTTGCTTACATAACTCAGAACTACAGCGTTGCAGAGAAAGCTAAGCTTTGTATTAAGTTGCATCCTTTAGGGAACAGAAGAGTTAATTCAATTGTGTGATGTTTGGCTTCATCATCCGTCACAATGATCAAGAGTCTGCCAGCTGCGCAGATAGAAAAATGCTCCATCACAGATAGAGAGAATTAACTTTCCTTCACTGAAGAGCGAGACTCTGACTGACTGCAGAGACATGCAGAGACACACGAGGACTGTTCCTGTTAACCTATCAGCTAACAGAGAGTGAGACAGGAAGTGAAGTGTGGGGGGGTGTTCAGCCTGCAGTCTGGCTAAGAATGGATGTGATTAATGTTTCTTTTTTGTTGTCTTTCTTTCTTTTCTGGCAATGAAATAACCTGGCAAGAATTAAAAAATCATTTCCGGAGTCACTATTTCACTGCTGCTCCTATTCTAATACTTACGTGCCTTAACGTGGTTATAATTCCGGTCATTTTAAACCTCGGCCCTTGTATTTACATGTTTTTGGTGTGTAAATGATTTACACTGAACAAAAGTTTTAGAATCAGTTCAGTAGATCGCCTCGGCTGGCTGAAATGGCTGCATTTTAATCCTGTGGGAAATCCCAGGTAAGATGTTGCCTCATCTAGATTGTCAAAATCAGCTAAATAATCAGCCATGACTTTGGGAAAAGTTCTAGCTAAACTCTTCTCTCCAACTCTGATGTACGTTTCCGAGCAAGACTTCTCCTTAAACGATTATTGTGGGTCTGGTTACAAAAAAATAATGGTATTATTAGCAAAAATGTCCACCTCTGTAGAAGTTGTTGTCGGAATAACAACTTCAGCCCATCAGTGGTGAAAAGTTAGGTTTTAGTGGACGTAACTATGACAGTCGTTGTCGCCCCAAAGGGTTACACTGCAGCGCTTGCAGCCATGTCACGGATGCCAGCTAAGGCGATCTCATGGGCCGATTCCAAATCCTTTGGTAAGTATGAATCATTTCCACACCAACACTTGTACAAAACATGTAAATACAGGGCCTGGGTTTAAAAATACAGGAATTCACCTTTTAGAAAACACAGAGTTCCACTCCGATCCACTCCGAATTACGGCCATTAAAATACTTCAGTAGGACTGAAATTGTTAGTTGACGTGTGGTCATTCTTGATGATTATGACCTTTCAAAACAAATCTGTCATGTTCGAGGTCCCGCTGCACATTGCACACACACCAACTGTGTAATAGCAAATATATCTAAGAGTAAGAGGGGAATCAGGAAATCATCACACGAGCTTTATTTAGAAACCACACAGCTGCTTTCTGCCTCTGCTTACTATAAAGGTTCATGGGAATCATAACAGACCAGATGACACAGTCGAAATATCCCAGAGGACTCTGAGACTCTGCTTTGGTTCTCATGGTCAGACAGGGCCTCTTGGGTCAGAGCCTACTTCCTGTGTTCAGTACAACACACGGCTTTACAAGCAAACCCACAATCCCGTAGCGTAAATAAAACGGCCTCGTTAGGGGTTAAAACAACAGGCTGTTTGGTGCCTATGTCGTGATTGATTGTTCAGTTAATTACATAAGCACAACACAGTATCAGTCCAGGCTCCATTTAAAAAAAAAAAATGCTCCTACATGCAATGCCAATGCAAAAACCAAAGAAAATTGTAATTTTGGCTTTCTGCAAAATCAGCACAGATGCTACATCATTTCGTGGAAAAAAATCAATACTAATTATATTTATAAGAATGATCATATTCCTGCTTGCTATGATCCAGTGTGTGCAATCCATATTTATTTAATTCACCGCGTGCATGATCGCTTTTCCATCAGCGTTTTCCTGCAATGAAGCTCAATAACTGGAATATGACAGAGAGCCATTCGCTGCCGCCTCGCAGAATTTTTTAAGCTTGAATAAACATCCACCTTCTCTGGAATGTAGTGCTATTCTTTGCCATCTACTGTTCCCGTTAATTCACTGTACCTGCATGTGAGCGCGGGCCTGCCTGAGCCTGTATCGTGTCACGTCCCAGTTCATCCACATTTGGCTCGGTCGGTGACACGAGCGCGGGGCCTCAGCAGAGCCTGCAGCCTGCAGCCTGCTGCCAACGTGACTTCTCCGCACTCTGCCTCGGAAAAAACGGAGGGAAAACACACCACAGTAAAGAGAACGGAAAAAACATTAGCTCCTCTGGAGACAATTAATGGCTTTTCTATTTCTTGCGGAGCCTCATGTTTCAGCGCTCCCATAAAGCAGCAGTTTCCCTCTCTTTGTCTAAAAAAAGACGGAGCCCACAAGGTCCACTTGTAAAAGGCAATTGTTTGAGACAATGGGAGTGAGACTCGGATTTGTTTTTGTTTATACGAAGATTCAGCTTTATCATCTCTCTC
Source organism: Lagodon rhomboides (assembly GCA_039737535.1). NCBI lineage: Eukaryota > Metazoa > Chordata > Actinopteri > Spariformes > Sparidae > Lagodon > Lagodon rhomboides. The sequence continues at coordinate 18,317,411 of CM077785.1, read as the reverse complement.
CCTGTGCGGGGCTAAAACTGCTTCGACAATGGCTGAAGTAAATACTTTCCAGACAAAGCCCGTGGACGATGCCAAAGCCACATATGGTGACCAACTCCACACATAACTTCACATAGCTGCTGCTTGAGGGGTGCGAGCGTGAAAGCGTCTTCAGGCATTCGGAGCGTATTCACAGCGACACGGCCCAGTGTGTGTTTATAGTCTCACAGACAAGGCAACAGCCCCGGCTAAGTCAAACACACACTTTCACTGCCAAACACAAATATTCACACTCTCATACACACAAACGTTGTCACATAGTTTACCTTGATACAATAGACACAGAGGGTTACAGTCAATAAACCAGAAAACTCCTCTGAAGAGCTCAGAAAGCAGGAAGAGACTTGCTCAGAATCAAAAATGCTCATAAGAACACACACAAACCCTCGGCAGCTGTGTTTACAATGGTCCACTAGTAATCAGAACAACAGTCCAATCAGAGTGCCTCACGACCACAGGACAAGCGTAAGAATCGTCCTGTCCTGTGGTCTGGCCTCACTTGAACTTTTGGCTACACTGCCCCCACGACTACCGGAGGTACCGCCGGTCAGAAGCCGTACGTTTCTAGAAAACTATGGAGGAAATGACTGCAGAGTACGGACAGAAGGCTCCGTCTGTGTCTGGATGCTAACTGACGTGGAGCATAAATGAGCCGTAGAGGTCCTCTAAGGACACGATGTGGGTGCATCTTGAAAATCTAATTAACATGAAATGAATTAATGTATGAATTGAAAAAAAAAATCTGTTCTATTTCCAGCAGATTAGACGCCTCACAGTGGGCGGAATCACTTTGCACGTGTCAGTAAAGTTCAATTATTTTTAAATGCTTCGGGGCCTTTTACCGGATTTCCTTATTTAGTGTCCATGTAAACAGTTTAGTTGGAATCTCTAATCAGAAGTTAATGTCTTCTGATTTAAGGGAAGAATGGGGCCTTTTTACCCGGAGTAGCCAGCATGTGACCTTCTTAAAAAACTCCTTTGTGCTCTACATTAGTGATAAGAAGTGACCCATTTTGCACTCGTCTATCACTCTTGGCTGAAAGGAGCTCACGTGGCTGACATTCAAAGCGCGAGATAGTAATGTAACTTCTGTCTTGTCGAATATTGCAGACACAGGAAGCGTCGTAGACTTCAGCGGTGTGGGAGAGCTGGCTTTCCTGGCTCGACGTCCAGTGAACTCAGGGTGGTGAGAGATAAGAAGAGGTAGAGAGAAGACACATAAATCCTTCTCTATGAGGAGGAGAGAGCAGATGCTGATGAGGAATTGAAAAAAAAACAGAAGAAGGGAAGAGGTTTGTCAAACAGACTTGCAGTGAAAAACCGTGTGGGAAATCAGATCATCGAGCCTGCGAAGCCGCTCGGTGGCACAATTGGTGATTCTGGCGAGCAGGAAGCTAAGGTCAGCGGAGCGACCTTGATAAGTTGTCTTCCTGTGGCGCCCCTCGGCACGGCCGTGCCACCAACTGTCCCTCCGCAGCTCTAAACAGAAAACCCTCGATGGACGTCCGCACAATAGCGTCCTTCTTCAGCCTAAGATGGGCCACACTGAGGAGACAGACAGAAAGCAGACATTGTGTGGTCTCAAAGATCTCTCAGTCTCCCACTTCCTCCGAATCCTTTTCTCCCTGACATTTTCACTTCCTGCTGACATCCCCCCACCCTCGCCTCAGCCTCTCTATCGCATGACGTCCTCTCAATTCACTGCAATAAAAAAAAACGATAAACTATTTGCATTTTAGCTCCCATCAGTACAGACCCCTGCAGGTATTTGTTGGTGAAGATGTGCTGTTTGTTTGTGCAGACTTTGCTGTCGATCCCGTTGGTCATGGCTGACTTGCTCTCACGCTGTGTCTGGATATGGATAATTTGTTATGACGGCTGAACTTGTTTAGTGACCTCTTGTCCTGATGTATGCCAGAGCGGGCTGAGTGTAAATAGAAACGTTGAGAAAGATGAGACAAAATGTCCACGGAGGCCATGCAGTCACACACGAATTATCATCATAATGATACCCCGCAGGTTGTTTGTTTACGTGTTCAGAGATTTATTTCTCACATGCTGGAGCGAAGGGGAAGCTGCAGCGTGACCCCAAGCGATCACCCTGATGTCGCCCAGCTCAGACCAGTTGAACTAGCGCGGTTTCAATGCAGAAATCGTCATCACAGTAGAAACACACGTGCGTGCAGTCTGTGACGAAACTCCCCTGTTGTACGGCAAACCTTTAATAAGCATGACGTTTACAAAGCTGAGTTCAAATCATGTGTCACAGACGATCAGCTGGGTTGACGGTGGGTATGAGGGCAATGTCGTCATGTGGGTAAAGAGGAGGTCAGGAGGTGAAACTCAGGGATCATGTGAGGGACCAGATGCCTCAAAGTCACTGATAACATTATTACTTTCGATGTGGGAAATCAGGAAATGGTGAATGGAGTAAATCATTCCTTACATATTTCACACAAACGATGAGAGTCATCTCACAATACCTCTTTCTTTTTGGCCCAAAAGAAAATATGGGAACACTTTTTACCATCATTAATTAAAAAAAAACTTATTTCACGGATACCAAACAATGGAATGCTTCATAAACCACTTATTAAGCAATTATAAAGGTTTATAAACATCAGTTGCTTAATAAATGGTTTATAAAGTATGTCGTTGTTTGTTAGCAGTGAAAAAAACTGTTAACTAAACTTTTATCAACTGTAAATTTCCCTTGCTTATTGGAAAGTGTTAGCAAAAAAAAAAAAACAAAAAACATTTACCCCATCTCGTTATATTCTTATCTTTTGGAAGGTATGTCGCTTCAGTTTTCATTGGCCCGTTTGTGATCAGATGGAGATGAAAGGTTTGGATATCAATTCAAATTGTACTCAGTACTTAATAATGACTACACAGAATAATACTCAAGTACAACTACCAAACAAATGACTTAATTACAGGAATTTGAGTAGAAGTACTCAGTTACCTCCACTCCTGGTTTTAAGGAGAGGAGTTCATAGAATTGGGTGCAAACTGTTCCTGAGTACATTTGCAGCCACTATAAGCAGTAAAAGAAAATCTACTGGCGCAGCAGTTTTTTTTTTTTAACAGAGGTAAACACTCCAGGCTGGCAGAGCGGCTCGTCCTGCTCGTGGCCCCTGTGTCAACACACGGCCCGGTGGAGGTGGGCTACTGCAGGCACCAGATGGCCGTCTGCCGCACCTGGACTGCTGTTGATTTTAAACAAAGCTGTCAGATTTAATGCAGACCGCCTGACTGAGTGACCGCCTCACTGCCACTGATGTAGTCAAATATTAAACTTAAGAGTGGTCACCCTCCACCCACAAGCCCTTTCACCTCTCACTCCCTTCTCAGCTGACACACACCCTTCACACACACTGCTCACATTGTCCCGGTCCATTTGGATTCAGTTCTGATCAGTGTGAAGATAACTGGAACAACTTCTTTTTGCTTCCAGCCAGAAAAAACAACAACATGTGAGCTGCTGAACTGACTAAAACTTAATTGGTCGCCAAGTCTTTGCACTAAAATAAAACCAAATATACGTATAGTTTCACAAAACAATTCCAGTTCCTTTTCATCTTACTTGCTTTTTCCAGAGCTTTCATCCAGACATTTGGTCTTCATCAGCTGACGGTGTTTACTAAGTTGTCATGGTAATCATCTGCTGAAGTTCAATAACTGCAGTGACTTCATCTATTAGATTGTCGGGCCTTCTCAGCCATTTTGTGATTAAAGTTAAGCATGAAAGTTTGTTCTTGTCCTTGGAAAGTGTGGTTGACGTGTGAGCTCAATAGCTGTTGAGAGCTCTGGAACACTCAACTTGCTTAACAGATAATTTATTAGTCATAGTTGTTTTTGCTGTACTGATGGGTTTTTTTAAGGCTGCAAAGAATGATGTTATTCATTATCGATTCATCTATTCAGTTTCATTAATTTTAACTTGCGAAATGTTACAAATATGTTTTTCTTGCTTTGTCCAAGCAACAGTCACAAAGACATAAAATAAAGAAAAGCAGCAGAATCACACGATCTCGAAGCTGTAACCGACACTGTGAATGTAAAAATGAGTGGTTGTTGATTAAATCTGTCAACTGCTTTGTCTTTTCAGCAATATTTTCTCTTTTTGGTCATTGCACTGCACCTGAGTTGACTTTCCATTATTCTATTCGTACAGTATTAAATTACTCATCGTGTGAAACAGGCTGGGTAATTCGATTCTCGACAAATGCTCCCTTTCTATATAAATCATAAGTGGTAGTTATGATTCAGAACGAAACCTTAAGCATTTGTCAACACCAACCAGTTTCACAGTTTCATAACCAGTATTTCAAGCGCTTATGTCGCCTTTGACCTGTGATCAGTTAGCAGTTAGCTGAGTCAACGGTGAACGGGAAGGTGCAACAAGTTGGGTGACATTGCCATTAGCGCCCTAACGGTTAATATAACTGCTTTTGATTTTGGTTTTGTTTTCCTAACTGGACTCATCCTGACAGTCATCACTGACATTAAACCATTTACTTTAACCAGAGTCACACGTTTGTGTGAGACAGTAGCATGCAGTCTTGTGGATACAATTGTTGTTGGACCCTCTGATTGGTCTCATCCGATACCAGTATTTGAGAATTGGTCGGCAGTGACATCCGCAGAATAATTTAATGGAGTGAAAACCTCCGCCTGGCGAGACTGAGCCTATCACATGACCAGTCTCCTTTATTATATCACATGAAGGAAGACAGAGATGATGGGTAGCAAACAATTCTGGACATGTCAGAGGGACAAATGTGCCACTGGAACAGTTTATAATCAGTTTTCATTAAACGTCTTGCAGGTGTTAAATCGGGAACACTCTGGATCGTGGTCCGCCTCGAGGCCTCTCAACTTAACTGCCACCGCAGATCGGTCTTAAAATAACCTGCTGTCCCTCCTCAACCTGCTGCCACGCCTTCTGTCCCTTCACCGAGATGTGAATGGCAGGGAAAGCGGCAGATTGAGTCAGGAAACGGGATGGATCACTATTATGCCCTCGGCAAAGCAGTGTGGGAACTCCAATCCGACTTTAGACCGGCTAAACCAGCCCAGTAACGAGGGGGAAACGGCAAGCAGGATGCAGCGTGGGAAAAATATCAGTGTCACTGTCAGTGATTTCACTCGTGCATGCCCGTTGAAAGTTCAGCGCTCAATATAAATTACCAGACGGATTTTCTACATGTTAAATCAGATTGTTTTGGTACGGTTTTAGGACTGGTAATGCTGGTCAGTCCACCTTGGTGCAGACTGACATGTCTCAGCAACTACTGGATGGAAATTAAAAGGAAATCTTATCTGGAAATTTGTTGCAACCAGTCATGCACACCTCTGGGTGTGTTGATTACATGACATTTCATCTAGTGCCATCAACAGGTCAACATTTTAGAAGGTCTAACACTTTTGTTTATAATTAAAAATGAATGACACACTCTCCCGCCTCAGCTAGCTGTTAGCTCTAGTTAGCAAATGTGAGCATGTTTACACACTAAAATGCTAAACAAGGTTAACAGGATACCTGCTAATTATAAGCTAGTTGGCAGTGAAAATGGAGAATGTTAGCATGCTAATGTTAGCATTATACCAGCGTGCCCAAATACAGCCTCACAGAGCTGAAATCATTGCTGTAGCAACAAAATGTACGTTTCTGCAAACCACAGATGTGTTGAAACTTTACATTTCTTTTAGTTCAATTTTCAATTTTGTGCTGTGACAAATGATTAATCCATCAATTGTTTTACTAATTCATTCATTGTTTTTACTGCTATTTCAAGCAAACATGTTAAACATTTGTTGGTTCCAGAGTCTTAAATGGGATGATTTGCTGCTTTTCTTTGTCTTACAATATATGATAGTGAGCTGATTATCTTATCTCTACGAAAATGATTGTTAGTTTCAGCTTATTCTGCTCAAAATGAACGAACGAAGAGACACAAAGCTACAAACGCACACGAGCAACAATGAGCTTGTGATGTTGACCACTTTATGACCGCGGCAGCCGTGGTGACCCGTGGCACCGCGGTGTCTGCGTGGCTGCAGGGCCAACAGTACAGCAGCTTTACATCTGACAACACAGACTGACCACTGTCTTGCTAATTACTCTGCTGTTGAGCTCTGTCACCTCTGTGGCCCCTGGTGACTTGTCACCACCCACAGCACACCACCGGCCCTCCCCCAAACACAGTGCCCACGACAAAAGTGAACGTCTTTTGACAAGAGAGAAAAACTCTGACTAAGACCTGAGCAATGATAAAATATGCAGGAAAAATCTCTACAAGAACACAGCATGAACAGATCCCTGACAGGCACAATATAGAAAAATGAAGATTGAGTCTCCCACTGGCATCTCCTCATTCAGCCCTGCATCACCTTATCAGCACTATTAATCACATAAACATGTGATCTAATCAAGAGTCTATTTTTGTGCCATTTCTGTTATCTGCGCTGCCTTTTCACCTTCTGTATTTGAATACAAACACATGCATCAGCCGAACCAGGGCAAATAAACCTGAGATAATACCTGTGTTTACATAGTGAACTCAGCCCGTGCTCTTGGCTGGTTTTCAGCGATGTGTCGCTCTCGGGGCCGCACGCCGCTTAGTACAGATCAAATACACTGCCTCTGCTGCAATTAACGTCCACATTCCTACTGAGTAGTAAACCCACAAGCCTGCTGTTACTGCATGTGCAGCTGAATCATCACTAACGTTTCTTACTCACGGCTCCAGATGAGACTTTCCTTTTCAAGCTCAATTAAATTTTTTATTTATTTATTCATTTTTAGTGACGGGAAGTTTCTTTAAATGAATAGTTTGACATTTAGGAAAACACGCTTCTTCACCATCTATCACAGGAGAGTAAGATCTGAGAAGGTCACTACCACCCTCATGAAATCCATTGACCACAACTCATTTTTATGTAGGGATGAAACAAACAAGATATTATGTGTTCAAAAAGTTGTTGGTCTGATTTCTTCCCTGTGTGTCCAGTCTTTATGCTAAGCTAAGCTAACCAGCCGCAGCTCTACATGTAGAAAACACACATGACAGAGGTATCGATCTTCTCGTCTAACCCATCTAAGTATTTCCAAAAATGTCAGAATATTTCTTTAACTCCTTCCTTTGTTTCTGCTGACTATATGATAAACATTTACCTCAGATCAGCGAGACCTCTGACCATGTGATGTGTTGTTTTCTTTCCTTCCCTCTGCCATGTTACCTGTCGTAGCACGAGGTCGTTCAGTCACACACTGCCTCAGACCGCAGCTGAAAACCCGGAGGTGTTAATTGAGAATTATCCTCTAACGAGGAGTTCAACTTGGGAATTGTCATCAGCGTTTAGTCAGCAAAATTGTACCTCATCTGACACATCCCTCTCAAAGAGGTTTTCATATCCAGAGTAAGTCCAGAATCTTGTTTTTCCATTTAAATACCATGAATAAAGAGTCAAAGGCCCTTTTACGCAGCCTTTTCAAGACGGGAATATTGTGCTGTTATTCCGAGGAGCATGCAGTGGAGGAGGCTGCCACTTTTGGACTGCAGCTCTGAGACCCTAGCCTTTTCGTGAATGCGCCACCTTCCTCAATGGATGACCAACTTAATAAAGATTTAGCAAGGTTGAAACAACGTTGAAAACAACTCAGGTGACAAATTGATTCAAATTAATTAAAACGTAAACTGAAGTAATGTTAGCTCATCATTACAAATGATCATCTGTTAGCTCGGATATCTTGTTGCATATACAGTATTTGCATAAATGTTTAGTGTTAATGAAACTGAAACCAACTTTCTTTTGGAATATCGCAAAAGACCATTTTACCAGAATTGCAGTCCTGAAACAGATGGCTTCTCCACTGCAGCAATGGTATATCGGTCATTCCCATTACCAGGAGATTAAAAAAGCACTTTAAGCAGTAGCAACAGTTAGCAGCTAACCTAAACAGAAAGAACAGAAACAGAAAATGTCTGCCGGTTGGGGAGACGATGAGGTCCAGGAGCTACCCTCTACCCTCCAAGCAGAGGACAAGACCAACAAGACCAGGGGTGGTAGGTGATTGTTTCCATGTTGTGCACTGATCGATGCGTATGTAAAATGTTACACTAGAACCGGATGTTGTGTTATACTCTTTTGTTTGAAGGACGCGGCGTGCTGTCCAAAATCGCACACCGTTGGCGTACAGAAGGCTCTTTGTTGCGGCGGCATTGCACGAACTGTTAAATGTGCTAAAGAGTCATAGATGATGCTGCTGCGTGTTTACTGTGCTGCCACATTTCCTCCATTAGGCAAATGAGAGACCACGCTCTCATCACAAGTATAGACGCACATCACCTGCAATGGGAGCAGTCTGACCCGCTGCCTTTGATTAGATAATGTTGTTATCACGCTGGTATTTGGAACGCCCCTTCTATTAGACCAGAGGAGTGAACACTGGTGCTCCTTTGTGTACAGCTGTTTTTCTCCACATGCACTCTCCTATTAGGGTTGATGTGATCACATTAGCCCCCCCGCCCCCGAGTCTTTCAGCCACTTCCTGCCCCCCATAGCCCAGCAGGCAGCAGCGAGGTGGTGATCCTCCACTCCTGACTCCGGGCTGACACATAGCTTTCATGTCACATCATCAGACTCGACTCTCTCTTTCTCACGTTCTCCGTGCGTCACTATTTCTGTCTCTCAGTTTCTTTATCTTTCTCGGTCTCTTTGCTCTGACCTCAGGGGGACTCAAACTCAACCACAACAAACCGAGAGCTGCCCCCACAGAACGTCACGAAGTCACCAGAATAACTCTCAAATGAGCTGCTTATAGTGGATTCTGACAGCTAAATTATGGGTGAAATGCATGTTCCTTGTCTTGAGGCTGCTGGGGGTGGAGTGGGGACGTTACCCTCACAACATTTAGGGTCATTTAGGTCTGAGAAAATATGATTTTGTCAAAATATAGCCTGAACTTGTTCATTCTGCAGAATGGCTTTCACACTACCTATCAGTTTATACATTAGACATAATTCTTCTAACGGAGGATGTGGTTGTTCAAATTAAAACCAGGACTGTCTCATACCTGGACAGATCCTTTCATTTGCCGGAGTGTTTTATGTTGGCCTGTACCTTCCTCACCGTTATTCATGAGCCCATCAGTCTTTCGTTCACTCTGTATATTTCAGTGACGGAGTGCACCGAGGACTTTGTCAGGTGAAACATCTGGTTTGGGGTGACGCTCTTTGGTCTTTAATGGCCTCTGCGAGAGGCCACATCAATGGCAGGGATGATAAATCTGAACAATGAGAGAGCCAGTAAAGCAGTCAGCAGGGGTTCGACGGTGCAGGAAGTGTGGCTCCTCTTGACCCCTGAACCCTGAGGTGATGCCCTTCAGTCTGCTCCCCATGCTCAGATATCAGACACCCATGTGCTATACAGTACAGATACCCTGCCAGAGAGCTAATGATTTAAAAGGTGATACACGTGGTTTACGTGTAACAAAACAGAATAAAATATTGTTTTGTTGTCCAACAGGGTGGAAATAACAGTTAGCCTAGCGCTGTCGAAAGGTGACAAGATTCACCTTTCATTACCTCTAATGGCCCTGACACACAAGGCCTATGGTCGAGGGCCGTCAGTGAGCGTCTGTGGCCAAAGTTTTTACGGTGCGTTATTTCCTCAAACTCAGCTACAAAACGTACAAGCTAGTTTGCCATAAGACTGTAGTCTGGACCACGTGAGATAATGAAATCCGCGAGTTCTCTGATGTCAGTTTTATGTGTCTGCGCCCTAAAGCCCACCATTTACCATGTAACATATTCTTTGTTTAATCTGTTCAAAATTCAAGTTGTAAAAATGACAAGATGCAAAGGAGGAAAACGTCACAGTGACAACAAGATTACAGGAAGTCACAGCTCCCGGTTAAGGAAAATAGTGCCAGACGTAATCTAATGTAAAACACTTTGGTTTTTCTACAGATTAAACAAACAAGATATGATGTATGCACTAGAGAGTTTTGGGGGTGCTGGTAGGCAGATTTAATGTTACCTTGGAGCAGAGCCAGGCTAGCTGTTTCTACTGGCTTTATGCTGAACAAAGCTAAACATCTGCTGGCTCCAGCTTCATATCTCATGGACACATATGAGAGTGGTATTGATTATTCTCGAGTATTTTGGTCAGAAAGTCAAATTAATTTGGTCATCCCTGAGAAAAGATACTGCCCTGTTTTCAAATGGAAAAGAAATATTACTCATCATCTGGACTATCATCTTGACTTTGTTCTCAGTGCCCGTCAGTAAACAACACAGGCTTGTTAACGCCATTGAGAGAATTCGTTTTACAACAGTCTGGCTCTATAGTAACTGACAGTTGTACACATGAAACTTCTCTCAATTAGTGCAGAGCAGATGTCACGGTAGTTGGGTGAAGATCAATAGGGTCAGTTGTGACAGACTGGTCCTTAGTGTGACCGCGCATTTTTACAACGCTGGACCACTGGGACTTTAGCTGCTCACAACAAGAGAAGGAAGTGTGGCACTATTAAGAGCAGAAGAACAGAGGGACTCTCACAAAGACAAAAGGGTCCAGTAGAGCTAAGTCAAGGCGCCTGCAGCCAGTGACCTCCTGCACCCTGGAAGCTGCCCTTTCAGAGGGGCTCACTGTCCGCTGCTCTGGAGGAAATGAGATGCTGCAGCCAAACAAACCGGTGATCTCAGTCTATATATGGAGATGGCTGCAGAAGCACTGAGTTTAAACAGAGTAGTTAAAATCTGCTAGTCCTCCCTATGGGCAGACGTTTACAGCAACTTGTCCAAACAATAGCAAAGGGAGGCGGATGTGGATAGGAAAGGTTTCACTTTATGTATCCAGTGCCATATTTGGAGGAAAGTGACAGCCGTGGCTTATCATCCCACTAAATGATAGAGTATACCTGGGCACCATTAGCATGTCCTGGGAGGTTTGAATCACATACTTTATATATATAATCTACAAGAGTACAAGCACCATTTTAAAAAGCTGTTGTGTACAGCAGCTCTAAGTGAATAAGAACATCGCTAAACACTTGGCCTTGTGCTGCAGGAAGAAATCCTTCTTGTTCCCAGATATTATTGAGTGGTTAGCTCTGCTGCCTCTGGAACCGCTTGTGTGCTCGCACTGGCCCAAAATTAAATTTGGCCTCAACTCAGTCTTCTGCTTGTCCACCGCTATTCTTCAAGATGAATGGGCTGCCGCGCCAAGGAAGGAACACATTCCACATATTTGTTTTTACTGCAAACCTCTCTGTAAAACCTACTTTGGTACAAGCATCAGGGAAATGAGAGTTTCGAAAATGGTGCACCATTTGTGAAGGAATCAGATTTCAATTAGTCCGGCTGCGACGAACACTAAACTCCAATTTTGTTGAGTGAATCACAGCTGGACTACACCGATGTCAAACTCTCACTACCCATCTCTTATTTCAGGTTTTTCATGTTGTCCCACACCTGATGGTGTGTGGCTTTGGAGTTGGGCAGTAATCACCGTCGCACAGCATGCCCTGTCCAATCAGGATAATTGGCACCAGACTGCGAACTACAAAGGAAGGCTTGAGCTCAGGTTTTTTTCTTTTCTTTTATGGTCTTGTATGTGTTTATTAGTGGCTAACCCCGGTCAAAGAGAATGTCCAGGAATCCATTAAATCAATTCTCTGCTTTCTCACGACTGTTATTTCTGTAGCAGCATTTCTATCTTTGTACGTGTTCAGACATTTTAGAAGTCGATGAAGGCCAAAGAGGGAAATGAACATAAACTGAGATGAAAAAGCAACTGATTCAATATTAGTTTAGTATCAGCAGCAAAAAAATCTGGCCTGGAATTGACCCACAAAGGCATTAAAGACATTAAACATCTAACACTTCATGCTGCTACATGCTTATGTTCCACCACATTTCCTTTATTCTGCATCATGCAGTGCACATTCTTTAATATCAATCAATCAGACCACTTTGAAAACATCCTATAATAAAATGCTTCAAAGTTTGGGTATATAAATATATGTGTCTATTTGCACAGAGTTAGGTGAAAAGATCGGTTCCACTCTTATGTTTGTATGCTAAATATGAAATTGTCATCCTCACTGAGACAGCAACACTCCAGGACATTATTGTGCTGTGAAATAGTCTTGGCCTTTTATTCCCCTCGGTGGTGAGCTTTAGATGTGCTGGTAGACGTTTCAGTAAGCTAAGCTAGCGGCTGATGGCTGCCAACTTCAGTTGTTCAGTGTACAAATATAAGAATCCACCATGTTGCAGCACCTTGTTTCTACAGCAGAGCAGTATTGACAAACCAGTCATTGACCCAAGAGAGGTCTTTTTTGTGTCTTTGTTTTTTTCCCACTTTCAGCAGCCATGGTTGGGTGAGATGAGGGTGTTCAGTTGGTTGCAGTCTGCAGCCATGCCAACAGATTCCAGTAAATCCTTCACCGTGGACCTTTTAAGAAAGCAAATTAGCTTATTCCTCAAAACGTCTTACCTGTCATGTTTAACGTTAGCTTCAGAGATATAAGATAAAATATAACATAAAATACAGAAGGAATAGATGTATAATTATTCGGTGTGGTGTGTTTTTTTCTAAATCCAGCACGGTGAGCAGTTAATTATAGCTGTTAATAGGGGTGCCGCACAGGGCTGTGCAGCAGCTGTCCCTCCCCTGGCACCCAGGTGTGAAAAGCTTTTGAATGCGGTGTGGAACTTGGCCACTCTCCCTGGAGCCGGGCCCACAAAATCACAACCATATGCACTTTCAGATTCGCACGGGGATGACGGGCCTCGACGAGATAAGAGTGATAGCAAGATGGGAGCACCAGATAGAAAATATGGGGAATGAAAACAGGAAGTGCAGTGTAAACGTAGCAGGAGACATCTGCTTCTGCAGCTCAGCTTTTGCTTGATATCACTCCGCTGAACTGAAGTGAACTGTTTTGCTTACATTTGCATTGCTATTTCAAGCAGATGTATGTTATTTACAGAGGGCCCCCTTATCTTACACAAATGCATCACCGTTTGCCATATTGTACTCTACAAAGAACAATGAAATGTGGGTTTTATCATGGCAAAACAAATACAGCATGAAATGTTAAACAAAAAAATGATTTACGCAGATGCAGCCTGTAAGATAATAGCTCTCATCTAGCTGTGACCACTGAGCAGTTTGGGGATTCTGGCTCGTGGTGAGAGATCCCAAGCTGCTCAGCTGCTCTGCTCCCTCCTAGTGTTTAATCACCAGACCACGCCAAAGAAAACCTCCCAGTCTGAACTCGGAGCAAAGCATCTGGTTTACCACGGAGGACATTCTCATGTTCAAATATAGTCGAGAGCAGAGGCACAAAATGACCCAGAGAGCACATTCTTTCCCAGCAGAAAGTTGCGGCACACACCCTGAAGCCTCATCCGAAAAATCAACATGCTGTTTGGCAGCGTGGCGCTCCTGTGAATAAAATATGATGGAAGGAAAACCTCTCTCCCACTAACCCCTGTTTGGAGCTCCTCGACTACATGTTTAGGGCTTTGTGAACACGCTCGCCCTCTCCCACAAGTTGGAGAAGCCTTTCCTTTCAGCAGATGCAACCTCTCTCCTGCGGTTCGTTCCTGCCATCAGTGGGTTTAAGTGCGTGTGTGTGAGCATTGCTGCACGGGGTTGCGCTATAATTAAAGCGCGAGTGCAGTTTTGGCTTGGTGGGAAAGCGAGATCCAACAGGAGTGGTGTTTTGAGTGATTTGGAGATGGAGGGTGTATTGTGCACCCACATCTGCCTCACTGCTCCTATACCTACGGCTCATTTAGAACACCTGGAGGGTAAGATGATGCCTGGCCCACCAGCACGACGGGACAAAAGATGTGAAGTCAGCCAAACCGGCACACAGGCAGCAGAGAAGAGGACCGAATTGACAGAGGAAGATCCCCACTGAGATGAGGATTAGCGATTGAGAAACACAACACCGAGAGGAAAAGGTGGGAAATCTACAGCAGCAACATAACAAACCCAAACTGAGGGTTCACTGAGCTCCTCCTCCTCCTCATAGCAAGTGTCTCATCATAGCTTAGCAACTGACAGAAGGCGAAGCAGGCCTGTCGAGCTTTGAAACCATGCAAAGGTGAAGTTTAGATGGCGGCATTTTAGTCTCCATTTTTGCAGGTTACATGTTACTTAGGGTGGAATTTGTATAAAATGGCTAGAATTCAAAGGTAGCTCCAAAAATATACATAGGGGGCAGTATAACCATTAACTGCTGCTCACTATACTCTCTGCTGTAGCTATTTGGCTGTGGCTAGCTGCCGTTAGCTGAGCTAGTGGCCTTACTAGCAGACTGCTGTTTGCCTGGACTGCAACCATGGGGGATACCAATGTGGGCTCAGCTTGACCCGACTCAGCAGCCTCCCAGTGAACACATCCAGTTTCCATCCTTCGAGACCGACAGAGGTCCGTTTAAAGACAACAGATGTGAAGTAGTAGGCCCATGTAAACAGCTAAACAGGCTGTTAGAATAACTGCTGATAGTAGCAGTCTGAAACGCTCCATCCTCAGTCTTTTAGTGTGATTATCATGGATGTAGCCCTCAGACATATTTAAGCTTCCTTCACAGGTTCCTTTGATTTAAAAGTAGTCAGCTGGAAACACTAAAAGTCACCCAGAGGCATCATTTTCAGCCATGAAGCTAGCTAATTAGCTTGCTAGCTAGCTGGTAATCTGATGCACAATCTGTATGCAACATTTGTGAGCGCCAATACCTGCTAACTAGTGACAGTTGTCACCAAGGAAATCGACCATCATGACGAGAAATGAGATTACTCTCTTCTACAACGGTCTAAATCAAGGAGCAGTAAGTCGGCCCTGTCAAAAAAACTAATAATTAAAAACTAGTAGTTAAAATAATGGAAATCACTTTTAAATCATGCAGACAATATACACTGAATTTCAGTTTGTGACACAAATCGTCTTAAACCAGTCACAGCGATTAGAAAATAATCACCAAAACTGAACTACGTAAGAAACCTCCCACATTGTAAAACATTGACTTACTGCAATCAGATAAAAGTTTAGAAGTTTTCCAGCAAAGATAGGTGCACTGTAAACAGGATCCTTTGGACAAACGTTCCCCAGTACTCTCCTCCCCAGAGCGCCTGTGACAGCAGAAATTATTGCCGACTTCTTGTACCCGTTTGTGCTCTGCTTGATCCATTAGGCCACTTTAAAATGACATGAGGTAAACAATGGTCTCCTGAGAGGTAACAGTGTGGTCCCTGGGGACCCTGCCTGCAGTGTGGGGGGTCCTGCCCCTGGCACACTTCCCTTGACCTCAGGGTTATCACCATGGTAATCCCGGCTACGGCACCCATGAGGAATGACGGCGGCTACTGGGTGATACCTGGACACACTGAAGCAGCTGTACTGGTGTGGTGAGGAGTCGTTTGCTGCATCAGTATAGACAAAACCATATGTATCATTCTCACATTAGGGGAGGGAGAATCACGTCTCATCTTCACAATAAAAACAGACAATAACTGCTGCTACATCATCATTACAGAATTGGTTTTCAGCAATCAAACGTTCTCCTTTATTTCCAAAACATTGTCATCACTAAAGATTTATTTCAGCGCTCTGTATACGTGTTCCCACATGTGCATAATCCCAGCATGTGTGTCTCCACATGCAGCGTTAAGCAGAGAAGACTGTTTGGGTTGAGTCCAGGGTCAGTTGGTTTCTCCTGACAGTTTTATATACCCAGTAGATGACTGGCTGCTTGCGCTGCGACGCTCAGATGTTTACTTCCTCTGGCTGAGGGTTTAAAAGCGTGCTGCGATGGTGTGTCGCATGCTGTATTTATGTTTGGGCCCCGGCTGTTACCATCCGATCGGGCGCTCTGCGTGGACCCTCACTGTACCGCTGGGGCTCGGGGTAACTCCTCCGCCCCGACAGGCTCCCGTGTGTTGACATTTGAAAAACCAAATAGCACTCAGCAGTGAAACATGAGCGCTGCACGAGGAGGAGAGGGCAGCAGTTTGGTGAGGAGAGTGAAAGAAAGAGAGAAGAGAGAGAAAATATGTAGTCGTTAAAAAAAAAAGAAAGAAAAATAATGAAGGAAATACCCCACACCCTGTAAGATGAGGGAGATGGGTTTCAAAGCTGCTCCCTCCCTCCCTCCATTCCTTCCTCCTGCAGGCCGGAGCAGCTGAGACTGCTTTCAGCCGGGCTTTGGCCCAAATCAACTGTCAGAGAAAATCTGTTTCTAATATGAGCGTTTCCTGTGAATGCAGGAAACGGCCCTCCACACAAAGCACAGCTTGTGAGGAGTCACCGTGGAGCTACTGCACTCCTCTCGCTCCTTTTCCGCTCTGCAGCCTGCAGTACCACTCGAACCCAAAAGAACAGGAGTGAACTCTGAAGAGATGGATAATGGAGAGATGTGCTTTGAATCCCGCGCTGGGAAAATGTGAAGTCGCGTATGTTCGAGACGTCCAAATGATTTCCATCTTCTTGGCTTTTCATTTTTCTTTTATCTTCAGTCCCGATCAGCTGTGAAAACTTAAAAAGGTCTATAGATGGGCAGACTGCTCTCCCATTCTTTACATACTGCAATCCAATCCTTCCAGGAGAATGCTCGAACTGGTAAAAGTCGCAGCCCTAATCACCAGTTCATTTATCACAAATCTGTGCATTGAACATACCATACTCCCCACACGGTCATGACACGGTGCTGTCTTGTGGTCCACCTCTTACGGAAAGAAGCCTCATTCTTATCTACTGCATAAAGATCACAAACTTACGCATACCCTCGTTTTTTACTTTCATTTTGATTGCTTTTTGATCCTATGTTAATTGTGCTTATATTATATTGCTTATATATATTGTATATTATAGGA
This sequence comes from Lagodon rhomboides, assembly GCA_039737535.1. Lineage (NCBI taxonomy): Eukaryota > Metazoa > Chordata > Actinopteri > Spariformes > Sparidae > Lagodon > Lagodon rhomboides. The sequence continues at coordinate 18,300,474 of CM077785.1, read as the reverse complement.
CTTGTATTTGCCTGTAATACATTATGAGGTGAGATTCCTGTTATAAGCCTCCAGGAGTTTTCTGAATCTCACCCACGAAATCTGCTTCTTTTTTTTTGTTGGCGTGTTTCTGCTTTGTTTTATTGTGCAAATAAACAATTGAAAAAAAAAGCCATCACAGGTTCACAGCCACTGATTCCCTTTCTAGAGACAATTGGGCAGAGGCGTCTGTGGATATTCATATCAAAGATAATATGCCAGACAATTCAGGAAATGTAAACTTTACTGTGAATCGATGTTCAGCTGAATTAAATTATAGCCTCCTGTCACGTTTTAATGGGATTAAGTTTCTTTGTTTCCATTCAATTTATTACCGCGGATGTGTTGTGATTGTTTTTTCTTTTTCTTGGTATTTCCTCCTCCGTTTGCATGATACAATGTTCAAAGGAACCGATGTGGGAACAGAGCTACATCAATTTAAGCTCTCTGGTGGCCACCGAACATTAATCAGTATTTTATTTGGATGTTTACTTTTCAATCTCCTCCAAATTATCTGGGCCTAAACTTTTTATTACATCCCACCAGAGACTCATTGGTTGCTTTTCTTCCCTTCTCTTTTCTAAACTGCCCAGATCTCCCAGATGTTTTCACTGTGTGCTTTAATGTGTTATGTCAAAGCTCATAAAAAATCGCTCACAAAAAAAAAAAAAAAAAAATTGACTGCAAAAACAGGCCCACTTGAAGGACGTTAATGTACGGAGGGTTTACAGTATTTTGTCCTCTCATATTTCACACATGTTGACAAGGATTATCATCCCAATGTGACATCAATACTCCTCTTTAAAAAACACTGATCCAAAAATCCCTGCACCAGAGTATCCTGACTATCCCGAATCCTATGTTTCATCTAAAAACCAGCAGCGTAACATAATATTTCCCAGGGGACACGCCGTCATTGCACCCGCCGCATACCAGAACGGGCTTCAAGGCCTCCGGCTCAGCCCAGAGGATGTGACTGGAATCAAAGAGGCTTTCCCTGCTTTTTAAATCAGCAGCTCCAATACTTACTTACATACTTGTCCAGGCACTCAAACCTGCTTTACTAGCTGGGATTGGCCTTCAGAAGTCAAGGTCGGATGACCTGAGTGTTTTTACAGATCAAGTAGGACTCCCTCACAAGCTACTGCGACTAATATAAAGACTGCTGTTCAGAATTAAATCCAAATAGATGATTAACATTTTTAGACATTTTAGTTGTAATGTTTACAGATTTATAGAGACTTAAGTGTGTTTTGATTGGCTTCAGTTTACTATAGAGAACATAGTGTCAAATTTAAAGGGGCTCTGTGGAACTTCTGTGTCCTGCGGCAGCCGGTTGTTTGTTTTTGTTTATGTTGTCCTTCACAAAGATTTCCACAGTCCAGCAGCGTTAATCAGCTTGTCCTCAGGCTTGTAATGTCATTTTAAAATCTGCTCAAATATGGCCAATAGAAAAGTGACTGATACATGTTAATTGCTGCATCTGAATGTCGCTTTTCAAGCTTCAAGCTCACGACAAGATACGCCACATGAGGCCACAGCTGGACAGCGTCGCTGTCATTGTGCTGCATGACAGCTGCATCTACTGAGGCCCCATCCTGTTCCAGATACGACACAATGCAACAGGGAAGGAAGGATCTTTGGCCGAGAGACACATATCATCACCAGGGCAGTCCCGCCTAACAAGGAGCACTCCTCATTAATGATCCTTTTCTCTCACGTTTAGCTTTATGACTTACAGCACTTTGCCGAGTAGTTAACCCTGAGGTCAGGCCCCCCGAGGGTCAGCATGACCCGGCTCCGTCCAGCCACATATTCATTTTGGTTCAGAGCGTTTGGTCACTGTTCGCACGGATCACTTGTATCCTCTCGGTCACTGACACTATGTCCCAACAGAATTTTAAGTGACTTAAAGAACTTGAGTTTTTAGACAAAGGTCATACCCTGCTTTTTACTAATAATGTTTGTCTGAAAAGTTAAATTATTATTCTTAGAATTAAACCTAATCCTTCTCCTTTATTAAAAACATCCAGAATCTGCAAATATTTTTCATTTTAAGTGTAACTGCTGGACACAAGATGTGTCCTGAAGGCTTCCCGTTTCTACATCACATGTGCTCCACACATGTAAGCTGCATACTGGACCGTGATTGACTTCCACACTAATGTTGATGTCACAACATCATGCTCGTACATACGTGTTTAACTCCGACTCAAGGAGAGCATGCAGACACTTCGTCTGCAGCGTGAATGTGACAACAGGCTTCTAACTTTGCATCATCCTGCACAGTAACATCCAAGTGACGTAGCAACAAGCAAAACAGATTTTGAGTAGAAGAACCCTTTAAATAGTAGTCTGATTTACCTGTTAAGGAGCTTTGCACAGATATGATTCATTCTTCCTTATTACACGTTCGTAATGAGGGAGCACAAGCTGACGAATTCTCTTTGACGCTATGTGAGCACTAAGTGACCCTGAGAGTCTGGGCACAGGATCAGATACAGACAGTGAACATGAACACATTGTGTGTCTTCCTTTTAGTGCCGCGGGTCCATCCACAGTGTGCACTCACATCCTACGCACAAGGGAAGAAGTGTTTATTGACATGTGCATAATAAAGATGAGACATGGACCCCTTCGTGACATCTTTTAAGGACGTAATGAAGCTGCGTATTGTATAGGATTGGCCCTAAGAGTCTAAAAACTTGTAGTGGTGGTGGAGTTGGTATCGACTGGATGTGGAGACTGGTTGAGATCTGTATTGATGTTAAAAGGAGGCTTCTGTTGAGCACAGACTTGGGGGGCTGGAGGTAAATGAGATGGAGTAGTGTTATAGCAATTGCTGCTGAAATGGCAGCTGACAACATCAGAGAGGGGAAGGCGATATGATTGGCTTAAGAGATCGTAGTATAATCTTAATGGTTCAAGGGTAACTCTTTTTATGTACCCAGTTTTATACAATAAAGTGTTTTGACAGGTCTTGGGGAGTACTGCTGTATATGTGAAATAGTAGTATGAAGCCTTTTGTGGCTCCAGAGGAAGCTGCATGTAATCTGATAAATTGCCTCCAGTGATGTCACTCAGTGGCTAAGGTCCATTGTGGGTGATGTAGACACCAGGTATTCAAAAAGGAGTCCACTGGTCAAACGTTGCTGTTCAATATCACTGTTGGACTCATTATGAGCATCTAAAATCAAATGACCAAAATCATTACAACCAGAGATACCACCTTCTTTATTCCACACGTTTCTCCTTCTCTTCAAAACCTGGTGCCTTCATTACCCACAATGCAACTGAGCCCCTGAGTGACATCCCCGGAGGCACTTTATCAGATTGCATGCAGCTTCCTCTGGAGCCGTATAAAGGATCTTTACTACTTTTTCCACATATGCAGTAGAACTCCTCAAGACCCATAAACACTCTTATGTGCTTAAAAAAACAGTGGAGTTAAACTGGAAGAGTCTGGACTGACTTTAGAGGAGAAGAAAAAAGGAGGATAAGCGTGATGTTGAATGAGTTTGGGATGAGTGATTTTAAGACAGGTCACACTGCCCGGGTGTAAACTGAGAGTGCTGTTGGAGTGTAATGGCCCTGTGAAGAACTGTTGCTTTTTCCTCTCGGATCATTAAGCTCGTGGACATCAGCCAGGCCAGACCTTGAGCGGGGCGAGCAATCACTGTGTGGAATAACTTTACATAGAGAAGTTAGAGTGAGAGTGCGCCCCTGGACATGCTCTATCAGTCGGTGTGGGGCCTCGTTTACATCAGGCCGATATCACATTCGCCCTTATTCCCATAAAACATGCTGCGCACGGACGGATTTCACAAACACTTTCCTGCATGGAAAAACAAGGGCCACTGGGACCTCTCACTAGATCCTTTTTCCAGTGGATGCATGTGTATACACGTGTGTATGTGTGTGTGTGTGTGTGTGCTGGGGGATCGTCATGACCATCCCTATTCATATGTGACATGCCTCCATCTGGATCCTGCTCTCTGACCACATGTCAGGTAAGTCGGTGCCGAGTAACAGAATACAGGCACAGATGATGAGCTTTTACAACGAGCTAACCTGTCATTTATCTGATTCTCCACGCCAGGTCAATGGAGTGAGATCGTGGGGTCATGCATACACGGGCTTCCTGTTGAAGCTCATAGAGGAATAAACAGACTGTCACGTGTATTAAGTTACACGTGATACGCGGAGATTCTTGACATTTTCAAAAAAAAATAGAGGCATAAAACCCACCTGACATCACACCTTTCAGTCCAACTTTGCATGAGATGCAATGACGCCTGGTGATGTCAGAAGTGTTTTGATTGATAACTAATGGAAACCAGGTGAGTCTCAGTCAGGCACTCTGGTCCCAACACAAGGTCACCAGAGGTTGCAGAGAGAGGTCAGTCTACCTCAGGGGGCCGATGGGGGGGCAGAACAGGCTGAAACTGCAGGGGTCGGTTTTCAATTAAGTCACAGCTCAAAGTGTCACAAGGATATATGAACAGCCCACTGGCTTTCCCTTAAGATGAAGCTCCCAATCCATCTTTCCATTTAGAGCTCAAAGGAATCAAAGAAAGCTGATGTCTTTATCGAACATGACCATCACTCTTCCATCTTTGCTCGTTCCCTTATCTGTCACGCTTTATCACTGCGAGACGTGTGTGCACTCCCTGTGTGCCTCCGTCTCTGATCACAAACTGGATCTTTGCGTTGCCCCCAAAAGTCGCTCATAAAAGCTGAATGCAAGTTTTCAGCCTCAGAAAATCAATAAAGAAAGTAATGCAGTGTGTGAGGAATGTGTTGTGTCTCTGTTTCGCATTATTGCTCTGTGTTAACCCCAGGAAATGAACCTTCCCCCTTAATATCTGTGCCACATTAGATGTGCTCATTTGTTCCGTTTTTATCCGCCTTCGTATGTACGAACGACGGAGAAAGAGCAGTGAGAGATCGTGAAATACAGGAAAGAAAGAGCAAAACGTCAGGAGACATCTATCTCACTGATGGATGACTCCATCTTGGGAACTCAAACATGTGAACCAGATGGTGGACAGGAAGGGAAACAGGACTCTGCTGATGAATAGGATGACAGCGAGGTTCACATTTATACCAGAACACTCCTTTTTATTCGATAAGTTGATGAGCAGTTGCAAGGTCTTGGAGTGTTTTTGATTTGGAATGAGCAATTATTAATCGTTTGAATAGTAAAAGGATCTGTGAGTACAAATCTTAGTTTAAAACATTCAAAATCAACAGAATGTGAAGAAATAACGGTGTTGACATCATCTCAAAGAGTTCTGTGTACTGTGTTGCAGAGACATCTACTGAAGTTAGCATGCTAACCTGCTAGCTCCAGCACGTCCTGTCTCACAATACCACTTTGTAGAACAAGATGCATAGTCTGATAGTATAGCTCAGGCTTTTTGAGGGGGCACTAACTGATGCCCGACCTCCTCCTCGCTCCTCTGTTGCTTCACGTCTCTCCTGCCCCTAATCGGACCGACTGTGTCTTTGTCCTCCCTGGAGTCAGAATCCTGGTATGAGTAAACGTAAATCAGAGATGTGGACAAGAGTCAGTGTGACTTGGAATCTAGTCGACTCAGATCACTGTTTTGATGACTTGACTCGACAGAAAATAGATGACTTGGACTTGGAATTTACCTAGACTTATGACTTGACTTGAGACATGATGACTCAAATGACTTTGACAGTATTTGACTCTTTAAAAGTGAAGGGATGGGATTGATTATTTATTATTTGACAGGCACTAATACTCAATCCTTTCTCTTCATAAAGGCCAGCTATTGCACGTAAGACTGCAGTTTCTTAGGTAGAGAAAAAGAACTTGGGACTTACTTAAGACTTGAGTCAGATGTCTGCTGTAAATCACCTTGGTACTGTAATTCCTGTCTTCAAACGGTCCTTTGTTGGGATCGGAGGCAGTGTTCGGTCCCGGTTTGGCTGTGTTCAGGGGGCATTCACCAACAATCCAACGGAGCTCCAACCTCCCAGTCAGGTTAAAGTCAGCGAAGGACCCCTTGCTGCATTGCTAACTGAGCTAACAAGCTGACAGCAGCTACAGTTACCATCAGTTAGCCGTTACTCTAGTGCCACGCTGTCACTTATTTGTTCGGAGTATGAATTCGACAAGTTGCCGCTTCTTACATATCGCATCTCTAATATCCCTGACATTACTGTTAACTTTCCTCATGCTTTTGCCGTGGCATTTTAAGAGGCCCCCCTGCGTCACAACATTCCTCTGCAAAGGGCAAAATAATGCTGCAGGAATACTCAGAATATTCAATTAAATCAATTGAACAATTAGCTGGAGAAACCCTGTGACCATCAGTCAACGTCCAATCTCTTTCATGGAGGACGTGCTCTGATGTGCATGCTCCATCTCAGAGGTCACTCACTGGTCACTAGACTAACCAGCGTCACTTCAGTGTAGTTTTGTTCATATCATTATTGGTTATTATAGTGTTTGAATTCACAAGGTAAATAGAGTGGTCTCAGGGTCTAAACTCACAGTACTTACTGACACAGAAAGTAGAGTGTGGACACCGCTGCTGACAAGTAATGAGTGACAGGAAGAAATACAGAATGAGAGTGTTTAAGGTAACAGTCAAGACCCTAAGAAACAATCTGAAAACCAAAAAAATACTTTAATCCTGGTTTGATGAAGAGTTATTTTAAACGCCGTGGGCTTTTGGCACCAGAGTGAAACAGATATTGCAGAGCGGGAGAGTCCAGCTCCACAGCAGCAGAGCTAAACATGACATTGATTAATCAGCAGTAAACAGATAGGGTCTTCATTATCTGGTCTCTAAGGACTTAATGATGGCCTGAGATTTGCAGGCGTAGGAGGGCAGACAGGAGAGAAAGACTCATTCTCAGGGTATTTCTATGACTGACTCTTTCCTAGTTCTTTCTGTTAACCCTGACTAATCTTTCAGGGCAGTGTGACTTAGCAGTGGAGCCTAAAGACCGCTGCGGTAACTCCAAAATGATTAGAGACGATTAATACTTTGCCATTGCATGTTGGGGCAGTTTAAAAAAAAATACTCTTTTTGTCTGCACAGCATCATGACTAACTTATCCTTCTGCATAATTTAAATAAATGGTTCCTGGTGTATCCCAGCATGGAAATGTCAGCGTGATGTTCCCAGATGTTGTGTTAAGCCCAGGAGAAAGAAAGTTCATGAGAGAACCGGGGGCACAAGAGGAAGTTTAATTTCCAGCTGAAGAGACTTTGACACCCGAAATAGAAAAGACTTCATATCAACTGCAAAGTCATTTATGGTTTCACATGCAATCCCTGTTCTCTTAACTACTACATGAATACTGCAAGGTATACTGTATTTCACGTAAGTGTGGTTTTCTTACCATATTAACACAAGGTTACTGAATTTGTGAAGATTTTACAAAATGAGTGGTGAACTCTGTCCTGACTCCTGCCTTCTAAAAAACAGATTCTGCTCCAGGGCCCACGGTAGAGTCTTGGGTGGGGGATGTGGAGGATGTGGGGCGAGGGGGGTCGGACGGTGAAGACTGTACACGCTGCAGAGAAATTAGACAGGCTGTCAGCTGAGTGTGCAGCAGGGCTTTGGCGGCTCGCCCTCCTCTGGGAGTCCAGGATGGAGGAGTGTGCGAGCTGTGCACAAGGGGTTGAGACACGGTTTCCTGTGTGTATTTCCTGTGTGTTTAATGTGGAGCTCAGGGCCAGGGCCTGTTTCCTGTGTGTGATGGGTGCCAGGCCCGAGACCCCGACACAAAGACAACACAAGGGCCCACCAATGTCAGTAGCAGGCCAGGCAGCCGGTACACACATCAGGACAGCTTCTCAGACCTCTGTATACAGACTCAGAGCTTTAAAGTTTACAAAGTGTAGCTCTTTGGAGACAGAGCTCTCTTTCTCATTCTGTCTGCCTGTGTTTGTTATTACCTCTGACAGGCAGAGATCTCAAGACCTCTGCCCAGAGGGCTCGATACAGCGAGGTGTGCCACTTGACATGAATACTTTGATGGAATTAAAAGTATGACACAAAAAGCTGAAGGATTCATGTTTCTCATCCTCAGCAAATGACATCAAAACCAATGATGAGTCTGTCCTTCTCTCGATACTTTCTGACTTTCATGTCCTGTTTGTGACACTCAGCACCAGGACAAGGTTAGTCTTTAAAAATGGGACAGCAAATATATTTTTTAAAGGCTTAGTAATTTCCTAAAACATCAGGGCATTGCAGTTTTTAGCAAATATTACTCAAACAGGAGTAAGAGGTTAATTTGCAGGGGACTATCAAGTCATGGAGTAATACACATTTGGTACACTAATAAGTATTTGGTTTGGGGAACTTGTTTAAGCTGCTACTGTGCAAGAAACTTTTTTGCTGATTTTGGAGGTTCCTGTAGACAAATGTAGGATTGTTTCCAAGGTCAAAACCACAAAATATAATGTCAAGAATAAAATTACCTCAAGAAAAATTCCCTTCTTTTAAACTGGTTTAATTACTACTCACTGTAACTTTGCCTGGGAAAACACCAGCTCTTTCAGTCTGCCTGTGGACTTGGTGGCAGGCGCTAAGAAAAACTAAATAGAAATAGTTATTATTCTTGTTGACGGTCTTGTTTGCTAATGTAGGTCATATAGAGCAGTGTTGTAAAAGAATCCCAAAAGTCAAACCTAAAAGTCTTTAAAGTATCAGAATTACAGGTAAAAGTAAATAAACCATACATTTATATGCATGAATAAACTTTACAGTATACTTGGTATTAAGTAACATAATATTGAAACACTCCATCGAGTGCGATTCCATTGCTGATATAGAGGGCATCAGTATTAAATTGAGACTGATTCAAATGCAGTTAAAAGTTACTTGTAGTATCTTTTATATTAAGGAAACATAACCTATATTGCCATCCTCATCATTTTTATATATTTATAATAAAAGGTCTTTCATTGATAACATAAAAATCAAACGTGTTCTCGTGTATTAAACACTAAACCTGCAATAACTGATGCCGGGCAGCAGAGGAGAGAAGCTGTAAACACGTGAATTTTTAAGCAAATATTTGCCATTCACCAAAAGCACATACAGGGCAATATTAGCAATATTTCTTCTGTATATCTGTCTAATTCTTAACTCTTCTTTCAGCTCCATTTTACCCTCCACCAACTCCTGAGTGAAATTTTACTGCTTAGCGCTAAACGGTGTTCACCAGCTAGTGGTTGACTTTACCTGTGAGCTGTTTGGTGCCGGACAGGTCGCGTTCAGTGGACTGTTAGAGATCTGTCATTGAAAACAGCTGCCTGCTATGGCCACACTCAATGCTGATGAAAGCGATGTGAGTGGACCGAAACAGGAGGGCTGGACAGGTTAACACTGAGCCGAAAGACGGTTAAAAGCTCCATAGAGGAAATGAGAACTGCAGAGTCTGGTGGGTTCATCGCTACAGGCAACTTCTTTCTCGAACAAGTGGTCATGTGATCCAATGTCGCTGTAAAAATATTGATTATAACCGCTTTATAGTGTTTCAGCTTGTTTGAAATATGTGTTTGCACATGTGCTGGAGTGTGTGTGTGCGGGGTCAGGTCAGGAGCTCTGACAAAGTGACAAAACCTCACTCAAGAAAACGGAGCATGTTTGCTCAGTAAGAGAAGCCTAAAACACACAAGCCACACAAACAAAGACCCTGGACATATGGGAGGATGGAAAGAAGAGAGGACAGAGAAACCAGAGAGACAGAGACAGAGTGAGGGAGGTGGGGATGAAGCGAACATGACTGAAGCTGTTAATTCACCTCAGACAAGCTCAGACACATACAGTGAAACTGTGACGCATTAAATTACTCCTTCCTGGAATCCTCAACTTTATATGTCTGAGTGTGTGGTAAGGGTGCTCTGCGCATCTGCACATCCATGTCTGTGACGTATTACTGTTGTGACTGTGTCTTTACTGATATGTTGATTTCCCAACAACAAAGCCTCAGGACAGATTCATAATGCAAAACGCAAACACACATACACAATGACACAACTGGTGAGACACAAACACACAGTGAAATGCAAACTCAGGCAGTCATTTATGGGTGTGTGTGGTGGTCAGCCAAGAGCCGGGGTTATGTGAGTCTACGAGACACACACCAATAGCCAAGGTTAGCCGGACCGCCTCCAGAGGGAAGGCCTCTGACGGAAAGAGGCTGCCAGTCCTCTGTCATCGCATGTCGGTGCAGTGCAGTCTGGCATAAACTCAGGGAGGCAGAACTGAGACACTTCAGCTGTACTGTAAAATATGAGTATAAGGTAAGAGGCAGTTGTTTAAACATGAAGGCAGAGTCAGCCAGGGAACGAAGGCCAGCTGAAGGCTCGGAAAATATGCACCATCATGAGTACTTTTCCTCCTCAAAACTTCTCTTGCACATTTCGCTTCACTTGCATCACTGCAAACTCACATATTATTATATAATGAGTCATTATTGCACCGTGAGATACAAATGAAAAGCCAGTCACTGATAGTGGGAGGTTTTCAATCAGAGCTTGAAAAATGGAAAAAATCACTAGGTGAGACAAGAAAACAATAACACGCAAACAAGGTGTAAAGTTGGTGTGAGGCTGAACTTTATTGACTTTGACAAAACAGCTGATTGTACAGAACACACTGCCAAACAACATGAGTCAGTTGTCACACGATGTCATCATGTGCTACAATTAAGAGTGCACCTGAAAACTATTTGGCAAGTGATGAGAAAAGCTGAAAAGGGAGGAAAACCATTTGAGAAATTAATTTAACTCCCAGCTTCTACGACACCAAGTGACAGCAGTGCAAATGTAAAACTGTCTGATGAAAAGACACCAAGCCAAAACAAGGCAATGCTAGAATCCCTTTGTTTTGTATTAAAAATATTCAATCCAACTGGCAGAGTAAATGTCGGTGAAGTTGGCACGGATTTTTTAAAACTTACATTTCTCTCTGGTCACAGCACTGTGCTTAAGTGTCATAAAAGAACTAAAATAAAACCTGATGGTGTCAATGAAGGGCTCATCTGATCATCTCATCATCTGATTGGAGGTACATCAGACACGAATGGTTGGAAATCAGTGTTTTAAATGCCAATCAGTCCCTTACAATGTTATAATTCAGCTTCGCGAATTTCAAACAACGACCCAGAAATGATGTAAATATCAAAAGGCATACATACTAACCCTCGGGACCCCCCGTCACATCTATGAATCACCAACCTGAGCAGGTATCTGAGCCTCAGACATAAACCTCATCACAGACCTCTCACCACAGCTATAAGTCCCCCGTCACTCAGCTCTCAACTCTTTTATGTACATTTGTCCAGCCTGCCGTTCACCAGGGGGGAGGAAAGCTGCCATTCACTGAAATGTCTATTGCACCAGTGTGTGTGTGTGTGTGTGTGTCCAACAGGGCTGAAAGGATAGTAGGGGGACGTCTATGTGATTAAGTACGAACAAAAAAAAGACCAGGCTGGAGTCTATTCAAAAGGCTCTTGAGGATAGAAAAGACCTCTCAGCCATTACGAGGAGACCCCAAAGCCTTTTTCATTTTTTCCTCTTGCATCGTTGTGTTCTATTTACTGCAGAAGTCATTTATCAAAAGAATGAAAGGAGTGTGTGTGTGTGTGTATGTGTGTGTGTATTATTAATCTGTGTAAGAAAAATGAATTTCTATTCATCCGCTCTCACATGTATGAGTGATAAAAGCGCAGCAGTGCCTTAGTTACCAGCTGCATACTGTAAACATGCAGCATAATGAAGCATCAATAACTCATTAAAAGCTAGACTCAAACTACGCTGGGATGGGCAGGGACGTATTGCTTCACGTTTCGCAGTGTCACGAACCGGCAGGTCTGAACATGAAGGTGGCAAATCTGGTCAGAAGCCAGGAAGGTGGCAAACAAATGACACTGAAAACTTTGTGTATGTTTAACAGTAGAAATCGTCACACATGTACTAGTAACACACATATAGTTAATACATATCCTTAATTATTAGAACCGCATGTAAATTCTGTGAACATTATTACACCAACGGCACACTTGACTCCGGTCAAAGTGTGCCGTTGGTGTAATAATGAGACAACAACACACTCATCCTCAGCTGATTGAGCTCAGTACTGAGTCTGTTGGTCTTAAACAAAAGGTCAGGGTGTCTCAGCTTTACTGACGCCTTGTTGTACAATAAAAGGCTTGTCATTCGGCTTTAAATCCTCTGAGCACTTTGACATTTACAGTCTGACTTTTTTTCCTCTGGACACTTTGCTTGGCTTCTTATTGTTTTTGACTTGTTATTATGTCATTTAATACTGTTCAAGTTGGAATCAGCTGCTGCGAAAGCTTGATTCTGTGCAGTCAGATGGCTGAGAGGACTACTCTTTACTTCTGAATGGTCTTATGCTTCTAGATGGTAGAAAATCTTTCCAAATACATGTTATTTTGTGTGAGGTGTTTGCAAAAAAAGTCATGTTTTCCACACCTATGGTTCAACTGGACTGATAGGGCATAAAGAGACAAAGACACCTCTGAGCACTTGAAGGGTAACCAAACCGTTGGACAGTTTAAAAACAAATGATCAAATCGATAGAGCAGAACTTGAGATATCATCTTTTTTATTCCATGCATTCGTCTTCCTTTTCAAAACCTGGTGCTTACATTACCCACAATGCAACTTAGCTGGAGTGACATTACTGGAGGCAATTTATCAGACTTTATGCAGCTTAGTCTGGAGCCACAAAAAGGCTTTATACTACCTTTTTCACATATGCAGTAGTACTCCCCAAGACTGATAAACACACTTTAATATGTAAAATTGGTGGAGTAACCCTTTAAATAAGAATATAAGAAATCAGCAGTCATTAGTGAAATAAACTGGAAACTAAGCATCATCTGTGCAGATTTAAATAGGACCAGGTTCCTGTTTCAGAGTCAAGATGGAATCAACAGGCATGTTGCTTTCCTTTATTTAGAGCCCAACTGGGAGCACTGTTGTGGTTCAATAATGTTGTAGGGTCACTTATACTTTTCTGGACTGGAAAACAATATCAAAGCATATTTGGGTGGAAAAGGGGCGTTACAACATTAATCTCCCCTGTCAAGCAACACTGCAGGAACTTCAACCATCATTTAACCATTCTGTTTTGGGGGTCAAAACCTTTTTAACTAATTCATTTGGCACCTGAATTAATATGTTTAATCCAAGTAAAAACATCCATACAACAGGTGATTGCAGACTTTTGAACGTGTATTGTGTATATGTGACCATTTTTCATTTGCAACAACAAGTTGTTTGGTATTTGATCAACACAAGACTACGGAAAAAAAATCAAGGATTGGCCTCAAAGGCACTCAAAGTCTCTGGATGAATCTCTGCTGCTCTCTGTGGGCAATGTAGTTCAATGACACCGTAAAAAAAGCACACTAGAACTTCTCACATTGAATCACACTTCGGTTGTCTCAGTTTGATATCAAGTCTTCAGAATATTCCCAAAACCATAGGTGAGTTTAGGCTCTTTTAGGGGTGCTCAAGCACACCTATATTTCATCTCAGCACCCCCTAGTGTGAAAATAATCAATTTCCTGTATTATATTCTTCGCCCTCAAAGAAACAGAATATCTATCTACTGTGGCACTAGTGTCTCTCCTCCTCTGCACTTTTTTCCAGGTTCAGGTGATCGTAAGGTTTTGATATTAACATGTACGTTTCTTTTCATGTCACTTTCTACTTCTAATCCACTACTCTCTGATGGAAATACTCTTCTTTTTACTCCACTGACGGCTTTAATTACTCGTTACTTAACAAATTCATTGTTTTTCGCACACAAAACATACAGAGGGTTTAAAAATATAATGTTTTGTTGTGAATCAAACTACCCAGCAGTAAATAGGCTCAGAAGCAGCCAAAACTATAAGTCACTTAATCAATATATCAACTGACAGAATATAATCAGCAACTATTTTGATAATCATTTAAGTCGTTATTTGAATACTATTCATTTTGTGGTCTAGACTACTGGGTGGATAAAACAAACATTGTGAAGGTGTCACAGTTTGAGCTGTGTGTAATTGTGATGGGATTTCTCAGTATTATCACAATTCCTGCTTTAGTAACTGACCAAATATATTAAAGCCACAGGTAAGTTTTTTCTGCATTTACTTTCAGTACATTTCTCCCAGTAACATGTCCATTGCAGGACCTTTACTTGTAACTGAGTATTTGTAAAGTATGGCATTAGTACAACAACTTCAGTATATACTATGAACACACAATTGCCTAGTTAGGATAATGGTTTCAATTTCCACTTTTTTGGTCATACTGCAAGAGTGGAAATGAAACAAACTGATGTTGTCCTGTGGTTCCCCCTACTGGTGGTGCAGTAGATTTCACTACAGGCTAAACGGAGGCAAAAATGTGGTAATAAAAAGAGCTAATGACTTCAACAGCTTGTTAGCTTCCCATCATATATTTAAAATGCTACTGCTCTCACGTTTAGACCATAACTTCAGTTTTCTGATCTGTTTTCTGTTCCCTGTCCTGTTGTAACACTGTTATGTGTAATTGTCAAAAACAAGACGCCTTCAGATGATAAACAATTATGTAAAGCACACATTAGTGCATGTACTTACATATATTCTATGTAAAGCAATAGATTTATATGTAGCCTGCACATGTAGAGGCGGCCCTGCTTCTCTTATACTGACACTCATTGCTTCATGCATTAAATGTAATATGACTCCATGCTCTGTCCTCTGTCTCCCCTTCATTTATCTTGTTATCAGTTCTGGTAATAAAGCTAAATGATAGCAACCCACACATCAGACTCAGTGACTCCCTCAGAAGTGGACACTGGGGAGGTGAAGTTTATATTAACCAACGCTGCAGGAATTTCTGATGCTAATCTAATCCACCACACTGTACGAATAATGCAAATTAATTTGTAACTCTGCCCCGAAACACTAGAGGACCTCAGAGACTTGTTGTGTTTGCCCTTTGGCTTTAACCCAGTTACATTAAAATGAGACAGATGGGTTTGTTAGAAAGCCCCAAAATGTCTGTTTAAGACAAAACAGAGGGAGGATTTTCTTAGTCATCTGTCTGAAAATCAAAGAAGGGATTATACAGTCGGTGCACACACCCCTTAAACTAGACCTCAGCATTTCCAACCTGTGACTATCTACGTTAATTTCCTTTCATGTGTCAAACGTTGATTTATGAAGCGCAAGTGAGAGTTCAGACAGGAAGAGTACTCTCTCTCATGCTCAGTACTTTCCCTTACCATCCTTTCATTCACCCCTCCCACACCTGCTCACTGTCATTATCTGGAGCTGTCAATTGATATCAGCTGCTCACATCTATCCAATAGCACAGCAACACACCTTCAATGTTAACCTATCATCTTGCTGATGTCTTTTTGAATATGCTGCTCTCTCTGCCTTGAGTTCATGTAGGCTGCTGTTTTGCATGGGCCCTCCATCTCCCCGTCACTGTCCAGTCTTCACAGATTTACCAGCGTCACTGTTTCATCAGTCATATCTGAGAGTCATTAGCCGCCACCACTAGTGTCTGGACTCCATGGTGGGGGGGCTCTTCTCGCTGCTGCTAAGGACAGACTTCCTCTTAGTAAAGCTAAGCCCTTAATAAAATATGGCCAATAGGGATGAATTATATTACATGCTTCTGCAGTTACTGTTAATACAATCGATAATTTCACATTTTTGTTTTTTAAAGCAATATTATGTAAAAACTGGCATTTTGTGCAATTTGGTGCCCCCGACAGAATGCAAAGAGTGCAACACCACAGTCGTAAATACAAATTGCAGGTCTGCAACAATTTGGCAGATGTAATGTAGGTGCCATACTGTACAAAACTTGTATGTTGAAGTTAACATGTATGTAACTGTGATCCTACCCTCTCACTGAAGTTACATAGTGCACAAACAAGTGATAGCTGAGACAGAGACACCATTCACCCTGTTACAAGACACTGTACCATCAAAATTATTCTAAGGTAAAACAGTTACATAATGTTGCTTTAAAAAGAAGCATATATTGCCCTTTAGTTACAAGACTGATGGGTTTGTTCTAAAAGCCCCAAAGTAATTGTTTGAGACAAAACGGTGTGAGGATTTTCTTAGTCATCCGTCTGAAAATCAAAAAAGGGATTATACAGTCACTGTACACACCCCTCACCAGCTAAACCTCAACATTTCCAACTTGTGACTACTAATGTCGATTTATTTTCATGTTCCCTTTCAAGTGTCAAACGCTGCAGTTTTGCTCATGTTTACCACATTTGCATTCACTTTGACTTTTTTCTGAACAGCACGATAAGATTGTTTCTGTTTGTTCATGAAACTCTGATTTAAACAAGCTGGAAGAGGGTGAATAAAACCTCATGCTCTGAAAAGTGTCGAATGCAGACCCTGACAGCAGCTCACAGCGAATAGGTGCTTCACATTGATCAGTTTGATAAATGATCAGTTCAGCTTTTATCTGAATGACAGAGCCTCTCGAAGAGGGGATGATGTGTATGTGCGGACACAATCACGCCAATAACTCTTGCAAGAACAGCAACACAGCGCTCACTGTCAGTCACTGTCAGTCACTGTGGTATTTGCAAGTCAGCACTGACATTCAAGCGTCTGAACCCTGTTGTTATAGAGAGTTATGGGATGGGTTTAAAGGTAAAGAGGTATTATTTTAAATAGCTTAAAAGCTTCAGTAAAACATTTTTGCATCCTCTCGTAATCCTAAATGTATGTCTATTTGGGAAAAGGGAAAGAGTTAGATGAGAAGATCGATACCGCTCATAAATCTTTCTGCTTAGCATGAAGCTACCGCCAAACCAGCCAGCTCAGCTTAGCATAAAACAAGAATTGGGGAAACAGCGAGTCTGGCTCCGTCACGTGTTCTTAGAATACCCAAACATCACTTTTCACATAATTATGAGAAGGAACTTTTGCTGTAATTGTGACTTTGAACAGTTTATCATTTAAACACCAACGTGGACGACCTAGAGTACACAACATTTGCAAGTAATGTTGTTTTTTTTGCACCACCTACACTGGAGACGCACAGATAAAGAGATTAAAAAGAAAAGTGGTGCCACTGTGCTATTTGTTTTTTCCTTTTTCTTTTATCAAGGATGTAGAGAAGACTCTTACATTAGTTCAAGGTTTTTTGGCCTTTAAACTTTTTAAATCATGTCAGATCTTCCGGCCAAGAACAACGATGCCCACCAGTGCAATTATCGAGGAAATGAACAACAGATGCAAACTGGTGAATCATCAAAGACAGTGCCATTGTCTGCACCAGTTTGTTCAGACATGTTACCACTCTGTTATTAGAAACCCAGTCTTAACATCAGCTGCAGCATTCTGTCTGACTCTCTCAGCGTTTCCACTGCAGGTCAATGGGAACCTGCAAACAGAGCTCTGACAGACAGGTTGTTGCGGTAAGTAAGCCGTGACCAGTCAGAAAGCAAAAGAAGCTTTCATCTCTTTAATTTTCAACATTTCATTATGTTCCGAGACAATCTGAATCATTAATGCCAAATAGCAATGAAAAGCTTTGAAAGCACAATGTGGAAACTATTTTCTACACAAAATTGAGACTGTTATCAATTTGGTCGAGTTACTTTTGATTACTTGTGAAATGTTTGCACATGACCATAAAATCCTAACACCTTGTGCATGAATGGTTTTCTTTTAGGACACGATAGTACTTAACCAGTTTTATTGGTGTTACTGAAATTGAAATTGCATCGATTTGTGTTCCTCGAGCTGGCATGTCAAGACGTTCTTACAGAGAATTTTGCAAATGCAATTAGGCGTGTGTGGGACTGTGAGGTTAGACATGGAAAGGCAGGTTGGTATCATAACACAACAGGATTTGATTTGAACCTGTGTGTACACGGGCCGTACGCCAGGGGAGTACATTTCCTTTACAGCGCCCCACCTGTTTGGGAATCTGCTTTCAGATCCAGGTGTGAAGTTCTATTTCTATTTTTAAATCCTAAATAAATAGCATCATAAATTATCATTTTTTAACGTGAAACTTTTCACGTTAGTACAGATGGATAAAAAGATAAACAAAAAAGTTTTTAACCTATTTATATCACATCCATCAATCTACATCAATCTATTTAACAATATATGCCAGAAAATTACCAAAAATCTATTTCTTCGTACATTTATATTAAAACACAGTGATGTCTTTGTCCTGTAAAACAAAATTTCACCTGTGCGAACGTAAGCTTGAACCAACTGTTTTCAGCAACTTTATGCAGTGAGCGGGTGGCAGAGAGATTAGACTTCTTGTCAGAGAGTGAAGCAGAGTGCTCTGGGGGGCTGAGCCTCACTGATTTCTGGACAAAAACATAAATTTATAATTTTGTTCAGTGATTCGGGTGAAATTTGTTTTTCCATTTAATGTCCTCCAGCTGCTCTGCCTTAACCCACTGGTACTTACAGAGCTTTGATGAACAGATGATGAACCGACGGCTTAACTTGTTGCGGAAGTAACTGCTTACAGCAACTAACTGTACCGGTTTCAAGGGAAACGGCCAACGTTGGGACTGAACACAATCTTTGAGACACTGAGCCAGTTTGACGACGGGGAAGTCAGTACGGAGGTAGTTTACCTGCGGTGGATAAGCTGCTGTTAAACAGTTAACGTTACCGCTTGCTTGTGTAGTCGTCCAGCCCAGCCCCGAGGAAGAGTGCCACGCTTCGAAGTGGTAAATTAATTACATCGTAATTTTTCCCATAAGCTTACATTGTCAAAGATGTGGCTGTAAAACGGTTGATACATATTTTGCGTTAATGCTATTGGCTATCATGAACACCAATCAATATCTAAATCTATGGATGTTGCAAACTTCAACCATAAACGCCAACCCTTGGCCACACATACACAGTACAGTAATTACGCCTGTGGAGATTTTCACCATACTTTGATTTCTGTTGCTAAGTCTAAGACATTTAAGCATATTCTTTCAGTTACTTAATCATCAGTCTCAGAAATCCAGGTAACTGTGCTATTTGTCACTTGGACAGTTGGTATTTGGAGAGAAAGCTGCAGGCGTTGAGGATCGAAACAAGAGAGCAGAGCTGTTCATCCACCTCTCCCCTGTAGAGAATGAGGTGAGAGCTGTGAATTCCTGCCTCGTGGAGAGGTAAACCATCCCTCCTTCAGGTCCCTGAAGGGTCAGAACCTGTTTGTTTGCCAGGGTAACTCTTAGCAAACACACTTCCTGAGCTTTGGTTCTGTCTCAAACAACATGAACATAAGCGGATTTGTCTCGTGTCACCAGTCTGCACTCAGACAAAACGGCAAATCCACTCACACAATAGTATATTCATGAAGCTGAAAGGGAAAATGACTCCCTACAGGACATAAACACCACACTCTCCTGTAATCTCTCCTGTCACCCACGTCGTCACACATCTTTAAATCCAGTAAAATCAGCTAAACATATAGAGCCATCGGTGGTGGAGAATGGGGAGATCAGTGTCAATCACATAAGAAAGGACGTAAGAAAGACATCACATGTCATCATTCAGTCCTTTTGCATTCCTCTCTCCATCTGGAAATAAAAACAGATCTGTAAAACAGCACGTTAAACACGGTAAGTTCATCTTCCAACATCTTTTCTCAATTAATGTCCGATATAATTTTAAGAAGGAAAATTTTAATAAAAATAAACACACTCATATCACCTTTTCATATAAAAACAAAGGTTTTATTGAAGGAAGGACTTTTATTTTGAAATTAGAGGTATTGTCAAAGAGATGACTGCAGGAAACCCATCACCCCCAGGAGATAATGAGGCTACACCAAAGATACAGAGTAACTGATAGCTGCATTACTGAGTCTGACATGCAGTGAAATGATGATTTATTGACCTTTAAGCATCCAACTCCAACCAACTGCCTCATAAAAAAACAAGTTCACACCTGTTGATTGACAGCAGCTTGCGAGTTCATTTTTACATATAACAACAAGCTACACTTCATGCCTACTTAACTCTTCTTTAAAAAAAAAAAAAAAAAAAAAATTAAATCTGGTTTGTGACTGCCTGTCTCTCCAGCCGGAGATGAGAAGTGATAGCGTTGGCAGACAATGACAAATATTGCTCACAGTTGGCCGAAGGGTTTGCTGGAGATGTTATGATAACTTTTCACTGACATCTTCTCCTGGCTACACATCTATGTAATGGTGTGTAACTGAGATATCAGATGGATACAACTCTTTTTTAATTTTTCATCCACTATTTCTCAGTGTGTTTGAATGCAAAACCCTGTTATACATCCACTTAGTCAAATCCTTGTAGCGTGAAATGATCACTTTAACTACAGCAACTGGCTACTGAACAAATCCATCAAAACAGTTGGGGATAAAGGGTAAGAGTCTTGCTCAAAGGTACATCAGTGGTACAACCCTGTCCAGAGGTCTCCGGCAGGTCTGGGAATCCAAATAACATGTGTTCCAGCACAAGCTCACCTTCCCAACCTTTAGGCTGTTTATTGCTAAGGCCTGGTTATGATTAAGACAGAAGGATGGACGTCACAAGACAATATGCAAGGGAGAATCCTTTAGGGTGGGAAATTGTGTGCAAAGGGCAAATTGAAGCAGTTGAAACCTCAAGTCATCTTGTCTCTATTGTCCCTAACCAACACAGACTTAAAAAAGCGGTGTCAGGAGAACACATCGAGCGGTGGAATGTGTTTTTATTAGTGCAGCATGGTTACAGTTTCAGCTCCGTTGGCTGGTTCGAAAGATCCAGAGCTGCACACAACACATCTGCCTCGCACAGATTTCTGTAGACCTCAGACTGCCGGCCTGCCTGTTTACACCAGCCTCCGCCTCCTCTCTTTCTTAAAAGTACAAAAAGAAGAGGCTGGACTCCAATTCAGTTGCTTAGAAGCAATGAATGCAAAAAAATACACCATCCATCTGGACAGCAAGCGTGTCGTGAAGGAAGTTCTATCCCAAAAATGGGTGGATGACACGTACATGAAGTGCGTCACATCTAGCTACACTCACATGTAGAACATATGGAAATATCAGGAAAAGGTAGGAATTTGCGTCATATTTCCGCTGTCTGATTTACAAAAGTCTTGTGTCAATGTCAGTAATTTCATGAGAGAGTGGTGACACAGAAACCTAATCTCTAACGATAGATGGGCATGAAAGAGCTCCAGAAACACTCTTCAGCTCAATCAAAATCCTAACTACTTGAACAAAACAGCCTCAGAACACACACGACAGGACCTCACACACAACAAAGCCCACAAAGACTGATAAGTCTAGCAAAAGAAGATAATTCCCACGATATAAAGTACAGCACACTGAAGACTAGAACACCGCAGTCTTCTGCTCTGTACACTCAGGCACTGTTTGATGAACAGCAGTGGTTCACCTGAATACAATAAGAATGATACAATAAGGACATGATCACTTTAATGGTACCATTATTGTGAGTAGAGCAGGGTTGTGCAGGTATTGCTATGGCAACAGTACACAGCACACTAATTAGAGGGAACAGTGGGAAGCTCTCCTGTAAAGAATGCCAAGGCGTTTAATTTGTGTTGATGTGAATTATACAGGTTGGACTTAGAGAGGATGGTAGGGTGGAAGAACTTGGCAAGAAGATGACAGAATCAAGGAGTGTCTGTTGACTGAGTCTATTCCACTTTCATCTGAACAACTATAGGTTGGTGGACAATAGTTGATGTTACCATGTCTGCTGAGACACAAGGCCTACTGACCAATCAACATCATCCTCAGTCATTTCTGACTTGTCCCCTTTACTCAACTATCAGAAAGATAGCCTTACTTGTGACAGTCTCACCCCAGAGGGTACAGTAAAATAGACTCTGAGGCTTTGCTGTGGTTCAAACCGTCTACGACAGGTATGTCACACTTTTGACAAATATGTAATGTGCAGCTGCACACCAAACTATGAAGGGGGAAAAGTAAGATAACTGAGCCAAAACTGAATTAAAAACAAATGAAAATGATTCAACAGTTTTGAGCTAACTTACTTACAGGTTAGCAGTTGGCCATGCACGCAGACTCAACGTTAGCTAGCTAAGCTAGTGTGACATGATGCAACAAAAGTGCTAGCTAGTTCACTTTTTTGGTTAAATGTAGCTGCCCTGACATTACATTTTGTAGTGTTTGTAAGTTGGCCTAATGACAAGAATGTTTAAATATCTAAAGCTGTTTAAAAATCTGTCACTGAAGCCTGACAATATTGTTATAGGCGTAGGTTCGTTAATTTGGTTTCTGCTATTGACATTAGCTTGTTTGCAGGTTCAGTCAGATCATCAGGTTAGCATAGCATATAAAAAACATTAATTATATGTCCGTCAGTCTTGCACCACAATTGCTTGTAGGGTAGATGAAGTGCTGTAGAGGGTTTACTGGCAATTTCTCTGAAAAACAGCAAAGCACTAAATGAAAAAAGTAGGCATGAAATTATGTAAAGATAGTTAGAGCTGAGTTGATCCCACTTATTGTAGAGTAATGTTGGGGGTCTATCACTGCAAAAAACCATGCAATCTAATACACATATGGTAGATTTATACACTTGTAGCTTGTGTAAAAAGGATTTAGATTCGAACTTGAAACATAAAAACAAAAAAAAAAAGAACTGATACATGTGTTAAAAATGCACATAAGTTGTGATATTTTTGTAAATCTGAATGTTCTTGCTTCAAATGTATGCAGGCTACGTGGGGTAACATAAATAGAAGGAAGCCTGCGTGATCAGGTGTGACCCTGAGCGCTCTGTCTTACCTGGAAAAGTAGCGGAATTATTAAGCTAATGTTTCAGCTCCACATGGTTACACGGGCAGCCTGCAGGCAGGAGCATGGGAGGGACGAGAAGCGACGAGAATGAGGTTGGAGGGAGAGAGAGAAAAAAAAGGGAGAGCTCAGTCAGGACTCCCCTTCAGGCATCCGAACAAGTCTGGACTGTTCTGCTGCTGCTTGTGCTCAGCCTCACACTGAACGACGCAGCCTCGGGAGCCACAAACAGCGCTCACAGGTTTGACAGTGTCCTGCAGGGGTGCATCGACAGGAGTTCACTTCTTGAGCTGCAGCGGGTGATCGTGGAAGTTTTTGAAAGCTGTGACACTGGACATCGGTGACATCGGGGAGTACTGCTGTGTGTCCGGACGCTGCACGGAGAGCCAGGGCTTCTGGACATGCCACAGGTGGAAAGGTGGGGAGCAGCAGGCTGTGGCCGGGTGCACGGAGCAGAGATCCCCCGGTAAGATGAGGCAGAGGCGGGGAGATGGGGTTCAGCGGTGGGCCCTTGTTGTCTAATCTGCATGGTCTGATGAAGATGCATTCAGGGGCATGCTGGTGCTGCACAGTTGTGCACAGTTTGCAAGCTCGCATGTTGTCATGTGTGCAGTATCATACATGTCAGCATTGAATTACTCTTCAGGTTGATGCCAGTAAGCTTTAACTCCTCTCCTCCATACACTGTATCGAGCACTTATCTGAACTGTAGCCAGTGCACCACTCCTCGGCCTAATGCTTTCCCTGCAGCAAAACCTTGACTTTGAACAAGACCGAGCAGAGCATTCATCCCCTCATTTTCACCCTCTCTGAAATGTAGTTGTGATCAAATAGATAAGGATCTTCAGCACCAGGATCATGCAGATGGTTCATCTGTGTGACTAGACTAAAAATAACATAATATTTCAGTGCATATTCAAATTAAATCATGTGTTAATCTGACAAATACTGTGATTATATTGCTTTGCCATTAGAAACGGTCTGCCTGCATTGGTTTTCATGACAGTGGCACAGTGGAGCTTACCACCGTGTCGACCTCAGCTGAACTCATTTAGTGAGAGGGCACTGCTACAGTCCATGATGCTGCACAGAGGAAGAGATTCTCACTCCTCCGCTTCCTCCTCTGCCTTTGTGTCTTGATCAGTTTCGATGATCTATTCCACTCAGGAGGGCATCCGTGTCTTTGCTGTGGTTTGGCTCACGCAAAAGCAAATAATCCCTTATTAAACACGGACCTCAAATAATGCCCGGACCGATTAAACTCTTCCTCTCTGCGTCACCATCGCCCACTCATGCTTTCGTTCCCTGCATTGTTTGCAGGCTACTTGGATACGTTTTTAGCTCGGCAATCTGGTACTGGATTGCTCTGGACTCATCCCAAGTGTGTCATCTAGGACTGGTGCTGGTTATTGTGTGTGTTTGATGTTTTTTTTTTAGTTCAGAAACATTGTCTGTTGTTCTAACTTGAGGTTTAGGACAGGAACATTACATTACAAGACTGGTACTTTAAACATTTTTATGAACAAAGGGGTATTTTTGCAAAATACCTACTTTTATTCTTAGCGAATATGTGTGTGTGTTGATTATTAACAGCTTTAATGGCTCTTGACTGTGTTTATGTTGGATTAACCTAGCTATTAACCAGAGGTATTGACTCTTTGTGTCCGCTCATTCATGTCGTTGAATAAGAAGGTCGACCCATTGATGAATGCAGTCATTTCCCCGATGTAGTCCATCTGGCTTTTGTTACTAGTAATTCAAAGCTTGTGAAATACTAAGGGAGGATAATATCAGTGATTCTTTTGAGACTTGTTCCAACAGGGGGTCACACAACATTTTTCAAAAGCTGCGATTTTTAGTAATTCTGTTTAGTTTGGATGTAGAAACATACTGATACAGTAATCCATTACTGGTGGAAGTGAGAGATGCTGTACTTGACCTGAGGCTAGAGGTCAAAGGTGATCCGTCTCCCCAGACAGCCTCAGAGGACGGCTCTCCTGTTCTTGCTACCAGCTGCTTGTGACTACCGAGACAAAATCCTTGTGTGCAAGCAAATGTGCAGGAGACTTTGGTAATTTACTGTGACACGCCGCCCTCGTGTGACCCCTCCATCCCCTTGTCCACTCGTGTCACTCTCTGTCCCCGGACTGATGTTGTGCCGAGGGAGCTTACACAATACTGTACTCTGTCACATTGCAGTGGCCGGTGGCTCGCCGCCCCCCCTGGGAGAATGGCATCTTTACTAAACTACAACCCTGTGATCCTGCCTGAGCTGAGCTTTCAGAGAGCACAGCCCAGCCTCTGTACGGCTCCCACCAGTAGCTCTTGGATGAGTCCTAATCTCCTTTTCTTCCTGTCCCTGAAAAGTCCTTTTCTTCATCTGTCAGTGCTGTGGCACACGGGTTGTTTTTTTTACAATAAATCCTCACTTAATTCCTGTTGAGGATGGCTCTTTGCAGCACTTTGCTACTGTGTCATTGACCTTTTAGCCCATGTGTTTTCTTTAATTCCCAGGTGGCCTAAAGTGGGTGTGGCCAAACCCATAAGTTACTTCATCCTTTTAAAATTCCAGGTGTTGAGGCCACCCGAGGAATGTACTTAATAAAGACTTGATGAGTATCTTCACGTAGCCTGTTATAAAAAAACGGAGTTTATCAGAGGAAGTGGGCTACTCCCACAGCTGGCATGTGATCCATCCAGTGAGTTATTTCAATAATTATTTGAAAATATATACCAGCAGGATTGTATGTACACACAGATCAGGATAGGACCTGAAAATAGAACAGGGTGTGGTGTAGGAGTGGCAGGAAGAGGAGGAAAGAACAAGAAACCTGGCTTTTTTTTCAAACGTTTGGTGCCGCTTCTTTTAGTCGTCAGCTGGAGTTTTTAATGGCCCTCGAAACATTAATGCCTTTCAATTATGATCTGTTAACTTAGCCAACATGTAGCTGCTCAGAATAGGCTGTGCGTATGGACTGTGGTCTCAACACCTGGCTTACAGAATGAGACCAGAAATAAACATGATTCCATTAGATTCCATACAGGAAGAAGGAGAAATAACATGAAAGAGGGGGAAACTGACGTGGCTTGTCAGGGGCTAATTGTACATAATTTCACTTTATAGGTGTAAAAGTCTTAAAATAAGAGCTTTGAATCTTGAAAAGGGAAAGGGGCAACAGACTTTGAACATATTAAGCTTTGCATGTGCTGCATGTTTGTGACAAAACCTCTGAAACTGGTGGGTTTTGTGGGCTCTGCATCTTACAGAGGGAACAAACATTTATGGGTAATTATGAGCTTCTGGCTTCAGGCAGTGTCTGAAAGTTTTCTTTCTTGAACCAATTAAAAAAGGATAAGGCCAACAGATTCCTGTGTCTAAATCGGTATTGCTGCTCTTTGTGTACTCTATACTCATAAAACGTATAAAAGAACTCCAGTATTATTTAATCAACTGTATTTCTCCTAAAACTTTGAGTACTATAAGTAGGGGTGGGCAATCTGATGATTGTGCGTCCACAATTCAGGAAATTTTCAGGAAATCGTAGAGACTGCAGTATTTAAAGTTTGAAGTTTAGATTATAACACTCTAAACTTGAGTATGATTTTGACAGGATACCAATTCTTACATATTGCACCTTTTATTTACTCTAACCTCTATTTCCAGACTTCGTATAACCTCGCTGACCAGCAGATCAGCATTAAAAATCAGTAAAATGATGGAGCCAACTAGATGGCTATGCTAATTGGATGAATTACTTCACGTGGCTCATCCACAGGTCATGTATTGTAAATAACTATTGTGAGTTAGAGCCATAGCAACATGGCAGATGATGAGTTTGTGCCAAAGAAAAAGAATCATGATTCTTTATACAATGTTTAATGATGCAAATGAGAAACAAATATTATGCTAAGTCTGGCTAAAGTCTACAGGGCAATCAAAAAGACATAGGCATAAGAACACAGTTTAAATCATGGATTTTGATTATGATGCTATTCTCTGGCCAGATCGCCCACCCCTAGTCATAATTACTAAAGGGATATTTTAAGATTTTAAGAAATAACACAGTATTCAGTGTTGCTGGTTCTTTCTCTGTGTCCGTAGGTAAATATATAGCCACAGTCAGAAGAGCTAAGTGTTATTTTAGTTTAGCTTGGCTCTGTCTTACAAAACCTCTAAAGCTCACATGTCATATCTTGTTTGTATAATCCATACAAACATCAAAGTGTAAATGAAAAGTTGTGGTTTATGTGCCAAAAGGTTTCTTGGCTGGGTGCAGTCACACTGTAGTTTCTGTCCTAAATCAACAAATGAGAAGTATAGAAAGCTTTAATTAGTGAGCTTTAGAGCTGCTGGTAGGCGGATTATGTTACCGTAACACAGAATCTGTCAAAAACTGAACTGTTTCTGTTTGTTTCCAGATTTAATGCTAAGCTAAGCTAATAGACTGGTGGCTGTTGCCTTATTTTTACTAGACACATATGAGAGTGGTATCAAGCCTCTCATCCAACTCTGAAAGAGTGCTTCTAAACATGTCAACAACTGTTCTTTTCAAAAGACATCCTGATTATTTTGAGGATGGCTAATGAGTGTTGAGGATGCGTTAGCTATTGTAATAGACATTATTTGTGCACTACATTTCGTACAATGGGAACCACAATAAAGTGGATGCCCTCTAGTGTAGTGTTCTGTCTGCTGTGGATGTTATCAAGCCTGTCAGCATGTATCAACTGCATCTGTCTTTCATGTGGTCCAGTTCTGACAGTCAGTCTGGTTTGGGTTAGTGTTCCACCAAAATTCCTAGCACTGAAAACGTCCAAAATCCAGATGATGCTGATGTTCTTTGCATTCCTATACGGGCTGAGAAAATCACTTCTGTCTGCCGTTGTCCCCACTGCTCACCCTTATACATTTGATTTAATCAGCTTAACTGGTTTCTCATGGGTTTTGCCCGCTGACTATGTTTACTTTAGCTATCATTGCTCTCCAGAGTAGATCAGAGGTTTCTGTTCCTTGGCTCAACATCTGTCAGCTATTTGCAGTAGCCACCGTGTCGTGCATCACCTCTGTAAAAAGGTGGATGTGAATAGAGGTTGTCATGAAGAGATGGGTTTCTCTCTCCAGATGTAGGCTGTCACTGGAGTTTGAAGCTGAAAGCGACAGTTTTGTTTATAACAAGTGAGCAGTGGCCGGTGACACTGATATAAAGGTGCAGAAAAAAATCCAAAAATCTATCTATACTTACAAAGTCCTGCATTCTCTGTCTCAAAGATCTGTTCTATGTTTTCAAAATCTTACAAACGGTATCGTCCATTAGGTCTTGTTAGATGTGTTTCAGACACATAGTAACCAAAGACAGACACAAATTGTGAGTTGGAGTTGATTACGGTATAGAAGTTTAAAGGTTTTATGGGGCATCTTGCGTATAAATATAGCCTTCCCTATTGAAGAGAGACATATCTGAACGGAAATTACCTTAGTTTATCTGCTTTAATGAGGACAGAGAGCATTGTATCATGGTTTGTGTCTTTCTGCATATATTTTTTATGTGTCTTAGATGTTCTTTAAAATGTCATGATAGTGAAAATCCTTTTCCAAGCAGATGTTGCTGCTTTTCTATGACATTCATGTTTACATGAAGACTCTTCAGAAGTCTGTTGCTAGAAGCTATTTGAAGACGTGACATAAAGCATTTTTAATTGTGAAAATAATCAGCAGATTATAAACAGAAACAGACTCTTGGAATGTTATGAAGTATTTTTCTAAGCAGTTGCTGAGTGTGACTGCAGATTTATTTCCCTCAAAAATCATGACCCATGTCACCAGTTTAGTCAGGAATGAAAATAAATTTTAGCTTGTTTGATTCAGAAGCTGACATTTTAGAACTGACAGTTATAGGTAACACTAATGGAATGTTATCTTCCAACACGTGCAGCCCTTCATAGTGTAGATGTCACATCAGTCATGATGATAATTACATCTGGCTCCTTTTCAGCATCAGTTTAAGGCATGTCAGGACTGGCATTATAAGTAGTTTTTCTTCAACATACTTAAGTCTGCTATTTGCAGATTACAATGTCTTGTAATTTCAGTTTTGTCAGATCACAGTGGAGGTCATTATATTCTTCTTACTCCATTCACCTATTCTTCAGTCTTTTCCTGGTTTTGCCACAGCTTGCAGTAATGTCACAGAGAAAGTCTTCCGTCTTTGGTTTAACACCTGGACCACAATTATTGAGAGCTAATGTTAGACATTTCACTTATTTTAAGTGCAAAAGATTATACTTAAGTCTTAAGTATAAACCGCAAGGAAGCTGTATTTTGATAGATTGTTTTCATTGTAATTCCCCTTAATTCTAGTCCAAACAGGATGTTCTGATGGGACATGTGGGGAGAGTCGTCCAAAACTATATATATATATATATATATATATATATATATATTTATATGTATAAAAAAGTTCAGAATTGATTGTTGTTGAGTTATTACAAATTCAGGATTTTTTTTTTTTTTAGAAGGCAGCTCACTCACAAAGAGCAACACCAGAATTACAATGATAAGCAAGAAAGTTTACAGAGCAAGTACTACATGTAATGCATAGTAAAATAGACAACAGATAATATTCATGGCTTTGCCCCGTGTGTTTTAAACACATTATTATGTGTCAGGAGGGTCATAAGTAAACAGAAATGAGCTCATAAACTTTAGAAAGGGAGACCCGAAGTTTTGGAAAGTTTTTTCTGGTTGTATTGTGAATGTCTGTGATGTGTTGAAATTAAGCATTTAAGCTGAATAGAGGAGACGTCACCCAGAAGTAAGATGTGCTGTCTGATGTTGTGTTGTCTGCGGATGTCTGAGATCCTGCTCATTACTCATGTACATAATTATTGTAAAGTGTTTTGTAGAAGGCCAGAGAGCACCGAAAGTATTCATCTAGGTTAGACAGTGTGGACTTGTTTTTAATCTCCAATCATCATATAACCTTGTTTTATAGTTTGTATTTTATCAACTGAGTTTCAGGGTTGCAGGTCAGGAAGAACGGGTTGTTGCACATAAGTCTGGCAAGACGTTAGTACTGATACAGAGTTTTCATGATACGAGTTCATATTTAATCTAATATTTTCCCTGGCTTCGGGGTGTAAAGGACTATATTTTATTTTAAGATAATCAGCTATGGTAATATTAAAGGTCCCATATTAGGCTAATTAGATTCATACTTTTATTTTGTGTGTCTACTAGAGTATGTTTTAAAGCTTTGATACCGTCCATTGCTACAGCACCTCTATTCACCCTCTGTCTGAATGCTCCATTTTAGTGCCTGTCTCTTTAAGGCCCATTGCTCAAATGCCCAGTCTGCTCTGATTGGTCAGCGATGACAGGCCTGAGCATGCATCGATTTCCACTGGTGATGATGTTTTTGCAAACACGGCCATGCTGACGGTAATACTGAAGCCGGTGACTGTGTGGTTGTGACATCACAAACTTTCGGAAGTCCTGACGGTTTATTTAAAGGCACAATTTCTGAATATGTGCATTGCTTCGCGGATTAAGCATTTTGATACTTTGACAGTATCTATGTATCACCTAAATCTGTTTTACAATCAATAAACATATGGAGATCTAATTTTCTAGAACATGGGAACTTTACTTATTGGGATACTGGGACACATATTGGGAAATGCAAAAATTGGACTGGAGTAAGATGTGCGGCCAGGGGATAACACTGTTTGTCAGTGTTATCTGTGGACATATAACAGCATAGTCGATTACAAACTTTTAAGACTAAATGGTGCGGCATACAATTTATGGAAATATCAACAGGTCAGGCACTCTGCAACAGCAATATATGACACTGAAGAACAGACTGATGTAGTGGGTTGTGCAGTGCAGTGGCCCGTAAACGGCAGCACCAGTACAGATAGCATTGGCAGTAGCAATCTGTGATGTTGTAGTGTGGTTATCTGTGTAGGTGGCACTTATATATTCCTGCTTTAACTTACACTATGGGCTCCTGTCAGTCATTCCAGTTTGGGATTTTCTTTTTTGTCGGGCTGCAACTACAGTGCTAACACTCAGTGGCCCTTAAATTGTAACATGCATGCAGAATTTGGACCTTAGGCAGTCCGGTATGATAAAAGAGACTTCACCCGGTAGTCAGACAGACAGAAGAAGAAAACGTGTTCAAAGGCTTGAGGCTGGGAGGCAAGATATCAAAGATTCTAGGTGGGTCGGAACAGGTACAGGCAGGAACAATGGCTATAAGTCTAAGACAATCTGACAAATAACAGGGCTGAACTACAGTACCATCAGCATATGCTGAGGAACAAACGACTAATGGGACACAGCTGAACAGGAAAGTGACAAGGTCAGGCACAAACAGGAAATTCGATGGGTATGAATAGAAAGTAGCTGAGGGACGGCAGCAATTCCTCTAACGGGATGGTTACAACTCAGAGACTAATATGACCAGGGGACATGAGGAAATGAGGAGGAGCTGGAGTAGTTATAACAAAAACAAGGCGATTAAAACTCTGCTTGCATGTATACTGAAAATGTTTTTAAATACCAGTAAATGCAAATATTCTTCTATTAACAGGACATTTTTAAGCAGTGCACCATTCAAATTTTCAGATGTCATGAAAAGCTGTATTTGTCCTCTGTGTGCCCAGGTTGTGAAGATGTGGAGCTGGGTTCTTACCGTGGCTGTCCTCCTGTCCTCCATGAAACAGGCTGAGGCTCAGGGTATAAATAACTCACAGTTCTCCTCCCATCTGCAGCATCATGGCTAACAGTTCACCGCATGTGTCAGTTTGTGTACAGAACGTTTTTATGTGCTCACTTGTGTTCTCCATCACTTGTATCTGCAGGCAGGTGTAATAATGTGCAAGCAGCAGATATTGTTTTTCTGGTCGATGGATCGTCCAGTATTGGCCGAGCGAACTTCCTGCAGGTGAAGGGCTTCATGGCTGGAATCATCAAGCCATTTGCCAGCTCTGTCAGCGAATCAGGGATACGGTTTGGTGCCATACAGTACAGTGACACCTCCAGGTGACTGACAGGAGTAATATTTACCTCATTACCTGTGCAGGCAATAACAAAGGATCTAACTGCAGGTGCAGAATTATATTAATGCTTATTCTCTCCTTCCAGAGTTGAATTTACATTTCCTACCTACCTGAATGGCACTGAGCTGATCAACGCTGTACAGAATCTCAACTATAAGGGTGGAAACACGCGCACTGGTGCTGGTCTCAAGTTTGTCGCCGATAACTTCTTCAACCCTGCGTCCAGTCGGGACGTCCCAAAGGTCTGAGGAGCAGCCATTCTGTTATGTTTTATCATCATAAAACTGCATAATTAAGACAGAACTTCTTGTTTTTTCTAATTCAACCTCCTTAACTATCAGATCACCATCCTGATCACAGACGGGAAGTCACAGGACAGCGTGCAGGACCCATCACAGAAGCTGCGCAGTCAAGGAGTGCATATTTTTGCCGTCGGTAGGTGTCTCACCCGTCATTTGTTTTTCCGTTACTCAGAAGGGTTTTTGTTTTATTAGGGCTGTACTGAACCGTTTGAAGCTTTGAAGTCTTGTTCACTAAAGCTGATATTTAAATTCAGCGCAGCTTTTTTTTGGCATGTCTGTTTATCTTGTTTAAACCCAGTATTTGATCTACTGAAATGTACTGCTTCAAAACATATTGTTGGCGTTTAGAGTTTCAAAAAAAACATTTTCACTGGCACTGCGGTTTAAACGGTTTTGCTCTCCGGCATGACACACTAAGGGAGGCGCACGCCTGTATTAATGGGGCGGTCTAGCAGAGACCTAATAGCATAATTTTTATTATTACAATGACAAATAATCACTTTTAACAATAACACTATTATTGTCAATTATTTAAGGCGTACGAGATTTGTATCTGTAGATTATAGATCTGCATTCACTTGGCTCTCATCAAGATGTCACCACCACGACTTAGAAAGATGACGAAGACATCTTGTTTGGTTCAGTTATATTCATTAAAGAAAGCTGATTTAAAAAGAAAGACTAACTCATTTAATCCGATTAATTGCTTTCTTCAAATTGATAATTTGGTGGAGGATTTTTTTGGGGTGAATAAAATATGGTCTCAGACTTATGAAGCTTAATTCAAAAACCTCAATAAAAGCTTTGAATATAAAACAATTAGATTAGGGGTACAGTCCAAGTTTTTCGACATGATTATGAGCTTAAATTTTTTCTGTGTTT
Organism: Lagodon rhomboides; assembly: GCA_039737535.1. NCBI lineage: Eukaryota > Metazoa > Chordata > Actinopteri > Spariformes > Sparidae > Lagodon > Lagodon rhomboides. Next base: position 18,267,378 of record CM077785.1, on the reverse strand, counting down.
GTTAGGTGTAAAGAGTGCAGACAGAAATGAACTGGCTCAGATATCCTCGCAGCCCAGCAGCGACTTCACCTCCTTCGTTGGGGACTTCAAACTGTTGAACACACTTCTTCCTCTTGTGAGCCCCCGAGTGTGTTCAAAGGCAGGAGGAGTTTATGCCAGCGATGGTATGTGGGAATATCTTCAGCGTACTAAAATACACACACAGATATTTTGACTTTGTCAGACTGCAAACCTGCATTTAATTTTATCCGCTTTCCCCCATTCCCTCCTCTCAGAGGCGTTTTCTGGTCCGACCAACATTCAGTTCACAGGCCAGACGTCTGATTCTCTCAGGTTTCGCTGGAGTCAAGCAGGGGGCCCCGTGAGTGGTTACGTGGTCCAATATGTGCCACTCTCTGGCCTGGGTCAGCCTATCACAGCAGAACTGCGTCAGGTGAGTCCCGGTGTTGGAGATTAACTTGTTACGTTATAGATTTTCCTACTGTGAAAAGTAATTCAAAGGCTGCTAGAACACGGGTATTTCTGAGAACAAGGTTTGGAAACATAAAACGATCTCCGCCTAGGCGAGTGTTTTAGCACTGCTTCAGAAAAAATCTCCTCCCATACAAACACACTCGAAAATGTGCCATCATGTCCAAAAATCTCCAGTTTCTGAATATCTTCTCCCAGGAAGGAGGCTTTCAAACGGTCAGTTTTCAGTCACTTGATTTGAATAAATACCTGTGTGTACCTTATGTGTTAACAAAAATGAAAACCCCTTTGTGATTTAGTTTCAGCAGAGAGATATGTTCAAGCTTGTTTTGTACATTCATGTCTAGTTAGTGTAGCCAGTTTTGGCTGTTAATGATCTGACAGCAAACTGGGTAGAGGCATAAATGCATAGCATACACAAGCTTCTATGAAGACAATAAAACGTGGAATTGTCTGGCCTACAAGGCATCATGTTTCATCAACATGATCCTTATAATCAATGTCCCGCTTGCAATTAATGGCCAAAAAACGAACAGAGAAATACTGTAATTATTGCTTATTTAAAAATCTAACAAAATGACTGGTTACTTGAATTGGAAAACTAATGTGTTATGTTACTTGTTACAAAAGTAATTGAGTACTCAGACACATTTCCCCCAGCACTGTTTCTGACGCATGAAGGTGAGCACTGGCGTGACCGAGATTGAAGTAGCAAATCACGTTTAAGGAGCCAAAGTCAGTTGTGCATTGCGAGAGAAACATGTGCCTTCAGGCTGTGTATAAACCTGTCTAATGAGTGAATCTTCTTCATGTAGATGCTGTAGAGATTAAAGTTTGGCAGAGAAAGGACTGAAATTCCCTTCTCTGTACCTAAGAGACATGGTGAAGATGAAAGAATGCATTCACTTTGCAAAAACTTGTCTTTGGCTTTACAAAGATGACCTCTTTGACTTCCCTCCAGGAGACTGTCTCTGCCAGTCAGAGGACCTTTACAGCACGAGAGCTGAGATCAGGAACCGACTACCTGGTGACTGTCATCGCCCAATACCCCAACAGTGTGGGAGACTCTGTTTCTGCAAAGCAACGGACCAGTGAGTGAAACAGTGATGGACGCAGATGTCAGCAGAGAGAAATCTGCCAAAATGTCAGGCAGCCTCTCTCACATAAGACATACGCCAGCATGTTTACAGTGCTGTGTTCTCCTTGTACAGGGTCTTTGCCAGGGGTCTCCAGTCTACGTCTGATCCAGGCAGGCTTCTTCTCTCTCTCTGTGGGCTGGGATCAGCCTTCATCTCCTGTCCAGGGCTACAAAATCACTTATGGACCCCGAGGTCAGGCATACACACTGACCTTTGTTTATATTTCCTGTTTGTCTCTGTCTGACTGTTGCATCTCTGTTTTTTTTTACACTTGCAGCTTATTAGCAACACCCCCTCTTTTAAACATTTATTTAAAGGTGCAATATGTCAGAATTTTTTGATGTTGAGTCAAGGGCGTCTTTGTACTGTGTTGAACAGATGTGTATTAAATCTACTATGCTAACCAGCTAGGTCTAAAATCCTCTTTCTCAAAGCAGTCCAAAGCTACTATGCTAGCAGTATAAACACCAACACTCCCCTGGTAATTCAACTTGCTGCAAGGCTAACTGAGCTAAAAAAAAAATGACAGTGGCTGCAGTCAATGTACTGGGATGGATGGATGTAACAGTTTCTCTGGTGAGATGCTGCCCCTATTTGTTGGGAGTATGAATTAAACGAGACTCCAGGTCTTACATATTGCACCCTTTAATCTTCATTTAATCAGGCGGTCTCATTGATCTTATGATCCCTTTTTGTACAAGAATGCAATCAGCAAACAAAGAAACAACAAGAAGTAATTCATCAATGACGAGAATCATCAGATAATTAAGCTTTAACATCTCAAAGGGGATTGTCAGAATCTAGTTAGAGGGTAGTTTACAGCTCATTCATTAACAAGGCACAGAGTACCTGAAACAACTTGTGGAAATAAATGTGTGTGCACAATATATGAGGGATGACTAAGGTTAGGTAGTTACTGGATTCTGTACTGTAGCTGCTGAATTTAAATAACATCGCCGGTGGGGTAGTTTGGAAGCTACAACTGAGAACAGAAATGAGCAGGACATTTTTCATTTGTGACTGTGTAATGATAAAGTGTAATGCACTTGCAGCAGGACAATGGAGTATATTGTCAAAGACATGAAGGTTGACCACACAATAGTTTTACGGATGGAAGAAAACTCTCATCTGTGTAATGTACGCAGAAAGCCTTGTTTGATTTTTAATTTCTGAGCCAGATGTTGAAAATGAGTCTGAATGAAAAGTCTGCTGTCAAGACAAATTCCAGAGTATTTGTATGACTCAGTCAGAGTAATATGGGTGCAATTTAGTTAAAAGGGCAGGATAGTCAGTGACTAGTGGAGGAAGAAGGTGCCATGTACTTGGTCTTTGTTGTGACTGAGTAATCTAATTACAAAAACTAATCTTGGCAGGTTGAAGGATTACAGAAGAGAGAAGGAGTAAAAGAAGCTACAGTTGTCAAAAATGGTTAACTTGTTTGTGGTAGCAAGCTGGAAACATGCCGAGTATGTACAGCTGTCAAGGTTCAGCGTTGGGAACAAGAGCTTCTCAAATACCTTACCTCCCTCAGGCACTGGCTGTCAGTAAGGACTTTTATTGCTCAGTCATTACCTAAATATCAAATACATTTTTATCATCACCAGTCTTGAAATTGAACAGACAGTGAAAACCTTTACTTATGTCATTGATCCGCAGTAATTCTGTACTTGCATTTATAGAGACAGGGTGTGGCACGGATCATAACAGTGTCAAGATGTCTGGGTGCTTATAACATGATTCAGGAGAGTGGCCCCTGAGGGCTGATATAAACATTTTCTCCCTCCGAACATGTGGCAGGAGTGCCAGTCTCACATGGAGCTCCTCTTCTCACTAGTTAGGCTGGCATGTGTGTGTGAAATGAGGTCAGCGTGTATCCTATAATGAGAGGTGTGATGTTTCTACCTGTTCCTGCTCCTACCGGTTCTAGCAAGTGTGCATGCCAGCCTCTACAGGATGTACACACGACACAGACATTTTGCACCGACTCCAAACAATATATCTCGTCAGTGGGCTTGGTGCCATATTTAAGCTTCATACTCTGAGGTGAGAATGAGGTCAACTTAATGAAGTGAGGACACATATTTGAACAGCTTGTAGTTGGCTAATTTGTCTGATGATGACTCCAATTCCGTGTCCTGTCTGTTCTGTGTTTGGATGAGCAGGTCAGCCGGCCGCTCAGCTGTTGGAACAGTCTCTGTCTGCGGACTCCACATCCATCACCCTGGAGTCTCTTCAGCCCGACACAGAGTACGTCATCAGCCTCTACCCCCTGTTCCCCCGAAACTCTGCGTCCCCATCCATCCTCAACGCCAGAACATGTGAGTCCACCCTGTGGCCATTTAATAATAATTTACTGTTATGATGTATTAAGCGTTAGGTACATTTTATGAACAGTAGTACAGTACAGTGATAATATGTTCTTAAAGGTTTTCATGATACCAAAAATTAAAACTAAACAAATAGGGTACAATTTTTTTTTTTTATTAAAGGGTAACCAATTATACACATTAAAGTGTGTTTACCAGTTGTGGAAAGTACTACTGCAAACGTGAAAAAAAGGAGTATGAGTTAGGGAGATGCATGTACTCTGATAGAATACCTTCAGTGATGTCAGTCAATGACCTCGTGGCATTATGGGTAATGTAGGTACCAGGTTTCGAAAAAGGAAGAAGAATGTGTGGAATTAAAAAAGTATCGATTTTGATTGTCCAAAATAGGTTCAACAGTGTTATAGGAGTGCAATGCTAGATCAGTGGACTGCTTTTCAAAACCTGGTGCCTACATTTCCCACAATGCTTAGCAATGTAGCCACTGAGTAACATCACTTGAAGCAGTTTGTCAGATAACATGCAGCTTCCTCTGAAAACACAAAAGGCTTTATACTACTTTTTTCACATGTGCAGTAGTGCTCCTTAAGACCTGTAAACACACCTTAAAGCATAGGCACCTATTGAATGTATAACTGAGTGGGATCGTAGTGTCCTAAACATATGGTGGTTGTGTGTCTGTGTTCATATTTTTGCATGTGTCAGTGCGCCTTGAGGCGGTGCAGCAGTTATCAGTGGAGACGGAGTCAGAGGGCAGCGTGCGTGTGCGGTGGAGAGGTGTCAGCGGTGCGCGGGCCTACCGTCTGGTGTGGGGACCATTTACAGGTCAGGACAAAGCCGACATCAAACGGCGTCTTGCATACCTACCAGTAAGGTTTTTTGCAAAGGAATTTGCATATACATAATTTTTTTGTTTGTTTTTCTGTTCACAAAGGTCGAAATGTTGAGACTGTGGAGGTTGCCGGTGACAGAGAGTTTCACACTTTGTCCAGCCTGCAGTCCGACACCGAGTACATCGTCACTATCATCCCGCTGTATGAAGGCAACACTGAGGGCCCTGTAGCGACGGCCAGGTTCAAAATAGGTAGGTGTGGTTACACAGTTCATCAGAATATCACTGTGTCGCTCTGTGGATGCTTCTCTCACAGTTACACACAGGCACCAAAACAGTTATTTGCCACGATACACTTAATTACATTCTATTTTTTGTGTCCCTTGTTTCTCAGATTTGTAGTTGCCGAACACACTAGCTTTATGAACACGTGGTTGCCTTCATGGACAGGAAGCAGAGTCAGAGAAGACAGCCAATAATCCGGCCCGTTGTTTGTCTCTCTTCTGTAAACCTACACATGTTACTGTTTAGTTCTGTTTGAGGAACATTTCTCGCACACCTACACACTCATTATACACACATGCCATCTGTCTCTCGTGAGAAATGCCCATATGGTGTCGCTTCAGTCGGACCAGTGTTATTTGAATGAAGGCTGAGTCACTGCAACGAGCAGAGAGCTGGCACGGAGAGCTGGAGAACTGAAAACCTCTGTGTGGCCTCTTTCTGCTATCAAAGAAAAGAGATATTTACAGTTGTCTGCATACTGTTCACCACAGTACCTTAAACTTCTCTCTTGTTTGTTCCTGTTTAAAGTAGTAGAGAAACAACTGTTTGTTGTGTCTGTGGTTGTCATGAGTTGACTGTTCCCTCTCATCGACTTCTTTGGGCTTTTAGCGAGGACAACATTGAATGAAGACATCATGTTGATCTACAAATATGTGATTGTTAATATTCATTGATACCATTAAGCTTTCTAAGATGTAGGATGCCAGAAATTAAGTTTTGAACAATATATCAAAGACTGCATGAATGGTAAAGTTTTTGGTTTATCTTCTTCCTCACTGTCAACCACTTTAATAGCTTTGCATGGCATTAAATCAAGTCTGAGGATAGTGTGTAGTCTGTCAGTCCTAACAGGGGCATCAGTGGGTGTATAATACTCACTGGCCTTTAGACTTGTGTGTTCTCCATTGACACTTTCTTGTGGGTTTATGTTCACCACCATCAAGACCTGTGGCCATAAATAGTAGTATACATGTAGAGAAAGTGTTTATCTGTCTGACTGACCTGTGAGCTAAATTTTTGCCACAGAAGGAAGTGTACACACAACTTGACCCTCAAAGTGCAACCTCCTTAAACTAAATAGAGGAGGGAACAACACATGAGGTAACAGGCGACACTTTAAAATGTATCTAAAGATTCTATTCCTAGCCTATTGTAGTCTATAAACTCATCCTCCCCCCTACACGTGGGTGCTGCCATTGTTATGTGACATCAGACAGACAGCTGCTCCCTCATGAAGACGGGGTAGATCAATTTGCCTGAGTTTACAAGCAGGAATTCCAACTTCCAGTGTTGAACTATTCTAGTACGTTTTCTAGTAGGAGGTTGGAAGTTTATGTGTTCTGAGTTTTCTGGAACGCAGCCGAAGTGTTTGTATTTAACAAAGGGAAATCCCCACAAAAAATTCCTCTGCAATTCCTGGTGATTATTTTATCAAGTCATTTTTCAAGGTACACCCACACATACACATATATATACAGTATATATTTACATATGGCAATAAAAGAGGTGAATGTTTTCTGTTGGTGTTTGGATGTGGATCTTTTCAGATCAGTTTGAGGACTGCCTATGATTTACATCTTCCAGATTTTACTGTAAGTGTTTCACTGGCCTGGTCTGTGACATGACTCGGTTGCCTTTCCTTTGTCTTGGTCTTGACTTGGGCTCAAGCCCTCAAAATCTTCTTGATACACTTGGTCTTGGTCATGACTTATTTTTGGTTTAGGTGGTCTTGACTCCAACACTGCAGGCGAGTGTTAAAAGTGCTAAATGAAATAGGTCAATCAAACAGAAAACAACACAGAGTGGCTACAGCCCCCAAGCTGCTTTAACCAGATGGTGCCATCTCTCTCCTTCAGCACATGTGTTCACGTGTATGTGCATGTGATCGATTACAAGGTTCACTCAGTTTATGGTTTGTGCATTGACGAGCAAGAGAAAGAAAATAGACAGCACAACAAAAAGATAACATGAGGGAAAGATGGAATACGACAGCAGCTGGACTTGCTTGAGTGTCTTGTAGATGTTTCACTTCTTATCAAAGAGGCTTCTTCAGTTCTGACTGACTGGTATTTTATCTCAAATCAGAAAGTCAATAACTGTGATATATTGAGCTGTCAGTGGTGAAATATCGGTTCATCCTTGAAACAGTGACTTTTGGATCATTTCACAAAATACTCCTGAACCCTTCAGATAAGAACACCAGCTGCTGCAGCTTATGGTAGAGAGTATGTGAATAAACTGCATATGGCTGACGTACTATTGAATCATCTCTCTGGAAGGGTTTCAAAATAGCATACTGATGATATAAGTTGTTCCAGCGTTCTCATGACTTACAGGCGAGAAAGTTTTTGAAAATAGACTCTCTCCTGCAGTTTTTACCATCACTGCCTCTCACAGCCTGTTTCTCTTTATTATTGTTGTCTATGAGCTTCTGTAAAGCCGTCTACTTCTCATTATAACAATTCTAAGTGTTAAACAGTGATTTACCTTGATCCGTGTCTCAAAGTATGCCGTTTTGGCTCCTTGAATTTGAGGGAATTGTCCTTGAAGCTTTTGAATTGGCGGTTTAAGAGGGTGTGGGAATGGTGTCGATCTCTCTTGTATTGTACCGGGGTCTCTGAGATACAAACACGCTCAGGTGCTTAAACCTCAATTGTCATTTTTGCTTCTCGACACACCTCATACACTCTGTACCACGCTCTGCATAATGGCATTCAGAGCAATTATTTATGCAGTAGCATTTTCTAAGTATCAAATGAAATCTAAAATTTTGAGCAACTGCTACCATGGCAGCTGTTTTGTGTGTGTGTGTGTGTGTGTGTGTGTCTGTGTATGAATATGATGATTAAGTTAAGTGTGGACTATGTAGGCTGAAGCTAAAGAAGCTGGAAAAACTCCAACATTGATTTATCATTTAGTCTATGAAATATAAAAGATATAAAAAAAAAAGCTCAAAGTGATGACTTCAAATAGCTAATTTTGTCCAACCACCAGTCTGAAACCCAAAGACTCTCCATTTAGTGACAATAAAAGGCAACAAATCCTTATATTTAAGAAGCTGGAACCAGTAAATGTTTGACATTTTTCCTTGAAAAAATTACTGACACAATTAAGAAATTATCAAAATATCACTTTTCTTTCAATCCACTAATCAGTTGATTGAAAAAAATCCATTCTATGCATACACTGTTATTCAGTCTGAGAATACATACTCACATTTCAGCCATATTAGTTGCAATCAAAGGATCAGCGATTTGTATCCAAAGGATTGTCTCATATTTTTCAAGTCTATCTTAATTCAATATTTTTTTGCCCTTTGCCTTGTTTCAGCAGTTTGAATACGTCATATAAAGTCAGTATCTTTCAAAGTCATGAGCTTCTTTGTGTTATCATCCTTCCATGGAGCACAAAGAGGTAATTCAATGCTAAAAGACTTAAAATTTGAAATATACACTCTTGGTTTGACTAATTAAGCCTCATGCCAGGCTCAGCTGAATTTTTTACCAAGTTTATTAATATAGCACTTTGCATACGACAGGCGTAGACTCAATGTGCTTAAATAGAATAGGGACTGTGGATTTTGTGTCCATCACTTTTCACAGCAACCAGTAAACCATTCAGTGTACAAATTGGCATTTCAGTATTGTTTTCGCGACAGACTTGAAATGTGAACCCCGCCACTATTTTTATTGATAGATTGATGGGCATAGGTAAAGCTCTATGACAAATGACATGTTATGTTATGTGTGTTTCCCTCAGAGCGTCAGGAGCAGCAGGTCCTCAGAGCAGCTACCACCGGCCCCTCCTCTATTCGCCTCACCTGGAGAATCATTCAGTCCTCTCGAGGGTACCGTCTGCAGTGGAGTGAGGGGGAAGGTCAGATTTGAATGTCACGTGCACACTCAAACATTAATTTATCAATTTTGTTCTCTTTTTGCACTCCAGTTAAAAAATTCCGCAGTGTTAAGGAAGAATATGGAGAAGTTCCTATTATGCCATTATACTTACACATAATTTAACTGACATGTTGCCTCCACTTTTAAGTTGCAAGTAGTAGGAAGTAAATACTTAAACTGAAGGTAAAGTACATATAGTAGGTATAGATTGATTGATCTTGGGTCTCCAGGTGGCCGGGTCCAGAGCCTGTCATTTCCCAGAAGCACTAGCAGCTACGAGCTTACAGGCCTTCAGCCCAACACAGAATATATCATCACCCTTTTCACCCTGTACGACGGTCGTGAGGAGGCCACACCTGTCTCCACCACATCCAGAGGTCAGTTAGGGGGCACTAAACTCTGAGTTTGGATTGATTTATGGCTCATAAAAGTGCTTGGGTTAAAATCGAACCAGTTTTTAATATGTTTGTAGAAATATATGCTTGAAAGTGTCTTTGTGCCTCGATACATTTTTCATGAGTGCAGAGGAACAGCCAGTGGGGAAAGTGTCCAACCTGAGAGTCGTGGAGTCTCTGGGCAGCACTGTCAGACTCGGCTGGACAGGTGTAGCCGGGGCTACGCAGTACCGCATCATAATCCTGAACACAGAAGGTACACTGATGCATTTTATTTGTTACTATATTATTCATTTTGATGTATTTCATGTATTTTTTGTGAATGAAAACTTGTGAAAATGGTGTTCCTGTGTGTTTTATCCCATGTCAGCGGGAACAGAAGAAATCCGGAGTATCCCTGGAAACCAGACGACCCTTGACCTCAGAGACCTGACAGTGGGAGTGTCTTATGTTGTCACTGTCACAGCACTGGTGGGGACAAATGAAGGAGACCCAGTTATTGTCTCCATCAAACCAGGTGGGCGGAGCAGTGACAATGCGTTGCTGTCATCATGTCTTTATGTTAATGAAACCAGAAATTCCCATCTAATTTCCAATATAATTAATCCTCGACTCCTGTTTGTGTTTAAATGTTTCCATGCTCAATCTGTTTGGTCTTTTTTTAACTTGTGATTCAGCGTCTCTCTCATTTGTCATCTGTCATATCAACACCACTGTTTTTTTTCTAATGCTGAAGGTTCCCACAAGCACAAATCTTGAAACTTTGTGAATTTTAGGAAAAAGAAATCAAGGCTTTGACACTTGTTGAAAATAGACATAAATAGACGAGAATAGAAATCAAAATTATTTGGATGTATTTTAATTTAACATTAGGAAATAGGCTATGTTCTGCTGTCTGTTTGTGTGTTTCCAAGTATCTTCTGTCATCACTTTAACAACACTGTATTCACATATTTAAGCCTCCGTCTCTTTTTAATTAAAGCCTGCTAGTTCTCTTTATAAAAAATTTCATTGGTATAACAGTAATTTACCTTGATCCGTGTCTCAAACTATGCTGTGTTGGGTCCTTGAATTTGAGGTATTTGGACCTGGAAAGTCCTTGGAAAATTCTTGAATTTGATGTTTAAGATGGTGTGGGAACCCTGACTGCTGTTAGCACTTGTGTATATACACAGTATTAGCGTTACCAGATTACCCAACATACAGTATGTGTCTCAATATTTGTGAATACAGTATCTTTGAAAGCCCACAGCCTTATTGAAGAACCATGTTGTTGTTGCTCTTCAAGTGAAATATAGATTTTATACGTTATTTCAGAGCAAGGTGCTGGGAGAGTGACTAACCTCAGAGTGACAAACGCAAACAGTCGGAGGATTCGAATTGCCTGGACGGGTGTGAGTGGAGCAACAGGATACAGGGTGACCTGGAGACAAGGCAGCAGTAAGTGTTATGTCTTTGAGTTTATTTTTTTGAATCATGAAATTTATGCATTCTTCTCTGACATGCAGTAATTGGGCCTCAAGGGGGCAGATAATATAATTTTTTGCTTCCTGCTGTTTTGTTAATGGAATGTGTATAAGTATAGTGGGTAGAAGTGTATTATGTTTCTACAATGACATGAGCAAAATAAACCTAAGATGAATATGAAAAATAACATCAAATCAAAGACAGATTAAGATCATACCTCATGGTCCTTTAAAAAACGGTGGCAGCAGACTTTTGAAGTTTCGTATCTTCACTCCTCTCTGTGTTTTGGCTTGTAGTCAGTTTTTTATGTGCATGACTTAACATTTTCTCATTTCTGCCTCGCAGGTGCGGAGCAGTCCCGTCTTCTCGGAGCCGAGGCCACGGCCTATACCATAGACGGCCTGCGACCAGATGAGGCGCTGGTAATTGGTGTTGCAGCTGTGGTGGATCAGCGCGTCGGAGAGGTGGTCACGCTGTCTTCTCGTACTAATCCCAATGGTGGATCAGTGTCTGCCCTTCGCATCATTGACGTCACATCTCAGAGGATACGCATTGCGTGGTCGCCTTCCACCAGGGCAACTGGCTATAAGATCACCTGGCGTCGTGATGATGGTAAGCTGTGATTAGAATCAAAGTCATTTTAGTCAACTTAAGCGAAAAAGGACAGTTATTTGTGAAAAACATTAAAGTTCACTGAAATAAAATAAAAACTAGACTAAAACTAAAACTAATTGAAAAAATATTGTGTTCTAACAAAAATAACGAAATAGAATGAAAATATGTAGGAAATGTCTTTAGTTTAATCTTTGTCAGTTTGCACAAAAAGCTTGATGAGTCATGGTGCATATACTTATTGAGACTGGGATGTCTCCATGACTGTGAGTCAACTGCCCATAAAAAAAAATGTTGTGTTTGTATTGTAATACATATTTTGAACTTTTTATGTCTTGTTCCTGAAAAGATTCTCACCATATTATAATAAAAACGTTAAACTGAAACCAATAAAAAACTCATTTTCAACAATAAAACTAAACTGGAACAAGCAAATCCAATTGACTCTGATTAGAATTAACACTGAATATTTTACATACATAAGATATATCCAAACTCAGCGCCTTCTATCCTCTTGTATCTGTAGTTGTCAAAAAAGAAACAAATGTCTACATTTCATTCGTGTTTTCCTTGGTGCAGGAGTTGAAACAACTCGTAACGTGCCTGCCGACGTCTCTTCCTTCACCATTGATGGACTGCAGTCAGATTCAGCTTACACAGTGTTTGTTTCCTCACTGACTGGCTCTCGAGAGGGAAGTCCTGCCACCCTGGTAATCAGAACAGGTAACAAACTGAATTTATCAAATACACATTATCGTTGTTGTACAGAGTGTCTTTAGGGAGAAACCTGGCTACGTGTGACATGGTTGTTTCCTGTCTTGACCTTCAGAGTCAGATAGGACTGTGGTCGGGACTGTGACGTCACTGCAAGTCCAGGAGACCCGTGGAGAGGTCGTCCGAGTCACTTGGGTTGGTGTGCAGGGAGCGACGGCTTATCGTGTGTCCTGGAGGAGAACAGACGGTAGATTGTTTCACTCATCACACATAATCAGTTTCTTTTAAAGCATCAAGTTGCCTTTAAAATATGCATGCCGTGTTTAAGTTAGACTTTAATAAGAAAATAAGTTGTTTTCTTCTTTGATAGACATTGTATGGCAGCCAGTCTGTGTTACTCATTGGTGCAACTATGTGCTGCTGTAGGTGGTGAAGAAAGGAGTCAGGTGGTCGGGGGAGATGTGACGGCAGTGGATTTAGACCGGTTGGACCCAGGAGCCCAGTACGAGGTGCAGGTCATGGCTTTAGTTCAGAACAGAGAGGGAACCCCTGTGTCTGTCAGAGTCACTACACGTGAGTCTAGTCTTGAAAGTGAGATTTGCTTGTGTAAATTCTCAATAAAATGTTGTTCTGAAATGCCAATAATGATGATGATTAATGAAATATAAGGTACTACATTGTAGATCTCAGTAATATCTTGTCTCATGTCACATGCTATTATTTGGTCACTATTTAAAACCTTTGAAGTCACTGAAAAGCCTTTGAACTTGATGTGTAATTTACTGTCAATGTTGTGTTCAATAATTCAATTTTGCACCATATACAAAATATTATGTTTTGGCAAATGTATTGGATGATATGTCTCTGTATACAGCTGGGGCCGTCACCCCTCCAGTACCTGACACAACTTTACGAGTGGCGGAGATTACCCAGAGTTCTGTGCGGCTTGGCTGGAATCCACTACCAGGTGCCACAGGATATATTCTGCGCTGGAGAGACGAGTCAGGTGAAACATAATATTATTATATATGTTATGATTTATATTTCTTCTCAACTCCTCTATGCCTCCTCTTCAGTCCAACCATTTTCCCTATTCAAATTTCTCAGATGTTGGTCGAGGCTTGTCTGTCACGCTCCCCGCTGCATCCAGCTCCTACCAGGTGACCGGGCTGCGTTTGGGCCGTCGATATCGCTTTACCGTGCAGCCCACCTTCACAAGTGGAGTTGGGAGGGAGAGCTCTGTGGATGAACGCACTGGTAACACATGAACACCTGCTTTTTCATATACCTGCAACACCTTATGATATGTGACTTATTCCTGCCTGCTTATATGTTTACAGTGTGTGTGGGTGGGCGTCTGGATGTGGTGTTTTTGGTGCCGGCATCTACCGATCGGGTTAACCTCGCAAGACCTCTGCGTGAACTCCTTACAAGTGCAGCAGGGTCCCTCAATACTATCGGACCCCGAGACTCACAGGTAAATGCTCATGAAGGATATGTTTCAAACACAAACTGAGTTATGTTTGGGAAAAATGGGATCAAAATACAAACACTTAGGAGCAGGCAGGTAACAGAACAAAAAGCTTGAACAAAACTGATAAAGACAGACTGGGGTAAATCCAAAAAAAGGAACAAAGACAAATACAAAAACCACGAGACGTACAAACAAGATGCTGAAAAACACGAGGAGCAACACAGAGATACCGGGAACAAAACAGAGGATGCAGGACTGACGTGGGGAAGCAGACAAACTAAGAAAGACACGGGCCTAAATACACAGGGAGGTGTGCTCACAGAAAAAGGACGGCAAAAGAGACAACGAGAGGAAGTGGAAAGAGAAACATGAGACATGAGGATATAAACGACAAAATAAAACAGGGAATGACTAATGAAATACCCTAACCATGAAAGATTAATTCTGCATTCCTTCTAATGGCCAGCAGGGGGTGCATCTACTGAAAGGATTTTATCTGTGTACAGCCAATTTTTTAAAATTATTTTCTGCCTGTTTCAGGTGGGAGTTGTCGTGTACGGTTACCGACCCAAAATATGGTTCCCGCTTAACCGTCACGGCCGGTCTGACACACTTCTCCAAGAGATCCAGTCCACCCCCTTTGATGAAAGCCCAGGAAATAACATTGGTCAGTGTTTTTTTTCTCCCTCCTCTGATAGATGTCTTTCCTGATGTTTCTATATTTACTGAACTGGGCTACATCTCTGTAGCCGCTCTACGGTATGTGTGTGTGTGTGTGTGTGAGAGCAGTGATATTGTCTGTCTCCCTCTGCAGGTGAGGCGGTGACATTCACCACACAGTATCTTCTGAGCCCTGCAGCTGGCCGGAGGCCGAGGGTCCCTGGTGCTGTTGTCATCATCGCTGACAAAAGATCAGCTGACAACCTTACACTTGCAGCCAGCAGGCTTAAGGCTACAGGTATGTGGGAGCAGTCATGTGTTAAATTAAATAAACTTCCTGCACCTATTAGATCACTACAGTTTGCTGCATCTGGAAAATTTGGTGTCAAGCTTTCAGCAACAGAAATGAATACAAACATTTGTACTGGTGTCTAATACTGAATCCACAAGAACATCATATACTACACATACATATCTTAAAATCTGCCCTGTTGAAACCAGTCTGTCGTATGTGTTTGCCAGGTGTGACAGTGTTAGCACTGGGTATGGAGCAGGCAGATACTGAGGAGCTGCGTCGGGTGGTGACGGATGGCAGCATCCAGAACATCCTGTATGCCCGTGATGCAGCACAGTTGGACACTCTTCACACTGATCTGGCAGACATGCTCTGTGGTCTGGCCAGAGTAGAGGTATGAAGAAAATCATGTCTGGTTTATAGTCGTGATCTTGAATGCAATTGCCTGCTAATGACCCGACCAAAACAACATATTTTCCCTTTCCTGTGTTAATATAATCCTGTGCCTCCTAGTTCAGCTATTTGACAAACAAATGTAACATGTGGATGTAGATTCTGACAAATGTCCATGGTATTTTGTGTCCTTTTATTGAAATAGAATGGAATTAAAGTAATAAGGGAGCATATAAGACAAAACCATCTCTCTCATCTCTTCCTGATGTTTCTCTCCTTGTTTTATTTAGGCTCCAGGGCCAGGTTGTACTGTATGCCCACAGGTGAGTCATTCTCTTTAGTGTATTAAAGACTCTGCCCCAGCTTTGATGAACATACTGCAGATTTGGTGACTGACAGACACACCCTTTAAGTTTTTCTCTCCTCTTCTCTTGCATTCTCCTCCCTCCTTAATTACTCCTGGTTTCCATTTCTTTCAGGGCGAGAAGGGTGATCGTGGAGAAAGGGTACAGTGCACATAGTTGCCGAATTTTTTTACAACTTATCTCTTGTTTTAAGTTTTCAGCTGTTATGGTGTAATTTTTTGCTTGACTCCACAGGGTGAGAGAGGCAGAGATGGTATAGATGGACGTAAGGGAGAGCCTGTGAGTTATTCATTCACTCTCAACATGATAATTCCTCTATACAGAAATTGTTCAGTATCATTGTTAAAAATTACACTGATTGTGCTTACTTTATGTGTGTGTGTGATGCAGGGTCGTGATGGTTTGCCTGGGAGGGAGGGCCCCAGAGGGCCTGAGGGACAACCAGGTCGAATAGTAACTGACCCCTCAGGGGCGGTGAAAGGAGAAAAGGGAGAAAGAGTGAGTTGATTTAGAAGCTGTACAAAAAATATAAAAAAAAGCCCCTGCCTTTTTAGGAATAAAGTTACAGATGGGCTGTTCTCTGTTCAGGGTTTTCCTGGCATTGATGGAAGTCCAGGGTTGCCAGGACGACCAGGTTCCCCAGGAAATGCAGGGGTCCCGGTGAGTAGAGGGACCACAGACCACTGGATATCTTTATGTTGCTGAATTAACATGCAGTAGCTCAGTCTGTAGAGACTTGGCTTGGGAACCGGAGGGTGGCCGGTTCAAGTTGCCCTTGAGCAAGGCACCAAAACCCCAATGTGCTCCCCGGGCGCCTGACATGGCAGCCCACTGCTTCTAGTGTGTGCGTGTGTACAAATACAAATACAAATACAAATGTGCAACTAGTAATGGGTTAAACGCAGAGAACAAATTTCAGTGTGTTTGCATGTAAAAAATGTCAAATAAACTGACCAATAAAGACTCTATTCTATTCTAACATAAAGGTCATAAAACAATGCTGTTTTTGTGTCTGCAGGGTTCACAGGGCCTACCTGGTATCAGAGGAGACCCAGTGAGTAACTGTCATTCTCCTGACCTGCAGAGTTAATAGATGGACTTATGAATATGAAGTACAGTGCTTCCTCCCTAAGTTGTTCTGTTGTTTTAGGGTGAATCAGGTGTGGCAGGGCCACAAGGGCCAAAGGGAGGTAAAGGTGAAAGGGTGAGTAATCATTTTTAAACCCCTTCCTAACCCACATCACACCCACATTTGTAGGTGACACCCACAAAGTCATCTAGATTAGAACAAAATGATGTGTCCAGTGTGCAGGATTTAGGGGGGATTCAGACAGATCTATTGTTAGAAATGGAACATAATCTTCATAATGACATTTTCATTAGCGTATAATCACCTGAAACTAAGAATCTTTGTATTTTGTTACCTTATAATGAACTTTTTATGTCTACAAAGGGAGAGGACTGAGACCATCATGTTTATACAGTATCCTAGAACAAACAAGCCAAACACTGGCTCTAGGGAGGGCCTTTAAAGTTTTTAGCAGCCACTGGAGTGGAGGGTGAGGCGAAGGTGTTTAGTTGGTTGCAATCTGCAAACTCATCACTAGAGGCCATGGATCTTAAAATGTCATCATTCACACTATTTACATAACATTACAAAAACAAGTGCAGAAAGAACAAATCATACATATATATATACACATAAACAGCATATCAGAAAATCTCTTCTGATATGACGTGATGTTGAAATCAGGTTTACAGAGAAGGTAATAGTTTGACGTTATGTCCAGTCACGTTCAAACACGTCCTTCCTCACTCTTTGACGTATTATCTGATGATAGGATTAGGCGAAATGAAACTAAATTAAAATTGGTATTTCTTTGGATTTGGGAAACATTTAGGATGACGTAAGTACACAACTCAACTAAATGTATAACAAAGTTTAGAATGTTTTTAGCATTTTTAACGCAGAAATAATACACATTATGTCTCTAAAGAAACAAATATTATGGCCAACAGTCTAAATCAAAGAGAAAACCAAACTGTATGCTTGAATGCAAGAATGAAAAACAAAAAGTCTAAAAATATCTAAAAGGAAACTAGATAAAATAAACCCAAACAATTGATCTGATGAATACCAAGGGCAAATCAAAGTAATAGTTAATAAGTGAGTATTCAAAATGAAAGGGGCTCAATAAAAAATGTATGAGATCCTCTAGATTCAGTAAATACCAAGTGAACAAACCCAAAACACTGTAGATCCCATCCTATTACAGATATAACACAAACAAATATATGGCAATGTCTATGTCTTTTTTTTATGCTGTAGGGTGAACCGGGCTCATCTGGACCTGGAGGAGGGTTTCCTGGGAGGAAAGGAGAACCAGGCATCCCAGGATTACCAGTAAGAAACAAACTGGACAACGAAATGTTCTCAAACAACTTTAAGAGGATCATATCATTGATATCCAGATGGACACAACATGATAACTAGCTGTCTGTCTAGCTGTAGCTGTTTAGATGTTTTGTCGTACTAAGTTGTTGCTATATATTAAACTGTGTTAGTGTTTTTTTTACTTAGGGTACTCCAGGTCGACCAGGCAGCGACGGGGCCAAAGGCGCCGCCGGAGTTCCAGGGACACCAGGCCAGGATGGTCGCCCAGGTTTAGCAGGAACACCAGGACTCTCTATCAAGGTAAACCTCCCTCACCTGCTGCCTCTCTCCACTTCAGTCAATTTAGAAAGTAACATAAGTATACTGACATCAGCTCTGTGAGATATTCACTCATGAGTGTAAGATGTGTTCTTTCAAAGATGCAACAAGCAAGATTTTGTAATGTAATAATATTTAATTGAAATCTTTCCTGCCATGTGGTGCTAAAAACATTCCAACTTGCTTTGGCAGCTTAAAGGTGTAGTTTGTAGCTTTGGAAAATAAACTGATGCAGAAACACAGAAAGGTCATATTTACAATATTAATAAGGTAATAATACAAACAAAGAAATGTATTAATTTATTTGATATATTTCTATATCTGAATAAACAAACTGTCCCCAGAGGTGAAAAAGGTCCCTTGAACACTGTTTGAAGCTAAAAAGGTAGTTAGTTAGAAGGGTCCTGCAAATTTAAAGAAAGTAAAATCATATGAAATTGTGTTTTTTGTTCAATGTATTCAGCAATTAAAATAAATAAATGAAGGTTTGTCTCTTCTGATTAAAACTACGTATTGCACCTTTAAGTAATTAATCTGTTTTTCTGAACTGCTCACAGATGAACAAAAGATTTTAAAATGAAATGCATAAAAAGATTTTAAGAGGGAAGGTGACGCCATGAGTTAGTATAGGACAGCCCCCCGATGGAGCCGAGAGGCTGGTGGTAGAGATGGGATGAAGATGATTGTTAAAGATCTGGATGAGATGAGGTGGACTCTGGTGAGCTTGGACTGGGCATGAGATATGATGAATTGGAGGTAAATGGGGTGGAGGAGGATTGCAACAAATTTTCACTGCAGCAACAGCAGAGAAGAGAACAGATTTAAAGATTGACGGCAACGACATGATTGGTTGACTGATTTAATCGTGGCAGTATCTGGTTGGTTTTAAGAAAAGGAGTAAACATCCATTGTCAGCCGATTAAGAGGTGGGGAGAGAGAAAGAGAGGGTCATGAATGAACAATTAGATCTTACGCTGAGCCTCATTTTTATAATGTTACAGTAAGTAGACATCAGATTACTGCAATAACCAATCCAGTTTTTAAATCTTTGATAAAACCACAAGTTTCCTCAATGGATTCTCTCATTTAGATGCACAGTGCTATAAAAGTCTTTTGGGTTCAACTATACCAAGACAAAAACTTTCTTTCTCAATCACATGGTGGTAGTATTGAGCCACTTAAGTATTTCATTCAGTGGAGGCTCAAACATTTACTGTATATGAGATTTTTTGTCACATAATATTATTTTAATATATGGTTTTATTCAGACAGTGTCTCTGGAAACATGCATTAATTACAATAAATTATTGATTCTTTCATCACAACAGCAATTAATCAATAATGAACAAAGTTGTTATAATTGGTCTTATTTAGAATGACAAGTACTTATTTCTGTTATTGCATTAAATCTCGAGCAGCAGAGAGGTTTGCTGTTTGTGTATGAATCAACCTTTGAGTATTTGTGGAGATGTTGTGGAGATTAACATAAGCCCCATTCACACTGCCCTGTCAAGGTGGGAATCATGTGCTGATATTCTGCCTCGCCATCTGTGTGAAAGTTACAGAGACAGAATGGGGGGACAGTTCGTTCCCCCTCTGATCCACCAGTGGAGGTCGTAACAAAGCCACAACCGAAGCGAGACCGCGTCTGTGTGACTGGAATAGCTGTACCGCCACGGCTCTTTTGCATCCGCAATGCCGGCATGCTGTATGAAATGACAAACTTGAGTGGCTTTATGCCGGCACTGCTTGGTTCAGTGTGAACAAACAAAGGCGAGCCTTCTCTGCAGCGATAATGCAGAATCTCTGTGTGAAAAAGGCTACAGAGTAACTCTCCCTAACAACACCTCCTCTCTCCTCTCTCTCTTTGTTTCTTTCTGCAGGGAGAAAGGGGCAGCCCAGGAGAGAGGGTGAGTCACATCATCGCCAGCTTGTCCTCTCACTGCAGAAATGTCCCGAGGAGCACACAAGCATAATGATTCCAGCTCTTATCTCTCTTTGCTGACAGGGACCTCCAGGAGTCGGCAGCGGGGTGGCCGTGAAAGGCGAGAAGGGCTCCCCAGTAAGAGCCGTCAATCACTGCTGAAGTGCTGACACGTTTAGTTTGCATCTGAACTCTGTGCACGTGTGTATGTGTGCGTGTGTGTGTGTGGGGGGGGTGTATTTTGCATTTACTAATTGCATTTTTATTATCAGGGAGCTCTGGGAACTCCAGGGTCCCAGGGTCCTAGAGGGCTGACAGGACCACAGGGTAGCAAAGGAGACAAGGTAGCTGCAGATTGAGTCAGTGCATGAGTTGTTGAGCATGTGAGGTGCTTATCTCAGAGAAATGTTCTTTTTTCAGGGCGAAGGTGCTGAAGGGCCACCGGGACCTGCAGGCAGACAAGGAGAGCCAGGAGACAGGGTAGGTTAAACACACAGCAACTTCAGATGGCTGATGTCATGATGAACATAACAATATATATATATATATATATATATATATATATATATATAATGATCATATTAAACCCTTAAAATAGCACCTATTCCTTTACGCTTATTACAATTTCAGAATACATGAATATTTTTTACGTTACAATATTAACTAACCATTCTCAGTGTATGTTTATGGGAGATCTCAGTTTTCTACATCATCCTCAATATTGACCCCTGTTGGCTTCTAAACCATTTGTGATGTCACAAATCATGGTCATGGGCTCGCCTCTTAAAATAGCAATTTTTAAGATTTGTCCAGAATGTTTGTCTAAAACATTAAAACAAATCAACTAACCTTATCAACAATCAGGAAACAACAGCGTTGATGTAATGTCAAAGATGTTGATGTGTTGCAGAGATGTCTACTGAAGTTAGCATGCTAACCAGCTAGTCGCAACCTAGGTGCTACTGAGTCTAATAAATTAACAAAATAAACTTGCAAAATGTCAAATAGGGGAATATTTTTAATGCCTTCCTTCCTTATTTAACAAAATAATACAACCGTACACTGCCTACTTTCAAGGCTACCTTTGAAATCTGGTGATTGCTTTCAAATTATAAAGAAAAGAAAACATCGTAAGCAAAATCAGCGTTTCACCTAGCACGGAGAACATTTTCACTTTCTGCAGATGAATGTTATATGTAATACATACACAATTAGCCCAATAAAAGATAATTATGCACCTGTGCCTCACATTTCAGGAGTTATGAGCAAAAGTATAAAGTGTTTTAGAAAATGGTCACAGGGTAGCGCTGTCTACAGTTATAATTATTCAGTTCTTTCTTTGCCCATGGCTGGACTGTCCACCACATTTCAGTCAAACAGGACCAAAACATAACCTCCTTGATGGAGTTCATATATTTATGTTCAAACATTCTGCTCATGTCTTTCAGGGTCCCCGTGGGCCTCCAGGAGAAATTGGTAGCAAGGTAAGATAAAGGTGAGGAAAATCACTTCTGTTGTGAGGTGTAAATAGAAGAATGACCTCTGTCACTCTCTCCTCTCTGATAGGGTGACCGCGGGCAACCAGGTGAGCCTGGATCACAGGGAGACAGGGTGAGTTACATGATATGAGAATGAATCAGTCAAGTATGAGCATGTCTGTGTCTGTACGTGTGAGTCTTTGTGGTGTCTGTGTGGGTTTTTAATAGTCTAAATGTCTGTGGTCCTTATTCACAGGTAGAGCACCAGGTTTTATAGTTAATTTTACCACAGGGAAAATTTATAAAGAGGTGATATCAACAATCTTGTGGAGCCAGATGTGTGTTTCATCATGCTCACTTTGGTCTAAGTTAAAAAATGTTGGTTAGAGAAGGGTGGAGACACAGCAGGTGGTGTTTTTTCCAATAAAAAATATACTGGAGACAACGTGTTTGTACCTGAGCTGAAAGGCAGCTTTAATCTTTAATGTCGATGCCAAGGTCTTTTTCTTTTCTTTCTGGTGAGATGGATGTCTGTCTGTTAAAGATGATGTTCAAAGTTGTACAAAATGAATGGAAAGCATAGCACATTTAAAGTGTTGTCACTTTAAAAGTTACATAATGTGCTATATATACACAAAGATCAGTTAGAGAATGGCTGCAACCCTTTTCTGTAAGATGCAGGTATTGTTGACAGCAAGCCAGACAATCAAAGAAGAGGCCATTTACACTCCAGTTATGACAAGAGCTGTACCGAATGTCAATATTTTCCTGTGCAGCCACCGCTGGAATCTAATTCTACAAATAGAATAATACTGTTCGTGGAGCCTAAACTATCTGTAGCAGTGCAGAAATACTGAACAGAATGAAAAGACCTGCACATTTTTTTTTTATAAACGCTGAGCAGCATTCAAATGTGGATTTATAATTTCAAAAGTCAATTTGATAAATTAAGCTTCAAAGCTCCAAACTCATTGGTCATGCAGTTTGCACATGCATGTGTTGATAAAGGTGGATAATGGGAACATTTCAGCTAGAAAACAATCAGTGAATCACAACATGTGTCTCTTTGCAGGGGGAGAGAGGACCGTCTGGTGAAACTGGGGAGAGAGTGAGTTCAGCACCGTTGGTTTAGCTTTTAATTTAAATGTGTTCAACTGTTGACATTTCCCTCTTTTAGTGAGACTTCTTGCTGTTATTTAAATTATGTTATCTCTTAGGGGGACCCAGGGAAGCCGGGCCTCGCAGGAACTCCGGGTTTGAGAGTGAGTGACAGACTGCCGTGTGTAGTATTGGTTAATGACGACACTGTGCCTTTTTGTCTGGTATTTTGCTGCAAGGTTTGACTGTTACAAATTCAGGGCGAGTCTCACGAATGAGTGTTTGCATTTGTCATCAGGGTTTACCAGGGCCCAGTGGACCATCAGGAGAAAAGGTGAGACTGATTTAATTAGGTGCAATCATATGAGAAGCAGCGGGTCAATAGGAACGTGATGCCAGCGCAGAATGTTTCATAATCTGATGTAATGAATTTCCAAGCAAAGATGAAAGAACAAGTGAATCTGTCTGTTCCCAGGGAAACGAAGGTGCACGAGGGGAGCCCGGCAGAAGTGTAAGTTATCAGATAAGGGAAAAAAAATCAGAACATATAATAATTTATCTTTCTTATCACTTTGGATATGCACTCAATGCCCATGACGGTCTGTGACGATGAGTCTTCACTGTATTAATCATGCAGGCTCCAGGTTTACCAGGGAAGAAAGGGGATCAGGTAAGCAATCAAATTCTGTCCTCGTGTAACTTCTCATTTTAACAGAGTGCCATCCTTTATTCTGATGGTTTTCCTCTCCCACAGGGGGAGCGAGGCCTGCCTGGTACTGAGGGGTCAAAGGGAGATAGAGGAGAGCAGGGACTGAGAGGAGAGAAAGTGAGCAACCAGGGGATGATGACACTAAAATATTCACCTGTGTGTGTGTGTGTGTGTGTGTGTGTGAGGTGCACAGTGGCTCTGTCTAAATGACATTTCCTTTTCTTGTCATTTTGCCAGGGGTCTCCAGGGTCAGGAGGGTCAGGTATCCTTGGTCCTAAAGGAGAGATTGGAGAGAGGGTTAGTTCATTCACACCTCCTTATCAGAACAACAAATGCCACAATCATAATTTTACATCTGTTGTGATACATTCCTGACAACAACATCCATTATTCATGAAACATTCCCTTGTGCCACCTGTCAGTGTAAGTCGTGGCCCCAAAGTTGCTTAAACCAAGAAATACAATAGACATGTGCTCTCTCCTCAGGGACTTCCTGGAATCAGTGGAAGGCCAGGTGCCAAGGTGAGAGTGCCATGGTGTTGTGTTTTAGCCCTTTTGTTTGTTTCTATGTGTTTGATTGTTAAACTGGTCCTGTTACTGTTCTTTAGGGAGACGCAGGTGAACCAGGAGAGAGGGGGGGAAAATGGACGGCCAGGAATCCCAGGAAAGCCTGGTCTGCCTGGGAAAGAGGTCAGAGTGATGTTTGGGATCTGGCTACTTTCAAGTCTAAACTATATTGTCTTTCTTCTCTACGCACCTGTATCAGTATCTTGTTGTTAGCATTCTCTATACAGCAGAAGTGGGGTGATTCTTGAATGTTATGTATGTATGTCTAAAAGTAGAATTTTATTGCGATGGTATGATCTTTAGAGCCAAGATAAAGAAGCTGAAAATCGTTGCGCTTTGTTTTCTCTGTTATCTCAAGATCACAAGTTCATTTTGTTGTTATCTCGAGCTCTGTTATCTTGAGACAACAAGATTATCAACCCAGTTATCGCTTTCTCTCATTACTAATGCTCATCAGAGATCAGGAGTGTCATGCCAGCATGCTTTGACAACTGTAGCAACTGATTTAAGATGAAAATGTCAGATTAAGGAGTGCCCATTGTTGATCAACGCATCACACTATACTTCAGTCAAGGTCTAACATGAATGAATCCTCCCAGACAGACGTGATAGTGATCTTGAAGACTAAAATTAGGTGTGTTTAATTGAACCAGACACTTATTTTCAACTTATTCAGAATTATCCTGTGATCTCAAGGAAACAAAAGTCGTTTTCTTGTGATAAATGATGTCGTTATTACGAGAAATCGACCCTTTGTCAGATAATAAAACAAATTAGCAGGTCATTTCGAGAGAAAAGGCTTCATTATCTTGAGATAACAAAATAATTAACTTGTGGTTTTCGATAACGGCTCTAAAATGATAACTGCAAGCATGGCTGGTCTGGACCTCGAATGCTTAATGATGGTTATTGTTGAACTGATTGGTCAGTCAGCTTACAATTTAGTTTCAGCTACTCTGATAGTTGACTAATCTGTTTGTTATTACTTTATACCAGCTTCTCCAATAAGAAGATTTACTTCTTATCTTTGTTTTATATCATTGTAAACAGAATATCTTTGGGCTTAAGACCGTTGTTGGACAAAACAATTTCTGTTGTCCAAATTAATGATTAGAATTTGGGCATGAAGTGATAAGTTTAACAACCTTGTGTCTCAGCTCTTTTATTAAGCAAATGGTGAACTGTTACTGTCTTTCTTTAAATGGTCTTCCACTGGGGCTGCAGAATTAACAAAATATAATCTGAATCCCTCATGGCCAAGTGCAATGTGTGGCACAATATACCATTTATGAATGAACCATTGTAGTTTGCAGATATTGACTTGGCCTACAAATCATATTCTCCAGCAGCAAGGGAAAATGTTTGTTTGGTACAGACCCCGAAAAAGTTGAAATCATTTTTAAGAATTTGTTTGTCTTTGAAAGTGAAATGCAAAAATGATCATACCCACTAAAAATTGTGCCTTATTTTGCAATATCGTTCAAAATGATCGCAATATAATCTTTTTCACGCGTCATTAGTATCAGTGCCATAATCAAAGATCAGACTGCCTGTTAAGTTTCTTCTGTTTCTTCTGTCCTTCCAACATGCATCTCTTTTTAATGATGCCATTTCAGAGGTAAAAAAAATAACACTTTGTGTGTATGACATGCAAACATTTGCTAATATATTTTGTACATGTTCTCTGTTGTCTTTACTCAGCTGATGTAGAGTCTGAAATGCAATGCCACTGAAGTTTTCTCTGAGGTACAATCATTGAATTATTTATACTTATGTTATTTAGGGACCTAGAGGAGAGAAGGGTGATGAAGGCACACCTGTAAGTATGATCTATTCCTCTTAATCTTACTAACATCTCAAACATCAATTCTCCTTGTAAAATATGTGTTTATTTATTAAAACTAATGTGTACATGTCACTGAAATGTCTTTTTTGTTTTCACCAGGGGGAGAGTGGACTTCCAGGGAAACCAGGAGAAAGAGGACTGAGGGTAGGACAAGTGTACTTTCAACTTTAAACATACAGTAAGTCGATGGAAAATTCAGTCAATAAATGTTTTTATTACTCCCACTCAGGGATTGGCTGGTCAACCAGGACGACCTGGAGAGAAAGGAGACCTGGGAGACCCAGGAGAGTCCGGACGAAATGTGAGACACACATTTATGTATCATCATATGGACAGTTTATCAATATTCTTCTGTGCTACTCGACTGAGAAGAAGCAGTGCAGAAGGTCAGCCGTTCAGCATCTTTATTGATCTGTGTTTGACCACAGGGTAGCCCAGGACCTGCGGGGCTGAGAGGAGAAAAAGGAGAAGTGGTTTGTTATTTGCTTTCTTTGCAAGGTGCTTTTTTTTTTAACTTTGTATCTACTGTTAGTGGATTCACACTTTTCACTTTATTCTCTCCTTCAAGGGACCTCAAGGGCCTCCAGGACCACCAGGAAAAGTGGTGAGTATGTTTTCTTCATTGACATACTCAAATATAAAAGCTTGTAACAGAAGGACTGTAAGGGAAAAATGCTCTAGTTTGTGAGAGTTTGCACATTTATTATGGGGCCTAAACAGAAGCTACACT
The DNA here is from genome assembly GCA_039737535.1 of Lagodon rhomboides. Taxonomy (NCBI): domain Eukaryota; kingdom Metazoa; phylum Chordata; class Actinopteri; order Spariformes; family Sparidae; genus Lagodon; species Lagodon rhomboides. Next base: position 18,240,988 of record CM077785.1, on the reverse strand, counting down.
AGATCAGCTCCAACATAAAAGGAAAAAAATATAATTTTTAACTCTTGTCTTGAGTAAGATTTCTTCTAGAAGCATTAACAAAACCACGATCAATGTTACAACTATGAGAATGACCACATACCTTTGACTGACATACATTATGTCAATTGCATCTGTGTAAAAATATATACCTGTGGGTCAAACTTAATAGCAGCCTGTTAGTTTTTTTTGTTTGTGGTGTCAGTGGCGTTCCCACACCTTGACCCTGATCTGGTGCAGTGCGGATCCATTGGAATTTAAAGTAGCAATGTTCAAGATATGGCCAAAAAATTAGTTTAAAACATAAAAAAATAACCAACATTAACACCTTAGTGCAAAGAAACATTGTTGGTGTGATGTCAAAGACGTATGTCGTCTACTTACTGCGTAAAGATGTCTATTGAAGATAGCATACTAACCAGCTAGCCCTGTTCCATCCTGTCTCATAATGCCACTTTGTACTGGTCAGAGGTGATGAATGAATAAACTCACAAATTGTAAAGAATTGAAATACTTTTTTTTTAAATCTGTTTTCCTTGCTAAACAGAAGAAATGCAACCACACACCTCTTGAATTCAAGTTTCTCTGTTACCGAACTACAACAAGCTTAATTGCCTCTACCACTGCCACACTACAGGAGTATGGGGCTGATTTAACCCCAATTTGTGCCAAGTTTCCCTCAGCTTTGAGACTTCATTCAATCTCCTGTGTTTGTTCTCATCAACAGGCTGACGTCCAGGGCCAGCTCAAAGGAGATAAAGGAGAGCAGGTATGCACTGTACCTATGAAGAGCTCTTCTTTTTGCACCTATTGTAGTTGTTGCAAAGTCACAATGGGAGAACTCCTTGATAAACCACCATGTCATTATCAGCTGAAAGTCAATTGGATTAAAAACAAGTTGCGCAGCTAAAACAACCAACGTCATTGTGATTCCCAGGGCGAAGATGGCGACCCAGGAGAGCACGGCAGCAAAGGTCAGAAAGGCGAAGCAGGAACTCCCGGAGCCCCAGGCCTACGAGTGAGTTTGCCTCATTCTAGCAATTTACAAATGGTTCTGTGAGCATCTGAAAAGCCACTGTAGTATATGCATCTGTGTTCGCACTGACCTCTTTCCCTGTTGATTTAGTATGCGTGACTGATGATCCTCTGTGACTTCTTGTTCTCTCCCTGCTGTCTCTAAAGGGTTCGGAGGGACAACGGGGCCCAGCAGGCACAAGAGTGAGTTTTCTCTCTGTCACTCAAATCCTTAAAAATAGAAAGCTGTAAATATCTGAATCACTTATTTTCTTTAACACACATTTACAATACTATCACTTCTAATATATTTCTATTTGATATATGTCCAGGGGGACTCAGGAGAGAGAGGAGTGCCTGGAGAGAAGGTTTGAAATCAATCACAGTGACTGCTCCTCACAATGTCACCTACTGAACTGATCCATGTAATTTTATCAATATTAAAAATTGAAGGATTTTCTGCTGTCCGGTGGCTGCCAGGTATCCTTCATTCCTTTATATTCTGCAGTAGATTCCCAGTGGGATGACATGCAGAGGGTGAAGTAATGTACATGTAATTTTCAATTTTTTCTAACCCTCAACCTTTTTGTGATCAGGGAGAAAGGGGAGCATCTGGGTTGGATGGACGTCCAGGTTTGGATGGTAAACCAGGTACCTCTGGACCACCTGGACAGAGGGTACTTCTGTTTCTGCCAACTTTTCACCAAACTATAAAACACACAAAATGTAGAGCTGAGTGGTGAATATGTGTAGATGATTGCTGACACTTTTTTGTGTGTTTACAGGGTGATCCTGGGAAACAGGGTGATCCTGGGAGAGATGTGAGTGTCCTTGCTCATAAAACACAATTGGCCCAGATTTGTATTAGTTTTCATTTTGATCATATGATTCGCATTAAACACATTCACAACACATTTTCAGTAAAGACGTCTTACTCTGAATTGCAGTTGCACATGTTTATTTATGTGTATGTGCTGCAGAGGGCACTGTGGAGGTATTAAAATTCAGCCTTCACTCCTGTGACCAGTTGCATAAGCTGACAGTAGGGAAAGACGTTCTCAGTCTGGTTTTGCAGGAGATTAAAATGTAATATTGATCATAATATTGATTCTGAAGGTCCAAAACTGCTGAACTTACAGTTCAGTTCAGGAGTCTAAATGCTGTTTTCAGGGGCAGACACTATGACTGCTGCTGCTGCTGCTGTGTCTGTTTCATACTTGTTCCAGATATGCACCAGCCCTAGTTTAAAGATAATAGAATAGCTTGATTTTCTGATACTTTTAATGATGTAGTTAGAGTTTCCCATCATCCATTATCCACCTTTTCTCAAACATATCTTCCATTATCATTATTTCTTGAGTCAAATTTAAGGTTAGTTCTTTGATCTTACTGCACGTATCCATTTTATCAAATCTGGGGGCTTGTTTTTTCTACTCTTCCTGCCTCAGTGCTGTGATCTCAGGATTCTGAATAGATTTTTTTTCATGTTGATTGAGAGCAACTGGAGGTTTCCCCAATACGATATGTGCTTTTAAATACAGCCTCCAGAAATTTTATTTTTTTTTTTTGAACTTTTTATTTTACCATTTTAATCATTTTACAGAACATGTCCTGACATAAGACTTGCAATAATTGACATTCAATAAACATCGGCCCATCAAGCATGGGGAAAAACAAAAAAAAAAAAACAAAACAAAACAAAAAACAAGAAACAAAACGGAAAAAGAACAAAAGGGGGGGTATGAAGTATAAAGTATAGTATATTATAAGTATTTTATAAGTATATATATATACATAAACACTAAATAAAACAAGTAAGTAAATAATAATAAAATAACATATATACATACCTAGAGAAAAAAAAAAAATTAAAATAATTAAATCGATAATTAAATATACATATATACAAAAATACACATACATACACACATATACATATAAAGAGGAGTAAAATTAAGTAGATAAGTGGAAAAAAGAGTAGTTATGAGATAAAGAAAAAAGGTACTAAATTATTAATAATAATAACAGGCAGAAGAGGTAATATCTATAGATGGTGGCTAAGCCAGATTCTCCAGAGAGGAATTCAACTAGGTATCTCTTTCCAGCAGTATTCTATCCCATCATCCCGTCCATCAAACACCCAAGTATCGTGAGATACAGGTCCATTTTTGCATAAAAGTGTCCATATTTAGCTGCAAACTTGCGGTCATTCGCTCCATCATGTAAACATTTTTCAATCTCTGGACCCATTGACTTATAGTAGGCGGTTTTACATCTCTCCAGTTCACTGTAATCATTTTCTTTGCTATCAGCAAAAGAACCCTCAGTATATATCGCTGATCTGCATTATAGAGGTCTTTAGATATGACTCCCAACAAAAACATCATGGGTTCTGGAACAACATCTAAATCTAAAATAATATCTATTTCTTTTTTAATGCTGTCCCAAAAACTTTGTATTACTGGGCAGTCCCAAAAAATGTGTGTGGTATCTCCTATATTTCCACAGTTTCGCCAACATAGTGCTACATTGGAATTTTTTACAAATGAAGAGATGATAAGGGGAGTATTAAAATATCTGATCTTTATCTTCCAGTCAAATTCTTTCCACAATGGGCTGTTAATTCCCTTATGACACCCTGTACATATGTCCATCCATGCAGAGTCTTCAATTATAACATTTAATTCCAATTCCCATTTTTCTTTGATGTGGTTTGTGTTTTTAAAATTGTCAATTACCAACCTTTTGTATATATTAGATATGTGTTTTTTCGTTGGGAAGTGTTTCTCTATAATATTGATAAAGTACTCTTCTATTTCGTTTGGATTTCTACTGATCATCTCCCTTTCTTTATGGCTTGTGATATAATGTCTAATCTGAAGGTACCTGTACAGATCCTTTGATGGAAGGTCAAATTGTTCTTGAAGTTGAGAGAATGATTTAAATTCTGCACCCATAAAGAGTTGATTAATTGTAAGGAGACCTCTATTTGCCCAACTTCTAAACCCGCTATCCCACACCGAGGGGGAAATTCTATGTTTCCTACTATCAACATAGCCCTTGAGATCGATTGCGGTCCTCCGAATAACTTTTTAACTGCTGTCCATATTTTTAGAGTGTGTTTTATCCATTCGTTCTTTATTTTGATTTTATTGATTGTCTTTGTATCAATAAAGGGCAGTATTGATAAGGGGACACCTATCACTGAGTTCTGCTCTATCCGAGTCCATATTGCCTCCTGGTCATTTACAATCCATGCCACAATTGCATTTATTTGTGCAGCCCAATAGTAATTTCTAAGGTTCGGCAGACTCAGTCCTCCCCTGTCCTTAGGTAAATGTAGGCATTTCAATCTTACTCTCGGCCTCTTTTTTTGCCAGATAAATGCAGAGATTAGTTTATCTAACATGGTTAAGGTGGAAGCAGGTACTTTTACTGGAAGGGACTGAAATAAAAAAAGAAGTCTAGGCAGTAGGTTCATTTTTACAGTCTCTACTCTACCAGTTAAAGAAAGGGGAAGAACCTCCCACCGCACCATATCATTTTTTATTTGTCTGATTAATTTACTATAATTGGCCTCAAACAGTTGAGTGGGGTTAGGTGTAATAATAATTCCCAGATATCTAAATCCTTGTTTGGACCATCGAAAGGAGACACTACTATCTAACTGTGTAGGCCAGGTACCCGAAATCATCATGGCTTCTGATTTAGTCTCATTAATTTTGTACCCCGATACCAACCCATATTCATGCAGACATTTCATAAGTGTGGGGATGGAAAGAAGTGGATTTTTTACAAAAAGTAAAATATCGTCCGCGAACAAAGCTATCTTATGAACTGACCCCCCTTCATCTACTATCCCTTGAATCTGTATATTTTGGCGTATTGCCTCTGCCAGAGGTTCAATACTTAGAGCAAACAAAATGGGAGATAGCGAATCCCCCTGTCTCACACCACGCTCAATCCTAAAAAAACTGGAACAGTGACCATTAACTCTAACTTTGGAACTGGGCTCTTTGTACAGTAGATTGATCCAGGCTACAAATTCTTTCCCAAATCCCATTTCCATCAGTGTTTGTCTCAGAAATGCCCAGTCGACTCGATCAAACGCCTTCTCAGCATCTAAGCTGAGAAGCATTGATGATTGTTTGTCTCTTGCCGCTATTGACTGCAAATTTAGGGCTCTCCTTATGTTATTTGTTCCTTGGCGTCCCGATATGAATCCTGTTTGATCTGGCTTTATTATTTTCTTTATGTTTTTTTGAACTCTGGTAGCCAATATAGAAGTCAAGATTTTATAATCCACACAAAGCAAACTTATTGGGCGGTAGCTGGTACATTGAAGAGGATCTTTCCCCTCCTTATGTATAACTGTTAATATGGCTTCCGACCATGAATTTGGGGGATCTCCTGATTTTAGTACATAATTATATAATTTACACAGTATGGGAGCGAGTTCATTCGCAAATATTTTGTAATATTCTCCAGAAAAACCATCTGTTCCTGGTGATTTATTATTTTTTAGTTTGGTAATGGTTTCTTTAATTTCACTTTCTGTGATGGGTTTTATTAATAATTCTGCTTCCTCACTCGATAATTTATTCAGTTTAAGGGGGCTTAAAAACTCTATAATTTTCTCATCCTTGAATTCTAGTTCTTCAGCTCTATATAACTGTTTATAATATGTTGCAAAAGAGTCTGATATTTTAGTTGGATCGGTCTCAATCTGACTGGTTTCTAGATTCCTTATCTTGGGAACTGCACGACTAGACTGGGCCTTTCTTAGTTGAAATGCCAGTAATCTACTCGCTTTATTACCCATTTCATAATATTTTCTGCTGGTATATCTGAGAGCTCCCTCTGCCTTATATGTCAGAACTCCATCCAGTTGTTGTCTAACTTCCTTTAATTTTTTTAAAGTGTCTTCTTTTCCAAATTGTTTGTGCTCCTTTGTTAATTTTTTGATTTCAGCTTCCAGTCCTTGTTGTTTTGCGAGCCTTTGTTTCTTTATCCTAGATCCTATAGAAATAATCTTCCCTCTTATTGTAGCCTTACTGGCATCCCACACAACTGAGGGGGAGACACTACCATTGTCGTTTATAGTGAAATATTCATTCATGGCTCCTTGTATTTCTCGTCTGATATTTGTATCCGTTAGTAATGAGACATTAAGCCTCCAATGTCTGAAATGATTCTCTACTCCTAAATTAATTTTCATGGTCACAGGGCCGTGGTCTGAGATAGTGATTGGCTCAATTGTGCTTCCTTTTACTCTATGCAATTCAGTCTTAGACAAGCAGAAAAGATCTATCCTCGAGTAACTCCCATGTACCTGGGACATGAAAGTGAAATCTCTCTCGTTAGGGTGGAGTTGCCGCCAAACATCTACTAAGCCCAGTTCCTTCATCATATCTGATAGCCCCTTAGACATTTTAGACTGAGATTTTCTTATCGTAGGTAACCTGTCTAGCTTTGAGTCCAGGGTGCAGTTGAAATCACCCCCCACTAGTATAATCCCCTCACTTTTATCTGCTAGTAAAGTTGAAACCTTTTTGATAAACTGTGGACAATCTTCATTGGGGGCATACACATTAAGTATAGTTATCTTTATTCCTCCGATTGTGCCTATTACCATAACATATCGACCTTCCTTATCCTGAAAAATTTTCTCGTTATTATAGTACACAGATTTACTAAATAGTATAGCAACCCCTCTCTTCTTTGTCCGCCCACATGATGAACTGTAAACCTGATCAACCCACTCTCTCTTCAGTTTAAGATGCTCAGTCTCTGACAGGTGTGTTTCCTGAATCAGAGCAACCGAACAATGCAGTTTCTTTAATTGTCCCAGAATTTTTTTCCTCTTGATCGGATTATTAATTCCTCTTATATTGTAACTTATCAAATTAAATTCAGCCATGGTCTCTATAGGATCTTACAATATAACTCTCTACCTGTTCAAACTTGAATGTCAAAGTGTGTCTAATCATTAACAAAGCAATGACCATTACAAATGTCAGGAAAAACAAAACACAAAGAACAGTGTTGATAACACAGAACTGAACTTCCACCTCATCAATCTGACACAGTACTTGAATTCTGACTGTGTCAGGTCCCCGGTGGTACTGGGGCAGAGAGGTGTGACCTACCCTCTCTGTGGAAAAAAGCACATACAGTGCAAGTGTGACCAATATTACACTAACATGTAAAAAAGGTCCAGGTGAGTGTGTACCACTCATGTACTCAAGCATAGCTTCCTTTGGACCATTTAACAAAACAATATTTTGTGACAACAATATATATTTGAATAATAAAACTTAGTGACGCTTATGGTGTTCCTATGAGTCCGCTAATTATAACTAGTGTGGGGCTACCAACCTTACCACTGATTTAGTTGAAATAAACTTATTGTCCATCTTGATGGTAGAGTCCCTTTAATCCTCCTCCTGCAGAAGGGCCCTAAGATCAGCTGATGACAGAGGCGCTCTCCTCTTTCTCCTTTCTTGGCTTTTCCATCCATCCTTCAGCTCCTCCTCGATGCGCTCCCTCTCCCCGCATCGCACGTCAATCCCCAGCTCCTTCAGCATCGTTGCGGCGCTCGTTAATGATGTAAATGTCTTTTCCCCGGTGTCCAGCTTAATTCTCAATTGCGCTGGATACAGACATCTTGCCTGTATGTCCTTCTTTTTAAGCTGTTTAATGACTTCGTGGACCCTCATCCGTTTCTGTTGTAGATCGGGGGAGTAGTCCTGATCAAAATAGATCCGCTTGCCTTGAAAGAGAACTGGCCCCTGGCTCCATGCCTGCCTTATGACTGTGTCCTTTACCGCTGCGTCCAAAAATCTCACTATTATCGATCTCGGAGGGGCCGTTGAGTCTTTGGGTTTAGCGGCCAGTGAGCGATGCGCCCTCTCAATCTTAATGTCCAAGTCGGGTGGTAATTTAAGTTCCTTCTGAATCAGGTTCTTAACAAAACCGACCATATCTCTCCCCTCACTGTCTTCCGGGATTTGAAAAATCCTTATATTGTTTCTTCTCAGCCTGTTTTGGAGGTCATCACACTTTGCCGAGAGCTCAATATCACGGTGCAGCAGGTACCTCAGTGCCCTGTGATGGCGCAACTCCGTATCCTCCGCTGTGCCGACTCTCTCCTCCAGTCCTCCTATTCTCTCTTCGTGTTCTACCAGCTGGTCTTTTATGTCCGATATAGATTGTTCAACACGGTTAAGGGCCAGTTTCGTGTTGTTGTGTCCGTCTTGATTTTCTTTACGGAGTTTTCTTAGTTCTTCAAGTACCGTTGAGTCTAACTGACACGTGTTGCTACTAGCCGTGTTTTTGCTAGTTGGACTCGGTGGATTCGGTTTATTGTCGTCTTTACCTCTCGTGGGGTCAAGTTTCTCCTGTCTCCTTTGTCCAGCAGAGGAACTCATGTTTCATGGATTTGTTTTTTACTTTTTAGCGTCAAGTTATTTGGGTTGCCACTCTTATTTTAAATTACGTCCAGCGGAGCTCAGCGCTATGCTGCCAGCTTGTCCATGACGTCACAGGAAGTCCCCCTCCTCCAGAAATTTTAAATCTTACTGGATGTACTAACATCCCTACAACGCAGTGGGAATATGGCCGATTGTAAATCAGTTCTGGCTCACCGGGCATTTTGTTTGAGTCGATGAGATTAAACCTTTCACTGTGATGTGTTGGTTTCAGGGTTTACCAGGACTTAGAGGAGAGCAGGGCCCTCCAGGGCCTGTTGGGCCTCCAGGAACTCCAGGGACACCTGTGAGTAAACACACTCCAGCGCTCAGTCTTTTCATTTTGTCTTCATCATCAGTTTCATTCATTCGTTTGTTTGTCTCTGTTTTTGATCACATTTACTTTGCATCCTTGCTGTTGTATTTCAGGGTAAAGCAGGCGAGGATGGCAAGCCTGGGGCTCCTGGCAAAATGGTAGCTGGTTTACTTCAGCATCTTGTACATGACATCCACTCTCACTGACGTAATGTGACACATTGCACATTCATTGCACAAGTGACTTGACATATTTAGATACTGGCAGACAGAATATGAATCTTGACAGTATTGTTCAGTATCAGTGTGTCTCCTCTCTATCATTCTCTAATTGGTAAAAGCCTTGATGTACTCTTTCATGTGAACGATGTTCACTGATCCAAAGCAGTGCAGACATTTGTTTGTGGTCTGCTGTGTAATGGCTGTCTTGGCATAATGGCACTGAATTATCTGACGGCTCCTGCAGTGGACCGGCCATTACTCAGTTTGTTCCTGTGGAGTTCATAATGCATTTCCTTTGACTTACAGGGAGAGGATGGTGTTCCAGGTGAAGATGGGAGGAAGGTTTGTGGCCATTTATCAGTTTATACGAGTTGGTATGACAAGTGTATGTGACAAATCTGTGAAATAGTTCTTATTTACCTGATATCCTCTGAATGTTGTTGTTTTCACTGATCTGTTCAAGCAGAGCATCTTTGATAAAATACATGGATGGGTTTTATTCTAGACACTCCTCGTGTAAATTGACCAAAGATTAAACCAAACAATGATGTAGTCCGGTTGAAGTAGTACCTTTTTGTTTACTGAGTTTTAAGAAAATTGTTTATGAAGATTGTCGACATTACGTCTGTATTTCTTTGTGAACCTGACTCTTCTGTTTAATCTGCAGGGTGACAAAGGAGAAGCAGGAGCAGCTGGAAGAGATGTCAGTTTTGCCAAATCTTGATATAATCTCTTTGTGTTTTGTTGTCAGTTTGTCTATAAACTGTTTGTGTCTGACTCAACCTGCCCTGTCTCACCCCTCCTTCCTGTATTGATCCCGCCTTCCTTGACATAACTGAATTACACATCAGTTTTCCTCCTTTCTCCTCATCACTTTCCCCCTCAAGTGTGTATTTATCAACCGTAGTTTGCTCTGACATTGACATTCCCATCACACGCTCACTCACTGCTGAATCAATAGGCTTCTCAGAAGCAGCTATATACATTCACTAGCCTCTAATGATCAAGCTTAGCCTTTAAAGGGAAGCCACTTCTGAGAGGAATCCAGAGTGGCGCCAAATGTCAGAGCTGTTTTCATGTGCAAATTCATATTAATTACCTCTAGAACATCAGTGGAGGGGTGGCAGCGGCCACCTGCTTTGATTTTATAGTTTACTCTCATATAGTGCAGCAGGAAGTAACCCTGGGTAGAGAGACTCTCAGTTGTGTAATCGCATGTGTTTTTCCAGGGCCGTGACGGGCTGAAAGGAGACCGGGGCCCTACTGGGCCTGTAGGACCCACTGGCCTTCAGGGGCCTCCTGGACTAACTGGCGCAGTCGGTCCTCCTGGACAGGTACGACCAGTGCTGTAAAAAGTACCCGAAAGACATACTTGACTGAAAATAAATATATAGTGTTAAATATTACTTTGGTAAAAGCGAAAGTCACCATCAGGAATAGTACTTGAGAAATAGTATCTTATATTAAATGTACTTAAGTATCAGAAGTTCAAGTTCAAGTAACTATACATACATTTATTTATATATTTGAAATTGAAAAATGAGCTGATGCAGCAGTTCATCTGCAAAGTAACTAGTAACCAAAGTTATCAAACTTAAGTTAGTACAACAATTAAAGATTACATTTCTGCCTCCAAAATGTAGTGGAGTGGAAGTGTAAAGGAGCAGAAAATGGAAAAACTCAAAGTACAAGTATCTTCAAATTGTACTTAAGTCCAGTGCTTACATTTCTACACAGGGTGTGACTAATATAGAGCTGCAATAATTACTATCATCGAGTAATCTGCTGATTAGTTTCATGATGAATCAGTCATTTAGTCTATATAATGTCAAAACCTGAGCCCAAAATGAATAAATCTTTAGATTGCTTCTTTTAGTCGAAAACCCAAAGACTCATTTAAGAAGCTGGAACTCAGTATATGTTTGACATTAGTGCTTGACAAATGACTGAAACGATTCATTGAGTATCAAAATAGTTGGTGATTAATTTTCTTTCGATAGACTAATCTTTGATTAATTGTTGCAGCCTTGAAATGATGTAGACGTATTTGAAAAACATCATAAATAGGATGGATGAATGTATCCTGTCCCTGTCTCAGGTTGTGTACGTAAAAGGAGCTCCAGCGGCATCAATCCCAGGCCCACAGGGGCCTCCAGGAACCCCGGTGAGTGTGTATGACTTTGCAGATTTCTGACATTGCTGTTAATTACATTATTTAAATGCATATTACAGTCTAACACACACTGTAAGGCTTCTCCTGCAGTGTTGTGTGCGAGGAATAATACGAACCTCCAGGGGCTACATTGCATTAACAGAAAATAAGTCATTATACACACCAAACAATTCCTCTGCATGTAATTATGTTTTTATGTAACTGTATTTCTGTTTGCTTACCATCGTAGAAAAGGTATTTTAACAGACATTGATGTGTTTAGCTCTGCGGTCATGTTATCTTCAACAGCATCACTCCTCTCATGTAGCAGCACAGACGTGTGTTTTATCTACATCTCTCTGTAGGCTGCTGCAGCCCCCCCACAGTCTTATCTGTTGATGTTTTTATCATTGTCCTTGCTCTGTCCTTCAGGGCGTACCCGGGACACCGGGGGCCGCTGGAGCCAGAGTAAGTCATGGTTGTCTTTATTGATCTCAGTTTGCTCTAGATTAGTAATCACTTAGTCCGCTTTGTGACCTTCTAACTTTCTTTGTTCCAGGGCGAGAGAGGTCCCGCTGGCCCTAGAGGTGAAGCTGTAAGTTAAACTTCCATCTCTATTATTGTGAAAGTGTCACATGAGTGAGGTTTCATGTGTTTTGTGTTGACACTTTGATATCTTTTGGCAGGGAGACCCCGGAGAGGACGGAGCGCCGGGCAAACCCGGCACAGCAGTGGTAAGACGTAGCACATCGCCTGTCATGACACAGCTGTGGCTTGTGGAAGCATTTATTGACGATATTCTTCATCTCTGTTGAATGATGTTTGTGTATTTCTTTTATCAGGATGTCCAGAAGGCGTTGGCAGCCATGGGTATTCAGGTATGAGGACTTATGGCTTGCAATTTAATTATTCTGTCAAATTTTTGAACTTTTCCCCTTCCTATTTCCCTGTGGTATTACTGTTGGTGCCATGTCATGAGCCGTGTCTACCGCTAATGGCCCGGCTACTGTCCACAGCAAAAGACAACCTTAAGAATCTCAATCCAACCTAAAAACCACAATGTCAGTTCCATTAAAAGCAGAATAAAGGTGATAAAAGGTTATATTAATAATTGGGCAGGTTTTGTTTCATGCTGCTCTCCATTGAGTGATTGCCTCTCTGTTCACTTATTCCCCACCTCGGTTTCTATCACACTCCCTCTTCACCTTCTTTGCTTCCGCTCTTATTTAAGTTTTTCCAATGGTACCAAGGGACCAAGCAACCAAGCAAAAACAGTGCCTTTTCCTGTTTTGATTATGCAATCGCAGACACGCTTCCTTTTTGCTGTAATTGGAGTATAGCATATTGAAAGTGAGGTTTATAGGGAAGCAATCTATATGCAGATGACGTCAATTTACAGTTGCAGCATTAACACTGCCATTACACTGTGCAATCAGCATTCGCTGAATGATAAGTTAAAGCAGAAAGGTGTCTACTGACAAGGTATGAAAAATGTTATAATTTCAGTATTTTATAGCCGTGTTTCCACTCAAAGTATCGGGAAAGTATAGTCCCAGGATCTACCTGTCAAAGCACTAAAAGGTTCCTTCAGCCTGTTGTTGTCTGTGTTTCCACCGTGGTCGAACGACCTGTGAAGATTAGGTAAATTGTGATGTATGAAAAAGCCATGATTGATTTTATGTGTCATTCTTGCACATGATTATATAACAACGATGATGGTTCATCTGTCACATGTTTTCTTCCGTAACTCAATGTTAATATATCAAAGCATTCTGAACCAAAAGCAAAGTGATTTGTGACTGCAGATTCCTTTTTTTTATTTAAATAAAATGCTGCCAGTACTCGACCAATCAGAAATGTTGAGTGCCCCCAAAGTTCCTGTACTTTTGGAGATTACTGGACTTTGAGCGAGGACTTTTGGGGGGATGAAAGATGTCCCTGTAGATCCATCCCAAATCATACAGTGGAAACGCATCTTATGTCATTTAAGGAGATGTTTTTAAATGCAGTAGACACACGTTAGCATTGGATTTGATTATGATGAAGTTATAGCATGATCATCCCTTTTTAACATGTAAATGTTTGCTGGCTTATTTCTGATAGGCTAACTATTTTCCCACTCATATCTGTCAATGAAGCATATTTCTAAAAATACTTACATGGTCCTCTAGTCAAGAAGACATGTTTAGCAGTCGTGTCTAAATTTGAAAATATTCGGCAAACTGTAAATCCCCATAGGAACAGTAAGACTGTTAAAAAATACAAATATCAAAACAGCCTGAATCTCAATTCTTACTCATGTATCTATTCCGTGTATATGGATGAATATTTTAGCATAATTGTCTTGCTAATGGAGAAATTTCCTGGAACTTGTGCAAAGTGTTATGTGTCCCTTTGTTCTCACAAATGTCATCATACCATTCACAGCTTCCAGATGTATTTATAACTCATGTTCAGCTGTTGTTTCTTGTGTCAAACAGCTCAATTATGTAGTTTAAACATAAAAATGTCTTCAATACAGCAAAAAGTGGATACACAAGAGCTGCCATGGTCAAATATGGGATGTGCTCTCGGTTTATGGCCCTTTATAAAAATAGGACTGCGCATTTTAAACCCACAGCAGCATGTGGGGGTTGATTTCATGGATGTAGACCAAAGAGTGACGTAGGTCTGTGACTGAATTGTCACTTCTAAGAATAAACGTAGCTCAGACAGTGTGGAGGAGTATACTACCCCCTAGTATTCTTGCAGATGACAGACTACTGTATCTCAGTCTCCCAGTGAAAAATAACCCTTTATACTTGAGAGTTAATGTGTGAATGCATTTTGAAATGACCGCCCTGTGACCTTGCATTTTTTGGACTCGCAAACCTCACTGATGACAGGCAACTTTCCAGCTGCTGAGATCAAATCTGACTGGTTGTTTGAAGCATTTCACAGACAGAAACCTGTGGCTAAAAGTTACGAAGCTCTTGCCAACTATTTCTCTTTTCCGCCCTCCACACAGGTGTCTGATCTGAAGGTGGTTGTGGACAGGAAGGACATACCAGTAATTCCTACGGTGCAGAAGGCAGAGAAAGGTGCAAAAGGAGACAGGGGTGAATCTGGACCAAGAGGACTACCAGGTTTGGATGTAAGTACAACGAAGGGCATCTTCGAGGACTGAAAATGAAAAAACTTGATGAAAACTCCAGGAAGATCATAGAGTGTTGTGTTTATTAAAATGTCTTATAAAATTATGATTCAAAACACTTATAAGTTATATTCATCTCTTTCCATCAGGGTGCTCGCGGTGTTCCAGGAGAGAGAGGAGCAAAAGGGGACCAAGGGGATCGAGGACCAGTGGGAGCAACCGGGCCTCCTGGCAGAGCCATTGGAGAGCGAGGGCCCGAGGGACCCCCAGGGCCTGCTGGAGAGCCAGGCAAGCCAGGAATACCAGGAGTTCCCGGACGAGCTGGGGAGCTGGGAGAGGTTGGAAGACCAGGAGAAAAGGTGAAGAGGAGAGTTTGGTAAACAAATAATTAAAAAAAAAAAAATTTCACATCATGATTCTGCTAATGTCATGTGTGTCTGTATTTCAGGGGGCGCATGGAGACAAAGGTGACAAAGGAGAATCTGTAAGTGCTCGTGGTATACTGACATTGTTTATTTCCATCCTCATATTAAGCTTGTGACAAGAAATTCATGTTTTTGTAATCCATGAATTGAGAGTTTCTTCTGTTTTTCAGGGCAAAGACGGACTAACAGGGCCACCCGGCCCACCAGGTCAAAAGGTAAACTCCTTCTTGTTGTTGATGCAGTGACACCAAGAAGATTCAACATTACGTAGACGCACAGAATGAAGTCCATAAGCATTGGTGTGGGTCTATGTACTATAGGGAGCATCTGCTGATGCAATTCTGGCTGGTACACCTGGAGTCCGAGGGCCTCCAGGAGTTTCAGGACAGAAGGGAGAGCCGGGTGCTGCAGGACCACCGGGGCCTAAAGGAGAACGGGTTAGATTTGCGAATAAAACAATCACATATCAATATCGTATGTTAAATCATGCACTTTCATGTGTTTCTATATGCAAATTAGCTCCTTTTAATGTGTCTTACAGGGTTTTGCGGGATCTCGTGGTGATAAAGGAGAAAGAGGAGAGTCTGGAGAAAGAGGACGTGATGGCTCACAGGTGAGCTTGCTCTCAGGTTCTAATCGACAGACAGGTGACAAATTTAAGGAAAAACCTGAACCCTTTAATTCAGTCAAACCTAATCCAACATCAAACTCAATAGCCCTGTGTCACTCTACATTTAAAACCAGCCATAATTGTTTAACCATGATTTAAGCTCACAAGATCTAGGATCCTCATCAAATTGTGTTCACTAATAGATGGCAGCCATCTAAATACACCTGATTGTTTTCATCAAGAAATTAATGTTAAAGAAAGTGAGAAGAATAAATCCTAAATTCGTTCTTTATCCAGATCTGCAACAAAAGTTAATTGGGTATATTATGGCCCAAGACTAATCCTCCATCCAAGTTTCATGGAAATCTGTTTTGTAGCTTTTGTGTAATCCTGCTGACAAACCAACCAACCAACGGACACAGGTGAAAACATACCGTCCTTGGCGGAAGTAATGAGTGGAGAAACATAATAAAACACTGGCTCTGTGGGGGACATTTGGCTAGCATGGTCCCTTTAGAGGGAGGGGTCACTGCAAATCAAAATAAAGTTGTTCTGGGGAATCACCTTTATCCTATGATGAAACATCTGTATCCTGATCAGTGGTCTCACTGCCCCATCCATAGAGCACAAAGGGTCAGTGAATGTTTTAATAAGCATGAAAATGATGTGAATCATACCCTGTGGCCTTTGCAGTCAGCAGATTTCAACCCAGTTGAGCACCTATGAGATGTTTTGGATGGATATTAGACACTGTGTCCACCACCGTCATCAAATTGCCAAATAAGGGAATATCTTTTGGAAGAAGAAGAATCCTCATTTGTCACATATACTCATAATCATACTCAGTTCACTACTGCATTTATCCCATCCCCAAGGAGCAGAGGGCAGCTATTGTACATCACCTGGGGACCAACTCCAGCTCTAGAATTAACGCACATTTTTAACCTAATATGCAAGTTTTAATGGCGGGGGTAAGCCAGAACACCTGGAGCAAACCGATGTTAACTCCACACAGAAAGGCTCGGCCCCAGCCGGCAGCTGAACACAAGACCTCTGAGCCACCGTGCTGGGTCGCATTGCAGAATGGATTAGGATCCATGGGCAGCAAGGATTATTTTTGCACTGAAAACATATAATTGTGGTTCCGCAGGAAATCATGGTTAGAAATACTGAAAATTGCAATCGTCACATACAGGAGCGAGTGTCGATTTGCCTCTGAGCTGGAGCTTTTTCTCTCTCAAGAAAAAGAAATACTTGTGTGGAAAAACAGTGCTGAAGTCCTATTGTGAATTTAGTAAGACACTTTGTCACCTTTCTGTAGATAAAGTACTTTAATAATAACTCCTAAACTAGTGAGGAAATCTTTTTTTGTTTATACTGTTTTTACCAATTCTTTATTGTTATTCCATGTTTATAAGAAGTGATCTGTGATTTGTCATCTTAGGGAATACCAGGAGAACCAGGAAAACCTGGTCAGGATGGGAAACCGGTAAGTGAAAAGTACAGGATGTTAGCGGAGTTATCCTGAATTAAGTTATAGTAAAACCTTTTGTGACTAAACTTTTGTGTAACTATTTGGTCAATATTTCTTTCAAAACACTTTTTCTTATGATAGAAATGTAATGTAGTAAATCATTTATATTGAATGTTTTCATGATATTCTTGCTCATTGTGTATTTGTCTTTATAAATGTGTTATGTATTCATATGTGAGTATTAATGCATGTGAAAGACTTAAAGCATCTGCTAATCTTTTTAAAAATGTAAAACCAGCAGGATTCCAGTTAACATCAGAGGACACATTAAGGTTTCATCTTCTTTTTTTTTTTTTTTTACCAAACGTTTTAAACTGATTATGACAAGTTCCAACACACTGACAGTCAAATGATGTACTCTGTTACTGCTGGCTGCAGGAATAAATGTAAAGAGAGGAGCGATACAAAGCACTTCCTCACACTTTGTGTTTTCCTTCCCTCCATGTTGGAACAGGGCCCAACAGGGCCCGCTGGTAATCGAGGCCAACCAGTGAGTAACCAGTAACCCAGCAAAGGGACCTTCCCTTAGGCTTGATCCTCAGAGAAAATCACTGGGTTGGCTGCAAGCTGATGGAGCTCACTTTTCCCCTCTTGGGCCGAGGCTTCATAGATCTTAGACAGTAACCTTTTGCAGCTGTGCGGCTAACTCCTCACTCTCTGACCCCAGCCCTCCTGATGTATCCCTTATCTCTGTCCGTTTCCTTGTTTCTGTCGTTTGTTTCCCCTCTTCCACCCACCTGTCCCCCACCCTCCTGTCATCTACTTTCCTCTGTCTTTCATCCTCTCCAGGGCCTGCCTGGGTTCCCAGGAGTTCTAGGCAGACCGGTAGGTTCTCTGCTACTGGCTGGCATGCTTGAGCGCTGGAGAAGGAAGGGCTAGGAGAACTGGTCTCTGTGGTATCAGATACAAGAGGGAGAAAGGGGAATGAACCAAAGCTGTATTGAGCTTGAGCTGATACAGCAAGTAGTTTTAGAGATGTATCCGCATTTACCAACAGCAGACTAGAACAAGTAATCATTAGGATGCACACACCTACATGTACCTCCCAGGCAAATTCCCCCACTTCAAATCAAGTTAATTTGTATTGGAAACATCCTTCTGGGAGCTGGAGTCCAGGATAAGAGTCAGACCTTGATCGACTCATCATGAAATATTAATCAAGACCGCCTGTCCCCAGAGAACCCATGTCAGACTCAAGAGTTGAGTTTTTGAAGTTGAATTTATAAGCATGTAAATCACCACAGATTTGTTGGAGGAGATGAAAGGAAATCAGCTGACATCCTGAGCTGAAGCTCGCGCCAGATCCAACGCACAATAGTGATTGGGCGGGGGTGGGGGTGCTATATTGGGTGTTCTCCAAAAAGTACTGTGATGTCGATTCGCTTGAGTCTGCTTATCGTGCATGCAGCTGTGCCTGCTGTCTGTTGTGTGCTTATCCCTCCCGCAGCACTGATTTTTCAGAGCTTACCATGTGAGTGTCTCTTTGTTGACAGTGTTGATCCTCTGTGTTTGTATTGTCCTACCTGTTGTCATGAGTCAGTCAGATGTGTGAGTGATTGTAAATGTACGTCTCCTGCAGAGACACTCAAGTACCTCAGTGATACGTCTTTGTGTTATTTACGTCAAATCCATGTTGTTCAGTATCAGCACATAAAATGTATAGATCTTTTATGTGAGCAGTTTTCTAAACATATTTGTGCATAAATGTGTGTTCGTATGTCTTTTGTGTTATCACTGTGAGGTTGTCAGACAATCAGTGGAGACTTCAGGAAGTCATATTAAACGACACAAGAATAGCATCAAACTAAGTCTCAGCAAGGACGTGAATGAGTTTCTGCTAAATGTTCCTGTAAAATATATCCTATGTGCAGTTGTAGTTAGTTTGTTACGTTATGTGAATGTGTTGTATATGACTTGTATTTTGCTCCTAGGGAAACCCAGGAGAGCCGGGCGTAAGGGGCCCAACTGTAAGTATCAAAATAATGACTGTGTACAAAGATGGACAACATGTCTCCACTTCCTCCCACTGAACAAAAATGAAAACCAAAATATCCAAGGTACTTCTACAAGATGCAGCCACCTTGTGCTGGTAGCGTCATTTGGAGCAATAGCGGGTTCGGATTGGCTATGAATCATGATGTTACAGCCCCTTTTTATAACATCACGTCACTAAGGAAGTATTTTTTTTTCAATATTTACATGTTTTGGTATGTAAATGATTGATACTGACCAAAGGAAGGAATTTATTGCCAAAGTCATGGCTGAGTATTTAACTGATTTTGATAATCTAGATTAAGATACAGCTGTTTAAACATAGCTCGCATGATTGCAGAGCAAGACTTATTTGTGAGCGAGACTGTTTCTTGCTACAAAAAGGATTTTATTAACAAAAAAGGTCACTTAAGATAATGAAGTGCATTTAATGGACGTTAGATTGACAGCATTGCCCCAAAGGATAAAAAAAAAAAGAGAATTTCCCTTTTACATAAAACTTTTAAAAAAAGCCTGATAAGAACAACCTAAAATGACAGACACCATTTTTGGGAAAAATGTATTTGAAGCGTCAGCGGGGTTTATGACCTGTACTGCAGTCAGCCACCAGGGGGCGATCAAGATGTTCTGGCTTCACCTTTGAGGAGCTCTCACGTTGTTCATCTTCATATACGTACATTCATTGATCACATGTTGAAGTATGAATACACAGACTGTCATTGTTAGTGGCCGTTTAACATGTTGGTGATATGTGTTTCAATTAGGGCCCGATGGGTGGCAATGGTCCCCCAGGTCCAGCAGGTGTGAAGGTGAGTTTACCACATCTCAGTGTGCTGCTACCTGGGACGACGTGTGTACTGAAACTCTTAAGTTTGTTCCTTTCCGGACAAAGTCATAAAACAGTTTTTTTCCTCAGGGTAATCAAGGAGAGCCAGGTGTTGGTGTTAAGGTAAAACTGCTTGCCGCAGTGCACAGTCACATAACAATCTAGCGAAGATGTATAACAGATCTGCAGTGTGTGAGTGAATTTCTTCTCTCTGCAGGGGCCTCCTGGTGCCCAGGGGAGCACAGGTCTGCCGGGACCAGCAGGCCCTCCAGGAGCTGTAGTAAGTGTTCCCATAAATCACAGTTTCTCTGCAGGGGGAAAAAAAACTGCTTTCATGTTTCCTTCATTGTGTGTGTATCACATTGTGCTCCCTCATATCATGGTATTTATTTCTGCCCCTCAGGGTCCACAGGGCCCCCCAGGACTGTCAGGGCAGGTGGTGAGTATACACTCTTGATCTGGCTGCTGCTGTTTCTTCATTACACATTGAGGAGGTGTAAGATGGAAGAAATGTTTTGAGCCCGAGGCATTTGAGTTATAACTAAAAATGGGAAGCTAATTAAATAAAAATGCCAAAACTTGTTTATCGAGCTTTTGTTGATAAATGGCAGCTTCAGCTGCGTTTTGTGCTCATAATTTGAAAATGCAGGTCAAGGAACATGTGATTTGTTGTACCTTCAGCTGAAAAACAAGCAATCTCCTCAGCATGTACATGATACTGACATTTGTATTAACAGTGAACACTACGACCAACCTCTCTACCACTATTCTCTCATTTTCTGTTTTGCTCTCAACTGTTTGTGTAATAATATCTTACTATTATAAAATAGATATATTCAAATAATAAGTGAAGACCTTATTATTAAATGGAAGCTTTGCTGATTTTCAACCAGCTATTCATTACAGTGTCATTACAACATGCAAATGAACAATGCTAAGCTTTTACCTCTGCATTTTGTACGCCTGCCTCCACACAGACATTGAGAGTATACCGGCCTACATAGTAGATTTTATTTCACGGTTTCATTGTTAGTGTTGTTTCTGTGGTTAGTCTTTGTAGGGCAGATGCGAGAAGAGCCACAAGACCGGAAACTCGTGTCAAACTATCAAACCGAGCTGTCCTGATCAAATATTAATCAAGATCCTGTTATGGCATTGCCTCTTTCTTGTCTAAAATGTTTTCAGAAACATATTTTAGTGTACTGTTGGCTGTTGTATGAGAACGTTTGTGACCAGACTGTCATTGCTCAACACCCAGCAAGTCAAAAGCAAGCAGCGCTCAACGCTTAATGGATTGGTGTGGTGCAGTACATTCTGGTTGTCTTAGGTTTCTCCCATTTTAGCAAAAGGTAGAACCACAGCTCCTTTTCTCTGTTTTAGCATCAATATCAAAAGCACCCATTTCTAGAATATTTCTACAGCATAGACAGCAAAATTATATGGAAAGGTCATCTTTCCTGTAGTGAGAAACCTCTTTGATGGGACATACTATGAGGAAACAAACTTAAATACATATGACATGTTGTATACTGAAGTATTTGATGCTCCTCAGGGTGAAGCAGGTAAACCAGGAGTCCCTGGAAGAGATGGGGTGCCCGGCAAAGAGGGAATACCTGGATTACCAGGAAAGCAGGTGTGTGTGTTGTGTGTGTGTGTGTGTGTGTGTGTGTGTGTGTGTGTGTGTGTGTGTGTGTGTGTTTGTGTGTGTATGTGATGTGTGTGCCATGCTGTTTTTTATCAGGTCCTCCTCTGTGTCATCATGGTGTAATTTGTTCCTCAGGGCATTGCTGGACCACCAGGCCAGTCCGGTTTAAAGGGGGAGCAGGGAGACAGCGGTCCTCCAGGGAGGGTGAGAACATGCCGTGTATCTACCAAGCTGCCTCTGGCTACAACCGCAGTCAATGAAATTGGTTTTGTGGTCGCATTTATTGGATGTGATCCAAGCAATAGAATGATTTGCTGCCTGAAGTAAAAAAATAAATATATATATATATATTTCTGTAGTGCTATTATTAGCTTCCTACTGCAAGAGTTTTCATCTGGTGCACAACAACACTAGGTCGTCTTATTCTGAGGCTTCCTTCAGGGGCAGCAGTCAGGCTGCTGCTGTTTGTCCACCTGGGGCTGCTTGGAACCAAATTGGTGCTCCAGATACATTTTCGTCTGCTATTTGTACACTTGTTATCGTTGCCCTGGAGTCACACTGTTGGTTACTTTTACATGCTTCTTCTAGCTGTTCCTATAAACTCTGATCCAGGCTGCATCAGTGTGAGCTCCAGACAGTTCACAACAACAGAATAGAGACATCCTGTCTGACTATAGATGATGGGAGCCACCACCTGTGGTTGAATCCAGCAAAGACTTCAACCAATCAGAACAATAGTAGGGCAAGCGCTACAAGTTGGCTTAGAGCAAGTTGAGAAAAACATATTCTCACCAAAGCCAGTTGAGAAAAGCGCAAAAACATATTTTCCATCGACATAATAAAGTGATGTCTCTAAGTGAGCAAATTATTGTGATATTAAATACCAAGCATTAAAAGTGAGTATTTTGAGCTGGGATTAGGCACCAACACAAGAACTTCATCTTCCCTCGAGAGCTGTCTCTGTGGGATTACTCTCTTATACGACTGTTATTGATTGATATTCAAAGCAAATTCTCCTGCAGTATAGGCCTTGCTTTTTTGGCCACAACATTAAAACCACTGACGGGTGACGTGAATAACATTGATCATTTCATCACAATGCGATGTTCTGCTGGGAAACCTTGGGTGCTGGCAGTCATGTGAATGCCACTTGACACGCACCACCCATCCAAACACTGTTGTGGACCCAGTACACCCCCTCATCACAACAACACTACCTGATGGCAGCAGCCCCCAGCAGGACAATGTGCCCTGACACACTGCAAACACTGCTCAAGCAACAGCTCGAGGAACACAATGAAGGGCCCGAGGTGTTGACCGGGCCTCCAAATTCCCCAGATCCCAATCTGATCGAGCATCTGTAAGACATGCTGAGGTCTGATCTATGGAGGCCCCACCCCCCCCAACATACAGGACCCAGAGGATCCACTATAAAACGCCCTGATGCCAGACACCACAGGACACCCTCAGAGGACTTAAGTCCATGTCTTGACAGGTCAGAGCTGTTTTGGCTGCACAAGGGGAACCTTCACAATATTAGGCAGGTGTCCATAATGATCGGTGTGTACTATGACCCTTTGGTAGAAGTCCCACCTCTGCTCCGCTGTGATTTGTCAGAGCTACTTGGCCTTCATATGGGAACTACCTTAGCACTGACACTGATGATATGATTGCCTGCCAGTTGTCTGTATTTGAGTGACTGCAGACATCTGCTAATAGCAATTGGCTCGGCTTGACAAAGTCTGAGCCAATTCTGCCCATGAGGATCTCAATTAAGCCAAATTTCAGCTCACTGAGACTGAAAATGACTGAGAAGGTCACACATTCATAACTTTCTCTCTGTGCATAGACTCAAAATGATTTCATGTTATTACACTGCAGACAACCAACACCAACAAGACTAATTTTAAACTTTTATCATACTGCTACCAAGCTATTAGCAGCCTGACCTTATCTTGTAAAATGGTGTGCAATGTACTCTTCATTTGCCGGTGCAACACATTCCCCCTTGTCTCAGCCAGGAGCGATCAAACGTTTTAGCCTGGAGCACAGCTCCTTGTAATGCAGAGCAGCAGGTCCGCTGCCAGATATCGTAATGACATGTAGTAGCACACACGTTTACTAGCTGTGAACTTCCGAAGCATTTTGATGGGAATTCAGTGCGCCGCTCATACACATATGGGACAGCTGTTTCTCAGAGATGAAATGTCCATCTGGCAGTATGTGGAAAGGCTTGGGCTTCACATTTAGCTTCCAGAGCGCATGTTTACTCAGCCAAGGAAAGGGTTTCATCAGCCACAACAACAAAAACAAAAACGTCCCACTATTTTCTGTGTTAACAGCCTTACTTTGTTGTCATGTTTCTTGCACATTGTTGTTGCTGTAACATCTTCTCCTCTTGGCAGGGTTTTCTTTTAAAACGTCATCATATTCCTTTGCCTGATGTCTCTATGGGAGTTTTATCAAATGTATGTTAGAAGGTAGCTGCACATGCTACACTAGAGGAGCTCTTTTAGGACGTAACACTTCTTTTTCATGTCATGTTGCAACTTTTGTCAGAGTGAGGGCCATGAGATGTAGTAAAGGTCTCACAGCATATGGTATGTGTCCTAACAACCAGGCCACCAGACACCCCATCCTGTTTTATCTGTTAAAAACAGTTTTAACAGTGTCATGGCTGGGAGCTGGTGAGAAGGGTTTTGAGATAAAAGACACAAATATTGAGCTCGCTTTGTCAGACACTCAGTATTTGTTGCCACTCCTGCTGTTTGTGATGTTGACATGAATCGTGACGAGTGTCTCGAACAGCTCCCTCACTGCTGATAGCCTCAGGTTCAGGACCTTGGACAGAGCCCCAGTGACACTGTCAGTGAGTTCACTTGCTTGATAAATAACCAGGCAACACTTGTCCATCTGCTCAGTGGCTCCCCCATTTGTACACACACACACACACACACACACACACACACACAAAGAGACAAAGTGAATTTTCCAGCTTCACAATTGCAACTAACAGACTCGTGTTAAGGTTTCTAAACTACAGCATTTTTTTTGTTTCAGTCGTGAATCCTCGTGTTTCTTACAATAAGTACAATTATTTGAGGGTATCATTAACACAAGAGTTCCTGTGTGCTGTACTTCAAAGGTTACGGGTAAGGGCCGTGTGCAATTGTTGGCTGTCCTTGCCGAAGACATTAAGGCTCTTAATCTTTAAGAGCAGGGACGGCTAATGGTTGAGCTAAAATGACACCTGTGTAGCAAGGCTTTTAAGTGCACATTATCGTCTTTTCATGAGCAAGAACCCATATCATGCTGCACAGGTAATTACTGTTATTTTTTCAATTTTTCTGCACTCTTACAGGCGGTGGCTGGTCCTCCTGGAGCCAAAGGAGACAGGGTGAGTCACTCCTCTTGGCATCAACAGGAAGTAGTGACATTAACCATTTTTTCACATTTAATCTATAGCACTGTCTGTTTTATTCAAAGTGGATGCAGAGTAAACCCAATTATTAAAGCCTCAGGAGAAATGAGAGACTGGATAATGATGGAGTAGAGCAGCTGAATGGAGCAGAACTAACTGTCCTGCTTGTGATTGATGCAGGGTCCTCCAGGTCAAACCCTGCCAGGCCTGGCTGGAGAGAGAGGTCTACTTGGAGAAAAGGTAAGTCAGACCATTAGCACTGAAGGCTCACTCTCAGTCCATGTGGAAAATGTGCTTTTTTTTTAAAGCTGTATGATGCCTGCTGTCTCTCAGGGTGTCAGGGGAGACAAAGGTGTTGCTGGCACCAAAGGAGAGAGGGTGAGTACCATCACGCTGCAGACAACACCTGTACATCACGTTAACATAGCAACACGTTGACAACATGTCATCTGTCGTCATACTAGGGAGTGGCTGGTGAATCAGGAGAGCCTGGAGAAGATGTGAGTGATCAGCATTCATCCTTTGTTTCATTGATTTGGATATGAAATTCACGTGTTTTATAGTCCTGAATGTAGTCTATCATCATCAATACCAATATTACAGTACCATTAATACTGAGTAATTAAGATAAAATCTCACCAGGATTTAATGGTTGAGGTGAACAAAGATGCGTATTAATCTGGGAATCTTATATTTGTACTGTAGATTTTAGCTGTGTGTAAGGAGTTCAGCGTTGTGATTAAATCCTTCCAGAAGTTTACTCGTTTTTGCACTTATCAGAGCTCAGAGTCAGAATCAGAATCAGAAATTCCATTATTAGTCCCGCAAACAGGGAAATTTGGGCAAATCAATTCAGTATTTTGACTTTTTTATTACACATTTTAAACTGGGACTCTTTTTGTCAAGCTCGGCTACAGGCTAATATTTAATCTAACCTTAATCAACCTTCTATCTATCACAGTGTGATTAAAGTCTCTACGCCTTCTATCTAAAACTGTCAACTGTGATCTCCTCTGATGCTCAAGGTTTTGATTATTTGTCGTCCTTGAGCTTAACGAGGCATGTTAACCGTACTGACAGCCAAGCCGCTGACAGTAAGCAACCAATACTGATGGGAAGCATCTTCACCAGCATGATGATGAACTGCATACATTTGTAACACTTTTTAAACGACCTGCACACTTTATTATTATATCAGTGTTATTTCCAATAATGTATCATTGGTATCTCATTATTGGTATCCACAATCAGTAATTCTTATTTCCACACCCATTAATGTGTTTTTGCATGCAGGGGGCAGCAGGATCTCCTGGTCCAAAAGGAGATAAGGTGAGCTTTTGCCATGTGTGCCATTGATTTGCCTGAAATCAAACCTAATCGGTGCAGCAAGTTATGACACAATGTGTGTTGCAGGGAGAGAAGGGAATTGGACTGTCAGGTCCTCCTGGTCGGGTCGGGCCTCCAGGTTTAAAGGTGAGCACACACATGTGTGTCCTTTCAAATCAGTTTGTGGTTCATCAAGTCAGAATCTAACTGTGACTTGACTTCAGGGAGATCCCGGTCTTCCTGGTTCACCCGGTCCTCCAGGGCCACTGGGGAAGTCAGGTGATACTGGGCCTCCTGGTCTGAGAGGAGAAACTGGACAAAATGGACCTCCTGGACCACAAGGGGAGAGGGTCAGTGGAGCCACTGATTACACAATGCTTTCAATCTTAATCTCTGCAGTATATTTTTCAACTGCTGAGGTCTTATTTTCAGGGTCTCCCAGGCTTTGCAGGCCGCCCAGGAAATGTTGGACCCCCAGGTCCTACTGGACCTCCTGGACAGGCAGTGAGTTTAATTTCTATTACATTAGTAGCTGCATTCAGCCTAAAATTGCCATACTTTGGCTTGATTTTGATCGTGCTCCATAACGGCTGCTTATAGATACAAATGGGTGACAAATTATAGGAAAATAGTGTCTTAGTCAGGCGTTGCCTTGGCATTGATTCTAAAAGTCACTGAAACTCAACTGGATAGATGGAATACCATTCCGCCAAAAGACACTCCATCATTTGGTGTTTCGATGACAGTGGTAGAAATTGCTGTCTAACAAATTGGTCCATAAATGTGTGATTCACATAATTTTCATCAACCCATTCAGTGAGCCCAACACGTTTCCAAACACGTCAAACACGACATCTTGGTCAGAGTGTTATGGTTGCAAAAATTTGAGGACCCAAATGCAGACACAGTGGAAGGCAGGTAAAAAACAATAAGCAGTGTTTATTCACAAAGCCAGTATCCAAATATCAACGGGCAGGCAAAATGGCAGGCAACAAAAGCACAATAAAAGGTAAGCAAAAGAGAATCCAAGGGAAAACTAAAAATACAAAACCAAGAACCATCTAGAAAATGATGGTGGACAAAAACTAGAGCAAAGGACACATGCAAGGAGCAAATAAAGCAGACAAACCAACATCAGCAGGAAGACAGAAAATGCAGCAATGACACCAAGATTAAAACAGACGAACTGACAAAAAGTAGGAAAAAAGAGTGCAGAATTACACAGGAACTAATTAACAAATGAAACTCAGGTGAACAGGAAAGAAATTGGGAAAAGGACAAAGAGAGGACGTGAAAAGCAAAACATGACACATGAGGAGATAACCAAAAACCCAAATGATGAAGCAAAGGAAGTAATATTCAGTTTTGCATGGGCTTTGCAATAGAGTCAGGGATAAAAACTACTTGCAACATCTGGTAAGACTTTCAAAATAAAGCTTGCAGACTAATCACATATTATGAACTATAATGACTCGGGAGGCTGTGGTTTGGTTACGTTTAGGCAACAAAACTAATTGATCAGGTTTAGGAAAACATCCTGCTATGTAAAATTATTTATGTAAGCTAGCTCACTTACTCTTTGTATGACTATACACTTAAAGGGTTACACTACAGCGGTAACTATATCTTCAAACTTAGAATCAAGGGAGACTGACCAGGCTGCTGTGTTTGACACATTGGGAGAGAGAACAGGCTGCCTGGAGGAGGAGAGATGTTTCATCATAGCTTAAAGGTGATCTCTCAAAACAACTTTGTTTTGATGTGCCATGACCCCTCCTTCTAAGGGAACAAGCGGACCCAAACCAAGCCAGCAAAATGTTGCATAACAGAGCCAGCGTCTGTTCTGTTTCTCCGCTCCTTTATTCAAGTTTTTCCTTTGATCTGTCACCCTTTTTCTAGTTTGTGATATGTAGATGATAATGTTTTTAATTTGGCCCCTAAAGTAAAGCTTTTCAAGTATTAGGTCTGACAGAAAAAAAAGAGAGAAAGCCAAATGGACTCGTGGACTGACAGATGTGATGCTAAATACTTTGTTTTCCAGGGCTCTCCTGGTACCAATGGGGTCAAAGGAGACAAGGTGACTGTCCAAGCAGACACACATTTCCACCTACCTGTTTAAATGTTAATAGGCTCTTGTGAAGGGTGTTCATATTACTTTTGTTGCCAGGGGGAAGTTGGCGTCGGAGTCCCCGGTCCCAGAGGAGAGAGAGGAGATTCAGGGCCCAGAGTAAGACATGAGTTACATCACTATATCACTACGGAGATGTTATCCGATATGAATTTGCCTCGGGATGATAGAAACTAACACTTGTGTGCCTTTCCCTGTCTGTCATGTCTTAGGGAGAGGAGGGTCGTCCTGGCTTGGATGGGGAGAGAGGGCCAACGGTAAAATATCACGTGTTTCCTTTTTTTATCCATCACTCAGGAGCATGACGTACACCAACAAAGCCACTGCACCAAAATGTCAGGATCTTTTCCATCAGCATAAATCATTATTTATATTTGGGACATAACCTATCTCATAGATTATAAGATAATTCTTTGATAGGGTTGTGATGCCCATCATTTTAAATGGAGATTAACCTGTGCACACTGTGGAGTCATACAGTGTGTGTTTGTGTGTCCATCAGGGTCCCCCAGGTGTCCGAGGCACACGGGGAGAGAAGGTGAACACCACCAGTCCTTTTCTCATTTTTACGTGTCATTATATGAGCTGAGTCCCCCGAGCTATCTGCTCATGTAAGGTGGTGAATTAAATTGACACGCCTGAATGAAATGTTTTGCTCTCAATCTTTTCTTGTCAGGGAGACATTGGGCTTCAAGGTGACAAAGGAGAGAAGGTGTGTGCATTTTAATATCCAATAAGCCCCACTGCTCACTCTCTGTTGTATTTGTTTGTATTTGTAAACAGCAGTGACACAGAAATGGAGAATATTTGTGTCAGCGGTGGCTGTTTTGAAAGAGCTCTTTCATGAGGTTTACTCTGCAGAGAGCAAAGGAATATATAAATACACACAATGTTAATGAGCTGTGATACTACTGAGTGGGAAAATGTAACAGGATGAAACCTTGTGTCTTGATGTTTTGGCTTTGGGGTGAAGCCAGATGTTTACAGCTGCACTGTCACTCGCAGGGGGACACTGTGCTGGTGGGAGGACCTGCTGGAGAAAAGGGCAACAAAGGAGAAACAGTCAGTGAACACCTGGATGGGTCAAAATGCTAAATATATAGAAACATATCAACTTTTATTCTGTTCCCTACATTGTATATTTGTTTTTGTTTGTTGTGGATTTAAATGTTGTTCTATTTTAGGGTGACAGGGGACCCAAAGGTGTGCAGGGAGAAAAGGGAGTGAAGGGTCAAGAGGGGCCACCAGGGGAGCAGGTACATTTTTTTTATTTACTCTTGTCAGAACATATGAGACAGTTTTGAGCTGCTGCCATTGACTGTATAAGATATGGAAGGAGACAATGCTGAAGTGCCTTAAACCTGCATTCTTTTGTAATGGCAAGCAAGGGGCTGGTTGCAAAACAAAGTCGACTGTTTGTAATGATGATTTATTATTTTAGCAAAGAGTTACCTAATGACTTTATGGTTTCAATCACCAATTTTAAGTCATCTTCAATACAATCATGATGTAAATTCTGTGAATTATGGGCCCATTTAAAGGCACTAAAAGCATGGCGACCTTGTTATTGACAAGTTGCTACAACTGCCTGTTCTCAGTGGGAAGGACTTCTTGAGCAATAGTCAACTCTACACAGGAGAAGGATTAGGAGACTTGGTTGTATTACACTGAAGCATTTATTGAAGCTTGATTGAGGAGAATAGGAAAGTGTATCCACTGCGCAGTGCTTGACCAATTCTGAAAGCTAAATAACTAGGCTTACCTAAGTTATCCTAAGTCACGGTGTGTGATCCTCAGGTCACATGCAACCAGTCAAATTTAGGAATTACAGAGGTGAACTAGCTCCGAAATAATCTCACATTTTATCTTTAACCTAAAGAAGGAAATTCCTTCCCACATGGGTTCTTAATCAGATCTAGTCGGTCTCTATTCTTTTGCCCTAATATGGTCACTTGCACCTAAAAATAACACAAGATGCCGATGGATGTAAGGCTTCAAAGCGATACCAATGGGTGAGGATAGGTTTCTGAGGAATTTACTAACTAAGAAAATATCTACATGTATATAAATGGCATGACTTCCATTCTCTTCCATACCCTGATTAAAGCCACGAGGCCAAAACGTAGCCTGTTGTTTGACATGGCTAAAATAAATTGGTGAAACTGAGATTTGTCGACTCTGTCCTTAAGAGGAGTGTGTGTGTTACTGTAATCCCTTTTAATATTCAGCAGTTGACACATATGACTTTGGTTTCGCACCACTATTTTAAACACACTGGGAAGGCACATCTTCTGAAAGATTAATTTAAGATTTGGTGAAGAACATGTCAGAAAACAGTGAAGCATGCCCACCTGTCAGTTCCAAAAGTCTAAGGTGACTTTTTCTCATTACTCGTTTTATCCAACCAGAGAAATCCACCGGATTTGTTGCACTTGAGAAGCCCTGTTTAGAGACTATGTTTGTCTTGCCTGTTTTGGATTATTGTAGAAACATGACATTGCAATATGGCAAACAAAAGGCTCATTTCTAAGTTCTATTCTAAGTTTCAGGTGATTATACACTCATCAAAACATCAATATGAATGTTATATTCCATTTCTACCTAAAGATTCCCTTAAATCCCCCTAAATCCTAAGCACTGGACCTTTAATTTACTCATTGTTTTAGGTAGCTCTAAATTAGGGTTGGGTGACATATTGTCATTAGTCATGTGGATCTGATTGCCAAACAGGCCGAGGCCAACGATCGGTTATATAACAGTCAAATAAGATCAGAAATATGAATCACTTAATGATGACATTTAAACAATATTCTGGTGGTGTGCAGGAACCAAAACCAGAGATAGGATGTCTCTTTATTGATATTACAAATGATCGATGTGCATGTATTTGACATCAGGGTCTGAGGGGAGAGCCGGGAGAACGAGGGTCCACTGGATTCCAAGGTGCTCGTGGCCCCGGTGGACAGAAGGCAAGTGATGCTGAGCATGGATGATGATTGTGATTAAATCAGTTGCAGGATTAATAGCAAAGCCAATCACTACAGGTAATAATTTTACTGCTCTGATTACTGTAATTCTGTCTTTGCTCTGCAGGGAGAAGCCGGCCAACCTGGAGTGCCTGGCGAATCGGTCTGTGATTTATCCTTCCATCAAAATACACTTTTTCTTTGAGGGGTTTTCTCTCCTTATTGGACATAATGAAGGATGATTTCTGTTTTGTCTTCCAGGGTTTACCAGGAAAAGATGGACTGCTGGGGCGCAAAGGGGACAAGGGAGAGATTGGCATCATAGGAATGAGAGGAATCAAGGTGTTTTCATTGTTTGTGTGTGTGTGTGAGAGTGTATGTGTGTGTGCTTGAAACAGTGTTTATTCATTCTGCCTGGTTTCAACCTTGAACTGTCTTTTAGGAGTCGATGATGACAGTCACTGGATAATAGTATAAAATTAATATGATTGCAGAGGATGAATGCAAATTGTTGTCAGAACAATCTGCACTGAATGTTTTTCTTCACCCTAACATTATGATGATTAATACCTGGAAATGGGTGTTTTGCTCAGCTGGATTGATTTAATATCCTTTTTTTCCCACTTCATTCATTCATCTGAATTCTGTTTGAATCACTGAACTAATCAAAGATGGAAGCGACCACTCAGATGTGTGGAGGGAGACCGGGCTTTGTATTGTCTCTATTATGACCTTTATTTAATCCGGTAATCACTGAGATGATAGTAGTTGAGTACAGCAGAAAGAAATGAGTAAAGAGAGTCACACAACAAAGACAGCCAGTCACACAACAAGATATACATACAAACATCATCAGAAGCGGTTCCAGACATCTCAAAAAGTTCAGAAGACCGCTCAGTGGGTTGAAGCTTTAAAGGTCCAATTCGTGAAAAAGTGGATTTTTGAATCTCATTCCCATCTTGTCAAATACTGATGCTTTGGGGTTGTAGTTTGGGTCGGCCCTCATCCTAAAGCGTCAGGATTTGACAAGTTGGGAATTCTTAAAAGTAGGAAGACTGACTTGTTTTTTAGTACAGATTCAATAAACATGATGTAATGTGTTAACTACTGAGTTTTAGAGGTGCTGGATGGACAAATTTGTTTCCTCCTCTTTCCAGTATCCAGCTTTTCCGGTCAGCTAAGTGACTGCTGGCAGTAGCACCATGTTTACCATTGAAGATAATACCAGTGTGCTATCAGACGCCACGCACATGGATTCAGAATGGCCGGACCAAAACAACCAATCAGCCCCTCCAGCTGCGCTGCCACTTATCTTGCTTTTACTTGTCATTTTTGTCTGAACACCTGTTATCAGGAAAAGTATAGCATCCTGTTCTGCGTCATGTCCTGTACACTGTGTGTGTGTGTGTGTCCAGTAAGTGCTCATGCACAGTGATTGAGCCTGAGTGGCAGGTGAAAGGACTGTCTGTGTAAAGACAGGCTCTCTGCCTGTCTGGTTTGGAGCATTTTGGTTTCCTTTGTGCTTCTTCATGTGCTTTTGTCAATGATGAAGTTATGTGTTTCCAGGGTGACCGAGGATCCAAGGGGACTTGTGGAAGCGATGGACCCAAAGGAGACAAGGTGGGTTTGGGACAGACTGATAAAATGTAATTTTGTAGGAGGAAGAGGAGAAAAAAGAAGCATGAATGAAGACATTGTGTGGAGATCATTTAATACGTAGTGGGATTTTGACACTGTGGGAGTTTTTTACTATACAAATCGTGAACGGAGGCATGTTAACATTTAATAGATAATAGACACTGTGCTCTTTTATGTGCAGACAAGTTAACTTAGATTGAATGTGTCAGACGTGTATGAGTAATGTACTTTGTGGTAAGCACATGAACATAAAGTGAATCGTGAGTGTTTGTGCTCAGGGAGATGCAGGTATTCACGGACGATCCGGCCTACCAGGAAGAAAAGGTGAACAGGTATGACTCATATCTGTGGTAGAACAGGCATCATGTTGTTGATTTTTTTGCATCTGTGAGCTTCTTTAAGATCTGGCATCTACAGGCATACTCTCTGTGTTTTCCAGGGAGAAATTGGACCCTCTGGGGCCCCAGGGACCCCCGGAAAAGAGGGATTAGTCGGTCCGAAGGTATGTGCTGTACAACTTTGTGTCCAAACCTTTGTGTCCAAATGCAAAGTGTAACTACTTTTCTTTGTCGGTGTAGGGAGACCGTGGTTTCGACGGGCTCGCAGGACCTAAAGGGGCTCAGGGAGAGAAGGGTGAAAGGGTGAGTTCGTGACTTCAACTTCTGCAGGACCATCACTCATCCTCACAGCTAGCTGAGTTACATGATTATCTGTCTCTGTGCTCATATACATGTAGGGTCCACCTGGGGTACCTGGTCCTCCCGGTCCCAGAGGAAATGATGGGAACCCAGGCATCACTGGCCCTCAGGGACCAGCAGGTGCTAAAGGCCCAGAGGGGCTCCAAGGACAGAAGGTTACTATGTTTGGCTTGACAACACTTTGGTAACATGTTTTTTCTGTGGAGGTCTGAAGATGAGAGAGGGTATTTTATTGTAGGTGATGTAGCAAATAAAAGTATAGTATAACAGGAGCAAGAACAGACAAAAGTGTTGGTTAAGTCACTGAGTGAGCGCGCAAAATAGCAGCGGTCAGGTGTCTGAGTGGCAACAAAGACAAAACTTTATTTTTTTGACAGTTTTGACATTAAAAGCATGATGTAAGAGGGATGTAAAAAGAATACAGTGTTTTTTGTATCCCTCCTTAATTTGTTCTGCTCTTTCTTCTTCACCTGACTGGTAGCCTTGTTTGATTGTTTCATGATGATTGAGAGTTTGATGGGTCGTGCGTCTGACTGGCTTGTCTGCTGCATCATCAAGTAAATAAAGGAAGACGGTGACGGCAGAGCAGAGCAGCGTCTGTCTCTCTGATGGGTGCACCTTTTATTCAATCGGAGACACTCTCTTGAGTCAACCAAGCTGCATTATTTTCCTGAACAAATATTTTGCTTTGGTGCAGCCTGAAAGGAAGGCTGAGCACTAAGGCGAAAACTGTAAAGTTATTATTATTATAGTGACTTGATATGCAATATGTAAAAGGAATTCTGTATAAGAAAACAAAAGAAAGAAAACTCTTTTCTTCTTTCCTTGTTTTCGTCGGATCTATGCCGGCAAATACCACCTGTCCAGGGACTATGTGGACAGAGGCAGTGGGACGTGCTGTTGTGTGTTTGTTTTTTTATTTGTAATGCAGTTTTATACATCTGTCTGCCGCAGACGTGTTGTAATATTGTTTTTCCTGTGCGTCAGGGGGAGAGAGGTCCAATTGGTCCCGCCACAGTGGGTCCACGTGGTATCCCAGGGATCCCAGGGGAGCGAGGAGAGCCGGTAAATGTCATACTTACTCTACTGGATGTTTTCTTGACAGCCCACTTTGATAAGAGACTTCAGCACTGTTTCTACCAAGCTGCTTTCAGGGAAGTAGCATTTGATCCCGTAAACGCATTGTATCTTTACCTAAATGCCAGATCTTCTTGGCTACTTTTTGAAATTGAGTATTTCACATTTCCCGGTGACATTTTTCAGGAAACTGAATTCTTTTTTTCTTAATCAAGCTTTCTTAGCTTTAATATTATTAATTGTTGGTCAGAGATCCCATTAAGGACACAACACGTTCAGAACCAGAAACCAAACACTTCTAATCTTTTTATGGAAGCTGGTTCAACCTTTTACTTTGACTTTGCATTTAGTTCATGTGCTGCACCTGCTCTCAGTCTAATGAATTAATGTGCTGCGAGCCTCTCTGTGGGTCATGTGTGTCCTAATACCTGTCCATGTTGCAGGGAGAGTTGGGCCCAGATGGAGCCAAGGGAGACAGAGGAGAGCCAGGCATGACGGTCAGTGCTCGAGCCTTACCGTGGGGCTCGAACTGAAGATGCTGACACCAGACAGCACACACACACACACACACACACACTTGCGCAGTGTTGATATAAGAGTCGTGTTTGTAAGTTTGCTTTGCTCTGCTCCCCTTTTCATTTTGAATTCAGGAGGATGAAGTCAGATCTTACGTTCGCTCTGAAATGAGTCAGCACTGTGGTGAGTCTTTCATGCGTCTTGCATTTCTAATTCATTACAGAGTTGTCCCCAAGATGAACGTCGGTTGGCAATCACAACACATGAGTCACAGCCTGAGCTAAACTCTATGAGAGTGTGATGTGAAAGAAGCCGCACCAATGCCATGACTTGAAACTGACCTTTATTATTCGCTCTCTTTCTGCTTCCTTCCTGTCCATCTGTGTGATCCTCAGCGTGTGGAGGTGAGTGAGCCATTCAGCCGCAGCACAAGAGAGGGAGGGTGGACAGAAGGGCTGTGAAGTAGCATGAGTCACAGTGGTGTACTACACCACATATGCTGCTGTAGTGAGATGAGTCAGTCTCATATATATTATTAATAAGCCTCAATGCATTTACCCTCATTTAGCATTTTTGTGGATTTTAAAGGAGTGAATTAACATGCATGATTCATGCAGACAAATGTGGCACGCTGGTGAAGATTCCCAGTCATCCATTATTATGATCCATTAGTTATTATTATTCAGTCATGAAAACAAAGAGAGTTTATTTGTTTAGTTATTTTTAGGTATAAAAGAATCAGTCAATGAAGATCTTTCTCTTCTGATTACATTTTTTCCCCTAAAACTGTATAGTTCACCTTTAACTATAAACTTACCATTTTATTAATAATGATGTAACTAAACAAGGAACGTACAGTGTTTTTTTGCTTGTGTTAAGCAAATGTAAGAAAATACTATTGCAAACGGAAAGAGTTGTTTAAAGCAAATCCCTATCTCACTCAAATTCTACTTTCTGTGCGATGTATTGTGTCTTATATTGAATGTTATGAGATTACTTTAGAAATTAGACAAATATCCTTGAAAAGATTTTGCGTTATGGCAGAGAAAAGATAAAATTAGATGTTTAAAAGTAAATAAATTGTTTTATTTAGAAAATGAACATAAATCTCATGCACCTTTCTCAAAGTTTTCACTGATTTGTTTTTTATCTGAGCTCTTAATCAATGCAAGACTTCATCAGTGTTGTGTTGCAGCAGCATGAGATAAGTGATGGTGATGCAGCGTTACTGAGAATGAGGCCAAAACAAACATTTTGCTCATGTTTAATTTATTTATTATTATCTAAGAGACACTTTTGTGTGTTTCATAATGTTCAAAGTCAGTAACAGTGAGTCTTCAGTTGAATCAGCACGGATCTGATTTGGACTCAAGTCAAAAAGTGTTTGACTCGAGTGCGACACAAGTCCATATAGCAACGGCTTGAGTCCTTAAAGGATTGCAGTCGGTTCCTGGATGATTGCCCCATGTTGAGCAGTCTCTCAGAAACTTTGTAAATCCTTTTAGCTGGTGTGTATGTTGGAACGGTGGAATGATTTTTGTGGTGCTCTGGGGTTGTTGGCTCAGTTGTCTGAATGTTTTACTACGAGAATGTTCTGTCCTTCCTTTTGTTTTTCATCGTGTTACCTCTCTGGTCCCCCCTTTTCTCTCCCTCCTGTGTAACACTTACCTGGTCCCTCTCGCTCCCTAAATCCTGGTCCTCTCTGCACCCTCGGTGTTCGCTCCTCTTTGTCCTATCTGGCTCTCTCAGGATCAGGCCCAGACACTCGGTCCCTGCCCCCGGTCAGGGCTCGGCCCACACCAGAGCAACAACTGGCCCTGATGGGTGAGGAGGGTGAGTGTGTCCATCCACCGCTTTGCCTGTGGGCCTCCATCTGTTTATGCGTCTGCGCGTCCGTCCCTAACAAACAGGTTTAACTTGGTGGTGTTACCTCTGGAGACCTCTGAACGGCGGGTGGTTTTCTAATCAAGAAAACAGAGGACTCCATTTGTGTTTATATTGTGTACCTCTGAGCATATCCAGACAAGTACAAATGTTCCTGTCGAGGCTGTATTTAACTGACTGTTCTGAGCCTGCCCTCTGTCGAAGCTCGGAGGTCTGTGATCTTCTGACCTGTGTGGCGTTGCTCTTCTCTCAGGCCGTGAGTTGCGTGTGGTGGTGAACACGAACGACCCCGACTACGAACACATCTACTCCATTGAGTCCTACGATGAGCCCGTGGATGAGCTGCTCTACTTCCCTCCCTCTGCCAACCAGAGTGATGGTACTGTGTACCTTTATGTATAAGTACCTCTCTCTGACATACTAAGTACCACCTAACCCAGCCTGGTCTCATGTAACACTTGTGAAATGAGCACATGATCTTAAAAACCTGTATGCGTTCCCCTCTTGAAAGTGAAAGAAATACTCCAAACGTCCTCGGGCTGGGTAATGCTCGAGCAGAAGTAGTTTGTACAGCATGTTGTCTGACTGTGACGGAAATGAAAAGCGCTTATATCAGTTCCAAACCGCCACAGCTGAAAGGGGGAGTGAAAAAGCCGAATATCATTAATGATTAAATTCAGCACACATTTTTACATGACAGTCTGTCCTTGAAGGCATTCAAGTCAAGTCAAATTTCATTAAATGGCCCAAAAATTTGACTCGCTCTGTCCTCAGATGCTCAGTTTGGGTAAGGAAAAATGCCTTCACAAACCTCCCCTTTAACCTTGGGCAAAAAAGTGACAGAATGTAGTATAGTAGTAGTATAACAAATGGAAATAAGAGATAAGGGGGACTGTTTTATTAAAGTTACAGAAATATTTGGACAAAGGTTTCCAAAGTGATGCAATTAAAACCACAAACGTGAACACCGAAAAACAAGAACAGACACAAATACATGATCAAAAAACATAAAAAAATAAAAATCATAGCAATAGCAGTAGTCACAACCTTTGAAGATTACAAAATACTGTGTTTTATGTTCTTATTCTGTTATCATTTATACTTAGTATTAGTACTAGAAGAATTATAGTTATTACTCTTTACCATTGCTCCTTCAGATATACTGAAATAGAGGACCAATCCCTTACAAATACCTAAAGAGTACTACATGTAGTAGCACATGTTTTACACACCACGCTGACATGTCAGGGGGATCTTCATCCAACCATTCTTTGTATATATATTGTGAAGCGTGCAGCATGCAAAGCAGAGAACGTACCTGTACCGACATCAGTGATTGAGTGCAATCCCAGTACAAAGAAATTTGGATTTAGAGGTAAAGGGTGTTTTTTTTTTTCTTTTTAAATCAAGTATTAAAACAACACAGTGAAAGTTTGGGTTTTATAGTTTTGAGAGGCAGATGAGTAGGTAAGTCTGACCTCTCGTAACTTTAACAAACCTTAACAAAGTTGCTGTGCTGTTTTTCAGGCAACATTCCTTAACAATGACCAAACCATTATCCTAACCTTTGAAAAATGTGTCAGCCTCGGTGCTGCTCCAACATTTTTTTCCATTATGACTTACATCTTTTATATTATTAGGGCGTTATTCAGGGTTCAGTGTGCGTGTGTTGTTATTATGGACAAAATATGAGAAGAAGAGCCAAGTAGTCAAATGCTGGGAATCCCCTTTAATTAAATTATTTCCGTCACCTAACGATGAGGCCAACTCGTTTAAATGCTACAAACTTATCATGTGACAAACAGACGATGGCGTTTCGAATCTGTGCTCATGTCCCGTAAATCTGGTTATTCAATCGGCGCATAATCCAATTTGAGCTGTGAGGAGCGTGTCTCATATTATGTATGCACTCCACTTTGTGCTCATTTCACAACACTATGAGACTGTGTTGACTTTGCTCGTTTCCTCACACAGCCTGCTTCAAGCACACACCACCATCTGAGTCCGTGACCTTTCGTCATCACATGAATCTACTTTTCTTTTCTACGTATTCTGGATGTGGTAATGTTGTCTTTGCTGTGTGTCTGTTTGTGTGTGCCCCCGTGCGTTTATGTGCGTGTGTTCTGTGTTTTTGTGTGTGTCGGCAGGTGAGGCTGTCAAAGATGAAACTGACAAAACGGTCAAAGTTGAACCAAACAAATCAGCCAGTGCTGGTGTTAAGAAAACAAAAGCAGCAGTTGCTGGTCAGAAAGCATTCAAAGTGACACCTGTGAAAGCAGTCCAGCCCAGATCAGTCAGGTTCAAGAGGAGAGTCACGGGGGAAGGTAATCCAGCTCATGGTTGTTGGGATAAGGGCGAACTCTGCCTGCCTCGTGTCTGGCCCTTTCTGCATGTCTAAGGCTGCTTTGGCTGCTTTAATTTTGATAAACGGCATATACTGAGTAAAAGAAAACACAGTAACAAAGAATAAGATATCAGTGCTAACAAGTCACTTTGGATCTAAAACAAAAACACGTGAAACTATTAAAGTAAACAGGTTGGTTTGAAGTTCTGAGCTCAGTGGTCATGAATGCTTGTTGCTGTTCTGCCTCTGCTCTTTTTTGACCGGCGTGTACTGTGCATCGTGTGTGTCTTTTTTGTGTGTCTGCATGCACACTCTTCACACGTCTATGTGCGTGTGTGTGTTGTGCAGCTCCAGCTGACCTGTGCCTGCTGCCCATGGAGGAGGGGAGCTGTGGACGATACACTATGCGCTGGTACTTTAACAGTCAGGTTCAGGCCTGCAGGCCGTTCATCTACAGCGGCTGTGAAGGGAACGACAACCGCTTCGTTGAGCTGGAGGACTGTGAGGAGGCCTGCTTAGGGGGGGCCACAGGTACACAAACTAACACACACACGCACACACACTAAGTTCAATGTATGTGAGCTACGGCTGTCATGATATCAGATTTTCACTACACGATTGTCGTGGCCAAATGATTCATGATAATGATATTATCTTGCCATCTATAGAACGGTTTAACAACAATGCTTTAAGTCAAAATCTTCTTTAATTCATCTTTGTTTCCTGTGTGTTTTGTCTGTTTTTGGGCAAATGAATAAAACTCAAGACACGTGTAGAGAGGACAATTACAAAAAGGACAATTACACTTAATAACTAGTGTAAAGGTGACCAGATCAACTGATAAACAAAAGATCTGCAAGGTCTAACATCAGTGGACCTTATCATTACTAACACAATGTCCATATTTCACTTTTTAATGCAACAGTTAGTGTCAGTATCGTTATCTTGACATCCCTAACGCGTACTATCTGTTGTGCAGGTCCTCGTCCCCCGCAGACAGTGCGATGATTGTGGCCCACCCCTCGTCTGCCACAGGAATGTTAGCCTTTATATTGCTTTTATAAATCATTATTTTGTCAGATGTCAATGTCAAGATTTGTTTTTTGTTTATTTATTGTTTCTGTCGACCCAACAAAACTTCACCCCATGGTTGAGAGGGGATACCAAAGAGATGCCTCCTTGCTTTATGTTCTCTGTACCAGGCAAAAGAAAAGACAAAACAGTGTTTATCAGGCTAAACAATGCTTTCTTTTTTGTGTCGTAGCCAAACAGACATTTCTAGCGTTTGCGCACTGAATAACAGCATCTTTGCTTTTTTTTTTTTTTTTTTTGACTTTACCACAGTATTAAGGCATGTTAGTACATCCATCCATTTCAAGCTGCACACCGATAATGAGACTTAATGTCTGCATGCAGAAGGGAGCGGACAAATTACCCGACTCACCTTTTAGTCTAATTTAATAATCCTCAAGTAAATACCAATATGGTGAAGCTCATTAACGGTGTATCTCAGTCATTATGTGCGTTAACATGGAGCCGGTCACTCCACTAATTATTGGAACGAATAGAAATTTGCATATTTAAAAGTCTTTCCACACATTCCTACCGTTCCCATCCAAAGATGCGCTTTTCTGTCGTCCATTGTTTGAAATTTACAAGCACTTTCCTATACTTTTTCCAAAAGGTGAACATAAAATTCAGTTTTTAATCATTTAGCCCAGCATCATAACTCAGAATAAGCCTCAAATTACATGGTTCTACTTAAGAGGCAAAAAAATAGCGCCTTACTGCAAATCCACAGCAGGAAACAAAACGTTTGACACTTGACTTGCCAGTGGAAGCATTTGTGGAGTGCAGTATAATTATATTTTGTAATAATAAATCGTTTGTGAGACTCGTTGATCCGACTGATTACATTAAGGAGGAAAGAGGTGTACATGTGGAGAGAGCTGCCCCTTGGTTAATTGTGATTTCTTTTGTGCGCGTTTCGTCCTAATGACCTCTTATAGCTGACTCATACTGCTACTTGGTGTCAAACTTACTGTGATCCATTTGTGTGGCTGCCTTTGCAATCAAGATTTACAATGTATGTACAATTATGTCACGGAGAAAAGTATAACACTAAACTTGAGGCTGAAATACTTTTTTTTAATGGACAGCACAAACTACAAACTTTATGAACTTTACCAAACTGGTATTTACAGCAAGGATGCTGCACGATAGATGATTTTATTGGTGCTCACTACTCGATTGTACTGACTGTTTGTTCTGCTTAGTAAACAAGAAAGGTTGGTAGAGATCTGGCCTCTGAAAGTAATTCTCCTTTTGTACACAAACATTTAAAAGTTTTCTTACTGTAATTTTGTGGAATTAGTTTGGTTAGTAAAATAGGTTTTAGAGGCATAGAAGAGAGAACAAAAGAACAAAACGCTGCAATGTGATTGTTGAAATCATCTAAAACTGATCAGGAATTCAGAAGTGAATCAATTCAAACTGCTTAATGTATGAACAGGTGTCTACAAAGCATGACCTTTATCTTAATTATAGATTAATAACATGACGAACAGGAGGAATGTGAGTCTAGACCAAAAAGAGTGGGTTATAAAACTGGCTTCAGTCCTTAACAACAAGGTTTTCATTTGTTTGTTTTTCTTTCTAGTTGAAATCAACTTCTCTCTGAAAGTTTTTATGTTCATGGTCTTTTTACTTTTTTATCAAAAGCAGATTTCTTCCCGCGAGATGTCCTTAGATCCACATCCAAGCAACTGTGTGGACTTTAACCTGCCTGAAACAACTTCTCTAAATCATAACTATACAAGCACAATTATATAGGGTTCTAATTATAATGGATATAGTTTTATCATCTGTATTAAATATGAAGAATCAAGCACATTATTCTGCCAATATTTTGTATATATTGTTTTATATTGTTTTGGGGAAAGTTGTGTTTCCGACCACGACTGCATGTTTACCTGCCGGAGAAACGGTGCTATTTTTAAAGGTATTTTTCTACTGTTTATTGAAGATAAAGCTTTTGTTTTTTACTGTATGTGGTGCAACATTTTCATAATCATTTTTAATAAACCAAATGTTTAAGTAAAAACTAGATTGGTGTATTCTCTGATTTTGGCATTTAGTCATTGACAGCTTTTAACTTTTGGATGCAAACAGTGTGTGAGGCGGTTAAAAACACAGGTACATGTTAAACCCATGACCTTCTTCAATCGTCTGTTCGACAGCTAAATTTAATTGAGAAGGTCTCAAGAATGGAATATTTCCAATCATGGAAATTCACATCATCATTTTTCAATGGAGGGATTAATGGAGATAAGACACCATCAAGTGTGTGTGTGTGTGTGTGTGTGTGTGTGTGTGTGACTGTGATCAAGATGTTCTAATTTCATCAGCAGATTTTCTTAATGAGAGGATTTTCTGCTTGTTGGCCACGACTCGTCCCCCCTTGGTTTTTCCATGCTCTCTGCCCTTGGTTGATTTCCCCTGGTGTGAGACACATTGACTCCATGTTCGCCTCATCACACCTCAACCAACGCATGGCTTTGTCGTCACCTCGCCCTCTTCCATTACCTGACTTAATTTCCAAAGTTACCTCTGTCGGCACCTTACCCTGCTGTAGGCTTAAGTGTGTTTGGCAGAGGCTGTGCAGGACTGTGATACACTGACAGTGATTGTGGATGTGAAGACTAAATGATCACTATCTACACTGAATTTGTATTTGATCAGTACTGTTAATCCTATAAGTGTTTTACAAGTGTAAAATACAACATATGACCACCCATATGTTATTGATGTTATATCAGCTAATTCCAAACAATACGCAGCTGTAACAGCCTCCACTCTGCGGGGAAGGCTATGAATACTGAATCTTTCACAGATTAGTGAGCCTGTCCTGGCTCGCTGTTGTCAGTCTAGTTATCTTTTTGTTTAAACTGAAAAATGGAGCCATTTTCAAGTCGCCATGTTCTTCAGTTGTCAGTGGACTAAAACTAAAACTTCACAAGAGGATGAGGAGGATTGCCATGGGGATTAGTAGTTTAATGACAACATTTTCATTTTTGGGTGAATTTATCCCTTAATTAGAATTACTAATACTACAATATAAAAAATTACTCCAGTATAGAATAACTGAACACATTATGTAGAACGACCCCTTTCACAGTGTTATAGTTTTATATCTACAGCCAAAGACACTGTAAAGAGTAGCAGATCAGTATAGTGAGCTGCAGTAAACCCTATAGTTTTGGAGCTACCTTCGAATTTTGGGCATATCTTACAAATTACGCCTTTAAGATGTCCCTCAGTTGGGATTAAGGGTCCAAAGTGTGTGTGCAGTCTGCATACTATG
The DNA here is from genome assembly GCA_039737535.1 of Lagodon rhomboides. Classification (NCBI taxonomy): domain Eukaryota; kingdom Metazoa; phylum Chordata; class Actinopteri; order Spariformes; family Sparidae; genus Lagodon; species Lagodon rhomboides. The sequence goes on along the minus strand of CM077785.1, from coordinate 18,197,272 downwards.
GACCATATCTTTTATTTGCATTTAGAAATTAACGCGACCATTGAGCCTCTTTTGATACAGCTTCTAGCAGACTGCTGTGTGCAAAGTGGACCAGAAAACACACAAGAGCTGTGTACCTGTCTCTCTAAATGATGAGTGTGTTTTGGGATTAAATGTATTTTTATTTAAACACTTCTAAATTCCAAAGCAGCAGCTTCCTGTGATACCACAGCATGGAGCTACCTGTGCTGAGCCTGAAGGACTGCAGCTTCTTCATCCGGTCTGACATACATGAGCTGTTTTTATGACCCAATCAGCTCACAAACCAAAGACGGAGGACATTTTGGGGAGTGCTGCTTCACTGAGTCACTGATCTCTGACATAACATGCAAATAACAAACCTACATGTATGAATGTGTGCTTCTCACGCTGCTCTGCTCCCTGCCTGTCCCCCAATCTGCTCGAATCCTCATGTCATGTTTGTCTGTGTGTGTGTGTGTGTGTGTGTGTGTGTTTCATCATGATTCGTGTGTGAGAGATACGTTTCACATATCCTAAAAATAGGAGCCTTCACTGATTTCAGCAGCCGTAACCAGTCGGCTTTACACAAGGCTCCAAAGCCTCTAGAGCAGTCTCGCAAGTCTTTGAAAGGACGTATGAGGATACTGGTATTAGTGTGTGTGTGTGTCTGTCTGTGTGTGTGTGTGGGGGGGGGGCTTATATGTAAACTAACTGCAACTTCTACTAAACAAGGGGCGCTTTAATAACCTTTACTAATTTAATATTCACTCTGCTACCTCTGGGGCTCCTTTGGGCTTCTCCCTCCAAACACACACACACACACACACACACACACACACTCACAGATTTCATGACTCAAGGTTGTCCTTCACAGATCTGTGCTAAATGGTGGATACAACCGAATTGTAATTTAATATCAACTACGCCTCACTGCATTTATGTGCTCAGCAGTATTGATGTTATTGCAATTGCCAGCCCAGCAGCGGCGGCACGGCTGGTACAGAAGTTGAGCTCGGAGTGAAACATGATTGAGATTATGAGCTGCTGCACACAAAATGGGAAGCGTGTCAAAGGGGCTGAATTTTTTCAAATATGGCAAAATGGATGTTAAGCGCTGTTATTCTCCACCATAAAAGAGGAGATGTCGCCATTCAAATGAGGCACAATGTGGTTTAAATCCCTTCTTTCTCCACTCGTGACCCTTCAAGGGTATTTCACAGCCTCCATGATCCTCCTGCTGGTATGTTGTGGGGTCTGGTGGAGGACAGTCGAGCAAATGCTGTGTGCACAGTGGTGGCGCCCTCTGTCTGCGCGAGGCAGGACTGCTCCTCAGATGTGGAGTATGCAGAAACACGCTTAGGAGTAGTTCATTTTTCCTCTTCAGTGACCTTGACTGTTTAAAGCCCTAGGGTCTTGGCTTGGCAGGGAGCTCGATTGGTAGAACCTCGCCAAGAGAGAGGAGCAAGCCAAACTCTCTCTCTCTCTCTCTCTCTCTCTCTCTCTCTCTCTCTCTCTCTCTCCCTCTTGCGCTTTTTTTCTGCCACCCACCTCCCTCCACAAGTACAAAGGCTGTTGCTATAGCAATGAAACATGCTAGAAATGTGCTCAAGCTCACTTTTACCCCCTCAGCCGTATTAGCATATGATCCGTATCACTTCGCTTTCTATCCGACTTGCCTGCGCGTATTGCTCATTAAGCAGAACATAGAAAGCGTTTGTGTGTGGGGTCCTGGTGAGGTGCATGAACGCACGTGCGAGGGGGGAAATGAATTACATGCACCGTGGGATTACTGTAAAGCTTGTGCATGCTGTCCGCAGCAGATCCCCCGTGGTGCTTTGACCCCGAGGTCTCTCTCTGTTATCTCCTGGAGTTTGTGAGTGTGGACGGGGCGGCCTCGGGACTTCCTTCTGTCCTGTAAGTCTTTCACTTGAGCGCTCACAGTAGTGCCAGCCTCAGCATCTGTTCAGTCTATTGATCTGAGCGTTTGGGTTAACCTCTCAAGGCTCCTGGCAAACAGCCAGCCTATCTCTGCTCATCTCATATGATACTGAATGAGTGCTGAATGACGCGATTCAGACGAAATCAGTACCTAAAGAGACCTTTACGAATACAAAATGAGGTCATTGAGGCCGCATTATCTTTTTAACTTTTCTATTGAACAACTCATTGGTGAAGCCAGGTGGCACCTCCTCTCCCTTCCCTCTCCACCTCTTCGTTGCTCCGTCTTCCCTCCTGTCCGTCTCCACCAAACACCAACGGCGAGCAGCGAAGGTGTTGTTTACTTTGTTTAATTCTTCCTCCAGCAGATGAGTCAGTTATTAGCATATCTTCATTATTTCGGTGATGAGCGAGGGCCACCTGAGTGTCACAATGCCTCAGCATTATTAAAAGGCCCTCGTGGGATATCTCAAGCGCATAAGCCTAAATTAGCATATGCCATTTCTCATCTCTCCCTGCTGTCATTCAGCAGCCCCATGCTCTATTTCAATTTATGCTCGAACTACTGATGGCCTGAGGTTTCTTTAGTTTCTCAGCTCTCCCCATCCATTACTCTCTCCCTCCCATCTTTCGCCTCCCTCCTTCAATCTTCGTCCCCTCCAACGATCCACTTCCCTCTCTTAACTGTAAGCAAATCTGTGATCTGTAATTTTGCAGCTGACTAGGAAGCGGAGAGTGGTGGAAATTGTTGGTTATTGCAAGAGGCGGGGGGGCTGTAAGATAGGATCCTGTGAGCGACTTCCTGCTCATTCGAACTGGTGCAACACCTCCACCTATTCCCGACAGTGTGGCGCTGCAGGGTGACATGTGGACCCGAGGTGGCTGTGGTTTGTCCCTGCTGCTTGTTACCGGTGATAATAACATTTCATATGACTCTCAGTCAGAGGTGCTGAGGCTATGTCAAGAAATTTACTATTTCTGGTAAGTGATTACACAGTAGAGTATCCTTGAGGAGTGTTAATGGGATAACTAATCTTCCTTGAAATAACACATACAGTCCACGCACGTCAAGGCTTCATTAAATCAGCCATTATGGTACATTAGCACAAGTGCCAGTTTTAATGGCCACGCTGTCTACCTTTAAGACGGGGGTGACCAGTCACCTGGATTTTGATCACACTTGAATCGCTCCTACTACTCTTATAATGGTTGTTTTTACATTCCCTTGGGATTTTATCTTGAAATCTTGGTATACTTATGATCTTTTATTGGCTGTTCTGCTCACCTTATTTTTTTTGGCCTTCGTTTTAAAGCATTTTGGTCAACGCATGTTGTTATAACTGTGCTATAGAAATAAATCTGACTTACAGGTACTAATTAAACCATGAACCCAAACCATGACAGCGGATACTTCTGTATCTTTTGCCAGACGGCAGAGTGGGGCTGGGGTGGGTTGTTGCTGTGCAGACATCTTAACTTCACGTCATCTCACATGTAAAGCCAATGACATTCCCATCGGCCTCAGCTGCTAATTAGCAAATGTTAGCATGCAAATGAAACATGATGTAACAGGCACGACTGGCTGAAACTGGCTTGATAAAGCAGTAAATCTTGAGCAGCGTGTTGTTTCAACACAGTCGCCAGAATAACGTATAATGTTGTGACAACGTTGTCCTCAGGGTCAACACCGTAAACAGACTCACGAAGCCGCTAACACTGGTCTCTGTTACTCTGTGTGACATTTATGATTCAGTTTGTTTGTGTTACCACCAGCGTCACCATACTTCCTCTCAGACAGGGTTAAGGTGCAGTCTGTTGACCTCTGACCCCACTTAGCCTGTAGCCTGAGCTGCCAGACGTCCTTGTCAGCGAGAACAGGCTGCAGCTCACATTTCAGTTTTGATTGTGGATCAGTGAAAGTTTATCCTCAGCTTTTGACTCACTTCTTACTCACTCACTTTTACCCATTTGTGGTAACCGCTTTGAAACACTATAACCTTCCATTTAATTGCACATTCCCTTAATGACTTGAATTGTGCCGTTGCTCCGGACCCTTGGGATCATTACCTCAATGACTTTTCGGCTCTCTGCTCCCTAACTGACCTCATGTGACCACGTCGGCTTCTCTAAGTAATTGGCTACTAATGAATTAAAATCTGTCCACAGTAAGGCCCCCTTTGACTGAACTTTTGCCAAGTTGCAACGGCTCAATTTGAAAACACAGAGAGAAAGGAATGGGACTGATGCAGAGAAACTGTCACTCAGTGGAGATAGAAGCAGACTGGACGAGGTGAGACAGATTATTTCCTTCTTGCGTCTGTAGATGGATGTATGGAGGCTGTCTGTGAGGATGTATCAGTTTGGATTACTGGGCTTCAGGGCTCCTTCCCTCTTATTCAGTAAATTATCTCTGGCAGGCTTCAAGTAATATCTTCACTCTGAATCAAATGGCACCCTAGGGCTCTGATGTGTATGTATATATATATATATATATATATATATATATATATAAAAGAGAACACAAAGATACGAGGTTGTAGAGGTAGTAGTGGCACGTTTGACCACAAGCCATTATCAGACTTATGCATGCAGGTGGGGTACAGGAGAGTCCTGCTGTTGCTGCGCCGGAGAAGTGAAGTGTGGCTGAGTGGGGATGAGAGGGAGGTGACAGGCTGTTCGTGTGGACGAGGAACAGGAGGGCCGGGCTGAAGACTAGGGCCGTGGATGTCAGACCAAGGCAGAGCAGACCGCAGAGGCAGGGGTCAGGGAAGGAAGGAGGCCCGAGAGTGGAGGCAGGAGGGTTTGAAGTGACAGGTCAGTGCGCGTCTCATCTTCCATCCATCACCCAGTCCCTTTGTGGTTCAATCAAAGCAGAAATGCCTTGACTGACTTTGACTGCAGGAACGCAGGTGAATGCATAGTCATGCAGATGCCTGTGCCCGGTTGTGCATATCAGACAAAAATACCATCCAATCAAATAAAAAAGACAAAAAGATGAGAGTTTCTCACAGTGCCAATTCTCACTGAAGCATGTGTATGTAAATTAAGTATCTGTGATGGCGACGCTGTATGTGATTCGGAGTGGAAATGCATCTTCCCAACCCCCAGCCTTTAGGGACACTAGATAGTCCAGAATTGTTCTGAAGCCATATTGTGCGCAGAGATAAAACTAATTTCACAGCCCATTAGACTTATTTGAAAAGCAGCAGCCAGGAGACTCACAGTGGGGCTCGCCGCATTGGGAAAATTATAGTTTACAGTCACCGCCAAATACCGGCTAAAGGTGAATGGCCAGCCGTGACGGGTCACACAGTCACGGTGACACAGTGAATATCGGACCCACTGTGCAGGGCCAGGGCTACTTCCTGGGTACGCTAATGAGAGGGTACATCAAGCTGTCATACTACCCCCTCCTTAGGCAGCAGCTTACACAAACACACTTCAGAGGTGGCATTTAGTGAAGAGCCTCTCCCTGCCCTCCTCCCCGATCTCAATGCCGGCAAAAGGTAAATTTCTCCTCATTCATAATGCAGGATTGTAATTGGCTCCTGGAACAGCCGATCTTTGCCGTTCTCTCTTCTCTCTTTCTCGCTTTATCTCTCTCCTCATTGCCTGTCTTTGTCGCTCCACCCCACCCATAATCCTCTCTGTCCGTCCCGTGCCCCTGGCTCAGCGTTTGCCTCCCTCAAACCTCAGCTCAAGGTCACTTTGTTGAGCCACAGTGGTTTCACAAAGACTTTTTTTTTAACAATGCGTCTCTCCTTTCATTGTCTCCTCGTCCTCTTCCTCATTCCATCTCATGCGAACACTTATCAGGTCGCAACGGTTCGGTTGTTCATTTTCTGTCCTCTTGTATCAGCATTGTGTCAACTCCTCTGCTTTTTAAAACGTTATTACTCGTCTGCATCAAAGCGCGTCAGTCTGCTCTTCAGCACCAGTGTGAACCCCTTGTTCGTGCTGCTCTTATTGCCTCCTCTCCTCTCAGGTCTATCTGATCAATCTCGCCTCTTAGTTCGAGTGCCTTTCATTTGAGCAGCAAGTGTAGCTGAGTCAGTGGGTGACATGGTGAGGCATCGTGACATTTTAATTTGCACTGTCTCGGTTTTTACGGCACACTCCAGCTGGCCATCTTCCTGCCTATGACTGTAATAAGGTCAGCTCTAACTGTATGTGTCCACAGCATGTTTCCGTCGCATTCAAGGGCACACCTGACCGCGTCTGAATACAAATCAGTGCTTAAACATATCCCAGTTATATTCTCACTATATTTAATACCTGTTTACTTACATATTTACTGACTTATTTAGGCTTTTGTATTCCGGAGGGAGCATAGGCCAATGATGACAGCCCTCCGTCTTTTCTGGCCTGAGCCTTTTGATCTAGTTGCTGCCATGACCGCCCCTCAGTCTCGACTCCGGGCTGCTTCTCCCCGTTGGTTCTAGGTCTTCCTCTGTGTCTCTTTCCTTGTGGGTTACCTGTCAGTGCCTGTTTGGTGATTGATTTATTTTGTCTTCTGAGTGAACGGCCTGTCCAGCTCCACTTCCTTCTAATTTGAAGTGCTATGGGTTCGTGCTTGGTTGGTGTTGGCGATGGTGTCTAACCAGTAGTGGTTACTATCTATGAGTATTGTTGCATTGTTCTTGCTCATTACTCTCATTACTTTTGTTGCTGATGTGTTGATCTAGAGCCTCAGCGTAACAGCAGCTTTTTTCTAGTTTGTGTGATTTGTTGTACATATGATGAGCATGTGTAAGACGTGCTACATCATCTTTAGCTGTTCAGCCAGGCTCCACTCTGTGACGATTGTAACAAGTCTGGTCTTCGACTAACAGATGTTCAAACACAGTATTGAGGTGAGATCACTGGCTTGGCAGGCTTCTCTTCTGTACCTGCACGACCGTCCCCTACACCTCCTGATGTGACAGTCAGGTCACAAACTTGTAATGTGACACATTTTGTAGACATGTCAACGTACACAGCCTGTCACACGTACAAATGTGGTTATCAGTGGTTTGTAGAAACATTATCTGCCAACATTTTATACTGGGGACTGGGCTGGCTGTCGTTGGTTACTTGGCTCATGGTCCTGTCGATGCAGAGGAGGAAGAGGACCGGCAACAAGTTTAGATCATCTCTGGAGTTAAAGTCTCACTTGGTTGTGAGGAATGCACCTTTTATGTCGCTTGTTTGAATTATGCCGGTGAGCTTCTTTGTGGCTCAATAAAGTTCCCTCAAATTGTTTTGTTTTTTGCTGCGCTCCGGTTACTTTGGGGTTTCTGTGTACATTCAATGTGCCTATATCTTGAAAAGTTGAATTTGAGTCCTATTACCATCATCTCATGATTCTTCCTGTTTCGTCTTACTGCATCTTTGTTCTCATGTCTCCTATTACGATCATGATCTTTCCTTTCTTGGTCTGGAGAGCGTGATGTACTGTTGAAGTGGTCCTCAGTATTATCATCTGTGTCATTTGTAAGGTTGGACAATTGTACTATTGGAAGTTTTTTTAAGTGCAGTATGGTAATGTGCTCTAATGGTACTTCTGTAGTTAGCATGAACCCTGCTCCATCTGCATGCAGTCTTCTGCTTCTCAACCTGCCCTGAATGGAGACGTCTGTTTTCACACAGAACATGACAGATATTCTGTGTCTCCTCATCTCCTCTGCAATTACCGCTGTCTTTTACTCCTGTATACAAGGTCCTGATGTTCAGTGTTGAAATGTCGCTGGATCTTCAGGTTTCAGAAGATTTAGACGCACCATCTCATAGCCATTTTCTGTCTACGTGGTTGTCTTTTGACAGGAAACTGACGAGTCTTTTAAAGGGGTTATGGATTTATTTGGTTTTCATCTTAGTTTATGTAGCATGTATGTGTTTGTTGGTGGGGGTGCTAACCTGAAGCAGAACCTTCCACCATTTCTGGTTTCTGTCCTGTTTTAAGGCTAGAGAGCCTGTACATGTTGTGATTCCTCAAATTCAGTTTTCACACCTTGCAAAAAAAGAAGTTGTTGTTAGAAGTGTCCTTACTGGCAGCTCCCAAGTCTTTGGTAGTTCTTTGTGTTTTGGATGGCAAACAGGATAAGATAACACTGAGGAAACAAGTCACAAAAGTAGACTTATCTAATTCTATCAGAATAACATCATCAAGAACACAGACAGCGTGTCTCTTTTTAACAAATGTTTCTCAGTTTCTGGTGTGCATGAAAAACGCATGTCAACTTGCCCTCTGAGATGATTGGTCTGTTGGTCTGTCAGTCAGTCCATCACTTTGCTCAAGACTTCACGTCCAGGGGTAGGGTGGCCTGTTTTTTGATGGGATAGAGGGGTAGGGTGAAACAGAAGCTTTTACACACAGTCCTGCATTTTGATGCATTTCAGTGTGGCATTACCCCTTTGCATATGCAGTATTGCTCCTTTAATATCAGTGCAGACTGGCAGGGTAGGAGCAAGGGTTGCTAATGATGCCAGAAAAGCAACGCTAATGTTAGTGACCAGTAACAAAGCAGCGTTCTTTTCTTTTTGATGACTTCGTTGATAGCATGAAGTTGTGAATGAACTGCAACCGTCCATGCTTTTTCTGATAAATGGCATCTCCATCAGATACATGGAAAATGGCGATATAGCAGGATTAAAACAGTAACATATGAGAAATCCCCAAAAGCTGAAGGCGCCATATTGAAAATATCCGGTCATAAACAACATCGACGTCAACTGATGACGTATGGAGATCTTGAAGGGTTCAATCACTACCCTTTGTAACTCTGTTCTGAGGGGCAAGAACTCCAAAAACCAGGAGTAGGGGGAACACTTAACATAAGTTTTACTTACTGGAATCTCAGTGGTAGCTTCAGAGCATTCACAGAGCTTTTCACATCTTACCTTTGTTGTAGCACGAAAAGCACAGGTGCAACAAATGACATTAACAATACCTCGATTTCAGCCAGGTTTATGATGTGATGCAACAATTAGCAATCTTATTACACCTATGTGTGCACTTGAAACCAGTAGTTAAAGATAACCAACTACAGTATATGTGCCGGATCTAGTGTGCATTTCTGTGAGTTTGTGTGTTGTCTCTCTTTCTGTTGACTGGTCAATGGGGCTGAAACCAGGCTGGGCCCCTGGCCTTGACATATGTCCAGGTTTGCCAGAGGTTCTGCAGAGGTCTTTGATGCTCTGCCAGACAGACTGAGATACTGACGCCCTCAGTGCCAGGCATGCTGTCAGACAGGACACAGGGACATACTTAATAACCTACAACACAGCAGCTACAGTAGTGCTCAAACCAACGATACTATCACTCCAATAAATGTTTCATTTCGATATGGATGTGGAAACGTGACCACAGGCGGTTTACATTCACTACCTTGTATAGGAAATAAAGCCACAGGGAAAAAAAACAATCTGATGCTCTATTTATAATCCCTGTTACAGGGAGGTCAAAGTAGACTTAAAGAAAAACATCCTTGAATGTTGTAGAGATTTTTTACTTTACATGCAACAGACAACTTGAGATGTTTCCAGCTACAACGAGGCGTGACAGAAAACCTCTCACTTGCCCCGCCACATCAGAGAAAAGGGTCACATCTTTATATCACTTCATAAAATCAAAGAGCCGCGGTTTCATCGGAGCCTTAACACTTGGCACTGACTTTTAACAACCGTACGGGAAGAAATCCTCCGAAGAGGAATGAGGGATATGAGATTCTCCAAAGACTCAGTCACATTTGACCGGAGAACCTTGTACGCTGCTGTCGCTGCCGCTCCTTAACCCCACAGCTGCATGCAGCAAGTCCATGCCCCTTGTTTCAAAGTTGCTGAATATCAGATGCAAGAAAAGGCGTATAGGCTACATCAAAGCAGTAAATGTGCAGCATTAATCATAAGAGATGCACAGATTCCTGCTGTGATAAGTGTGGGGCCGCTGTTCTCCACTGTCGGGCCTCAGCACATAAATGTTTACCTTCTGCATATTTTGTATTTGTATGTGTGTTCTCATGCACATGTCTGCCTTGGAGCCTCTCTATCGGCATATTGCGTGCTTTCATTTGCTTTCTACGATAATGTGTGTATGTTTAGACGCTTTTCAGTATTTTTCCTTGGCTGAGTGACGCAGGCATATGGTATGTGGGTGTTTGGCAGATGCTCCTAATCACTGGCTAGCTTTGCATTTGTATGTGACTGTTTTCACAAGAGATTCAGATCAGTAGCAAGGGCAAGTCTCTGTGTTTTTGTGTTTGTCGTAATAAAGATGCGGCTGCGTGCTCGTGCGGGGGGGCGGGGGGTCTCGGTGTCCTGTAAAATGTGTGGCGCAGTGGCAGGGAGAAGGTGGGCTATGGAGCAGTGATGGTGATGGAGGGGGTGGGGTGCGAAGCGGGTTGGTGGGAGGGTGACAAATGTGCAGGGAAACTGGCTGAGATCATGAGGTAATCTGTGAAGGATCACATAAATGTTCAGCGTCTTTTCCTCCAAAGAGATAAGTTCTTTGTTGCCTTGAAATAGAGCAAGCCTATTGAACGGCTAGCTGTTTCCATCTGTTTCCTGTCCTCATGCTAAGCTAAGCTAAGCTAACCGGCTGCATGCTGTACTTTTAGCGGACAGATATGAAAGTGTTATTAGGCCACAATTTCCAGTCGTGTTTGTGGCAACACAAAACTGATATTCTCGACAGGCAATCGGGACATTTCCATCTGACAAAACAAGCCCTCGGAAGATCTCAAGCCGTGTTAGTGGCGACCACAACATGATGTTTTCTTTCAAGCCAAACCAAGTTAACCTGGCATGGGAAGGAGTCGCTAGAAACTGTTTGGAAAAGGGAAGGCACAGGAAGGTGATTGGACAACCAACTGTCTATCACAGGCTAATTTCAACCAATCGGATCTACAGTAGGACGGCTCTACCAGCTGTACCAGTTGCTAAATCAAACTCTAACCATAGGTGGTCGGGAGAAGAGGGATCTTTTCCATCAAGATAAGCCTTCAGTGTGGTTCTTTGCTCTCCTTTTGATGGAGACAAGTTGTCAAGTTCTGGTAAAACTGCTGCTCCAACAACATCCACGCTATCCTCTTCGGGGCCGCCATCACGTCTGTATTTCCTCAATGGATGCTGATTGGTCCGATCATTCTTTGACCTGCCACAAGTGTATGGCTTGAAGCCTGGCAAAATGGATTTTTATGAAATAACATACCTATGATCTCATAAATTCAAGCTAAAACCAAGTGTTTCTCTTGCCGCATAAAGAATCCTTCTACACAAACATTTATTCTACCGATTGAGGCTGAATAATAAGCACATGTCAAACTGCTTTGTTCGACATAACACATGCTGCAAATAACACTGAAAGAAATATACCTTAGGATCAGGATGGAAAATAAATACATACATGGTGGATGGACATGCAGGAGGGTCTACACTGATTTAAGTTAGTTTTAGAGGCATGAAATGTTTCTTGTTCAAGGTTATATGAATAGCGATTATTCCACCATCTGTTTAGTAGCACAAGGGTCGAACATGGACATTTCAGATGCAGGTGTAACAGGTTCTCTGAACCGTTTACCAATTCAAAGTGGGTTTTGTATTCAGATTTTTCTAATACATCCATTTGGGAAAAGCAAACATATTAAGTGTTAATAGGAGATTTTAGCACACATTCCACCAGCTGACATCAGCTGCCCGAGCTCTCCTCGGTGACCACAGGTGTTCACACCTTCTATCCAAATCTCCCTCCGCACAGTTTATCTCACACAGTCATTTACGCCCCTCGCTAAAACAGCAGTCTGTGAATCAGCTGTGAGAATTGCAGTGACAGGGGCCTTATATTTATAGTGTGTCCAAGGTCACAAATTTAACAGTCGGTGACCTTGATCCGTGCACACAGCTCATGGTGACAGAGTGCTCATTGCACGGCAGGTGGAAGGATGCACCTCACGACGAGATGATAATCCCAGGTAAAATATGGCTTCAAGCCTCATGAATCTGCTATTTAACCGGCTCATCCTCCACCGGCGATGCAGTCGCCACATGGAAATTTAGAGTCTGACATGAGTGGGGGCAGACGCTCACTGTACAGCCTCCAGTGTGCAGCAAAGCATAGACGGAAGCCTCGGAATATTTCCTCCACAGCAGGGGGGGGACTTGATGTTATCAAGTCAAGCCTGAATCCAGTCGTCCTCCTTTGAGGGAGATCAGGTGAAGTGTGTGTAATATGGTTGAAGAGAGGGAGAAGGGGGGAGACGCAAGTAATTGGGAAATCTAGTTGAATTACTACAAAGGGGCGTTCACCCTTGAGGAATCTAAGGTCGTCCTTGTGAAAGGCTACCCATCACAGACACACACAAACACACACACACACACACACACACACACACACACACACACACACACACACACACACACACACACACACACACGCACACACCAGCCCCCCACTCCTGCTCCTGCATCCCTGTCTCCTCCCCCTTCCAACAAAAAACCCTCTCCCTCCTCCCTCCCTCCTCCCCCCTCCCGCTTGCAGATCACGGTATTGGTCGCTGGGATGGAGCGACTGCGCTCCAGCGAGCGGTTAGCGCATTATCATGCGTTTGGCAGGTCCGTGTGTGGGCTGCTGCTGCACAAGTCCGCTGCGTAAAAGTGGACAGGTGTGGGCGCGCCGTGTTGAGTGGGGAATTAACAGAAAGACGCCAAAGCACTGTGATATGAGCTGATTTGGGAACGGGCACCAGGCACTGCTGCGCTCTGTATCTGCAGCCGTGGAGGGCTTCCCCCCCTCCCGCTGTAATATTTATGACAAAACGGAGGCAAATTATTCTGGTCACGTTTTTGGCTGACAGCCGGCTGTCCTGGAGAGCGCTGGAGTGAATCGGGGGTCCAGTGTTGGCGATAGCGCAGCGCACCGACACCTGCAGTAGGATGTAAAGGGAATTCCCACTCACCAAACTGGTAAGTTTAACACTTCTGATGAGACTCGTTTTTCTGTCTTTACAAGAACATCAGCGTATGGGGGGGATTTAAATTGAGACTTGGAAGGGGATCTCGGCTTTCAATTGGATACAGTCTTGTGCTAAATGAAACAAATGGTGGGCTGTGTAGTGAAGTGGAGGGACAGGACAGTCCAAACCTGTTAGGGCTCCAGACTGCAGGCGACAAATAACAAATCACCTCATTGTCAGAGCAGCACTTGAGAGGGGCCTGAACACAGCCTCCGGACTTGTGATTTCCATCGCTTATTTGCATTTAAAAAAAAATAAATAATTAAAAATCCTTCAGCAGCTCCTAGTTCATCTGAGAGGAAAATACACAATCTAAATGTGTGTACATACTAATCTTCTTCCATCCAACACGGCTTGTAGTAGTTTTGCTCCTGTAAATCTCCTATCATTTTCCCAGGGACCCACAGACTGTTGTTGATGCGCTTCAGTCACATGGATGCGCCACGCTTGACATGAAGGTGGCCCGTTTGATCATTATGAAGAGCCCTGGCTGAGCTCAGCTAATGTTTTAACCGGATAATATTATTCCACACTGCACATCATTAAATGTTCCTGAACTGTCAGGACCCCGTGAGAACATGATTTCAAAGGATTGTTTATTCGGTCTCCTCTGCATTTATTCAGCCTCATTAGAGAAATACGGTAAAATAGTCAAAATAGATGTTTTTTTAAGAGCTTCATGGGAAAATTTGCATTTTTCTCCATCTGACTCCTGCTGTAATGCAAATCAGAGCTCTGAAACATGTTTACAAAGAGTTCATGAAGCTATATTTCTTATTTTTTCTTCTAACTTGTGCTTTTAAAATCTACAAACAGGCTGCTGCGTCTCTTCCAGTCCTGTCCTATCATGTGTGACAAAGACAGTTGCCATCGCTGCTCTGTTGTTGATGAGATGTAAAATGGGAACATGTTTGGTTGGGAGGTGTGAGAGCGGTCCTCTTTGATGAGTTTCTCCCTGCTGTAAACAGCGTAATCTGCAGTTACGGTTATTCCTCTATGTTAATTTCAAACTGTTTGCGTTGAGGGGTCGGTGCCTTTTGTGACAATTACAAATGAAATTCTTGGGATTGAGTGTTTTGCTTCCTGGCATGAGGTTTTCACCAGGTGACAGCGTCTGTTTCAGTTGTCAAAGTTGTTTAACGCTTCTCTAATGAGAACTTTTTTGCTTTCTGTCATGAGTCTTCCCTCATCATCAGTGTTGCCAGATTGGTTTGATGCTTCTCAGCCCAATAACTGCTTAAAATCCGTCCAAACTGCTAAGTTAACAACAACAGCCAAATATGATTTATTATTGACAATTCAATAAATTCATTAACAATAGAAACAGTATTTATGTTTGCTACAATTTCTCAGTATGACATAATAATAACAATACAACAATTCAGGGATTCACAGGTGCACCACAACAGAGGTTCCCAAACTTTTCAGATGATGCCAAACCACATTTCCCAAGTACCACCAGCTGCAAATACCAAGAAAGACCATGAAAGAGCCACCTCGCATTTAACAGCGATAACTAGCCTGGTAACGCTTTTTTACTTTCCTGCAAGAAATGGCTGCACACCGCTCCAGCTTGAATGCTGACTCCGACTTCCCTTCAGCATCGAGTTTATCTGACCCGTCACAGCCAGCGGTGTCATTTGATTCTTGAATGTTTTTTTGACGAATTAGCCATTTCATTACTCCACTCGTGCTGCTTTTTAATCACCGACTTAGGAGTCCGACTCTCACTGCACTCATTAGCTCACTAGTTCACGTTGGCCGTCACGTCACGTCCATGGACACATAGGTCACGTCATGTCACGTTCACCCTACGTGGCTAAGCACAGGCAAATTCTGTTTCAAAATTCCAAATATTAAAATGTAGATCACAATTCTTTTATATGACGTAGATGACAGTTTATAGTCTTTGGGCCAGCTCAGAGTGCTATTTCAGCGAGGCTTCTGCATACCACCAGCTGGAGTCTGTCACCACACGTATCACACAACGCAACTACAGGCCTAAAAATAGTTTCCATTTCTAACCTCTGTCTTGAACATGAATAAAATTAAATAAAGGGACAATCTGGCAACACTGGCCCTCATAACACTCACTGTGTTCCCCTGCAAAATGTTCCCACTGTCACGTACTTTCAGAAAATCTGTTAAACTCATTGAATTTTACGTCCAACTTGGCCGAGAATACCGTCACAGTGTTATTGTCTAATATGTGTGGTTATGTAATTTGTGTACAACTGGTAGATTGTGGAGCTCTACGGTTTTTCTTTTATAAACTGGAGGACGCTAAGTGAACAATCTTAAAGGTGCAATACGTACGAATTGGCGACCTGTCAAATTCATTCTCAACACAAATAAGGGAGAGCATTTATCATCGGAATAGCTGCTAACTGCTGTGAACTGTAGCCGCGGCTAGCTCGTCAGCTCAGTTAGCCATGCAGGTAGTGGTTCAGACTGGGAGCTCAGGGACCAGGGCAGTGTTAGTGTTTACGGCGGAAACGCAGGATTTTTGGAACAGGTTGGATCGGGGCCAGCTGGTTGGCGTGCTAACTTTAGTAGATACATCTGCAACACAACACATGGACATCATAATGTCAAAATTGCTAATTCCTCACATTCTGCCAACAATTTTAGTTAATGATGACAGATTCAACTCCAATTCTTACATATCGCCCCTTTAAGCAAACAATGTTAAGCAAACACTCTTACCAATCTTATATTAGTTGGCCTTTTTAACTAACACTGTGGTTAACTAACAGATTTTATAACAAGGTATTTAACACTACTGAAAGCCACATGACATTAAAGCAACATTATGTAGAAATTGGCATTTGGCGCGATTTGGCGCCCCCCACAGTTTCTGAGTGTGACACCACTGTTGTAACTACAAATCCCAGGTCTGTAACACTGTGTCAGACGTAACGTAGGTGCTGACTACAAACAAAACTCTTTACATCATAACAATGTGATGTGTTGAAAACCTGTATGTTGAAGTAAACGAGTACGTAACGCTGTGATCCTACCCTCTCACTGAAGCTACACGGTGCAGAAACAAGTGACAGCTGAGACAGAGACACCATTCACCCTGTTACAAGACACTGTGCCATCAACATGATTCTGAAGCTGTTGTTAGAAGGTAAAAAGTTTCATAACGTTCACCTCCTAATGAACTTTTTTGATGAGACTGAGTACAAACATGCGGGAGATTAAAGAGTGCGTCCAGGCCTACCTCCTGCGATGTTTACCGGCTGTATGTGTTTGTACACGTGTGTGCGTTTCCTCCTTTTCTCCGTGTACAGTAGAATCCCTGATGTGAATCCCAAAGGGCCAATTGTTTCAACGTATTTCCCATTTCCACTCACTCTCGTGGCGGCAGCGTGTGTTTTTCTTGCATCTCATATGGGTCATTGTGTGTTTGCGTCTGTGGCGTGTATTTATAGAGGAGCTTTGATGCTGCTGGTGGGGAAATATTCCACCACACGTGTCACTCTCCTGATAGACGCTGCGGCGTAGTTGAGGGAAGCTGTCGTATTTTTTCTTTCAGCGCAGTGAGAGAAGGAAATCTGTCGGCCACTGAGCTGATGAGTTGATTGAGAAGTCTTATTTGCCTTTCATTTTTTAACAGAGTCATTTTCGGGGTAGCACAGGGCAACGACAGTGTGGGAAGATTTATGTAAGAGCTGCTCATGAAAGGTTTCAATAAAGCCTCAGTCTGTGTTTTGCCATGAATATAATTGAATGGCTTTAAGACCTTTTCCTATAAAAAACCAGTGCGGTAGGTTTACAGTGTATATAAAGGCTGGCACAGCTGCAGACCACTGCTGATTTGCAAGCATTATGAAGGACAGTTTTAACAGTTGTACTGGAAGACCAATAGCTCCAAATGTTTATTTGTTTTCTTCTTTGAGCCGATATGTTGATCCATGTTTATTGTAGGCCTATCTTTAGCTTTCCTTGTAAACAAATGGCTAGACTTTTTTGCGAGCATTGGCAGGTGGTGAGTGAATATGTGCAAAATGTCACAGCAGTAACCAGAAACAATCATATTTACTGCTGCAAAGGCCTCCAGCAACGAGCTTTAATAGCAGCTTTATTTAAGGAATTAAAAATGTGACTTGTATTTTATCCTAATTAGAACAACGCTTTGACTAAATAGACGGTGGCTCTTGGTGTTAATATTAGATAATCAATTAGGGGTAAACATGTGAGAGCCGTTTACTATATACAATAGAAAAATAGTAAGAAGTAATTTGTTTTACTGTTTGTTTGTTTTGCTAAGGGTAAGCACTTCCATAGTTTTTTATTGCTGAATTTTTAATTACAACCAATGAAGACTGCAGTTAGCCCTGGCTTCTGATTGGTTAAACGGTATAACTTGCAAATCTCAAGTGTGCACTCACATCCGTACAACAACAGGATTGGCTGATGTGTTTCCTGGTTCTCTGGCGATATGGTCTTTTCTAAACGCTTTTAAGTGATTTATCTCCTCTCTTATAATATCTTAGGAAGAACACGGACTATCAAGGTTTTGTTGAAGCAGGAGTTGATATATGCTTGGACTCTACAGTTTAAGTGGGCATTTTTATGAAAAAAACAAAAAAATGAAGCCACACTGGCAGATCACTTCCTGTTTTAATTGTCTTAGCTGACCTAAGCCATAGAAACAAGATGTCAGACCTTGTGTGTTCCTCCTGAGCACTAAAGGGCACACGTCTTTGCATAAAATCATTACAGATTCGAAATGAGAAGCAGCCTCTGAACTCATGCAACGACAGAAAATGAGGTCAAAACACAACAACCACCAGTTACCCCCCCTGCACGTGGATGTATTGATTACTGATGGCTGAGACCGAGCATCCTTCTTGTCAGCGCACTCATGCTCACCGTGCGAAATTAAAAGCCCACTGTACTTAATCCCCTACAGATAGTCAGGTAAATAACTGCGTGAGTGCAGGGAAACGTAAGAGGTGAAGCAGATCGCAGCGTACAAATGCAGAAGGAGGAATGCTGGAGCAAGTAAGACACACAAAGAGCAAATAGAGAGACGGGACGGAACGATAAATCATGAGAGGAGCAGAGTGGAGTGACCAGGGTGAAATAGACTATCAAGAG
Organism: Lagodon rhomboides; assembly: GCA_039737535.1. NCBI lineage: Eukaryota > Metazoa > Chordata > Actinopteri > Spariformes > Sparidae > Lagodon > Lagodon rhomboides. The sequence goes on along the minus strand of CM077785.1, from coordinate 18,179,237 downwards.
GAGGGGGACAGAGGCAACATGGAGGAGAAGACCCCATATACAAACATATTATAGACTCAGTGTGACCATCCACAGATATCAAACAGTACTCAGGTTAGTTTTTATATAATTACATGAGTATTCTCATGCTGCTACATTAGCTGGACGCAGACAGACATTTAAGTGTAAATGCATCTCATTTACTTTGCCCCTCCTGGCTTTTCATAGGAAACCTCTTTGCGTGGGAATAGAAAATGTATCCCTAATTTCGGGTTGGGTGCATGTGTGACTTCATGTGTGTGTGTTCCCTCCCTTAGGTTAGACCCCCGTCTGTGGTTATGGTGTGAAAGCACAGACGCCTGCAGTGACGCTCTCCCCTCTTGGCCAATGTTGCCCTGTCTGCAGGAGATAAATGGCATTAATTGGGCTCTAATTGCCTTCTGGAGTGAAATAACTCAATCATTTTTAACCTGCCACAGACAACTTCCGCCTTTCTTTTTCTCACATCACATCAGTCCCACTTACAGCTGTGCTCTTATTCCATTGCCTCAAATGCATTTTTCTAGTTTTACTGACCTCCTCGCTTGTTTTCAACCTGATCTTCCGTGGATGCTGAGCATGAGTCTGTAAGCGGTGGAACATGATATTTTGGTTCACAGAGATTCCTCTCTCTGCAGGCACTGATCTGCCGAAGCAAGGTTTGATTAGATTTAAGCTGAAGCTGTACGCTACAAGAGTGCAAAATTTCTGCTTCGCCGTTTCTCTGCAGCGCCTCGTTAATGGTGTCCTTTGGAGTATTCACAGGAAAATTTCACAGGGCCACTTTAAGAATGAAATGTCTTCATCTTTCCATAAATAAAAATACGTTTTTTTTTGTCACATTCGGTCAAACAGACAGCTTTGACAATTAATTGGGTACCCAGAAATGAAAATTCAGTCATTATCTACTCATCCTGCAGTTTCATAGTCCATTAAACATTTCTGGAGCTTCACAGCAAAACAGTGTTGCTGCATTCCCCTGAAGTAGATGGGGACTGGTTTTGGAACTGAACAAAATAACTGGAAAAAAACAAAAAAACAAAATAAAACTAAGTGGCTCCATAATCCAAGTCTCCAGAAGTTCAGAGATGCCACACTGATTTGAAAAGATGTTATTTACATCCTTTTTAAGCTAAAATCTTCACTGTAGCTGCTAAACTTGAACAGTTTGTGCACACCCTGTCTGAAGTGGGTGCTTGAGCTGGACTGCACGTAGAGGGTGTAAATAATGTCTTTCCAAATTAATTTGGAAAATGTAGATTTATGTCAAATTACGCTTCTCAAACTGTATTCATTGAATTTTTTCGGTTGTTTTTTTATGTTTTAAAACCATCTACCCATCGACTTCAGTTGTTTAGGAGAATGCTGCAATGCTGTTTTGCTCTGAAACTCCATAAATGTTTCACGGACTATGAAACTTTAGCCGCCTCATGTCTCACAGGGCTGAGTAGATAATGACTCAATTTTCATTTTTGGGTCAACATATCCTTTAAGACTTATTGTGATATGTGGTTACTCTGAAGAATATCTTTCCATATAGGGAAGCCAGTTCACTGAATTCATGAGCATAAGCAAGTTTGTTAGATGGTTTTAAGGGACACTCCTGTGATGTAACATCAGGCTTTTGTTAAATTGAAAGACTCTAAAAAAAGTCAAGATATCCTGACTTTTTGCCTCTACCAGTCAAGCTCCAAAAACACAACCATAATGCTGCTCAATATCATTTTTGTTTGACCCTCCCTGTCTCAAGCCCTATAGAGTGCTGCAGGGACAACGTATATAACGATTTTTAATTATTACAGAAAACAAGTGCACAGGTTTTTGACACTTGCACGTTTTGTTCAGCAGGGTTATTTTTTTTAAGTGGACGTGCAATCGGCAGTGGTCAAAAGCTAATGTTCGGCTATAAACATCCCACATCACGATCGCATGACTTCATCGTCACCACCACTGAGCTTCCCACGCTTAAAACAAGAAGGCAGAGCAGAACATGTAAAAACACACACAAGTAAATATGCGTAATTACAATTAAAAGTAATTAATTAAAAAGAAAAGTAATTCAAAGTACAATTAAAGTAGACCCATAGGAAAAAAAAAAGCCAACTTATTTCTTGGTTTTATTCCTGCAGCGCTCTATTTGAGATCACCTCAATTACATCACATTACAACCACAGACACCTTGTCAAAGTGACTCCCAATCCAACACTCCTCATGGTGTGTAATCTCATTTTAATGAGTAAAATCAGTGGAGAGCACCTTTAACTATAAAAGATGTAAAAAAAAAAAAAAGAAAGAAGTGAAGTGAAGTGAAAAAACCCACTATTTTGTGTCAACATCTCCTGTTTGTGTGAGATTGTCAAGTGTTTGTGTTCAGCGCAGTAATGCAGGTCCTACATGTGAACGCGGGTCGGAGCTTTCTCCTGCTTAAAGTCAGTCAGGCCTGTTATCACACAAACAGCTGTTGGTTTTCGGAGCTCTGTCTGACACCGGGGCAGCATTAACGCGAGCGCCGGCCTCGCACTGTGACTCGACTATTTATTCATGGCGCTTCCGGCACAACACTACCAAACACAGGTGGGCGCAGCACACAGGCCACTTCAGTCCCACCATTAACTCCTGATGACGAGCGCTGTTTAAATGGAGTGATTGGAGGGACGCACCGCTAATCACGACCAATCACTTTAGAACACATGGGGAATGTAGGAGTAATTGCTGGTATAATAGAAATATAATGAACGCTTTCATACCTCTCCATTTTACCCCGTTTTATTGTCTTATGATCATTATTACTCATCATTCCTATTCTCTTCGATGGGCCGGTAAACAGCCTTCCAGAGTGCTGATTTATGTAACAGACTCCACTTGCGCTGACTCAGTTTTAATTCATTTCGGCGGCTTTCACACTTGATTTTGATTTCTTCTTGTTTTTAAAGACCTATGATTGCACAGCAGCCTTGATTAGCGCTTATTGATGGGTAGGCGCTTGTAATAGCAAAATGACAGGCTTGGGACGTCATAGCTGGATATAGGATACAGAGAAGTGGCTTTAATGAACGGTGGAGCTAAATGAAATCCATCGGACATACTACAAGGTGATAATGATGCCTCAGGCTGTGGACCAGAGCTGTCTACCAAGGTTCTTCTCTCGGTACAGAGCTCTTCCTATAGATTATAGGCTGTGAAAATTACCCTGCCCACTATAGCTTTCTTATTGATGTTCTGGTGGCAGCCTGTGACTGGACATATGAGTCTATATTTCACCTACATGGTCTCTGAGGTGGTGACAGCAATCTGCGAGCGGCCGTGTTGCATCATGACTTTAATATTCAAAAATCGGTCTATCATCCGGACGATCAGGGGGGGGATTACACAAAGATATTGCACGGTGTAAAAGCAGATTGCCGGTTGCAAGATGGATGGTGAAAAGAGAAGGCGAGGCAGCGCAACTGGGACTATTCAAAAAAGAGATGGATAGAGGTAGTGAGCGGGGAGCAAACATTCCCCTCCGGCGAGCACGCGACTCAGCATCCATCTGCACACCCCGAAGCCTCCCTCCCATCCATCACTCCCTCACTGCACCTACCTCCCGCTTTCATCTTACCTCCCGTTACCCCCGTCCCTTTCTCCCTAACTTGTCGCGGGCAGGAGTGCAGATGGGATTCAGCAGTTTCTTAAGCACACAAGATGTCATTCACCTCGGTTGGCAATCCATCTTCCGCGGTATCACACGGGGAAGGGAGCATGTGCAGAGACGTGGGCTGGCTGTGTGGGTGGACGGCAGTTAGCAGTGCTCGGGACTACATGGTGTTCTTATGTGTCTTTGGCGAGCACGGAGGGAGTTAGGATAACCCCTTTTATGGCCTCATGTCAGGGGCAGCAGTGTTGGATTTAACCCCTCCCGGAGCTACACGCAGTATTGAGATCGTCACATTCAAACTGCATTTCTCCTGAAGTTGTCCTGTCCTGATCAGAAACGCATCAGATAGGCTGGGATGTTGTCGCTCCTACTGAGCGGGTTGTGTTGTTGGCCGGTCCAGGCTGGTTTACTGGAAGCCTGCCAGGGATGCTGCTGCCCAGCTGGTGGCTGCTTGCTGTTAGCGCTGCTGGATGAATCGAGTGGGAAAATTAAGCCTTTGATCGATTGTCTCACTGCGGACGTTAGGAATACCTAAGACAGCCATGAGTCAGCGCGCTGCATGCGCCATCATCCCGTTTGCTTTCTCGCTTTCCCCCCCCTTTTTCTCCCTCACTCCCCTCCTCTCCTGTCTCTCTCATCTGTTTCCCCTTTCTTCCCTAAATGTCAACTTTTGGTGTCAGTCCCATAGAATCAAAGAGCAAAGTCCTCTTTCTAGTCTCAACATTTCAAACTGACATTTTACAGTTTTACAAGGAAAAGTCCATCAAAGGGGAAGCAGATTAGAATTTCTCCACAGATAGTATCCTGAACATACAAAGCAGCTACACTTCCATCTGTATTCAGATACAATGCCCTCTTGTCTCTTTCTGTTATCTGAACAAGCAGGCGAAGCTCACCACCACAGCAATTTCTCTTTATAATCTCATTTTTGGGAAACAAAATTTGATGCACGTCTACTTTGGTTATTGTTGTCCTTATGTAAACAGCAGTAACGTTCCCCCGTGCCGGAGGAGGACTCAAGCGCAGAGAATCAGGAAGGAGCTGGATCATTTCCAACTGCTGAATAAAAACCACGGCAGCAGGTAGACTGATTAAAAACAAGAAGTCCTGCCAACGGGACAGACTAACTACACTGACTTAAAACAATCCTACTCAATCCAGAGGGGAGGTGTGGTCTACTAAACAAGACTTCTCAGATAAACATTACATGTCTGAAACATGAGCGAATGGAAGTTTGAGCTGCAAATCTGTTGTTCTGTTGAGCTCCTGTCTCCTGTTCAAGCTTCTATACCTGTATTTTTCACTGTACAGTCACTATAGATAGTGTGTGTTGTGTTTGTTTTCTGTACACAACAGTGTTTTTTTTTTTAACGGTGTTGGGATTGATGATAGTAGAAAGTCCATGTGGGAATTTGTTGTTGCTTTTTGTTTGCTTTAGAAAGTGTCAGATTTTGTAAGCGTTACTGTAACTGGGGCCTCATTTGTAAAATGGACTCACAATCAGTTATGATCTTAAAGGCCTTTCCGGACCGGGGACGTGACAAATAACCAACATGAATCTTTGAAATACTCACCCTGCAAATATTTCGCATCAAAACTATTTACTCCGACGGATGTGCAAATTTTGTTGATAGTAGTATATTATCTCATTAAATTGATATTTACCACACACCAGGCAGGACAAGCAGAAAAACGCCAACCAAGAGCAGAGACCAACACTGCAGCAGTGCTGTCTGTTTCTGTCTGGGCTGTTAAGATGTGTTAATACGTTTAGACACGAAAGTTACGATCTTACCAATTGAGGCGGTGGTAGACCAGCAGCTCCCCTGTTCTGCAAGGTAAAATGATTGTTTTGTTTTTTTTAATCAAATTTGTCCTGTAGATTTGAAGCGAGTTGGGTGTTGGACGTAACAGCTTCAGTTCCCAGCCAGTAAATCCCACATACACTGTAGTACAGACTGTTTGTGCAGAGCGAAATCGAGGTCACTCATCCCAAATCACATTTGTCATCTTGTCTTTATTATGTGTTTTTGTCAGATAAAAAATTGGAACATAACAATCGACAGGTTGTCATTGTCATGACTCATGATGTTTGTTTCGAGCAACGTGATGCGTTTATGCCTTCATTCACAGCGCTCATCGACCTCATTCCTAAAATAAAAACTGACTGTGTGATATTCGCTTTCTGTGTGTGTACTCATGACAAAAAGAACAGTTTGAAAACATGTTTGACATGCGATCAATCGGATAAAATGCGGTGTGTAAAGTCAAGAAAACCATGTATGAGTAGTTATTTATAAAACCTCGCTTTGACGTGGAAATGATCTTATCTCTAAGCAAAGTCTAGACTTGACAGAAGTGATTTTAATACTTGTGAATGCACCCAAGTTAACCAACTTTTTTCCTCTTCTAGTCCTCGGCTTTTCCTGACTAAACCCTCATTCGTGCTGACATTACATAAGAGGAAATCACACGGCAGGTGCTGTCAATTTATGTTAATTTGTTATGTTTCTTATAGATCACAGCTGCATATATCACAAATGCATTATTAGAACCGGCTTTAGAAAGGTTTTTAATGCTTAGAACCTTTGAAAATCGAACATAAATGTTAAGGTCATTTTCGACAGCGAGTTTATGTTCGATGGAAGCACAGGTATAAATTTAAGAACATTTTTATAAATGAGGCCCCCTAGTCTTTTCTGTCAATCATAGAGGCTGCAAACAAACCACAGTATACTGACTCTAACAATAGGAAGTCACCGCACAAATGATTTATAAGAGAGAGATTCAGCCGGCCTCCTCTTCTGTGGAAAGTGTTGTGGAAATATGCAAACTGAGCACATAAAGTTTTATAAAGGGCACTGGTGGTGCTTACATTTAAATAATTAGCAAACTCACGTGTACCCACCACAGTGTCACATCTAGACTGCAGCAGACTGAGGTGAAAATGCCCTCAGGCCCGGTGCAGGATCAGCACTTTCAGCACGCGGCAGCATGATGGACAGCAGTCATGACACAAAAGGGCCAGATTTAATAAACCGTTTCTGCCTCATTTAAGATGCACCTGGAAACGTGCGCGCGCGTGTGTTTCTTATTAGACAGGTGCACTGACCTGGAAGTGCAGCTGTCATCTGAGGTGCATTGTAAGTGAAGTGTGCCTCATCCATTGAGGAAGGGTGAGAGTCAGTTTTTGTGTGTAACATACTCTGGCTCTGAAAAACTGGTGTAATTTAGAGCAAATACAAACTGACATAAAAAAGGTGCTGTAACAATGATTCAAAAAACACAATGTCTGACTAAACATGGCCACCCCAATCACCAGAATAATTGTTTATGTCACAATTTAACATTTCTTTATGTTTAATTTTCAGATTTACGTTGTCACAATGCTGCGGTTATGGTCTGGTAACGTTTAGGCACAAAGACCACTTGGTTGTGGTAAGGAGAAGATTGGGTTTTGGCTCACTTGTTTCTGCTGCCACAAACAAGGCTTGAAATTGTATGGTAATCTCTTTGAAAACACCCATTCTTTCTGGCAGCAAATAGTCCGTAATCTCCTTAAAAATGTCCAGTGGTTTCTCGCTTACAAATGCCACCATGACCTCTTCATTCTACTCACAGGAATGTAAACTTACATGTAATCTGAATGTGATTTGACACGTTTATAAAGATGCTGACGCGATACATATCTGTAAGTGTACAGATTTACCTTCTCAGTGGCTTGCAGAAACCTAAAATGCCTTTTGTATTCTGGCAAATGAGCTGCATAGGGGACAACAAGTTGTGGCTTTGTCATTAACTTAATTTCAACTTGGCATCCGCCGAGCTGCTGCGGCACTAGGGTGATTGCACTCTTTTTTTTAAAAGAAAAACAACTCTTGCAGTGTTCTGCTGCAGTTAGCCTGAAGATCAGGGAGACAACAGCTTTATCGGTGCCATCTGCATCCAAGTCAGTGCACCTTTTCTTGATTTCTTTCGCAGACGACTGACACTGTTAGTTTGAGCCTTCCACCGCACTCTACCTCTCTCAGTGTAGTAATGTTGTGTGTTATTTCACCGAGACATACCCGACAAAAATGCAGAGAAAATGAAATGCCTTTAAAACAATGTCTGGGCCAAAAACATGCCTGCTGTTTGTCTTTGTGCTGGGCAGAAGTAATTTAGCCTCAGGCTGGGAAACATGTCATCAGGAGAAGAGCTTAGAGAGTGTGTGTGTGTGTGTGTGTGTGTGTGTGTGTGTGTGTGTGTGTGTGTGTGTGTGTGTGTGTGTGCAAGATTGTTAGAAAAGAAAGACTGACAACAGGATCTGCTTGAGCATTTACCCTCTGATATTGTGAAAAGTGGCTCGACAACCTGTCATCTTCTAGCCAACACCTATAATAACCCTGACAGCAGGGTCCAGGAATGTGTGCCGCCTAGGACATTGTCAGTTTGTTGTTGTTGTTGTTGCTGTTGTTGTTGTTGTTTTGGAGCAAAGCACAGAATCGAAAGTAACTGAGACACCAGATTTGATCAAATCATCTACAAAGCCAAAGTAATCTATAAATGACAGTTACTCCACCAGTCATATTATTAAGCTTTTAATACATGATTGTAAATTATGCTGTTAATTGATGACTGAGGAGAGGGCACATTAAGACTGAAATGAAATCATGCTCTATGACGATCATTCAACAACACTGAAGCATTGAGCTTTGAGCTTTGTTTGTCTTCAGGATTAACTACCAAAGCAGAGCTGTCAGAAGGGGACTCTTTAGATTTAAATGCCTGTTAGGGTCACTTCTGAATATAGCATGTTGTGTAGTACATGCCTGAAGCTCCCTCTGCTCCTTTTCCCTTCCGTCTGACCTGTCAGTCACACACTGGATATAATTTGTGAAAAGGAAAGTTTCACCTTGTTTCCAGCTATGTTCTATTGGCACAAGAAACTCAACTCGAGGATCAACGTGCACACAAATACACATACACAAACACTGCCACAATAACATAATGTACTTATAAGAGCTGAAACATTATTCCTGCAGACGACAATGCAGTTTTCACCCACCAGGACCACACACTGTGTAAGACTGATCTGCAACCTTGAATGAACCTGAACATTTACATATCCCTCCGAGACACACCATCACTGGTGATCATTAGAAGAAACATCCGAATTTCACCACCCTGTCCACACATTTTAATTTTCTTCTTCCCTCTGTCCCTGAAAATACTGGAATATTGTGACTTCTTCTGGCCGTAGGTCAGAGACACAGCTGTTCATATAAAGCACTTCTGACATTTTGCCTTGCCCCCAAACCACATGCTAATACAGACTTTATCTACTTTTTTGTCCATGGCCCTTTGTTTCTCTTACTAATTCATAAACTGGCCTGGGGAGTAATGGAATACATGTTACAGGATTATTCAGGAAGGATAAAAAAAAAAAGGTAACTGTACTCCCTTTAAATCACAGTAAAAAAAAAAAGATGCAATCAGATTATAGATACATGTGGTAAAAAACAAGGGGATTACTACCAGGATTACAACAGAAGTGAAAGATATACTAGTCTTTAAACATTCACAGGTGTACCCTGACAACGATTCACGAGTCTCACACAAATTACTCAAGTCTCTACTGGATACGCAGTTGTGTAGTAATATTATATAGTAGTCTTTATTTGCACATTTGGTTTTGAGGTAATCCGAAAGTAACCGAAAGTAATGAAGTTATCTTACTTTAATATTATGATACTTGAACTTAGCAGGGGTAGACCGATTGTTGGCCTAGCTGACCTATTGAGGCCAATATTCAGTATTTTTCTGATTATCGGTGTCAGTGTTTTTTGTGTTCATTGCTGATCAAATAAATTGTTTAAAAATGCACTACTTTGGCTTTAAGGCAGCATCCTTTTTGTCTGTATAGTCACTCAATGTCCCGCCCACAACACTAATTGTTCCTCCTTGTCGTAGAAAAGCAGAAAAAGAGTCAGCTCTTATCACCAGTACACAATCATCCACTTGTGATATTAGCAGGATTGTTAAAACAGATGATGGCCTGATGTTTGATGAGACTGATTGGATTAGTGACTGCAGAATACCACAGATAATTTGACTCTTGTCAGAAAGAACAAATGAACATGTCTCTCTGTTTGATTTTCCCATGACCAATGTAATATCATTCCATATTTAGTATCATTATTTATATTTTACTGATATAGTGACACACAGTTCAGCTCTTCTCCTGACACTAATTTACTGCAGGGCTTCAAACAACCCTCACATGCGATGGGAGATGCTGCTTGGTCAATGCAGTATTGACATGTACGTCGCCTGTGTGATTGGTCTAAGTGATTGACTGTTAAACATAAAAGCCCCTTTGTTTGCTCCATTATTCTCTGTAACACCATGTTGTCAACCAGATTGAACAAAGACTGTAAACACAATTGATTTCGATGAGAATATAAGGTCACAGCCCACTGAATATTCATGGTATGTGTTATGTTGGGTCCGGATTAATAAGTTTTTAATCTCAGGACCTTGAAATCAGGTAATAACAGGTTTGTTGGAATGTTGTAACCCAGAGGCCAGATTTGCATATTTTTGGGGATAGTGGAAATAATACAAATACTGAAGTTAAATTCAACATTTTAAACATCCAACCATTTTCGGATCATTCACGTCATGATACTGTGACCTGTGCTGAATTAAATGAACAAAAACCAATTCTTTAACTGCAGTTGGTGATTAAAGGAAGGAATAAAAAGAACTGGCTCACAACTATTTTATGCAGCGCTCAAAATGAAACCACAGGTACCCGAGAGAGGATGAGATAGGGAGTGTGTTTCTGTGCTCCCCTGCCTCAGGCTTGTTAAATTGGCAGATCGATGATGCTTTAAATCAATGTTCCAGCAACACCGCAAACCCCATGGAACCCATTAGTGGATTAAGATAGACCACTGTTCCACACTGAGTCCTGTTCTGCCTGCAGGTCCTTTCCACATGACAAATTGGAGGAAAAACTGTGAAATAAAACAAAGAGAAAAGGGCAAACGAGAGGGGTGTGAACAAAATCTGTAACAGTGGAAAGGTTGACAGCAAAAGCTGTGGTCAACGCTGCCGGTGAGGACACACTTGTAGCTCTTCATTCTAAGGGGATAGATTTTTCTTACCCTATTTCAACAAGAGGTCTTATATCTAATCAAACAACACTTTATATAATTCCTTCCCAAGCGCAGGAGAACATCCAGCCAACCATGAATAACATGCTCCACATGCAAAATACTGTGCTTCTGCCTGTAAACTGAAAAGGGAACAGAGTAGGAAGGCATGTGAGCGATATGGGGGAGCAGATGAGAAAGAGGGGCTGCAGGGAGAGGATGCCAGGGGAGCTGGTCTTTCTCTGATAGCATTGTTTATGTGCCACTGTCTGCGGATCATTGATCCATTCGTCTTCATTACGTCTCCCTGTGAGAACTATTAACTGCTGCCACCCTCAGTTGGGTGCCTGCTATGTTGACATTCAATGCACGGTGTCTCTACCAGCCCACCAATGTCCCTGCCACCTCTCCTCTTGGAGGTATAAGCTGACAGGTTTATACCGCTCGTGGAGAAAAAACAAGACAGAGGATTTTACGGGAGGACTTTTAAATTGGCATTTGCAGGATTTATACCGGCATTTATTGTCTTCATAAGGTGGGTTGTCCATCATGCAGGGACAGGTACAGGTATAGAAATTATATAGTATGCTGCTGCCCTCTCAACAGTGCAGCTATGGCTGGTTTCTGTATGTTTCCACATGCTTTATCCTTCAAGCTTTGTTTCTGACCCATATAATGTATGTTGTGTAATAATGAATCAAACATCCACCCACTCGTGCTCATGAGGAGCATTGTTGCATCTCTTTTTACAGAATTCAGCGTAGCGCATGAACTTTAAGCACAGGCAGGAAATAAATCCTGGTAGGTTTATTAAAATGCTCTTTAACTGACTGTTCAAGGATCCTCTGCTGACTCCCTGCTTAATGCACTTATACCTGCAAATGTCCCCTGAGAGACGTCCTGCTCGAAATTCCTGCCTGAACTGTTACCATTTTCTATGCGAGGCATGTTGTTGTGTGACTGCCTGAGCCCAGTGAGACATCATGGGCCATCAGAAGCAGCTTGAACTGCACCACATGACTCCAATTGACTGTCAAAATCACTTTCACCTCACTGTGTCAACTCGTAACTTCCCTACACTCGTGAAATGCGACAAGATTGACTTGTACGTGTTGGCCAGTGTTATTTTTTGACAAGCTGACTGATAACTGCTTGATCTTTCTCTGTCCTCTGTCTCCCTTTCTCTTCCTCTCCTAGAATCAACCACAGATCTGGCCGTCATCCTCATCACTGCCTCATCTGAGCCAGAGGAAAAAGAAAGTCAGAGCATGGTCTGGTGTGGCGGCCGCTGTTGCTATGTGTGAAGGAGTGCCGTGGTGTCAATGGAGACCGAAGGCTATCGTGACCTCCTGGAGACCAGCGATGGTCAGGGGGTAGGCCTGCTGGATGGAGGGGGTGAGGTGGGGGTGGAGGAGGGCTGGAGCACACCCTACCCTCTTGGTTTCCAGGTATCTTTGACCACAGTGCTGATACTGGAGCTGGTTTTGGGCTTCAGCAGCAACCTGACCGTACTTGTGCTCTACTGTGCTCAGTCCAACCTGGTGGATTCAGTCAGCAACCTGGTCACAGTCAATCTCCACGTGCTGGACATACTGGTATGTGTGCTCTGTCTGCCACTCACTGTGGCTGTGATCCTGGTGCCAGCCAATGGAAGCGGAGTCAGCAGCCTGGCCACGCTGTGCTGCTTTCATGAGGCCTGTGTCACATTCACCAGTGTGGCCACAGCAGTCAATGTACTTGTGATCAGTTTGGACCGATACGACATCTCAGTGCGTCCAGCCAGTCGTCTGCTGACCCCCAAGCGTGCAGCGCTGCTCCTGGCAGCAGTGTGGGCTGTGTCTCTGGCTGTCTTCTTCCTGCCCTTCCTTGAGGGGGACTTCTTCTCTTCGAGTACCGAGGACAGTGAAGATGAGGAGCTGGAAGGGCAGAACCTTGACTCTGAGGTCACCACTGGACTGACCACCATATTTACCTCCCTCTCTCCAACCTCTTTACCCACAACTCATCCATCTTCCCCTTCACACCACCTGCCTCCAGCATGGCAGAACAGGACACTGCTGTGTGTAGGAGGGCAGGGGTACTACACAGGCCTGGCTATGTATTACCACTTGTTACTCCAAGTGCCATGCTTCTTCATCGCTGTGGTCGTCATGTTGTTCACTTACTCCAGGATCCTGCAGGCCCTCAACATTCGCATTGGCTCCCACATGATGAGGAATACGCGTACAAAGGACTCCACCTGCAGGATACGCTGCAGGAGGCGGAAGAGGAAGGACCTGAGCCTGCCTACAGAGGTAGTGTCCTCCAACCAGAACCAGAACCTCAACCATCCTCCTCTTATCCCCTCCCCCACCCCTACGCCAACATCACCCCCACCACTCTCTTCGATGCCCCAGGGTATGTCTGACAGCGGAGCAACAGTCACCACTGTCAGTACTGCTGCCACCACACCCATTGCTACCACACCAGCCACCCCTGCATCTCCGACCCCAGCTTCAACCTCAGCCCAGACCCACGCCACCTCACCGCTGCCTGCATCCTCCATGGGTGTACAGGCATCAGTTTCTGCCATCATCGCCTTGAGGCGGGCAGTGCGCAGGCACAGGGACCGTCGTGAACGCCAACGCCGGGTCCTAAAAATGTCCCTCATCATCATCTCCACATTCCTGGGCTGCTGGGCCCCTCTGTCTGCAGTCAATGTTCTGATCCTGTGTATGGGTCCCAGTGACGGCCTGGTGCGGCTGCGCCTCTGCTTCTTGGCAATGGCTTACGGAACCACTATTTTTCACCCTCTGCTCTATGCTTTCACCAGGCAGAAGCTGCGTCGTGCCCTCAAAACACGTGTCAAGAAAAGGGTAGTGTCCCTTCTGCAGGTTGACCCAGCTCCTAGCGGGGGGACAGTTATTCATAACTCCTGGGTGGAGGGGGGAGGCCAGAGGAAGACTCGCAAGCCACGGGTGGAGGCCAGTGATGGCACTGATCGATGCCTCACGGAGGCAGTGAGGGAATGAGGCTGGTCTTCAGAGTGCGTTTGCATGTGTGAGTGTGTGAGTGTGAATTTTAAGTATTGTATGTACCTTACTAATTTGCCAGAGATGGATCATGTGTATATTCGTGCATGGGTGAGAGAAAAATGAGAACCAGTTAGTTTACAAAGGTCAGGACAAATCCCATGACCTCTGGTTCCATGCAGATGTGAGACAGGTGAGTCCTGAGGTCTAATTAGAGCCGGCTTTCTGCTGTCCCTTCACAGGCCCTCATTAGTCCACTTCCTGACTGACAGGGTGGTCACTGTGTCTCCATGGCAACACTGGCCAAGCATTTAGACAACACTATAGCCATGGCTACTGATAACACTAGTGTGCACCCAGCGTGTTGGGTAAGGGTTAGATAACAGCAAATATATATGTTATTGCTCCTGCGTGCACTTTCAACTTGCATGTGCATGTACATATGCACAGTTAGACAGACACAGGCACGCACGCACGCACGCACACACACACACACACACACACACACACATACTGATCTATATTTAGTCATTATCTGTGAAAGCACACCAATATCTACCTGCACAGATATTCTCAGTGAGAAAATAATTATTGGAAGTCTCTGTTTCTTTTTGTTTCCCTTATTTTTCATGCCTTAATTGAGTTATTAAGATATTCTCATGGTGCTGAATGTCCTGCTATATGTTTACAACAATGTTTCATAGTGACAGTGTTTGCACATACTGTATAGGGTATAGCAAGGTAATGGCGGGTAAATGCGAGCATTCAGATTCAAAGTTTACAGGCTCATTTGAAACTACCAGGAAACTGCAAAAAAACCTGATTCTGATTTAATTTCAAGGAAGCACCATATTTTGGACAAATGTGTGCAAGTTAAAGCTTAAAGGCATGACTTTATTTTTTTATTTTCATTTTTTAATAAGCTGTCACAATGACGTTGGCGAGGATGTGTGATTGTGTTCGTTTGTTTGCATGTGTGCACGTATGCGTAAATGAATAAATGAGCGTGCGTGTCCATGATTATGTGCAATAAATCATGAGCAAAGCAATGACCCCTAGGATGTGAACAAAGAGAATGTGAACACAGAATTGTTGGTTTTCTATTTATAGTTTGGATTACAGGGGAAGAGAGAAGAAAGGGGACTTCATATAAACAGCATTAGGCCACTGGGCATAACATAAAGGCAAATTACCTGGAGCGATTGTAAAATACACAGACCACTGTAATACTACTGAAATTGTATCACTTCAATTTTAAAGTGGAAATCAAAGGGCAACATTTTGTGAAAACTGTCTATGTAGTCTCTGCAGGTAAACTAGCATCTTAAACCAGAGAAATCCTGACTTCTGACATGGGACATCTGTCTCCTCATTTTAGCTGTTTGTTGCTCTGGAGGGCAGAGTCACTGCTTTTGGACAGCACTTTGAGTGGCTGCGGAGGCAGACAGGCCTCTGCCAGCTTCTGGACTGAGTCCTGGACATGCTACACTATATCTGTGTCTCTCTTTCTCCTCAGGGCTTCATGTCTCATTTCCAAATGTGCTGGACATAAAACAACCAACCAGCTCTCAATCAACTGTTGTATTCTGGGTGTTGCAGTAGGTAAAGATTTATGTCAGTGGGTAGATAGAGTACACTTTAAACTTTATATGGGCTCAAGTCTTGGACTTCTTGGGCTTTTGGGCTAACTCCTTCATCCTCACCCCTTTTACACTATTTGTGAGCCAGACA
The DNA here is from genome assembly GCA_039737535.1 of Lagodon rhomboides. NCBI lineage: Eukaryota > Metazoa > Chordata > Actinopteri > Spariformes > Sparidae > Lagodon > Lagodon rhomboides. The sequence continues at coordinate 18,163,701 of CM077785.1, read as the reverse complement.
GAAGACAATAATTCTTGTGTATTCATGTACATTTTTCAGGGATGTAAATATTGAAGTGTTTGTTTTGGGTTTTAGTCAAAAAGTGAAAAAAAAAAAGAAAAAAGAAAAGGTTTACTTTTGGTCACAATCATCTGCCGGACAGAAAATCTGCCATTGTGAGCGAGTTGGAAAGTTGCTGTAAAGAGAAATAAGTGTATTTAATAATGTGTTAATACTGTATGTGTGTACACTGTACTGTACATTTATGACCATGTGTATAGAGAAATATTAGTATTGTATAAGATTTATATTATGTGTTATTATTATAGAACAGAAGAGAATCTGTATTAAAAAGGTGATCTCTCTAAGAATTGATCTATCTCAGTGTCAGTTCATGGACCTTTCATGTTCAATGTACTGATTGTTGATTTTCAAATATAGATTTTTATGTATCAGGGATTTATACAGGAAAATTATTTTCTATGTGCAACATTTTTTACAACATTTAATAATTAGTTAGTTAGTTGCTTTTATTGTTTCCCTTAGGAGAAATTTGTTTTGGACACAAGAGAATGTCACATGTTCACATATAGCACATCACAAAACACAAAACACACACAAGAGGAAAGAGAAGGAAGTCTGTTTACATATAGCATAAATCCATATCAGCACAGAGCACACACACCCTTCATTTGAACTATTGCACACGCTCTTCCTATTGCACATATACCCAGACAACATCATTAATTCTATTGCACTGATTATTTTATTGCACTCCTATTATTCTATTGCACTTCCCTATACCATTGTTTTTATTGCACAATCCCTTTATGAATCTCTCACTCACATACACGCACTCACACAATTACTGACTTAAAACTTTCTTTCATTAGACTATTTAAGAATTGACAGGAATCAAATCTGTAAATGAAAGTGTGACATGTGACTCTTATATCATGAGTAAGAGCTCTTTTCCATCACAGATGCAGCTCTATTTTTAAAGTTGCACCAGGGAGCTGCTTGGATTCATTCTCCTCAGCTAAAATGGGGAATTCCTCTTTCCTTCTTCCTCTGGACCTTACTGTCCGAATCTGTCTTTCCTATTTCCAGCTGTCCCTCTCTTTCTACATCTCCTGTTTCCGCTCCCCATTTCTCTGATTCCTAAATTTAGAAACTCTGTCCCAGATACTTGCAGTATTTAGTGCTGACTGTGGTGAACCCTCACCGTGCCTCACTGTGATGTGACAACTGTGCTAATCACCAGTACTAATGAAGATGAAACTTGTTAGTCAGGTAAGCATCTGTCGAGAAAGCTCAGTCTCTTGACGTAACCATAACAAATCTGTCTGCGCATGTGGTGTGTGTGTGTGTGTGTGTGTGTGTGTGTGTGTGTGTGTGTGAAAGTGTTTGCTGCCTTACTGATTTGTGCATTGAATCAACATCGTAGATTCCTCCGTCCTGCTTGATAATCTCATCAGTCCCCTCCCCTTTCACACCCTCATTTCCTCCCTCGCTTCTCCTTCTTTTATTCCGCCGGCCTGCATCTCTCTCATCTCTTATCCACACTCAGGCCCTCCAGAACAAAGCGAGGAACAGCTGCAGTGTCTGTGAAAGAAGGAAAGTCACCTTGGGGAATGACAGAGGAACAAAAAACGTGAGAGAGAGAGATGAAGAGAGACAGAGAGGGAGAGAGAATGAAAGGCAATATGGAGGGAAGATTAGGGGGGGAAGAGAGGAGAAGGGAGGGATAGAAGCTGGCATCGGGACATCATATGACTAATAAAGGGACAGCACTGCATCACTGCAGAGCTCCTTCGGAAAAAAAGAGAAAAACACTAAGTGCAGAATGATAAGATTAGTAAGCTTTACTGTTTTCTACCACTGATATACCACAATATTGCTCGTGAGCATAAAGCACACAAGTCATGAGTCAGAATAGCCAGCAAAAATGTACAGCCCCTAGTTTCCTCTTTTGTGATTTATGGCAAAGTATTCAACTAGCAGTGACTTTGACAAATGTTTTGGCCACCATCTGAGCCCAGTATTGGATGGAATTGGAAATAAACAACAACAGACTGGCGCTGCTCTGACATGACTTACTGCTGGTCCCAGTTCTTACACAGGCCCCCTGATATGTCCAATATTTTAAAGATTTTATTGTTATGCATGTGTTTCATTAACTTAAAATAAATAATGGCACAAAAGGTTTTAAGTGTATTTACATTTTCTCTGAAGTAAATACTTTGACTTTGTTTGTGGGAGCAAACAAATGGAAATCAATAAAACAATGCAAATGTCGTATGAATTCAACCTATATTAACAACATTTGTGTAAATGCACAGGGAGTTATCTTGAGATAGAGGCATCTCATCTCTGATAACGTGGAAACAGGAAATAAAACGAGAAAGAAAGTCACTAATAAAAGCTTAGTACGAGTTTCAGTTGCAAACAAAGCGTACAGGATTTCATCATGTTTTTTCCTCCATTGTTATTTTCAGAGGACAGTCCACAGTGAAGAGCTGGCACGTCAGCCAGGGAATCAAAATGTATGAAGTCAACACTGAACAGCGTTTTATGGTCACCAATGGCGCCATCTTGTGTCCAAACTGTATCTAGGCCAACTGTGGCTAATCAGTAAGAGTTGCATTTCTCCACTTTTACCCTCCACTGGAGACGCTTGTTGCTTTATCGCATCACCGATATCATTTTTTTTCTTCAAAAGTCACGCCAAGAAACTTTTGGCCTCTCTCCACTGTGCTCAACAGCATCTGTGACCAGAGCTGCGTAGCTAACGTTTGCTAACAGCTAACATTACTTTAGGTACCACCACGGCTAGCTGTGCTAATGCTAGCAATCGGGAGAAATCATGTCTTTACAAGAGAGACGCAGCTTCGAAACGAACTATCGGTAAGTAAGCGTTCATATATCGGTACTTATGATTACGATTGGCTGAAAGAGGACATCAGAGGCGCCGAAATAGCTCAGTTGGGAGAGCGTTAGACTGAAGATCTAAAGGTCCCTGGTTCGATCCCGGGTTTCGGCAGCTGGGTTCATCCTTTTCACTTTTTCTGTGAAAACACGGTGACCATGCTGCACTGCTAGTTAGCACAACTAACAGTGGTATGTTGGATCGTTGAAAAACCAAACCTTTTGGTTTAGAATTACATGTTACCGTTCTATCAGAAAATCTTATACGACAAGAAATAAACATTTACAGAAACTTGCACATAAAAATTACATATTTAAAGTTTTACCTAGCTTAAAGTCCGTACGTGCAGCAATTGTAGTGAGAATCGAAGATAAATGGTCATTTTAAAGAGTGTTGTGGTCGAGTTAAAGTAACGTTTAACTATGCTTTTACCGTATCGATAACATTTTAACATAACGTTTTCTATTGGTGTTGCAAGTATATTTGAAACTGGGACTTGTATGTTTTGCATTCATTTATATAAATGTGTGTGTGTGTGTGTGTGTGTGTGTGTGTGTGTGTGTGTGTGTGTGTGTGTGTGTGTGAAGTAAAGTAACAAAGCTAAGCTTAGCTATTCCAGGAATAGTGAAATAAAAACTACAGCATGGCCTTCTGAAATGTTTAGTTATATAAAGCAGGAAATACTCAGTTAAGTAATATAAAAGCCCCTCGTGCATCTACTTTTTATACTCTGTCGGATTTTTGGGTTTATAGTTAATCGTTTCTTGTGATCAGTATGTAACAGTTTGCCTGATATCACCGGTAAGCATTTATACATACCAAGCAGCATGGAGTCAGGTGTGCACATGAAATCAAAAGGGAACCAGTTGCCATGGACTTTCACCAGGGGGCGATGTTGTCCAATAAATCATAACACTGGCGCTCCTCATTAAAGATGAAAAACAACCAAGTCTGCAGTTCATAGGAAGTTTAAACAGACCATTGGTATTGAAAGGCAAATGCAGCTGTTGCTGAAAGCTAAATATGATATTTTATGGGGATTGACATGCTTTTAATACGGTTCAATGGACAACAAAAGGTGCATAATATTTTTTGATCCAACAACACCTTCTGATCATGAAAATGTACTACTGGATTTACTTGACTGTTTGATTTTTTACTGTTATTCCAAGCTATCTGTATCCGTTGTTTGAGTAAGTTTAGTGCTTGGAGCTATTTTAAGCATGTGTAGAACTGAAAACATGTATTGAACATCATATGTTTGAATTTGGAGAGGGCACTGTGGCATGTGTTTTGTGCTATCACATCTGTGTTTGATAGTTTTACAAAGACCCATCTAGGGATGATCATCGCAAATTAACTTAGGCCATAAATGCTGTGGTATCGCCTGGTATTATAGTCCCTATACGAATAAACATCAAAGAAATCACTAATTTAGTGTTTTTTGGCGAATTATTTGTATTGCACCTTTCAACAACAAGGTAATCAAAACGGCTTAACATACTTAATGGATATGAAGATATGATAATCTCTTTATATTGTCCAACTTACTCCTATTTGACCCCATTTATAACCCTCTATTCTGGGGAGTGTCACTGAGTGCAATGCTCTCTTTTCCAATATTGGCACAGTTAGACACCATACCTGGAAGCAGCTCAGTATAACCACAGTCTGATCTACTGGCCACTGAGCTTCAGCTCCACTGAAGGTGGCAATGAGGGAGGGGTTTTCACTGCGCCTCACTGTCACTATCAGCGACCCTCTGGTTAGAAAGTTGCTTCTCTGTCTTTTAGGCCACCACTGACTCATGTGGTATGTAACCCTTGGGACATGACTGGATTTTCAGCATCTTCAGGCATTTTTCTACACCCACACTGGAGTTTCTCAGTTTGTTGAGAACAATGCACTGGGAGAACTGGGTGTGTTGTCACAGAGATCTTTGGCAAAAAGTAGAATAGTGCAATTTGGAGGCTGCGTAATATATATATTTACACTAATATTTACATATTATATTGTTATCATGATATGAGAGTAGATATCATCTTAGATTTTGGATATTGTTGTGTCATGATTTGGGAAAATTGATGTCTCTTCCTGGTTTTAAAGTAGAGGTGCCCAAACTTTTCCCCTTCGAGGGCCAAGACTGAAACTTAATGGTTGGACTTGGGCCAAAAGCAAGCGCCTGTTGAACTGTATTCTTAAAATGCCAAATGGTTCCCATTGAATGCGCTGTTTTCCTGCACAAAGTCACACTCTGCCCAACGTACTCAGATTATGATCCTAAACCACTGTACCTTACAGCATGAGCAGGGATTTATATTGTATTTCTTTGACTAATTTTTATATTTTTTGTAGCTAGAAACATTTTGCCAGCCAAATCTACCCTTATGACAGGCTGGCTTTGGTCCAAGGGTCCCACTTTGGGCAGCGTTGTTTTAAAGGATGCACTACAACAAAGTGATTGTCATCCCTACAATATTTTCACGGTATTTCATAAAAATGTAATGATATTTAATTTTGCATGTAGCCGAGCATTTATGAAGTCAATATATATATATTTGGGGGATCGTGATGAGGTCTATCGCAGTGTTATTTTAAGGCAATATCGCCCAGCCCAGCCTCATACTTCAAGGCGTAGTGGAGTAATGTTTAAAACATCACTCAAATTGAGTGCACTTGCACACACCAGGTATAATATCTTGTTGCGTGGTGCTAATTATGCATTTATCTTGTGAACAATTGCTTATCCTGTGATAACTTTCCGGAGCTGTACAATCCCACCTCAAAAGACGATAAACCTGCTGTGTCATAATATTTAATAACACTTAAAATGGGACGCCCTGATTCGTATTTCGTCTTCTGCTCTGCAGTGACTTGCCCATGCCAACGCAGCCTCTTACATTGGTCGGTTTTAAAGGCGCCATCATCCCAGCAGGTTTACGCAAATGTGTGTCTCACACGACTACCATGTGATCTCCCTGACTCCTGTGTGATGTCATGGGATTTATAACTCACACTGGTTGAATGCTGGGAATTCACCACAACTCACTACTACTAGGGAAACCTTTGGGATAAGCAGTGACTTGTTTATGAATCTCAAAATTGAAGTCTGGTAGGCTTTTGTCCACTGTTGGAGCAGTTTCAGGTTCAGAATGGATTTATATGAAAATAGCTGTGGTTGTCCCCAGGTGTGTGAAATAGTGTGTGTAACTGTATACATAGCTCAAATGACTATACGAAAGCCAAGATTAGACTGTGTATTATTTAACTTGCTATCATATCCCTCAATTCACACACATTTGGTCAGCAGCAACCTGACACTCCTCTGACACTCAGTACCTCTCTCTATTTACCACGGCACTCTGTCTACGGCAGCCCTCTTGCTCTCTCATTACTGCTTTACACAAGTTTTGATTTTTCACCATGGCTTTGTTGTGGTTTTATGAGTCTTATAAATCTTGCAAACTCATCAAAGAAACAAAGTCATTTTTCCAACTTTTCCCAACTTTAATCACAACCTAAACACTACAGAGGACGCGCTGTTCCACCACGTGGGTTTGCGCATTTTGACTTCTGTACATTCGTCTTCACTCCTCTTTTAGCATTTTATTACTGTTTCTTTGCCTGTGACAGTCCACACGTTAAAATGCCACTCCTAAGTTTATTTATACACACACCTTTCCCAGTAAAGGCTGAACCCGTTGAACCCTGAATATGACACGTGACATGCTTATTTTGTGTGTGTGTGTGTGTGTGTCGGTGAGTTCTTGAAGCAGACAGGGGAGTGTGTGTTTGAACATGTCTTTGATAAGCAGAAGTTATTTAAGTACATCTATTGGTCTATATTTAACACTATTTGTAGGGGTTTTGCTCAAAAGATAAAAGGGAAAAATATCAAATTCATAACTCAGCACAATTATTATGTATCATGAAACATGTTAGTAGTATTCTGTAAAAAAAAAAATAAAAGAGTGCAAATGTTAAGAAAGGGAATACAGAAAAAATTGTTGTGAGCATTTTTGCAAGTTGTCAAAGCATAAATCCAAAAGTTCAACTGCAGTGGTATTATGTAACAGACTGTGACCAAATGGTACAAGGCAGTGGTTGCGAAAGTCTGGCAGTTTTCCTAAAACCTGATGTTCTTGCACAGTTGAGCAAAATGTAAAAAAAAAAAAAATGCATGTTCTGCGGTATTGTAACATATAATTATTTGACTGTTGCTGCACTGACATTTGGGGATAAAGTCATGTGGTCTGGTAACTGCATTACCTGGATTTAGTCTGGATTTAGAAGTCGTTTTGTGAGTTTGGCAGGATTTATGATTCAGATACGACTCACCTGTTTCACATGACTTTGACAGTCTTTGGTCAGGCAGAGATTTTTCAAACAACTATGTGTTAATGTTTGTGTTCATGTGTGTGTTTGTGTGTGAGTGTGTGGGTGTGTGTAAAGTAATAAGATAATGATTTGTGATCTCGTATCATTTGTAGGACTTAATAATCTATTGTCTTTATAAAGCTTAAATAGTTTAGTTTTGTCTTTAAATGTATGCCTGAACAACATGGAGACTGTGACCGAAATCTCCACCTACAAAACACAAAAAACAAACCATCCATACTCCACAATACAATGCTGCACATTTTATAGATGTCAGTCTTGTGACACTACGCCTGTCAGTGTCTGAAATCTAAATTTACTTTCATCACACAGTGTTTATTGGCAGCAGTGAATGAGTGACAGCAGCCGCTTTGACTTGTTGTAGCAAGTAAGACACCTCATTATGTTAATGATGGCTCAGCCACACGTGTGTATGGTCACATTTGCTTGGAATTAAAGAAGCACGTCAGCAAATTTGCATCCTAGCTCCCTGTGGAGTTCAACTTTGCTGAACTTTGATGCAAATTCTACCTCGATAGGCGATGGTCATTCACCTACATTTGCAAGTTCATGTGTGACCGCTCCCTTAGTTTCTCAGTATTTAGTACCAACAAGCATGACCCAGCATGCAAAAAAATACCAGGCTGTGGAACTGCAGCACCGAAACTGAATACAGATGATTGTAAATTCTCCCGTTGTTATGATTAAGACTTGAGACGACTCAGATGTCCTAGACTCAGCAGTAACATTGAGTTTGTATGTCAGCGTTTCACACAAAGAACAGGATGAGTGCTTTGTTTTGCCGTACAGATACTCATACTTAGTCCACTTCCTGTATTTACCCAGCCCACTCCCCAGTGCACTTCCTCTTTTCAGACCTCAGCTCACACTTCTGCAGCCTTAAGTTGCCTTCAGTGGGCACGTCTAAAGAAGTCACACATGGCCATTGAACTCTGGTAGGAAATAGGGTGACCGGTGCCCTCGGAGTAACTCATGAGCTGAAGTCAGGGAAAGTGAGAGACAGGCGCACAAAGAGAACCAGAGACAGTTATTGTTGCTTTCAAACGTGCTGTCATTGAGTGCAGACTGTGGTCCCTCTGTTAGTTACAGGCCTGGTGCCAAATACACAAAGACCAGTGTGATTCGCTGATGTCAGGAGAGAATAAGGCCTGTCTACCTGTTTCAGTCCCACCTGTTTCAGTCGGCTTACAATCAGCTACTGTGCCATGATACAGTTTGAGATTTGCCTGAGTAGCCGATTAAATGTTCCTACCCTTGCTAGTCGGCACCAGAAATACTAGTCAGTTAAACTTATTATTCACGAATGTACACATTTAAATGACATATTGATGTGATTCATATTGATATCTCACATGGAAAAAACACATGAATGAACAAAAGAGAGGTGAAATTGAAGGCCTGCCTAATGGGGTTATCTATCCAGGCTAGGAGCTTGAGATTATTAGCGATTTCAGAACATCGAGACCTGACTACATTTCACTTTCTTTGGTCCATCAGTTTAAAACCAACCTACTCTCACCTAATCTTTATGTTCTCTCTGCCCAGTATACGCTGCGTATGATGTTAGATTACACAGCTCTCCTCTCATTTGTCTTTGTTATTACTGCCTTGTTTGAGAAGCCTTACACCACTGTTAATATTATAGAAGCTAGAAATGACTTAATCACTTGCAATAACTTCTCACTGATTTGAATCTGCTTTCTCGTCATGTTGATCAGACACATTATATCATTATTTCTTTAGCTGTCTGATCTGCACAACCAAAAGCTGGTTTATTTTATTGATTTATATGTTATCACTAGTGAGAACATACTCTAACAATCCAAAATGTGTTAAACATTTCACACTTTATAAGCCACACAGTAAAGTTTGACTTATTATGGCTGCCACATTGGCCCTCAAATATAATTCCTAACCTCATGAGTTGAGTTGTAATTTAGTCTGATGCACTTTTCCCTGATATGAAATGGTGCCAAATCAGTGCCAAAGTTCATTGTTACTTAACCATTTGACTGAGACCCAAATCTTCTTTCACACTATGGCAGAAGAAATCAATTTGGTTTATTTTTACAAACCAAAAGCACTTGAGCCAATATTGTCAGGTTCTTCAGGGCTGTGAAAGCTAGCAATGGTTACAGTTGGTCCATTGTTAAAAGATTTGTTTCTTTCACATATATGCGGTAGATGAGAAGACAGGGGGTGGCATGGGAGTGCTTGGTGTTCTTCCAACCATTTTCTTCTGTTGTCCAGACAGACACAAAAAAGAGAAATCTGTTGTCTGTATGCAGAACAGTACATCAGGGCAAAACAATCTAAATCAAGTTTACTTTCCCTTTCATTTCCCTTGAATTAACTAGTTTCAGTCTAGTTTTCATAAGAGTGCTGTTCTTTCCACCACCTCGGTGTTAGACCTGTGCCTTTGGAAAGTTGCCCTAGAATGTAATTGATGTGGAAAACAGCAGGAAGTTCAGAGCATTCAGGATCGCTATCACAGATTGGATCAAATGTTTCCTGTCAGCAACAAACAATGAAGTGAAAGGTGTAGTAAAGGTTTGTTTGGAGTAGAGCTGCGGCTCCTATTCTCCTGTTGTCATCTCAGCATAAAACACAAAGTGTAAAATATTAGCTCCAATTTCCCCCAGTGTTATCAAGATATACGTTGTACTAGCTAAACCTTGGGATCATAATCTTAATCAACAGACTGACTGCAGACCACTTAAATGAAAGGACTCTGGAGCTTCTGTCTTCCGTAATGTTTGTAGACAGTGTGTCCAAACCTTTGCATTTTTTCTTGGTCCAGACATGGATTCCTTTTTAAGAATGATAAATGTCCGTCTTGTATCATTTAACGTGCAAACCACACCCTTCACAAAGCATACGAGTGACATGTAACACCTCTGGAAAGCTGGGAAGGTGCCAGAAAGTTTGGTTTGAAATCTAGCAGCTGATCCACTGTCAGTGTGTCATGAGATAAGACTGTACAGATACAGAGATGTGCTTTGGTAGAAAACATTCATCGGCGTGTCTCTGCTCTCTTATTTTTCCAGTTGCTGATGGACAGCAGTTGTAACATAATCCATTGAGGCACATGCCACAGTGATACAGACTACTGAGAAGGACTCGCAGTACTAGGCCTTCTATATGAGGCTAAGAATTCCCATTGACCAGTGGGCTGGAGTCTTTATTTATAACCTGGGAATGACCTGTAAAAGAGGTGCTGGCATGAGGGGCTGCTGCAATATGTTGGGGGGTTACCGTCACTGTGACCCCTGAATCAAAGTGTTCTGTACGAAACTGTCCTCAGATCAGTGCACAACAAGGGTGTTGGCTGACTCTTACTCAGCACTGACTTCAGCGAAAAGAAAATGATTTCCAAAGCCCTCACAGCGCTGCGTATTATTTGACAGAACATAGATAAACGGTTGATGATTCCTGTAAGTCCTCTGATGATAGGGAAGCTGGTCCAGCCGAAGCTCAATGATACTCCAACTCTGATGTTTCAGGGAATCATGGAGACAGGGGTGTCATCTGTTAAACACCTGTGGCCATCAGGGAGTCACTGATGACATTAAGTGTGGTTGGACCATCAGCTCAGCAGATATGAGGTTTCATAAACACCAGGTGAAGCAACCACATCTTTGCAAGCCTACCAATCATCATCCGCCCTGCGTGTGTTTATGTAGACCTAACGTCATATATTCACCGGCCCTGCCCGCTGTTTACACAGATCAGACAGCTTCTTCAGCCAGGGAGAGTTGGCTGACAGCTCAGAGAGCTGCAGCCGTAGATGGTAATGCATCTTCTGATTAAACATCAATCTAAAAAACCCATCGGCTATGGTCTGATGATGGTTTAGCCTCCGGGAGCAACGACCAATGTTTCGGGTATTTCGGCGTAGCCAGAGGATATCTGGGCCAAGACTTCATCTAGCGCGTGCCAGTCATTGCTTACGGTCTGATTAGCAACGTTGAGAGACGTGGATGACCAGATAATTTCACAAGTAACCAGTTTGTGTGAATTTTGGGCAGATTTTAATTGTGTTCTGAAGTAACCAAAGATAAGCGTATTCCAAACGTCTCATGCCAACGTCAGTGTGACTTACAATACAGTCATTAGTTGTGTGGTATGGTGACAAAAACCCAGCTTCTTCCAAACATTGTAATATCAACGTCCTCACTGTGTGAAAACCCACATTTAACGTCTGTCCGACGTCAGAGTCCAATGTCCTACTGACATCTGGTGGCAGCTGTGTTTTGCTCTTCACATGGACTGTTTACCTGCATGAAATCAAAGCCCACGCAAACGTGATTGGTCAATTGAAGTACTCATTCTAAAACCAGAAACCAGAACACTTCTGACAACAAAATCTTTGCTCCATGGGTTAGGGTTAGGGTCAAAGTTATCTGTTAATAGAGCAACAGGAAATAGACTCTACAAGTTTGCAATTGTATATATAGAAACTGCATGTTCAATATTTTGCAATATCTAAGCTGCTCTGTGAACATTGTTTTGATTTTGTGCTTCCGTTTTCAAGTTGGCAAAACATCCCGTGACACTTCCGCCTTTAAAATTCCTGCACCAATTTCTTCTATTAGCCATTTTGACTGAGGGCTAGATCTTGATCCATTTTCTTTTAAAATGACTACCCTCTGCTGAGATCACTAATTGACATCAGCAACGGCCCAGTTATCAGGGTAATTGTCACGCCCTCAAGGTCCTCACGTGGTCGCACGTGTTGAAACATAACTGAGGTCAGAGTGAGATGAGATCATTTCACTCTATTCTTACCATTTCTCTTGGGAACCTCAAAACAAGTCTATTGGGCCGGTATTATTATCTCTCTGAACTCATTCCATCTTTCTCTGCAGACAGTAGTAGTGCACGGGCTCATTGATCGTATGAGGTGCTCTGCGGTGTTGAGTGGCCTGCTGGATCCATTGAGCCATCGCACATCAGAGGTTGCCTGGTGTTAGATTACCACATCCCTACGTCTCAGAACACAAGGTGAAGAGGTTCGGATGAATAAGTGAAGCGCTCAAGCCCCGAGGAGTCCCGACACACGCTATCATGTAACACCTGCAGCACTACAGCTACTGTAGCAGTCTGAGAAGCCTTTGTGCTGTATGAACCCAGCTGTGATTTTTAAGTTTGTTGTAAACGTGTTTTTAGCTATTCGCGTCACATGGACAGCTATAAGCAACATCGCATTTGCAAAATCTGTACAATGTTAATTGATAGAGAAATTACTGCAAAAAAACTGCAAAGTGAGCATTATCATTGTTGGAGTCCATAAAGAGATTTTACATGTACACAAAGTACAGAGGAACAGAGTCGAGCAGTGGTGAAAACAGCATTAGAAGTCATCTCCACTAATTAGTATATACCTTTATCTTTTTTTTCTACTTGTCTGATTTAAATTGTGTTAAGAAAGATTCATGTAATTTCCCCAAGTTGTCCACAGCTGCATGAGCTGTTACATCTGAAGATCATCATACGGCATGCCAGAGTGACCAAGGCTATAGCCATGGAGTCAACATTCACAGGGGCCAAAGAGAGAAGTAAAACAATTATATCTGCTAACTGAAGAGTTAAGAAAATATAAACTCAATAGTCTAGCTTTCATGTATAAACTTTGAAAATAATTGTTTACTTATAACTAATGTGTTGTTTTTTTTTTTAACTTAAAAACACGTATTTGATAATGTTTTAGATCTTATCCCTCAGAATCACAAATTTAGCCATGATGTCCCTCGAGGTATAGGCCGGCACAGAAGAAATTAGTTTTACGTACGTAAGACACAAAAGATCCTTCCTGTAGGGACAGGTCCCTGAACCCACCTAACATTGTTCAAGAGCTCACTCTGAAGAGGAGGAGGGAGATGACATGCGACTCAGTCCAAACCCAGTAGATCACAGGAGGAAATCGAATGGACTCTTAAGAAGCTCCTGCCTGTGCCTGCCACTTAAATACAACAGGTTTGCTGTCATAGTTTTTTTTTATTATTTTAATCTCGGCCAGTTCATTACATTATCTTCAAGTATTTCAGTGTTCAGTGTTCAGTGCTCAGACAGCCTTGCATAATCTTATACATAATTATCCCATTCAAAGAATCTTTCAGCCTCCATTGTACAGAGAATAGATATTACTCATCCTCTGCGGGAGCTCTGTCCTCATTCTTGAGCCTGTAACTCTGTAAAGAATCAATGGCACCCTCAGTGTGTTTGCTGGGAGTTTTGTGCTCTGCCGTGCAGACAAGGATCAATTTCTCTGAATCTTACATAAGCAAATGATCTATGTGCCGCTCATGTCAACAGTGTTGCTGACCCTTTGCTTGTGCTTACGTTTGCTCCTTGCGGGGAGCCTTGCAGGTGCTCCAGCTGAGCTCAGCTGACGCACCGGCTCTCCACAGGAGATGAATGGCGCCTAGATAGAGCTGTCCATGCATGCAAGCAAAACAGAAAAAAAAGCCTGCAAATGCATCAGCACTTCATAGATATGCACATTTTCAAACGCAAACCACTTTGTTTTTTTGCATTTGATAGATTAAGTGAATAAATGCAACACACAAAATGTATTTGAGGTCCTCGAAAGTAAGGAGAAGTTTGGTGTTGACTTTGGCTGGTGACAGGATATCTGACATCTGACATCTCACTTTTCACCTCCATCTTGCGTAAGACAGCATAGAGGGAATGCCCTGTTGGCCTCTGCCGGTCTGAGTTTGCTCTTTGGGGGGAAGGTGTGGCATGGAGGGAATGAAGAAGGAAGGGACATAGACGCAACGATTGGAAAGAGGAGATGGAGACATATATACGCATGTGTAAAAACAGAAACTTTTGCTGACTCCTCTGTCTTCAAACTAGGAAAGAATTATGTCAACCATGTCAGAAGGCCAAAAGGGTTGATCGCTGTTCCAGATGGTCACACTATATTTTCAGAAAAGTCTTTCCTGGATGGCATATATAGAGCTGCACTCATCTGGTCAATATGTGACTTGAGAGGAGAGAGTTTAAACCCTGCTTTGCTTTCTCACTTCCCTGGTTGCATTGATGTCAGATTGTCAGTTATGACAAGTTACAGAAATTGTCAGATGCAGCTCCTCCAATTCAGATGTCAGAAAGTTGTTGGTGGAGGGGGTTTTAGGTGTTCGGCCGCCCGAAAAGCACTTCTGTTGGAGTATGCCAGCATTTTACTCTGGAAAAATTAAGTGTCCCATTGACTGTTTTCTTATATTTGTTCTGAGGGGCAGACAATCTGGCTAAGAAAATAATGTCATGATCAATTTTATTTCAATCATGACCCACAAACTAAATTGCTGTTTACTAATTTTTGAAAAGACTTCAGCCAGACTTGAAATAGCCTTTGAATTTCTCTGTGATTTTCATGATTAAAACACATCATTGTATTAAAGATGGCTCTCTCATGTCTCAAGCTCCTCATTTCTCTCGTTGCAAGATATAACTTACAGCGCATGCGAAGTATTTGTCCCGAAGGCATAGTCACATCGTTGGCTGCATCACTCTGTTCACATAGCATTGATCTGTTTGTCAGTGAGTTTATGTAAAGTTTGGAAACAGAAGTAAGAGGACATTTATACCTGAGAAGTAGATTGTGAATGCGCTCATGACCGATCACAATCTTAAAACATCAGATCGCCCACCCCACTTCCTTCAGATCGTTGCCCTAATGATCAGAAAACCCTTGCAGACATTATGTAATATCCTTGTGGAGGATCGCTTCTTCCATCCGCAGTGTTGGTGGACGTGTGTGTTCACTGACTTGGGATATCGGGTATCTTACATGGGGGCAAGGGTGGAAATTGTTATAAGAAATGTAATGAGCAAAGTGATTGCAAACTCGTGTGGGTTCTGTCTCAACTCTCCATTCCTCTCTGGCTATATTTAAGCTGTTCTCGTTAACAGCGAATGTGTCCTCTTATGCTCTGGCACAGGCTTTGATATACCTCCCTTTCTCTCCAACAAAAAGGCCGGGCTGTTTTTAGCTTTGTCTCTGAGGGTTCCCTCCACCATCCCTCCCTCCATGTTTGCAAGGCCTAGGAAGATTTCTGGGTTGCTCCTTTTCATTTTTTTCCGCTTCAAACTTTCTCTGATACTTCACCTTTCACTCAGGGAGGCTTGCCCTAGTTCCCAGCTCTTTTTCTGGCAGAACATTTTTCTGAAGACTGCCCCACCAGGGAGAATAGGTGGGAAGTACGGATTAGGTTAGAAAATCTCCTGACTTCTCGTCGTGTCATTATGTCATACGAGCGCAGCTCCTGCTGGCATAATTCACTCTTCACTTGACTCGTCTCCTGGAGCCCTGTCACTTTCACGTTCCTGACACCACAAGGCAAATGGACACTGCGTACATTTTGGAGTTTGTGTTGACATTTGTTTTCACAGTGTAAGCCGTCCTCTTTTCTGGCAGTGCCCTCCGTCTGCCGCCACAGAGTTCTCACCCAGTCTGTGTTCTCAGAGGAGAGGGCCAAATGCCCTTTGCCGCCTGCCAGTCAACCCGCTTTACATACCTTCTATTTCGTCCTGTCTCTTCATTGTTCTTTCTGTCCTCCTTTTGTCTGATCCCTTTTCTTGATCTCTGCGATTTACCGCTGGTAGTCATGATAGTGGGCTCTGGGGTCAGTGTTACGCAACCCCCGGGATTATTCCATGGGACAAATTGAGTCAGACAGGCTGAAACTTCTGGAGGCTGAAGATACATTCCTATAGAGCTGGTTAGAGGATACTTTTCATTTTTCATGGCAGAAGTTATATCAGTTGCATTATTTGTTCCTTGTAAATAATTTCTTTAATAACTGTTATTTAAGCCTTTTACAATACAGCTAGAGCCTGACTGATACTTGATTTTTGGAGCCGATTACCGATCTTAGGGGATTCTTTTTCTATATATCGGCCAAAATATGCACACATTTTTTCCAGTGGTCCCTCAAATGTGGAAATGGAGGAAGGATATTTTACAATTTAACAATAAACTTTGTGTAAAATGATGATTTAATATCATTGGGAATTTAATGATTCTATGTTACCCCAACCTCTCTTTCTGCATTTTAATTTAAAATTTTTTAAGAATCTTTATAGAAATGCACATCAGACAACATATAGGCCGATATGTATCTCAGTGATCAGCCAATATTGACCAACCAATATATCAGTCAGTTAAATAACCACAGCCTCTCCAGACCTTCCTCCTCCTCTCTTTTGGATTGTTCTTGGCAGTGTCTCTTAGCTTGTGCATACAAGGACAGATGAGTTGCCCCTGTGGCAGTGGCTTACTCTGGCCCAGGTCCCAGGACCCTCGGGATTCCCATAAAACCCTCTGTCACTAAGGCTCACTGGGTCTAGTTTCCTTTGGCAGCCGAAGGTGACAGAAAGAGAGCAACGAATGATAGAGGGATTAACGGAGGATTGGCTGGGCCTTTTCTCACACACATCCGTGCTGGTACTGGTGCCGTTACCCTGGATGGATCTCATA
This sequence comes from Lagodon rhomboides, assembly GCA_039737535.1. Classification (NCBI taxonomy): domain Eukaryota; kingdom Metazoa; phylum Chordata; class Actinopteri; order Spariformes; family Sparidae; genus Lagodon; species Lagodon rhomboides. Next base: position 18,146,908 of record CM077785.1, on the reverse strand, counting down.
TATGTCAGACATGCTTAATAATGTTATATCAACCTGCTGCCAATGCTCTACTCATCCGTAGTGTTGGCCAGCACCTCTAACCGCATTCCCTGATATAACACAAGCTGGGCTTGATGCCAAGTCATTATGCCAACATTTCCAATCCAATTTTGAGTGGGTTTTATGTTACTCTGTATCCCCTGAATCACTAACTCAACTTTATGCTGCAATATTCAGAAAGTACACTCACTGCAAAACCATCATTAACCAGTCCATCATCAGGTCCTAGTGTTGTCTAAAATAAGTCAAATAAGCCACTAGGATTTACCTGTTTAAGCGGTTTCCAACAAAAAAATTTGTTTAAAGAACATTCTCTGCAGACTAGTGTAATTAACTGAGAAAGAAAAGTGTTTTTGTAGTTATAGTGAAGGGGCCTAATTAAAGAAACATTTTAAGTCATAAATGTCATAAATCCTAATGTAGAATAGATTTACAGAACCAGAACCCTCCTAACTGAAGAATTTCCCTAAATTAGGAATCCTAAATTACGATGGCATAGACCCTGTCCTTATTTCAAAACGGCCAAAATAGCAGCACCCCTGTTGTTAGGTCTGTTTAGGGAACAATGTGAACACCAAATCATTGTGAATGAAAGGCTACTCTTGAAGAAGCTAACCCTGATTTTTGCTTGTTTGGGAAGCTAACACTTGTGTTAGCCTGTTGGAGAAGCTAACATTGATGTTAGCCTGCTGGAGAAGCTAACATTGATGTTAGCCTGTTGGAGAAGCTAACATTGATGTTAGCCTGTTGGAGAAGCTGTCACTTAAGTTGGCCTGTTGGAAAGCTAACACTGTTGTTAGGTCTGAGATGGGATAGGACACAGCCGTGAGTTTAAGAATTTCTTCTGTAATCAGAAGATAAGATTTTTCCTATCTTTGAAAGTTTCTGTTAGTTAAGACAGGACAAGCAGTAAGGATTTTCTTTCTTTAATGCGGCCCGTATATAATTATAGGAGACTAAGTGAGTATGAATGTCCCTGTGTGTCAGTGCTGGAATATGTCGAGGTTACTGGAGATGAGGGGTCTTGAACAGTCCTCATAGCAGGTAAATGATGTCATCCCATGCATCACTTGTGACGCAGGCCAATGATCTGTGGTGTAGTAAAGCACACACTCACACACATCTTCACTATCCCTCTCCCTCACTGCCATCATCAGCATCATCATTCTCACACTGTCTCAACAGACTGCAGCAAAAACCTGCCCCAGTCATTTACCCACCAAATGACCTCAGCGGCAGCCATTACCACGTTACCACAGAAGCCCACTGTCGCACAGTCATCACAGAATGTCATTAACACATTTGCAGTCACCTCCTCCACTTTCACACCCAAAATGCTGCAGGATCTGACTGTGGCAATGATTGCTGGAAGCCACTCATCCTTAACAGTTAATCCATCCACTGCTGAGAATGAACGCACTTCCTCCAATTGGACTCTGTCATGAAGCTCCATTTTATGTTCTTACAATCATCTGTAATTGGTCACATTCGCCATACTTACTGAAGAGAGGCTTGAGGAGTTGTGGAAAAAGAGCCTGTCTTTTTTTTTCTCATAATGGCCTTCAGGGACTCTTTACTTTTTCAGATGTATAAAAACAGACTTAAAAATGTGTGCCAACTTTCCTGGAATGTATGAAACCAAATGACATGAGTAAGCGAGGAAGCAAAAAAAAAAAAGGAATAAGGACTTTTCTAAACTCATTCAATGTAATTGATCAGACTAACAAAGAGAAAGCAATAATATTGATTAAAAGGAAAATGTTTTCATTATCTACTCTCTCTCGTGCCGTGCGGATGGAAATCCAGGTAAAGTTTTCTGGAGCTTCACAGCAAAACAGCGTTGCAGCAGATGTAGAAAAACAACTGAATAAGAAATATAAATCGGCTTTTTGCAGCTGGTCTCATGTAATCCATGTCACCAGATGTACGGAATCCCCATTTGATTTGAAAAGACGTTTATTTAAACCCTCAACACTTGAGCTTGTGCACCCACTTCTGTTGGAGTGTGCGCTAACACTTTTAGCTTAGTGGCTACGCTGAAGAAAAGGGTTTAATTTACGTCTTTTAAAACCAATTTCAGATACGTGGGCTTCTGGAGACTTGGACTAAGCCGGATGAGCTGTATGGAGCCATTTTCTATGTTTTGGTTTTTTTGTGGGGTTAGGGTTATGCTGTATATAATGTTAATACAGCCAATTGGTTCTGATTCATAATATTTATAAATGTATCAGTAAATTAACAGAAGATTCCAATTTAAAATCATTAGTACACATCCATCACCTCAGTGTGTTTTGGGGGACAAAAGTAGCATTTCACCCTTCATCCCACCTCCTTCCTTCTCATCTTCCTTTACGCCATCACTCTGAGAACTGCAGCGCTCGCCGTGCTCGGAAAATTCCACACTGCAGCAGAGAGAGGGGTGGCTGAGCGAGAGAGAGAGAGAGAGGGAGAGAGAAAGGGAGGGAAATGCAGGTTGGGTGCAGGAGGGAAGGGATTAGAATATGCCTGAGAGAGTATTCGATCATGTGAGTTTTTTCAATAGGTCGTGGGAGGAAGAACATGTTTACACTTGGAATGATGCAAACACCAAGTTCAATGTGTGAGATACAGGAGATAAAGGAGACAGGAGCGGTGTGCGTTCATTGGTAATTAAGAATAAATACATATGCTGATGATTAGGGGTCAAATCGTTACACAGAACAATTGAGGGAAAACTAATGCATTGAATAATTAGCAATTTTTTAAAGATTTTACCTCTCGAGCATCAACACAGGACACACGGAGGAGATAACTAATCATGTGCTATCTGATATTATGAGCAAATAAATACGCTTGTAGAGGAAGGTAGGAGAACTGTATTTCTCTTGAGGCAGTGAGTGATGGAGGGATGCAGAGGTGCAGCTCCTCCATCTTATTAACCTCTGCAGAAACGTGCATACATCATCACGTGCGCTGAGAATGAGCAGAAAAGCACTGCAGTGCCTAAATACTGCTTAGAGCTGGCACACACTAACACTTAACTCAGAGTACGGCTGTAATCCACACTCACACTTCCAAACATATACTGTATTAAAGGGGACACTAAGTGACATATGGCCAGAATTGTGGTTTAAAACATTTTTTTATAAATGAACAGAATGTGAGAGATACATCTATGTGTTGTGTTGCAAAGATTTCTACGGATGAAAATGTGCTAACCAGCTTGCTCCGGCCAAGTCCTGTAGTTTCAGCTGAGAGATGTATGGAGCTGCGAGTTTGCTGTGTTTCACAAGCATTCTTAGCTTTTAGTCTAATAGACAATATGAACTCACAAAATGCCAAAAAAAGAAAAACGGAAAAATAATATGTTTCTCACTCTTGCCGAACTAAGACGAGCTTAATCGCCTTGTTAAGTCATCTGAAAACCCACTTCATTAAAACTCAACATCTCGGTTTGTCTTTTCACAATCACATCGCAGATGATCATAATAAATCGGCAATTCACTGAGTGAGATGTGAAAATACGCAGGCTCTGCACGCCGTTTTCACCCGCTGCTGATGCCCAACTCTCTTCCGCTTCTCTCCCACTTCACGCCTCTCCCGTCCTTGCCTGCCTTCGTAATTGTCACCTGATTCTCAGAGGTTGTGTCCGGCGCCAGTCTGGTGTCTATCCATGTTGTTTTGGACTGTTTGCTTGCAGTGACTCCCGTGTGTTCTGATGTCATAGTCAAGGCAAATGAATAGGGCCATTAGCTTCACGGCTAACTCGCTAACGGCAGCTTGTAGCTACATCAATAAACCTGCAAAAAAAGGATATTTTTGGCCACTTGGGGGCAGGGGAAACTAGTTGTGAACTCAAGATTGACATAATCATCACTTGTTAAATTAAAATAGCAAACGTATTTACATATCCAGCACTTCAAACATTATCATTCAATTTGGAGTCATGTTTGTGGCTACCTGACAAATATAAATCCAATACTCACTTTTAGCTTTAAGCTCTGGTATTGGTCTCTACCAACCCCTGAAGGAAATATGTCGTTTTTTGAGCAGCTTAATGTTTCACTATGCTCCCCAGCTACCCTCTAACTATGTCTGTCTGTTATGTGCTGAACAGGAACTGGAGCTTTTTTGACAAACAGCTGTCTGCTGTGCCTGAAAATGATGTTGTGAGAGTGGTGAGGGCGAACCAAAACAGTAAAGTTTTGGTTCGCAAAACTCAACCAAAACAGTAAAGTTTTGGTTCGCAGACGAGCAGCTAAACAATGAACTGAAACTGCTACAAAGCTCCATAAAGCTGAAGGCACCTGCAGACTCAGGGGTGATAACTCGCTTTAGCTTGATCACTAGGAGCGACATTGTCACATTGCATATAACGTCATTTGATTTTTATTGACAAACTCAAACAGACTAGATACCAATGTCACATTGAAACACACTCAGGGCCAAGTGCCACAGAACAGACGTCACAATGTTACAAATCAATCAACCACCCTTAGGGATCTGCTCCATACAGATTGATTCAAAACAACTAGCCTAATACACTATTGATCAACGTCCCGCACTTTGCAGATGGACTGACAAGTGGTTGGAAAATCGGGAAAGACTTTGACACGTGAATAGAAGACGGGTGTGCTTCTAGCGATCATTATATTCAGTCCACGTTTAGACACTTCTATTTATAATGGGGTTATTATCTAAGTGCCACTCATTCTGCTTTACAGCATCGCTGTTTTAGCCCTGATTTAATTTAAAGGGTGACTCGTGCTGCAGGGGAGCTGTGCTTTTTGAGTCAGCACTTTCAGACAAATGAATAAACTTTTTGTGATGCTACTGCAGGAACCGAGCAGCATGTATGACTCAGATACACACTGAAGTAGGACATCTGCAGGCTCGTGATGATGATGATGATCTGAAACTACAGTACCTTAAATATGTTCAGGTCTAACATGATTTTAAGTTTTGATTTTAATCATCTTGTTGAAGATTGACTGTCACCTTGCAAGGCAGCTGCATTTGTGAGATCATGTGATCTCACAGAGCTATCTTGCCAGACTTGAAGCCATGCATCAGTTATTGTAAAGAAAGAAGGGAAAAGAGCAGCACTGACGTCTTTTCTCGATGGTGAAGATGTTTTCGCTCTTCTCCTGGCTGGCTTCCGTAAGAATTTGATTCACCAACCATCGTGCTGGTAGCACTGTCCTTCTGTTGATCTGATTGGTTGAAGTTAGCCTCTGCTAGACAATAATAGACAGTTAGTTCATCCAATTACCTGCCATGTATTTTTTAAAATGTGCCCTTCCTTTCTCTTCCCTTTTCCAAACAGTTTCTAGCGTGGTTCTGTGTAACAAACCATCTGGTGGCTCAGGTTACCAAAATACTAGCCATATAAAATACTAAACTAGCTGAAATCCAACCTTACTACGTATGTGACCGTGCACTTATTTGCATTGTGGAGATGCTTCTCAGCCTTGAGTTTACAGCTGTGAATTATTAAGTTAATTTGTCCACTGAAACTTAAACATCCAAGCTCTTGTTCTACAAACCAGTCATAGGTTCTGAGTCATTCTGTCCTTTTCTTTTCCTTTTTCAGAGATGATCAGTTTCTCAAGAAAGGGAAACATTTGCATAGATACTGATGTCACTGTGTGTTCCTGCATGGCCTCTGATTCATGTCTGGAGTCTAGACTGGGCACGACTTCAAGTCTCTCACATTCCCTCCTATTATAAGTCTAGAGAAGTCTAAGCAAAGTAGTGAGCAGCGCGGGGCTAATGTAGGCGCTCATGGACTGTAACTCGTTTACATTTACCCAGATCCCTCGTAAACTCTGAGACCCTGATGTGAAACTAATAAACATGCAGCTCTGGATCACATCCACACGTTGAAACCAATTCTTAGTAATATAATACCAGGAACTCTACTTACATTTTTGGATCACTAATGTTAGTTTGGGGAATGCATGATAGCTCTCAAAGCACTCCACTGATTTTCTGTCAGCAGTCCTGGGAACACATGAGGCCGAGACCTCTCTCTTGCACCCTAACTCATACCACAAAACTCTGGGATGGCATTTTCAAATAGATTGCTGATGTAAAGGATATTGGCGATGAGTCGCTCGAAGTCAACAAAACCATCTGGACAGTGTATTAAACAGCTTAACTAAGGAACAGTGGCTGCACATGGTGGCAGATTGGGAACAAACATCTTGGTTCTGGCCTATTACTGACCTGCCTCACTGCTGTTGATCAACATCCTGGCCTGAAAGTGACTGCAGTAGCAGGGTCAATAGCAGCCTAAAGTGTTTCAGACTGTGAGATATCGATGGTATCTCATCGTGATAGCATACATTAGTGGGACTGAAGTACTGGTTGGCCATTGCACTAATTAAAAACAAATGAGACTGGTGTGGCGGTCAGTTTGGTCTTAGTCTAAGTTCGTAACGTAGTGACAGCTGTGGTCCCCATTGAGCGATCGACATGGCATAGCAGCCTGAGTAAAGTTCGACATTTTGTGAGTTGACGTGAAAGCTGGATGTATTCCAGGTCTTGCCCGTCCAAACACAAATCAATGCTGCAGTATCGGCATTGAACTGGCAATGGGGAGGCTAACGGGATGTCCTATTTAGGAATACCAACAGGTCGTCCATGCTTACATATTCTGGTCATTACTGTCGTCATCCTTTAGCTGGTAGCTTACCTCAAAGCTTATTAGTTTTACGCAGCAGTCTGACTGTGCATATTAGTCATTATTGGTAGTATATAAGTCTTTCTTTTTTATTAACTTCTGCCACTTTTCCCCACATTTTTAACATAGAAACATCATTGGAACAAATTATTATTATTAAACTTTTAACACTGGCAATATAACTACAATATCCTAATGCAAAAAATGCTCTAAAATTAAACTTGAAGACATTATAAATTGAATGGGACTCTGATTGTCTCAGGCTAAATTTACACTAATTTTAAACTGGTAAACAACTTTCTGATCAAGGCTGTAGCTGCCTGTCTGTTTGGAGATAGTTTACATTCTGGACTCATGATCTCTGTAATTCCTAGATACAACCCTGAGCCCACACGGGTCTGATATCATAGTGTAATAACATAATAATGCCATGTAAAATGTAAGACGCTGAGAAATATATATTTTCCTTTTCACAGCTGTCAGGTCTACTTATGCATTTCCTCTGGAATGCTGAAATGCCAATTGCTGGAAATGCAGAAATAGCCTTGCACTGCCTTACCAACAGACAGAATTCAAACAGCTGATCTTGCGTTCCAGTGAAGGGACATGAGCTGTATGCTCTAATTTAGCCACTTAGCCTCCGAGCAGGACAGAAATGTGTATTTGTATGGAAGTATCTGTATTGTATCTGTATGTAAAAGTTGAAAAAAAAGTCCTAATGTATGAGGGATGTGGAACATTTTAACATACCAAAGCCTTGTAGTGTCTGTCAAACTGGCAAAGAGAATCTGACACAGTTTCCTTACGAAAAAGCTTTTAAGCAACAGGATTTAAACCACAGATTTGTTAACAGAGTGTGTTAACTTGTGATACAGACTCTAACAACTTGACTGCGAACATCCCTGAATGCTGAATCAGCGATCACACTGACAAAGACTTCTGCTCATTGAAGAACAAATGTTTGTGGATGCTTTTTGTATTTACAACCAATAATAAAGATTACAATATCTAGACACTAACTAGAGTCTCCATGATTTTATGGTCAGTGTGAAATTGGTGTTGAAAGTATGGCCGCTTGTCTCACAGCCTGTACTTTGTGTCACTAAATGTCATGGGGTTTAAATTAAGTTGGACCCGATTCCCTGGACTGTTGCATAACACAGAGGGAGCACACAGGACCTATGTTCACTCCTTCCCCCCTCTCCAACACACACACATCTGCAGAAAGGCATGCACACACACGCCCAGGCCACATACGCACACACCGCTGATATGTGAGGGAACTCCGAAAGCCCTTACATCTGCAGACTGAACACAAAAACACGCTCTCTGTGTACAGCCAAGTGGGGAGGAGTCTTGAGTCTGACTTTTAACAGATGATGTTTATCCCGCTTTTCCTGGAAGAAGAGAACTGGTGTACAACAAAGCGAACTTGACAGTCAGACCACGTCCATGACCTTTGCACCTAAAAAAGGATCAGACTTGCACTTTTCACGAGCCACCAGCAAATTCTGTGTCAGTGCAAAAAAAAAATAAACAAAGCTAGCATTTTATGTCTACTCATTTATCTGAACTGCAGAGACACGCAGGTCTAGTCTTTGTCCCAGCTGCAAAAGTAAACCGCCTGAACATCCATTTTCTCCGACATTTAGTCCTGTACAGTGTCTTGTGTATCGCAAGAACTTTCAAAGAGCAGAGGACAGCGATACACTTTTTGAATTTTACGACGCTCTCTAAAGCTCAGTTCAAATGTTTCAACCATGAGTGCTTTCATGTGATCCGATGAACTTCAGTTTCATGGAAGTCCTTGATTGGTAAATGTCTCCCTGCTCTGTTTGTTTTGGCCTGTATCTTCAACGTGCACGGGCCTGAGCTCAGACAGAATTTATATTTTGTGTGAGTGTGTGTGTGCGCATGCATGAAAATCAAAATATTATGGTTCTAGATTTTGGCAGTCTTCGGCTCCACGTGACATCCTGTGTAGCACGTGGAGAGCAGGAGGAGTGGTTTTGTTTATATAAATCAGACCTTTTTTTGCCCTCCCTCTGCATGTTTGGGCCATATGGAACCTGTTAATGTACAGCGTGCCTCGAGCCCTGCGCGGCTATAACTCACATCGAACTTACAGATTGCATTCATGAAACTGGACTTGTTTCAAAGCTGACAGCTGCTTGTATTTACGCCTCTCCGTTGCTGTCTATTAACTCCGTGTTTTGAGAAAAGCCGCAGGGGCGACACTAGAGATAAAGCTGCACGTTGCACCCTGATGAAGAAAAACTGATGTAGGCCATGAGGTTAGAAAGTTTGTTTTCTCCCTCCCAACATTCTCCACCCACCAAGGTTTTCAGGCATGCAGCACTCTACCGATGCTGTCAGTCATTATTGGACTGCATCCAGATGTAAACTCAGCACTGAGTTGTATCTTGTAAAAACAAATTTATACCCCACACTTTGTTAAATGGCTGAATTAGTGCTCATTTCACCACCACCGAACCAAACAGTTTGTGTTTTGTTGATTTGTTTTGTACGAGGCCTGCTCGGATTACCTGTGTTGACTGGGTTAAGAAGCACAGTGACCTCTTGGTTTTAAACTCTTGACCACAGTGTGTGTACTGAACGTTCATTTGCATGCAGTTGATTCGCATTTCAAGAAGGGATAAAGATGTTTATTTATTCCTCTCAGGGAAGTCGGCTCTGTGATTGAAAGCGGCCTGTTTTTAGCATGCACGTGTTGAAAAGATTTTTGAGTTTGCATCTTGTTTTGATTTAACCCTGAGCTATGTGTGCGTGTGTGTGTGTGTTTGTTACTCTCAGGGGACTATATGAGCGCCGCAGCCGGCTCCTAAATAGCGGAGGCGTTGACAGTTAGTTGGACTGTGGGTACAGTGAGAAGTCACCGAACAAGGATCACTGTGGCGAAAGGTAACTTTGTTTGATTAAAAGAAAAACACACATAGACATGGACGGACTTTCTGTCTTCTACAGTAATCTATTAAAATCTATTACGTTTTCTTTGAATTAAAATATTGGATATTTGAAGCTTATTTTTATTAAAACAATAAGCATTTTCTTTTAAACATGGCACTTTTCTCCATAAGAAAATCAAATATCATGTCCTTCTTGTTTCAAAATTGTTGCCACTTATTTGCAGCAAACTCCAGAAACAAGTGTGGCAGGGTCCGCCAGATATAAACAAAGTAAAACAGTATGCATTGTCCTTTTAGGTCAGTTTGTTTATTCAGTCATGAAAGAAAAGAGAGTTTGTTTATTTAGTTTGTTTAGGCAGAAGAAAAGTCAGTCAATGAAGATCTTTCTCATCTGATTAAAATGACTTCCCCTAAAACTACATGGTGCAGCTTTAAAAACATGATCTCCTATAAAGATGGAATTATTTGCAATGAGCTGCAGAGCAGCTGTGTGAAAGGTTGCACAAGCTGTAGCTGATTCATTCTGGTGCACTTGACCAAATCGACGGGATGTGGACAACGTGAAAGCAGACAGACGGACAGGATGTGGGGCAGGAGGGGGGCGGGTCTGCAGGAGCCTGTCTGAGGCCGAGCACGTGGCAGCGACTTGGTGCGGCGGCTTGGACAGTACCCAAAGGTCACATGCAGACAGAACCTGAATGGCCAGACAGATCCTGGTCAAGCGACATTCAACCTGACCCAATTTTTGGGAGAAATCAGAGCTTGGGGATCCTGTATCAATGGACAACACCCCACTCTTAGTTTTCTGTTGGAGGTCAGAAGTCAAGGGTGAGTTTGAAGAGGGGGGTGGATAATTTGGCAGGGTGAAGGTGTGTAAAAATGTGTCAGCAGAGCTATAACAGACCACCAGACAGGAGCCGCTGGGGCTATGTATAACCTGAGGTTGTATGATATGTGTCCTGATCAGACGCTGTGTCAAAAGATAAAACAGAATGTGATAAGCTGCTAATCCTTTGTGACATATACTCACATATAATTTAAAACAACAAGACAACATATGTAATGTGTTACCTTATCAACTTGTTTGATCTTTGTAAATATTTGCTTATTCTGAATTTGAGCATGTAACATATTTGAAACAAGTTGAGACAGGGCCAGGAAAACTGTGGAACGCTCCAAAAACACCTGTTGGAACAGTCTACAGGTAAACAGGTTATTGTTAACAGGCAATAGTATCATGTTCAGGTATGATCCTCGAATGGCTCAGTCGTTCACAAGCAAGGACTACACGAGGTTCACCACTTTGTGTAACACATGATTGTATAAAGGATATTATTTCATGGGCTCGGGCATTCCTCCTTTTTTAATATTTACATTTTTACCCAGTGTCCCAACTTTTTGGGAATCAACTAATCTGGAATCAATTAAACATCACTCAGTTTGTTGAGTATTGTGTTAGCCTTACAGTTCTTTCTGTATATGTAAACCCTGCTTTCCTAAACCAGTCTGCATCCTGCCAGAACTTACCACAACCCAATGAAACCTCGAATATCTCTTCCCACACTGCTCACATACATGCTGTCCTCTCGAGACTGTTCCCATGGTGATGAGCTAGTGCATCGATCTGCTGGGTGTAGAAACTGGGCCATAACACTCAGACACTTAAACACATTTCACTATTTTCCACACACACACGTGAGTGATGGCCCTGCACGCACAATAGACAGAAACATGAACTGTGACACTCCTGGCGATTTGTTTGCTAATACACTTCATCTTTTCTCCTCAAAAAGTCCCCATGCGTCACATTACAGTGCAGCATGTCTGTTTACAAACGCTGTTTACAAAACCCTGTCGGGGTCCCACCTTGAACAAGGCCCGCCCCCTGCAGACTTAAGAGAAGCAGTCAGCTGCTTCCTTTAAAGTGGGTCAGGGTTCTTGCTGGTTGTTCACTGACAGGCTGAACGAGTCAGGCTGATAGCATGGTATTATCTCCAACAACCTAAGGAGGCTGCGCCGATTCTAAACACGGTGATCCACGGCATCATGTGACTGCATGCATTTATATCTGTCAGTTTGTTAGGGGCTTTCCTGCCAAGGCTACACACACTACGTATAGCTTATGTTGGCACAACGCCAGAAGGGTCTCAACTTTCACTCGTATGCACATGATATGCAGTAGATTTCCACAGCTCGTTTCTGCAGTATCAGTGTTTTCAAGTGAACGTGATTTTTGTCATGTCAGGTTACGTAGCTCCACTATGGGCAACTGCCCATAACCTAGAGGAAGTTGGTTTATGGGGATCATCCAGGCCAATAGCTTCCCCCCTCCGGCTGTAGACCACTGTAGCACGTGTTACAATTTAATGAGCTCCAGGAATGCACTTGAGGAATGTGTCAATGCACTTGAAGAATCTGAAGTTAAATGTGTGAGGTTGCTCAGGTGCTCTCCAAAGCCACGGTCTGGGAAAGTAAAGGAAAGCTATGACCAAAGCAGCTGACCTTCTTGGACTACTAGCAACTATGACATTCAAGTTCACATTACTGAATATGCATTAGCTGTTAACTTACCTTAAAGACCAGTGGCATCAAAAAAAAACACTTTATCTAAACTTACTGCCCCTGTTGTTATCACTGTTTTATCGCTCTTCAGCTGCTTTTGTTAACTCCTCCCTGTGTAAACAACACACAATAGGCTAGTTTCTGACATACCCTGACCGTTGGCTGTTAGCAGGTTTATTGCCTCGGCCTTAGGTTTCGATATTAGCAAGAAAATGCGCGGCATCAATGGAGGAAGCCATTTCCTCACAATTCATTGTTTACTTACTGTATATTGCCCTTGCTCACGTTTTACAATCGCATTTACGGTCCAGCCAGACATCCTCATTACTTTCCGAGGGTTATCATGTATGTCAAATTGCTTATTGTGTTGATACAAGCACAGCAATCTGGCCTTTTCTGCCTTCTGATTGAAGAATAATAGACAGAAAAAGAGAAATTCTACTGAGAATGTCATCACTTAAAACAAGTCTTGATAGTTCAAAAGACATGAAATAAGTTACCAAGATAATGCTGATACGTTTTTATGATGTTGGAAGATACACCAGATGATAAACAGGTGCTCTGATTGTCCAGTCATCATCTTGTGACCAGATGAGCCTTTATTTCCGTTGTAAACAAAGGGAAAGGCATAGGGATGACGGGAGGAGTGTGGGTGGTGGCGGGGAACATAGGCGTAAACAAGTCTGTCCTTGACTTGGCATTGGGTGTCAGAGTGCCAGCAACACTCATCACTATCAACACACTAAGATGTGCTTGAGCTGCCTGTAGCCTAAATGAAGGCGCATATGGGCCCATCCCCTCTCTGTAGCAGGCCATCCTACTCACCCATGTTTCACTTCCTCACGTGTCGGGGAATGAGGGGGAGGGCTTTAGGATTCAGTGGAAAATTGAATGTCAAGTTGGCAGAATAGCACTGTTGTGATTTCCCCCACTCAGGAATTTCGAAGCAGTCCCTGCCTCACAGCCAAATGTTACCCCCAATTTTGGCTGTACTGTGCTGTAACTGTACAGTCCTTCACTAATGCTTATCTTGATGGAAAAGAAGTCCATAACTAGGCCATACACGTCCAGTGACTTGATCTTGCCTACAATACTGTGGACCAGTCTGGAACCAAACAGTCTTCATCCTTGAGCTGTTTTATTATATCAAACCGAAAAATACTACTTGAAAAAACCTCTTCCAACACAGCATAGATCTCACCTTTGTGTCACTTATCGAAGTTGGTTAACCAGCCCAGGATCATTGTTGCCCTGCAACTACCACTACAACTGCATTTCGCAGGAACTGTCAAGTACCAGTTTACCAGTTGGGGTTTTTGCCTCAGGAGGCGGTAATGACCTCATTAGTGCTTAGACACCTCAAAGAAGTAAACAAGGCAAGGCAGGTTTTGCAAGAGAAAACACCTAAAAAAGGAAGACCAAGGGGCAAAGAAGGCGTGGAAATAGGTAACTGTTATTCGACAAGTAGCACAAAGGTGAGATTTACCAGAGAAAGCTTTATTTTTTTTTCTTTATTTATCTATTCATTTATTCTTCAGTTTTTCAAGAGAAAACACCTCAAGAAAGAAGACTTACCGTTTGGCAAATATATATAGAAGTTTTTCTTCCCCACCTATCTCACAGCCACTTCCCTGAGCTTTTTATGGGAACTATTGGGCAATCCTTCCCATTGAAAACGGACCTAGATTAATAGCAGTCAACCATTTTACAATATACAGAATAATCCATTTGACAAACTGGGCCAGACCACCAACGGATGAGTGATCGGCGAGAGTGATCCCTAAGCTCATGGGGGTGACATGGCAGAGCGAGATTGCTCATGCTCTCTAGGTCACTACAGTACAGTCTAGTACTGACACAAAAACCATACAGAGTCAGTAATGGTTTGATTTCATAGGGTGGTAGGTTGGTAGGCATATGGATTCCCCTATGACTAAACCTCACCTTTCCAGTGTTGTCACACAAAATAAAAAGTGATGCACTGATCCAAGTATCTTTCCCAATACTGATTCCAACACCTAATCTGAGACCGACACTATTCCAATACCAACACTTTCTTTTTACCAAACTTAAAATCTCTGTAGTCGTGGAATTTACTGGTAATCTGGAATACTTCATATCAGTGGTCAGGGCGGTTCATATCAGGGTGGCTGTGGCTCAGGGGTAGAGCCAGCATCTTGTTACCGTAAGGTCCCCCTGGCCTGCATGTCGAAGTGTCCTTGGGCAAGATACTGAACCCCACACTGCTCCTGATGTACTGGTTGGCACCTTGCATGGCAGCCACCGCCATCAGTGTAAGAATGTATGAATTACTGTAAGTCGCTTTGGACAAAAGCATCTGCTAAATGCCCTAAAATGCTAAATGTAAATGTAAGCAATGAGGTCAGTATTGAAAGTACCATGTCTGGTGTGATGGATTTAAATGAATTTAAAAGACAAGGAATTTCCCAATTTTCTCCGTAAGCAAAGATGCATTTATAGAACGCTGGATTTCAAGAGACTTCTGCCACCTCTCTGGTGGGTGGAGTTCACAATGCCTGCTGTGTTTGTAGAAGGCCATGAATTATACAATGTGCATGGAAGAGGTTGTTGGAGGTTGCATCATTGCCCTGTTTCATAGCTGACTTGAGGGCCCTGTGGCACAGCCTGAGCCTATTGTCCTGGGGCATGGAACCATGACATGAGAGGGAAGAGCCGAGCTAAGCTGATATAACAGTGACGCATCAGTGAGGCCGGGGTGACTAGGCTATGGAGACCTCAACTCACACACATGAACACACGCTTTCTTGGATCCTTCATACTGTAAGGCCATGAATTTTAGTGTCCAAAGAAACATGGTTGAAGCGTTTGAAGCTATGCTAACTACAAACAAAACTCAGCTGCATCATAACAATGTTGTAACTTAAAAACTTGTGCCTTAAACATGCATGCTGTTTGCACAATGGTTGCATACAAATCAGAACAGTAGCATGTCAAGCTAACAAAACCTAAACCAGATACTAGATGCTGCTAACACCTGGCTACAACATGGTACAACTCCTTTGCTAACACAGTCAAACATCAATCAGGTGCAACAAAACAAGACATTTAATTTAGCAAGCCAGCTAATCCTACTCTGTAGTCCAACAGCAACAAGTCCTAAGTTAACCTTTCAGTTCACGAAGCTAAATGCCACTGCTAAATGCCAATCCAAGATTTACTGTTTGTCGCCTTCTTGCTCTGTCACTTTTTTTCATTTCTTATATTAGTCCTTTAGCCTCCTCTTGACCTCTTTGCCTTGTCATGATATCCATAGAGACAGTTCAGTCTGGCTCCGTTGCCGACTCACCCGGCTCCGGTTCTGGTGTCTATTTCGTAGCTCATCCCCACCAGCATTCTTTACTGGGCCCCCCTCCACCCTCGACATGAAAACATCATCCTCCCAGCGGTTCACAGTTCCAGTAATAGCGGCTAAAACACCAAAACTCCCCTGTTTCTCTGAGCAGCATCAGCTAGCTGTACAGCTAACGGAGCTAACCAGCAATGACGGTTTGCACCAGTTACATGTTACTTTGGCATATTTTGGCAACAACTGAGACTTAATGTCCGTAAGTTTCTCAATAAACTATAAACAAAATCATTGATAGGTGGTGTGTGATGTGGTGCTGTAAAACGTTACACACAGAGATCCTATTATAACCTCTCACTTGAGTTATACAAGTTCTGGCCACAGAGTGGCTGAGACACCGTTCACCCTGTAACAAGTCAGTGTACCACTTTTTTTTCATGTAAAGTAATGTTGCTTATGGTGTCGTACCTGGTGGCAGTCTACCAGAGTTGTCCTTGGTATTGCTCTTTTGGGTTTTTGTTTTTCATTCTTATGTTACTGTTACATGCACAGTAATTACCTTTGGGATGAATATATCTAGATAGATAAATCTGTATGATGTAGCAAAGGGTTTAGAGCACACACACACACACACACACACACACACACACATACAGAAACACACTAGTTTATCCCCGACCACAGTATCGAGGCCCACTCTACACCTTTGCAATCACACAAGTTAAACCTTCACACGGTAATGTGACACGGCCACGGTTTTCTTTCCCAAAAGATGGACTGGCATGATTAACACAATATTGTTCTGTTGATCCTGGGATCAGGACGTCTGGGAAACCTAGTGTGTAACTCCTAACACACAATCACACACATTGCTCTACACACACTCTATCTCTTCTCTTCTTTTGTTCCACATTTCACACGAGGCCACCAGGGAGCCCCTACCTGTGAGACCAGTAGGAGGAGAAGAGTGGGCGCCCTGTTTAGGTGCTGATAATTTAATCCCCTCCTTGCCTGTGTCTGGATCCTTTCTTCCCATTTGTAATCCCAGTGCAGAACTGGAACATCAGAGATTAGTGCGTGATTAGGCTGTAAATGTCCAGTGACCTAAGCTTGCCTACAGTACCTCAGCTTTGTCTGGCCTGGCACACCAGTCAAACTCATTAGGTCGACTGCCACTCACAGAGAAATTTCCAGTTTGGACTCCACATCTGAAGCTTGTTGGGTGAGCTTTACAGTGAGCCAAAGTGAAGCTAATCTAGCTAACCTGCATTTTAACCTGCAGTTTAAGTCCTTACTATTCATGCAGCATTTTTTCATATATGACAGCCTTAAGTAAAGATGTTTGTCCCTGGAAAAACTAGGCAGAGGGCTTTACAGACAAATGTTCCAGTAATGTTGTTAACATATTGTCTTGCAATGTTCACCCTTTAAACAAAACTCAATAATGGATGCCAAAAATGATTGTTATCAGGGCTCTATTTATATCAGCGGCTAGGAATTCGGATATCTGCCTCTGGCATGTGTGTTATGTTGTAAAAGGATGTTGTTCTTCATTATGAGATGATGTTGGGAGGATGATGATGGGATAACTGTTAAAACAGCTCTTCTTTGTTTGTGTGTTACACAATTTAGCACAATCAGTCTTAAAGCAGGTGAAAAAAAGAAGCATATTCACATCAATAAATGTGATCCTTTTCAAATCTTAGCTTGTTATCACAACCATAAACAACATCAAAGCCAAAAATCTTGGCACAATCACCATCACCTAAAGAAAGTAGCATTTTAGCAAGAATAATAGGACTTGTTTTTGGACAATTTTCACTTGTTTCATTGGCAGATTCTTATTACTTATTACAAAAAAAATACCTTCTATGCATTGTTTTTCTTTGACTAATTTTTGAAGTGACATTTTTTTTTCAGTGTAGTCTGGTCAGCAGAAAAGCTGGCTCAACTGTCGCCACAGTGTACATCAACATCATTAGCATTGACATGCAATTGTCAGTGCAAATGAACATTTTTCAAGGTGACAATTGCAACACAAAAATTCCCTGCAGGGCAAAAATGCTTTGTCCCCGTAACAAAGGTAATTTTATTACATTTACATTGTATGCCATTTAGCAGATGCTTTTGTCCAAAGCGACTTACAGTATATACATTCATACACTGATGGCGGTGGCCGCCATGCAAGGTGCCAATCAGCACATCAGGAGCAGTTTGGGGTTCAGTATCTTGCCCAAAGACACTTCGACATGCAGGCCAGGGGAATCAAACCAGCGACCTACGGATAACAAGACGCTGGCTCAAGCCGCCCGCATCAAGATTTAATGCAATCCTATTTTTGGTATAAACAAAGCATCAGGTGGCTCTGTTACCAAAGCCTAATGAGTGCATAACCTGTGAGGAGAGTTCATGTTCATATCCAAAACAAACCTCAAATCTTATTGTTCAGTTCCCTGTAATTAAATCTCATTTAATTGACAGAGTTGTTTTGGCGTCGTAAAATTGCACCTCTCTCAACCTGGCCTTCTTCATCCGAGTTGTTAGATGATGTAGATTCCTTCCAATTCGTAAACAAGGGACTCTAATACCTGCCATCCAGTTTTGGGCCAATGATGTGAGAGAACTGGCCAGCTGTCCAATTCATAGTCAGGACAAATAGGGGGCAGTGTAACTGCTAACCGCAGCTAACTGTAGCTAATTAGCTCAGGCCCCCAGGATGAGCACCAGGCTTTGAAGCTAGTTTTCATAGTGGCTAAACCCTGTAATTACATCGTGTGATGCCAAATATTACTTTTTTCCATAAGCATCCATATAATTGTGAAAGAGGCATCTGTACAACATTAGATTCATTTTTTGTGAGCGTCACAACCCTCGTGATATGGCTTGTTTCACTGTTATAACTGGAGTTATCTGTCCACTGAAATCTGAAATGTCTAGAAGAGCCATACGATTACATTATATTATCCCCATTCAAGTTAGCCAGGCGGTACACCGGCTCGGTTGGCGTAAGTCTCTAGCACGCTTTCTGGGCCGCACAACATGGAAGATCCAGGTAGTTTCATACCCAGGAAGTCGAGTTTCTTTGGCTTCAAAACACCACCTAGCAGCTTTCATAGGAATGAATGGACACTGTCCAGATTGAATGTAACATCCTTGAGTTAGCTCTCTTAGCTCTGATCCCATTTGAAAACATGAGTTGAGAAGAAACGTCTTATGTGCAATTACAAACACCTTCCTGTCTTTATTTTTTAAAATTCAGTCTGCTGAAAATGGTATTTAATGTCTCAATGACAAGATGAAACTTATAATTCATCCGAGAGCCTGTCTGTAGAAGAACAGGAAGGAAGAAACTTGCAAGAAATGCCGTCAATGTTGTGTTTTTGTGTCTAGTATTTTTCCTGCTCTCCCCTCCCCCCTGTTTTCTCTCCTTCCTCTTTGTTTGCTTGATCTGCTTGATCCTCTCCTAGGTGCCTTGTCTCCTCCCAGCGACAGCTCCGGCTCTGTGATTGGCTGCTCGCGGGGAGAGGCGGGACCTGTTTCCTGTTCGTGCTGTTTTTCTAGCTGGAGGATCAGCTTCGTCGTCAGTTTCGGTAACAGCCAGACGTCGAGGACAGCGGAAACTGACCTTACACGAGGACGTTGTGGCAGCTTTAAGGCTGTAAATGTTATTTCTTATTACACATTCAAACACGGAGTTTATCCTGATCGACGGAGGAGTTTTATAATTTGTCCTCCGATAAGGAAAAGCGAGGAAATAAGGGATTTCGTCGGTGCTGGCTCTGTCCTTCCTGTCCAGCCCTTTGTTTTTCACTGCTGCTCTCGAGCAGGAGACCAGTAGCGCCCCCGTGCGAGCACAAGAGCTTTAGGATAGGAAGCCAGACGAGCGGTCGAGCTTCTTGCCTCCCGATCGACGTGGGTCCCCCCAGCTCAGTTATCCGATGCGGAGTGAGGATGAGTCCCGCTCTGGAAGCCCTGATGCAGGCGGACGGGACTCCTTATCCCGGAAAAGGGGTGATGCTTGAGCCATTCGTGCACCAGGTGGGAGGCCACTCCTGTGTGCTACGATTTGGGGAACAAACAATCTGCAAGCCCCTCATTCCCCGGGAGCACCAGTTCTACAAGAGCCTCCCCCCTGAAGTGAGGAAATTCACCCCTCAGTATAAAGGTAAGACCTGGAGGATGTGTCCGGATGTGTGTCTTAACAGCGCATGTGTGGTGATGTTATGGTACCTAGCTTCTTATTCTTTGTGTTCGTGCAAACATCTTCTGATATAACGTTACTGTACAATGCTTCATTGGCAGATTTTAATTCATCTGTGCAGATCATAAGGATGTTATTTTGCATTGGGTACAGTGTGGATGCAAGGGCTCAGAGTACATGATGTACACAACAACATACAACAAAATGTATTTTCACATCTATAGATAGATACACCACTGTCTTCAGTGGCCTCATAATGTCACTTGTGTACAGTGCCTCTCGTATTGGAGCATTTGGCAGGCATGCCAGGGTTCAAGTAGCATCTGAGCTGATGGCCTGACTACCTGCCAGGAGGATGAGTGGCCAGAGGCCTTTCAAGTGCCGTGTCTGTCATTCAAGATGGCTTCGATTTCAAGATGAGATAGAGTTCTACATAGATCAAAAATAAATGGGACAGATCGCAATGGGAGTAATTCACAGGTCAGTTGGTCTTCCAGGTCTGGTTCCAGGTGCATCACAGACACATGCTTTTAATTGGAATATCATGTTTCCTGGTGGCGTCTAGGTCCACAGCCTCTCACGGTTTCACCCACAGATGTATACGAGTCTAGAACACACTGATACAGACGTCTTTAGACGGTCAAATGACGGGGATAAGACGCACGTGTGGTATCTGACTCCACAGTTACGCATCATGGGACTATAAAAAGACCCTCATAGGGAGTGGGATTTGGAGATAAGATAGTAGAGTACTTCTGGGGCCTTCAAGAGCAGTGACATCAACAGTGACGCTTGTCTGTCTCTTGCATTCCTCAAAACACGAAGAGCCAATATCTAATGCCTGCAGTGACCTGTAATGAGACTGAACAAGAAGTCCATACTCAGGCACTGTTTGCACAACATATTCTGACGGCTATGACGCCAGTGTAGTAGATGTACTAATAAGGTTTGGACTCCCAGAACCCCTGAACCTAATAAAACAATAGATATTGATAACAATCAGCAACTCCGCCAACGTTGCTAGTATACGATGGTCAAGTTATGCTCATCAGGCTGTAAATCTCAATCGATGCACCAGTTTATGAGCCCTCCTTGAGAATTAAGTCCGAGTGACTCACAGGTTCCCACACTCAGTGAGGTGGTGTGATGACAGTGCAGCCGAGAGTGGACGGCGCAGCCCATAAGGACAGACCTGAGAGGCTGGGCCTTCCTGCAGGATGGTGATGTCAGCGCACATAACATCAGCCTGGCTGCGGAAGAAACATGGATGCTGGGTCCTCAGGCCCGTCATTTAACATGCAAAGACTCTAGAAAAGCATTTTGAGCATCGGCTGTGTTTGATCATGTTGTTCTCAGAGTACATTGCCTTTCACATTCTCTGTTATTCAGTGGCCGTTTTGTAAAATATGTGCTATCATCACCAGTGTTGTTGGATGCTGAATGTATAGACGCGGATGCTGAGTCCATATCTCTGCGACTTTCTCTCTCGATCAGTTTCCTTCCTGTCTGTGGTTTATCTGTATCAGCTGCTGCAGCTGTGGTGTTTATTCTCAGTGCGACACCTCCCCCGGCCCTCACGGAGGCATGCGACACACAGGCCCTTTTAGGGAGCTTTAGTGGGGGCTGGGCTGGAGGGGCTACTACTGGAGGGCCTGTTAGTGGATCATGTCAGCGTTTAAGTAGTGTTTCTGGTGATGATGCCTCTAAACAAACTGTAAAACAACAGGTGCTGATTCAGTTCTTGTTTCATTTAAGGCCTGTATTATGATCTGTGTCACATCTGATTGACACTGAATACCATGATATCTCAGTGATTATTGGTCATGTGGTTATGCAATCCTTCTCTGTGGCTTATTGAGCTGCTATTCAATGTATGTTTTTGTATGGAAAGACAGTTGTACATCATTTCCTCATGTCATTGCTGACTGATTGAAGCTCTGGATTATGAATCATTGTTTGTGTTTCATGAGGATGTTTATCAGTTGCTCAATAAATGTCCTGCTTGGTTTTACACATTTTTGGTCTTGCGTGGTGTTTTGTGTCTGTCGTTTCCTCAATAATGAGTCATGTCAACACTGTTTTGCTGTGAAATATGTTGTTTCTAACAATGTACTGCTTTCATCTTCCATCTTCATCCTCCATATAGCATGTAAATGTAATGTAATGTATGTTTGTGCAGATGGCTGTATGAATGTGTCACTATGTTTTGTGGATATGTGTTTGAGGTTATTGGATAAATGACCATGAAAGTACTCATGACCACTTCTCTGCTGCCCCTTCTCACCCGCTCTCAGGTGTCGTGTCGGTCAGTTTCGAAGAGGATGAGGAAGGGAACTTGTGCCTCATCGCCTACCCCCTCCACAGTGAATCGGGGGACCTGGAGAACAAAGATCCCTCATCAGACTGCGAGCCCAAGACCAAGATGCTGAAGTGGAGCAACAAGAAGCAGTCCACGTTGCTCCTGGACAATGACAACTATGGTAAAGACCGAGCTCGACACAGCCGTAAAGAAGATAAGATCATGAGGTAAGGGTGCTCTTTCGTAAACAACAAGACACTTCATGAACATGTTCTGTAGCACGTTAGCTGACCTTTTTTCTCTTGTTGTGACCTTTGCAGTTATAATCGTGACGAGATGCAGCAGCAGAAGCAGGCAGAGGTTCTCTACCTCAGCCTGGAGAAGGGCAACGTTGTGCCACAGATCAAACACAACCCCTGGAGTCTTAAATGTCACCAGCAGCATCTCCAGAGGATGAAGGAGAATGCAAAGCACCGTAACCAATACAGTATCCTTTCATGAATGAACCGCTGCAGTGAAGAGAGACAGTTCTTGAATGTTAATATAAGCACGCACATGCCGTGTGTTAGTTTACATGTCCTCTGTTGCTGTGTGATCCTTGACCCATTTTCACAGAATTTATCCTTTTGGAAAACCTGACATGGCGCTACACAAGACCATGTGTTTTAGACTTGAAGATGGGAACTCGCCAACATGGGGATGACGCATCGGAGGAGAAGAAAGCTCATCAGATTCGCAAGTGTCAACAGAGCACATCTGCTTCTATTGGAGTGCGGCTTTGTGGCATGCAGGTACGTTAGACTTTAGAGCTGTGATAGTGGGTCAGTTAGGTTTTAGTAGGTCGTATCAGTGGCCGTTTAAACAAAAATGTTCCACTGGTTCCAGATTCTTGAATGAAAGGATATTTTACTTTTCTTTGTTATTTATGATGGTTAATGAAGAGTATTTGGGTTAAATACTGTTGATTGGAGTAAAGAAGCTATTTTTTGGGGGGACATTCTTTGACAAAATGATTAAATGATGGTTGTGAAAATAATCAGCAGATAATCATAGAGATGTAACACAGTGCTCTGCCCTGGTGTTTTTATGTACTGGTTGCATGTGGAGTTGTAAAGCTCATCTCTCTGTGTGACCTGCAGGTATACCAGTCAGATTCAGGCCAGCTGATGTTCATGAATAAGTACCACGGTCGTAAGCTGACCCTCGCAGGCTTCAAGGAGGCTCTCTACCAGTTCTTCCACGACGGGCGCCGCCTGCGTCAAGAGCTGCTGTCCCCGGTGCTGCGGCGACTCCGGGAAATGCAAGCTGCCTTGGAGGCCTGTGAATCCTACCGCTTCTACTCCAGCTCCCTGCTCATCATCTACGATGGAGACCCTCCCAGGACTCCCAGTAGACCCAGACACCGTGGTGGGGAGGAAGGTGATGAGGATGAGCCATCTGATGAAGAGGATGAGGAAGATGAGGAGGAGGAGGAGGAAGAAGAAGAAGAAGGTGCTTTTGGTTTCCCTCGTTCGTCCTCAGCCGGTGGCAGCACTGGTGTGGCTGGAGGGAGCAGCAACAGTGGCAGCAGTCGCTCCTCCCACAGCACAGGAGAGGCCAGCAGCCCCGAGGTGGACGTGCGCATGATTGACTTTGCTCACACCACCTGTCGGCACTTTGGAGAAGACAGTGTGGTTCACGAAGGTCTGGACAGTGGGTTCATCTTTGGCCTGCAGAACCTGATCACCATCATCTCCCAGCTAGAGGATCATAGTTCGGACTGAGGCTGCTGCAGAGCCAACATGGTCTTACATTTTAAGCATGGGAAGAGCTCAATGAGCTGAAACCCTGCTATGGTGCATCGTCCTTCTGCTGACGTGGGGGTTTGAGCCTCCTCTGCTTGGAGGGAACCTCAGACACCTCGGGGTCAGGGGGAGAGTCTGTGTGGTCGTTCCTGGCTCTCCCTTACCTGCCAGAGGACAGGGCTGCCTGGGCCCTTAGTTGCACTTTTCTCTTTCTGAGACTGCTCCTTTTCTTTGTTATAAGTGGTAGGTGAGATGTTTTACGCGGTGGCGGTCTCTCAGAAACCACTCCCCCCCCTCCTCCACTGGTACAGACTAGTTTCTTTATTGTTAAGTCCTCTCTTAGAGAGAATGAGCGAGGCAGCGATCATTGAAGCTCAAGTGTAGTTGTAGGAGCCTGACGTGGTGCTTTACCTGTGATATGAGCTAAGTTTTTTTTTTTTTCCCTGATGAAGTTTGGACTGCCAGTCCCCAACAGCACAGCACATTTCTAGTGGGGAAGTTAACTGTACAAGCTGACCTTGGCAGGCTAGGTCAACAGCCTTGTAGCAATTGACAACGTTAGCCTCTGAGAAGGACATTTTGTGTTTTTACTGGTGTCTCTGAAGACCTTTGCAACAAAAATGGTTAGTGAGTCCACCAGGCACTTGGATTTACACTTCTTTGGTGGAAGAACAAGATTATTTAGGTCTAGAAGAAGGGATTTGCCTTTTTTCTCCCCTATACCTTTTTGCCTATGAAAGACTTTTTGCTATAAGGGGATAATATCCTTGTTTTGTCACTGTCTTCGTTTTCGTCTGATTTTCTCCTCTTCATTCCTGAAACTCTGACTAAACAAAGAGAATATATTGATTAAAAACACTAGCTAAAAAGACTATATAGAGACTATTTATTTGCAAGGATTGTTTCGAAATGTTTAAAAAAAAAATGGAAAAAGCTACATTCCATATTACCACTCTCTAAATGTTCTGTTCTGATACCGATTTTGATTTATTTTATTATTGCAAGAGCAGATACCTCTCTTGTATACCTGTGTGTAAACAGTGTCTTGAAAAATAAAGGCATTCATTTGTGGTAAAAGCTGCCGTCTACCCTGTGTTCATTTATGGTATGAAGTGTTGGTGAATATATGCATTTACTGGACAGGAAGTTGTGAAAAAGGAAATGACATTTGAGCAGGATGCTGACACCAGACCTGTCAGTGTCACTGTAACAAAAGGAGAACATGAGTCATCTTTTGTGTCTGATACTACAGAAAGTACTGATGTTTTATCTCACCTTACACACCCACAGCCACAGACAATGCTTTATGTTGTATTGAGTGATGTATCTCCAAGAGGAAGCAAAGAAAGAATTCAATACATAAACTCATGATGGCATCTTTGGAGGAAAACCCGTTCCACTTCTCTCTTTGGATGTTTCACAAAGTGAACTCTAAAATTAATGGAGACAGTAATGACTCTTACTTTAAAACTCGATCAGATAAATGGAAACAGTATCCAGATGTCTGAAGTTGACTGCTGAAGTTTGTCATTTGAGTTCAGTTAAATGACATCAGATCAATTCTTGTCCAGGCCACGTGTGAGTCATCATTTGATCAGTGTAACGATAGATTGACCTGGCAGAGGAACGCTCACAACAGGGAGGAAAAAAATAATTTACCTAGAACTTTGACTTAAAATATTTTAACTACTAGCTTATTAAGTCATGAAAAGAGAGTTTGTATATTTAGTTGTTAAAGCATAAATAAATCTGTCAATGAAGCTGCAGCTTCTCTACAGCGGGCCATTTCAGCTCATTAGATGCTTGAACTTTGCATTTTGCATTAATAATACAATGTTTTGGTTCATTTATAAAATGATAGAACTACCCTACAATTATGAAGAAATGTGATCCTCTGAAGACAAATGTTTAAATATTGTGTTGTAGAGATATGTATTGAAGTTAGCATGCTAACCAACTAGCCCCCGGCCAGTTTGTACCTCAAGAGGCGATACCCCAATAGTAAACAAAACCAACACTTACCCAGTGCTCCAAGCTCCCAGTCAGGACAGATTCCGCTAATATGACTGCTTGCTGCACAGCTAACAGAGATAACTAGCTAACGCCAGCTACAGTCAGCAGCAGTTCGCGGTTACTCTGTTAATATGAGTGTGAATTTTGAACTCTTACATATTGCAAAAGTAAAAGTAAAACAAAAACACACAGGCTAGTCTTGGCTTGATTTCGACTGAAGTCAATTTCAGTCCCACAGCCACGAACAGCAATCAATCCCCGGGCCTGATCATAAGACAGAACAATATCAGCTCGAGGTCATTCAATTCATTGACATATCATAACTTGATAGAATAGATATTTTTCAGTGTGTAGGCTACAAATTTGTACAATTAGAGAATGTAAGAATCACTGTAAGCCTACAACAATTTAAAAAAATGAACCTTTAATTATTTCCAAGTCTTCTTTGACCCCCAGTTCAGGAAGAAGTTCCCCTTAATTTTAAATGTAATAATTGCATATTAAAAAAATAAGGTTTATGTATAAGTCTGTATTAATTATACTTAATCAGACTAAGTTATTCAATGTAAACACATTGACTCAACATGGTAGAAAAACTTTATATTAAAAGTGACACCTTACATTGAACTTCTTGACATTTTTAAATGCATTTAAAATCTTTCAAGTACTCAAAGCTTTTCGATGTGAGCCAAAACATCATGGCATGGTGCTGTTTACTTCTCCTGTGCGTAAATTACATAATTTAGACTAATTGATCAACAGGAAACTCTGCCAGGGGAACAGACTTTCGTGTGCATGCGTCATCATTGTTGCTGAGTCCATTACTAAGCAGTTTAGTGCAGGTTCTTGGCCTGACTGCCATTCAGCGGCGACATCGGTGACTGATCTGCACCGGGGCTCAGATTATACACTTCAAACAAGAGAAGAAAAAAAACTTCTCATTAGAGCTGTAATGCCAAGCAGGAAGCTATAATGATTATAAGGTGTTAGCCAGCAAACAGCTCCCAGAGCAGCAACCTCAGATGACCTCAACATACTGCGTGCACCCTCATGCGTCAATCAAACCACCATCTTTGTACTCAGCGTAATCGTGGTTCCCAGATTCGAAAAATACTCTCACGGAAACACCGGCTGTGTGGAAAGTATGCTTAGAATGCTGTATTATCTTTCAGCATGCCATCCTACCTGTTTCGCTTGAAGGGTTGGATTGTTAGCGAGAGCCGAGAGGTTTTCCAAAGGTGAGCTCACATTTCAGATACAATAGAATAGAATATTCTTTTATTGATACTATACACATGTACAATGAAATTCTCCACAGGTCAAGTAGAAACAATAAGTACAAAGTAGGAAAGGGAAAATATACACAATAAAATCTATAGTAAAAATGATACGCATATATACAGTCAAAAAAACAGTATAAAAAAGCTTTCAACCCTGAACAATTGGCGTGACGTGGAATCTGAAGGCGGAGAATGGAAAGTTACACTCAGAAGTGGCTAAGGCTGGCAAAGAACGCACAATAATTGGATTTGAAAAAAGTGCTTCTTTCTTGTATTTCTGAGTATGCACAACATACAGGACACACTGGTCTGACTGAAGACGCCCTGTAAACAAACTGCAGGGGCTTCGTCCGGCTCGCAGTCATATCATCTTCACATCACAGTTCACTCCCGGCCGGCTCCAATAGGCCGACTCAGAGCCTTTAGATGACCTACATACCCATGCTTTATGTCCAATATTCTGTTACAAGACTATTCACGCGCATAAGTGTCATAAATCCATGACCAAACACCTGAACGTGGCAGCAGCTCTTGTTTTTCAGCTTGAGTGGATTATCAGATGGCTGCACGGGTTTCTCAACAACAAGACATTCTTTTGCATCAATGGAAAGTAACTAAGTACATTTACTTTTTGACTCCTCTACATTTATTTGACAACTTTAGCCACAAATTTCTTTATAATAATTTCTTTAATTTCTTTCCTATTTTATTTCATCTGTCGATTAAGGACGTTTGGGTACTTTTAACACTGCTTTTTGATATAATGTGAAGCTTCATCTCTTATCCGTCAGCCTGTCCGGGAGGTTCAGGAATTTGCTGCAGTGGACACCATCAAAGTCAAGTGAAGGGAGACTCAGGCAGTTTAGGAGAGATGACAGCACGAGGCACAAGATGTGAGGGATTATCATTTCCTGTTTTCAGCTCTAAAAATATGCAAACATCCCCTGCCAATCTGCTGCTTGCTTTAAAAAATAAACAGATTTTGATGATTATGTTTTGTCTCCTCCATGCCGAGACATCATGTTCATATGGTTTTAATGATGAATCCTCAAGAATATATGTGATCGATAAAAGCTGATTGAGACATTTTTTCACTTGATCTTGCTCTTTTCTTCTGCATTCTTTGGATGGGTGGGCCTGTTTGTCTGCGCTGTGTCTGTGTTTTGTGCATGAAGGTGTGCTGGTGTGGGTCACAGGCAGTTGCCTTGGTGACTGAAGTGACTTTTTTTTTTTTTAAACAGTGATACATCACTATGGCAACAGCATCAGTATTTTTAGCAGTTCTGCACCACAAAATGCAGGGGTGCCTCAGCCTGATTGCTCATTCACAAATTCACAAATAACCTGAATGAATGACACCTGGAATGACGGAGCAAATTCTCTCTTTTCTCTGCATTACTAGGCTCGCTTGATTTAGTACAGCATTACATTCAGGAAACATAGTGGTTTTTTGCAACGTACTAACAGAACTAATAAAGCCAGATTGACCCCAATAGCGCACAGGAAATTTCTGTAAGAGCCGACAAAGCTCAAGGTAAATCTGACTCTGGTGATAACGCATGAAATCACAGCTCTTACGTGGAGGTACACACACAGGTGTTTGTGTCTGCCTGCATTGCCTACATGGTGGTGTCTGAGCTCATAGTATGACCGTCGTCACGGTTCAAAGGTTACAGAATTTCTTATCTCACGGCTACCTGCACTTCTCAGCCTGACGGCTTTAAAGGGCGTTCTGCTGCAGACACCACCTCGTGCTGCCAAAGAGAAGCCGCTTCTCCGTGAAACCACCCAGCGAGATAGGATGTGAAAGCACACGCTCTCTCGCCCTCCCTGCGGCAACAACAGAGAAGTGTGTGTGTGTGTGTGTGAGCTTAAAATAACCCAGACCGGAGCATAAAAAGGCAGAAGGAGGCACGAGTTTGTGCCATTTGAAAAGCGCTTTGTGCAGGGGTGTGGGTAGGAGTTTGGAAGTGTTCAAGCTCTCAAGACAGGGAGGTGAAAACGGTCTGGAAATCAATAGTTCTGCCTTTCCTGAAAGAGGTGAAGAGGGGCGATTTGTATAAAGATGAGGCCAGAATTTTAGTTAATACATTAAAAAAATGAACTAACATTATCAACAGAGTGTGAAGAAAACGGTGTTGATGTTATTTTAAAGATGTTTATGTGCTGCGTTGCAGAGATGTCTGGTGAAGTTAGCATGCTAAGCAGTTAGCCACAGCCCGTCTCATCAACCCTGTCTCGTCGTACTACTACTCTGGTATTCTTGGAGGCTGTTACTCCAATTCGGTGTCCAGCTGTGTTCACTCTCATGTTAGGCTGCCAGATCGAGTTGAGCAGGGGCCCGTCACACATGCCGACTGCCCCTGTGACCCGAGGTCTTGCTCCTGGCAAACTCTAGGCCCAACTGGCTTCTACGGTAAACTGAGCCATGAGCTAATTAGCAAACGGTAGCTAGCTACAGCCAAGGATCAGATCTCTTGTTATCTCTGCTCCTTGCCAAGCATTGGTGAAAACAGAGAAACGTTTTACATGAAAAACAAATGGAAACCAGAGCTAAATATTGAAAATAAACACAGTGCACCACCACTGACACACAAGTATGGACGGAATGTGGCTGAAAGATTTGTACCAGGTTCCTCAGAACACTAACCACCCAACAATCATGTCGAAAGCTCTGCGGCTTGTACAAACCAAACCTTTCTGGGACAGTGTAAATAAAACCATGAGAGAAATGACAGGTTATGACACTCCAAACACACTGTGCTGTGCCTACGAGGACCACACACATGTCATATGTTCAAAGACGATGATGTCACATGCTGTTGCGCAACTCTCCTTGAACCCTGCTCAACGGATCGATCAGATAACAACATGCAGCCACCGGGAGGAATAAAGTGACAGCTGATCAGAGGGAGGATTTATGACACAATAAACCTAAATACTCCGTGTTCTGTCCTGACGACTGTTGGCCCACTTTGATATCAGGACACAGTTTTACCTCTGTAGCAGTAGTAACTGTATTGGTAATGTCTTAATGTAGAGGCTTATCACCTCTTGAACCGCTGTCCCTGAGGGCCTACAGAAGAACAGTTGATTAGATAGGTAGGTAGGTAGGTAGGTAGGTAGGATAGATAGATAGATAGATAGATAGATAGATAGATAGATAGATAGATAGATAGATAGATAGATAGATAGATAGATAGATAGATAGATAGATAGATAGATAGATAGATAGATAGATAGATAGATAGATTTGTCAGTTTCTTTTGGACAGAACCCAGTGAGGTTTTAGGATTATATAACTCCTCCCTGTCAAAGAATGTTTGTGTTTTTTGTCAACAGCTGCGATTAGGGGTTGTTCCAGGCCATCAACAACTTTATTTATATCACCAAATCCAAAAGCGTCTGTTGTCTGTTCAACAACATCACATGGTCTTTCTCACATATTTATATAGATGGGATACACTTTAAAGAGATGTGTCAGGTGGAAAAACTGACCCTTGCGAGAGATTCACAAACTCTCCCTTTACTGAAGAAATAAACAGAACACCATTCTTCCCAAAGATGTTCCCGATTTTGTTTGTTTTAGTGACAAAGACCTGTTTTAGCAACAGTTATAAGAGCACCATTTTTGACCAAGATCATTTCATGACAATGGAATTTGCACAGACCTTTGTATAAAATTGAGGATTTGATCAATTTGACAAGCAAATGTTACCACTGATAAAACTGGGCCTACATCATATATTATATATTCTAGGACTGCAAAGTAATTTTTAAACACTTCCCATTTCCATTTTCACTTCCCCAAACCCCTTTGTCTTCTCTCTCTCCCTTCTCTTTCTCTTGTTGAATTACAGTATACTGTATATACAGTTAACTATCACATAAGACACCGATGAGACAAATACACAGAAACACTGTTTCCTAGATGACAGATCAAAACAATTGAACAAATCAACCAAAATAGCTATTTTTTAGTTGATGCTCCTGAAACGTTTCGTCAGTAGTCTCGCCTTTAAGTGTGATTCTGTGACAACAATCTACATCACCATGTCGCATATTTGCATAATTTATGCCTAGCGGTTATTTTGGTTCTTAAGAATTAATTGAGCGCAGCTGTTCTGCTGTTGTCAGCGATGCTGGGTCAGGCATGTGTGAGCCGAGCAATCAGAGGAGACTGGGTACTCAGAGGAGGGGCCTTAAAGAGACAGGAGCTAAAACAGAGCAGAGGGGAATAAAGATTTTCTTGTAAAATACCTAAAATATAGCATGATATGTCTCTTTTGATACAAATACATTTCCCATGCCACTCGCTGGTCTGACGAAGCCAACACCAGGTTGGGTCAATGTGCTCCAAAGGAGTTGAATTAGATTGAGACTGGCTGTAAAGGCCAAACACGGTTTACTTACTTTACCTTCATAATCATCAAATCAATCAGAGACCCTTCGTGTCCTGTGGGAGAGGGGGACACCACCAGGACTGAAGTGAAGTGTTCAACAGAATAACTTTATTGACTTGCAGTGACTTTTCTCTATCAGGGGATAAGTTGGCCAGCCGACGGCCTCACTGTCAAGCATTCAGGTCTGTACAGTACATGCAGTCACTGTTCCCAATGAAACAACAGTCGTCTTCATTACTGAGGCCTCTTTTAAATTGCCACCTGTCTGTCTGTCTGTTTTAATTGGTGGTTAGCAGTTAGATGTCATAAATAATATTTACTAAATTGGACAACACAAGAACAGAGAGGTTGACAGAGGTGTTCAGGGGAAAAGTAATGTACGTGATGCTGACACCTCATACTGCCTGATTTTTGCAAATGTAAGTACAGCTGTCAAACTCTTAGGGACAAACATGCACTGTGAAGAGGATGTGAAGTGAGCATGTGAAGACGTGACGAACGTGAATCCAGTGTGTGCGTTGAGATAGAGAAGCCCTTTCCCAGTCGTTCAAACCATCCGATGAATATGTTGAAATCAAGACTTTTGTATTCTTATCACAGAGCACACACTCATTCTCCCTGCAGCAACAACTGTGTCCTGCATGAGTGTGTGTGCTTAAAATAGCCCAGACAGGACAGGACGGGCAGAGGGAGCTATGAGCTCGTCATCTGGAATAATCTGGATTAAACCTGATGACTACTACTGTCCAGTCAAGGCCGCTTAACTCCCGCAGGGTAAATGTTGTGGCTTGTCACACTCTCCTGTCAGTGGGATTGTTTTGGTTCTCTGCTGGTTAAAACATAGCTGCATTAATCCTCCTCGTGTACATTTTCCACTTGATACGTGCCGTGACTCTTTCCCTGGAGTAATTGTGGTGCCAGTAGATGGATTATAACGAGTGAGTGTGTCTGTAAGTGGGTGGCGGAGGAGGTGTCCTTCAATGAACAGTTCTCAGTAGCTGTGAAACACACTCTCATGCATCTGCAGCACAATTATGTCACAGGATACTTTTTAATTACTGTAATAAAGATTATAGGAGAGCACACTGACAATGGTTTGATGTCACGCTGGCTTGTTTTATTCTCTTGCAGGAATTTCTCAGTGGGTTGTGCTGCTTTACAAGACAAAGCAGGGTCTCTTCATTGTGTGTCGTATTGTTTCGAGTGATTTTCAGAAATGTTTATCTGTTATTTATCGTTAAAGAATAATCGGTCTTATCACACTATAACAAGAGACTGCACATTTTATGTCGGGGCTGTGTTTACGTTAAGAGCATATATATCAGGACCTTTAAACATGTTGCATAACACAGTGAAGCAACACTGAGCACAGCTGTTAGAGTGAGATTAGCGTGACAGCAAAGGCAAAAACAGCTAACAGCCTCCTCGCTCTACTCCCCTGGGATTTCAAGTTGCTATTATTTACCAAGCCTTATATCCAGTTAGACATCCCACGTCAGTTTTTTCTGTACCCCCTCACTCCTTCCAGTCTGTGTCCCTATAGACTGAGCAGGATTAAAGGACAATCTGTTCTATTGTAGCCTAGCATGCTAGCTGCATGGCTGTAGGGCTGGCAGTGTTGGTCGTCCATTGCTTTGGTGCGGACTGAAATATCTCAACAACTATGGGATGTATTGTTATGAAGTGTTGTACAGACATCCATGGTTCCCTATGGTCTGGTGAGCTGATGACTTTTCCTCGAGCCCCACCAGCAGCTGTTTTTAGCAGGAAGTTTCAACAAGTATTGGATGTGTCACCATGAAATTCTGTGCAGACAGTCATGCGCTGTGATTAGTTTAGTGACAGACATTTCATCAACTGCCATCCTAAGGTAAAAAATTAATTCGTCCAATACATCGGTTTGTGATTAAATACCTAAACTGGTGACATCACTCTCACTCTTAGCTATGCTTCATTAAGTGCTGATTAGCATGCAGTTAGCATGCTAACATGCTAAACTAACATGGCAAACTGTAGTTAAGATATTATACCTGCACCGATGGGATGTAAGTTTACAGTAAGTTTGAGATACTTGATGTTTCCATTTTTTACCACTTTATCCCTCCACTCCACTACATTTAGGAAGCGAACATTACACTTTTACTCCACCACATGTATTTGATAACTTTACGTTACTGGTTACTTTGCCGATTGCAAGCTGCTTCAGAGACGAGGTAGTGCATTTTTGAATTGATTTATTTTATTGGCATTCTACTTTTAAACAAAAAACTAAGAAAAATAAACACTTATTCCAATAATCAGAAAAAGTGTATAATCAGAATAATAAATAATCAGAATAATCAGAAAAAGATGCACAGCTAATTAGCTCAACTAGCTGTGCAGCTAGTGGTCAGGACTGGACACTTTTACCAAAGTAATATTTTAACACAACACCTTTACTTTTACTCAACTATGAATTTTGGGTGCTTTCTCCAACACCGTATACCCGCTTAACATCAGCATGCTAACACTGTCACTGTCTGCACGTTAGCTGGCTGATGTTAGCATTTAGCTCAAAGCCCCACTGTGCCTAAATGCAGCCTCACAGGACTGCTAGCATGGATGTAGACAGACTCTTGGTTCAACTCTTTCATCCAAATGATTTGGATGTAAATGTCACAACTATCACTGTGATATCCTTGAGAGAGACTGAAAGACTTTTCCACTGTTTACTACAATTACTGGATCAA
Source organism: Lagodon rhomboides (assembly GCA_039737535.1). NCBI lineage: Eukaryota > Metazoa > Chordata > Actinopteri > Spariformes > Sparidae > Lagodon > Lagodon rhomboides. Next base: position 18,112,679 of record CM077785.1, on the reverse strand, counting down.
GCACGTCTTGTTTATTCGAAGCTGAAGAGCCAAGCTGGTCCTCATTAACCCTCTAAAGCTGTGTGAGAACATGTCTGCAGGGAGGAGTCAGGGGTCTTTGATCTACATGTTTATGTAACCTGGTCCATGAGGTCGAGGACACAGTGTTCTCCTGTCCGCTGGATCAACGTAGTGGATTAAGGGGACAATCAAGTCCACCAGTTAAAGCTCACCGACCTTAACCCCCTGACCTGTAGTAGAGCAAATATACTGTATGGCTGTATGTCTCTGTGGAGTATATCAGCAGTCACCAGTGGGTCACCAGGAGATTGGAGCAGCTGTTCACCACAGAGAAGAGCTACTGAGGCGAACATTAAAGCCTGCTCAGACCTCAGGTCAAATAATTCGACGTACAGTTCACTGTGTAATGGAAAATCAGTCACTAGAGGATTTATAAGAGGGCGAGAAAATATACTAATGTACTGTTGTGGTTTTCCCAGAGTGGCAGCAGACAGAAAGCAGGAGAAGTGGGATAGGACAGCTGGACAGGGAGGGACTCAATCTGCTCGGTCTCATGGTGATCTTGTGACTCTTTACTCCCACCTGCTTTCTTGTATTTATGCGCCTCCCCCCCATAGCGTGGCAGAGACTGTACTATTATCCTGTCACTGTAAACACCCGATTGTTGCCTCCTCAAGGGCCCTGACATCTGCTTTTACCTCCTATCTGAAGATTCCCAGTTATCTACTGCTGTGATAATGTGCTTTACACACACATGATGTAGATAACGCAGTGAGTTCGAAGAACAAACAAAACAAGTTCGAGGTGAATGCAGGCTTTCTGAGAGGCAGAGATGCGGATGGAGCGTGCTCCGGGTGTACATGACAAGAACGTGAAACACGCACCAGAGGAGGGCAAACTCTACGAGACAAAACAAGGAGGAATAAGGTAAATGTAAGAAAAAAATGCAGGGCAAAGGAGGAACAATTGTAGAAGTTCAAGGAATTCAACATTCCTCCACGTTACAGCAAAGTCAAAGACTTATGTAAGAGCAGCTGCTGAGTAACATTCTCATGTGTCCGTGTGCACACTCGCAACGAGAGGTGATGTATTAAGAGTGTGTGAGCTTGTGATACTCACAAATACACCTATGATGAATGCTGGCATTACTTATAGGATAAGTTCACCCAAAAATGAAAATTCAGTATGTATCTGCTCAACCTCATGCCGGTGGAAAGGCAGGGGAAGTTTTGTAGTCAACAACACATTTCTGGAGCTTCACAGCAAAAAAGTGTTTTAGCGTCCTCCTTCACAACTGAAGTAGACGGGGACTTGTTTTAAAAACCTAAAAAAAACAAACAACAACAACAACATAAAGAAACACAAAATGGTTTCATACAGCTCATCCAGTGTAATCCAAGATCTTGAGGCTTTCACAGACTGTGATGACGTTGGAAGAGCTGTATGGAGCCATTTTACGTTTTTCTGCTGTTGTTTTTGTAGGTTTTAAAACGAGCCCCCATCCGTCTCAGCTGTTTACGCTGTGAAGCTCTTGAAATGTTTTGTGGATTTCAAAACTAATCCTTAAAAAGCTCAGAGATTGAGTAAAATAGGTCAAGTCTATTGATTTAGATCAATAAATACCGTCGCTGGCAGTCAAAAGTCCAGTCATTTCGATATGCACTGCGTCATAGAAGACCAGATCCTGTCAACAGAAAAGGTCTCCTTTTACACTGTACATGTGGAGTAAAGGTTAAATCATATGAATTCATTGTATGTTTCCTTCAGTAGGCTAAATACAAACAACATCCCCAGCTCACTCTCACTCACATCTTCTCTCTCCTGTAATTCCTGTTATCGCTCTTTTTTGAAGTATGAAAATAATCAGACAGATAACAGTATCTGTTAAAAACAAACAAACAAACAAAGCAAACAAGAGTTTGCTGTTTTACGAGGGGGTCCGTAACCGATTGCTTGACCGGGGGCTGTTTTTTTTTTTTTAAGCAAACAAACTATATTTAACTTTAGAGGAGACTTTTTGTTCGAAACGTCACAACTTTTGTGTATTCCATAAGTGGATGTTGGAGCCCTGCAGTGTGTGAGCAGTCAGTCAAGCCTGTTTGTTTCCTCGTGTTTCTAGTCACAGTTGTGGTGACTGACTGCTACAGTTCAGACATTAAGGGTGGTATCAGTCTTCTCATCTCATTCTTAACAAGAAAGCAAATAAGCATAACTTTTTTCTTCAGATGAGATGCCATAGAAAATAGCGCGTGACAGCTTTAGCTTCTTTATTAGACAACATTAGATAAGGCCTCACTCTGTTGGAGAAGGTATCTTTTCCCATGGGCCCCAACACGATGACCACTCTGTTATCAGCGAGCGCTCTGAAAGACTCAGCCCTTTCTCTGCTACACTGTGTGTCTCTTTCAGCTATGTGAGAAATGCTTTTTACGACTTCCTGTTGTCCAATGGTCTGTCATCTTTCAATGCCTTCTACTGAGCCTTTCAGTAAATACTGATGTTTGTGGCCTCCGCCTTGACGATCACCAGGGCTGATGCAACCTTTTTTTTTTTCCTCATTTGGATCTCACCTGGAACTGGCAACATTTAAATATACGGACTGAATTCTAAAACACTGGGTGTTGCGATGACCCTTTGGCTAGACACTTCAGAGAATATCAGAAAGCTAATGATTCATTGTTGCACAATGAGGGTATCAAGCACGTCAAACCTTTGGTCAGCGGAGGGGACAGAATACCTTGTTATTGTTATAATATCTTGTTGTCGTTTCATCGCTTCATTAACTTGAATTTGCTTCACCTGGTGTGTCATTAACTGGGTCGTGTGAATGCCTCCTATTGGTTGTGGCCACTATATAGGTGGGGCCACATGGTGTTGTTTGTTTGTAGCCCCTGATGAAGACCTGATGGTTGACTTTTTATGTTTTAGCCACTAGAGTAAAGGCTTTTTAGCGTTTCCTTCTGTATCTGCTGATGTTTTCTTTCAGTGCCCGGCTTGCTTTTTTTAAATCCCCTTTTTCTCCCCTTTTCCAAGACACAACTTTTTGCCATTATTGTGCACTGGAGCCACCAGTCATCTTCTCTCTAGAAACATGATAATCTTGACAAATGAAGGCTGTATTAAAGGGATGTTGTATTTATTGGCATTGTTAAGTGATGCTGCTATTTTGTCCTCCCCTTCATGCCTGTATGGCTCTGTCTTTGTTGACAATCAGGCTGGCTTGAGAGATGCTGTCTCAAACTGCCTGCATTTACTACTTGAGATCATTTTCAGGCCGCTGCTGCCCTCAGGTGGAGACATGCATGTGTTCATGCAGGGGTGGACGCAGCCAGTGCTGCCTGAAGCCAAAACTGTGGCTTCTTAAACAGGATTGGGGCAGTTACTTGCATTTGTACACGTTTCTTATGTATTCTGATAGAGTGGCTAATTACCTCTTTAAAGTGTAGTCAGTAATGTAATCCAAGTATCACAATATGAGAGTAATGCAATTTGATTACTTTCTGGTACTTTTTGATTATTTCAATTCAAAACACATACAAATTAAGACTAGAGATATCGATAAAACTCCTCTAATTTAGTCTTGTGTAATCAGTTTCCCTTAAGACCAGACTGATGTTGTGTGAGACTTAAGTTTTTCATGTGTGTAATCTAATCACATCTTTTTTTTATTAACCATTGTTGTCAGTGTAGTAATATACCGTAAGCAGTGTTTTAATGATGAAGCTGGTTAGCTGGTGGAGCTAATGTCAACTGTCAACTTTGGTTGACAAAGCCATTATAATTTTGCCATATTTTGACCACAATTGAATGCCAAAAAATGTAGCCTCTTAGATACACATCAGTATTTACCCCTGGACAATTCAAGACAAAACACTTGACATCATTGTAAATGACGGAAACCTCAATGTTTTTTTTAGGTTTAAATAAAGGTTTAAATTTCTGTGCTAGGCTACTGCTCTGCTTCAGGTTTGCTGTATGTCTGAAGAAGAAGAAGAAGAAGAAGAAGAATGTGGAACTGTCGCAGTGAATTAACACTGACATTACTGAATTGTCCCAATAAAACCGAGCACTTATTCTGTGCTCTTATCTGACCTTTCAAAAACACAAATGTACAGACGAGTGTTGGAGGCCGGTCCTTGAATGGAGCGTGGCTCTTTAAATGGTCGCTGTTCGTGTCTGTAGTGGTGACGTGTCTCTAAAGTTTCTCCTCCTCCTCCTCCTCCTCCCGGCGGCTCAGTCAGTAGTGAGGTTGAGTCGGCTCAGATTTACATGGTAAAGGAGCACAGAGGTGGACAGCTAGGACATCATGGGCAGTGAGTATGACTTTCACACACGATCCGTACGAGACTTTATATCTAGAGCATGTGTATCGAGACTAATAATGGTATTTTACCTGTTTTAGACAACTTACTTAGCTAACGGCATTAGCGCTGGCATTGGTAGCAAGCTAGCTTACGTTGCTAGCTAGCTAGCTAGTTGGCAGTTGCTTTTGTACTATTTTAAAACCTTTTGTAATAAGGAGTTGTGAGTGGATCCAATTAAACACTTGAGTATGACCTTTTTAACCGTGCTAACTTACTCGTAGTGAGATCTTAGAAGCGCCACGGTGGCTCTCGTTGGCTGAACACATCTTCTAAGCTAACTAGTTAGCCACTCATTCAAAGACATTGACAGTCTAGTGATGACGACGCATAACACTACCCCTGTTATCTCCAGCCTGCTGCTCCTAAACCATCTGCCTAATGCTAATAGCATACACGAGGTGAAAAATAATCTAAAGGTCTAACAACAAATATCCAGAAACAACGTGATACAAATACATTATTTGGTAATCAAATCTGTTTAATGTTGGTTATTGTCAATTCAAATGTGCCGTGAGTCCGCCCACATTTCACTGCCACGTCCCACTGACACCGACCAGCTATTATTTCCAGTTTACTCACGTAAATACTTCATGTCTGTTTTCAGTCAAATTCTTGGAGGTGATAAAGCCGTTCTGTGCAGTGCTGCCAGAGATCCAAAAACCTGAAAGAAAGGTGAGACTTGTGTTCATTTCATTAGCACATTTCCCTTTGGTGCTGCTTTAGTTATTTGATGTAAAACCGCTCATAATGTGACTGTCCAACAGATCCAGTTCAGAGAGAAGGTATTATGGACTGCCATCACTCTGTTCATCTTCCTGGTGTGTTGCCAGGTAAGTGTCACCATTAATTAATCACTGTCTTTACTTAAACATAATCTGTTGCTTCAGTCAGCTTGGTTGTTCGTATAAATGGAAGATGGAAACCATGTAATTTTAATGAATAACTGCTACTTTATTGTAACAATTTGGTTGTTTGACCTTCAAATAAAATTGTTGAATGACCTTCGTTAAAGGTCTGAGGAGCGATATATTATTAATGACGCGAGTACAAGTCGTCAGTCGTCTCAGTGGGCAGTATTTTTTAAATTTTTATTCTTTTTTTTTTTTTTACAATCAGAGTTTTTAATTCGACACAGCCGTCAATGAAACTACTTGATGTGACTGTACAAATATTACATAGCCTCATAATGAACCATGTCAGGTTTCTTTTATCTAGAGATAACTTATTTGAATTACTTACTAATCTATCAATTGTCTGTAATTACATTGTAACTGACTTATTTCATACAACAAAATAAGAAATATGACAACTGCAAATCCTTACTAGTCATAGCCCAGAATTATGCATTCAGTTTGCATTGGTTTCCTGCTGTCATCCAACAACAAAGAGATTAATTCATTAATTACACTAATGCTTTGATTACATTTTGTACTTGAAGTCGGACTGGTAGTCTAGACATTATTTTTTTGAGTAGCAACTTGCAAGTTCATGGAAGCATTAAAATTTAGGGATAATTAAAAAATATCCATCTCTCACATTGTTTGCCTCCAGATCCCCCTGTTTGGCATCATGTCCTCAGACTCTGCAGATCCCTTCTACTGGATGAGAGTCATTCTGGCTTCAAACAGAGGTAATTGTCAAGCTAATAATCAAATTGAATATAAAATGCATGTCTGCTCTCCTGCTGGAATTTCCTAACTTGAATATCTTCCTCCAGGTACCCTTATGGAGCTGGGTATCTCACCCATCGTCACCTCAGGCCTGATAATGCAGCTGCTCGCTGGAGCTAAGATCATCGAAGTTGGAGACACACCAAAGGACAGAGCCCTGTTTAATGGAGCTCAGAAATGTAAGTAAGCTCTCACCAGGAGGAGGTTAGACTCCATTATTACGTCCATAGATTGTCTAACCTCATGTTCGTGTTGTTCAGTGTTTGGAATGATCATCACCATCGGCCAGGCCATCGTGTACGTGATGACCGGCATGTATGGAGATCCTTCAGAGATGGGTGCAGGAATCTGTCTGCTCATCATCATTCAGGTGAGAACAGGAATCTTTTTGTCAAATTTGTCACAACTGATTGTGTGATTTGACTTAAAATATGTATTCTGTCATTGAAACAGGCTTTAATTACACACTAAAATGAAAATAATATGATGTGGAAAGGATTTACAAATATGTGGATTATAACTACATTTATCTTTTCTGTGTTCTTTCAATTAAGTTCTGTGTCTGCTTGGATCAGTATCAGCTTCTTTGCGTTCCCAAAGCTCCCTAAATTTAAGAGCAATTTTTTTTTAATGCAGACAAATCCCCTGCAGTCATGTTAACATTTAAACTAGTCATTAACAAACGTATAATTTTCCTTTTAATTGAAGAGCATGAAACTGACACCACTGATATAAGCTGATATCTTACTCAAGTCCAAGAGATGAATCAAGCTCATCAAGTATCTCAGAGAAACTTCTCATGATGTCTAGTTATCACACTCAGGCAGTCATTGTTCTTAGTTGAATTACATAAGCACCTGTTTTCTTAAAAATTTTAACCATAAAGTAAATATGCCCCTGATCACACTGTTGTTAAGTTCAGTTATTTAAATTAGTCAGAATAAAAAGCCAAAACTTTTCAAAGAAAGTTAATTTCCTGGCTATGAAACATTTTCACATGACTGTCTCTGTGTTTCTCAGTTGACTGACTCTGTGTTGTTCTTCCACAGCTGTTTGTGGCTGGAATGATTGTGCTGCTGCTGGATGAGCTGCTTCAGAAGGGCTATGGTCTTGGTTCTGGAATCTCACTGTTCATTGCGACCAACATCTGTGAGACGATTGTCTGGAAAGCCTTCAGCCCCACGACTGTGAACACTGGAAGAGGTAAGAGAGCACAAAGTGGTTAGTTATCGAAAACAACTTCGCATTAGTCGCTGCACTTCCTTGGGTCCGAAGCAATAACTTTGCCAACTGTTAAGTCGATCTGATGAACGGTTGTTAAAAAATCGAAGGTCCGACAGTCAGAGATTTTTTTGCCATTTTTGTTCGATAGATATAAATGCCATAGCAGTGATCAAAGTCCATCTTGCTGCTTCTTTGCACTCTCTAGAACTGTGTCTAATTATTGTGACTTGTTGGGTTCCTAGGCACAGAGTTTGAGGGAGCAATCATTGCGCTTTTCCATCTGCTGGCCACCCGGACAGACAAAGTGCGTGCTTTGAGAGAGGCCTTCTACAGACAGAACCTGCCCAACCTCATGAACCTCATCGCCACAGTCTTTGTCTTTGCCGTAGTGATATACTTTCAGGTGAGTGCCTGGACTTGGTGACGTGCGGCATTTCTCAAAGTTTAAACTGGGAATTGTTAAAGGATGCGTTATTTCAGTTAGGGCATTGTCACCAGTTCATTGCTCACATATGTCCTACACATTTTTCTCTTCTCATAGGGATTCAGGGTCGATCTGCCCATCAAGTCCGCCCGCTACCGTGGCCAGTACAACACCTACCCCATCAAGCTCTTCTACACCTCCAACATCCCCATCATCCTGCAGTCTGCTTTGGTCTCCAACTTGTACGTTATCTCCCAGATGCTTTCCACACGCTTCAGTGGCAACTTCCTGGTTAATCTGCTTGGTACTTGGTCTGTAAGTATACATTTAATCCCACCTTTCTGTTCAGTTTGTTCAGCTTTATTCAGAGAATTAATCTCCAAAAATGACACATTCTTGATATTTGTTATTGTAAAGCCCAGATGTTGGAGTAATTCAGTCCATTAAAGCTTTTATTCTTTTCTCATGTTTATAGGACACATCAACAGGTGGTCCAGCCCGAGCCTACCCTGTAGGTGGACTCTGTTACTACCTCTCCCCCCCTGAGTCATTTGGCTCTGTTCTGGACGACCCGGTCCATGCGCTCATCTACATTGTCTTCATGCTCGGATCATGTGCCTTCTTCTCCAAAACCTGGATCGAGGTGTCAGGCTCCTCTGCCAAAGATGTACGTTTTTAACAACTTTTGAGCAGCTGGTTTGGTGGGTTTATTTCAAACAGACTTGGATTTAAAGCTCTTTTATTCACTTTGATCCAGGTGGCGAAACAGCTGAAGGAGCAGCAGATGGTGATGAGAGGACACAGAGAAACCTCAATGGTCCATGAGCTGAACAGGTAAAATCAAAATTATTTTCATGTGCAGCTCCTTCTTGTTTTCTATTTATATATTTCATCAGCTGCACAGAACATACAGGTTTATCAGTTCGAATGGTTCTAAGTTTTCATCGAGAATTTACATTAGCTCATATACTCGGCACTGTTTTTTCACAAAGCAAACAACACTCATCATATAATCAAAGCTGCACTTTGTCATCATATTTCACATAAACTTCCTTTACTGCCTAAGACTTATTTTGAACTTCTTACTTCAAATTGAATCCCTATTGCTTGTCAGGAAAATGATCATGATGGAAGGGTAAAGCTGTTCTCATCAGATAAAAGAGAGAAAATCTAAGATATGTAGAAGAAACACTGTAAATCTTTTCCTTTGCAATAAGATTTCTGTGTCCTTAGAAATGTTGTTTGACCCAAATGGATAAAAGTGAAGTTCCCTTTCAAAGGTACAAAGTGCAAAAATGTCAATTATTGAGCTACACTAAACCTGGTAGTGTGGCAGCATTTCAAGAATGTGACTCCCATTCTTATTGCTAAAGTTTTCCTCAGTTGTGGTTGTCACTTTGTGTGCTGTCACAATATGAACTACTTAAAGGAACAGTTCAACATTTTGGAACGCTCTAGAATTTCAGTAAGTAATGGATTAAGTTTCAACTATGAAGTTTATTGGCAACTGTTTTAATAACTAATTAATCCATTTGAAAATAATAAAAATAAAGTCAAAATTCCTTTGATTCCAGCTTCTTAAATGCAAGTATTTTCTGGTTTCTTCATACTTATGTGACCGTAAAGTAACACAAACACCTTATTCTAACAGGCTGCTGACTGTAGTTGTATATTTAACTGACAAACTTGTGAGTGGTGGTTATGTTCCAACTCTGTTCCAACTCTTGGCAAGAAAGTGTATTTTCAATTAATCACTTCTTCACTGTATTGAATATCTGCCATTCTTACTACTTAGCATTTCAACTGAAAGACCTGAAGGTGAATTTCTGTAATATTTAATCAATCTCCCTGTTTTGTGTTTTAGGTACATTCCTACTGCCGCTGCCTTTGGTGGGCTGTGTATCGGTGGTTTATCAGTTATGGCTGACTTCCTCGGAGCCATTGGCTCTGGCACCGGTATCCTGCTGGCCGTCACCATCATCTACCAGTACTTTGAGATCTTTGTGAAAGAACAGAGTGAAGTTGGCAGCATGGGGGCCCTGCTCTTCTAGAAAAAGCCAATGTCCTCCCACCTTCAATCAACTTTTATTACGATCACCAACTTTGCATTTGTTTTACATCTATATGACGCCCCTGCATCGTCAGCTCTCGAGTTTGAGGAATCTTCAGGAATCTCAGCTGAAATGGGACCTAGTGAGTTGGTGGGGTTGCACACAGCTTGTTGCTCCCTCTGTGAATCTCCCAAAGTAACACCAAGACCAACTTTTTTCAGCTGTACTTCACCAGATTTTCTAACTGACTCGAGATTATAGCTCCCCAGGATTCATTTAAAGGCTTCTGTTGTGTGTGAGATGGAGTCCTGCAGGGGTTTGGTCCTTTTTTCAGACTGACAATAGAGCGCTTCAGTATGCAGGCATACTCGACCAGGATGACGGAGGTCAACTGCCTGTTGCGTGCAAGGAAGCACTCGATGTTCTGCTTGGTGTTATCTTAGTTTATACTTTTTATTTTCAGCTGTATTTTATTTTTTTCTGTCAAACTGGCAATTTCGTGAAGGTGTGGACCAGAAGCTGAATCAAGTACTGTCATTTTCCTGATTTGTGACCCTGTAATAGAGCTGTTGTTTCAGCAGGGTCGTGTAAGAAGAGAGAGGATGTGGAGCTCACATTGGGGTCCAACCGTCAAAAGAAATTTGTTCATCTTATTTTTGTGAACCATTCAAAGAAGAAAAGAAAAAGGTCCTCGCTGTTTTACTGTATGGCATTCCCAGGGAGATGCAGTATTAACTCACATGTCACATTCATTTTTTTGTTGCCACTTCCTAAAATTTCTATTGTTCTGTTTTTTTTAATTGTCTGCTCTAAGCATACTTACAATAATCACTTTTCCACAACTGACACGTTATGATTTTCTGTACATAGTCCATGCATTAAATAATTTGAATTTGTCTTCAGTGTAAGACAAAAGTCTTTTGAATATGTAAAGAGAAATGCATTTCAGAACAAACTTATAAAAAAACATTCTCAATAAAACCTTTTGTGGAAAAAGGCTCAATTGGTTGACTCTTCTGCTTGTCTGAATGGAGTGAATTCAAAGAAACTGCCACGTGATTTTTCTTTTTTTTTTTTCCTGAGGCAAAGTCGCCCTTTGCGTGCAGTGAAAGGTTGTCTCATTTTATACAATGATGTTTGAGGATGTTAATATTTGTCCAGGGAAGTTTCCAATAGACTAGATCATTTCACTTCCTTTATATTTGTCTGCTGCTACAAGGCAGTGGTAGCAACTTTAACTTTATTAAGCACATGTAAGAGTTTTTCACAGCAGAAAGACAGTTATAAGGACATATATGAATATTTGTCAACACTTACAGGATTAACAGTTGCTGATAAAAACTAATATATTTCCTCAAAGCAAAACTACATTATAGTGTTATTAATTGTATATTAAGTGTTAATATGCTGCTTATACCTGCTAAATGAGGGGGTTAATGTAAAATGTTAATGCAACAGCAAATAGACTTTATTTTCAGTACATAAATGACCTTCTTATTGTCTTCATTTAAGGACTGTGATTCAATATATTGTGATCCACATACTTTACATATATTATAATATGCATCAGATATTCTTTCAGTGCAATTTGTAAATTGTGATCGTGTTGTTCTGTTATGTACATGCGACATTTACTGCATGACTCTCCGCTCTGGGACAGGGATCTCTCCTCTGTGGCTCTTCCTCAGGTTTCTTCCATCCTTCCATGTTTTATTCTCATATTTTTTTCATTTCCATTCCATTTTTTCTCACTTGAATCGAGGGTCTAAGGACAGAGGAAGTCGTGTCACTGTACAGTTAGTGAAGCCCACTGAGGCAATGTGATTGTGATTTTATATAATAAAAAATGATATAAGAGAGAAACAGAATTTAATCAGAAAGTTAGAGGGCGATTGTTCTCACCAAAATATAAAATTTTCTTTACTTAACCTTGTTTGTGTTAAATTACAAGCTTTGTTTTGTGGCAGAGACACTTTTGACACGTGTCCATGTGGCGTCTCTGACTGTTGGGGGCAGCAGAGCGCCCCGGAGTGTCTGAACCACCGGAAACAGAACAGGAGAAGAAGAAGAGTCCACGCTCATGTAAGGATACTTGTGAAACATGAAAGCAGCTAGCTGATGCTCGACCAAAACCTCAGATCTTTACGTGTGTCGTGTTGAGTGTCAGTAAGAGTCGCTGACCTCGGAGCTGTCGCGGTAAAAAATCACGAAGAATAATTGAATCTGTTCCAGCGCGAAGAAATGAGCTCGGTCAGACAGGAAGGTAAGAAAAACCAAGCTGCGCTAGCAGGCTAACTCATCTGGAAGCTAACCCTGAAGTTGGTTTAAGTCTGAATGAAAAATTAATGTTGGCGTTGAGCTGAGTCGATAAAAGTCTGCAAACAAGCTCGTTGTTGAGGACTGTTAAAGTCTGTACCTGTTTCATCATCAGTGAGCAGGACTGTAAGCCACTGATACCATCAGAGAGTTTAACCTTGAGCAGCAACTACAGCACAATATGTCATGTTGGGTTACTTACACAAGTGTTCAACTTAAGACATATAATCATAGCATTTTGTTTTATTTGTGTTTTATGTTGATTAGTAGTATGAATACATAAAGAGGTGACAGGTTGATGTGCTGTTCACTTCTTTACTTCTACCTTTGCAGCAACACAAACATCACTTATCAATAACAAATTATTATTATTATTATTATTATTATTATTATTATTATATTAAGTATAATAGTATAATATATTAAGTGCAGCTAGTCTGTCACTGGTCCCTTTCTCTCTAAACTCTAGAGGGCCAGCCAGGTGAGAAATAATACTGTAATTAATTAATTAAAATACAGTCAGAGTAGTTCATCTCAGGTTTATCACACAGCTGTTCAATATTCGATATTATATATATTAACCCAAGCAAACCGTTTTTGTTCAAATTGCATTTGCCGAACCTGTTATTACTTTGTTATTGCCAAATCATGAAGTTAAAGTAGAGGCTGCAGATGCCATTTAGCAAGCCTTTGTGTTGGATTAGGTGCCTCGTTTCTTTTCACTGATGATTTGTTTTTGTTGTCCTTCTACATTTTACACAACAGGTAAAGACCGAATCATCTTTGTCACCAAAGAGGATCATGACGCTCCCAGCAGTGCCGAGCTCGTGGAGGAGGATCCTAATGACCCGTATGAGGAGCGAGGTGAGGAGCAGTAAAACTACCAAGAGGAACCTGTCATCAGGCTAAATTCCAGTTTTAGTTTATTAACTGTTGTGTTGTCAAAAATATATAAATATTGATAATGAATATTTGAGATTGTTTCAATACTTCCACAGTATCGATACTGATACCAGTTGTGCTTCCTCAGTCTCTCTTGTTTCCGACAATGATTTGACAAACACAGCGCTGAAGTGTTCACACTGGCCCACCTCCTCCCACTCTTTTAACTATGGTCAGAAGTAATTTATCTTAAATGCTGTTGTGCTTAACACACAGTACGCAAGCCTTACTATATTAATGTTTTATTAAAATTCCCTCAATGCTGTTTCAATTGTTTCCTTGTGGTATCGAACATGTGTCAAATATCAATATTTCTTTTACAAGGTATTGTATCGAAGTTAGAAATTCCAGTATCGTGACAACACTAACCTGCACATTAACGTCAACCTCTTCCATAATCCTAGGGCTGATTCTTCCCAGTGGGGAAATCAACTGGAACTGCCCCTGCCTGGGTGGGATGGCCAGTGGTCCCTGTGGGACTGAGTTTAAGGACGCCTTCTCCTGTTTCCACTACAGTAAGGAGGAGGTGAAGGGCTCTGAGTGCCTGGATCAGTTCAGGGCCATGCAGGAGTGTATGCAGCGTTACCCGGAGCTCTATCCTCAAGAAGATGACAAGGCACCACAAGAACAATCATCAGAAACAGACCAGAACTCACAAGACTCTGCATCTGAAGAAACATCAAACTCAACGTCTGCCTCTGATCAAGACTCTGATACCACACAACCCAACACAGAGGGCTCAGGGGAGAGCTAATTATGACCCATTAGGCTTAAAAGTCCAACTGAAATCACATTTAATCATCCCTTTTTGCAGTGTAAAACAATGTCAACATGTATTTGTTTTTTTTAAATGATTATTTAGGCATTTCTGCTTTATTTAGTTACTGACAGCTGCAGAGAGAGAGAATGACTTGCAGCAAACAGTCTGGCCTGGAATCAGACCATAATCTAAACTGACCGAAGTGAGTCAAGCTAAAATGCTGCAGCCAAGCTGCTAATTAGCTATCTAGCCTGCAAACTGGCATTAGCATCACACTTCTCCCTGATGAGTGTTTGCTAAGTAGCTCGTTCAACAAGCTAAGGTGACATTTTTGTGCAGTAAGTTCGATAAGTAGGAGACTTTGGCAGGACAGCTGATGGGAGTTATTGAAAATCTGCGGCTGCTGCTTTATACAAATATGGTTCAAGTCGATTGCATTGTGGAAACAAGTTTGCTTTTGTGAAACAAAAATGGTATAAAATGCAAATTTCTCCCTTTTGGTTTCTGATGTCCTCAGAGGGAAATACATGATGATTATGCTGAAGCAGATTGATGACAGTTTCATTTCAGTTGGATTTTAAACATTTTATATTGAACCAGATGGACTTCTACTTTTGTAAAACTAATATAATAATCAATGGAAAAATTACTGTGTACTGTGTTTAAATTCACATTGTTCAATCCTGCCTCTGGGTCAACACAACACAGATTTAATGAATCTTTGATTCAGTCAACAGTGTAGGACCAAGCTTAGTATACACACTGAGGTGTATAGTGATCATTTTTATTTACCTTGTCGGTTCAACATGCTTTGATTTAACATAAGTTCTGAAACTACGATTACAGTAAACATGTTTTATTCTCATATTTTTTCATTTCCATTCTCTTATATGTGTGCTATTTTCTTATGATGTGCAGAAGATTACATTTTACATGTATATTATGACCTACGAAGTTTATATGCATATTTTTACTTTGACTCAAAGTTTATATCAGTAATGTTACAGATGAAGTTGCTAAATTCACAGAGGTGTGAAGAATGTACTGTACCTTGAAACTTTCTCCTGTGGATTCTTGAGTTGTGTGTTTCCACAGTTCGTCCTTTGGGACTGCATTTCTTCTGCTAAATTATAACCAGACTTAAAATTTTTACCTCAGCTGAACTATTTGTGTGCAACACAGGACTGATTGGAGTGACTTGAAGTGAATATTATTGAAAGTTTTATAATAAAAATATAATGTCAGGTATTGTTGTTTATGTCCTTCTTTATCTCCTCCATGAGCAGCTGTATCAGAGGGTAACTTTGAGTTTGCCATAAACAAGTTTCACATGAAACTGCATGAATAAATTAAGTTTTATGTGGTTGTAATTAATTCAAGGAGAACAGAGATTGTAGAGAGCTGGATCATCTTCTAATGCATCTGGAAACCTAGAGGCCGTAATGCTTTTGAGGCTTCTCAGGTCGTGTGCTCTCTGTGTCGTCAGATGTTTGTGCGGTGAATGTAGGTATTTCGTAAGGATACATGTAACGTATTGATTAATTTGGTCATTATAAGTGACTGCTTTGTCATTTCGTTTGTGCATTCCACCCACAATCAGTTTTTTAAATTAATTATGTGGTCAGTAGTGCTAAACAAACTATGACTAGGTTAAACTTTCTGGTGAGACCTTTTCTGTGTCATATAACTAACTCACATTGTCTGTGTGATTACATATTGAGTACAAACATGCATCCACCGGACCACATCAGAAACTATTATATTGAGTTATAAAAGCGTTTCCTCACGTTACTTGATTAGTTAAAGATGGTTGGACCTGCAGGTGGGGATAATGCTCTGTATTATAAGTGCCAGTGATACTTCAAAAGGAAACAACATGATTCTACATAACAGCAGTTGAGTCGTTCAAAGGTTCTGGCATGCACGCTTTTGTTTAACTGAGTTACATGTTGAAGCATCAGGGGTCAGAGGTCAGTGACAGTGTTTGTCCACTTAGGGATCAATAATTACCAAACACCCTTTTCCATCTGTGCTGTATCATTGGTGGATTGTGAAGGGCAAAGATGACCAAAAAGCCAATGAGGCAGCAAGATAAAGAGGGATCGCCCTCAGATCTTCAGAGCAGAGAAGTTTTCTCTACAGAGAGGACTATTTTTTAGTGAGGCTGAGAGCAGGCCGAGTGTGCGACGGAAAAAACTCAACAGGATGTCTTCTCTGAAGGAGATATGCAGCGGTCTCCCCCTGGACCCTTTGCCCCCAAACAGGGGAAGAGACCCCAGTGTGCCTCATGCCCCGACACGGAGCCCCGACCTCACAGCGGAGGAGGAGCGGGTGAGTTAACATACAAACTATTTATTATTAATTGTTTCTGTTGCCTTTATTACTTAATCATTTTTGCAATCAAGTTACTTTTTATGATACTTCTGTCTTCAATTGTAGCATTTTGTTTTAAGCACACATCAGACCTCACAATGGGCATTTAGACAGGTGCAACTAATAACATTAATAATGGCTGCGTTCAATTTTGTGCACATCTTGCTTGTACACCTAAATGGACAGGAGCAATTATAAATGTCACTAGTTAGCCCTGTGCTTATTATCTAATGGTTTGGAAAAGTACTAAACATGGAGCAGATTGGCCTCAGTCAAAACTTCAACACAACTGTTAAAAGGAAAAATTGATGTGAGCCGGATTTATAGGAGGTTACATCTCAGTGTCATGTCAGACAGCCATTATGCCATGTTCTGTACTCTGACTTATTGCATCACCCTTGTGGGCTCATGGGCTCATCTAATAAATTGATTATTCTCTAAAGTCCTCTGCCTAAACTCAGAGCCAGGGCTTCAGTCAATGATTAAAAAGAGACTGAGTGAGTGCTCGACCTGTTCAATCAGGAGGAGCCTTAAAGTGTTGGATATCTTCTCATTTATCTGACTGTACTGAAACTGTCCTGTATGTTCACTAACTCACTGTGAATGTGGCTCTTCCCTCTAGTTGGCGCTGCGAAATGCATTGCGTTATTTCCCCCCCGCCCTTCACGTGACACTCGCACCCGAGTTTGCTCAGGAGCTGCGGCAGCACGGGCACATCTACATGTACCGCTTCTGTCCCACGTTACGCATGAGGTGAGGCCAACCGAACCGATCTGATGAATCTGCATCGGCTGGTGTTCCTTTTGTCTGCAACAACATCTCAGAAAACACAAAAACATTTCAGAAAACTAAACATTTCACAAGCAAACATTTGTGTTTTGTGAAATTTTGTTGTGCTGTCTTAAATGTAGTTGCATTTTGACCCTCAGGGCCACTGTATTTATGAATAATTTCACAATAACCCTTCAGATCTGGTTATTGGTTTAAGACAAAGATAGATGATGAGGTTCTGTAATGTTGATAACTGGAATTGAAATCCTTTTCAATATTAACACCAAATACAAACGACAGAAAGTGCACAGATGCTGATGTGTCTGTCTTCATGTAATATTATCATCCTTCTGATATATCTATCAGTCAGGCTTTAATGACAATCCCTGCGTCAAAACCTTTATTTAATTCAACACATTATGGTGTTTTGCTACTTTAGCCTTATATTTTTGATAGACACCACACAGTACCTCACCAGAAATAAATAGAAATGTCATCTACTAGTTAAAACTTGTGGCAAAAGTTACAGTCTCACTTTGATGCGAGTTGGGTTTCCCTCTGTTTCCTCAGAGCGTACCCTATCGATCAGTACCCGTGCCGCACACGTCAAGCAGCCTCCATCATGCTCATGATCATGAACAACCTGGACCCGGCTGTTGCTCAGGTGAGCCTCTGACACAGCTTGTATTAACTTGCTAACTAAGCTCGCTAAATCTCTGCGTGAAGTCTTCAGTTGGATTTATTGTCCTGATGGAAGCTTCACTTTTCTTTACCCTTCAGTTCCCCCAGGAGCTCGTCACCTACGGAGGGAACGGACAGGTGTTTAGTAACTGGGCCCAGGTGAGACCTGAGTTAACTTGTGATCAGTCAGTTGGTTTGGTGGTGATGCTAGAGTGTGAATAAATGAATGTGTGTGTGTGTGTGTGTGTGTTTGGGTGCAGTTCCACCTGGTGATGCACTACCTGAGTGAGATGACAGAGGAGCAGACTCTGGTCATGTACAGTGGTCATCCCATGGGCCTGTTCCCCAGCCTGCCTTCTTCACCTCGCGCCATCATCACCAACGGCATGGTAACAGCTGCCGCGGCACACATCTGGTTTAACAAGCCGGTACTTTCAGCCCACAAAAATGTGCTGGCATGCTCACTCTTTCTTTTTTGCATCACACAGGTTATTCCAAATTACTCCTCCAAAGCTCAGTATGAAAAGATGTTTGCCCTCGGTGTGTCAATGTAAGTCTTTAAAGGTGCTTTTCACATTGTTGTTTGGTTTCTCCATTATTATTTTTTGTAAAAGATAGACAACTATGCCAAATTAGGCCCTTTTCTTTTTTCGTGATGTAATTATGTTCCCTTTGTTTGTCTGGTTTCAGGTACGGCCAAATGACAGCAGGTAGCTATTGCTACATCGGACCTCAAGGGATTGTTCATGGCACTATGGTTTGTGAAAAAACAATGAAAAGATGCACACACAGCTCTCCAGTATCTCTTCATGTAAAATATTACTTTCAATCAGTTGTTCCCAACCTGACGCCCCCTCAGTGCAGCATCAGGATCAGGATTTGCTGTAGCAAAACAAGAACAAAATACATTCCTTAAACTGATTTTTAGATTTTGTTTCTGTGAAATACTGGGTAGTTTCACCTCTTTAGACCTCTAAAGTGTATTTAAATGAAACACTTCTCTCAGAGCTTGTTGTCACAAGCACACATTTGTTTGTATTAACAGGTCACATATCAAAAAGGTTGGAAACTACCGCTTGAATTGATAGCATGTAATATATATTTTACCTGTGTGGTGGCGGTACTGGCAATAAAATGCTTACAAACCAGCCCCAACCTACAGAAAAATATAAAAGAATACGTACATCTACAGGGAAGGCCCAATGTCAACTACATGGATAATAAACAAATGACTCTTCAGGGGTAATCAAACTGAAATGTGCTTTTACAAGCTCTCAAGCCAAGATAATATAAACAAACAAAAGAAACCTGCAGGCGTCCGGCTATTTGCAAGGCAAGCAGCACTGATGCAGGCAGCCGAGTTGGCTGGTGACTTTTGTGTTCGCTCAACCCGGCTGAAGAGTAAACACAATTTCACTCAACTAGAATGAAATGGAGCAGGAAAGAAATCTCAATAGGGAACCTAAACAGACCAGAGTTTCTGGCTGGCAGTCTAATGGGAGGAGGTCTGCAGCGTGTCAGGGACAGATTCAGAATGTTTTTCATTGGTTTCCTTGTGTTTTTCTGTGCAGCTGACTGTGCTGAACGCCGGCCGGAGGTACCTGGGCTCTGATGACTTGAGGGGCCGAGTCTTCCTCACCTCTGGCCTGGGGGGCATGAGTGGAGCTCAGGCTAAGGCTGCTGTCATTGCCGGCTGTGTAGGCGTGATTGCTGAGGTCAGCGGATTTCTTTGTCATTTCCTGTTAATACTCACCGCTGACTAAGCGAGAATGACGGAGGAAATGTTACTCAGCGTGTTGATTTGATTTCTGCGTAGGTGGATGAGGCTCCTCTCAGAAAGAGACATGAGCAGGGCTGGCTGATGGAGGTCACCAGCAGCATGGACCAGTGCATCAAACGCATCAGGTAGCAAAGAGACAAAGCAGTTACATAAATGTCCAAATCTTTATTAAAAATCATTGCTAGGTGCTTACTTTTGCTCTTCCATTGATGGTCATGAGGGATTTGGTATGACAAACTATTAGTGTCACTTTGTGTTTTTGTGTTGTATTTTCTTTTTTTCTTTTATAGTTTGTTGCACTAAGCTTGTGAATATTCTCATTCATCCAGGTCATAGTTATCTCAAGGAAATTGAATCGAAAGCAACTGGATTTGGTTTTTGTCTTGAAGACGTTTCACCTCTCATCCGAGAGGCTTCATCAGTTCCTGCTCCCTTGACTAGGCTGGGACTAGTCCGAGGACTAGTCCGAGGTTGCTTTCGATTCAATTTCCTTGAGATGAGTTTGTTGCACTAAAAGTCCAGATTCTTATCCAGAACTTGCCATAATAACTGTCTAAAATAAAAAAGTCTGACAGTTATATGGGATATATTCTCATCTTAGCATCCTAGTAAACACACACTGTAAAAAAAAAAAAGGAGGCAGAGGTCCTGTATTTTTGTTTTGTTAGCAAAATGCACTAAATGTATCTAAAATCAAAAATACTCAATGTAGCAAAATGGCCATGAGACTACTTTTTATATCATTACATTACTTAAAGAATAGTTCAATATTTTTGTAAATACACATTTGAGGTTACATCCAGCTGCTGGTTAGCTTAGCACCAAAACTAGAAACATGGGAAACAGCAAGCATGGCTCTGACCAAAGGTGACAAAATCTGCCTTGCAGCAGCTCTGAAGTGTATTAATGAACAAGTTGCATCTGATTTATGTAGTCCATTCAAAAACCAAAGTGTAAAATATAACATGTTGTAGTTGGTCAAGATGGCGCTAAGTTTTATCACTTTAAAGGTACCTAATAGGGGAATTAGGTCTGTTTGAAACTATGCAGTTGGCTACTTAGAACAGTCCCATAAATATAAACAAAGTAAATCAATATGAAATGATGTGGCTCTTAGAGGACAGTTTCTTTATTCCACTTATTCAGTAATGAAAATCAACCATGACGGATGTTTTTCTTTCCTTTTCTGCCATTCTCTTCACTTAAAAATGTCTCCCCCAAACTACATATTGCACCTGTAAATACTGTGAGGTGGTTCGATCTACACCACTGTTATCACACTTTATAAGCTTTTCATACAATTTGTATTTATTTTTTAAATTTAGTCGTAACTGTAACTATGACTGCCAAATAAATGTTGTGGAGTAAAAAGTAGAATGTTTCCCATGGCGATGTAGAGTCAAATGTAACAGAAATACTGAGATATAGTGCAAGTATCTCAGATTTTACGAAGTACAGTACTTTACTATATTAATGTCAAAAGCATTCCACCACTGCTTGTTATATGTTGGCATGTTAGCATTGCTACAAATCGGGGGAAAAGGGCTGCTACTGTAATGAAAAAGAAAGCATGATAACAGTCTGTCTGCTGTATGATAACGTTATTGGTATTATTTCGTGTTTTTCAGAGAGGCCAAGAGCTCCAAGACCCCTCTCAGCCTTGGTTACCATGGCAACATTGTAGATTTGTGGTGAGTGAGAGGTGAAAACGTTCCGCTGTCGCCACACGACGACCCAGGTCTGCTGCTTGTAATGCCGAAACCTTTTGTAACTTACTCCTGAAATCCTCGTCCCTTCTTTTCTACCTTGCCGTTCAGGGAGCGGCTTGTGCTGGAGTACGACAGGACGGGAGACCTCCTGGTGGATCTGGGGTCAGACCAGACCTCCTTACACAACCCGTATAACGGAGGCTACTACCCAGTCCAGCTCAGCTTCCGCCAGGCCAATCAGCTCATGTCCACTGATCCTACTCGTTTCAAAACCATGGTCCAAGAGAGGTGAAATGAATGACACAGAAGGACTTTGGTGTATTTTCTGTGATATATGGGTCAGTGAAGCTGATTTTAATACGTGTTTACATACGCAGCCTTCGAAGACACGTTAAGGCCATCAATAAGCTGTCTGATTCTGGTATGTTCTTCTGGGACTATGGCAACGCGTTTCTCCTGGAGGCCCAGAGAGCTGGTCAGTGATTTAACACTCGCACACTCAGAACATATCATCATTATCAGTCAGTCCATGTCAGACCAATATAAAGGCTTGTGTTTCTTGTCATTATAGGAGCAGAGGTAGAAAAGGACGGCGGAGGAGCAACTGAATTCCGTTACCCATCTTATGTACAGCACATTATGGGGTGAGGCATTTTCTGATTTGTTTAATTTAGCATTAATCTTGTAATAGCACTGTTGGAAAGTGATCAGAACTTGTCTTCTTACAGTAGATAATTTGTGATCGCCCTCCTTCTGCCTTTGTCACAGAGACATTTTCTCTCTGGGCTTTGGCCCGTTTCGCTGGGTGTGCACATCTGGTGACCCCCAAGATCTTGCCGTAACGGATGACATTGCTGCGACCGTCCTGGAGAATATTTGTGCCAATGCGACTGATCGCATCAGACAGCAGTACAATGACAACATCCGCTGGATCAGAGAGGCTGGAAAACACAAAATGGTCAGTGACTTTCCGGACAGCCGATGCCTGCAGTTACTCTTTCTCAATGCAAATCCAATGCAGAGACGGATGATGCTGATTTCCTCTGTCTACTCTGTTTGTTTAGGTCGTGGGATCCCAAGCCAGAATCCTCTACTCTGACCAGAAAGGAAGAGTCTGCATCGCTTTGGCTATCAACCAGGCGATCGCTGATGGAAGAGTTTCAGTAAGTGGATAAATTGGCCGCTAAGGAGATTATTTCGTGTTTACTGCGGCCTGCATCGGATCAAGTTTTCACTAGAGTCTCAGCAGCGTCTTGTGTTACTTCTTTTGCTCAGGCTCCTGTGGTTCTTAGCAGAGACCATCATGATGTAAGTGGCACAGACAGCCCCTTCAGAGAAACCTCAAATGTGTACGATGGATCTGCCTTCTGTGCAGGTATGTGGTATGCTCACTACAGCTGTACATAACTACCAACTTTCTAAGTTAAATCTGCAGTTTAGCATGACAATTTTAACAATATAGCCTTAATAAAGCAAAATGTTTTAAAAACCTGTGTATCGATTCTATATCGTACTGAATGAATGACGCATAAAACCTATAACGCTTAATTTAAAGGTTTTCTGCTGAGATGAAACACAGGACAAAGACACTGTAAAATGAATCATGTGTTCCACCATGTTTCATGGAGATATTGTGACAGACGATTAAACATAAGGGAGAAGCACCACAGTCCTTAAAAAGTCTGATCCTAGTTACTTGTTAAAAACACAGTAGCTGTGTCTGGGGTTTGTGGCTTTGGCCAAAAAACTGTCCTCGGTTGCATACAGCCTCCTTTTTCTCCCTTTCCTGTCTCTCTTCATTCATAAAATGAAGATGAAAAGTAAAAGTGAAAATTCACGATGTCTCCCCTTTACAGACATGGCGGTCCAGAACTTTGTTGGTGATGCGTTCAGGGGCGCCACATGGGTCGCCCTGCACAACGGTGGCGGTGTTGGCTGGTAAGGCCGGCTGCTAATCCAGCAAAAAGCGACCTCTGTGAACGGTTATTGTGATTTGTCAAAGCCATTTATTTAAATAAATGGAGAGTTCAACCCAAAATCAAAAATAAATATTTGTCCTCTTACCCGTGGTGCTATTTATCCATCTAGATTGTTTTGTTGTGAGTTGTTGAGTTTTGGAGATATCAGCCGTAGAGATTCTCTAGAATATAATGGAACTAGATGGCACTTGAGGTGCTCGAAGCGGCAAACATTACGCACATTTCCTTCTGCACAGTGATATGAAAAGAAAATAGTTCCTCCATTAACCTGCTCACAAGGTCTGTGGATTATCTTGAGAAACTGGGTCATGATTTGTGGAAAGAGACAAATGTATTCTTTTTCTCTGACACCTCCAAACACACACCAAAACATTTTAGATAGATAAACAGCACAACAGGTAAAAGGAACTTTTTGGGGTGAACAACCCATTTAACACTTATCTTGTCACACCCACAGGGGCGAGGTAATGAACGGAGGGTTTGGTTTGCTGTTGGACGGCACAGAGGAAGCAGCAAAGCGGGCCAGCCTGATGCTCAACTGGGACGTCTCCAACGGGGTGAGAGTGTGGCGAGATGAACAGCGTGATAGCTTTCTAGCTTCACTGCGGTGTGCTCAGATCGCAGATGCCTGCTGTCTGGCTCTAACCTGTTGCTGTGTTCTGCAGGTGGCTCGTCGGTGCTGGTCCGGAAACTCCAACGCATATGAGACCATCCAGCGCACCATGGAGGCCAACAGGCAGCTGCGTGTCACCATGCCGTTCCCTGTGCAGGATGAGCGTGTGCTGGACCGTGCCCTGCAGGGATAGCACACACTGCTAACAATACCAACACTTTAGCGTGGGCTCGGCCTCCTACAGCCACATGACAATGGAAACCTGCAGCTGTAATCTCTTCTGTACAACTCAACATACTGGAAACCTGCAAAACAATTTGTCAGACCTAATGAATCAATGCCAGTGTTGTTATATACATTGTTTGCCATGAATACACAGAATTCAAAGTAGGTTAAAGTGCTGTGATAGGCTGTTTTATTAATTCAATCTACAACAATTTATTCTTTATTTTTTTGTGTGCTGAAATTAAATGAATTAAAGTCATTAAAGTAATGAAGCCCATATGAGTCATTTTTATCTGAACAGTGTAGAAAAAATAATGTGTCCTATATCATCAATGAGAAATGTAGTTATTGTTTGTTTTATATTGCGAAACAAAGAACATTTTTAGTTTAAAAGTGAAAAGCAGCAGGCAAAGACTGAATGGTCTCGTGATCGGATGCCAAAGCCAAGTTTTGGTCACAGCTGACGGCACCGACGCAACACGCAGGTTTGTTCCAGTTTCTACATCGAAACCTGTCCAGGCCTGATTTTGTCAGCAGACACACCTCGTGGACCCGAGGAAGAATTGTTGGAACACACGTGCTACTTTGGCTCTGAAGAAACTATTAACCAAAGTTATCAGATGAATGTAGTGGAGTAAAAAGTACAACATTTGCCTTCAAAATGTAGTTTAGTGGAAGCAAAATGTAGCAGTAAAAAAGGAAATACTCAAATAGCACCTCCAAATTCTGCTTAAGTACAGTACTTGAGTAAATGTAGTTAGTTCCATCACTGTTTTTAAATTAATTTATTTCATCAGAAAACAGATAAATAAAAAAACACTGATTCTGATCACCAGAAAAGGTTGAATGTGAGATCTGATAGTCAGTCGCCCCATAGTGTACAGTATATACACGTAAGTATATTTATAATTTACTTTTACTTGTACTTTTGATACTTAAGTAGTTTTATTATCAGATATATAACACTTTTATTCAAGCACTATTCATATGGGCAACTTTCACTTTTATCAAAGTCCAATTTTTACAACACTGCATTTCGCAATGACAATAAACCCCCTTAAACCTCGTCTGAAGGCGCTGTACTGCCACATGATCACTGGCCTCATACTGGGGGTTATTTACAATGTGACAATGTTGAAGACGTGGTTATTCATTTAGGTTTGACTTGTTCTGATTTTTAATGCTATTCATGTTTTGAACTTCTATCAACGTGAACATGAAATAATAATAATAAAAAAAGGTTTGGATTTGGTACATTTTTGAGTCGGTGTCAGATTGAATGCTGGTTGTAGGGGCCCCCTGGGAATTCTTTGCCCAGGGCCCTTAAAGTCTCTAGAGTCGCACCTGCTCAAAGGTTGC
Source organism: Lagodon rhomboides (assembly GCA_039737535.1). Lineage (NCBI taxonomy): Eukaryota > Metazoa > Chordata > Actinopteri > Spariformes > Sparidae > Lagodon > Lagodon rhomboides. Next base: position 18,087,438 of record CM077785.1, on the reverse strand, counting down.
TTTAATGGGACAAAACTAGTACTAGTTTAAGGAATCAAGTTTTCATTCCTCCTCGACTTGAACTATGCACTTATTACTTTGATTCCTGGCCATGGCTTTTGGTTTCCCTGCCGTGCGTCTTTACGCGTGGTTGTTCCTTTAAGAAACTTGAATTTGAGCCGCTCCGCGCTGACGTAAGGGAGTTGGAGATGTTGGTGTAGCCCGCAGGAAGAGGCAGATAACCGTGATGAGGACCAGGCAGGGGCACCAGCTCTCTCTCTCAGCGTTTTCTTTCCTCTGAGAATAATTTAGCGTGTTTTATCATCTCCACACACCCATCCAGAGATTAGCTGGAGACTTTTGTAGTTCTTTGCGCCAATATAACGGTGCGATTTAAGACCTCCGCCCTTTTCTTCACTCCAAGGAGGTGTTATAGATCACATACCTCATTTTTTCCGCTCCTTCAGTGTTCAGAGCGGGTCGAGATGGTCTGTCGGGGAGTGCGAAAGTCCTCTGAACGCTCTCGAGTGAACTAGGATGACACCGGATATGTTCCGCAGCAGAGGCTGATGTGATTTGCTCTGCATCACTGTTTGGTTTTTCCAGAGAGAGAAAAAAAAATGCATCATAACCAGGAGGAGCAGTCTCTGAATGCAATTACTGCGCAGAACTCCACCAGCCTGGGGAGCAGCCTGGTCAGCGGCCTGACTGACCTCCCACCACCTGCCTACTCCAAACTGGAGTTCAAGAGACACGCAGTGACAGAGGACTACAAAGTCACAGCGCAGGTCCTCGGCCTGGGCATCAATGGCAAAGTGCTGGAGTGTTACTGCAAGAAGACAGGAGATAAATGTGCCCTGAAGGTGTGTGTGTGTGTGTGTGTGTGTGTTTGTCTGCTTCTTTATCCTGCGTGGTGTGAGCGATCCTCTGTGGGCTGCTGTCACTGAGAGCTGCCATCAATTATTCATGTCTGCTCTCTGATCTGCACCATTTCATGTCTGGAAATCTGTCCACAAGTGGGATTTCTGTGATGTTAGGTGGATGTTAATGTGACGCAGATGAGGCATTAATTCAATCATGGATGCATGCAGCAGCAATCTGAGAGCCGATTGAGCTACAGAGCCACCCAGACAGTGGCTGTGTCTGTCAGACAGTGATGTGCTGTCTGGGATGCTTTGACACAGTTTTCATGATGGTTGTGTGGACAATGATCCGCTCTGTTCATACGTCACATCATTATCTGAGCCTCTGACATTTAACACAAGTAAAAACCTGCGTTTTTCACTCATCTACTCACCATTCAGTGGACAGAATGTTGAAATTTTAACTCAGAATTTTAATATTTACAATTTTAATGAGGCAATAATACAAAGAGATATTACAATTTCTTCACTCAAACTGCACAGTGCACCTCAAAGTATCAGCTTATTAAATGTAATTTATTTAAAATAAAATTTTAAAGCCAACTTGGGAAATTTAAGTTGTGAGAGTGTCAGAGCCCGGTGAGTCAGTAAACAGCTGTAGGTTTGCAGCAAAGCCTTAAGAAAATACAAACAGGAAGCACCGCCCCGTTAGTGCCTCCACATGTTTTCTTTGGAATATCTTTAGCGGTGAGCCACAGCTGAAAAGGTATGATGAAATGTGAAGAGCGAGCTCGCAGTGTGTCCTCTGAGAGAGAGGTAAAGCCATGATTTGGAGCAAAGCCACACCTTTGTAAAGCCTTTTTTTTTTCTCCACAATGTCCCCGGGGATTTGGTTCTGGGGTCTGCATGTCTAGAAAAATAGGATATCCTCCTCCCCTGTGTGTGGTAACCACAGCGACAGCCCTGCGTCTTTAAAGACAGAGCAGACTGCTTAAAGTATTCACTCTTAATGCTCTCAGCAGAGATTACTGCAGATTGATGGTTTTGATAGCAGCCATTACTACAGTGAGCGTCTCAGCTATAAGACGCGTGCTTGTCTCTGGTCCATTGATTTCTTGTTGAAGATGTCAAACTCATATTTTGATAAATCAGTGTGTGTCTGCCTTGGAGTGTGAGATCTGCAAAACTAAATGCAGGTGTAAAAACCTCAAATAGACCAGAGATATTTGAGTTTCAAAATGAGGGTTTCTCTTAAAGTATTTATCAAGGGTAACATTGAAGTTGTTGAGAAAAGATATTACAAGACAAATACAACACTTTGTGAAGGCATATATGTGTAACAATCACTCCTCGTGCTTGTTGTGTGAAACGTTTGACCAAACTGACAAAGTATACATCGTTTATAAGTTAACAGTATTGTTTCAGGTAGTTAGAGTGTTCTCTAAAGTCTGTTTTTTCTTGTCGCACATAGTTTTATAGTTTAGTTTTTAGTAAACTATAAAATAAAAAGCATTACAACAACAAACATGAAACAGTAGCATTCCACCAACGTGTGTTTTCTTGGTGTGGAGCAGATCCTGTACGACACTCCTAAAGCCAGACGGGAGGTCGAGCTGCACTGGCGAGTGTCCGGAGGTCCACACATCGTCCCAATACTCAGCCTGTATGAGAACATGCACCAGGGGAAGAAGTGTCTCCTCATCATAATGGAGTGGTGAGCATTACCAACATTATGTTACAGACATATAATCTCTGCTTATTTTAGGCCTTTAAGGAGAAAACCATGTTGAAATAGAGTGTTTTCGATAATATAGTACCGTTTTATATTAGGGTACATATTTTCAATAAACTAGCTGGTTATTAGCAATCATAAGTGGCATGCTGGTTCTTTATTAGTCAGTATAAAGCACTTATTCTGCATGATCATAGTCTACAACTAAAGGGCTAGTTACACAAGTTTTTCCTAAGTCAAGTCATCATTACTGCTTATTGGTGGTAAAAAAGGAGTAAAACCTGTGTAGGTTGGTTGGTCAAATTACAAGTGAATTAGTTATTGTAAAGACTTCACTTTTTTCTTATGTAAGAATAGATAAATAAATAAATATTTATGAAGTGTTGTTCTTATTTTACCTGGAATATTCACCATTAAGATTCAGAATCTCTTTCACGAAGGAGTCCCAGCCAAGACAGCAGCATACAAAGACTGAACACAATCAAATGACATCAAGACAATGAATTTACCGGTGTTCAGTGACAGGCGATGTGCATTCAGTAGTCAAACATACAGAGATAATCAAGTTTAATGTGTCTCTGTAACTCACACGAGGATGATGGTGCAAAAGCTTTAAAAGCACTTTCATCAAAGATAGTGCAGGTTTGAGAAGCGACAATCATAATTTGTTGATAGAATGACTGTTCCTGTTGTGTTACCACCTTATAATGCCCATACCGAGCAAAGGTCATAATGTGTGTGCAGTCACTTCCTTACGTACTGTCAGAGAGCAGTATTTAGGAGGTTATTGAGGAAAATCTCTTAAATATTGATCTAGTATTTGTAGAATATGGTCATGCAGAATAAGGTATTAATAAGTTATTTGTAAAGAGCCAATATGCTACTAATATGCACGCAAATGAAATATTAATATCTTAACCCTAATATTAAGTGTCTCTCTTTTGAAGCTGAGAGACAGACTGTGTGAAGTCCTACCATGCCCAGTTCAGGACCCGTCTGTCTCGAAAACATCTGGATGGTATCTAGATCCAGCCGAGTTTGATTTCAGCTCACACCTGGCATGAATTTGATTTTGTACTTTGAGTAAAACTCAACAGAAAGGAAGTACACATCTGTACTCTCCCGTACTTTTGTGCTCTTAAACAATAAACCAGGGTCCTAAGTTATGAAGCTTTTATGCTTGGTTTGTTAAAGTCAGATCATTTTTAAAGTCCCACACAGCACAACATGTTATAAAAAGACTTTATAATGTTATATTTTTCTTACTTATATAGTTGCAATACTACATATATTTGATGTTTTGTATTCTTTGGGAAGCCATGACACATACGCCCGTTTTGGTATTTGTTGCTGTCTACGTACACTAGTTTCGTTTGGTGATTTGTCCTCTTGTGCAAATAATTCAACTCGGACTCAAAGAGTGAGACGTCACAGTGCAGAACAACAGATGGACTAAGATGGCACTAATGTGACTCAGGCTGTTTGCGAGTGTTGTTTTCCTCCTGCTTTTCCGCAGAACAGACTCGGCAGGATTCATTTGCATCACTGACCACATTTTACTGTGGCTTGAATGACTGTGTTCGCATGTGTGTGTTGCACCATCCACTTCTGAGTTGTACACACCGAACAGTTTTTAATGAGGCCATTTTCCCTGGAATATGAAACACTCTGTGATCGAGGAGCTGCGTTATTAGCTGCACTTTGAAATAAAGCTCATTAGGATATGTGACATCTTGAACATAAAACAAGCTTTGAGCCCAAGTGTCACCTGGCTGCACTATTAGATCATCAACATCGTATTTTGATTTAACCTTATACTGTGAGATGTGCACAAAAGCTTTCTGTAAATTCTGTTCCTTGTTGGGTTTTCCCTTTAAATGCATCCACACAGCTTGCGTCATCTGAGTCCGCCGTGGCTCAGGAGACTGGACTCATCTGAGCGGTAAATTGTGCGGCACAATGACTCACTTTGTTGTCAAACCATGATTGCAGTAGAGAACTGTGGTCACTTGCCAAGAGTCCCCCCGCTGCCCCAGTTCTGATCGCTTTGTTAATTTTGTCTCAGTATGGAGGGAGGGGAGCTGTTCAGCCGTATTCAGGCCCGAGGAGACCAGGCCTTCACAGAGAGAGGTGAGTTACAGGTCACATGAAGCAGCTGAAATTCATGGGTTTTCAGTACATGTTACATCCATGTCGTGTCCGTCCATCAGAGGCGTCAGAGATCATGCATGACATCGGCTCGGCTATAGAGTTCCTCCACCACATGGACATCGCTCACAGGGATGTAAAGGTACCGCTGCTGTCAGAGTTATCCTTCACAGAGAATCTGAGAAAGAATGTAAACCTAAAAACGTGATTTTGAATCTCTCACTGCAGCCTGAAAACCTGCTCTACACCACCAAGGAGAGCAACGCCACACTCAAACTGACTGACTTCGGCTTTGCCAAGGAGACGACGCTGCACAACTCCCTCCAAACTCCCTGTTACACTCCGTATTATGTTGGTGAGTGTTTGCTGTCATGATGGTACTGTAGTAGGAGAAATGTATTATAAATGTGCTATTACAGGCCTAGTTTCTGGACGTGGTTGCTGTCATTCATGTTGTTTGTGCGTATCCACATATCGACCTGTTTCCGTGCGAGTGTGTGTTCATCCTCCACATCAGTGTGTTGGTATTTTTCTGTGTCTGTTTGTCCATTCAGCCCCAGAAGTGCTTGGGCCAGAGAAATATGACAAGTCATGTGACATGTGGTCTCTGGGCGTAATCATGTACATTCTGTGAGTATCATGTGCGTCGGCAACAAATTCAACTCAATGAAACCTTTATTACTGTTCTGGTATATTGTATCTACTTTATTGTACTGTGCTATATTGTATGAAGTCTGCCTTTTTAAAGGAAGACAGCAAAGTAAAATAGTGTCTTCTCCTCCTCTGTTTTGTTTCTAGTCTGTGTGGGTTTCCTCCGTTCTACTCAAACACAGGTCAGGCCATCTCTCCAGGCATGAAGCAGAGGATCCGGTTGGGCCAGTACGAGTTCCCCAACCCTGAGTGGGCCGACGTTTCTGAGGAAGGTCAGACCTCAGACATAGAATTTATAACGTTTTATAACTTTGTTATTAAAATCAGCACTAGGGTCATGAATGAATATACATACAACAAAATGTATTTTTTGTCGTATTTATCCGTGAACAGTGCTGGACAAGTTAATAAGTTACTCTTTTCCGCTTCCCGATCATTATTCTGCTGAAAAATTATAATATTACTTTACTTATAACTTGGTATCAAAGGTAATTAGTAATGTTACTAAATAACTACTATTACTTTTACATAGATAATTTCTTTTCCACAATGTAACTTACCCAGCAACGAGCTTCTTTAAATCTTTTCCTCTTAACGTCTCTTCACAACCATGTCCTGCTTTGAAATTGAGTTTCTGTTCATGCCAGCCGGGGTTCATGCTGCTTCGCTGGCAGCAGAGGCCTCATTCACCTCTCCGGTGTTTCACATTGCTGCGCTGCCGTATCAGATTCTTCACTAGTTTATATTTTGTTTGTTTTTTGCAACGGGCCACCATGTACACTGCATCTTTGACTGACACGAACTCATTGAGGCATACCTCTCTCCCTCGTCCTCCACCCTTCAGCTTTTTAGCTAGTAGCCGACGTGACCTGCCCTGACCTGCTGCGCATACATTTCAGTGCCAGACATCCTACCGGGGACAAAAAGCAAAATTACATTCTGGCAATGCGCCTGATAAAGTAATTGCACAGTAATATTAAAACTGATTTTGAAATTGTAATAGTAAAGTAATAATGTTACAGTAAGGCAGTAATGCATTGCCCAACACTGGTCGCTTGTCGTGATGAAACCCACAGAGAATTATCATCTGACTTTAATCCTCCTTAGTGTAACAGAGTGCTTTAATGACTTTAAGCTCATTGTTTTGTTTTTCTGTGTTGGTTGACTCTCATCGCTCTATTTCCTCTTTATTTCAGCTACAAGCACCGTTTTCAGCAACAACAAAAAATAAAAGCTTTGATAAATCATCTTTGCACCACTGCTCAGCACCAAAAAACAAAAAGACAAAGTTAATGACTAGCTGGTGAATATGGTGGAGCATTAACAAGCTACATATTTTTCTTAAGCCTTTTTTGGTCTCCACTAAAGAAAGGCTTAAAAGTAAATATAGAACTTACATTCATCAGATGACTAGAAACACAATTCTGAGTGAATGATAGTGTTCCTCTGTATTTCCTCTGTATCTTCTGGATGTGTGAATGATAATATTTCAGTGTTCACAGCTTGTTTTTGCTCCCAAGTGGTAAAGCTATTCAGATATCTGAACAACCTGTACAATATATCCAGTCAACTCAAAAGAGACTTCATTATCACAAGTCCATTTTGCACTTAAATCTTAATTTTATGTCCTGCAGCCAAACAGCTTATCATTCAGCTACTGAAGACTGACCCCAATGAGAGGATGACCATTGGACAGTTTGTGAACCACCCCTGGATCAGTGTAAGTTATCACTGTGTAAGCACCGGGCCTATAGACCTGTATGTTATCCTACCTTTAATTAATGAGATTTTGTGTTTTATATTACTGCAGCAGTCAATGGTGGTCCCTCCGACACCCCTGCACACCTCTCGTGTTTTGACAGAGGACAAGGAGCTGTGGGACGATGTGAAGGTGGGACTCTTTTTAACTTCAGAATATGAGCACAAGGTGGCAGTAGAGCACCAGATTTACAGCACAGAATGTCTCCCAACAGGAGGAAATGACCAGTGCCCTGGCCACCATGCGCGTCGACTACGACCAGGTGAAGATCAAAGACCTGGACATGTCCAACAACCCGTTGCTCAATAAGAGGAGGAAGAGGCCTGAACCTGGAGGAGCCCACACATGAGGAGTGGAGTGTAACAGTCACAAAGAAGTCACATTCTCTGAAGAGCATGGGAAAATGATCATTTGACAAAAATAGTATAAAACTATGAAAAACAGAGTGAGCAATATTTTCCCATCTACATGTCACTTCTTGTCTTTTAGTCACTTTTTATGCATCTTTGTATCACTGCACTCAAAAGTCTAATAAATGTCATTTATTTTGATTGTTTTGTAGTCTAATATGGGAAATAAAACTGTGTTTTTTATGTTTTACAACTGTGTTGTGACTTTTTTGCATACTGCAGTGGTGGAAAGTACATTTACTCGAGCACTGTACTATAGAGGTAGAGGTACTGTCTGCTACTTTATACGTCTATTCCATTACTACCCTACAGTTCAGAGGCAGATATCTCACTTTTTACTCCACTACATTTATCTGACAACCTTTGTTAGCAGTTACTTAATAGACTTAGTTTAGTAATACAAAATATGATCAAGAAATGATTATGCATTACTATGGATCAAGACAAAAATTTATTTATACGCAAGAGGATATTTAAAGCAGATAAACTTTAATTGATTTAATTGTGCAATATGTAAGAATTGTCCACTTGTTGAATTCATACTCCCAACAAATATTGACAGCATGTCACCGAAGCTACTGCTAACTGCTGCTAATATTAACCTGTTTATACATCCATGGCTGTAGCTACTGTTAGCTTGTTAGCTCAACGCCGTTATTTCTTTACGTTCTCTTGATCATTTCAGTTCAATTTCTGAAATGCAAAACTAAAATTCTTAAATATTGCACCTGCAGTTAGTGAGTTAAATCACATTTACTGCTACAGCATAGAATAAATATACATATCAATGCATCAATAATATCCAGTCATACAAAGTAGATTATTCTGCATTTTGAACTTTAACATTCGGTGGTTTAGTACAGTAGTATGTTTTAAGGCAAATATTTTCTTTACCTTTGCTTCAGCAAAATATTTAAATACCTGATTTTTACTTGTTACAAATTGTTTCTACATGCAGTATTGCTGCTTTTACTCGAGCACAAGATCTGAGTACTCATTTCATCTGTTTTGGTGCAGGAAAGCTCCTTTTACACAGTTTGTTTGACACTGAGAGAATTATAAAAACCTGTATTGTGACTCTGATTTTTGCTGTCAGGTGAAAAAAAGAATGCAGAGATTTAGTGACAGTGTGAGAAATTGGCTCTTCTCTCTGTATACAAAGAAAGACTGTATGTGGAAGTCATTAAAGATATTTACTGGCAAGATTACATCCAACCATTAACTCCCAAAGGGGATTTTTATGAGAAATTATTATGTGGGTATTGTAACGTGAACAATTCAAGGAAATTTAAACTATGAGAGTTCAAGTTGAAAATATATTAACGTCATCCAGACATTTCTACACACTTCACACATTTCTTCCTCTGAGAGCTGCTGCTAAGCCATTAATGTTGTCTGCTGCCCACTGGTAACACTGGAACTAAACTGAGAGAAGTGGAAACATAAACGCTTCAGTGAGCAAGACCTTTAGCATTGGACCTGCAAACCCAACACCCCCTGTAAATTTTTTATGTGTAGCAGGTGTAGGCAACAATAGAGGAACTATCCTAATGTAAAAACACTTCATATTATAGATATAAAAAGATTCATAAAATAGAAATATCAAAACAGAAAAACTATAATGGCCCCTGTCAGTGTTATGTTAATATATCATTTACAATATATTACTTGTAAGAATAATTTTAAAGGTGCAATATGTACAAGAATTGTAGGTGACAACATTTGAATAATTCACCAAGATTTCAAAAGACAGTGAAGAAATAAAGGTTTTGACAATTGTGTATTGTGTTACAGAGACAACCTCTCAAGTTAGCATGCTAAGCCCTGAGAGTATTTCAATCAGCTTCATGGGAGAGATTGTGTTGTGCTGAGCTGATGTAGCTGTTCTTATTCTCCAGGTGTGTGAAGACTGAGTGAAGGGCAGTGGATATGGCATCGTCTGTGGGTCTGCTGGTTCTGAAAGCATACTGGTGAGGGTCCAGGCTGGCAGGGTTATTGTCTTTAATGTGATGGAGAACTAGTTTCTCAAAATATGTCATCAGGATATTTTTGAGACAGCATTTCCGCAGTGCCCGAACTCCCAGTCTGCACCACTAACTGTATGGCTAACTGAGCTATCTAGCTAACAGCAGCTACAGTAAGCGGCAGTGAGCAGTTACCTAGTGATGTGCTACCACCTGTTTATTTCTAGTATGACTTGACAGGTGGCCAAGTCTCACATATTACTCCTGTATGGTTAAAATGGAGCTAATTATAACTACTTTATTTACTGTTTGAGAGTTTAATCTACAACATTGAATTATTGTTTTTAAGACTATATGTTTGTACGTCAAAGGTTAATCTAAACAATAACTCAAAGTGTCAACATTTCCCCTGAGTAGAAATACAAGGTGGCATAAAATAGAGTAACTTAGTAACTTACTTCAAACCTTAATTCACGTGGCTATTTTCCATCACTGCCTGTAGATTGTGTCTGTTTTTCTTTCAGTTTAATACTGAGATAGAACTGTGACAGGGTGAACTATATGTGATCAAAACCTTTACAACTATTCTACAGTTGATGGTGGATCCACAATATTGAGGGATAGAAACAGACACTGTAAGAGAAGACACACTGTACCTTTAACTAGTTTTGAATGATTAAAACACATCTGCTTTCTTTTCCCACCGACTGTAAATACAGTTGTTCAGTTAGTGTAGGAAAACCACACAGCATACACCAAGTCAAATATATTTGCATGGTCACCAGCTGCACCAGCTGGAAACATTTCCATTCAAACCAGTTACTGTAAGGATCAGAAGTGAATGTGTTCAGGCTTGGTGGGTTCAGTGGATTAGAAAAAGAAGGGGGGAGACAGTGACAGCAGTGGTGAGTTGAAGGTGAAAACAAAAGCTGTGCGATGGCGTCAAGTCTGATTCCGGGATGTCATGTCATGAGTGATCTGCTGACCATCCGTGAGAAAGGCATCCTCTTCACTCTGCTCGAACCTCACTGTAAGGTCAGTTCATTCAAATCAACAGCCATAAAACACAACTTTACGATCATTTAACTCTGTGTGTTTTTCTGTATGTATAAAAGTTTGAACCACTGTGACAGCAAAAATATTGTTTTAGTCTGCAATTTCCATTCTTATGTTATCTGAAGGTCTGGTGGATGAATGGACTTTCTGTGGGGGGCGGTTTTGTTTACAGTTTCTGCTGCTTGTATTTCCTGGAACTACCTCGACATGTCACGCTATCTAACATCTAAAATAAAATCATAATCTTTTTCAATGTGAACTTAAAGGTCCAGTATATAGGATTTATGCAGGTCCATTTTCTGCAAAAATGTGATATAATATGCATATAGCTAGGAATAATGATTAAACGTAATTGTTGTCATTAGTGTGCAATCACCTGAAATTAAGAATTGTTGCTTTCGTTTCCTAGAATGAGGCTTTTCAACACATCGTCATACCTGAATGACTAAATAGATCCATTGTTAGAGTCTCCCAAAACACATGGCATTTGCAGAGTTACACTTACTTGACCTTAGTTGTATGGTCGCAATTTGGTTGGGCAACAGAAATATTGGTTATGTTTAGGAAAACATCACAGTTTAGGTTAAAATCACTTCATCACTTCTGCAACTTCTATTAAAAAGGTCCTCATGTTACCTAAGTTACTTACATTACGTGATGTATGTGATGTGACTTCACTACATTAGTAAGTTAAAAGAACTCAATGTTGTCTTCTGGTTTCACACTGGTGAGGAAACAGCAGGAAAGTACTGTGCTTGATCAAACCGACTGTCCATCCCTGACCTCCACCCTTCACTGACTTTTCGCTCTTTATGCTACTTTTCCTCACTTCCTCCTTTTTTAGCTGTAATAATTACTGCAGTCACTAGAGGTCGCTGCCTAAAAAGAGGCATAAATATGGGTCATATTCAACTGTTTCTTATTCAATCTATATGGTCGCTTTCCTGAGGAAGACAAGCTCTGCCCTTCATATCTACAGAGGGAGCTGGTCCTCTTCCATAGAGTCCATAGTAGTTTGTTTGTTTGCCTGTGTTTATTTGTTTGTTTTAACAGGCAGCACAGTAGGAAATGTTCAGACAACCAGTGTTCACTTAGTTGCAATCTGCAACCTCACCACTAGATCCTATACATTGGACCTTTGACAAAAGAAAAAAGTAAATGATTAAATGAATAAAAAGAAAGAGAAAAAGTGAGGGGGCATGAAAGAGAAGTCAAACACACTTAATACTTAACACACATTAACAGTAAAGGCCAGCCCTAGTACTACAGACTGTTTTGTTAAGAAACTAAGGGGGGGCTTTTGTGTTTTTCTAAGTGACACATAAAGCAGAGACTCTCATGGACTACAGTGATATGCACTACTATGTGAAGAGATAAGAACGTGATCACTTGGACCCATGGAAAATACTCCTAAATGAAAGAACAAGTTTTGCTTGGTTTTTTGTGTGGGTAGAACATCATGTCATCAACATAACAGTGAACATCATCTATCAAAAGTAAATCATTAACAGAGAAAAGATGACACCTTAATCCTGTGACCCCACATGTTTTGTGTATTATGGATTATGAGAATTTGCCTGGTGGTAACTGGAAACTGATGGTGAGGTAGGACTTGAAAGAGAAGTGATAACATTGGATTATGTCATGGCAGGGTTTAATAAAGTGGTTTGGCCTTATGAAGCACGCAGTTAAATGGATCATTTCACAGCATCATCAGCCTCTGAAAAGAGGTCATGGTCTCTCTGAGGAGCAACCTCTCTCGCTCTGAAACTAAACCAGAATGTCTCAAAGGTTGCTCCGAGGCACAAAGAAGAAGAACATTGAGAATCAAAGTACAATAACAGAGGCAAAACTGTATTAACTGTAGGGCAAATGCAATGACAGAACTTTTTTCAGCCAAAGAATTGAAGTATCTATTTAAGATGGACTCAATTTTCCTGACATTTTTCTGCTCTAGTTACACATTTCGAGCTGCTGATTAGAGGCTCCTGGCTATTCTTCTTCATATATGTGCATACGTCTGAATAAGTGTATTCCATTCTTGTGATCTGTATGACTCCTGGTTTATTTCAGCTGATAAAAACTACAGTAGCACAGGTACTAGGCGCCAAAGATACCAAGGGTGAGGGTCCGGGCTGGAGTTGTTTGGGTTGTGGTGCTGTGTGTCTCATTGAGGACGAGTCCATTCACTCCTACTTCCTGCGACTTTACTGTGTCAAGGTAAGAGGAACTGCAGAACTGATTAGAGATACTCCACCTACTAACATCCACCAACACACCACTTCCCTCAGTGGCATGAGACAGCTTGTTTCCTTTAATTTGCAGTTTCCTCTCAGCACAACAGGGAAATTTATCGTAATGGGTGTGCCTATAACTACTTTAATATCTGTTCATTTCTTTTTTCCTTTCCTTTCATCCTTCCCGTATCTCTTCTTAAACACAGCGTGCAAAGTTACTGTGGGAGCAGGAGCTGTACATCCCATTCAAATACACTGCAGCTCGAACGTTCTTCCACACTTTCCCTGCAGATGTAAGTGCCCCTGTTTGTGTGCAACATGCTTATCAGAGTTTTTCAGCTGGTTTAAGGTTGATTTACTGTGTTTGCACAGGATCATCAGGTAGGCCTCAACTTTGCAAATGAGGAGGAGGCAGAGGAATTTCATCTTGCAGTGGAGGCTGTCCAAAGAGACCAAGGTTGATGGTTGACAGCAAATAGATCATTCCTAACCATTTTAAAAGAAATGTGTTTTCATCATCTCTTGTTTCTGCTCATTTTACATTGTCTGTTTTGCAGAAAAGATGACCTGGATGATTGAAAAAACAAGTGCTGAACAAGAGGACAGCTCAACAAGTGAACCACCTGATTCAGGGTGACAAAAAGGACTTTATCGACGTAAAGATGAAAAGAGAACAGATGATTTGAGTTATAGTTTGCTTTGTGTCTCTGTTCTCTGCAGAATTGAGCCACAAGACGGTTCAGAAGAGGAGGAGCATTTGACCATGGATGCACCATCAACAGAAGTTACGCCAACCAGCAGTTTAGTAAGGAAAATTACAGTAAAACAGACATCGAGACAACGTCAAATTGTAAAGAGTCCATGTGTAAATAAAATGCTAATTCATCACATTCCGTGCTGTATCTGTTTGGTGAAGTTTCAGGATCTGGACACCTCTATGAGGAGGCTGTTGATGCGGGCACAACTCTCTGAGGATGACCTGAAAGACAAAGATGTTGCCGAAGCTGTCGACTGCATCATCAACCAGTTTGGCGGTGTCAACGCTGTGCAGAGAGAGCTGAGGAACAGAGGTGCTTTATTCTGGAAAATGCTGAGCAGTGTATGCTCAGTAGTTCAAGATTGTTCAAGTTTTTTGAAGTGGGGTTGTGTGAGATACTTATCCATGGTCAGTGTATTACCTATGGCAGTTGGCACGCCCCCAGTTTGGAAATCAGCAGGGCTACCGGTGAACGAAGCTCAGAAATGTACTGCTATGGACAGGGTCAGCAGCGAAACGCACATTATACCCTTAAAAAAAAATCGCTATCAGTTAAAGTGTATGCTATATTTAGAATATTTTCGCTGCTTTAGCTGTCCAACAGATAGCCTTTTTTGACCGGATGAAAATTATCGCTCTCTCCAGGCCAGACTGCCTGGTCAGAAACTGTCATTTCGTAGAATATAGAAGTTGCTCGTCTACAGCTGCATTTATTTGTGTTACTGTGTCACTTTTGTGTCTCACCGAAGTCACACAAAAACGCAAGAGTGGCAGAGTAAGAATAGCAACTCCTGTGATTTGCAAGGTAAAATTACTGTTTCTGCCAAAGGAGTCATGTTTGTTTGGAGAGAGCAATCTTTGGCTTACATAACAGCATTATCTGGTTGGAAAAGTGTGTCTGTTGGTGAGGTAAAGTGTTGAAAACATACTAAATATGGTGTACACTAAAAGGAATATGGATTCCTTTTATTAGGTGTGGCCGTTTTCAGGTGCTAAATTTTTTACATTTTGCTGCTGACCCTGACCGCAGCAGTACATTGCTTAGCTTCCTTCACCTGCAGCATGCTGACCACCATCTACTGTAGGTAATACACTGATGATGGTTGAGTATCTCATACAGCCTCACTTCAAAAAATCTGAACTACCCCTTTAATGTTGTTTTTGAAAATGTTCATCTCATGCTTCCGAAAGTAAATATTTAAAAGTCATAGCAGTCTCTGGCACATTTGACAGGCCCAGTGTCTCATACGCTGCCGAGATCTGTGGGGGCGTCCATCTCCCTTGCTCTGAAGAAAGGGCCTCTGCCACCTGTTCCCTCTGCCAATGGCAGCACCACCTCCCATCAGACACCACAGCGCACAAAATCACTATACCAGGGTCCGATTCCCCCTTGGATTCCCCCTCCGCCATCTACTCCTGCTCCGCTTCCTCCAGAGAGGATCAGGAAGAGCATAAGTTTTAAAAATGTAAGAGGACTAGGACACCGTTCTGTAAACCTCCATCTGCATATGTAAAAAGAGGGGAGTGAATGATTATAACTTTTCTTTGCCGTATTAGGTGGGCTCCTCAAGTGCTGCTGAAAAAAGTGACCTCATCCTGACTGCACTGAGAGACATCAGACAAAAGCAGCAGCTCCAGCGAGGCACGAGTGCAGATGAGGGTCAAACAGAGCCCGACACTGAAGTCCAATGATATGCGCCTGTAAAGAAACTTTGGTTTAATCTGTGCTGTTGCTATGATACATTTATTCAAACGTTTCAAATAAACTCCTGCACACGCTCTTACTTCCAACAATACATTTACTTTTGAGAATTCAGTGCTTCACCTTCATCAGGCAAAAGGCTTGTGACAATAAGAAGCCATCTTAAAAAGGGAGCAGCTGCAAGTCTGCAACCAATCATATACCCAGCGAGCAATGTGAAGACGTCAACACCAAACATCAATTTACTATGTTACAGTCTCCAATATCATGGAGCCAGAACATTTAAACACTCATTTATGTACCGCAACAATAACAATAATTAGATTTACCTCTCTCTTATCAACAAAGTCGGTCCCTATAAATGAGAGGTAATTGCAGGGAGGTTGCATTTGTGTGTGTGTGTTTCACTTTTCTAGTATTCTACAGTATGGCATAATTTTTTTTAAAAAACAGTAAGCGAAGACCTTCCCCAAAACTACTCAGCTTATCAAATGTTAAATGTGACTTTTTTAAAGACAACTTGGGAACTTTAAGTTGTGAGAAATCCTTAGCTAGTGAGTCAATAAACAGCTGTAGGTTTGCAGCAAAGCAAAAGGTGGCAAACAAAGTGAAAACAGTACGAAATTTGTGCTCAAGCGTCGAATGAGACTCAAAAAATCTACTTTTCATACTGATCAACTGGTCAGTTGTTCATTCAGGTTATTCCGTCATGAAGACAAAGAGAGTTTGTTTACTCAGTTTGCTGAACGAGTCAGTGATGATCCTTCTCTTCCTAATAAAATGTCTTCCCTGAAGCTACATTATGCAACTTCAAGGTTTTCTTTTTGTTGTTGTCGTTTTTTCTTCTTCTTTTTAGGTCAAGTCCCCATCTGCTCCAGTTATTTAGGACAATGATGCAAAACTGTTTTTCTGTGAAGCTCCAGAAATGTTTTGTGGACAACAAAACTTTCCATCCACATGAGGCTGAGAAGATAATGACTTAAATTATGATTTTGGGGGTGAATTGAGTCATTCAAACACCTGTAGTCAGGGGTGCAGGTACAGGTGCAGGTGCAGGTGCAGATGGAGGTATAGGTGCAGATGGAGGTATAGGTGGGGGTACATGAGAACATCTAAACAATAACAAGTGGATGTATACATGCGCGCGCGTGAGTACGGACCCGATGATGAGCGCGCGCCCATCTCAGCTGCTCACTCTTCATTCATTGGTGTCTGTGCGGCTGTAGGACGCTCACTGCTCACCACGCTGGGAACAAGAGCCTTCAAACCGGGACCATGAGGGGCTCCTGCCGCCCGAGAAACACGCGGGATAGAGCAGGTAGGCTCGCACTCCCCCTGAGGTCTCACTTTTCTGTTTTGTCCCGTGTTTTTATCCACTCTTCGTCAGTGGACATGGTGTGCGGTGGGCGCTACAGAGCAGCTGTGCTAGCGAGCGGATGAAGTAAACAAGTCTGTCTGTCACGTAGGCATGCTCCAGAGCTGACAGGGCTCTGTACCGAGGAGAGGCGGAACAGACTGCGGCACACAGCCGCGAAATGTGGGGAAGACTTGGTATTTCAGGTGTCACGGAGCGAAGAAATAGTTTGTTACAAATGCCAAGGGGGGCTTAGGTAGCTAGCATCTTCCTGAGTGCTGCTCAGCCTGTCTGCAGCTGCTGGTAGCTAGCCTCTGAGCTAGCTGGTGGACTGACAGTCAGGAGTAGTAAACACTGACTGTTTGCAAACATCAGGCCACTTGCCACAAAGTTCTGTTTAAGAAATGATCTGAATGAGGTTATATATGTCATCTGATTAAGTTGAGGTTGTTTGAGGCATTTTCTATGGTTAGTTACTGACAAAGATGATGATGAGGAAATGCTGTCTGACCACACTGTGTGCATGAGGGAAAGAGTAAAAGTTACAATCAGATCTGACCTGAAGGCTCGTTTATATTAAACTTCATCAAGGAATACCTGGTTTGTGGATAACCCTGGATTTAGGAGCTTCTTACATGGCTCTCACAATAGTTACAAGCAAAGTCGCACAAGTTCAGAGTCAGAAGTGGCTTTATTGATCAAGTTGCTCACAGTGCACTGACACAGAAGTAGACATATGGCTAAAAACAACAGAAACTAAAACAATACGTTATGGTAAAGGACAGTAATGTACAGTAACATGTGCAAAGAAAGTAGGTGTATATACAGTATATTTAAAAACACCAATGGTCAACACCATAATGAGTATACACCAAAGACTCTGTACAAGTCAGCTATTTTGTTTGTTGTAGACAGTACAAGTAGTGCAACAACACACAGAATGCATACTGGATAAATGTGTACATGGGTTAGATGGCTTAGATGCATGTATACATGTGTATATACATTATATACAGGACGCAGGATATACAGTATATTGACGGTGTTTGTACAAGTTTTGTTATGAAAAGAAATTGTACACTTGCCTTTAAATATCTTTCATTATGTAGGATTGTATTTGCTTGTTTTAAGGGAGTCTTGCAGCCACTGATCTGATCACTTGTAAAACCAGGTGCAAGATTGACTTTTTTGTCCATCAGCCAAATGGGAAGTGAATGTTCAATTTTTCTATTACTCAATAGATTACCAGTGTTTTTTCAACCACCTTCATGCATATTTCGCCATCACTATTGTAGTGGCTGATGTTAATTTTGTTTCCTGTTCGTAAATGGCTTGTTTATCGTGAACACCTACTGTAAAGTTGGCTTCCCCTTTACACAACATGTGTCGCAGTGGATGTAACAGATGGAGAGGAGATTTCAGTGTTCATTTGCATCCGAAACCCTGCTCTGACAGGTGCTCTCTTGTGTAAAAGGAACCTGAATGTTTGTGTAAACATCTCTGTCTGAACTTCTGTTTACTTTTGCAAACCAACCCTATCGTATTCTTCCTGTTGTTGAGAAGACTTGCTACAAAGGATTATGTGCATATGAACGGCATCTGAGCCAATGCTAACACTATGGCCTATATAATCCAATGACTCAGTCATCAGAAGAATACGCTATTATGTAACTCTATTGGTCCTCTAGCCTGGAGGGGCCGTTCAATGTTATGTATTGTTGACAAGTGGCATGCAGAGATGACAAACTATGACTTAGTCTCTGTTAGACTGATAGAGGGATTTTTCTCCTCCTTGTACGAATATGGTCACAGTGGTTTAAATGTGTGCAGGCCGAGCTGTTGTGGCAGATGTACGAGGGATGAACAGAGCTCAGGCTGTGTTAGTGAGTAGGAGATGTGCTCCGCTAGCTGTATGTCTGCCAACACACAGAGAGGTGGGGCTGAGCAGAAAAACAGGAAAATCAGGATACAAAGCCTCATACTTGGAGTGTTTATTTTAAGAACAGGTAAAACTTTGTATTGAGGCACTTTAATAAAATATGATGTGAAGAAGGCGCTGTGAGTTAGCTTTGTGTCAGGAGAGCCCACATTGCCCGTATGTGTTTAGAGCTGCAGACAGAGAGAAATCTGCTTCAGTCGGTGCAGCAGACCCAACACAGATTATTATAGCCCTACAAGTACTCCACAGAGGCTGTCTACCTCCACAGGATATTTATTTCCATGCCCCAGCTTGTGAAAATCTGCCCTCTCTCGCCTTCTTTTCCCACCTTTCTATTCTACTCAATAATCCTTATTTTTTCTGTATTTATCTCTTTCGGATCCTGCTCTGAATTATCACAATAAATCACTTCCTCTCCTCCTTGTTCACAGACTCGCTCGCTCCCTCCCTCACTCTCTGCAGCTCCCTCCCTCCCTGTGTCTGCTCTCTATCTGGGGGAAAGTTCACCCGCTCACTCAGAATCTCATTATAGGCTTCAGGCAGCAGAGCTGTAGCCTACATGTGTATGCATGACGCCTATGCAGTACTTGTACGCTGCCTTCTCTCGGCGCACTCATCAAGCAGATGTTTTGCATCTGGGAGCATTCAGGTTCAGGATTGTTATTGTTATTTTTGTATATTATGGTTACAAATGTTTGCAATGATTCTATCCAGTGGACACATTAATCTTGTTTGTGTGTGGCACAATAGGAGCATATTGATTCTGGATTGCAATAGATACTGTGTAAATAAGTGCCAAAAGGATTAGTCCATTAATAGCAATTGATCACAAAATACATACAATACATACATATTTTAGAGTTGAGTAATCACATAAGTCTTTTGTCATGCAATGTGGGTATTTGCTCATTTTTTTTGGCCTCTGTTGGTGTATAATGAATATCTTTTGGTTTGGGACTGTTGATTGGATAAAACTAGGGCTGCACAATTAACGACAATACAATCCAAATCACAATATGGATAAGTGCAATATACAGAAGCTGCATCTTTTTGATAAAGGTAGAATGTGTGACAAAACATGAACATAAAATGAAGTCCTGTTTTGTTGCGGAGATGCGTTGACCTACAAATCTTGTTCTCTACATGTAAAGAAACATGTTTATTTAGTGCAGACTAGGACTTTCACAGTATCAGATTCTCACTACACAATTACCGTGGCACAATGATTTCAGGACAACAATAT
Organism: Lagodon rhomboides; assembly: GCA_039737535.1. Taxonomy (NCBI): domain Eukaryota; kingdom Metazoa; phylum Chordata; class Actinopteri; order Spariformes; family Sparidae; genus Lagodon; species Lagodon rhomboides. The sequence goes on along the minus strand of CM077785.1, from coordinate 18,067,644 downwards.
TATTGTGATATTTATAGAGAATTTTGGTAAATAAATTACACTCAAAATACGAGTGTAGCTGTAGAAAAGTTTACGCATAGTGATAATTAAAAAAGCGAAAAGGCAGCCAGATGAACTGATTAATAAAAGATCCACACGGCCTAACATTTGCACTGGATCATTCACAAGATATTATTGTATGTGTATTATTAACACAATATCAATATTTCATTGTATAATATCACTGTTATCATCAATATGAGTATATTGTGACACCCAACTCCAACAGATGTCACAACATCATGATTTTAATAGTTTTTAAATTGAAAATGAAAGCTGTGACACAAATAATCTTTCCCACTAATTGTATATCCTATTACAAATGCAATATCTGTCAAAATAATCACAATATGATATATTGTGCCACCCTACATAAAACCAAAACATTTTCTTCAACCAAATTGTGATCAGTGTATCGATTTTATGGCACTTGATCAAACGAATGATTAATCAAATGAAAGTTCTCATGCAAACTTTGCAAGTTTGTCGTGGTGGGACATGTCTCAGGGTGCAGGCGGAGTCCTGGCCTCAACTCCATACAACTCCTCCGGGTACTGAGTGCCAGCCAGGCCTTATCACCAAACGGCGTTTGGTAAATCACTGCAGTCACGTACTAACATCTTGTAGAAAGCCTGCCCAAGAGGAGGCTGCTGTAGCAGTAAAACAGGGAGGAACTACATCTTAATGCAAATATCATTCGTATCCTGGTGTAATATTGATCTTTGTATGTAAGAGGTTCAACAGAAACTACACTTTGAGTCCCTGAAGTCTGAACTAAATCACTATAGATTATGGAACAACATTATGTTTTCTTCTTCTCCTCTGTTGCTTGCACAACATGATAACCTAACAGAAACAGCAATGCAGCTTTTATGCCAGGAACCAAGCAGCAGATGTGACAGGAGGTTGATACATTCTTCAGCTGGCACTCAGTTGAATATGACACACCTTCTGTAGCTTTGTTTGCAAAGGTTATGTTAGGTACTTAAAATCAAAAAGTCATCGTTTGTGTCATCTTGTTGCTGACTTCCGATGTAGATGTTTAAAGTTTTGACAAAGATTTGAATCGCAACTGAAGGAATCTGGCTCTGTCTGGGAAGGCTTGTTTTGTTTTTGTTTTTCAAAATGCCCTGCTGGTTAAGTCTGGGAGTAAATTAGTGTGGGCGGGTAAATGAGTGAGGCCGAGTGTTATGAACATGTTTGGCTAATTATCGTGGAATACACAGACGTCCGTATCGAAGCTCAAAGACATGTTATTTGGTATATTGTATATTTATTGTCACTTTTCTGTTTCTCGTGTGCTTCTACAGCAGTTTGACTGTGATATTTACCATCTTTAACTGACATTTCTACAAAAAAACACATTACTTCATGTTCACATTACATGTTTATGACCTGACTTTCATATTGGATAGTGGTGGAGTTAAATGTGAAGGCTGCCGAGGCTGCGGTGACCACAGTTTGAGACAATGTTTTTATCATTTGTAAGGCGTGTTTGTGGTGAAATAAATGAAAACCAGGTGGATTTTGTGCTCAAACTTAACCAGACCATAAGCACAACATAAAATAGAAAATTGTACCTAAAGAAACATAAAATTGCAACATAAAGAAAGTGGCTTGCAGAAATGTGCATTGCCAACTTTTATTCTGGCGACTGGGTTGGTATCTGCCTGTCAAACAAATGTGAAACTAATGGTAGTGGGATAGTGTGTGTGTTGGAAGTTGTGCGTGTTAATTAATGAATTGCTGGTAGCTCTGGGGTGTAGTGTCTTGCTGATGGGATTAGTCCTGCTGACATGCTGACTGTCCCTGACAGCAGTGCCGTCTGACCTTTACTGTTACAGCAGACGCTGAACTGGTAACCGAGTGGCCTCAGACACATCTTTGTCTTAGCTACAAAGCTTGTTTACGTCACTGAATTTCTAATGCGTGGCCTTTTTAAATTGAGTGCACAGTGCCACCTGGTGTCACAACTTGGACACTACATTACTATTAGTACATTGACAACAAACACTGAAAGAGCCCGTCAATACAGAATTATTACAAGTCAGAATGTGGCACGATTCAGTCATTAGTTGAAAGTGAAACTTAACCCAGTCAAGTGATGATGAGGACTTTTTGTCCAGACATGCTGTAGTCTGCATTTTCTCACAAGTTCCCATTTATAGTTACACTGTTGTAAATAAACACATATTTAAACTGAGGCATTTATGCTGAAACTGAATCAGAGACCTGATGGAAGACTCAATTGTGCTGGAGAACAAATAATGTATCTTGTGTTGACATGATCAGTTAATTAACCAATAAGTTGATCTGCAGAAAATGAATTTAGAACAGTTTTAATCATAGAGGAATCATTAGTTGTCACCCATCAAGTAAAAACACCCAATAATTGCTGATTCAAACCTCTCTGTGTGAAGATCTGCTGCTTTCCTGTGTTCGTTTCATTGCAAACTGATTATCTCTGGGTTGTGTTGGCTCTTGACTAACAAAAAACAAGCAGTATGAAGATGCTCTTGGGCTGTGAGAAATGGCAACTAACAAATATTTTCATCATGGGTTAATCAGTTGATTGTTTACTTGACTAATTTTCTTGAAAATGTCACTGTCCATTATAATTTCTCAGAGGGGATGTCTTTAAGTGGTCTGTTTTTCTCAAAGTAAAAGGAATCACTGTTAAAGTCAGCTGGAGATATTTTATTCATCAGTTAGACACATAATTAATCAGAAAAATAATGAGCACATTAACTGAAGATGAACATACTTAGTTGCAGCCCTAATGTGTTTTCATCAGAACAAGTTTTAGCAGCTGATTGACCAAACATTTCTAGTCACAGAGAGGATATCCTTCAGTGTGTGACTGTGTGTAGAGTTGAGGTTGTTGGCTGTGTGATGTGGAGGCTGTGGGGCCCGTGGCCGGGTCGTGTAAAGCTGTAAAGCTGGAGGTTTCGATAGCGTTTCGCGAACATGTTTATCCGAGCTCCCATCAGGCAGCACGCCGTCGCCATCCCCGTTCCGCCTCTCCTATTGGCTGCTCGGCCCGTCTTCTCTTCTCTGATTGGTTCACTCCTCAGGTGCATTCACTGCCCATGTGTGCTGCATGTGAACAGCTGTACGCTTGTTTTTCATCTGACATCTGCTTTTACCCCTCGCTTTATTCTGCGCAGTACCCGCGTCATTACGGTAACTTTTAAAACCGTGTTTTCTTAGAAAGAGTTTGGATCTGGATGTGCGCTTTGTCCTGGAAACATTTGGGAAAACATTAAGGAAAGCTATTCAAGGAATTGTTGAGAGCACCGAAAGTTCAGTAACGTGCAGTAAAAAGATGACTAAAACAAAATATGCAGTAAAAAGACAAGAAAAACAAAGTGCTTCATAAAAAGACAACAAAACCAAAATGTTTAATAAAAAAAATACAAGAAAAACAAAATTTGCAGTAAAAAGACAAGAAAAACACAATGTTTTATAAAGAAAGACAACAAAGGTTCAATAAAAAGACAACAAAAAGATTGCAAAACAAAATGTGCAGTAAAAAGAATATTAAAACAGAAAGCTGAGTAAAATGTAGGTATATTAAACCGATAACACAAACATTTGCAATTAAAAGACAACTAAAACATTACAGGTATGTTCCTGTGAAAACTGAGCACCTCTGTACATAATAGGTCATTGCGAATGCTTGTGTTTTACTCTTGGATTTGACAATGAGCATGGACTAACACACTCTCTATTATATTTCTATGTACATATATATACATATATACATTTGGAAACGCTAGTAGGCTTAGTATGTGCTACGTTGAGTACAGGATCATTTTCCCTACTTGTATAAAGTGCCTTCCCAGTGTGCTGAAAAATTCAAACGTAAACAGCCCTCTGAAAAGTCCCTGGCATAGCACTGCAACAGGCCATAACACGACATAAATGCTGGCAATGCACAAAGTTACATCCTGTACACGGCTCCTTGTTTTCCTCCCCGACTCCGCTGTGCGCAGTCTCCAGTCATATACGGTAATAAGAAACTGCTGTTACTCAGCTGATCTGTGACATCCTCCCCCCCGCAGACTGCTGAATCAGACTGCCAGGGCTGTAGCCCACCGCTTCATTTTAACATTAGGAGGCTAAGCTTGATCATCCACCATCCAGGATGTTAGACAACGAGGAGTACATATTGGACTCTTCCCCGCGGGAGCTCACCCAGAACCCGCTCAGGAAGATCTGGATGCCGGCGTGCAGAAACGGGCACATTGCTCAGAGACGGGGTAAGATGCAGGCAGCTGGCCGGCAAGTGCCGCAAAGGATGTGACAGTGTGACAGGGTGGTGATGTCGGGCATCTGCTAATATTCTTTTTTTTTTTTTTTTTTTTTTTTAGTCTTCCCTCTCATAGTTACTTTATTCCAGACATGTTTCCTGCTCCCAGCCTGTCTCAGAGTCTGGACATACTCCGTTATGTTGCATCAGCGCGCGGTGTTTTCAGATGCTGCGCACTAACAAAGTGCTGATCATCCTCGCCTTTTGGTGCGTGTTAATGTTGCATCATGCTCAGCTTATGTGGCTCTTTTTTCCTCTTAATATCACATGCGTGGAGGTAAACTTGAGGAGAATAAGTGGCTGTGATTAAATTGGCCATATGACACACGCATGACCGGGATGCATCAATTTACCCGAGACCAGCACTCCCAGCCAACATGTCTGATTGTGTTAGGCTGGACTTGGCAGTGAGCAGCTGCTTTTTATTTCAGCCCAGATTCTCTCAGTCTGGTTTGCTCTTTCTCTGCAGGTCGGCTTGGTTCTGCTGAGTCAAGCTCTGATGGTTTTGGCTACTGCTGGTCCAGAGATCCTGCATCTGGCACTGACACACATCACTTTCCTCAACTTTTACTCCATAGAGTCCTTCCACATCAACCCAAAACCCCTTGTCTAGGTGAACAGCAGGAGGATGCTGTCCTGCAGGGATATGTGGACAACTCAGGGTTGTGACAGCTGTTTTTCTTTTTCAATAGGCAGGAGTTGGACAATTTGAGCCAAAACTTTTCAACTAGCGTATTAAAAATGTCAGTTTTCATTGAAACAAACAAACAAAGTAATTACAATAAAAAGCTAAATAGATCCAAAAGAACTGCCTACTTCAAATAATGTTTAACTTACATTTTGAAATATTTATAATAATCTAAACGAACCTCTGGTCTCGCTTTATTGAAGTTTAATTTCGATGTTTATATATTTATTCATTCTTAAACACACACAACGTTAGCTATACTTTTCTTATCAGTACATGACTAACCAATTGTGTATAAATACAAAAATATAAATAGATTAGCTAAAATGTAAAACATACTAAATGTAATGACTATAACAAATAATCATGTGACATTTAAGTTATTTTTTGTTTGTTTGCCAAATATAAAAATGTGCGTACAGGTGGGACCCGGAAATATACAGTCTGCCCAGAGTATGTCTGTACATTGAATCTGGCCCCGGTTGTAGAATCTAAAATGTTGTCATGGCCTTTGTGTGTAAAAGTCCTGACTAAGAGCAGGTTTGATTCAGAAAAAAAGCCTCAAGATTTTGTTAAGAATAAGAAAAAAAAAGAATGTACCTGAAGCTTTCAGGTGGTTCAGTGAAATGTAGTTGGTCACTGCAGTGATAAAACCCAACCTTTGTTGTTTTACAGCATGTTGCGGTCTTTAATTAACCAGTGTGTCTCTGACCTGCTTTTCCCTTTGCTGTCTACACGGGACAACTCGTCCTTTTATTCATAGATTTCTTTATTTGTTGGGCCGTCGTCTTTTCTCATTCTCTCGAAGCGCAGAATCCAAAGTGCTGATAAGACGTCTTAGTGTCTAGAGAAGCATGTGGCTTGTTTTTTTTCAGTCAGTATGTAGTCTCAGTTGTTGTAATCGTGTCTCTGCTCTTTGGCTTGGTTTTTCTGTTGTAGTAATGTGTGTCACTGTCACACAGAGGGAGCTGAAATCCTTCCAACAAGTGTTTTCACCGTCTGATGTAATTATGAGCAACCTTGAAGACTAATTAAACTCTTGCAGAATGGAGAAGTGTTGACAAGCGACGGTCAGCAAATGTTACGCGTGAGAAGTGAGTTAAATCCATTAAAAATCCGTTTCTCTCTCTGTGTCTCTCTCACACAGTGTGTATGACAAACTGCCCGACTCTCATCGTGACTGTTGGACTTCCAGCCCGAGGGAAGACTTACATTTCAAAGAAGCTAACACGCTACTTAAACTGGATAGGTGTTCCAACCAAAGGTACCTGCTACACACACATACTCACACACACACACACACACACACTCACTCACACAAACCTGACAGTATAAACCAGCTTATCTTCCATCTTAAATTGCATATTTTTTATCTGTAACAGAGTTCAATGTTGGCCAGTACCGGAGGGAGTGTCTGAAGATCTACAAGTCCTTCGAGTTTTTCCGTCCAGATAATGAAGAGGGCTTAAAAATCAGACGGTAAGTCTACGCGGACTTCTCTCGCTGTCAGCTGATATCATGCAAGGTTGGCCAACCATGACTCCACACACTGATTTAAAAACTCCTTCTACTAGACGGGACTAGACTTTAAAATAAAAGTTTTCATATTGGTGCATAACTGGCAACATATAAACTGATAGCGATATATCTGTGATGATAAGGCCAAGATAAATTGGTCTGGCTTAAAAAAAAAAACCTTCTCATTATTAATAGTATTATTTTTTGTGTAAACCTTTGTTAAATCAAAGCTTCTTCATATTGTTTTTCACATATGATTTGAACAATTTCTACAGTATAGTAAGATAAGGCTGTGATTTTTGTCCGAAAAAAGAAAATCCAGCAGTCGATTTTTGGTTACTGACTCTGTGTCTGTAATCTTTTTACAGTCAGTGTGCGTTGGCGGCACTTAATGATGTTCGGCAGTACCTCAGTGTCGAGGGAGGACAGGTGGCGGTGAGTCCCAGACGCTGTCCCTCAGTTCTCCATGTTAAATGATTATAATATCAGTATATGTGCTGTACATCCGAGCTGCATAAGGAGTGTGTTTATCCTGCTGTTTCAGGTTTTTGATGCCACAAATACCACGAGAGAAAGAAGATCGACCATCGTAAAGTTCGCTGAGCAGAATGGCTTCAAGGTATTTAAACAAGGCAGGGTCGTATCAAATTCAACCAGTCACTTTGACTTGACAACCTTCAAGTTAACTATACTGTCTTGTCAATCCAGGTCTTTTTTGTGGAGTCTATGTGTGAGGACCCAGATGTCATTGCACAAAATATCGTGGTAAGGTTTGTCTCTTTTAATATGTACAGTTTAAATAATTTACAATGGAATAAGCAAACAGTGCTCTGTATTTATTTTGAAGATATTGACATAAGCAACACTTGACAATGGCAAATTCACTCTTCCTTCCTGTGATAGTGTGACATTGCAGAGTTTCAAAACATGAGCGTTTTGGCCGTTTTCACACTGGACAACAAACAAACAAAAAAAAGCGTTGTCAGACAGCTGACTTCCTCTTTACTATGCTCACATCGTCTTCCTGTGTTTCTTTTCTCTTACAGCAAGTTAAACTGGGCAGCCCAGACTACATCCACTGCAACACAGAGGAGGCCATCGAGGACTTCATGAAGAGGATCAAATGTTACGAGTCCTCCTACCAGACTCTGGACGAGGTTCTGGACAGGTGAGGATACACGTTTGGATCAGATTAAACTACCTCTGTAAGATCGCAGATGGTTGACTTGACTCTCTCGCTCCAGGGATCTGTCCTACATAAAGATCATGGACGTGGGCCGTCGTTACCTGGTGAACCGCGTCCTTGACCACATCCAGAGCCGAATCGTGTACTACCTGATGAACATTCACATTACACCACGCTCCATCTACCTTTGTCGCCACGGCGAGAGTGACCTCAACATCAAGGGACGGATCGGAGGAGACTCTGGCCTGTCTGCCAGGGGAAAAGAGGTGTGCGATTATATCATGAGTTTGATTGTAGTCCAGAATATGTGTTGGTATGGTTTTTAAAGGAAATTCATTGTTCTCATTGGATTCTCATGTGTTTCTTCAATTGGCCTCTCACACTCTAGTTTGCCAAACGTCTGGGGAAATTCATCAAGGATCAGAACATCAAAGATCTGAAAGTTTGGACCAGCCAGATGAAGAGAACGATCCAGACAGCTGAGTGCCTGGAGGTGCCGTACGAACAGTGGAAGTCTCTCAACGAAATCGATGCTGTAAGTCTGTTCTTGTTTTCATTAAAACAAATGCCTCTTAAGTGTTTGTTTACTCAACCTAAACACATCTTCTCCCCTCTTCACAAAGGGTGTGTGTGAGGAAATGATGTATGAGGAGATCCAAGAGCATTACCCCCTGGAGTTTGCACTGAGAGACCAAGACAAGTACCGCTACCGCTATCCAAAAGGAGAGGTGAGAGTGAGATTCATCCAGACGTCTCGTTACTCTTTTTCCAGGGGTGAATGGTTTTGTTTGTGTCCTGAGAAGTGTGTTTTTGACTTGTCTGTGGTCCGTCAGTCTTATGAAGATCTGGTGCAGCGACTGGAGCCTGTGATGATGGAGCTGGAGAGACAGGAGAACGTTCTGGTCATTTGTCACCAGGCCGTCATGCGCTGTTTTCTTGCATATTTCCTGGACAAGACTGCAGGTATGAAGGACTCACAGTAGGTGACAAAGTGTAGGAATATTGTTGTGTCATTGTTTTTTCGCATGTATTCTTTGGCTTAACTGGAATGCATTAAAACATTATGTGCTCCATTTGCAGCCTTAAAGGATAAGTTCACCCAAATTATTTTTTTTCTATCTACTGATAGAAAGATAAGTAAAGTTTTTTAGTCTACATAATATTTCGAGAGCTTTATAGCAGTAAAGTGTTGCAGCATTCTTCTTAAGTAGTAGACTGAAGTAGATGGGGGACTAAGATGTCTTCATACATCATCTCATCCAGCATAATCCAAGTCTCTTGAAGCCCCAAGACGTTAATTTACAGCCTCAATGCTCAGTGAAGCTCATGCACCCACTTCAGACAGCACTAATGCTTTTAGCTTAGCAGCTAAGGTGAAGATTTTGCCATTTAAGCAGGTGAAATAATGACTTTTTCAAACCATTTTGGGATCTCAGGGCTTCTAGAGACTCGGATTACCTTGGATGAGCTGTACAGAACCATTTTCTGTATTTAGGGGGTTGTTTTTTACGTTACGTAGAAGTCCCTGCCTATTTAAGTTGTTTAAGAGAATGCTGCAAAACTGTTTTACTGGGAAGATCCAGAAATGTTTTGTGGACTACAAAACTTCACCTAACTTTCCATCAGCATGGTGGTGAGTAGATAAAGACTGAATTTACATTTTTGGATGAATTTATCCTTTAAAAGAAATTATGCTGTAAACCTTGACCCTGAAATTAACAAGATGTGCCTTAACTTTCTGTCTCTACCTCCACAGAAGAGTTGCCTTATCTCAAGTGTGCTTTGCACACAGTGTTGAAGTTGACCCCCATGGCTTATGGTGAGTTCTGTCACTTTTTCTGCTCATATTAAGTGAAGCCTTGTTGTTCTTGCATGTCAAGTTCCCCATAAATGCCTCCCCAGAAGATTTTGTAGCGTCATTTTGTCTGAAACTTCAAAGGATAACTTCCATTGTGTTGTTCCACTTGGTCTAACTATAATAGTCTTTGTTATGTTTACTCTCACTCAGGATGTAAAGTGGAGTCTGTCTATTTAGGCGTGGACTCTGTGAACACACACAGAGACAGACCAGAGGTAGGTGTCCCAGGCAGCACACAGAAATGTCTCTCAGCAGACGACGTAGACAACTCACCTCACTGCGCTTTACCTCCAACTCATCTGTGACTCAGTCGGGAGGATGTCTCGCAGTAAACAGTTTACCTGTCAAAGCTTTGTGAGACTCTCTTTGGTGATTTCTGTGGAGTTTCCCATCGTATTGAGTCTTCATCTACCATCTGAAGCAGGCCCAGCCGTCAGTGCTGATCCCTCTTGTCTTATCGCACAGAAAATGTAAATGTGTCACACACGGCAGATTATCAGTGTTTAGTCTTCGTCCACCTGTGATCCCTGACAACAACCACAATATCACCTCCTACCTCCATGCTGTAATGAGTCAAATTTAACTTTTTTCTCAATTCATTTTGGTCTCCCATTGGGAGCAGAATCATGTTGTTTTTCTTCTCTCAGGTCTTTTTCTATGGTGGCCCGGAGAGCTCAACACACTGCAGCTTAAGAAAACACATGCAGAGACTAAACACAAGAAAACGTATTTCTGTTGTTGAAAACAACAGAAATAAGTTTACTTTTCATAAATGAATAATTTTTGTTTTAACCATTCTGATTACATTACTCAGAATCGACTTGGTTAGGGAGTAATCAGCAGAAGGATATTCCCAGGTTAACAGCAAATATATGAAATAACATCAGAATTATAGATAGATGAATATAAAACTTAAACAATTAAATGACAAAATTCTCAAAAAAACCCTGTTTACATGTTTGAAAAAGAAGAAGTGCACACTTAATAAAGCCTAACCCTTCTCCGCTGCTAACGAAGTTATCATTAGTATAAAAATATAATTTCATGCCATCAGGATGTTAAAAAGATAAGAAAACATCTGCATGTGTTTTTCATTAAGTTGCAGTGAGTTGAGCCTTCAGGGCCACCATATTTCCCTCAGTTTTACATCTTTGTAGGAAACAAAACTGGAAACCAGGACAAATCACTCAGCTGTGTGTGTGTGTGTGTGTGTGTGTGATATTTGTGAGGGACAATTTTTCCTATAGATGTAGGGCACTTTTTAGGACAGTGCTGTGTGAGGGTTGAGACTTCGTTCTAGAGTTAATGTTAGAATTAGGTTCAAGTTCAGTTTAGAACGAGAGGATGGAGAATACATTGCCAGTGAAGCTCCTCACAAGTATATAAGTACAAGTGTGTGTGTGTGTGTGCATAAATATGATAGTGAATAAATGAGAGAACATGAAATGAAGCACATTTCAGAATATTATTTTGTAAATTTGTGTTTAAATACCATGAATTTTCCAACATTGGGCATTTTTTAATAATAAATGTGACCATGATTGTGTTTCCTGTTAACATGAAGCTGTTTACATGTTTAATATGTAACCTTTCTGTTTTTTGATTTTTTTTTTTGTATACAAGTGACACATGTGACAAATACATTTCACCTCAACATACAACATGAACTGATGATCACGATCATTTTCTATGTTTTATTTTAAGATAACTTTGTCTCTGTTAACATGTTTACTGTTTTGAATGTGAATGTTTAATCTGCGATACTGACCCAAAAACAGCTGCCTAAACTTTCATCACTAGAACTCCACTTGAATCAAGATGTACAACTACAAAATCATTAATAATGGTGTTCATCTGTTCGTGGATAACGCACATGCTTAGATTATTTAATAAAATGTAACTTTTTTTCATTTTTTTTTTTGTCTTTGTCAAGGTTTACTCATTGTCAATATAAAACTCTGAATTTGAAACAAACCTCTTCTTTCTCTGGTTACTTTTTTATTGTTGGAAACATCAGTGGTTTTGACAAAGCTGCTTTGCATTCAATGAATACAGTGTCTGTAGAAGTTCTTTATATTTCACATAGGTGGAGGTTTCATTTATGAGTAGTTATTAACCCTTTCTTCTGTATTTGTCTGAAAGTGATCATTTAAATAGTTTTGTGACACAAAATGACTCTGAACCATGAGCATGTTTTAGAAATCTTCCTTTTAAAAGATGTTTTCCATTATAAAACTGATACTTAAAAACTGTAACAGATCCTTGAAGGTCTGTTCTGATATATAATCTCTGAATACCAGATTAAAACATTAATTCTGCTTTTAATAAACTCAAAGCTATCAGAGTCATTTTACTGTTAACCGATAAGAATATGAAAGGATTACTCAATGAACTTGTAAATGTCAGATGAGTAATGTAGGATAATAACTCCGTCCTCTCCTCTCGTCACTGTTTCAGAATGTGAATGTGCAGCGAACCACAGACGACGCTCTGCAAACTGTCCCCGCTCACTTCTAATCTCCTACACTTCCTGTTCCAGCTGAGACCTCGCCCGACTTCCTGCTCGGACCCCTGAACAGCATTACGAGAACGGTGCTGTTCCACTGCCCGCCATGGCAGCTTCTCCACTGATACGGAGAGAATTTTTCCTTCGAACAGACTCGAACTGTAAAGCACTTTCACGTTAACGTAATCCATTTTTATACATCTGTTCTGTTACTGTAGCTCGACTCCCAGTGAGGAAAACGCCAATATTTTTGATATGTGAGTCTACTGTTATCATTGAAATGATGATATTCCCTTAACTTTCAGCATCTTTTCCATGATATTTAATATCTAATGTATATTACATTGTGTACTGTGTATACCGCCATATGCCCTGGTGTTTCTGAAGATGTTTCTATCACAACCCCCAAAAAAACTGTGACGAGACTGTAACTACTACAGTTAATTAGTCCTTAATCCCTGAATGGTGATCTGAAACTTGTTTTTAAAATACATTTCTCTTTGCTAGTTGCTGAATTATCTAAAAAGGGTAGCCACCTGGCTCAGAACATCTACTCTGAGTGGACGAAGGTTAAGATACGTAGTAAATATTCCAGAGGTGAAGATCAGATTCTTGCACCACAACAGATGGAAACAGCATTGTAAATGCAACTTTTCTCTAAAATGTAGCTTCTGTTCTGTAATCCAAAATCCTGAGAGATGGGACCTTTCCATCACTCCACCATTTTTAACCAAAAAGGATGGACTTTGGGAGTTACAATGAAATGCTATGACAAATCGTCAGTGGTTAGTCTGTCACTTAAAGAGGCAGCATTTGATTGATTTCAATCGCTCAAATGTCTGAGTATAAAGGTACTGTGCGAACTGTACACGCATGTTTGTTTGATGTGAGTTTTGTGTGAAAATCATTATGTATTATACAAGTCGTTTTTTGGGGGGGACCTCTAGACACTTTGTTACATTATACATTTGATCATGTATAATACTGCACTGAAATTTTTATTCAAAATGCCTTGTTTGTCTCTTGCTGTCAATCTCAATAAACCTGTTTAGGGTAAAGACAGCTGCTGTTTGTGATTCATAACGCCACAACAGATACAAAAAGAAATCACTAAAATACAAAGATAACGTTTTTATTTCTCTTCACTGCCAGCAAGTGTATTTATTTTCATTCTTTCCATTTACAATAGGGTTTATTCTGCGTACTAGCGACAAGAAATGTGCGCCAATTGATTGCCCTCATGGTTTAAAGTCTGTCATGACAAAACAGCTAAATCAAATTCATGTGCATATAATATATATATTAAAAAACATTTAAATTATTTTTTAAAAAATCCATAATACCCTGTGCTCACTAATATTGATCACAAATATCCTTTTGAAGGACCTGCCCTGACTTCTTCTGATGTTTTAAAGGCAGAAATAAAGGTCTGGTGTGAATATTCATTATGTACAAGCATCAATATTTTTGAGCAGAGGCATATTTTAAGGTTAAAGGGCAAAAACAACATTGGCCCGTACATCTTGACTGTACATCTTCTGTTTTCTCTTGGCTGATCATATTTTGCCTCCTCTCTGCCCTGTGATGTGACGGCCCACAGTGACGGCCAAGATTGCAAAAGGAATGTATTCCTGGATTTTCTCTCTCTGTCTCAGAACTGCAAAATGAAACAAAAACAATGTCTAAGCTACAGTACATCTACAACACAAACAAGAATATATCACTTTTTTCTATAACAGTGTAACTTTAATCACCTTTAAGATTCATTACATTCTAGCACTAAAATGAAATAAAAACATGGCCAAGAGCAGTATCCAATTAAAAAAACTGAATCGTTGAATGAAAATACTGCTGCATCAATTCAAGCATAAAGAAACAGAAAAACTACAACTTACATTTTTGAGGAACTCCTCAGCGACGATACGAGCCCTGGCGTTGACAGACAGCTTCATTTCACTGATCTCCTTGTCGATTTCCTCCATGAAATGAATGACAAAGTCCACCAGTTTGTGTTTGTACATCTGCTCTGTGTGGAAGTTGGTGATGAGAAAACTGATGTCATAGCCCTGCGAAACGAAGAAAGAGGAATGTTAACAATGAGATTGTATCTGCGCTGAAGATGGTAAACTTTAACTGTTAATAAACAAGTTGTTTAAACAAATCATTTCCTGACTATTTGTGCAAAACGTTTACGGCTAAAAGATAACTGGAACATTCAGGGTGCATTCAAGAACTCTAACCATTCTAGGTGTATTCAGGACATTACAAAACATAACTCCTGCTCTATAGTGTTTACAACACAAAAGAAAGAAGAAAGCATTGTAATTTTTTCTTGTCTGGATATTCTGGGCTATTTCCCTTGACTAAACAAGTACATGTGGGAGCCCTGTAAATGTGACAGACCCATTTTCAACGCCCACCTACCTCCACTGGTTTCCTCCTCAGGATGAAGAAGTTCTCTGCTCTCATCATCATGAAACGCATGAACTTATGGCACAGAATCTTCTCAATCTCATCTGCCTGCAGCACCAGATCATTTACAAGGAACGGTCAGGATTACAGATACAGGTCTGATCTTAACATTAATCATATTAATTGCTGGTTGTCATGCAACGATCTGTTTGTATAAGGGTTTAAAACACATACAACCACTGGTCGTTAGCAGCTTGACTGACCTGCTTGACAGCGATGCTGACTCTAACAGAGTTGATGGAGCCCTCAATCAAAACTTTCTCTTTCTCATTACGACTGATGATCACAGGCTGGAGGAGAAGCTCTTTACTACTCCTAAAAGTGGGAGACACACACAGTAATTTGTTTGTCCACAGGCATTAAAGGGGGAAACTCAGATTTCATGCACTGCTTGGTTTTAATCGCTCCAAAGTCACACTCAGAGTTGCTGTGATAGACTCACCGTACTTCCACCTCTGGCTTGTTGTGTCTCTCCACCACTTGAGAGGAGAAATTCTCCAGGCAGAGGGCGGCCTGCAGAGTAGCACGCACTGCATTGAGATATGGGCGTAAGGTTGCAGTCTGAGGGGGGGACAGCGAGAAAGAGTGGATGATTATCAAGAATGTCTGAATCTGCAGGCAGGTGCAACTGAGAGTGAGAAGTCTGTGGATCAACAAGTTTCAAATACACACTCTTCCCTGGTTTCACTTCACCTGATGACAGTGTTCAGTATGCGGTCACTGACTCGATATTTGTGAATATCTTAATGAGCCTGGACACCGACATTGGGTCAGGAAAGTGCTCTTGACATGACTAAATGATAAGTTAACTCTGGGTCTACTATATAATAAATCAAGGTAATGGAAATGAATGCAGGCAATCTGCACAGGCTAAGACATAGTAAACTATTCGTATTTCATTTTTTTTTCTGATCTTTGTTTTTGTGTGCCTCGACATTTTGAAAGAGTACTTAAAGCAACAATAATAGTAGACATTTATGTTTTTACCTCAACCACTTCAATTGAGTCTTCGATGACTAATGACTTAGTGTCCTCACAGACAACACACTTTTCTGAAGGGACTGTGAGCAGGGTTTCTTTCCCTTGGACTCCAGAGCCCAACGGGTCAATCAACAGCCTATATTATCATCAATCAATGACTAATCAGACGATTTGTTACTGCTGTGTATGTTGAACAATATATAACTGTGATGAATTGCATAACAAACACAAGAGCCTGCCCAATAATATCGGTTGATTTCGTTGTTTTTTTACAAAACATAATGCAGAAATATGTTTGGGGCCGGTTATGATTATGGGAACTATTAAATTCACAGGGAAGTTTACTGTTTCAGTGCTCTGATGTCATTTCCCCTATAACAAGAAGTAGAAATGTTCAGCCTGCATTACATACTTATCATTTTCGTAACCACATTTGAAGGATCACTGAAAATAATGTCTTTATGTATATAATCTGTCTTCCTAAAAATATTTTTCGATATGTTGGTATCAATATCAGTCGGGCGCGGATGTCTGGATTATATTATTTACTAAAACGCAGCACTTAAGAGATAGACTAGTCAATATTAGTTAGGGATATTGGGATACGGGTGTATATTTGCGTGTGCATAGATACACCATAAAAGTAAAATGAAATGTGTCACATTATTTACGGGGACCAAAAATATCACAGAATAAACAAACAATCAAGTGAAACACTAAAATATCCCAATATCCCTAACTAATTATGTGTAATGCATCTTTATCACAACTCAAGAACCATTTTATGGGATTTCTATCAAAATGTTTCTGTAAATTGTTGATGTTAAAAAAGAAATCTGACAATTTGATTGCTACTGATGTGTTTTTGTGTCGGCCTCACGTACACAGTAGGAGATGATGGCGTTCAGCCTAGCCTCATATCTAAGCTCACTGTAGCTCAGCGAACAAAATGCAAAACCAATACTATTTTAAAACGTGGTGACAAGTATTGACAAACTGACTAATGCAGCTGTAACACTTTTCAAAGCTTCGGGTGCAGCACAATGTCATCGAGTGCCTCAACATGATTTTCATTCGGTTCACCAGATGTGTGCTCTCTGTCCACCGTTACATAGCTTCAGCTTAAAAGCTAACTACAGCAAAACGACCAACTTCACACGTTTCGATAAATACTATATTGTATCGTGGGTCCCCAGATATGTACACACCTGCAAGTACAATGAAGTAGCTAGCTTTCTATTATGTCCGATATTTTTTTCCTTTTAGCTAAGAGGCTGACAAGCTAACGTTAGCATGCTAGCTAGTTAACTACCTGCTTAGCTAGCCCTCAAAAAGACTAAAGAAAAGCTGTGCTGCGGCTTCATTACGGACGAGAAGCGGTAACGACTTGATATAGACAATGTCTGATATATGTAACTACTAACCTGCGTCTGTTTATCAGCACAAATGTCAAATTTGTCTTACCATTTCTCTGTGAGATGAGAGGAAGCTAGAGGCGGAAGTAGCTACACTTGTCAGGTCTTTTCCGTGAACACATACCGGAAATCAGCTCTCTGCGTCGAGCTGCGTGTCAAGCGGCTCAGTGTGAGCACAGAGGACAAATACATCACACATCACAACATCATAGTTTAGCAGTAAATGTATTTTAACTGTGTCTTTGATAGTAAATTATATAATGAAAGACAATGCAGAACATTTCCTTTTTCCTCACAACAGGATAAAAAGCTAAAAAAAAAAAAAAAAAAAAAAGTTCATTGGGGACAGAACCTGCTTTACCTGCTACTGCTTCAATCAGATATTTGTCTTGTACCTTTCTTTAAGATTAGCTGTGTAGCTGACTAACTATATGTGTGACAAGTAAGTGACTACAAAAAATGTGGTGAACTCAATAACATGTTTAAGATAATGAGTTAAATAACTTATCTACTCTAATCCCTCTTATTCAACCTCAGTCTATTCATCCCACGAGATAAGTTATTCACTTTATTCATCTTCAAAATTAACACACCTAACCCATGTTGGTGCGGTAGCTCGCCAGGGCTCAATCCTGTCCGGCTCGGCTCCAACGCTGACCCGAGTCCGATGTGTCTAACATGCTGAGTTACTCACTAATGTTAAGTTACTCAGGTATGCAGGGACCATCGCACACACTGAACCTGGAACAGTTTGGATCAACCTCGCCTCTGAGACTCCAGCAAACTACAGAATTCCGGGGCTATTTAAAGGGCTCCAGTGGCGACCTCACTGATGGTGCCAATTTATTTTATTTTTTTTAGGGGGGAAATATTATGCCTGACACACTCTCTCATACAAAACTCACTCGCCAGTCAGTTTTCAGATTTGAAATCGCTTTACTTTTCAAATTATTGGCCTCAATTTCGCCGAGATAGCCTTGAAAGAATTCTCATAACCAAAACACTAAATGTGCATTTTTTTAAAATTCCAATTAGTCTTAAGCGCTGAATCTTCTTTACTTTATTTATGTCATATTTTGGCAAAAACACAGCATGTCGTGATGATGATGTTTATTAATATTGATATGAATATTTAAACCTATCAATCAGTTATGTTCTGATTGGTGAGGCGGACTATAAGCTAAATCAAAGTCACTGAAGCCATAACACTATCTGTTTTACGTGCACAGAGACAGACATTAATACAGCTGTGTACGTCAGACTTTGGCGCCCCCTAGTGATAGCATCAAGAACACAATGAAGATGTACATGCAGTTTTAGAAAACAGTTCTGGTGCCTACAAGACCTCTGTGGGATTAGTCTAAGAAAAAGCGTTACTGTTGAGGATTTCCCCCGCCTTTGAGACCATTTGATTTCATGCAGAGTATTTCTATGTTACCGGAGCGTGTCAATACACTTAGGCTGTCAAGACAATCAATTTTCAGTAGGCTACCTGAAGAGTGATTTTGTGGCTCGGTGTAAATGCTGTTAATTTGAAGTATTAATCTTGGGACTAAAAAAATGTGGTGAATTAAATAATATGCTGAAGATAATGAGTAAAATAACTTATCTACCTACAGTATGCTAAATAAAAAGGCAAACTGTATGAACATTTGACATGGAGCTGTTACACTATCTGACCCTCCCTTCTGAGCAAAAAGGAATTGTTGTTGGTATTGTTTTTTTCACAGGGAAGGATGAGCATTGTTTCAAGTTGATTTGTGGATTATAAGAACATTTGAATGTACGCCTTGTTTTCAGGCACAGGGTTAGCATGCTAATTTCATGCAGATCTCTCTGCAATACTGCCGTTTCTTCACATTCTGTTGATAATTTTAGTTCATTTTTCAATGTTTTCTACTAAAAGTCTTACATATTGCACCTTTAAGAAATTAGTCAAACCAGACAGAAATAGAGACACATAATGGGAGAACATTGATATATTCAAGAGTTTTATTATTTGACGTCCCAATTTTTCTTTGACAACATCATTGGCATCGCAGTGATTTTTTTCTATAAGGAGAAAGAGTAATACCAGGGCAAAAAGTTGGATCTTGTCTTTAAATGGAAAGAGAGACCATCCATTTCAGTTCAATCCAGTCCATCAGCCATTTTACCTTTACCATCTATACACTGTTATGCACAATCCGTTAAAAATATTAAGTACTTAGCCAACCTGAGCTACAAGCAGATAGAGAGAACAGCAATAACAAAGACATGACAGAAGACACGTGTATGGCGTGTTGGTGACACATATTGTAATTCCATAGCATTGAAAGATGTCTGATGAAGGACATAACACATACAGCAGTAATAGTAGCAGTACAAGTAATGTTACATAAAAGGCAAATATTAATATATCAAGGAATTAATCCATGTTGTACACTGTGACTGCATTATCAGCTTTTACTTAATGTCTACTTAGGAGCATTTCTTCTGCAGTGTGAGGCAGTTATAAACCTTTTTTTTCCTTTTCTTTTTTTACACACAACCTTGAAGGGAAAAGGCAGTACAATCACCAAAGTGTTCAACAGATTCTCAGGGGATATTTGATGGTGAAAACAGAGTGAGGAAGCATAATTTGAAGCTCACCGAAAGGCGTGCGGTTAGCAGAAGTTGCCCAAAATCAGTCATCCCTATTTAACATTTAAAGGCAAAAACATAAAAAAGAAAAGTGCAAAAAAACAAGTGTGTGTTTCAGATTGGCTTAAGAAATAACACCAGCCAATTAAAATATATAATATATTTATATATATATAGTTCAACTTGATTATTTGTTAGGCAAAAGAAAGCAAAGACAAAACAGAAGGAGAGAATAAGATACTTGGGATGCTGACATTAGCCAACATCATCTCACATTACAGAGCATTGGCCAGTCCATCCAGAGGTCCCAGTTGTACTCTTTGAACATGGCTCCATCTTGCCCCCTCGGTGTGAGAGTCAGGGGCCACAGTCAGAAAAAATGGGTGGGCGGGGCAGGTGATCACTCACTATCGAGTCAGGGGGCCGTAAGGTCAGAAGGGGTGTCATTCTTCTCTCGTGTGATCTTTGGGCACTGGATTTGTCGGCGTATTTTTTTTTGACAGTACGCTAGTGTATTAATGTGTGTACTAAGTGGGGGTTGGGTACATCCATGTGCAGCGTACTGGTGAGGGGGGTGTGTCGATGGAATGAACAGTGGCGTGAAGGAGGAAGACCAGTAGGGAAGTCCTTTCCCTGGGAGCAAGGTGCAGGTGATGTAATTGGTGTCGGGGTGTTTTTTCAGAAAGCCAAGAGAGAAGATGGTCCAAGTTGTCCCTTAGCAGCTGCAGCTTTCTGCTGATGGTTTAGCCCTGTCGTTCCTATCCAGTTTTATGGGCTCTGGGAATTCGTTATACAGCTCCACCTCTGTCTCCTGGCAGGCATCGAAAGAGAGAAAATAATCAGTACAAAAGAAAATCTAAAATACTTATAACAAAGAGATATACTTAGAACAAAGCACGCATCTCCATTGTCTTTCATTTTTCATTTCAGCATCTGTTACTCACTTGTTTGAGGGCGTTGCGTGCAATTGTCTGGAATGCCTGTTCTACATTAATGGCTTCTTTGGCGCTGGTCTCAAAGTAGGGGATGTTGTTCTTACTCTGACACCAAGCCTGAGCCCTTTTGGTGGTTACCTGTGTGCATGAATGGGAAAAGGTTCATTAATATGGTAAGCTGAGATGTACGGTCTCCAACAACCATCTCCATGTTTTAACAACATCAGGAATGTTAAACTAAATGTTATTTCATGTGATACTTTCTTTTAATGAAGTGGGTCACGATCATCATACACCATACAAAACAGGAGGTCAACATAGTGCAGAAAGATTGAGGCATTTCCAGGTAGATGATAAAGCTCCATCCTTATGGACTGTGATACACAGGGTTGTCTAGTGGCTGGATGGTTAAGATGCACGCTGCGTCCCAAAGCTTGCCTTAATTAAGAGCCCCTCCACAGCTGGGAGTATGGCTCCACACTCTGAGATGGAGTGGGAGGGTGCAGAGTTCAGATTGGAATTGGGTGCACATAATAGCAATGTCCCTTTCTATTTATTGCGTGCTATAACCCTCTCACTCTTCCTCTGCCTCATTCCTGTCTTTATCTCTTCAGATACAGACATACCAGCTCCATAAAGACTGTTATGCAGAAGAGTGCTAGATGGTTCTCCAACCTTTTGATCCTGTTCTACTCTAATATTGTGAGAGAAATTACTCACAACTCACAGCATTTTAATGTTAACAGCGGGAATGGGTTAAAAGTCCAAAATGGGCAAAAAAGAAGGGCAAACGCAGATAAGACTGACAAATCTACATGTAAAGTACCTTACAACAACACTCTTTATTAATCTATATAACGATGAGCCTTGCTATTGACTCTTGCATTTTGATCAAGTGGTTCTGTAAGTCCTCATGCAGTAGTGTGAGCCCTTGTACACTTGACCTTCAGCTCTTGTGCTGATTATAATGGGGATGTCAACTTAAGCCTTAAGGGCTCAGACCTTCTCCAGCAACAGCAGCAGGCATTGTGTTGCTGTGTGCTCAGTAGCACTCAAAGCCCAATACCCATAAGTCTAGCAAAACATGCATATCAGAAGAAAAAAAAACGCAGCTGAAACATGTCCAGTATTGACAGTCTGTCAGGGTGAACACTAGATATTAGCCTTGGTGTCAGACTGGTCTGACATTTGAATGAAGGATGGGTAATGATTCAAAATGAGGTCATCACAGAGTAATTATCCACCGATACCAACCTGTCTATTCTCTAAGTCGATCTTGTTGCCTAGCACGACAAAGGGGAAGTTCTCAGGATCTCGAGGGCTGGCCTGGATCAGAAACTCATCCCTCCAGCTGTCGAGTGTCTTGAAGGTGTTGGGTGCAGTCACGTCAAACACCAGCACACAGCAGTCTGCTCCACGGTAGAAGGCAACGCCCAGAGACTGGAACCTCTCCTGGCCAGCTGTGTCCCAGATCTACACAACCACAAGAGACAAAATGTTTAGTGATTGGACGAGGTTAGAGAACAGAGGAGGACACTACAGCAAATGCTTCAACAATTAACAGTTAATTCACTAAGATGCAACCGTTCCAGTTTTATTCATGCTGTACCTGCATTGTAACGAGCCGGTCGTCCACCATCACCTCCTTGGTCAGGAAGTCTGCTCCTATTGTCGCTTTGTACTGGTTACTAAACTTCTTGTTCACGTACTGGTTCATTAGGGAGGTCTTTCCAACACTGACAGAGACAAGATGACAACAGACAGCAGGATTAATGATACTGTAGACCAGGAGCTAAAAAGGTGGTACAGTCTGACTCAACCACTGCATGATCTGCATGGGTCAGGTAGGTGTGGAGATGAGCAAAATGTTTTTTTCCCCCACTTGTAGTCCATTCATTCATTTGTTTCAATTATTTTATCGATAACCGTTAGCGACCTATCTGAACTGCTTTGTAACCAATCAGCTAGAGAGCTATATTTCTTCTTATTTTATTTTTTGGCATCCATCACATTACCATCACACAGTAGGCTGAAGAGTTTGACCTCAATCCAGAAGAAACTACACAGCACTTGAAACTTCAAGTATAAACAGGGCCTAATCTCGTGAGAAATGAACAGATACTGTCTGGGATTTTGGTTATTGTAGTTTCTTATATTGTAGTTTAATGTTCCCTTCTCTATGTCTAAAAGGCAACAATGCAGTTAAAGTGATCCAATCTTCTGACTTTGGTTGACTGTTTTACAACATTGAATGTTTCATGTATTTGTCTATGATGTTAATTATTTTTTTTTTGTGAGTCTTCATTCCGATGCTATTGCAGCATCTCGGCCTATCATTAATATCAGTGGAGGAAATCATTTAAAAACTTGGGTTTTTTTCTAATGTTACCCAGCTCTGGTATCTATTGTCACAATACCACAAAGACTGTAAAACATCAAGTGCCCTTAAAATAGTCTTTGACAATCATGTACAGTAGTTTGATAGAGTCTAAATGGGCCTGCAGATAAAAAGCATGGTTGAAAAACAGCAGGGCTGTATTTAAGGGGCAGAGCTCTGCCTGGACACAGCGCACGGCAGAGGAGCAACTCCTGCCAACAAGGAAATAACGATAATAGTTATAATCTTCAATGGTTCAAATCAAAACAAAAATAATACCTTGGCATTTAGGTTTTTTCCCGCTAGACTATTTTTAGAACAGACCTGACTGGTGATATCCTGCACTGCTGGTATTGACATGTAAGGGAGAAATATGTCAAGTTCTGACTCACCCAGAATCTCCTAGGATGATGACTTTCAAGAGCACTTTCTTCCTGGATGTCATTTTTCACCAGCTGGAAGAAAAACAAACAACAAAATGTTTAGTACATATAGAGAAGTCAACAATGCCGTCCTAACATCTTCACTGCAAGTCACAACCTAATCACCAGCTTCATATTGTTCAGGGACAAAACAGTCAATACAAAGGCAAATCTGTTTCTATGCACACAGGCCCCTTGGAAGACATTAGTCCACAATTTTGTGTGTAGAGTTCCTTGGCTCTGGACCAATCAGGTTTGGATGCCATTCATTTTAGTCATGTGCTTTCTAAGCTGTTAGGCAAATCACGAGGAACACATCATTCTTTCTCTTTCTCTACTCGCACGCACCACAGGAAGTCACCTCCCAGAGGACTGACTCCTTCTCCATGTTACAAGTCCAACCCGAATGACACATCTGCCTTTTTTTTCTGATATTGCTGTTACTAGGCAGACAACCCACTTCAGCACATGCTGATCTCAGTACACTGTAAGTGACTGATAATATTAAATGATTATGTAAAATGACAAGCATTTACAACCACATACACAACACAAGTAATTACTGTGTATATTTACAGCCCTACTGTCTATTTCTTCATATGCACACCCAAGTGTAACACATTTTTAATCAATGAAAAACTAAACAATGAACACACGGTATAAGGCTTTTAAATCAAATTTTGTATTTAAATATAAATTTTACCATAATATCTTCAATGGTCAAAACTGAGGCTTACATTTGACATTTTTGTGCGCAAATATTGGAACGTTCTAGTGTTCCAGAAAAAAAGCAACAATAAGCTTGTCACTCAGAGACGTTTCTTAAGCAAGAATTGTAATTCAGAATTGGGCAATCTGTCATTTCTAAACACTCAAATACAGTTGTGCGCAATGAAGTGCATCACTTCCTCCAAGTCTTGTTAAAATTAGTAAGATCTAAGATATTGCCCAACACATGAACAAATGAGGACGTCCTTTAGTGTTCCCCGCTAGCTGATGTGATTAATTCTAAAACTTTCATAATTGCAGTCAGGAGATGTTTCATTTTAACATGTTTCCACAAAAGTGAGGAAGCACATATTTTGAAAAGACAGAAAGGCACATTGAGATTCTAGAACTTCTTGATGTTTTGTGACAATAAAATAAACATACAGTGTCCGATATTAACTTTTTGACTCCCCAACCAAGTTGACTGCAGATGACAAAAAAAATCTACTGGTTAAAGGAATAGTTTTTTTGTGTGTCAAATGTAAATTTGTTTCAGTACATTTCAGTGAGATTATAAAGTAGAGTATTGAACACAACCTTACAAAGAGGCCAGAGCCAAAATACTATTAATAAATTGATCTCTTAACATAGTTTTTGTTGCTTTTTGTACAAACATCTGATGGATAATCCTTCAACTGCCCAACGGAAGATCCACCCACATTTGGCCCTTAGCAGGTGTACATTTAGGATCCAGATATTATATATGACATTATGTTAAATACTGTGCAAATTCTTCCTGATCACCATTGTTCTGCTTTCAATCCATCTACAGTATTACCAGGAATGTATTATGTCCGATAAAATATAATTCACTTTTCATGGATGGAACTCATATTACAAAATAAATGGTGGGACAGTAAAATAAACACAAAATGACTGCGCTCCAGACCTAAGGGGGTTATCGTTAAACCTTATCCATGCACAAATAGGCAGAAAAGACTAAAATAAACTTGGATTTTATAACAGGCTGCTTTATCTTTTTTCACACATTTGTCTTATCTGTGCCAAGTAAACAGTCGAACACAATGCAACTTCTACTGAAGGTCTGCATACTCTCACTGAGAATGGCAGCAATTATAGAGCAAACCAATACTCACATTTTTCAAACTTTTCCAACAAAAAGATGAAAACAACAGCAGACCGACTATCTCAGACGACCTTAAAATAAGTCCAAATCCTGAGTCTAAGGCCATGAAACCCTTCAGTTTCCATCAGGAGCTAAAAGTACTTGCGTTCTTCTGTAAACCAAACACAGCACTCCAGTGATTGCCATACTGTGAAGCACAGAGTGGCTGACAGAAACATGAACAACAGCTCAACACATGCATGGTCAGAGCACAGTCACATGACTGCAGAAGAAACTCAACTCAGATCTTTAACCTTTGACAAACAGCAGAGTTAGACATTGATTGCAAAATGGCAGACTATTATCTCCGACAGGCGGTTCAGTCAGAAATCAGGTAAATGCCTCTTACTGTCAATTTATTTTGTTGGTATTAAACAGGACTCAAGAAAAACAATACTCCAGCATTTACTGGCAGATTTCACAAATAATAGTTCAACCACTTTGCTGACAAACCATATAAATCTTAATATAGATCATATGTACTCTTGAAAGTCAAATACTGTTTTGTTTAAATTGTCCTTAAAAGGTGTATGTATATGAAATAATTTGTTATGTCTATATGTTTGCCATTATTCTGTGTTAAGAAATGAGAGCTGCTTGTTTAAAGCAAATGTGTCATGGGCAGCTTAGTCTTTTTATTACATTATTTAGCATTAAAATATTCACAAAATCTGATATTTCAAAGTAGCTTTGCAGAGAGAGTTTGTACTGAAATATATATGTTTCTCTCCTGATGAAGTACACTTGATCCAGATCTTTCAAACAGTATCTCATACTATGTCTGCTAGTTTGAGTTTGATGTATAGCTGCTCCATCAGATATAAATTATTGTGGCAACACAGAAAATGAACACTTGCATTCTTAATTTATTCTTTCTTAGATATGTTACATTTTTAATCCACTTTCTTTGACTTACGATCCCTCTATTTTACATTATTATGAACCAAAAGGATGACTGGGCAAGTATCTGTATTATCTAGGAAAATACAACTTTTCCATTACTGCACAAGTTGATCGAGGACTGTCTGGTCAAACCGGTCATGTGTTCAAAAAAACATAAAAGTCCCTTCTGCTCGTAAATCAGTGCCACAAGCAGCTGGAATTCATAGATCACCTCTGATATAGATTATGCATGCACGCCCACAGACACAAACCATCCTTGGCCTAAATATAGACTTGAGACACCGAGTTCAGATGTTTCTCAATGCTCAAACAAATCTCCAATGCGTCATTAAATTGGGCCATCGCTATGTTTCCTGGTTAGGTATGCTACGTGCATCTGGGTAAATGCCCATGTGATAAATAGAGGGTTTAATGCTGACTGAATATAACAATATGGTCAAAATGAAGTGTATTAGTAGAAAAGAAAACAACAAACTAATAATTCTAAATATGTGATATCACTTTACAACAGCACAAGAAAGTAGTGTTAAATTATCACGTGCCATGGAATAATGCTTTCAAAAGGAATATTTTCCCTATCGTAACAGAGTGGCATGTTTTTAAACCCTCTGGTTTTGTACTACAGTACTGTATCAAATACTTGAATATCATATATTGTTAAATATTGCTTTCCACATAAGGCTATAAACAAATCTACACACAACTATAAACACAAAGGATCTCCAGAACAGCAGAACAAACTGGAAGGTACACTGGGTGCAGTGTAAAATTAGACGCAGCTGTGTATGCTATAATGTTATCTGCAAACAAAACTTTCAGGCATTTTAACCATAACCAGTCCCATCAAGTGTCCTGAACAACTTTATTCAAAGAATGAGCCAATTTATGCAAACATAAGGGACACATTGAGCAACTCTCAAATTAGAGGTAATCCAGACTACTAGGCAAGTACTTAAGTAAAACTGGAGTATGGAGTAACTTGAGCCGGGCTGTTATCGATGCAGGAAAAGTTGCCAACTACTGCAATGAATCATATAAAACAGGATCACAGGGCTGTAACAGTTTTCGTTCTACATACTCTGAATGTTATGCAATTATGATTTTAAAAGCCAATGAAGAAAAAGTAAAGAAACAAAGTTGGATGTCATTGTCAGACTACATTTTTACTTGTACAACTTGGATAAAAAAAGAAATACAGGATTTACAGCCATACAAATACTGTTTACATGGCTGTAGGATTCAGGTTACACTTTATCCCTGTAAGCTTTTTGGCACAAATTATGGGCGTTGTAGCCACATCAGACCATTAAATTAGGTAACTATGATCGTGTACCTGCGTGACCTGTGAGTCACAACTGAATCGAAAACAGAAACACAGAAGGACAAGTCTGCCTGGCAACACCAGGGTAGAGTAACAGGAAATTTCTCCCAAACGGCCTGTTGACAGCGGACATGTATAAACCTGACACCATCGAGACGTGTTAATTAAATCCACCTTGACATTTGATTGATCAACCATCAGAAACTGGTAGTTTTGAGGTGAGAGACTAAGGGGCGCACCGTACCCCCTCCTTCTCTGTTAAAAACCCAACATTTGGACACATCATCACTGTCATGTTTTTACGATGCTTTGTTCGACCGACGGACAGACTACGTCCCCTGGTTCTCCCTCCTTGCTGGAGTCGACCACAGGCCGGCCTTGTTTTTGTCGACCAGCTTCTCGAAAAACATTGCACCACCATTACATTAGCCGTTGCAGCGTTTGCGTTGATGGGACGCAGGAGGAATTGATGAGTGAGCAAATATTATACATGTGAACAGACGGTCGTCTTCTCAATAACTTACTTTCAAGTTGTAACACACCGGTGCGGCGACTTCTTGAAGGGAACCGACCTGGCTGCGAGCTAACTAGCTGTTATTGTCCAGGACAGTTAGCGTTAGTGGCTAACTAGGCGTTACGGTAGCTCGCTAGCTAGCTCGCTGGCACTTAACTCGTTAGCTAGCGTTAATTTAGCAGAACCTCGATTCAAATTTACGTAAAAATGTATCGCCCTCTGCGTGAAAACTTACAAAAACTGTGTCGTAAATTGACGAGGCAGATTATCAACAACTGGTGTGTAAATTTGGCACTTTGCTTGAACGCTATCCTGCCAGCGAGCTAACTATCCGCTATCCCCAGCTTCTCTGTTCCCCTTTCACTTCCTCCTCCAAAACAACGCCTGCGTCCTACGTCACACGCAGCGGACTAGTAAACCCTGCCCACTTATGACTTTTTAATATTCATCATAGACTAATTGAGGTAAATTCAAACTTTATTACTGACTCAGGGTCAAAATAAAAAGACAGACATATAGCCAATTACATTATATATTAGTGTAACTGTATGTATACCAATGTATCTGCAACTGCAATTGGGAGGGTGAAGTACTAAACCTCATGTTTTATAAAATCAAGATGATTTAATTCTCGGAGACATAAAGACGGCAAATTAATTTATACATGAGATTTCTTGAAACCATCTGGGCAGCCACAAACATTTCACTTGCTCTACACATCATCTAAGTCTCTTAGGTAATATTCTCAAGGCACCATTACAGGCTACTTGAAGCCTCTGGAAGCTTGCATTTTTGTAGTTTTACCACAAGTGTAAAAAAAAAAAATCACCATTATTTCTGCAGAAATAAATGGAATTTTGCACTTCAGCAGAGAGAGCAAGTTTATCCACCAAAGATGGATATAGGTTGTTAAGACTCAGCCACAGTTTTCAGGGTTTGTTATTAATGCAACATTTTAAGAGGAATCCATGTTAAGAGGTATATAGACTATCATGTTCTCAAGATCACAAAAGACTTACATCAGGGGTCCTGTACATGTGGATTTTCAAAGGTATTTTTTAACTCCTGTAACATTGGGGGACTCTCAAAAGACAGATTAAGAACAAAAAGTATGGTTAAAATCAAAGAAAAAGAGGCTGAGATATCCATTGTTTTTAGACTGTATGGGTCAAACTGCACAAATGCCTGTATCTATGATTCCTATAATGCAACTGCCTCCTAAATGCCCATTTCCAAACCTACAAACTCAGTTTGAGCTCAAGTTGCAACTTACTTAGGGTTATTTTTAAGACTGGTTGAATCATAGTCCACATAACCACTGAAGTGACCTTCATGTTTATAATGGATTGCTCCTTTTAAAGCTGAGCTACAAAGTTTTGTCTCAACGTCCATTTAGCAGCCTGTCTTTTCTTTTTTGGAGCCTTGTCACCTCTCTGATGTCCTTTACTCCTGAAGTCTTGGAATCTCTTGTTAGTGGAAGGGCTACTACATCACTGCTCTGTGGCAACTCACTCTCCCCACCAGAGATTATATGATCAAGATGACATGTTAGATTTGATGGTCCGTGGTGGTCAGTCGTGGTGAAAAGACAAAGCTGTGGTGATCCACCACTAGAGGACAGTGGCAACCCACTTTGAATGAATGAACCAAGGTGAACTGGTGTTCCCAGACTTTAACCCACATTTATTTTTTGGACCTTAGCGAAGGAGCACTCTGTGGTGTTGACATTGTGCTGAGAAAGGTCAAAGAAAGGTGAGCGGCCTGTTTCTGTGATACTTCAAAGACCATCTTTATGCGCTGAACACAAAACCACAGTGTTGCAGCAACATGCTAAGATGTGAATGCAGGTCAGCATTTACAGCCTGTCTGTAGACTGTTAGTCAGCTTGTGTGTGTGTGTGTGTGTCTGTCTGTCTGTCTGTCTGTCTGTCTATGTGTATATGTGTGACTGGAATCTGTTCACCTGCCTCATGAAAACACATTTGTATTCATCCTTTCAAATATGTCAAAACATTTAACATATTGCAGAAAAAACTTTTATTCATAGTTTATATTAATAACATATGTGTGATATGGATATGATAACATCTGATTATGTAACAGTATAATGAGCTAACAAGACAAAGGTAAGTGCACTTATGCAAATACATAAGATCAAAACTGAGTGCTACAAACACACTCTAAATTATTAAAGAAATATAATTTCTGGTCGGTGCATGTGATATATTTTCAGATTTGTACACTGTAAATCTAAAAGTTGACTTTACTTTAAAAACATCAGGAAACTAATTACCCCAGACTTATCAATTAAAGTAGACTATTACATTGCAGTTGTACAAGCTAAAAAGTTTTAACAAGTTAAAATAATTAGTCTACTTCACATAGTAATTTTGAGTTAACCGGTCTCCTCGATCTTTTTCAAATAAGATCACTTTGTCAGATTTTACAGGGTATTCATAACATCTGAATTAATTTCTGTTTAAGTAACAACTGCTGAATATGTGTCAAATAAAATAAAATTACATAAGTATATGTCTAAAATTGTACAGATATCCATTTTTTGAACTACACTTCGAGACACCTTTTTTAAAGAAAAATGCTCACCCTTAATAGGTTTCCATTACTTTAGATGTGACTAAATTAACTGATCTGAATCAGCTCACAATTGTCACAACTTACCTATATGTAAGGTTTATCAGTGGATTGACTGTTGCATTATTTATCAGTGAATGTATGCTGTTGTGCATCATGTATAAGACATGATTGGTTTGATTCTATTTTTAAGGTAACTTTTTTAGCATCTGACCACAGGAAACAGATATAATAACATACTTTAAGCTAACTTTGGCTCATCTACATAACTTTTGTTCAGTTCATTGATGAATAAATACAAAATAAAACAACCTCGGCTCGACTGTGGCATCAGTAGACATCTTATTGTTTACTATATTCTCAGCGATATACTGATCATTTATCTTCTTTAACATCTTCATTTTAATTAAACTCTCCCTAATCTTTTTTTTAAAGAACACATAGCTGATATTGGATCATCAGAACAACAGCTTCACATTATGAGATTATTATTACCTCCACCAAGGAGGTTGTGTTTTCAACTGTGTCTGTTTGTTTGTTGGTTGGTTTGTCAGCAGGATTACACAAAAACTTCTGAACAGATTTCCACAAAATTTGGATGGAGGATGGGTCTCAACCCACAGTCGACCCCATTAAGTGTTGGTCCAGTGCAGGATTTCTTTTTTTTTCACTTTCTTTAACATTGTGAGTGAGGGTGTGACATTTTGGTTAATTTCTTAGGTAATAATGCATGGATGATTAAAAAGATACTGACTTCCACTCTAGTTCCTAACTGAGCCTCACAGAGATGTGCTCCATGTTCATGTGTAAGTGTGTCTCTATGTGTGTGTGTGTTTGTGCTCCTTGTTAGTGGGAGTGTGGCCCTCCAGGATCCTGATGACTGCTGTTTATATAGGAATTCCTGCCGTCTTGCTCCTATTGAATGTTGAGTCTTTATGGCCTCTTCGGAACTCAGTTTGTCAACACAAACACTGCAACACAAAAGGAGGTGAGTGACAAAATGGTACACAGGAGAGAGGAAGCTGCATACTTTAGGCATCTGCTGCATTTTCATCTCTGCAAACATTGCCACGAATGCTCGCCGATGGGTCAGGGTTAGACGAGGTTAAAGTCTGGCTAGAAAGAGTATTAAAAAATCTAGCATGCACATACAGCATGTGAGGCACAGAGGCTGTTGTCACTGCATCCAAAAAAGACAATTAATCTGTGAAAAAACAGTTGATACGTGCGTAATGTGACATTGCAGATGGATTCAAGACAGAGCAGGATTTCTATTCACATTCTGGGTGCATGTGTTTGTGTGTGAATGTGCACCTCTGTGTGTGGGAGTCTAAGAGAGAGAGAATGAGATGAGTTAAGGAGATGGACAGATTGTGTGTGTGTGTGTGTGTGCATCAGGGGGTGGGTGCATTAGTGCGTGTCAGACAGCAAAGAGTGCCGCAGTTATCTAGGAATCTGAGCCAAAGCAACCTCACTA
The DNA here is from genome assembly GCA_039737535.1 of Lagodon rhomboides. Classification (NCBI taxonomy): domain Eukaryota; kingdom Metazoa; phylum Chordata; class Actinopteri; order Spariformes; family Sparidae; genus Lagodon; species Lagodon rhomboides. The sequence continues at coordinate 18,035,613 of CM077785.1, read as the reverse complement.
ACAGAGAGAGAGAGAGCAGGAGAAAGAGGAGGACCGGGAGATGAACTGAGGGGGAAAAAAGAGAAGAAGAAGAGGATGAACGAAGACCAAGTGGAAAAGAAGACAGACGTGGACAAAAGGAAGATCTGAACGAAAAAAGGGTCAGGTCAGCAAACACTTTCCACCTGAAGAGGCAGAAAAGAAAAGGTAAATCAACTTTTGACTCGGAGGAAGGAGGCTTTCCTGGACAAAAAGGTGGACCACTGCACAAGAGTTTAAGACAAAGGTCAGGACAAGCTTGCGTTCCCGCATTTCCCATGATTCCATTAGGCTCTCTCGGTTTGCTCCTTCTGCTATCACTGTATGTGGGAGCGCTGCTGTCCTCAGATGCATCTCCGTCCTGCACACAACCTCCTTGCAGGGACAGTCTTGTGGCTGCACCCGTCCAGCATGGCACGGAAGCAGGAGTGGGTACGGGGGCCTGCGAGGGTCAAACTGGGATAGGAGCCTGCAGGATGAGGGTCTCACTTCCAGCCATCTCAGATGTTCCTCGGAGGGTGGAGCAGAGGAACAATTACCCCCAGGTTCAGCCCAAAGTAAGTGACAGTGGTGGGAAGCCTTGTGCTGAATTTTTGCTGTAATCTTAAACGGGTATTCTAAGAAAAGCCAGATAAAACAACTTTTGATCAGATATTTCTAAGCCATGGTTCAGAAACATTGAAAGACAAGTTGAAGCAGAGCTGAACCTTTGTCTATTCATGCCAGGGAGGCTGAGCAGCATATTATCAGGCTCAGGTCAGCAGGTCCTTCCCCATGGGACAGCCAGCACACTAAACTTGGCACCACCTAAAAGCCACAGAGCAATGACAGTCAGCAATCAAAGGAGGGATAAAATTAGGTCTGCTTTAAAAATGTCCTCATCATATGGTTGTAATGAGCTCATGCAGCAACAGGTGTGTGAGGGACGTGATTACAAAGGCTGATGTAAGTGTAAGAGACGGATTGAGTGTGACACAAAACATGCCACTGAGTTTTGTGTGTGGATTAGCCTCAGAGCCTCATAGATGTCATCTAAGGATGCACAATTATGCACACACACGGCTCCATTTACTTTGGCACCATTTCACCATTTCAAATGTCAACGACATTTATAGTCATAACATTTCCTTGTCTGATAAAGAGGACCTGGCAGTTTTTATTCACTGGTGATTGCTGCAACCGACAATTTCAATTTCTTTATCGATTATTCTGCCGATTATTTACATGATTAATCGATTTATCCCAATTTCCCAGAGCACAAAATGACCAGTGACCCAAATTACTTCTTTTGTCCCACCATCAGTCCAAAATCAAAATATTATTCATTTACTAGCATAAACGACAAAGACAAGCAGCAAATATTTACATTTAAGAAGCTGGGATGAGCACATTTTTTGACATTTTTGCTTGAAAAATGAGTGAAACAATTGATCGATTACCAAAATAGTTGACATATAATTTTCTTTGAATCACCTTATCAATTATAAGTGTGTTTACACGTCCTGTGGAGTACTGCTGCAAGTGTGAAAAAAGTAGTATGAAGCCTCGTGTGGCTCCAGAGGAAGCTGCATGTAATCGCATGAATTACCTCCAGTGATGTCACGAGGTGACTAAGTTGCATTGTGGGTATTGTAGGTGCCATGTTGTGAAAAGGAAGAAGAATGTGAGGAATTTATGGATTTTAAACATCTGTCAACGATGAGCTGAACAGTGTCATTGGAGTTCAACGCTGGACCAGTGGGCTGCACGAGGGAATTTAGCCACTGAGTGACATCACTGGAAGCAGTTTATCAGGCGAAGCTTCCTCTGGAATCATAAAACACCTTCGTTTTTTCACATCTGCAGTAGTACTACACATTCTAATGGGAAAATTGCCCTTTAACTGTAGAAGCTAAGTGTGACGCAGTTTCTTATCAAGAAGTACCTGTGAGCGCTGTCTTTGCAGACTGGAGGTGTCAAAGAGCGTCTGGTTCAGCTGCAGCGCTGCATGCGCTCTCTCCAGGAAACAGGAGGCCCCTGGAGTCACGGGAGCCAGGAGAGCAACTCTCTAGGGGCCATTCTGGCACTGATGGCAGCTGTACTGACAGAGTGTGACCTCCACTGTCACAGCCAGGCCCTTGGGGCGATGGCCAAACGTCTGGGTGAGTAGTGCACATTTATATCCCCCACCTTGGCAACACACACACACACACACACACACACACACAAATGCCAGCACAGTCACTCCCCCACACATAGTAAACAGAACCTCAATGAGGCCTGCTAAGTGTCCGTCGTAGGTGAGTGCATAGGAATTTAACTGCACTGAGAAGGATGAGAAAAGCTCACTGTACATGCACACACAGACACACATACATACAGTATGTGTGTCTGTGTGGCTGACGACGTGGAGGAGCTTGAAAAAAGAGCCGTCGTACAAACTGGAACCCCTCTGTGTCGTATATGAAGACAAAGCTTCTATTTTCAGCCGCTGACAACAGTGTGATGTGTCTGACTGATAACCTAATCTGTCTCTGGGTTGACAGAGAGTGCAGCCGTGGGAAGAGAGGGGGAGAAAGACCTGATGCTTTTCCTGAAGAGCATCACACAACATCCGCCCACAGGTAAAGGCACTGATAGGCTGATAACATGACTGATTAACAACAAGTTCAATGAATGTGTTGTATGTGTGTGTGTGTGGTTCTTAGTCGCCCCCTTGGAGAGGTTACATCCTCAGGACTGTGCAGAGATTTACAAGCTCGGGATCAAAGAGAATGGAATCTACACCATCCAGCCTGACCTGCACAGACCGGCACTGGAGGTATTTCAGATTCACCACACTCATAAAACACACAGACGGACCCCCACCCCACTCCTCTTTATTTTAGAGATGTCTGTGCTATCTGTGGATCACTCAAATCTAGGCTTTATAATATCAAAGTCTTTGTTTTGGCTCAGGCTAAATGTGACATGGAGACGGCGGGCGGTGGGTGGACGGTGACCCAGAATCGGCAGGATGGCTCGCTGGACTTCAACAGGACATGGCAGGAATACCGGGAGGGCTTTGGAAGTCCACAGGGAGAGCACTGGCTGGGGAACGCAGCGCTCTCCGCCCTCACCTCCACTGGCCAACACCAGCTACGCATCGAGCTGGAGGACTGGCACCAGCAGAAGCGCCAAGCTACCTACAACAACTTCAAAGTGGCCTCAGAGGCACAGAGGTGAAACTGTCTACTACAGCACGGACACACACTTTTTCTGCAAATGCTATTCAAGATCTTAATGCTCCTGAAAACAATGTAAAACTAGAGGATTAAGTGTTAAGTGCCTTTCTATTGCACATTCATGACTACAGAGAGGCAACAGTTAAAGTTCAGAGAGAAATGTTCGTCTCACACGTTGTTTCTCATGCTCCCAGGTACCGTCTGACAGCGCGGGAGTACTCTGGCGATGCAGGCAACGCTCTGAGCTACAGCAAACGTTACAACCACGACGGCAGATCCTTCAGCACCGCTGACCGAGACCACGACCGTTACACAGCTGGGAACTGTGGTCAGTACTACGGTGCAGGCTGGTGGTTTGATGCCTGCCTGGCAGCTAATCTGAATGGACGGTATTACCGTGGGCGCTACAGTGGGGTGACCAACGGTATCTACTGGGGCACATGGTACATCCTGACAGATGGACGAACTGGAGAACGCTACTCCTTCAAAAGGGTGGAGATGAAGACAAGGCCCAGGAACTTTGTAGGGGCAACCTAAAGATAATGATGACCGTCCTCACAGGAACAGGTGTTGTAGTTCAATAATCATTATGTCAACCACAGTTTTGCATCGGCTTTCGGTGCGGACATCACTCACCTTAGAGCAGCGTTCATGTCACTGATCAGTTACATGCAGATGGCAGCTAATAGATTAAAGAAACAACTATAGCCTACAAAAAATATGTATAAACATGCATTATCACTCCATATTACAATAGTCTTTGTTTATCTAAAGGTCTAGTGTGTAGGATTTGGAGGATTTAGGGACTGAAATTGAATATTTTATTCATAATAATGTTTTTCATTTATGAAACTAAGAGTCATTGTGTTATTGTCAACTCAGAATGAACCCATTCTATCGATAGAGGAAGCGGTTCCTCTCCCATGGAGTCTGCTACGTTTCCCTGTTGCCCTGTTGCAATGTTTTCTACAGTAGCCCAGAATGGACAAACCAAACACAGGCTAAGAGTAAGGCCGGGCTCACACTACAGGAGTATCGGGCTGATTAACCCTGATTCGCCCCTCCCGTCAATTGGAGGAGACATCTTGGCAGAGAGCTTGGTCGGCCCCAAACGTCAGCCCAGATTATCTGATAATGTGAGAGGTTTACAGATCCAGTGTGAAACCTCTCAAACTGCTCTAGACTCTATTTAGGATTAAATCTGGACAACTGCGATTGTCATCATGCCAGTACTTTCACAATAGACAATGAGAGACATCCCATCAGCAGCTGACGGTGTCACCAAGCAACGGTTAACAACCCCAGCCATCGAGGCTAATGTTAGCTGGCATACTGCTGTTCGTTTCTTCTGTTTTTGTTTTTTTTTCTCACTGCGAAGTAATAACTTTATCACAGCAAGTTGTATTTGCTCGTTTAAATTTGTGATCACGTGAGAGAGAACAAGCCGCAATTGTTCTTTTGCTTCTCTTGCTGGTTGTAATGCATAAACCAGGCGACGACTGGTTCAACCACTGCGTGTTCATCCACAGGCTTGCGCCTGAAGCCTGGAAAAAAATGTTTTGCGAGATCATGCGATAACAGCCACTGTAGAGGAGAGTTAGATGAGGGGTATTCACTTGGTTGCAGTCTACAACCTCACCACTAGATGCCACCAAATCCTACACACTGGACTTTAAAAGGGGCTTCTCTCAAAGAAATATTTAAAGATATTAAAAACACTGCTTTTAGAAGGTTTTGCGCTAATACATTTCTAGAATCTTTATTGTTCATTAAGAATAACATTCTGTGGTACTTTTACTTTGTATTCACTCGGATGCCTGCTGAGTCATGTGTCTTCCTGCAATCATTGTTCACACATGGTTCAAACTCAACCCAAACTGTTCATAAAAGTGATCCTACAAGAATGCATGGATTATGCCCAACCCTCAGAGTTTGTATGTGTCCCTACCCGCCTCCTTGACCTCTGTGAATGACCACAATACAAGCTGTCTGCAACGGTTCACACAAATTTTAGGTCAGATGATGTAATAGGAGAAAATGTCTGACTTTCTGAAGATAAGAGGTCATCGTGACAGTTAGCTGATACACATCTCTTCACTTCATCACCACATTGTTCATGTGACAGAGAGCTGATAGGGACTTTTAGACCCATTTCTGTCTCGCCACAGGCCTCCAACTGTATTATTAGAGAGCTTTACCCAAAGATCTCAGTCTGACACTAAAGAGACAGAAGCCCAGTTCTGGTCAAGCTGTTTTTTCTCACCTTACCTTGCTCATACTTTCACAGCTCTAAGCCTGACACACTGCTGCTGACCGTCAGGAGCTTTACACTGTCGTCATACCACGAAACCGCCCTGCGCCCACTACTATCAAGACAAACACACACACACACTCAGCCTCACCTGCTTTTTGGAGTTGGCGTCAGGCGGGCGGCTCCCTCTCTGGCTGTGCTTCACAAAGGCTTTTCTAGGAGTTTAGAGTTGGTGTGTGAGTGCTGACTGAGTTTGTGTGTGTGTGTGTGTGTGTGTGTGTGTGTGTGTGTGTGTGTATGTGTGTATGTGTGTGTTGGTGGGTGGTCAGTGAGTGGGTGTCTCACCGTGTGTGTAAATGGCCGCATCTATTTTAGCAGTGTTCTCGATGAGCTGTCAGTCTCTCCAACAAGCAGGGTGTCTAATATTAACCAGTGTGTGTGTGTGTGTGGGGGGGTATCAGTACTGTCTGTCACACAGACAGTACTGATACACACACTGGGATGTGCCTGCATCACACACACACACACACACGCGCGACACACACACACACACACACACGTAGAGGAGACTCTCTGCAGATAAGAAGCTTCATGATGTGCTTGACTTCATTAAAACAAGCACACGTTAGAAATAAAATAGCTCACTGAACACAGTTTGATCATGCCGCCTTAATTGTTGTTATGCAGCAGCCACAGGCTCCTTTTTCCCTTTTCTCTGTCTTACATGCTTGCACACACACACACACACACACACACACACACACACACACACACACACACACACGCAAACACACACACAGTTAACCATAAGTAATCAAAATTAATCACCCATAGAAGCTATTATACATATCAGCTTTCTCATTTGATGTGGTGTCTGTGTGTCTATGTGTTTGTGTGGTGTTACTGGAGAAAAAAAAAAAAAAAAAGGTTAAAAGGCGAAAAGGCTCAATTTTCTGCCCCCTGGTGGCTCCTGACCAGATTGGAGAGTCAAAGAAAAGCTTCATTTAGACTGGAGATAGCAGGTAAAATCTGCAGAGGGTCTGTCTAAGATGAAACCTGTGAAGATGAATCATGTGGTCTATATCAAGTTTCTGTCTTTGAGGAATTATTCTTAAAAGGTGCTTGATAATGATGAACCCTCAAATGAAGACATACATTACTCATTTGAAAATAAATCACTACGACCTACTCTTTGTCATTTTCTACTCGTCTTTACTCTCCTCTTTGTCTTTCATTTGATCGCTCGTTCTAAATTAATATCCACTCAGAATGAAAATAAAATCCATTTGTCATTCTGCCGTTACTTTAAATATCAACGAGTGCTCTTGTCTTTCCTCCTCTCCTCCTCTCTGCATCCATCAGTCTTGTTGACAAGGGAGGAACAGAGGCCCAGGGTTGTGTCACCACAGTATCCTGGCACAGTGTCTGGAGTGGGGTGATAGTGGTGGTGCTGCAGGGTGAGAGGGCCACCGGCAGCCTCTGCTGCCCCAGGGCCGGAAGCCCAGCCTGGGCAGCGGTTAGCCAGAACATCCCTCTGAGAAACCCTGCAAAGCTCTGAGGGAAGTTCCCCTGTGTGTCCTGTGTCAGTCAGCACTGCGCGTCACGAGAAGACATCAGACTGAAAACAGAACTCATCTTTACACCGACTTGTTGACCCTTACAGAGTATGCTGAAAGCACTCTCCACACTTCTAGGGAAAGACATTTACAAGATGCCTTATTATTTGATGCGTATGCTTACTTGCAGGGTTGCAGAATAACAGATTTAATGTAATCAGGATTACTTAAAGGGGGTCTTCATGTAGTAATCACTTTTTTATTGGCCATATTTGAGCAGATTGCAAAGTGACATGAAAAATTCGAACTTCCCCGTCTCTCTCTTGGTTGCCTACAAAAGCCTGTGTATGATTTGGTTAAGTTGTTTAAAGCTGCTGCATTGTGGATTTCTTTGTCAAGGACTCGGGTGAGATTTTCTGTGACAGTCCAAATGTTGTGACTTTATGCACGTCCTCGATTGCCTCGCTAACAGAGAGCAACGGCAGCTAACATTAGTCTAGGAAGGAACCGTGTTTCAGTCCTCCGTCAGATTTAGTTCAGTTACAAATAATAACAATAATAAAATAAACTTTATCTTTAGGCACATTTTAAAACACAGATCCAACATACAGAACCAAATACAATTAAAACACAAAAGGAATTAAACAAGATAAAAACCATTTAAAAAAATTAACACAGGCAACACAAAGAGAGTAAAACATTATGTCAAGGACCTGTATATAACCTGTATATAATTCATATAGAGCAAGAATATATCCAGCTTCAAAAGATTATGTGCTTGAAGCCTGTCAGCTCTCATTTTCTCCTTTTCCAAGTGAGCCAGTCTGTCTCTGTTTAACACCAGGTGGCAATGTCGCTCAGCAAAGAGGAAATCTGGAGAAAGATTTTCCCCCCGTCTCTGTCTCACTGTTGAGTACTTTCACATGAGAAACTGCAACAGCATCAGAAACACAAAGAGGCAGACACGTTGTGCGTATAGAAAGTACAGAACAATATATATTGTGCTCTTTATGAAAACAAACAGCGGAAAACAATAAGCGGGTCAAACACAATATGTCCACGAGAAGGTGAATGATGTCATGTGTAATGTGTTAAACCCTACATCTCGGGAAAATGAGATTTCTTTCTTTCTTTCTTTGGGGTTTTTGATGTCTCAGACTGATAAGTGCAACAGCCCCGAAAAAAACAAGAGAGTGCTGCCTTACAACATGTTAAAATACGGTCGTTGTTTTTTGATTTGAGGTTCAACTCAAACAAAAAGAAACTCTTCGCAGTGCATAATTTCAACACTAGGGGCACCACACTGGAGGTCAAAAGGACACAACCGGAGCACGATGAAAAGCGTTTGAGAAATGTGAAGACTTGTTCTTGACCTCAGGACACAGTTTTAATGAGGAATATCTAAATGTTTGACCATACAGGCTCAACAGCAGTGTGTCTGCAGCAGGAGAGCGTGATCAGCGGTGTGACGGTGTGAACGAGGCAGGGGGAGGTGATAGACTTTGTGGCCCCGCAGTGGAAGCAACTTTTCATCCTTTCATCTGCTCTCATGTCGATAAGAGCTGTGCATGTGTGCTGTCAAGGGTGAGGAGGAGAGGGGGAAGGCTCGGGGGGGGAGGAAGCAGGAGCGGGTGAGGTTTCAAAGGTGTGTCTGTGAGCGTAACAGGCCGTTAGAGGCTCCCCCTCCCTGACCACAGGGCCACTGGGAGACAGTGTGTGCCTGCTTTTAATATGGGTCCTGCAGAAAACCAGAGCAAGGCAGCGTTCCGTTTGAAACCGGAATTCACCAGAACAAGTGTATCCTGATGTGGTGAGGAGCTGGGGTGAGGAGGGAGGGGAGGAGGGAGGGGAGGACACAGAGGGCGCCATGTGGCAGGCCTCACTCCATCTCTTGTCATTTCTAGATTTGCACGCGAAAGTGGAGGTGAAAAAAGGGTTTATCAGGGAGGGGAAATAGACACTAGAAGCTGTGCTGTGTGTGAAACTCTGTGACACTGAGGGACATTTTACTGAAATACTGAAATAATTAACACTCAGCGTGCGCAGCATCTGCTTGTTGTCTGCTTGACGCTGGTACGCTTTTAAATAACGGCTGTCGAACACTCAGAAACACTGCGGAGACAAACCTGAATTACTTGAATGATCAGTGCTTTGACATCAGACTTCATGAGAATTCAGTGTACATAAAATATGGTCACAGCACTTTATTGTGAGTATTCATCCATGACTGTGAATGACAAACCAGATGAGTGTGAAAGTGACATAAAATGCTATTCTCAGTGTCTTTATTTTAACCGGCTTTTCCTTAAGAGTCCTTAAAATGTGTATAGAATTGTCAAAGTTTAAAGAGTCAAGAGTTTCAAGTCAGAGCTTTAAACACTTCCTGGAGCAACACCTTTTCATCCTCATTGACATATTTTTCCAAATTTCATATGCTAACATTGTAAAGGTGCAGCAAGTGATTCTGTAAAAAAGATATGTGTATCGAGTTTCATCCCCAGGTCTTTAAATACTGTTGTTTTACCTTTGATGGATTGAGACTCCAGGATTGGTTGCTGGTGACCTGTCGTACAGCAACCAAAAGCGTTGGTATTTGATGAAGTGAGGCTCAGTACTGAGCTCTTTCTCCAGAGTCGCCTACTTCACCTTTAAATATAATCATTTTCTACACTTTGTAAAAACAACGCACATTCAGATGATCTCATTATGTAATTCATGCTTTACGTAATCACACAGCTTTCAAAGTCTGATCAACGTTTGAGTCTCCTCGTGAGTTCTGGTTTAATAAGCGGGCCTTAACGCAGCTATAATGACGCTTTGTTTATAAAAAGCTGCATGTAAGCGTTATTTTTCTTAAATATTAAGTGTTAAATGGCTCTGTATTCCAATCGTATTCACTGTTATAGAGTGTTTGGTCAGTAACACATGTCTCTCCTGCCCTTGCTTATGTCGTGATAATGTCAGTCTTGTGCTCATTTGTTTCACATAAACTCAGTTGGTGTAGGTTTAAGATCAATCTGTTTTTCACTGCGAGGGAGCGGATCAGGACAGTTTATCTTCATGACATCATATATGTGTTAGGGTTTGTTTCACATGTGAGAAAAAAAAAATAAAGTTTTAAAAGCGAATTTGTTTTATTAAAAAAAAAATCGTGACTTTTATATAAGTCAAGAATAAAATAAATGCTTGTTTGCAGGAATACTGATTAAAACCTTGACAGTATCCTGTGATAATGCTTTACATCAGCTCCACCTCTTAAGTCCCCTTTTATATCAGTCCCAGGCGTTGACTGTTTTCATTATAATCCACCAAACTGGAGAAAATAATGCAGCGAGAGGAAAGGTGAAGTGATGGAGAATGCTGATCAGGCAGGCTGTATTTCTGAAATCAAAGGATTATCTAATCTGATAATGCCGACTGACACAAACACACATGAAAGGAAACCACCGGCAGGTCAGAAGCAGCTCATCATAATCCTCATAAAATACCCGCAGAACGTCTGACAATTAATACACCAACAAACGTGCATGCTGTGCTTGTCAAAAATTATGAAACACGAACTGCGTGTGTGAGTGTGTATTCTGGGAAAGAAGTGAGGTACAGTATGAAGGATGTGGTGAAGCAGCCTAATGGTCAGCTGTGTTTCTCTTCTCTCTGCTACTTTCTTTCTTGCACCTGCAGAGAGTTGTGGCAGAGTAAGAAAAAACACACACGCGTGCACACGCACACGCGCGCGCACACACACACACAGGCCGCAGACAGTGTGTGTGTATCTAGGCAGTAGCAAAGAATAACTGAGATTACTTAAGGCACCTTTTCATACAGACAAACAGAGTGTGAAACAGAGGAAGACAGCAGCGGAGGAGATGGATCAGATCTTGTTTATTCGCTGTGTGCGTGTGTGTGTGTGTGTGTGTGTGTGTGTGTGTGTGTGTGTGACAGGTAGGATGGGTTAGCTCCGGAGAATCAGCTTAAGCAAAGCAGCAGACATTTCTTCACAGGAGGGGGAGGAAAGTCAGGGGGTTTATAGACACGCAATCGCTGAGGATCAGACACAGAACGAGCGGAGACACAAAAACATGAAACAATGCACGCACTAGACACACACTCTCGTGCTGGAATGTGCACACAGAAAATCAACCTGTTAGACAATATAAAGCACAGGCGCTCTGACATACTGCAATAAAGTCATTTGAGGTGTGGAGGTGACATTTTTGCTGTCACAGTCACACAGTTTCGTCCTATGATACATGGTCAACTGTCTTGGCTGACTGAGAGAAAACATAAAGACAACCAAGAGACATTATTGTCTCTCTGAGCTCATTGGAATTTTTATCGTGGCCATTTGATTTTAAATTTGGTCCCCAGAGGATAGAGCCTATGGCTGCTGTCTCATGACATTTTTCTGCCGCCACTAGCAGGTCAGAGATTCCACTTATTCTGTGAAATAACTCAACTATGATGCACAATAAATCATCGGACTGATATTTGAAAAATTATATTATCAGATACATATTGGTATTGGTAAAAATTCTGGTCGTTAAAGTGACCAGTGAAAGTAAAGTGACAGCCAAACTGCTTACAAAAATGTATAATTATCGGTTAATTTACTGCTGTCAACCACGAGAAGCAGCTAATTATCGGTAGCGGCTTTGTAGGTTTGTAGAGACGTTGGTTCCAGAGCATGAATCCTTTTTGTTTTGTTGATCCCCTAACTCAACATCTAGCTCCATCATGAGGTTGACACTGTGGTTTTGAGTGAAATATCTGTGCAAAGTAACAGAAGAGAAATAAGTGATGTGACCCTTTAAAGGAAGAAACTAAAGCTCACTCAAACTCCGCAGATATTTTGACAGGTCCAGCAACAAAATCTTACCTTTTAAGCAATCATGTCACATTCAAATCTACATATATTTAATTCCAGATTGTGTAAAAATGTGTATAAAAAGACTGATTAAATTGTGTAGTTAATGGTAATAGACATCCTGGATGTGTTAAACAACACGAAGGAGGCCCTGGAAGAAGATATAAACTCCCCAAATGAAAGTTTATCGAAGCATTTAACCGTTTCATGTCACACTTTACAGAAACGCAGAAAACATTATTCAAGTGACGCACAAGATCTCTGGTCAGTAAGCACATAGGTCCTGACCGGTAACTGACCTCGGAGTCCTTATAACACACATATACTCACCCACCCACCCCACCCACCACACACACACACACACACACACACACACACACACACACGGGAACTGGATTCACATACAGACAAAATAAAAGCACAATGTCTGAAAGCGATGAACACTCGCAGGTTAGGAAAAAAAAAGGTGTTTTGAATTCTACAACTCCCCGGACGTCTCTGGTGAGACAGAGTTTGATTGACACGTTGTTAGTGACAAGGTGTTGTAAACTTTCACTTCCTGTTTCTCTCTGGGCAGGAAGTGAAGTAGTGAACCTCTGACCTCTAATGACTTGGTAACGAGCCCTCTCAAGACTACACACAGTGAAGGAAAAGCTCAAGCGTTAGAAAGACACTGAGTGAGGTACTGGGAACAGCCTTTTAAACTTTCAGTGAGGTGTCACCCACTGTGACAGCAGAGTGTACTGTATGCACACAGTCCAGTTTAGAAGAATGTATAAATACTGTAATCATGGTGATCATGGTCAACCTTTCCTCTAGAGTAAACATGGTAGTTTTAAAACACAGTGTCTGACTCGAATCATATAAATCCCACAGAAGACAGAAGAACTACTCAGATCTTTTACTAAAGTAGAAGTGGCAGAATAATTATAGAATAATAATTAGAATAATGTGTATCATAATATGTTGGTAAATGGTACATGTGGAGCTATTTGGTGCTATTTCAATTACTTTATATATTTAATCTGCTGGTTTACTTGTTAATGACATGAAAGTCTTATCTCAGGCCGATTAGAGTACTTCTTAAAAAGTTAAGCACCAAAGGGACAGACTTTTGCTAAAATGTGCACTTTTTTCAATTTCTGTTTTGTTTATACAGTTTGATACACTTATATTCCCTCTGCTAATGAAGGTAAAGGCTCCTTTATTGGCATTGTTGGAAAACAAAACCAAGCTTAGTCCCTTTATGCTACATAACGGAAAAAAGGAAAAACAAACAAACTATTTGGGACCAAAGAGTACAACATCATCATCATCATCATCATCATCATCATCATTTTACAACCTTTCAACTTTTTAACTAAATAAGAGTATTTTTGGGTTTATCAACAGACACAACTAATTAATGGGCTAATTAGTTAATGAGTAGTAATAGTTATAATAATAGTAGTAAAAAAGTAGTAGTAAGTAGTAATTAGTTAATTAGTAATTAATGGACGAACCCTAAAATTATCAAAGGGCTTAAATGAGGTTGTTAAAGGGCCACACTCAGCCCATGGGCCGCCAGTTGTATGGGTCTGGTTTATCTTATCTGATGGTGGTAAAAGTAGAATATTTCCCTCTGACATGTGGTGGAATAAAAGTAGCTACAGATAAATTGGTGACAAATCAAAATCAAAACCAAAATAAAAACGTCTCAGCGAGGTGTTTTTTACTCCGAGTCTAAAGAAAATTCCTTTCAGCTGCTCCATGTTTTCATCTTTGCTAATACAGACACGCTGGAAACATGAACATGGACACGGAGAAACCAAAATAAACAAATCAGATCCTGAAGTTTTCCTTTTCCTCCAAGACATATTTTGTCATTTGGTGTTCAGATGATGGTTTCTGATGACTGTGGTGGTCGTCATCATCATCATCATCATCATCATCATCATTTTTATACTCATCAAACATCCTCATGCCCTAGAAGCATGTGCACAGATGTTTGTCCACTCATTTGTTCAGACTTTTCCTTTAGTCTCTCACTGGTCTGTAATCTGGAGGAACAAGCTGGAAGGAGAGAGCGCACATGTTCTCCATACGTCCTTCAGCATCCTCATATTCTCACATAAGTGCCCAGATGTAAAATGGCATAAATCAAAGATGGGTTATTTGCAGTTCTGTGACAAATGAATGGGTAGGACAACAAACTTCAGGAGTCAGCTGCATCTTCCATGAGGATGAAGAGAGCAGCTCCTCTCCTCTAGGTGTCACTGTCCGCCTGATTATTCCAAACTGCAGCAGCCACAGAGTCTCGTGTCACAGAGAGGAGGCCTCCTCCTCAATGGAGCTCCAAGTTCCAGCAGAGAGTTTCATGAAGCTGCTGAGGACAGCCCCTACACTGAAGGCAGAGGGGTGACCCCACTGTTATCATGTTTCTGAATGAATTTACACTCGACCTTAAATTGAATTAAAACAAATATATAAATAAATGAATGAATGAATTGGATTAAAACAATTTCTTAAATTAAATAACTAATAACAATTACATTAAAGCAAATTAAATTATACTCATTAGTTTAGAATAAAAAACAAATCACATTAAATTGAAATTAAATATCAACCAAATAAAAATCTTAATTCGATTTTTAATGACAAGATATAATCAAATTGCATTTTTAGAATAACAAAAAAATTATATTAAACAAAATTCACAAATAATTTTCTGTTGAAAAATGAAGCAGACTTGTTTTTGACTGAACCGATCTTCATCCTTTGGCGGGGTCATTCTACATTCAGGTAATCAATGGCCATTTAATCTGATTTATTAATTCATTTTATTTGGTGATTATTTTGAACGTGCAGATGTGGATCTGAAGAGCTTGATTTTTTGGTTTGAGTAATATTTCTCACAGAGAGCTGAGGTCAAGTGGCGGAGAGTCGTGCAAACTGACCTCTCTGGTGTTACTGGGTTGTGTGGATCTGCAATAGTTATTTAAAAGTCAATTATTGTTAAATTTTTCTGAAAAACTGGCAAGATGAGGCATATTACCTGCAGCACATTGCTGTGAGGAGGTCTTAATTGACTTCCTCTGAACTGCCTCTAACTTCCCTCAGATTTCACTTTTGATATACCTTGTGAATTACTCTTAGACCGTAAACTGACAGTCACAGTGTTGAGAAATGACACACTGTTTCTTTTTAAAACGTTCTCCTGAATCTCTCAGACTGGAGCTAACTTTTAGCGTTAGGTTGTTTATATGAATGCGTCCCCGGGACTATTGCGATGTTTCTCCAGATATTCTCAAATCTGTGGATGTACAGCAATATAAAGGTACTGCACAACCCTGCACATAAATATCATCTGATCTTTGTTTTTTGTCTCCTGTGTGAGGTGAACGTTTGGGTCACACTGAATAAAAGGAGCCGTGATTTTAAATTGAGACACAATTACAGTGTAAGGTGACTATTATATCACTGTTAACCACAAACATACACACACACACACACACATACACAGGTCCTGATGAGAATATTAAAGGAAGATTCAGGGATGTTTTTTCTGGTCTGCTGTGGGAGGTGTGCATCTATCAAAGCGTGTCAGCAAAGGTCATCACGCTGGTTTAACTAGATAATATGAAAAAACGGGGAAATGCTACGTCATGTCACTGTAGGGAGGTGGAGGAGGAGGAGGAGAAGGAGGAGGAGGAGGAGCACTCCTGGTTGGCTTGACTTTATGTTTGACCTTTTCGGGAAGGAGAACTAATCCTTGAATATAATAGACTGTAAGATATGGAAAATGACTGCGCTGTTATCTCCGTTCCCCTGGAGACCATCAGCAGCACCCAGGGCTGCTGCAGCTGCCAAGTTATTAAGCATCCAGTTTGTATATAATGGAAAAATACCTTTTCTGCCATAACTGGTCACTCCCCGGTCCCCACACACTCAGGCACAATGCTCCAGCACGAGGCTCCTCTTCAGTCTTTGAGCCTATAGGACACTGACTTCACACATTTATATACGTTTAGTTATTTATTTATTTAAAACCTTTGTGTGAAGCATGCACCTACAGCTTTTTGCGATTCCTTTTATTCACTGTGACCTAAACATTGTTTTCTTCCCCATTTTTCTTCACTGCTAAAATGTTGTTGTTGTGTTTTTTTCTTTTTTTTTTTTTTACCCCTCACTTGAATCAAAAGGTACTAGGACAGAGGATGTTGTACAATGTACAGATTGTAAAGCCCACTGAGGCGATGTGATTTGTGATTTGGGGCTATACAAACAAAACTGACCTGACTTGGTTCTCTTTTTTAAAAAACCATCTTACTCTTTGGGTCATTTTTAATTAATGTCCTTGTGTCTTAATTCAACATAAACCAGAAAAATGGAAATTTATAATGTTTTCCTTCACTGAAATTTGGTTTGTAGACTCATTGAGTAATTGATTACCTAAATAAGAGATCATCTTATAGAGTTATAACAAGACTTTGGTCTAATTTGACTTTGGATAATGGCCTAATCAAATCATCTCCACCATGAAAAGAACACAATGCTCGATAAACAACCACACGAAGTGCTGCGAGATGAAGATTATGATATAATAATCAAATAAAATGAAAAAATAAATAACTCCTGGTTTGTGTGTTTCCAATCTCAAATAGATCTGACTGTGTGTGTGACCAGTCCTGCTTTGTACCCGTGGCTTTCTTGCTCTATTTGCAATTTTTTTTTTTTCCAACAGATGAAAATATTATTCAAATAGATTTTCGTCCTCTCTGCGTCTGCTTAACTCTTATCCAGCGAAATCCAACATGAGAGAAATAAGATATACCACAACAAAGAACCGGAACCTCAGATGGCTCGTGCAGATAACCTAAAAAAAAATAATAATAATGGAAAGGCGAGCTGTATTTATTTATGCTGCTTAAAGACTTTGCACATGCAGAACATTAAACTTGTAAATAATAGCCACCTCGGCGCAACCCCCCTCCTCCTCCTCCTCCCTGCTATCTATCCATCTATCATTTACACAGATCTGGTCCAGTAAATGATGCATTCCCCGCATTAGATGTATTTGTTGTGCGAGTTTGAAAAGGCGGCGATAATCTGGGAGAGGGAGATAAGAAATGCCATTTATTCCGCGGCACTTTGGAGCCTATTTCCCGGGCCGATCATCCCCATTCTCCCCGACACCTCCAGCAGCTCGCTGATAACGATTAGGCTATTTATTATCTTCACAAAGAACAAAGATTAGCCAGCACCGATGAAAAATTACCCCGGGATGGGTTATAATCAGGAGGGGGGGTGCGATGGGTGCGGGGGGGGGGATTGGATTTCTCTTTCAATCTGAACACACGCGCGCACACGCATGCACGTGTCGATAGAAGGAGGTGCGGAAAATAATTGTTTGTAAAAATAAAATTAAAAAAAAATGTGAGAAAAAAAACAAACAAATAAAACAAGCCTACTAGAAATTAAAACAACAAATCACACTGAATAATAATATTAATTAATTGGGCTTCTAATGAAGAAGTTAAACCCTTTTCATTTATCTTTATTATGAGGTGTAAAAAAAAAAAAAAGAGCTCTTTATTTTCAGTGTTAGTCCCATAATAAGATTCTCAGGGTTGAATCAGGGCTGCGACCTCTCTCTCCTGAGCTCGTGTGAGGAGAGGAAAAAAAAGAGAAAGAAAGAGAAGAGGGCGGATTGAATTAATGTCAAATCCTAAAATGGAAGTGGATGTTCGCCGCCGATAAGGTTTTTATCGCCACGCCAGATCAAAAGGGCTCACACTCAAAGCATGTGTATTTTCTACATTATCATGCTGATGAGCTCTAATGCTGCCACACTCGCCCCTCCGCTGTGCTCCGCTGCTGTCTGCGCTCCCTGCACGCTGGATCTCCTCTTAATGCCGCCTGAAAAGAAACGTTTTCCCTGCACAAATAATGACATGCAGGTCCTCACACCGCAGACTGATCCATCCATCTCAGACCTGAAGTAGTGAAATAATTGTTTTAGTGACTATAAGATAGATAGATAGATAGATAGATAGATAGATAGATAGATAGATAGATAGATAGATAGATAGATAGATAGATAGATAGATAGATAGATAGATAGATAGATAGATAGATAGATAGATAGATAGATGAAGAGTTTAGGTTTCAGATAATCACACTTTACCCAGACATCTATGGACCAGGATATCACTGAACACAGATTAGGTCACTGCCTTCTCATACAAATGTGCAGACCACCTCACACACACACTCTAACCACACACAACCTGCCTGTTCTCGAGAACTTGACTCCTGGACTCTGATCACAGTGGTTGTAATTGTTGATTGTCCTATGTATTTGCCCATCAATGAAAAAAGAAATAATCTCAGATTCAAATTAAGTTATCTGTGTGTGTGTGTGTGTGTGTGCCGCAAAGTCAGCGGCCTCATAGATGTTTTAAATGTGTTTGCATTTGGCAAACTGGGCCTCATTTGATCATCATAACCCTTATAATTCACATTGTAAAACACACACACACACACACACACACACACACACACACACACACACACACACACACACACGCACACACGTATGAGCTACACAATCCAACCAAAAGGTCACACATGGTGAACAGTGAACTCCTAATTTTCTCTTATTATGTTCATCCATTAAAGGGGCACCGTGTAGTTTTGTGGAATAAATTCAAACTCAGAATTTTAAATATTAACGAGGTAATAATAAACAATACAAACTCTGAATTTATTTGTTTTCCATAACAGGAAAATAAACAAGCTGTTCTCAGAGGAGAATGACGTCCCCAGAACACTGTTTGAAGCTAGAAAGGTGGCAGGGTCCGCCAAATACAAACCAGGTTAAACAGTATGAAGCTGTGTTGTCCTCTAAGGTCAGTTTGCTTGTTCAGTTTATTCAGTCATGAAAACAAAGAGAGTTTGTTTATGGAGTTTTAAAAAATCAGTCAATGAAGATCCTTCTCTTCTGATTAAAATGTAAAACTACACAGTGGCCCTTTAACTGCGGATGTGCTTTAAGGCCACTCTTTATCTCGATCATCCAGCAGACGAAATGTCTGGATGGGTGTGTTTCTGCAAGAAGAATTTCCTCAATGAGGACATTTGAGTCTTCTAATCTAATCTAATCTAATCTAATCTAATCTAATCTGATCTAATCTAATCTAATCTAATCTAATCTGTATATTCCACCTTGGTGACAGTTTGCCGCGCAGGCTCTCGTTTGTTGGCCTGTTCTTCGAAATCACAGCGGGGTCAGGAGGATGTTCTTGATGTATTATTAATGTCGCCACAGTGTAAATATCAGTTGCAGTGTCCTTCCTCGAGTTCATCCGCTGAGACTGCAGCAGCCTCTCCGGGCCGGGCAACCCCCGTCCCTGTGTGTGTGTGTGTGTGTGTGTGTGTGTGTGTGAGTTACAAAAAAGTTCACGTCCTGATTCCTTTTTTTTTTTTTTTCCTTCTTCTTCTTCTTCTCTAAGATGCAATGACGTCAGGAAACGGCGTCAAGCAGGCGGCAGTGTCGGCCGGCCGGGGCTGCACGCGCTCCCTCTCCAATTATTGTCTGTCAATCATGCGCGAGGAGAGAAAGAGCGAGATAGAAAGAGAGAGAGAGGAAACTAAAATGCAGCCTTGAATAAACTTTTGGCCATTAAAAGACCAATAACGGAGGAGAAGAAGAAAAAAAAGCGCAGTAACTCACTAAATAAAACTATAACGCAGCATGAAAAGATCTGGTGTCTTGATTTTAATGAAATTAAGTTTGTGGATAATTTAGCCCAAACACACGCGTCATCGGAGGTCGATTCAGACTGCCTGAGCACAATAGTACTTCAGACATCTGAGTGTTTTATTTAGAGGGCATTGCTGCTTATTTATGTCATTAATTAAAGTTTCCTGTGTGCAGCTGAGAGGCTGTCCGTGTCCCCACACAGTCTAGATAAATACCAAAAAAGATGCAGCAGGGCTTAAAGACGCAGCTCTACTTCTTCTGCTGGTGTGTTGGTAACGATCCCATCCAAAATCTAATGTTTATCTGATTTAATTATTATCAGTAATGTGCCTGCATGTTGACGAAAAAAAGTAAAAATGCTATAAGAATGTTTGTTTACATCCTATTTATTCTAACTTAATAATGATTTTTCAGGGAATGCAGTGATGAAGCAATAAATCCCATGAAGTACAACAGTCACAACACAGCAGCCGGATTACACCTCTCCAAATGAATATTGTATAAATATCTTAGTGATTTTCTGCGCTGGGGAACCGCCTCTGAGCTTTTTGTTAGAGGTGTTGCGCAATTGGCTGAGTCCAAAGCTTTAATGGAGACTCCGCCTCAGAGCTTGACAAGCCTGCCCCGCGCTGTCAGCCACAGTTAGACGTGTTGCTTTAAGTCCCGGTGGACGCAGTTTACTCTGATAAACACCAGCTCCAGAACTGGAGAGGACCTGCAGCAGCCGAGAGAGGACAAGACCGGGGACACTGTCCACAGAGACGCGACTGATCGGAGGCTGCACGCGGATGAAAAATAATACTGCTGGCAGAGGTAGGACGTGTTTATGCTGCTGTCATGATGAGTGAGGATCTTAATGAGAGTTGGGAGAGAGAAAGGGGAGAGTTATGTGGTTGTAAATGTAAGTGGGTGGAGATGTGTTTTTTTTTTTGTATTCAATTTTTTTTTTTTCTTTTAAGTGCATCACCACCGGAGCTGCTGCCTTTAAAATATTAACACGTGATGTTTGCTTGCTGCAGGTTTTTCCAGTGTCACACTCGCTCTCCGGGAGAAGAGAAGAGGTTTAAAGTCAGAGGAGGAGCAAAAAAACAAAAAAACTGAAAGCCATCTTCTGTAAATGGACACAGTGAAGATCTCGTAAAGGGACAAGTATTTTTCAGATCATCCCTGGATAATTCCCTGGCCGTATACGCGCGCTTACAGAGAGCCACAGAGATGGATGTGGCGGCTGATCAGCCCCGCTGGATGCATCACCACGCCGTGCTGAACGGACAACACCCGGACTCCCACCACCCGGGCCTGGGCCACAACTACATGGAGCCCACGGCGCCGCTCCTGCCCCCAGACGAGGTGGATGTTTTCTTTAATCACCTGGACTCACAGGGGAACCCGTACTACCACAACTCCGCCAGGGCCAGGGTGTCCTACAGCCAAGCGCACGGTAAGATGGAGCCACTGGTGCAAGTTGAGTAAAATGCGCACAAGACAGAAAAGTCACGGCCGGATTTATAGATAACATCTTCTCTGAAAACGTGATTTAGTTTTTTTCTTTTGGTAACATTCAGGCCATTTGTTGTATTTTAAAGGCCATCAGAGTAAACATCGTGACAGCTTCTACAGTTTGAAACGTGAATTATAATGTGAATTGTTTTCTAGCTTCATCCTTAAAATACACAGCTGGCACATGAGTCTGATAAAGCGGTTTGTCAGGATGTGTGTGATTTTAAATTCTAAGTTACACATTTACGCAGAGTAAAAAAAACAAACAAACATATTTTGGGATTAAAAAACAGATATAAATGCATGTTTTTAATTCGGGAGAATGCTGGTTTAATTACGGGAATTTAGGCTGCTTTGTTTACACGTGTAGGTCAGGTCTGAGTCCAGTGAATCAACAAGTCTCGCTTATTCTGCATCCAAGCTTGCGTGCCACAGCACACAGCAAACATCTGAACCAGCCTGTCATCGTTTATAATATAATTCATCCGCTTTTTCTTTCGTTTCCCAGCTCGTCTGACGGGGACTCAGGTCTGCCGGCCTCATCTCATCCACAGCCCGGGGATTTCGTGGCTGGACGGAGGGAAGGCAGCCCTGTCCGCTCACCACCACAACGCCTGGGCCGTGAGCCCCTTCAGCAAGCCGAGCCTGCACCACCACGGCTCCGCGTCCCCCGGCGGCCTCTCCGCCGTCTACCCGTGCGGCAGCAACTCCAACACGGTCTCCGCATCCTCGTTAACGCCGCCGTCCCACTCCAGCCCCCATCTGTACACTTTCCCCCCCACGCCTCCAAAGGACGTATCTCCGGACCCGGGGGCCGCGTCTCCCTCCGCCACCAGAATGGACGAGAAGGAATCTATCAAATACCAAATGTCGCTGGCGGAGGGGATGAAGATGGAGGGGTCCAGCCCGCTGAGGAGCAGCCTGGCCTCCATGAGCGCGCAGACGCCCTCCACCCACCACCCCATCCCGACGTATCCGACCTACTCCCTCCCGGCGGCGCACGAGTACGGCAGCAGCCTGTTCCACCCCGGCAGCCTGCTGGGAGCTTCACACAGCTTCACCCAGAAGAACAAAGGCAAGACACGCTCCTGCACCGGTGAGTCCGCTGGAGACGCGCCACGGATCAGCCACAGACATGATAAAACACACGAGAACATATTCACGCAGGAATCTGACTTTAAATGTGAGCTCGTAACGGTCTTATCACAGGTCTGATCTCACGAGCCCAGTAAAAATGTAACTAAAATTAAAGGCAGTTACAGTCAGGCTCCTTAAAAGTATATTAAATATATATATTAACAATGCTGCAGGTAATATTTGTTTATTTGGGTATAAAGGTGAGTTTATAGTGCAGCTTTGCTTTTGTTTGTTTTTAAATGTCACCTTTACATCCCTTCAGGCACACATTTACTGACATTTATCAAAAGCGAAGTTGTTGATTTATAGGATTATTATCACATAAATGAGCCACAAAGAAAATAACTTCATTATTATTATTATTAAACATCTACCAATTAAAGCTAAAATCTTAAACTTTATGTGACTCCTGCAGCCTGTCATTCAGAATATCCTCCAGTTATTTGAGCACATTTGTTGTTTCGAATTTAAAAAGCCTGTAACAGTAATTTAATATATCCCAAATGTAATCAGATTACCATCTTATAAAACGCAGCCAGCCTGTTAAAAAAGTGCAGACTGTGATTTGAGCCTCACCACGCTTCTTTATAATTCAATACATTGTATCAGAATGATAATCTAAAAAAATATAAAAATACAATTTTTAAATCAATAACTGTTTTTGGAGGCCTGAGCCTAGCTGCACTGACAGTCCTCCAACACAGAGCCACTTTGATAATCCTCTTTTGTTAAGCGTGACTCTGTAATTACGTCTGATCTGGCTGCAGCAGCAGCAGCAGCAGCACAGTGATCTGGATCCAGCCCAGAGGTGTGAAAGGAAGATCCGCAGGTGCACAGAGCCAAAACCTCAGTATTTAGGCTAGGAGTCGCTTCTCCGTTACAGAAGACATTAATACATTGTCCTGATTGTTATTTGATTACAGAGCAGGAGATTCCAATCTTAGCCCTGAGTGTGTTTAACCGGTGTATTCACAGGACGGTGACCTAAACTCACCTGAAATAACATGTTTTTAAAGGAGCTATTTGAATGACCTCATACTAAAAATGACAAGATATATGACACTGATTTAATTTAAAGGTGTTTTTTTTTCATATATATAACATTGACATAAAAGTTGTGATCTTTAATGGCTCAAATCCACAAACTAATTTTGCTAAGTGAGATTAAATGGCTCCGCTTTTAAAAAAATAAAATATGCCGTATGTTTAAAAGGACACTGAAGCTATTGAATTGATGGCTCTGGCTGTGTTGGTGCTTCTGCTGATGCACAGAGTCACTTCATATTCTTGCATACTAGATGTTTATTTCACCTTATGCTCAAAATGAGTCAGAGGGTTAAAAAGTAAAATACAACATGTACTTTAATTTGCAATTAAAGGTATTGTAGTGCTTTTGTTGTAGTAGTGCATCGCTTAAAGCTCAGTAGAAAAACACATCAAATTAACTCATTTCATGTAAATATTTAGCAGTTTGGAGACAATAGACACAATCAAAACGTGGACAGGATTTGTATTCTAGCTGTAAGGCTTCACAAATGTCTCTTTGTGTTCTCCATCAGAGGGCCGCGAGTGTGTAAACTGCGGCGCCACCTCCACGCCTCTGTGGAGACGTGACAGCACCGGACACTACCTGTGCAACGCCTGCGGGCTGTACCACAAGATGAACGGCCAGAACAGACCGCTCATCAAACCCAAACGCAGGCTGGTGAGTCCCATGAGTGTATATAAGAGTGTGTGTGTGTGTGTGTGTGTGTGTGTGTGTCTAGGAGGTGGCAGTAAATAACATGAGTGTAAGGTGGAGGCAGAGGAGGAGGGGGAGGAGGTACAATTCCAGGAAAGTTATATTTTCCCAATCAGTTTCCAGGAATTGTGTTCCTCGCTCACCTCTCGCTCCTTCAGCTCAGGTTGTTAGCAGACTGGGACCGTCTGTGTTGTTTCTGCTATCATTATTACTCCCTCTCCTGATACTGTCATTGATAGCAGGGCCACAGCCTCGACCCTCGCTGACAGTTTGTGGCTCATAATGCTGCTGTGTTTTGTAAGATGTGTGCGTTGGCTTTTGGCAAGCAGGGCATCATCATCCAGGCGAAACCATGCATCTCAAATTTGGTGATTTTTGAGTTTTTCAAATAAACTGAATGATTTAGTGTTCTTCTTCTCAGACTATAATAAGCCATTAGGAGACTAAGTGGATTATGTGAAAATGTGACGTCACGAAGCTGTTTTTAACCCTGACATTTCGGAGATAACGTGGTTTTCAAAAGACAGTGAGAGTCTGTCTCAGGGTAAGAGGGACAAAGCGGCTTTGGAGTTGGTTAAAGTCAGATAGCTCCCATCATGACCAGCTGCAAACATCAGTGGTCTTAGGAGTAGGTCAGACAGCCGACTTCATGTCACACTCACCCTACAAAGAACCTTTAAAACTGTGTAAACACACGAGTCATTTTTGTAGAAATACACTAACAGGTTTTCAAAGAATTTGACAATTTTACAAGGTGAAATATAATTTTAATTAAATACTTGAAAGCCGGGCAACAAATATGCTAAAAATTCTGTCATCGCATTATTATTTTTCAACTTTGTTAGAATAATAATAATTATTCCTATTAAATGATAATATTCAGAATAATTTCAAAATAAAGCAGTTGCTTAGAGCCTCAGTGTGTTTGTGTGAAGCAGCTGAATGAAGACGGTTATCACACACTGCTCATTAAATCAGCAGGATAACACCCGACTTATAGAAATGTTTTTTTGTTGTTGTTGTTTTTAAATTGTTTTATTTTGAAGAGACCTTGGACAGAGACAGCAGAGCGTAAAAGCGGTTTTTTTTTTTCATTTTTATGAGAGCAGCGTTTTTTGTAGTCAAAGACGCATTATTTACCGTAATCTGACATATAAACGCACGGCAAAAGTGCGCAATTTCACACTCAATTAAGGCAGACAGGCCAGCAGAGAAACGTCTACCCGGTAAGAAGTTACCCAAAATTAAAAATAGATTGTTTTGTGATGAATTAGAGTCCATTTCTTTGAGTAATAAACGTATATCTTATTCACCTGATCAGATTCTGTTTTTGCGCGTGTTGAGTCTGCATCGCTGCGTAAAAAAAACAGGTCTAAACGTGCCCGCACTGACCCGAGGAGCACGTCTGCCTCGCACTGAATATACGAGCATTTATTCCTGCGTCCTCTCGCTACAGCTGCACACATTCAGCCGTATATCAGGCCTGGTTTCCGTGTGGCTCGGCCGGAGCTCGCAGCTCTCCGCAGCGTCTTGTGTTCAGCTGCAGCGGCAGTGGCAGCAGCAGCCTCCAGTTGTTTCCTATCCGGATATCTGACCGGTCCAGATAAAGCTGCGGGGCCAGCGCCTGTTTCCTCCCGCGGCCTCCTGACTACAGGACCCAGAGCTCACTTCATAGCGGTCAGGCTCGCCACCACAGAGAAAGTGCACAGCACAGGGAGCATTAAAGAAAACAGAGGGTCATCTGGGAAAGTTATGGTTGCTGATGAATCAGGGCAGCAACCATGGAAACTGTTAAGTAGGCCTGTTAAAATTAAAAATAAATTTAAAATAAATAAATAAAAGCAATAATCATGAAAAATAATTGTGTTTTTATATGATAGCCTACACATATTGGAATATTTTGAGGGTGCAGATTAATGTATGAATCTGTTGTTAAATTAGTTAAATGCATGAAATAGTGTGAGGGTGTGAAGAATTGGGATCGTGACTCTGACTGTCAGAGCTTCTTACTCATCGTTTTTTCAACCATCTAAGTAGCTACAGAGCTTTGTTCATGCGAATTTAGCATTTGTAATAACAAATGTACTGTTTCAAATTAACTTTCCTCATGTGACATTTTTGCTTGAAATCTGCTGTCAAAACATTGTGGTAACTCCCACAAACTGAATATGTCACATAGGTGATCACACAACAATTTGTCACTTGACAGAAAATGGATATTTAAGGGAAAAAAAGGAAAGATATTTACTGGTCGTAGCCTCTTAAATGGGAATATTTTTAGTTTTTTGGCAGTAAACTGAATATTTTGTGGGGTTTCTGATTGTTGGTCTGACGAAAAAAAGACATCGGAAAAATGTCACTATGGTCTCTGGGAACTTGTGATGTGTGTTTTTCACAGTTTCTGAAGTGTTATAAGACAAATCATTAATTCATTAAGTGAAAAAATAATATGTGGCCTTTATGTCATGAAAATGTTCAATTCAAGAGATTAGAAACTTGAACTAAAACTGAATTATGTTGTTGAACGTTCCCTCAAACTAACCCACGCTGTCTGTTTGTACGACCTCTAATCAAAACTCAATCCACCTTTTTCTCCTCAGTCTGCTGCCAGACGAGCAGGCACCTGTTGTGCTAACTGTCAGACGACCACCACCACGCTCTGGCGGCGCAATGCAAATGGGGACCCAGTGTGCAATGCCTGCGGCCTCTACTATAAACTGCACAACGTAAGTCTTTGACTGCTGATCGCCACGTTGGGCCCACACAAAGCCTGCAGGGTCAAGTAGACGGGAAGTAGGCAGGCAGGTTACACTGATTGTTGAGGGATAAGAGAGGCAGAAAAGAGAAGAGAGAGAGAGAGAGAGAGAGAGAGAGAGAGAGAGAGAGAGAGAGAGAGAGAGAGGGTTGTTTTACTCTCAGACACTGTTGGACTCGTTGGTGTTTTCTTTCTTTGTGCTTTATTGTTTCCATGGTAGGCGTAATCCCCTCGAAAGTCACAATGGTGGGACTGTTGTTGAGTGGGACTGCCATAAGGCCAGTCTCCTTATGAATAGCATTAAGACTGGAGGCATCAACACGGGGATGTATATTTACAAAAGATGAATCAGATTAAATGCTACATTTTTCTTATTGTCAACAAATCTTTTAAAAAATGGAAACCAATATGAATTTATAAACACTTTGTTGTGTATCCAAAGCCTTTTACACCTCATTTGTTCGTGTCACAGAGCCCCATTGTTGTCCACAAACACATCGGTTAGCCACACAGTTACACAAACACTGTGCCGGTGCAAGAAATACTCACAAGGGCGCAAAATGTGTATTAATCCGCAGCTGAAAATAGTCCCCTGCTTTATTTACTCGTATTTAAGATTATTTGAGTGCCCAGCTGTCAGAGACATTTATTCAGCCTTTTTGGAATACATTGTTTGATTTACATCCTTAGTAGTAACCAATGGGCCACAGACAGGATGAGGAAGTAGAAAAAGTCATCTCAGTCGCCAGAATAAATGTTGGCAATGTACGTTTCTACAAAACAACTGATATGTGGCAACTTTACGTTTTTTTTTTTTCAAGTCTGTGCTTATGCTCCGTGTAGGTTTAGGCACAAAAAACCCTTGGTTAAGGTTAGGAAAAGATCTCGTTTTGGCTTAAATGACTTGTTTTTCTCACCACAAACACGGCTGGAGATGTCCTAGCCTCATGTCAAAATTATGTTTTTTGTCATGCTTATAAATGTTGAAACGCTGGTCCTGAGTCAGAAATATCCAGTGGTTTCACACTTACTAATGTTGAAACCTTCAGACATAAAAGCTGAGTCATAAACATGTAATATGAACGTAATATGAGACGTTTTTTAAAAATGGTACATATCTTATAACATGTACAAATGTGAATGCATCAGTGGTATGAATGATAACTGCCAGCATTTTATCCTGGCGAATGGGCTGAAAGTACTGAGGGAAGGACTGATGCATAGTTAGTTTAATCTTTTCATACCATCAAAAATAGAGAATATTGCTTTTCTCATCCTTTAAGGAATTACAAAACTTAATAAAATATATTCCATGTTTTAAAATGTATTTGATCTGAGTTTGAACTTTCCCCCGCTGACTTCTCTTCACAGGTGAACCGACCTCTCACCATGAAAAAGGAGGGGATACAGACACGTAACCGAAAAATGTCCAACAAATCCAAAAAGAGCAAGCGGTGCAGCGACAGCTACGAGGAGTTCTCCAAAAGCCTGCATGACAAGAGCTCTCCCTTCAGTGCCGCCTCTCTGGCCGGACACATGTCCATGGGCCACTTGCCACCTTTCAGCCACGCTGGACACATGCTCCCCACACCCACCCCGATACACCCTTCCTTTGGGCACCACCACCACCACTCTAACATGGTGACGGCCATGAGCTGAGGGGGCGAGGAGAGGGGGTAACATGTAGGAACGCTGTGAACCTGAGATGAGGGTGTCACTAGAGGAGACTGTGTACAATGTAACAGACACGCAGTTTGTGGTGTCTTCGTCTTTGATTGTCTCTTGATTAATTATGCCCATGGTATGTTGGCGACCAGATGTATCGTGGGAGGAAAGAACATTTTTTACTCCTTATCTATAGGTACCTATTTTGATGGAGGAAGATATTCTGCTTCCTGTCGACCAGGCACACTCATGTAAAACGTCATTGCACCTCATAGTTATCTCCCCGCTGACAGCCTGACTGAAGGCGGTGTGGTTCAGTATGTGCCGAACAGGTTTATAGTAACTGTGAATATTGTAAATGTGTGAGAGCGAAGGGGGACGTCCCAGACGGAGCAATCCTCCTTCACAACGTTAAATGAAAAATATGCTGGATTTTTTTTTTTTCCTCTCGTGGACACTTTTAAAGGAATTTTCAAAAAAAAAAAAAAAGAAATAAGCAAACAAAAAAAAGGGGGTTTATGAATCTTAATTTGACACTGTTTATTGTAATTATTGTGATTATAATTATTATTGTTATTCAGATAATTTATTTTCACTGCCTTTGTCTTCTTTTACTATATCACCTGAATCATAATATGGATACTGTTATCCCAGTTATGAATATATTTTTAGCTGAAGCGCTTTCTCTGAGCTGGTCAACATTTATACTCGCAAGAAATAAAGAGATCAAGTTCATTATTCCATCTGCTCCTTCTATTCAATATCCAATATTCAATGTTTAAGTCATCATTATAAGGACAGATACAGAAATTCATACTGCTGATTGTGCTGTCCTCTGAGCCTCACAGGGAAAAGGTATCACGCTGAAACACAAGATTGTATGTCTTACATATACAAATGTCTCTCTTACTTAACGCACTATTAGACGTTTAATTAATAATTAAAGGCTACAACACCTATTTGTTTCTTTGTACCATTATAAAAGCTCTCCTGTGTATATCATCTGTGCATCAAATGCTCTGATGCTTATTTCCACACTGACAGATTAGAGGAACAGAGATGGGAAGATTGATACCAAACTTGTGCCTGTCTGGTAAATGTGAAGCTACAGCTGGTTAGCTTAGCTTAGCATAAAGACTGGAAATGGTGAAACAGCTAGCCTGGCTCTGTCAAAAAGTTACAAAATCCAAAAACCTGCCAACCCCCGTAAAACCATAACATGTCATTTAAAATGTTTTTATATGTATGGATTGAACAAATGAGGACTTTATCTTTGAAAGGAGCCTGGCTAACTGTTTCCAGTCATCATGCTAAGCTTAGCTAACTCTCACCTGGCTGTAGCTCCATACATCTCTAACAAAACTGATGTTTTCGTCTAAATCCCTGCCAGAAAGAATTAAAGGTGAAATACGTAAGAATTGGCCACCAGTCAAATTCATAGTCCAAACAATTACAGGGCTACATATCAGCAGAGTAACTGCTAGTTGCTGCTAAGCGCTAGCTAGTAAACTCAGTTAGCCAGGCAGTTAGGGGTTCTATTATCCGCCATACTGGAAGCTCAGAACTGGGGAAGTGGTGTTGTTGTTCACACCACAAGCACGGGAACTTTGGAGCCCCAGGAGGAGGAGGTTTTTAGGCCCGGGACAAGGGGGGACCCAGCTAGGGCTGCTGGTAAGAAGCAGCACCATAATGGGCCCCTCAACGAGAACCAGTAAGGCGGGCAGTGGAAATTCTTACATAATGCACCTTTAACATGGTTTTTCTAGAATGTCAGACTATTCCTTTAAGAGTTTTTGGGGCATCAGCCACTTTACCATGTGAGGAACATTTTTGCGGCTGAACGAGGCGGAAATTCTCTGTATAGTACAACTTTTCATCAGCCTCTCTATCATGACTCTTGATCTTCATGTCTAACATCCTGCCAGCGTCAGAGAGTTTTTTGCTTGCTATTTGTCACCTGTCCCAAATAGCTGAGAATCCGGTGGCCACTGCATACTGTTGATAATAAAGACACCATATAAACCTGGCAGTGACGACTGAAGAAACTTATTTCCCTTTGGATTCTACAAACTTAAACTTTGATAAGACAAAGAAAAAAACACTTAAACATCTTAACAAGCTGTGATGATAGTTGCAGTATCTATCAAACCAGTGGTTCTTAAACTGACACAGATTAGACGGGCGGACTCCATTTGACAAGAATTTGTCCCACGGTTCTTCATCTGATAGGGATTTTGCTTTAAGATGTTTTATCACAGAAAGCGTGTGTGAGAAACATGAAAGAACTAGTCATAAATTCTGTTACTGTGTTGTTTATGGTCGGAATTATAGTGAAAATAAATGATTCCTTGTTTTTCTAGATGATCTTTGCGGTTATTTCAAACAGTAAAGTATTGATGGGTTCAGGTTACCCTCTAACCCTGGTTGACATGAACTGCCACTTTCTAATAACAGGTTACTTCAGAGAGCAGTGGAGATTAGTGGGCCATATGTTCCCACAATTACTTAACCTGTTGCATCTGCTCATTGGATAACACTCTTATGAAAGTGGCCTTCTCATTATCAGACTGTTACATGATGCTCTCTACTGACAGTGATATAAGACATCCTCTTTTACACACTGACCCTTTCACTATGAATATTACATCACTGCTAACCATGCTCCGTATGTTTTAGATTTTTGAATGAAACGAAAGTCATCTGACTGGTATTTATTTTGTCTAGTCTTTACTTGCAAGTTTGGCACTGGGGTAATCCAAAAGTAATGGGAAGAAATATAGTTACATCCCTTTAAAATTGGGATACTTGGATTAGCGTTACTGACTACGTTTTTGTGAAAAGATAATTAGTAGCTATATTGGAGTACATGTTTAAAGTAAAGTTAAAGTCTTAAAGTATCTGATATTAAATGTACTGAAGTACCAAAAGTACATTTCTGGCAATAAATGAACTTGAGTATCAAAGTACAAGTAAAAGTGAATTATTCATTTATTTTCATATCGGCTCTGATATCCAACATTTGTTTTGATTATCAGAATCATTGTTCTTTATCCAAGTGCAGATAAAATAAATTAATTTAAAAAATGCAACACTCTCTGGTTCTGTTGCAGCACGCAAAGTAACTAGTAACTAGAGATATTAAATAAATGAGGTGGAGTGGAGTAGAAAATGCAAATACTCAAGTAAATCACAAGTACCTCAAAATTGTACTTGAGTGAAAGTATTTAGTTACATTCCATCACCGGTAATTAATCACGGTGAACATCACATCTGCTTTAGGGTCAAAGGAACCGTTTTTAAATCACATTTTTAACTGTGTAACGTCATGACAGTATTTGAAACTCTTACCCAATAAGATGCATTTAATGTGAGACATCATTCATCTCGAGCAGGTTCTAAGCCTGTGAATGATGGTATTCAGGATAATATGCATGGAAACCACTGAAACCCTGGATAAAAACTTCTTAAGTTGGAAATCAATGAGCAGTAATGTGAACCAGACAGTCGATGAGTTTAAATGAGGTAAAAACAAGCAAAGACAACCTCAAAGTCTCGTGATGCAGATCTGAGCTCCTCCCAAGGTTGTTTGCGGCCCGAGGCTGCAGCAGTGAGCCTTGAGATGACACACACTTTTGAAGGTCAACCCAAGTGCAGCATGCAGCCTCCTCTTAAGACTTCCCTGACCTCTCACCCTGGAAGCACTTACTCTGTCATTCTTCCTGGCCCTCCCAGGCTGTGCTTAGACGTATTCACTCTTAAAATGTCACGCCCTCGCTGAAAATATGAGCAAAAGAAGGAGACTTTTCCCCATAAAGAGGAGATAAAAAGCCGTCGGGTTTTTAAGAGCAAAGTCTTTCGGAGATGAAGCTCTCTGAGCATGTTTAGTGGAGGAGGAGTTTGGGGACTGGGTGGGCTTCCTAAATCAGCTTACCAGTGAGATCCCACCTCCTTAGACGGTTTGTTTTTCTACTAAACTCAATTCATGGACTCAAAAAAACAGGGCCAGGGCTGACTTCTGAGGAGTGAGTTAGAAGAGAGATGGCGATAAAGGAGATGAAAGAGGCTAGGAGCAGAGATTTATCCAGCCTGGATCCTCAGATGGTTAAGAATAAGTTAATAAGTTGAGAATATATACGTCGAAGAGCTCCTACTGAACCGAAAGACAGGAAGTTCTTAACACAAGTTAAGAAATCACATTTTAGCACTACTCTGGATTCTCTGGCTGATCCCAGTTGTAGTGAAGATGATCCTAGAAGTTGGGGTGAGACACTGCACCTGTGGAGGACCAGGGGATGTGAGATGTGTTCAGTCTGCACCGATGAGACTCATCTGGGACGAGCTTTGGTGAGGTCAGGGTTTGACACACAAAGGCGTTGTCTCTGCTAGGATCTCAAGAGGAGCAAAATGCGCAACAAACAAACTGAGAGAGCAGAAAAAGAAAGATCAGTGACCGTTGATTTAATCTACTGTGTCCCACAGGAGAAGTGGATGACACATCAGTGACATAACTTCATATCCAGAGACACACTGACATACTCTCGCTGAGTCTGAGCATGAGTGTGGAAACAGAGAGTGCAGAGAGAAGGTACAGAGACTTCTATGAAATGCCTTAAAGTAGGAGATACCTTAACATAGACCGAATAAGGTCAGATAAAACTTCCAGGAACTAAACTAATCGGGAAAGAAAGACTAACAGCAAACAATTATTAGGATAAATTATGATAAAAAGGAAAAATCTGGGCCTACGTAACTATGCTGGAGCAGGGCTGCACACCAGAGACACACACTGTTGTCTACCAACACACTGTACATGCAGGCACACATGGTGACTGCAGGCCACAGAAAAGGTAAAACATGCTGACACACAGTGCATTCTCTCTGAAAGTGGGACACCCTCCAACCACCCGATCCACAACCACTGACAAGTCCCTTTCAAACTGCTTTTCTTCTCCTGTCTGAGGCAGACAAATTCATCCCTCTTGTCTCCAAACAATCACCTCTTTTCTTCTGCCGGTTGCACCAATGAAAGAAGGAGGGAGGGTCCAGGAGAGGAGAAATACATCTGCCCCACAGAGCTACACTGTAGGCACTACGCTAACGTCCTGTGTGTTAGGGCCCCTGGGACTGGGCGTCTGGGCCCCACTATCTTATAACACAGTTGACAAAAAGCCCAGGGCTCAGCCCTCAGGAAATCTGAGAGGCGGGGTATCTAGGCCGGGAGGGCAGGAAAGAGGGAAGGAGGGACAAAACATCTCAGGTACGTTGCATCTACGCTGGCCCATATTTGTCTGAACGCCTTGCTACAAATAAAGTAGTTTGAATAACGTGTCCAAAGACCAAGTAGAAAAATTTGTTTGTACCTGTCCCAAATGGCCACACTCGAATACGGGACTAAAAGCCTGCTGCCACAATCCAAATTTTAACTGAATTTCTAGAAAACTGTGATGATGTATTTTTGTGAAGAATGAACAAAACTACCAGGAGTGTTTCAGAAGCGTCACGCCTGTCTGATATTGTCGACTTGCTCAGATTGTGTTCATTTCGTAATTTTTCCTTGATTTTTATGCTTCTACCGTGGATGAGTGGGCTACGTAGTTAAACGTTTTGCTTTTTTTGTCTGTTCTCAGCATGAT
This sequence comes from Lagodon rhomboides, assembly GCA_039737535.1. Taxonomy (NCBI): domain Eukaryota; kingdom Metazoa; phylum Chordata; class Actinopteri; order Spariformes; family Sparidae; genus Lagodon; species Lagodon rhomboides. The sequence goes on along the minus strand of CM077785.1, from coordinate 18,001,546 downwards.
CCCAAGACTGCACATGGTGTTTTATTTTGAAAATGGGCAGGAATTTTGATTCCACTGGGCAGCTGTCTGACTTCCTGTCTGGCTAGTTCTTCTCTGTGCAGATTTAACGCGTATTCTCCACGGAGAGTCGCTTCTGGGACGCTGCTGAAACATCTGCCGGTGAGAGTCTGCAGCCATGCTGGCAGCTCCGTGACGCTGTCCTGGCAGAACGCTTTTTAAACTTAATACTAAAATCCACATGCTAATATGCTCACCATTTTGGCACTAAGGTTTATGTATAATGTTTACCATGTTCACCATCTTAGTGTAGGGTGGTAGCATCATGCTAACATCTACTGATAGGCTCTAAACACAAAGCACATCTGAGGATGACGGGAATGTCATTCGTTTTGCAGCCTTTTATTTGATCATAAATCTATCCCATGTTTCAAATTGATTGGTTAATCTATAGACTTCTCAAATATGAGGACTTCTACTCTTTGTGTGATGTTAAGCTGTTTATCTTCGGATTAAACAATCTGATGACGTCACTGTAGGAAATTGTGATGGGCACCTGTCATCCATTTTAAAGACCTAACGATTAATCAATTAATCGAGAAAATAATCTGCAAATTACTTGTTAAGGAAAAAGATCTGTTAGTTGCATTTCACACTTTTTGAAGAATGAAAAGATACTGATGCCTTCAGGTTCGGGGGTAACTGCCTCATTTGTCAGCCATTACATTTATTGTTAGTGAATCCAAAATAATGAGACAGAATTACACATGATATTTTTTGGGGGAAGTCATTCGGTCTTTTGCTCACTGACACTTTAGCAGAGAGGAACCTGTGTGTCACTGCACACATGTAGACACACACGCCGACCACACACTCACCGAAGACTTTGCTTTAATCTCCCTCATTGTGTTTCATGAGTGTGTGTGAGGAGAGAGGAGGACATGGACAACAATGTTATGCTGGCACCCGAGGGTTCTCTGGACGCCGTCGCTCCCGTGCGTCGAGGGATTTAACTGTTTTATTTCGCTGTTTTATCACATCAGTGGAGCGTCGTCCCTTGTCCACACCCTTTCGATACTATTCACTATTTTGTCTATCGCTTTCACTCCAGTGCCACGAGACACATCTCCAGCTGGCAGCAACCAACAGGAACATCGTCCTTTACTGTCAACTTTGACTTCAGTTTGGTCGTTTTAACTTGGGAGATGATGAAGAGAGTAGAGACAATCACTGTCAGAGATTTGTGCTGGAGGCCAAGAGTCTCCACTGTCAGTGTCGCCTCTCAGCTAACCTTTCAGTGACCTGCCGCGGAAGCGTAGAAAGAGAGAACAAGACGAAAAGAGAAACATGGATTACCGAGAGAGCTGTTGCGGCGCACAATAACAATAAAACAGTCCGGGAAGGGAAGACAAGCTGAAAGACGAACAAGGAAAACTGTGAGGGGAATAACGGCGAGTTTGTAAAAGAAGGACGAGTGCGTCGGGGCTTTCATTTGTTGATATAAGTGATCAGGTTATCTTGAGCAGAGCTGTGCAGCATTAGAGTTTCAGTATTGAACTCAGCCGCAGCGTACGGCTCATATGTTGCAACCCCAGCGATTTCTTACAGCACTCACCTCCCCCCCGGCAGATCACAGCGCTGATATCTCACTCAGAGCACTGGAAACGACTGCAGTCAAAACTGATAATGATGCTAAATATGCAAAACCGGACATGCACGCATCCACCCACACACATCCACACTTTCACAAGATTACACACACAAATCCATAAAGCTTTGATTCTTCCTCATAAGACTTTGATCGCAAACGTATCCCAATGTGACACGCGTGCTGCTATCTCCTGCTTGTTCCTCACAACTCACTTTCTTCTCACTTCTTTTTTTTTTTCATAATTTGAGCTGATTGCCTTTTTGACAAGTCCACATCCTATCACCCTCCACCATCAAGCTGCCTTTCATTTCCTCTCCTTTTTATTGCTTTTCTCGCTCTTTTTTTTTCTATAATTTGTGTGGTTTTGCCTCTTTAACCCTTCCACCACTCTGCTGAGCACCGCTGTGTCTGACTTGGATAGACTCGTTCTTTTCACTATCGTACACAAAAATTACAAACCTAATTTTTCTCAGGCTTTATCATCAGATCCCTGCGGGCGATCTCTTATTGCTTCACAAGAACAGCGTGGTTTTCTGTGAAGAGGAGACGCATCTTTCACACACTTAGGTGGGGCGAGGGATGGAAATCGGGCCAAGAGAAACTGGAGACATGGAGATGATCACTGAGAGAAAAAGAGGCAGTGAAAAAAAAGAAAAGAAAGTGACAGACATGGATCCGCCTCACCTGTAGCTTCTGCCGCTGTCTGAGCGCCATATATAACCAAGCAGACCCCCCCAAAACCCCCACCCGCCGCACTGTCCCACCACAACCCTCTGGACCCGTTTCTACACGGCCTCCAGCAGCTCCTTCACATCTTTGATTTCACTGCTATTGTTGCGGCGGCCACAACACCCTGTTGCATTGTCCTTTATACAGCCCTGATATAATGAGGCTGTTTTGTCACCTGCAGGAGAGCCATTTTGTGCCGACAGAAATCACTGCAGGCGCTGAACAGCTTAATGAGCCCGGCGACAATGTGTGTGTCTCCTAAACAGTTTAACCCCAATAAAAAGTCACTCAGGCACACACACACACACACACACACACACACACACACACACACACACACACACCTACAAGTGAGTCTTGTTTTCTTAAGACAAATAAATAAAATATAAAAAGTATGTGGGATTATATTTGTGTCTCAATTCAGAAAGCTACATTTTGTATATTTATGAGCAAAACGTTTCTCACACAAAAAATAATTTGAGTAAACAAATTGGAGTGTGTACATATCGACTGTACTCCATACATTTACATAAACTCAGGAATAAAATGCCATAAAGGAATCTGCTCCTAAAACTTTCTGCAGGTGCACAGCGATGCAGTGAGCTAAACACAGCAGTTAGTCTGATTACTACCTGACTTATGTTCACTTAAAATGTTTTTCCACTTGAGGAGAAGTGCTACTTTTTTCATGAAAGGTGTGCATACAAAGCACAGGTCTTTGACAAAGTGGACACACATCTCTGGTCTTTCCCTGAACCTCAGCCAAGTCCCAAGTCCTATCAGTGCCTCAACATGACCATGAAAGACCTATAAGGTGTAATTTGCTAGATGTGGCTGTAGCCAGCTGCTGTTAGCTAGTTAGCTCACTTAGCTGTGCAGCTAGTGGCCTTATAAGTTGACTCGAGTTTGGCTGGACTGCGACGACCAGTCACAGGAGGACTCACAGAGGCCAACAGGCTGGTCCGCATCAGCCACCTCCCCGTGAACACAGCTGGACACCAGACAGGGACTGAGCACAGCCTCTGAGACCGACAGATCCCAGTTTGGTGGGGAAGGTAGAGGCATGAAGCATCAGTCAGAATACTTTCTGTGAATTAAGGATTTATTTCAACCAAGACAAACCAAGACTGTTTTGTTTTATTTTGTTTATGTTGCGTTTGAATGAAGTGAGTCCTTAGATGAGTTAATGACACATTTAAGCTTGTCTTAGTTGTGGTTGTATTTTTTTCTGTTTGAAAAGGAAAGTAACAAACAAACAAATATCGGGAGTTTTTACTCTTTCTGCTTCAATCTATGGAGCTCTCAGTGCATCTGAAGCCTTTTCACATTCCTCTCCATTCAAGTCCTTCTTTGGGTTTGTTCTGCCGTCCTGCCGATTCACGAGCTAGATAGCATCCGAGTGGCCTCCCGCCACACTGTGGCACCGCACCACGACAAGGGACGGGTGGGGGTTCAGAGACTGGTTTTAGTACAATGTTTTTACTGTGTAGCGGGCAGACCTCAGCCATTGTGAGGGTCCTGGAGTCAGTGTGGGCCCAAGCTTAGTCAGTTACATCAGTCTGAGTCTGGAGACTTTGACCTTTACAATTATAGATAATCACACACACACAAAAACCAGCGTCAAACACTGATAGGACAGTATACCAATAAGAAACCTCTCCACTGCGAGCAGAGGCACTCTGTGAGTTACAGCCACACGTCGATCATGTGAACACAGATATTCATTCGGAGATTCTCACACAGTCAACCTGCTGTACAGAGTGTAAGGAAATCCACCTCTCTCCTCTAAACTGGATCTTTTGTGAAATAAACATGATCAAACTGCTCGCTTACACCCTCTTATTGTTCTTTTTATTGTCATTTAAGAAAATACTTCCTCATGAACCACCGCCCCGGGACACATACAGAGACAATGCCGCTCAGATTGCTGTGACATCGCAGCCGAGGAGCTGCAGCACAATCGCTGTGGATTGAGTGACGCTGTGAGGTTATTAGTCCATGTTCTGAAACCTCACCCTGCTCACCTTCTTCGCTCGTCTCCGCCTATAAATTACATGTCGTGCTGCGTCGTATTCCTGTTACATTTGCATGAGTGCCTTAGATACACTGTAAACTAGTGTCACTGTACATTATATGCCCTGCTTTTCATTCAAACTGAATGAAAAGATTTGAAAAAAGAGCCGGAAAACATGAAATACAGAACTTGTCTTTTGTTGTTTTCATCAGAAGTGAAAAAAAATTAACTTTTCTGTGTCCTTCAGACTCAAAAATCAATATTTAATCTTTCCCTGAAGAAGATTTTTGTTAAAGTATTGCAATCAGAAACTTTTAAAAAGGCAAAACGAGGAGGATAATTAATTTAACTTTGACTTATCAAACGCTTTAAGAGTCTGCCTATATTACACAGCGTTGCTTTAATTGCCTTACCGTGTACGCACACTGGCCTGCTTCACCTTTCTGTTTCCCTCCCGGCAACGTTATCTGCTTTCTTTGTAAGCAGTACGTTTTATAAAGTTACACAAAAACCACCTCTTGTGTTAACATTTTTTCACCTGCAATTGTTATAAGAGCAGATGAGGCACATGTGGAGGAAGCTTGTTGTCAATAATGGAGCAGATCCCAACTAAAATATATGTGTGGGAAGCGCTGCGTAATGAGCAGTACACACAACATCAGACACGTTATCATGGCAAAAAGTTGTGCATATGGCAGACAAAGAGCATCTTAACAGATATTCAAATTGTGTTTGTGTCTGCTGGATTAAGGCAAGTCCAATATGCACTCTCTCTGTCTCTCCTTCTCTCTCTCTCTCTCTCTCTCTCTCTCTTTTAATGTATTTTTTTGGGCCTTTTCATGGCTTTATTGAAAGGACAGCATTGAGAGATGACATGAAATGGGATCGGGGGGGATTGACATGCAGCAAAGGGCCACAGGTTGGACTCTAACCCTGGGCCGCAGCAGCGAGGACAAGTTCCTCTGTACGTGGGACGAGCGCTCTACCAGCTGAGCTGAAAGACACGAAACTTCTCCATGAAGCCAAGAGGACTGCAGAGTTGAGGGTGGGTCAATCATTCTGTGGATTAATCATCATTATGAGTTATCACTTCACATAATGCATTTGATCCACTGTGAGTATGAAAATATTGATTAGTGCAGCTTTAAGTTAAATTATAAGAATTACACTTTACATTTTCAGAGTGTATGGCGTGCTGCATCACAGTATTCTGTTTCTTTCGTGTTTCGGAGACATCTTGAACATTAAGAACCTTATGCATGTGTGCGTTGTAAAAATACACCACCCGTTCACCTTTCACTCTCCATTTTGTCTTGTTCTTTCTTGCGTGTGTGCACTCTATTGTGTGAGCAGCACCACACATACAGTATATTACATTCACAGACACGCATTCACCTACAGATGGCTGCAGGGCTGCTGAGGGTGTGTCTGTGTGTCTGTGTGTGTGTGTGTCTGTGTGTGTGGGGAACGTGGTTCCGCGAATTTCTATAACAGGAAGCCGGCCTGGAGTCAGCCCACACACCAAGGATGCTGGGAGGCTGGAGGCCCTGGGCCCCAACCGTGGGAGAGACAGGAGAGGTAAGAGGAAGTCAGCCTTGGCTCGCTCAGCTGACAGTATATTAACTTATATCTGCCAGTCGGGGGAATAATGATTTGAAAAATATCACACGGAGGAGGAGAGAAGAAGGAGAGACATGACTGACAGACGGCACACGTCCTCTATTAACACGAAACACAGCTCCACCTCAGGCCACCTCACCCATCTCTCACCCGGCTAATCCCTTAATGACAAACCAGTGAGAGGGAGAGTCAACAGACAGACGGAAAGAGAAAGGAGTGAAGACAACACGGGTGAAAAAAAAGAAAAGAGGAAAAGTCGGCAGCATTTGGACATCAGGACACCTACAGATCAGGCTGCTTTAGAAAAATGCATGTCAAATATTGATTATTCTCCATGTTATTACAGCTGACCAGCGTTCATAAAATGCTCCACTTGGAGACAAAGAAAGCGTTTATTTGTGTGTGTGTGTGTGTGTGTGTGTGTGTGTGTGTGTGTGTGTGTTTTCAGATTAATACTCCATTGTGAATGGAGAGGGAGGGCAGCAGGGGATCATGTGACAAGAGTCAGACTGAACCCCGGCGCCTACACGCTTCTCAGGGGTCACGCAGGGGTCGTCATGTGGCTACTGTGCCCACTGCCAAACACACACACACACACGCACGCACGCACACATGCACACACACACACACACACACACACACACACACACACACAGAAAGCATAAATGTGCCCAGAGACACAAAAGTACTTAAGAACATACAGTACATTACATATATCGACATGAATACACAAACCAAGACAACCCGAGGCTAATTTTCACATGACCATGTGCACATCATCTGTACATGAGAGACATACAGATTTATTATAATGACATGTATCACTGTTGTTACTGTTTTCCACAGTAGTGTTTTCCAGGAAAATAATTACAAGTTAACGACTGTTTTCACCCTATAAAACAACACGTGACTGACATGCACCTCATTTTTCTCTCACGTCTCCTTCTTCGACTACTATGACGTGCTTCTTCCTCGGCCTAGTCGCCAGGATCTGATGTTAGCAGTTAAAAGTTTCTGCAACCAGTCCGAGGCGACGTGCACACGATATGCTCATGAGCCACCTTTCGCATCGGGAGGTGGAGGGGAGCTGTGGTAACGTTACTGCAGCCAACAAGACTGCCAAAGCTGACATAGTTTGAATCACACCGCTGGGTATTTCTAAGGAGACCTGGGGATATTTCCAGCAGTCTATGTGGCGACAAAACCAGGTGTTTTTTTGGGGGGGGAAGTTGGACCATCTCTATCTATGATTGTGGCGACCAAAGCAGGAATTTTAAGCCAGACCATGATTCTTTTCCTAACGCTAACCAAGTGTTTTTTGTGCGTAATCCTAACCAGAGCATAAGGACAGCGTTGCAAGAGAGAATTCAAAACTTAAAATTCAACTTAAACGTTAAGTTGCAACATAAAGAGGTGGTTCAGTTTTAACATATCTGGGGTTTTTGCAGAAACATAGTTCGCCAACATTTATTCTGGTTATTGGGTTGTCTTCCTCCTCTACTCTCTATCCCGGGTCATGTAACCCGAGATTCCCGTGTTCTGTCCTTTCTGCACATTACACCAGGCCATTAGTGACATCAACAGAGTTCAGACGTGGGCACGAGGAAATCAAGGGAAGGAGACACTGGGGAAATGATGGAGAACGAGCGAGACGGAAGAAAAATACTCGACAGAGCAAAGAGAGACATTATTAAGATAGAAAGGAGAGAGAGCGGGAGAGAGGTGGCAGATCGGGTTTCAGTGTGTTTTCATGTTCTCTCTCCATTACTGTAATGTGCCGGGGCCACTTAACTAATGCATAGAAGCACTGTGATACCCACAATAAACAGCATTACACAATGAATTAGAGCACGAGAGGCAGAGGGAGCCACTGAAAAATGTAGACTGTGCATACTTAACCCCCCTCCCTCCTCTTCCTCTCTCTAAACACACACAGTAAGATGACTAACTTCATTACCCTCCCCATTCCTCTTAGTGAGCGCAGCGAATTGAAACCTAATTACCACACCAGAGCCAAATTAAAAGCTTTTCCTCTCAATGGCTGCAATCCATCTCCTGACAAATGAACAGCGCCACTTCCACTGTGTTAATGCTCGGTTTTCTCCCACCCCGCATTCAAACGTCTTCATTCATGCCAGCACACTTCCTTTCAAACAACACTGGAGCAACAGCTTTGATACGAGCGGCACATTATCTCACTTATACTAATATCAATCACACTTTTCTAAGGGACAATATTGGGAAGAAAAACCAAATCTGCCAGACCACATTTGTTATTCCGCAGATTTGGTGTTACAGTCGTCCATTTTGAAGTCGGCTGTCATGTTGATATTTTCCTTTTCTCTTTGATTTGGTTCAATCATCCTCTGCTGTCTGTTTGTTCTCTGACGCTGCCCATCCCCAGTCCTGCACACATCCGGCACTCATGCAGCTAGCTCCATTTTTTTAATAGCCTGACATCCAAAATATGGAAGCTAATCCTGCAGATAACACACACATGTAGGATGTTTTTAAAACTAGCACTGTTATCAAAACATGCAGAAATTAAATTCAGAATTGCATGAACCTACAATACAATAAGCTTAACAATACTAAACAATACACGACATCTGACCACTTTGGTCCAGACTGAAATATATCAACATATATTTGATTGATTGCCATGAAATTTGGTGCCAACATTCATGGCCCTAGCATCCAGATGATGATTAATGATATGCTTTCGCACATGCATTGCTACCCTGAAATTGTCCAGACAAATATCTGAATCAGTCGGTCTTACTGTCCACTGGTTCGCTGTTATTGTGGATACGTCCAAATACATGTAGTATTGACACCAACGCATCATCAGATGCCATTACCAATGAGTGCTCTTCCTCCTGTGCGCTTTACCCAGACGCCACCGCTCGCACAACCCAAACAAAGTAATTCCAGTGATGACAACGCCTCTGACATCGACAGTCTCACGTTGAAGGCGGTAGCTTTCCTGTTAACGATTCGCTGACGTTATTAGCCGAGGTAGTGTGCTGTGTTCGTGTAAACATAGGGACAGTTGATGTGATTGGCTTTTTACTCTACTCTACCGCAAAGGTTTGATTGCACTTACTAACGAGCGTTTAGCTGTCAACTCGGGTAAACTTCAGTCATCTGAGCCTTGTTCACTTCCTTGTCTCCACCGCTGCCTCTCTATCTTAAAACTCAAAATCTAACTTCACTACATTGGTCAATAAATGTGCTCCATGTGTGCATGTGTTTGATTCTCCCCGCCATCAGACTCTTACTTCTTTGCACGTCTGTTTTATTGTAGCATTGCTGTTTTTTCTCGAGTGCCTTTTTCAAGTGCCTTGAATATATTGGATGACTGTGCAGATGACATCGAGTGGAATCCAAAATGTTTTACCAAAACAGCAACAATGACTCGACTCTTACTCCCGCTTTGTAACTCATAAGCAGTAAGACAGTATATTGTACATTCAATGATCAACTGCCACAGCGACCAGAGTCGTATTTGCTCACAGCCTCCTGCCATTTCTAAAATAATCAAAAGCATTAGAGTATCTCAAAAGGAGGTACAGAGGTGTAGGTTACTGTAAGACTTTAAAATGTGCCTGGGATGAAGTGTTATCACTGATTTACCATCTGTCCAGCTGTAATTGCACTTAGTAATAAATAATGACATGTATCATTTAGAGATCAGATGTTTTGGGCTGAGGGAGGGTATGCTTAATCCAATGATGTCTTCTTTGAACAGATAGTGCAGGCTCCCAGACGGCAAGGTTATCAGGCCGGCTCTCTGCTCACTGCCACTTAATGGAGATCGCGGGAGATTGCGGCTCACAAATTCACTATTACCGTTACATTCTGCTATCTCTTCTTGTCTCTGGTATTTCTACTTCTTACAGGGGGGATTTCTGGCTGACTTATAGGAAACAGCTACTGCCACTAATTATTCTGGGAACAAAGATACAAAGCGGGCTCCTCGCTGAGCACAATCCAGCCAGTCAGTCACTTCTTATTGTGCTGCTCGAGACAAAGATGGTCAATGGAAAGCTGGTTTACGATGAGATTCCATCTGATTGATTTACAACGAGCCAAATCTTTTGAAACAACCGATGCTAATACATGTAAAGTATTTCCGTTAGACCGTGAATGCTCCTTCTTAAAATGTATGGTTATCACATGGAGGGCAAAGTGCTCTTCATTTGAAAGTCTTTATCACTACTCAATCACAGGCGAACGGGTTTGGATTGACGACGGATCACTAGTGCTCAGTCTGCAGGTACTAATGCCATTATTTTCCTGCTGGTTCCATCTCTATCTGTCCATCCTAATCCAGTTAGACACAATGAAACAGACCCAGAGGGGCACAGCAGAGGACCCATCCAAAACACATTACTAGAGTCACCCTTTTCTGTGTCACCCAAAGCTTTCTATTTATTTATGGTGTGTGCTGAGTGGGCATGGTAATGATAAAAAATAAATAAAAACTGAGAGCCAACAAGTCACTTTTTCTGCACGGCTTGTGGTTGACACAGAAATCATATCTTCCACAGACCTCGCGCATCCCCCTTCATGCTGAATCCTGTGCTCCTGTCCGTTCGCTCCCCTGGGAGCTGCTTCCAACGGCACTTTGTAGCATCTGTCACATTGTGAATGAGTGATTGTGGCTGCATTTAAATCTTTCCGGTGACCTTAAACAGTCCCCAGGAATATGTTTTGTTAACGTGTTGTAGCAGTAAATAGCAATGATTTCATCTCATAGTTCCATCTTGTAGGAAAGTACATTTTTTACTTTTCAAGTGTAACCCACCATGACATCGCTCACTGGTTTATGGAAAACCATTTTGAAGCCTCGAGTTTGGCCTCATGGCCGTCTCCATCTTGGTTGTTTGGAGCCACCATATGTGACCATATTTGGATGAAATGGTGAAGCTGGGGAGGATATCCGGATTTGTGGTGCGTTCCATTTACCTCAGAAGTTGGAAGTTGGAAGCTGGGAATGACGTCATACCTCAGTTGACTGTATTTCAGTAAAAGTTGGAATATTTACTCTTGCCAGGTTAGACATCATTAACCATCATTAACAATACCAGTTCATTAACAACCCATTACACAGTATTTTGCGCATACGTACAAACACTGAGGCAACATGTCCACAGATAGGAGTTGAACAGAAGTGTGTGTAAGACTAATTTAATGAGACGCAAATAAGACAGAAGTGCTAATAAACAGCTTTTTGTACAGCTTTCACAGCTGTTGATCCACGAAACAGCCAGCTTGGATTTTGAGGTCAGGGTTGGTGAGGTGCGTCCGACTTTTTGGTGGCGTTCAGTGGACAGTGCCGACTGGGAACTAGGGAATTCCATCTTCTGACATCAGATGGAATGCACTGAAGCTTAACACACTTTATTGTTTTACTCTAAATGAAACCATAACTTACTGATTGAACATCATGCTGTATTCAATATGACTTGAAACTAGAGATTGAGACCATAAATTCATTAGGAAACTGTTTACTGAGCTAATACATCAACTGAGAAGTAAGGTCATTTTCTCATATGCTTACATAGAATCAGACCTCTTTTTGCAACCAGTGGCCATGAGAAAGAGTGCAGGTATAAGGCACTTTTCAGACCTGTAAGCGCTGTCCAACAACATAACATACATACAAAAGATACACACCAAACAGTGCCAATAACACCTACATGATTTCTTCTATGTAAGCTATGAAAACAATGAGATAAAGAAGAAGTAGCAGCACTGGGAGAAAGCTGATGGTCAACTGTAAGGAGGAAAGGAGCTGGGGAAGGTAGTGGTGCTGGTGTTGAGGAGGTGTATAATAAAAATACAAAGAAATAAAAGTAAAACAGCACGTCCAGTACAAAGAGAAGGATATAGTGGGCGCGTTACATGACTGCCTGTTTTTGTTCTAGTATTTAAGGGTGGTGGTTGATTTATGCAACGCCATAGTTTGTCATTTGAGTGCTCACTCTACTCTTTGTCATGCCAACAAAGCTGCTGCGGGACTGTGGGTAACCTTAGACTGGACTGCTTGTTAGACTGCGTACGGGCTGGAAGCAACGGGAGACAGGATGCTTTTATTAAATATATTATACAGAGTTGCGGTGTAGGTAATATAGAACAGAGGATGGACGAAGGTAAAGTTGTATGTACATTTTCTACTGTATCAAACAGTCTTCAACAGTGCATGGAGTTTGCTCGGTTGTCACTGAGATCTGTTGACATGCGAGTTCATTAAGCTGTTATGATTTTATCCACAGAACTTTTAAGAATTAAAAGATTAACATTGAGGTTCATTGTTGACCTTGAAACTTAAAGTTTGCCAAAACAATACCAACAGTTCAGCTGGGAACACTCTCAGGGTTTCACAGAATAATCAAGTAGCCGACTATCAAAAAAACACGAGTTGACACTGTGCATTGCTGTAGGTTAATGGTTCATCAGTGGTTTTAGTTCAGTGCAGTAATAAGTGACATCATAACGTATCATAGAAGGTTATTCAGAGCTTTTAAGACGGTCGTCTGATGGCCTGGTGGTGGACATTTCTTCGGCTTGATGAGCATAGATTTGTTAAAAGTTATTTTCTACATTATGTCATATGAATTTTCAGAATTTAAAGAAAGAAAAAACTGCTGCTATCCCTGCAAGAAAAAAGTTGCGTTGTTACTGCAGTCAAACTTATCTCCAGCTCAGACAAGCGTGCTGGGGGTTTAGTCCAATCAGATTGCAGCTCATTTGTAAACACGCTGTCAGAGGCAGGTTGGTCCCGCAGGCATAAATTAACCTTTAGTGGTTATATTTGAGATGGTTTGTCAAGAATTGATCATTGTTATTAGATAAGAGAAGTAGGATATATCTCCTGTGATTAATCATTTATTGACTACTTTTAGTCAACAGCTACTCAAATCCAGCAGTCACGAATGCCTTAATAGTTGCAGTGTAGACCACGTGATACGGCTGAAAGCCTTGGAGAAAACCTGAGTGGACCATTAGTTTGGATAATTTTGTTAAACAACTGTTTTCAAGGTCAGGAATACATTTTCAAGCTCAAAAACACTTAACATTCATTGCATGTATCATTTGGTCTGACGAACAATTGCAAAGCCAATATTTTCAATATTTAGACAAATTTAATGATCATAATCCATGTTAAAGGAAGGGCTGCCAACAGGTAGTTAGCTTAGCATTAAGACCGGAAGACGAGGAAACAGCTTGTTTGTCCAAAGGTAATAAAACGCACCTTCCAGCACTTCTAAAGCTCATTAGTTAATATGTTGTATCACATTTGTTCAACACCCCCACCCAAAAAAATGAAAAAACAAAAAACAAAACAAAGAGTAAAAACTACACATTGTGGTGTTAAAGAGGGTTATTATGTGCCAGATTATCTCTTGGACAAGATTCTAGTTTCATGTTTACTGTATCAGTCTTCTCATTTAACTCTCAGTAAAGAAGCTTCTTTGTATTTTGAAAAGTTTTTACCCATCGACTATCAATCAGTGGATTAGCGCACAATTCAGGAATTAATTCTGGCCAGCGTTCACTGAACAGCTGCTTTACCGCTGTCTGCAGAGGAATGAACGGAGGAGGAGAGGTGATGGGGAGAGATGAGACGCAGTCATATTTCATTGTCATGCAGTGTCACTGCACATGGAGATCAGACACCAGCGGGAGTCCAGGTCTTATAAGGAGCCGCAGCCATCATCTCCTGAGTGTTGACCATCAGCCCAAAACACTAAACCTCCCTCCCTCCCTCCATCTCGTCACTGTAACCTTCTTTCAATGTGAGATAAGCACTGTGAATAATCTCCTGCTTTCTTTTCTTCTATTGCACCCTCTCATTTTCAGCTCTCCGTTTCTACTTTTATCTCAGTCATTCTCTTACTCCATCCATCCTGCTCTCCCGCTGAGACATGCACAGCTCCAGCTCACTGCAACAGCACAGATGCCCGAGTCAGAGGCCCAACTTGGCCGTGCCGCTGGGCACAGAGCGGTAAACAGTAAACACTCAAAGCGAAAGAGAAGAGTGTATAGAGGGTGTGTGAATCAGGTCTTTGTCCCTGGCTTTAGACAGAGGTGTAAAAGGAGGAGGGATCTGCATGGCTTTGTCCCGGCAACATGATACAGCCGGCAGAGTAAAAAAGAAAGAGGCCTCGATTCAGAAATTTATACCGTCTAGTATGTATGTGCTGAGGCCGTGACGGAGGATTTCATGACAGAAATCATTTAATTTGAAACTATCTGTGATTGTTTTTTCGAGGCTGTTTGAGTGGAAGCGAAAACACAATGCAGAGAGCGAAACTGTAGACTCTGGTTTTGTGTTTATCAAGAGAGCCCCTCTGATCAGCTGATGTCAAAAGCCCAGGTGGAGGACCGACGAGTAGCTTTCACACTGTAAAAAATGTCTTAAATGTACCCAGCGAGATTTTGTGATTTTAAGTCTTATGAATAAATTCCTGTGGACGCTTCTGTTCATTTCACGTGTTTAATGAACCAAACAAAACAAGCTAACAGCTAACAAAACAACTTAACTCATAGGGTATTTCGAATGGAAAACAGTAACACTCAGTAAGGTTGACTTTTTTTTCTTGACAAACATTAACACACTACTTTTCTACCTTGTTGTCTGTAATTCTTTATGTATCTAAATTTAGAGACCAACAGCTTCGATTAAATAGGTTCGATAGATTCAATTATTTCTTTAATAGTTGAAGAAATCGCCATCTTCAAGGCTGTTAACAGTACATAATAATTCCATCTACATTAATCCGATCCTCTTCTGAGAAAACTCACGGCTGACTTTACGTTTACGATCCTGTTCGGCTGGATACTTTGTCCTTATGGGTTCATTTTTAACAGTGCGCTCCACCTCGTCTCGGTTAACCACACACGATCTGGAACAAATCCTCACCGCACACACAACACTTAACACTTGACCTCTAACTCGGCGAGCAGTACCACACACTACGAGTCACAGGCTATTAGACAGGGATACAAAATAGTGAGAGAAAAGAGAGAGAGAGAGAGAGAGAGAGAGAAGCGAGGCATTGAGAGCAGCGCACACGTCATTCCACTTAATTCCTCTCACATTCAATCAGGGCTCTCTCTCCATTATCACACTATGGTAATTATGACTGTGATTATCTGTCAAAGATTGTACCTGTCTTTGTGTTCTCCATTCACACGGGCCAACTGTGTGTGCACATTACCATTTACAGACGTTCTGAGTCAGATCATAAATTGGCATTATAAAAACCTCACTGGAGGAGAGATGAAAGCTTGATCCACTCTCCCTTGTCCTCTCCTTCGTGCTCTGTCTTTGTCAAGTGACGCCTGAACTCTATTCATAGAGCGGTGACCTCTCTGCTCTCTGCTGTGCGACAGCCTGAGTAACAAGTTGTCAATACAAATGAACTGAGGAAGAGTAGAGGGGAAAAGCAATTACAATCTCCTTTTAATCCCCAGCAGTTCCAAAAGTCAGAGATTTAGCCCGTCTTTGCTCACCTCACCTCCTTCAGTGCGTGTGTGTGTGTGTGTGTGTGTGTGTGTGTGTGTCCTAATCAGGATATAGTGAACAGCGATCAAGTCTCTCTTTCACTGATCAGGATAACATGTCTAATTAATCCAATCGCCGGTCTTGAATCTCCATTCAAGCTGAATCTGAGCCTTTGAAAAGCCCTGATTCTTTAAAAAAAGGGGGACAAAACAGGTAGAAAGTGATTCAGCTGGTGGGAGAAGGATGTGGGGAGCAGAAAGAAGCGGGTGGTGGTGGAGGTGGAGGTGGAGGGCAGGTCTGGATTAGATTCTACCTATATTCCCCACCTTCAGTCAGAGGAATTAGACAGAGGGGACGGGGAAGGAGGCTGATAGTTTTAAAAGTCTGAAAGGAGCACAGATAAGGAACGCAGAGAGGCTGGGCGTGGAGGGGATCGAGATGGGAGGGAGAAGTTAATTACCTGAGCAGAGGGCATGGAGGGAGAGGTGATTGGAATGAGGGAGAGAGAGATATCTCACATGGCTCCCCCTCCAGAGTCTCTGATGCATACTGAAACAGATTTAAGGAGAGGAAGGGGGCGGAGGAAAGAGAGGCTTGTTTAAGTGGCATCATGGTCCTTCCAAGACCACGGACAACATTGGAATATTAAACAGGAATCAAAGGGAGACACTCATCTTTAGGCTATCTCCCACAGAGCCACAGACCTGCAGCAGTAAGAGGCATGAAGGAATGTTTTGAGGAAAGGTTGTTCAGGCTTGCTGTGAGGCACAAATGCAAAATAGATGCTCTTCATGCACTTGAATAGACGGAAAGACTGACTAGAAATAAATCTAATATTTCTGACACACTGAGACGTGAAAATCACAAGAAAGACTCAAAGACACTCTCTTTGAGACTATTAAAATGCCTTTATTGCAGAAATGGGAAGAAAAACAAATACTTTGTTGATGTAGTAGATTTTTCAGGTATCTGTACTTTACTTGAGTATTTACTTTCTGACAACTTGTTACTTTTACTGCCTACATTTGAACACAAATATCAGTACTTTCTACTCCCAGTGATGGAATGTAACTAATAACATTTACTCAAGTACTGTACTTAAGTAAAATTTTGAGGTACTTGTACTTTAATTCTACCGCTACTTTATACTTCTATACACTACATTTTGGAGGCAAATGTAGTACTTTTCACTGACTGCATGTATTTAATGACTTGAGCAACTAGTTACTTTAAAGATAGCCAAACCAACCATAGTATACAGTACATACATAGGTGTAAATATATGTATCATTTACATTTGCTTGTACTTTTGATACTTAAGTACATTAGCTGCCAGAAAATTACTTTTTAGACTTAAGAACTTTTATTATCAGTTACTTAGACTTTTACTCAAGTACTAATTCACATGGGTGAAAGACACTTTATCAAGAAATATTACATCACGTATCTTTACATAAACTCAAGTATGACTTTTATTGGACACGGTCGTCTAACATTTTAAAAACAGGCTTGTGAGTTTTTCTGTCCCAACATCATCACAAGACTGATTTCAACCTATCCTAAGACAGTAACAGACAGAGAGGGAGACTCGAACGGGGAGAGAAGGCACGTTAATGCCTCGTATCTGCAGAGGCCCTGCAGCCGTCTGCCTGGATTTTCTTATTTCCTCTTTTTTTTTTTTGCTGTGCTCAGGAGGCTTTACTAACCCAAGATATCGTTGTTTGACGTCCTGGGCATGAGACTCAATGATCAACTTTCTTGATTATTAAGACATCTTTCTGGTGCGTTTATAAACAGCTGGGACAAATCATTCTGACTCTACTTTTAGGTCTAATTACGTTAGACCTTTGAATTACGTTAATAACACGTGAGGTTCAGTTAGCTTTCCACAGAAATGGCCGGCAGAAATATCCTTTGGAGGAATTCTTTTTTTTTTTACTTTGAGTACATTTCAGAACCTCTACTTTCTCACTTTTGCTTGAGTAATGTAACGTGTGCACTTTTGCAACCTCTGCTTTTTAGGTCACGTTAGACCTTAAAAACAACAACATCAAGCCTTCGTCAGGGAGTCAAACAGATTTCTGACACATTTATTATGGCCGTCTGAACCTCTAGATAAACAGTATGATCTCTTGTAGACTGTGCCTGGAAGAACAAGAGAGTTTCACCAGACACAAAGAGGAATGCAGGCGCGGGGAGAATTAAAGGATATGAGAGGAAAAAGGAAAAGCAGAGTTGCATTAATAGAGCGAAACTTCAGAGCCAAATTACTGAGGCGCCGCGCAGATAGTGATCAGAGCTCGGCCGTGCACCCTGGGTCTGTTAACGCAGCACTCAGTGCATTTACATCACCATCATTACCGTCCTTATCATTAACATCGTTCAAAGCTACACATGAAGCCCATATAAAAGCTGTAATGGAGTACATTAGTCCACTTTGGGAGAGGTGAGCTCCTGGTCGGGTCCAAAGTCGCCTCACTGAGAGGGGGTACGCAAAAAAAGCCAGCATTTTGGAGTCCTCTTTTCTGCTTTCAAAGGAGGAAGTGGTAGAGCCGAGGCCCTCTATGATTGGTCCCTGCAGACCAGCCCCGCGGCTCATTCGCTGGCTGGATTGTAATTTTGTTAAGGGCATGGGTTGCTTCCTGTGCTGGCTAAACATATCTGTGTAAATGAGGTTTGGGATGCCTGAGGGGAGCAGGGTTGGAGAGGAGAGGAGGGGGGGGTTCCCAGTTATGGAGCCAGTTGAACAGAGCACCACAGGGAGACAGGAGCGGAGGGGGTGAGGAGGAGGGGACGACAGAGACGTGGAATGAGGAAGCAAGGCCGAGGTAATGGAGGTTAAATGAAGTGGAGATAGAGGGAGAAATACAGCTGCATCAAACTTGCATTAGCTTTGATTAACGGGCCTGGTTTGAGTTACCGCTCTAACATTTCCAGACGTCAAACAAAGTTGACCCGGAGAGCTCAGAGCTGTGTTCTCGCTGACCTCCAGGGTCACTGCCAGCCTAATGTCTCTCACAAAGCAGAACAAAAACAAACACACCACGGTGCTCAACGACTTGAAACTGCTCCGACTCTCACTCTAACGTGCCCTTAACCTCCATAAAGCCTTCAATCATCTTAAGCATTTTAGTTCAGCCACACTTTCTCTCATTCTTAAACGTACTGCAATGAGTTCTTTTAGCTTTAAATGGAAATATGTCAAAAGTTGATGCAATGCTGCTAAGGAAGTGCTATTAGAAGAATTGTTTTAACGGTTTAGGAGAGACAGAAGAAGACTCAGGCCCTTAGCTGAGCAGCTGTTTTATGTTTGCCAATAAAGACTGATCAGATCACATCTCCTGCTCCAGTTCTGGATGGCAGGGGCAACTCTGCCCCATGGTCCACTCCAAATGCAATTACATCCCAGCAGTGACAGTTAGCGGCCCAGGAGCCAGGTACCCTCCACTCCCCTGTCCCCTGAGGCCCACACACCCCTCTCTCCATCCTTCCCTGGGCTCCACTGAGCTCCCTCACAGGCCCATAATTGGATTGGTCAGCAGTTAACTCCATTACAGCCGCAGCAGTTCGGCACTTGATATTTCCAAGTTGTTGGCAGTAATTTGCCCCTATTAGCAGCTTTTTACTGAGAAAAACAGTCAGCGTGTAAACAATCAACTAAGTAGGGTTTCAGTGTCAAGTTTATGTGTGTTTGTGTGTATGCTCATGTGCATAAAAGGGTGTTTGTTTCCGAGGGAGATTCAATTTGAGGAGTCAAATCTAATCAGAGGCTGCAGAAGTCTTACAGGACAGTGTGTGTTGAAGTGGGTGTCAGAGGGGCCTGGGTGGCTCTTGTTACCCCAGAAGCGATGCTGTAATGGGGCTGGGAGGCTGACGGCTGGTACAGCGCACTGTATTCAGGATGTAGACATGGGATATTTGAATGGTGTGTGTGCAACTGTGTGCAGGAAAATTTTATAATCACAATGCAAATATGCTCAAAGGATGCTTCAAGGCACTAAATAATATGTTCTGTCCATGCGTTTGCCACAGTACACAATTAAATTATTTGTTTCTGTTGGACTTAAACAAAAAACAATATATGCAAACGGAAAAGAATTGTAAAAAGGTTAGAAAAAGACTTTTTCTATGCATACAAAATGCTTATTTCTCTCAAACCTTGAGCACAAATTTGCTAAAATCTGTGTGAGTGAGCATTTTTCGTCAAGATTGATATCTACCTGTGAGGGGTGGCATATCAAGATGCTGATTAAAATGAATAATCGCCCGGGTGTGCATTCGGCTGGTCACAATTAAAGGCCGCTCTAAAATGTGCAATTTTATTACACAACACAACACTGCAGATACTGCAAGTTTAAAAGAAATATTAATCTTTATTCGAGGCAAGTCTGCATATGATCTTTATGTCTTATTAAACAGGAATGAAACTTAGAAAAGCAGAAAAGCAGAAATTGCAGAGAAACAAATTCGAACTTGTAACCAAATCTTCAAAAAGCCACTAAAAAGTATAAAGGCCTGGATGAGACACAGCGGTCTGTAATCTCTTTATCTTTATATATATTCTGTCAGTAAACAGGTTTAATTTGGCATCACACACCTAAATCTTCACTGGGGCAGCTAATTAGTTTTGGAAGTCACATAAGAGAATAAGAAAAGGAGAAACTAACATATTTAACTCCACCATATAGTGCAGGTACATTACCAGTTTTAACATATTTGACTGTAAACTAATGTGCAAATGTGCACTGTGTGTGTGGATAGTAATAATCTGGCCTTACGCTTCATTCAGGAACATGAGGAAAATAAAACTGAGAGCAGAGGCAGCTCCAGGTCTCTACAGGAAGCAATAATCTAACTGACGATAACAATCTGAGTGAAGGGTAGGGGGGTGGCGGTGGGTGGATGGGGGATGAGGGAAGCTGACAGTAGAAGGTTTTTTTTCCTTTTTTTTCAGTTTTATCCAGCTCTACTTGAGGCAGGTTATTTCTCCAGTTTAACCCGGAGAGAAAACCTTTGAACACCGAGCTTCTTGCTGAGGCAGATTGAATGAACCACTGCTGGGAACGAGGGGCCTGAAACACCCCGACAGTCCATCTGCAGAAGAATGGGAATATCTCTCTATGTGTGCTGACAATGGTGTCCAAACCCCATCCATTAGACACAGGAAGAAAATTGCCAAGAGGAAGAAAATAAAAGGAAATGCCTGCACTCTTGTTCTCATGTTAAATCAACCTTTTCTCTCCAGTTTGTCTGCCTCCATTTCTTCTCCGCTCACCATGTGCAGAGAGAAAAGCGCAGAGCGGTTTCCTGACATTCATTCTTCAGACGCAGCGCGATGGGAAACTTTAAAGACAGGGTGTAGTGTTGAGGAGGAAAGACTAGTTGATGGAGAGAAAGGGGGGGAAGAAGGGGGAGGGGGGTTGTGTCTGGGTGTCTGTCTCTGAGGAGGACCTCTCCACCTGTCCGAACCAACATTCCTGCACATTCCAGGGATCCCACGGACAAAGCGTGGTGAGAGGGCCAGGAACTGACCTTGGCTCTGCCTGTCAACAGCTGATCTCTCTGATAGAAATTGCAAGGGACCCATACTCACAGGAAAACACAAGAAAAACACGCACATGACCAGATGCATGCACATATACAACATACCAGCGCATATAAAGATACATAACATCGGCCCACTTATGATTTGTGTGAGATGTTTGGAAGCAAATTATAGCCAACTCATCACTTTAGTTTTTCTCCAAGATGCACTGTAGCAGTCCTAGAGAAAGGTCTGGCTGCACCCATTATCATTCTGCTGTTCGTTCTGTTAGCAACCAGGTTAGTGTTAGAGTAACTTGCCTTTATCAACGTGTAGGTTTTTAGTGCGGAGGTTGTGGTATTTGTTTATTGTAGAGATTTTGAAAAAGCTTACACGCAGATAGCGGAAAGTAAGGAGGTTGCCATTGGGCAACAGTGGGCTAATGGCAGGTTTATAACCACAATCTACATCTGGTGAGTCAGACTACTTTTCTCCTTTAAGAAACAATTTGTAAATTTTGCCAAATATGTTTAATTGCGTTCTAGCTTAGCGCAGCACTATAGGCTACTGAAAACAGCGGGACACAGGCAGACTCTGTCTGAAAGTAAACCATGTGTCATTTCCACACTTTGGATTAAAAAAGGATAGCCTATAGCTTAATTTGCGAGCTCTAGATATGGTTGTGGTTGCATTTGATTAGCTTTGGACGGACAAAGTCTCGCTGTTTCCTCCTGCTTCCAGTCATTATGAAAAGCTAGGCTAAGCTACTTGAGTGTATTATCAATCTTTCCATCTCATTTTTCTGCATTTCCCGAAAATGTTAAACTTTTTCTTTAGTATGTGTATTTAATATTACTTAGGTGGCTTATTACATTCAAGTGATTAGTTTTCTAATTTAAAAACTGATAAAAGATAGGAGAGGGTCAATTCAAGCCAAACCTGAATTAATAAAGGTATTTTCAGAGCTCAGATAATTTTGACAGACTGTTTCGATAATTATTTTTGATAATCAAAACATTTTTTAACAAAAATGACAAATATTTACAAGTTTTAACTTCTCACATCTGAGGATTTGTTACTTTACTTTTCTCGTAAGTAACGTTAAACTTAATATCATTTGATTGTCAGACAAAAGAAAAAAAGTAATTTGAAGATAGCTGCGAAAATAATCAGCAGTTTAAAAAATGAAAACTGCAGCTTTGATATTTAAAGCCTCTATTTGTAAGACAGTCTATTTTTGAGTCTCATTCCCAACTCGTCAAATACTGACACTGGGTTGGTAGGTTGGGTCAGTCACTAACCCAAAGTTGGGAATGAGACTCAAAAATGAAGTATCTTACAAAAAGGAGCTTTAGGGTAACTAAAGATATTAGTATCAGCTATATCAGCTGTTAACCCCATCAATGAATGCCAACAGTAACTAGGTTAGGGGATGGTCATATCTTCACACACAGCACAGTGTATTCAAATGAGAGGAGCAGGAGGCTGAAGCCACAACAGGCTGCAGCTCCACACAGATGGAGAATATCCTCAGGCTACCTATCATCCTGCTGTCTGTCCACCTCAGTTTCATACCACTGCGAGCTCTGAGCAGTGTAGCATTTCAGCTGTTAACAGAGTGGAGGGATAGCAGCGAGAGGTGGGGCCGGCAGTGTGGAGGGTGCAGCGGCTTATGAATGGAGTTCATTCTCCCTGAGAGGACTTCAAACAGGCCCGCATCAATCAGCCAGGTGGAGCACTGGTGGCTGAGCCATGCCCGCCGGCCGTCCGCCCAGAGGTTTCAGATGCACCGAGCATGCCCTCTCACACGACAGACTGACTGACACACTGACCGGGAGAGAGCCAACTGGACTGCAGTCACACACACACACAGACACACACACACACACCTCCACCCAAATCCTCAGGTCCTCTGGGACCCTGACAACAGCTTGGTAGTGCCAAGGATGGCTCAATGTCAAATCTCTACCACATCTCTTGCATGTTTGTCCCAAACCCTACTGCCAGACATGAACACTGATATTGGACGATTTGACGGACAATCATTTAAAGTTTTTTTTTAACTTCTTGTTATCTACAATATCGGCACAGTGCAACTACAGTATGGTAAATGTAAAGAGATGTTAAGGTATGGTTTGGGTTTGGATGCTAGACTTGTTATCACGTCACTTAAATGTATATCATTACATGTATGTTGGGAACACTGTTCTGTTCATATAAGGTGAAATATAAAGTATTTATTATTGTTCACATCTTTCTTAAAACAAAACTGATATACTCATACGTACACTGAATGGGTTATTGGTTGCTGTAATTGTCGCTCTTCTCCAAACTGGCTGCAAAAAACTCCTGAAAATGATTTTAAAGGATAAATTAATTCAAAAATGAAAATTCAGTCATTATATCTTCACCCCAATGCGGATGGAAATTCAGGTGAAATTTTGTAGTCAACAAAACTGAAACAAACATAAAATGACGTAATTCAAGTCTGCAGGTGTTAATTAAGCCCCTTTTTAAGCAGAAATCTTGCGTGGTGCACCCCTCCTGAAAACCCGCCTGCACGTCAGGTGTGTGAATAACGTTTTTTCAAATCCATTTGGGATGTGGATGGGTCCATCTGTCAGTATGTTCATCCATCTATTTATCCATCCAGCTATCCATCCATCCATCCATCCATCCATCCATCCATCCATCCATCCATCCATCCATCCATCCATCCAAGGTATCTGTGTATCCTTCTTCCTTCTTTAGAAAACAATACTAAAACATCCTTCCCCTCCAGGCTTTAACCAGCCGACAATAGATAATAGATCAAACAAACAGAGTGGACAGACACTCTACTGTACAGCATCTCAAGATCGAACTGGCACAACGGCCGGGCCTCTCAGTGGGCTCGTCTTTGTGTTTGTGCTGCAATTATGCGCTCTCTCTTATCCACACTGCACCCCATGTGACCTCTGGGTAAGGGTCAACATCCAAGACGTCCTGTCCAACGTACACAATGAACGTCCATTCACCAGCCAGGGGAGGACAGAGAGAAGGAGGAGAGGAACGTTCTCTCTGACATCAGACTCCCTATCGCTCCATCTCTCCATCATTTCCCCTCATCTGTCTGAGCAGAGAATGGCGCTCAGACTCTGCCCACATCCTCATATAGCTATGAGACCCTGTGTCTGCCGCCCCGTCTCTCAGACAAACCCACTCAGCCTATATCCCCCTGCTCTACAAGACCAGGCTGTATGCTGTGTGTGAACCTGTGCCAAAGCACACTGAGAACGGCCTGCAGCTCAGAGCTTGTCGAACAAACCACTTGCGTTGTAAAAACACACAGTCAATCTTTTTTTCCTGAATAGCAGCTGATTCCAAAACATCCATGTGTCACCTGCTGCCCTGTGTGAATTCAGCCTGATGCCACCGTCACAGACTGGTGGGGGTGGGGGGTGGAGGGGGTGAGGGAGGAGAGTGTGGACCCTCAGGGCTGGGGGGTGGGAAGAGGGGAGGCAGTGGAGGGTGGTGGTCGGTGTACAGGGCTGGTGTTGATGGGTGGGCGGGGAGGCAGCGAGGATTTAAATGGAGATTGACGCCCCAGGGGTAACCTGGCAACAGGCAGGAGCTGCTGTCAGATTAGGATCTGAAAGAGAGAGATAACCACTTTACTGCCCCCTGGACTGAGGAGAGCTGGAGGGCTGCAGCGTGTGTGTGTGTGTGTGTTTAACCCGCAGTGCCATGTAGCAGGAGGCAGCTGCAGAGTTGTTTCTAAAGACCTGGTTAAAATGCCAAACAGCAAGGCACATCCATCCATCACTGACTGCATCACTTCAACCTCTGAGACATACTGTATGAAGAGGACACACACACATAATATATCAAATATTCACGCACAACTAGCAGTACAGGTTACATTGCTTATACTTCACGTGCATGATTTAAACATTTAAGAAGTTGATATAGTCTCCGTCTAGAATGTGCGTTTCATCACAGACAGTAGACCACCAGCAGCCTGAATTTACATGACAATAGTCAGTCAGCGTGGTTTTATAATGACCTAACAACGGCAAGGACAAACAGCAACGTCTTTACACAGTGTGAAAGGGCAAAGGGCATGCATGAAAAGCCTGTTGAAAACTGCTGAAAAGAAAATTGTTTTTTTTTTGTGCTAATCAGCTAAAATAAGGGTGGGGGGCATCTGCATACAGTTATTAATTAAACAAAATTATGTAGAAATTGGCATTTTGTGCGATTTGGTGCC
Source organism: Lagodon rhomboides (assembly GCA_039737535.1). Lineage (NCBI taxonomy): Eukaryota > Metazoa > Chordata > Actinopteri > Spariformes > Sparidae > Lagodon > Lagodon rhomboides. Next base: position 17,976,245 of record CM077785.1, on the reverse strand, counting down.
CCCCACAGTTTCTGAGTATGACACCACTGTAAATCCCAGGTCTGTAACAATTTGTCAGACGTAACGTAGGAGCTAACCACAAACAAAACTTATTACATCATAACAATGTGATGTATGGAAAACTTGTATGTTGAAGTAAACATGTATGTAACGCTGTGATCCTACCCTCTCACTGAAGTTACGTAGTGCAGAAACAAGTGATAGCTGAGACAGAGACACCATTCAACCTGTCACAAGACACTGTACCATCAAAATGTAAAAAGTTATATAATGTTGCTCTAAGAAAGGGGCAGGTAATGCATGTTTTTTTCTTCTTCTTGCTTCTTTTTTCGGTTGTGAAGAGGGTATAATTAATTTGGGTTGTAGTGAATTATGTTTTTATAAAATTGTTTTGGGAATTAAACACTGAAATGAAGAATATAAACTAAAATGTTAGCATGCTAACACACAGGGCAAACATTATACCTGTTAGAAAGCAGTATGTTAGTGCTGTCATTATGAGCATGCTAACATCAAAGACATACTATGAGAACTGGATACAGCATCAGAAGCAGAGCTCTGTTCATTCCTAAAAAATATTAACTTCCGAAGTGTAAAATTAGGTTGAACTTCTGCATCGTGCGACCCATACAGGGTGCGCAACAGAGACTTCCGTAAGCCAAGCCGGACGATTTCCAGTTTAGCCTCTGGCTAACTTAAAAAGGGACAAAGTGATTTAATCGTACAGCTTTTCTCAACTTTCAAATACACAAACAGACGGGTAGTGAAACAAGTCATTTAGTAGGATTTGTGACACTCAAAAACATGTATCTAGCATTTTACAAGCGCTTCTTTTACAATGTAAGCTTATGAGAAATAGTATTTTTGGACCCCAGAGAATCACATGACGTTGCCAAACGGTTAACGGTTTCCCCACTATGTAAAATTGTACTCAGAGCCTGGCGCACTTGACATTAGCATTTAGCTCAAAGCGCCATTGTTCCTTAATACAGCCTCACAGAGCTGCTAACCTGGCCGTACACTCTCACTCTTGTTTTCTGCTTGAGTTAGCAAAAAATGCTTCAGCATAATGGATTGGGGGGGTGTTAATAACCTAATTTACTGTGAAGGCACTAGTCTTTAGTGAAAGTTTTTTTTTTTCTAAAAAAATTAGATAAGATGGATTTATAGGAGGATTGATCCACCAAATAGACATATTAATCAATGAAGATTGATAAACTGATCAGACAGAGGATTGATGAATGCAACAAGCCTGAAACAAACTTGTATCTGATGTCCAATACACTGACTCGCTCTCTAAGTCAATCAATCGAGTATGTTTCTCTTTTTAAAAGCAGCAATCAATAAATTCTCCTCTCGATGCAGAGGACAAACAGCATCAAAATAATCGTAAATACTCATTGGAAACAGACACAACATTCAGGGTGCATGGCAGACCCACATACACACAAATGAAAAGCCAGTAAAATATACCGATGCGTGCGCACACATACACACACACACTCCAAAACTGAGGACAGTTTCACAGACACACTAGCCCACTCAGGCCTGCTGGCTGGCGGATTGAGAGGGATTTGTTGGACGGCACGCGACTGTGTCATGGCAGCGCCTCCACCTCCTGTCAGCTGTGTTTGTGCAGTGACTGGGTGGGAGGGGAGGGGATGGGAGGGGAGGGGTGTAGGGGTGTACAGAGGAGGACAGTCTCTGCATGAAAGGGCCGGAGAAAAAAAGAGCATGTAAATCTCCTCGACAAGGAAGAGGGCCGGAGAAAGAGAAAAGAGGGGGCATGGGTGAAAGCTGAAACAATCACTTTTTCTTTTGTGCAGGTGTTTTTGTGTGTGCACGCGTGTGAAAGAGAGAGAGAGAGAGAGAGAGAGAGAGAGAGAGAGAGAGAGAGAGAGAGAGAGAGAGAGAGAGAGAGAGAGAGAGAGAGAAAAGGCGGTGCAGTGCAGAGGGTGGATGACACAGACAGACTTAATGGCATTAACCAAATAAGCTGAGTTCAAATGTGCTTTCTCCTTTGGTTTAACTTTCTGATTATTTGCATTTGCCCTGTAGCGACTGTGAACCAGAACGTGTGGGTGTGTGCTGTGTGTGTGTGTGTGTGTGTGTGTGTGCGGCAGAGACAAGAAATGCATCTTTTAAGGCTATTTCAATTAGAAAAGTTGTTTAGGTTTGATCAAAACAAATATTCAGTAAAACAAGTCAGTAATTGATGCCACGGTCGTAAAACGGTCACATGAAGCTTTTTGTCCATTACAACTGAAAACAAATGAAGTCCAATAAACCAGCAGGTGATCGTCAGCATCTAAGTGAAGAGGAGTGTTTTATCGTGGAGCTAATAAACCTAATTTATGTTCTGACTATAAACCTAATCCACCATCAGAGCCACGAGTGTGGTCCAATAACCTTCAAAGTACATTTAAACAGAAACAGAAACTTTCATTTACGTGTTAAAAATCCGTATCATACAACAGGTAGCTCCAATCAGACAACATCAATAATCAGCAACGTGTTCTAAGTCTAAAAAGACAAAGTAAACTTTTGTTAACTCGTCTTTAGCTGTGTTGCGAAACATATTTTGACATTATACTTTGGGAGCAGTGCAAAAGTCTCCAGTTTTGGCTGGATTAGCTGTGATCACTGGTTATAACTGCTGTAATCAAACACTTTAACAGCTCACTATAAAAACGTACAGGCACAGAAGGCAGCTGTGTACATCTACTGGCCTGCAGCTGATTTGCCTGTAACAGATCATGACAACGGACAGATTTGCATTGACAAATGATCTAAAAATAACGCTTCACCGTGTAGACGCTCTTTTGTTTCAGTTGGACTCTTGCAGATAAATGGACGCAAAAAAACCCTAACAAAACAAACTCAATGCAAATGAAGAAGCCTCAAAATAGAACAAAGGCTTAAATAGTCCCGAGGACTTTGTTTAGTGGTGTAAAGTAACTAATTACAAGTACTGTACTTAAATTGGCATTGGCATTGAAGCTTTTTCATGTCACTTTTCATTATAAAGTTAATGTTGATTGCACAGTGTAATAGCTAAAGAATAATGGCACTATTGCCACTTGTATTGGTTCCATAAACCTCACTCTCACTATGCACTTTTGTCTGTCATCAGGCAGACTGGTGGGGTCATTTTCTGTCTGCTTTCATGTCTCCATTATTGACTAAATGAATTAATTAACACATGTTTAGTAGTTTGTTGTTGATAGTGTCTACTCTTAGCCTCTCTCTTTGCCCCAACAACGGCAACAAAAAGATGTCTGTGACCACTTTGAGTACAAGTACTGTGACTTTATTTGAGTATCTTGTTTTTACACTACTTTATACTCCACTACAACCATGTTGACTAAATATCCTGTTGGTGAAATATAGTGTTTGATTTGATTTGAGGGGTCATTGATACACATAGCTACAATGCATTTAAATATAAAAATAAATAAATAACCAGAAGTATAAGCCATTTTGATGCATTGTACTTCTACTTTTATTAGTAAGTATACTGTATTTTGAATGCACTCTTGCTTGAATATTCATAGTGTGGTTAATGCAATTTTTACATAAGTAAAGGATCTGAATACTTCTTTCACCACTGACATTATTTTTCCTGATGTTGTAGAAACAGCACTCTCTGGCAGGAAAAATCATCTCAAGCCGAAAAGCTCAATCAGCGACTTGCTTTTAGTCATATAAGTGGCTGTCTGAGTGCATCAGCTCATAAAACACGCAGAAAACTGCTGCTACAGTGAAGGTAATTTAACTGCTTCTTGAAAAATATTTGTGTCCTCACTAATTTGAAACACGATCTTCTACATTCTTCGTCTTTGAAGGAAAGAAAGAAAGAAAGAAAGAAAGAAAGAAAGAAAGAAAGAAAGAAAGAAAGAAAGAAAGAAAGAAAGAAAGAAAGAAAGAAAGAAGAAAGAAAGAAAGAAAGAAAGAAAGAAAGAAAGAAAGAAAGAAAGAATTTCATGAGACGAAAGCATAGTTGTCACAAATACAGTAAATAATATTCAGGTATTTGATCATCAATACTCCACATAGAGCAGGGATGGAAGAAGAGGGCTGTAAAGATGAGGGGATAAAAGTAAGAGAGGCCTCTCTGGTTCTCATTTCCAGTCTGTGGACATTACCGCTTCATTAGCAGGCAGCATGTGCTAAATATTATTCTGACTCTGATGGCTATCACACTCCTATGTAATGAGATACAGGCCCTCTGAACACACACATCTTAGACATTTTCTCTTCCCCTCCAACACCTCCTGACCCTCCTTTTACCTCCGAACAAGTGTGTATGTAAATGTGTCTGAGTACACGAGTGTGTCCTACACTCGTGGAGGCCGTAGTGCAAACACCAGAGTGGAAGGAGAAAAAGGAGTGAAACGAACTAAACTCTAATCCATATCATAGACCACTACTGTACGTCTCCCTCCCTGCGATACCCAGATCTCATTTCAGCTCCAGGACTTTAGGACCTCTCTCTCCACTCTCATATCTCCCCCTGGCTGATTTAGGAGAATTATTCAAATGAAGGAGAAACTTTGTCTGATAAAGACCCTCAGATGTTCTTTAAAGGACCTTTGAAGGTTGCAGATGGAAAGGGGATTCCTCTAGAGTCGTTCCCTCATTAAGAATGATAATTGAGATCTGGATGTATTTGATACACACCATTAAACTAAAGGTCTGAGCTGGTTACTGAGGGAGAGAACAGTCGAGTTCAGGGCAAAGAGGAATTTTTCCACAGTGGAAAGTGTTTTAAATGATTCGTCATACAGCTCTTTTCAACTCTGCTCAACACTTGAGACTATATTACACAGGAAGATTGTATAAGTTTGTAATATTTAATGAAAAGTAAATTTTTATTGATTTAATAAAAATAGCTGTGTTGACTCCTACAGTCAGTTCAAGTCAATTTTATTTACATAGCTCAAAATAACAATCACATTGCCTTGTGGACTTTGTAATCCGTATAATGAACGACATCCTCTGTCCTTCGACCTTCGATCTGAGCGAGGAAAAACTCCCAAGAAAAAAAAACCTTGTAGCAGGGGAAAAAAATTCAGAATACAGTGCAAAGACTGACTTTTTCCTTTAATAAAATCCTACAGTCCATTAAATATTAAGATATTTCAGTCGTTGACATCCTCATAGCCGTGCCGAAGTGGACGAAGTGTTCAGAAGTAGTAATACCACACCACACAATTTATTTCATTGTAAGTAAAAAGTCTGCAAATTTTACTGAAGTAAGACTACATAAGTATTGGCAACAACATAATAGTATAGAAAGTATTCATCATGAATAATGGGCATATTAATTGAATGATTATCATTGATGCATTAACATGAAAGCTGTACTTTAAAGCAACATTTTGTAGAAATTGGCATTTTGTACAGTACGATGCGACACCCTTCACAGTTTCTGAGTGCAACACCACTGTCGTAAAATACAAATCCCAGGTCTCTAACAATAAGTCAGACTTAACGTGGGTGCTGACTACAAACAAAACTCATGACATCATAACAATGTTAAGTGTTGAAACTTGTATGTTAAAGTAAACATGTATGTAACGCTGTGATCCTGCCCTCTCACTGAAGTTACATAGAGCAGAAACAAGTGCTGAGACAGAGACACTATTCACCCTGTTACAAGACAGTGAACCATCAAAATAATTCTGAAACTGTTATTTTGAGGTAAAGAAAGTGACATAATGTTGCTTTAATCTTGAAAATGGTGGAGAGGAAACTAATTATCACTATTTTATAGTTCACTAGTGCATCATATTTTATAATGACGTTTATATAAATTCAAATCTCAAAAGAAACCAAGCTATGTTGAAAAAGCTCCATATTTTGAAGAGAACATCACCAAAGAGGGCTGAAAGTGTTCACAGCAGACCAAGTGAGCAGGGGAGGTTTGTTTTGTTTACAGCACAGGCTACATACGTACATCCGCTTTGTCCACAGCAATCTATAGATCTGTAGTTAAAACACCACTGAACAGGATAATTATAGCAAACAGAATCACTAAAAAATCATCTCTTTAAGCTCTCTGATAGTATAATCAAGAATTTCCAGAGGTGCATTTGAAATACAGTAGTACCAGGGTTTATGTGAATGCATGGGAAAAAATCTATTTCTTTCCTCATTTCACACACACACACACACTTGTCAGTCACTGGGTTAGCCATTCTTGATAGCTACTACCCCCTAGAGGTACATATTTGAGTACAGGAATATCTTGAAGAAAAACACATGCTCAAGTTAATAACGTTCAGTGGGAACTAACAACAATATTTTACAGTCCTAATGTTCAGTTTGGCTATAATACAATACCACCAATACATAATCTATACCAATTCTGGCAAGATGACAATCAGAACTGTGAGCTGTTATGATGAAATGAAAAAATGAATTGATTTAGTTTGAGTCACATGAGCTGAAAAATCAGATCAGCATATCAGTGTCTTACTCAGACCCATCAGAAACCCACTGACTGGTTTAGAACATGGACATGTTGGAAAAGCCGAAACAGTGAAGGAGGAATTTCTCAGTTCATTTACTTATGTAAAAGTATTGCAATAAAAAAGGTAAATCACTCAAGTAAAAGTACAAAAATATAATGAGTAAATCAATATTGGCTTATTATTTCTGATTATCTTTAATGATTAATTTATTGAGTAAGTAGTAATTTTACAGTTGTTGTTGTCAAGGTGGAGCCAATTTTAACTATTTCATACACTGTTAAATAGTTTAACCTACATGCATCACATTATACAGTATTTTTTAAATCTTAAACTGTAAATTCACTAGTTACTATATAAATGTATATATGTATAAAGTGCCACACAGTTGAAATGCATTTGTCACTTAAAAGTACATAAAATCAGTACTGGGATCCACAACCTGGACACATGTGCTCCACTTACCAATGTCTAATACAGAAATAACTGCATTGGGTTTTTATAATGCACTCGTTACTTTACATGACATCAAAACGAGGCGTGGCAGCGTGTGTATGGAGCAGATGAGGACCTGGAGGAAGCAGGATGAGGGTCAGGATATAATGTTGAGTATTATCAGTGTGTTGGAGCTGAACTCTGGTATCAGTGTGTTATCAGGCTATTTATGCTCCATTGCAATAAGGCATTATGGCCTCCCAATCAGAGCCACGCTCAGAGATAAGGGCCAATCAGAGCTCAGAGGCCTGATAAAAGCCAATCACAGAGGTACGAAGTGATAAGAAAGCAGACCTGGCCCTGCAGGTGATGAGCTGTGGCCTCGGAGCCACGCAAACCACATGCAAATACACACACACACACACACACGCTACTGTAGTATAACCACATTTTTTTTTTACTGTGCTTTGTATTACAGTTGAAGTTTGTATGTCATATTTCGTACTTCAGGGTAAGTAAACGTAACTATTAGTCTTAAGTTTTGTTTGAATAGCTATTTATTTAAGTTATTGAAGTTTTTTTACCTTAAAAATACACTAACACGGAGACACATTCTGAAATGATCTTTGCAGTAAAATATGCTGGTAGATTTATTTCAGTCACATCTATTAAGTTGGAAATTATAACAATTCCCACATATTTGCTGTGATTTTAAATGTAATATTTTAAAACAATTTGTTTCATTGTACATTTGCAACATGAACAAACCCCTCAAACTCTCAAACACTCACATGGTGAAAAGTATTATTACGCTGTATCATCGCTGAATTATAAGACCACAGTGTAAATTTGAAAAGTTGACTTCACTTTAAAAAAGTCAGGAAACTGCTAACCTCAGAGCTACCAAGTAGAGTAGACTAATACATTTATGTTGTACAAGCTAAAAAATTTTAACAACTAATGATTAGTCTACTTGGTCCACAGATTTAACAGTGCTTGGTTGTGTTGAGTACGAACAAAACACGGCTCACGCCTTAACCTTGACTTTGCCACGTATCTCGTGCATCTTGCCATCCACTGCCTCACACCAAGACAAACTTACAGGATAGCATGTTTTCTTTGGAAAGCTGTGAGACTATAATATATTCAAAGTATCTCAAATACCCCCCAAGCCAATTAAATCGAACCTTTGACCGAGCAGCAGTCGACAAAATACAGAAATGTCGAGCACAATACAACAGAAATCAAACCCTATCGAGCCTGATTCATGTTTGGCGCGTCTCTTATTATTTGCAATGTTAACAATAAATCACACATGTAGTTCAAACACAGACCTGGCAACGTTCAGTTAGTGTTCTTCCAGGAAGGACCACTGATTTTCTTTTCAAGTATCTGAAGTGAAAGGGTTGAAGGGTGACAACGGGGTGGAGGAGAACATTTGAAAGACCTTAAAAAAATGAGAGCTCGGCCAGCGAGAGATCACAGGCTGCAATTACAACATCGTGCTGCAGTGATGGAGGTGATAACACGCGCTCTGGGGCGAACAGAAAGCCGGCCCTCTGAACCTCAGCTCACCCCGTCTTCCTCCACCTAAAGCCCAAAGCAGCCGAGCTGAAGTCCTTGACTTCCTTCAAAGGGGTCTCCCAGAGGTCAGACAAAGGTTGCGTACAGGAAGGAGCTGGGAAGTGCACGATGCAATCAGAACTTCTCATCTCATAGTGAGCCTGCTTCATTTTTCGTGTGTTTTTTGTCTTTTTCCATTTTAGTTGATGTTTCTGTGTTTTTTTTGTGGCTGAGACTTTTTGGCAAAGGTTTTTCATGCAGGTGTGTACTGCACGGTGAGTCATGGTGAGTGTGAGGCCGCTGCTTTATGCTGTAAAACTTTAAATCCGTAAAAATAAGGAACGATTTAAACTCAGTTTAAGAGTTTACTCAGTTTAAAACTGGAAAATGTGCTGTGTGTTTGTTTGTGTGTGTTTGTGTGTGTGTGTGTGTGTGTGTGTGTGTGTGTGTGTGTGGTGGTGCATGTGTGTGAATATGCAAAGATGACAGTTTGTGTCTGTTCTTGAAGTTACCAGATGCAAAGCACTTTGTATGAATTAAGGGAGTTTGCAAGCAGTTATATTTGTTTACTCGTTGCACTCATGTGTATCCTTGATAAAAATGTTGAAAACATTTTCCTTCTCATAAAACATTTGCAAAATCTCACTATTCATATCCTGCATTATTTACATTCATGTTTTCTTGCTAGCAGTCGTGTTCTTCGCCGCTACTTTGCACTTTAAGCGGCGATGTTAGAGGGACATCTACAGCGTCCGCCAAACTTTCTAACAATTTGCTCTAATAGTGGAAAACGAATGTCACTAATCAACATTTAACTCTTTCAGTGGCTACTTCTATAACTAACCTTCTGACAGTTTTCTGTTGTATTAGTTGATACTGTAAACTATGTGTTCTCCCGTAGTAGACAGTTGGACTATGACGTCAACAAGTGTGGAGATAGAATCGCAAATGCACAGGGTGGAATGTTTTGTTTCTCAATGCCGTAGGCGTCCCTTCAACCATTGCTGCATAAAGTTACTGTTGTTGGCACCTTTCTACATTTCTTTACATGTGACCACCACCAAATGCCAATCAGCAGTATAGCGCAACATTATAGAGTCACGTTGTCCTCAAAGGACGAGTCCCCAGGAACAGGGCGGGGCTTTAAAGTAAATCTTACTTAACGGACAAACCGTTTAAATACAACTTTGCGTGATGCACACTGGTCCAAAAATATCCTATACATTTACATTGTAAAAGGAGCAGCTGTAAAATGCTGCATACATTTTTTTAAGGCATCACAAGTAGGCTGTCTACTTCCTTCTTGTCACAATGCTGTGTTTATGCTCTGCTTAGGTTTAGGCAATAGCCGGTTTTGGCTGCCACAAAAAAGGCAGGTTATGTCTCCAGGTGTCCCATTCAGGTTAGCAATGGACAAGTTAGCTGCTTGGCTGGTGAGAGTCTCTAGTGCACACGCTCAGTGGGCCGCAAATAAGATCCGAATATTTTTTAAGCCCAGGAAGTTGAACTCCTCCAACGCTGTGTCCAGATTTCCCTTATGAGATTGATGGCACATACATCCTCACGCACGTGCATGATACAAACTACATGGAGATGCACTCGTAAGAATGTGATGACAAAGTTGTTGTAACAGTGAGTACGCAGGGTACCTTTAAATACTGCATCTCACCCTGTACATCACAACACACGCTGTATAAACTGCATGCTTGCATGCACACACACACACACACACACACGCGCAAACCCTCACATCCATGTGCACGTACTCACAATTCACCTCCCTCTCACCCCTCTTCCCTGGGTGGGAGTCCATTTCCGTCTCCTGATACATAAATAAATAAAGGGGTATATGGTGCCCCAGGACTGGGATGGAAGAGACAGAGTGTTAAAGTGAGAGAGAGAAAGAAAAGAATAGTGGCAGACAGACAGAGAAGGAATGAAGAGGAGAAGGGAGGAGGGGGATGGAGGGGGGTTGTAATTGTTTCCCAGCTCAGGGAAGTTCAGTCCCGATGCGACCGGGCCGTCTTTCCCCACGGAGCCCACCTCCCCTCTCTCCCAGACACGGGAGGGAGGCCTCAATCAAACATATGAGCCACAGAACATGACCTGGCAAGTTCAGCAGGAAAAGAGGGGAGGAGGAGAGAGTTTGTGTGAATTGATTGAATTACACTTGGCAAAAAACACCATGTGTGGGGCTGAAAGTGGAGAGACTGACAGGCTGCGGTTAATAACGACTCTATACGCTGATTAAGACTGTAGTTACGACATTAATGCTGCGCTATTATCATCATAGTCGCAGTATCAGAGCCAGTTACACATGTCTGCATGTGTTTGATGGAGTATTCTAGAAATAAAGAATTAAGGGGGAGAAATAAGGTTAATTGAGTTTGTTTTGTTTGGAGCCAATCTAATGACGGGTGCCTATCGGGGAACGAAGGAGAGACACAGAAGTGAAAAAAAAAAGAGATTTTGAGCAAATACATCTGCATTTGTCTTCTAGGGATCATATATCCTTTCCTTTTCTCTCATCTCATCCCTCACTTTCCCATAAAGGAGAATAATAGCTCAAAGCGCCAAAAATAATTAAGCTTCCAAATTTATTCATCTAATTTAAAACGGCCGTCCGCACAGCAGCATTGTACATGGTAGAAAAGGGGTTTCCTTACGCTAATACTGGCTGTAAGTGTTGTTTGTTGTCGTATCTCTCACAGTCGTATCAGTGTGGGCAACAGAAGTCAACTTCATCTGCCAATCATAAACAACCCGCCAGCTACATTCATTACACAAACAGGACACAGGCTGCATCAGTGGAACACAGTAGCTGCATCTATGTCAACACAAATACTGCACTGTATCTCCTCGAAATCAGTCGCACTTAACATGTTCATTCAGACATCAGTATACTCTGTGATCGTTCTACTTGATGCAGTAAGGCTCTCAGGTAAGTGGTTCGTCAAAATAAAAGTCCTCTGCTACTTTGATGTTTGTATTAGGTGGGACAGAAGTGCTGCACATGTTCTCAATATTGAGGGGGCCTGTCCCATCCCAGAAATCAGCCGGCCTCATAAAAGCAAGAGTGTCACTTTATGTTGAAAAGTGGTGAGGACATAAGGGCTAAGATGTCACTCACGGCCTACAGTAGGTACAGACAACATGCCACGAATTGTGTTGTACTAAATGCAGGGTTGGCACTCTCTTGAAACGATTGTTTTAAAATTATGGGCCAGTGCTTCCTATTGATGTTCACATATACCAGTCTAACCCAGCACGGTACTCAAGGGTGTCACTTGGTGATGTTAAGTGTTGGGGAAATATAAGGGCTCAGATGAAAACGTTTTTCTTAAATGGTCTTCAATATAGCCGATTTGAGGCAATGTAATGAGGTCAGAGTAGATAATTACGGAGTGAAAATTGCATAATGGCGCACCAAAATTCATTTCATCTCATTTGTTAGATAACATTTCGTTGTGAAAGCAATTTTGAAGCCCATTTTTGTTACTAATTACCCTTTTAAAAAGTGATGGGGACAAAATTGGTCATTTCAAAGAGTGGTGAGGACATCTCCCCCGCGTCCAGAGTGTTAATGACACCTATGCATAAAAGAGAGGTGACGCTTACAACACCCTTCTTTGTTTAATGCAGGGTGAATGCAACAGTGAGGCCCCGTCCAGACGAAAACGCTGTTTTGTGTAAACGCACATGTTTTGCATCGTTTTGGCCGATCGTCCACACGGATCCTGTAAACGCAGCGCCTGTAAACGCACTTTTTTGAAAACGGGTCTCAGGGTGGAGACATTCGAAAACGCAGCCCCTCCGTTTTCATGTGGACGGTGAATCCGCATACTTTTCGATACGATGACGTCATCGCCCCACCGGACTACATGCTTGTGTTCGTGCTGCAGACGATATTGAGCCTATCAGGGTTACTAGGGCAAAATATTCTGCTCCTCTGCCACGATGCTGAGCAAAAAAAGGATTATGGACCACCGACTAGCTATTTTCGTCTTCTTCTTGTTATGTTCGGTTTCTCCTTCGGCTGTCTGTTTGTATACAGTGCTAAAGTTTCATGTGCATGCTCCGTCTCTTCTTCTGGATAATTTCCAGCGCTACCTATAGGCCTGGCACATGAACTACAGCGTATTGAGTCGTTTACAGTGGATCCATGTGGACGCAAATATTCTTGAAACGATGCCAAGGAAGACGGATAAAAAAAAGATCGTTTTGGTACGTCTGGACGGGGCCTGAGTGTGCAGGAGCCTGCAGTAGCACTAAAACTGACTGGACTTTTGTTTGTATTTTGTTGACTTTGGTTCTTACATTATCCCAAATGTTTCCAAGAGTGTGTTTTATTTGGTCGCCTGTCACTTACAGCTTCCAGACAAACACAGGGAATAAACTTCAGTACGTTACTTCGTCTGTGAACATGACTTCTCCCTGAGCAGCGTCAGATAGATTTTCATCACAGCGGTGGTTTTTTTAACAATGAAGGCAACAGCTCCTACATGGAAATATTGTCGTGCAAAACAGAGGTTTGTTGTTTGCATGTTATTGTTCATTGAAAACTATTAATGAGTAAAGTTTGTTGTTTCCTGGAGAAGCAGAATCTGTTGCAAGTACTCCAGTCAGACCAGTTCTAATTACAGAGAGCCAACAGATAAGCCAACAGATAACGCATTGACATGCACATGTGGTGTATTTGCTTACATTTGCATGGGCTTTATTTTGGACTCGAGCTTATGAAGCCTCTATTGTTCATAACTGCTGCATTAAACAGCTCAGGGCTCACAACATTTAGCTGTAAAACAGAAACTCCCCTCAAGCGTTCTCCACCGAACAGAACAGAACTGAAGTCTCAGTCACAACTGAAAGGACTTACTCAGCCACAGAGTGTTAAATCTCCACCACAGAGCAAAATTAGTGACAGCGAGCACGAGCCTTGTCAAAAACTGGGCCATACAAACATTTTTTGTCCTGTGAGATTCTGTAAAATCCAGCGCAGCAGCAGCAGTCATCTCCAAATCTCCAGCATCAGTGGGGATATTGGGGTTTGAATGTAATTACTCTATGACCACTTAGTTCAGGCTGTCACTGCTAAGGTCACATGAATAAGCCTCCATATTTGTCTCTAATCGAGCCACTAATCTGAAAGATCTAAGAGCCTGAATCAATCCTCCATTCTGCCTCTATTGATCTCATCTCCTCCGTCTACCAGTTTCACTCCGGCTTTTTCCTCTCTGTCTCCTCCCCAGCATGCTCTTTGCAGTAATGGATACTGAAGATGTCAGGCAGATTTAACATTCATTTCTTATTGAAAACGGCCTCTGACCCGCAGACAATACCCTCCACCACAACCCCGCAGACATGCCTAAAAAAGAGAAAGCAGTGCGTCACAGTGGGCGCTGTTAACGTTAAGGGGCTGTCACTCTTATTGTTGCAGTAGCAGCCATGAAACGATCGTGCTTGGCTAATGGCTGCCTTATCTCTGCAGCAGGCTTAATAATGGCTGCACAAAGCCTGCTTCTCCAGGTGGGACTTATGTCATTAAACCTCAATATTACACTTAGACTACCCACAATTACCCCATGGTCTGGGCACAGAGCGAGATACTGAAGGGTTTCCAAAGCCTGCAGGCCTGGACCAGTGGATCAAAGTAGAGAAACCTGATTGTAAATGTCTACATGTGTCCGTTCCTCCTGCGTTTGCAATCATGTGCATGCCTATTTATGTGTGTACAGTCAGTACCGCTCATGTCGCTTCATGGCTCGCCTGCAGTGTTTTCACAAGCAGCCGAAGTGATTCAAATTACCTTCCCTTTTTTTCAGCGTGTTCTAATTAATCGAACTGCACACGACTGAACTGTGGTGCTTCATTCATATTTATACAAAAGAAACAGAAATTTTAAAAGCCCCAGGGGAAAAAACCATCCAGGCTACACAGTATCAAAATACAGCAGGAGGACAATGAACCGAGACTCGAGCAACAGCTTCATTCACACAGTCCAAGACTAAACTCCAGCGCAGGGGAGGCAAGAAGCTATGTGACGGAGAAAAGGATTGACAGTATGGCTAGTGATGATAGCTCAGTTTGTTTTTTCAGAGTTGCATCAACTGTAAGCAACAGCATGGACTCCTCTTTCATCCCTTCATCCAAACTGGAGTAGGATGGCAGGAGCAGAGCAGAAATGCTAATGAGGAGGAGTGGGTAAAATATGTTTAAACGTGCTCCTATATTAATAATAGCATTGATTTTTTATATCTTGTATATGTATGTATACATAATAGAGCCCAATGGATATATTGATTAGCCTATAATATTGGCCTATCAGGGAGGAGAGGAAAGGAGAGGAGAGGAGAGGAGAGGAGCAGAGATATGATGTTTGCTTGAAAACCCTCGTGCTTCATTAAGATGAAGAGGAAAGAAAAGATTAGCAAATGAATGAATGAACCCAGATGTGTCATCCAAAACACTGTCACACTGTCATCCAAAAGTCAAAACTACATCCAGATGAGTGATCAGCCAGCTAAAACTCTCCGTGTGAAATGATCCTGATGTCTATCATACCCTTTGAGTTCACTGAGGCTTCGAATCAAACGCACATTTTAATAAACTGACACTGGGGTGATGGGGATTAATGCACGGAGAGCGCAGAGGGATCAGACGGGACAGGGACCAGCGAGTGTTTGGTGTTTGCATGAACTGTGGGCAAAGCCAAACCACTGCTGCACAAACATACAATGCAAAACAAAGAAATGACTGTACAATAGTGGTAAATGTTAATGTGTCAGTCTCTGAAGTGGCGGCTGAGGGACATTCTTCATTGCTGCTGTTTACAGAAAACACAGTCGGTAACAAAATGTGCGCACAGCGGGTGTTTTACAATTTGTATTCATCGCATGAGCAACCTGAGATGGAGCTCTGTCAGATCCTCCTCCTACACTGTCACCTACTCTGTGCACACTGTGATCATTTTAAAATCTTACGTATAAAATTACTTACAGCATTTTTTTTCCACTATTGGATCGGCTACATATCATTCTTGCTCGGGCTGCAAGTACCAAACTACTAGTTCTATTTATTCTATATATCATTAGTAATAGTTAACATTACCCATGAACCATTCGGTTTATCAAACAATAGTGAAAAAACACACATTAAGATTTACCAGAGCCTATGGAGACCTCCTGTTTTCTCGCAAAATAGCCTCTATAACGTGTTATCTAATCACTCTGTGCACATTTATTTTTACCTTCTCAGGCAAAATAAAGTTTGACAAACAACTATAATACTCATGAAATATTTGTTAAAAATGGTTCACGAAATCTCAGTCAAAAAACAGCACTGTGCTGCGTGAGCGTGGAAAACGGTGTCCCTCTGGTGCTCTTCACTTTGGGGATCCTGTTAGTTCAGAATTGTTGAAGAAGTCTGACGCACTAAAGAGGCTGATGAGTTAAAAAGGGTCCATACCGATCAAGTGACTATTTGCGAACCTATAAACGAAAGACCTCAAGGCGCCCATTTTGTGCTTGCTCTGGTGAAGGCATCTCTTTCCGAAGCGCTCTGTTTTAGCTCCTGTCACTTTAAGGCCCCCCCCCCATCCTGAATACCCAGTCTGCTCTGATTGGTCAGCTCACACATGCCTGAGCCAGCATCACTAACAACAGAGCAGCTGTGCTGAATCAATTCTTAGGTGCCACCTAGCCGCTAGACATAAATAATGCAAATGTGTGACCTGTAGTGTGATGTCACTGAGAGAGGAGCTTCTGTTGCTGCGGACTTTGACCTTTTTAACTGTCAATACACCTTTTACATGCTCAAGAACCTATATAACACACTAAAGTAAAAAAAAACAAAAAAAAAACAATCATCTCCTTTAAGACATTAGAAAAATATGAGGTGATTACGTCCTTTCAATCCATCAGTTAATTATGTATCATAGTATTCCAACCATTTTTAAGCTCAACATGTTTTGGTTTAAGACAGTGTGAAAAACTTATGATTAACGGTCTTCACTATTTACAGGACAGTGATGAAAAGTATTATCAAAGAAAAATCTGAAAATGTCCTCTCTTCCTCGATTTTCTGTAGCTGTGACTCGCAGCAGATTATCTTATTGTGGGTTGAGTTTGTTTTGGTGTCTCTGTGCTGCTCAGCTGTGTCTAAACAAGTCCCCCGCTCTTCATCGCCCCTCATCTCGCAACTCACATCAAAGGCCTGCCCGGCGCACCAATCCTGGCCTTACGCTGTCTGATAAAGCGACACCTCATCCGTAACTTCAACCACATCCCTCACTTCTGTGTGATCTCCCTAACTGCTTGAAACCAGCCTGTACTTGTATGGCCTGAACACAAGACAAAACTGCAGAAATGTGCCAGAAGATGGAAAACTACAGCAGAAAAAGAGAAGGCGAGTAAGAAAGTGCACACTTAACTGTCTGTCTGTGACAAGAAGAGATCCAGTTACATGCTCGAACTACTGTCTGAGCAAATCGGAAGCATTCAAGACACCCAACCCCCTCCCATCACTGATTAAATAGCAAAACCATGATAATCGCAGCAGCATTTCCACTTATGAAATCTAACTCACAGGCTGGTCCACCATGGGGGCAGTTGTCCCGTCCCCCCAAATCGTTCCCAAACAGGCTGCCTGACTTCTGCACCCCATGCCAAATGCATAGAAGGAAAAGGGGAAGGAGAAAAATAAATAAATCCTCAATTTTAATGGCTCATTTCCGTGGGACACTACCCTGAAGCCTCAGGCCTGACATCAGTAAAGAGACAACCCCTCAACCCTGATCCTCCATTAAATCTTCCCATCCCCACACACTCCGAGCGCGCATAAGAGTCGGTGGTATGTCTAATCTGATTTTTCAGTTTGGTCCTACTCTGCAGACAGTCGGACCGGCTGGTGGCGGGGCAGGTGAGAGTACCGACCCAAACAGGCTGAATTCATGATTAGTTATTTATATGCTTTCTTTGTTTGTGTGTCTGGCCAAATCAACTGCGAAAGAACACAAACTGACTTGCTTCAAACATACAAAGAGATAAGAAATAGAAGCGATGGTTTATTAGTAAAAGTAGAGTTTTCTATTCTCATTTCGTATCTCATCTCAAGTTAAAACCCATTCTGTAACTTCTGCCTACTATAGGTATAAATTGGAATGTATAATTGAAGAGTTTAAAAGCATTTTGCTTGGTTGTTTGTTAAATGATCATAATTTAAATTATAGATAAAAAATCATAGGCCGGAAAGATAACATACTTTGAAACATTTTAAATAAATGAGTCATTGCTTCAGTCAATGTTTACGTACTTTGGAGAGCACGAGAGCTGATTCAGCTCCATGAACAGATTTTAACACTGTGAATCTGTGTCATAGTTTTGAAATGATAAAAAAAATGTAGGAAAAAGGATGCATGACACAATCTCCAAAACATATTGATTACTGAGGAAGATATTGCTGTATTTCAAAACAAACACCCTGAATGATTTGACAATGACTTTACAAACTGTGTGATGAAAGATCTGATTACGTTATCTCATTATATTATCTTCAGAAGCTGACTTTCTTTGGGCTTTAAGTCCACTGAGACATTGTAAATGTGAGACTCGACTGTACAAACAAACTTGACTCATTATGAGCTTGAAAAAATAACCCAAATCATTAACGCTCTAACACTTTCTGATGTGAAAACATTGTTTACAACACACTATAGTGTAGTTGTAAGCATTGATACGTGGTCATTTATGTCCTTTATGTCAACAACAACAATCTGAGACGAATCCATAACAACTACACATGATATCATGTATAATGTGTGATAATGAATAATGAATGGCTGACAGCATAATATGACACAGTTGTGCATATGTCATGTTATTTATTAAAGCTATTTATGATGTTTATTAACTGGGTAACACTTTATAAAAACCATCATTATCATTAATAAATGGTTAATTTAGAGTTAATCAAACTTTAAGTTAATAGTAAATTTATTTTAACAAATAATTAAATGATTTATAAACATTTTTTAGGGGCGCTTCAAGTAGTCAAATTGCAACCGTGTTTATAAAACTTTATAAATGGTTAATAAATACTGTGTAGTTCATCCATAAACATTATTCAGATGGCCTTTACAATTCCATTAACAAATACTGTGTATAAAGCATTTTACTATTTGTTAGCAGTGAAATAACTATTAACTCAAGTTAAATTGACTATACATTTAACATTTATTAATGATGGTTATATACTTACGTTAATTGTATTTATCAATTAAATGCACAGTCTCAACACTTATTTCAAAGTATTTGTCTTTTCTCTCTGTGACAACAGAGCAAACGACACGTAGCTGAGAGCTCTGGAAGAGCTTTAGTTACAATTATATGATTGTATTGTAGATTATATACAAGAATGGAATCAAGCTCTCCATCAGTTTTCAACACATTTATAAACAGTTGTAAAGCTGCCTGTGAATGACTGTGTATAGTTTAGTTTATACTCTTTAGTTAGTTAAGAGTACAAACAGTTAATGTTGTATAGAAAACCATAAGAATGAATTAATAAACACGAAAAAAATGTCCATATATTTGTTTCCAACTACATTATAGTGTGTTATAAACACTCGGACACCTACGGGCTCATAATTAGTCCGTCATATGCATTTGAATTTTCATTGACAACCACTTAAGTCTCAAAACAAGCATTTAGATACATTCATTTCTTATTGTGAAACTTCACTTGTCTCTCTTATATTACGTCCGGTTTACCTTTTTTTTAAACATGCGGAAGCAAAACTCTCTCACAAAGACAACCCCAGTAGTCACAGTCGTTTGTACATATACATCTTTGAAAATCAAGTTTCTGCAATATTATCTCTACACACAGATTCACTCGGGTCTCCAACCTTTCAAATTTGCTCTTTAAGTGTTAATATATTGCTAATAAATGCTAAAAAAGGTTTTTTTAAAAGTTAATGATAATCATCACGAAAAGGTACCTATATCTAAATGCATGATCATTTCCCCCAGTGTGTCATACAACTTGTGTGTACTGATCCTATAGTGAGTCGTAACATAATTAAAGAGCACATCTGATCCCACAATGAGACGCAGATGTGGAATCAGATGAAGAAAAGGGGAGATCTGAATATTTTTTTTATCAGCCACGGTATCTGCCGTTCAGTGTCACCCTCGACTGGCCTCTGCTCCCTCTGTCGCCTCCACGCCGCAGTGTGCCTCCTCGCAATGATGTTATGTACACACACCTGATGATTAATATGCAGCGATGAAAGCAGAGAAAAGAGGAGCGAGGGGCAGAAGAAAAACAGAGGGGAGAAAAGGCCTGATGGGAATCTTTTCGGGACAGTAAACACTGCATGAATTAACCTATCAGAGCGCTGGCAACATGAGGCGTGACCAGGGAACAAATGAGCAGAGGGAACATACTATGGTATAAATAGAGCTTTTTCAGAGCGTACTGTATATATTTCCAGAATTATACGTAGTATTCCAGATATTACACAAGTCAGAGGTGTATTGTTTGACAGAATGCTTATGTGTGCATGTGTGTATACGTGTGTGTCGAGCGCACTCAATGTCAATCAAGACAGTTTCTAATTAAGAGTTGCTGTGCAAGGTTAGCGATTGTTGCCAGGCAAGGAAATCACTATCAGCGTCCCATTTTCATATGAATGAGCTCTTTTAATTAGACTGAACAGCTAATGAGAGCCTATATCAAAATAATAGAATGTTTTACCAGCTACGTGAGAAGTGAACACAAAAAAAAAGGACAGATGATGACATATAGGACGAAAAAGGAGCTGAAGAGAGGAACAAATGGAGTGAAAGGCAGGGAGATTAACTGCTTCTGAGCAGAAAACAGATATCTGTTGTCTTTGAACCTGTAATGTTATTTCTGCGCTGACAGAAGTTCAAAGAATCCGGAGGCCCGAGATTGAGTCCGACTTTGGTGCACAAAAGGAACGAGAGAGAATAAAATGTCGACTTGCATGTTGTGAGTCTGCTGCGAGTGTGTGTGTGTGCGTCTGAGAGAGAAAGAAGCAGGAAGGGAGATCTCAGATGAAAAGCAAAGAGAGAGAAAAAAAAAAAAACTCTCCTCCATTGTTGGAGACTGTGTGTTGGTGTGTGTGGCTGTGGAGCGCGCGAGCATACTTTGTGCGCCTGCTATAATTTCTCCATTTGAAGGTTAATTAACGCTTGAAGTAAAAGCTACAGGACTGCAAATCAAAGGCAGTAAACAGTCTTCCAGCCGCCTCAGGGGATTATTAGAAAAATAAATGAAAGCTGCATAAAACAATTAAAATATTTGAAATGTGAACTTTGAGGAGCAGTTTTCCCTCCGCGTTTGCTTTGATAACACTAAAATGATCAAGGACGGGTGAAATAAACTTAGAGCAAAAGCTGTGTGAGCCTCTGTACCGTAGACGCAGTCACTGCAACGCGTCGACGGCAAAATGTAAAGAAGTGTTTCCAGTGGGTTTACATGACGAGCTCTCACAGCTATCTCTGCGAAATACATCAAATGTAAACTTCATTTCATATAGAAATGACAACGTAATTATCGTATAAGGTTATTAGAATTCTACACTTTGCATCTGCCACTTCAAACGGAAAACAACAAGCCAGTGGGCAAGAAACAAAACACATAAGGGGCACAAAAATGCACTTTGGGCTCCTCGAAAGAAGTAGAAGAAGGAACAAAGTGTGTGATGTTAGCGGTTGGGAGGGCAGGACATATATATATTTGATTCGAGGCTGTGCCGTGTGCGTGTCAACACCCTCAATCTGGCAAACCAGAGGGATATGAGCTAATTAAGGAGGAAGACAACCGAAGGGGCAAAACAGAGGGAAGAAATCAAATTAAAGGCAGAGGGGGGGATTAGTGAGAGAGGCAAAGTACTTTCTACTTTTTCTAGAGTTTCACATTTGGAAAGAAAGAGGACGAGACAAAGTGGAGCGGGGAGTAAAGACTTAGAGGAGGTAGATGAAGGGGTTTTGGGTTTTTTGCCAAAAACTGATTTGGAAGTTATTTCAGACCACATTTGCATCAAATGAACCCCCCCGCCCTGTTTTTATATGTTCCGTTTGTCTAACTTTCTCCTTTTTTCTTGTCGTTTTCTCTCTGTCTTTGTCCGTCTTTTGGTTCTCTCAGAGGAGCTGTCCCTGTCCCAGCCCCAGAGTTCGTATCTGATGGGCGGCGGGCCACTGTTTTCATAAACACAGTTTTTGGAGGGCTAGCATACATACATAAACAGCAGCACCACAGGCTGCAGTGTCAGATCTCCTCTAAACCTCCGTCACTCACTCTGCTCTTCTAAAAGCCCCATCAGGCAGTGTTTGGGCCAGCCTGACAGTGCCGGGCTTTCAGACGGGTCCCAGACAGAACCAGAGCCATGTTTGGGAGACACCGAGCCCCACCGGCCCATCAGAACCCCACTGTCCCACTGCCTGTCAGTCCAGGATTAACTCTGTATACACACCGGGCCATTACAGTACACACAGCAGAGACCTCAGGGCACAATAAATATGCTTTAATCTGATAACCTAGTGTTTGCTTGAAAAAGAAAGTTATTTAGAGGTTTTTGTGGGTTTAAAATTGTATTACTCTGTGAAGATCATTTAAATCTGTAAACAGTTTTTTCTCTGATAATTATAAAACCATTTGCGGCTTCCTAAAGCTGAGATCCTGAGGTTCTTAAGTGTGCTTTTGGTTTTCTGTGGCACCAAAACCTCTGCATGGCACTGCAGCAGCTGTCCCATCAGAACACATTTTAAAAAATCTATCCGCAGCCATAACGATGGCAGCCAAGAAATTTAGTCCCGAAGGAACCGTTGTCAGACCACTTGTGCATAAGTGAAGGTTTCAAAATTCAATCAAAAGCTGCTATAACCAATACTTTTATATTCACAATGCGGGAACTAAATATATGTATCTGATAGGGTCGCTTAACCCACACATCACTATGAATCAAGTCTGCCATTCTCGTAATCTCCATGAAGCATTTTAGCATCTTTCAGTTGATTGTTTTGGTTTTCCGGCCTGTAGCTTTACTGTTTTGGTTTCACCCTCACCGCTCTCATCAGTGGTTTCTGCACTCAGTACTTTCGATTTTGATTTTAAAAGTTTGTTAACAATACTTAAAGATAAACAACATTCTCATTACAACAACGCGGAATGGAGTATTTTTTTTACAGCAAAGAGTCACTGCTTTTACTCAAGTGAAAAGTCCACTGACCGACTACAGTATGTGTTATTGGCCATTTGAGTCATGAGCTTTAACTTATATACTTATTATATAAAAATAAAACGTACAAGTTTACCATTTTTCTCACTGCTGTTAATTACTCCTTCTATTTTTTCCCAGAGAGATTGTTAAATTCAGATTTTTATGTTAAACTCATTGAAAACATGATGGTGTTTGCACGACTCTGACAGATAAATGATTCTATAAACATATTTTCGGCTCATTGGCCTCAGAAACCTAACGACACGGACTGCCTGACTCATAAGGGATGAGTTAGGACCGGTTTCTTTTGTTTATCATGTTTGGTGACTAATCTAAACATAACATCTACCTCTGGGTTGCAGCAGACCAAAGAGACTCCCCAAGGCTCCCTGAAGACATTTCATTAGATTGTAAAACAAGCATGAAAATCCAAGAATAGTTGACATCTCTTTGACATCTTTTACAAGGTTATCCAGAGTGGAAGTGACTTTTCACATGACCCTACACATCACATGACCCCACCAGCAGCAGCAGTTTCAGTTGAACTGCAGCCCCAGTTTCGAACGCTCCTCCCTGCAGCCTGAAGTCCTCTCAGCAGTAACACAACACTCGGAAGGGAATAGCTTCAGGCCTTTCCTTCAAATTCACTATGATGTTAGTTTAACATAATTATTGGGAACATTTTTGTGCCTATACATGACCTCAAACCAAAATCCAGTTTAATAATAGTTAAGGCTGAGAGCTTGAGACTCAGATTAAGAAAGAAAAGTAAGGTCAAACTCGAATCCTACTGTGTCGCACAGAATGTAAAATTGTTTCAGGAAAAAACATATTTTTGCCTTATAGTATGTTGTCAGGGATCAATTGTTTTGCTTATTACCTCCACCGAGGAGATTATGTTTTTAGCCATATTAATTTTTTTAGTTTTTTTGTTTGTTTGTTTGGTTGGTTGGTCGGTCGGTTTGCCAGCAGCATTACATCAAAACTACTGAACGCATTTCCACAAAACTTGGATGGACGACGGGTCTCAGCCCAGAATAGACCCCATTTTTTAGTGCGGATCTGGATAAACGGACGGATCCGGGTATTTTTTTCTCTATTACTTTAACATTGCGAGAGAGGGTGTTTTCATTAACTTCTCAGGAAATAATACATGGATCTTAAAGAAAAACAATCAGGCTTATTTTGGTGGCTGGTAGCTATGAGTTCAAAAGGGGATTGTAAAATAAATAAATCGACATACTGGATAGAGCCCGACTGACACTGAACTTTATATGAAATGTATTGATACCCAAACATATATTTTTATTTTAAAAGTGTGATATTGCTATATACTCAACTTTGTTTTACATTACAGTTTTTTTATATATCTTTTTAAAGGATCCCTTAACTTAACTTGTAAAATATATTTGTTAGTGCTCTCTGGTACACAATCTACATGTAATGGCACTACTAGCTACTGTTGCTCTCTGTTAGCGGAGCACCGAGACTATGAGAGGAGGAACATCTTTTGGAATGTTGTCGAAAATACAACCCGAGTCCTTCACAAAGACATCCACAGTCCAACAGCACTAAACAACTTAAACAAATCATCCGTAGGCTTTTATAGGCGACGGAAAGAGACGGGGAGGGTATTGTTTTTCATGTCACATTACAATCCACTCACGTATGAAGAATAAAAAAGTGATTAATACATGTACATTTCTACATTGCCACAATTGTTACATAGAATCTCTTTAAACAAATGCTTTCTTTCTTTGCTTTTGTTTGTGGTGAATGTGTGAACTACAGAGTGGATATCTACGGGACTAACAGGTGCGCAGGGAGGATCACAACTGCAAATGGAAACTGTGTTTGCATATGCCTCTGCAGCCTGTTCTCCTCTACATGTGAAGTAAGGCAGAAGACAACGTGACATTAGCAGGCGCACGGACTGCAGGCTGGCATTTTTCAAGGTGACGTCGCAGGCGACCTCTGACCCTGACGACTGGACTCTGCTGAGCTCAGCTGTAATGATCGACTGTTATTCTTCGTCCGTCAGCCTCTGCCTTTTACTGACTGTCCGCTCGTCCTGAGGTGATGAGGGCAGAGACGAGAGGATGACAGCAGCAATAAAAACAGGGAGCTGTGCTGTGTGTGCGTGTGTGAAGGTATGGAAACAGTATATCAATATGTTGCTTTATAGAGGTGCCAGCACTAATTTGCATGTTTTTTCTCTGTCTGCCATGTGTGAATGAGACAGGAACAGATATGCAAACAACTCAGTGGTGATGGGAAAACAATAGTGGTCTTAAGGGCATTTCTTTCACCAGGGTGTACCGTTTACCCCCTGCAACAATTTTGCGGACATGTGAGCCAACAATGAGCCTCTTTAATATGCAAAGGAAATAGAGAATTTGGTTTAACAAACTGTTTGCAGAATGTTCCTCCAAACAACACACTTAACGTCCACTCAAATTTCAAGTGTCTGCGCAAAAATTCTAATTATAATCATTAAGAAGTGTTAACAATGGTCATGCAGAGGAAGAGACACCCGTTTGTCATGGGACAGCTGAGTTGCTACTTCGCATAGGTTTTCCACTAAAAACATGCTAAGATCATTAAATAATGTGTTGCTGCAGATTAACCTACCCAACTTTATAGAGAAGTTAGGCCCCACCTGGACCAGCCACTACATTGAAATACTGCTGACATTAATGCACCAATAATGACAAAAATATCAGTATCATTTTAATTAACTTTAGAAATTAGAGATATTATTTTGCTGCAAGAACTTCTGTACTTGTAATTCAGCTGCACAAGTACTTGCTTATAAGTATTTTTGCGTCGTGGTGATCTTAATCTTAAATTCAATCTGTTTCAGTGGCACGGATTGAAATTCTAACCATATAGCTTAATGATATAGGCTCACACAGGCATAAGTAGTAACAACTAGACAGCCTTCCACAGCTGATGGTGGGGGGGGGATGGGAGATAAGCAGCACCGGAAATGGAGAAGTCGACTGAAAGAGGCTACGGTGGTATTAATTAAACAATGCCCATTTTAATCATAGCTAATTATATTTGCAGGCGAGGGTTGAGAGGAGTGAGGGGGCTGAGGGGTGATTCTATCTGTGTCCCTGCTCATTAGTGCGGTGGAGCCGTCTCATACAGCTCCTGTCATCAAATAATCAGCAATAAACATCATCTCTATCAGAGGAGGGTGATACTGTTATAAAAAAAAAAAACAGTGATTATATACGACAGGGTGGTAAAGACCAGCGCGTAAATGGAGCCGTTTAACCACGGAGAAATGCGGGGAAAAAAAGGCTTCTGGAGCTGCTTTCGAGCAAAGACAGTGAGACAATTGAGACGGGAATATGACGGTCTGGAGGAAGCGAGGAATATATGGGAGCAAAAGAGAGCACGTCAGCAGCCTAACCACCTCCCTACTGGTGAAAATGTTAATTAATGTGGCGCCCATTAATCAGTCAAATGGCTGCTAATTAGTCTTTTCAATCTCTTCTGCCTTGAACCACATTTTAAACTCTTTTCTTGCCCTCCTCCGCTGCCTTGTCAATAATCCAGCCATCCCAGCCTCCCCTCTGTTTCTTTCTCTAAAGCAGCTGCCTGTTATCTCTGCTCATCGCTGACTGTTTCTCATCTATAAACATTCAGGAGCTCAGACGTTGACCCTCGACTCCTGGCTGACCTGCAGGTCACTGGCAAAAAAAAAGAACGGGGGGTATTGAGGGGCAATCATCACGGCTGCTGTGTTATCTCTCAGGAGGAAGAGGAGAGATTTAAATAGAGAAAAAATATAGGGGAAATTGGAGTGAAGAGTAAGAGCAGTGGGCCCTAAATACAGGTCAAATGGACAGGAAGGACAGAGGGCGTGATAACTTTCCCATGTCAAGTGTTCATCTCTTGTCTGGGGCGAGAACACACTGCCAGCTGAAGTCCCATAGTCTCCCAGTCTGTGTCCTCCTGCCGCAATCAGCTACGGCTCTGAAAGCGGATTATATAGTCCGCCCCAAAATCTCCGCACCTAAGCTCAGAAAAAGACGGTAGTGTCTTTCTCACACACACACACACACACACACAACAGGATTAGCATGCGTGTTAAAACATAGTGGGGGGAAACACGGTGCAGCCACACTCGCAGGAGGATCTTTATCAAGACAAGGAGGATGAAAATACATCTTCAAACAAGATGAACTGGCAAATTGATTCAGTGTTTATGGTTATATTAGGGCATGTTAATGCATTTTATTTTTTAATGAAGTTGTAATTGAAGACAGCTAATTGGCTAATTTATAAATTAGCGTGCATGTTTTTTTTTTTTTTAAATAAAAACCATTAAGATAAAGATACAGATTAGATATTAGATATGGATTTGACTAATCTGAATGCTAGTTTTTGAATTTTAAAAAATGCTAACATCCATTTCCAATTTCCAATATTGCAGCAATTGTCACAGACCACCTGTGAAATTAAGACATTAAAGGCACAGTATCTAATATCTGCTGCTATTGGTCCTTGAATCAAAACAAAACAAATGATCAAGGGATCATGGGAGCTGTTGTGTTGTCGAGTTTTATTCACGTTATGTTTCATCATGCTCAACGAAATCCCTCCTCACTCTCTGACTCTCTCCCGAAGTTACAGCGGCAGGCGCCCAAATGAAACGCAGCGTTACCTTGAATAAAAGTATGGATTTCTCTGGGATTTGACATTGTCGGAAACATTCGGACTAATGTACACACATCAACAAATTACATAACAAAAGTGCAGTAATGTTTAGACCTATCAACTCAAAAATTTTACATGCATCTTTAAGGGAAATATTTCGGACCCCTAAAAGATGATTCCCATTACTGTCTCATGACGAGACATCAGGCCGGTAATGGACAGAGAAAAAGCTTTTCAATAAAAAACTAGAATGGATGGAGAATGAAAGAGGGGGTGGAGCGAGAAAGAGGAATTGGAGAGACACAAGAGATTTTTTTTTTTCCCCGTCTGGTTTTCTATAAGAGGAACGAGAGGAGATAAGACTAAAAGGACTGTCACTCAGAGGAACAATCCTTCCAGTGTCCCCTCTTGCTCCTGCAGCTCCTCCTCCTCCCTCTCTCTCTCTCTCTCTCTCTCTCCAATTTCCACAGATTCCTGCTGAGATAGAGTCGCTGTTCACAGGGACAGTTTGCTGACATCATCCGCTACATACTGAGTGTCCTGCACTCTCATTGCCCCGCCCCACAACACTTCTTCGACAGGACGGACACACACATATAGACACAGACGCATGGTCCTTTCCAACCTGTGCAATCCTCAGTAACCAGCCGATCGATCACCTACAACACTGATAATCATTGCTACTTTTTTCTTACTATTTGTTTTTCATCATTTACTGATTCAAAGGTGGGAATGTTTACATTAAATGAGGAAGACTAGAAAAACCATGATCTCATGTTGAAAGAGTGATAATAGCTACATTATCACTATTTAACACAAAAAACATTCATTTTAAAAAGTGTACACAAAAGTACACAGTTACACAGATTTGTATTCTAAATCTTAAACATCTGTCACTGTGTATTGGTCATGCTTTTGCTGACCAGTGTAACACGATTCGGCGGGCAGTTTCATACTGCATGCTTCAGTAGGTGCATTTGTATGTATTGATTTGGTTCTAGACAGTGTGACATCAAAAAAACTAGTGTAGGAAATTAGGAACTCAAGTAAGACAGCAGAACAAAACAACCAAAGAGAACTGCACGTTGACGTTTAGGGTTCAGTGTCTATGAGCCGTCATTAAATATCTGGATAATCTCTTCTGGCTACTGCACTCACGCACAGCACATACAAACTGCAGCTAGCAGTGCTTCACATCGCTGTTTGTAAAAAAATAACTACTCATAAATTCATCATTAGCAATGATCACATAGAAAATGACAGTCAGAAACAGTTTCAGCACAAGTTCGATTTATTTTTCTTTCTGAAAATGTCAATATTCAACTTAATTCAAGCAATATCTAGGGCAATTGCTACTCGGGGTAAAAAGCAACACTACAAGCGGCCATGAAAGTAATGAAATGAAAACACTAAAATATAAACAAATACTTTTGAAATCACAAAGCAACCCCAAATGAATCCAAGCCTGAAACATAACATGGCCTTTATCCCAGCAGACAGTGAGTACAGAGATCAGTGCGAACTAGAGCTGCAACAATTGGTCAAGAACTATTTTGATAACCAATTTATAATTTAAACATTAGCATTAGCTTCTTAAATGGTGCTTTTCTTTGTCATTTATGACAGTAAATGTCCTTTCTTTGGGTTTTGGGCTGTTGGTTTAACATAAGAAGCATCACTTTGGGCTCAGGGAAGTTATGATGAGAATTTCTCATTTTTTTTTTTTTTTACATTTTGCAGACTACATGATTAATCGTGTGAATAACAGGCAGATTGATCAATAAAAAAAATAATGTTATTTGCAGCCCGTGGAAAGCCTGGAACCTGTGGAAACCTCAGTTCAGTATTTGTAAAATGTTTGTCAATCAAGGCTCAGCTGAACAGGAAAACATACTAAAAAAAGGCTTTGCTGCAAGTCAAAAGAATTGATTCAGAAGAACAAAAGTACTGATTTATATAAAGACAACTCAAATGCATCAGGAGCGGAGGAGCAGCTTCCACCCATGTGATGATGCAAACTGGATTATAGTCCATCTCCATAAAAGGGAGATAAAACAATCATTGTTTCACATGCGTTCAGCATTCCCACAATCATTGCATCTCAGCAGACTGTCTCCATCCCCAGAAAAAAGAGGCAGATAGAAGAAGGTTATCACACCGCCCGATACAGAGGCCAGTGTTCCCCTCACCTCTACAGGACCCCTGAAACTGCCTGTCCGAAGCACTGTGACACAGTGTCAAGACTGAACCATCTTTTTATGGGGATCAAAGACATACCGCTTGAAATGTAAATTAATGCTAACAGGCTGCGAATCTGTTTTGGGCTCCTCTTCGTTTGCTGGTCCACCTTTGCCTCCACCCTTCCCTTTCTTCTTCGTGGTGGAGGACAACAACTGCTTGGTTTCTGGGCAAAGACCCTCTGAAGAAAACAAACAGGCAGGTCAAGGTAAAAAGTAAACAAGGTGATTATCAAGAAACATTATATAAATAGATCCCCCTTTGTGTGATTAATCTAGATCGTACTGTCCTCCAGCATGTCCTCCAGTACTCAGGTCAAATTAATCATCTCAGTGTAGGTACTGTATATCTGATGCCTGATACAGATCTTTTCTCCCCTGTTATGTGTGCAGTAGGTGCTGTATCAGTGCTTCTGTGTGCTGACCTCGAGATCAACTGACGCCTTCATCCTCCTGATGTAACTGATGAAAATGTGCACAGAGCCAGATCTCAGCTGCTGCTGCTCGAGTCTCTGGGTTAGTCTCCCCTATCTGCTCATACTCAACTCCTCCTGCACTGGGGCTTCTTCCTGTGAACGCAGAGGTGCTGTTCGACGCTCCTTATGCATGTACTAGAAATTCGTTATCCGTCATTCGATATCTTTCTTTGTGTGTGTGTGTGTGTGTGTGTGTGTGTGTGTGTGTGTGTGTGTGTGTGTGTGTGTGTGTTTGTGTGTGTGCGTGCGTGCGTGCGTGCGTGCGTGCGTGCGTGCGTGCGTGCGTGCGTGCGTGCGTGCGTGCGTGCGTGCGTGTGTGTGTTTGTGTGTTTTCGAGGACAGAAGCTGGCCGCGTGCTTGCCGTTTCGCACACGGATGGTAAGAAATGTTCTGGGTTCACTGCTTGACACGCAGGCTGTCTGACCTCACGTACAAAACGGCGCCAGCATTCTTCTTGTTATCGTTATGCCAATGTGAGGGTTGTTATGATTGCAGCGCAGCCAGAAATCTCTTCTTGTTATCTACGATCAGCTGAAAATGTCCGTTCGCCACCACAAAACACACTCACACACCCAAACTCAAATGATTTGTGTTCACATTCAAGTGACGCGTAGGAATTGCACTTTGTCCTCAAATACATTTCTATGAAGTTGTGACTAGAAAGTATTTGACATGTGTACAAGACATGCGTAAAAAAAAAAACTACTGCACACACTTGAGGGGAATAAGGACTAATATGGAAGCATAAGAATAAAGATAAGTGCACAGACATCATGAGTATCAAACTCAACAGAGATGGTCAAATATCAAAACCTATAATAAGCACCAATTATGGGTACAAATTGGCTTCGGTGGACAAATAAAACAGGATCGGTGGAAGAGCAACATAACATGAGGTTTAAACTACTGTGTTATAACAATATGGATGAATGTTTATCTCGTTGTCTCCCTAAGCTTATCGACAGAAAGCTGCCACAAACATACCCTAATTCAAGCTTTAGATATGCTGCATTTGTCTGTATGTTTTAGTCAAATGAATGTTTTGTGGGTTTGCATACCTGCCAACATTAAGCAGTGAAAGAGAGGGAGATGTTCTGGGATATCAGCATATAACCCTATAACCTGACACTACAGATTAATAGAATAAATACAAGGATGTAACTGTAAAATCACTTAAATAAAACCTGTAAAAACTAATTGTACAATGAAGTCAACATCTAAAATCTAATAAAATATGACAGCAAATTAAGACATTGTGAGAAAGTGTGTGAGGAGCCATCATTGCTTCAGGGGGAGAACAAATTGATGACATCAGTCTGCAGAGTGGAATCAAGAGGACGAGGAAGTGAGACAGAGGGCAAATGTCAATAAAGGGGAAAGTCTTGCTCTAAGTTCAATGAAATTTAGAAGAGTATTTCTTCTTGGCCCCTGTTTCATCCATTTACAGCAGCAAAACAAAGGACGAGTGACACAAGCCCGGCAGGGTCAGTTGCACACGTTCAAGACTCTGGGTTGGGTTGCCAGGTACCAAGACATTTGTATCACTAATCCATTAAGACCTAGGACTCCCATTAAAAAGTGCATTCTAAAACCTAAAGCACTGTTTGGAAAAACTTCACTGAATTGTCAATGTTCACTAAGCCTCTGGAGCAGATAGAAACTTGAGATAATAACCATTCAAGTGCTTCAGACTTTTGCTTTAATTGGAGATTATTAATTTTGCTCTAATGTTTGAAAGTGACAACATCATCCAAAACTCCGGTGAAAATCTGTAGTGTTGGCAGGTATCGGTTTGGACTGTTGTAAAAACTAAAACAAGCAATTTGACAAAGGCTTCAGGAAGACTGTTATGAATATTAGAGAAAGCTGTGAGCAGATTGAAAAGAGGAAAGTAGCTGCAGCCTTGCAGGTATGAGCTGTAGTTATGAACAACAGAAAAGCATTGACCTGTGACGTCTGCATTCTTATCACTGTTTGTAGGAAAAGACGGATTAGGAATACTGACAAAAAGCAACCAGTCATGTGTTACCAATCAAATCAGTATCTCTTGAAAAGGAAAAAAAAACACTCCAACTCTCACTGCATCATGAAGTATTTTCAGTTTTATGTACAACTGGTATAAAAATACTTCAGAGAGTTGCATTATGCACGGGAAAGCTTGTAAAGTCTTCACTGCTATAAAGAAAATCTTCAGAGTTAAAAGGTCAGCAGTAAAGGCTAAATACAGCTAAACCTATTGATCAAGTACTGTAACAGACTGTGAACCGATATATGTCTGTATCAATGATTTGACCTACCCCTTATCAGCAGAATAGTGCCATCTTTGTCCTAATGCCCACGGGGAGTCTCACATGAACACCACACTGGATGTCTACATTAGGTTCATGCGTGAAGATGTGTGTGTCAGTGTGTCTGAGGCTTTTGAATATATTTGAGTGTGAGGCAGTGAAGAGGATGTAGGTGAGGTTCTCTTTCTACATGTTTTTGTTTTCTCTTCCCCCCCGGTGTGGAGCAGTGGGCTCGGAGCAACAGAAGGTAAAATAAACACGGAGCAGACTTCCCCCGGAACACAGGCAATCCCCAGAGGAATTCTGGGAATGTGGCTCAGGATGTCGGGCCTACCGCTCTTACCGCATCCTGAAAACTGTCCGCCGAACCCCAAAATCTGAGGAGAAAGTGCTTTGGGTATGTGTATTGATGAAGAGGGAGAGCTGTCTGTGCTGCCTGATGTCAAACTGAGCTAACACAATGATGATACGAGTGACAGACACTCCGATAAACAACATCACTGGTTTGAGTACTGGTGCAACAGAGGTGATAACCTCTACAACATATAATAACACTTCACTTCAGCTTATCTTTAATTAATCAATTAGTTGATTGAGAGTTTGAGACTTTTTTTTTTATATCAGTTTAAGCGTTTTAGTAGTTTTTCAAGCAGAAATGTCAGAAATGTGATGATTCCAACTTTTTAAATATTTGGATTTGCTGCTTTTCTTTGTCACTAATGAGAGTAAATGAAAAGTTCTGGACTTTTTGTTGCACAAAAGAAGCTAATTTTTAAGATGTCACTTTGTTCTGGGAAATTGTGATGAGCATTTAGAAAAAAAAATTTTTTCTTTTTCATCTAATGGATTTATTTGACGGGAGAGACGAAGAACGAAATAGAAAGCAGCCAGGTTGGGATTTATCCCAGGCGGCTGCATTGAGAACACAAGCCTCTCTACATCCAAGTGGGCTACTGGGGCACCAAGTTAGACCAAACTATTAGCTGATAATTTGTAAAAGCAATCAGCAGATGAATCTATAATGAACATAATTATGAGTTGCAGCCCTAATCCTTACCTTGTACCCTGATCTTGAACTTGCCGCTTTGTCCGAACCCGCCCTCGATAACGCCGGTCTCGCCCGTCGACAGCGTGACCTTCAACCCCACAAAGAGCTGGAGGTTCGTCTCCTTCTTGAACAGGCTGCGGCCGATCACAGTGTAATCGTCAGTCACCTGAGCACAAGAGAGACGGAGAGAGTCTTATGAGACGGACATAGAAGCTCAAAATGTGACAAACGTGATTAGAAGTACTTGTTAAATGGTGTGTGAGCATGTCATCTAATTATTATGGAGAGAATGTCAAGATGTCCTTTCTCTGGTGTCACAGTCTTGTGTTTTCCTTCATTTCACTCATCATCATGACAGTATGAGGAAGAGGAGCTGATCCTCTGCCCCGGGCCCTCATCGGCTGCAACACTCACTGAGCGTCAGTCACATTCTTCGAGGCTCGCCGCCTGGCTGTCTCGCGTTCACTCTTTCATCCTCCTGCACATTTTATGTTATATTTGTTTGTATTTCTTTCTTATCGTCCATCACTAACCCGCCACTAATCTGATAACAGGAGGGCACCACTCTGTCTCCTACTCACCCCCCACAGCTAGCGCTTCCTCTTTCTTGTGCCTAAACCCTCATTCATTCCTGAACATTTGACCCTGACGTCCCTCAAGCGTGACTGATGCGCTGATTTAAAAAAAAGTTGCTGTACAATTGCCGTACACGTCTGACAGACCGTATGAATTGTGACTGGACGAGGCAGTCATATCTCAACAATGCCAGCTATGTGTTCTTTTGCGAAAAAGGAATTTTCAAGTCTTGAAACATTACTGTCTCTTTCAGGGAGACAGAAGAGCGTCAAATGTAACGTCATATGACCACTGTCTGACCTCTCGCACATGGTGTTCTGCTCCTGAGTCACTGACTGGAGCTGTCAACAGCCTGAGGTGCTAACAGCAGGAAACTAGTTCACACACTTGACCCCTGACCTAAATCTGACCCTGCACGAGGCTGCACACAGAGAAACGTAACTGTACAGCGCAGAAAGAAAAGACCATAACATCTTCAGTGCGTCTACAGATGAACTGTTGAGTTTTTGAAAAATTGTGGTTTCAGATGTTTAAGTCAATAAGACAATAACAGAATTAGAGAAGATGAGATCGGATTGGTGAAAAGTTGAACTCAAGATTTAGGACAGAACCAAACAGAAGTCACACCAAGAAGAAAAATCCAAATGTGTGTGTGAGAGAGAGAGAGATGCTGAGGCAGAGAGGAGTGAAGGCGAGTCATGTAGTTATTCCTGTGCCACTCAGGTGTGTCCAAACACTGCCAGCCTCTGACAGCTAGACAGGCCTAGTGGCGTCAGGCGGCCACCCACGCACACCTCAATGTCACAGCACATGCTATGGCATGCATGTGCACCCATCCGTGCCTCACGCTGCTCAGCAGGGCTGCATATGCATACTTGTTTGTGTGTACGTGTCTGTTTACAAATACACAATGGGGGCTCTGTCTGAGAGGCACGCTCCAGTGCCAACAGCAATGAGAAACATTCAAAGAAGAACCAGAGCCAGAAGAAGAAGCAAAAGGTGACAGAGAGGGCAGAAGAGCAAGGGCAACACTCAAGGGTAATCAGAGAAAACGACAGTCATGAAAAATACATTTTAAATAAACTCTGTAGGGTCCACTCACCCTTTCCACCTGTCCCTCCTTGTGTTTCGTCTTGTAGATGCGCAGAAGGGGCAGGGAAGTCTCAGCATAGCCTTTATCTTCAAACCCCTGCAGCAGACGGCCTTGGAAGGCCAACCGGCATGCATTGGCGTGGATGTCTGTGTCCAACTTGGAACCAATCACCAGGCAGAGTGAGGGACACGTGACTGGCCGCTCAAACTCCAACAAGGCCCATTGGTCTGGGTCAGGTCCTGAACTCGCTTCACCCTGACCACTCATATATTCATCCTGGTAGAAATACTCCCTGTCGAAGGTGAAGGGTGTTTCCAGTGAGCCGGGCTGCGGCGGAGGTGGTTTAGTGTCTGAGGGGGGCTCTGAGGCACCCGCAGGTGGCAGGCCAAAGAAGGTCACCTTCGCCATGACTGTCTCGTGACCCACGGTGATGTGGAACTTGGCACGAGTGGCAAGAGAGCCCTTGAAGTAGCCTATCTTCCTCACGGAGATGACAGCTGCATAGAGGGTGCGCAGGGACCCCGGGGTGCACACCACGCCCCGCTCTAACAGTTTAGGGTCAAACTGTGTCACACACACACCCACACGATCCCCCTGCATTGCCCCAGACACTGGCTTCCGAAACATCTGCACCGACTTTATCTTCTTGGTCACCTGATGTCAGGAAGCATAGATATGTCAATATCTCACATTAGTTTAATATTTAATCTATTTAACAACTTCTTCAGGTCAACCCTTTTAATGTTGCATGTAAAAATTAGCTAGCAAACATAGTATACAGCATGAGATTAAATACAGGAGAAAAAACATCAAAACATTTTTATCTCCACAGTACTGGGATGTTTTTTAACATATTTAAAGCAAAAGGGACTATGGCGGATTAAGATTTTCTGTCAGTAAAGTATGTAAGTAAACAGCTTATTCAATATGCACAACTTGCAGTTCATGCTACTTATTTTTTGAAAAGGTGAGATAGCTAATTTTCACAATATTAATTTTAACAATTAATGACAAAGACTGTCAAATTAAATATAATTTACAGTCCAGATAGAGTGCAAGGTTATTGTATGTAGTTTATTTGACACTTTTGGTGAAAAATCCTATTAGTTTTGTTCATCATCCTTTCAGAAATTTGTTTTGGGTCTGTGGCAATTGTAATACAGAACCACAACATCACAACAATTACAATCAAAGACAAAGAATGTAAATATACCAAAATGTAAGTGATACACATCTCATATCACAAGGATTTGTTTAACAGAGCTATTCTGGGAGGTATAAAGAATGTCTGGGCAAGGGAGGTCCGCAAAGGTGGTACCCTGTATCTCCGTCCTGACGATAACAACTCACATTCACCATAGAGAGGGTGTGATACATCACCAAGGATTGCCCGTCCTTTTCCTGCAACGCGGGCCTCACAAAGTGACATTCTGTGTTGTTCCTGACTGTAATATGTATTTAGATACTATCAGGCTTTGGTAAAAACTTAATTATAGCTGATGATGTGCTTTGTTTGGTTCAAACTACACATCTCCAAACCAATCACAAGTATACAAATAGACAACTAAAAGATATCTATCTATCAACCCATCTATGGTTTTGGGATCTGGCATAGCCCACTGTTTCTGTGGTTGTTTTTGTTAGTTAGTTACAAACATTGACCAAATCAACAGTAGTGGCACAAATCAAGGTTCTGTAACAAACTGTTAATTTAGCCATTTGCTGCCACCAAGAGGTGAACAAAAAAACTGCAATACAGAGCAGACGTGTGCATCTGGTCTAAATTACCCAACTCCTGTGCTGCCAGTCCACCCCCCAGTCCCCTCATCCTTCCCTCACATTAAACTGACACATCCTCTGAACCCACTCGGCCATCCCTCCCTCTGTCTGCCCACTTCCAGTCAACTTCTGAACTTCCGAAAACTCTGTGGTTTCTACTTAAGAATTTCCAGAGCTCTGCTCTGTTACTAGCTTGTAAATATCAGAGATTCAGAATTCATGGCCAGTTTTTTGGAGCATACCTTTAGCGCTGGGATTTCCACAGTGTCATTGATGGCCAACGACCCCTGCAGGATGGTTCCAGTCATGACTGTTCCCTGACCACGGATGGAGAAGCAGTGATCCACAGCCATCAGAAGGTCACCCCCGGGGTTTCTCTGCGGGAGGTATGTCTGTTTCTTCAAAAGCTGAGACAGACGGAAAAAAGGGCAAGAAGAGAGAGGCATTTACTCAAATAACCCAAAAGACAACTGCTGTCATAATACTGCAGGGTCACACATGCATAAAAAACAGATAATTAGATCCATATCTCATCAGTGCTGAAGTCTAACTTTGTGTTGGCTTGACTTTAATGTGCCTGATACACACTGTCTCTTGTGTTTTAAGTGCTGATTTGACCATAAACTGTGAGTCATAGGGCTGTAACATCAGTACAGCCTGAACGTTGGGGGGACATGGCCCTACATAATATGTTTCTATCTGATATCTAACGTTCGGTTACTATTTCACTTTATAAAGTAATTAACACATAACGTCAACATCCTTTTCAGTTGGTCAAGTATACTTTGTTGACTGAGCGAAGAAAGCATTGCCGTTAGTTTAAACTGTAGAATAAATAAACACAGCCAAGCACTTGCTTTAATTTTATACCACCGCTTGAACAATATCAACTCACTAAAAGTGCAGTACTCATAAGTGAGAACTTATGTGCTCTTTTGAGCTAAATTAGTAACAATGGAGGGGGACCCACATGTTTCCGGACTTTACCTCTATTAACTCTGGCACTCCATGTGGCTCCTCTGTGTCAGGAGCCTCTGGGCCCCCAGGCTTCGCTGCCACAGCAATCACTGGACATTCCTTAAATCTGGCCAACAGAAAAAATATTGGAACTACTTCGTGCTTTGATGTTGAGGTAATGATTAAAGTTACTTCAAATAAAAAAACAAGTGGGCCTGACAGACTGACCGCTGGAATGCAGACAGGGAGACAGAATGTTTAATGAATGAGGAAGTTTGACAAGAGATTCAATCCCAGGCCATTGGGGACTACATGAGATGCCCTAACCCACATTTCACAGCCACTACCTCTACACACATCCTGACTGATTCTTGGACTTGTATTTAATACAGACCTGGTGTTCTCCAGTGTTTTGTGAAGTCGCTTGGTCATTTTCTCAATGGCACTTTGTCTCTTGTTGGGTGGCAGTAGGTCAATTTTGTTCAGGACGACGACCATGCGAGGGCAGGTCAGCTCGCCTATCAGCAGACACTCCGCTGTCTGAGTCTGCACCCCTTTCACCACGTCCACCACCAGCATCATCAGGTCAATGATTTGGGCACCTACAGAAGGAAGAAAAATGCAAACAATAAGGAAGATGATGAAAAGCAGCAAGCTGAAACAGAACAACAACAGCAACACAGCAATTTGCTGTTAAAGACATCCCAGTATTCTTGGGTGTGTATCTAAACAAAGATGTAAAAGCTGTGAGTATAGACTGTAAAGAGACTACTAAGCCGACAACAGCAATACAAACAGGAACACAGATACCCAAAAATAACAGTAGAACAAGCCGAGAAATTATGGGAGGGGTGCACAAAGGCAAAGACAGAGTAAAAGGCTAGAGGGTTGAAACTAGAGCTGCGGCTCACTTGGTTGTCTTTCCTTTTGCTCTTTTCTTTTCCTGACTTTGGCAGTCTCTCTTTCCTGTGCTCCCCTCTTTTCTCTCGTTCTATTTGGCTCCCTCTCTTTCCTGTGCTCTCCCCACATGGGACAGGAGGGGAAGTTTAATACGTACCCCGATCACCATACTTTCCTTCCTCCCTAATCTACAGCATGTGCCACCCCACTGGCTCATAGGCTTCATTTAGTATGTTGGTTACACGGCTCAGCAGCGTTCAGTGTTCTATTGCCTCTAGTCTGCTTTGATACCAAAACCATTACTTCTACCAAATTTACATTGGGTTACACTATTTGAGCTTAAAAATGTTGGATCTTGGTTGACACACAAGATTGACTAAGAAATAAAGCAAGTAAAAGAGTGTCCTCATTGTCTCTGGGCAGCTGCCCCCCTTTAGTTATTTCTCCTCATATTCCCAACCATCCAGGTCAGTATGACCTGATAGGAGATGTGGCGCCCTCTGCTGGAGAAGGTCAAATTTGTGTGTGAGGATGTAGTGAAGGCAGCATCCTCCTGTGGCCATAACTGTGCCATTTAGATAGTCAGGTCTTTGTCAAGAACATATGATGAGACGTGTAATAATCTATCATCTCATGTTTTATTGTGACATGTTACTGACACACTGGTGCTAACATCGCAGTACATTATCTTTTGATATCGTTATTGAAAAACACTGACACCAAGTAGTATCAATGTTTGTGTTAATTATGGACATAATCCCTTCAAATAAAAGTCAGATGCTCAACTGACTGTTCTGTTTTTTTTGTTTTTTTTCTTATGGCTGTTTTGTTGCATCTGGGGTGATGTGTGCCTGTAAATAAGGTTAAAAGGCTACAGGTACTTTGGATGTATGCTGGTTTTCTGTCACACTATTACAGCCAAGTGAGACACTTCAATGGAAGTGAGCCATTGTTAATGTTATTGGTAACACCTGTGCTTTTCCTGCTATAACGAGTCAACATGTCAGCGGTGAAAAAGGCCTATTAAGAGGCATGTTTTTATCTTAGTTGTATAGATTAGGGGTCAGCCAATATGGCTTTTACAGGGCTGATACCGATTATTAGAAATCAAGGAGACTGAAAAACAATATTTGGGACCGATATTCATTTGCAGTAAAAATCTAAATCTTTGTGTCACATTTTTGTACAATTATGAAATAAACAGAACAACTCAACTACCTGAGTATTTCCTTTTTATACTACTTTATAGTTCCTCTTCACTACATACATTTTCTGAATTTAGTTACTAATTAATTATTCAGATTACTCAGTGTTTATAGGCTATAAATCCTGACATGTTACAATTCAGATATTGTTTTGGTGGGAAATTATGTGAGAGGACGTTGCATCAGAGCCAAAGTAGCACATTTTTAATTGGTTTTATTTTATCGGCAATCTGAATCACTGAGAACCGATAATCGAAAGTGCTGAATACCGGCCTCCATAATCGGTCTACCCCTGGTATACATACTCAGTTGCCAGTTTATTACCTACATTTAGCTCAAACTATGCTGTCAAAATTAACAGACCTTCAATAAATCCCATATCCATGAAGATTATACTGCTCAGTATACTGAGAGGTGTTTCTAATATTTAGTCTACCATCATTGATATAAATGGGGTGGACACAAAGGTAGGATATTTCAGGGCTGCTGTGCATATGTGTACCTAATAAAGTGCCAATTAAGTGTACTCAAAAAGGTATGGGCTGCTGTTTACCACCTTTTTATGCACCGTCACCTGTGACATCTAGCAGCAAAACTTTATGGAGCTCACCTCCGATGATAGTACGAATAAGAGAGGCGTGACCCGGACAATCCACCAGGGTGAACTGCAGGCTGTCATACTGCTTTTGGCCCTCGCTGTCCCGCAGATGATCAGGAAGATCCACCGTGAAGGAGGAGAAGCCGAGGTCCAGCGTGATGCCTCTCTCACGGGACTGCGGGTTCTTGTCGAAGGCAGCCGTGGAGGCGGTGCTGCTCAGCGCCCTGGCGAGCGATGTCTTCCCGCTGTCGACATGTCCGAGGACCCCGATGTTGAAATTTAACGTCTTGGTGCGACTGTCAGCAGACTCTGACATTTTGACACCAGTGTGATGTAATGCTGAGTAGTGTGTGTATTCTCCTCTACTCTGAGCTGGACCTTGAACTCAGCTCCAACCCAAACATTCCACGAGGTATCCACTCATTAACACGTTCAACAACATTCAGTAACAAGCCGTTTCAATTCGTTTGGGGTTTGCAAAACCTAGATTGCTATAAGTACGACTTTTGCGTTACTTCAGCGTGTAAACAGTTCGGAGAAACGACTTCCCTGGTGACAGTGCACTCCATCCTCAGAAAAACATGCTAAAGCGGAACGGCTTTTTAGCTAACAATAAATAAAAAGACGGGAAACCGACCTGCCATTTTGGCTCTGTGATGAACTCTTAAACGTAAAACGTCGACGGGGCGACGAAAACCTCTCTATATTTTTTGTTCTGCATTCATTCGACACTCTCAATCACACTTTGACAAGTTTCTAGCAGTTTCTACTACGACAAATCTACTGAAGCACAACCGGAAGGAAAAACTGTGAAGGGCGGAGATTTGAGTGGATAAAATAAATGACAGGGATTTTAGCCAATGGATGTATCGTATGAATCGAAACGGTCCAATAGTCTTTCTAGAAAGTCCATATGGGCGGTACTTCAAGGTATCACTTCCGCTGATTTTCCCTAGTTACCCACATGGAAACCGAGTTCCCTGTGTTTTGAGTTTCCGCGCCGATTGTGGCGGTGAGACATAATCTGAGGCACAGGAGGCTTTTTCTTCACCATAAACCTGCCTTGAAGTTTTTACATCCCATATTTGCAAATAAACAGTAACTATGAAGATCGAGGAGGTAAAAAGTACCACAAAAACTCAGCGGATCGCCTCTCACAGTCATGTCAAAGGACTCGGGCTAGACGAGGCCGGGAATGCTAAACAGTCGGCATGTGGTCTCGTCGGCCAGGAGGCTGCAAGAGAGGTAATATTCATGTTTTACTGCACTTACGTTAAACTTGTATTGTATGTAGGAATGACCTCAAGAGCTGAGGGATTACTGTAAGGATGATTTCCCCTCACTGCAGTCGGTGAAGTGCACCAACAAGCTAGCTGAGTTGCGTTAGCACTGTGGTGTCGCTGTTTCATAGTCGGTTCAGGGGTTAGAAAAAGGGAAAGTCCACCCCAAATGAAAGTTATATTTATTCATAATCTATCTCTTTTTTTAATATGCTATGCTAAAAGTTAGATTTTTTTTTTAGATTTAATTGTTCTTCTCCGCCGCCCATCAGCAAAGATAATAAATGTATTGTTCAATGTAGAAGCAAATGGATCTGCTGTAACGTTATAGACACTAACAGCACCCATGGTGATTTTATTGAAATATGAAGATATTTTCTTTGTCAGGTGGAGGACCGGCATTCATAAAAATCAATTTGAGTAATTATTAGGGGGAAAATTCAAAATTAATGATTCCAACTTCTTAAATGTCAACATTTTCAGTTTTCTGTGCTATCTGTGACAGTAAACTTTATATCTTTGAGTTTGGGACAGTGTCTTGGGTTTTGGAAAACGCAGATGGGCACTTTTCCACCTCCTCTGACATTTTATAGACCAAACAATTAATCCAGAAAATAAGCGACAATGAAAATAATCACTGCATCCATGTTTGTAAATCACAGAGATAACATATTGTCATGTCTTATTTGCACTATGTTAATATAGTAACACATATGGACAGAAATATTCAATTGAAACTTAAATTACAGGCGCTTTTATCCCTACTTGATTTCAATGTGTGAAAATATAAACCTGGTGTGAAATGCAGCTTCCATTGCTCTGTA
This sequence comes from Lagodon rhomboides, assembly GCA_039737535.1. Classification (NCBI taxonomy): domain Eukaryota; kingdom Metazoa; phylum Chordata; class Actinopteri; order Spariformes; family Sparidae; genus Lagodon; species Lagodon rhomboides. Next base: position 17,933,597 of record CM077785.1, on the reverse strand, counting down.
GTGAATTGACTTTAATGGTATGGACAATAGGGCAGGGTTAAGGACAACAAGGTAAAATAAATGTGTTGGCTCATGTGCTCGATCAGTAATCAAATACACACACCTGCTTTGAAGTCAATTTATAGGGCTCAACTAAGGGTGGTATCCCACAGCCAACTAAGTGTATATCAGTTGTGTCCTTTTAACATGTTACAATTGTATAATGGTACTTTTTTTCACTCTCCAGGCTTGCGGCATCATTGTTGAGCTGATCCGTTCAAAGAAAATGGCAGGAAGAGCAGTGTTATTGGCAGGGCCACCAGGTACAGGGAAGGTAAGTTTGTTGTGTTGATGATGAAAGACAGCAGTAAAGCTTCATTGAATCAAAATTCTTTTGTTGCTGCAGATTGTGACGTTTAGACTCCTTTTCTGCTTTCCCTCCTTCAGACGGCCCTCGCCTTGGCTGTAGCACAGGAGTTGGGAAACAAGGTACCTTTCTGCCCGATGGTTGGCAGTGAGGTCTACTCATCTGAGATCAAAAAAACAGAAGTCCTGATGGAGAATTTCAGGAGGGCCATCGGTGAGTGCAGCTTAAATATGATTTATTTCCTACCTTCCATCAATACAAGTCAATGTTACTGAGGTTATTGTTTTTGAAAGGCTTTTAGAAGTCAGTTGTTTAAAAAACATTCAAACAAATTCCATCCTCATTTATTGATTTCGGTTAGCGCAGCATAAGAGGGGAGAAAGCTGTTTCAAAACTCTGCACGTAAAACCAAACCTGTAGTCGTACTCTAGTTTGATCACCGCTGGGTGCAAAAAGACCTTATAAGTTCAACTCATTCCCGCAGTAAGGAGTCCTTGGGCAGGAAGAACAAGGTGTCCTGCTCACAACGTTCTCGTGAGCTGAAATGCAACACTTGACAGAGGATTTATGAGAATGATGTTGAGAAGGAAGGAAGGCCGGAGAGGGGGAAGGGGCTGCTGATGGTACCTGTCGCAGGGAAGGAAATCGGAGCCTAGGTAGAGGGAGAGGTGGTCATCAGCCCATTTGCCCCTCCCCTAGAACAGGATCCACAGGGGAGTGAAGGGGGTTTCATTTTGAAGTTGTCATCACTCTGTCGATAAGAGCACTGTGACAGACAGTCCCTGCTTTAAGCACTGCTTTCTGACCCTCACCACCATGGATCAGCCACCTGCATGCTGCTCCTACTCAGTGCCACAGGCCACATGAAAGAGGGACAACAGTGTGATCATGTTACATGAGATGATGCCCCGACATTTCATGGGCACACGCACACACGTTCAGTCTCTGTAATAAAATGCACTGTTTGGTAGACTGAAGGATGTGGCGGCTTAGTTGATACAGGAACATAAAGGCCTGATTGAGTCCTCACTCTGAACTGTGATGTCGCCCACATTCAGGACTGCGCATCAAAGAAACAAAAGAGGTGTATGAAGGAGAGGTGACTGAGCTGACCCCCTGTGAGACTGAGAATCCCATGGGCGGCTACGGAAAAACCATCAGCCACGTCATCATCGGTCTGAAGACCGGCAAAGGCACGAAGCAGCTCAAGGTCAGACTGAGAGCTAGAATGCTATGTTGCATGTATAAACAGTACAATTATGATAGTTACTTATCTAATGGCACATTCAGTTTATCATGAGCCAACTTCTCCAGGTACTTGAAACTTGCTCAAATAATTATGTGGTTCTTTATTTTGATATGTTTGTAAAATGTAACTGACCAATTGTTTGGATTCGGTACTTCTTTGGAAGATTAACTTAATCTTTAGAACTAACGTATAATGTGCTGTAATAACACTGATGAACAAGTGTAGAATCCATGTTTTATTCTTAAAGCCTCTTGTCTTGTTTCCTTAGCTGGATCCCAGTATTTATGAGAGTCTTCAGAAAGAGCGTGTTGAAGTGGGAGATGTCATCTACATTGAAGCCAACAGTGGAGCTGTCAAGGTAACGCTACATTGCTGTCATGTGTTTATCCTTCATATTAGCAGAATGTGACTAAGTTCATTAATTTACTGTACTTTTTTCCCTTTACTTAAACTGGGAAGCCCATTGAGAACAAAGTTCCTTTGCAATGACACCCTGATAACAACACATAATAAAACAATATGTCTAAAAATTACAATACATATAAATAATTTGAGGTTACATCAATTCTAATAAAACACCTCCATTCACACTGCTCAATTGTATTAAGAAATGTTTGATTTAATTTGATTAAAAGCAATAATCTAATTTCAAACGTTTGTGCAGGTTGTACCTTAAAGCCATTGTCACAGTCTCGGGACTAACATGGTGATCCTAGAGTCTTGAGACATTGTGCAGTATGATCATGATTCATAGCCAAGAAGACATGAGAGATAGTCCGGTAGGATTAACAGAATGCAGTACTGGTACAAATTAAAGTACAAATTCAATGTACTTTTACTTTTCTTGACTATTTACATTCTATGCAGCTTTATCCTTCTATTTCACTTCATCTCAGAGGAAGAAACTGTACTTCTTTCTTCACTACATTTGTGTGACCGCTTTAGTTACTGGGTACTTTTCAGATTACAATTTGTCATACCCGCCCAGTACAGTGAAAACCATGTATGTCCAAATTTTGAATGTTTGTGTTAAAGTGAAGGATTTATTTAAGTAAGGTTCTGATGCTTCTTCCACTGCTGCTCACAACTGTCACAAACATTCAAATGTTTTATTAAACAGAAGATTAGCGTTTTCTGTCCTGCACGTCCTCTCCGGTCCTTCATGGTGGCGTTCTTTCATCTCCTTCAGCTCTGCATGAAAGCTCCGCTGCATTTCTACTGTACTCTGGAATGAGCCGCTCTCATTCCTGCAACTCTTCATGCTCCCTTTATCTTTCCATCTCCCACAATGCCTCTTTTCCAGCAGCGGGGGCTTGTGGCCTGCGTTGACAGGCCGCGATGACGGTTCCTTTAATCGGTGCAGGTGGGCCGAGGGGGCGCAGGTCGGCTCTGGTCGGAGGCCAGAAGAGGAGGGCTGGCCGACACATTTGTTACTGTTGACAGCCGTATCACGAGCTGCCCTCTGGGGCTCTTTCATCCCTCAGCCACATGCCCTCCTCTCTGTGATGGGCTGGCACTGGCTTCAATCACACACCTGTTCGCCTCTGCTGTCTTTTGTTTGACTGTTGTCCAGAGCGATGTGAGACGTTCATTTTTGTAAATTGTTATTACTCACACATTCCTCTGCGACTGTGTCTTTGCAGAGACAAGGTCGCTGTGACACTTTTGCCACAGAGTTTGACCTGGAGGCTGAGGAGTACGTGCCGCTGCCCAAAGGTGACGTCCACAAAAAGAAGGAGATAGTCCAAGATGTCACACTGCATGACCTGGATGTTGCAAATGCCAGACCCCAGGTATGTTACTGCCAATTTCTGTTTGTTAATATCAGTGCAGCTGTTTACGTCTTACAAAGTTCACTGCCAATTTGATGCACCAACCCCTATATTTTCTAAAGAGTTGCTCACTATTTATCCTCCGGAATCAATAAGGCTCTATCTTATTTTACTTTATTTGATCTCAGGGAGGCCAGGACATTCTCTCCATGATGGGACAGCTGATGAAGCCCAAAAAGACAGAAATCACAGGTAGAGCCCTGACAGATAACCAGCTGGCTTCTCCACTTGTTGACTTCTACTCTGTATTCATTACATTTTCTCTTGTTCTCGTTCTAGATAAGCTGCGTGCTGAGATCAACAAGGTGGTGAACCGCTACATCGACCAAGGCGTAGCAGAGCTCGTACCCGGCGTGCTGTTTGTGGACGAGGTGCACATGCTCGACATCGAATGCTTCACGTACCTCCACCGAGCACTCGAGAGCACCATCGCCCCCATCGTCGTTTTCGCCTCTAACAGGGGGAACTGTTTAATCAGGTTGGGGATCTTGTGAAGATTCATCAGAAAAGAAAATTTCTCTTGCTACGATGTAATATTTGTAGCATCACCAATCATGTGTTTCTCACCAGGGGGACGGAGGACATCAGCTCTCCACACGGGATTCCTCTGGACCTGCTGGACAGAGTCATGATAATCCGCACCATGTTGTACACAACGCAGGAAATGAAGCAGGTGAGAATCCGATATAAACAGGTGTAATGTGTTTGTGACACCTGCGTCCGTATGCGTGCCACTAATGATGCTGTGTTTCGCAGATCATCAAGATCCGGGCTCAGACCGAGGGGATAAATATCAGCGAGGACGCTCTTACACACCTGGCGGATATCGGCACCAAGACCACCCTCAGGTAAGGATGAGCGCTGCGGATCACTGAATAGACTGAAGAAAGGAGAAGCTTTACGTTGAGCATCCTTTGTAGACCAGCCTTTTCCATAGCCTTAGTAACATAGCCTGAATATTACTCAGGAGTTACATATATAGAAAAATACTACTAAATTATACTGCATAGGTGTGTGTGTGATTATACTAAGTGGCTTTTACTTCTCTCTCAGGTACGCTGTACAGCTGCTGACACCTGCCAGCCTGCTAGGCCGTGTTCAGGGAAAAGAGAACGTTGAGCGGGAGCAAGTAGAAGAAATCAACGAGCTGTTCTACGACGCCAAGTCCTCCGCCAAAATCCTCCAAGATCAACATCACAAGTTTATGAAATAAGAACTGTAATTCTACCTTTTATTTTCACGACTCGCAGGGCTGCTGTTATCAGCCAGTTGTTACAGGGGGTTCATGTTGATTCTCCACCCTTGTTCCATGCTTTGTTTCTTTGCATTTTCCCATCTTCACACTCTCCACACCATGGCTCATTCTAGTGCCCCCACCTCATTTACTATAGTAGTTTTGTTCTAATAAATGTAAAGTTTTATTCTTTTTTTGTTGTTGATTAAGATACTTTTTTGAATAAAAAAAGGAAAAAACACAAATTGACTCAGTTGTTTAAATTGTTTTTGCATGGGTTTGTTGCCTGTTTTGCTACATCGGTGCCTCGTCTTGCTATGGAACAGGATGAATGAGACAGAATTTGCATAGTTCCAAGAGGTTTTTTATTGATCTTAAAGAAATTACCTTTTATTGCAATAATTTTGACCTTTTCACAAAACATCACAGCACAGGCACAACTGTGCAGACCACATTAGGATTTTATAATGATATGCAGAGTTATCTCAGGCTCTATAAATTACAGAATTGCAGAAAATGCAGCTTTTGTGTTCATTATGAGACGCACTGGGAGTTGATGCTGGTTTAACAAACAGTAGAAAAATGAACAAAATCCTGTTGAGTCCGATTTACCATTCAATAGGAATTGTTTAATATTTAAAAAAGTGAATTATTAGCCTTATAATAGTGCAGTTACAAAACAGTAAAGTGCAAAAACAAGTGTGACTTTTACAAAGAACAGAAAGCTTTTTTTCAATAAAATTAACAATTAACTTTTTATAGATTGAAGTACAGATCCATAACCCCTAACACGGAACAGGTGCTGTCCATTCCTGGAGGTCCACTGCTACTTCCGGATTGGTTGAGCTGAGCGTGTGTTCAAAACCGTCTCCCCTCCTGACCTCGCTCTACTGAACACAGAGGGGGCAGCTTTACCCACTTTCTCTGCAAAGAAAGTGAGACGACAACCAAAATGCTTTACTGTTGAATGAGATGGTAAGGCCGGTTATGTAATATCGTGGACATGAACTTTATAAACACACACTTCATTTTTCTTCTGACAGGCACCCCCCTCCCTTCCTGTCTGTATATGGAGTGGAAACATGATGAGAAACTCCCCCTCGCACAAACTCTCTGCCATGCTGTGATCTCAGCTTAACAAGATCCAGAAACAAAAGACTGTGTCCTTTCCGTTTCATGCGTAACACTAGTGTCAAATCATATTTCCACGTGTGTCCTCACCGCACTCCTCCATGACTTGAAGTGTCTTGCTCTTCGCTGGCCCACTTGTCCCCAGCTTGTCCTTTGCGTCAGTCAGGTCCTCTTCTGTCACCTCAGGACGCTGCATCTGTTCATCTTCTTCCTGGCCGGGCTGAAGGACAGTAAAAAGGAAGAAATATGACAACACTCATCTGTGATTTCTGGCTGTCCCGTGTCATCTCAACAGTATGAGAGCATCTCTTTTATAAACAGAGGTCTTACCTGAGACATGTTGGTCGAGCAGTTGCAGAGACGCTGCTAGGAAACTGTCCTTATTCTCTTCTAAGTCCAGTCCAACATGCACTCACATATATACACAGCCTAGCAGTGATTCCCCTGGTGGACAATAAATCTGTTCTTGAGACTAATAAATGACGTAATGAGTGTATCTGCTCCTCCTCTTTTCTGTCTCTCTGCATCTGGTTTTTCTCATGATCTGCTGTCCTCTCTGCTGCCTCATTAGATCATGTTGAGATCACTGCTACAACTTCTGCCGTTACAGTTCTCTTAATAAATCCCATAGAGGTGCAAAAATCATACAAATGTCTCTCTGTGTTCTCTCCCTCCCTCCTACAGCCAAACCCAAACTTTGTGACAACAAATTGGACTCAAAGTTCAAAAGATATGACTCAAAAGATAAGTAGGTGTCAGTCTTACGGCTTGAAACTTCCCAACAAAAATCAGACCATGTCTGACTCAAACTCAAAAGTATATGTTAACAGGAGGGAGCGGAGAGGAGAGTTAGCATTGCCCTGCTTTAAAAGAATGCTGTCCCCACCCCTTCCTGCTCATTTTCCACACTTACATCATTATTCAGCCCTAAGGGACCCTAATTTCAGTGGTAATCAGTACAGAGGAAGTTACAAAAGACATGTCTCCAAGCAACATGTCAAATAATGACTGAACTCAAATCTACTTGAAGTAAAAGTAAAGTGTTGTTGTTTTACCTGTTCTTAAGTGCAAACACAAGAGAGAAAACAATTTATGTCAGACTTAACCAGTATTTCTTTTTTTGTGTGTGTGTGTTTCAGAATTTTTGCACAGGGCTTCTGCACTGTTACATTTGGCATATACACGTATATTCAATACAACACAATATGTGCATGCTCTTGGCCCGTTATCCACCATTAAGTTTGTGTTTTGGCAGTCCAAGGGAAAAAGGTTGGGAACCTCTGCTCTAGAAAGTGTGTACACAGTACACAACTACAGCACTGAAGTCATCAACAAACATTTTAGAGCATACAAAATATAAATGACTCACTGCAAGTGGAGATGTGACACTGTCCTTTGTGGTGTGAAACAAGTATCATTCCTGCTACTTTACCTTGTCAAAAACAAAGGTTATGTGATCAGACATTTTATGAGTTGACTGAATTCCTAAAATAAACATTAGCTCATAAGACATAGTACATACACAACTTGTTTCCCGAACAAACTGCAACACAAGACCTTGATTGTCTCATCACCATACATCTGAATGTGTTAAATTTAATGTTATTTAAACAGCTTTAAGTAAATCAGTATTTATAATTTTAAGTTGTTATGTTATGTTGTGAATATAACCGTATATTCAGTTTTTTTCACTAAATAGCATTAAAAAAACCTAGATTCCCCCATTTGACAACATTATACATTCAAATACATTCAGATTTTTTTATTATTAAATTAATAATAACCATATATATATATTAGGTTTCCTTGTTTTATTGTGTAGGAACATCTATTCCTGTAACAAGTAGTTCTCTTAAAATACATTCTTTTTTTTATCACCAACAATTAGATCCCAAAACGGTAACAACATGTTTGTTCACACTTGTACGTGCCAAAACAGGAATGATCCAGTGAACACACACACACACGTACACACACACGCACATGCACACACACAGGTCTGGTCTCTTTAAAGAAGTTGTTCCCTCGTTGCTTTCACACAGTCAGTAACCGTCAGTCAGTAGCTCCTGTTTAAACTGTTTGTAGCACCACAGACGCTTCCCTCCGGTCCAGTCAACACACTTCATTTTGGTACATTTAAGTGCGTTTCTTTGTGTATTGGGGCAGGAGCTGAGTCCTCACAAACTGAACAAGCCGAGTCTCCGTGAGAAGGACGGCAACAAACACAATGAGCAGACACGCTGCTCCTACACTGATATGGACCATCCTCAGCAACCAGCCGCTGTCACAGCAGAACATACCCTGAAACAAAGAATAAAGTGCAAGACTAAATACAGATTTAAACTGCTGTGATGGTCAGTATTTAGAGATAAAATAAAAACAAAAAGACTTAAATCTTTTGTACCTCGGACAGAGCTGTGACAACAGCACTGATGCCCAGTGTCAGCAGCAGAAGCGGAGAGGGCAACAGGCCTCGCAGAGGTTTCCACTGACTGGACTGGAAGTAGTGGTGTATGTAAAGCAGGCTGTGCAGGATGCGAAGGCCCATGTTGAGACAGTTTGCCATTATGAAGCCCACAGCGCCAGCCCACCACGTCAGCATGTAGGACAGAAAGAGGAAAGACACAGACAGAGCCAGCATCACCAGGTTATACCTGACGACAAAACACAAGCACAGTGTTAACTCACAGGTTATATGATGTATATTAACTAAATGTGTATGTCTGTGTATATTTCTTGTTTTAGTTTAGTTTTTATTCATTACTATATTATTATCATTTTTAAATAATTATGTTTTAAATCTTCACATTCTTACTTGTCAACCTCCCCTTGGCTCATGGCAGCAAACACAAAACACTCTGTTACACCATTCACAGCGAGCAAGAGAACATAGCAGCTGTAGCATCGCAGCAAATTGGGCCCTTTAAGAAAAAAAAAAAAACATATGAGCTGTGACTACAAATACCAAGTACAGCAGAATTTGTCACACATACCCAATATGACCAGTGGGTTGTAGCTCACTTACCTGCCCCGCTGCTTAGTAGTGAGCCACCATAAATGTCCAGAGCCAGATGAGAGTAAGCATAGCCAAAAACCGTGATAATCAGACCAATCACCAGTACCAGTTTCAGCAAACACTCCAGGACCTCAGCTGCAATGGCAACATCTTCCTAAAAACAAAACCCACAACATGAAGTTAAACCAGCAACAATTCATTTTTAGCCATTCACAAAAAGAGACCAAGTGTTTGCGACCACATCCAAGACTCTCACCTGTTTCTGACTTTTAACATCACGTCCTCGCTCAAGCACTTTGGCAAAGAAGATGTAGAAGCTTTCCTCGATGGGCAGGAAGATGAAGCGGGCCACCATGGAGCCCAGATTGTTGATGATGTCATAAACTCCCTGGTCTCCAAAGCTGAGGACGTTCAAGAAGGTCATGACGTAGCGCTCACCCTCTGTCAGGATCTGCTTCAGGAAGGACTGCTTGAAGAAGCTCCACGTGAGCTGCGCCAGAGTCCAATCAACCAGCGGCTGAAAAACAACAGATGCGGTTTATTAGTCCTGTATGGTATGAGTTATTCTTGTAACTGATCAGTTTGATTTTGTAGATAGATCTTATATAATAAATGGCAAAATATAGTCTTGCTCCACTACCTCTCCATCAGCTCTACAGGGCAAGAGATCTCCAACACGGCGAAGAGGAAAGCTCTCCTTGGCGGCCTCTTTAGAGCCCAGGAAACGTATGAAGTAAACAGCATAACACAGCACCAGGAAACCTGTGTAAACCAACTGAGAAAGAAAAACCCATAGTTTAACATAATTTCAAACCGAGGAAGTTATTACAGAAATAATACAGAGAGACTTACATGAGCAACAGAGAAGATGTAAAGGCCCCATTCACGGGCAAACACCACAAGCACCACAGTGACACTGCACTTAGCAATCATCGCTAAGCTCTCAGCGACCACCTTCAGTCGGACAAACATGTGTGCCTGAGCCAGCACCCAGAGGGGCTCGGCCAGGAGCTCCTGCACTCCTGACAAGGCGAACAACACCACAGCAGAGCTGTAGTAAGGGACAGTGTGGGGGTCTGGGACCTCCAGGAGCCACAGCCACACACAGGCTAGCAGGGCTGCCCATAACACACCCAGAGGCAACCTGAGAGTTAAGAAAGACAAAAATCCAAGCTGAGTACACAAGATTAAACACTTAAACACACACTTGAATCATTTTGTAAAATCAACTCACGTCAGCCACAGCAGGTTGATCACTTGTCTCCAGCTGTGGTTTGTGCTAGATACCCCACTCAGACAGGCTCTCCGGAAAGCTTCTCTGGATAGAAATACTAGTGTGGAGTACAGCAGTGTGAGCCTGCATGATATAGACACATACATACATGTTACAGGAGCTGGTGTAGTGAAATATGTTATATTTTTTTGTGTTGTCTTGGCTGTTTGCACTGTTCATCAAAGTTTTTGTACCTTCATCTTGGACACCTTAAACTTGATTATTGATAAGTATGGAAGATTATAAATGATATGATCATGTATGATTAAGTCAGCCTCTTGTTTATCTTACCTGGAAAATGTTTATGTTTTTTGTTTTAAGTTGTTGCTTGTTCCTTAATGTGATAATTTTTTGTGCTGCTGGCCAGGACTCAAATCTTAGTGGGAATATTCCTGGTAAGATAAAGACTGAAAGAAAAAAAAAATCGTCTTTACCTGACATTGACAACCCCAATCAGCTCTTTGGACACAAACCGCAGTGTGAATGCATTCAGCAAGAAGGTGAGGACACGGAACATCACCTGAGATAAAAACCAGTAAAACATATTCATCATTAAACAGCCAAAACAGGGGGCTGGTGTGGTGTTGTAGCTCAGTTTTGTGTGTTCATCTACCTGTAACAACACATTATACGACGCCAGAGTGGACGCATTCTTCAGTACGTCCTGAGAACTCATCTTGGACTTGCCTGAAAGTCTTCGTCAAGCGTTAATTTCACAACCTATCTGCTGTTTTCTCGGGAGGAACGTCCTAATACAGTCATACTGTAAAAAAAATGCCACTGTAGTTGCCGAAAAACCGATAAGAAAAGCGCCTAATTCCTAAGGAGCAAGTGTGAGAATACCATTTGTAGAACAGCAGTACCGGTTACACTTCCGTACTTCCGTACACATCGTACCGAAGCGCTTTACGCGGTGACGTCAGAGTACGTCATGTACACCGCGCTGTCGCTAGAGGGCGTAACCACCCGTCTGATCTATAGGAGTGTCTGGCTCACAGACCAGTTATTATGGCTCTTGTATCGCGAATTTCTATTTCCGTGTAATCACTCAATGTTTTTTGACAATATATTGATGTTACTGGTGTAAATTCTGCACTTGCAAAATCAATTCTTCTAAGAAAAAGCCATTTTTATGTATACTTTTGTGAAACAGATCTAAAAAGCAATATTAACGACTATTTTTTAAATACAAGATAATGAAATCTATTCAAATTCACAAACTTTTAAATTTGATCAAAAAGCCCTTCTTCCTTAGTTTTTCTGTCGTGTATTTTTAGTCAAAAAAAGTTTATACCATTCCCAGACAGCCTCTATATGCATGCATTTTGTTGATCTGAAAATGTCATGCCACCTAAAAGCACTTCAACGTCACTGTAGGAACATTTAATTAATATAGTTTATAGGGGCATAATAAGAGTGATGTTTCCGAGGAGGTATCAAAGAACATCCTACCCAAACAGGAAGAGCAAAACTGTCTTCTGGAGGTTTTACTGATTTTACTGTGGGAGAGGATATTGATTTTTCTATTTATTTTTTGGTTTACTTACAGATTCACAAAATTCAGTTAATATATGAATGGGTATATTCAATTGAGAACAGTATTTTAAACATGGTTCAGACTGACAACATGCATAAAAAACACACAATAAAAATCCATGAAACCCAAAATACATTAGTACAAACTCACCCCAAAATTAATGTTCATATAGAAACACTAAAATACAACAAACCTTCATTTGTTACATGTAACCTTTTAACATAGGTAAACCTTGATTTCCATATAATGTCCTTGTTTTTGATAACTTAATTATTCATAATATGAGGATAATGTGAAGTGTAAGTTTAAAAAAAATAGCAAATCAGATTTGGGAGTTGATGGTTTTTTAATTGGATGTAAAAGATGGAGACAGTAAAAAAAAAGTACATCCTTAGCGAACCAATATACATGTTACAACAATATAAATATACATTGTCTATATACAGCATTACAGTAACTCTCAACTCATTGTTTAATGTCAAGTACCTTTACTGAAACTTTTGCACTTGAATGCATCAAATCCGCCCCCATCCACAGACAGGACCTTTCAATACAGCTGAGATCAGCTGTTACTCTGATTAGATTTGTTCTTTATATGGCACTGTTGAGTCAATCACACAAGACATGATTTATCCAAGAATTCAGATGTTCCAAAGACAGTTAACATTCATTATTGATCTATATTTAAAGATTCAGTCTGTTCTCTATACATGCAGCCATCTCATTCACACATCTACATTTTTTAGTATACAGCATATTTTATTATGTTTCTTTCCTGCCTCCTAATTTATCATTGTGTGTTACGAAATGGGACACAAAATGGCTGCGGATGGTAGCAGTGATGTCAAGTGGAATGTAAGGATTTTCAATCTCCCGCCCTAATAGTATTACTCATATAGGCCTTCACAACCTAGACAAATAACAAGCATGCACACAAGCACAGTTACATCAATATATACAGTACACGGGCCCGTTTTTACTGATTTCTACACGTACCCAATGAGAAAATGTTGTGCTTAAGACAAGGTCACAAAAATACTGATTGTTGAACAGCTCACTCATTTGCAGGTTTCACAATGTGACAGAATAAGGGAACTGTCCGAGCACAGTAGGGATGTTACCCAGGGCAGACTGTCGCTACAGCAGTCACTTTTCTAAAAGGTGCTCCATCTTAGGGTTGATGAATGAGAAGCCAGAGAATGCTGTCTGATCCATGGAGTCTATGAAGTTCTTATCGCTGTGGGAGAGACGAGGCTTCTCACTCAGGAACTCCCGATCAAAGTTGCTGCAATCATTCGGTGCTTTCTGTAAATGACAAACAAACAAACATATCTCAATGAAGCAATCATTACAGATTATAGACATAATGGAAACACAGCACATGATCCCTATTTCTTCATAATTTAATCTTAGGCAACATCTGTGAGAGGGGCATACCACTTTGGGTTTGAAGGGGGGCTCAACCTCTCTCTTCTCCAGAGCCTGCCAGTTAATGACCTTGAAGAAGGGATGTGAACGGATATTGCCCACGATTCCTAGTCTGCGTGTGGGGTCCCTCTCGAACAACTGTAGGAAAACAAAGTTCGACAGAACAAGTAAGGAATGTGTACCAATACATGTCAAAAACATCCTAATTAATTTAATCTGAATAGTTTTCATGAACCCAAGAGTTATAGAATTAAGCTTTGAAACATCGAAAGACTAGATTTTGGCAGAGGTCCAATGGTGCACTTTAACAGATGTATTTTGTATAAAAAGTATGGTACAGACCCGCTCAAGCAGGTCCTTGGCCTCCTTGTTGATCCAGCGAGGATAGTGGGGCGTATCCATGCGAATGGACTCAAACAACTCATCCTCATCGTCTCCATGGAAAGGCGACTGACCAACCAGCATTTCATACAGCAACACCCCGTATGACCACCAGTCAACAGAAAAGGAGTATTTCTGTCCCAGCAGGATCTGAGTTGAAACACAATATCATGAATAAGAATGATTCTAGAGACATTGACACTTGTTTACATGCAGAATGACAAAAGCTGGCAGAATCAGTTGCAGAATTGAATATTTCAGAACAAGAGTATGTCTGGAGGTATGAAACACTTCACCTCTGGAGCAATATAGTCGGGAGTACCACAGAAAGTTGTAGCACGATTCTCTCCGAACAAGTTTTCCTTGCACATGCCGAAGTCGGCAATCTTTATGTGTCCCTCATGATCCAGCATCACATTATCTAACTTCAGATCTCTGGAAAAAAAAAACAATCGCAGCAACAGGATTGTGATTTTTCAATTATAAGGTTTGATTTGATGATTCCTTTGTTTAAATAAATGTTTTAAATTAATTCTTAGAGGGTTAAATATGTGATAGAAAAGTGCCAGCTGGACTGTGAAATCTTGAACGTTCACTGCCTTAGAAGAGCCAGAAAGAACCTTATAACTGACGTCTTACAAAATGTTTTTACGTAAGAACCATACCAGTGGTTTTGCATGTTTCATGCTGTAATTATACATTGCATTTACTTGCAATTGTTATATTGCTGAGCATTTTTACGAAGAATAACTTACAGTGTTTTATTTCGAGGCAGCCGCTTGTTTTAGTTCATCCACTATCTAAATCTTACCTGGACCTGAAACTTGCCTATGGATAGGTAATCAATCAAAAAGAATATTTAGTCCCCGGTTTTGTGTTAATTTACAAGCCATTTTGTAAAAGTTATATTATTTTAACTTAGATTTTTAAGTCAGATTTTTTTCTGCAAGAATTCACATGTTCTTCTTCACAAAATCCATGATTTGTTGTTTCTCCACTTTTCAGGCTGCACCTACAGGGACAGTTTTCTCAACAGTCCCTGCAAACAGCTGCATTACCACACAATATTGAAACTTTGACAAAAAAATAAAAAGTGTCAAAATGCGTGGGGTTATCTAACCAAGCAAGTTTAGAGTATTTTCAAGTTCATTTTAACATCACACTTGCAACTGCACAGAAATGAAGGAAGTGGAGCACAGGGAATTAATTAAACATGCTCAGTTGTTATGTAAAGAATATTGTGTTTAAGTTTATCTGCAGAAACATGAAAAATTACCAGTATGGTCATTTAGGTGCAAGTGCTGATGTGCTGTACATCCAGATGTGATACATATGTTTGCTCTGACCTGTAGATGATTCCTTTGGTATGTAAGAACTGCAGGCCACAAATGATCTCAGCAGAGTAGAACCTAGGAGGACAGACAAACAGATATCAACTTCTAATCTATGGGTATAAGCTACAGGTCCACGCTGCAGCTATCTCACTACAGAGTTGGCAGCTGAACACTGGTGTCACAGACACATTTCAGTGTAGAGCTGAATTATTGAGGAGGACATTTGTATGGAGTAGGAGACTGGTGAATAACGCTCTCATAATGTGAAACCTGAGAGCCGCTGTGAGCCGAAATATTAGCCTATCTCTGACCTGCTTCTCTTGTCATCTGTGTCAGCTGAAACGATTCCTGAGAGGTGATAGAGTAGCCTCCGCTCTAACCCAATAACTGGTCGTTCACTGTAAATGACCGACTGACAAGGACTGAATAGGCTGTCTGGTTTTATCCATTGATCCATCTCACTTAAACCCTTACAAATACTGTAGCTCTCATAGACCAAGTTAGAAAACAAAACAGAATGGAAAATGGAGTCTTGATGTGAGTAAGAAGCTGTAGATGAGTTTGCTCTGTTATGTGAGGAACACTGAGACGACAGAGTAGAATCTCTACGGCACCGGGTCAACAGGTTAGCAGTAGCCACTGGGAGAACAGGGCCTTTGTGCTGATAAAGAGGTCACCGGAAACTCTGCAGTTCATTTGCTGCCTCAGGAAAAATACTGCATAACCAAATCCAGAAGATACTTTCCATTCCACTGTGACAAATTGTTCAGCAACACACAACCTTATTTAGTATTTTGCAGCAGAAATGTAAACAAATGTGACACTCGTGTTTTGTTAAAAATGAATGCTTTGTCAGATAATGATACGGCCCACTCTCTTTTCCCCTCAGTCACTGACGGTCAATTTTCCATCCAGGCTGAATACAGTCACTGATCACGGAGGATATTAGTGGATGCCAACACAGGATCAGGTGTCTGTGTTTGCAAAGGAGAGAATTACTCCTGTCATCTCATGGGTCCAGGAGGCAGCCACCAGTTTAACTACAGGAACTTCAACGGCAGACCACATTTTAGAGTCAGTGATCATGCTTTCATAATGTGAAACCCTTTTTAAAAAAAACAATGCTGGTGTTAAAAAAATGTAGTGGTTAATGCATTAACCTGTCTTTTGTTTTCCTCTGATAACCAGAGTCAAATAAAACTAGCTTTGATTCACCTTTAACATACATTTCTGCTGAGTTTGTATGTTTTTGCTCGCAAGCTTGTGAACATAACACCATAAAAGACCTTACTCACATTCTTACTTGTCTATTCTTAAAGTGCTCAAAAACAATATGACAACATCAGGCCTCAAACAAATGGCAATAATTATTTACAATAATAGCTCCAGAATAGCTTTGAAAGATCCTTGTGGTAAGACTGCTTTCTTAACAATTTCTGTCTGATTTCAAGAAGGTGAAATCAATACAGGTTACACCATTTACTGGAAAAATATTTCATACAAGAAGACATTTCTAAATAAGCTTCAAAGCCCAAATGTTGCTGTGTTTTCAAACAACACAAGATAATCATTAATCTTTTATTTATTGCTTTGTTGCTAGGTTTGTGTTTCTAACAGCACTTGTGAAGAAATGTTTCACTTCCATCTCTATGTTTGTAAATGTGAGACTTGTGTTGGTGGCGGCGTAGGTTCATAACACTCTCTTTTACCAGAGAGCCACTTGTTTTCTTCTGGAGGGATTCCCACAGTAGGATGAGCAAAGAGGTGGGTGGGAGTAACTGATACCACTCCAAACAAACAATACACAGGCACTAAGAGCTGCTTACTCCTTACAAGGCCAGTCTGCTAGTGAGCAGTAGCTAATGGACGCCAGAGCAGTCCCCACCCATCAGGGTTCAGTAAATCGTGTAAAGAAAAAAAACATAATCTGAGAGAGAAGAGGGGAGTAAAGTAGGGAAAGTAAACATCGGCTCTTCTTTTTAGGCATCTGCTTTCCATCATCTCACTGATTCTGTATGTATGAGATTCTACACAGCTACAGGAGCACAAATGCGCTGAGTAATGACGGCAGGTAGTGTGTGGTTTTTTTACACCAACTCTATCTTGTTATGTCAGTGTGACAGGTGTGACTCACGAGGCTCTGTAGAGTTCGAAGCGCCCTTTCTCCTGAATATGAAACATCAAGTCTCCTCCATTCAGATACTCCATCACAAAGAACAGATGCTCCTGTTGACAAATTTCACTTTGAGTATGATGTAGAGGAGGAAAAAGAGTGAGATAGATACTACTGAGGTGTAAAGGGACTACCTTGGTCCTACCTTGGTCTGGAAGGTGCAGTAAAGGTGTGTGAGGAAAGGGTTTTCCCAGGCTAAAGCCAAGACTCTCTTCTCTACCATAGTGCACTCCACATCGTCATCCATCAGCACCACATCTTTCTTCAGAGCCTTTACTGCAAAGTACTCTCCACGACCCTTCAGCTCAGCCAGGAGGACCTGAGGAGAGGAGAGGAGAGGAGAGGAGAGGAGAGGAGAGGAGAGGAGAGGAGAGGAGAGGAGAGGAGAGGAGAGGAGAGGAGAGGAGACATTTAAACACCTTGTCCACAGCTCGTAGTTTCACCAAATACGGACAACTATTTCAACATGAGGCCTGACGTTGCTAGTGTGTTGTGACAGTTGACAACTATAGACTGAAGTGTTGTTGATTCACTCATGCTTGGATTGGGTTTCTGAAACGGAAGTCTCACAGTTGAATTCACACATTGGTGCTTTGTACCTTGCCAAAGCTGCCTTTTCCCAAAACCTTGTGGAAGATGAAGTTGTCCACATTGACGCGGGTCAGATGGGTGATGCGAGACTGAGACCGCGGGCTGGACCCCTCCCACAGTCTGCCATAGGGCGATCCATCTGATAGACAAGGTGCCACACATAGAAATTAGTGATACACATAATAATCTTAAACATTGAACACTACTGGCATATTATTGTGCAAGCATTATTATTAGTACAACGCCTATACTGCTCACATGACCGCATGCAAGTACATTCAGATAAACGGTAACACTCACTAACCATTGACATCCAGTCCAGCAAGCTTGCTAACTTCATCGTAGATTCCAATATCAGGCAGATTAGGCAGGTTTGGATCTGACCGACGGGTGGATGATTTCTGATGGAATAGCAAATAAAAGCAACAATAAACATGAAACAGCCAAACAAATAACCCATTCTGGCTGATTCTTCTCTTGAAACGAGTGTGTGCTCCAACTGCCTCCCATATATACTATATATATATATTTAGAGGTCAACAAGAGACAATAAGAATACTGGGGATTCTACAACGAGCCAGTCTTAAACACACCAAGACAGGAAACTCAGATTCCCATAAAGGTCAGGTGTCACATTCTCAACAATTTGTTAACAGAGGCTGGGAGTTTGAAGTTTTGCATGGAAAAGTTGCATGTATTGTGAGGCTTTGCTGAGTGTTGTTTGGGTGGACCAGACAGAGCAGAGGGACCGAGCTGCTGTTTAGCTGCTAGTGGAGCCAGGAGCAGAGCTGGAGCCTCTGGAGAAATAAACACCCGCAGTCACACTACATTCTGCTCTAATCTGTAGCAATTTACTGGTGGAAGGAGCACTCAGAGTTTCTTTGTTTTTTTTAACTTTCGGGATTAAAAAGTGAATTTATCTTCACTCTCACTTCTCAACCTGACTGCGGCAGCAGGCCCTCGAGTTGCTGCCGACCTCCCCTGTCGGGTGTGATGTACTGTATTATGTCTCTCCTTGTCCTTGTTGACTGATGACTACAGGGTAAGTGAACATTACTTCATGAATGTACAGAGAGGAGTGGGGCAAAGAAGAGTCAGGGGGGAAATAATCAGAGTCTGGGGTGTTTCCTGAGTTAAGTCAGAGGCTGAACTGACACGATCGCAGACAGACAGACCGAGCTTGGTCAGAAAGAGACCCAATGATCAACTATCTTTCCACTCTTTCAATTATAGTTAATTGTTGAGTCTCATTCCCATGTCTTAAAATACAGACTCATTGGGTTGGTGGTGCATTGTTTTTAAGCTCAATAAACACAGATAATATTTAACAATTTCTTCCATCTTCCACACCAAAACGGAAACTCATAGCGCCTCCTTAATCACAAAAGCTGCATGCAACATAAGACCTAATGTGTGATATATATACATAGCTCTCAGGATGTTTTGATATTTTTCATTTAACACCATTTCATTATTAAGAAGTTAAAATTATAAGGTTATTTGTTGTTTTTTTGGGTTTTTTTAACAGATAGTTCAGTAACACCCTCAGACTTGGAACAATATCCAGTGTTACCAAGTGTTACCAAGCTTACTTCAGACTCCAGACTCTAATAACAATGCTGTTTTTGTGAGTAAAAATGTGTGTAAATGTTTATGAAAACAAATGTACAAGTGTAAGAGATAATGTAATCAGATATATCTGTAAAGTCTAAAAGAGCCATGCTATGATTTAATTAGGTGGTATGATACTTGAGTCAGACGTGTACTTTTGTAAATTCTTTAGACTTTACATTGACTGCAACCTAAATACTTGAAGACACTGGATTTGACCATGCATTGAAAGACTTGTGACCAGCTCCATGAACTCACCTGGCTGACTTGTGTAAGTGCTTCAGCTAGTAGTTTCTGGTTGATGCCACATAGGTTGGCTACTTTATCTTGACACTTGTGATGGACATTCATGGCACAATCTACAAACAAACAAAGTCAGTTTGGACAAAAGTACACTTAGATTACACTTAGAAATTAGTTAATCATATCCGCACTGTACCTTCACACTTGAGGCCTTGTTTGACTAAACCCCACAGAAGACTTCCACAGTGGTCGCAGAAGGTGGGACTCATGTAGTTGTTGGTCTTGAAACGGTGTGGCATGTCAATTTTAAAGCGCTCCTTCTGGAACTGTGGGGACAAAGGATTCATTAATGACATGAATGACAATTGGTGGCAAAGCAATCCTAACCAGTGGCCTTTGGCACCTCATAAGCCTGTGCACCGGCCTAATCTTTTTTTCTTTTTGGCTTTGTCTTCTGCGTCCCCCCCAGAGTTTATACAGTCAGAAATGACCACACTGCTTGCTAAAAAAAAACAACATATTTTTTTTTCTTCCAACTGTGATTTTAAGTGTCTCTCTGAAACCACACACCATGAGTGGAGGCATATTCTTGATTAGTTGGTCTTTTATCATCTTTATCCACCTACACTGATGCTTGGTGAATAGAGCATCTTATTGGACTAGTACCCTGACTAGTATAGTATAGCATGTGTAGTATGTGCCTTTGTATTAAACTCTGACAAAAAAACATTTGCCAGTTCAATGATATTACCATCATTGTTCACATTGATGAGGACGGACACTTTTCTACAGAGTGAGAAAAGCCCACACTCATGTGAAATTTTGAGACATATGGAGAATGCTATAGAGGAGAATATGTGATACGTACCACAGTATCCCGACTGTTGGCAGCCGTACCGGTACATCTGCCGATGATTTTGTCTATGCATTTCTTGTGGATGGCTGCATTGCATTCTGATAAAAGGGAAGATAAAAGACTTTTTTTATACCTTGATCCACTATCTCAGCACATCCGGTACACTGGCCACAACCAAATGCTGAGAAAATTCTTACAAAAGTTAAACCTTAACCTAACTATTTTATTCATGGTCAAAATCAAATTTTTTTATATACTGTATACCATCTATGCATTGTGCTTCAATTTCAAGTACTGCACAAAACACAGGATTCTCTTTACTGTACACTTACGTCTGCATTTATAGCCTTGCTTGTTGAGTCCCCTGTGGGAGAAGAGATGACACAAATAGGTCAGTTTGTATCATTCTTTGATCATGTGAATAGTTTGCTGATTGAACACCTGTTAGTCATAATGCACACCACAGTACACCCCTGTTGGTTTGCGTATCAAGTTTCCTTCTTGTACAAACTTCCTCTTCAGTGAGACCAAAAAAACTAGTAAAATAGTATAGGTCTGTAGCCATCAAAGGATGACTAACATAATCATTTCTACAGACAGTACAACTAAAAGGGAAGGTTGGCGTTTTGTTTTATCATATTCACTAGAAAACAGGCCGTCTAAATGACTTTGACAGAAATGCTGAGAAATATCAGGAAGTGCCCAAAAGCTGTTTTAAATCCACCCATTTCTGGTGTTTTAGATTGTTTATCTGATTGCGGGTTTATGAGTTCCCCTTGAGCTGATGTGAAGGTTTGTTTATAGGGCTGAAACATAGGCCTTACTGACCAGACAAATTCTCTGCACACGGAGCAGAAAGTGGGCTGTCTGAAGAATGTGGCGATGAACTCGTGGTTCTTTATGAAGTGGATCTTGGCCTGCTTGATGGCCCCTCGTCTACGGTTCAGAGTTGGAGCTTCTTCCTCCTTCGCAGCCTGCTTGCTCTCTTTCAGAAAGACAGAGAAACACGAAAAGTCATTTCACAACACTGCGTCGGTACAACAAAGGTCATTATGTGTATGTCACAATTGATAGTCTTAATGATAATTTATGTGTATATGTGGGGTTTGGGTAGGAGGTTGGAATTGAAAGGAATACAAAAATTACAGATTTTGTATTCAGTCTGGTTGTGGTGTAACTGATTAAGTTGTATCAAAATGGTATGTGGATATCTGATTAATGTTACAGATAAGATACTGTACATATATAGAAATGATTCTTCCCCACTTTCATACTATTCACCCAGATTTCTGCTCTACCCTATTCTAATCAGCCTCTTACTATGAGTGACAGTATCCCACATGAACATAACATTTTCTGACAAAGTTAGAGCAGTTATTGTTATTTAATGTGAGTGATTTCTGCATTTGTCTTCTTGTCTCTGCTCTGGTTTGAAGTGTGTAGGTCTCCGTTAGGAAAAATGGTGATGTCCCATATCTCTGTGTACCAATCTGAATTTAGCAATGGTTGAATCAGAATCTGATTCAGAGTTATAGGCCCCTATCAATGACGTGCTTTTTAGGACACATTTACTTTTACACAGAAATACGAAAAGATTGGAAGGCAAGATTACAGGAGCTTAAGTGGCACAATGACAAACTAGAGAAAACAAAGCAACCAGACAGTCAAGTCCTACAAAGGGCCAAGAACAAAGGAAAGTAGAGTGTTTTTTTCTTTACCTGTATCCCCTCCCTCCAGAAAATACTGCACTGCCATCATCACTTTCCCAGAAGGATGGAGATCCACCTGAACACACAGTTAAACACACAGTTACACACAGACAGCCTGAGTTATAACCCTACAGGGACAGAGGACAGTCTGTAATGTCCTACCCAGAACTCAGCACGCCCGTTGGCTTTCTTGCAGCGCTCAGCAAGGACAGAGACTCCAACAGTGACCTCAGCTAGTGGCTCTTCCGCTGTCTTCATCAGCAGAACCTCGAGCACACGACCCTCATAGATGTGCGCATCAAAACAGGCCTTCCAAGCCGGGTACATGGTGGGTTTCCGCTGAACAAGGGTCTTGCCTCGTTCTAGAAAAAGGAACAGAGATAAACAGAGAAAAAATCTTGTTATGTTGTGATGTGCAGAAAACAAGAAGGGAGTAACAACTTTTTTACAGAGGGGACAACTTCTGTAAAAGACGGTGGTGTAGGCTATCAAAGAGTTTCTCACCAGTTGTCAAGGCCTCCTTCATCTTGATTGCACAGAAGGGCGGGTCGGCCAGAGGAGACAGGACGCCCAAGTCATACGAATTAAAGGCGATCCTCAAGAAAGGAGCCATGGTGACGAGTACCAAGGTCACCCACTCTAAGAGATGGACAAACACAGTGTTACCCTGGTGACGTTTATCTATAATGACATGTAAGTTACACACACAAATCACATCCACTTATATACCCAAAGTTGCATATTCTCATGCAGCATTACTGCCGGCTCACATCTAAGCATTAAGATAAGTGCTGTATAATTGAAAAACTACATAATTTCCATGTACACTATTAGACCAACATTATCAGAAAAAGAAGATAAGATAGGGCTCATTTAATTGACATCTCAGAAATATATTTTAAACATATTCCTGATACCCTATCAGACATTTGCACTTGCACACAAAAACAGCATACTGTGTCTGCAAAGACAGAGTGACTTCTGTTGAACCACAGTGAAATTCAAAGAAATTGGGAAAACAGATCTGGCCCTGGCTGCACCACCATTTCTTATTTACTCCTCTGGTGCTTTTTCTCAATTTGAGACATGTCTACACAGCCACCCTGACATGGAGAAGGGACACAAAAGATCTTTACACCTCCATCAGCAACACCTTTTTTTCTCTGTGGAGGACCATCAGGTTTTTTTGTATCTGACTTTACAGCTGGCTGTTGGAAAAAAAAAGATTTTAGACTGGCTATTTATATTTCACATATATGTTGTTGTACTTAGTTTTTTCAGTTTTACAATTATCATATCTGAAGTTTCTTCTAAATCAATACATTTAAAGATGATGAGAACTAGTTTCACCCCTTGTGCATTAGAGGTGAAATAAATGCTGATAGTGACAAACTAGTGAAAGATCGACATCACCCTACATGCTGAGCATTAGCTGCTACATGCCTGATTTACTACTTACTTAAGCTTACATGACACAGCCACAACTTTGCTAAAACACTCTATGCAACACCAGTTTCTGTAAGTGCCATGCAAAAGGTGACACCCAGGCATTTCAGTCACACCCATGCCGTCTTACATGCATATTATGTTAATTCCACAACCATCAACCACAATGTCACATGTGATGGCATCATCTGCGCCTCTGTCACTTGTTCAGTTCCTATGTCACAGTGTTTTTTCGGCCTTGTAGTTCCTAAAAGGTTGCAGCTGCAACAGTGGAGGTATTTTCCTGAACTACAAAGGCAGAGCGAGCCTCAACATGTCGCTAATCCAAATACAAGCATGCAGCGCACCACAGTAGGCCTTGCTGGTATTCACAATCCTAAACCCATAACCGCCCACACTGAGACCAGAAAAGTAAGACACAGAGAATCAACAGCATGCACTGAAACGGGAGGGTGATGAACAACCATGTTCGCTCACTCACATGCTCATTCGCTGCTGCTGTGAGCTGTGATGTCAGGGTTTTTGGAGTTAGTCAATACCAAGCACACTGTGTGATTGAGGGCGGTGGTGATTGATTACCTAGCAAACTGTTCATGTGCAGTTTCGATTTGTCCCATCTGTTAAATTCAGTACTTATGTCCCATGCACCAGTAAACTGTAACTTGTAAACTTCAACCTAATTAATATTTATTTCATTGTATAGTTATTATGACCACCACAAATGTGCGTTTGTTAACAGTAGTAGCAATACTTTTACTGAGGATAAATTAAGTTAGTTGGTATATCGTAACAACAAGAATCTGGACTTATATACAAGGCTCTATAATCACACAAAAAGAAGACTTGCGCATGTATGCTTGTATTTGAACACCAAAAAATATAAGATAATATATACTATGATACTGGTATTGGGTGCATAGTGTATAAAACAGTTATACTGTAGCATAAGCAGCTTCCCTGAGTGCTGGAGACTGAACCTTATACAAACACTGCATTAAGTCCCAAAGCTGGGAATGAGACTAACGAATCAACTTTTATTACAGATAACATCTTTAAGCAGTTTCATTAATTGATAGTTGGCTGCTTCAACAATCCTTTATTGAATAATTATTAAAAATAGATAACATTTAGATTACTTACACAACAGATCTAAGTCAGAACTAAGTTACTTGAATGATTAAATAACACAAAATAATTACCTCATTTTAATTATGAAGTTCCTGTCTGGCACATTTCAACAACTGGCCCAACAAAATCCAACACATAATGCAGCTACCAAATGGCTAAAATGTAATTATATCAGTTTGTACAGAATGTCTTTTTGCATTTTGTAAACTAAAAATGACTTGTATTTACATTCTCTCATGGCAGTATTTTGTATTTTATTTTGATGAATTAGAAAAGCAAGTTTTTGTAATCTGTAAGATACATTTTATGTATTTGTGCCCACCTTGATTGTCAGTTAATCCCTTTTTAAACCAGTTAAATTCTTAACAGCGATTAATCAATTAATCATTAACATGCCTACACTCTGACAGGACAAATGAGTTAAGTGAACTACGAAAAAGACACCGAGCTTGTACAGTAATCTGCTATATGGATGTAATTACAACTTGAAACTATTTAGGAGCACTTCATAATCAAATCAGCAGGCTGTAGCACTAAACCAAACAAGTTGCCGCATGTACCTCTCTGTGTCTCACAGACAGACACACACACACACACACACACATACAGATACCAACACACATGTGCTGACAGCCATGAACACACTGTATCTGGTTTTGAATCCTGCACATGAAATTCAAAACCTAAAACGTCCACAAAGTACAGGGCAGCTGTTTCAGTAGTTTACAATGACACTGTGAGCATTCAGTCTGGTGAGAACAGGCATCAAACGAGAATCAGTCAGTGCATTTTAATTCATTTTTGCAACTGTCTCTGAAGGATGTCTCTGAAGGATGTGGTTGATTGTCAGTTGGCTGAACGCAGACATAACCTTGCATCTGACTCAGTTTGCAACCACAGTGTCTTTACGACAAATGCCGCGGTTTATTTCAAAATAAGATAACTCTATCTTTGCTGTCCAGACCTGCCCGCAGTCCTCGTCGTGTTACAACATATTTTGTGACCCGTGAGAATCTGTGACCTGAACTAGAATTCCACATGTTGCTATGGCTACCACCGCTTTATCAGCGGTTTAATGTAGGTAGGTAGCTGTCACAGCACGAAGTGATGGTGGCAAGGTCACTTTAGTCATAGCCCAACACCTCATCTGTCAATGTTTGATTAAACAATCAGTTTTTTTTTCTTCCCGTGGTTGACCCCGTAACGCTGTAAAAATCTGACAGGCCACAGATTCCGTCGCAACATTTAAGTTGACATGTGTTTAAAAACGAGGTAAAACTCATCGAAAAAGTCATTTCAATCAGAACAGCTCTCTAAGTGGTGATTACTGTTTTACTGGCCACAGACGAGGCGTAGACATGAAAGTTAAAGCTGTCAAACTGTAAAGAACTAGTTAGCTAACATTAGCGCCAACGGTCACGGTTGAACAAGTTAGTTTCCTCACAGATAAAAGCATAAAAGAAGAAGAAGAGAGGGGGACGTTTATTTTTTTTTTCCTTTGAGCAACTTTCTGCAAACTCCAGACGCTAAAAACCCAGACTCTTTGGGAAAAAACTCGACTGAAAACAAATTAAAAGAGCACTCTCACCTCGCCCTGCGAACTCGGTGCTGTTTCTTTTTCACCGCAGCGCGACGAAAGTTGATCTTTCTCTTCCTCTCGGTTTTTTCGCTCCGTGATTCCGTCGA
Source organism: Lagodon rhomboides (assembly GCA_039737535.1). Taxonomy (NCBI): domain Eukaryota; kingdom Metazoa; phylum Chordata; class Actinopteri; order Spariformes; family Sparidae; genus Lagodon; species Lagodon rhomboides. The sequence goes on along the minus strand of CM077785.1, from coordinate 17,907,393 downwards.
TTGAGGAAGTGTGGCGCGCGCTCGCAGAGGCTTTCTCGGCAAGCTGTGACGTTTACCTGCCATGCGCGCGCGCGCGCACACACACACACACACACACACACACACTCTCTCTCTCTCTCTCTCTCTCTCTCTCTCTCTAGACACAGACACAGCACACACACACACTTGCCCTATTTTGAGTACATGTCCCTTTATTTTACCTACTATAATGCACTTTTCACATGATTTGGATTATTTACACACATCTTGATATCACCAATTCCTATGTAATTATCCATTAAAACCCCCCTGGGTTGATTATAACATGATGGTGCAGACTTGTTGAGCATCTGAGCTGGAAAGCAAAACCTTGCCCAGGCAAGTATAACTAAAGATAAAGATTTGCATTGCTGGTGAGTGTGCCCTAGATTACTGTAGCATGGCCCTAGAGCGAGGGGGAAAAGATGTTTTTGTGTTCATTTAAGGTGTTTGTGTGGCAGGGGGTCACGTGGTGCCGTAGGCTGCGGGGGTAGTTTGAGGTTTGAGCAAGGTTTTTTGTTGGTGAGGAGGAGGTGGTGGATTTGGCTCTTGCAGCCAAAGCATCTTTTCTTGTCCTAAACTCACACAAACACTCCAAATTATCTGTATCTTGCATTTATCTCATGCCTGCCTTCACCCCCTCACACACGCACACACATCTAAATATATTTTCGCGCAAATGAGCAAGGGCAGCTATTCTCATCTGATGACACTAATGAAAAAATGGCTGAAGAGAGGAAATGCAGTAGATAAATTCCTGCAGAGTGAGTCATAATTAAATGTTCAGATGTAGTTTAGGAGACTGAATAAACGGCTGTAGTGCAAAGTGACTGTAGAGTGAAACCTGCCAGGAGCAGGCTGACAGGGCACAGGTGTGTCAGTGTTCCTTTCGCTCCTCTCAGGACTTACATAACAGACAGATTGTGACTCACGGTAGACATAGGAAGTCTACAGTGGAGACTAGGTGTGTGCACTTAAGACGAGAGACGCTGCTCAGCTGCTCCTCTCTTCTCCGACAGATGCACGTTCAAAGCTAGAGGAACCCTCTCCTTCTGTTCTTCCTCTAGCAAACACACACACACACACACACACATCCGTACACAGTCACAGTCATGATCCACCGTGGGATGTATATAGGCTGTAGAACAGGCGGTTGTTAAATTTATCATACGGAGCATAAACAGAGTCAGATGAAGATCCACATAGAAACCCCCTATATGGAGTTGATACATATAGCTATAGTCAGGAGCAGATTGCATCATTTATATGTATCCCAGTTGGTACCCAAGATAAATTTCAGTCATCAAAAGATGGGATGATTGTTTTTATGATTACTGGATACTTTTCACCATCCGCAACCTAAAAGTCGTTTAAATCAAACCATGTGATTAAATTACTTACCAGTTATGTCAACACTAAGATCACAACCCATAATTCAGGATCACAAGTGTACACATTGACTCATAGGTTGAGAACCACTGATTTCAGATATTTCTTATTCAAGGTTATATACATTGACAGCAATTATTACACAAAGAAAAAATTTAAAACTATTAGATATTTATACCTCATCCACCCTGGTAACAACTGATTCAAAAGCACTTATCAAAGCGCCATCTAGAAAAATGGGCAGGTGAGGAAAGAAGGGATGTTTGTAAAGTGGATAAGTCATTTCTAGCAAAGCATGTTGAGTAAAGGCTGAGTGATCAGTTGATCAATGGACAGGCTCAAGAAATAATAATACATCAACTCTGGCAAGGTGAGCAGAAGCATCTCCTTGCATGTTTTAAGGGCAGTAAACCAAAAGTGATTTTGGTAGTAAAAAATTAGAAAAAGCTCCAGTGTTTTAGAGGCACCAGCAGAGCCAATACTGTAAGATTTAAGCAGGCATGTAGCCATGTCAGTAGGTTAATCTCTTTGGCAATAACACTATTACAGCAAATAATGAGTCCACAGTTTCTTTAAATAATACCGTGTTGTTTTTAATGATGAAACAATTTGGCATTTTGGGAATCACACTTAATTCTGCCTGGTATCATCAAATGGCATACGAATAGCACAGCAATTGTTCAGTCATTTTGTGTGTTATCACAACACTTGTTTTGCTTTTCATGTGTCATTTGACGCCATCCACACTGAGCTTTTTTTGTGGTATTTTATGGGCAAAGGTCACAGAGAAAATAAAGATGCCAGGTGACATATTATAAAGTGCAAGAATGTCTACATAAGTTGGAGGCTGCAACAGATAGATGGGTCAAACAAACACAAGACTTTTATCCAGGAGACTAGTGTTTGAGTCCTGTATGAGAACTAAAGTCAGTGGTGACTTCTTCTAACTTGAGAAGAAGAGGCTTCTACTGTCTCCAGACTTTTTGCCAAACTACGCTAACCAGCTGCTGGTGTTAGCTTCATACTGAACGGACAAGGATTGGTATCAATTTTCTCATCCAATTTCTCGGTCTGAAAGCTAAAAGCTATAACCCAAGATGTCAAACCATTCATTTCAATATTAAGGAAAAAATGTACACTCCGACTATCTTTGTGTTGGCTCAAAAGCTCCGGATAGATTTGACATCTCTTAGTGACAGCTGCCGGCCCTGCTGACATGTGTTTATACTGCTCTCTCTGCAGATAGTTGCTGAGGACAGAATGGTCACGAGAGAATGGAGTGCATGATGTCGACTCTATGTTTAGGCAACAGGGATAATAAATGTTCAGTCAGAGGTGCAGAGTGTGCTGAAGGCTGTGTGTTTTTCTCTCTGTTTGTCCTGCACAGGGAGAGTGGGCTATTTAAAGCTTTAGGGGAGGTGGAATAGGTGTAACATTGACTTGGCAGTGTAGGCTGCAAAGAGTTTGCAAAGTGGGACATAAGAGTGCGTCCCTCTATTCTTCCAGCCTCTCCAACATAATATTTTTCTCTCTCCCTCTCCCCGTCTCCGAAAGGGTGCCGAGAGACACAAGACAAGGTGCAAACCTAGAAATGTCAAGCCAATGTCAAGTGGATGCAGCTTTTTTGCCCCCCCGTGTCCTATTTCTTCGTCTTTTTTATTTAATTCTGCAGCTATTATGTAATAAAATCTTTTCTTTTCCCCTGAGGCTTTGCTGCCCACACAACATCATGAGCGATGAGAAAGCATGCTGTTGTAACTCACGACATCAACACAAACACCGCATCGCCTTCTCAGACTGAGGCCGAAAAAGACCAGAAAGTTTGTCAGCCTGAGTTTCGGCGTTAAAAATTGCAGAGTTCACTCAACTCACTTGTTAAAAAAAAAATGACTAGCTCAGATGAATATTTCAGCGTTTTTGGCCTCAGCTGTTAATGATTCCCGAGGCTGAGCACATATAACAGAGCTGAATGCATCCGACCTTATTGAGTAGGCTGTGTGTATGATTGATTATTTGCTTCTCTCTGCATTGCTCCTGCCTGCAGCGATATGGAAGTAAGCTTGGATTATGACACTGTTGCTGCACTGCTGTAAAGAAAAGGCCTATCTTTTCCACCATCAGCCCCACAGAAAACTTTCATCACTTTATTAAATTAATCGGCGCATCAGAATCAACTGTTTACTCCAGTTTTTGTCTCGTCTACCTTTCAGCCAGCTCAAGTCAGCGATTTCCTGTTTCTTCATGCTGCTTTGCTGTGAGGGGAAAATCATAAGCAGAAGGATGGTTAAAAATACAAACAGGAAAGCTGTGTTCAGTGTATGGCACCACCAACACTATTCAGGTGAAAAAAAAAGGGAATTTAAGAGTAGGTCTTGAAGGATTCAGTGAGAAGGAACAGGTGCAGGTGTGTAGTGATACATTCTTGTAAAATCTGTCACTTGTAAGGAATTTGTGTTTTTTTAGTGTCTTAACCAACGGCAACAAAAAGAGAGGAAACACTACAAAGGTTTGAGAAAAGTGTGGCTACAGAGGAGGGAGAAAACAGAATTGGGGCTACAGAGGGAGAGCAGAGTGATGAATGATCTGTCCTCTATATAGGACGAGGTGTCTGCAACTTTTCAGCAGCCCCAGAAAGCAAACTTTGTGCCTGATATTATTCTGGGTCAGGAAGCCTCAGGGGGAGACGAGAAGCAGAGCAGGCCTGGCCTTTCTTTGGCCGCATAGCACACTGGTCTGTGTGTCACTCAATCCCCGGTGTCTTCCCAAGTGTGATCTGACACAGTCGCCAGCTTCGTCAGAAAAAGGCCACACATCCACTGCATGTCAGCGCACACAGGATACGCTCATACAGGGGGTGCTGCGACCGCTATGTTTCCATTTTTGACATATTTACAGAGCTCCATCAGTGAGGACACAGTGACAGGAAGTCAATGACAGCCTGTTGTGCTTAAATGTTTAACCCAATTGCCATCTAGAGGACAGGAAGTGAATAAAGAGAAAAACAGACACAGACGGTTTCCATCATTATAGCCTCTTTTACTTGATTTTAAAATAACAGTGTTAGAAATTTAAACTAAATAATCATCAAGTACAGTACAAAGTCCATGACACTGATGTAGAATCAGTAGTATCATTGATTCAGGGCAAAACAAACTGCGCACATCTGGATCTGGAGTTTTTTACACAGATAAGAATTTACATTATGCTTGTTTTGGATGAAATTGGCACTGTTTTTCTCAAAAAGCATGTCTGTTAAGTGAAGTTCAGTTGGCCTTCTATGATGAAGGTACACTCATATTCCTTTTTAAGTTTCATTCCTTTTTATATCAGTGCAAAAAAGCATATTTATCCACTGGCAGGACCATCTCCAACAATACAGTACATAGCAAAGCTACAGACACATCTTTACATATAAAATTACTCATTCTCTGATACAGCCTGTGCTTCAAGGTACTAATCAAAGAGATGCTTTGAATCCAGTGGAAAAACACATGTTGAAATGAAAGCAGAACTAAATCATTTTTAGCTGAAGGCCATTCCACATTTGCATTTTTGAATGTGTTGCCTTTTTTTTCAGCCTCTATGGAAAGACAGTAAAATGACTGTGGTTAAAGTTTGTGTTCAGTTATTCAAATGATTTGCTCACGTTCTGAAATAATAGATGCATTGAAAAAATCCTAGAATATCTTTCTTCCCTACGATCTACGATCCTCCCAATGATTTGGAGGAATGCGGCTGACCAGCTGCTGAGGGAAATACAGGACGCATCAATGTAATGTTCCACACAGGCAGGTATCTGGGCCAACGCCTCTCGCGGCTCTCAGCATCACACCTGCTGTAGCAGCAGGCAGGGGACACTGGAGGTTGACAAAGTAGGTAATCGTGTCCCCTCTCAAAGAACACCATGTCTTCTTTTATTCAGTCCAGCCAGGCAAGTTAAAACTTGCAGACATAATCAAATATTGTGTTTTATTCCCTTTGTTTCCTTCTTGGTGTCACAGTCTGATTCGGAGCAGAGGACGAGGCCGTCCAGATGGGGTCGGTCCTATAAAACTGTGGCTTCCTCCATGGCGTTAACCCACCTGTATGAGAAGAGGATTCCGCATTAGGGGAAAACAACCTGAGCTGCAGTTGTGCTGAAAGAGTCATTTCAGTCTAGTTCAAACTTTCAGCTACGTGCTTGGCAGCATGACAGACAGCTACATTATTAATTGAGCAAATTTTATAGCTCGCTCCTGAATTTGAACATTTATAGTATTTTGCCTTGAGGAGTGAGTTTAATTAACTTTGCTGTTTCTGTAAACTCAGTGCACACGATGTTGCTGCTCAGAGAAAACACTCAAACAAAAAAACTTAGTGAAGCTCATATTTCCCCTTCAGACCATGTCATCAGCAGTGTCGGGGAGTAGTGAACTACATGTAATCATGTAAAAAAGGCGGAGTGCAATATAAAAATAATCGTTTTATTATTTTCATATCCAATGTACATTGTAAATTTGATATATTTTTTTTAAATAAAGTAGTTAACCAAACTTTCTTTCGGGCAGCTTTTCTATGGTTCAGCTTCTTCCAGTGAGAAATAATTGGTAGCTTGCAAAGTATCTTCACCAACACTGGTTGGATGACATGGCCGTTAGTCGGTCAAGAAGAACAAAAAACAAATCTGTTGGAACCCGCTGAGCAACTGAGTTTGACAGTTTTTCTTAGTTTTCTCTCAGATAGCAACAACTTATCAAAAGCAGCCCTGTGAGTCATTCACACTGGCAAACACATCAGCTTATGGTGAGTCTGTTCTAGCTTCAGTCAACAAGACAAGACTTTCACACTACAGTAAGTTGTGTTTGCACAATGAAGTCGGACTTAATCTTGTAATTGTAGATCTAAGAACATTTTCAAACATCTGTCAATGGCTGCTCACCTCTGGGCTGTGTGGTTGTCCACAGCCTTAAAGGTGTAGTACAAAGTGTTTTTGTGGTAAAGCTGGAAGATGCTGGCCTCCTCCTCCTCTCCCTCCGGCTTGTCCGGTAGCCTCACTGTGAAGCCCAGCAGAGGTAAACTCTCCGATGCTACTTTCTCCTGCAGACACGAAATTCATCAGCAGAACAGGAATGGATTGAAATACAGTGATGTACCTGAGGGCATTTCAACACTTTTAGTTATTTTCAGACATCTGATGGCTTTCGGCCTCACTGTCTATTTAAGTGTGAATGTGCTGTTCAGGTTAAAGGGGAGTGCATGTTTCCCCTCACCTCTTGAGCTCGGTAGGTGTAAAGCACCTTGTCTTTTAGGAGGAACCACAGTCTCTTCCAGCTCCTCTTGCTCCTCTTGCTGCGATGCAGACTGCCACTAATGGAGCCCTCCTCGGACACGGTCGCCTGCACAACGTAGGAGCAGGAAATTATCGATAATTGGCGATGTTACTTACAAAACATGAGCACTGTGCAGTGAACCTCTCTGCAGAGAGAGAAACGGACATGTTGCAGGTGTACCTGGTTGAAGGAGACGGTGCCTTTCCGATGTCTCCAGATGTTGGGAGGATGGATGTTTTGGAACACAGAAGAGAGAGGACGACTGGAGCGGTTTGGACGAGGGCTGTTCTTACCTGCAGACACGTCTCCACCTGCATAAATATACACATTCCTTTTACAACAGAGGACAGGGACCAGACTATAACACCCACTTGTCATTGTGCAACCTCTGTGTCAGAACTATACCGCAGCAGAGGCTATATCCTTCTGTGTTGAGACATAGTCAGGGTAAATGTGAAATATGATTTTGGAAAGAGGGAATGGGAAAAAAAGAAGAGGTTTTCCTTTACTGATGAAAATGAATTGAAACTTACACAGAGATTAAATAAACTGGAGTGTGAGCTCACTACTGAAGTATGAAACACACAAATCATCATTCATTTATACATTTTACATGATCTTCATGCTATACCCAGTGTCCCTTGAACCTATAACAGCTTTGGTGCAACTGGTACTGATGTATCTATTGTGCACTAAGTGATAATAGCCTGACTTTTTCCTCTTTTCCCACTTTTCCAAATGTACTACGCTCTCTGTTTTATGAACATGTTTCCTGTAAAACATCTGCCAGCTCTGTCTGATTTCAGATCAACCTCTCCCGTATAAACCATAGCCTGATACTGGGCATACTTGCCAACCATCCTGATTTTCCAGGTTTGACGCCCATTTTTTATCGCCCTCTCCCAGTTTCCTCCTGGGGTCACAATTCTCTGTATTTCTCCTGATTTTCACACCGTATCCCCCTTTTAGTTATCATCAACCTGTTTCTGGCACTGTGCGTAGTCTAGCCTAATATACACCTCGTCCTCCTCATTGAGTGAGAGACGCACAGACAAATGGAGAAGAGAAAAAAATACTCAAGCAAATTCTAGGAGTCCTAGAGAGACAGACCTACACAGACTATCTAAGGGTCGGGGGTAAAAAATGAATGAGAAAGTATTAGCACAGACTTGCACTTTGGTTTTGAAATCCTATTTCTGAGGTGTCGAGGTTGGCAAGTATGACAGTGGGTGATTACAGTTAGTGATGTCAGGGATAACCCAATTGCTTCTCATGGATGCAGGAAGAACAGCAGCACTAAAAGTTGTGGGCTGACGAGCAGACTGACAGTCAAATGGATGATGAATTGCAAAAATGTAGAGTTTTCCCACCTCTCTTCTTCAGCTCGTTGTAACAGTGATCACACACTTTGGCCATGCGGTCTTTCATGTATTTCAGTGGGTATCTGTTCCTGGAGCAGCTCCGACACACAATCTGCATTAAACAACATGAATTCACCGCAGATTATATCAAGGACACATTCAAACGCTCAGGAAACTGTGATAGCATGCAGCACAATAAACACTGGCTAAAGGGACAATATTTATTGCATCCTGTCTCACAGATACTGAAGTGTTTAAGGAGCACTGTGTTTGATTTGCGTGTGACTCACTCTTCCGCAGCCGTGGCAGTGGTGCCTCCGAAGAGTGAGACTGAAATCTGAGGTGCAGTTCATGCACATCATCACTTGTGAGACTGGAACAAGTGTGGGAGCTTTCTCTCCCAGAGACAGCCGCAGACGATCCCTGCCCTGGAACAAACACAGAGAAAAAAACCTGCTGTATCACATAGAGATTGATGACGATAGCTTCTATAAAGAAAATTTTATAATGCTTCAACAGATCAATACAGAGAAGGAGAGTTTGCTCACTTCTCCTAAGCAGCTGTTGAATGCTACAGATCCCCGAGTGTGTTCGGTCACAGCGCGGCTCAGAGTGTAAAACCAGTCCTCTCTTTCAATGAAGGAACTACAAAAGATACACAGAAACACAAAACACTGCTATTACTGAAACAATTCAGGAGGTGAAGCCATATAAAAGTTATTAACACCAAATATGGAAAACATTGTCTGCTGTACTAAACATTTTACACAATATACATATTTTAAATATAGATATTATCCATTATTCAAACAGGACCCAGTAAAGTTTGACCCACCTGGCAGACAAAGTGATGGATATGTCCATGCCTTCAATCCTCAGTGCATTTTGGACATTTTCTATGATGGGTTTACTGACCTGGGAATCAGTAAAAATCATAAATCAGACCAGAAAGACAGAGAGAGAACTAAAGGGCAAACACTTTCAGTCTGACAGTTTGAGAAAAACATATTGAAACACATTCTCTCTTTACTGCAAACAAGTAAATCACTTAGTTAAAAAAAATAATAATTTAATGCTTTCATGACTGTTTCAACTTCTAGTTTTAATTGCACATCAACTTATGTGGGATTGAAGTGAAAACACGGTTACAGAATTAAACAGAGCACAAAATGAGGTTACTTAATGAAAGACCCTGACCTTCAACCCAGTGAGTGGCAGCGTATTCTTCAGCCTGTATTTCCCGTCTTGCTGAGGGTAGGTGTACAGCAGCACATCATTCATCTAATAACAGAAATAAATAACACTCGTTACTCACAGTAAATCTGCAGAAGACACAAATATGTGAAGATTAAAAGATACCATAAACAAGGAAAAACAGTCTGGACACTCAGCTGCCCAGACTTCATTATTCATGCATGTGCAGGGATTCTCCAGCAGGTGGCACTACAAGCTTATATAAAAACTCGACTTCTACTATACGATTTCACACAGCTGATTCAGTGAGGGGTAAAACTTCACACCGAACTCAGTGTAGTTTTTCTCTCATTTTGGGCTCAGTGTAATCACAACATGCTGAACGTCGACCAGCTCATGACAACACACACACACACACACACACACACACACACACACACACACACACACACACACACACACACACACCATCACCTCCACCACTGTCCACTCCGCACAGTACAGATCTCCACTGGTTCACTTGGACCTCAAATATTAAACACAGACTCAACTTTACAGCCCACTTCCATACACAATGTGCTTATTGTTGCTTCACTTGGATGTTTGAGCTTCACTCCACAGAAGGACAAAAAGTATGTGCAGAGTTGGACTCTAGCAGGCTGTTATCACTTAAATCTGAGTTTAAGACAGGTATAGACAAGCATGACTTGGTGACATCGCAACAAGTTTGGAGGCCTCATGGTCCAATATAAGAGTATAACAAGTGTGATGTGAAAACCTGCAGTACTCGTACACTTAGAATTGACTTTTCAGTGACATCTTGTGTCCAGTAATGAAAGAAAAATATTCGCATTAGGACTGCAGAGTTTTGGAAAGACTTCGCAATATTTTTTGTTTTCTGCTGTATATATTGTGTTCCACCAGATAACTAAAATAGTTCAATAGAGGCTTTGCATGTGATGTCACAAAAGTGTCAATATCATTTACAAGAGAGAGAGAGACTATGAGTGGCGACATTTTTAAGATGTATCAAATGCTACAACCGTAACGTTCAGTTTGTGTGTGCCAAAAACACAAAAAATGTGAAAGAGCTGAGTTAATTCGTCTTATTTGACATTGTTTGATCCCCGATGTCACTATTTGGATATGCACACATTGTGATGTCCATGTTGAATGGATATTTCCATGTTCTATGGCAGAATTTTAACACTATGAGAATTTGTTCATGTCTTAAAACATGTCGTGGAGGGGATCTATGAATTTAAAACCCCACACCGTGAACTTTTATGATCAAACACGAGCGGGATACTTCAGTAAACAGATATCAAATATGAGATCAAACTGGATCATTAACCCCTGTAATATATTTCCAGCGGCTCATCTTACTCACTGCCCCTGTGTGTTTTTAGTACTTTTGTTTGAGGATGTCAGCTCCTGCAGACTTGTTTTTATTGTGTTGTCTCCGACATTAATAATAGCTGATAACTCGTGATCACCATCTGGGTGGTTAAACAGGCAGGATAAAAGTTATGCAGCGAGGATTAGCAACATTCCTCGAGAAGAGACATTTTACGAGCTTTTTTAGTGTCGAGCCCAGACCACAAATTATGAAAAAGTCACAGGAGGGAAAAGCAGCTTGTTTGATAATGCTCTATGGATAATTTGCGAAGGCGTGTAATTTTCTAATCTCTCTTGATTATAACATTTTTAGGGCTATCTCATCTCTCACTATGATGTTACGAACTGCATAGTGAGTAGAGTGTATCCTCAGTCTGTTTCAACTTTCTCTTTCTTGGTATAAAATATAAAAGTTATCAGTTTAAACATAAAACTTTATCAATCAAATCCCTTTTGCGGTTTACTTTAGTGTTACCTTACTCAGCTGAAAACACCGCCCACATTATAGGTGCTGCAGATACATCAGACTAATATTCAGCAGACAGGATTATAAAAGGTCACAGGTGTACATGGATCCTTCAGTTCATAAGGAGCTGGCGTTGACCTTCCCTGTGCTGTCAGTAAAGAACTGGCTCAGGAAGCCAGCATTCAGAAACATCCTGCCAGGAAACCCTGCTCTTAATAGCTCAGTCTGGACGCAGAAACAGACCAGACAGAAAATGCCAAAAGTTTAGACAGAGATGACTTAAAAACTCACCGTGGTTGCATGATGATGATAAAGAATATGGCAAAGTTTAACCACGTGTGTCTATTAGCTTATGTACAACAAACAGGAAGCAGCGTTTACCAGAAACAGATGGCGGGGCTGTCGATTCTTCCTGCTGACCTTCATCAGGGTGCCCTCCTTCACAAAGACCTGATATAAAAAAGTACACAGAAACTTCACAAGTCATGACACTTGGAGGGCATCTGCAGTAATTAATGTTGTTGTTAAACCCAGGCCAGCTGGGGATTCCCAGCTGAATGATTGTGTAAAGGGCAACACAGGGGTGGTGCAGGGCAGACAGGGCGGGCTGGCAATCAACAGACAGGAACAATGCTGTTATCAGAGTCATACCCTGCCAGGCTGCAGCAGGTCCCGCTGGCCACGAACGCTGTACTCTATGTTGATCAGACGCAACAAGTTCTCCTGAGACACGAAGAGAGAAAAGAACAGAGAGACGTTAAAACAAAAGAAACAGTGAATAAGCACGACAAGAAAGCCCAAACAATGTTCTTCTTTTGTTAGTTATCACCTGGATCAGGCTGGCATGTCAGATATCGTTCTCTCCAGAATGATCCAGAAGGCTCAGAAATGTTATAATTTGACATGAGACTTCTGTGTTACCAGCCACAACAAACGAGAGTCTACAGCCATGCAAGTGGCTCGTTGAGACTTAGGAACAGTAACGCTTTGAGCTTAATGCTACCTCAACATGCTAACATGCTCAAAAATGACAATGCTAACTTGCAGGCATTTAGCTGGTAAAGTCACCGTTAGTGCTGTAAAGTAACTAAGTAGTCAAGTATTACTAATGTAGTCAAGCACTGACTTAAGTAAAATTTTGAGGTAGCTATTTTCTACTCCACAAAATTCAGAGGAAATTTGAATTTGATGTCTTTAGTTACCTGTTACCTTGAAGATTAATGTCAAATGTCAAAAAATTATGCCCTTATTATGCGTATTGTCCTCCAGTTTTAATATTCAAGATCGGATTAAATAAACGTCAGGATAAGGTTTGCTCCTTTCTTGTTTTAGCTCTCCTGTAAAAGGTAAAATTTTATGGACGTCTTCACATTTTCGTGCCAGAGTTTGGACTCTTGAACGTAGATTCAACCTGAAGTAAAGCCTGTGATTTGTATCTATATGGTAACATTAGAGATAGCAGACTGGTTGCAGTGATATCATTTTGATAATTTGCTCATATTTCTCTTCTGTTTACACTTTGTCAAATCTGTACTGTGAAAAGTGACGCTACATTTACTCCAGACAGCAGTTAACTTTCCGTAATGAGTAATCTATTTAGGAGCCAAACTTTAGGTGGATGACTGAACAGGGAAGAACTTAAAGTTGTGAGGGGTCGAGTTGTTTATAAATGTACAGAATTAGGCTCTTTTTCACACAGACACAGCCCATATTATTAGAATTAATAATGTGAGGGGCGCCACTGATGTGTGTTTTAATGTCTGTTTTATTCTGTACAGAGGTTTAGCTTGAAGATAAGATATGTTGCTCTGGATGGAAATATTTGTCTACGTGCGCCTGCACACGATACTCACCCCGTGCTTTAAGCTGTCGTTTGCTTGATCTGCAATGTCAGACACTACCACCACCGCAGCTGTGTGAGTCAAACACAGAGAGAAGGATTCAGGAAAGACACTTAATGAGAAGTGTCGATATTCACCACAAATTTTCATAGTTTCTGAGATGTTTCTTTGTTCTTTGTCACTGTGTAGAAAGTCACCAAATGTAAAACTCAAAATGAGTGAGGAGCCCAGCCGTGTCAACAAGCCCGGACTGGGTTGGCTCCCTTATCGGAGATAAAAGATATTGTGTCTAACGCGGGTCTTCTCATGAATTACACATCACAGTTTTCAGACATAAGAGAGCTGAAATGACTGTCTGGTGGGTTACCACCACTAACAAAAAGGGCTACATTGGCTCTCCCACGGCCATCTCTCCATGCCAAATGAGAACAAATACATTTGCCGTGAACAGATCCACAAACACAGAGGCTCCCCTGTGAGCAGCTCTGTCCTCACTGGCTCTGCTGTTTGTTTATGGTACCTTGGGTGTCTTCGTATTCCTTGGAATCAGGGGAGAGGTTGTTCAGATAATCTGTGAAAGGAGCGAAAGAATGAATACAACCACTATGAGTAAAATATGTTTTTCCTTGATTCATCCTTTGCACATGACTCACCGGTGAGGAGCATGCGATACTGAGCCACACGGACAATGACCTGCAGGAGCTGATGTTTTAGAGACACGTTCTCCCCGGCTGGGCTCTGCTGCTGAGACAAACCAACCAAAATGAGCATTTTAACTGTATCACTGCTACGCATTAGGAACAGATTTACTGAAATACCCCACGTGAACTCTGGCCAACGTTAGACTGATTAAAACAATTAGTAGATATATCTGAATGTGTAAAAAAAAAAAAAAAACTTTGGCAAATAAAGTGCAAGTTGTGCTGAGAAGCAAAATATAAAACATCACTGGACCCCTGAGCAGCAGCAATACTCATATTTTAAGTGTGAACAAGGGCCAATAACACAGACTGCTGGTCAGCACAGCACCTTACAAGAAAACAAGTGTGTGTACGCTTGTTTGTATGTGTGAATCTGCAAAGACAGCCACACTCACACCTCTATATACACATTTTTCAATAATTCAATTATTAATAATTATTCATATCTCTCTCTCTCTCATTGTTTAAATTGGCAATTTGGCTTTTACTGATCATTCTGAAGTTAAAATTGAGAATTAACCAGTTTTTCCCACAAAAAAATTAAGGCAGCATTACTGCGCAAAACAAAAACATCAGCCATTTGGCAACCAAAACAGGAAGAATTGTTTTACCAGGTTGCTATTCCCAGGTAACAGTGGAACAACTGGAAGAACTGTGGAAACTTTACAAAAGGTGGAGGAGGCGAAGAAGGTGAAGAGGGAGAGTTATAGAAAATGAGGTAAAACAAGAGTGGACAGATGAGCATTCACTCGATGGTGTTTCCTCTTACCACTGTGACTTTAGACGGTTCAAAATCAGCATTATTTCTTAGTAGGCAGGTTTTGTTACTTACTGATCGAGTGATCAGTTTAAGCACAGGGAAGTTTTGTCCTGCTCTTTTATATAATGATCCTATTTCAATCGTGAAAAGTAATAACGTAAAGAAAAAGTAAAAACATTGTTAGTTTTAAATGTTGTTTCATAGGTCAGATAAGTCCGGCCCCTTGGCACTTTACGTTTTTCAAATCCGGCCCTTCTAAAAAAAAGTTGAATAGGCCTGCTTTAAAGGGCACACCTCTTCTCTCTGAAGGACTTTGAAAAATCACTTTCGCTCATGTGATACTCTAGTTTCATGTTGATGAAGGTTCTCAGTCTTCCATGTCACGGTAAATCTAGGTGCTGCATCGTAGGCAAACTGGACTTGTTTCAGTTCCTTGAAGACGTTGCACCTCTCATCCAAGAGATTTCTTCAGTTCATGAGCTTAAGAAGCCTCTTGGATGACTGGTGCAATGTCTTCAAGGAACCGAAACAAGTCCAGTTGCCCACGATACAGCACCTAGATTTACTCTGGTTTCCATAACCAACACTAGCGACACCTTACCATAGCCTTTACAAGTGACCTAAAAATCAGCTATTATCCAGTTGGGGAACAATTTGCACCAACTGTCCTCAATTAACTGGTCTTGCGTCTTTAGTAATATTCAACCGAGAGCTTTAGTTTTTTTGGTCCTTGATTAAATTCAAAAGCGTAGGAAACTATTCTGTCAGCTGTTTCCTGTGAAAACTAACAATCAATAAAACTAATTAAAGGAAAATAATGGGAACGAGCTTACTGCACTGATATTAACACACAACAGGCTTAAGAGAATCTCAGGACTTTTAAAAATGGATGCTCTTAAATCAGACAGAGAAAACTGTCCACCTCTGCAAAGACTTCTCCTCCGTGCTCTATAAACCGAAGGGAAAAATAAATGAAAATCGTCCGTGGCTGGATAATACCTGATTGTAAATTAGTGGATAGTGAACACATGCTGCAGTCTCCCTCTTGAACTTCCTCTCGCACCCTATTCAACAGTGTTGTTCAACATCTTCATGCTCCAAACTTATCAACTTAATAGCTGTATGTTTTGAAAAATGCTGCCTTGTGTCTGGTCATTTAATTGATTTAATTAAAACTCCTCACTAAAGGGCATCGTCTGGACGTGTTGTGGAGCTCGGAAAAGCTGCTGGGAAACACATCCTACGTAAACTTTAAGATTCCCCTGTTTTCAAAGAGACATTCAGTGTTTAATTGTTGTTCTGAGTGGCTCATACCATCGTCTATTCTTAACATCTTAACATATGCTCTGTTTTTCCTGCGGGTGTCATGACAGCGTCTATTAACAGACCAGAACATCGTGTAGGTGATGCTTTAAATTAAATTACTGCTTTCATTCACTTAGCTGTTGGCCTTTTGCTTGAACCTGTTAAAGGTTTGCATCTTTTACTTTTAGTCACAAGGGACTCTCTCAAACTGACACAGGCCAATACGACACACACACACTGAACTCTGCTGATAGGAGATGATGTGAAGATAAGGGAGGCTCTTGATAACAATCAAATATGTGAGGTTGATGGTTGCACAGCTATTTTAATGAAAACCTCCAAAATGTTACACCGCCTCAATTTAAGTGATTCATATCGAAGTTTTCAGTCCCGGTAGTCCTGTTTTCTTGGTGTTTACACATTTAAGCAGCGAGCAAAACCTTCAGATGACACATCAGTTAAGGAAGAGGAGGACAAAGATCGTATAGATTTCTCTCGCTGAAGTGCCAGTGAGAGTATTAAATGTCATACATATAAAATACACTTTATGTACCCAACTGTGTTTTGTTTTTTAATTTGCATACCAGAATAGAAATACAGAAGTATGAGCTTGGCCTGATGGTCAATAAAGATATTTGTCATAGCTCTACGCTTTCTCATTAAAGCACTCGTGAAAGCACCTCTGAGGCCCTCTGATTTGACCCTTTAGAGAATTCAATCATATCGAGATATGTGTGACTTTAATCCTAATTTAAATCACAATTCTGACAGGGTTTAACACGTCAGTTTTTATGGACTGTATTATATGTTGCGTTACGTGTTTTGAGTTTAGAGTTAAACCAACACCCACTAACATCTGGCTTTTGTCTTAAATAGGAAAAGGTACACGAAGCATTCATTCACGCATCAAATTAATCTGCAGTCGTTACAGGTATTGATTGGCTCCAGCTTCAATCAGCTGTGAATGAAACATGACACCTGGGTGAACACGCTAATCTTTGCCCCATTTTCGGCGCTTTACTATGGCATGCGTCGAAGTTCCGGATGTCGGTATGACAAATATGTTTCCATCTGTCTCAAGGGGCACTTGAACATCGTTCAGTCAGTGTTGAGTTTGAAAGAGAATTAAGTAAAAGATATAGAAAAAGTAACCACCATAACATTGTCAACGGCCTCCATGCTGCCATTTACTGTTTTGTGGACATCGTAACATCGAATGTGACACACCAGAAAAAAACAGACTCGTCTATTAGCAGTTAGCAAGTCTACCCACATTTAAACAACCCGCATATACGTGCAAATTTTTGTGTAAAACTGTTACAGAGAAGGACGGTAGCGCTGACCTCAAACTGGTGAACAATGGCTGCAAAGGCAGGTGAAGTTCGGCAGCTGTCCTCCAGCAGGTTCATGCTTCGGTCGTAGTGGCCGATATAAGTGGTGAAAACCAGGAACTCTGCTTTTCTGGATAAGAAGATGTCTGCAATCCTCTGGCTTTCCTCCCTGGATGGAAAAAACAGAGGTGAGAAGGAAGGGAAGCAGCATTTACATGTAAAATGCTTTCCGAGCTGCTTCAAAAGCTTGAATTCTGTGGAAGAAAGGGGAAGAAGAAGTCTCACCAGTGTCGGATTCGATTCTCCAGCTCGTTGAGGATTCTGCGATGCAGCGTGTAAACATCAGGCAGCTCGTTGAGAATCTCTCGAAGCCTCTCTTCATCCAACACAGCTTCCCCCTCGTCTCCAACTGCGGCCCCCACTGCTTCCCGAAAGTCCTGGTGCACGGGCGAGTGTGGAGGGACGGTTATATTTCAGAGTTTACATTAAATTCTAACTAAACTTTAAATTTCACCGCAGTATACTTTTCTTAAATGTGTTTCCTTCCATTCTTCTGTAGTAGTATAAAAAGATAGTATCTGACAGCAGGGAGTACATGAGCTATTATATCAAGAGACACCATCATTGATAAGAACGCCGGAGCAGTGGAAGTCTGGTTCACTAATTTAATCCCAACACCAGAGGGATAACATCTGGGAAGGGAAGCGAAAGGGAAGCACTTGTTCCTCCCTCATTATCAGTGCTGAGGTGCCCTTGAGCGAAGCATAAAGCCCTAACTGACCCAGTGGTTCTGCTCAGGGGCCAGCCGATCAGACTGTGTTCGAAGCGTGGAGCTTGTACTGTACGGATAAATGTGATCTTCCTGGAAATGAGCATCGATACGCGTTAAATTAAGAACAGACACACAAAACAAATAGAATAATCAGTGTAAATTTATATTGATGGAATTGAAATAAACATATTTCGCATCTGCTAATAAATACAGACAGAACATGTCATCGCTGAAGAAGAATGGGACGGACCTGAAAACATAATACCTCTGGTCGCGGCTGTCGCATGAGATTAGCAAAGACTGACAAAACTTTTGGTTGTGAGTTGAATCTTTTCATTTGCATGCAACCTTGGGACGGAACTGAGGTTAGATGAGACGATGACACAGTTGAGATGACAACCTAAGTCGCAATCTTTCAGAAAGGTTTGGATCTTAACAACAACTGTATCTTCGCCTCTGTCATGATGTACGTGCTGAAAAAACCGAGCGACTGTAGCTCCTTCTTAGACCCATTGCTGGTGGTGTGTGATGTAAAGCATCACGCACGTCTTGCAGGAGATCGAACCCGCTACTTCCAAGTTACAGTACATAATGCGAGAACAGGCATCTAGATTTTGAAATTTTAAGTTATAATGTTAAAACAGTTGTATATATTGTGTATATGTAACATGAGCTGCCTTTCTTTAACTCTGCATCTTCAGTCCAACACACGGCCTATTTTAGAAGATACTGTTATTCCCTCACATAGATTATATCTAGTTACATACATGAGAATCATATTGCTATAGTAAATTGAAGGAGCATATTGATCACTTACTTCCTGCAGGAGCTTAAGGGCTTTCACGTGTCTGTGGACAGACATATAAATACACGATTAAACAGGAACCTGATTAGTTTGGACCGATATGCAGAGATGACTGATAAGGGAAATTAGTAACTTACAATCTCTCCGTATCCACCAGCTCTTTGGCGATGTAAAAGGCCCTGGATCGTCCGTCGGGCTGTAAACAATCATAGTATTTACTTGTAATAAGCCCAGGGTCGGGAAGAGCTAAAGCATTTTGGCAGCAGTTCAACAAATATCGCTGGCTCCCCTCTCCATATCGTCTCCAGGCGGCAATCAAATTCTAAATAATGAGGACAGCCTTGTAGTAGCCCATTAACCTCCATTAACCCGCATTAAAATCCTGGCTTGTGAGGGCAATTTTGCAATTGCCCAAAGAGAAAAACAGTTTGCCTTGTTTTATTTTGTTCTGTTCTTCAAATATGTCATTATATATGCCGACCATGGTGGCAGAAAACAAAACAAGTTTAATTTTCATAAAATCCATAGAGAACATCTAAAAAATCACAGTAGGAATCTAAAATTATTTTTCCATCTTTACACAAATGCAACAGACATTAATCAGAACTTACCTGTCTGTCATAGTTGTCTACACCTCCTTCCTCCTCCTCTGAGGTACGTCCTTGGTCTTCCTCACCTGTCGTCTCTCCACCGACATCACCCACTGAAACAGTCTGCGGAGCGACTGCCACTGAACACACGTTGTAGGCTTCTGTGTAGGCACTGGTGAGAAAGAAGGGGCTCAATAAAAGATGTGTACACTAACAGATAACGGACTCCTGACAGACAAAGTCAAACTCCCATCTTAAACTTCAAATAACTGCATGACAAGTGTTGGGAAGGTTACTTTTGAAATGCAATAGGTCACAGATTACTAGTTTTTTTTTATTTATTTTTACTTTTGGATTACTTTTCTAAGAAATGAATACCTGGGCAATAAAGCTGAAAAGTCTTCAGCTTTGACTGACACGTGTGGTCGGGAAATTTTGTTAGCTTTAGACAGAGCCAGGATAGCTGTGCCCCGTTTCCAGTCTTTATGTTAAGCTAAGCTAACCAGCGGCCCAGGCCGGCCTCATATTCACTGTACAGCCATGATGAGAAATAGATTCTCATCTCTGCCAAAAAGCTTACATAAGTGTATTTCCCAAAACCCCTACTACTTCTTTACTACTATTTACTATTCACTTACTATTTTAGGCACCTAAAGGTGTGAAGGTTTTCAGTGTTTCTCAAGACAAACCTATAATCAGCAAAATGTCGGAAATGACTATGTATGAGAGGAATAAATGTTCTTCCTTCTTATTCCTTTAATCATCTTTGAGGCCTTGATGGGGTCCCGACGCCAACGTTGGAAACAATTGGCCAAGTACATAAAGTAGCACTTTTTAACATTCACTACAGGGTTTTTACCACAACTTTGACGCAGTGGTTACATAATGTGAACTGTGTTCAGTCCTCAAACCTCCATCATTTGAGAATAAATCAGATGAATTTCATTTAACCATCCAAACCATCTTTATGGTCCTTTATGGTGGTGTGCATTGAAATATCGCTATAATAAACATATTCAGCGTTAGAAGCAAATGTGAATAGATAAAACATTGCAGGTCTGGAGAACCAATAAAGTGATCCTGAAGGGCCTGCGGTGACAACTGTACCCGACCAGGGACGCATGTCGGTGTTTTATGCTACGAGATTCTCTTCTGCAGGAAGCACAAATGAATATGCTAATGGCTGCAGCCCAGCGGGGAGTGTAAGATATGCAAATACAAACACGTCCTTAAGTTACAGTAGTGATGCATTAGTCCTCTATGTGACCAATTGCCTTGCCAATGTTCCTGCCATGTTTCACTCCAAGCACCAGTGGATTTAACCCCACTGAGATGCAAATTATGAACAACATATGTGAGCAGTTCAGATCTCTGCACCACACACATTAGAGCTGCATGGCCCATTACTGCTCAGGGGATCAAACTTTGGATGAGATACCAGAGGGGGGGGGGGTGTTTGAACCTCAAACTACAAGCACAGTTTCTATATTAGGCTTTTATATCACTCCACATAAACTGCCTCTGCCTCTTCTCACAGTCCTGCTCTGTTGTACGAAGGCTCAAGGCGACATCTATGGAGATGAATTACAGGAGGAGATAAGAAATAGTCATTTTCTTTTCGCCCCAGGTTCACTGGTGAGCCTATTTGTTCCGGTGATAGCAGTGATGGGGCAAAGATGCCAATGATCTCCAAACTATGATGTGCCAATATTGTCCCTTCAGGGTACTGTAAAACTAACAGCCTCAACCACTGACTCCGTTGTCCATCCGGATATTGCTTTGCTGTGATTACTGTTTTCACTGGGAGCTTAAAGTGTGTGGAAAATGATAATCACACTGCTGTTTTTAAACAGTTGTTATTAAAATTGTGTACTTCACGGTGGAGAAGCAATGATATGAAAAAGAATGGAAAGAGATAAAACCTAGTGCTAAATGAAGCATCCAATGTTTCACTAAACTGTGAAGTCTCACCTGTCCTCATTCAAAGACATATGTTTTTCAGGTTTACTTTAAAAATGTGTTCCGTCGAGGCCATTTTTGTATGAAAAGGGGTACAAATAAGATATGTAATAAAATAATAATGACATAATATGGAACCTGTTAAAGCTAATTTAATGGAGACATATCATGGTCATGTTCAGCTTCATCATTTTATTTTGGGTTACTACTAGTATAGGTTTACATGCTCTAATGCTGAAAAACACTCTGAAACTCTCTGTTTTAGCTCTTGTCTCTATTGGGTATCCCTTTGAAATACCTAGACTGATCTGATTGGTCAGCTCACACATGCCTGAGCCAACACCATTGACAACAAGAGAGCAGCTGTGCTTAATTAATTCTTACATACCAAACTAGCTGCTAGGCATAATTATGCAACTGTATGACATCGTAACGTAGTGAGATGTCACAAAGTCACTGGATTGAAGGCGGGACCACTGACGAGGCATTTAAGGAGCAGTGTTTTCTGTGGGAGAGAGAAGCTTCTGTTGGTTCGGACTTTGACCTTTTTAACTGTCAAGATCTTTTACATGAAAAAAATGAAAACGCATGATAGGTCTCCTTTATCAGCAGCTGTTTGCATATAACTTTTTTCTTACCTGACTGGAATAACAATATTATTTTTTATCAGACATTAATTATTCAGAAACAGGGCCCTGGAGACAAGTCTTCTCATTATTTTCTTGATTAAATAATTCATCATTTGGTCCATAATGCCTGAAAATTATGGAAAAAGCCAATTGCAATTTCTTTTTTTTTTCAGAATGGCATGCTCTCATTGTGTGTTCTGATACAAAACACAGAAATGTGGAACTAATGTTTCAGCCCAGACGCCACTGATACGTCAGTGGTTGACATTTGTACAAAACATGACATATCACATTCAAATTCTATGCTTATTAACCACCTTTCACCTCAGGTAATTATAGCTACAAGACTGCCAAATGGCTGGCCACAGTTCGAGTCAAAATCTTCCAGCCGTTATGATGTCAAAATCGGCAATTTTTTTTACAGGAAGTCAAACCATCTCCATCCATGACAACCAAAACACATATTTCAAGCCAAACAATTTTTAATTTCTTTTCTCTTTTTTTTTTTTTTGCAATACCTAACCGGAGCTTAAGCACAGTGTTGTTACAAGAGAGAAATAATAATCAACCTTAACAAATGGAAAGCTGCAACCTAAAGAAACATTCAGTTTGAACTTATCTGTGGTTTTGCAGAAGTGTACTTAGCTAACATTTGTTCCGGCGATTGATTTAAATGTTTGGCATTTTGCAAAAAAACACACACAGACAAAACCTTCTAAAAATTACTAACAACTATATGACCAAATGCTTAAACCTTAAACTACCAGTACAATTACGCTCATTGTGAACCCTGAGTCTACGCAGGCTGATATTTATATTCTGGATCACTTGATGCTTGCAAACAATAAACAAACGTTTAAACTCACTCATTTGAAAAAGACTGATGGGGGACTTAGTCATCATGTTGTTGTGACTGAAGCCACAGGATGGAGGCACCAGCAGGGTGAAGTAGCGGATACACTGAAGAGTGGGTGTATCATGTGTATTTTAGGAAATGCAAAACATTACGTTTTAATATCAAGCCAAATGTTTGCCCTCCATATCACAGAACTAGTTGTTTCAGAGCCTCAGTTGTACAGTTTTTCATGCACACACAACAACCACAGTGATGAGGAGGAACCACTGCAGTGTACAACTGCTGACTACAGAACATACTGAGATTTTATCTCGGCCTGTTGTTCCTGACTGGATAGAGAAGAGCAATGACTCCACAATGCTCTGACTATTAATCATCCTGAGCGGCCGGTATGATATGGGCACAGCCAACAGGAATGCTGGGGGGATGGGTTAATGTTAGCACAGCATGGCTGATCATAGCAACAAATATCACCACAGCAGGGACACCAGAGGCTCTACCTTCAGCATCAGCACAGGAACCTGTTTTTACCCCTCAAGAGATGATTTATGAATTAAACCAGCCTGTTTTCACTTAGATCTGAAGAGACCACCTCCACCTCTACCTCCACCTCCAGCGTTTCCTTCTCTACCACCCAACATGCCTCAACAGCACACAGATACATCACAGCCCGCTACATCTCACTGCACAGCAAAAGGGAAGCTACGCTGCTGTCCTCTCTACTGTACCTCTCATCACCACAACCATGTCTGCTATGACCACAGCATCAGGGGACTCAACATAATAAATAGTTATAAATCCTCCTCCCCAGTGGCATTGTTAAACCCTCACAGTGGCCGAACAGTAATAAAAAAGACTTGTGCTCAGCGTATAAAATGGCAAAGATCACTAATATTATGTCCAGCAGCATCAATCTACATGATCACACACTCACACAATGACTAGCAACATGGCTCTATGGCAATGTCGGCCCATCACGTTGGTTCAAAATGAAATAGTTCAACAACTATTCCATTGATAGCAATGACATTTTGTATTTACAATGCAATTTACAACTACAAGTATATCTTATTTTTGTTATAAAATATAATTTTCTAGAGTACAAAGAAGGGGTGTCTTTTATTGCAATGTTGAGAAATATGGTTGAAAAATTGCTGTACATTCCTGTTTACTTTGACTCACATGGATGTTTTCAGCTTCCCTAACCTACCTTGTCATGATTAACACGAAGTGGAATTTGTGTGTGTGTGAATAAACTAGTGGACGGTGGAGCAACGATGACAAACGAAGACAAAGATGAGAGTAACGAAGCCCAAAGATAGCCACGACAGTTGTTACACCACATTTCTCAACAATCTCAACTTGGATGACAGTTCCAGTGCATTTTTCCATGTCGTTTTTTCCAATGGATCGCATCATCAGCTGCACTTTGTGTTTCCAGCAAATGTTAGCATGCTAACACTCTAAACTGAGATGGTGAACATGGTCCAACATTACACCTGCCTAACATCAGCATGTTGACACTATGATTTGAGCATGTTAGCGTTTAGCTCAAGGCAAAATTCCCCAAAAGTTTGGATGTGGTTTATAACATAAATCAAAAAGAATCTGATAATTGGCTGTAGACTCTTGTTGTCTTGTTTACGTACCTTTCTGTTTCCTCTACAGGCGACTGAGTTTTACTCTTGAACCCAGGGAGGCTGCTCATGTCCACATAACCGTCAGTCTCATTGGCAGAGGACAGCACTCGACAGGGACGGCCAAAGAAGTCTGCGAACGGCGGCTGTCGAACAGGCCTCCGCTGTGGCACCTGAACGTTCTCGTAATCCGAGCTGATGGCAGGAACATTCTCGTAGTCCGAGGTATCCGTGTTGGGGAAGGAGATGGAGCGAGGCTTGGTCAGGGGAAGAGGTGTGAAAGGCACACGAGAGCGATCCTCAAAGGACTCCACGCGGACGACGCTGCGATTGAGGAAGGCCACAGAGCTCCCTTTTGTTTTGCTGAACAAGAATTTGGAAGCCGGCTCAGGTGAGACATGAGGTGTACTAACAGAGCGTGAGTTGAGTCGTGGAGAGCTACTTATGCTGTGTCTGTCTGGATTCAGCAGTCTGCTGGGTATGTGGTGGCTAGGCTCTGCTGAGGCCTTAAAGGAGGACGGGTTGACATCCACCACAGGCTTGCTGTCTGTTTTCCGTCTAAATTTAAGCATCAGGAAGCGCTTAATGGAGGACTTCTTCTTCCTGTTTTTCTCAGATGAGTCTCCTTCGATGAAAAGCGAGGGGGAACTCTTTGTGATGGGCCTCTTGGTGATGTAGGCCAGCTCAAACGGAGGAGGGATATCCACTACAGATGTCGGAGTGGACAGGCCACTGGATGACAGAGGTGAGCAGCGGGAGAAGCTTCCAGATGAACAAATGGCACCTCCCAGTCTTGGGGATCCTTCCCGGTAGCCGTAGGCACCCACAGATGTGTCCTGTCCCTCCATGGAGAGGGAGCGGGGGTACAGGGACAAATAGTGGGGCTTGACATAGCTCTTGTGCAGCATTGAGCTTAGCATGGGGCTACTGCTCATTGCAGGTTGTTCGAATCCACTCATGTAAGACCTCTGAAGGAACTGCACTCCCATCTCAGCCACATTATTATTATTGTGCTGCGACAAGGAGCGCGACCGCTTCTCTGCTGACCTCTTATCAAAAGGAAAAACATTTTCACCCTCTGAACTGTGGCCTGGCTCCTCGTAGACGTGCTCATCACTGATGTCCTGCTCCGTGTCTGTGGTGTCGTCCAGAAACGGCACTATGTGACCATCCAGGTCTTCCAGGTCGTCTCTGGAGACATCGGAGTCATTCGGGGAGAGCAGCTGGCTGTCTGAGAAAGAAGATGTCAGCGATGTGTCCGTGTCTGTTGGCACTGAGATGGACACCAGCCTGAACCTCGGCTGGCAGTCCAGATGATTCAGAAAGGCCTCCGCTGCCTGAGCTTTGACATTCGTCCATTTCTGATAAGATCTTACCTTGTTTTCATCAATAGTGTGGCAGCTGTTCCCATTGTTAACAACCTCCACGTAATCCTCAGAGGACTGTCCATTTTCTGTGGTTTCCGCATATTTCCCAACTGATAATCCACTGCTGTTTACAGACAAAGGTTTATGTGGTGTGACTGGACTTCTTGGCATCATCCCTCTGTTAATAATGTCCTCCGAAGAGACGTAATAAGGCTCATGAGTTGGACCATCCACTTTGGCAACATGTCTCTTACTTGTATCATAGACCTGTTTCTGGTCAAAGTCATAAAAAGTGACATTCTGTAAGTTTTCTTCCTTTTCCTTCTCTTTGTGGCCACACCTAAACTTCAGGATGTTACACGCGATGCCACAATCAGGAGCATTTTCCTCAGCTATCTCCCCTCTATCTGTTTGAGAAACTCTATTGCTGTCACTGATGAGGAGACTGGGTTCGTCTGTGAGAGACTCAGTTAAATCATCTCCTGTTTCATCCTCCTTCATTTGGAGCTTTTCATGCTCCTTCTTCACTTCAGCAGAACAGCAGCCTGCATCCTCATCAATGCTATTAACAGAAATGTCTCCCATTGAGAGGCCATCCGTGTCGGCCAGTGCCTCGCCCGCGTCACAACCTTCAGCATCCATCTCCTCTGTCACATCCGTGTCCACCATCTCCACCGCCACCTCCGAGTCCGCTGTGAGTCCACCATCGCTGACCCACAGTGTCTCCAGGGAGTCAACCTCCTCTGTCCGCGCACTGTCAGTTAACCTCCAGTCCTCGTCCATCTTCTGAATCACATCTTCTTCCTCTTCCTGTTCTTCCTCTCCGTCCTCCACATTCTGAACATTTTTTTGTGGTGATTTGAGGATGTAGGCGTTAAATTGCTTCTCTACAGGCAGCCTGACTGCTACCACTTTGTTTAGGCCGTTCTCTGCCTCATGCTCTTCATCAACCTCTCCATCTGAAGGCACTAAGCCGCCATTCATGCATCCTCCCTGGTTTCCATTAAGCTCTGGTTTGACTT
The DNA here is from genome assembly GCA_039737535.1 of Lagodon rhomboides. Lineage (NCBI taxonomy): Eukaryota > Metazoa > Chordata > Actinopteri > Spariformes > Sparidae > Lagodon > Lagodon rhomboides. Next base: position 17,880,683 of record CM077785.1, on the reverse strand, counting down.
GAGGTTTGGGGGCTATTGAAGGTTTGGGACCCCTGGCTGCAGACATGAGAGGGGAGGGCAGCTTCAGACTGGCGTGACAAACAAATCTTGGCTTTGGAGCAACAGAAGGCTTGGTGCAGTCTGAAAGAACAACAGGAAAAGGAAACTGTAAGATTATGTGCTTTAAAATAGCTTACAGGTCATTTGTATTGTGTCCATGTGACCTAAAACTGCTCATAGATTCGAGACGTTCTCATGTGGTCGCAAAATGTGTACAATATTTGCCAACGACCTGATTTAGCAACCTATCATGTCAACATTCCTCATACTTTCCAAACTAGAAAATGGCTCTAAAAGATCGACTAATATTTGCCTTTACATCCTTTGAGAAAGAGTACAAAATAATGTAAGGGATTTCCCTGACTCACTTCCTGTGATTCAAGAGAAACCCCTCTCAGGCTTTGAGAATAATACTTTTTATGCAGCAATGGACAGCGACAAACAGGCAACACATGTAATTCATGAATATTTATTAACTCATGCAAAACATACTGTCATTTTCAGAGAGGGACGTGTATAGTTTGATAAGGAAAATCAGCTCATTATACCACTTTCCTTGAAAATAACAATCCACTCAAGATTTTAGCACGATATGTTAATATCCACCCATAAACTAGATCAGAAAACCTTTATGTTTTTAAAATATAATGGGTTTTAAACCTGTGGGTGACCACAAGGCTGGCTCTGGATTCAAAACGCTCCATCAACGCTAAATCACGTTTAAATTACTTTTGTTTTTCGATCAGAAAGGCAAAATGTGAATAATTTACCACCTGTACACTGCCCTCTGCTCTGATATGAAGAAACACTGCGTTAAACACACTTTGGTTTGCTTCACATCCTGTTGCTACCGCTGGACTCACCATTAATTCACAGAAATGTAAAAAATAAAAAATAAAAATAAAAAAGTCAAATATTACTTGTTTTAGCTTCCGACCAGCTTTAGGCTTCATACCACTTCCCAACACAAACCGAAATACAATCTTTCAAGATCAGAAATTCAGAACCACCCTTGTCCTTTTTAAACAAATCACCTCACCTGTGTTCATTTTGGCGAAGCGACCATCTCCAACATCTCCTCCACGGAAGCAGCTTGGATTCTCACAATTTCAAATAACACATATAAGAAAAGAAGAAGAAAAAAAAACGGAGCCAAACTCAGTTGAAGTGTCCGAACAGAGAGAGAGAGTGAGTGCGACTGAACACAGCTCTGTCTCTATCTTCCTCTGGGAGGGAGACGCTGCTCAGCTGATCGTTTGTGCGTCCTCCCGCGCGCAGGACGCGACCAGAAACCAAATGGAGAGAAAAGCCTGAACCACGACAGCAGGATCCCCTTTAGTGAGCAGCAGCGGATCCAAGTCAAGTGTTGTCAGTGATGATATCAGCCTACAACTGAATTTTAAAGGCTGATTAGTAGTTTAATACACGTCTCTAGTCATAAGAGCACAATGTCAAGACTGCATTTGATGCGATGTGGATGATTTGACGACGTTAAAGTGAGTTACAGATCTATAACACATCTTTGAATATTAACTTTTCTTGATTTATAAACCAAACTACACGTGAAAATAACTTTTGGTGACAGAAAATAATAGAAACAATGCTACCACTTGATAATAAGGCACTTATTATTAAGGATCCATTAGTTCAAACTATTTGTGTAATTAGCGTACTGGTAGATAAATCATTAACTTATGCTTTATAAATCATAAGGCTTTAATGAGAATACGAATTTTTTGGGTCGCCATGTTATGAAAAGTCCAACTAGGGGTGCATGGTAAGGGATATTGTCAGGCAATACTGATAAGATAACTGAAAATTTCCCAGTTTTTGTATTTCAAAAATAAGTTTATAACCTGTAGTCGATACACACTGAGCCTTAGATAGGCTTATGTAGCAAAGATGAGTGATTGAATATTTCACAGCTCTGATAAGATTTGTTGTGTTAAAACTCATACTCAAACTCATTAAGACTTTTCCCTCCTCTCCTCTGAAACTCTAAAAAACTGATAGATGACAGCATGTTTGGCTCTTCTTCTTCTTCTTCTTCTTCTTCTTCTTCTTCTTCTTCTTCTTCTTCTTCTTCTTCTTCTCATTGTCTGTGTTTAGTGATGGACCATAAACCAACTTTCAATGCTGCTCTTGTTAAGTCAATGAAAGCAAATTGGCTTCATATTATCGGCTCTGTATATCGACCAGAATTTCACCTGTATTGGCCATATATACAGGTATGTATTGTATCACCTGGATTGGATTGGATTGGTACCATTTCAAAATAATTTATCAATAACTTATTAACATTTATATTTGCACAAGCAATGGCTCCATTGAAAGTGAGAGTCCTGTGAGCATTTATTCATGAATTGTTAGCAAATAGAAAAGGGTTAAGTTGAAAGGATTTCACAACCTGTCAACCCCAATAGTTATTATTATTAATTTATCACAAAGCCATTTATTACAATTTATAAACCCCCTGTAATTGTTGTCTTATTAGAACGTGGTACCAAAATAATATTAAGCCTTCAGAAACACCAAACTTCCATCAAATCAAAGCATCCCTTCATGTTTCCCACAACTTCTGTAATTTGTTTTAGTGTTGAGATCCAGTCATGAGGAGATGAAAACGCTGCATCCTCAGATCCCACTTGTGTCTGGATGATATAATCATTGAGTCATATTTCTCAGTATTACTGATCATGCCTCATTAAAAAAGTATCTGTGATCTTTTATTGATAAACCAGCTTTGTTTCCCTGCACACCATCCGAAGGTCTGATTGGTGTACAACGGGCTCTTTCTACATAACAGGAAACTGCTCTCCCTGTTTCCTGCTCAGCCCAACTTCACATCCTTGTGCTAAAATTTAACCCCTCGTTGAATTAACTGTGACTCACTTCTGGCGATGAAGTCAGGGAAGCTATTTTAAACTCCTGTATTGTGGTCAGCTGGTGAAGATTTATTACACCAAAAGATATCTGTGCTGTGTATCACAGATCCAGTAGCAGCAATCATTAGCGTAGAAACACTGACTGACTCTGAGGGGGTCTGTACAGCAGGAGGAAGAAAAAAAGGGAGTCAGTTCCAAACTGAACATACTGAAACACATGAATACATTTTCTTTTTGGTGCTATTTGCATTGGTACATGGACTGGTGTCATGCCTAAACATGTCCCCTTTTTCAGGGCAGGAAATCATGGGTGTAATGAACACAATCTCATTGTTACATGCAGAATATCATTGCTCTGTAGGAGAAGCTAATCCCAACAGGACAACCTACAATGATGAACAGTCGCTTCTTATATTCTTGTGCTTCATACTTCAAAATCAAAAATCAATACAATGCAACATGAGGAAATCGAGTCATAACTGTAAATGTTTTGTCCTGGACAGGCTCCCTGATACCTGACCGTATAAGTAAATGGTTCATACAAACCTGAAAGCTTGAACAGAAAGGTGCATGGATATTTCTTTCAGTGTGCTGCTCTTGAGACCAAACACACAACAGTCATGAGCAGAGTGTTTGGCTCATTGAAAAACATTATGTGGCTGCACCTTTGACCACCTTTTTGTTGGTGCAATAATTGTGTTTTCATATGAGTCGATAAAGGGGAGGAAGGTGGGCCCTGCAGTCTGCAGCACCGGGGAATAATGACTGATCTTCTGGCAAACATGGCCAATACAAATACATGTTTAGGGATGAGGGGTGTCCCCACGCAAATACAATTAAATGCTTACATGGCGACATCTTGATATTGTCAACAGATCCGATGTTAAGTCCAGAGCGAATACTGTGTTCTCTATCAATACCTTGACTTCCCGCAGCCTGTCTGTGGCTCTCAGGTAGATCCTTCAAAAATGATAACAAATATATATTTTCGTTTTCAAACATGTGTCAATTTGCAGAAGCGGCGATGAGGTACCTGCAGACACATGATCAGATTCACACAACATTATAAATGTGGCAAAATGGTGTGTGAGTGTGTATGACGCACTTGACCTCCAAACGTCAGCCTCTTACGGCAAAAAATGTGGCAATTTGTGTGGATTGACTGTCAGACCAACCTTCAGAGCGTCGTATGAGCGAGCGTAAAATCGTGAGTGCATAAGAGTGAGCGACAGATAGAGTGACAGTGATGTTAGACATCAGAATGACAGAGCAACTGACAGGGCGACCGACAGAGCACCCGACAAAGCAACCGACAAAGCAACCGACAGAGCGACCAGCAGAGTGACCAACAGTGATGTTAGACATCAGAATGACAGAGCAACTGACAGGGCGACCGACAGAGCAACCGACAAAGCAACCGACAAAGCAACCGACAGAGCGACCGACAGAGTGACCAACAGGGATGTTAGACATCAGAATGACTGACAGAGCGACTGACAGAGCGACTGACAAAGCAACAGACAGAGTGATCAACAGTAATGTTAGACATCAGAATGACTGACAGAGAGACTGACAGAGCGACTGACAGAGCGTCCAACAGAGCGACCGGCAAAGCGATTGGCAGAAAGACCGGCAGAGTGACCAGCAGAGCGGCCGGCAGAGCGACCGACAGTGAACATTAGACATCAGAATGACCAACAGAGCGACAGGGACTGATTTAAAATAAAGTCAGCTATGAAACGATGTCTCACTAATGTGTTTTCGGACAAAAATGGTACTCAATGGACAGAGGAATAAGCCGAAAGGCTTTTCCTACACAAAATATATTAGTTAGAATCAATTTATTGTTGGTTTTTCGTCTTATAAATGGGATTTGTTCACAACAGAAAAAAATATAGCCTTTAATGTTTTGAGTATTTCCCCCTCCTCTTATAACCTCCGCTGTTTTCAGGGCACAAGTGCGTACCGATTCTTTCAACCTTCTGCTCTACACTGCAATGGATTGTGCCTCTCTTCAAATCGAAATGAATGTGTGTTTTTATCGATTAGGCTTTCAACACTTAATCAATAAGTTGTCCTTTATCTATGAGGATCTCTCTCATAAGGGTTGGGATGAAGGAGATCCAGGTCAGACACATATACAGCCATGATGTATTGGATGTGTACAGTATTGAACAATGTCGGTATGTTTTCTGTGATAAATTAGAAAAACAATTCGAGCCATGTGCAGTGTGAACCTGAGGTCCATCTCTGTCTGTGTGTCTCCTGTTTGCGTCAGGCGAGGAAAGAGTGCGTCTCCTCCTCTCTCCTGCTCTGAGGTGGAACAATAAGACTGGGGCTTAAAAAAGGAACTCCATCTTGATATACTCCTTCCTGTGACTGTTTTCAAGTCTTTCAGCAAAACTAGAGCACGGAGGGCGTAGTCACATAACTTAAAGGATCATTCCAGTTATTTCCAACCTGGGCCTCATTGTCCTACTGTTTTAACATCATCACGGGTTTATAAGGTTGTAAAAAGTCAGCGCTCACTTCGCTTCATGTGTCTACAGTTGACGGGAAGCATCAAAATGTAATTTTCTAACTCAGTGTTGGTCTCAATTTATTTTCACTTGGTTCATGTCAGAAGATTAGAATATAATAAATACAATAAAACTCTTTTTTTTTTTAAATCTGTTTTGGTTTTTTAAAAAAGGGGGCAAACTGCAATAAGAAATGACTTGTCAGTATTCATTTAAATCCAACTTACTTTCATAAAACACAAAGAAGAAGGAGCACAAATGGACATTTGTGTATCCTTGGAAAGTATTGTTGACACTGAATCCTGTAAGCTGTCAGGTTTATTAGACCAATAGGACGCAGGAACAAACTCTAGTGTCACGGCTGTCTAATTTTAGTCTCCCTTCACATCATGACGACAAGGAAGAAAACACAGCTGGAGGGTTGTTTTTGTTCTTCTATGAGAACTTTCTGACAAGTGAACAAAGGGAAAAGCTCTGACAAAGGAGAGCTGGAAAAATAAGATTTATCACATCTATCACACAGCCTTCAGAAACAAAATCATTTAAACTTTTTTTTGTTTATGTGTATCTACTGTAACTGTCTTTTGTAATATCATGTGTTTGTAGATATTTCCTTTACCTGAATGTTCTTCAAAGTACAAACTTGTGTATGACAGATTAATTTACTGTCATAGGAGACAGATTCATTTTTTAAATTTTATTTCATTTTACTTTTGCTGTTTGACGTTGCGCTCCTGTAACATTGTTTAAACAGAGATAAAGATTCATGAAGCAGAACCAGAGAACTTTTTTAGTCCATGTACTTTTCTTCCTTGTCAAAACCTGGCGCCTACATTACAAACAATGCATATTGACAGTCGAGATTCGGGTGCGTCATGCTTGTAGTAGTTAATGTAGCTTTGAGCTGCTAGTCTACAAAACAGAGATACGAAACATGTACTCTTCGAATGTATAATAGATGCTGCTTCATTACTCGAGGCAGTTCATCAGGTTTCTTGCAGCGGTTGCAGGCTTTTTGCAACTTTCATCATTTAAGCATTAGCACTTTACCTCGCAAGGCAGCTGGAGTCGTGAGATCACACGTTTATACGATCTTGCTAATCCATCTAGCCAGGCCTCAAACTAAGCTGTTATGGCTGAATTCATTTTTTAGGTGTGAAGAAGAAGAAGCGACTCGTTCCTCAAGAGGTTTGCATAAATGCTGCTATAGCAGCAGTTATATCAGAGCCAGAGGGTACTTCTTCACTGAAAGAAGAGCAAAGAACGGCACGGAAGGCTTCTCACAATGGAAAAGATGTTTTCACTGTTATCTCAGCTGCCGTCGGTACAGTTTAACTAAAGCATTAACATTATTATTATACTATGACCACACACAGAATCACTGCAGGGAAGGCTATCTTGGTAAACCAATAATGAGCCATGTGGTCTGAGAACATTATCAAACAGATATCAGAAGAGGAAAGTGACTAAACGTGAACATATTATACTGTAAACCATCAAATGACGGTTTTACTTGAAACTTCTGAGGAGATTTCACTGCAACTTTGACTCACTAAAATAGTCATGAGTAAGCCAGTAGTGTAAGCAATGTTTAACACAAACATAGGCAACATGCGCATTCAGTATTAGTACACTCTTTTTTAATAAAATGTTTTATTGCCTTTATTGGTTTTAACAGCAGTTGACTGAATTCATACAAATATACACACTCACCAGCATATGTATGAATCTATACACATATGTAGAAACAAACTCTCCAGTACACACAATCCAGCTCACCTTATCACGAACTTCAGTTCAACAAGGTGCTATCATCACATCGGCTAATTCTGCCCTTTACAGATGTCATGAAAGAGTGACTGTTTACCCTGATAGTGTGATGATGATAGCATCAGAGTCGTAGATAATACATAAGTCTATTTACATACTTCACTCGCCGCACTGGTCTTTTTCCAGGATCCTTTGGCCAATAACAAATCTATTTCGAAGCACACTGGTTTTAACATTGTCTATGCTGAAGGAATGCAGTGGTATAATGTGCATTAAAACATTTGCTGAGATTTATTCATTGGCTTTGACTTTCAGCAAATGAATCACTGTCGATTTAAGTGGCAGCTATTAACTGAAACTGAGCAATACATCCATCAGGTTGTTGTCACTGGAGGCACTAAGTCTAATGCCTGTATTAATGTGAGCACAGATCACACATCTCCATAAAACCACACTGGATTAACCTGGGCTGACCCTCTGTCATGAGTGTTGTGTGTGTCTTCAATAACTGTGTGTTTGTATGCAGTGGACAAGACAGATTTAATACAAGAATGCCAACATACAAAATGTCAGACTATTCCTTTAATTGTTTGTTTTACAGCTATATAATTCTATATAGTTGGATACTGAATATCCTTCTGTTAGTTTGTTGTGCTTGTTTTGCTGTGTGTTTAAAATCAGATGTTTACTTTAGTTTGGCAAACTGCCATTTAGGTTTAATTATTAATGAAGAGAAATGCAGGGAGAGAGTTCGTGTTTTTTAGAGGCGACATTAATCTTCTACTGCATTGAGATGCAAGTAGCCCCTTAACAGCCCCTGCATCTAACAATCAATACTGACCATGTGACACTGGAGCGAGCGAGAGTGACATCGCTGCTGCCAAGAAACATTGCCTTCTCCTCCTCTCTTTTAGTTGTGTCTATTCTAAGCAAAGTCACTGACAGTCACATTTTACCATCAGTGACCTGATCTGACAACACTGAGCACAGTTTAATCTCTTATTTATCCTTCAGCTGCCGACTTTTCCTCATGTGCTGGTCTCAAGGCTCACAAGTCCGCCCCAAATAAAGTTTAATTGACTGATGAAGATGTTGTAAAGACAGAACTCATTGTTGTACCTGTTATATAGAGCAAGTTGTAACTTTAAATAAACAGGAGATCTATTTTCATTTAACACATGTACGGACAGGGTTATTTTCCAAAAAAGCGACAGAGGCTTTGCTCCAGTTCAGTTTTACTTGAAAAAAGAACCATCACCAGGAGAAGTTTGGTGTCAAGGAAGATGAATAAACAGCCAAAAAAATCACATGATTCAGGCTGATGATGTCACATATCAACAACACATATACATCCACACTAACTAAAGGTCTCAACATTAACCAAACAACTTTAGCTCCTTATAAGCTTCTTGACCACTGTTGAAGGTTTATATCTGCAAATGTTCCGTTAATGTCCGAGCATTTGCCAACATTGAACATCAAGCAATTAATTTTAGCATCCAACTGATATTAAATGCAGAATATGTAATTTTTGCTACAAGGGGTCTCCACTGGCATCATGGGAGTTGTTATCTTCATTGTTAAAGTGAAAATAGATAACCTTTTCACATTCCATCCTCCGAGCGTTTCCACTTGGTGTCACTGTTGGTGCCACAGCATTAGCAACGTGGCCAACGCTAATGGCTAAACTAACTGGCTAAAAGCAAAAAACAGCTGTAAAAATCCCAGTTGGACCTAGAAACCCTGTTCTTAGTGCAATGAGATGGCAGAGTAAAACACTCAGTGGCATTAATAAGATTGCAGCTTTGGTTACTTACCGATCTAGTAGGAAGAATTCTGGTTTTTAGCCGTCAGAAGGGAACAGTATCGACGCAACACCAGCTACCTCCATCGACTGAATGCCCGTCTGTTCACTCTTGTTCTACCTCTTGTTTCTGTCACTGTCCCTCTACAACTTCTCTGCCTCCTCCCATCGGTGAGCTTCTTTTTCTTTTGCAGTGTAAAGTTTCCGAAGTTATTTCAGTTGTTCTACCATTACCTGGGGATAGCGGCCTGGTAAAACAATGCTGCTTCCTGTTTTGGTTGCCTAATGGCAGACACACTTCCTTTGTGCCGTATTGATACCTTCATTTTTGCACGAAAAAAATCCAGCCTGGTGGCAAAGTGAGGTTTAAAGGGAACCAATCTTTACGCAGATGGTGCAATTAGTATTTACTGTTACCTTGAAGAAAATTACAGCTTTTTCTGGGTTTGAAAATTGTTGGAAACTTTTGGCATACTGTTAGCACACCACTTGAAGGTGCACTTTGTAGTTTTGGGGAAGACATTTTCATCGGAAGAGAAAAATCTTCATTGATTGATTTGAATCAATCAAAATGATATATATTTTGTTATATTTGCAGTACCCAAGGACAAGGATGGCTTGTTTATTCAGTTAAAGAAAAACATATTTATGAGTTAATATTATTAATTTATTAATATTGTAAATAGAAAAAATTGGAGTTTAAATTTCTTCACAAAAACTACATAATGCGCCTTTTAATGTAGAAAATGTTACATATTATGCCTTTAAGACACTTCTTGTCCAGTGAGACTTGAGACCTCTAGCAAACTCATAAAAAAGAAACACCACAGAAAAAGGCGATCAAATTAAAAACTATGACATCAGAGTTTTTATGCTCACAAGGCAATCATTTTTAAACTTTGTTAAAATCACAGTTTCTAATTCTAATACCAAATGCAGTCGTAGATGCCAATTTGTGTAAATGTGGATTGCAAATCTCAGGAGCACGCTTAGTTTTTTTTTCAGAAAGGCTAATGAAAACCTGCTGGATGAGAAATTGAGTTACAAAAGCTAGTGGAACAGAGGCGAGCCCGGATGTAACGTCAGGACAATCGCCACACAGTCGCTGTTGAAATTATGTGACGTCGCGTTTTTTTCCAGCCACGCCCATTTATAAACTTCAAACTTCAAACGAGTGCCAAAATGAAAAAAACAACCAGTTTGTAGCTCCACTTGTAGAGGTAGATGCTTCAGAACAATGTAAAATTTGGCATTTTCAGCTTAATTGACAACACATAGTACGACACCAAACACCTTGTTCTGAACGATTGCACCTTCATACAGGCGAGGGGGCGGGGGGTGGTTTGGCACATGATAGATTTACATGAAGTTACTTGGGGGAACATGTCACCTTGTCCATAAAATCACCATAAAATTACACTTTTTTAATCACTGTGACACTAACAATTATATTCAAAGGATTACAATTACTGGCTGAGTAAAATCTCATCATTAATCAGGGCTTACTTTACTAAGTTTACTGTGTATAACTTTAATATGAAGCAGCCCCAGAGTTAACTGCAGGTAGGGAGCATGCTGGGTGGCTTGGAGCAGCCAGAGAGTGAGAGTGGACTGCCAATGAGACCACGGTCCCTTTCCTGCCTTTTTCACTCCCTTTTTTCTCTTTCACACAAGCAGAATTTATGAGGCCATTACGGGTGTGCATGCAGTGTCAACAGTGGCCAGCTAATATCTTTATCCAGCAGCGTGAGGAGCGGGGGGACCTGTCAGACAACACACACACCGCCCAGGAGACAAACTGCCCCCCCAGCTCACAGTTCAGCTGAGCACACACGTAAACACTTCGGACATTTAACAGGCCTCAGCTTTTTAAACACATTAGCTGGCTTCTTTAAGGCAACCAGCAACTTACTTAATGAATTCAGCCCAAGATTTCTCTTATTATGAACAAATCTGTACATTAAAGGAAGAAACCAACTGAAATCAATGTAGTGCACCCTGTAACACACCAACATATAGAAATACATTCAGGCATATGTTTACTAATGCTGGTTGTCTTTTTAATAACTACAATGTGTCTGTAACATGGAGTATTTATAATAATAATAATAATAATAATAATAATTTAAATCACATTTTTACCTGTTAACCTGTTTTATTCAGGTAAAGTTCTTGTACAGCTGCTTGTTAAAAGGATAAATTAGTTGTTGTTGTTCTTTAAACTTCTTACTGTCCACAAATTTAATGAGAGTATCAAAAAGAACAGTCATTAGTCTGTCGTGAATCCTTTCTGACTTCCATAACCCTGACTGTGGCTTTCAGTCTCAAGCCCATCGCTTTCTCTGACGACATATCTTTAATGGTAGGTCACATGGATATAGTTTTACGGGAGTAAATAGTGTTTTTATTGGTACTATTTTCAGCTGTGGATGCATATGCAGAGCAGTGGTTTTCAGCCTTTTTGACTTGTGGTTCTTTATATAAAAGCAGTGCCTAGTTTTGGCCCCTTTTCATGTTTCAGATGTTAATTTCAATAATACAAATTTGTTTATTAGAACTTAGTTGTTCCACGTTAATCAAATCACGAGCCCTCAGATTTATCTTGTGACCCTTTGGAGTTTGCCTGAGCCCCAGGTTGGGAACCACTGGGTCAAACCTCCTAACTGCACTGCTGCATCAGTATTAACTGTCTAATAATTTCATATACATATAATGTCAACAAGGCTATTTTTCTATGTAATGAGCACTTTTGATACTCTTTACTTTTAATTACCGCCATCAAGGAGGTTGTGTTTTTACCTGTTTGTTTGCTGGTTTGTTGGTTTGTCAGCAGGATTACACAAAAACTGCTGGATGGATTTCCATGAAACTTGGTTGAAGGATGAGTGTTGGCCCAGAATAGACCCCCATTAACCTTTGGTGCAGATCCAGAAATTAACATTGCAAATAAGGGGAATTTTATGACATTTCCTTTCATTTTTAGGGAATAATGCATGGATCCTTATGAAAAGAATCAGGCATATTTTGTTGACTGGTATCTAGAAGTGAGTACATTTTAATGTGTAATAAATGTAATAAAAATCCAGATCTAGACTTATATGTGCTTTCAGGGGTTTGTCTTTTTCTGCCACTTACATGGTAACCAGTAGGGAAAGAAACCTTCATCTACCATCAATGTGCAGCTGAGATGATGGGGATTCAGAAAGGTACCAACAGTGATTAGGCTTGATTGGATTAAAGGGGACTGTTGGGCCTGGGAGGAGGTATGCGCTATACTGTGCCCGTCTAATCAAGAAGGATTTTGAATGGAGTACTTTTACACAAATGTATGTGTACTTGGACTCAAGTATAGGATCTGATTTCTTCTTTCACTGCTGTGGGTGCTAAAGTATTCAATGCGTTTTAATAGTTTTTGGACAACAGTGGAGGTACAAAGGCACAGAGGCTTTGGTTACAGAGACAACACTTACTGTCGTAGGATCAATTCATTTTTGCTTTAGGTCACCTCATGTGATTTACTTACATTACTTTTGTTCGTTCTGCAGGGTTTTCTAGAAAAGCATGTTTGTATTTAAGTATCAGTATCAGGACCGAATCTCAGGCATTGTATCGCCACCAGAGCTGAAAATATTCAAATGATACCCAGCCCTGATGTAAACATGGTCAACAGAGAGCAAAGGTGTTATTTACAACATAAATTCCGCCGCCCCATGTTGTGAGCAGAACTGCAGCCAAACGCTGTCATTTGAGACTCCACGGGGCCTTTGTCCCTCTCTCTGTGATCCATCTGCTGCTGGGAGAGACGCTGCAGCAGGCCTGCCATCAAGCTCGCTGGCACCAGTCTGTTTTGCGCGTGGCTGTTTGACACGACACAGCAGGAGTGGCATTATGGCCTGGTGGCAAGAGCGGCTCAATAGCTGTGGCGGCATTAGCTCTCATTACGGCACACATCAACTCATTACAGCTCACCGTGGGGTGATGCTGACAGAGGGACCCGGGCCTCCATCTGAAGCACATCGTCTCACAGTGTAGAGGTGGTGGTGCACAGCGGTGGAAGATGCTATTCACTGATGGACCATTAAAGAAGCCTACAGCAGCAAAACAGTGCTCTCGCTGAGCAGTGTGGGATGCTGAGGCAATTATGGGTTTTGATTGTCTGGCCCGTGGACACTGATTGGATTTGGAAGCATTTGGTCAAATAAGTCTGATTTTACTTTTCTGTGCAGATCCTGTGAAAAATGTACTTCCCTCTGATGAGTTTGTGATAAGTTTAATATTTGTAGTGTCAAAAACACAGGCTCTTCCTCGCTTCTTTTCCTTGTATCTATATTTCAGCTTTCATTTAGTTTATATCGTGTGGCATTTCTAGGAGCGCTCTGACAACAGATAACAAGGTAAACTCCTGCAGCGCTCCACAGCTGAGATAAGCACACAGAAGAACAACTCACATCCCAAAGCGAGAATCATGTCGCGGTGAAAGGAAATGAAATCCACCAGCTGTCCATCTCAGGTGGTACAGTACAGAAGGTGAAATTAATTTAGATGGATAAACCTGCTTACGTATCAGAAATGAAATGTAATAAGCTCTAATGAATGCTACGTTTCCACGTTGTCTCTCTTTCGGTCTTCCTGGACTGCACGGAAAGCCCCCCTATTGTTTTATGACCCCACTAAGAAACACTCATCTCAAAGTTACTTTACTGCTTGTCTGGCAGTTTTCTATCAATGTTCTTTTAAACCAGTGTGTGTCTTTATTTAACCTATTCTTCATGTTTTACATGATTTATAACACAAAATCTCCTGTCAAAAATCTTAACATAAGTACTATTACTTACAAAATGTTCACATTCTATCCAGAACAAATCTTATAAAACTCATTATGTGAGTTTAAATGTCCACTCATATACAGTGTTGTGCATCAACATCTTATCCTGCTTTTGAAAACTCTGTCTGAGTTCTGGAGTTAATACAAATATATCACTTTTGTGTTGGTGTTCAGGGCTCATAAATCTTTTTGGAGCAATTTATAGTGTGTAATAGCCACAAAGGCATCAACAGTACGGTGGCCCTGAAGTGCAAATCACGACAGCAAATACGAAAAACACAACCGCAAAAGAAGTAAGCAGAACGATATTAACCTCTACCAGGGAAGGTAGGTGCTTTTACTTTTCCAGTAGAAGGGATGCGTTGTGTTTTGTGGTTTACAGTTATGTTTTGGCTTTGCTGATTTGCACAGCAGGGCCACCACACAGCAGTCATCAATGGAAGGAATTTGATTGGAAGGATGACATTTCTTGTTATTCTTAAATTTTCATATAGGTTCACCTCTATGTTGGAGGATTAGTTAGATGATGGGAGATTATTCACATATTTTCTTGGACTGTCCAGTATTGCAGGGATATTGGTAAGATATAAAAGAGGAGACTTGAAGAATAATGAAAAAATGTCATACCAGTGGATCCTGTGTTGTTTTTACTTGTACCAACCTAAAATGTGACAGGAAAAGACCAAAGATAAACACTTTGGATATTTTTAATGACTGCAAAAAAAGTCATAACAAAAATTGGAGGAAAGCGCTTTTGCCGACACAAATCAAATGGACTCAGAGACCGAATCAAGTCTATATAATGGAATACATGACAGCAAAACTGCAAATGATAATGCATTTTACTGCTCCAGATTTGCTGTACTTACGTCTAAATGCTAGAATGTAAACGGATGCTCGTAGAAAGAGAAAAAGAGAATGAATAACCTGTCATGGATTATTTAACAATGTTTGATGTTCAGTGTTAGTGACATTGAAATTTAAATAAAGTTTAAGGAGAAATTATAGGTAGGAAAACTGCATTCTCCCTTAAGACTGTTGTTTTAACATTTTTATAAACCTCTCATTATCCTGTAGAAGTCTTCTAAATTTGTTTGTTGGCTCAATATGCTTGATTTTACTGATCGAGTCTTAATGGCCTATTATACCTAATGGAGCCAGTAGTATTCCCTTCACTTGTTTTTATGTTAATGTAGGCAATTTAAAGAAGAATCCTGAACTGATCCTGAAAGCTCAAAATCCTGTCTCTTTGGGGCTGTTTTTGAGTCTTTTGTTGCAGTGGAGAATTGCAGTGCTCTTGTGTTGAGTAATCCTTCCAATATCAAAGATTCACCCAGCTCAGTGAACTTGTAGTTACAGCATCCACCCTGGGATCGACAATTTATGAGTTTGATTCCCTCTCCCAGTCTGTGACTTCAGTCCCCAGTTGGCTCATTGAAACTCTGAGCCCGAAGAATTAAAAACCTCTTCTAGACGAGTGCCTTATCCGCGCTTGTACCGCATCTGGGTGTCATTGGAGTTACGCCAGTAGTAAACTGTGTGCAGCTTCTGGGGAAGACCTGTGTGATGTGACTTGTTAATCAGTGAGCTTTATGTCGCTGTTAGGTGGAATTTTTGTAGCCTCAGACGGAGTCAGGCCAGCTGTTTACCCCTGTTTCCATTCAAAGCTAAGCTAAAAGTAATGAGAGTAATATCAACCTTCTCTCTGCTGCTCAGAGCCACCCAGCTCTGGATAAGTGTCAGGTAAGGGCCTAGATCTTCTGGAGGAATAAACACCTGGAGTCACATCGGATTCCTATATATATTATTTACCCTATACTGAAGGCAGGAAAGCTGACTTTTTTAACATCTGGTATAAAAATTGGATTTTAATCACTCCTGTTTATTCACCTGAATGCATGTGTATCTATCTATCTTTGAAGTTCTATTCATGATAAGTTTAGCCTCCATTGCTAATCCTTTTGTGTTCGACTGAAATTTTACAGATGAGGATCAATAAAGACACAAGATCGGGACTAATAACACAAAACCTGTGCATGACTGTAATGCACGTGAATACATCTTAACACCTCTCAGGTCTGTAAAGGGATATATTTGATCATACCATGTCTGAAGTTTCATCTTGCTAGTAGAAGGGGTTAACATTGCGGCGTATTGTTCAGGCCGTGCCTTGGTTTCCTTTTATCCCAGTCAAACTGCATTAACAAGGGGCCAGACCTGCCCCTCCCTCCTCCCATCAAGGACCTGCAGTGCCATAAAGACAACATTGATTGCCTGGCTTCAGTCTAAGACAGGATTACTGAGGAACAAGTGTCAGACACCACCTTCACCTCATATCCTTCCTCATAAAGAGGCCATTAGCTCCGGTGCTACAGTAGCTTTACAGGGGCACTCAGTAAACTGACTCCTACACTGTGAGTGTGACCGTGTGTCTGAACTGTGCATAAGTGACTGCTGGTTAAACAAATAATTGCAAAAAATATCAATAAAACTATAAGCTGCTTGACTACATTAGATCTGAAGCTATTTTCCGCGTGCTGAAGGTAATTTATTTTCTGTTATGAAAACAGCGGGTTGCCATTTTCCTCAGCCACAGCAGGATTAAACTGCCACAACTTAATGCAGAGATCATTTCTCAGAGCAGCCGGCCGCTGAGAGGAGGGCGGATCTGTCACTGAGACACACCCGCATGTCCCTTATAAGTGATTAGACCCATCAAAGGGACGAGTCAGCAAGTAAAATTAAGCTGAGAAGATGCACATTTTTCTTATTATTAATTTTACTTGTGCTGCGGTAATTCTAGAAGAGGTGTCAGGATGCCTTCCTGCTCTGCTCAGTGTGGGATGGATGGTTAACAAATAACAAAAGAAGCTGCTCTGACGGCTACAGCCTGTTTATTCTATTTGCTGAAGAAATTGTCGAATACATACAGAGTCTACGGACATGCCATCAGTTCTGCAGTGTTTTCAACTAAATGCTACCATGATAATGGTCACATGCTCGAGCTGTGTAGCCTACTGCTGACCATGTTCACCATCTAATGCTGCGATCCAGACAACTAGGACACTGAACAGTGGGTCATTGTACATTTATCATATTATATTAATTTTAGTTGACTGTATGGTTGAAGGAAAAATAGACGGATGAGTAACACGACACATTTGTTTTCGCAAGACAAGAGTCTGCAGCCATACTAGCATTTCTGTAAGGGCTGTAATGTACTCATGCACAGCAATGCTATGTGCTAAATGCTAACATCAGCATGCTTGGTATGATTTCTGCTATAGTCACCATCTTAGCTTGGTGATGCTAAAATTTGCTCATTAGCAGATCAGCAGAAACAGACAACTGAGATTAATGCTGGGAAAAAACATTAGCTGGTTTTTGGTCAGAAACCCAAATCTTGCGGCAATCTATCCAATAGTTGATGAGACATTTTACTCAAAACCACAAGAGTCAACCTGGCAACCATGAACGTCTGGACAATACATCCAGTAGATGTTGAGATATTTCAGTGTGGGCCAAAGCAGTGGACCAACAGACTGACACTGCCATGGCTAAAAAGAAAGGGACAAACTAAACGCAGCTGCCTCTGTGTACTCTTATTATTACTGGATTATTCTGCTGGAAACCTCATTAAAAAGAGCTGTTCTTTATTGATATGAATATTGCAGTCCGTACAGTATAATGTATGCGTATAAGAGCGTATTTAAATCCCTGTAGGACGATCACTGTGCGAGGTCTTGTCACTGTATGACCATCATCTCACCTCCTGGGCAGCAGATTTACTCAGGCAGTAAATTGGCTTCAACAATTCAGACAAAAGCACATAAGTTAACCCTTAACACATGCTGTATATGAACACGCGTGTGTAAACACGCATACTATGTGGACAGTGCTGAAGCTGTCTGAGCGTGTATTTCCCACTCTGCGGCTGCAGGAACAAATAGGGGAAAAAACAGTGTTTGAGGTCACGGTGGGGTTAACAAGCCACCGCACCAGGAAGAGAACCACCTCTTCATACAGGGGATCAGCAAAACACACCAAGTGCCAAACTACCTATTCTCCTGCCTGAGAGAGGAAACAAGGGAGCCAGAAAATCAAGCCAAATATCTAATTAAGAGGTTAATGGGCTGATCTGTTCTTTGATCTGTGATCAAGTTTTAGTTCCAGCTCTCATAAATCAAACTACTGGCGATGATCAACACACTCTGAAGAGTTTCCTGACCTTGTTTCAAGTCTCACACGATTTCTGTGGGCCAGGGCAGAGGCGGAGGTCAGAGTCAAACAATTGACTGTGTCGATGTCACATTTCAACATGCGGTAGAAATCTTTTCCTTTGCTTTTTACGACTACATTCAATTGATCCTACGATGAGATACAGGACTCAAGATGCTCTGCCTGACAGTAGTAGCAACGCTATAAAACCAATGACATTCAACCTTCTGAATAAGATCACATAGTTTAATCCACTTTTACAGTCAGTCTCATTCACTGCTGTGGGTCGTCTGAGAAGTCCCTTAATCATCTCCGACCATTAGATTACGCAATACTCATTTAATGACTTTAACCGACAGCATGATAATATTATCACCACAGTGTTTCTCAATTGTTTGTTTGTTACATCATTTGGATATCACTCTGATTACACTGTGAGGAGCATGTGAGAAAGAACTAGAATGGTTTGTTCAAATCCCCAAAATGACACCATTTATCATAGCCAGAAAATTTAAAAACAGAAATGTGTACTACAAACACTTCCATAAGGAAAAGTGACTAAATCTAAGCTAAAAAAAATAGTGATGTTTGAACAAAATCACATGATAATTATCAAGAACTTCAACTCTCTCTCTCTCTTTGCACAAATGACACTGTAGAGTTCCCCCATACTTTTAGCCACGATTGTGCTGTTTTTGCCGAAGAAATGGTCAGAGAAGGGTTTTTCAGTAGGTACGATCCACAACTTCTGACAGTGGGAACATGAAAATAACCAATCTAATGTGTAACAAACTGAAGTGCAGGTCTGGGACTGGCACAGATGCAGAACACCAGGATGTGTTCAGTTGAGCTCCAGAGAGCAGCAACAAAGAGGTTTACTTCAGGTTACTAACTGCTTAACATTTCAAAAGTCTCCATCCATAAATATCAAAATAAGCGCTCTCACAATTTCAACTGCCGTCTTTCTCCAGCTGTCAGGACTTAATTAAGTTTTTAGAAATGAGAGGCAGTACATTTTATAAAATTAAAAAATGACAAAAGCATTTGCACTGTGATTCAAACAATTTAGAGTTTAAAATATTTAGTCAATTGACATAATAATAATAGTCCTATTTTTTATAATCAAATGTTTAAAGTCAGTTCTTCAGGAAAAAAGCAAAAAACATTCCCAAGTTCCACTTACTGCATTTCTTTCTCTTATGTGATAATAAACCGGATGTCGGGGAATTTTGGACAGTTCAACGACTCAAGACACCTAAAGACGTCATCTCTCGTCATCTGGAAAACAGGGATGGATTTTTTTCAACATTTTACAGACATAATAAATTAAAAGGGGAAAGTAATCAGCAGATGAATCGATTATTAAAATAAATACAAGCAGCTCCAGAAGGATTTCCATTACCAGTTCAGATGTGGTAAACAATCAGTCTGGTCACTTGCAGAGACTCTCTCGATATGAAGGTGTACAGTACCATCTGGTGGAAATTTCCACACAGCAACTCGTAACCAGATCATTTCATGCCCTCTTGTCATGGCAAAAATGATTCATAGGCTGAAAGGGCTTAACTAAAACTAACAGTGTTATTCCCCAACAAAAAAAAGTAACAACAAAAAAGTCAGAGCAGTGTCGAGTTAAATCCCTGATATTTATTAAATGCTAAAATTCCACAGAGCTTAGGCATGATATTATGTTGTTTTCTGTGGATTCTTCAAAAAAAGGACACATCAGAATTTAAACTCACAGTGTGAAACATGACATTTTAGAGATTCCTGTAGAAGGACAGCATGTCATCTAGACTCTGTGCAGGCTGCTGGGCCTGGCTACTGTCTGCAGGCTGGGGGGGCTGCTGAGGGAGATGCTGAGGGAGATACTGAGGGGCCTGCTGGGGGGGATAATGAAGGGGATACTGAGGGGGATACTGAGGTGGATACTGGGGTGGATACTGGGGTGGATACTGGGGTGGATACTGGTTTGGGTACTGTGGAAACGGAGGGAGCAGGTGAGGCGGTCCAGCAAACTGGGGAGTGGGAGGAGGAAACGGAGGACCAAACGGAGTAGGAGGATTCTGGGAATTACATGGTGGAGCAGACACTGGAGCTGAAGCTGCTGGGTGATCTGAAGGTGATGACTGTGACGGAGTCTGTGGTTGTGCAGGAGGTGGAGGACTTTGTTGAGGTTGAGGAGGTGAGGGAGCAGTCTTAGATTGTGGTTCCTCTTTGCTGTCAGAGATTGCTCCTGGGCCTTTGGTCCACTTGAAGGATGTCTTAAATTTATTCTCCTGAGATTTACTCTTCACTGGTTTTTGTCTCTTGTCCTCAGTAAAGTACGCAGTGGGAGGTGCAAATTCTGAATCTCGCTCGTCACGACATCGATTTTTCCACTCAGCAAACATAAACTCTGGAAGAAGAAGTAAGTAAAGAGTGTTAAAAAACGTAAATTATATGATAACATACAGAAACAGTCATTTTACACTTGAAAATAGACGTAATTCATGATTCAGTTTTAATTCTTGTCCCACTTATGAAACATTCTATCATAGTTATCTAAGCACAGCTCCACAACAAAGAAAAAAAAATGTGCATACATGACACTTTACAGCCTCAAGTCTTAACTGAAGTTAGGATATAAGGAGATTAATTTCTAACATGGAACTTTACATGAGGAGGCTTACCTTTGCCTCTGTCCCATTCTCTGACATGAGGAACTCCTGGTTTAGTGTCCCTCCTTTCCTGAATCTCCACTTCCACCTTCTTCACTGTGCTGATCTCTGGGTAGTCTTCCGGTGGAGGCGGGGGTCCTATTATTTCACCTTCCCCTTCCTCTCCTAAGAGGAAAGATTCAATACAATCCCTCATTAACATTCATGTGATCAACACAAAAATAAAAGAGTTGAAATTCGCCAATATCAGCAATAGAGTCACAGCTGCATTTGACACAAGGTACGTGTGGATTCTAACCTTCATTCTCTTCCTCTCTCTGCTCGTCCTCAGTGCCATCCAGCTTGGCTTTCTTCATCTTCCTCTGCCTCACCTTGGTCAGTCGGGCCTTCAGAATGGCCTGCCTCTTCTCCTTTAGGTGTTCCCTTTTGGTGCGCTGCTCTGTTGTCTGAAGGAGAAGACATATGAAAATAGAAAGACTAAGCAAAAACTGACGTTTTTTGTCATCAGTTTAGAATCAAAATCGCTTTTATTCTTTAAATACGTGTTTAATGTACCTACATGTGAGGGTAAGGCCTGTCACGATAACTACTTTTAATGGACATTGTACTGTGCTAGATATAATTGCAATAAACAATACTATTGTCATTTTTGCCCTCTTTTATGCCAACAAAATGAACTCTGTAGGTCTCTTTTCAAAAACTGCAATGAAACACATCGACAATATTGGGGTCAGCAAAACTGATCGAGGTCATGAACATACATCGGTAAGTTGATAAAATGTTTACAATAAGTCATTAACATAATTACTGTCACAGGCCTCGTGGAGTTTGCTTGTAGTGTGAGATGATTTGAACGCACACACTTAAGGTAAATATGTCTGTGTTCATATCCATCCAGAGATCAGCAGCTCACCTGGTCTCTGAGCATATCCAGAGTTTCTCTCTGCTTCCTGCGGTGCTCTTCATCCTGAGAGAACGAAAAGTAACCGACACCGAGCTCTCGGGCCTCTGAGATAAACAAACAAACAACATGCTTTTTACTGCACATGACTTACTTAATTTCAAATGTGCACAGAAACATTTACCAGAAACGTTTTAGAAATGCTTTAACACTGACCTTGTCCTCTGATATCCTCGTAGTGGATTGGTCCAACAGGCCTCTTCATAGCCTCCTCTTCCTCCATCTCCCACTCCTGCCTCTGAAGCTCTCGCCGCATGTCCTCTGAGAGTAAGGTCTTGTCAGCTAAAACTTTTCTACACAGAAAAGTCATATCAAAAAGCGTTTAAGTTCCCAACATGACACCAATATCCAGTCTCCAACTTTATGAAACCATTATCTGTAGAATATTTACCCTTTTCCTTTAAGGTCTTGATCCATTTTCTTAAAACCTGGCAGGTCTTTCTTCATGCATCTTCGAGATCGTCCCAAAGCGTCAACATAATCCACCCTACAGAGAAACAACATGAAGGACAACAGTTAACAATTAAATAGTTTCAAACTGTAGTGGTTTCATTGCATATATTTTTTGAATTATTTTGTGGTGGTAGGGGTAGTCCTAGTGATTTGTTCATTTGTATAGATAATGTATATACTATTTAACACCATACTAACTCAGATACATATTTCTAAACCGTTCTAAACCAATTAATGAACGAATCAGACGAATCAGACGTTACCATTCCTCATCTGGGTTTTGAGGAGGAGGGATAGGAGATGAGTTGTCTCTTTCTTCATCATCTTTTTCTTTGCGTGCAAGTGTTTCTCTCTTTTTGTCAATAATCTTCTGGGTGAAGTCAACCAGGAACAGTCCTTCTGTCTCTTCATCTGACAAATTACAAGTTTAGTGTTAGTTTATTACAAACCAAACACACTTTGTCATACAACGAAATATATCAGAAAGATGTAATTTATGCTAAACCAACCTGGAAAGTCTCCTTTTGTCATTTGCTCATAGAGTTTGGCCTTCTCCTCCAACCTGCGTCTGTTATAGGCAGATAAATGAGGAGTCAGAGGTTGCGGTCACCATTTTTATTGTGACAGTAAGTCTGCTGTATGATGTGTTGAACTGACTTTGCTGTATCAAGGGTGTTCTGCTCCTCAGCCAGCTGCTCTGCATCTTTCTCAGCTCTTGCTGAAACACCAGCATTTTGTTTGCTCCAAACATTAGGTTTCTACACACGAGCATGAAGACAGGACAGGGTAAGTGATCTCAATCTGTTGTCATACAAGCAGGCCAAAATATTTTTCTAAATAACACATACTGTACCTTGTCTTTTTGATTTGATTTTGATTTGAATCCAGCACCAGAGTTTTCTCGCCCAAGTTTATCCTGTTTGAACTGTTCCTGCTTTCTGTAAAGTTCAGCTTTAAGGTCCACTAGCTGTAACAAACAAGGTATTATCGAAACATAAATCAACAGTAAACCATTTATGTTTATTCTTTAGCTACTAAAACAACTTTTACTGTGTTTGCTAGCAATATAGCCTGACAGCAGGTTAGCTAACGTTAGCTGCTATAATCATTTAATTAAACGTCCCAGAGCCAAACACAATATCGATAAAATGTTTGTACGGCTATTTTTTTAAATGTAACTCACCGATGAAGCAGTCACGTCGAAGGGTTTCTTCTTTTTTTCCATGTTTACTAGTTATTTTTCGACAACATAATCCCCGTGCTACTGCTGTGCGCGACTTCTTCGTTGGTGGTGCAGCTCTCGCGAGAATAACTGTCGCTTTACCGCCGACTAGTGGCGTTTGTTATGTAAACACGATAACTGTCAAACAAAGTGCTTCTGTTGGCTGCGCAGTGAGCTTATGTTAGAGTAAACTCAGTGTGAATAGAAGCTCTGGACATTAAAAGTGTTTCATATGGACGGTGTATGGATTTGGATGTATTCTAACCCTTAAAAATAAAAAAATAAAAAGCAATTATCTACTTATTGCACACATTCTCATCTCAATAAGAGGCAGTTTATGGCCACTGTATGTGGAAGACCAGCTGGACTCTGGATCAGTCAGATTGCTCTGTTATAGTTCAGCTTAGTTTAAATACATTTGTACTCTGATTCTGAAAAATAAGGAAAACTTCAAGACCTGTTGACAAGTTTTACCACATAAAAAAAATATTTATTGCTGTGGGTTTTGTCAAATTCTCCAGATAAGACTCATTTAGTGTTAAGCATTGTGATTGTCAGATATCAAACTTAATATTTGACATTGCAATATTCCTGGGTATGTTAACTCAACATTGGTATGCTGCCGGGGACATATATGCACAATAGGCTGAATTAGTTTCCATTATCAGCATCTCTATGACAGCAATACTATTACCTTTATCACTTTCATTACCACATTGAACAGATAAGAGGATCAGCAGGTTGTTACAGAGAAATGCCTACTTTGTTATCAATTTAAACATTTGAACAGTCGGACGCAAACAAGATATGACAGCACAAGCACCTGTTACTATTATACTGGATGCATTTTTAAACCAAAACGAAGGAGAATGGAAGCTATATAAAGGTATGAAGTCAGAAGCTGAAGTCAGGTTGGTGTCATATGTGGGTCATATTGTTGGCAGTGGAACGAGCATCTTACATCTTTAATACACCATGTTTTTGAAAAGAAACACCTGTTTGCTGGTGTTTTTGTTCTGTTCTCTGACTTTGTGGTGCAAGTCAACCAGTGCAGGCTCGAGCTTCCTCAGCCCCTCACAAAAACCTCAGGTAAGAAACGTCCCTGTCTTTTAGCACATGTGGATTAATGCTTTAACTCTTTATGAATATATAAAAATTAAATGATGATACATCAGTCTATTTGAATTCTCACTTAGAGCATCTAATAAAGCAGTTCCCTTTAAATCTATCTCTATATTCTGAATCTGAAGCGGTATCATATCGTCACTTTCAGCACAAGGAAGGTTGAGTTTTGTTGAGTTAATAACTTGTTTGTGTGTTTGTTATCTAATGCTTCATGTTTCGTTTTTGTCCTCGCTAGAGAATAACAAGATTATCTAAGCTCCTGCCATCCCACTGAGCCTGATGTTCAAATCATGGCACTTTTTTTCACATTTTAAACTTAGCCATCTTTTGCATATGTGATAATTGCATCCTTTATTGCATCTGAGTGGCCTCTTTATGCTTTTTTTTTGTCAGTCTTTGTCATTTCTTGTCATTTTCCATACATTTTGGACGAGTAAAAAGAGGGACATTTATTTACATACCACATCAGATAAATGCAATCGTAGTAAGAAAGTCAGATACAGTGACAGCATTGTTTACTTCACCTAACTCAAGACCTAAGAAGTATGTTAATCACTGACTCTGAACTTCAAATGTAAAGCTGAACTGGTTACAATCATGGCATTTCTCTGTAGAACAGGGGAAAGTCTTCCAGGGTCGGCCGCCAAGTCATGCAGGAGCCTCACCAACCCGCTGATGACAAGCACATCGTGGTGAGTGGAAATCACACTCACGGCTACAGCACACAGCCACCACCACCCTAAATAATCACCCCTCTTACTTTATGGTCTTCTTTTCCTCTAAGCAGATAAGCGCCCCCTTTGAAATTGGCGTCACCATGACAGAAGAGGACTATGAGGAGTACGGTGTGGCGCTGCAGGAGATCATTCAGCGTCTGCTGGGGGGCAAAGAGGCAGCAGGTTTGCCAAATACATGTTTCATACGTCAAAACTTGTGTTCCCTTAAACCGATGTATAGTAAACAAATTACACACTCAATTTCTTTTGATTTTTAACATGTTTTGTCACCTTTCAGAGGGGCCGCCACAACTTTGAAGATCATGGAGGAAACTTAAGAATCTGCCATCTCCAATTTCAGCTTCATTAGATGGCAATTCTTAAAAATACTGAGAGCTGAAACATGCTGAACTCATTTCTGTTAAAGCGTAATGTATTCTTTAGCTCATTAGTCAGAATGTGGCAATGGTATGTATCACTAAATCTTTCATTTCACTAAAAACTTGTTTTTGGAGCTTTCCACCACATCCCAGAGTCTCAGTGAGTTCGTTCAGCTGTTATCTCATGACCTAAATATGGAGCTTAACTGGTGGTAAGATGGTTGAAATATAATTAAATACAAAGTATAAGTTGATAAAAATGTATTTGGTTGTTTGATAAAAATCATTTTAAGTTCCAAACTACTTTTTTTTTTAAGGTCAATATTGAATGTTCCCCTCTCAAATATGTAAAGTTGTAATGAGTTACTCAGAGATTCGTCGATATGTCAGACTGTTTTATCGAACATATTTAGTCTATTTTTTTGGTAAAACCCTGGCGTCAGCCGATGATTCATTCAGATTCTTACCTCTGTAATTATAAAGAAATGTACCGTTCAACCTGTCCTCATTTGTCATCATAGTCCTACATGTGTCCATTTAAATAAAGCATTGATAACCTCTCGTCTCTCTGTCCCATCTTTGGCAAGGTATTGATAGAAAAAAGTCCATGTAGAATCAGGGTGAAATTGAATAAATGAGGTGGAAGAATGAACAGGGGTTCAGTTCTTCCTTTTAATTGGGTTACATAATCCAAAATAGGTTCTGTGTTGTGATAAAAACCTCTGTTTTACCTTGCATTTGGCCAAAAAACAAAAAAATAAAAGGATGTAAAAATAACTGTCCTGAGGTCTGCTGGATTGACAGCTTCTTGAGGTTTTTAGCATCTCACAGACTTTAATGTTGTTTCTTTCAAAAGGTGAAAATCAGATGAACAAATCCCAGAACATGGCTGTTCAAGTCCCTGTTCAAATCACTGAAACTGGGTCAAACACAGCAAAGCACAAACTGCTCTGATCAGTTGTGTCTGTTCTGTGTTCCACCTCGCAGCCTTTATTAAGTGCACAGCCAAGAACATGGTGTGCTCTGAAACCGTCCAGGCTTTCATCATAACCCCAGCATGGGTGAATGTATGTATTTCTAACACATCCATCTTATCAAAGTGATTTCCGGGAGACACATCCACCCATCTACCATTAATCTAATCCTCAGAAGACCTTTTCTAACCAACAGAAAATGTCACATGTAGGCCAGACTGATCATTCGCAAAATAAAAAGCACTCAGGCCAAATGTGTGAGCAAAACATGGTGGTATCAAAGTAAGGTAATGGACTTATGTGAGGGCCACTTCCTTACAAGAATAAGATTTGCTCATTGAAAAAACACACATCTGTGTCGCAGTATTACAGACAACACTTCAGTCTCTTCCATTTCGCATCTTCACACTCTTGTGCATAAATGAGTTCAACAAACTACACCCCTCGAATACAAAAAAACGTTTAATATGTCTCCACTGTATCAAACAAAACTAGACATCACAAACATACAGACAAGGAACAAGGTAAAGGATGTCACAGCAACACAGCAAACACAATAACTTCGAAACAAAAATATTAAGGAATTAATTTCCAGGATGAACAATGACATAAAATATGATCAGATAAACAATGATATACAGCATCTCTATCAGACAAGAGAAATCTTCATTTCAGTCAATTTTTTTTCTTCTTTTTTTTTCAGTTCAAGATCAGAATCAGCTCTTTCAAGTTATTTAAAATGAGACTGCTCCTCTGTTTTCTGACATCTTTACATGGAGGATTAATTAATCTAAAACAAAAAGCCACATAAAATGATTTTGTCACAAACCAGCTCTGAAACGTTGTGTTCTCTGTCATGCTGGATTTATCCACCACCTCTGAGGATTATATGCCGTAGAGTTGGGTGGTGTTGTTTCGGATGGTGGTGAGAACCGTGTCCATGTCCTCCCCCTTCAGCAGGCTCAGCTCCTGCAGTGTATGTATGCCCATTCCAGGATGTGAAAACTGGCAGACATCCTTTTTCACCTGTTAAAGAGTGAGACACACTTATTTTAAGTATGTAGTCAGAATTTAATCAACAGTACTAAAAGCACCTAAAATCTAAGTAAATGGGGTTCACGCATAGGTTTGACAAATACATTTTCGAGAATCTCTACCAATAGCTTTAGAGCTTAGTGGCCAGAAGCTAGCCCTCACTGGTCATCACAACTGAATACTGTAGTTACAGCAGGTGGAATCAGTTTAGTTTGATTGTTGTGACGAGGGTCAGGAGAAGTAGGATAAGACTTATAGATAGTAAATAAATGTACATCATCCTGTCAAATGAACTAATGTAAGTTATATAAGTTCATAAGACACATTTATTTACAGGCCAATTTATTTAATATGTTCAAGGGTTACTCTACACCTGCTGACTATACTCACTGCAATCGAAGGAGAATTATTTGTTCACTTTCAAGTGACCTGTCTTTCTCTTTTGTACATGTACATCTCCTTTTTAATAAAGCAATAGTATTTTTATACAATTACTTGATAAATTCTTTGAATAATTGGAAAAAATACTGGGTTACTAAAATAAGTGATAGCTGCAACCCTCATAATAACTGTTCTTATATGAGCTCACATTAACTCTTTACACCTTTTAGACTGGGAAAAAAACAACCTTTAAGACACACTAATATATGGCTTTTGTCTTCAGTGGAAAATGGTACATTAAGCATTTATTCCCAGGTCAATTGACTCTGCAGTCTCAGGTATTTATCAGCTCCAGCTCTGATCGACAGTGATGACAACATGCTACCAGGGTGGACACCCATTTTCTGACGCAATGCTATGATGTGTGTTAATAAATAAAAACTAATAAAGTTAACCAGTACCTGTCTGGGCAGGAAATATGGTGCGTCTGTCTCCAACACAATGCGGTCAAGAGGGATCTTGCGGACAGAGTCTCGAGCCTCCATGGCTCTGAAGTAGGTGATCAGGGAAGTGAAGCCCACATACAGGTTGGGGAACTCCTTCAGGAATGGCTCGATCACTGGATAGCTGTTTGTGAAACAGTGCCTGGAAACAAAAGTATTCAAGAAAGAATATTCACAGATTAAAAGACATCTTTGTGAAGGGTTATACTCGCTGTTCACATTAACTGTGGTGTCAATGAAAACTAATACATAGAGAGATAATTACTGAATGTAAATTGCAGAGAAATACCAACAATGCATAGCATCAAAAATGTGGTTTGATTTCATGAAACCTTAAGGATTATAATTTAAAACCAGACATGTTCTATCATGATAGATATAATTTTATACAACAGTAAATACAGTATCTTAATATCTTATCGCCCAACCCTAATGTGACTGATTAGTCAGATTACTTTATCTCGACACTCACCTGTGAATTTTGTAATCCCTTGGGACACACTTCCTCATGATTTCCAGCAGGTCGTCATCGGCATCCCGACAGTGGATCAACAAAGGCTTCTGCATGGCCACAGCCAAATGCAGCTGACGCTCCAACACCTTCACAGAGGAGCAAAGAAACAAAACACAGACCACAGCATTTATTATTATATTACAGCATCGTCATTCCATTCCATACAGTATATTACTGACCACTGCACAATGATAAGGCCCATCTAGCTTAAGATAAACCCTCAGGGACTACAAATTCTTATTAAATTGAGACAATATTAAACTACACCTTACCTCTTTTTGCCTGGAGGTGTCTGTGGAATTTTTGTGGGAGTAGTCCAGGCCCATCTCACCGAATGCCACAGCTTTTGGATGCCGCATGGCCATCAGTATATTGCGTTCATGGAAACTTGAATAGTTTTTGGCAAAGTGGGGGTGGCACCCAAAAGCCCCCCATACCATGTCTTCAGCCAGCAAATCTTCCCACAGGGCCTCTTTCACCATGACCCCTGGGTTGCAGAAGTTGGTAATACAGCCTCTGAACTCCGGAGGGAAGCTGCTTTGGTAGAGCTCTTGAAAGCTGCCGAACGTCCCTCTGAAGCCAAGTTTTCCGTAGAGCATGTCCAGATGACAGTGTGTGTCTATGAAACCAACCTGTCTGTCCAGGTAGGAGTAACTGTTCCATGTAGGTTCTGCCCTCATGGATAGTCTTTTTTTAGGCCTGCCACCTTGAGTAAGAGAGTGGGGGGGGTACCGCATGGAAAAAGCACCATCTGACTGTCTGCGTGTGGTTTTGGAGTTTAAGCAAGGCTTCGTAACTTGACTGTTAGAGTGTAGTGGCAGAGAAAAAGGATCCAATAAATGGGCCATAATGTTGGAGGAGTGAAAATTCTCAGACTCAACTCTCGATGCTTTTGAAGGGCCTGCATTTGGTGGCTGGGACTGCTTGGATGAGACAAAAACTTGCCTCTGTGATGGTGGGAAAGGCATTTCCATGCCTCCTGCAGCTGCTAGGCAGGCCCCAGTGTTTTCATTAGTGTATAAAAAGGGGACAGAGGAAGGTACATCTGCCTGGATATTCGCTGAAGGACTTAGCCATCTTTGGCTGGCTTTCGGATAAGTCGTGAAACTAGGCAAAGAATCTGGGACACAGTCCAGAGAAGGGAAGGGTGAGTCACACTCCTCAGCCTCTGGTATAGTTCCTGCAGCAAATGAATCATCTTGAGAGGTTGTCTCCACAAACACGGATTCCTGGGCAACAAACCTCTCAGGTGAATCTTCTCCTCTGAGCACAACACTCTGAAAAACATAAATAATTACTTGAAAAATTACAAAAAGCATTTCACTTTAATATTTTATCCCCAGTGGTTCCTGGTTTATTTTGCGGTCACAAGATAAAAGGGCTTACATTCTCTGTATAAATATAATCACTTTATTTTTTCTTTAAACGATAGACAAATGAGAAAATGTAAATAACAGACAAGAAAATTAACATGTTACGCTGTAAAACACCTGATATTATACATACGCAAAAAAAAACTCCAGGAAAAGATAGACTCCCAGATGTTAGTTGACTCACCCTTCTGTCTGTTTTTGTCTCTGAGTGGTCACCTTGGGCTTCTCTGTCCTCAAACACTCGTAAGGGGGACCCCTGTTCGTCCTGGTCAGTGTCGTCGTCCTCGGATTTATTCTCAGGTTTGATCGAGGAACAGTTAATACTCATGACTGTCCTATCAAGTGAAGCTGGGCTGGGCAGCTCAGTCCTCACTGGGGAAGGTTCAAATGGCAAAGTCTTGCAGATGTCAGTAGTGCTGCATCTTCCTTTAGTGCTGTCGATGGCTGCAATCACTGCCATCCTGTAGATAGCCTTTGATCCCTCCTCAGGTGTCCTCTCTTTCTTTTTCATGACAAAAGAGTGAGATGGAAGCAGTGATACTGTGCTCTCTGGGGATTCAAGTTGCTTGGATGAGTTGTCCATAGGTTTTTCCTGATAGTTAAGATGCGAAAAGGACAAATTAATCATACATTTCTTAACAAGAACTGAACATATTGCGTTGAAAAGCACATTTAAGAATCTAAAAAACAATTTAGAAGTTCTATTAAATGATGGTCAAAGCAAGCTTTACAGTTAAGATTTACCTTTGAAGCAATGAAATGTTTATGATTTTTTTGGGACAGCTTCCTCAGCTTAACTTTGCCTAGAGAGGGCGTGCCTTCACCGAGCGCCGCTGCTTTTCTCTTGGGAGTGTCCAGACTCAGCTCTCCAAGGCCGTCAGGTCCTGGAGAGTCACAAAGGGGCGAAGTGGGTGATTCTTCTTTCGGCCACATATTGCAGCAAGAGGGTGTGCGTGAGCCAGCATCTCTCCCCTGAAGCTGTACAGGTGAGGTGACTGCAGTTTGTCGCCACTTGAACATGACCTTCTTTCTGTTGCTGTCCATGTTGAAGATTCTAAATCAATACACAGA
Source organism: Lagodon rhomboides (assembly GCA_039737535.1). Lineage (NCBI taxonomy): Eukaryota > Metazoa > Chordata > Actinopteri > Spariformes > Sparidae > Lagodon > Lagodon rhomboides. The sequence continues at coordinate 17,849,255 of CM077785.1, read as the reverse complement.
TGGATAAAGAAATAAACAAATCTGATTCACCATCGGTCATCAAAGCAAGAACATGAAATCATTGCTTTTTAAAATACTCAAGTCAAAAAAATGCAGTGTTCATTCATTTTTTTCTACAATAAGAGGATTGCTGTTGTCTCATGCACAATTGAGTTCGAAGATGAAGATAAAACAATGGATAATTTTTATTCAATGTACAGTATTTGCTGCATAAAAAGTAAATTTTTCTATGTAGGTTAGAAACTAAAATGATCATGGCACCTAAACTGTGGAATAAATTACCTTTCAAAATCCATACTGCTACCTCTGTATTTTGTTTGAAATGTCAGCTAAAACCATACCTTTCTAAACTGGCTTTTATCAAACTAGGGTTATTTAAATTCTCCTAGATATTATTTGATCCAATTTATCTGGTTTCACATTTTTATGGTGTTGGCAGAGGTGGCTTCCAAATCCCCACAATCCCAATCTGTTTGAGCATCTGTGAGGTGCCAGGAAAAGAACCTATCTGCTCCCATATGAATGTCAGGGCCAAAGGTCTTCCCAGAGGAACATTATCTTGTAATGGGATAACCCAAAGCAATTCACTTCTGCTGTCAGACATTTGAATGTTGGCTGATTGGTGTCTGTATAACTGAAACACAGTGTCAGCTGACATGATGCCCTTGGGTGGCTATTGCTTTAAAATCTGATCTTGATCTTTTCTTGACAAGAGGCAATGTGACAAAATCTACTTTTCAAACCGACATTATATCAACTCATATTTTGCTTACAAGGTGGATATTCTGAAACGAAAATGCCCACACAGCAAACCAGGGGCCAGGTAGGATGATGGACCCCCGGAAGAGTTGCTGTTGCCAAAGTTACAACTAGCTAATGAGGATCCAATTAAAAAGCAATGCCCATTAAAAAATAAATAAATAAAAATCATTTTAGCCTGAGCATCTAACCATTGATGGCCTGCCTACATTAAAAAGTATTGCAAGAAAAACTTTGGTTAACAGTCACCTTTTCTCCCGAGCTCAAAACTACAGTAACGTTAGGTGCTCAGATGCCAGAATTAAGAACTTTCGTAAACTTAACCTACTGGGACACCATCTACAATTGTGTTTGGGTTTTTTTTGCACTATAAATTAACTCTGACCTGTCCTAAGTTAGTCAGAAAAGACGCCTGAGCGGTAACGTTACAGCCACTGGTGACATTTCGCGAACTTAAGCTAGCACCGTCACTTCAGCCACTTAAGGCTAGCCAACTTTTAGCTAACACTGCCTATTTAACTGCAACTCAAAACAAAGCTAAATGTTGGGACTTTAAAAACAGGCCCACTAGCCATTGTTTTTTTTGTTTTTTTTTTATGATGATTTTACACTTATTTATCACATATATAGTAAGTTAGCTACACGGCTAATGTTAAAGACTTGATAAATTACCTTGTCACACTCGGCACAATGGGGGACTGCGTGGGAGGTCAAAGTAAGCGGTCACTTTATCCGGGTTTGTTCACCCAGCCAGCGTCTACTCGTTTTCTTACACGATTTCTTGCTAACAACGTCTCTGAACAAAAACAAAACATGAGTTCATTTCATTGTTATGTTTGACCTTGTATTGAACCACGAGGTTCGTGTTTAAAAGAGCCGCCGGATTGTGGTAAACTGTTTTAACGTAACCAAACGTCAAGATAATTCTACATCTCGCGAGATCGGTTCGATTCGTCATAATCCAACGAGATTTGAGTAATTTGCGAAAAGAGGTGAGGTGGCTGTTGGACTGATTAGTAAACCATAAAAGGTTCCTGTAGGAACAGATCAGATATGATTAATAGACTAAAAATAAACCTGTAACTACAGCAGACAGTAAGCGTAATTCCACTTCGAACTATGATGTTCAATTAAGTCTACCTTAAGAAATGTTTTTTGGTCAAGTCATTAGAGGTATAGAGATATATAGTGTAACAGTGCATACATGTCAACATCAAAAGGAACTGAAAACAAGCTTTTAAAAAGGTGAATTAAATAATCATGCTGTATACATATTGAAAGGCAATGCTGATAATGAACAAATGAAAATTTAAAAATTAAAACAGGTTAAAAGCGATAAACATTACATGTAGAAGATTAAGAGAACAGAGAATATAGGAATTTAAGTCAGCTTTGAAAGGTGGTCAGTGGCAGGACAGAATTAAGTGTGTATCTAATGCTGAACAGTGATTAAAACAAGGTGTACTCATTACATTCAAATGTTTTTATTTTCTACAAATGAACTTAAAACAATGGTCATCATCCCCTTTGGAAGAAAAAAACAATACCAAGAACAATTTGAACCTAATACTTTAGGTAAAATACGTTATTTTATTCATTATCTTCAGCATATTATTCAATTCACCACATTTTTTTAGTCACAAGATTAATACGTCAAATTAACAGCATTTACACTGAGCCAAAAAATCACTCTTCAGGTACTGAAAATTGAGCCTTAGTGTGTTGACACACTCAGGTAACATAGAAATACTCTGCATGAAATCAAATGGTCCCAAAGGCGGGGGAATCCTTAACAGTAACGCTTTTTTCTTAGACTTTTGCTTATCCCACAAAGGTCTTGTTGGCACCAGAGCTGTTTCCTTTACCTGCATGTACAACAGCTTCATTGTGTTCTTGATGCTATCACTAGGGGGCGCCAAAGTCTGGCGTACACAGCTGTGTAAATGTCTGTCTCTGTGCACATAAAACAGATAGTGTTATGGCTTCAATGACTTTGATCTAGCTTATAGTCCGCCTCACCAATCAGAACATTAACGATTGATAGGTTTAAATATTCATATTAATATTAATAAACATCATCATCACGACATCCTGTGTTTTTGCGAAACAATTACAGAAATAAGGTAAAGAAGATTCAGAGTTTGAGACTAATTGGAATTTTAAAAAATGCACATTCAATGTTTTGGTTATGAGAATTCTTTCAAGGCTATTTCGGCGAAATTGAGGCCAATAATTTTTAAAGTAAAGCGATTTCAAATCTGAAAACTGACTGGCGAGTGAGTTTTGGATGAGAGAGTGTTTCGGGCATAATATTTCCCCCTAAAAAAAATATAACAATAATTAGCCACCATCACTGAGACGAAGTCGCGACTGGAGCCCTTTAAATAGCCCTGGAATTCTTTCGTAAAGTGTAGCGAGCTGGAGTCTCAGAGGCGAGGTTGATCCAAACTGATCCAGGTTCAGTGTGTGCGATGGTCCCTGCATAACTGAGTAACTTAACATAAGTGAGTAACTCAGCATGTTAGACACACCGGACTCGGGTCAGCGTTGGAGCCGAGCCGGACAGGATTGAGCCCTGGCGAGCTACCGCACCAACATGGGTTAGGTGTGTTCATTTTGAAGATGAATACAGTGAATAACTTATCTCGTGGGATGAATAGACTGAAGTCGAATAAAAGGGATTAGAGTAGATGAGTTATTTAACTCATTATCTTCAGCATGTTATTGAGTTCACCACATTTTTAGGCACAAGTATGATATTTTAAAATTAACAGCATTTACACTGGTCGGCAAAATCACTCTTCAGGTATTGAAAATGGATTGTTTTGACAGCTTCAGTGTGTTGACACACTCAGGTAACATAGAAATAATGCATGAAATCAAGTGGTTTGAAAGGCGCCATATCAGTAGGACTTTTTGTTAGACTTCTGGTAATCCTAGAGGGGATTTGTAGGTACCAGAGCTGTTTCCTTTATCTGTATGTAGAAAGTCTTCATTGTGTTCTTGATGCTATCATTAGAGGGCACCAAAGTCTGACATGTGTAAATCCAAAGGCCTTTACACAGTGGCTGCGTAAATGTCTGTATCTGCACATAAAACAGACAGACTCCTTGTGTTTTGACTTGAATGACTTTAATTTAGCTTATATCCCCCCACCTCTGAATCCTTAACAGTAACACTTTTTGTTAGACTTTTGGTAATCCCAGAGAGGTCTTGTAGGCACCAAAGCTGTATCCTTTACCTGTAAGGAGGGAATGAAGATGCATCAGTCCTCTGACCATTGTGGAAACCAATCATAATGTGAAGTAACATATGTTAGTCTAATAGACACACACAGTTGTTGACCTTGAAAATGCTGCTTATGATAGACATCAAGATGGGTTTGCACTCATTTTATGAACTACAGAAGATGTTGACCATCTGTTCAGATAAACAGGTTCAGCAGATTTTGATCCTGACCCCAATCACTCAATCATATACCAACAAATAAACGATACGCATACAGGCCAAGAGGTCTTAGCTGCTGCACACAACAATATACCAAAGTCGGTCAGTAGGACAGAGCAGGGAGGGACTTCAGCTTTGAATGTAAGCTTCAAAACTAGAGTCCGACCAGTGTCTCAGGTGGCAGGCAATATTATCTTATTACAGATCTTTAGTATCATCATATATACACACACACACACACACACACACATATATATATATATATATATATATATATATATATATATATATATATATATATATATATATATATATATATATATATATATATTTAGAGGTAATAATGTAGAAAATGATGCTTGAGGTGATCAATAATGATTGCTTTGCCAGTTGTCATTCTAAAAAAGGCGAAGTTTATTGATAAACTGTAAAATATCCAGCCTCCACAAGTGTTTTCTATAATCACATTTTAAGGAGATCAGTGCAAAAATTGCGTGTATATCGGCTGATATATATTGATATAAGAATGTTTTACTCGGTAATGTCTGTACCAGTATCAGGATCGAATATCGGTCGGGTTTAAAGGCTGAGCAGCGAAGAAAGACATTCAGAATATGGATCTCACTCCTTTCAGCCACATGTGAGTGTGAATGTCACACCAAGCTGATACATATTGTGTAGGTGACATTTTGCTGCAGCCAGGAGCATTAATCACTACTTACATGTCGGGCCTTTCTTTTCAACGAGCCAGTAGCAGAAGCCTCTCCTGGCACGGTCACTGAACACATTCCTGTACTGGAGCATGTTTTGAGGTGAGCTTTTCGGTGTGTGTTGATGCACGCCTAAAGAAAAACATGTCAGTAAAACATATGGGAAACAAATAAATGAAGATATGTAAAAAAAAATAAATAATAAAAATAAAATTAAAAAAACTTCTGTTGTTGTTGGACCTACTGTGTACCACGAAGGGATCATTAACTGCAGTTTCATCCCGAGTCAGAGGAGGTAACAGGCCTTCATGTGATGCATATACTGGAGCATGTAATAAAGCCAAATCAGAGACACATTTCCTTTGTCACGTATGTACAAAACCCAATTTTACGTTATCTGTTAAACAGGTTTATTCCACAAACCTCTGTCCTTCAACAAGGCAGCTGGAACCGATGCAAGATAACCTGGAACCTGGGTGGGATTAACTGTGCTTAGTATCACAAGAATGCAAAGTAATACTTGTTTTAAGTTTTATTTAATTATTAATCAATAAAGCCAGATTAGTTTCTGTATAATTCTGTTAGTAGATGAAGGTTTTGTTTCATTTCATTTCACCATTGTTTTCATTTTGCTCCAGTGGTCTGTCTGGAGATGTGGAAACGTGACCGGGTCACTCCTTGACCAAAACGTCATGCTGGTGAAGAGAATTGAAGGATCATGAACATTAGCTAGGAACATCTATTCCACATCAAACACGCACTGGATCCCAGCTGCAAAACAAATACTGTGCACTTACTACTCTCGCCTGAAACGACTCGCGTCCCATGTTTTTTTCTTCTCCCCTGCCTGCATGTTCCAGATATTTACTGCACCAGGCTCACCGCCACTCTCACACACAGAGACGGGTTGTGTTACTTTGTCGCTTGGCAACCATTTGGCAACAGTAGCCCTGCTGTGCTAAACTGGGGCTGGTTATAATTTCAAAATTTGACATGTGACTTACACAGTCTGGGTTTGTACAAGTGTTTATTATCTCAAGTTATTCAGTGTGTACCGAGCTTGATGTATTCCAGATGAAACCATTTATCTGCACCGACATAGTTAGAAGTAATGACATCGGTTTAAAAATGTTGAATGCTGCTCAGTTATATGTTGTCAAATGTAATTAAAGTTGCTTTATATCAGACATTTTAGTCCATATGATAGAGATAAATGTAAAGAAATTCAAAAAGGAAGCTTAACAAACAACATGAGAAGATCCTTGCATGTCAAACTATAGTGTATATCTAATAATTATCTGAGAGTTGGAACTTAACTGCAACTTATTGTGCTTGACAGCGCTCCATGTTCATTCCTAAAGCATAAATCAGCGGTTCCATTCATTAAATACAATGCATGCATACAACTGTACAATTGTAATAGTATCTGTGTATGTGGTCATAACAGATACTGTTGGACATCAATATTTTCTTTATAATGTTGAAGTCTTTCATTAATATAATTGTAGTGTCTAATCACCTCTGTATGTTCTGAGAAATTAGGTCTCAGTTTCATGATTTTTGTTTTGTGACCTCATGTTTATGATCGACTAGTTTATCAAACCTGAACAAATAACTAAAATAATGCTATTCACGGTGCCTTTCAGTAAGAAATATATCTTTTATTTATTTATTTATTACACAAATAGACACTTAAAGACTTTGAGATACAGTAGCAGGAGTAGGAATTTAACAGGATGACAGAATAACAATAGAGGCAGAGAATTATAAAATGGGAAAAACAAAAGCATACGCGCCTCAGTCACAGTGTTACACATCCTAATCTGTAGGAAAATTATCTGCAATACAATATTTTAGAAGCCATTCTACCTGTTTACGTTTGTAGGTTTATTCTGAAAAAAGTCTCCATTTTCCAGAATAGGCCAGCTTGAGAAATGCATCCACAAACATCCATTTCTGGATTTAAAGTGCTGAAAGCGAAATCTTGGTTAAACTGCTGAGCTTAATAACTCTGATAACAAAGTAAGATGTTTGAGATTTGAGGGGAGTAAACTGGATCATCTCAGGCATTTCCAATAAAGAATATTAACAACATAAAGCTATCTTAAAATCCTTCTTAATCTGACTATGCACTTTTCATTTTGCGTCTTTTAGAAATTGTGATATTAAGGGCAGAGGTTTGATTATATCCATGTCGGAAAACATTCTTGTAAGTTCCTTGTACTTAACTAATACAGAACCTGTCAATGTGACAGAATACAGTAGAGTCACATAATCAGACAGGCATCAAAGACTAGTATTCCATATATCTCTAGTGGTCTTCCAGGAATAAACACTGCAATGCTTCGATAACATTTTAGAGGACAAACGATATTGTTTATTTGAAGATGATGGCATCTCATTATAGAACCTCTTCACCTCTTTACTTGCGGAGGAAGACATCTGCCAATGACTGAGTATGAAAAGGCAGCAGATGAAACTCCTTTACTGGAAATATAAGATCTCTGGTGAAGTAGCTCCACATTTAATCTTATATTTTAAAGACTGTTTACCTTTTTAATAGTGTGAAATACAATATTGTTGTAAGTGGCTGGTATCCATCCAGTTTCATGCCTCATTCTTCCTGGCCTTGAATCCTCTCCAGCAGATGCTGCTCCACTCGCTGGTTCATGCGACGGAGATCCCTCAACGCACTGGGGCGATCTTCCAGCTCCTCGTGGAGACACTGTGCTATTTCCAACCTCCTGTAGTTTTCAGGTAGTACCAGACGGCGGATAACCTGAAGAGCACGATCCTTGAGGCTGTAAACTGTAGGAGCCAAACAAGTGTTTGTCAAATGTTGAGAAAATGTTAAGCAGAGACTGCTTTCCTAATATAGCATTTAAGGCTGCACAATAAATCGTATTATTTGCAAAATTTTAATATGGCTAAGTGCAATTCCCAATTTCCTTTCAAGGTAAAATGTGTAGTGCTGCAGAGATGTCCTGGCCCACAAATGTTGTTCTCATGTTTATTTGGTACAGACCCTAACAGACGTCATTTCATGTTTTTTTCCCCCAATGAAAATGGTAATGCAAAAACGGCCATTCCCACTAATTGTGAATTATACATAGCAGTATCTGTATCTGTCAAAATAATTGCAATACGATTTTTTTTTTTCCATATCGTGCAGGCCTGATAGCCTTTAACTTTTTTTACTCTCATCACACAGTGCATCATAAATGTACCCTTGTTAGGGCATCTCTGAGTAGTGTTGAATTACAGATGATGGATGTGGCTGGTATTTAAAGGCACTTGGCTAACCTTACCTGGTAAAGTGATAGTGGCAGATGTGGCATTTTCACCCTCTGCTGGTTTAGGGAGAAACAGTTCTTTGCCATTCACCCTCAGTGGCTCATCAGTTTCAGCTTCTCTGAACATCCATGGGTGACCTTACAGAAAACATTTTGAGAGTGTGAGTATTACACAGAGATAACAAACAGTGAATCAACGCATCGAGACTTGACTAAATGTCGTCAGGTCACACGTTTCGGTGGTTTGTCCAATAAATCGAATTGGTGACCAGCTTTGAAGTTCACAATGTTTTTGGCTGATGTGCCACATTCAAACGAGTTTTGTTTGAATGTGAGGTTTGCAGCTGTGACTGCTGTCAAGTCGTCCTCGGACGACGTCTGAGCAGCAGCTCCTCTGCTGTAGAAACCTTGAATCTTATCAAAGAGCTGTAAAATATTATGAAGATAAAACAACGAGGACTATAACATTCTGGTGTGTTGTTTTTTTAGCCAACACCAACATAAATGGGGACATAAACTGATCCCAGATAAATTACTTTTATCGGACACGTAACCCACATCTGCGCACAAGTAGTTTATGATATCAGAGAAGTTCTCTCACCGATGAAAGTGTAAATCAGCCGTCCCGTCCCCGGCTCCAACTTGTCAAATGCCTGAGGTTCCCCTCGGAAATTTATCCATAATGGACGCAGGACGCGAGGAGTGCGGTTGCAAAACACCACCTTCACGGGTATCCGACTGTTCAGGGAGCGGACCAGGGGAAGAGACTGCTCTTCCTCTTGAGGCATTGGTCGCTAATTATCGAACGCGAAATGGTCAGCGCAGTGGTTTTAGCCGTTTAGCTAATGCTAGCTAGCAGCTAGCTGGTGAGCTATCCATGGATGTCGACAGCGGCCGACACACGGAGATCGTCGAATCAATATGTGTATCACTTAATACATTCAGGTATATTAGATTGCCTAGTTTTTTCACTAACAACTATTTCACTAACACTACGGCAGGAGAACCGTCTGTTGTTACTTCTTCTCGAGCTGTTTTGTGTTTACACTCCCTCTTCCGGTTGAAAAGTCCTGGGAAGTCAAACTATTCTGTACTGTGATTGGTCGAGAGGCATGATGACATCACGGTCCCACAGAAATCCAAATGCAGACGTGCTTTCAGTCAGGATTCACTGAATATGACAGGAATCTGTTCTCAGGGATCAATTTGATGATTATTTGACTAATTGCATGAACAAAAAGCCGAACTTTTTGGAGCTGGCTACTTATATGAAGCAATAAATGTTTTGTATATCCGAATAACAAAAAAAAACTGTTAAAACACATAACCTTTGTAAGCTGTAGGCCTACAAGATAATGATATAAATACTTATTTGATGTTTGGGCCCTTTTATTTATTTATTTTTTTGTACTACAACCTTTGACCCCCCTGGCCTGTTTGTGATTGTATTCAGGTGATATACATAAGATAATGTTTACCTTGTGTTTACCTGCGTTTGGCTGTTTGAATAAAGTTGATCCAAAAGTTGAGAATCCCTTGCAAGTTTTTAATTTATTTTGACTGGCTGGATGTCAGTGACAGTTTTCCGGTTTAAACTTTATTTAAAGCCACATTACCTAGAAATTGGAGACCCCCATAGTTTCAGAGTGTAACACCACTGTCGTAAATACAAATCCCAGGTCTGTAACAATTTGTCAGGCGCTTACTACTAACAAAACTCCTTACATCATAACAATGTACCTTGAAGCAAACATGTATGTAACTCTGTGATCCTACCCTCTCTATTTAATAGCTGTTCTGGAGCTTTCAATCATATCACCTGTAGTCTGCTCTTTATTATTTTTACCTGTAGAATAATGATACTAACAATAATAGGCTATGTATTCGCTGGGTAATCACGGAATGAATCTAGGCTCCACCCAGTTTCGTCTTCATATATATAGGCTAACAAAGGGGCACAGCTGGAGAGACTTTCTCCTGTAAGAGCACCCTCCTCTCTGGAGATTATTCCCACAAAAGGTTGAGCTTCAGTTCACTTTGAGGTAGGATAGGATGTTTGTCACGAAGTTCCTTACCGGCATAACTGTTTTATTAGCTGTATTTTAAAGGGGCCTTTTAAAACCTTTGCTCAGTTTTAAAGTTGTTGTTTGGAAAAATGTCAAGTTTCAGTAGCCTATAACCTGACTGACTATCTGTACTTTTATTCCCCAACAGCCCGTTCTTCGGCCGTTTGTAAAGTTTGAACTCCCTCACGATGAACGACAGTGACCTTGTGGATACGGAGGACGTGCCGAGAGATGAGATTCTGGCCAAGGTGGAGATCGCGCTGCTCAGTATCATCTTCGTCAGCGCCGCCATCCTCAACACCGCCCTGCTGCTCGTCCTCTGGAGACAGCGCAAACAGATGTCCAGGATGCGCGTCTTCGTCTTCCACCTGTGCCTGGCCGACCTGGTGGTGGCTTTTTTCCAGGTGTGTCCGCAGCTCATGTGGGACATCACAGACAGATTCGTCGGGCCGGACCTGGTGTGCCGCCTGGTGAAGTACCTGCAAGTTCTCGGCATGTTTTCATCGACCTACATGATCGTGGTGATGACAGTGGACAGATACCAAGCTGTCTGCAACCCGATGGTGAAGTTCCAGCGGGCGCGCACAAGACTGAACATCCCTGTGTGCGTGGCGTGGGGGATTTCTCTGCTGGGCAGCCTGCCGCAGGTTTTCATCTTCTCGCAGGTCGAGGTGGAGCCCGGTGTGTTTGACTGCTGGGCTGACTTCATCCAGCCGTGGGGGCTGCAGACATACATAACCTGGACCACGCTGGTCATTTTTGTTCTACCTGTTGTTACAGTCGTTGTTTGCCAAGTGCGCATCTGCCGAGCCATCCAGATCAACCTGTACCAAAAGATTCAACAGCAGGGCAGCGTGAGTCTCCCCCTTCCATCAAGAGCCACCGGTGTGGCCGGCATGTCCAAGGCCAGGGTGAAGACGCTGAAGATGACGGTGGTCATAGTTCTGGCTTATATCATCTGCTGGGCTCCCTTCTTCACTGTCCAGCTGTGGTCCGCATGGGACACACATGCGCCGAAAGAAAGTAAGTCATTCGGTGTTTGTGGCTGGTGATCAGTGTTATGTGGTATTCTGTGTTCTGTTTTTGGACTTTGGAAACTTTACGCGCTGTCCGATAAGTGTGCCTTTACGCACACCATAGTAAAAGGTGGTAAAGGAAACTTCTTTGCAATCACATGACGCTTTGCACTTCTCCTGTCATTCCAGCTGCCACTTTCACCATCCTGATGTTGCTGGCCAGTCTGAACAGCTGCGCGAATCCCTGCATTTACCTTCTGTTCAGCGGGCAGTTTCCCAAGAGGCTGGTGACGTTCCTGTGCCAGCGGCGGTCCGACGGGAAAGATTCAATGCACGACGAGGCGACGCTGGTCAGCGCCTTGTACATGAGCTTCAGAAATGTCTCTGAGTCCAAATGAGGGCGACGCGTTATTATCTGGAAACGGAAAAAGCCTGAGGTCGGTGCGCCTCGAGAAGCTGCCTCTCAGCTCTCTGCATTTCAACAACTGTTTCTTCTGAACAGGAGATATGGAGACAAGATGTACTGGATCTATCTGTGTGTCTGACATATGGAAAGATGTCGTCGAGGCATTCAACAAAAGCAAACCTGAAACGGGTGGCCATGAGTTGGAGCTGCGCTCCAGATGTTGTTGGGAAGCAAAGAAACCAGTAAAGACTCTGTAAACAACTGGTGTTGATCATATCATCACATTGTTTTGACTGTGACTGTTTCATTGTTAAAAATAAATAGATTCCTCACATGTTATAGAAGCTGGAACACTTCAGACTGAGTGACAAGAATTCAATTTTATTGTCATTTTGTGTAATTTTGAGCAACATGCCAGTACTTCTGTATGAACTTACACCACAGTCCTTTGAGCTGAGCTCAGAGGTGATAACATGTACTTTATCTTTAGCTTTGTTTTACAAAGAGAAAGCTATCACAAAGAGTGACAGTATTAAGCGAGAGTGAATACAAACACTACAACATGTGTCTGCTGCCCCCCAAAAAAGCTGCTGTAACATTACTGCATTTAAATATTGTGAAATGTGATCTCTGTGGTGAAATATATGTGTTGAAAGCACACACTGAGTGGCTGTATTCATCATTTCTCCTTGTTCAGGCTGTAACCAAATATGTGTGGAATAAAAGCATATTCTCACAACTGCTTTCTTTTTTCTTGTGTGTAAGTAGCTCTGAAAATCCACTGATGACAAATCAAGAACAAAATTATGATTATTTTGTATTTAAAGACCACCAGGTTGATGTTCACGACCGATTTAGATTAGTTCTCCTGTAAACAAGGATCGCATGTCTACATTATAAATGCATTTTAATATTTACAGTACAGCTGACGGGTTGCAGTGACAAGATATGAGCCAGACTCAGACCTGGTGTATGTCATACGTGGTATGTGCATGATGTGGAGGTCAACAGACGGACTCAGGATGAAGGATTTTCACACTGAAGGAACAGCATACCAAATGCTGGCACACCCTCAAAAATATTACACATGCACACGGGACACCTACAGGGACAATGTATGAACACATACATTTATTTTTAGCTTAGGTGAGTTCAAGTCCGGACAAAAAGCGTTTTTAATCAAGGTAAATTTATTCCAGATGTAAATAAGTCACTGGTTATAGTCCCTTGATTTTGGATAATTAGGAAATACATCTTTGGACCAGACTGGCTGCAGGTCATTCCTGGCTGTCACCTGTGTGATTCTGGGGAATATCTGAGGCAGGTGAAGCCAACAGAGCAGTCACTATGGAAACCTTATTGTCGGTGTCACCATGGCAGCAACACCCGTCCCAGTTTTGTCTGCGAATGTTATTTTGGCTCAATACTTTGACTTTCAGACCAAAAGTATCCTGCAGTATTCTTTGTGTGTGTTTGTTGATTGTCACTTTTGTATGTCACCTGCTTCAAGATTTGTTTCCTACGTGCACTATAATTATTATTAATCAGATGCCAAATAATCAGCAGCATTCTAGAATATGTTGATCAGATATAGTTGAGGATTTCTTGTAACATTCACTGAATGTTTTTGCATCTTCTTCCTGGTGAGGAATGCTTTTGGTTCTCTCTCTACAGACACACCAGAGCTCTTGGTTTCTTTTAGAGAGGTAAAAATTGGTAAGCAGGATAAGAAACTGAGCTGGTCAAGGTCACTTCAGCCGAGGTTTGCCAATACAAGATGTTGAGCCGATATCCTGCTGCTGGAAAGCAAGCCACTACGTTGGCCTCCACATGTCTCTCTGCCTATATCATTGCTAATCTGTCTGTTGTGGCAGTAAAGCTGAAGCGACTGTAGCCAGAAGAGGAACAAGAGTCGTCTTGTAAATAAAGACGCCAAGGAAGCGTCTTTAGCACCTTTGCCAGGGGACAAGATGAAAAATAGCCTTTTGGTTGCTTCACATCCCACAGCAGGTATTTTGACTCATCAAGCAGCTGGAATTTATCATATTCATGATGGCTATTTATGATGGCTGAATTCCATTTAGGCGAGACAGTTCCACTCATATTTCACCATGTGTTTTATTAATTTGTGCTGTCACTTCCTGAATACATGAACTAAACAAATATGTTTTCCACTCTATTGAAGACAGACACTTAAGTGTAAGTAAAGTTTTGTACACTTTATATCCACCAAGAGCAGCTCCATTTCTGATGATTTGAGTGATATAACATCGTTGGACATGAACCCCACAGGCGGTATATATTTTAAAGGGTATTTCCGCCAACTTTACACATTAACGTGTGTTTACAAGTCTTGGTGGGTTCTACTGCATATGTGAAAAAGGAGTATGGAATCTTTTGTGGTTCCAGAAGAAGTTTGATGTAATCTGATAAATTGCCTTCAGTGATGTCACTCCATTGCTAAATTGCATTGTGGGTAATGTAGGCACCATGTTTTGAAAAGCCGCCAACTTGTCTAGCATCGCACTCATATTGCAGAATCAGGCTTATCGCCTTTTTTATTCCTTGTTTCCTCTTCCTTTTGAAAGCGGAAGTGGTGCCTACATTACCCACAATGCAACATAGCTACCTCAATTTAGTGACTGAATCACTGGAGGCAGTTTAGCAGATTACATTACCACAAACGGCTTTATACTACTTTTTTTCACACGTGTAGTAGCACTCCCCAAGACCTACATCACACTTTAATGTGTTAAATTGGTATTAAATTAATATTAGGAAGACCTCTGAATATAACACAACCCAGTACAACACCACAACTGAACATAATGAAATCATAAAAGTTGTATTGGGTTAGACTGTTGATGATAATTGCCTGACTTCCCCGTGCAGATCAATAATGCCAATCTGAGCTTAGAATAGCTCAATCTAATCAAGGCCCGAAATGAAGGATTGCAATTCAGCTTTGTCTTCAATTATCTCCAATTACACTAAACCCCACCCTCATTACATAAATACATGGCATACAAAATGACAGCCCCTGGGTCAGCTATTAATGTATAGAATTATTTTCCCACTTTTTTCACCCTCATTTCCCCTGGAAAGAAAACGCTTAATACACATGTTTGATTCCTGGAGTAAAACTTGTTAAAACAGCTGCAGGAACTAAATGTCTGAAATGTTATTCATTGTGTTACATAATATCATCTTTAGACATGTTCAGTTGAGGTTACATAAGCCCAGATGATTGTATTAACTCGGCATCAGGCATTATTTACAGCATACACCCCTGCTGTAATTAAGGATAATGAACAGAGCATGTTCTCGCATCATTTAAATACACAAATGCTCACATGGGCCTGTACATACAGCAGCATCTCACATCAACGATCATATCATATCATATAGTCCAGACAAAACATGCAGTATACGGTGGAGACAAAAGAATTTCCTCTGAAGGTCCACTTACGCACTTGTCCCAGACTTTATGACCACATCACACTGTCTTTATCAGCAGGTAGATTTTGCACAGTTGTCATGTAACCCGCACTGAGTGCTTCAAGGACATCTTCTTCATATTGGCTAAAAGAGCTGGTTCTCGAAAACTATCTCAACTCAAGGTCCAGTTATCTGAATGTTCTGGAGCTTTCAACCATATGACTGGTTCCACCTAAGGAGAAAGATTTAAGCGACAGTTGAAGGAAACATATTATATTACACTATACCATGATGTTACATTGACCGGCTATATTTTTAATATTATACTGCTACATCTTTATATTAATACAGAAAAAAATAGGTTCCATTATTTAAACATACATCATGATATGTCTGATGTTTGCTGTTTACACTTGTTGACTCTGCTGCTATTAATCACATCACTGTCACTCACTATCTGTCTTTTGAATAGTATCTTTTCATATTCTCTTCTTACTTACCTCAATTAATTAATTTGCCTTCTGTACTTATATTTACTTATTTTTGTCATTGTGCTTCTGCAACAACTGTATTTGTTTGCTACAGAAAAATAAAGGTTCATCTTATCTTAAAGATTGCTCCATAATGGCACTAATTTTGGTCGAAGCCTTGATCAAAATAATAGGCAAACAGGCGCCTTTCAACGTGGAATAGTTCAATCAAGCACCCTTTTGACAGAGCCTGTACCACAAACAACAGCACCAACACGTTAAAAACACAGATTCATAAAGCAACACACTTCACTGAGAGAAGCACAGCGGCACAGCAACAACACATGTCAAGATATCGAGTTGAAGTGGTGAGAACGGATGTCACAGGTTGCTTGTCCCAAACCGTGTCATCATCATCAGTACGGATGCTCCTCTCTGGGGGTCCTCCAAGTGGAAGCCTGGAAGCACTGTGAGGATCATGTTCTTTGATTTCTTCAGTGTTTTTAACACCATTCAGCCTGCACTTCTGGGGGACAAGCTGGAGCTTGCGGGGGTGGACCAACATCTCACATCCTGGATCATTGACTACCTCACCAACCGGCCACAGTAGGATTTGGACACAGTTGTCTGCAGTACGGGGGCCCCACAGGGAACAGTCCTGGCCCCTTTCCTGTTCACCCTGTACACCGCAGACTTCTCCCACCAATCACCCCACAGCCATCTACAAAAGTTCTCCGACGACTCTGCTATCGTTGGCCTCATCAGAGGCGGGGATGACAGAGCCTACAGAAGACTTATTAAGGACTTTGTGGACTGGTGCCAACAGAACCACCTCCAGCTCAATGCTGGGAAGACCAAAGAGCTGGTGGTGGATGGTGACATCTTACAAGTACCTTGGAGTTCACATGAACAATAAACTGGACTGGACAGATCACACTGCAGCAACCTACAAAATAGATCAGAGCAGACTCCATCTGCTGAGGAAGCTCAGGTCCTTTGGAGTGCAGGGGGCACTCCTGACTTCTTTCTACGACTCTGTGGTGGCATCAGCCATTTTCTATGGAGTAGTCTGCTGGAGCAGCAGCATCTCAGCAGCAGGCAGGAGGAGACTTGATAAGCTTATCAAGAAGGGATACTCTCTTGACCAAGTGCAGGTGGTGGGAGAGAGCAGGATGATGGACAAGCTGTCATCGCTGCTGGAGTCCCACCCCCTGCAGGGCAGCTCCTTCAGCAAAAGACTGATACACACTAAGTGTGTGAAGGAGAGGTATCGCAGGTCCTTCCTTCCTGCTGCTGTCAGACTCTACAATCAGCACTGCTCCCAGTAGACCTCACTCTGCACTCTGCAATACAACTATACACAACTCATTTCTCATTTTTGGTTTGCATTTTTGGTCTGGTCAATTTTTTAATACCCATATTTATTATTTGTTAATAACAATACAGTGCCACACTGTTTACAATTACATGTTAATTATGAGTATTCTATTTCTTATCTTTTATTATAGCCTAGTGTTTTGGGTTTTTTTTTTTTACAATTATTATTGTTTTTTGTAATATTACTGTCCTTTGGCTGCTGTGGTAAACAAATGTCCCCGTTTGTGGGACAATAAAGGAATACTGATTCTGATTCTGATTTTCGGCTCCCACTCACAGACACACGTCATTCTCCGTGCCTGCATACAGATGATCCCCCGTCCACGTGTATCTGCACGAAAGATTAATGAACTCCTTTCATGCAGACACATGAAAACACAAACACAATGAAGGCGCACGTTGCTTTTGTCTCAAGACGAGAAGATACAAATTCTGAGAGGACATCATACAGCCTTTTACCTGCTGATTAGAGCTCAGTTCAGCACTCCACGTCTCTTGCTCCACACACACACACAGTTGACTCGAGTCACTTTAAGGACCACCACATAGCACTGATCTATTTAATTCCCCTGTGCTTTTACATCTTCTCATTGGTGTTTAAATTGTGGTTTATTCTGTATGCAAGCCTGTTCATTTATACATTACTGTGTATCTTATTGTGTTTGTGTCAGCTGACAAGTTTGAAATGTGTCAAAAAAGTGTAAACAGACAGACAGACAGACAGACAGACAGGTGTCTGAACAATCAAACTGAGACTGGGACATCCGCGTGTTTATTTTACTCTGTGGTACACTGAATCTCATGGAAAAACAAACAAAGACCTTCTTTGGATTCAAGCCATTGATTTCTTCAGTGAAGCATCCATTTTATTGTTGGGAGGGTGAATGAAAGTCCGACAGCCTGGCGAACACTGAATCAGCGATATGACAGAGAATATTATCACAAGGGCTTTTAGATCTCACATGTTGTTCTCATGGCGAAAGCCTCTCCTCAAAGTAAAATGATATGACGGTAGAGAATGATAGGTAAAAGATTTAAAATGTGGATTTAAAAAAAAAAACACACATATATGAGAGGAAGTTCATATTTTCTGATTTTCTTAAACGGGAACTCCACCGATTTTCCAAAGCATGGCCCGTATAAAAGATGGATGTTGTCACCGGGACATCATAGGTTTCTGAAGAGCCATTATGAAGCTCATTGTGGTAGTTTTGGCCGTCGCCATTTTTGGCAGCGGCTGGCAAAATCCGAAAGGGAAAAAACATGTGGCGCGGGTGGAATGATGCTGTTGTTCAGATAGAAGTGACCTTTACAGACGTCTGTAGCACACTCATCTCCTCTGCTTGAGACTAGCAGCTCGAGGATAGATTAACCACCACCGGCATAACACACCTGCATCTCCGACTGAACTGGCAGTGGTCAAGTTGCATCGTGGGTAATACGAGCCATGTTTTGACACAGAAGTTGAATGCGTGGAATCAAAACAAACATTGCATTAAACCACAAAGTCAAATTCTCTCAGTCAGAATTGTGCTTGCTCTGGCCATAAGAACAACATGTAAAAGTTCTTCATTTGAAAGTCATCGCCCTTTCAAGAGTAGTTATGGCATTTAGAGAATTACGCTAATTTGCTTACATGCCAAAGATTGTGTGGAATGATTAAGATCAAGACTCCCACATCTGTATGGTAATGATATTACATCCAGCAGCCGGTTAGCTTAACTTAGCATAAAGACAGAAAACAATATGATACACAGCTAGCCTGGCCAAAAAACAAACAAACAAAGAAGCATACTTCCCAAAATGCCACGCTTCTCCTTTAAGACATTATCAAAAACATTTAAAGGGACAGTTCACCCCAACTAGACCAGAGGCTCATGCTCATTGCCGCTATAACGTTAACTAGCTTAGTTAGCTAGCTTCTCGTCCATCAGTAGATGGTTCAGTTGGTGAGTGAAGTTTGGCAGTAAGAAAATAGTTCCTGAATTTAACTGCTCACAACAAGGTCTGGGGATTATTTTGAGTAATAAAGGTCATGATTTCTGGAAAGAGACTTTGCTGTTGAGTTTTTCAAATGGTTTTTTTTGTTTTTTGAGCAACACAATCTGCTTTGAGAGAAGGGAGATATCTCTACGGCCGAAACAATCGGAGATAAAGACGGATAAATAAGTGTAAGTGTAGAAAAAATATGTATAGTTGATTTTGTGGTGAACTGTCCCTTTAATTGGGCAGATCAGCATCATCACAATCTGGACAGTGACTTTTTGCAGTCAAATACTTTGCTTTGTGATGAAAAGATTATTTCCGAACAACTCTTTGTGACATGAAGAGTTGTGAGAAATGAGAGTCAGATTCACCAGTTATATTTAACAACAGATGCTAAAACTGCCTCTTATTCACATTTACATTTATACAAATATGAGCCAGCACCTTGCAACAAAATCGCAAGAAGTAAAATCCTGAAAACTGCATTCTACTACAAATCAAAGAGAATCCTAAAAAACGTCAACAAATAAATCCAAATCTCCCCATCAGTTCTCCATTTATAATCTGTCATTCACACTCGTGGATCACTGACTCATTACCCATATCGAAAGACACTGAGCTGAGGGCGTAGGCACACCATTTTCACATGCCACACAACATGAACAAACTTAAGAAGACCAAATGCCCCTCTCGCTTTTGAGTTAATTAGCTTTGACCTTGAAAAAAACCAACAGTCTAATTTCCACTTGTGAAACCAGAGATAACGCTCGTTTCCTGAAGCGCATCATCTGATCGGACAATGAGAAGGCGTTGAATACAAAACAGACAACGATTATAGAGTATATTACACCTTATCGTTATTGTCACCACAGCTTTTTGTTTATTACATAAAAAAACTGGAGCGATAATAAACAGCACAATGTCTCCACGCATGGATGATAATGTTAAATTACTTTGCCGTCTTCCTGCATACAAAAATACATCCAATTCGATTCCAAGATTCAAAATATCCCCTGTAGAGACAGATCTACATGAGTGCACTGTCATTCAAACAGTTTCCTCCAGTGAAACGCACAAAGGCTCTGAACGCTATGTGAATTGATATTAGCTGGTTGGTTTCACAAAAGATTAAATATTAACAGCTTGCTGACGACGTCTCTATCTCCACTGCATGCAGCCGCACCCTCCATCGCACACAGGGAAAAGAGCATAAGTACGATTACGCGTTAAGCTTTTTGTGTTGGCGTGTTCACAGCTACCAATAAATCAGCAGGACAAGGGTGCAGATCAGGGCACTGCATGCTAGGATGTTACCACATGTCAATCTGTTCAACCTATTTTTCTCTATGTCTGTCTCACTTCATCACGATGGACCTCTCTCTGCTGCCTCCGCACTTCAAGAACCTTTGGGAACAATCACCACCTCCAACTTGTTGCAACTAGCTCTTAGAGTGCCATTCTAGGGCCAAATGACCTTTTCCACTAATGTGATGGATTTGCTGCCAGGGGTGACAGGTGGTGTGTGATGCATTGACTCGCAGCCAGAGAGTGCCTAAAGATCCACGCTCGGGAGGCTCGCAGGGTTGTTGTTTTTTTTTCTTTAATTGGGGGGGAAATGATGGTCCGACGTCACAGGCAGAAGAGACGAGAGCCCCCTCTCCCCTCCTCCCCCTCGGACTGGGGGATACGGGGGAGCATAGCTGAACGTGTCAGACCCCAGAAACGAGGTGGAGACAAGTCCTTCTTGGTGGCTGTGAACTTCCAACCCATGTGAGATCCGCAGGTTCGGCACTGAGCGATTGTCCAGGCGTACCTGAGGGCAAAAGAAGAGGACAAGAGTCTTCCCTTCAGACATGTTTATAGAAAAAAATGTTTTCATTGTCATTCCTTAAATTATATAGTTTTACCCCTCTTAAAATGACATCTTCCCCTCTTCTCACTGACGATTGCAGAATCTATGAAAATTCAAATCCTGTCCATTTCCAAAGTTTAACTTATGAAACTGAAGTCACACTTGTGTAAGTTGCATATTTCGGCCATGATTGGCATCCAAACTAGTTGTGATTTTTGAAACTGAGATGTGAGTTGAGCAGCAGATGAATGTGAAAAAGACCTTCTGGAGTCAAACTCTGCTCAAACATTAATGTCGAGTAAGAATATGCGAAACGCATTTTTGAGTGGATGGGTCTTCAAAGGGATACAACACTTAACAATCTAGTATCAAAGTATCAAATGTGGTCTGAACAGTTTGTAGCTTGACCCTAATGGATTCACAGCAGTTACAGTTAACTCCAGAGGAGAGTCAGCGTTACAGCAAAAAACAAAACATCAACAGTTACACAGAAAAGTCTCAACCATTTCAGCATGACATGGAAATAGTCTGTTTGAGTGTCTGAGACATATTGAACAAACAAGTCCACAGACGAGGAGTGGATTAGTCTGTAGCAGCAGTTTGACAAGTTTCTACAGGACGTGCTGCTGTGATCCTGGTCCATCATTGTGACTGCTGTGAAATCAAAGGGCTATTAAAGAAAACCTACAGTTCGAATGCTTTGGTCTGAATCTGTGGATGAGTTTGTAAATGTGTTGTTTTTCCCCTCGGTTCAGTGGTTCAAAGCCACATGAGAACACCTATTGTTTAGATGTGTCTGGAGCAGAAGTGAGAATGTAAACACAGGGAGAAGGTCATATCTGCTGATATATTAAGAAGCCAACTTACTTTGTTGCTAGTCCAGGTCGGATCTTTACTCATTCCCTGGTTAGCTGCTGTTAATTTCGCTTGCCTGCATCGCAGCATGCAAATGACCCACCTGGCTACTGGAGCTGTGGAGCTCAAACTTGTTGGGTCAGATCAAAGTCACGAATGGCTCCAGGATATGTTGGAGACCGGACCGAGACCACTTCCTCGGAAGGGTTCTGCCATGGTTGTTTTGGCGAACAACCGAGTATGAATTGTACCAAAAGCGAAAAATGAGCCAGAGTCCAATACAACCAGAATGACACAGGTTAAAAAACACCCTAAGCAGACTTGAGGAGAAGTCCTCCGTGAAGGAGCAAGCTTCAAACTTTTCAGAGCTTCCTTAGAAGCCTGGAACATTTATTACTTAAAACATTTTCAGTAAATATTCCTTAAAAACATGTAATTTCAGTGTCAATATAAAAGCTTCAGGGATTAGTTAATTGATGAGTGAATTGAAAAAAAAATGGATCGCCAGCTATTTTGCGTTATTTCAGTTATATTGACATATTGACTGAATAACCAGTCATATTTTAAGCAAAGATTTCAAGCTTCTTACATGTGAGGATTTACTGCTTTTCCTTGTCTCGTATGATAGTACATGAAGAGTCTTTGGGTTTTGGACTGTCGGTTGGACAAAAGCAGCAATTCAAAGATGACACATTTGACTCTAGGAAATCATGATGAGCATTTATCGCAATTTTGTGGCACTTTATATCGACTCACATTTATCTAAAAAGATGCATTTATGAAGGCACTGAACAGCACGGTGAGGGGTCTGAGTCCATCTATTTAATGTGTGGGTTATGTGCTGTATAGCATAGTTACCCTGGAAACCAGCTGTGCAGTGTGGATGGCCTGCCGACCAGGTTGAGGTTGTTGGCTTTGTAGACAGTCAGAGTTTCGTGGACATAGCCGTGAGGGTTGACGTATGCAGCCATGGGGCCGTACAGGGACAGGCTGCAGGGAGAGAAGAGGCAGGTGGAACATGTCATCAGCAGTGATTATGACATTAATAAACAGTTCAGCTGACAAAACATGAGAATGGTCCTTTAAAAGAGAATAAAACAGAATGATTAGAGACGCTATCACAGGAATAACAGGAGCCAAACTGCCTAAATTGAACATTTCAAATTCTACAGCCTCTCTGAACCCAGCTGTGAGTTCATGACAACTAACTCATATTGCACAACAAATGTGAACACAGTATGTGCTATTTTTATAATCACTGCTGTGTGTCAAGATGGATTCATGTATTAAAAAGAGGGTATAATTTAGTGTAAACTTTGATAACAGTACAGTCATGAGCACTCTGCAGTGAAATCTTTAATCAGAATAAGCAATGTATGTTTCAGAATAGGACAATATTTTCATCAGCGGCTTGAAACAAGTCCAGTGTTCTGTCGACATCTCTGCATTTATCGACCATGGAAATACAAAACAGCTTACAAAGCCAAGACTTGAGAATGGAAAAGTTTGTTTATCAGTCTTCTGCTCTATAAGGTAATTAATTACATAATAATTGCAGGACAATCCAACCACACATACAAAACGACAAAACAAACAAAACAAACGACAATCAAAATTTAATTATGAGGCAGACCGTCAAATAACAATTTGCTGCATTCCTGTTCTGGGGGGGGCACACAACTGAAGATGCATTAACTACACACACAGTTTTGTTAGTCAAAGAAAGTGTGCTTTAGAAGTTAGCGTCACATTAAACACATAATCACCCGTTCCGTCTGATTATCTGGATGTCCTCCGAGAAATCTGTTAAAGCACTTTTTCTTTAATGTACGACGAGTCTGGACAATTTCGTTGGTGTTAGGAGATTCGTTTGTCACTCTTGGACGAACACATTAACCATCACACATCACTGACTGTTTGAAAATGACCTTACATAACAGCATGTGCACTGTGAGTGTGGAGGTGCAGAGCCAGGCCACTTAAGTTCGTGATGTAACACCAGACTGTTTGAAACTTGCAGACAGACAGACAGCCCAATCAGCATTGACTTTTCGACGTGTTCATAATGACAGTGATTACTGTACATAAAGCGGTTATAAATAAGAGCGGTTTTGTTCCAGGCAGAATACCACCGTCAGACTGTTTAATGTATTTTCTACATTGGATTTTTAAACAAAAAAAAATGCAAAAAAAAACAAAAAAACAAATGAAACAAAAATGACATGTCTTCACAAAAGCAAAAAGAGTCCTCACCTGAAGATCTCATTCTTTGTGGTGATTTCCGTGTCCTGGCACTGCTTACAGCACAGTGATGTGCACTGGGGAGGAGGAGGAAGAGGAGGAGGAGGAGGAGGAGGAGGAGGAGATAAATTGTTAAAAGGATGTATACATGTAAGATGTTCTCAATGACAAATGTGCTCAATGTTGAGGCCCATTAAGGATCCTATAATAATCCACACAGTATCCATCCTTCCACGCATCGAGTTCAGGTCTTCAGTGAGCAATGAGACTCTTTAAGGAGGGTTATTATGCTCAATCACACAAGAGGACAAAGGATGATAACAGGCAGGCACATTTAAGAAGCACTTTGCTTGTCCTGTGACAGCTGCAGTTTCTGGTGACGCAACAGTAGTCCTAGATGCTAAGAGCTTTTTTTGTGTTCGTGTATTTTCAGCTTTCTGTCAGAGATAAAGTTAGAGCGACACTGGCCTCACTCTTCCATGGATATCTGTGACTTCTGTCATTTTAACATTCAAATGTGAATAAGGGCCCATTTTGCATAAGTGTCAGGACATGTCAGAGTTCTCCCTTGCTGCAGTTTATTTCTTTAAATACTAAATTAAATACTAAGATAGATTAAAAATGCAATATTTACAATTTGCTCTCAAGCCAGATTTGCAGTTTTGTTGCGATGATGAAAATGTTTGGGAGCACAAATAAAAAAAATATCATTCTGAATGAAATGAGACATGTATTATTCTTGTGGCAGTGAGGTAAGCTGGGGAGACAGAGGACAGACCTCTTTGCTCTGTTTATATAATAATGTGGATGTTAGTGGAGAGGTGAGGCAGGCAAGATGAAGTTGGGCCTGCTTCAACACCGTCTACAACCTTTAGTCCATATACTGCACACTAAGGGGGTATAGTATAAGCATTATCATCTGACTGCTATAGAAAGTCCAAATATCCATTATCAGGAATGATAAATGTCTTGTTATGAAATATCATACCACCAAAAATATTTCTTACAGATAAAATGTGACAAACAGCGAATGTATACAGGGTTTTTCCTACACATCTTTTAAAGGTCATTGTTCCCGGCTATCCCAACTATCTTTACTCACCCTTAATGATTTCTAAACACTTCTGACTGTGATTGAAATATTGCAGCAATTATGTATGAACACCAGATTTTATCACACCATGAGGGAAACGGTGGCAGTGACAGCAGGGACAGAGCAGAGGCTGTGGTGGGTGGGCAGGTAAGAGGAGGGTTCGCGGTGTTCATTCCTTACCCGGTCCATGATGTCCAGCTCACAGCGGAGTCTCTGGATGGCACTGCCGATCTTCAGCAGCTGGAGCCGCAGGGCGTCGTCTATGGGCAGACAGGCCGCCACTCTGTAGGAGAAGTCTGACAGAAACCAGACAGAAGGGAAAGAAAGCGATGAAAGGAAGGAAGGAAAGAAAGTACAAAGAACACAAACAGACAGACGTACGTGCGCGCGTGTGTGTACGCGTCTGCAATCCATCTGTAATACACTGAACAGAGGCTGACCTACGGCGTTCGTAGGCAGAGAGTCATCCTTCAGATTCTCGTCCCATTCATGGAGCTGTTTCTTCACTCTGTTCATGAGCGACTCCTGTGAGGTGCAACGCAGGAAGAGATAGGCTGGTTTACATTTGCTCCAGTGTGATGTTTATGTAAGGGGGAAATT
This sequence comes from Lagodon rhomboides, assembly GCA_039737535.1. Lineage (NCBI taxonomy): Eukaryota > Metazoa > Chordata > Actinopteri > Spariformes > Sparidae > Lagodon > Lagodon rhomboides. Next base: position 17,823,646 of record CM077785.1, on the reverse strand, counting down.
CCAAGCACAAAGCTGCAGTACTCACGGAGTCGTAGAGCGCGTAGACCCAGGGCGGCCACGGTGTCAGACTGGCACAGTGAAACTTCCTCTGTGATGAACAACAGATGCACCGTTGAATTAAATCTACATGTAATGATGACTGTAGTAACCCAACCGCCACAGAGTTTCTCTTCCCTTCTCTCATTAGTATTACTGACTGACAACATGGCCAAAAGTATGTGGACATCCAAAAATTACACTCATACATGACAGTGCACCAAGTTGGCTTGGGGGGGGCTTAGCTTTTCCAATGCTGCCACAAAGTCACAAAGACTCATTGTTTCATTTCTACATGGCATATCTAAAAAATATAGCAAATATTGTACAATAGTGTGGCATTGATTATTTTGAGATAATTTGGACAGAGGTGTATGTAGGAGTGTATGTAGGCCGGGGCATCTGTATATCACCACGATGCTTGATCTGTACTGCTTTACCTTTATCAAAAACCTGCATCGCCTGCAATTTGTATACCGCGATTTCGATAATATTTCCACTAACTGTTCAGCTGTAGTTATAAGGAAAACAAACAGGACAGTCAAATATGTCTTAAGTGAGAAATAAATGGATGGAGAAGGAGGGAAATCACTAGATAATTATGGATCTATCTTTGTGATTTAACCATAACATTTGTTTTCTGTTAAATAGTTGAAGTCATGCTTTGTTAATTTTAGCCAATTAGTCCTGTAGTTGTGTAGGAGTCACATTATGGCAAAAACCTACAATATATTTCATGTGTATTCAGACAATCCAGACAACTTCATGACACTGTGACAGTTTGAAGGACTAAAAACTGTCCAACCAAGACATTCAAAAGTCATTTTTTAATCTATATGCCAATGTTTTTGTTTAAAATCTTTTTTTTTTTTTTTTTTTGATGTTGCATGCGATTGCTGCACATGTTCGGTGCGCTGCATGCAGGTGTTTGCGTGTCAGACCTGTTGGTAGTTATTCCACCAGCACTGGGCCTGTTTGCAGCTCTGAGTCGGGGGTTTGGAGGAGGGGTGCACGTGGAGCCTGGAGAGCGGCGTTAGCTGCACGGCGGAGAGGGGATCTGGAAGGATTCTTTCTGGGAGGATCTGTACTTTGGCTTGTCTGATCCTGAGGACAGAAATAACAGGAGACAATGACAGAGGTCGTGGAACAAATGAAAGGCGGGTAGGAAAATGTGAAGCAGATGAATACCAGGTTAAATAAATGGTGTGCTGGCTGAATGTCACAAGGTGTATGACAGGATGTTTGTAAGTCTGTGGTGATAATTAAAAGGTGCCGTCTGTACATTTTCTCTGTCGGCAATAAGATAGATTCCCTTGACTTCTCAACAGAGATGAACTCGGTGAACCTCCTGCGTCACAAACAAACATTCACATCAAAGGCATACAAGCAATAACAAACGTAAAATATCCAGCTGTAACATCAGAGCATACACCAAAAATGGTATTACAGTTCAATCCTGCCAAATGTTTGTTTCTGTGGCATGTCCAGTGACCCAGACTGCCAGCTTGAACATCCAGAAAATGTAAATATCACCTCAGATGGCAGATCCCATCTATGTGAGTGATAACTTCAATTTTATGCTTTCTGGGTCATTTGCAGTACAACAAGAGGTCAACAGGATTATGGTAACCAATTTATGTGCATTATACAACAGCAACTACAGAAGGAGGGACATGTGTCTTTATGAAGAGTCAGTTTTATGGACAGTAAACTTCCACAATTTCCTGAACGTTGGAGGATGTACGTAGATATCATCTGTAGAATGACCACCACAGTTAAATAGGTAGCTTTTCTCCGTAGATGCTTCCGCTGTTTATTGTAACCTCAAACGAGAAAAGGCACAAAGACTGGGCTATTTGAAATCGTTGATTAATCTGCTGATTGTTTTCAAGGTTAAGGATCAAGTTGTTTGGTCGATAAATGTCAGAAAAAAAGTGACAAATGTCCATCCCAGTTTATCCAAGGTGATGTCTTTAAATGTCTTGTTTTGTCTAGAGTTGTTCCAAAACGGATGCCAGTGTCAGAAATGCCTCCAATATAGCCTGAAATGCTGGAATCGCTGTCAGCGAGTACACGAGTCTATTCACCACATAATTTATTTATTAGAAACGGGACCCTGCTGCTTCCCAGTAACGCCCTGTACACCTGCTTTTACATCGGCACGTTTCCATTTACTGCGAGCCACTTGTGTAACTTCAAGCTGATTCATAGCAAAGCATCCGTAAATTCATCTTAACACACCGGTATTGGCCAAGACACAAAGTTGAGGCAACTGAATTGAATTGAAAGAATAACTGAATCGGAACATTTGTCAGTGCAAGCTAGCGACAGACATATTATCCATATGGACGATTATCGGGGACGATATTCAGCATTTTTCCGTTTTTCAGTATCAGCGTTTTTTGTGTAAGGTTGCTAATAAAATAAATGGATTTAAAAATGCACTTAGGCTCTGATGCTGCATCCTCTCTCCGTCTGTAGCCACCTCTCTGTGGTCTCACTCAATGTCCCGCTTACAACACTAACTGATTGGTTACACGTCACAAGTAATAACCACTCAACACTGAATAATCTGAATCTGCACAGTGATTAGTAACTAAAGTTATCAAATAAATGTAGAGAAGTGGAAGTACACAGGAGCAGAAAACAGAAATACTCAATTAAAATACATCAAAATTGCACTAGAGTTCAGTATTTGAATCGCTGAAACAAAATTTAACACTAAGATTTTGATTTTTACTGCAAATGTGTATCGGGTCCAAACATCAGTTATCGGTCTCCTTCATCCTTCTGTTGGTCAATCCCTAAAACTCAAAGCTATTCAGTTTAATATGATATCAAAAAAAGAAACGCAGGGGGAATCTCCATATTTGAGAGACTGAAAACAGCATATACTGCCATTTGTTCATAACATCCATAAATCGACTAAGTGTTGCGGCTCTAGTGATGATTAAAAGAAGAACTTAACCCTCTCAAGAGTAAAACTAGAGCACAGTCTTAACAAACTCTTGTAGAACAAGTCATAACCAATAAATCTTGTATAAAAACCTGAATGTGTAAGTTTACAGTAGCAGCTCCTCTCCACAAACACAATTAACAGAGGCTGACTGATGTTTTCAGTTGACTTCTTGAATAGGACAGTGAATAGAGGTAGACTGCCATCTAGCTGTGAATACGGGTGCACATATAAAACCCCACCCCGACCATATTGTATAATCAGCCGCAATAAATGACAGGTCAAAAACTGATATGTGATCTCATCTCTTCCAAGTAAATAGGTATCACATTACATATGTATGTAAAAAAGTGAGGTTTCAAAGTTTGATTCATTTTTTATAACAACTGAGAGCATCTGATCTTTATTTCTTTCATGCGTCCACTTAAGAGCTAAGAAAATACAAATGAACGTAGAGGCTGGTCCGCAGTCCTCAACTAGAGTGCTGCTGGTTTTTCTATCAGGTGGTTACTAACAGATACTGTTTGAATTAGTCTTTGGCAAGATGATTACAATGAAAACATGCAGCCCTCTGATTCCTGCAGACAACCACTAACTTACTCCATGTGAGAACCAGAGCACAATGTTTATCCCATTATTATTCATAGAGTGCAGCTCCAGCTCAAACGTGTGGATGCATTTAGCTGTAACCTTTGGTTTAATGATTTATGGGGCAATTCAACTCACCCGTCTGCTTGAGTTCTTATCTCATGAACCTTGAATCTCTGCCTCCCCACAGCTTTCACTTTGACAGTCTCAATGCCATATTCCTGCTCCTCTCTGTATGCATAGATCTCAGCAGTTGTCCCAAACTCTGCATCCGGCTCACCTGCATCGCTGCAGAGACAGATGTCAAATAAAAAACATTTAACTCCACAGATAACAAATGATGTTCCAGCCATTTAGGAATTTCTATACTGTTTGGGGGACAAGAAACAGAAAAAGAATGATAAGGACAAAAACAGGAGAGGCACAGAAACCCTGACATTTAGTTTTTAAAATGGGTCAAGCTTAACAAATAGTTAATCCTGCAGTTCCCATAACGCAACTTGATATCATCTTCTTTTTAGCAGTCTGGTAAATGGCCCGATCTCTCAATCTTTCCATCATAAATTGGATATCACTGAGCTAAAGCTAAGATAATCATCATAATATCATCAGGGTTATATTCTCAGACTCAAGTGTTTTTATAGGTTTAAATTGTGACAAAGAGAGGCCTTCTCCATGTCGGAGCTCTGTCCAGTCTGCGGTGACTACCTGCCGAAACAGAGTCACTTCTTACCTGTGTGCGAGCACAGCAAAGGTGCGGTCTCTCTGGATGACGCTCCTCATCATGCTGACCTCCTGCGGCCTGAACAGCTGCAGAGGCAGCGTCTGACCCGGCACCAGCATCACAGACGTGTGTGGCAGCACAGGGATGGTCTGGCAGCTGTCGTCATCGTGGACTGTACGGCCATGAAACTCCTCCATGTCTGCACCCAGATACTGTCAGCACAGGGGTCAGAGTCACAGCAAGACCAGGAGCATGCAGCTCTCTGACAACACTGGGCAGGTGAAGCTGAATGGTACAAAACATTCACAAGAGACTTTATGTGAAGAAAAGAAAGTTGTGACATTACTCACAGCGTGTGATGTGGGCAGACTGGGGTCAAAGGTGATGATGTTGGGCTTCTCTGCCTCCTCACTGTCTCGGTCCTCCGTCTCCATGTCATCTTCTTCCTCCTCCTCCTCTTCCTCATTGTCTGTCATGGCACATCAAGCATAAAGGCTCAGAGTGAGGCTAGTTCAAAACTCCTGATCAAACTACAGCTGCAGCTCCATCATGTTAATAAGTCACTCTGATGGCAAAGAAATAAAATGAAAGGAAAGTGAAAGCAGGGGTTGAGAAAATGTCCCAGTCAGGATGTGATCTGTGACAGTGGCCTGTTGTGAAGAAATGTTAGCTAGCTGTTAGCAGGGTGGACTGAGACACGCTGCTCTGGTGACACAGCGAGCAGCGATTCAGCAGATTTAACTGTTACCTGGTAAAAGCTGTAGCTGGTTCCCCATGTTGTCGTTAATGTTGTCCTCACCTCCACCCCTCTCGTCAGCCATATCCTTATGTTTACAATACTAAGTCTTCTTCTACGGCGTCTTCACTGTGCAGCAGCAGCGCGGATCCCGAGCGCCCCCTGGCGACGACTCACGACCAGCGCTGAGGTCATAATAATCCTGAAGAGATGTCTCGGCTCCCCAAACTCTTTCTCTCGTGCCCCACTTTAAAGCCCCCAATTTCTAGATTGTGTAATTTAAAACATATACATAATATCTGAACACGTTAAGTATAAGTTGTACGACAAAGTCACCGACAAACCTGTTGGATTGTGGATCCATGAGGTAATCAAAGGTGTAAAGTATCAGATAGATAGACAGACAGACAGACAGACAGACAGATAGATAGATAGACTTTACTGAGGTAAACTACATAAGTTGCTGAGGTAAGTGGAATTTAAGGTGCAAGAGAATAAGGTGCAGTTTTAGCTACAGAGATAATAATTTAAAGCAATAAATTATGTGTGTGTGTTTTATCTGAGTACAATTACTTACGTAAATACACACATTCTCCTTCTTTTCAAAAAACCTGGTGCATTTTGATGCATCAGTATTAACAATCTAATAATGGTTAAAACAAAGCAGTAAAAAAAATGATAATATAATTTTGTATGAAGTTAAACTTGTGGGATTGTGAATGCAGGGCTTTTATTTTTACATAAATGTATTTGTTATTTTCCTGAAAGGATTATCCACTTCATTCTGTCAGCAATAAATGCATGCTGTTGGTGTCCACCAGTGCTGGTGCTAAAATAGAATGTGCCCTAATTTACTCAGACAAGGTTAAAGCTGTAGGATTTGGTTTGGACTGCATAAGTGGACAGATACTATTGATTTGAATTAATCACAAGGCAAGGCAGGTTTGTTTGTATGGCACATTACTACAACAAAATGAGCAGTGTTGTTACAGGTTAGTATGTCAAATTCAATCAGTACAAATAATCTAATTGCCTGTAAACTGGAATTGAGAAATGGTCAAGTTTAAGCAAACTGTCTGCTTCTACAACCAAAATTGAACAAGGAAGTCCTTGTTTGAGCTTGAATGTGCTCACTTTTGTCTCTTAGCAATTGTGCATCTCTGGTGAGCAGTGATTAGATATTGTTGCCTTAAACACATTAATGTTGGGAGTCAATATTGATCTTTTATCCACATACAGACATGACTCTTTGATGAATATGCTTAAAGACCATCTTTGTGCCAATGCACAAGATGAACCTGCTGTCAAAATGTAGGGAAGGCTGAGGTTGCTCTGCATCCTGAACAGCTTGTTAGGACTTGGTTATCCTGAGCCTCATGTACGTAGTTTGCTGACCCAACAATGTGCTGCTGCCATGGGACATCTGGGCACTTTTGCTCTAAAGTTTTTCATATACTTAGTGAATAGTTTGAATATCTTCCCTTCAGATCTAGCACAACTGATTTTAGGAGCAGGAGTCATTAATATTTGGTTGCAAACATACTTGGCACAGAGTAATTTAATGCATCCATTTTATGTAGAGTTCATATTTGGTTCTCCTGTGCAGACTGAAACACTACCGAGACTCAACTCCAGAGCCACAGACTCTACTAAATTAATTCAAGCAAATTTATAACACCCACAGATTAATACTGCATAATCAGTTGAAAAATGTAATCAAGAGGCTCAAACTTGTGGTAAACTTTAACAGTGTTCATTTATTGTTCAATACACCATGTGACAGTTGTTGTGAACGTATGTATTATGGTCCATGAACAAAGCAGCTGCAGCTCTGATGTTGAGAGATCTGTCCAGCGTTGTTGCCATCATCCAGTCAGACATTCACAGTTGGATCCATGGGACGTGCAGTCATCTGAACTCAGGTTTTGAGGCCTTTATCCCACGATTGAGGATCCACAATCCACTTCAGCCTCCTGTTGTCAGTCCTCTGGAGAAGCGCCGACGGGATCACAGCTGGCGGGGATGAGGGCTTACTTTGACCTCTGCCTCATCTTTCTCCTTTTACGCTTCAGCCTGTTCACATCAAGAAAAAAAAAAAGGGGGGGTTAGGAAAACAGGAATTTTCTGCTCAACGTCCATTTATTAAGGAATCAATGACTGAACTGCGAAATCCAGAAATTTTAGTGGCTTGTTCACATGTGGTATAGTTTTGCCTAGAGAGCACTCAAGCCTTTTGTCATATTTAACCTCCCAACTTGTTACCTTTGAATGTAACTAGTATTTGGAGTTAGGACATTAGGGTTTTAGTTAAACTGCAAGCACACAGCAGAAGCAACTGTAGTTTTGATAGATTTTCCCCAAGTGACCATTTCATTTCACAGCCATGTTGGGAAAAAGTGAATCACAATTTTGAGAAATCATAATACTGTAAATGGTGTTCACAAGATACTATTCAAATATTTAGCACATGGTACATTAAAATCCAAAGGCCACATGCATATTTGTGAAATAGGGTCCTGTCTACAGAAATAAGACTACCAATTACCAAACTCGCATCAAAACATAACTAGACTGCAGTCACATGTTTAATGAACATAATTCTGCTGATGTTTGCTATAAAACGTGAAAGCAATGTTTCAGTAAGAAATGGCTCTTATTGGTTGTGGCAGAAAAAGTACTCAGGTGCAGAACTGGACTACAGTACATTTAAGTGTAGAGTGTACAATAACATAATTCTAACTTTTGCATTTACACATACACTGTTTCTTTTGACCATGTTCGTATCAAAATCCCCAGACAGTATCTGACCACTAGTAATTTGTACATAGGAAAGTGGATTATTATTGCTTACCTGCGCATACGCTTCTTCCTCCACTAGAAAACAAGAGAGATTTATTAGTGTAGTGACTGCAGTCCACCATGCCATGTGTGCCCTCCCACTTATTGACCAAGTGACAGACCACATGTATATTATGGAGCAGAAATACTACTAGGAATCTACATTTAAAGCCACACTAGCATTGAAAAACATCAGTTATGCTGGTAACTACCAGAAATGGACTTTCTACCAAACAAGCCCGACCACATTAGCTAGCAGGTTTACCATTGCTAACATTAGCATGCACCAAACAGGCCTTTTGCACCACAAGCATTTATACCATTAGCTGGTATTGTTCATTTTGAATTTGCATTGTTAAAATTACTTGACACATAGAAGACAGAAGAACCTTTTAAAACAAACACGCATGTGAAGCAACACAGAAGGTGTTGTTCAGATGTTAGCTAGCGGCATTGACCAGAACAGGAAGAGGATGTAAAACACTAAAATACTAACACTGGCTGATTAACTTACCTTGGCTCTCATCGTGTGGGGAAGGGTCTGTGGAAAAGGAAACAAATACAAATATTAGTGACTGCGGATGATTTGTAAATCTTAAAGATTAATTTGGATCCAGTTAGCAGAGAAGAGATGTTGCTTACCCCAAAGCGAGAAGAGCAACGAAAGAGGATGTGACGAAGAAAGAGGGCGTTATTTATACCGGCGTTTACGTCATCTTTAAGCGCCAACTGCGTTTGCTTAACTCACTGGGAATTGTAGTCTAAATGGTCAAATCTCTCTCAGTTGAATATGATAGCTACTTTTCCAACACCTTATGACTTTCTTAGACTGACTTTCTCAGACTGAGCCTTTAAGGACCTTAAACAAAAGCTCTTGCATTATCCTGGAAATAAGTTTTGCTTATAAAGTCGTGATTTTTCACATCACATGTACATAACAACTGAATTAACTAAACCATAAATTAGATTAGATTAGATTAGATTAGATAGGCTTTATTTATCCCACAACGGGGAAATGCACTTGTTACAACAGCTCAAGATGCAACAAGTACAGGGAAAATAATTAGACAAATACATATGAAGTTAAATAAAAAATGAATAGAGAAAATAAGATATTTACCAAAAAAAAACAACAAAAAAAAAACAAAGTGAGTGGAAAGTGATGATCAGGTAGTGCTTGAGTTAAACAGTCTGATGGCTGTGGGGATGAATGATCTGCTGCTGCTAAAATGATGCAGCTGCACCAGCTATCAAGTGACAATCATTTATTTCATCTGATTTATTTGGGTTTTTTTTTTTTATTTGTATTCTTGGTCATGACGTTCAAATACAGTGGAATGTTCCTTTTAAACAAAAAAGTTTAATTCCTGACCTTGGAACAAGCAGCTGACAAAACACTCTCACCTCAAGGTCAATTTAGATATACATTATCTTATCTGGAGCTTTCAACCTATACCTCAGTCTTCTTTTGCAGATGAAGTCCAAGATGTGCACAGAATGTGCATGAGGATCATGTGACATGGTCAAAAGCTCCAGTGCAGTTACTAAATAGACCCTGAGAAGCCTTAACCCTCTTAGTTATCATAGAATTAGATTACTTAGCAAACCTAAAATGGATTTGAGCACAAAACCATCCTTTAATGAAGTGTTATAACAATATCTATCATGATCTGGTAAAGCCCACAAAATAAAATTACTTCATCAAATGAATTCAAAAGCTATGCCTCAGAATATCTAATGTTGCCATAAGAAGTTCTGGTCATTGATTTCCAATTTCTACCACCAGGGACTAGTGGACACCAAAGTTAATTTGCACACTGTTTCCCACAATGGGCTAATCCCCCAACAAATAGAGAGCATAATCTCTGCTGGTTGGTAAATGTATCCCTCAATCTGGCCAATCCTACTGATGCTGCATCTCCTTTCTTCTCCTTCAGCACCTTTGACTCCACAACAATATCTGAATCTATAATCCCATACAGTTTGGACTTAAGCAGTCAGTAATGATATTGCATTGCAGACATTTCCAATAATGAACTTGGATGAAAAAAAACATCACAGAAAACAGACAGAAATGTATGAAAATGTTTTATTTCATTGGATGTAAAGTTTCATTGCCCACTGATGGAGCTACAAAGCAGGATTCCTCTTTTTTCAACACTGTCCCAGACCTCCAGATGAAACTCCTTACTGGTCCAACTACAGTGAAGAAGCCCATAAAACCTTCTCAAGGTTTTACCAGCTTCAGTTTTCATGCTTCACAAGACTAATGACATAGTAAAGCAAGTTACAGGTGTCGCTAATAGAAAAGTCTGAAAAATTGTAACATGTGAAGATTACTTTCTTTTCATAAAATCCAAGGGGAATGGCAGTAAATGTGGCAGTTTTGTTCCCTAAAGTCAAGCTGATCGCAACTGTCTTTTTTTCTTGAGTGTACGCTAAAAAAAAGGAAAAAAAACGTGTCTTCTGCTCAGTCTATTGCTCTAAAAAATATATGGTGCGGTTGTCTCGTTGTAGCCCAAAATGTGGTCAGATCTTGATGATCGAAGCGTAAACCTTCACTACGTCAACTGTGGTGCAAATGCCATCTATTGCATTACAATTCCTGGCGTTAACCATCAACTGTGTTACATCTCATAGTCGGTCATCTTAATGAGCGCCATAAATTTGTCATTTAACCCTTTACCGCATGTTGGAGTGAGAAATTCATGTTTTTAATGAAATGTTCTTAAAGGTCTCAGTTGTTTGATAATGCACTGGAGGATTGAACTGCTCGTCCCTGATGATTCTCGCTCACATAGACACAGAGAAGTGCCCGTATACTTTACAATAAAATATCTGGATATTTCCTTTAACAATAAATTTGCAGACATATAAACAAGTTTAGGTAACTTTGTTGCCTAAAGGAAACGTGACAATTCAGTCAAACCATCCTGTTCACGACAGCCTCCAATACATGATGCCTTAGAGAAAGGCAAACTGAGATCACAAATAGGATCCAGGTTTCTCTTGGCATCATCCATGCTGCACATCAAAATATAGACTGATCCACTTGCATTATACCACAGTAAGCTTTCTGTTGTTATTTAAGAACATTAAGTTGTGGATAATAAGGACTGAATTCTCAAACAAAACAAAACAAAAAAAAAAAAACAGTCACCAGTTTGTCAACAAGCCTTTTCAAAGATGTAAAACAATCTCCAAATGTTCTTTGTTTCCTCCTCAAGTAAGGGAAGAAAAACCAACACTCATTCCATGGAACATTAAATTAATGCAGTAAAGGGTTAAAGCATCCTTGTTGGATCATCAAATATTCATTTAATTCCAAAGTTCTTATCAATTCATCAGTTTAATCTGTGAAATCAGCTCTTATTAAGTGTTTAATGGGCAGAGAGTTTGGGGGAATTTGTCATGTTTTCTCTTGCTTCTCTTTGGGGTCTTGCATGTGTGAAAAGGCAGTATTTATTTATTTATTCATTCATTCATTCTGCGGCTTCTGTTTCCTCAGTTGGCTGACCAGTGGCATTTTCTGCTGTCTTTGAGGCCTGTAGGGTGACAAAAGGGGATGTACATTAGGATTACCAAATATGTATTCTCTGTGACACAAAAGAGTGAGTGGTCAGAGCATAAATAGGTCAAAATCTAGCCGCAATGGTACACACACACACACACACACACACACACACAATAATTTACCTTCTTTTTCTTTTTCTTCTGTGTTTTACGGCTTGCAGAGCTCTGTAGTAAAGTCTGGGGAAGAGAAGAAGAGTTTCAGTGCAAAGTGATTAAGGTATTTAATACAGCCAGTTTCTCTACGATGAATGGGCTCTATATAAGTAAAGGGAATCTTCACCTTTAGCTCTGGATCCTCAACTTCATGCTCTGACTTGTAGAGTTCTGGATCAAAAGGTCCGTTGGTGATTCTGTGAGGCCCGTTGGCCATCAGCAGCACTGTGAACTTAAACTGAGCTACAATCTCTCCTGAGAGAAAAAAGACAAAGGATGGTGGCGGTAAATAAATAAGTAAAAGCAGTTAAAAAGACTGAAACATTACACAGGGGAGAGCTAAACACTCACCCTCTTTCTCATGCAGCACACTGAAGGGCTGTAGCAATTCATGCTTGGCACACTCCACCACACCGAGGCGGGCTTTGGCCTCATCCTCGAACGCCCTGATGACAGAAATGGAGGGTGGTATGAAATAAATGCTTTGGCCAAACTATATTTATACTAAGCCTGCTGTCATTCATTTTAAAACTTCACCATGTGCTGGCCTATGCATTTTAATGGATACATGTAAAGTGTAGGAGTGTCATGATTTCCATTCTGCGTCAAAATATTATTGAAATTAGCCATCAATTTCGATCACTGAAATCAGAAGCAGGATTCTCTGAGTATTTTTTACCCTCCACCTACGACTTGTTCGCGTCTGAGGAAAGAAAATAAAAAGCAACAATTCAAAGGCGGCACAGCTATCTTATTGGTAACCTACAGCTGCTCTTCCAGACCGTATCCTGTGTGCAACACAATCAAATGACTGGCATCGGATAGCGTCAGGATATGTTTGGTTTATTTTATTTTTTTATTTGTTTGGGAAGAGAGTTTACTTGGGCCAGATTTGGGAGACCAAACTTTGTAACAAACTGAATTTCTATTTTTTGTTGTGTTTTGTTGAATCCCTGAAGGGTGGTGTGCTTTGTTGAATTTATTTTTGGTAAATATTATGTGAACCTAAACCTTACCTGAAGAAGCCACCAGGATAAAGTCAAGCTGTTGTTGTAAAATATACCTCTCTTTTTAAATAAGAAATGTAAAATGAAAATGTTGTCAGGGCAAAGAAACGTTGATCTATTGATGTTTACAAATCGAGGAAACGATTCTATCAATGGCCACCATTGCTGAACAGAAACATTCTTAAAATCGTGTCGTGACACCCCTAGTAATGTGTGGTGTTCATACCTAAGAGTAAAGGGCATGGCATCAAAGCGTCGTTCCACCTCGCTGAAGAACGTACGGGAAGTTTTCATCTTCAAGCCGTACTGCTTACTGGGGTCCCTCTTGTAAATGGTGGTCCTCAGACCTCCATCTCTGGCCTAATTGGAAATGTCAGAGGGTAAAACCAAATACAATCAATTAATCCAAGTGTTTATTATCTACAGCTGAAGCACACATAGTCAGCCGCTATGGGTAATGAAGAAAAGATAAGACGAGACAGGACACTGACCTTCCCTTCTCCGGTGCTAACCAGGACGTCCACAGCATAGACTTCATGTACCTCAAACTCTGCCTTCTCATGGTCCTTCCTGTAAATTAATGTTAGCATCTTGTGAAAAAGATGAGCGACACATTTTGAACTCAATTCATTGTAAAAAAAGTAAATAAAGCCACTTCAGATAGTTTCAGTACATCAGTTCATCTGGGTAATCCACAGATCTCATTGTGAATAGTTTTAAAATCTAAAGTATTCCACTTAAGACAGTTTACTGTTGAGTTTTCCCAAATATCATTGTGGTTGTTTGGTTTCAGCACCACAGACCTAATTGAGGCTGTAGCAACAGTTCCAGGCAGAGATCTGAAAACTAACCACATCAAACTGAAGCGTACTGTCTGGTCTGGGACATATGCATTCCTGTGATTTTGGTGGTCAAGTCTGCAGTCATCATGGTTAAAAACATTTTTTTTTTTTTTTTTTTCCCAATAGTACTGTGTCCAGCTCAAAACAGCTATGATAAACTACTGGGAGATTTTTTATGTATTTGTGCTTTCTACACATAGCCTGACTTTTTAAGTGTGAGTTGACAACTGGTATTTTATCCACAGTAACCAACATTCCAGCAACTTCTTACTTCTGTTCAAAACAATGCCGGGTCAAATCCATAAGCCGCCTAATTTTTTGGATTAGATGTTTAAATTGAAAGAAAATTACAGGGAAATGACACTGTCAATATTTCTATAGAAAAAAATACAATATAGCATATCGAGACAAACAGACAAACATCATTGTGCAATATTTTGAAATTCTACTGGACAAAATCCCACTACCTGGTAATACATGCTAGCATTCTCTACCATTTACTGTGCAAATATGGACACAAAATTAGAGTGACTCCAGTTTAACTGAAGTCTTTGTGAAACACCCACATAAGGCTTTCGTTTTTCCTCCCTAAATGTACCTTTGCTGGTCTGTCGGGTTCTGAATGATGGTCTTCTCTCCATCTATGACATGCTGCTTTAGCTGATGAGACAGCATACCTTTGAAACACAGAGACAGGCATATTAATTACAGTAAAGGGGACCACTTACATGAAAACATTCACTTGCACATATGAAACCTTAATAAGCACTGTCTCCCTGTTAAATTAAGAACTCTGAAGACATGGAAAAAGGAAATTTAAAGACGTCAAAATGTGAACACTCATGTTTGCCCTGGATGCCATTTTGATAACACGGCACAACCTTTCAATGAGACACTCACCTTCGATTGGTGAGCATTTGAACGAATGAGCAATCTTGTTCCAGGCTTCTGTCACTTGAGTGTTCTGAGAGACAAAGAAAAACTCCTTAGTTTTGCATTAACTGACTCATAAAGAAAATAATAAAGAAATATGAACAACTGAAGTATAGTTGTTGATTTTGGCATGTATGGCTGATAATGTGATCTTGTTGTTACACATACCTGATTACCAGGTTTAACAAGACGAAGAGCTGCTTCTGCGCACAGATGAGCCGCTTTGATTACATCAGCTTTCCGGCCTGTGATGGGGTTCTCCTGCAGAAACAAGACACAGTGAGAAGAGGACTTACAGGCGTGCCTGTGTGAGATGACACAAAACTGGGACTAAAGCAGTGTTTGAAGAAATGCCCTCACCTTACTGGCTCCAACCACAAAGCTGTGAGCAACATTGGCGATGAAGCCGTCAACATGAACCCCTAGATCTCTACACAAAACAAGAGGAGAAGAGATGAGACTATGAAATAACAATGAAACAAATAAAACTAATCACGTGTCAAATTTATTGCAAGTTTAACTGCTTCCTGTCAAGATTACTAATGTTGACACAGGAACCTATCAATCAAATCAAGTTAGGAAGAAAATGGCAACTATCCTCCACTTTGGAAGATGAGACGAACAAAGACTAAACAATAATCAATAAGGTCAGACAAAAATAAAAACAATTTAATCTATCATGGCGATTAAATGGAAGACATACTCCAAGGTGAATTTCTTTTGGCTGTACATCAGCTGGAATACAGTGAAGGACTTATTGTGAATTCTAGGAAGCAGCACTTCAGACTGTTAATGAATCGAACAGACATGCACAGCCAGAAGGTTTGGCTGGGAGCGTGTGAAAACTGGGAAACATACAAACCTTGTGCATGTGCAACCACATGACCATGAGCTAAAACAAACATTGCAGTTCCACACAAAGCACAAAACATCACAGAGGACAAAGACACGTGGCAACACAACAACTAAGATGAGCTGACTTCCTCTTCTAAAGTACATTACATTAAAAAAAATGTGATGAATTGGATTTAGTTGATAGATGAATCCAAATCCAATGTATCACTTTGAAAATAGCAAAACCCCCTGTTCAAAAAATGTCCAACCTTACTTGTCGTTTGCCACACAGGACAGACAAGAAGACAAGACCCGACTGATGAAGCAGACAGTCAACAGCAAAGAGAAAACCCTCACATACAAGCCAAGATATCACATGGAAAGAAGGGAGGACAACACACTGGGAGACTCAAGACACACACGAGGGGAGGGTGACATTATTGCAGAGCGTGGTGCCTACATTTTGACCAGATCCCCATCTTTAAGTGTGTAGTCAGGGTCACTCTTCAGGGGAGAGAAGTGGCAAACACAGTTATTGACTGAGACGCTGGTGGGAAAGGCAATGCCTAGAAGAGGGAAAAGAGAACCACCAAGTCTTCATTTGGAAATCGACAATTTTAGCAAGAACACTACACTGTCACACTCTGCCATCGTAATACTTGTTTAAACATCCCTGCTGCAATTAAAGCTAATCATGTTTGTGTGGACTCGAACACACTACCAACATGACTGCATCTGCGCTCTTCTTGATGAATCCCCCACAGTTCACCCGAACAGCAAGAGCCTAACTAGCATCATCTTTGCCTCACCTTTCTTCATCTCCTTTTCCTTCTTGAAGACCTTTCCAGTCTCAGCCATGATGTAGGCATCCCCCGTCTCGCAGAGGCTCAGCACCGACACACCGGGCTTGGCAGTTTCCACGACCAGACGCAGAGCCTCTGGAGGAGACAAACAGCCAGTGATTAAGAGAAACAGAAGAGGCACAAGTTAGAGCAGGTAGACGCATTTATGTAGTACTGATACAGTTGATAAAAATTAAACTTCGGCGCACAAGGACATCATTTCAGTGCACCCAACAACTAACCTTTAATTGTGTAACAAATTATGTGAATTATTAACAGGTATAAAAGGTGCAGAAAGATTATTTTCTCCATTTAATTCACAGTAGACAGACCTAGAAATTTTAGTAACAGAGATACTTTTATACAGTTTTTTTAATCTGGACTTTGGAGCTTTGTTTTACTATGATAGAAGACAGAGATATTGTCTTAAAACAATGCATTAGACTTATTTGTAGGTCAAATTTTAGTAAAATGAACACTGAATACCGAAAGTGAAGCAGTGACATTTATTAAGAGGGACCAAGCCCCTAGTTTGAATACCATTTCAAAGTACAGTTAGATTTTAAATACAGTTGGGTGATATGATGACATATGAGAGTTTAAACAGTGGCAATACTTTCTCCAATATATCAGGAAATCATGTTTTAAATAAAGAGATTTATAATATTAGATTATTTTGATATCAATATTATGATATAAATTGATTTTACTTTATTTTATTTGCTGGATTTGACAAAAACACATCACTGTCTACTTTTTTATTTCTTTTTTAATCTCTACAGTTCTTATTTTTTTTCTTGAATACGTACTTTATTTCTCTATCAAACTACTTTATTTTATTATACAGATATTGTGGCACAAAAAGAGCCTGTGATGCAGGATATTATCGATATTTCCCACTCCCAATTTCCAACAGATCATCTACCATACACAGTTCAGTCTTTTCGTATGACAAATAACCCAGGAATGAGTGACATGCAAGCTGTGGTCATCATATTATTCCTGTAGCAGACATATCATGTTACATGTCAATTAAAAATACAACTTAATATCAAAAGTTTGAGGATAAACTAACACAAACTTGGCGATATGTGTCAGAGAATCGTGAACATGTAACTGCCGTTAAAGTGGCTTCCTATCTGTGGCTGCCTGCTTATCTTTCAGCTCGCAAAGGTTTGGCTTAGCATGTTTAGCTAGCTGACTGTCCAGGGCAACAGACTGAGCTGTGTTAGCTGGTAGGTTAGCATCTCATGTTAGTTAAACGGACAGCTCTCTCTTCTCTCTCTCAGTAAATGCTAACGTCAACGTTAGTGACAGAGGAGCCAGCATTAGCTTGAACTGGACCAGCTGCACCTGCTAGCTTGCTAGCCACTTAGGGTAGCATATGTGTGCCTCGCATGTAAACCACATGGCTGCTGCTGCTGCTGCTGCTGCTGTGGGGAAGACTGGCTGCACGACAGGCCGAAAACAGCAGGTTATTCTCATCCACTCACCAATGGCCACTCGTGTAAATGTACTCACGGTTAGCGATGTCACCACCCATCTTGTACTTGGTGACAACCAGATCCTCGGCTATGGTCTGCTCCTGCTCATCGTCCGACATCTTGGCAGTGGAGTTTCAGTCGCTAGTCAGCCCAGCAGCGCCGACAGTTCCCCGCGGTTCAGTTCTGCTCTGACCGTTTCTGCTAAAGCCGGCCCCCTGCTGCTCCCCAAGCCCCTCCCACTCCACCGTGACGCTAATGACATCACATGGACCCCAACCCCGCCAAAATGCATCCAGTGCAACAAACTTGTCCAGTTGATGTTTGACGGTTTCCATTTTGTGTTAAAGGATAGGCTAAAAAAAAAATTCTAAAAGACTTTAAAAGTTTTTCTAAAGTCAACAGTACATATGAACATTTTCCCAAATTATTTCCACTATGGTGGTTATTAAAGGAACAGTCTCCCCAAAAAGGAAAGTTCAGTCCTGATCTTCTCATCTCCATGGCATTGGATCGGGGGAAGTTTTGTAGTCCACTAAACATTTCTAGAGCTTCACAGCTTCACAACAACTGAAGTAAATGGGGATTTGTTAGATTACAAAACAACAGCAAAAATCATACAAATGGCCTAAGACAGCTCATCCAGTGTAAGCCCCAAGAACCCAAATTGATTTGAAAAGATAGTTTACACCCTCAACACTCGATCGAACTTGTTAAACCTACTTCAGACCAAGCCCAAAGAAGAGCACCAGGCCCTGAAGCCAGCTTTTGTAGTGGGTGAACCGTGTCATCACATCTTCGCATGATGCACTGCGGCCCAAAAATACTTTTCCCCAAAAGCCAGAAGTTAGCCAGCTCGATCGGCGGAAGTCTTTAGTGCACATGCTCTGTTGGCTGTACAACATGGAAGATCATAACTTACATTTCACAGAAAACACACACACACACACACACTAACAGACATGTAAAAAAAACTGGTGCTTCAAAATCATTATTCAAAATATTTTTATTATGTAGAAAATGTATATCATATGACATCATTATAGGAGTTCTCTAAACATTTAAGTCCAAACTCCAAATATTTGTTCTCAAAAGCAAGTTTTGTTCATTTCAAAATGTAAACAGAAAAATATATAGCTTGGAATCTGTTCATTTCTACAAGTGTTAGCTTCAACACTCAGTGCTATTATTTCAGGAAAATGCCCCGAATGTCTTCCAAAATACAAAAAAAAATAATGTCAGCCTGTAACAGACAACAAAAGCTGTGAGAAAGTCACACATGTTGGATTTTTGAAATCGTGTCATAGGCTACATTATTAACCTGGTTTATGGTTGCATTTCCTGTTCTGGGTCCTTCATGAATGTGTCTCAGAGGGGAGATCATGAGATCTAAAATGTTCTTCATGTAGGCACTGCTTTGGGCTTCAGGAACATCCTGCTGTGCCAGTAAGCTGGATTGTCAAAAGATTTGTCACCAGCTGCCGGTTCACCTACCCCGACTCCAGCTCGCACTTTTACGTATGGTTCAAACCCAGATCGATGTGCCTCTGTGCCCCCCACTGCTCCTTCCCCTCCCTTCTGCATGTTCTGGTACACCACTGCATCTCCAGGCCGCAGGGTAGCAAAGCAGTCCATGTCCTCATACTCATACGCCTCTTCTTCGTCCCCTCCCTGTATCTTCAGCTCCTTCCTGTCTTGAAGAGCTTGTCGCAGCTTCGGCTGTCTGTTTGTGTAATGATAGTTACTGTCCTCCACGTACTCATCCTCCTCTTCCTCCTCATCCTCTACCATCCTTGCTGATGTCAGAGGAGGAGGAGGAGGGTCATGTGCTGGAGGACTCTCATCTTTTTCGTTACCCCTGATGTCCATGTATTCATACTGGACATTGTTAGATCCCTGCTGCTCTGAATCCGAGTTGTGATTGCTCCTTGTGTGACCTCCCCTGACCTCCACAGACGGTGTGGTGTCACCTGAGCATGCCGTCACTTGTGACGATACAGAGGAGGTGCGCTTCTTGTTCGGCTTCCGCCAGTGGCTGTTGTGTCTGGGTGAGACGGGTGTTACACATGTTTGCTTGTTCATATACTCATATTCTTCATCATCTGGGTCGCCTAACAGGCCTGAGGAATGAGACTTGCGCATTCTGCTGTGAGTGGCTCGGGATGTGGACAGAAGGGTCTCTGAAAAAAAAAAAAGAAAAACTGAAAAGGTGAGGTTTGTGTTGCCTGAAGAAGATGTAATCTTAAAATTGTTGGCCATGTAAATTGAAATAATTTCAATAGACAACAAATATGAGTGGTGCTTTCACCTTTCTCTGGGCTGTCTCCAGGAAGCACGTATCCATTCTGGTCTTCTTCCTCTATCTCTGGTGATGGAGTCTCCGGTGGCCCGCCAGACAAACTGTCCCTCTGCGACACGTAGGCGCTGTCCTCGCGATGACGTCGTCTTTTCAGGCTCCCAGCCAGAGAAAAGTCCTCGCTCATCTCCTGCTCCATGGCCGCGCCACAGCCCTCAGAGCTCTCAGACACGGTGCGGGCTGAGTTTAGTCGAGAGCGGGACTGCCACATGGCCTGCACAAGACAACACAACCAGACCTGTATTAGTAACATGACAAGAGTGGCAATGTGCAGTAGGATGATGCTGGTGTTTCAGCTACCTGTCCTTGGTTGTCGCCACCTGGGGTCATAGGCAGGTATCCAGTCACGTTTGGAGAAAGAACCACCTTCACAATTAAAGAAAGAAGTGAGATTTAGATCCAGGAGGTGACAGAAAATGCCTTTCCAGGTATAAAATTGACAGAAAGCAATTGCTCTTACTCTGTGAGTGTCTATCTTCGAGAGGCGACTGAGGCTTCTGGACTGAGACAGGTAGTGGGGGGCTGGAGTGATGCCATCTACCATGTCCTCCTCCTGGACCACCATGTCCATGTCTAGGTCATCAAGGTCATCTGCACTCTTCTGGGCAAGTTCATCTGGACCTGTGTCCTGTTGGCTGCAGTCCTCCTGGTAAATAGAAGTGAGACATAGATTAAAATATCTAATGTATGCTTTAACTCTACAATACAAAAGTCTTTGTTTCAGTGGAAAGTGAGTGCCACTGATAAAAAGCCTTTCTTACTTTGATCACCAGGTAGCGAGGCGGGTCTCTGGCCATTCTGGTAAATTCATTTGCCAGCTCTTTGAATGTTGGACGGACATTCTCGTCAATCATCCAGCCTAAACATTAAAAACAACAGCCATGGTTAGCCAGTCAGTTCAACAGAGTTGTTGAAACTAATGCTCATTCAGGTGAATCTGAAACTAACATGTCGTTAATATAAACAAAACTACGAGTATACAGACATGTTAGCAGACCTGTGAGGACGTACTTAAGCACAGCGACAACATCACCGTGCTAACGTCCTGAAGCTAGGGTAGGTCATTTTTATTTCAAAATATGATTACTCTTACTGCCTTCTCCAACTTTACCAACCCCAGCTTTAAGTAGCTTTAGGTTTTAAACATCTTTGTTTAGGGTGTTACAATGCTAACATTTGCAAATTGGCTCTAAAGTAAGTATTGGACATATTTAATGGCAAAGTATTTAATAGTTATCATGACATTTCATATACCACCCTCAAGGTGGTGCTAGAGGGTAAGTCAGGGGATCATAGTTAGTAGGATTCATTATCTGGGCGTTAAAAACGTCTGTACAAAAGTTAATCACAATATAATATATAGTAGATATTTCAGTCCGGTGGATAGACCAGCTGACACCAACATTGGCTTCCCTTTGCAACATGCTAACATGGCTAAAAAGCATATCTTTGTAATACTGCTGTTATGTTGTAGTTCAGACCATATGTGAAAAAAGGATAAAAGACAGGCACTCACACTTGACCATGACCATATAGACATCAATAGTGCAAATTTGAGGCTGGGACAGACGCTCGCCCTTTTCCAGCAGATCAGGAACTTCCTGTGGACGCATCGAAGCATATGGCTCTGCCCCGTAGGACATCATCTCCCATACTGTCACACCTACATGAAGGAGACAGGTTTAGTATGGCATGAAACAGCACCTCCACTACTGTTTTCATAAACACTTGATGTGAACCAAACCAGGACTTAAGACTCACCATAACTCCAGACATCACTCTGATGTGTGTATCTGCGAAACAAGATGCTCTCTAAGGCCATCCACTTGATTGGTGCCTAAACACATAAACAGAAAATGTCTCTGCTGGTTAAAAATGTGAGAAAACAGGAGCAACTTCTCACAGTGTGCACAATAAATTCATGTCAAAGGCATTCTTGATGAACTTTGATCATTTTACTGAGTGTCCATGTGTCTATGGTATCTTTTCTGCCAGGTTACGGACCTTGGACTCATTGTAAAAGTACTTCTTGTCATCAGGGTAAAGCAGGTCTGCAATGCCGTAGTCTGAGATCTGAACAGTGTAGTTATTCTTCAGGAGAACATTTCTGGCGGCCAGGTTCCTGTGGACCACCCTGTGCTCTTCCAGGTAATACATACCCTGACAAGAAAGGAGAACAATGCTTTTATGTGCTTTCGCTATCAGTGGAACAGACCAAATCATTTGTGAATGTATAAACATATAACCTACGAATTCACAAACAAAAAAAAAAGGATGGTCCTTTACCTTTGCGATTTGGACACACCAGTTGAGCAATCTCTGCGGACTAAGTTTGTTCTTGCAGTTCCTGATGTGCTCCAGCAGGCAGCCATGGCTGCTGAGCTGGGTGACGAGCTGCAGGCTGTCTCCAGGACAGATACCCAGGATCCTGACAACGTTTATGTGGTCCAAGCTTCCCATCGTCATCATGTGCTGAAGAGAACATTTAGGTTTGATTATTGAGGATTCAAAATAGTCCAGCAAAGGTCTATCATTTAGGGTTCAAATATCCACATCTTCTTGGGCTGACAGTTGGCTCTGGAGAGTTTGAGGATTGCTTCTTCACGGGTTCAACTCTTGTCAGCTTGGATTCACAGATGGTAAAATGGATTCGGATGACAGAGTGAGGAGCAAGAGTAAACACTAAAAATGCCCCTATACAATTCTAAAAGTTCACAAGATCATGTGTCAAACCCAAATCACGGTGGTTTCGCCCTGACAGCTTCCTATTAAGGAATACTGGCAGCTACAGGTGGGGTTTATGTGTGATGACCAGTGAGAAAAGCAACTGAAATGGTGGTTCCTGAAGAGGTTGGCATAGATAGATGTAGATGTAGAAGTACAGTAGATGCTATACCATCAGTTGCATCAGAAAAGAAGAATATTTCTTCATTGACGGAAGAGCAAAATACAGCAGTGAAGGCTTTTCGCAATGGAAAAGATGTTTTTCACCCTTCTCTCAACTGGCTTCAGCAAGAGTTTGATCAATGAATCAACTGGTGGAGCTCTGCTGTTGCTTTATATAGTTCATTAATTGTACTGGTTAAAGTTAGCCCCTGATAGATGGTAATGGGCCGATGATTCATCCAATCACATGCCGTGTCGGGTTTGCTTCAACGAGGATGCCTCGGTGTGACAGGAAATTCAGGTATTTAGAAATGTTGTGAGGAAAATGCGTACTTGAAACATACTTGACATGCAGATCATCAGGAGTGATTTTAGAAATCTTTTTAGGTGGCCTAAGCTTAGACATGTTATTTTGGGTTGCCAGAAAAGTTCATAACGTCTGTGAATCCAAGATGACTCTGCAAAGAAGCGAACTACAAACCTTTCACAGCCACTTTCTGAGCGTACCATAAGTGAGTATTATACACAAATGTCACATTTTCTTACATCTGTCAACTCATTGAAAGTCTGCCGTCCACTGCGATCCTGAATCACCTTTATGGCCACGGGAAGCTTCACTGTATCGCCCTCAGGAATCCAAATGCCCTGAGAGTTAAAAAATAGAGACAGATTTATAAGTTACTGATTAAATGAATATAAATTGTTCAAGGGGAGGATTGTATGGACAGTCACTCCTACCTTATGGACCGATCCAAACACTCCATTACCGAGCAACTTGATCTTACGCAGCTCTGTTGGCTTCAAGATCCGAACATGGACTTTAGTGCCTTTTTCTCCAGGATCCATAGGCTCAATGCTCTGTGGGCACATAGATCATGCGTCAAAACAAACTTAACTGAAGCGTAACAGCATCAATAAAGACGTCAGACTCTCACTGACCTCTCCGCTCTCCATGTATCTCCTCATAGCTCGCTTGCGCTGAATTGCGAGACCTCGGCGGTAGAGAATGGTCAGCACAAAAACAGAGAACGAAGCAAAGAGAATGGCGATCACTCCCAGGACGATGCCTGTGGTCGCTTGGCTAACAGGAGATGAGCGGGGAGAAGAGATGTCACATTGTCAGTACTTGATACTAAAGCAGAATCTAAACTATTTAAAATGTGCCAGATTTAGAGGAGCTACTTACCCAGAAATGTAGCGAGATGACCCAACGCAGTCACGAATTCCTGGACCATAGCACCTAAAAAACAGAGACAGGAGGTTAATTTGATATGAACACAAATATATATGTGAATACACAGAGGGAGCTCTAATCATTCCTCACCCTTGGGTACAGTTTATGTGGCACGGTTCACAGCTGCCTTGCTTGTTGGGGTATTTAAAGATGACTTCCTCCCCTCCCATCAGACCCTCGGGACACGAGGGGACGCAGTGTGGACCGTCCTGCAGGCTGGCGCATGCTACACACTCATCTGCTCCCTTTAAAGGAGGAGGAGGGACAGACAAACGCAAAGGAGACAGAACTTTACAAAGAGAAAGACTACGTTTAATATGAGAGTATAACTACATCTACTGACATGCCATTAGGGGGCAGCAGCACACCCAGAGAGAAAAGAGAAAGTCATACCGGGCCTGTGCAGGTCTCCTTCCCCTCCTGGACCTTACACTCAGAGTGGCACGGCATACACTCCCCTGCTTGAGTAGCAAACTCACGCCTCTCCCTGCATGCAAGGCGAAATGTTATTTACTTTCAACATCTTTGAAAAGACTGCAGATAAGATTGAAACACTCAGCAAACATTACACACATTAAGGCAAACACTGATTCATTTTTATTTGTATGATTAGTTGTTTTTTTTTAAAGACTGACCCGGTTAAGAACATGCAGTCTGGCACGCAAGTTCCTCCCCTGCTGTACTTCTTACAGGACACACACTGGTTTGGCCCCGGACCCCAGCAGCCATCAGAGGAGCACAGGGGGTCGCACACGTGACCCTCGTTAACTACAGACATCAACGAAACAAAAATTAAGACATCATCTTCACACTGACAAGGAGCTGGCTAGAAACGACCCAGCGTCACTCACCACACTGGTTTCTCGGCCTGTTGTCTTTGACGTCAATGTGTTTCTGGCGTCGCTGCGGACGGGAGCTGCTGCTCAAGATGCGAGTCCAGTTGACAGTGTCATGGTAGCAGAGCTTCTTGTTTCCTGTGATGTAGACGCCGCCGTCGTTTATTTTCCGCAGCGAGCGCAACCCCAGGGAGGTCAGCGAGGGGATCTTCATCACCAGAAGAGAGTAGCCCCTGAAATAACGGGCAGTCAATAAATGTGTGGAGAATAACAGTTGCCAATATTGTGATGTGATGGCAGCAAAGAAGGCTTGATAATCACAATTTTATGAGAAGCTTGAAAACCATCTGTTTGAGGTTTAAATTCCTTTAAGGGTAATTTCAGGTTTTGCCATTTCAAACATAAAGTACAAATTTCAACATCCTGTCATTAGTCACTGGTGGTTACATTTCACAACCAGCAAATACATTTCTCATAGGATTGAAATCTTTATGGCCTGTATTTGCTTCCATAAAATACAACCACATCCTTAGTCTCCAACATATTGCAGCTAAACGATTAGCTAAAACCAAATCAACGTACTTAAAATCAATTTACATCAGAAAGAGCATGCAAGAAAACCAGTGATCCCATTAAAGATTTGTGCCCACCACCAGCTCAATCACACCATCCCAGTACTGAATATGCCCTGTAAGACTAATAATCTGAACTAAGAACATTGATTTAAACGGTTGTAGATGAAGGGCGGATACAGGCGGCCATGTGAAACATTTACTGTACCTTCTAGAGCTCACTCCTCTAAACGTGGGTAAAACATAGATATAACAAGGGAAGAAAGGGATACAAGATACAAAAAGACAATCAGATCATGTCTGCAGCGCAGTCAAAGATACAACAACATGACAGTGACATGACCTTTGTCAACTCGAAAAACAAAACCAATCTCAGGACAAGGAAGGGGAAACAACAACAACAACTCACTTGTAAAGAGTTCTGCCCTGAATGGTTTGGAGGTTGGAGAAGACTGACAGGTCGGACAAGTTTCTTGGCCACGACTGGATACTGAGGATGTCTGAGATGGGACACATTGTGTTTCAGAACACCTGTGACATGACGTTAAAAACAAACACACAAAAGCACACAAACACACATGCACACACCTGTGATCTCCCTCACAGTGTTGAAGATTTTGAGTTTCTCTGGATCGAGGGCTGGTACACCGTTGTAATCATCACTTTGAGGAGAGAAGAATGAGGAAAGAATTAACACCTGTAGCTAAAAACATGGAAGTACTCATGAACTCATCACAGGTCTCCAGGGTGCAACGATTGTGGTCACACATGCGCCCAAAAATCGGTCAAGTGCCTGATATGTAGAGCAATTTATTCTTATAGTAACTGAGGTTATCGCCATTTCTTGTTGTGATGTGATTTAAATAATAATAAAAAAAACAAGTATCCTATTTGCACCTTTATTCCTATTGACAATAATTTGAATAATATGTTAAAAAAATTAATTAAAATGGATTATTGGGTGTACTAGCACCAGTGCAACCAGTGTAAGAAGTTAGTCTGGAGTCCTGCTTAACTATTAAACCATTGAAAGAGAGTCTTGTTTACCCTTTGATCCCAGTCACCAGGAAGTGCAGACTGCCCTGGATCGTAGTGCAGTTTATGAAACTGTCGATGTTCAGAGCATCAACAGTCTGTCTGGTTGGACTTCCTGTGCCGTGGCAAGCTGGGAGGAAGATGAAGAAGAGGAGGAAGAAAAGCTTCAGGATGAATGAAGTCACTTAAACCATTTTATGCTATTTTATTCTATTATTTAAATACATTTTAAAGGGAAATTCTACACTTTTTACTCCATTACATGTATTCAAAAAGCTATAGTTACTTTTCAGATAAAGAGTTTTAATATAAAACAAATGATCAACAAATAAATTCTGACCTTTTTCAGAGATTACCAACCAACAGTACGGCATGAAAAGCAGTTAAATCTGCTCCAACTCAAACACCTATATATTTTATAACACCACTACCAACTCATCCTTGAGTAAAAGTAAAAATATGGGGTTAAATTATTACTTTGGTAAAAGTAAAAGTCACCCATATGAAAAGTGCTTGTGTAAAAGTAAAAATGAGTAAAAGACAGTAAATTAAGCTATCACAATAATTTTAGGGTAATTAATGTACTTGAGTACAAGAAATGGGTAAAAATAAATTAAACATATGTATGTATGTATATGCTGTAAACTCTGAGTCGACCAGTTATCATGTGACTAGTAACTTCTGCAAAGTAACAACAGTTATGAACTGATTGTAGTGGAGTGGAAGTATGATGTAGCAGAAAAAGGAAATACTCAGTACCTCAAAAACGTATTTCGTATTGTACTAGATTAAATGTAATTACATTCCATCACTGCTGCTTACACTTTATTGAAATATCAATGATATAATATACATGACAGTATGTCTGTATTTTATTTCAGTGATATTTTGGATGCAGATTTTATTTTTTTACCCTACTACATTATTTTAAGTAAAGGATTTTTAAACCAGAGAGTTAGCTTAGCTTGTCTTCAATGAAGCAAAGCATCTGTTGTATTTTCATGAAGTACCTTTTGGACAGAGGCCTCCGCAGGGTTCACATCTTTTCACCCCGTTTTTCTCCACCTCCATCTTATCAGATGGGCAGTTGCTCACACATGAGCTTCCATCAACCACAAAGTTTGCTGAGGAAAGAAATAAAAAAGTGATTTTTAACATCGCTAGACTAAAACTATGCAGGTTAAGATACAATTAGCATTTTACAACAGTTTAGCCACTGGATCGTCAGGAGAAGGTTTGTATGACGTTTACAAACACAACAACTGCAGCTGTATAAAAAAAATGTGCGTCTGTGTGAATATGTGGGTACAAAGCAGCGTGTGTGTGGACTCACTGGGGCACTGGGCCACACAGATGGAGCCATACTGGTACTTGGCATTGGGGTTGGGCTCCAGCTTGAATGTGTGCTTGTTGTAGATGAGGGTCTGAGGACAAAGAGGCACGCAAGAGCCCGAGTTGTTGAAGTTCCTGCACGCCTGTAAAACATCATGTACGGCATGCACAGTCAGTAACACAGCTGACAGATGTGTTTTGTCAGTTTGTATATTTGTGTCTATGTCGGACATTTATCATGACAGACATTTTGACTTGTCATAGCAGTAAAAGTGCAGGTGTTACTAATAAAATTAACAATTGCTCTATTGTATTCAAATTTTGACAGTGTGGCACGACACCAGCAAAAACTGAGGCAACTAAATGGAATTCAGCTAAAGTTAACTTTATTATTCACACTTGTTTTTTTCCTTATGGGACATGTCAAAATGTCTCTTTTGCTAAAAGGCCCTTTGAAGCTGCTGACTCACAAAGCAGTTTGTATCCAGAGGTCCAGTGCAGCCTCCAGCACACTCAATGTGGCAACACTCGCTCGGGCTTCGACCAAAGCATCGGCCGTTACACTGAGGGGCGCACACAGTCTTTGTCACTGAAAGAGAGACGGAGATTGTGTTTGTTAATGTTTGTTCCTTTAACATAAAATGCAGTAGAGGTTAATGTCGCCTCATTTTTTTAATGGGGTGAAACATTATCGAAAATGTACAATGAATATGGAAATGCTGCACCTTTTGCTCATATTTGCCTCAGGGCCACCAAACCCACCTGGTAACCACTTAGTCAGAGACTAATGATAATGATGAAATGCATGGGACAATAAAAGGGATGTTGATGTCACTCACATATCTGGCACAAGTCACTTCCTGGACCCCAACATGCGACGTCTCCGCAGGCTTCGTTGCAGGGCTCTGAAATAATATTTTATCATCAGTAGAGCGAAATTTTAAGGAGACATTAAAGGCGAACAGGATACAAAAACCAAAAACTAAAAACTTGTTGATATCACCATCAGACTTTTGTTTTATAGTGGACTACTCACATTAAGTCAATTGTTTGTAGTATTTCAAGTTTTCTGATATTTTACAGTGAAATATGCAAATGAGACATTAACTGTTAAATATACACTAATTTTCCATACATTTTCAGAGCGGACATCTGGACTAAAATAAACACCTGAATGTGTAACGTGGACCTTTCCACTCGTCTGAAAGAAGACATGAAATGGAAGAAAAATGACCCCAAATCTCAAACTTGACCAGTGTCTCCTCTTTAAAACAGAAGATAATCGATGCTCATATGTGTGACAATCATCCTATCCACTCACTTTCAGGCCCATTGCCCTCGATCATGATATCAGCTGATGCATCCTTCACAATGTCCAGCCAGTTGATCTGCGGGGCGTAGCTCAGGTACTTATTCTGGATGATCTTGACTCCTCCCTCCAGTATCTCTGTGGGCGGCACACAATCATTCAAACATGGAAAGACAACTAGCAAAGCGAGCCCGAGCAAGCCCCGTGACTCATCCCATTGACCTCCGCCATTGGCTGTTTACTACAGCATATGCAACCTCAGTGTAATGAGCTGCGGCTCATGTTACACTGGCAGTTGAGCGGTTGAGCACACAAGACATTCCAGGGACTTCACATCACAGCGGCTACACACACCGCTGCTGTCTGACGACCGGTACTGTGAAGGTGTGGCTGCACTGTGTGGGCGTGGGAGCTCCAGCAGTAACCAAGTGTCACATCCAGCCTGACTTTATCTTCTTCACTCCAGCCTCCCACACTTAAACACACTAACTGAGCGACTTCCTGTGTACCTGTAAGGTGTGTCAGGCCCAGTTCTTGGAGGCCGTGCTGCCCGTCCTTCTGGTAGTTGACCATCACAGCCAAAGCGTAGCGGCCCTCGTACAGTGTGGTGCCTCTGATGACGCGCAGGTGGTCGAGGGGAAGGCGACTGAACTCGTTGACGGCGAACAGGATGTAGCCCGTCACCTCTCTGATGGACTGCAGGGTTGAAAAAATATGAAAAAGAGAAGTTAAAGAAAAGAAAGAAAGATAAAGTACACCAGTAAAAAGTTTCTCTCTGAGGGACATTTCTATTGGCCATTCTGTGCAAAGCTAACTGGACCTCATTAATTCAATTCAAAGACTATTAAACTTAAAGGTAAAGTTAGTTGGATTTGTTTGAGCTGTCCATAAACACAGCAGAAAAACAGCTGATTGTTGAGTCCTATGCTGCATGCATAGTTCGGGGGTCGTTCCAACTTTGGTGCGTTCGTGTTGCATCAAGTTGGAATGTGGGACAAACGTGGATGATGTTTTGCATTTTATTGCTGGGCGTTTAACCAACACATTGACAGATGTTGCCGGTATTTGAGTGACAGGGAAGAGCAAAGGAAATAATTTCACAAATATGCATGTCACCATCAACCCAGTGTTTACTTTCTTAACATCTTTGAGGGTCATACGATGTCAATTCGTCAATTGGTGCCAAAATGTTCTCAGACTTTATGAGTTTTTACTCTGACTTGAGGGGCTGGTAAGACATTTTTGGTTGGTAAGGCATCGTAAATCATCGATAGTTCTCCAAAAACTATAGTATTAGTATAGTATACTATAGTATATTACAGTATACTACTAGTATTTGTACTGTGTATTTGCCAGCTAAAGAACACATGTACTTTCTGCTTTTGTTAGCCGTAGTGATTGTTATCAGAGTCACAACTTGGCAGCAGAGGTGTGTTTGCTTGTGTTGTGAGTCACTATGACTGGAGCACGGTGATTGAATTGGCGGAGGACTTGGAAGGGGACAAAAATGAGCTCATTGTGAATATGAGACACACACATCATCCGCTACAGACCGTGATAAACAGCTTGTTTTGTCACTGGCATCGGGTTTATTCACGTCCTTGTCTGGACAGGTTACCACGCTGTTTCTTCTCAGTGACACATGCTGGGAAAGTATGTGAGAGTACCGCTTTCTCCATCTGTGTTTGAAACCTCACCTGTAGGAAGGAGAAGTCTCTGGTGTGCTCCATCATGGTAATCTCAAGGTTGCCCATCACAATCTCACAGCCGGTGTACATGACCTTCATCAGGTTGTACTGGATCTCTGAGTTTCCCGTCGTGCTCAGAACGTTCTGGGTGCCGGAACAAATGACCACTGGAAAAGCGAAGAATTAATTCCTGTTAATGAGTGTCTATAACGTCAATATGTCCCATGAAATCCCATGAAAATACCAAAACCAACAATTGATATATTGAAAAATGTGTCCTTTTGTATCCTAATGTATCCTTTTCACAAGTGTTGTGTGTGTGGCCAGAGCCAGGTATAGCTTGTTCACCCACTGTTGTTCAAAAATGATTAACATCACATACATGATCCACTGTTACACTGTTTGACAAGTTCCTTTTTTACCATAAACTTGTTTGCATTTTGTATTTTTTAAATTGATCCCACACACAGTCCTGCTGCTGTAAACACTCACTAGAACTAGAACACCAAATGTGTATCAATCCGCAGCTGAAAACAGTACCCAGCGCCTTCAGGACATCATGTATTTTATTTTATTTTTTTAAATGAAGGTATATATAAACCTGAAGTGAAACCAGAACTTCCGGGATCTGTTTCAAAGGTGAGAAAACTTCACTCAAAATCCCTTTGACATTTTTAACCACGCTGATAACTAGAAACAAAGAACTAGAACAGAGCTGTCATTTACAGTATGCTGTGTGTCTCGCTGGCTTGCTGTACATGTTTTGATGGAAGCTTCTTTAAGTTTAATCCTGTTGCTCATATTTCCGTTGCTGGCCGTCTTTAACAAACCCAATTTCCCGTAAGCCCTCTAGACCTCCACAGGGTAATCGTCACTGCTTGACCAGTCCGACGAGTCGAAGGGTTGCAGTTAGTTCAAGCATGTCATTATCATAATAAAAGTAGAAAAGAGAGGAATAAAAGCTGTAGAAGATTTCAGGCAGAAGAGATTGCAGCTAGAATGGTGACAAAAAATGTTTATCGATACGCACAAAACCACGTTACAAGATGACAAGTACTAGAGCTGCTGTGCTGGCACATTTTCATGGGAGCTTTAGTTTCCTTTGTGCTCACAAAGTAATCACTGTTCACAGGTTTCAGTTTCTAATTGCAGCTGCTGTTGGGGAGGCTGATTTGTCTTATATGGACAGTATATCTCTGGGACTAGTTTCATTTTTCCAGAAAAATACTAATGAAAGAAATGATGAATAAGAGCTTGCACTGAGTTACAGAAGCTAGTGGAACAGGGGCTCTGCTAGACGTGATATGACTTCAGTTTTCTTTGTGATTAAAGGTTTAGTTCCTCAGAGGAAAGCACTGGCCTTGTGGCTGCAGACAGCTGGGGAAGTCGGAAAGTATTGAGAGACAGACTAGAGCGTTGCTGGTTTTGGTCATTTTGTGTGATTTGTATTCATTAAGAACAGTATAAAGCAACACTGACAGTTTCACTGTTTTATGTGTCACAAGTCAGTAATCATTACTACATTAGTATCGGGTATAGTGCCACAAAAGTCCAAAAGAAAAACATACACTGATGTTCACAACACAAGTTAAACTATGCACATTCTATTAAATCATTTCTGAAGAAACAGCGTAAGCCCTAATAAAGACTGTGCTGTGCCACTTACTACAACCCACTGTGTTTCAATCGCACAATATCAATGAATGTACTGTAACAGTGCAAAACAAGCTGAGGATTGTGTACAGGACATGTCCTTCTCTGAGACAAACATACGAGGCCTTGTTTATGGTGTGTGGGAGTTCAGCCATTCAGCGTCATTTGAAGGCTGTTTTGCTATTCAAATGTCAGACAGGAGAGAAGCAGCAGAGAGAAAGTGACGGACAGAGAGGACAGAAAATTAAAAACGACTGTTTGTCGCAAACATAATACGTGCACATTCTTTGGACGAAGAATTGGTTTTACCAGTTTGGTTTCTGCATCCATCTTTTGGGATGAATTGAAAACGCAACTGTGAATTCTGTTAAAGACACTATCTCACTTCCCCTGAGCAGATAATATGATAATTTGGGGTTTTATTTCTCAAGATTTTGTGTCATCTGCCCCTGTTATCCTCTGTCTCCTTTTATTTAAAGGACCAGTGCAGTCAGATCAAGCCCCTCTGAGGTTTTATTCTCTTCTCCATCACATCTTTTGTTGCTTATGTGTATATTTATCTGGACATATAGTATGTCTCCAGAAAAGAGTTACATTTAATCTGGCTAATCCACAGAAAACTGTTTTCATCAGAGTCTATTTCTTCTTTAATAATTAAGACTCTGTATCTAGTTAGATGTGTGGCTACTGATTTCTTTAGATGTCATTTCCATTCCTTTCCGTCTAGATGCCACTAGAGATAAAGGTGGAAATGTTTTGAGTTATTTGAGTGGAGTGACCCTTTAACCTCAGCCCAAGCATTATCATGACCCAGTCGACTCTGATTATTTACAATTGTGTTGACTTTGCTGCATTTGTATGTGAAGAATGTGTGTTAAACCACGCTCACACACAAACACATTCCGTCTACGTAGAGCAACAGGATCAACAAGGGCATAAAAGGGCTAATGATTATTAACCTCACAGGCACAGAAGTCAAAGTGTGTGTGTGTGTGTGTGTGTGTGTGTGTGTGTGACAAAGGCAACGTCCTCCGTCCATAAAGTCCCGATAAGAGTCATTTTATTGTGTTTCTGAGAACACCAGGTTCACAAGTACTGGCTCCGTCCCAAACACACATTTAATGGGTCAGTTAAAATCACAAAAACACGTACATCTCCTCTGTTTGCCCTGTAAGGTGTCTAACCATACAGATAGATCTGTTTTTATCTGAGGATGTTTTTAAATTCAGGTTTGGAAAGTCCTGCCGCCAACGCCTTACAACAGAGGTGAATGGAATTTTGTTTACACTACCCAAGGCTTTCTTTCCAGAAATAATGTCTCACTCCTAGCGGCGACGTCTGTGGATTATCAAGAACATGGTTTCTGGGAAGACGCGTTGCTTTTGATTTCTATTAAGGTCTTGTTTTCAAATTGCTGATGCAACAAACACAACTCACTTTCAAGGGGTTACTGGAGTGGAAGCAGGACGCTCAGATGATATAATATCTCAAGATCTGGACACATACTGACGTCAGCAGGGTTATCTGGGCCTGGAGAGGCTGAATATTTTAAACAGAAACCCTGTGTTTCAAACTGGGGGCATGGAGTTTGAAAGACAAGAGTATTTATTAGGCTATGAATGGGGAAAACAGGAAAACCTCCAGTTATTCTGACTCAGGATAGGATAAAGGTTAACCCTAATCCTTCATCTAAATGAGCTATTTCAACCTATTACTTGGTTAGTGGTTTGTTAATGAGTAAAAACCAGGAAACAAATTTACTGTGTAGGTCCTTTTAAATTTGTTAAATCGACTGTATGAGTGTTAAAGGAATGGTTCAACTGTTGGGGAGGTATGCTAAGTCGTTAGCTAACACCATTTCCATTAAGTACATGTGGCAAAATCATCTTAATATCATTGTTTCCTGTTGGGATGTCCTAACTGACCCCCAGAGACGCATGCAGCCAAAACACACGGTGTTGGCTAACGATTTAGCACATTTTCATGCAGTTGTATCATACGTTGGGCGCCTGAGTCTGGCGCTCTGTTCCTATTTTCATCCCTGGCGCTTGCATTCACTGCGCAACATGAACAAGGAGTGGTGGATTCATGACATTCAATGAGGAGTAAGTAAGCAGGTAGTGAGCTTAAAGTTTCCGTAAAGAAAACACCATTTCCCCTCGCTGTTGGTTATATTTGTCCACTAGAGAAACATGTAGATGTTTGAGTATAACGTGTGTTTACGGTTTAAAAAGTAACACCCATCTTTTACGTGAGAAAAGCGCCTATAAAACTCACTTATTAATGTGCTTTATATCCTCATTTAATCTGGACAAAAGCTGCAGTAGTGTGGGTTATTGGCCACACTTTTCCCTTTAAAACATTTTTCAGTGGTGGTTTTGCAAGTTTTTTTCACCACTTTGTTGTCATTATCTGTTCTTCTCAGCAATAAAAGTTATCCTACGCTGTCAGAAAATGCAATTTAAAACTAACGAGGCTGATATGAAAATGTTTTCCCTACTTTGCTCCTCATTTTTACTTTCTTTACAGTAAAACATAAATGCAGCATATTAAAAGACTCTGCTGAGCTACATTATGATAAGAGTAGGATTCAGTGTTTTTAGAGCTTGACGCATACAGACACTCAAAGTTGGACCTCAGCCTCTGCTGTATCGATGTCGACCAGTAACTTTTTATCTGTTCCTTGGTAACCCATCAACTTAATAGAAGTGTAATCACTGGAAGTGACACAGCCCTGCAACCATGCCTGCTGCAGCCCGGTTATATCTATATATTACTCTGCGTCAGGGTTATCAAATTAAGTTTGTGTGACTAAGTCTCCATCAGTTTGCTTTCCAGAAACTTTTGCTCATTAAAAGCCATTCAGTTGACGTGTTGTCAGTTTATGAACTGCTCAAGGGTGAAGCTCTTTATCAACCCCACCTTAGTTAAGCCCTGAGAGCAGCTCGCTGCTATCAGTGGATGACTTGAGCTGTTGACTCTGTAATGCTTGGAATTGCCTGTTGGGAAATACTCCTCAAACGTTAGCGTGTGCACGTACGTTCAAGAACCTTCTATATGCTGCAGTATATACAGTATGCATACAGTACAAGCACAGCCCACTCTAGAAGAGGGCGAACCGGTGTGTTCACAAGCAGCACAGCGTGTGACAAAATGGTATGTCGGCCAGACACACAATGTACATGCCGCAGCTGAAAATCTCAACAGGCTGAGTGGGTTTTCTCTGTCAAAGGAGGACTTTCAGTGTCGGCAGATGGATGATGGAGAGAAAAGGAATGGGGTGGAGGGCTTAGAGTCAACACACACACACACACACACACACACACAAACACAATAGCCCTATTTTGAAAGAGTGCAAAACAAGTGTCGCAGTGCATCAAGATGTGTCTGCACTGACACAAACACTGCAGTATGTCCACTCATTCTATTACAAACTATCATATACTGCACACGGACTCAACGCAAAATGGTGTCATTGTCCTCGGCACTACATTGTAACCCAACACATGACGATAACATAACACGGATCAGGTTCAGCTGTTTTTTTCATTCGCTGTTACCAGAGAGAAAGAAAAGAAAAGAGGGAGGAGGAGATAAACAAGCTCTATAAAGCGGTTGAGACGATGACTGAGGTAAACAGAAACTTGGCACAGGACGGACAGAGATTACTGCATACCTGGCAGGCAACACGCACGCGCAAAGGCGCGCACGCACAAACACAAAGACAGACACCTGAGAAAATGAAATATTTCAATTCGTGGTGCGTTCACTGGCTCACAGCCACAGGTCGTGCACAAAATTGATTAGAGGATTATTTTCTGCCAGTGTGCAGGACTGCTCCCTCAGACTGAGCGTCGCTTTACATCACAAGTTGGCATCAGGAGCGACGGCATATTTGCTTTTTGACTCATCTGTTATTTTGGATGTCACACCTGGAAACGTACAGAAGCGATCTAAAGAGGCAACACGTGATGTTGTTGTTGACATGACAGATCTGAAATCTGATTTTTACGCTTACATTTATATCCATTGATACATTTAAGGACATCATGAGGAATGTGGTGAAGGAGGCATGTTGTTGTTGTTGTTATTTTGAGATGTGTTTGGACACCTGCTCTCCTGATTTACTGTGGATTTTTGTACATCTTGTTTTGTATGTTGCATTGTATTATGTTGTGATTTTGTACAGCTGCACCTTGGCCATGTCTCTCTTGTAAAATTAAATAAATTCATAAAAAAGGTCGTACCCCTCTGATACATCACATATTTAACATTTCAGACATTAAACTGACATGCATCATTTGGTTGCGACCACGTTTTTCCTCTTGGCACACCAACTGCATTTAAGTGCTATAAGTTGGAAATACCTGTGGTGTTTATTTGCAGTGTGGGCCATGTTGTGTAATGTGTGTACCTCTTGTGCTTCATGCACATATTATTAAATATGAAAAGCATTTTCTCTTCATAATCAAACCTGTGCTTCTTGCAGAAAATGTACAGCAATAATCTAAAAATGACACTTGGCTTTAAGGTTTTAGCATAAAAAGACATTTGTTCTATTATAACTGAACTGTTAACTTCATTTATCACAACCGATATGTTCATAAACGTGACAACATACAGGTTTATATTTCTACATCAGCATAACAACAGCAGCCTCTTTCATGGCTGCCTGGTTACTGCACAACAACATCCTGTTCATCAGCTGGCTGATGAGTGAAAACGTTGCTTTGATATCAAAATATGCTTCTGAAAGTCCTGAAAATGTCTTGGTTGTCTAGTTAGGTTTGCCTAAACGCTCGTCTCTTCAGAATAAAGAATCGACCTCTATTGAAACATGAAGAACACAGCAGGTTATTGTGCTTTGTTACCTGAGCATCAGCTGCCCGAAGATTGATGAGCTCATGTTCACATTGTTTTTCTCAAACTCAGAGCGCCACCTGATTCACCTGCCGCCAGGTGACAGCAACAAGAGCTCGAGGCCAGAGTTCAGAGTCCCTCTGAGATTCAAATCACAACACTTCTCTCTAAGGTGGAGAGTAAGTATTTTTACTCAAGTGCTGGACTCGAGTACAAGTTTGATGTTATTCTTGAGGATGCTACTTTCTACTTCTAATCCACAATATTTCAAGAAGTATTGCATTTTCTCACTTCACTACATTTATTTGAGTCATAACTCCTCAGCTGAAACAGTCCTTCGATCAATCGGTCAGTCTGTCAAAAGCAGAAAATACAAAACATAACCAAGTTACAGCTTCTCACATGTCTTAATGTGACACTAAACTTCATATATTTGAGCTTTGGATTCAAACACCAGCCATTTGAAGACACCAACCTGAGCTCTGGGTGTTTCAATTATTTTATGATATATCAAAGGCCAAACAATTAATCTATTAATCTGGAAAACAACCGGTAGATAACTGCATAACACAATTGATAATTAGCTGACGCTCGTAACTATAAAGTTATACAATTTCTCACACAAAACATGATCAGTTTCTAAAATGTGATCGATCATGTGATTCAACTACCCAGTAGGACAGAAAGCAGGTCAAGTTGGCTTCGCTTCAACCAGCTCCAACACTGAAATGCTAATTACATGTAAACACATCAATTATAATCCTTTAATATAACATGTAATGACACTGACAGGGGACATTCTGCTCCAGTAAGTATCATTCTATGCAAATACTTGTGTACTTTAATTACTTAAAGCAGGATTTCTGCTTGCATTTTTAACACTGTAGTATTACTACTTTTATTCAACTACAATTTGAGAATACTCCCCCCACCACTGACTGTGCGGACAAACTGGATATTTAAACGTATCAGAGGTAAAGTTTCTCCATTGTAAAGGAGCTGGCTGTGGTTGTCAGTCAACAGCCGGTGATAGGTTGGGCTCCTCTGTCGCAAAACCTTGAAACAATTGAGTCAAGCATGATAAAGCGCACAGAGTCGTGGGAGAGGTGCAGGTGACTCACTGCAAACAAGTTTTACGTGTGCGGAACAGGTTCTGGTGTCTGGGGCTCGTGAGGCAGGACAGGTGTTTTCTACATCAGAGCGGCGACTGTGGTACGCGGCTCTAATCCAGGCGTTAGCAGGGATTCATCAAAACTAGGGCCGACACTGACACTGTCCCAAAACACTGATCGTCCGTGTGTGTGTGTGTGTGTGTGCGTGTGAGCTCACCTTCTTGTGTCTGCGCGCTGCAGAGCTGGAGAGCGCACGGCAGCAGGACGCACAGCACCTGCTGCACCCTCCTCATTAAAGCGACCATGCTGGCTCAAGTTTCCAATTTCCCAGGTGACGTCTCAAACAAACACGGTGATCATATTAGGGAGAAGAAGCGTGTGTCCTTTGCTCGTCACAAATCGTCCTCGGTTTCGGCTTCAGTCCGAGGGAGACCATTTAGACGCAGGAGGGTTTTCAATTAATCCGGATCGTTTCTCATTCCGTCCCTTCGCTTTCCTCCAGGTGAAGAACTAGTCGTGAAAAAAACCTGTTCGTGTTTTTCCTCTGTGTGGCATTTAACTGAGCCGCGACTTTCCAAGCCGCCCGCTGCGGTCTGTGTGAGAGGAATCACTACAACTCAGTGATTGGAGCGCAGCGCGCAGCCAATCAGAGCCCGGAGCGCCTGTTCCTCTAGCACTGATTTATCTGGGAGGGACCTGGCTGCAGCCAGACGACTACACGGAGCACCTGGCGGCTTATATGCAAAGCTCGGATACCTCGAAAACACCTTGAAGCATATAAATTGGCGCACGAAACGAGATTATTTGATAACTCCAACCTATGTATGAGGTGCTTCACAATAAAAGCCTTAAAAACTGAACTAATGATTACAAAAAGTAATTTTTAAAACAGAATCAGAT
The DNA here is from genome assembly GCA_039737535.1 of Lagodon rhomboides. NCBI lineage: Eukaryota > Metazoa > Chordata > Actinopteri > Spariformes > Sparidae > Lagodon > Lagodon rhomboides. Next base: position 17,784,330 of record CM077785.1, on the reverse strand, counting down.
TTAAAATAACCATCAGTTAAAAAAGGTGAAGGAGTGTAAGTGACAGAAGTCAATTCAATATGATGATCTCATCTTAAAGGATAAGTTCAACCAAAAATGAAAAGTACAGCATTCTCATAAACAACTGAAGCAGGTGGGGGCTTGTTTTAAAATGTCAAAAATTAACGGAAAATATCTCAAACTGACTCACCAGAAACCCTGAGATCCCAAATCGATTTGAAAAGATGTCATTTACAACCTTTTAAAAGCTGAAATCTTCACCCTAGCTGCTAAACTAAAAGTGCACACCCCCTTGTCAAGTGTGTGCACAAATCAGTGCAAATTTGGATCTCAGAGCTCCAAAGAATTGGATTGTGCCGGACAAGCTCTTATTTTTATGTTTTGTTTTTCAGTTGATTTCTAAATGTTCTAAAAGAAGTCCCCATCTACTTCTGTTGTATAGGAGAATGCTGCAACACAGTTTTTCTGTGAAGCTTCAGAAATGTTTTGTGGACTACAAAACACCAGCCGGCTTTCCATCGGTATGGTGAGCAGATAATGACTGATTTTTCATTTTTAGCTAAACCTGTCCTTTAAGGACAAATGTTGAGGGGCAAAGACAGCAAACGCTTGGCGTCACACCATTTCAAGTCGGAGATCTGGAGAGAAAGAAACAATTTCATTCAATAATGCTTAAAAGTTACAAAAGTACAGGGAGAATATTCTCATGTAAGCAAAATTAGAAAAAGAAAAACTGCAGTGTTCACAGTGCAGTCCTGCCAAAATTGTGCTTGAAGCAGCAGTTCTCTGACCAGCCACCGGTCACTGAGTCCATTTACACAACAGAGCTTTCACGACAACGTCCAGAAACCTTAACCCACACAGATGCAGCACGTTGCCTTTATTTGAAAGTCTGACAGTCGAGACAGATGGAGACATGAAACAAAGGTCCTCAGTCACAAACAGGGACATTGTCATGACATGGTATCTTGTGGATGATCTGAAACAGACAATTCTTATCATGTGCACCTGTGTGATTGTTATTGACTGCCTGTGAATAAAGTGAGAGAGAGATAATCTGATGCCTGAGACACGAGTGTGACGCATCCAACCATTGTTCTCTAAAGCAACACGGCGCAGGAGTGGAAAATTTCCTCCTTATTCGGTATTTGTCTTACATTAATGAATATAGGATCACATGTCACTGTGACTTACGTGAAATTGCACATAGGGAGTGGACATTGATCAATCATTAGAGTTAATATCTGGAGCCTGACACACTTCAGGTTTCCTCAGGCAGTTTTTGTTCAGTTCTTATCAGGTTACTTTGCCTGAAGGGACCTGAGATGGATCTTAGCTTTCAGTGTGCCTGTTAAGGACGGGGTCATAAGGAAACCTTTTCTCTGCATCATGCTTTAATTGATGTTTAAGTAACTTTATCGTTTTAGTCAGAGCGGCTGAGTCACTTCCTCTGTCCCCCTCATAAAACTGAAAACGCGTCCTTTCAACAAACAATGGTGCATTTTTACTCCCCCGAAGAAAAAAAATCACATCCTGTATAATTGTATCAATTAAAACAAATAAGCCTAAAACAAATCTGTTCTCATCCTTCACTTCACCCACTTAGGGACATAATTGTTGTCGTACCATTCGGGCTTTGACCCCTCCACTCCTTTATACTGCTGGCCTGTAAATGTAAGATTATTTTATTGCAGCATCATTCTGTTGCTTCATGATTTTACTGCTGCACTTAGGACTCATTTGTGTCTGAGCTCTGCATAACAGCATCATCTGTCGTGCCCGGCGTTTGGCGTTGAAGTCACAGTGCACAGCAGGAAGTTTTCTTCAGACTAATATCTGGTTTGGTTAGAAAACCTTATCTGCTGTTGTTTTCTTAGCTTGTCGCTTCAGCGCCGCGCAAACACCGTCTGCCTGGAAGAGTGGCCGAGCCAGCTGAACTGCTCTGCGGAAACTGGCTCTGCCTGCAGCTCCAGTCCGTCCGTCACATACACACAAAAACACATGCGCACACAAACAAGCACACACAGGTTTAATTACATAGAGTTATACATCCGTCGGTCTCCAGTTCACCAGAAAGTCAAATTCCTCTTCCCCAGAGTCATTTGTAATCTACAGGAGGGGTGTCCAAAACAAATGGTTAATATTTCACCACCACCAGGAAATGACTCTCAAAACTATTGCTTTTCTCTCTGTCCGCTCACAAAACAACCTGCTAGAGAACAGAAGACATTCAGGGAAACGTAAAAAGATTGTAACATCACACCAAAACACGTAAAGGAATAAACTGCTAAATAGTTACATTTGAAGAAAAGTAAAGTATAACTGAAACCCATGGCTGCCCTTCTACAAGTTGAACTGATACTCTGATAAAGTTAGCCATAACCACAATTTTGGAAAAGCTGAGGTCATAAATCCAAACAGCCTTCAACTTCAAACAATTTAAAGACAAAATTCTACAAAACTTTAATATATCTGTCCATGCTTAATTCAAAACGGTTACGTTGCCAAATGATTCAACACATTTCTTGAAACTGCAGCTCGATTTCTCAGAACTCTGAAAAATCTCTTGCAGAATGAAACACTGCACTCGAAAAAAGCAAGTTCTCTGTTCTCAAAACTGATTTGTTCCACAAAAACATCAGACCATCATTTAAACACTGGTGTGACAAATTAAGAACACAGCTATCAAATTGTTAACATAACATTGAGGATTATTTCTATATATGCATATTTCTGTCCCAAAACAGGTTGCAATTTGTATGATACGTGCAGTTTAAAGGCTGTTCCAGTACTGTGAATAAATCATATCAATATTGCATTGACTCATTGTATCAGGGAAGGATCCAGTGCACATTTGTCTGTCCAATAAGCACAAGTTGGGCAACACTCACAATCCAGCTGCTGAGAGTCAGGCTGTAAACTTACACTACAGTTGACACTTTAACTTTATTAGACTTCAAAACCAAAGTTGGACAGATTTCATCAGAAGTATTGAATTACCTTCCTCTTCTTCCTCTTCCTCCTCCTCCTCCTCCACCTCTGTTTTCCATGTCACTCCATTTGTTCACCTGGAGCAGAACAGCATGTCCTGCAGATTCTCCAGATGTTGATCAAAAAAGCTATTTTCCGAGAGTATTCTCCAACACCGCCAGGAATAAATATTGGTGGGAAAAATAGTTTTTTCCTTTTCATTCATGTATTTCTTCATTTTCCTTGAACTAAATTCAACAACACATTGACTCTAAAAATGCTGGTATTTGTCTTTTAACCTTTGAGTTTTGCAGACATCAGCTTTACATCATCGTTCAGGCTCCCACGGACCTGCACGTGTAAAGATAAGAACTTGAAATGTTTCATTCAGATAGATGTATCAGTTTTAAGGACAGAACTGCAGTGTCAGAAAAAAGATCCAGTCAAGATCAGCCAGTGAATATTTTACGGTCAAACATAAGAAATGTGTCATTTTCTGAAGCAGACTTCAGAGACATCATCAGTTTCATGTTCATCGTGTTTATAATGCAGCAGCGCTCACAAAATATGGAAAACTTATGAAGTATCGAGCTTATAAAACATTCTTTATATGTTGTTGAGCTGTTAAAGAGGGCCTCGGATCTACAGGACCCCAAATATAACATGTAGGACTAATCCACAACATGTAAGTACACACGGACCTTCATACCTAAAGATATCGTGGCTAAAGGCTGCCCTCTTCTGATAGACACTTGTCACAGCAGGATCTTCTTCCCTGCTTCAGTCACTCATCGCTTGTCAACACTAGGTCCATCAGTAACACTGACACACCCTGATGAGACGGGTCATACAGAAAATGGGTTTATTTGTCATACAGCAGGATTTTTGTTTTGTCGTCTTACATCACATACAGATGTCTCCTTGCATTCAGCACTGAAACAAGGTCTTCACCGTTTTTAAATCTACATGTGTAACTATAACGGTACAGAATGAATCATCAGAAGTTACTTTTATTATCTTTTTGTTCGCACATAATTATCATTGTTTCACAGACACAGTCTACATCGAAGTTTCTTTACACCCCAAAGAAAAGAAAAAAATCTAAAATAAAATAAAATCTATCACCATATATGAATCAAGTATACTGGCAAAAACAAAAAAAGGACAAAACCTTTATCTAATCATCCTGAACTGTGGTGCAAAACCCGCCTATTGAGGGCATAGAGAAATAAATCTGTAAATCATTCTTTATAGATAAATATATGTGAGCTAAAATCAGGAACAAACGGAGGCTGAGAGGAAAATCAATTTGAAGTCAGCACTGAATATAAGGCCACGGAACCCAAAAATGATCAAACTCGATGACTTAACACACGATAGAGTATGAACAATGCACTTGTCGCTTGGCGGCGTGGATTTACAGTATGTTGCACTGTCACTGGTTTTAATGGCACAATTAACTCCTCTTATTGACAGAAGTCTGTGGATTCTGCTGGTATCAGTGGCGACGCTGTGACTCGTCCGCTGTTCACAAGTGAATGAATTGGATCTGCTCACCCCTTTGCTTTACTCTCCCATAATTACACACGACACATCACTGAAATAAAGGAATATATGCGTGTGTGTCAAATAAATATCATTACAGCCATATATAGATTCATCGACAATATTCACATTCGGTAACACAGCAACAGAATCACCCCCCACCACCCCGATATGCACGCGAGAGCAACCTGGACACACACGGAGGCAGACATGAAGCAGCAGCAGCAGCAGCTCTGCAGGTCAATTAACCTATTTTTACCACTTTACACATCAAAAAGGACCATAAAGCTGTACTATGCTGTATTTAGTGCGTGTTGACAACTACTTGCAGAAAATCGGTGGGTTCCGGTTAGTTTTTTCTGCGTCCTACTGTAAACAGCTGCAGAACACGATGAGAGCAGTTAGAGAAAGGAAAAAACCCCACAAACAGCGTCAACATCCATGCAGCTCGGAGGATGGAGAGAGGATGCAACAATGTCGGCATGCAGTTCAGGCAGTCGAGGACGTGTCGAGCGTTTTAAAATATTCAAAAGGGGGGGGGGGGCGGCTTTCACGCAGGGAGTAGAAACACGCCACAGATATCAAAAGATTTCCAAAAATGAGGCAGTAAAGAGGACGTGTGACAGAGCAAGCTCCAGTCCTGCTGTCTGTTTTTTTTTTTTTTGTTAGGTTGTTCACGATTAATACTGACTAGGGCTGCCCGCACAGACACATACAGCACGGCACATGTAGGTGCACACTCTATCTGAGCATCAGAGTGCCTCAGCATTGCTCACAAAAATTAACAAGGGAGAACAAACCATTAATTGTTAAGCTGTGATTGTTCTCAAAAAAATGGCTCTGTTACCCCCATAGGAAAGGAAAGGAAAAACAAACAAACAGGGAGTGCAACTGACACAGAACAGTTCTTCGCATGGACCACATACATCAACAGAAAAAGTCACATTTGACTCGTTGCTGACTTGGTGGAGTCACACATGACTTGGTACAGCACCTAGAGACTAACATACAGTACATTGCACCTAAGGACAAGAGGTGGACACAGGAAAAAAAGCAAGTGTCTGCTGTGATTGCTTACGGTTAGTGTGCATTCTTGTGTGTGTGCGTGTGTGAGAGAGAGGTTAAATATGAAGTATGTGAGAATCTGTTTTTTCAATAAGCATTGAGAACCTCAACAGAAAGCCTAAAAATCACCCCCCCCACACCCGACCCCATGATCTTGCTTTTCACTTATCGATCAAAACCCTGTGATCCTAACACTCACCCACATCCCCCGAAAAAAAACAAATAATAACTTGGACGGTTGTGGTCGCTGGCTGCTTTTTCCAGTTTTCCTTCTTATTTCTTGTTCTTGAGTTGATTTGCCAGCCAATCAAGACCCTCATAGAGGCCGTCGCCGCTAGTGGCGCAGGTGGCCTGGATGTACCAGTTGCGGTGACGCAGGGAGTGTAAGCCCAGCTTGTCTGTGATCTCAGCAGCGTTCATGGCGTTCGGTAGGTCCTGTCGAACAGAGAGACAGAAAGTTCAGTGAGGAGAGAGTAGGTCAAGGAATAGGGTACAAACACACATGGGAGAATATAGGCATATGAGCATTTTAGTTATGTGTGACCATACCTTGAGGCTTTGTAAAGGCCAGACAGCTGATGTCTTTGTTGTATTTGATCGTAAATTAAATTTCTCGGGAGTTTTAGATTTTTTTTTACCTTGGTCTAGTTTTTTATGACATTTTAATGCAGAATTGTTACATAGTATATCTTGAATTGATAATGAAAATAATAGTTGCAGCCTTAGTAATGTGCAGTTTTACAGAGGAAACTTAAATGGTGAACTTTAAAGGAGTAGCTACACCCAGCAGCTGGTTAGCTTAGCTTAGCATAAAGACTGTTATGAGGGGGAAACTGCTAGCTGTCCAAAAGTAGCTAAATCTGCCTACCAGCACTTCTAAAGGTCACTAATTTACATGTAGTATTTTATTTGCTAAATGCATAGAAAACTTCATATAGGGTTGTCAGGCAGACTATTTGTGACCTTGGCGCAGTTCTAGCGTCTAAGCTAACCAGCTGCTGGCATGAGCTTCATATTTGAGGGACAGATATTCAAGTGGTATCAATCTTCTCATCTAACTCTCACTTTGAAAAACAAGTAAGCATGTTGCCCAAAATGTCAAACTTAAACACTGCAAGCAACAGGAAGAAAGTGTCTGACGAGATGAACAATCCATTGCAAAATGAGTAAATCAGCTTGTTTAAAGTCCTGCAAAGCTATTTACCTTAGCTTTTTATCCATGGTGAGCATGGGTTGGTTGACTAACTGATAAAATAAATCATATAGGAAAGGCTGTACAGTGAAAGCTACATTTCTGCATACGGTTTAGGAGTGTTCTTCAGTCGCTACATTTTAATTAACTGGTTTTAACATTTAGCTCTGATTATTTTGTTATCATCTAAACATTGTCAGCTCTACAGAAGATTCAACTGCAACAATTTTGATCACTGATTACCAGCCAAGACAGCGTTGGCTGGTGATGTTTTCACTTTCTGAGTCTGTGTGTGTCATCCTCACAAAATGTGATCCTGGAGACACCTTTTGTCGCAGGAACTACCAAAGAAGCAGTCTGGAGTGTTTTGCCAGGTGTTATATGTCTGTCTGTCTATTTCTGTGGACAGATTTTTGGCAGCCTGATTGCATCACAAGATACAGTCACGAATCTTTACAGGTGTGCAGTTGAGATTAAAAGAAGAAAGAAAGTGAGGGCCCGGAACTACGGAGGGAGCAAGTAGGAATGGGGTCACTGTCGCCCCACTTCCACGCCCCTAGCCCACATTTGTTTTAAGTTGAAGATCCCTGTAACCGAGTTCCAATCATTTCTGTGCACTCTACTGCAGCTGGGTTTGTTTTCTGTCTGTCTGTGGACATCGTCTGAGATTTTTGTCGGTGCAATAGCATCACAACCGTGCAAAATACAATCGGGAAACTTTACACGTGTGTGAGTTTGAAGACGGAGTCTGAGCAAGATGGCTGGGAGTAGGGCTGTGCGTACGCCATTAATTGCTTCAGGATGGCTAAAAAATTCTCAGTTTGAGTCTTCTCTAGTGTGAGGATTTCTCTATTTTATATAAAAAACTGCAAGATGTCCCCTTGGATTCGTAATGAATATTATTCACTGCTTTCTACAAAATTATGTCCAAAACTATTTTAAAAATAACCAACAAAATAACTGGCAGATTAATCAATTATGAAAATAATAATAATAATAGTTGCAGCTGTAGAGAAAATGACTCTACTGTAAGACTCATGTGGATGTATGTTATGCAATTTTAAAGTGTTAATGAGGAAGGAGGAATATTTGAGGTTTGGTTTTGATTTCTTTCATAACACTGGTGTGATTTGACCCAGATTATTGCATGTGTTTATCTTTTTTGGTGTCGTTGTCATGGTTTCTGTATTCTTGCTCCCTATTCAGCTGAGCCACTGTTCCTTTTCAATTTCTCTCCCTCCTTTTCCAGCTTTCTTTCATCTTTTTTCTCTTTTTATATTATAAACCCGTAAACCATGCATTCTAAGGGATGTTGTTTATTTTTTCTTAATCCGAAACATCTCTTTCAACCTCTTTCTCGGCTGCGTCAAATTGTACATTTAAATGAAACTACAATGAAAATGCAGTAAATGATGAACAGTTCTGCAGAACTGTTCTGGTTTCTTACCTGTTTGTTGGCAAACACAAGGAGGACCGCATCTCTCAGTTCGTCCTCAGCCAGCATCCTCATCAGCTCCTCTCGTGCTTCGTTCACACGCTCTCTGTCATTACTGTCCACCACAAAGATTAGACCTGAAACAGCGGGAGGAATGAACTAAATACATCACATTTCAGAAGAAGAGAAGAGGCAAGTGTTACCCTTTGATTAGCTCTGCTCACCCTGTGTGTTTTGAAAGTAGTGTCTCCAGAGAGGGCGGATCTTGTCCTGCCCGCCCACGTCCCACACAGTGAAGCTGATGTTCTTGTACTCCACCGTCTCAACGTTAAACCCTGAAAAGAAGAGCAACACGTAAAGGAAACACAGTGGGCATGAAGGTACTTTACAACTAATGCTATTTCCACTGTGCACATACCAATGGTTGGGATTGTGGTGACTATTTCCCCCAGTTTGAGCTTGTAGAGGATTGTTGTTTTTCCTGCAGCGTCGAGCCCCACCATCAAGATCCTCATCTCTTTCTTCCCTATGAGGCTCTTCAGCAAATTCCCGAAAATGTTCCCCATGGTTCAAATGGAGTCGTTAAACCTCTGAGTGTGGCTACAATCCTGATTTTTAGATGGCTTCCTGTGAAGATTTTTAATCGTCCTGCAGGGATAGATTATGAAGGAGGGCTGAAAGGAAACAGAACAAATAACCATTTACTGACACTTCTGTGTGCGTCGCTATAACACGAGGTGAACATCAAATGAAAGCTGCTGGTCTGAATTATTAACGTTGAGATAAACTAAACTCTATAAGAACTTGGTCAAATAATGAAGAGAACGCTTCAGCTCACCTTTCTAAAAAAAAAAAAACATGCCAGGAAATCTCACTTCTAAACGCACACCCCGAGACAGGTGCAAGTTATGCTAATCGCCCACAGTCATCGTCACAGAGAGGGTGAAGGAGATGGATGTCAGTGCCATGACTCCAGGCTGCAGCACAATCTGTTCAGACCCTTCACGCTGTTTTTTTTTTTTTTCCTTCTCCTTCAAATGTTAGCCTGCAACCACGCCAAGCCCTCGGAGCACATGCAAAATGTCCTACATTACCGGGCATGCCTTAAACACATTAAACTGAAATCCACCACAGAGCCAGATGGCCCGAAAACAGGGACAAAAGAGCATGTTACCTGTGCAGTCTATACGGAAACTATCCTAAATATTGTAAGAGGTCAGAAATGTTTAAGGAGGAGGACAGGAGTGAAATACAATACTCTGCACATGTAACAGAACTGTCTAATCTCAAAGGTCCCACTTACTAGCTTTCTGAGCTTTCGACCACTCAATACTATGACATCACTAACTTCATTATCCATTTAATTTCCCTTAATTTATTCGTGTTCAAGTGTTGAACAGGTTGGAGATCACTCAGAGGGCTGGGACCAGGCTAGCATCCTGTAGTCCGTGTAACAAATGTGAGAAGAGATGCACCTGTGAGTAATACAATGTCCTCAAATGATGTCTTCCAAATGTACAAACATAACTCGGACATTGTGCTATACTGGGTTTATGCCATAGTCACTGCACATACTCTGAATTGTAAAGTATGTATAGTCACTGTATTTTAATGTGTAAAAAGAGACAAGTTGGTCCAGTTTATACTATACATGTATATCCTTATAATAAAAGTGCATTCGACTTAATCGTCCAACAACAACAACAACAGTGATCAGCACCAGACTCATTAAAGTGGAGACGGAGGATAAAACACAGATAAATGAAGTGTTCAGTAGGTGGACGTGGGGCTGACAGCAGCCCTGTCCATGGTGCTGAAGGGGAACGCCACACTTTGACACCAGCGCACATCCTCTCACAGATGGTTCACACGTTTAAATGTGACCTCTTTAAGATGGTGATTAATGTGGGAGCAGGGCCACGATATTCCGGCCTGATCATGTGAATCCAGCTCCGGGTGACTCAGGCTACGTTAGCCAGGATGCTACGGTCGGTAGGTAACGTTACGGCTATCCTGCCGTTATTAGCCGTGAACATCGGCCCCGCATTTATCTCCGCTGTAGCTCAAGATTCACACTTAGTTTCCTCTTTCAGCCTCGGAAATGTCCCCATTATCTGATGTATTATAAACCCATTCATCAGTCGAGTTTGGCTTTTAATCGCTGGAGCGATGAGGCGAAACGGTAGCTAGCGTATCTGCCGTGCCGATCCACCCCATCCATCCATCCGCTCCTCACCTCAGCGGGCGTCCTGCTGCCAGCGAGCCGGCCGCCGCTGCTTCAGCACGGGCGACACTGAGTTTACACTACCGCCACAGGACGGCCAGCAAACACTGCATTATTTCACCAACTGCCTGGACCTACGTGTGTATTAAGGATGGTGGTGCCAGTATCCTCACTTACCTTTGCTGAGTAGACCTCTACTAAATGTCTCACGGTATTTTCCGGGGGACAACGCAGCAGTGCACGAGATCTCGCGAGAATGGAGGGAAACCGGAGCAGAATTTTGGTGAAAAGGACGTTTGAGCAGCCAGGTTTGTGTGTGGATTTGTGAACGACTTGGATCATTGTAAGACCTTATCTGACTTATAAAAGCAAAATATTTATACATACTGTATATCAAACAGTGTCGCAGTAAATTGGACTCATACAGGTGAGTGACTTGGGTCTCCCTGTTGGCCCAAGATTTTAATTCAAATAAATTTCAAATCAAATCAATTGTATTTATATAGCTCAAAATCACAATCACATTGCCTCGATGGGCTTTACAATCTGTACAGTGAACGACCTCCTCTGTCCTTAGACCCTCGATCGAGTGAGGAAAAACTTGCCATGTTGATGGAAAAAATGATGTTTCTTTTTTACCCTGTTAAAATTTTAACAGGGTAAAAAAAACAATGGAAGAAACCTCAGGAAGAGCCACAGAGGAGGGATCCCTCTTCCAGGACGGACAGACGTGCAATAGATGTCGCGTGTACAGAAAAGAGCAACAATCACAGATAACAAGTTACATTAACAGAATGTCAGATACAATTGAATGTAAAGTGAGTGGTTCCAGGAGACGACTGAGCAGGACGAGGCATCACCAAGTGGTACCCGAGCCACACAACCTCCTATCCACCCTGGTGACCTGGAAGAGGGCAGGCCACACAAGATAATTAGTAATAGACAGAGAGATCAGAGTGAAGAGGCATCAAGAACTACAGAAACATAGATATGATGAGATGGTGAAGCAGAGAAGAGCAGAGGTCCAGTGGAGCAGACCTCTTAATTAATGTATTCCTGTGCAAAATTCAAATACTACCCCAGACATTTATTCTACTTATTAGTTATGGACACATCTGTATATAAATATCACGTTTTGGGGATTAGGATGTGTTAACAGGTGTCTTTTGTTTTTGTATTTTTTTTTCTTTGCCTTTGGGGTGTGCACACACCCATAGTTCATCAACATATTTCACTTATTTTGGCAACTTTTCCCCCTTCTTCCTTCATTTGATATAGCAATAATACAGCAATATATGGATCATGATATGTCTTAGGCTCTCTTTTGAAAATTATGTCTTGACAAACAAAATGAATCAAATAGTCAATTAAAACAATATAAAGAGCTGAAGGGCATCAATTATGTTCAGTAGTTTTCTTGTGAGTTTCTTTTTCATGCACAGTGGTTTGTAATGTATAGCGATAGAGCTCACTCACACAAAACACCAATAAGGGTTGTGTCTCAATACATTTGCATTTTTCTTTATTTAAATAAAAAATATCATAAAATTAAAGTAATAATAAATATTTTACAAAAAAGATACTTTTTGGAGAATTCTTATCCTCTATTTCAAAAGTAAGAGTTAGAGAAGAGATTTTGGGGTATAGCCAATTGTACATATCACACCAAAAAGTACTGAAAAGTAGAAAAAAATGTGTGATCCATAGTTTATCTTTCTTCATCATCAGGACTAAGATGTACACAGGCGTTGATTGACATCTCCCTCACTTTCCTTCCCCTATGGAAGTCTATTTACGCAAGTTAAAGAAGAAAAAGAAGAAAAAAATCTAATGAAAACCAAGCCTGATTAAAGAAAATATTCTCGCTGTCAGTCTTAATTATGAGATCAAAGTCATAATTTTGTTGACTTTTTATCTAATAATTTCATAATTATGTATCTATATACATACATACATATATATGTATTATATAAATATATATAATCCAGGCTAATTAAATTATTATTTTCTCTTTAACTGGCAGAAATGGGCTTCTATACATTCCATATAATTCATAGCAGAAAATCTGCAGGTGGAATTAATGGTATAACAGCTGCATTATTTTGAGGTTGACCAGTTAGGTATGATGCATGCTGGATTATTGCCATAGCTCACTTGGACACATCATTAATGTTATACGGTTACACCTCTGTTTTTCTGGATGTGACCAGTCAATACGTCTGCTCTGAAAAGCATGTAGTGGAGCATATTATGTTTTCAATACCAGACACCAAATGTCGGAAAGTGTCACTAGCGTCCCTCATTAAAACACTGTAAACCAGCTCAGGAGGTTTTTGATTAGTTGTATGTTAACTAGCATCAAGTTCAGCAATGATGTGTTAACTGGAAATGACAAGACTTAGAATTTTGAAGTTGCAATTAATTTAATGGCTACTGAGGGTGACATCCTGTTATATAAAGTTCCCGTTGTATGTGTGAAGTTTTCCGGAAACAGTGAATTGGTGAATTGGTCGTCAGTATTGCATAAGACCTTGTGCAATATTTTCGTCCAGTGAAGGGGAACAAATAAAAGCTTCAAAATTAAAGTGATGCATATGATCAGTATAAAACATTGTACGTTTCTAAGTAATATGACTCATAAAGACAGATCAAATTATACTGACATGTTTTTAACAGTTAATACCACAGAAAATCAACCCACTGGTAGCCTCTGTGAATGTAAAAGCATCTTGATGCAGCAGTTGAAGGTGGCATGGGGCCTACTCATTAAAATGAAATACTGTGGTTTACCAAAACGTACCCTTGTATCTACTTCTGTGATCTGAGGGAGGAAGCAGGTTTTATTATTTATTATTTGGTTTGCACACAAAGATGAGTCATTCAATTCTATTTCAGTGCTGCTCTGTGACAGTGTTTTAATGTACCGTTCTTGATCGCACATCTTTTTTAATACAGGCAGGGAATCTGTACTTCTTGTATTTTCAGCCATTTAAGTTTTATATTAACATTTACATTGCTTTGACCACTCATATATTTATTATTGAGCAACCTCAGGTTGTTTTAGTTAGTGCCACCTAACAAAGCTTTGCTCTAAGCTCTGACTCTTCTGCATGAAAAACTGTCCTTTGTCTAATACGTGAGCATTTGGCACTAATACTGCAGTCTGTGCTGGTGATACTTTCATAATATTCTGCTGGCAAAGAAACGACTTGAGACAGTTGGTGATTTGGTTCTAGTTTTGCAGGTCATTTTTTGCAGATAAAGTATGAGGAAGTGGTGGGAGTCATTTGTGGATGACAACAACAAAGCTGACGAGGAGAAAAGAACTGACTGCTCGGGCAAAACTACCTTCTTCTATCCCTTCTTATTAACTCTGAGACTGAGACTGAGGCATGGCGAATAAAGATAAAAAGGGCACCATCTACATGATGAAAGTCATGATGAAACAGTTCCAAACTCTGTTTAAGATTAATGTTGTCTTAGTTTATGACTCAGATTTAAAGCTACTTAAAACTACTATATAGGGGCACCGTTTAGCTCAGTTGCTGGAGCAGGTGTCCCATGTGCAGAGGCTTTGTCCTCGCTGCAGCGGCCCCGGGTTCGAGTCCCGGCCTGGGGCCCTTTGCTGCGTGTCACTCCCCCTCTCTCTCATCCTGTTTCCTGTCGTGTCTTCAAGCTATTCTATCAATAAAGCCATTAAGGCCAAAAAAATATACTTTAAAAAGTAAAGTACTTTTTTAAAGGTGCTTTTAGGTGAGCTCATTTGGGAACAATCAATGTCATGTGTTACACCAGTCAGAGTATAGCAACACTTGAATCCAAATCAAATGACAGCTGTGGTTGTTTGCTTGCTGCCTGACCACTGTCAATCAAATTGGATAAAATCACATCAGCACAGTCCTGATTAAGCAGATCAGCCGAGTGTTAAACTCTTGATAAATAACAAGTAATTACGTTTTTTTACCCACATTTGAGCGTATTGCTGGTTTTTAAGCCATAAATAGTCAATGTTACAGAGAAATACTTTTTTAACATCACATAAATGTAATTGAGGTAAAAGTTGCCTCAAAAATGTTGTGAAGTGCATAAACTAGCAGAAAATGGAAGTAAAGTAAAGTACAAGTAGATCAAAATAGATATCAATAATAAAATACAGTACTTGAGTGAATGCACATATATATATTAGCAAAATACTATTTTCCTGCAGCATGAGTACTTTTGCTTTGATACTCTAAATAGATTTTGCTGATTTACAACATAAGTCTACTCAGGAAACGAAATGTATCAAGTACATACATTGACTCTACTGCACTTAAGTACAATTTTGAGGTACTTTTGAAGTACTAAGTAAACTTGTGTGGTATTAACAGCAAAATGTATTTAAGGTATTTAAGAAAACATACTCATTCTGCAGAAAAATAACCCTTTCAGTGTTATTATTGTACCATAAAGGACAACACTTTTAAAGTGTTTTTATTTTACTTCAGTATTACCATTTTCTGTTACTTTATACTTCCACTCCACTACATTTATTTACTTTTTTAAAATATACCTAATTGTAAGGATGCAACATCTTACATAATTTACTTTAAATTAGATATGATGCTGTTCATATTTATAGGATTCTGACAAAAAATGTCTTGACTCATGGGCCTTGTATATATATATAAATATATGTGTAAGTTTACTTTTACTTTTTATACTTAGGTACATTTATTGCCACAAAGCTACTTATGCTACTTAAAAGGGGCACTGTGTAGTTTTGGAGAAGAAATTCAAAATCAAAATGTTTATATTTACATTATCAATGAAGTAAAAACGCAGAAATATTAATTTTTACCATAACTGAATAAACAAGCTGCTCTCAGCAGAAAAAAGGGTCCAGAAGACCCACTGTTTGAAGCAAGAAGGGTGGCAGGGTCCGCCTCTTATAGACAAAGTAACACAGTATGACACTGTGTTGTCCTTTAAAGTCAGTTTGTTTACTCAGTCATATTTCGAAGATCTTTCTCTTCTGATTAAAATGTATTTCCCAAAACTACATTGTGCCCCTTTAAGTGTATTTAATATCAGATGTTTGAAGACTGTGACTCAAGTAATAGTAGGGCAAGTCATATTTTAACAATATCTTCATTCCAGTAGGACCTTTAGGTAGCCTACTTCTTCCACCACTGGCAGTCTTTACCAGTGGCTTGCGACGTGGCGCCTGTGCAGCGGAGGACAGGACAGGAGACAGTCTCCTCCATGTACAAGTCTCTGGTCTCCTCCATGGAGCAGCAGCGGAGCCGGGCGGAGGCTGCGCAGCACCGCCCCCCAGCGCCTCTGCAGGGAGCCGCTTCCGCCTGTCGGCCGCGGCAGCCTGATGGGATGCTGGCGGAATGTTTGAGGCGGGCTCTTCGGGGAGACCCAGGTGTCGGGACAACGTCCACGGGCCGCTAGACCTTATCGCCACAGTATTATAACACATCAGCATTAGTCGGTACTGAGCCATTTTGGACGCAGACTTCGACGCGGTGCAGCTCGGCCCTCTCCCTCCTCTCTCTGTGTGTACGAGAAGATAGACACGGAAGTTGTTGGATGGCGGCTCTTTTCCACAAGTTCACAATGAAGACCAGCGTTTTTCTGCTGCTGCTCGCAGCTTTCACCTGCGGACTCGCACAGGAAGAGGACCAAGCGGCGGAGGAGCTGCAGGTGGAGACCTTGGTGAGTGAGACACCAGATTAAAAAAAACACCGCCATATACAGCTGTGACACCGCAGCTGGGGCACAATAACAGCCTGCGGAGAATTAATGCCACACAGCCTAACAGTGAACTCTCCTGTCCCGAAGGTGAAACCCGAAACTTGCTCTGTGCTTTCCAGAATGGGAGACACGCTGAAAATCCACTACACGGTAAGAAGAACATCGTCACTGCCTGCTCTGTGCTGAAACAGCCCAGTGTGTGCATTGTATAGTGATTTATACAGAGACGGTTCCAGCTGATGACGAACGCAGTTGTTGTCTATGTGGCACCGTCTGCACGGACCATGTGGACGCCGCTCACACACTGACTGAATATGAACCACACACAGCCGCTGGAAAAGGCTTTGCGGTTGATCTCGAGGCAGATTGTGATTTAGTGGCTGTCACTGAGGTTTATTTGGGGTTTTATCTCGTGTGTGAGAAGATCGCCTCTTCTTTTTACTACGGACTGATGGGGCGGTGCAACACGTCAGCAATAACAGCTGTGGGTTTCAGCTCCACTGTGTGGAGGAGTGCTGCAGCCTCGTGGTCTCCACTCATCACATTTGTGGAATTATTAAAAAAAAAAAAAAAAAAAAAATTCACATCAGATGTTTTTTTTAAATCTGAAAGTTTCAAGATCAGGGAAAAAAAGTTTTATCTAGTATTAGGTCAAGTACAGGAATACAAAATTGAAACAGCAACAACAAATAGAGAGAGGATATATAAATGGTTAACAAAGTTATTTGATGTTCTTGAATACAAAACAAAAAGAAAGAAAGGAAACAAAAAGAACTACAACAACAACACATAAAAAAAGAACATTGATCGTGTATTACAAACATGGACTATTACTCATGGTTACACATGCACCACATCAAACACGTGTGTTCATGCAAACAGCCATGCATACTGCATATGTACACTGGTACATTTACAAACGCAGACTGGGAATTTGTTTAAAAAAGAAAAAGGTTTCCCT
Organism: Lagodon rhomboides; assembly: GCA_039737535.1. Classification (NCBI taxonomy): domain Eukaryota; kingdom Metazoa; phylum Chordata; class Actinopteri; order Spariformes; family Sparidae; genus Lagodon; species Lagodon rhomboides. The sequence continues at coordinate 17,767,196 of CM077785.1, read as the reverse complement.
ATTGGTGCACATCGGACAGCATATATGCCGATACAACAAAGCTAACTCCGGTTTAATCTGAAAATTCAGGAGGTCGTATAATAACACTGTTGTTAATGTGTTTCCAACGCCTTTAAAGACTCTCCACACCACCTGGATGAAAGAATTTATACTGCGTTAGAATAAGAAGACATTTTTTAACCCCATTCTTTATGTGGACCTGCTCTTCCTGTTCCAAACAAAGTTAACAACAGTTATAGTAGTGTACTGTATACTGATTTGTCTTACTGTAGTTTATATTTCCAGAAAAAATAATATGTTCATATTTTGATCGTGTGCTACAAAAGCTGACGAAAGATGTTTCACAATTCTGGCTGGAAATACAGTCGCAACTCGAGAAAGTTCACACCTGTTTCACCTGTAGCTGATAACATAGTGTATATTTGTCCTGCCATGAACTCTGGAAGAATTTTATTTCTTATATATAATTTACCCTGAATGATGTAGATCTTTGTTGAACAAATGAGACAGGTGAGGCAAACTATTACTGCTGAATGAAAGATTGAATTTGCAGAAATAAGGTAATCTAATTTTTTGGAGCACTATTGCTTAAATCAATGAAGCGAAAGGTACAACCTTGAAAGATTATTCAGCATGAAAGGCATGGCAGAGCTGCACTGTATGATCGCTCAGAGCAACACAGTGTGTTGTCTGCTACAGGTGTTCAGTTTATCAGGATCAAGGCCATTCGCATAACATCTGTGTATATACTTTCAAATTCATAAATGTATGTCACTTTACTTATGCCCAGTCCTTACTTTTACTTTTGTTTTTGAGGATCAGGATTGTTATTGTTTCCTTCACAGACATCCAGAGAGGTAGTCCAACAGGTTTTACAGATTTACAGATAGAGATTCACAGAAAAGGTAATAAAAAAGACCGCACACAACAAAATAAAACAACAGCAGGTTCAGAAAAAGTAAGAATGGTAAAAAATAAATAAATAAAGTTACATTTAAAATACAAAATAAGAGACAATTAGAATTAGAATCCAACCATACACACATATAAACATATAAAGTTACCTAAGTGTATACCTGATCTGAAAGGAAACTATTTTCTCCACTTATATTGAATTGTGTGCTTATTTGGATTCTTTCTGTGAGAGGAATAGAAAGATTGATCCCATCACATGTCATAGCCTCTGTCTGTTAAATAAGAAGCTATAGCCAGCTGCTAGTTAGCTTAGCTAAGCACAAAGATTGGAAGCAGGGGAAAACAACTAGGTTGTTTATGTCCAAAAGTTAGAAAGTAGGTAAATGTACAACTACCAGCACATCTTAAGCTCACTAATTGACATCTTATTTGTTTAGTCTGCAGAGCAATGATAGAAGTATGAAACAAATTAAGCTGTGAAGTGTTTTTCTTTTATGTCACCACCTCTCGCCTCACACTGTATGTTTGACTGTCCAGGGTAAACTGCTGGACGGGAAAGTTATCGACTCGTCTCTGTCCGTGGACCCTCTTGTTGTGGAGCTGGGGAAGAGGACGGTCATTGCCGGTAAAAGAACAGTAAATCCTTTTGTGTTGCTCAGGCAGTGATAGTTGATTTACATTTGAGAGAAGACTGCAGGCTGTTACGTGAATGTGCTTTCTTTGTGCTGATTGACTTTCTCTGTGTGATTTTCTTATCAGGTCTGGAACAAAGCTTGGTTGGCGTGTGTGAAGGGTAAGTGAAAAGTAAAGGTCCATCGGGAAGAAAAGGCTCAGCACTAGCTTTAATTTTTGGCGGCTGTGTGCAGACATGAATTTATTCAAAAACTAAATACCACAGATAATAGATTGGCGATGGAATCTGAGAAATGCTTCCTCAATAAATGTGTTTATCAAATTTCTATTTCTCTCATTCAGGCAGAAAATCAAAGCCACTATTCCATCGCACCTTGCATATGGAAAGAAAGGTTACCCTCCTACAATTCCAGGTATTGAACAATGTTTGCAGTTTATTGAGCAACTTTACACAACTTCACAACTAAGATCACATCATTAGCACAGTCACACTGAACATTTGTTCAAGCATAAGGCGGGTGTTAGTCTAAAGCTTCTTGTCTACATTCAATGAAAAGACCAAAAGCAAATAGGTTTCAGTCCATCTTTCGATTGTTACGACTTACTCTGTTGCACTCAGCTTCAAGCCCATTGAGTCTTCCTGAAGACTGAGCTCTTTAAAGGACCAGTATGAAGGATTAAGAGCTATATAACTGGAAAATATAGCTACATTTAAAAAACAAAAAAGGGGGTCTGTAATTTCCCAAAACAGCAGGCAACTGCAATTTTAGTAAACCTCTTAAACTGAAATCAATAGTACAGCTCTGGGAATTATTTTTTAGCTGCTGATTAATACACACAAGTGGGCATCTCCAGCAATGTGATGTTGTATGTGGGAAAGACTCAAAATAAACTACAGTGCCCATGTTTATCATAATGAAGATGCAGTAGTGTGGCTCACTGAGGTGTTTGTATATTTACAGTTTTTTACAATTGTTTACACACTAAAATTAAAATTTCCACACAATTTGCAAAATTCTACTCCAAGGAGCAAAACATCTCCACAGATTTGCACAACATTACACACAGTGATTTGTAAAACTCTACACACATTTTCACACCTTAGACACAGATAAGGATTGTGAGGTTACTTCCTTGTCATTACAAAGCCCCGGATTGCCAATGACCACACTCATGAACAAACTGGATAAACACATCCACCAGCTGTGGAAGCACACATGTGCTAAATTGAAAACGCAGCACTCAGGTATTCTTGTTGCTTTTACAGTAGTTTTTCTTCAGAGTCAAAGTGTATGTACTTCATGCAGTAATTTTTATTTGTCTACAGATTTTATTTGTTTCATTGATTTCATTGTTGGTTGATTACTGTAACTGATTATGGTAAGAAATACTGTAAGTATTGAAATAAATACTTGAAATATTCAGTCTGCAGCATCAGTGTTGTGCAGTGTTTGGTAAGTTTATAGTAGGCCTATTTGTGTACATTCTCCCTATATCTCAAACTAATCATGAAGAATGTTGTGGGTTTGTCACTATTTTTTTTTACATCTAAATTATCCCTTACATGACAATGTCTGGCCAAAAATCTAGCACATGCTATTTCCTAAAATTAGTTTTTTTTTTACAAATGTGTTTTTTATTTATCACAGCAGTGTGAAACTGGCTGCAATAGTGTCTGATCATTGAGGACCTGTGTTGGTTAAATGAAAACTAATAGCATTTTCACAAATATGTGTATATGTTTTGACTGAAGTGTGTATGTTTTGACTGAAGTGTGTCATTTTGCAAACAATTTAGGAATTGTGCAAATTGAGTGTGGTGTTTGGATAATTGTGATTATATTTTGAAAAAAAGAACCCATTTTTCAAAATTGCATGTAAACAATTGAAAAAAACTGTAATTCACTTTGGGATTTATTCTTTTCATTTGTTGATGACAAGGAACATAAAAAAATATCACTGCTCTCTCCTTCATATATGTATGTTAGTGACCATTATGTCATATATATTTTATCTTATATTTCATATTATCATTTATTTACGTGTGCACATAATAAAAATTAGAGAATAAATTCAGATCAACACCTGATGTGACAAAACATTAAGCATGGAGTTCAAGATGGCACCCTCTAAGGCAGGCGTCTTTGTTTGCTTACAACAACATTAAGAGTTGAGGACAGAGGAAAGAATTTCCTTGTTTCATTGTACAGGAAACTTGATCTTTACTCTGCATATGATAATAAAGACTTTGACTTTGATCTACCATAGGTGATGCTGCTCTTGAGTTCGAGGTGGAAGTGGTTTCTCTGATGCAGCAGACGCCGTGGCAGAAGATGGTCAACGATGTGTTCCCCCTCGTGTGTTTGGCGCTGGTGCCCACTTTGCTAGGCTTGGTGGGACTTTACCTCTACAAGAAGGCCAGCGTCGAGAAGCCGAGCAAAAAGAAGGCAAAGGATAAGAAGAGCAAGAAGAAATAATGACAGCAGCACAGAACTATTTAAATAAAGTTTTTTAATTCTATTTTGTCCTCCGTGTTTATTTATTATGAATACATGCTTTTCATGTGTTTTAACACCTGGCATTCAGTGTTCAGAATATATATTGCACTATTACTAGCTTCAGTAACAGTAATGTTTGTACTGTCTGCAGGTGTTAGCCTACCAGTCTCGCTACTACAAGAGTAGCTGCACATTAGTGAGGCTGGTGGCTCTTTTATCTGATCATCTATCATTATGATTGTTCATTATAAATGGCTGCATTCATTCTGTATAACGCTCATATCCAAACACTCGCACACTGATGGCAGTAAGATATCACACAACCTGCGGGTCTGCAGCGGATTTGCATGCAATTTACATCCATGGGAGCCTTTGATTCCCACAACCTATGAAAATCTTGACATCTTAAAACTTGTCTATGTTAGGTTATTCATTGCAGTGAGGGTTATGTCTTATTTTCTCATTTTAAAATGGCTTTATTCTTGAGAGGAAATAAAGCATATACTGTGATAAGTATATACTTTAAACTCCATCACCCCCCCAAAAATTAATCTGAGTCATGCCTGTAAATTATTTTTCTTACCTTGCAGATTAGATGAATGGCTGTCTACAAAGTAAGAATAATATTTTCAAACGATACAGTGTCCTTTGGGAAATAACTGGCTGTAACGTAACGGTTACAAGAATTCAGATTTTCCGTCCTTTGTAAGCCAAGTATTTATAATACCAAAACTATAGTGCCAATTAAGCACAGTAAATTAATTAATCTTAATCACATTGCAGTCGCAAAGTAAGTACTAAACTCTTTAATTAAACTTATTGTTTTAACAGACAATATACAGAATATCTGTTATAGTTTTATTTATCCTGTTGAGTTTGAGTTGAAGTTAGAGTTGAAGGACATAGGTGGGCTTGTTTTATTGTACGGCGTTGCTTGGCGGCAGTGCTTTTCTCACTCAGATTGCAGTAATGGGTAACTCCGCTCACTCGGGTGACGCTTTTACAAACCTGAGTTCACCGATATCCCTCCGCGAATAAAACATTAGTAATGTAGTTTTCCCGATGACATTTTTTTTAATGTGTTTTTTATGTTAAGCGCACACAAAACACATACTCATGTGAAATTAATAAAATGAATTAAGACATGGCCCCGCTGTTTTTTTTTTTCATGAAACATATCTCGAGGGCGGAGCGGATAGCACTACTTCTCGCGGTACAACCTCTTCCGGTCCTCTTTCCAGCTTCCCGTGCAACATGGTGAGTGTGTTTCATCGGCGGCCGTGTGGCAAAAACAGAATAAACTGGTATTTTACTCGCAAAACACAAATAATTGTTCCTCACTGGGCAGTTTAATGTCATAGCTAAACCACGCTGTCGTGAACGGTCCTTGGATATTACCCAATTTGATCAAAATATAGTCTGGGCCTAATGCTAGCTGTTAGCAGGCTAGCTGTTCTGTGCATGTGTTCCTGTGAACTGGATTTGTCACTGTTAATGTGCGGAGAAACAGCGAGGCAGCCTGAGTCCAATATGTATCGTAGTTAAACACGAGGACTAATATAAACACAGTAAGACGAAAATTATTAAATTGTGTATATGTATTTTTAGCCCTATGTTGCAATGGCAGCCGGTATTAGAGACCGCAGCCATCACGCAGCCGATGATCCACTTTGTTTTAAAAGAGGGTTTAAAATACAAAGTTATTGTGTTGTACCTAATGTGACAGCTAATGCATAACGTTAGCATTTACCCCAATTAGTACAGATCGAAAGTCTCTTAATCGACTCATTTTGTGATGGTTTTGCTGCCGAAGTGTTGTATGTCTTTAATATCCTAGAATGATTGTTTAGTATGGTTATAGTTAGTGCCAAACAGATTTATCATTGTAATATTTATAAGTTAATTTTAAGTCTGCAGGATGAAAAACTTTTGATTAATAGTAATGTACGATATTGGTGTGTCTTGCTCACTGGCTAGTATCATGGACTGATCAGTTAAAAAAAATTAAAACCAGTAGGGTGCATGCCAAAATTTAGGTAAGGACATCAAACTAACCCTTAAATGCATTTTAATGAGACATTTTCCTTTCTACCTATATGTATCTAAAGGAGTTACGCTGATCTGTTGTCAAATGACTAAAGATCAACGGATGTACAAGATTTTTACTAAATGTCTTTGATTATAGTAAAGCAGACGTTCAGATTTTGTTGTATGTGTGTAAAAAGGAAATTGGTTAAATTCTCCAACCCTAGTTGGCGAGCTGTAATTTATACCTGTTTGCCTGTTTTTCAGACCAAGAAGAGGAGGAATAACGGTCGTGCTAAGAAGGGCCGTGGCCATGTCCAGCCCATCCGCTGCACCAACTGTGCCCGCTGCGTCCCCAAGGACAAGGCCATCAAGAAGTTTGTCATCAGGAACATAGTGGAGGCGGCTGCCGTGAGAGACATCACAGAGGCCAGTGTCTTTGACTGTAAGTGTGTTTGCCATGTTTTTACATCATTCATCAGCAGAAGCTGCCTTTTGTATATTGACCCTGGTGGCTTGTCCTCACTTGTGCCTTTCTTTACTCTGCAGCTTACATTCTGCCCAAGCTCTATGTGAAGCTGCACTACTGTGTCAGCTGTGCCATCCACAGTAAAGTGGTGAGGAACCGCTCCTGTGAGGCCAGGAAAGACCGCACCCCACCACCCAGATTCAGGCCCGCTGTGAGTACACCATTCAGAACGGTACTGTTTATTATCTCATCTGTTGAATTAAGCTATACAGAGTCATACACATTTCTTAAGTCTAGCAGGAAAAGCATGGTTGTAATTAATAACATTGATGGGTTTATAGTCTTTTTAAATTAGTCAAAGCAGGATGTTGGAACTCCTGAGTGCAATGCAGCCTTTTATTTGTTACACCTGTTTTTCAAGTTTGTCCATGTCGAGAAATGTTCATTAGATATTAATCTATAATTTTTTTCCTACAGGCTGGTGCACCAAGAGCTCCTCCTAAACCCATGTAAAGCAGAATTTGAAGATGCTGTACACCTGAAGAATAAATTCAAAAGTCTTCACAAAACCTTGAATGTGTCAATGTCATTATTCTTCACTAACCATATGTTGAGTGGTTTTAGGAAAGACAGGCCTGCAAGGTATTTTATTTGGAATAGACTTTCTTACAATAGACTTTCTTACAGTACAAAACTTACAGTAGTTGAAGATCAAATTACGCAAATGCATAATTACATATGATACATTTAAAAAGGCTCTGCAGTAATTTAAAGCGATATCAGACCATTTACAGGAGTGGGGAGGTTAACAAACATGGTAAAACTGAAGGGAATAAACAGTGCAACAAGAGAAACACAAAATGCCACAAAAGTAGTGTAAATTTCTTTTCTGTCTTGACAGTTTGAGTAGACATTGTATTTGGTTGTCCTTGTGGCAAAAACAGATACTGGCTGGAAGAATTAGAAAACGGCATTGGTACCACATGCATCAGGTTTAGTATATTAGTCTAGTGTTGCACATACAGTATGAATAAAAAATCTACACCCAAATTTGCCAAACTTGTGAAATGGAAAGGGGGCAGATGTTTTTATTTGATGCAAAGCTTAATATCCAGGAAGTTATACAAGTTTTGTTAGTTCTTTGGCTCCAAACAGTCTGTAACCAAAATCCTTTTGTGTAATTAATGAATCTCCAGTCAACTGGTTATATATATAAAAAAAAAGAGGTTCTGGTTTGGATTTACTCTGTAGCTGTTGGTGACCCTAAAATTCAGAGATGATTAAAATGTGGAGCCATTAGTAATGTGCAGTATGTGCACCACAGGATTAACAATTGGCAAACCAAGTTTTGCACATACAATTTGACAACAGTTGAGAGAAAAAATGCAGTAGAAGACATTAAGCCAAAGGCACAATAGTAAAGTGTACTACACAGAAATCACACCTGGGCCTAACACGGTGTGTCCTTAATCAAAATATACACATTGAAGTAAGATGTAATCGATCAAAGCATTTTTTTACCCATGCAAACTGAGATGCACAATTTCAGTGAATGTCAATGACAACTTTGGTGTCAATTAATTTACATCAAAGTCACAGTCAGTGTTTTGTAGATTGGGGTGCAGGGAACTTCATTTCAAGACTCTGTCCCAACATGACGTAACAGTCTCTATTCTTATGTTAAGGCAAGATAATCTGATTGATAAATGAAACCACAACTTTGGAAGAGAAAACTTTAAACCTCATATTCAATTGTTTGTGTTTCTATACTGGTGAGATGATCACCACAAACTGACTTTCTCTTTAAAATCTCATATAGATGTGCACCAAAGCCTTACCATCTACCAAAACAAATGTAGATTCACTTCAAGAAACAATTCTAATAACAAAACTAAATCGAGGTACGCATTTACAATATTTGTTTCGAAAGGGAACCCCCCTCATGATCTTTTCTGAATATTCTGTCAAAGTAAGTGGAAAAACCTTTTTAACATCTACAGGTTTTACCGACACCAATGAAAAGAGAAATATTACCTCGCTGCTTCTTCCCAATTCATACTGTATGTACAAATATATTCATTCACTTTAATATTTTTTTTATCATTTTGCCACTATAACAGGGAAAAGTGCTTAATAGTAAGAAGTAGTGGTTCTTTGGCTCAGCCATGGGGGAACCATTATTTGGTGCTATACAGAACCACACTCATGGTGATCTACAAATAATATGAAAACCAAGTAAAAAAATGTTTTCATCTTCATTAAAACAGTATTTTGAGAACACATCTAGACCACTACTTAAAAATGTAAGATTCAACAAGGATTGAGTACATGACAGAACCAGGGAACCATTCTCAACAATAAATTGACCGCAAGTATCCATTCAAATAATTGAATGGTTCAGAGGTTTCTGTTTAGCCTGCAAAAGACTTGATGTTTGATTGTTGATGATGAAAACATCTTAACATTTCTGAAATAAAATCAAAATACCAGTTTGTTTAACAAAAAGGGAAAATCTTGTTCAATAAGCACATTTTCTGCACAACACAAAAGTTAATGTCAACTGACGACTTTGAAAATTCAGCCCGACTGTGTCAAACGTACCTTTATATATCTCGACAATGAATGTCCCATTTTTCAAAATAAATTATTTACTAATGTTTGTGCCCAATTCTGTACTCTAGACTTTAGACTCTAGACTACTCTAACATTAGCTGGACAGTACATTTTATTGTGCTTAGTGTGTAAAGTCAAATATTAATGACTATTGTTTTAACATGTAAACAGACATAAACAGGAGCTGATGGTGTTGTTTCAACTGACACATTTCTCTTGACAGCCAGTTCATTTCTGCACCACATCACCTAAAAAGGTGAATTTATCACAACTTACAAAACTGATTAGAAATAAACTCCTGTTTTACTCTGCTGTGACACTGGTGACTTCGTGGACTGAAATGTGTTGAAAGAAAATTAAAATAAAACATATTTTGGGGGGATTTTGGACGGTAGTAAACTGTCAATCCACACTGCACTCATTCATGTCACAGCAGCATGTGCCAAATGTCAGGCACCTTCAGTCTTTGATAAATTAGCAGAATTGGTTCTTTGCCAATGAATTCATGAAAGTCGATGCTGTTTTTGAGATTATGCAAAGCTATACACCAGAGACTTTGCAGTGTCTGGGAAACAAACTATTTTGTACTTCATGATCTCTAAAAAAACACCAAGGATAATCTGAAGATATGACAGTTGGTAGTTCATGTCCTTCAGTCTGGTCAACAAGGTGTGATCAGGGTGAAGAAAGGCACAATACAATGAGATATAACAGCAAAATCACTTTTAAATATAGCATGAATAAATTAGTATTGGTTTGCAGTTTGATGAAAGGGAAAATGTTAAAAGCTTGTAAAGACCCTAACCTCTTCAGTAATCTCTGAGATTGTGGCAGTGATACTCGTACTCCTTACATAGTGAGAAAAACATTCAATCATCAGTTTTTCTCACATTTTGACAGAAATGTGCAGGTCATTAATGTATTCCATAAAATAGTTTAATATAATCATAGTATTCTGGCAGGTATCAGTGCAACAAAAGCAGTCATAGGAAAGAAAAACAAAACATTTCATACGCTGCCCCACACGGCATTCACACAAAGGCCTTCATTTTCCACTTTACTTATTCAATTTACTTCCAAGAAACACAGAGGCTCTCATATTCTCCCTCTCTCTCACACACACTTACACACACACACACACTTACACACACACACACACTCAGATGTGTCCACCCCATCCCCCGTTAAAAACAAAAGTGCAGTTCTATTGATGGACAACCCCTCTAACAAATCTCTTCGACTTGGACCTGGTGTCTGAGTTTGGCCTGCACGTCAGTTCTCATAAAAAAGTGATCTATTTCTTTCAACAGAATCAAGCCCACCTTGGAAAAACCTTAGCAGAATTTAAGGTTTGTTAGGGAATCGTTTCATTAAATGAGTGCTTTTAGGAAAAGGCTTTAAAACTTCTCGTGATTCCATTGTGGATGAGCCTATAAACTTCACATTAAGGTTTTTTTTAAAGTGCACAAAGAGGGAAAGTTTTCAGGTTATGGACCAGAGTCAGATTTGTCTACCACAATTTGTGCATCAGGTTTGAATCCTGAATTTTGGAACAAGGCACATCTGTGGATGAAAAAGTGCATTGGCTCTTCGTCCACTTAAGAATACATTTAATTAAAAGTGCATTTTAAAATGGATTCATTGTTCAAAGTGCATTGAAATAATAAGGACGACTATCATTAATTTTAGAAACACATATTGCCATTCATGCTAGTACAAGTTAACTGTACCAGCACCTGTTTGAAATATGCGTATCAGTCATCTGTCTCCCCTTTATCTCGTGTGCAGACCAAACTCAACCAGGTCCTCGTCTAAGCGTAAAAATTTCTCTAGGCAAAACAGGTTGTCCACCCTTCCTCCTCAGTCAAGGATGTGCTCTCCACGGACGATGTGTGAAGAAAATTCATAGCGGTCCTGGCTGCGGTGGCCACAGATGTTACACTCAAAAGGCTGGCGAAAACCGTGGCAGCCCATGTGGATGGTAAACATGACGTGGTCCAGGAAGAGCACACGGCAGTGCTCGCAACGGAACGAGCGCACAGCTCGCCCCTCCCCGTCTACAACCCGAAAAGCCTCCCTGGATGTGGACGAGGGCGCTGTAGGTGAGCTAGGAGTTGGTGCGAGGACAGGAGGCGGGTGGGCTGAATGACTTCCATCCTCTCTTTCCACCTCCCTGTCTTTGGCATGGCCGGGACTGTGTCTGTCCCGACTCCTGTGGTGTGCAGCGGGAGGAGGTGCCGGGTGATGGTTGGAGTGGAGAAGATGATGGCCGTTGTTACTGTGCAGGGCCGGCGTCGGAGCAGTGCTGTTGCACGGCTCATCTGGCATGCTCTCCGTGTCCGTGGAGTCCTGGAAACCATTGCTCGGTGAGGGTGCGTGACTTCGCCCAGCAGGCAGGTCTTCATGACCCTCTGCTGCTTCCCTCCCCCCTACACCTGCAGCTCCCAGCCCAGCTCCAGTCCCTGTACAATCCAGCCTCGGGCCTAGTGCAACAGTGGTGTGAATGGAGCTGTGGATGGGTCTGAGTTCTGACAAACATGATGGGTGAGTGGTAGGAAGGTGTAGAGGCCTCAGTGTGTCTGACACCCCTCCTCCTCCATTACCTGCTACCCCGGCATATTCTCCACCCAGACCAGTAAAGTGCGGGCCTTCCAGGTCCCCTGCGTGCATCTCCCTGTCTTTATCCAATCCAGCGCTGAGCTCATAGGGTGCATCTGCAAGGTTGAGGCGTATGTGCTTCTGTCCTGCAATAGAGATACATAATCTTATGATACTGTTCTTTGAAAGGTTGTGGAAGACGTCAAAACTGCATTTAGGTAGGTGGCTTTCCCAGACAATGATCAGCCAGCCAAGTTTTCTGGATTCATCTGGATCCCATAATCCCACAAGCTTTAATTTAATTTCCTTCCTATAATGCCATAAGATTTTTAGTTATATATCTGTACAGGATTTAGTTATACCACCTAATCAGGGTGGTCAGACTTTTACCTCCACACAGGGATGCAGGACAACAGAAAAAAAATCCAGGATGTGGAGTAAAAAAAACTCCTGAATTACAGTGGCTTTGTGTTTTTATAAGGTTTACGACTGTTCAGCTGTTAATTGTTTAATTATACTGTTTGCCTCGAGCTTGTATCCACTGTTGTATAGATCATAACAGTAAGTTTAGATACATAAAATTGTGCAAGCCGGACGTCACATCATTAGTACATAAAGATCAGTACTGTTGTTTGTGGTTTCCAATCGATGCAATTAAGGCTGCTGTCCACACTGAGACCGAATGCTCACCTACAAATTTTTGTGGTGTGGATCTCTTGCGTTTGGTGATGCTGTTGGCGAGCCGATCGATAAATGCCATCTTGTCTGAGGTGGGCTGCAGTAGAGAGTCTGGTATAAACTCTAGCTCTCTCATCTCCTCTCCTGTACAGAGTACAAACAAATTGTGATGTTATTTTTAGGGGTTTGTTATTACCCAGACAGCATTTATCCCAAATGTTTAAGTTGTAGGCTGGTTTTCAGTAGAATCTCAACCAATGGTGCGATAGAAACTAAATAAGGGGTTGTGTGCATTACCGTGTTAAGGAGGCAGACTACATTTCTACATTAGACGCTACCACAACAACATATTGTGATTTAGGCTGTCTTGTTGGAGACAATGTAGTTTACTTCTGACATGTCATCTCCATTACTGCCAAAAACCATACCTGTATTCTGTGCACTGGATGGCTGCTGTGACTCCAGACTCTGTAAGTAGCTGTGGCAGCGCTCACGGTGCTCCTCCAGGGTGCTCTGCTGCTTGTAACTTCGGCCGCAATAACTGCACTTATATGGCTTTCCTACAGTTGGAGAGGAGACTGGGTACAAAGTGGAAAGATTGCATTATTATTGTCACTGTACACTATCATAAGAAAAATAACTCTCTTATAAAGCTTGAAACTGTCCTACCTGCATGAGTGCGAAGGTGGCCAGTGAGTGCATCTCGTCTTCGACAGGCGTAGCTGCAGAAGGGACATTTAAAGGGCTTCTCCCCTGAGTGCAGCTTGATGTGACGGAGCAGGTTACCCTTTTGAGTGAAGGAGGCGCCACACTGATTACACTGGAATGGTCGCTCACCTGGGGATGGATCAAACCTGTCAACCCACCTTCTTTTATCTTCATCATTGTGTCTGGTACACTGATACTCATGCAAAAAGAATAAAGCTTACAATAAGATTTGGTCCTTAGTGGCATGTACAATGATTTGCGGCATTTTCTCTTTGCTATGATTATTAATATTTTCTAATTGTTTTGGGGTCCTATATTAGGACACATTCTTCGCATTATATTACATTAGATATGTTTCAATAATGTGTTCAGAAACATAATTGTATCACAATCTTCTGTTTCAATTATCAATGATTTGCCAAACTCAAGATATGTTCTGTATGTTACCTAATCTCCTTAACAAAAAGGAAACTGAATATATGTAATGACTAATCTGAACTACTGTTCAGTCACCTGTATGGCTGCGTTTGTGCACCATGAGGACATTAGGCCCAATGCAGATCATTCCACAGATGTCACACTTGAGCTTTCCATTTGGCATTCTGGTGGCTCCAGTCGGCATGATGTCAGGATTGGTGGGTTCCCTGTAGCCTCCAACAGCCTCAGACCCCTGCTCTGGACCTCCTTCCTCTACCCGCTCCCCTCTTTCATCTTCAGTACTGCGACCTGGGTCTTCATCACTGTACAGCTCCACTTTAATGGAGTTGGCTACAGAGGCACAAGATCAAACATAAAGATGGCCTTAAATAAGATAATCTGTTAACTAGTGTGTTGCCAAAGTAACATCAGAGTAAGCATAGGTTAACATATATTTACTTATGTGGTGAGAGTATGGCTACCTCAATAACTAAATCTCATATTAAGGCAATTAGATGTTCTGGGTGTAATTGGAATAATAAAATAGTCAAATTCCTCTGAAAGAATTTGACATACCACAGTAAAATTAGATATTACTATGATATTTCACCATGGCAACTGTGGTGCACATGCAGCGGCCTGAAGCTCTTTCAAACTTTGCTGCATTTTTTTTTCTGTTATTTTATCATCTTTATTGCTGAAGCACAGATTACCTTTGACAGAAATAAATTTGTCAGCACTGAAAAAGAGGCAAGGATTTTGGATTAGGAGCAGCAGTCTTTGAAACATTCACTGCCAACGGCATCTTTCAACCATCCAGCATGATCGACCGGAATGCCTCAAGGAGGAGAGGAAGAGAGTCGAGATATGAGTCATCCTAAACTTGGATTTTAGGCTGCTCTTGTTTAATGTCCGGTCAAAGGGAAATGAAAAGGAAAAAAATGGGACCCAGGCTGGCCAAGCAATGGGAAAACAGAGACTGTGGTGCCCACATATTAAAAAGAGAGCTGTCTCCACCACAACCTGGATCAAGGCTGTTACACTTGTGGGGCGGACTGTGTTCCGAGCCGACACAGTGCAGAACAGGACGAAGAGAGGTGGACTCTGTGTTTATGTCATTGATGCTTGGTGCTCAAACGCAGTCAAAGCGGACGAACAGCTATACCTGATGTCAAACTTTAAATGTGAAGATGCCAATCCTATTATCATCACTGTCTTGTTGCTGCTATTTACATTCACCAGATGCAAATCAAAAACATGTGTCTCCCATTATATATTGAAAACTAGTAAAAAAGTCACTTGTGAGATAATAACATTATTGGACTTAATTAACCATCTGTTCCCTGGGGTTCACACTTATTTGCTCACTGACCGCTGAGGGAGCGACTAGGAGAGGTCTCCTTGCTGTTTGGGGTGCTCACAGTTGGGCCTCCGAGGGCCCCAGAAAACTCTCTTTCCATTGAAGAGTCTCCACTGGCTGCAACCAAACAGGAAGTAAAGCAAGATCAGTCATTTGAATGACATGCTAACCTTTGAAGGTAAATATCTGTGATGAAATAAGAGTCCTACCTGATATGTAAGACCGGCCATTGCAGTCATCAACATCCATAGTAGTTGAGGCTGAACACTGAAATGACAGTTATTTCAGAGGCTAAGATCAGGCTGAATTATCTTTCTCATGCGTTCATTCATAGCCCCACACTGCAACCCTCTTTAATAAAGCCACAAAAGCATGCAGAAGTAACAGGTAGAGGACTAATGGACTTTACATTATGAAATATAAATCCACTGGCATTGCATAATTACAAATCCACAAGTTATGATATCACATTCAATGACTAAAACATAATAATTCAATAAATAAACACAAAAAAAGCTAACGTGGATGTCAGTCAACTGTCCTTTACTTGACGATGCAATATAAGTAGGTACATATAGTGTCAATTAACAGTAACATCAAAATAAATGTGGTGAAGATTAGCTAATGTCGCTTGGTCAATCGTACAAGAAAGAGGTTAACTAGCAGCTAAGTTAGCGCCAACTCAAACCTTAGCAGCCACAGATCAGCTGACTGGTTGACCCATGGCAAGATCAATAAAGTAACATTAGCCAACTGTTTAACTGTTCATGTTAAGATAATCTAACGTTAGATTCATCTGAGACAAATAGGTCTGGAGTACAAATCGCAGCAGGGAAAGATTGCGTTTACTTTGACGTTTACATAACGGTGGCGTTGGGGTAACCTAAGTTTACTGATCGGCCTTGGTGGCTAACGTTAGCTTACTGCATGTGATGAACATTACCGTTAGCCGAGTTAGCTAAACTCAACACTACAGCAATACAACACTTTGCCATCCTCGACAGCTTACTAAAAAGCATGGAGCAAAGTTATAGCTTAGTGATACGGGCGAAGACACAAGGTAGATTACGCTGACTTGTGATATTAATTAGCTGACCAACGCTTAATTGAACATTCAAGTCTCTACGTCTCTCTTGTTTGACGCTAGCATAACAAACCAACGTTAGCCTGAACTATCTTAGCTAGCTAGCTAGCCTCAACGGCCAATGTTGCTTAAACGGTTGCTATGGCAGCCACCGCCTCCCCAATGCTATGGCTAGCCAGCTAGTGGTTAGCTAGCTAGCTCTCCCTAAAGCCTTGAGGCTGACTTTTGGAACACAACGCAGCACAGACAGTCAAATATGGATGTACGACTAAAGTTATCCGATTCTCTGAGTGACAGTTGCATTACCTGTCCCTGTCAGGGCCGTTTCAGTGAGGTTATTCCGTATTTTCATCTGCCTGTTTATGACGGCAGCATCTTCCGGCAGCGTTTACCTCCAGCTCCAAACAATTTCCGGTTACATCCCAAATGTAGCTGCATGTCAGCCACCAGCAGCGAGTAGCCTCACATGAACCAGGAATCTGCATAAAATTATTCTGCAGAATACTATGAGTTTGTTTATTCAACAGGCACACACACACAAACACACACTGACATGTCTAACACGAGTAAACTTAGCAGCCCAGACACAAAACACTATCTGGTTTATTTTTATTTTGTTTTAATTTGAGAATCTTTTGTCTTAATGTTAATTTATTCTACAGCCACAGGTCTCAATCTGTATTCTGCTGCAGTGCACATCTTTGGTTCTTGTGGTATGCATGGAGATATTTTCAAAGATTTGAGATTTAAAAGAAGGGAACTGGCATTGTTTAATTTTTTTAATTTTTATTCCAGTGTCAATACAATAGCTGAGTTTGTGTACCAGACAAAGCATAACGAGGTAATATAGACAGTATTTTCAAATGCCTCAGACAGAATATGGTCATATTTTTCAGCCAAACCCTTTTTTGTTATATGAATTAGCAAAACCTTTAAAAACGCAGAATTGCAGGAACTTTGCAATGAATTTGGAAAAATTATAAGTCAAGTCAGCAAATATCTGATCAAAGAATAAGCAAGCAGTTTTAATACTCAGTGGTTCTGTGATTGGTCTTCATAAATAATTGAAATTCCACACACAGCTGTAAACAGTATGACAATGTTAGTGCCAGCTGTGCAGTTGCTGGTGGTGGACTGTATACCCACTTCATGCTGGTGTTGCCTTTAGATTCAGACACACAAAAGTCAGCACAATATTATAGTTAAGAAAAAAATTATATTTAATGTTGCCTGCTAAAATAATAGACTCAATTATGGTATGGGGTCAAGCTCAGATGATCAAGTGGAGTGCATTGGTGTGCAAAGAAGCATGAATCATCTTCATCCATATATTCTTTTTTGAACAAATAATAATTAGGTGAATGTATGAACTAACTGAATGCATTTGTCTACTTAACTATTAAACACGACAGCAGTTGTCAGAAATATGTCCAACACATTTGAGGCCTTTAAGGGCGCACACTGTCTCCTTTGTTTTAGTCAATGAGGCCATTTAATTGTGCAGTTTGTAATGTGCTATGTGGTCATGTTTGAACATTTATGGAGTGTTTTATTCAATGACCCATTTTTTTGTCTTATGGTTTGGCTTAAAAGAATGCATTCCTCATGGTTTCAAGTCTAGACTAATCTGATCTCAGTATCTGATGCTGAGCATATGTGACTTACAGCAAGACAGTAAGAGATGGGGACAGAGGATAAAGACAGAGAACTACAGGGATACACATCTAAAGTGAGAAAATAAGTTCAGGTAATTGTTTTAGGGTGGCACCCGCATTTTCAAACATTGAAAGGTTATTATAAAAAATGCCTAAGACAGTAAGCTATGACATTTGCGTGATGATAAAGAAACTGAATTGTGGTTGCATGATCAAGCAAAGTGAGCTCAGAGATTTATGCAGTTTTTATTCCCCTGATAAGAGAATAAGATGACTTGGCTTAGGGATAGATATAAATTATAATATAATTATATAATTAATAAAGTTATCTATCTATCTATCTATCTATCTATCTATCTATCTATCTATCTATCTATCTATCTATCTATCTAAAATGTGTGTTTATCAGTCACTGGGGAAAGAGGGCAGCAGATGGGCGCAACATCAGCAGATGTTAAGCTGGTTAAAGGATAAATTCACCCAAAAATTTTAAATCTAGTCATTATCTACTCACCCTCATACCAATTGATAGTTGTGAAAGGTTTCATAGCCAACAAAACATTTATGGAGCTTCACAGCAAAACAGCATTGCAGCATACCCCGAAACAACTGAAGTAGATGGGGACTTGTTTCAAAAGATAAAACAACAAATAAAAACATAAACTGTCTCCATACAGCTTGTACTGCTTGATACAAGTCTCAGGAAGCCCCATGATCCCATGTTGTTTTGAAAAGAAGTTATTTACATCTTTTTTTCTCACACCTAAAGGGTGTAAATAAAGTATTTTCAAATAAATTGGAGTCTTCCAAAACCTTGGATCTTGCCAGACAAGCTCTATGAACCATTTTATGAAATGTTTTGTGGACTACTTCACCTGACTTTCCATCGGCATGTTGCTGAATAGATAATGACTGAATTTGTATTTTTAGGTGAATGGTTCCTTTAACTTCCTAAACATTGATGCCAACGACATCTTCTCAAACAGATTTTCCTGGACAAAAAAAAAAAATCTGTTCAGAGGAGGTTGTGACCAAACATCTGACTAGGTTTTTAATCCTAGTATTTTACATTCACATGTCTCTGTTAATATTGTCCTATGCTGGAACAATAGAAACCCACACTTGTTATGGTGGAAGACTGTGGCGTTTCACTGGTGTTTGTGGTCTGAAGGCGAGTCTGGAAAGGTCCAAAGAGGATGCCTGTCAGAAACATGCTGGGACGCACAAAGAGTGACCTCTGCTGTACAGACCGACCAGAATGCACGTCCATGTCAGTTCTGACGTATCCGCTGGTTTTACGACGGTGTGCTTACACAATGACAGTTTCCGTGAGTTTGACTTGCAAATCGTAATCGCGTTGAACGAGCGCTCTTTCGTTTCCAATTTCCGCCGAAACGGCTATTCCATAATTTCAAACCATCGATCGATATTGATTACTGTGCCAGATCCAGAAAGCGAGCGGGTTTTTTTTTTTTTTGAGGGAAGTACAAGTTGTACTCGCTGTACTTAAACTCTGAACTTCCAGCTCAAGGCCCACCGGAGAGCTCGAGCGGCAGCTCCGAAAAGTTTGTTGTTGTCACGTGACGTGAGACGAATGTGGCGATAAAAGTTTGTTTAGGTAGTAAAACTAGGTGGCGTACTACATTATCAAAACCTACCGGACACCGTTTTGACCACAATGCCTCAACCAAAACATCGAAAGATTGCTGTAATAGGTTACAGGTCTGTAGGTGAGTAAAGCACACGAGGTCGTGCACAGCTAATGTTAGTTAGCTAGCTGGCTAACATGCTAACGTCCTGGCTTTGTTTTCCTCTCGAATGTATCCGACTGACGCCACTAACGCTAGATAACCTTTGTTCGTGTCTCTTTGTGTTACGTGTGTTTACTGAGCAGTTGAGTAGTAAAACACCCAGAAATGACCATTATCTTGCTGTGTAGCTACAGCCATCTGTTAGTAGTTGTAACGTCTTCTGTTTACACAAAGTTAGCTCACCGGTGACATCCTGGTGTCGTGCCAAGTGTTGTGCCGAAACTTTGAGCCTAGCATGCTGAACCTAACAAGTATTAACCGTCCAGAATTTAAAGAAAATCAGTCTGTAAACGATCTACTGTATTAGTATCAGTCGTTTGTATTCTTAAATGCGCCTGTGTGGGCTCAATATGACCGCTAAGATTCTGGGACACAAGCACGACTTCCAGCTGTACTCGGGCATTAAAAAAATAAGCTGGACTGCCACTGTACACGTTTTATTATACTTTATCATATCATTTATTATGATAACATCCAATACTAACAAAGGTACCCCATTACATTTTCTAAAGGCCACACATTTTAATATCTGTATAGAATAAAAAAGGACCTCATAAACCACGAATTTTGATAGCTGTGGGAGCAACACTTTGGTGTACAGGTCCATATGAAGAGCACCTTTACTTCACGTGTCAATTTATGTCTCTTCTTTTAGTCTTTTTCATCTATTTTGTCCTCTTGTATCACACAATCTGACAGGTCACAGATGTCAACAAAATCATAGCTATTAACATGTGAGACCCTGTTAGAGGAACCATCTTTGGTGCTGGCTGTCAAAATAAAGTGTGTGATTTAGTGTAATAAAACCATCCACCATGGTAATATACCTGATCATGTCACATAAATTGAACGGATTATGGAGAGCTGTGTATTCCACGGCCATGTATTGTAATATAGAGGATTGCCTGACAGGACAGGATGATTTTAATGTTGGTAGTCGTAGTATAACAACCATGTCATGTTTCTTTGCCCCGTGCAGGAAAATCATCTCTTACAATACAGTTTGTGGAAGGACAGTTTGTTGACTCCTATGACCCCACCATCGAAAACAGTATGTGCTGTTACTATTTTGTTGTTAAGATATTTCAGCAAAGAGAGTCATGGTATATTCAGCTTGATGTTAGAACTTGATCTTTTGTAAAACTAGTTTTCTTCTTCTTCCCAGCATTTAACAAATTGGTCAGCGTGAATTGTCAAGACTTCAATCTTCAGCTGGTTGATACAGCCGGACAAGTAAGTTGTTCATCTAGCACAACATCTGTCACAAGAACTGAACTACAACACTAATTGTAATGATTAACATTAGGCGTTGCTGATATTATGACATGTACTCGCAGGTCAGATTGACAATTTGTCTACTTAACTGAATGTACAATTTCCTCTAGAAGCTGTAGTCTTGTATGTCTTACCCCATTTAATAACGTGTTTGGTAACTGTCCTACCCAATGAGATATTATAATACCATTTCCTCTGTCTGTAGGATGAGTACTCAATTTTTCACCAATCCCACTCAATGGACATCCATGGCTATGTCCTTGTCTATTCAGTGACTTCCATGAAAAGGTGAGTGGATGATTGAGTTTCATATCTGTATGAATAACGAGGAATTTGCTGTCAAAAGTCTTAAAAGACTAGATTAGGCAGACAACACTATGTGTCTTCCAATTGTGCTAGCATTGGTTTAAAAGATACAGACACAGAGTTAACATTACGTATACCAAGTGTCATCTAGCAGCATATAAGTAGGTTTATAATGTAATGTTCAGTTGTTTTTTTTTATACTGGATCACAAAGGGGTTAAATCAATTCTTGGTAATCAAACTTGTCAACTCCACTGAGTGCGCATTGGCTTATTGCTTTAACAAATTATGCAAAATTCGAGGGTTTTACAATAATGAGTAACATACAGGTTGGAGTTACATACAGACTACTCAGATTAGCACCTAAAAGTACTTTGATGTCTTTCTCTTTTCAGTTTTGAAGTTGTGCAGGTTCTACATGACAAGCTGCTAGACATGGTCGGGAAGATTCAGTGAGTTTAGTTGAATCTTTACAATGAAATGCATTCAAAATTGTCTATTTGTTTTTCCAAGTGTGGGTTTTTTTTTTAAAAACCAGGATATTTTCTTTTTAGGGTCCCAACTGTTCTTGTAGGGAACAAAAAAGATCTCCACATGGAAAGGTAATTGTGATACAGCATGTTGCACATGTCAGACTTTTTGGTCTTCCTCTGTGTTGTCGATCTCTATTGGTGTCCAAAAACATATTAAAAACACATCAGTTACTCACACTGTTGTTGTAGATTATATTTTTCGTCATTATGATCAACATTGAGCACTGCATTGTATTTATTTTGATCCTATGTAAACTTGTTAGCTGTCATACACACTCACTAGAGCACCGACTGTCGCTAAAATAGTCTTCAACAAATGCAACATTTACTACTGTTACAGTAACATTTGTTAAAAATTACAGTGCCCTGCTGTTTTGAGAAATTAGCCCTTTTCTTAAATAGAAGTACATTTGTTTGGCCCTTTTGAGTGTTGAATGTCTTAACCAGTAACTTCTGGGCTTTAAGAGCCACATAAGGCAGTCAGCAAATATTAAGAAAAGGAAAACGCATTGTTGGTTTCGGGTCTTTCATTGAATTTGCTAAAAACAGAAATAGCCTTATCCTTTATAAAAAAAAGTACTGCAGTCTTGTCTTTGTCTCGCTCATAGTTTTCTGTCACCACCCACTCAGTCCTCAGAGTGCTCCAAGTGAGTGTATACGTGCAATACAAAAGAAGTTCTCAGTTTTCAATGCGTGAAGTTTCCATTTCATTTTTCCCAGGGTTATCAAGGCCGAGGAGGGAAAGAAACTTGCTGATTCCTGGGGTGCTGCATTCATGGAGTCCTCAGCCAAGGAGAATGAGGTAATGATGGATGCCTCTTTTGAATGCCAACTCATGGGTGCAGTTCAAATATCATTTCTGACACAGATTCACACTCTGATGACAATATTCTTGAAATGCAGACTGCGGTGGAGGTTTTCAAGCGGATCATTTTGGAGATGGAGAAAGCAGATGGAAATGCACCTCCAGAGGAGAAGAAGTGCGCTGTGATGTAAAAGTGTATCCAGGACATCAGTAAGCTCATTTGCTGGAGACAGGAGGCACAACTTCACCAGCTTGCCAATCGCGACCTCACCGACACCAAGGCACTGCAGTGGAACTTTGTCTGCTCCATTGTGATACCAGATTGATTTACATAGCAAGGCAACTGCCCAGACAGTTGATAAACTATTCCACTAATTGTAACCACAGGGAGAAGTTTCTAAGAGCAGGGGTGATCTATGTGTTAGACAAAGAAGCGCCGCCAATGAACACCTATTGAAATGTAATCTGACTGGGCAAATTCTTGACTTTGAGTTCAACCAAATGCTCAGAAAACAAGGTTTGCCAGGTATATTGGTCCCAGTGAATTGTATCAAACTTCTATACATGAACATATTATGCTAATTACTACTTGTAAATCTGATGTTTGAGACAGCATTGGCTTATGTCTCAAAACTCTTTGAGTAGTTGAGTTAATGCACAGTGAGGGCTTGTTAACCATTTTTTTAAGAACTGGTATTTAAGCAGGTATTCTTTTTTTGACAGTGATGGATAGTCACAGTACACATTGCTTTAAATGTGGTGTTAAAACGTCAGTATTTCTCACAAATGGTGGGTTTCCTTGAACGCCCTGGAATGAGATTTCACACAAGAAATTTCACTGTGGTTTCAATTCTTCTTGCTGTAATTTTTATCAACTCCTCTTCAGGTACCTTTCACCAATGAACTCTTGAACTGTGTCTTGGCGATGGAGGAATCTTTTTGTATATCTAACAACTCACATTGTGTTAAGCAGATTAGTCCTCTTCCATTGTTTCTACAGTTTAATTTCTTCTTATGGACTGTAATAAAGATGTTCTCTTACAGACAACCCTCAGAGAAATTTAGTGTAGATATAAATAGATCTTTGGTATTTACCAATTATGGCCTTTTTATACAATATAAATAGAATCTTAGAAAGTGGTTTGACACTATTGGTTATATCTTGAGTGGTGCAGGTGTGCTCTCCCGTTAATATCCTTAGTAGAGTATAAATGCGTTATAATTGTGAACATTGTTGAGTTGCAATTTATTTAATTGCATTTTAACACGGTGTAAGATGTTAAATGACCGAAGGCCACAGAGTTAGCGTAGTAATTTTTGCGCTCATGGTTTTGATTTGATGGTTCACGCAGGCTTCATAAAACCAAGCCAATGTTAGGTGCTTGAGATTCTTAATGACTTGTTTTTCTTAGATCCTGTAGCTTTGCAAAGACATGAAATAATGTGGATTTTTCCCCATAATCCTCATGTTGTATCTATAGTGGGTATTTGTAAATTTTTATCAAGTGCTTTGCTGAGTAGCTGATTGATAGGTGAGTGATGATGGTCTAAGAGTAGCTGGTGATGCTGTGTCTTGTGCCTTACAGTTCTTCAAACTCCCTCATAAGCTTACCTTCATGACTCAAGGTGCTCTTAAAGGGTTTTGTTTTTTTTTTCCTTCTGCTGACTTGATACCATGGTGCAGGTGTTGTTGTGCTCCTGAACACCAATACCCCCTAGTGGGTCAATGTTAATTCAGAAATCTTGCTGTAAACAGTTTTGTATATAAATAAATCTGTTACTCATTTGATGTGTCATTGTGCAGGTTGGTTGCATTATTTGAGTAGCTAAGGGTTGACTTACAATATAAATATATGCACTACTCAAAATGAATCGGTGATATCGGGATATGGGTGCATATATGCATGTGCATGAATATGCAATAAAAAATTAAATGTGTCGCATTATTTTTGGGGCCTAAAAATATTTACAAAACACAAATAAAAGCTCAGATATGTCACAAAATAAAAAAAAAATCAAGTGAAACACTATAATATCCCTAACTAATTGTGAGTTGTGTATATTACATTACTGTAATTTCATTTGCACGCATTCTGACTTGAGATTGTGGTGCGGTAACACTACATGTATTACGGTAACGACTGTACAGCCATTCAAGTTGCAAGTTGTAGCGGAAGAGCTGTGTGGTTTGGGAGATCCTGCCATTTGTAAACGAACCCGGCTACAAGAGGTGCGATACGGCGAATGGAATATGGAGTGTGTAAGTAACCTAGCCCACTTGAGCTTGTATAAATGGTTCGCTTTCTAATAAATCCTTTCCACGTAAATTCACCAACTAACGTGACTTTTCGAAGAATGCTATCGGTAGTAGCTAACTAGCTAAGTCTTGGTATAGCAGGCAAAGCCCACAGTAATGTTAAACAGCCGTGAGGAAGCACTTCACTCCCGTGGCGAAGGTAACTGAGAAATTCTGCCCTTGTCTCAGTGTACAATGGTTGCTGAAATAAGACGGTAAACCATATCATGCCACCATGGTAATTGACATAAAAGCCGGAGCTGAAAAGGAAAGTCACCTCGACTGGCTGTTCAACGTCAACACAGTGACGTCCGATTAGCTTAATGCTAATTCCTAGCTCACGTTACTATTATCAGAGACTTTGTTATTCAGGCTTTACTCAAAGGTGCGTTATTCCTTTCGCTCATAACGACATCGTCAGTTTGATAGTTTGATAGCCAAGCTTTGTAAAATTGCAATGTCAAATGAACCCTCTATAAAAACAATAGATTTTCTATTACGTTTACTCAAGTAAACATTTGTGCTCTCTCTTTTCTTACTTAGCGTTAATGCTAACGTTAGGCAAAGTAAGTTGATGAGTAACTAGCTGACTGCAACGTAATTTGACTCTTTCGTTACATCCCATAAAAGCAGTCATGGGCAATGAAGCAAAACATACTTTGTCACATATGCCTGCCCTTGGTAAATAATACAGTACTACTATAAGTTGACAAATACAGCTTTAAATCCGCCTTAAGCATGTACATAAAGTTTACAGATGCCTCCATCAACCACTTAACTTTACATTAACCCGACCAGTCCCAATATTAAAGATGCAATATGTAAGAATTGGCCACCTGTCGAATTCATACCCTGAACAAATAGTGTACAGCATATGAATATCACAGAGTAACTGCTGACTGCTACCAGCTGTAGCTGCCATTAGCTAGTTAGCTCAGTTAGCTGTGCAGGTAGTGGTCTTGACCAGAAGTGTTGGGTGTTTACACTGCTGCAACAGGAACAATGAACCAGGACAGGGCTGGCTAGTTACCATACTGAGTTCAGTAAATACCTCTGTAGTACAATACACAGACATCGTAACATCAAAACAGTATTTTCTTAACATTTTTTTTTTTTTAATTTTAATTTAATTTTTATTTTTTTTTTTACAATTTTATTATTTTATGTCTTTAACTAGAATTCTTACATGTTGCATCTTTAACCTAGATATAACAATTAGATTTATAACAACAGAGTTGACACATTCACTTCATCTTTGAAGTTGCCTGGACAAACTGAATCTTAATTGCCTTTATCTTTTTTTTATTTCAGATTCCAGTAGCAATTGATGATCTTGAGGGCAAAAAAGACCCAGTCCTAGAAGGTAAAGAAATTCTGTAAATCTCATGATACCAAATGAGAGACATTGACATTTAAAAACAGCCAAAAGGTGTCTTCAAAGGTGTTCCCTCTCTCATTCCTTCAGATCCAGAGCACAACGTGTACACCAGGTTTATGAAGTCTCACCGGTGTTATGACCTCGTACCTACCAGCTCCAAATTGGTTGTGTTTGATACATCACTTCAGGTAAAAAAAAAACCCAAAACGCTTTAAATCCTGAACATTTAAAAAAAAAATCTATTGCTTATGAGCTAATCTAGACTGAAACCTTTGGTGTGATTGATTTTACAGGTCAAGAAGGCATTTTTTGCTCTTGTATCTAATGGGGTAAGAGCAGCGCCTCTGTGGGACAGTAAAAAGCAGTGCTTCGTTGGTAAGGGTCATTTTTATTCAGCACATTTTTACTCTTTTTAAGACAAAATTAATTCAGCCTTACTTTATGCTGCTCTGGCATCTCCTCAGGTATGCTGACCATCACAGACTTTATTAACATCCTTCATCGCTACTACAAATCGCCGTTGGTAAGATGGTGGAAACCAAATGGTTACTGTATTTTGTCATAGTTCATGTGTAACTAATACGTTACTGAATGTGTCCTTGCTCATTTTCCATTTGTATCAAGGGCTTGATTTCTTTCTTTGTTCAATGTCAGTCCTTCCTCTCATTGTCATCTTTCAGGTTCAGATATATGAATTGGAGGAACACAAAATTGAAACATGGAGAGGTGAGAATGTCTATGTATAATGTATTGCTTGTGATTTACTGCAGTATTCTTGAAGGTCTTAACCAATTTTATCTGTTCTTGTTTATAACAGAGCTGTACCTTCAAGACTCTTTCAAGCCACTGGTTAGCATATCTCCCAACGCAAGGTGAGCTCTTTTAAATTAATGGTTGGTTTGCAGTCGGCCTTTCAGACATTCAACTTTTTTTTGTTGGTATCATATTTCAATTTCTTAAGTACACGGATGTTGTATGCTGTGACATTCAGGAGGCATACTAGAGGGACATATCGTAGTTTAGCAGTAGCTCAGATGTCACTGATGAAGCACAAATCTTAACATACTAACATTTCGTGAATCCTGTTTTAAACACTCCTCCATACTTTATTCTTTTGACCAGAGTTTTCAAATAGAAGCAGACATCACACCACCATCTGGGGATTAGCCATGGCTACAACCAGCTTTTCTGCAATTTTGTGATTGATTTGAAGTTATCAAGATTTCATTTTGAAACCTAGCTTTGTCTGTTACCACATTATTTATAGTATGAATGCTCCATTTAACTTAAACTTGAAGTTTTTGCATTTCTTGCTGAGATACCAACAGCTTACAAACTAACATTAGTAACTATGTCTCTGTCCATTAATTTTTCCTTTTAGTTTCTTTATTTAGCTCTTTATTTATCTAGCTTTATTTATCTCACAACATGCCTTGTCCAAAATAACTTGATTAAATTGTTCCTGTCTTAACTCCTCTGTGTCTCAGTTTGTATGATGCTGTCTCATCGCTGCTGAAGAATAAGATCCACAGACTGCCTGTAATCGACCCGCTGACAGGGAACACGCTCTATATTCTCACACACAAGAGGATTCTCAAGTTCCTGAAACTTTTTGTAAGTCACTTTAGCTTCTCTCCTCACTAACACTTCATTAAATACCTCAAATGATCTGCCATTGTTGACTCAGTATTGGAGTCTGACAGTAACACTGCATATGTCTAATACAGAGTAAAGGAAACAGTATTTGTCGAAAGAATTTTACAAAGACACAAAATTCCCTACAGTTTAAGTCGAGCTTGCACAACTTCTTGTTTTTGTTTTCAGATATCAGAGATGCCAAAACCCTCGTTCTTAAAGCAAACCCTAGAAGAACTGAACATTGGAACATTCCAGAACATAGCAGTGGTCCGTGCAGACACACCGCTGTACACAGCGCTGGGTATTTTCGTTGAGCAGCGAGTGTCAGCGCTCCCCGTTGTGGATGACAAAGGTATGTGGGCTGGTTGAAATGACATCCTTGTTGATTTTTACATTATTGACCAGGGCCTCTTGAGTTTGTTTATTTATGTGCTGATGTGCTGCCTCTCTTTTGCAGGTCGAGTGGTGGATATATACTCAAAATTTGATGTTATAGTAAGTTGATATCTGTCAGTGTCTACTCACTGTATTTTTATTTATTTTTTTACAAGTGATGGGAGTAACTAATGATACCCACCCTTACTTGAAAGATAGATTTACCTGAATTTTGGTACATGAATCAAATGGCTGTATTTCTTTGAAAGACATTTTTGATGAGTTTATTACTAAGTTACTAATGAGTAAGCATTATTAACTTGAACTCCTGTGTTAACACAGAACCTGGCAGCGGAGAAGACATACAACAACCTGGACGTGACAGTGACCAAAGCCTTGCAGCATCGCTCTCAGTACTTTGAAGGAGTGCTGACCTGCAACAGACACGAGTCCCTGGAGGCCATCATCAACAGACTGGTGGAGGCTGAGGTGAGACTTGGATGTCGTTATGTGTCACCAAGTAGCTGTCTTTGTGGCCTGTAGCTTAGGATACACTGTCGGACATGATCCTCCAACCTTTATAAATCTTGGTCTTGGTACAGATACTGTTTTGCAGGGGTTAAAGTAACATTTATGGTCCTCTTGTGTGTCTTTTAGGTGCACAGGCTGGTCGTAGTGGATGAGCAGGATGTGGTGAAGGGAATTGTCTCCCTGTCAGATATTCTCCAGGCGCTAGTGCTAACCGACGGAGATGAGGGTAAGTAAAGTTGTGTTTCTGTCATAGGTTTTTGGACCTTACAAATAAATTAAGTATTTCAGTCGTTAAAGCTGTGTAATCATTCACATATTTTCCTAAATATGTGCATGATAAACTGGTAGTAATGATTTCATTTTTCTGTCCACAGGCACAGCTTGAGGAAGTAACTCAAACAAGGAAAGGCCACACAGTTTTAAGTGGAGGTCAGAGCAAAGGGAGAAAGAGAACATGCAGGGGAATTAAGACAGTATATCGAAGTGTCATCCATCTCCTGTCACCAGCTTTTCTATACTCGCACATGAAGACTTCTCCTTCTCTCTGCAAAAATACGAAATCATAGCAACAGCAGTAACAGCAGTAAAATAGCACAGGATATACAGAAGTAAACTGAGCCAAATTCCAAGCCACAGGAGAGATGTGAAAGCACAAGAGACCTCTGAAGAGGACCATTAATCATGACTTTGATCACAGATGTATTCCTGATAATATAAATCAATGAATCCGTTTCCAGCTAAAGGGAAACTGATTTATCTGTATTGCCTTTTGTTGGCATCATTTCATTTCTACAATAAAAAGGTAAATCAAGATGCACATAAAGCCTATATAAGGGTTTATGTGAATACTGTAACTGTCAGATCAACATTCAGTGTGTTGTTGTTTTGGCAAGTTATGACATTTGACTGAGCTCTATTCTTTGTACATTTCAGTAGAATGATGTTAA
Organism: Lagodon rhomboides; assembly: GCA_039737535.1. Classification (NCBI taxonomy): domain Eukaryota; kingdom Metazoa; phylum Chordata; class Actinopteri; order Spariformes; family Sparidae; genus Lagodon; species Lagodon rhomboides. The sequence continues at coordinate 17,737,650 of CM077785.1, read as the reverse complement.
CCAGCTTAAATTATCTTAATATTCATTATTCAGCTAGTTTGATTACTTAAAAAGCAGGTGGAGGGTTGATTTGTACATCATCTTTTACCTTAAACTAGACTTTTCCAATTTTCAATACAGATTGATAGACAAGGTTATGGTTACTGAAGTATGTATAACTGTATGTATGCATTGTACATACAGTTTATAAAAACAAGCTACATGCTAGTTTTGTGTGAAGATTGTAAAAATTATTTAGCTTAATTTATCATTCAAACACTAGACCGTTTTAATTTGAAATGATTTCACAGATGTAAAATCTGACTAAATTTTCAAAAAGCCAGGAATGGAGCAAAAATTAGCTCTGGATACATTTTAAGCCACATTTCAGTGAACTTAAAAAATGTATATATGTCAATTTGTCAATAATTAAATCAAGTTGCCACAGTGAACAGTGTGGGAAGAATTCAAGGGCTCAGGTTTTAATCTGTGGTGTAGCCAGAGAGCTAAGTAGCAAACCTGGATGAGCACTTTTTAGGCTAAGACAACCTCATTAAAGTCTAGAGCAGCGTCCAAGAATCTGCTGTTAGAGATGACCGTTAATTGTCACAAGCTCTGGATATTTATGGCTTTTATGTTTGACATTTTGTCTTGTGTTATCATGTATAACAAAATGTTTAATGGATTGTACATTTTACTTTGAAGACACCGTTTTTCTGCCTGTTCTGTTACCCACACTTTGGGTTATGGCATTATTAACATAAAAGGGATTTGCTTACTTCATCCAAGCTTCATAAACACCAAAAAATGGTCTAAATGGTCAAGTTAAAGTGGCACCAGACAACTTTTCCCCAAGTGGAACTATTGTTGGCGCACAAAACTTGTGTTCATTCATGTAGTTTTTAATGGAGACGTGACAGAAGACAGGAATAGTGTACATGCTGCCAGCCTTCTTTTTCCCGGGAGAGTCCGTCTCCGGTGGCTGACAGGATAGCATAGTGAAAGCGAGGTTTGCAGGCAGATAAATTAAAACAAAAAACTTGTCTATTGCCACTTTAACAGTTCAAATCTTTGTGGTGTTCTTGCTCTGATGTATATGTTTTTGGTGTGTTTTGTTAATGTCAGTCGTCTTACAGGTGTATCAGACTGTTTCCATCATTGTGTTTCGGGGACTTTATCAGAATCACTAACTACCAGCATTTCCTTCCATTTTCATGAGATAGGTCAGAAACATGCCACACTTCCTGTTTTGGTATGTATAAAATTGAGTGTGTACAACTGTATGTAAATGCACAGGTTTTGTACTAATCTGTATTGAGATTATAATTTAAAGGATGAGCAATAAAGGTTCTTTGAGTTTCTTTTAAATGGCGTAATTGTTCAGTGCTTACATCTGATAAAGTGATTTACACTGTAACTTTAGCTTTAGCTAAATACAATCTGTATCTGGGCAGTGACATAAGCAGTAAACACTGACATCACCTGGTATGTTGCTATGGTGAACATGTAAGCAAACAGTTGCTTATTTACAGATCCAGCAGACATGGAGTAAAATCAGCTTTCATTTCGAGTCTTTTTGTGTCCACCTGATGAATTTAAGTCTAATACTCACTCTACATTTAGCTCAGTTTTTGATACAACAGGAATTACAAAATACAGAAAAAGAAAAACAATAAATACTGTATGATTGAGATTAAAAGTTAATTAAGTTTAATATGTACCTTATATATCTTTAACAGAGTATTTCCCAAAATATTTCAGAGGTCTTAAACCCATACTTATTAGTTGTTTTTTCAGAATGAGCCAAAGAGGTATTGAAGTCCCAACATTCTCTGCAAAATGCTCCATTACGTTCACCAGCTAGCTGCTAACTTTGTCTGCTGATCGGTGTGGGACATGTAGCATAAACTGTGGTTTTTAGAGCAGAACGTTATGAGCACAGTGAGAGTGAATGAAAACGGTAATAAACATAAACTACAACTACAAAGTCATCTTTTGTTCATGTAAAATATTTTTTCAGTCTTGAAACATTGAACATTGGGAATGGCCGAGCTGAAATAACGTAAAAGAAACAGACACCACATAGGAAAACAATTGCATTTATTACTCTATATTAGAAGGTACATGATTGAAGTCCTGAAGGGGTTTTTACATGGATGCAGTTGTCTCTTTGCCACGACTGGACAGAGACCTGGAAGTTGTCACAACCTGTAGAATAACACCTAATTTCAAACCCATCCTATTCTTCCATAGGGACATTTGGAGCAAGGTATTAAAAACCTTAAATACACTATGCATTTTGTACATTGTAAGGCAAATACAATTTGACAAACACACCCCTTTATTGTATAAATATGATTGACACTCAACCACCTATCAAAGATTAGAGCTCCGCAGTCTTTCCAGCCCAAAACAACAGCATCAAGTGCAGTTTATTCATTCTTACAAACATCCTGTAAGACTTAAAACAATGCAGTGCAGTAAGCAAGTGATTTAAAAATAAAAAGAACTGGTCAAACACATTTGTGAAACAGCATTGAGACATTTCAGTAGTATTTAGTGTCAACGTTTCTTCTCCCAAAGAAAAGTCGGATTTCCAGTTAGAAGGAGTGTACAGTGACTGACTCATATAAACATTCTCGTTTTCAGTAGTGGGATTGTAAATAGACTCTGGCAGCCATGACAAGACATGATTCTGAGAACAATTTGGTTATAATGCTGCGAGAGGTCAGTAGTAGTGCACATGTGGCCTTCCAGGCTTTCATAGGGACTCAGGGCATACAAATATAAATAACACGAGAAAGTCTATACACAAACAGTACCTGTTGAATCAGCATACAGCTAGAGACACAAGTAGACAGTGATTTTTGACAATGTCAGCTAGAAGGAGGTAATCCACACATTGAGGAGTTATTGTATGGAGAACAAAATGAGCAACCAGGGGAAACATCAATTAAAAATCAAACACAGGACACTAACAGAGGGCTGTAGGAGAAAGTGAACATAAACAGTGTGTCTGACTCATAATGTTACTGCAAAGGTCAGGAAGTAGATAGTAGGTACAGAAGTCTTAGATTTTCTTCCCACCAACCAAGAAGCCGGTATAAAAGATTCAACCATCTAAAACATGACCTAGGTATCAACATAAAATCTAATCTACCTGTCGTATGTACACAAGTATCATCTTAAAAATGTACTAATTTATGTGCAGTAGTTGTACTTGGCCAGGGAGAGTGCACCCTGAGGGGGAAAAAAAGAACAATGGACATGCTCCGACAATATAAAAAAATGAACATAAAAACAAACTATATAAAGATTCCTAGTGGTTTGAAAAGGGATGAATATAAATGATCTGGTCCGTATTTAAGGTACAATGTAAAGAGTAGTGGCTGCTGCAAAGGACAAAGTTTTATCTGAATGTTGAGTGTACCAGCTTATCTGAGGAACTAGAGCGTTTACTCACATGGCAGGTCATGGTCTGTCGGTTGACCAACAGACAGTGACAGTGCATTCATATTGGAATGCTATCATTCAAATATAATACATGTAGCATGGAGGTACAGGTGTTTGTGTGCCCCAATCTGCAGCCAGCCAGTGTGTCAGCTAAGAAGATCGAAGTCAAAACTCATAGTGTCAAGTCACTGGCAGCTGTTGCTCTGCAGCACTTCATCCTAGCGAATTGCATTTTTGCTTGATAATTCCTAAATGTGTATTTTTCTTATGATTGTTCTGAAGATAGACACCCACAAAAAAAACTCTGATTGGTGAGCAATAGGAAAACCTGAGGTTCACAACAGCTTATGTAGAGAGCCCCTGGCAAGTGGTCCAAAGGCTTGACCGTGTTTGGCAAGTTGCCTTGAACGCTCCAGTGACTTTGAAGTCTCAAACACCTTGTTCAAAGTTAATGGGCTGCATTTACACAATCTGTCTGAACTGCTTTGTACATGCTTACATGGTGATAATCAGCAGACTACAAAAGCACACAGTTGTAGCAGAACCAGATGGATTATTCTCTTTGATGGATTTCTGAGCAGTTTGTGACGTGCCTGTGTGCTGTAGGTGGCACAGAGAAAAACTTCACAAACACCCATATATATTAACAACAAGATCTAGTCATTTAAATATCAGAATAAGTACAAAATAAGTTAAAAACACTCCCAACCTTTACCAGCTTGCCCCCTATTCAAAGACAAAAAGAGCAAATATAATGCAACTGTGATCGAAGAGTCTGTGTGGAAATATCAGCAACTGATTTTCAAAATGTTAACTGGTTAATTACATATCCTATTATCGATTGCATACAAGTAACACAGGAAATCCAAGGATCCTTGTTAGTACGGAGTGTAGAGAGGAACAAAAAGGTTCAGGGTGGGCAGCAGTAGCTGAGGACAAGACAGGAAAGATGTTCTTGGTAGTTTGGCTGGGTAAGCGAGGTAGGGTTTGTCAGAAATCAAGTGGCTTCAAACTGGCAGGAGTGTCTATGGAGGAATATTTTACAGAGTGCGACTCTCCATCAGATTCTCTTACTTTGTGCGTTCTTTGTAGAAGGCCCGGCCCCTTTCTTCTCAGTGTCTCACAGTCTGGAGTTGGGTCCTGCTCACAGCTCTTTCTCAGTGCTCTGCTCACTTTAATGCTCAGACTTTAATGTCCTCCTGAATGCTGAGCTGCGACAGGGTCTTTTTAATGCGCAGGGCTGTCAAGCGGGCGGCTCCATTGGCATACCAGCACTCCCTCATGATTTTGCCCATAACCCGCAAGGCCTGGAACAGCAGGGGGGAGAATCAAGTCAGTATGAAAAAATGACAGACACACATTCGAGTTTTTCTTTCGTTTGTGTGGATGGGAACTTAAAAGTTGTTTCTTGAAGAATTGTGACCAAGATATATGAACTTGTCCAGGCTCTCTGGTGGACAAACACTGTAATGATGTCAACTACAAATTACACTGAACATATCTTAGGTATTGCTGTACACCAGTTTCTCATTGGCCAATGTATGATCTGTCACCAATAACCGTAAGAAAAGCTAATACCGGCTGATTTATTTGGCTCTAGTTGGAAATAAACCAACAGTTTGAGCAGATCAACTGAGAAGGAGGACACTTGCAACGTGCATCCCTCATGGCACAGGAAATATGTTACTGGAAGACAATCTAGAAACAGTGTGACGCTTTTCCAAAGTTTGAGTAGCACTTTTAATCATTTTATAATAATTTCACCCTGAGGAAAGAACCTGATAACCTCTTGAACTCGTTTTAGTGATTCCACAGCGCTCCTCTCTGCAATTAACTTGATGTGAGCAGTTTTATGATCATAGAAGGGAGTGAACCATGTTGTAATAAACTGGAATGACCCTGAATGATCCAGTACACTGTGACAAAAGTTTAAATTGTATCACTCATTTTTATACCTCATAGCTCTGCCACCAGTTTGGAATGTTGGGTCGTAGCTTTTGGTCGCACACTAGCTTCCTCATCTCCTCGATGGACGGGTCGGACGGTACCAGGTCATAGTAGGGCAGCTGGTACTCTTCATGGATACCTGATGACACAGGACAGTGGTGAGCTTGGATCAGTGCTCTGATCTCAGGGGTTGATAAAAGAGAAACAAAGAACACAGGTTGAGGATTCAGAGAGAAAACAAAAGAGTCTGACCTCCACTATTACAGCGGCGTGCAATCTCCCAGTAGACCAGACCCAAAGCATAGATATCAGCACATTTGAATGAGTCAAAGTGTCTCATGTTGATCGTCTCATCCAGAACCTCTGGAGCCATGTACCTGTGAGACGTAAAAACAATCCCAGTTTAGAGAAAGAATTAAAGGACAAAGGTCTCAGAGACATCTGTGAGAGAGGACGCTCAGCAGCTGCAGGTGTGTATGATGACACAGACCTCTTGGTGCCCACCCTTTGATTGGGCGCGATGTCAATGGTGTCTGTGGCAGAGTCGTGACGGACAGCCAGGCCCAGGTCAGCGATGGCACAGGTGCAGTTCTTCTTCACGAGGATGTTCTTGGACTTCAGGTCTCTGTGGGCAATGCCTGGCTTTCCTATCCAAACATAAGGTAAATGAGAAACACTTGTGAGTTGTTATCTCTAAATTTGTTATCAACATGAACATGCAGGCTCTTTTATGAAAAGAAAAAAGCCCAAAAACTAAAAACATTTCCTTTTATGGACATCAGCGTGGTTGTTAAAAATAGAAAGCACTTCCCAATTTGAGCTACAGAATGTCCTCAACTGCACTTTAATTTTCCATGAACGACAGATAAGAAGATGATTCACCAGTGAAGTGTTCTCAAAGACGGCCAGTAGATAATAGATACAAGTCTTCATTAGATGGTAATTATTACATCTTTTAATTTTTTTGTCGTAAACATGGTCTGATGCTAGACTGCCTGCCTGTACATGACCATAACAACAGATAGACAAGATGAGAACAGATGAGAAGAAAGAAAGAATTTCCCTCGACAACACCACAAAAAAACATCAGTTAATGATAATTAGAAGAGAAACTGCTTTTTCAAATTTAAAATAATAAAATAATGTCTCCAAGAACATATTTATCTATGTCATTTTTGTAACCATGTTCTACATACGAAACTGTTGGGACATCTTCTGTTTAATGTCTTGCATTAGATGGCAAAGATCAGTTGTTAACAGGAGAGCTTGTGTCAGTGTGTGGGTGGGGTAGGAAACATACGCAATGTGTTTCACACGGGAAATCCATCCAACCCGCAATGCACGTGTTGATATAAATATTGCTCAATTTATTTCTCAAGAAAATTATTTCTCAATTAGTTATTTTTCAGATAGTGCACATATTGTTTTCATGTACAACTGCTAAAAACTCAAGACTTTCTGTGGCCACTAAGAAGTGTGGAACCTTGTACATTACACAATTCAATGACAACATTTTCATTCAGATGGAAAGTTTGAAGATTTTAAAAGGGATTTTTATACTGTTAGCTACAGCACAAACAGATTAGAGAGGAATGTTGGAAGCAGACTTCATCTATGTTGGCTGGTTTGTTCTTAAATTGGTAGTGTCACCAAATTGTAAATTTTTATTAAACCGCTTAAGGTCAGGGGAAAAGAGGTATGCTTCAATACAAATGCAAATTAATAGAAACACTACCTTGAGTTCCAAGAATCTCCATGTGCAGATGTGCAAGACCGCTGGCAGCTGACAGCGCTAGTTTGATCATTCCTTCCGTAGTGACAGAGTAGCGGTTCAGGTAGTCAAACAGAGAGCCGTGCTCATGGTAGTCTGACACCAACCACAGCTGGGTCCATGTGCCATTGTCTGGGCAAGACACAGAAATAACCAAGAAATGATAAGTTTATTCAAGAAATGATGAAAAAACCCTGACCAAACAGATAAATAACCTGTACATTATTCTTTGATCAGAAAAGAGAATATACTGTGATTTGCACCTTTGTTGTCAGCAGCTATAAAGCCCAGGATGTTTTCATGGCGGAGCATGATGGTCTGATAGATTTCTGCCTCACGGAACCAGGAGCGCTCCTCCCTGGATGAGAAGATCTTCACCGCCACGTCACCGCCCCTCCAACGTCCTCGCCACACCTCCCCGAAACGCCCTTTACCGATGATCTCTTGAAGGACAATTGTCCGGGCCACCGTCCGCTGGACAAACAGAGGCAGACCTGCTCAGAGAGGATGAGAACGGAGTCATCAGCGGCCTTCTGATACAACCCCGTGTGAACTACAACATGCGGCAGCAAAATGTATTAACCTCACATCTAGTCTGTTACCTTTTGCACTTTGCATATTATTACTATTCATTATTCACTTTACATGGCTAATTTAACAGCTAATTTACAGGAAACTGTGTGGGCAAATAACTGTTATCTGTTATCGGGACGTAGGCATGTGGTACTTTGAAGGCTGTTTGGATATCTGGTGTTTCGCTCTGAAACATCCCTTTTTATTTTGACAAGAATTTCCACCACACAAGACAAGTGCTGGCCTGCAGCTACATTATCATATCACGTTGTGCACTAACCGGAGCCTGAACCAGACGTGGACAGATCATATATGAGGTCCTGCAGGGTCCTGTCTTTGGCCAGGTAGAGGTGATCACAGGAGGGGTCCTCTACCTCCAGCCTTTGCCTGTGGCTGTAGGCCCTCTGATGGTACTGATACAGGAACACGCCCACCAGCAGCAGCAGACACAGCAGGAACAGCGGCCCCGCGATCACAGCGACGAGTTCTACCAGCCCCCATGTCCCATCTGGGCCGTAGCCTCCCCCCAGTCCTGACTGAGTTGTAACTGAGGAGAGAACAATGTTTGGCAGTGAGTACACACTCAGGACTGACTCTACTCCATAACTATATATAATGAACTGCTTTGTGTTCTTTAGGGATGATGGCATAAAGCTTTCAGCTAAGCAGAGAATTAGAAAAATGAGCCAGAATTTGACTCTTGCATTAACTTCTATTGATTATTTGCAGTTATTTAACAAAGACACGCTCAATCCTCCACACTGAGAGGCTTTTACTGTGAACAAGATGAACAAGAAGTGTTGAAATTACATTTACAGCATACTAATACCTCTAAAGGTCAGCTTATTCTCTTGTTTAACCACACTCAGATATTTCAGCAGTGCTTCAACAATGCTCTACTTGAGTTTTGAGTTTCCCCTCAACTCCGCTCTTGAAATATTTTATGCATCCTTGTATTTATTTGTGTTTAAAATCCTTATTGCTGGTTGTAGCGCAAATCATCCAGGAACTATAATCGTTTCAAGATCACCAAACCTGCATACTGAGGGAGAGAAAACTTTGGTCCTACACACCCATTTATCATAGCGTTCTGCACAGTTCACAGTTGTGGTGAGGATATTCACACTCTGATTATGTGAGCCTGCGATCCCAATCAGAGAAACTTTGCTTTCAAATATGAGTCTCTTTGTTTATACCAGGCTTTTAAGGTGCTGTTTTCTGGTTAAAAGCTTCATATAAACTTGTGCTTTTTGTTCATGCTGAGGATGGATTCGGTCCATAACTTCCTGGCACAGTTCTCTTCACATATTTGAGGACGCTGTGCATAACACCAGAAGAAACGCTTCTCAGTAACCATGAGTCATAGAAGTGTGTAGGAAACTATTCACAAGTGCCGAGATGCTTCAGATAACATCACAGGCGATGGATGAACGCATGTTATAACTAGGCCGCTTGTTCATAATCAGGAGTTAAGTTAATAAGGTGCAAAAGCTCCTTCTCAGAACCAGTAATTTAGCAGTGTACACAGCACAAGTTATTGCATGTTCTTGCCTGGGTTTTGCTCAGTCAGTGCAATTTAAGAGCAGGTATGATACTCCACGTGAAGAGATACTTTTTTTGGATGACATATTTGCTCCAACTTGCACAATAGATAAACAGAGAAAACAAAAAAACAAACAAAGAAAACTTAAATGCCAAACTTGTGGTGATGGCATCAGTACATGTAACTGATCATACTGTATATGCTGCGTTCTGACCTGAGGGTACTTGGAGGTCAATGCTGTTGCAGTAGTCTGTGTAGCAGCAGTGGATGTTCAGCAGGCCCTCTGCACCGCGGCAGTAGAACGGCTGACCAGGGGGCTCAAGGTTGTCCCGTGTGATGCAGGTACGGATGTGCTGCTCTTGGCCATCAATGAAGGAAGTGGAGGCCATGCAGGCTCCATCGGTCTCGCACTGGAAGCCGGTCTTCTCACACGGGGCCGTGGTGCAGTTACACCACAGAGCTGCAGAGTCGGAGGGGGGAGAAGAAGCAACATGGTGTCAAATACAATAGTTTCTGCATTTAAAAAAAACTGAACTTTGGTCTGTGAGCACTGCAAATGGGCATAGCATGTCCAGGGTCTGTACAAAATGTATTTGTACAAAACGTTTTATCTTCTCAGCTGTAAAGAAACTTACAGTGCACATCAGAAGAGGGCAGTACCAGCCGACATGAACAGCGTGTATGAGCTTTAGACTGACAAACATGAAGCCTATAAACATTTAAGCCAAGAACTAGCAATACTTTGTCAGTGATGAACTTCTATTGTTGCTTTTTAAGCATGTGACATCTCACATTTTGGTCGCTCAAGATGACGACAAAAGGATCAATTTGGTTCATGGGAGACCTGTGTTAGGCAGCTAGCTGATAAGGTAAGTAGAACTGGAACATTAATCGATAAGTTGTCAACTATTAAATTATTAACAACTATTTTGATAATCAATTTACTGATTTGAGTATTTTTTTAAGGGGAAAAATGCCAAAGTGCTCTGGTTCCAGTGTCTTTAATGTGAACATTGTATGGTTTCTTCTCTACTCTGTTCCAGTACGATTTTCTTTGGGCTGTGAACCAAAGTTGCGACGGTATCAGATTTTCACGGTACGATAACCATCTGAGAAAATAACACAGTATTATACTGTTATTATCTTTATCAGTTGCAATGACGCTTAATAGAATGAAAATAGAAGGTTTTTTTTTAAGTTGAACTAACATTCATTTTCTTTTCCCGAACTATCATATCCCAACGGACATAAAACTCGATATAAACTTGAAATGTACTTACATTTAATGACACTGATATGGTAGAATTCAATACCTTAGAAAAGCAAATATACACAGTGCGATAACTGTGAAGTTTCACACCACAGTTTACCACAAAAACCAGTACATTGCTACAACACTACAAAACAAGACATTTGAGAATGTGAACTCAGGCTTTTTTCACAATTTTCTGACATTCTATAGACCAAACAACTTAGTAATTAATCAAGAGATCAAGAGTCATTGAGATTCGAGGGTAAATCTTACATTTTAGTATTGGTATTAGGGGAACTTTTTCAGATGGGTGATGTCTTGCCAAAATGAACTCAAGAGTTGAAGACAGAGAAGGAGGATGGTATGAGCGAGGTCTGTTCAGGAAGAAGAGGAAGTGTTGGAGGTTGGGTGGGGTGTGTGTGCGGGTGGCAGGGGCTTTTTGAGGATGGGTGGCGGGTTTATGTGAGGGCATGTAGGAGTAGAGATTAACTGATCAGCTGTGACTGTCATTTTACTAACAGGAGACTGAAACTTCCTCTGTGAAATTCAATTATGTTATTAAGACACGGACATGATGTGACATTCCAGTAATTTTGGAAGGGCCCCCAGTGGATTCACTGTAGGAAATGACCTTGCTGAAGAGTCTGTGTGCCGCTAGATGTGCTTGTTAGGAAGCCAGCACACATGCAGCTGAACTTCAGTGTCATCGACATCAAACAGGGGGAATTTAGAGTTAAGATCTTACAACATCTTTTGTGGTACTGACTCACATATTTCCAACACATTTTGGCAGATGCTTGTGATCAGATAAATAAAAAAATAAGGAAGATAACTGCTGACTAAACATGAAATCAGACTGACATTTCAGACTTTCCGTGGCTGTGTCACTACTGTAATTCATTTTGGGCTGATGGTTGTAAAACCACAAAGGAGTCCACAGAGAAGAAACAATGATGTATTATTGGAATTGGAAATCTCAAAACCATGCAGAAGCACACAGCCAAGTTGCTGACGACTTCAACCGCGATAAAAAGGCAGTAGTAAAAAGATGTTTTCTGAATCTTTACCTCCAAACCTCAAATATTTAACTTTCAAAATAAATAACAATAAAAAAATGTTTCCTTACAAAGTACAAAAACTTCACATCACCGCTGGAATTTAGCTGCTTCAGCCCTCGGTCACATTTGCTCCAGTTCTTCTATTGTAAACCAGAACAGGATTGAGATCTCGTGTTCCTGACATGTCTTACAACCCGAACAGTAACTTTATGTTCCATGTTTTTGAAGACAAAACAGGTAAAAGGGGTTACATATGTTAAATAACTAGCGCTGGGTGGGGATGCAAAGGAATGTGCTGTATAGTTAAGATGTGTTCCTCACACTATTTCACAGGTTACAATGACAGAAGAAAAGAGAACATTACTTTAATCTGGGGGCCAAGGATTTCAGGATATCTACAATGTAGTGAAGAAAATGAAATACTGACAGCTACTTATTATGTATCGCTATTAAAAGATTCCCTGGTTCCCAATGCTCAAATGTGAGGATTTGCTACCTCATGAAAACAATTTAAGAAAAAAACAAAACAATGAATCGCTTAATTAAGAAGCTAACTGGCTATTTAAATGATAATGAAAAGTGAAAGTGAAAATTGTTAGCTGTAGCACTAGATTCAACATCAATGTAATGATATGTAATGTAATTTCTTAACATTTCCATCCATTTATTTTCCCTGTGAAGGGTTTTCAATTGAATTTCAAGGAAATATTGATGACAAATAATTATTTGATCAATAATCATCAGTAATGTGGATGAAACGACTACGTGGCTTAAGAAAAGTTTAAGCACAAGCAGAACAAGTCATAGAATTACATGACTTCACGGCTTTAATGTTGCCTTTAAAACCAGTAAAAGACAACAATTATTCCATATCACAATTTCCTAAACCTGAGACAGTTTATAGTCTCATATCATGATAATGATGTAATATCAATGCATTGCCCAGCTCTACAATTATAGCCTGTTCTACTCTGCCTCATGTGTTATTGAACTGCTGCTGAATACATTATAATCTCTAATACATATAATAATGCTACAAAATAATATTTAACGACTCAAAACCCAACCTTCATTCAACAGGGTCCAATTCATGGTGAACTGTGAAATAACCTGCCATCATATAACATATGTTAACATGTGTACTGTGTCTTCATAGCAACACTGAACAAAGAGTTGTATCTCCCTCTGTGTCCTGGATGCTGTAGAAAAAAGACTACTAATGTCTGCCTACTTCCATCCTACATTACATGAACATTTGACCACTGAAGAAATACTGTCTGTCACACAGTATAATGTCTTGATGGCATGATTATCTAACCAGCCTCGTGTTTAAGGGTCTGTGGATAGCATTACTGTGGTGAAGAGAGGTACTTCAGGAAAACACAACGACAACAACAACAACCATGTCTTTGTTTTTGTAACTTAAATAACGACAAGTACAACAAGCCGTGCAGCTCCAGAGCTGTGTTTACAGAGAAACCCTCCACTGAGCTGACAGTCCTTGTTACCTAAACACACCTTTTAACTGCTGGTGAAACACTGCCCTAACCTTGCTCAACAGCGACGGACACACGGTGAGATATCGTGTTTTATTACATTTCACGCGAAAGACATTTAAATAACACCCATGTCCGTACGAGTGAAGGCTGACCTGGTTTCCAACCTCAATTCAATTCGCCGCTCGGTTAGGCTAGGCTAGGCTAGCTCACCTAGCTAGCGTTAGCTCGCTGCTAATCCCACATTCGCTCGGCTTGATGGTGGCAGTGGCGCTGAGCTTCTGAACACAACAAACAGCGAGTTACTCACCCTCACAGCTTCTGTACAGGACGGTCTGAGCAACCACGACGGCTAACGAAATCCGTAAGTTAGCCATGATCAATAAAGTCCCGGTTCATCGCATTAACGCGTCTAGTTAGCTAAGATGTGGTGAGGCGTGCTGATGACAGCTAACCAGGCTGTCAGTGCTCAGGGCACAGTTTACTAACATGGTCCACCAGCAGGCAGCAGCACACATACACAGGAAACTGTGTGAGGATATCTATCTATCTATCTATCTATCTATCTATCTATCTATCTATCTATCTATCTATCTATCTATCTATCTATCTATCTATCTATCTACTAAGGTCGACATCATGATGAAAATGGTTTATAAGGTGCACATCAGGTCATAGAGGTCACTCACAGCTGGTCTTTTGTCAATAACAAGTTCTTCCTAGATTTTCCTTTTCATGAGGCTCTTATTGTTTTTGTCCTTGCATGTTTCTCTCATCATGTCCACCTTCACATACATGTCTGATATATAAGCTGCTCAACAGCAGCTGAATGGTGGGAAGTGATAGAACTAAATACATGTACTCAAATACTTTCCCCTAAGAACAATTCTGAGGTACTTGTACTTTACTTGGCATGTTATGCTCCTTTAAAGCTTGACTCAACTACATTTTGGAAGTCAATATTGTTCTTTTTACTCCACTACATTTATTTGACAACATTAGTCACTAATTACTTTGATTATGAAAGTGTGTTGCTGCCAGGCCAGAAAAGGGAAAATGGATCAGTATCATGTTACATAACATTAAAAGTTTATTGTTATAACAGTATACTTCTATCTTGTTATAACTTTGTATTGTCATAAGAAGAAGCTTTTCTTGTTTCTACTTCATGATAATGTAAAAAGTATTTTGTAATGACATGAAAACATCTTGTTGTAATGTGAATTATTTTGTTATAAAGTGATCTCTTTACGTTATAACATGAAATAGATCAATTTTCTGCAATACATTTACATACTTTTCTTTAAAAACTAATTTAGATTATTAGTATAAAATATAAATCAACTGACAAATGATGATCTATTATTCTAGATTAAACTACTTGGAAGTATATAAAGTAGTATAAATCAACCTTACCTTCACCAGTTGCAGCATTAGTGATTCTTACACGTTAGTGATATTGCAAATACTTACGTGCTTTCACTCAAGTCTGTAAGGACTTAGGACATTAAAACTGTATTTATTTGTACATTTGTATATTTAGATATTTATTTATTTGCCATTTGGTGCAATGAATAAAAATAAAATGAAAATCCATCACTCATGTTGTGAACTTGTTAGCAAACAGTTGCCTTTTTCACATCCAGCATGTACGGAGGATCATAGGCATTTTTTAGAGAAGTCATAAATCCAGTTTCTTTTTTAGCTCTGGGTTCTCCGCAAACCTCGGACAAAAACATCTGGCTCTTTAGCTGTCAAATGCTGAGAAACAGTTTCATGCTGCGGCTTGAAACAAGGTTGACGAGAGTGGAAATGTAGGCAGGGAAATCAAAACAAGAGATAAAATAGATTTAAAATCTCGATAGAGGTGATGGAGACTGCAGAGCCTGGTGGTACCTCCTTTATATGTTGACGAGGGTAGCTTAAAACACAAATGACAGCATTGATTGCATTGAATCTTTCACTGTCCTATATTTATTTGTTAATTCAAGCGAGTTGAATCAATGCACTCATAGAGTTAATAGACGCAGAAAATGTCATATGATTATGTTATTGGCAACATCAGAAAATGGCAATAAATCATAGAACTGAACTCAAGGATGAAACAGATTCTCCAGTTTGATCCATATTTGCTACATATTGTACGGTATTTACAATTGTTGGTCAGCTATTTAAAAAAATAATGACAACAAATGTTACATTAAACATAAAACATTACATAACAATGCAAATGAGCTATGAGGTAGCTATATGTCTTTATTTAAAACTTGCATAGGAAATGAGAACGCAGGTCTGTATATGATATTTGCCTTTCTGTCTGAGTTTTATGTGAATGATGCGGTAGCTACCATAAATGCCTCAGCACCTGTGAAACTGAATTGTATTATTATATTATAATGTTAATGTAATATATATGGCAATGTTATGAAGGTAATTATAGTCTTTTTTGAATCTACAATCTTTTTTATATATTTGTGGAAAAATACACTCTTTTCTATCCTAAATCAAAATACACATAATATTTATCTCAACTTAGGCTAAAAGCCTCAAACTCCCTCCCAAAGACTCTTTGTAATGCTTGTCGTTTCTCATTAAGTTTTTTCAAAGAAAAAATATCTTCTCTCTTCCTTATTCTCTCTTTAGGTCACAGATTAAATATTTGCTTTCCATGAAAATTGATTTGAAAGTTTGAAGTCCAGAGGTTAACATAGTTTTTAAAGTCATATTGTTCTCAAAAGGGACAATTCACATGGTAAAATTAGCCCTTTTTGAAAGTCCTAGGTTTTGGCCTTCTTGTCACTTTTTTCTTTTCTTTTATCCTTTTTCTCTGACTCTTTCTTTTCCTTCTCAGCTCTCTTCTTCTCCTTCTTTTTCTCATCCTTGATCTCCTTGTACCTCCATTTGGGTGGCTCCAGGAATTTTTTGTCCAGCTTCTTCTTCTTCTTTTCTTTCTTTGGTGTTGCCTCCAAAGGCCTGTTGATATTGATCTTGGGGATGCATCCAGAGGGGAACACACTGTTCCTTCTCGCCATACTGCGGGGAATAAATGCAGCGGCAACTTTGGTGGAAGCCAGTGAGAGCATGCTGCCTCGCCGCTCGTTCTGGACACAGCACGTTGCAGTGATTGACTCTGCAGAGTGGATTGATGGAATGATGTGTGATACGGAGCCATTGCTATGGCACACTGAGTTGTCTTCTAACTCCTTATCTGAGTGTTTCTTCACCAGCTCTGGCACAGCCAGGCGCTTCTTTCCCACCTCAGGAGGGCTTGTAGGGCAGAGTGGACGGCATCCAGTTGAGATTAGGGGACTGTGGATACTGGTGGTCATGCGCACCATGTGGTCCAAGCAACCGTTGTCCTCTGGGTCACGAGGAAGTCTGAATCCAAATGTGTTTTTGATCCGCTGGCTAATTTTTTCCCTGGCAGTTTTCTCAGACATGGCAGTGGCGACCCTCTGCGTGAGCTCAGGCCACTCCAGGATATAACTCTCACAGAACTGCTCAGCCCTTGGCCGCAACTTAAGGCGGCGGAGACGCTGCAGGGTCTCAAAACGACCAGTTTTCAGTGCCCATTCCCGAGCGCATTTCCCTTTTGTGGAGTCTACTGCATGTATGTCAGCCCCTGGGAATAAAGATAGAAGAGCAAAGGAATTATACGAGTGATGGTCAATTTTAATCTAATAATGAATAATGCATTCATCTTCTTTTTTCGTGTTCAGATCTGCAGAGAGCCGAGTGGTCTTTTTCACAGCTGACATTTTGGCTTGCCACAGCAGAGGAAAAACACCTTAACACACTTAACCTTATAGATGATGGCTCCATTCCAATTCACAGATAAATGTCCCAGTATACCGTAACAGTGAACAGACCTCAGTTTAATGCAGCCATTATTAATGAATGATTACACCTGTGTTTTCTGCTCTAATGTGTCAAAATCTCTGCTCTTAAAAAGGCCAATTACTGGCCTAAACAAAACATTAGCAAAATAAAGCAGCGTAATCACTGTATGTGCTTTTCTTTTTTCAGATTTTGACTTGCTGTAGGAAAAGGACAGGTGCGTCTAATAACACTAACAATGGCTCAGTTCAATAGAAGTGTTCTAAGTGTGACTGAAACTGAAGAACATAAATGAAATTCAACCATCAATTATTATTATTTACACAGTGTAACATGTCAAAATATCTTCAGTGAAAAAGGCCTATTGGTACAGATTTGTTGAGGTTTGGTGAAATTAGGTTTTTACGATGAATTAAAGGTATAAGTTTTCCAGCATGATACTATCAAACAAACGGCTGACAATATCTAATAAAATATAGTGTGTAAATTCCAAATAATTAACTTGGAAGAGCTAGAACAACCAGCTGGACTGTCTGGGGTGTCACCATGAACAGGTCTCACTGTAATAATAATAACAGTAATAATAATGATACTATGATATCAGCAATTAACATATGGAAATAGTTATCAATAGGAAATTAGGATAAATGAACTTATCCTTTAAGAATTAGATAGATTTAAGCAGTTGTCAAAACAAGCAAAGTGGAGACATCTCCATGGGCTCTGAGAAACTGTGAAAGCCATTTTTTGGTATATCTTAACATTTCTCAGAGTAAAAGATTAATTAATTAATCGAGAAAATAGAACAGATCAATTAATTAAGAAAATCTGTAGTTGCAGCACAACAGCAGTGTTGAATAATAAATGATAACTAGCAGAGACTTTAGGAAACGTGTGCAGTCTATGATTAGCACTGCAGGTGGCTAATCCACACCGAGCCTGGAGGACTAGTAAATCAGAGATTATTGTGTTAAGATGTGATAAAGTCAACAGAATGATCCCTTAAACCGGTCTGGCGTCACTCGCACGTTCACGCACAAAAATAGTTAGCTCGCTTCAAAGATGGACAGGTAAACCGTGGGGTCAGCTATTCTCACCCTCTGTGCTGTAAGTGTCTTGGGTAATGAGTTTAAGTCAGGGTCTCACAAAAAACCTAATAATATCAAGGTACAGCAGCTCCCGTATGAGTGCAACACATGTCAAAGGTGTTATCACTGGTGGATGAAGAAGATACAAAGAACAGTGTTTGTAAAAAGGTGGTTCTTTGAATGCTTCGAAAACTATCTGGTCATCTGAACATTATTTTATACGTCCATGTAAATGCACTTGTATCCAATTTTGTAAGTCATGAATACCACTTTGGGTATATTTATATGTACTGTACTTCTGTGTGATTATTGCTGTTTTCTATATTTTTTTAGTGTGTTCTTTCCTTTTTAACTTACGGGTTAGCAACTGTGAGTTACATGAACAGCTCTATATAATTAAATGTTATTATTATTATTATTATGTGTTTATTTATATGATTTATTATTTTATCAGTGAACAGCATGTGCTATATTGGTATGATCTCAGTAAGGTCCTAATATATAATTTTCCAGTAATACATCATGCAGTTAATTTGATCGAAATGAATGACAAACTAAAATATGTTTTCAAGACTAATACAAAATAAGTAAAAAATTGAGCTAGATAGTAAATTCTATCAACTAACATAATAAATCATTCAAAACATCAGAGAGTTCATAGCTCTGCTCCTGGTCTTACATACCAGCCATAACAAGGGCAGCCATGACGTCAGTGCGGCCCGTCATAGCAGCTTTGATGAGGGCTGTGAAACCTCGACAATCCCTTACTTCAGTGTCTATACCGGGGTAGTAGTTCAGGAGGTACATTGTTGTGTTGACATGACCTGGAGATAAAAACACAGAAATCAGAGATCAGATCAGCAATGATTCGGAAGAAAGCTGCCCACAAAACTAGACCACAAACCATAACTGAAGCAGCTCAGTTTTTTCTTTTGTACTTTTGTACCAGTTTATCATCTGAACTTGACTTTTGTTTTGCTTTTTGTGCGTAGGAACGACTCACCTGCTTGGGATGCAATCATCAGAGCGGTGTTGCCTTCATTGTCCTGGTGATTGATGTCTAGAAAGGGACAGTTGTGAAGCCCATACACAATGTCAATGAAGCCTTTGCAGCAGGCCACCATCAAGCCATTCTGTTGGCAGTAATCAAAGGTAAGGATCAGTGACAGTGGGAGAGTGATGTACAGTGTTTTTAACACCATGAATGAGACTCTCACCCAGCCGTTGATGTCCAGCTCCATGACCTCCTCTTGTGTGACCCCTCTCCCCAGAACTTTCTGCAGGGTGACGGGGTCATTACGGGTGCATGCTTCATACAGTGTTGATGCTGCATTCCCGTCTTTTCTCGCTGGCATATAATCTGGAAGCACCGAGTCATCGGAAAGGATGCTGTCTGAATCTGACTCGCTCCCCGACAGAGAGACGTCGTCCTCATTGGGGCCTGAGCCCAGGTGGGGGTCTGCCGCTGCAGTGGCCATCTTCCAACAGCAATACAGGTGAGATGGTACGGTATTGTTTGGCTACATCTACAAGAACATTTGGAAAAAATGATGAAATTTCCTCCCTGGAAAGCTCTTTGTAAATTAAAACCATCTCCTCAGAATCAGAGCATGTATATCACAGCAAGGCTTCAGATTGACCATATTAAGAGATCTGAAGTTTGTTTTGGAGATCAGGATAACATGAGTCTGTCCGTCTGGGATTATGTGTGTGTGTTATCTGTGTGTCATGGAGTGGGTGTGGCTGTGTGAGCTCAGTGTGCCTTTACTGTTGAGTAACTGGATCAGCATCGAAAAGCTCTGCTGAACATACAAGAGGGCTAAATGAGGAACAACCCACCTCATAATAACCTCATGTCACATGTGGCCCTGGTCACCTCATGTTTTGGCTTTATTACTGCTTTCTGAAGCCATTATAACTATTAAACTATTAACTAATTAAAACTAGTGACTTATAACCTTTTTCTATCTTTAATGTAATGTGTATGTAATAATGCAAATGTTTACATGAACACTCGAGTGTTCCTGGCTCAAATCAAAGCAGCGAAGTTGTGATTTAGAATATTTAAAATGTCTAAAGAGCATCACTGACACTTGATTTCCAGATATTTTCACGGAACAAACTTCGCCTGCTCTCAGCACTATGAAAAATGTACAGACATCGGTTCCTTTAAAGTTGAAGGTAGAGGTTAACAAGCTTCAAACGCCTCCTTTTTTGACTCCGATGAAGACTCACCTGGTGTCAATCAGTTATTACTTGAACAAAGTTTGTTGCCTAAATCCATGTGCTCTCTTCCACTTCAGACTTTATTTATGAAGTCAGCCCTGATGTCAAATCTTAAATGTCACAGAGCAACGAAAGCCCACTGATCTTGAAACCAAAGTACAGAAATGAAATTCAAAGGCAGAAGTGCAGCCTCAACCATCGTTACAGCATCACATAATGTATGTTCTATCACTTTGATCAACTCACTGACACTGATTTAACAACATAAAGAATAAACACTTACCATAAAGGGTAATGATCAGCTGTAAATGTAGATGTACCCACGTGTCGGTGCCTGTGTGTCACACCTCTGTGACTTCTTTTGGGCAACTTCTGACTTCCTCCAACGCTCCTACCGTGTTTTCAGAGCAGCGAAGAGGTCACAGTTTCCTCCACGGCCTGTAAATAGAGTTCCTTTACCCATTTCCATCCCACGTATTTTCATGATACAACTAAGAGGAGGAGTCTTAGCGGAGTCTGCACTGAGATACCATGTGCTCAGCTCATCCCACTTACAACAGCTTTATGGTGAGGATTACTGACCGCCTTGGCCATTTTCATCTTTTGGCACAACTCGCGTCTAATGCATACTACCTTGTACTTATACCATTTTGTTTGGCTAATTTAAAGAGAGTTTCCTGAATTTGTGTGCCATTTTTTTCCTCACTTTTTGTACTTATTTTGATTTTTTTTGTAAAAGAAGTAAATTCCCAACGCTTCAGCTTTCTGAATGGTTACAAATACATTTGACCCACAGTAAAATGGCACCAAAAAAAGGAAAAGATAAATAAGAACATAAACAGAAGAAATCATTTGGCATAAGAAGAACAATCACACGTCAACAACAACCATACCTTGCCTTCCGTCAGATATAAATAAAAATGCATTACTGCAAAAAACTCTGCAACCGCATACAGTGAGTTATAGTCCCTCCACAAATATGTAATTAATCCAATTGTATATGTATAAAATGTTAACTGTAAGCTGCTAAAGCCAGACTTATCTAATTAATTATTTAAGACTGGCTGACTGGTTGGCGATCAGATCTCACCTGACCCAATGTGCTCTGAACAGATGGGACACAGTCCAGACTTAAGAGTTAAAACATGCAACACAAGTCATTTCACAGCTGAGGCTGAGTCATGATACTTCCCAGGTTTACCACAGGATGGGGATCTCTCACACACTTCACAGGCTCTGCTCTCAGGCTTCAGCCTTTATGATTTGGTCATAATAGAGTGAAACTAATGAGCAGTTATAGCTGTATCCTAAATATCAAGAAAATGCATCAACATGATTACAATCTAAAATGCATCTGCATTCTATGAAGCGAGTTCCAAGTAGATTTAAGTACATTTTTGCTTTCACTGCAGGACTTGCAGTGCAATTTGAGGTAAGTGTAGCTATTTTGAGTTAGAAGTTAAAAGTCCTGCTTTGGGAAAGGTCACCCGCTGACATTATTAGCCTATGGGGCCTGTGGGACGTGGCTGGACGTGGTTGGACCTGTCTGGACCGATTGACCCATCTGTTGTCCAGAAGAGCCCGAGGACAGATTACACTGCAATTGAACATCTGTCTTCGTCAAGCCCAGAGGAGAAAAAGGACCTGGTACAAAGCATAGATGGTGTACTTTTGTCCTTCTGTTGGACATCAGGCAGGCTGTCTGAGATCTTTTTCTGAAGCCTTTCGATGTGTTTTGTGGGATTTGAATAAATAAAAACCAAAGGATCAGGCATCGATGCCTTAATGAGGGGCATTTAAAGACAATAAGAAGAAGGACGCCAGATTTGGACAACCTCAAGGAGATCGGAAGAGCAAGGGATGCAAAATGAAGACTTTGGCAAAAGTGCAAGGGAGGACTGAACAACTTCTGAGATACAGGGTCGATAAAGTGAGTGTCTTTGGTCCACAAGGGCAACATTGTTCAAGTGTGGGAATCTTGTATATCAACTTGGGCTACTTTTAATCGTTGTACATGTATACAAATGCTAATATTATATGAGATGTAAAGAAGACCACACCTGAAAGAAAATAATATTTCAGTAATACTTTAGGGAACACATGATAACCATTAACCAGTTGCTATTAGCATGTTTTATTTGTCATTATAAAGCACTTATTAATACCTTATTATGCATGACCTTAGTCTACAACTACCAGGCCATTATCTAAGAGTTTTAAATTACATTGATAGTAAGTAAGGATGTTGTTGTAGATGAATTATGGTCTTTATATGCTTTGCTCAGTGTTGACTTTAAAAGGTGGCAAGGTGGTTCCTAATAACACTTCATATATATGGTCTATTCTTATGTGACAAGAGTAAAAAAAACAAAAAAACGTAAGCGTTAAAATAAATGGGTTGATAAGTGTAAAATTATGACTTAATTATGCAGAATAAGGCATTTATAAGCGTTTAATAATGACTAATCAAGCATCAGTATGCTACTAAAATGCATGCTAATAAGCAAACCGACTGGTTACTCTATGTTTCCTAATCTAAAGTGCTTATTTTTAAAATGCAGGTTGACGCTTCTGTATGCATTTATTTTTGTAAGATGATCTTTATCTTGCTTTCGACCAAATCTTTCCCTCTATGAATATATTTCATTTAGAGCTGGAATAAATTATTATGTTGAAGAATATACTGATGCACATCCTACAATCTGATTGTCATATAATATCTCTTAAAAATAGGGTTAATTTTGAGTCGGACTTAGTTTAAAGGTATACTATGCAGGTTTTCCCTATTTAACGATGTACATGTACAATGTGGTTCTGTCTGGAGACCCTCCCCTCTGCCAGACTTTCTTTGGTATATCGCTGTGTTTGGGACGTTTACGGGTGTTACCCTTTGGGCAGTGATGTGTAGCCCCCAACCAATAACAGCATGAGGTCAGGACTTTGAAACTGTAGCCTCTGTCTTCGTCTCTGTCCTCTTCTATTGCTCTGTCATTAAGAGCTCAGGTATGTGTGTCTGTTTGACTGAGTGGCTGGTCGTCACACACACACACACACACACAGGCAGGGCAGAGAGGCAAACTATGGACAGGACGAAGCTTGCACTTTGGATGCAGTCACACAAAATCTGAAGGGTCATCTGAGGGGAATGGCTGTGTTTGTTCGTGCTTTAGAACGTCAGAAAGTAAAGTTTTATTTTTCTGACTCGCTCCCTCTAACGCCGCTCCCTCTATTAATTTACTCGTTAGCTGTCCGTCGACAGCTGCTGCTCTTTCTCTTTCTCTCTCTGTCACGACACAGCAATGACAAATCCTGAATAGTGCGCCCTAAAGAGAAACTTACAATGCGTCACGAAAACAGATATCGACTTGCATTTAATCAGCTTATGTGCTGATGTAATGTTGCTGCTGTTTATGTGGCAGTGCTTTCTAACTTTGAGAATTTAGACACAGTGAGGTGCAGACCAGGGTTAGATACCTGGTCCATCACAGTTTAACAAGCTGCAGGGCTTATTCTGTCTGAACTTTTTCAACTATCCTGCCTTCTTAATTTTGATAGATTGTGGCAGTAACCAGAGAAATATCAAGCTCTCCTTTCTGGTTTTCAGTGTTTTCTACAGTCATTTATACAATTACATTTATTCTTCAGATAGCATCAGACCCTCTTTGGCCTAGGATTAGATGTTGACCTGTTCGCTCCCGACCAGTTTAACCCTCTCAGAGAAATTCCTCAGATAAGATAAGAAAACTGCTCAAGTTGAAGCAAAAGTGGAAAGAGAGAGGGGCAGAGAGAGAGAGAGAGAGCGGTGAAATAGAATAAAGAAGTGATGTAATTAGCTCATCACTTTTTCCATTCTCGCATGTCCCACCTACCCCCAAAAAAACATCAAAATACAAATACCGCTCCAAATAAATGCTTTTGTTTGATGTTTTTTATTTAAACCTAAATTTAACCTCTTTATTATTCCCGTCTGTCTTGTGTTGAAAGATTTCAGACACCAGCCTGGAGAAACTGTTGTCAGATGAAAACAATCAGGACGTGCAGACACGGACGCAGTGGGCAAGGAAGTCCAGCGTGGCTGCAGGATGCAAAGGTAACACTGAGGGTTTATCTGCTGCTCTCGCACTGTGGCTTCCTGCTGAGTGCACCTCTTCACTCAGCCGTTGAGGGGAGCCATGTGACAGAAAGGAGCAGTGTGTTCTCATCTGATTCCACTTTGCACACAAAACGTCATGGATTTAAGATTTAAAATACTAAAAGCAACACCAAACATAAAAAAAAGCACACATTGCCTTACCCCGATGATTAAATATTGGCTCATTAGGCGTGTACACGCTCACATACACATGCATGCACGCACAGTAATCCTGCATTGTGGGGGAGATCAGTGCCTTTCAGCGCACGGGGATCATCATGTCGGGAGAGTTTTTAAAAGCTTAACTCGATGGCCAAGAGAGCAAGAGCATTTTGATATTTTTATAGCTGTAATCTGTCCTCGCTGGATTGAGATTCCAGGGTTGTGTTGGTTGACCTGTGAGGTGAATGTGTGTTTATCTGTTTGTGTGTGCGTGGAACTGTGTAATAAACGCGTGTCACATACAGTAGAGACAGCAGCTGTGTTAGACGGACTCTTCGCCCTTCATTTTTCCTTCCTCCCTGTCTTCGTCCAAGTTTGGGTTCGTACGAGTTAATGCATAAATCTCCCTGAATCACACCACCGGCTGCCACGAGCCCGGACAGCTGTGCTCGGAAGATCATCTAGTCATGAATGCTTAATCTTGGCTTTGAGATTAAATAGGTCTGCCTCCATCCTGCCAGCTCAGTTTGCTGTGTGCCGGTTATTTCCACATGCTGGTTTTTTCACAGCAGAGGAAATGATTTAGTAAGTGTGGTGACAAAGGAGAGCAGGCAACTGCCTCACTGATTAGAGAAGGAGGTTCTTTACCAGTTCTAAAGGTGTATTATGTGGCTTTTTTTTACAGGCCTATAAACAGAGAGAGAGCCCGTGATACAAGGAGTAGCAGTTTGCAAGAGCTAACATGACTTTTTTATGTAGTTTTTTTTATATTTGATGGTGCGGTGAGAAAAAAAAAATAGCGCATTACCCATCTATAATTCAAGAATATAAGACTATGTAAACAAGATTTTACACAAAAAATTACGTAGTCCACCAATAAGCAGTTATTATAGATCATCTTTGTTGATCAGTTTTGATTCATAATTAACCTGCAAGTACATCTGAGTAACTCCGGGCTGCTACTGACTCTGAGTAAAAAATGTGACCCAGTGAGTTACGTTCAGAGAAACACCCAGCTTCACAGGGGAAGTGTGTTGGTATTTGTGCACACACTCCTGATATTTGTGACTTTAAAACCAAAAGGAAGTAAGGTCAAGTGCATTTCCCAGGAATGTGTTTGAATTTCCTCTAAAACTACAATATGTTAGCTGTGAGCTAGCTCAACCCAAGAGTGATTTTTTTGTCCCCTTCAAAAATGATTAAGTTAAGTTAAAGATTAAGTTAAGATTAAGTTAAAATGATCCAGTACTATATATCAGAAGCAGAAGGAATTTTGTGTGGCAGAAATATACCTAATTTCTTCATTTTACCAACCCTGTTTATCATCTGACGATTCCTTAGATCTATATTGTGACCGCTGGGGGGACCTGGAGTTCATTCTGCGTCTGCACTTCTGCAGCTGCTTGCGTGTTAGTGGGTCTTTGCTTGTGACAGTGTGCAAAGTGCATAAATGCATTTACATTCCATTTAAATCTGTCATATTTTATTTATGTAGCATGCTGTATGGTTGAAAACAGATGAGGGATTACATCTGTTTCAAAGAGACTAAGAATCCACACACACAGTGATATTCCAAGCTAAATGATAAGATAAGAAAGATGTACCATACTGTAGGAGAAATTCAAGTTATAGTATTGACCAATCATGATTGAGAGGTCTGGGTTGCGTGCAGGTAAACAGTCTGTGTGGAGTTTGCATGTACTCTGCGTGCCTGCATGGGTTTCCTCTACGTGCTTTGGTTTCCCCCGCCATCACATCATGTATGTATATTGGTTTATTCTCTGGTGAGTGCCCGTGACTTAAGGCACTGGCTGAGATCTGGAGTTGGTCCTTGAGTGTCTTACATTAGCCGTTGGCTGTCCACTGCTACTCCGGGTTGGGCTAAACAATCGCTGTTGCCTCCAAAATCTAAATGATCATTAAACAATAGCCGATGAGTTCCATGATTGTGACAACACTACCCTAATATATTCAGCTTGTATAATGTTTTCCATGTTTACAATATAAGTTTGGTGTGTTAGCATGCTAAAAGTTGCTGTTTAACTCTTAACGTAATGATAGAGCAGAGGTTGATGGGAATGTTGTTAGTTTTGGAGGTATGTGGTCATTAACTCCACGTATTTTAGAGTGTATTTTTGACATGATTTGAAATGATTCTGGGCCTCGATGAAAAGTTCACCAAAAGATCACCAAAGATATTACAGTTCATCCTGGTAGGGACATGAATGTTTGTACCAAATTTAATTCCAATTGTTGTTGACACATCTCACTCAAAACCACAGATGCCAACCTTGTGGTGGTGCTAGAGGAAAAGTCAGGAGCTCATAGAAGTCATTAGGATTCATCCTCTAGGAACCATGAAATCTATGAAGTCACATAAAGCTGTATAAAATTGGGTGCCAATCCATCTCATGGAAGTTGAGATATTTCAGTCTGGACCAACGTGTGGATCAACCAATAGACAGACATTGCCATCCACTGAAAAAAATGACAAAACACGGAATGTAGAGTCGCTCTGTACAGCTGAAATGTATTGCTTATTTCATGGAAGAGTCCACGTTAGTCATTGCTCATGCGATGACAGTAAAGGTCCCACAGCCACAGAGTTAGCACTGGGAGAGAGGCTGATGAGGGAGGTGAGAAGAGAGAGGGGAGAGGGAGCAGAAGGGGAGGGGAGAGAAACGAGAGGAGGTGGAACGGGCGAACAGATGCTAGCACAGCAGTGCAGCATGTTAGCCACCTCCCCCTCCCTCATCACAGACCCTCCCACTCCCTGCCCTCTATCTCTCTCTCTCTCTCACTTAGTTTTGGTCCCTCTCATAATCTTTGCCCACTATCTGACCACACAGAGAGGCTTGAGAGTGGCGGAGAGCACTGACTCTGTGGGGTTTTCTTTCCACTGTTCATCTTCAAATCATGGGATAAAAGCAGCAGTTTTTTTTTTAATCCCAGGCGTTTCTGTTCAGATTGGACTATGACTGTGGAGCTCTCTGTACACTCTTCCTTCCATCCCCACCGGGTATTATCGCAGGAATAGTGTGTGTGCATGTGCTTATGTGTGTTTCCGTCCAGCATGATGCCTGCCTCTGATAGTCTTGAGTCTAGCAGCAGGAGTGGATCATCATGAGAGGGGGTCACCACCAGCGAGGGTGTGGGTGTCAGCACCTGTTCAGAAAACTGCTCAGCAAATGTGGCTGCTGCTTTGTTCAAGTTAGAGGTACGTTGATGCTTTGCACTTTAGTGGGACATTTATTGTAGTTGTTCTAAGGTTTTTCTGATGATATATTTATGTCAGGTCTCTTCTTTAAATCCCTAAAATTGTTGGAAACAAATATTTCTGTTGTTTGTACACAGTTTTTCTGATGATAGGAAATGTACTTGGTCATAACTTTATGGTTTATCATAAATCACAGCCAAATTAAATTTCTTTAAGTCGTAGTAAATGCAGATTAACAACATTTTTATTAATTCTATATTTATTGTTTGTCTATCTCCACACCCCTCAGCTAGCCTCGCTAAGCTAATATTCTTTATTCTTAGTGCCTGATCCATACAGGTAACCCAATTTCTTCTACGCAGGTGTGAAAATGTGCTCACTGTAAGTGGTTTGGGACTGGTAAGGGTTATGATAAACCATCGGTCAGGTGTTAGGACCTGACCTACGCAAATTTGTCATGCAAGACTGGCTACCTGTGCAGATCAGGTACTGACAGCCTTCACACAGTGTTTGCTAGCTAACATTAGCATTATATTGTTTGCACCGTTATGCTTGTTTGTATATTGTTTATTGCTTGTAAAATTGTGCAGTCACAATAGGCCATGATGTTACACCATAGATTGTGAAAGGCTCTTTTGCACATGTTTGGTTTTGGTTTATTTTAAGCCCTTTTTAGACAGAGACCGTACAATACTTCCCTCTTTACGCCACCTTTGTTTATTTACACTGAACCAAAACAATGGCAACATTGTACCGCCCCAGTGTATGAATTTGGATAGCATGCCAGCATTGATGCCATAATACATTATCGTCAGGGAGCGCTTTATGTGAGAATGGCAATGGTATACAATTATAGTAGCAATTATCTACTATATCTGTTATACTGCAGTTTAACCTCGTCCTGTGCTCAGACGATAAGGAGCTCCTGGACTTTTGTTGTGTCCACAGTTGTATATTGTTTGATATTTTTGTCAGTTCAGCACAAACAGGCAACTATACAACAACTATACACATGTAAGCCATAATATTAATGCTAATTCCTTGTTCCTTGCTATAGTGCTAAGTGTCGGTAAACTTTGCACCACACAGTATGCTGATGATTCCCTCTACCTCTGAAGACAACATGACAGAGCTGAACAGCAGGTATTCCTTTAAAGAGGAATTCTGTCCGACTCCATGAAACACTAAAACAAACTTTTAGAAAGTCAAGACGACACAGTAGGAGCATCGTATGTGGATTTTTCTACAACCATAACGAGGAAAACAGGGCAGTGACAGTTCCATTCATATTTTTGCAGTAAATCAGCAGTTTGTGTTTAGAACGATGTGATAAACATCGTTCTAAACACAAACTGCTGTACAGCAAGAGCAGATTCATGTTGTGAACTGACTAAAAACTGGATCTCTGAATATGCTGCTGATCACTAAATCATTGCAAGAATCATGGGTCACTGTCTTTAGATGTGATTAGATGAAAGCATTAGCTTATATTAGTAAAAAGACTTCTCTTTTTGTTCCTGCATGGAGTGAGGAACAGTTTTCGTATTGAATGCATTTAAGAGAAAGTGATTTTCTTAATCTGTACCCCTTCAAAATTGTGACCCTGCTTCAGTGCAAAGGCAGCTGTACGCACACACACACACACACACACACACACACACACACACACTCAGACATGCACATACACAGACACACAAACACGTCCCATTACTGCCCCGACCCTTAAATCCTCTGTTGTTCCAGTTGCGCGGGGAGTGATTACAGAACAGCTCTACTCTGAGCTGCGCTGCTCTGACAGGCCCTCCGAATAGATGTGTGAAATGTGAAATAGGAAAACAGCCATGTGTTGAGATGCGTCTCTTTCTCACCTTGGGTCACGGAGCCTAATAGAACATCTCTGTTTCTTGAGGATACACACTGCCTGTGTGTTGTGATGTCAGCACTGCTGTTATACAAGGTGTTTTCCTCCTCTCTGACTCTAAAAATACCTTTTTTTGTCCGCTTGCGAGTCTGTGGTTGAGTTTGTGTTTATAGAAAGCCTGGCAGTCACAGTCAGGATAGCACAGGCTCCCTCTTTTTAATCTAATCTATTTGTTTTTTCATTCAGTGGTTACAGGAAAGACGCACTTTTTGCCGAAGAGAGTATTTTCTTTTTTTTTCCAGTGTTCTTGTGTGGTTTGGAGCTTTCTCCTCTGTTTTTGCAGCTTTCTGATTTCCCTCTACCTCCCCTGAAGACTTCCTTCTTATAACTCCATTCTGCGATCTCTATTTGAGTGTTTCATTTCATTTGGCTCCGTGTCCCACAGCTTTTTGTTAAGGCAGAGAAACACCTCCAGATAAAGGAAACTTTCTTGGAAATCTACTTAAAAGTCCTGCCAACAATCTTGCTGTCTCATTAAATATACATCACTTTGGCTCCGAAGCTGCCATGACTAATAGTCCATTAGCCTACCAGTGTGTCTGAGGTCATCACTGCCAGTATGTGAAGAAGTAAACATGATGACTAACAAGCAGCAAAAGTGTTTAGTACCACAGAGCATCTACATATACAGCAGCCTATCCGTAGGCTCAGTCATATTTCACTTTTATGGTGGCTGTGTGTTCTGCTGAACCACAGAAGTGCCTGATCCACATTTGAACTTGATTTGCATTAAAACACAGAATTAGATAGAAAACAGTAAATATAGACAATCAAATGCAAATTATAAGGATAGAGACATTTTAAAGGACTTTGAAAAGATCAAACAGAGACATAGATGCAAGATAAGCCAAGATGTAAGTGCACGGTGCTAATGATTAGAAATTAAAGGGGAATCTGGAGAAAAATGTTTGTTGAGTCTGGTTCCCAGGTTTGTCAAATATAAGACTCAATGATAGGTTGTTGGTGTTCAGACTGACTTGTACACCAACCAAAGGGTCGGTATTTGATGACCTGTGACTGAGACGCAACAAATTATAAATTATATTTCTATTGAATGGCCTACCGCAGCTTTAAAGATGCTGTATTCAATATTTTTTAACCTGGTGTCAAGCCAAACAGCGTAATAGACCTAGTAGTCCACCGAGACACTGTCGCATTTTACACTTTCAAAATAAAGGCACCAAAACTACTTACTTAATTTTAGGAAAGGATCATGTTTTGCTTGAAATAAATACTCCCTGAAACCAGTCGACACTGACCGTTGGTTTCACATGGGACTGAAATCCTGGTCGCCTGGGTTAAACTGGAAGACCCAGGTCAACGGATATACAAACTGTTGTTTTGATAAAGCAGTGTCTTGTCTCACCACTCATACTAAAATAGCCACTTCTAATCGAGAACATGTCCAATAAAATGTTGTAAATGGCACTGGAGAAGAGGCAGAGGTGAATAGTAAGGACAAACTGCGCCAGAGGAGTGAAATAATGCCTACTACAGCAGCTTTTTCCATTTTTCTTCTCTACACTATTTCACTTAGCTGAACAGCAAGTCAGGGTGATTTTTCGTACTGATGGGCTCTGTTGCCGATTCTACCTGCTCAGACCATGGATGTTAATGGCTCCTGCAATGGCCGATAACCAACTGTCAGTCTGGTGTGTCAGGGCCCTTAGACCAAGTGGCGAAAAAAAATCAATGCAGGTTTCAGCTTCAGTCCAAGGCAATTTAACTTTGATTTGGAGGAAGTGAAAATTAGAAGTGTCTTCTGGAAGTTTGTTCAGCTCTGTGGTGCAGAGTGCTGTGACTTAATGGTGCTTCTTCATGTTTAAGTTGCACTCTTGGAACCATTAGCGGACCACTACCTGTTACCAGCGCAGAGACATGTGAAAATGGTGTGTTTAGGTCAAAACTCGTCACTATGCTTACTCATTTCTGTCTTACTCACAGAACTCAAACCTGACCCTCACTGAGGGGAGACGGTGTGTTTTTCGAGCATCGAAAAAGACTACGAGGGGTGACCGAAGTGTACGAGTGAAAGCCCACATCAGCTGCTTGCTGTGTTGTGGGAAAAAGGAAGTGGTGGCGTGAGGAATAGTATCTGGGTCAGCTGTCAACATGCAGGATGTAATCACATGTGATGTGAAGGGATATTAATCATAATCATTCTTGTCATAGTTTACTAGCAAACACAGTCGACCTAATAATGGCCCAGGTCACAACAAGAAAAGAGAGCAAACCACAGGCATGTGACATATATATATCTGTACATATATGGCAATATAGATGATGAAATGTATGTTTAAATGTCAGGTGAATCTCAGTTGAGATGGCAGTATCAGTTAGCAGCAGGAATATTTTAAAGTAAATGATATGGAGGGCAGGGGACGCTAGAGGCGCTTTTTCATTACAAGGCAGTGCAAGCCAAAAACCGGCAAGCAAAAGCTTCTGTCATGTAACATTTCATAGCTACATGTTAAATGTCCTCTCACATAATCAGAAATGAAACCCATCATTAGGTTATTGAGTAGCAAAGAAGATGAGACATCAGCTTGCGTGTGAATGTCTGCACTTTTTAATTCTATCAATCTGTCTCTCTCTCGGATTAATAAACCGCGCATCAGCCTAATTTAGGAGTGAGTGGATGCTGACGACATCAAAGTGGCTGATCTCTGGTTGTGGTAACGACAGCGCTGTGGAGTATTTGCTTTGGGTGTTTTCCAACAGGAAGTGAGGCAGGCCATTTTTAGCCAAAAATGACCGGGTTCGATTGCAATAATGATGATTTCATCCATCTGCATGCACAGAATATGAAGCACCCGCAGTACTCATCTCCTATAAACAGACAAATTAAGGCCTGGCACGTTAAATGTGTAAAGCTTTAGTCATGTCTGCACTTGGGGAAGTGTCATCATCCTGTTTGAAGCGGCGCTCCAACAGCATCTCAATAATTCCTGCTGTGGCTGACCATGACCATCTATGGGGTTTAGTGGAGGAATATATAGTTAACTATCTCCTGACCTTCTGCTTCGAGAGAGAGAGAGAGAGAGAGAGAGAGAGAGAGAGAGAGAGAGAGAGAGAGAGAGCGAGAGAGAGAGAGAGAGAGAGAGTGTGTGATGTCATATAAAGTAGGTCATGGCAACATTGCTCTCTCCGATCAGTCACATGACCACAGATACAGTATATAATCATCAAGATACTATAAAACCATGTAAGACCTTCTCTTCATATACTTGAAAATATGAAATAGGTTGACTTTTGCTTGTGTTGATACTATGAAACCAAGTCTAAAGGTCACAGTTTTCATTCAAAAGTAGCATTCAAGTAGTTGATATCCAGTCTCTGCCACTTTACTGAAAATTAAAATTAGCTTCTCAGAAAGAGAAGAACCCTTCGTAGTGTCTGTCTATTAAAGAAAGGACCCAAACACAAGACACAGAGGCAAGCAGGTGAAAAAACAAAAGGTCTGTTTTATTAATGTAAGCTGGAATAAAAAAAAAATCAAAAAGCAGGCAACAAAAGGGCGGAGAACAAAACCATGCTAAAGAGAATCCAAGGAAAACTAAAGAGTAATACACAGGCACTGATTGACGAAACACAGGTGTACACAGAAAAAAGGACGTTAAAAAGACAAAGACAGGAAGTGGAAAGTAAAACATGACACACAAGGGGAGGCAACATTAAACAGGAAATAACAAAACTAAAACTGAGGACCATGACACACTTTTTAGAAGGAAGGACATCGCTGGACATAGTTTTAACAATTTTGTACAAAAACTACACCTCTCGACGACTGCATGTAGAGGACAGGTGCGTCAAAGGTGTGTCAGAAGTGAATTCCTGCACACTGTCATCACTGGAAAAGTAGGAAATTACAAAATAACATGGATGAACAAAATGCACTGAGCTGTGCAGCTTTGTAGTCATCAGTGGATGTGATTGCCTTGCGGTACGTGGCTTCAGTAAAAGCATACAAAACCAACATAGACTGTAAAGATACTTCACAAACTGCACAAATAATCTACTTCATTTCAGTAACAAGAAGCTGTTGGTCTGTTATGCCACAGTGTAGTAGCATTTGCTGGCAGTGTCTCAGCAGCCAGAGCTTCAATGCAGCAGACAGGATTATTGTAGGAGAGGCTGACTCTTTGCTAGTGTTTTGGTCCCGGTCACCTTCCTGCCTGGGTAGGTGTGTTGTCTGAGATAATGGGGTTGCAGAGAGAATCAAATACCACCCACCCTCAGTCCATCCACCAATCTGTATGCAGTGGTTGGCTGACATGACTGACAAATTGTCTGTGAAAATGTGTGTACAAAATCTGGAAATTGAAGTTCACTTTGGACCTTCACTATTCACTATTTTCATGGACACAAGGATACGATGTTTACTACAATGTGGATGCCCATAAGGCTTGTATGTGCGAATGCGTTCACAGTACGCATGCTTGCAGACAGTGCTGACACTCCCTACAGACCATATGGTGGTCCAGCTGTTGCTTTTTGTGAACATTACATATTACATAAGCGTCTCGAACAAACATGACAAGCTGAGTCGCTCGGCTCAGCAGCGGTTTGGACGTCACAATGACCGTTACGCTCCATTATGAGTCAGTTCTTAGAAACTGTTGATGTATTTGTAGAAAGACCTGCAGTAAGGTGCACTTGTTGTATCATATCAACAGATGGTGAGGTGATAGTTACTGAAGCGGTCCTGAACTGACCTCTGTAGATAAAAAGCAAGGAGACCAGATGGCTGTCTCTGCTCAGGGTGATGACAGTATGTGTGTGTGTTTGTGGGCATCTGTAGATGTTTCACCAATTGATTTTGTTGAATTTCCCCTGTTCTGTCCTCATTTCAGTCATATAGCTGGAGCTGTCATATAGGATACAGTTCATTATGGGGATGTTGACACGCTTCCCCAATTGGTATGTGGATTTTGGGGACACTGCTTGCAGGACTGGAGAGGTGGTGGTTCTCATTTTTTGCAAGTAAGTCCTTGCCACCTTTTGTTCATGGTAAGGTGTGGTCAGATGGAGGAGAGTGTCCAGTTGGAGAACTCTGTGGAATCACTTCTTTAGGGAATTGCTCCTCTCCATTTTGCAGATAAAGTGGTTGTGTTGCCTTCATCAGACCTTAGGTTGGCTCGGTTCACCCTAATACCCCCCTTTCGAAAAGCAAACGAAGTGCTGGCCCTTGGATCATGTGTGTTGTGCTGGTTTGGAGTTGGTTTAACCTGCGAACCCGTTACCAATCGGTTTGGTTTTCCACGGGTATTGCTGATTTTCCCAACATTGCAAGGAACAACTATGGTGGACCACATTGGCTCTTTACAAGTGTTTCTCCTGCTGTTCCATGGCTATATTGGAATCCAACCATGACTGGTCCAACGCATTTGTGCTTCTTGTTGTGAATGCTGTTGACGACGATTATGCTTGAAAAGAAAATGGTAAAAGCGTTAGGATGAGGAACTCAGACTCAGATACACAGGTAGCTTGGAGTAAAGCCGCTGCTCCTTCACATTGCCAGGAGCTAGTTGAGGTGATTCAGACATCTGATCGGGATGCCTCCTAGAGACCTTCCTTTGAAAATGTTTTGGGGTATATCCAATGGGTAGGAAACCTCTTGGTAATGCTTCAAGATCTCAGAGGAGAGTGACAGAGACGTCTGGACTGCCTTGTTTAGTCTGCTGCCACGTCGGAACAGCCCTGGAAAAAACATGTAATCTCATTGTTTCCTCATTACTATATTGAGTTTTGAGTTTATTACAACTGTGGAAAGTGAACGGAAGTACACAAGAGAGACAACAGCATGCCTCGAAGGTCATGAGACTGATGCTTCTCAACAACAAAGAATTGTACTTACGAATGACAGTGATGTCAATAGGTTCATCACTTTGGTCCAGACTGAAATATCTCAACAACTATTGGATGGATTGCCATGAAATGTTGTGGAGACATTCATGATCCCCAGCTTTGATGATATCCTGATATTTCCAGTAGCGCCAGGTTGACATTTTTAGTTTTGAGTAAAATGTCTCAACATCTATTGGATGGATTGCCGTTATCTGTCTTTGGTACACACATTGATATCAGACCCCTCAGGAACAATAGTAATAACTTTAGTGAACCTCTAACTTTTGATCCAGTGCCATCATCCATCATTTGGTCCAACACTTAAGTTTGCGACTGCAAAACTAATGAAATTCCCACCTACCTCATCTAGATTTAGCATGCTCACATGCTAAACTAAGTCAGTGAACATTGTAAACATTATAAAATTACCATGTTAATATCTTCATTGTATTTTAGCATGCTAATATTAGCTTTTAGCTCAAGCACTGATGATTGTGAGCCTCACAGAGCTGCTAGAATGGCTGCAGACTCTTTTTTTCCCCCAGTTAACAATTAATGTCTTGCAGCTGTGGCCAATGTCTTATTCTTTCTCTCCTTCTCCTCTCAATCAAATATTTGGCTTTCTTCATCTTCTAAATTCCACAGTTTTCTGGATACATTTGTCTTTTTCCTACCTTCCTATACAGGTTTATTATTGTTGATTCATTTTGAAGATAAGCAAACTGTCCCAACTGTCCTCTGGTTCAAACCTCCGCTGAAAACCGCCAGACAGACACATAACGCACAGACACACACACAAACCTTGACCCTCCTCCCTTCCCTCTTAATCATCCCATTACAGAAATGAGTTTGTGTTGTTCGCTGCATGAGAGAAGAAGCAGGCAATGAATTAGTTTAATTACAGTCTCATTTGAATCCAGCCTACTTTAGATGTCTAGATTGTTTTCTAGGCGACTGAACTTTTGTCTAACAGTCATTCAAGGTACCAGCATATTAACATGATAAATATCCACCACATGTCTTTGAATAAAATCATTACAAATGTGGCCTTAAAAGATTTATGTATTTTTGTGTAGGCTATTTAGGGAAGGTTTTGCTGCTCCCTGTGAAATAAGAGAACAGAAATGGAGCAGGAAGAAAAACACGTTATTTAGTATTTTACTGCCAATATGTTGTCTTGTTTAATGGCAGTATCAGACAGTTTTGGCAAATGGCTGACCCAGATTTCCACTGGCTTCTTGAAAGCTTGTTATTATGATTACAGCTTACATAAATGTGCTGACAGGGAATAGTGGCTTCTGGGAAGAGTCCAAAACGACAAAATGGGGCTCCTGAAAGATTCCACTTTGCTACGATCAGCAGAACAGACTGAAATGTTAATGTTAGGGTGCTTGATTAAAACAGTGTGGTTGGGGATTAGATACCAGTTTCCATAGTCAAGAGACTTAAAGCTGGAAACAAATTCCAGCTGTGGCATAAAAGGGTGTCAGCTCCAGTGTTGGTGCAGCCTGAGCTGCAGAAAGAATGAGGGCAGTTCAGTGCAGACATGATGGGCTCAGTTATGACTAACTTAAATTCACATAATCCACTGAGGCCTGGAAAAAAAGATCACTCTTTAAATGTTTCATTCAGTAACTTAATTACATTTTAAAAGTGAAACCAGAGTCCCAGTTGTAGCTGAGATAAATGAGGGTTTGAGTTACCACGGTAGATATAAAGTTTTTAAAGCCACAATTCATGGTGTCTTAACTGTGTGCCATTACGTTCCAGATCAGATTTTATATTTATGTTCCAACAGAAAAGGTACATTTACTTCAGTGCAATAACGAGGTAGTAATACTTGAGTATTTCTATTTCATGTTTCATTAGAGTTCTACTACAATGGAATGGAAATATTACGTTAGTATAGAAAGGCAAAGTCGTGCCCCTTCCAGTGGACCAGCACAGTACCTTATCACAGAAACAAATAGCATGGTAGTGAATCGAGAGAGAGAAATCATTTGTCGATCCCGTCTGAATTGTGCCATGAATTACACGTGTGATGTTTTTCAATTTAAAAGTTAATTTTTTAACTCAAGAAAGTCGCAGTTTTTCATAAAATGGTTGAACTAAGACTGTAAAATATGTAGTTTTAAAGACTTTACACCTGACAGTCGTGTTAGTGACGTCTTGTTTAACGCACGCCAAAACCATAAACTGAGACCTTGAAAAGCCAGTCCTGTTTGTTAGCCAGCTCACACAACTGACTAACTCTCTTGAAGTTGTCAATGTGTCCAGACTTGTTGTCATCTTCACCTTTTCTTTGCCAAGCTGACGGCCATGTTGGTGTTCTGACATAAGCTGAGCAAGACGTGTAGTTCAACAAGTGGTTACGCAAAAAATGTAATTACACTTTACCACTTTAATGAAAATTGGGACTTTCTTGACTTATACTGCACACTTTAAAAGTTTTTACAATGCTAGTTTCACCTAAGTAAACAATGTTAACACTTCTTCTACCACTAAATAATGAACTTAAAATTAAATATTTTATTTTTCACAGAAAAGCAACAGAACTGAGCCGACTGTGTGCACTTTAGAACTGACTAACAGTACTTTAGTACTGTATGTTTCAAATATTAAACTGAGTTTAAAGCAGTCAAATGTGGCTGTGCAATTATTGTTGATAGATTATAAACCTTTGGCTGTTCCTTCATATAACAGGACTTTAATTTGGGCATTTTAATTTTCCCTATTCTAATTACTGAGGTAAATGTTTATCCAGAGCTCTGCTGTGTTTTTGTGCTCCATGACTCCACATCTGCAAATGCAAATAATGTTTGTGTCATGTTCAGTTTTGTTTTATTTTAACTCCCTCTATACTCCGGCATTGTTTCTTAGTCTTAGTTGACTTTGGTTGAAAAAATATTGTTTGTTTTTTGACATTGCATAACAAATGCATGGCGTCAAGCTGCAGTATATCATTTCCACTTGAATTAGTTCTCACAAGGAGTCCTTCCTTGTGAGAACAGATCTGTTCTTGTGTTTATAATGATTTAGGACCGGGAGGTACAGTAGCTGCAGCTACTAAAGTTACAGTTTGGGCTTAAAACAGGAAATTGAATGACATTTTTGTGCAGAAATCTGTCTTTAGCATCTGACCTGAGAGGATGTACCCCACAATTAGCTGCTGTACTTTAACCCAATCCTTTTCTCTCTCTCTCTCTCTCTCTCTCTCTCTCTCTCTCTCTCTCTCTCTCTCTCTCTCAGCAGCAGAGTCTTTCAGTGTGGCGGGCGGTGACGGCAGTATCCCACCATCAGCGGGCTCTGTGCCCCACCAGGCCTCAGGCAGCTCCAGCCCCGGCTCACACTCCTCGTCTGGAGGATCACGGCACCCTGTCAGTGCCCTCAAGAAATGGCTCACCAATCCTGTCCGCAAGCTGAGCTCTGATGGCAGAGGAGGAGCGGGAAAAGTCGAGAAGCAGATGTGCAGGTCAGACAGGAGGCAGCCACCATCGCTGCTTTCCCACAGTGAAACTCAGCCGAGGCCTCTGGAACCGCACGCCAACTATACCATCCTCCCCTCAGGAGAGACGGTGAGACTGACAGCCAGATTTATACCTGAGACATGTATGAGCACATTTTATATTGTGGTTTGTAATGGTTGTTGTGTTTGTGTTGCACAGATGTGGAAAGATGGTCCGTTGAGCCCAGCATCTCCTCCTGCACAACTGTCCGGTCAAAACCATTTATGTGACCTCCTGCAAGGAAAAGACACACAGAGTCTGGTAATGTTTTATATTCTGTTTTATAGACTGAATCAGGGTGCTAACAGTCTCCTCTGAGTAGACAACTGTGGAGATATGTGAAATCTGTTTACTCACTAGTTCACTCCAAGAGTTATTGGCACATTCTGTGCTAAACTTCATGAATATTTTTGAAAAGTCAGGGTGATATGTTTCCCTTATCTGAACATATTTTAGACACAAGAGAAGAAAGTGCATTACAGCCTCATTTTTCAAGAGGTCACAGTGATGTCACAGCCTCTGATCCAGCTTTTAAAATGTCTTCCTTTTTCAGTGTCAAGGCTGTGGTCCCCAGGTCTGTATTTTCTGTTGTTTACTTTGTCGCTTTCTCTAATACAGAAGTTGAACACCAACAGTGACAGCGAGGTCTCCCCTTAAAAATCACAGCATTTCAACTAGAGGCCAATATAGACTGGCTATAGTTGAATTAAAGGCTCAGAAAAACAGTTACAACAGATGATTCATGTGCATGCACTGAATATGTGGCAATCATATTGCATGGTGCCACATATTATATATCCTGTATAACCGCCGAGCCAGTGGAACATTTGATGGCCGCATATAAACTCTGATTCAAGAAAAGGCTGAATAATAATTCAATTTATGGGCTAATTGAGCAATAAATATTTAAACAGGACTCTGGTTTCAGAGAAATGGTTCGTATTGTGCCCAATCTGTGCAAGCTGTTT
The DNA here is from genome assembly GCA_039737535.1 of Lagodon rhomboides. Classification (NCBI taxonomy): domain Eukaryota; kingdom Metazoa; phylum Chordata; class Actinopteri; order Spariformes; family Sparidae; genus Lagodon; species Lagodon rhomboides. The sequence goes on along the minus strand of CM077785.1, from coordinate 17,697,674 downwards.
TCCTGACACTGTTGAAACCAGCCCGTCAAAATTAACGCAAAAACTAAAATGAATGGAGAGAATCTTCTAAGGAGGTAGGGCAGATAAAAAGCCTAACAGGGTGATCACATGCCTCTAGATTTTGGTTTATTAATGACATACAAAGATGTTTATAAACACACAAGATATCAGGCAGATAAATTGATTGATAAGATTGATAAATCCTGGACTTATTTCCAGAGATGTCACCATATATGTCTTCACTCCCCTCACAGTTCTTTCAGTTCTTTCAGTTCAGCCTGTCACCACCAAACCTTTAGGTAATGCCGGTCTCATGAGTATAAATGATTTATAAATCACCGAAGCACACTCACTTAAATATCAAGACAGCTTAGACTGAAACTGTGAATTATAAAACATGCATGTCCCTCCACATCCTGTTCGGCTGTGTTCACACACATAATTTGACTTCCACCAATTGTGCTCACACACACACACATACACTCTGGTAACCCTCTTTGAAAGGCCCTGTGGAGTGGAATCAATCCTGTGGGCTTTTCTCGACGGCATCTGGAAGCTATCAACTAGCTAAACAGTCTGTAACAGGCTGAAACAGGGTCAGGGTTGGAGGTGATGAGCGTATGATCACGACAACCAATCGGCCCGAACAAGAGAGAGCTAAATAGTCAAGGGGAACAGCGTATGTGAACGTAAATACTGCCGTTGGATGTCAGACTGGTAAAGGAGTGGGTTTACGGCATGAACACGTTGCTCTTGATCTCCTTTCTTGATTGGCGATCAACTGATCTATCTCCTGGTTGTCGTTTCATTTCAGACATAGAATAATATGTAAAAGACCTTGATGCTCTCTTTTTGTGCTCACACACCCCACACACCAAATCAGACAGCCAATAGCTACAACCGTAAAATTCAAAACGGTGTCACCACAGTTTATCAAAATTAGGAGAAGGAGAAGCCAACAGGCATGATGAGAAACAGGCCTGTGGGTGTTGGACAGTGCTCCTTTAGAGTCGAGTTACACAAGTTTTAAATAAGAGATAAGAAGAATGTTGAAATAATCCTTTTACCATAATAAAGTATTTCATTGTTCAGCTTGATTAATGACTGTCCTCACTTTCAGCCTTTCTCAGTCCAGTGGCCCTCATGTGGGACAATATTAATCCACAGACACGTGCAGCTTAATGTTGACTTTGGTTCCTAACTTTTTGATTTTTGTTTGAGTTTCTGGCACAAAAAACGACTCATAACCCTCTGTAAAATGTCCGTTTTAGTTGTCATTATTTGTGGGGATTATACAAACAAGATGTATTGTGTTAATTATAGCTTCAGAGGTGTTGGTAGATGGAGAGCAATCCTAGCTGTTTCCCCTTTTTATTTATGCTAAGCTAAGCTAACTGGATGCTGGCTCCAGCTACATATCCAACCACCCGAAATGAGAGTGGTATCGATATTCCTGTCTAACCCCCGGCATAAAAGCAATAAGGCATATTTCCCAAAAGTCAAACTATTCCTTTAACCTACCCATGCATTTTAGAGGAGCTAATGGACTTGTAGCTGATGGAGCTGAAATTATTGTAACAGAGGAGGAAACATTTAGATCAACAAGCTATACTCAGCAGTTTAAATGACTCAGATGTTTCTCATAGGCAGGATGTCTGCTTGGTGAGGACGCGAACAGTCGCCTCAAAGAGAGAAAATAAACAGAAAGTGCATATTTGACCTACAAACTGACTCCACAGAAGGATTATGATCTAGTGCACCGAGGCAGAGAACAAAATGTGGTGAGCCTACAGTATGTCAAGAGAATTACAGTCAAATTCACATTAGATTACGCTGATTTTAGCTGAGGAGTGATATTCCTTACGTAACATCCCTCCATGCTGTGGTCAGTCACCTCGACCTTTATCATCAGTCTTGACAAATTGTGCAAATGTTGCTCATTATTGACCTTCATCCGTCAGGCTTGACTGTACTGTTCCAAATTTTTCTGCACGGTCTCCTTAGCAACAGGACACATTAAACAGTGATTAGTACTCTCAGGTTACTTAGGATTTGAGGTTGGCATGACTTTCCAAAAGGGATCATTAAAATTGGCCTACTGATGTGTTTCTCGGGATTAGGGCCCTCTAAACTTTATAGTTCTCTACAGATGTGTGCTGGCTGGGTCAAGACGTGCTGTACATGAGGCTTAATGATTTAGGTTTGTGACGTTGATGCCCGGTGGTCTGACGTACTCAGATCCTTTACTTAAATGTACTCTCAATTTAATACTAGCAAACAAGACCATTAGTGAACAGATTGGCTACTCTTGTGTAGTTATTATAATTATTCTTAATGCCTTGAATTCAGACCTCCATGTTTAATAAGTCATAAAATTAAAGCTATTTTTTATGGCTGATTGCTGAGGATGAATTAAGGAGTCTCACAAGAAGCTGCTCCGTAGTCCGGTCGTACAGTGCTAAAACAAAGTTTACTTTGCTTCACCATTGTCGTATTACAATTATTAATTTTACATGGCCACAAACAGATACATTAACCTCATTGCTATGCATCTTGCAAACAGCTGTGTTTAAAAAGAAAGATTGTAATAAATGTATCTGTGCATCCTTTATTTTACTTGGAAAACAGCAGCCAGATCAAGAACTTTACAACATGAGGTGGTGGTGCTCATACCACTTTTGTCCACAGGGGCAGAATCAACAAAAAATTAAAGTTCCTTGTAGCTGCTTTAAAGGAGACATATTGTGCTCATTTTCAGGTTCATGTTTTTATTTTGAGTTGCTACTAGAACAGGTTTGCATTCTTTCATGCTCAGAAACCCAATGCAGAAGTGTTTTAGCTGATCAAGGTTCAGTGGTTCCCATTTATCCCGTCCCAAAGGATCACAAGATAAATGTGACAGGTCGTGAGATAAATAATGACTAGCTGCATTTGAACAGCCCCACTGGGAGCAATTTGGGCTTCAGTGTTTCGCCTAAGGACACTTTGACAACTGTCTTAAGACACCAACCCTGTGATTAGTGGACAACCCTCTTTCCCTCTTGAGCCACAGCCGTTCCGCTGTGATGATTAATAGGAGAGGAAAAAGGAAAAAAATGTACTGCTACACATATTTGTATTTGTTTTGTGGACTTTTCTCTAATCTTTGTTTTTTTTTTTTTTAGAAACACTTTCCTTTTACTTTTATTTTACTGCTTTACCCCAAAATCAAAACCACCTGAGAAGTTTAAAGGGGAAATGCCTCTTGGTTAGAACTGCTAACACCTCATAAACATAATATCGAAATTGTTCCATTAGGTAACTATCAAATAAAAGTAGTGGAGTAAATGGAAATACTTAAGTAAAGTACCTTGAAATAATACTTCAGTTCAGTACTTGTGTTAATTTACTTTCCACTGAGTTTCACTGTCTCACACAGCAGAATGATTTGCTGTCTGTCTCCTCTTACATAGCATGTTACAGTGATGTTTACCAAGAGCTCTTCTGTCCTGTTTGTGTGTCCTAGAGTCAAAGGTCCAGCATGAACACTCTCCAAGGGGAAGACAGCTACACTGTGACGGATGACTCAGCCAGCCAGTGGTCTGCTACAGTGGATAGTGAAGAGGAACGAAACACTGCCTTAGAGAAGAGCATGTAGGTGTTCGCCTCAGTGAAGGAGTAGAAGTGACATGTTGGAAAATATGGTTATATGCTTCCTTGTGCAGAGTTAGATGAGAGAATTGATCACACATTTTGTCTGTACGGAAAGTATGAAGCTACAGTCAGCAGATGGTTAGCTTAGCATGATGACTGGAAACAGGGGGAAACAGCTAGCCTGGTTCTGACTAAAGGTGACAATGTCCGACTTTCAGCACCTGTAAAGCTTAAGATCAATATGTTATGTTTTGTTAAGCTAATTTCAAGCAACATCCTCCTGGGCGGAAAAATGAAGCCAACACAACTTGAGTCTGGCTACAACAACGAGTTAAACTCCACAGAGCCCCATATTAAAATGCCCAACTTTACCACAGAAATAAACATTTTTTAAAATTTATTTTAATATTAGCTTTGAGTTAAGCAAAGTCAGGCACTGTTAAGATGGCGACAGCCTGAGCCACCACACTCAGCTTCACAATGGCTCTTCAAAAACCTATGCGTGACATCACAGAGACTACTTCCATGTTTTATAAAGTCTATGCCAATCACTGTAAAAACTGAGTGTAAACATGACAAGTTGAGGTTTAACGAAGAGTTATGTGGCTGCAAAGTGACTCCCTGTAGTCTTGACACTGTGTTGTTGACACATCGGTTTTTGTACGGATTAAACAAATGCGATATAATGAGTAATTTCGAGCTTTAGGCATACTTATTGGCAGATTTTGGTACTAGAACTAGGCAAGCATTATCCACCAGTTTTTAGTCTTATGCTAAAGTAAGCAAAGTTAAGATACAAAAAAAATACAACACAAAGTTCTACACAAGTATGACGAAAACGGCAAACGGTATGCTAGGCATAAAGCACGGTCAACGACCAGTGTGCTTCCAAGGCTGCACAGCTTCCTCCAAAACCATCTAACAAAAACATGGCAGCATGCTGTGTCTTCTATCCAATCAGAAGCCAGGGCTGACTGCAGTGTTAATTGTTAGCTAATAAAGCATGCATTGAAATAATGAAACTGTGTAACCTTAGCAAATAAAGTACACTAGAACATAAATGATTTCCAACTGTTTTCCTCGTGGCTCTTACAAGTGGTATCGATCTTCTCTTCTCACTCTTGGCAGAAAGACAAATAAGTGTACTTCCCAAAATGTCTTATTAAATGTGTGTAAATTTCTGCTTTTCATTATTCAAATTTCTCTCCCTCAGATATGTGCTGACAGAGCTGATAGAGACGGAGCAGTTGTACGTGGAAGATCTTGGACTCATAGTGCAGGTGTGTCTCTCCTCCAGCCTTTAAATAATCTCGCTCATGACATTTATAAGACATTACTGAGATTCCTTTATCAGCAGCATTTTGCAACATTAAACTGAAGGAGACATTTTTGTTTTCCATCTGGAAACCTCCTCTGATGTGATTAATGACATGTGTGTATGTGCGTGTGTGTGTGTGTGTGTGTGTGTAGGGCTACATGGCCACCATGGCCAATCAGGGAGTTCCAGAGGACATGAAAGGGAAGGACAGGATTGTGTTCGGAAACATCCACCAGATCTATGACTGGCACAAGGAGTGAGTCAGAGGCGTCTCTTCTGTCTTTTTCCCTCTCAGTTCCTCTGAATTTGAGCTATCTCTTGCAGTGCACATTTATTTTTTCTGAGCTCCTTGTGTTTCATGAGGTTCAGCTTGTGTCAGGCCCCCTGCGGCTGTGTCTTGCCTGTATGTGTGTGTGTGTCTGACCTTCACTGCTCCGTGTCACACAGTTATTTCCTGGGAGAGCTGGAGAAATGTGTGGGTGATCCAGACAGCCTGGCTGAGCTCTTCATCAAACATGTGAGTCTGCACATCAGTGAGTAACAAGTGGGGATGAGAAGTTTCTTTTTCTTTCCGTCTCTGCATGTTTTCAGTTTGGCTGAAGGTTGCAGCCGTCTCACAGATCAGAGCTCTGGCTGCACGTAAAGCCTTGGCCCCCTGCCATTCAGATGTGTCTTTATGTCGCAGATCATTTGTCTGCAGGTGCAGCTGCGGAAGAAATGATCTTGTAATCATTCTGGTTCGACTATAGATCCCTCGGAGCCAACAATCAGTGCTAAAGACGCTCCGCAGAGACCACGCTGTGTGTGAAAATGTGCTGGAATTACAGACATGAGAGCTCTTTAAGAAGTGATATTTTTCATTTGTAGTTGTTAAACACTGAACTTTGAACATTTTAATGTCAAAGTGGAAACAGATCTCTATAAATGGAATAAATGAAGTTCAAACATACACATACACATACATTTTATTGGCAGTGTACATATCAGCATGGGGTCTATTTAGAACATAATAATAAACTACTGCAGAAAATTTGGAAAAAAAATATTTATATTTGGTGGGGCTTCTCACCCAGTGTACTGTAGCATGTCAAATTAAACTATTCTTTCTCAGCCACTGGAACTATTTAATGAGGAACAGGTCCTGCACTGAAAACTCAAGAAAAAAAAAAGGAAAAACTCTTGAGATGAATGGGAAGAAAACAAAACTGAGAGGAAAGTGAGGGTCAGAGCAGATCCGTATTTCTTTCTCTCACACAGATTATTTAGAATAATTGTCACATGTTTTCTCTTTCTCTCTCTTACATTCTTACATTTCCAGGAGCGGCGTCTTCACATGTACGTGGTTTACTGTCAGAACAAACCCAAATCAGAGCACATTGTCTCTGAGTACATTGAAACCTACTTTGAGGTGAGTGAACCTTTATACTTTAGTTTTATTGTAGCTCTCCAGGGACTTTTTTGTTTGTGCTTAGAAACACCTTTTTTGTCTCCTGACAGGATCTCCGGCAGCAGTTGGGTCACAGACTGCAGCTCAACGATCTGCTCATCAAACCTGTTCAGAGAATCATGAAGTATCAGCTGCTGCTGAAGGTTCGCTGTTTCACAAGACTGTGTGTCTGCATGTCGACTTAAAAACTGTTGCCTTTGATTTTACAGTGCAGAGAATCAGCTTGCAGGCAATAAAGTCTGATTTTTAATCACGTAGCCACTAGAATAAATTCTTTAACTTTTAAAACTCTAAATAAACCTCTCTCTGGTTGGCGACTCCAGGACTTCCTGAAGTACTACAGCAAAGCAGGACGGGATGTTGAGGAGCTGCAGGTAAGAGCTGATTCAGAATATAAATACATTAAAAAAACTCAGTCGAAAGTTTATTAGAAACAGGTGCTTTTAATATCTGTCCTAATGAGGGAAGGCTTACAGAAACACCTGTCTGTACAATGTGAGTACGACCAACTGCATTCTCCAAAATGATCCTAGAAATGAATCAACACTATGGGATTTAACTACATTAGTTTTATCTTGGAGTACCTAATAAACTGGCAGCTGAATGTAAACAGTAATATTCTGATTCTCTAAATCCAAAAATGTAGTTTTTCGCTCCCTGATTCTCCATCCATTTTCCTCCATCAGAAAGCGGTGGAGGTGATGTGTTTCGTGCCAAAGCGCTGTAACGATATGATGAATGTGGGTCGGCTCCAAGGTTTTGAGGTGAGACATGCATTTTTTTTGCATCTGTCCCAGCAGATGAAACACATGTCAAGTGTAACTTACGGTCTATGACAATGTTTACATTGTGTTTCAGGGGAAAATCACGGCTCAGGGGAAGCTGCTCCAGCAGGACACCTTTTCTGTCAGCGAGCAGGAAGGCGGCATCCTGTCCAGAGCCAAGGAGAGGCGGGTCTTCCTGTTTGAGCAGCTGGTCATGTTCAGTGAGCCGATTGATAAGAAGAAAGGCTTTTCGTTGCCAGGGTACACTTTTAAAAACAGCATCAAGGTGCGAGTGACTCTATGTTTTAAGACATCTTTAAAACATCTTTGGTTTAGTGTTTTTTTAACGAGTGTCTTGTGTACTTCAGGTCAGCTGTTTGGGCGTCGAGGAACACTCAGAGGAAGATCCATTCTGTCTGGTCCTGACCTCCCGCGGGCCTGACGGCAGCGTGACGCGCTTCATCATGCAGGCATCATCTCCGGAAATAAAGCAAGCGTGGCTCGATGACGTGGTTCAGATCTTAGAGACTCAGAGGAACTTCCTTAATGGTACCAGCGCTCAGTGTTTCCTCGATTAAAGCACACATTTAAGAGTTTGATTAATGTCACATTAATGACCTCCCCCCGTCCACTTCAGCTCTTCAGTCTCCAATAGAGTACCAACGCAGGGAGAGCAACTCAAACAGCCTGGGCAGGAACATGAAGACTCAAACTGCGTCAGCATCTGGCCTGCGACCTCACTCCTCTGCCTCCATGGAGCGACGTCAGCAGCCCCGCCTGCTGCCTCACAACACCTCCCTGCCCTCTCTGCACCCGCCACAGCACTGCCCGGCCTTGAAGGTGGTGAGTGGACAGTACAGCAACGCTCTCTCACACATTTCTATACATTCCTTCCTCCCTTCTCCAACATCGCCTTTTATTTGATTCCTCTTTTTCTCTCAAGGTTTCCAATCCTTGTGCTGCGACACATCGAGCAGCTCACCCTCCGCTCTCCTCCCACCAGCAGCTCAGTTTGTCCACAGAGGTGAGACACGGCTGTGCGATGTTCAATGGCCTGCCACCCTGCAGCCAGCACAGCATGCAGATACATCAGTCTAACTTTAGACAGTGGTGAAAAGTGTATTTAAATCACTTTTTGGAACTTCTCAATACTGTAAGAGCACCACGTACAAGTTTGATGCTATTGTGGTAAGATGGGAAATATAGTTTCCTTCCAAATCGCATACTTTCTCTTTTTAGTTTCAGTACGCACTGCAGCTGCCCTTACAACGTAGACTGTTGCATGCAGTACGCATATAATTGGGACGTACTACTTCAACATAACATCGCATGTTGAAGCAAAAAAAGGATACAATACAGACAGCCAATGAGCTGTCATCTGTTTGGGCTCCTTCAACGGCTGAGTTGATGTGGCGTGTCTTCCACTGTGTAGACGATGTTGGGTTAGAATAGCCAGAAAACAATGCTGGCTTTCCTCCTGCAAAATGCAACTGCATGCAGGAGGACTTCCTGGTATTTCTGGCATACTGCACTCGACATACTATGTATTGGGACACACTAAATCTTTTTTTCTGGCATACTAAATAGTATTGTAGTGTGGATACAGGCACGCAGCGTTTTCTCTTTCATGTGGGTCAAAATAAAGACCTTTTAAAGAACAATTCAACAGCTTGGTGTGGTGACAGGTGCAATACAGCACATTGTGCCCACACATGGTGGTGAAATGCTGCTATTCCGTCTGGTAACATAAGGGACTTGATGGTAGAGGATCCGTCAAACATTCCAGCGTGTTGCCGTAGTAGTGGAAAAAAAATATCGGGAAGCAACATTTAACTCTTACAATGACTATTTGTAGCTACTTGTACTACTTTGTTACTACCCTCTAACTCTTTGTGACGCACTCCTGAGTACAGCAAACCAGGCGTTCTCCCGTAGTAGACTGTTGTGCTAAAACGTCAATGTCAGTTAAACTGTCAGGACCCGGAGACAGAACGACACTTGAGTATTTTATCAGGTTTATCAGGTCAGGTTGGGAGCGCCATACACGTTATAACTACCCTGTTGAGTGTTTATTGCTCACAGTAAAAATAAATTTGAAGTTTTTTTAGATTTGGTTGATGAGATGAACAAAGCTGTTACCTCTCTGTCAGCAGCCGGAGGTCGTTTGTTGTCATGATCACTGACGATGAGGGGAAATGACGCTCTGGATGTCTTTTGTCAAATATCCTGTTGTTGTTTCTGCGTAGATTTTCAAACCTGCTCGACCTTATCTGCTGCCAATGCCATTCAGTCATCTAGTTTATGGAAAACTCAATGACCTGCTTTTTTATCTTATTCACTCAGACTTCCACATAGAGGAGGAAATGGTTTGATCACAGGGCTCTTATTAGACGAGCTTATCTGGCTCGTTTCCACCAAGTCGCTCTTGTCCTCTTTGTGTTTTTGGATCAGCAGTGTTTCCATCCTGCTTTTGGTGCAGGAGTTCAGACAGGCGTCCTAAAATCTTCATTTCTATGGTGCTTATCGCTCAGAGCGAAGCTTTTGTCAGACTTTTCAGAGTTAACATCTTTTTCTGATCAATATTACATTTTTATGTAACTCCTCCATAATTGTATTCCTGTAAAAGTAAAATCCAGCGACAATTCAGTAGAAGCATAAACTTGAGGTTTGAGTTTTTTTCTTGTGGTCTATATTTATAACTTATAAATTTTGAAAGCTGCACTAAACAATATTTATATGTTAGCAACTGGTCAGATGACTAAAGAATTAGAAAATTGGACAGTTTTCTTCTGCTCTCTGGAGCTTTTTGGCACCTTTTACATCATTGTTTTTTTTAACAGTCCACAAATTTTCTGTTTTGGTTCACTATCATCACTCTTATCAGCAACAAGCAGCTAAGTCAGTGGAATAGCCTCTAAATACCACTGTACAGTGTACACCACATGCTCAGCACCAAGCTGCAGACAGACTCAATTAGCCACTAGCTGGTGAATGTAGTTTAGTATCAAGGAGCTACAGAGCGAGATATTTCCCTCTGGCGATGGTGGAGACCAAAAACAGAGCTAAAATAGAGTGAACATTTAACTTATTTTCATGTCAGAAGCTCCAAATGATAATTTAGCTTTGTTTTCATACTGACGACGATTTTGAACCCTTTCTCCTGCTGTGCTCCAGATTAGTAATTTCTCCTGTTAATCTCTTGATTTAAAGATACAAATCACACGCGACTGTCTTAATTTCTTGTGGTATGTGTGTCGTAGCACCAGAGGCGGAGGTAAGCACATGCCAAAAGAACCTGCCTGACTTGTGTCACTCGTCTTGCGCTCGCTCGAGCCTTCCGCTCTGCTCAGTTTGCCCCTGAAAATGAATGAAACAGGTGCCAAGAAGAAGAACATTAAGGCCATCCAAACAATTTTGAATTGAGGCATCAGTGAACATTAACACTCATGGCTGAGAGAAGTTGAATATTTTTCCACATTTAAACAACTCGAGTGAAAAACCTTGAATCGGTTGCTTCTTCTCCTCTCAGGTTGTGACTGCCAGCGTCCAGGCGACCGCAGTGAATGAGGCTGGGAGTCATTCAGCACGTCCACCAGCCAACCTGGATCAGCTGATGGAGAGTGAGCAGTAATGACCTGCGAGGACAAATGAACTCAGTTTACCCTTCTGGAGGAGGAGTGCCTCGACTGAGTCAGAGCTCTGTGTCAGCATTGTTTGTTTCAGTCCTGTACAGGAGTCCTCGAGGTCTCAGTGTTTCCGTTTATCACGTATTGTCCTAAATTTCCTTCAAATATCACTGTGGTTGAGGCTGATCTGGATTTTGTATAACCATACTGGTTTGATTGTTTATGTGTGTGTTTACTCTGCGCATACACGTCAACAGATGGTGATGACAGATGAGATGAAATATGTGACGATCTGGTTTTGAAGCACCTCGGACACTGTACTTTATTTTTTATATGTATAAATTTCTTACTTTTTCCATTGAAAATTCCTTGATGGATATTTTTGTAATGCATAATTTCATAAGGGACCAATTCCACTTTATTCCCCCGAGAACTCTGATTTCAAATCCCTTCACGCATTCATACGGTGTCCTCAAATAACTGCAGTGACTGTCGACTCCAGCCTCACTGTGGGATCTGAATCCATACGAGTTGTGTTTGTCTGTGCGTTCCCTGCACATTTCTTTTCCCTCTGGTGGGCTATTTTAACCCTGCCATTGTTAAAATGTTATCTGAACTAAACACATTTGCAAACTCACACAAAGAAGGCGTCCCGATCGAGCAGAAAGAGGAAAAAGGGAACAAAGATAAAACAGAGGTGCTCATCTGTCACTGTCATATTGATTGTAAATAATCTCATGTGGGATCTCATCAATAAAACTCTTTGACTTGTGGTGTCCTGATTCGAAATCATCATTTTTCTTAGAGAAAGCAACATTACACATTTCCTGACATGTTTCTCAGCATGAACAGATGAGACAACAGGACATGAAAAAGACCCCCGTCCCTCCTCGATGGGTGAGAGAGACTCAGAGACAAAAAACACTTCGTTGACATTTTGTCTTTGTGACTGTGTTGTGTCTCTTTGCTGTCATTTTGCATCTCTTCATAATAATCTGCAACTGTTCACAGTTGTTTTGCATCTTTTTAGTAGTAGTGTAAAATGTTGCGTCTCTGTGGTCGTTTGGATGTTTGTACGGGTTCGTGTTTCTTTTTAATCGCTTCATGTGTCTGTTTTTCTGTGGTCATGTCTTTGTCTTTGTGTAATCATGCAACATTTTGTGTATATTTGTGATCATTTTGTGTCTTTGCAGTCGTCTTGGCATATTTCTTGTTACTTAGTGTGTCTCTGTGGTCATTTTGTAAATCTTTGCAGTGTTTTTTTTTTTCTCTGTTGTTGTTTCACGCCTCTTTTTAGTCATTTTGCTTTTGTAGTCGGTTGATTGACTTTCAAACAGAGAGTCTGGTCAAGGGGCGCCTGGACCCCTCTGGGCCTCCGGGCCTGTGTCTGGTAGGCCTGTTTGGCAATCCATCCATGTTAGTAAATATGAATAGAAGTGTAAAAACACTGACTTTTGAGGATATGACCTCTACAGTTTCATTTTTAGCATGGGACAATTTCATAAGCCACAAAAATGTCTGCTGCCTGGAAATTTTAGACAACATTTTCGATTTTCCGTAAACATTATTCCGTGATGCTTCAGTGAGAAGATTGTAGCCTGAAGATCCTGAGAATTCTGAGTGGGATGGTCACTTTTCTTTTGAGCTAATGAAAAAAATGTATTGAAACAGCCTTCAAAATTGTACTAAATCTGATTTTGGCACAAAAACTACTTCAGAACAGAGAACCTGTTGGTATACAGCACCCTCTAGTGGGGAGATTGGGGGATTTCATGTTATTGTCCATGAATTGGTGAATCAGTTTGTATTTGTGTTCTTTCTTTCTTTCTTTCTTTCTCCTACCACCTCAACATATAACAGCTTTTTTAAGGAAATGAAGGAAAGGTGTTTCCACAGACATTTTAATATGGCAACATTTGAAATAAATTTAAAAAATGCTCATAATGCTGTGATCAGACGTCTCACACCAGTGTCTTTTGGGTGAAGCAGGCAAGTTAAATTTCAGTGCTAACACAATAAATATCACTGTTTGAACAACAAAAAAAAACAAAACAAAGGTTTTCCGCTCAGCAATAGATCTGTCAACAGTTGCTAACATGAGACATGATTCGTGGACACACAAAAACACAGGAGCCTTTTTTTTTTATAAGCGTGTCACTGATGAAATTTGATTCTGACCCGTCTGAAGGAGCTTACATCATTTTGATGGACTGGAAAAAAAAATCCATGACAGACAGAAACATCACATAAAATAGATTTAAAATATTCCTCTTGAGATAAAAAAGAAAAAAGAGAAGATAAATCTCTGGCACCTCTTTGCAAATAACACATGACTTATCAGGAAACAATAGAGTGAGACAAGGGCGCCACCTAAAGGCCATGGTATAAAAAAACAGCATTGTCACTTCAGGCATGAGTAACAGAAACTCTCCAAGGGGGAGAGCAGAGAAACAGGATTTCAAGCCTTGGGGCTCCAGCATCTCACCTTGACTCATTGACTTTGTCTCACCGGGCACCACTCAGCTCTCCTCTCATGCTCTGACTAACAATTTAATCCTCTCCCGATATGCGCTCTCCCGCTCTTACCATGGAAACATGCACTTTGGTTCATTCAACTTTCCTTTCAGGCAGCATGTAAAGATGCAATCACTTCAGTCTTATTCATCAGTGGCACTGGACAGAGACATCAGGAACAGTAGCAGACGATAACCAGGGCTGCTCCCAGATCAGGTACCACCAGGCATGATTCCAGATGGATGGGACCAGAGCTTGCTCCTCCTCAGACATGATTTATTACTCAGGAATGACGCAGAGGATTCTCGATAAAAGGAGGGGCAGCAAAACCATAACACAAAGAGATAAAAACACCCTAAAGCCAGCAGCCAAACCTTTGGCACGACATGTCAGTCACGGAGCGTAGGTACCGCATGTGAGAAGGTTTTGAATACGTTCTTCATGTGGCATCAGTAGAATGGATACCTATGCTCTGTGTCTACGGGATTGTCCCTCTCTGGGAAGTGTCTCTTCGTCATCCTTGTCTTTAGCGTCTCTGACGTCACTATTGCTTTTCCAAGCTCAGTCTTTTTTTCAGATAGTGCAAATTGAAGGAGGACAAATGTACCTCTACTCACATGAGGATGACAATGAAGTGACTCAGACTGTAGAGATGCTACCTGTGGGACTTTCCCAAAGCTCGGTCTCCGTGTTAGAGCGACTCGAGGATATGTGGCCAGATAAGATTTGACAAACAAAATCCCTCAATAACTTTGAATGAATTAAGATTACGCTGTGATTTAACTGGGTCTGTGTAAACAAGACAATATGTTTGTTACAACAGCTGTACCCACTCCAGAAGAGACTTTTTTTAGCTCTGCACTGACTGAATAAACATGCTAAAACTGCCCTAATGGCACATTTTATCTACGGTAAAGCCTGAAACCTCCTGTGAGGGTTTTCAAGAAAAGGCAAACCAAAGTGTTTGTCTGAAATCTTATCTGACGGTACGCGGCGTAGGGGAGAACTTCTTTGGCAACTCAGGAAGAGCAGAGGAACCCTTGGGATCACGAGGAGAGGAGCTAATTATGAGTCAAACACTGGAATCGGTTCTTGAAGAACAGGAGGCCATTTTTCGTGTGAGTGGCGTCAGAGGAGGCCGGCGGGTAACGAAACTTGGCGTAAGTCTTGTCGCTCTCTGACTGGCTGACCCAGGGGAGTTTGATTTTGGTTGCGTGATTGACAATAACATCGTCGCAAGAGCCCACGTGGAGAGATCCAAGGCCATCGATGAAAAACTCTGCAAAACAAACACAAACAGCACGATTCAGTCGAATGCATCCAATAGTTGAACTCAATTTAAGTCTAATTTAATAACTTCTTTAACTCATCCACACTGAAGAGAAAATTCCACTCCAAAATAAGTCAAAAAAACGGAAAGAAATTTTGTAATAAGTAGAAAAACTGAACCGACTCTCCGGGTATTTTAAATATTAAGAGTGATGAGATACTTTGAATAGAAAGCAGACAAAATACTCTGTAGGATTTTGAGTTTTGTCAATCCCTCAAAGCTTTAATTTTAACTGTTGTGGTAAACTTCCACAGTTATCAGATTTGTCAAATATAAACAGCTACTGTACGAGAAGAGATGTGGGAAATGGACAGCAGGGGACTAAATTGAAATGAAATTCAATTTGACTTAATGCATTTAATCATAGCAGAGAGATATCAGGGATTCTCAGATGTTGCAGGCGCTGATTAGAAATGTTCACAGTTCAATTTCTTTGCAAAGATGATCTTATGATAGTATGATAATATAGTGTATGATACTATCTAATTAACTGAAATGAGATATGAATCTTTGAAGCATTAATTGCTTAAACTCTTCAGATTATGAGGTTTCCTTTTAACTTCTGCTGTCTTTTGGCGGAATCTTAATGGTTTTTCTGATACCAAGTGTCTTAATACTTCAGACCATCTGATTAAATAAAGTTAATAATTTTCTTTTTAGTTTTTGTTTTGATTTGAATTATGTTGAGTGATTTCCCAAAAGAATTCTGGGAGCTGCTGGAGAGATTAAAACAAAACACAACGAAACAAAAATGCGTTACAACCTCCATCAGTTCACATGTTTCTCACTCGGTACAAAGGGTTATGAGTATGAAACAGTTTAAAACACAAGCCGTATAGAATCAGTATGTAAAGTAGTGCTGAACTGGGACACGTTTCAAATGCAAACACATGCTATAACATTTGCATATGACATTTCCCTCAGTCATATCACCGGTCTGATCTTTCCTGTGTCTCTGATATGAAAATACTTCTGTCTCTGTACTCACCCAGGTGAGCTACCCTGGCGAGGCGCGGGTCAAAGCCGACCTGCTGGACTTTGTCGGTGCGAGCCAGGAAGAAGTTGATGACCCCGTCAGTCACGACACAGTTGGGGAAGCCTTGGATGGCGTGATGAAACCCTCTCCTCATGTGTAAACAGTCACCGTCCTCCTCCCCGGGCTCGATGGAGATGGTCTGTCTGTAGGTGGCAGTGTAACCCGTGGCCTCTCGCACTGCGCCACCCACCTGGACGACACACACACAGCACACACTCAGCAAAAACACCACGCCAACGCCACATCTATTAAAAAACGGTGCATCCGCCCGTCTCTCACCAGATCCAGAGTGGTTCTCTCTAAAACATCCACCAGTTTCTCCAGCTTGGTGTTGGCTGTGAAGATGAAGTCATCATCCACCCACAGCACGTACTTTGTGGTCACCTGAGAGACGGCCAGGTTTCGTCCGGCAAACCAACCCTACGACACGCGACACAGAGCTTGAACACCAAAGAACATCAACAAGGACGGCAGAGATGTGAAATCAGAAGACTTTCCAAACCTTTCCAAAAGGCATGATGTAATGTTCGATGTAAGGCCCGGCGATGCTTTTGGGGTTTTCACTGTCATCAGCGATTACTATGGTGACAGTGGGATAGTATCTCCTCACGCTGTCGATAAGATCTTGGAGCTTGTCATAGCGCAGGAAAGTCTTCGTCGCTATGGTAACGAGGGCGCTGACATTGTACTCTGCAGAGAAGGAAGATCAAACAACCAAGGAAAGCTCAGTGTTTAAATAATACGTAGGATTTTTGATTTGTGGTTATGGACAGTGTTGGTGTGCTGGTGTTGTGTTTTACCTCCCTTGGATCCTGTGTTGTACAGTTTGGGTGTTACACCGTGACGAATCTTGATGCTGAAGATAGCTTGATGCCCCTCGGTCTCAAACTGCACTAAAAGACACAACAGAGACGACTTAATAAACCTGATTAGTGTAGGATAGGATCTAATAGGGTGACTGTTCTGCAGACTCCGGTGTGGTACAGAGTGAGAAATCAACATTTACTGAATGTTTTTGCACAATGGACAAAAGATTAAATACTGAAATTAGCCCCCCGCCATATGACTGCACGAGGTTGACAGATAATTCAAAGCGGTAAATCTGGACTTTGGTCAGTGCCTGTCCTCAGGCTTTGTCCCCGTTAATCTCTATTGAAGCGAGACAAACAGGCTGTATTATCAGTCTGCCTCCTGATTAGCTGTCCGGCTCTACACAGTGTCAGAATTCAGCAAATATTTCCTCTGCCTGGAAATCTCTAATTTCAACACAACAGTTTTCAACAGAAGGTGTGAAGACATTAAAAAAAGAGAAAGGGGAGACAGAGACAAAGTACTGAGGTTGTTTTAGTTGTCGTTTTTTAAGTTAAGACATTTAAAGCAATAGTTCGATATATTGAAAAACACACTCATTAGCTTTATGATGGCGAGTTAGACGAGAAGATCGGTACCACTCTTATGTATGTACGGTTGAAAGAGACATATTATGGTTCTTTTCAGGTTCGTAATTTTTACTTTGGGCTACTACTAGAATAGGTGTACATGTTTTAGTGCTCTACAGCACTGTACTCCCCCTCTGTTTGAAACTCTCTGTTTTAGCTCCTGTCTCTTTAAGGCCCCCCCTTCCCAAATAACAAGTCTGCTCTGAGTGGTCAGCTCACACACACCTGACCCAGCACCACTAACAAAAACAGAGCAGCTGTGCTAAATCAATTTTTATGTGCCAAACTAGCTGCTGGGCATAAATTATGCATTATGTGCATATTAGGTCTCTTTTAATATGACGCTACAGCCAGTAGCTTGTCAGCTTAGCTTAGCATAAAGACTGGAAACTAGGGAAAAGTCCAAAGGAAACAAAATACACCTGCAAAGCTTTTAACTGAACACGTGATAACTTGTGTGTTCAATCGGTCTGAAAACTGAATAGTAAAGCGGCACTGGGCGGCTGTGGCTCAAGGTCAGAGCCAGAGTCTTGTTATTGGAAGGTCGCTGGTTCGATTCCCCTGGTCTGCATGTCAAAGTGTGCTTGGGAAAGATACTGAACCTGACCTGCTCCTGGTGTGCTGGTTGGCACCTTGCATGGCAGCCACCACCATCACTGTATGTATGAATTACTGCAAGTCGCTTTGATCAAAAGTGTCAATGTAAGACGATAATTTGCTATTTTTTACGTGTCTGACTATTTCCTGGCTGGGTGCAGTGACTTTCTGGTGTCTCCACTGGTTGCTCAGAGCCACAAACAAGATAGAATATGCATTAAGAGGCACAGGAAGGGGGATTTTGTTACCCTTGGACAGAGCTTACTAGCTGTTTCCAGTCTTTACGCTAAGATAAGCTAAGCTACTAAGATACTGACTGTAGGTTTATATTTACTGCATAGACATGAAAATGGTAACGATCAACTCTAGTCCAACTCTCCTTGAGAAAACAAATAAAAATGATTCCCAAACGGTCAAACTTTGAATCACACAGAGCACACAGCACTTGATTCTATACATGAAAAAGCCCTGAACATAGGATGCATACTTCAATCAACTCAAAAGCTTTTCTCTCCACGTCCCTCATACATTTTTTAAAGAAGTAACAACAAAAAGCCAAAAGTCAGATGACTAAGAGATGTTTATCTGATGCCTCACCTGTGTCAGCCGTGCTCGGGTGGAACAGCGTGTTTGTGTAGGTGACAAACTGCAGCTGTCGGTTCAGATTAAGCAGGAGGCTGCTCGACAGGGTCATGTGCATCTCGCCGTCACCTTTGACTTTCACCCCGTCTACCTCTGCTGCCACATTCAGCGTTCCCAGCGTGGCAGTGATGTTTATCTGCAGAGAGATGGAAAGACATGTCAGTGGGATAAAAGGACGATGGATATGTGAATTATGTCAAAGTAAAGACAGACATATTGGAATACTTACTGAGAAGTGGTCTCTTGGAAGGTCGTGTAAGGCCAAGCCTGAAAGGACGTGATGGAAATTGACAGATTTAGATGCTACAGCCACTGTGACATATTCAATCCACTTCCTAAACACATGTTAAAAATATGGGTCATACAGAAGCCAGGAACCGTCACGCTTGCCATTTACTGTGATGCTGTTATCATGAGATCACAAGTTAATTATTTTGTTATAAAAAATAACGAAGACTAACAAACATTAAAGTAGTAATAATGTAATACTAATAACGTTATATTAGTACCAGGTGTTTTAAGTAATAAGAGGAAACAAACTTCTGTTTTCTTGCGATAATGGGCTGGTTATCTCGTTTTGTCCAGATACAAAGCTTGTTTTCTTGAGAAAACAAAATAAGGAATATGTAATAATTGCATGTTGGGCTGTTACAGATCATTTAAATCCACTGTGCTTTTTGTTCATCCAGTAGATGTAACATGTCAGCCAGCTCCGGGTCTGCGTTTAACCAATGAGCTTTGATTTATTAAGCTGTAGTAATGGCCACTGCTTTAATGAAATAATCTAATCTAATAAAGTAACACTGTGCTTCCACTTCCTCCATCTAATTTGACAAATAGGCATGAGTGTCCCACTGTGTCTGAAGTCGTACCTGGGATGATGATTGTTTTCAGGGGTCGTATCTCCACGCCCTGTGTTGGATACTGTAAGGGATTGTTAGCCTCTGCAATGATGAGGACATCTGCAGGAGTCTGTGACCTGAGGGGAAAAACTCACATCAGGAGGACGTAGTCTCCACAAGCATAGACGGGAACGAAATGAGTGGACAAATCCAGCAAGTGTGTTTTTGCTCTTTGTAAAACACAAACTCACTGCCACACACAGAAGCTATTAATAAAAGACCCTGTCACCTTGTGATTTTTTTCTTGACAGGAAAGAATATCTTGTGGCGAACTAATCTTCAGTGAGCAAGTATAGGGAGGAAAGAACATAAATAATATGATTTCTCCACTTTGATTACCTTAATTGCATTGCTGCTGTGCTCTGGATCAGTTGAACACACTTAACTAGAACGGCACTCCATCAAGGTTCAACAGTCCCCTTTAATAAAATCAAACCTTGTCCAATATCAAACTTGATAACCTTGTATCACTTTAAACCACCCATGACTGCCAAGCCAACATTTAAGCAAATTTCACTGGATGCAAGATTCAAGGGGAGTCTCCGTTTGGATACATTTCTAAAACTATGAAAGATATGTTGAAACTATTGGTGCCTCTCTGAATCCCCATTATCTCAGCTGCACGTCGGTGGCATAGCTGCAAGTTTCTGTCCCTATTTGTTACTGTCATGGCTGAGAGAACACTACCCTCCATAAAGACGCATTTTGATATTGATTTTTATTAAGATCCACATCATGTTGTACTCACTCATAGATAAACTTCATTTTTTTTCATCAATATCCATGCAATTTTCCCCAAGAAATGTCAAAGAAATTTCCTGGATTCATCTCTTCATAAAGATCCGCACCAAAAATTAATGAGGTCTGTTCTGTTCTCTCTTTTTTTAATGGAAAAGTTTCATAGAAATCTGGTACATAGACATGGGTGAACGCGTAACCTCCTTGAGGGAGGTAATCATCCTACTAATAATAAGTAGTCGGGACAGTTAATATGGGTGAGCCAGTGGCTTTCTCAATGATGGATAAATGACCCAGAGAGGACTGAAGCTGGATTCAGCACCTGATACAAGAGCTGGGCAATGTGGCCTTAAAACAATATGGCAATATCTTTAGAATAAATCAGGATACAATATATATATCTCGTTATTTTGAAATCTTGCTCAAGCTAAAAAAAGGCTTGTATAGGGGTGACAAAATCAAACATCTCCATTCTTTTGTCAACATCAACATTGTGACAATGTTCTGGGGGTGACTGTTTGCAGAATATTAACACAATGAGACATTTGAAAAACAATCATCAGTAATGTGGACAGTCTTGTAAGTTCATATAATTATATCACTTTACTGTCGTGCTGCATTTAAAGCCAATAACCAAATCCAAAATCAAAGACAATACATGGTCTTATATCACGATAACGATTTAATAACTACATATTGTCCAGCCCTGATACTGAAAAATTCAACATGAGTAAGGCAGATAAAATGAGCTTTAATACACTGAAATACAGCCCATGCTTCATTAGATTCTCTGTCAATAAGATGAAAATCATTATCATCTTATCATTATCATTATTCTATCTCATATCTCTGTTTTACGGAGCGGCTCACCTCTTCTGGAAACTCTTGTACTCTTTGGCCCGTCTCCTCTTCATCTCCTCCAGCTCGGAGGCCTCGAAGGCAGTGTGCAGCGGGTGAGCCGACACCCGCGGGAATAAGAGTTGGGCGAAGGGTAGGTTAACTCCTCCACTCTCACCCTCACATACACATCCATTACGCGCCAACAAGCTGGATGGGAGGAAATCAGTTTATAGCTGTGTTCTGTTGTGCTGAGACGGAGTGAATGAACTGGTGAGAAGGTGCTCATACCTTGCCACACTTTCCCTCACGCGAAAGGGGATGTTGCCTAATCGGTGGTCTGGTTCTAGCAGCCTCTCCTCCAGATGCCTCTCTGCTATTGGCCCCGTTCGCTGCCACACATCCACCGTGGTGTAAGCCCGAGTGGGCCATGAATGGAGGAGGGCCAGTACCAGCACCACAGACACCAGGATGGCGAGCAACACCGTCTTTCTCAGGGAGCGCATCCTAAAACCTGACACAGACAAATGTACGTCGGTTGGTTGTTGTAATTATTTCTCCTGTCTACACAGCATAAATGGTAAATGGACTTGCATTTCTATCTTTACAACAACGATTCAACCGTACACACACACACACTGATGGCAGGGTGCCATGCATGGAGCCAACTGCTCATCAGAAGAAATTTGGGGTTCAGTATCTTGCTCAAGGGCACTTTGACATGCAGCTAGGGGGAACCAGGATTCGAGCCAGCGACCTTCCGATTACTAGACGACCCGCTCTACCTCCTGAGCTACAGCCGCTCCACAGCCACAGTCTTTGCTCTGTGCAAAAATAGACTTCAAAGTTCAGCTGAAGCTAATATGACAATGAAACATTCTGATTTACCGTCCCTCCTCCGCTGCTCAGCACATGGACACCGTCCGGGGAAACAGAGGGAAGGGAATCCATCCTAAAAAGCCTGAACCCTTGGGAGGCTCTCCACTCTATGTGACTAACTTTAGGCTGTTGAAGCCCCACATTAGCCTTGGCTGAACTTTAGAATTCATTTTTCCACATTATGTAAGACAGACTAGAAAAGATCTTTCCAGTAAATCATCATCGTTGCTCCTGAGTCGCTGTGGAGCATTCTTCGGGCGCCCCTTAGTGCTACAACAAAGCATTCATGAAATAAAGAGCTGTGCTCTATGTGGTGTCTGCACATCTACCACAACAACAGTCAGCAGTATGGCTTTTACACACGCACAGGCAGAGGAAAATAAATATTCAATAACATGTGCAGTTCAGACAAATTAGCTCGGTATGCGTAAAACCAAAGCCAGCATTTAGCTTTGGAAACATCTGGATGATGTTTTCGTCCTCTCTCTTGTGGTCTCTCTCTCGCTCTCTGCTAACTCGTCTGAAAGCAGACGCTTCATGTCTTAGAAATGCAATATCAGACAATGAGCTCTTTCTCCTACCTCGCAGCAGTGATGAACAAAAACTCAGTTTCCGGTCAGCATGTTTATGGGAAATTACTGTTGTGACGTGATTTGTATATGTGTGTGTGTGTCTGTGTGGTAGGGGTGGGTTTTGGCTCTGAGATTCATTCTGAAGCACAGTTGGCACCAAAGGTCTTTCTTTCTTTCTTTCTTTTGCTCTAACACCACCATCTGTCCAAAAACTGAAAATGTTTTGGCCTGTAACTCTGGAGCTTCTTCTGCTCAGTGAGCCAAAAGGAGTTTAACATTTCATTTCATTAGGCCACCATACTGAATTGTGACAAAAACCTTCCTTGCTTTTTCAGCTACAAAAAGATGCCAAAAGAAAAGGGATGCTTTTATCGTGACCTCAAACCAAAACTCAGTTTGGTTTGCTGTGAGATAAAAACATAATGAATATGGCTATTCAGCATTAATCTGCATGCTTTCTCCAATCATGACCTCAACTGCTGCATGCACACACAGGGGTTCCTGCACCTGAGTACGTGCATGTACACAAACGTAAGAATTTCTCTTGCACACTCCTGCACCCCGAGTAAATGTTAAAAAATTAAACAAATGAATCAATAAATTAACAAATCCCTCAACTTCTCTGCATGTGTGTGAATAAAGTAAGAACATTTACCCAACTGCCTCTATCCAGTCAGTGAAAGGGCATCCTCTGAAGGCACCTGCATCTCCAGAAACCGTGTAGACAGTCACAGAAATAAGTAAGCGCCTTCCCCATCTGGAAACAAAAAACAAAAAGACAAAAAGAATCATAGAATACACTGTAGAAAAAAATCACTTTAACATCACAGACTAGCTCCCGAAGAAAACTGTACGCCAAACTGCACAATCGCATCATCACATTAAAAAAAACCCCGTCAAGAGTCCATATGGTGCCTCAGCAGCTGCTGGCCTGGTCGGATATCCCCCAGGGGAAATCCTGCAGGGTTTGGGGGTGACCAATTTAGTGTTACCCTGGTGAGCTGTAAAAATCAATCAATCAGAGCTGAGCAGGAAATCAGCTGTGCTGTTTTGAGCACATCTAGGAAATGGTTCCTCAAAGTGCTCCTTTATAAAGCACTTCCTCTTGTGATAGTAGTGATGTAGAGTAGGATCCCCCCCTAGAGTGCTGCTTCTTTCTCTTGTCTCACTATACTGTATACCACAGCAGTCTAATGGGCTCATTTCTAGCTACAACAACTACAGCAACATCAAACAGACAAATACAAAAAGCATTTGATAATATGAGAAATGGATAACGCCACCAGAATTCATTTTTATGAATCCGAAAACTCCTCACATGGGGACGTTTTTAATATAATAAGAGGTTTAAAACAATTGTTGTGAAGATAAAATAGAATTGTATCAATCCCGAAGGAAATCCTCGTGCAGGGGAATGATCAAGATTACAGCAACATGAGAATAAAATGCAAAGATGCAATGGACCAACAATAAATAACAGTGTGAAATTGAGGATATGCTGATATTAGTGCTGGATAAAATCACAATAAAAATATAATGAATTTAGGAAAAAAATAAGTAAACTACAATAAAAACTAAAACAGAAAAGGTAGAAAATACAATGATGCTGAGAAAAATAGGCTATAACATGATGGGATCATATCTCTAAGATCAGACTGTAAAGGTAGCTATATTGAGTTATTGCTCAGCTCAGGCCATGACATAACATTATAGCCTATAAACTGAAGCAGAGGGACTGGTAGAATATGGAGGAATTATAATTCAAACATTGGGCGTGTCCTGTTAGGCTTGGAGATTCAGCCCCACTAGCCGGTCCTACATCTCTGCATATGGATGTAAACTGTGCATGATTTGATGATAATTAGCTGCGATGGAGAAACCATCCTTAGAGATAACCTAGAGGTGAGAGATGACCCCGGTCGTGAGAATTAAAGTGCGCGCTGTATGAGTCGCGCTGCTGTTTTTAATTAACCTAAAAACGAACCAGCGGGGAGGGGAGGGGAGCTGTGGACATGCTACAGACATGGACACGGCTCTGTACGGGGGTCCCTCCCTCCCAAAGATCCTGACAGATCTGTTGCCTCGTTCACATTCTGGATATTAAATGAACACATCTGTTTGTTTTGTTTTTATTCTGCATCAGATAGCACTGTACAGCAGCACACACATGTCAAAGTAATGCAGTCATGTGTCCAGCAAACCGGCATGAATGCCAGAGATAATGAGAGAGATAACACGATCACTCGCACGGGCCTATTAGCCTACCTTGTCGTGAATAAGACTGCAAGAGAGAAAAAATCAGCCTCATACAGCTGGATATGTCTTACGATTACATCCCTTGTTTTCTGAAACACGAACCCTAGAAAACAAACATCTATTCGCCTTTAAGCATTTATTCGACTTTGCACCAAAATCTTTCACGCCTGTCTTTTCCTCTCATGTCTCCTCCGGTAAAGAGGCCGTCGGATGTCCAACCCAGACCTGGAAACACCGACAGAAATAACGCGCTAAAGACAGAGGTACAGGCCTATTGTTGTTACAGTACAAATCACATGAACAGAGAGCTCACCTCAGTTCCAAACACGCACGGTGTAGGATGGTTTCACCTCCCGCCTGCACGGAGGTCGCTCTTCCCAATGAATCTGTTCCTCAGTGGTCCTGCAAATGGGATTAGATGTGGAGAGACGGAGCAGCCAGGAGACAAATAAAGCAGTGGACGGACGCTCCCCCTGCAGCAGCAGCAGCAGCACGGCAGAGCGCACCGCACCTCAACGCAACACGCAGCGGTCAATCAGCAGCATCACGGAGCTCCGACATGCGACAAATAGCCTAACACATTTTCACACACTGAAATTAAATTGATGCATCCAACAGCTAAACCTGCTCATGAACATGACAAGAGAAAAAAAAAAGCACGTGCATGTGCGTGTACATGGCTGGGTGTGGGCGTCTGTGCACATATGTGCTTGGTGTGTGTGCTGTATGTGTGGTACAGTGTGTAGGAATGTGAGCGCACACTTCACTGGAGGATGTTTTTTTGTGCTGCCTCTATATTGGCTATTGTAGCCTATGCATAAAAATAAAAAAGAAATTAAAAAAAAAACCGCAGTTGGAGTTCACGATTCAGCTCAGTAATTTGTCGAATTCGGACACCAGGTGAATTCATTTATATTCATACAATTCTAAATAAGAAAACAGCCTGGTGTTATCTCATAAAATAAGAATCCACATGATAAATCTGGCGATATTTGCCTGTGACACGCCTTGTCCGTCAGGCCAAGAGATGCCCGGTTTTTATACCAATGTGTGGGTTTAATTTACGTCAATTCAAACATTGACCACTGACATGTGCGCTGTTTGCTAATGGTTTTAGGTGTAATGAAGGTAGAGGCCCCGCCCACTCACTCTGTAGCGGTGTATTAAACGAACACACCATGGAATTGGACCCCCCGTTGCCGAACACAAAAAAATAGCCAATGACAGAGTAGCGCTTCTCACATGGACCAATCCGCTGCCACCATGTCAGACTCTCTGTGTTTTGTTGCTGTCAGACAAATGGGGGTATGAGGAGAGAGAGTCAATCATGGCTGCTTCCTTGGTACGGCGGCTGAAAAGATTGTATGTTTTCTTGATGATATGTCCCCTCTGCGTGCCAGCGTTTTTGAATTTAGAAGAGCTGAACGAGATGAAATATGGGATTCAAATTCTTCCAGATCCCGTCATCTTGGGGCAGGTGAGTGAGGGTGTTTGGAGGAGCTAACGGTTAGCTAGCTGCTAGCTAGAAAGTAGGCTACTGTTAGCTAGCATGAAACATCTTATTTTATTATCGCTAGATAGATAACCTGTCTGTTAGCGAGGTGAGAAACTTAATTCAAAACATACAATTTGCTCACAAGTCTCATGAAGAAGTGTTAATGTAGATGTTATTTTCCAGTGACCTACGCAACAACCATCGTTGACAGCTGTCACAACAAAACCTCAGCTTCCTCACTTTCACCTTGCCAGTTGTAACTTCTTTGGATTGTAAATGACTAACCATGAGTGCAGGCACAAATCCAAGTAGTTCACTAACTTTAAACACTCAAGTTTTGTGCTAAAGCGTGGAATTATCACAATTTAAGGTACTGCAGACTTCATGACAGTGTTTCTCCTTTAGACCAAGACAGAGGAGGTGATGATGGTGTCCAGTAAGTACAAGCAGCTGTATGAGTGTCGACTTCCAGCCCAGGCTGTCCGGTTTCATCAGGATCCTGCCTCTGAGCCTGACTCACAAGGGTACACCGGGCCTGACATCCCAGACCTACTCAGCCCGATGAACAGTGCCCAGTGTCTAGTGAAGGTTAGTTGTCAGCTATTTTATTTGTGTGATCCAATAGCCAAATTCTTATGCCACCTAGAAACTATTTTAAAAGATTGCACTAACAACGCATGCAAAAAGTACAGGAGTACAGAGTCAATCTGATAATGGGAATTATTCTTCACTGTTTTGTGAAAGCTGCATTAGTCATTGTTGTGGTGTGAAGAAGGGGGATAGTGTGCACATCTGCCCACAGCTTTATACATGAGAATTAGACTGACGTATACAGACAGAAAATAGGATCTCAAGGATTGTATGAAAAAACACACCAAAGCAGTATTCTGTGTACCAAAAACACTTGACTGTACTCGAATAGGCTGCCAGCACAAGATGTAGATAATACACATTTATAAAACTTCTTTCCACTATGCAGTTTGCATGAAAAGCTCAAGACTTATAGATTAAATGGAAATACAATTTAAACAGGGTTTTCAGGTCCATACACAAGGCACGATACCAGTGCACAAACACTCCTATTGTCCAGGTGTAGGGTGAACATTAATGTTTATTTTTTTTTTCTCAGTTTAGTGCTTTCATTATCCTCAAATATGTAAACCAATATGAGTTTGAACTTAGAGTCAGACCATGAGTGGTATATGAATACATTTGAGACATGTGTGGACCTTATCTGTCACATCGACAACTATAGTAGACCCAATCCAGGAGTCAAAGTCTGAACAGGGCCTCCAGTACAGTCACAGTCCTGCAACTCAAGACACTAGTTTCTTTGTGCTGCACATTGACATTTTAGCACATAATGTATATTCAAATGATATGTTCTAAATATACAACATAATTAATTCATTTTTAGCCATTCAACTGTTTCTCGGTCGTGTCAGTATAAAGTAAAGGAAGAGAAACACATGCTGCTTTACATTTATACTGGTTCAGTTTTTAAGGTTCTTACAACAGAGATCTTGTTAGCCGAAGATGAAGAAGATGAGAGTTCTTGGAATCGTGGGAGTTTGTTGCTTCAGTGACCTGCAGGCTCTGCATACACAGCAAACCACCAAGCACAATCATTCGCGATCAATTTATCAAACAGGGCCTGATTTGATTGTTCGATAAGATCAGCTCAAGTGAATTACCACTCAGTTCTTGAGAAGAGAGTCACAGATGAATTTCCCCTTGGCTGTTTCATCGCTGTTTTGCACAGGGATTTAAACACGTGTTTGTCCTCTGTCCAAAATCTTTCTTCCCCTTGAAGATATATACACACATTTTCTCCTCTCAACGTTTTGTGTCTTCCTCATCCTGCGGCTCAGTCAAACGAAGGTTGTGAGAGTGAGTTGCTGACATGACGTAAATTTGTCCCTTGACCCAGTGCCAAATGACACACTCAGCTCTTCATAAGTAACTTGTGTCTGGATGGTTAAAACAAGGCTCTTTTGTTTCTGTAGCAGGAGATTTTGGCTTTGAGGAATAATTCAAAAATCCCTCTATTAATTTTAGTCCCACAAATACTCATCTCAGTTAGTGATGGCTGTGTGGGGGACTACAGTTCAAAGTGAAGTGAATATTTTGCCTGGACTGAAATGAAGCTCAGCAAAGAGAGATGTAATTCGTTAACATGCTATATCCAGGGTTTTTACAGTGTTTTATAGAAGATGTGGGTCGACCTGTCGGGAAACAAAAAATAAAACATTTAGCTTAATGGAAAAAGTGTAGAGGTGGTTTCACATAGGAAAGTGCCACATGTATAGTATTTAATGTGTGTTGCAATCGTTCAGGGCAACATCTTCTAACTAAATCGGGGGAAATGCTGTAGCATCATTACACCAAGAACAGCCGCAACTTTTTCTGATATTATACTCACTCGGGTAGGAGCAAAGTATGACCCCAAACACTGGTGTTTAACAGGAACATGATACTGTAGCCGTTTAGTATCCTCCAGATGCTTATTGTGATCACAGGTTTGTTTATGTGTGTGGATCGACAGCTCGTTGTAGTTCCATTTTTTTGTTATCCGCTGTTTAACTTTAAGTGATATTTTGAGTCTTTTCTTAGTATATTGTACGTTTTATAACATGCCTCTTAAGTTTTCCATTTTGACACATATAAAAGCCTTATACTCTTAGTAATTCCTGCACCCTGACATATCAGTTTTCTGTCTTCCCAGTCCTCAATCATCAACCAAAAAAGTAGACTTAATGAAAAAGATACGCAACAATATGCGTACAAGTTGTTATGATTTTGTGGAAGTCTAATAGATGACCTGTTATGTTGCTGACTGGAAACATACATCAGTCACTTACTGTAAATTGAAACATCTGCTGTGTGTGTTTCCTGCAGACGAAGGACTGGTGGACATATGAGTTCTGCCACGGTCAGCATATCAGACAGTACCACCTTGAAGGTAAGAGCGCACTTTCACGTTTTTCATGACACCCACTTTGACAAGCAAGCTGTCTTTGACTGATGTTGTTCTCTCCTCAGACACAGAAATCAAAGGCGACATTCTCTTTCTTGGCTACTATGAATCTGAATTTGATTGGAGCAATGAAACGGCAAAGGTAAAGTTGCCTCAGCTTTGTGCTTTTGGTTGTTTGGTTTCTTTTATTTTTCTTGATGGACTCAGATTCCTGGTAACGATTCAAACCAAAATGTGAATTGTATGATATTAGCTGAACCCTTGTGGTTGTATGTGGGTACTTCACAGTAAGCATTTTGATGCATTTTAAGAAATGATGTTAATTGCATTTCTGTTTTCCAAATGATCTTAAAAAAAAATACATTTATTTCCCTTTATTGAATGTTTATTTGACTTATTTCATCCGTCACAGCAAACAAGAATGAGATGTCAGCTCCTAAATCCCTCTGATAGTATCTGCTCTATATCACGACAGTAGTGTGGGATAACTTTCAATAACATTTACCAAAATAACACAAGGTACTTCAAATAAGAAAATGTTATGCTAATAACGTATAAACCAATATACCAAATAAGGTCGCTTTGGTGTCATAAACTTTCCCCTTCTATGAAAATATGAATGAAACAAAGTCATAACTACATTTACAAAGTATCATCAGGAAAGTTTGATGTATTGTTTTGGTTTTATAAAACTGTTAAAAATATCAGAGGCAACACGTTGTCCACGAATATTGCAAGTCAACATAAACAAAACGTCTTTACTTTTTATTTCCCAGGCCTCCAAGCAGCACAGACTGAAGCGCTACCACAGTCAGACCTATGTGAACGGCTCAAAGTGTGACCTAAACGGAAATCCCAGAGAGACTGAAGTCCGGGTGAGACATTTAATTGCAGGATGTATTAGTATTCCACGTTGCCTCTGTGGACTGTTTTTCTTGTTTGATTTTTCATTTTGCTATTCCGTACAAACATATGAAGTCAGTGGAAATGTGCATGCTGTTCTAAATGATCCTCCAAAACACACCCAGGCAATTCTACTCTTTATTTTTTCCAGTTTGTGTGTGAAGAAGGCTCGGGTGACTATATCGCCCGAGTGGATGAGCCTCAGTCGTGCCGCTACGTGCTGACAGTTCACACCAGTCGTACCTGCCAGCATCCATTCCTGCGGCCCCCGTCCACCGCCAAGCCCCAGGGTATCGTGTGCCAGCCGGCGCTAAGTGCCCAACAGTACATGGATTACGTCAAGGCTCAAGTCTGTGAGTTAACAAAAACGAAGGGCACTGTGATGCAGCATTTGGAGAAAGTCGTGCTTCATTACTTTAAGGTTGTTCAAGTGTAAGCAGGATACTGAGGCAGGACATCATTTGGAAGAGGCGTATATAACAATTTAGACTTTTTGACGTGCATTGTTGAAGAGATGTTATTTGAAATACTCCATCGTCTAATTTTAAAACAATGAGAAATACGTGACATGATCTTTCTTTTGCTCTTTCTTTTCTTCTTTCTTTTTCTCTCCTCGCCTTCTTCCCTCTGTCTATTCCTAGCGGACACGAAGCGTAAAGTAGAGCAGATCTCAGAGGAGCTCAGGAGTCTTGATGAGATGTTGGCTGGTAATGAAGGGCCAGATGGAGCAGTGGAAGTAACAGCAGACGAGACGTCGCCTGTGCCCAGTGATGACCTGAACCAGACAGACAGAAAAGGTGCATTTTTTTGACTCCAAAGGGACCAAAATTTCTTTGAGAAATTTCTTTTGAAGAGTATTGAAAACAGCTGTACTGTATTTTGAAACGATCAGTAAAATTCGGTGGTGAGTGAAGCTGTCCATTCCGTGACTTCGTAGTCATATTATAAATATACAATTGTCATTTAGATGGTAATCTGCATGAGAGTCATCGGCTTAAAGTGATCAATTTGACCCAGACAGATGTGATTACTGTAAGTGGTTTCCACTGTGTTGTAGTCATTTGTCAAGGCACTAAATAGAAGTATCTATTTTTTTTTTTTTTAATTATTATTTCCATCGAGTCACATATAAACTTCAACTTCAACGTCTTGAAACAGATCCTGCTGAAGTATCTGAGGATGCTGGGTCTGAAGAGGCAGAAGATTCTGACTTCTGGGAGGGAGTTACAAAGCCAGGGGGCTCAAAACCATCTTTTCCTGCTTCTCAACAGGATAATCAGGTATAAAAAAATATGTCCTTTATATGCCCTTTTTGATTGTTGATAAATCAAATGCTAAGTTTGGGTTGTGTCGAATGAACAGGCTCTCTAATTTAAATGACACATCATTGAACCCTTTTTCTTCATAGCCCATTGTTGCATACTGTATATTCACTAAGTGTACGCTTTCGCTTGGATGTTATATTTCTTTCTTAGCCACTAGAGGGTGTAGGTTACACTTTTCCCTCTAATCTGATATTTGTTTCTTTGCACAGGCAGCAGATGAAGGTGATAAGGCAGTGACAGACAATGAAGTCATGGATGATGGTGATGAAGGTACCCTTAAACGGCACAGCTGATTTTATGTCCTGTTGCTTTTGAACGCCTTAAGCGAGATTAGTTAAAGTCTTGTATATCTGTGCTGTTATTTCAATCTGATTTGCAAACTGAACAATTGTTTTTATAATTAGTCATTTTAATGAATAATTTAGGTCCATTTATTATACACTTCTTTGTGTGTTATTGTTCAGTGTTGAACAAGCAATTTATCTCTTCTAATGAATGTCTTTCAGTTGAAAAATTCAACTTTAAAATCATCACTGACCCAGCAGACCTGATGAAATTTGTCCAGCACCTCAAAGAGAGTAACAGGAAGGTCAGTATTATAAGGTGGAGGCTACAAATAAGCCCACTGTGGTTTTTCGCCTCTCCCTGCACTGTCTCATTATTACCTATCATGTTTTTTATGTGTATTTTTTCCAAATTGTGCAAAAATAAAACTCAAACTCAAACTCAAATACTTACCAAGATTACTGTGATACTTATTTCTTCACCTCTTGGGAGTGTATTTCTTTTTCTTTGCCATGTATGGGTATTCCAAATCAATGGAGCATTTCTTATTTCTATTCTTAGAAAGCACAAGCCAAAATTCGAGGAGAGAAACCAACCAGCGACAGTGTAACGGAGAAGCTCGGGGAAGAAGAGAAAGAAGAAGATGAACGCCTGCTGCAGGAGTTTGAGGATGAGATGTCCGACCTCTCAGTGCCCTCGGACAAAATTGAAGAGATAAAGGAGGAGATGCAGAAGGAGTTTGACAGCATCATAAATGAGGTTTCAAAGTATATGATTTTAGCACAAACTTTATAAAATTTATGTTAAAATGTTATCAGGCAGATCTGACTCATAAATAATCCAACGTAATTTGATGCTTTGACCTGATTGGCTTCCCTCTGCGGTTTAGGCCCAGCAGGAATTAGAGACAGAAGGTCTGAAAGGGGAGTTTGACCGCACTCAGGCAACACAGACACTGGAGACAACGCTGGACAAGCTGCTTGATCATCTGGAGGAGAAGGACGTCCAGGACCCAGAGCAGCAAACAGTTCAAAGAGCTAGCGATCCAACCAGGGGCAGCCCCAGCCTGGCTCCGAAGCAGCCAGGTAGCCTGCCTCTCTGTGGTCACATGTCTGTACACTCTGTGTCTGCCTTCATCACGCTCATATTCCACCCATATGTGCAGCCGATGTTGTGACATCTTTCATCCCAGAATAGACTCACACGTGTAGTTAGTTTGAGCAAAAATCCAGAGAAGTGATGTAATCAGATTTTGAATTATTTTGGTTAGTCAGTGGCCTTTCCTCTGCTGCCAATGATGTAATTAAATCAAAACAGAACTGAAATCAATCAGAGTTACTGAAAGTGAAATGTAATGCTTATAACAAAGTGTTTTGGCTCTCGCCTCCTCCATCCTGTGGCCTTGCTGATTGGTTTTGAGGTGAACTGTGTTGTTTGTCCCTCTTTTGTCTCGTCAACCCCAGACCAAGCGGCTGACGACCATGTTAAGATCAAAATTACTAAGTATAAGACGGGCAGCAGCCCTGATGGGGAGGTCAAAGTTCAGGAGATGGGCGAAGGAGACCCCCAATGGCAGCACATAAAGGACGTGGTTAAAGAGCAGCTAGAGAAAGCAGGACTGAAGGCAGAAGGTACGAGGGGGGAATGCCCGAAACACTCAATGGCCTTTTCTCTCTTCCATCTCTTATCTTGAGCATATAGTAGTTCTGTGCTTCTCTTCTCATCTTTGTCAAAAAGCATATAACTGTCAGATTTATTTTTTTCTACGGATAAGCTGTTAAAAGACACTTCATGGCAATAGACGTTTTTCAAGCTGCGAACAATTCAACACATATCCTTTTACTGAAGACTAAAAAACAGTTTGGCCACAATAAGTACCTGCACATTAGACCAGGGACCCATTCAGTTACCTATTTTTTTCTGTAACAGAATTGAAAAATTAAAGATCATGGCAGCAAAACAGAAGTCTGAGAGCATTTAGCTGAAGTTTATTTTAAAGACAAAAGGAAACAAAAGGTGTATATCCATGTGTTTTTCTTTTTCATCCACTGCTGTTTGTACCATTCTTCATCCTGATTTGTTGTATAAACATCATTTTTATTTTTTTTACTTTGCACCACTTGGAAGTGTTTCATTGGCAAGCCTGCCTTTTCCTCTGTTTTCTACTTTTTAGGTAAAATTGAGGTGAAGATCTTGACGCGGAAAAACGCAGAGGAGGCAGGTGACCAGTGGCTGACTGAAGAGGATACAAAGTCCTTCAGAGAGCTTCTCATAAACCTCCTGGTAAATGAAGAAGTGATAGGGACTTTTTATTGGGTTCATTTGGATCCCTCTGGGTGTGAGCTGTGCTTTGTTACACTGTGTTTGCCAACTGTTGTGTACTGTAGAGTTTGCTTAGTGAACAGTGTAGAAACGCCTTAGTTTTACCTTTACGCGCTTTCATGCAGAGAGCTAGATGATAAGATTGAAACCACTCTGTTGTCTGTCAAATATAAATCAGGAAGTCCGGATCTCTTACAATGTAACTGAAACCCACTAACCTGTAGGTAACCACTAGAACACTTTTCGATTTGCTGTTGGCCTTTGCTACGCTGTCTTGACAATATTTGATTTTTAAATCGTTAAACAGTATCAAAGAGTATAACACACATGTGTTTTTTTGTTTTGGGCCTTCAGCATTTCAAAATGAGGATTGGCTCTTTCTTTTGTTGGAAACAATTTTGATATTTTTGTAATATTGCCAAAAAGTCAAGTAGAAAGTATGTGGTTGTTTTCAAACACCTTCTTTTTTGTTCACCTTACAGACTGGAGGCACAGAAGAGGTTTACAAAGAGCAAAAGCGGCAGCAGGAGTTGGAGAACAACTATAGGTTTGTGTGGGGAGAGTCCCAGGAGGAGTCCCAGTCATCCAGCACCTCTGACTCAGACGATGTGGACATATGAGCTCATTCAGTACATTCAGTGCACACTTTGGGACAATGAACTCCTGTGGAGACCAGCAGGGAGGGGGACTCTGAAGCGCAGTGGCAAATTTGAAAAAGAGCCCACATGATTCAGTAACTGCTATTAAAGCTGGCAGATAATATCAACTCACCTGGTTGCACATTTAGAAAATGTGTCTGTGTGTCTTGAATAGGCAATATGTGTCTTTAGTAGGCATCAGTTATATGTTGCACGATGATACAGCAATGTCAGCTGTCCTTGTGCAGTTGAATGAAGTTATGCATTTTCCCCTTTTTGATGGGATTCAGTTTTGATAGATGGCAAGAGAAGCTGAGCGATGTACAATATGTATCTTTTTAGAAATATTTCAGTGAATTTCACTGATTATTTGCATCTAGTTCTGAGGTTGTCAGCAGCACACTGTGTCCACAGTTAAACTATTACCTTTATTTGTCTTACACAAAGAAGTCCTTGCCTCTTGATGACACAGATGGAGGGGTATGCGCATGCCTCAACAAACTGGTTGACGGTTTACTGATAAGGAAATGAAAAACAAAGGGCAAATACTCAAAGGATCAGACTTCAGTTCCCAATTGTCTTTGAAACTTTCTGACGCGCTGCATTTTTGTGATTCAATTTGTCAGTAAACACATCTGTAGATTACAGAAGTGTTTGTACACATGCTGTGGCAGTTTATATTTCAAAAAAGGATTTGTAAACTCATAATTTTAACATCGTTAAACCTTAGAACATAAAATGGGTTTAAATTGGGTTGTCATGTGCTTTATAAAGGATTCAGATGAAAAAAACTTCAAAGAATGTAGGAGGATTCAGTGTGTGCTTTGTTTTCGTTTCTGTCAAGAACTTCCCTGGATTTAGCAAAGGTAAACAAGTAAAGTTTCTCAAAACCCACTTAAACTTTTATAAGGATCCTTCAGAGGTGTACTTACAAGGGCTGAATTTGTATAGTTTGTGAATAATTGTGGCTACCTGGAAATCTACATGTACATAATTGTTGCATAAAAATGTTTTTGATCTGAACTGTTGTAAATTAGCACACGTTACGTGGGGCTTGAGTTGCCTGAGTAAATGTGTTAACATTTGCGACTGCAGTCTTGTATAAGAACCATACATTCAGGTTTGGAAGTCATGCAAATATTTCCAGACACACATTTGAGGCGTGTGTTCCTGAAGACGGGTAAGACAGGTGTGAGCAGAAGAAAAGCCTCAGGCATTGTGGATGGAACTTTTTCAACTGAATTTTAATTCCCAAAGAATTTAGGTTATTTCACCCTTAATAACCTTTTATCTGACACTTGTATTACCAGGGGACTTGACTGAGTTAGCCACCTGTCTCCTGGCTAGATCAGGTAGTCCGGTATCACAAAGCTGGCTCATTTCTAACCACCCTTTCACGTGTATGCACTCACAGCTAGATGGGAAAACCCAGAGTTAACAGCTTTTTGATACTGATTATCCAGGATCACAAATAGTCAGACTATGTTGAAGCAGTTTTGATCTGAACTGTTGTAAATTAGCACACGTTACGTGGGGCTTGAGTTGCCTGAGTAAATGTGTTAACATTTGCGACTGCAGTCTTGTATAAGAACCATACATTCAGGTTTGGAAGTCATGCAAATATTTCCAGACACACATTTGAGGCACGTGTTCCTGAAGACGGGTAAGACAGGTGTGAGCAGAAGAAAAACCTCAGGCATTGTGGAGGGAACTTTTTCAACTGAATTTTAATTCCCAAAGAATTTAGGTTATTTCACCCTTAATAACCTTTTATCTGACACTTGTATTACCAGGGGACTTGACTGAGTTAGCCACCTGTCTCCTGGCTAGATCAGGTAGTCCGGTATCACAAAGCTGGCTCATTTCTAACCACCCTTTCATGTGTATGCACTCACAGCTAGATGGGAAAACGCAGAGTTAACAGCTTTACGATACTGATTATCCAGGATCACAAATAGTCAGACTATGTTGAAGTATGTGATAACATGAGCCAGCTCCATCATGACATCTGAAGGTGAAAAAATATACTTTTTTAAAACTTAAC
Organism: Lagodon rhomboides; assembly: GCA_039737535.1. Classification (NCBI taxonomy): domain Eukaryota; kingdom Metazoa; phylum Chordata; class Actinopteri; order Spariformes; family Sparidae; genus Lagodon; species Lagodon rhomboides. The sequence continues at coordinate 17,661,155 of CM077785.1, read as the reverse complement.
AATCACCATAACACTGACGTTAGTCTGCTGTGGTTATTTTGATCCCCACACTTCAGCTGCACACATTTGTAAACCTAGACAACTCACAGTAGACGCAGAAAAGGCAATTTAATACTATTGCTATTTAAACTACATTTATTACTGTATTCTGGAATGGGGCTACAATACTGCATTAAGAACACCATGTTGGCTTCATAACCTGACAAAGGTCAATCTGTGCTGCCTTTCCAAATAAAACATACCAGAGGAGTCCCCTGGACATCATCGAGCCATTTATTTTTGCAATCGAATGTTAGACATTGACTTTATATTTGGCTCCTGCATTAGATGACTACACGCCTACATTTCCCTTCAAAGGTGAAAATCCAATATGTATTTTGCAGTTTTAATTATCATAATAATATATATGTACTAATCATGAACAGATCTCAGCTGCTTAGGCAGCTAAAATGGAGTGACAGCTAAAAGTGTGTTGTACATTGTGTGATCATTAAAGTATCACAGTCATGGTGCTGTCAGCCAGAAACCCCTGCTTCTGGCTGTTGTAAAACAAGAACACAATCTATGAGAGTTACTTTAATGTGACTTTATTTAATATGTCAACGTGGTATAGGTGATTTACTGACTGCAATGTTTGATTTCAATTAATTTAATAATGGCATGCGTTGTGATTACTTTACAGACTAGTTTTAGTTTGAAAGCTGGGCGGAAGCTACCGATCGTATTCTAGGAATTTGAGCTTTATTGGCACGGTAAAAATGTTGTTTTTTTTTTTTTTTTGTTTGTTTTTTTTTACTCATATATTGTTTTTTTTTTTTAACAAGTTGTTAATAGAATTAATCCTGTCATATCTGTCAAACTAGAAGATTAGCTGTACGGAAAAGACGAAAGCGTTGACCACCGTGAACACAGACAGACGCGCACTTTATGCCATTAAAACGTGACGCATTGCGAGTGAAATAGGTCACATCATCGATCACTCTATGGCACTGGGTCACATGATACAGTCTGAGGCTAAGCGTTATAAAACGTTTGTTGATCGGGTCACAGGTTCTGTTGCAACACCTGTAGTTCTTTTCCCCTCCAGGTAGACACGTGTCTGCTCAGCCAGCACTGCGCTTTTGTTTTGAAATATATGACCGGAAGTAACTTTGTCTGGACGGAAGACAGCGGCAGTCAGATAAGTTGGATGTCAGAGGTGTAGTAGTTTTTTGCAGCGTTGTGGAACAGTTTTATGTTAGTGCTTTAGTCTGTTGGTTATTTTCTTTAAACTGCTGGTTTTACCCCAGTGAACAGTTTTCTCCGTCAGCTCGGTCGGTCAGCTATAAGTAACCCTAACGTTTCCGTTAGCTGTGTTGACACGACGGGGAGGATCGCTAACTCAAGTAGCCGTGTCGATCAAATAACGGACCAGTCAGTTAACGCCAGATGTCCTAACACGCAGGCCAGGAGCTGATGGTTTAAAAGCGATAATCATGATTAGTTATTTTCTATCTCGGAGGTTATTTAGCTAACGGTTTGCGCCGTTGCTGTTTTGCCACGATAACGGTTAGCAACATCCTGCCGCGGCTAGCTGAGCTAAGTTATCGTTCAGAGGAAGAAGAAAGAAAAACGTCGTGTTCTAAAGTGGCCCAGCCTTCGCTTTTCAAAGTTGATGCTTCCTGTCACGATGAAGTAGCTGGGGGATAATACAGCTGCTATGGTGTCTGCAGTACAGCTGGTGAGTAGACCACACCTTCACGGGCGCTGTGACACTTACTAGTGGTAATTTTACTTGCTGTTATTAAGTCACTCAGCAGCACGGCGAGTTGGAGTTAACAGCTCGCTGCTGGAGCCGTCGTAGTGAAACTTTACTCCATGCTCTCTCGTCTTTTATTCAGCACCTGCCGAGTTGAACGCCTGACAGTGAGCCACCTAGTCCAGCATGAAGGCCCTTGGATCCAGATTCTCCTTCTATGCGGGTTTCGTGGTGGGAACCTTCACACTGTACGTGTTTCTGCGGCAGGTGTGGTTTGAGAGAAGTGCGTCCGTCCAGCATGCCGCCGGCCTGGACAAACCTCAGGACTACCAGCTACAGCTCGAGGAAGAGGCGAAGATATGGAAGAAGGAGAGGTCTGCTCTCTTCAACCTGAAGCACCCCCATCATAAAGGTGCCAAAAATTGTATATGTCAATTTATATAGAGACATTCTTCATTAACATGTATATAAGTAGGTTGTTTGTGTTATTTAAGGGTTAAACTACACCATGTTCTCACCAAAACTTGTTGGATCACTGGATGAAGTTTCAGCTTCCTTGTATTTGCGATCCTTGCCTTCATAGTTGGATCGTGCATCTGTGAAGTTTGAATGTGTGAAAATTTGAAGAGGTTTGTTCCAATACCAGTATCGGATTGACAGACAACAGACACAGGTGTAAGCACCGACCTGAAACAGCATAAATTATTCGAAATGGGCCTGTCCGTCAGCGTCCTGTACAGCTGTAAAAAGACAGATTTTTTTTTTTTTTTTTTTTTTACTGCATGTAGACAATAGCCCTATGACAACCGAGTTGTGTTTTCATTTTCATGGTACAACATCCAAACAGGGTTACTGATATACAGATGATTAATGATAATAGAAATTTATCAGAGTAGGCATTGGGAAGGGAAAAATGTGATCAAATTTATTAAAATATAGGTTCTCACACTTTCAATATCAAGCATTAAAACTGAGGCAATCCCACAAATAAAGTCACCAACTGCAGTACAAAATAGGCAGTGACCTAACCATCAATATCATCAAATATGCCTTGATGGAAAGTGACTTAAAGCTTCAGTTAAGTTAGAGCTGGGACTTTTATCACTTAAGAGGACATTTTATTTCTCTTTTGAATGTTGTTGTAGTTGAGTTCAGAAGCACACCTGTTTATGTTCTGAATGTATGTTAGCAGTATTTATTAAGAAGAAACAAAAGTTTCAAATGTTTTATGTTTATATCCTCTTCCCAGGCGAGGATAGCCACAAGTCTGATGAACTGTACAAAAAGGTGCGTATTCTTTGCTGGGTGATGACCGGACCCAACAACCTGGAGAAGAAGGCTCGACATGTGAAGTCCACGTGGAGTCGCCACTGCAACGTTGTGATCTTCATGAGCTCAGTGGATGACCCTGACTTCCCCACTGTGGGATTGGGTACAAAAGAAGGTCGGGACCAGCTCTACTGGAAAACAATCCGGGCCTTCCATTACGCCTACGAGCATCATGCCAATGAGGCTGATTGGTTCCTCAAAGCGGACGACGACACCTACGTAATCGTAGACAACCTCCGGTGGATTCTTGCCAACTACACGCCGGAGGACCCAATTTACTTTGGGCGGAGATTCAAACCCTACGCCAAGCAGGGATACATGAGTGGTGGAGCAGGATATGTGCTTAGCAAAGAGGCTCTGCGGCGGTTCGTAGAAGGATTTAAAAACAAAGTGTGCACTCACACCACCTCTGTAGAGGACCTTGCAATGGGGCAGTGCATGGAGAAAGTTGGGGTGCTGGCAGGGGACTCCAGAGACAGTGTGCAAAGGGAGACATTTCACCCGTTTGTGCCCGAGCAGCACCTCACAACCAAGTTCCCCAAGAGCTTCTGGTATTGGAGCTACTGCTACTACCCCATCTCAGAGGCAAGTGCAGCAAATGTTGTGGAATTTCTGTTTTGGCTTGTATGTCTGGTGTGAAGCAACATGAGCAGATTATATGTCATGTTCACTAAAAAGAATCTCTAGAATGTATTTTGTGCATGCAAACAACATCTTCAAATTAGCTTTGTACAAATAGAAAACCCGTTTCTCTGACTCTGTGTGTAACGTTGCTTGACTACATTCTCTGTTTTTCCTCAGGGTCCAAACTGCTGCTCGGATTTGTCGGTGTCTTTCCATTATGTAGGACCTACAGACATGTATTTATTGGAGTATTACACATATCACCTGCGTGCCTTTGGCTACAGATACCGTTACCAGCCCCCTACTCCAAAAAGCTACGGTATTGAGAAGTCAGGTTCCCGGGAAATCGCAGAAGGAAAAAAAGAACCCGCTCCTCAGGAGAAAGGGCAAGGAGAGGGGGACGATCCATCTAGGACTGAAGAGAAAAAGGATGCAGATCCCCCTCCTGCAGCTGGGAAAGACCCTCCTGCTGCTGCAGCTGGCAAATCAGTGTGAGACTGTGAGAGTGTGTGACAGGAACTGATCATTAGGTAGGAGGAATGTGAGGAATATAATAAGGACCCCCTTGAAAATGAGATGGTACATCTCAAGGGGCTATCCTTGAAATAAAGAATAAAGATTTGAGTGTTTGCTTAATCGTTCATTTAAACTTGGCTCATATTTCTACAGAAGTAGAAAAATGGTCCACTTTGATTTTAAATGTCCCCACAGAAGTGTGCTGCCTGAGGATTCTCCAGCTGAATGGCTGCTACTTATGTTAACTGTGACTGCAGGACTGGTCTTAAGGTTAAGAGGTGATTCATGAGTTTGACCTGTGTTTTTCAGGTTTGTTGGGTGGATTTTTACAACAGTGTGTCTTCTTTTAAAAGTTGGTAACAGCACCATTAGTTTAAAAAGGCACTTTTTAAATCCATATCAACCTGTGTGGGAGCAAGGTATTTTACAGATTGAGTTAAACTTGATTCTACCAATGTTTTATTCTTTTCTTAACTATTGCAGTGTCTGACAAAATGACTTTATTTCACACATAGATAGCTATGTGTGTAAGAGGCCAATTAGACCCAACTATTACTATCCATCTTGTTTTTTCTTTGTGTGAAAGCAACCAAGATACACTGCAGCTGGATTCAAGGGTCCACAAGGCTCTTGTGAATTAGCCCATTTTAAATCTGCGCCTTACCTTCAAACAAGACTCTGGTCGATAGGCGACTAAGGTTTTTTTTTTTTTTTTAGTGGGCATACTTGATTAACCAGTTACTGTTCAAATTTGCTGACTCCAAACTTGATTCAGGCTGCATTCAAAAACTCTTTCACATTACAGAAAGTGTAATTTCACACCCATGTTCCATTATGGAAACAACTATGGATGCAACTAATGGTTATTTTTATTGTTGAATGATCCACTGATTTTTTTTTTTCTTGATCACTCATCTAATTGTTTTGTCTATGAATTGTCAGAAAAAAACTGAAACGATTTCTTAGAGCCTAAGATGAAGTCTTCACTAGCTTGTTTTCAGTCCAAAACTCGAATATGATCAATTTATTATAACATACGACAAAGAAAAGCAGCAAATCCTCACAAGAGAGAGGCTGTACCCACAAGATGTTTTGCATTTTTAATTTGAAAGAAATTAATCTTGAAAAATCTTGCAGCCTTGGTCACCTGTTAGTGGATTGGAAAAAGGCACATCATAGCTGTCCCCTTCTGAAACGTAACCTCTTAAACAAAAACCCAATATTAAGTTAATTTCATAGGATAGCATTGTTTGAATGTGTTCATATTAGAGCCCATCCAACACTTGACTTTTGGGACCAAAATCAATATTGGGAGGTAAAAAATGATTGATACATTGGCTGATAAAAGATATTAGTAATGCTCAGTCAAACACATATGACAAAGATATGTAAGGGGCAGGATACCTTACGATTTAGCAACAAACTTTATTGTCCAAAATGACATTAGTGCACTGAAACAATAAACTAATAATTATAAATAACCCCAAGCATTTTATCGCCGGATTTTGAACAACAGATGCTGATACCAATATATCAGTAGGGCTCTAGCTCATATTTATTCATGGCTAATAGAGAAACTTTAATGTGACCATGATGCTAAACTAAAAAGTCTAAACAACTCAATTTGTACAATCCAGCCAAAAAATTTGATGAGGGATGACAGCAGGTTGAAAACAGACCAGTCAATACTTCTGTACCTGTTCTATTGGTGCAATGATGCAGTGAATCTTGGCGCTTCTCATTCTCAGCAAGCATACAGGATGTTTATCCACTCTGTGGCCTTTGGCCACTTGATCTGGATCCGTCTTTGTTGGCTGGGCACACCCACAGCCGGACAAGGAAGTTGTCTGTGTAAATACATAATGTAGTTCAAACCATCCATGGCACACACCTGTACTTCTTTAAAAAGGCTCTGGATACACACAGTTCCTTGTCATCGTCCCTCAGTAGACCCATTAGCTTGTGCCTTGTAAATTGAGATTGTATGAGCCATCAGCTGCACACATGACTTTGCACTGTGATACTACCATGATGAGAGAGATGCTTTCAGATGGAGAATAATTTATCGAATCCCTCCAATGTAATGAGTATGGCCTTTGGGATCACTTGTCCGTAACAGCGGTTTTTTGTTTTTGTTTATTTTCTTTTCTTTTATGCATTGTTATGTAATTTTTAAATTCTGGGTGGGCCAGAGCTTTTCTTTAGTAATCAGTGCATCGTGTGTATTTAAAGTAATCATAAGAGTTCTTTTATTAGTTCATAACCAAACGAAGAATTGATTTTGTGGGAAATACAGTAATTACCAAATACAGAAAATGGCTTCAGGAATCGGGCAGGATCAGTGTTGATTGAAACAGTTTATGTGACAATTGCATGCACTTTTTCAGTGTTTTAAGTGCTGTTTTTTTCCCCTTGTTTAACCACTTAAACGTCTTACTCTCCTTAAAGTTTATTAAGATAATTAATTAATGCCTATCAAAATGCCTTTAAATGTTTACACTAATTTTCCTTCTGTACATGAGCACAGAGCATGTTCAGTTTATTATTTTTTTTCTATTAAAAATGGAAATGTCTGGTTTAAACCAAAATCAGCATGTTTTACACAGTGATTTCTTTAGTGTACTTGTTTGATTTCCAGTGAGGTAGCATTCTTCCAACTTCTCAGTCGCGGAGGACTGCCTATGAGTGGGTCATGTGGGTCCAAACACTTTGTTGATAACCACCATATCTGGTTTCTGATGCCAGAACACACCAAGTCCTCGACAATCTACTCCCAACGCTCAAATTTTATCAAAGGGAAAGGTGTACAGTGCTGTATTTATATTTCAAATGTATTTATGTTGGTATTGACTTCTTAATTGAGTTGGTACACTTCAATGTGTAAATGAGTTTGTGTGAGTGTGTGAGCACACGTGATCAGTGTGCGGGATCGTTTTCAGTGAATGGTACTTTAATCACTATAAATAAATGCATATTTTATTGTACATTTGTTTTGTTTTACATTTGTTTCCAATATATTACATTGATACGTCAGAGCCTCCTCCAGTGACTGTAGGAGAGCATTCATGCATGATTAATATGGCTTTTTTCCCTCTCTCTGTGGTTAAATAACTTTGACACAATGTCCTCTGTTGGTGCAGTAGCTCGAAGGATTTATTGTCGCCGTGAGATACTGAATGTTTTACAGCCTGTGTTGTGGCTGTCGAGGCCGTGACGTCTTCCCTACAGAAAGCTGAGAAGAGAGAATAGGGTTTGGTGAAGATTGAGCAACAAGTATTCTGTTCTGTTCTTTTTTTAGAACTGCTACGAGGAACTGTTTCACTTTTTTAAGAATAACTAACAACTATTCTTACCTCTGCCTCGCATGATTGATGAGTCGACCTCTCTTCTGTGAATGCTCTTCAACACACGGGCAAGCCATTCCTGTCACAGAGAAAACAGGTTCTAACTTACCTTAATAATAGGGAGTCTGTCAGCCACTATTGTGATCGCTACAGCTGGACCCTTTTACCATGGCTCTTGTTAATTACAAGACACTGCACCCTGCAGTCTGTCAACTAAACACCCCAAGGCTAATATGAGATATGTTGACACTGGTCTATCACATTTAGCAGAGATGATTGCGTGAAGGTTTACATGAATGTTGTATAAAACGCCATCGATAAATTGGCCTAGTGCAGATTTACTGGTATTGGTGTATGTGTCCGCTGGTAAGTGAGCTATGGAGAAATGGCAGTATAGAGATGCCAAACATGTTTGACGTAATTTGAAAAAGTGTCGCTGTTACATGTGTGTCTCAGTCGACCCAACCAACAACCAGACAGAAATGTGAATGGCCCTGTTAATATGTGTATTTCTTTGTTCTTATTTTGAACGACTGGTTATGATTGGCTTGACTATTCCATTTTTATTTTTTCTTAACACACACAGAAACGATTTTATTCCACGCTACTTTAGTCCCAGTCTGTACAACAGCTGACACTACACTCTGAAGTTAAAGGTAGACTTGGATTCTTATTGATGAGCTTATCGCTTGAAAAATATGTTAACACCCTGTGGTAAAACTAGTTATACTCTGTTTTGTTTTCATGGCTCCAGAAGAAGCTGCACGTAATCTGATATATAGTCTCCAATGATGCCGGTCAGTGGAAAGTTAACTTAAATGGAACCTCACAAGCTTCAAGTGTAACATCCATAGTGTTTATCTGTCCTACACACAGCCACACAACACACTGTGAAATGGTGTAAAAAGAATCAAGAGAATAATGAGGTCGCTCACTTGTTTTACGTCCCAAGAGAGCAGCTACGATGTTACCTGCGTGTCCTGCATATGATAAACAGAAAAGGTAAAGTACAGAAAATCACTCAATACTTTTTTACTCTTTCTTGACATCGGGGAGTTTTTGTGACCTGCGAATAGAGTTTTGGGGTTAGTTGAGTTCCAGTGTCAGAGAGAGAGAGTGGTACTGTAGGATGAGGTGCTTCCTGCAGAAAACCACTCACTGTTTGGTTGGGCAGCACTTCTCCTCCCCATCAGACTCACAAAACTGTCATAGTCGATGTCGTCAAATCTCTTGAGCTCTGCGTCGCCACTAACACAGCACCTCGGCTTAGCCTGAAAGACAAAACTGTTAGCCTGCTGCAGTGACCCGGGGGATGACTGACTTGACTTTGTAAATTTCACATCAGTGTAGCTCGTCCTACCTCTGCCAGTGAACTGTAGGTGTCCTCCTCACACCAGGACCTCGCAGGAAGTAAGACGAGGATGACTAAAGCCACCAGAGAAGCAAGAGCGCTGCATTTTGAAGTTTTCTCCATCACTGTGAAATGTGAATCAACGCAGACAAAACCTGCACATAACCAGACTCCCAGTTAGTTTCTCATCCAAACAAATTCTAATGACCAATTTTTGATTAACTCAATCATTACTTTCATATATATGTTTAGCAAAAATGGGCCTTTTTTCAAATTAAGAAACATAATGAGATATTTTGGTTTGACACGTATTTGTTGTTCAAGTTCGATGCCTTCTCAAACTTTTTCACAGTTTGTTTTTTGCAGTGTCTTTTCAGCCCTTCAGCTCGCAGATATCTCCTCTCTCACACGGTGTAATTATCTAAGTTACAAGTTTGAAACGTCCTAATTGTGAACCTCAGAACTAAAGGAATCCTCTAAGTCCTTCTACTATCTTTCATGTTAACTGTGACCTGAAATTGAAACCAGATGCGGTGGTTATCAACAAATAGGTATTTCAATTTATTTATTCATCTAGTTATGTCTTCCTCTGCTCGTCATCACCCACTGATTTTATATCTCAGCCACTGTTTAGAGCACAAACTCTGATCCATATCTGGAAATACTCTGCCCACTAATGGGCCGGACGCACAGCTATTGTTGAACTGTATAATGAATACAAACCAAATGTGCGTTAAGTGTTTTTAAGCGGCGATCCACTATCATTGCATCTAAAACTGAAGCAGGATATTAAGTGCAGTAATCTGTACATTAATCAGTTTGTATGCGATTATTGTCGTCCATTCAATCAGCAGAACAGCCTGCGACAATCACAGTCTCTTCTCCAACAAATGTTTCTCTGTTTGTCTTTGAATGCTCTTTAACTAAATCAGGCTTCATTTTTAAACGACACGTGACTGTCCTGAGGGAGATAGAAATTACAGTGCAGACAATGCAAAAACGGTTTACTTCAGAGCGCTGCATCGAAGCTGTAGACGTCTGCAATGCCCTGCTGTTACAGAAACATACACAAAGCTTCCAGCACTTTCTGATAATATAAAATATATCTGCTACATTCACGACTTAAGACTGTGAGATTTTTAACTACCGGTTGCAGCAGGATGTCCAGCCAACACTTCAGATGATGCAGATTAGCCTCAATTTATGATTGTCATCTAGACACGTAAACTTGTTTGGATGGCACTTTTATGGCTCTTCAAAATGGTAACACTTATTAATATGTTTACAAAATACACATTTAAGTAACGCAGCGTACCAGCTTGATGATACCAGCTTCTGTGAGAGCAAGTTGTTCTGCTTCCAGACAAGACAATCAGATGCATGGAGCGGAAATGCCCCTCACTGTACTTTGGCTAATTTTGGTGGCATATAAACTTGGGATGAACACAAATTCATAGTGGTGCTTTATGTCTTAATGGTGAGTCAAAGGAATTCATAATACACATTGCATTAATTCATCATGACGGGATAGCCGTGCATGTGTTTTCTACCCACATTATAAACATAAAGTGCTACTGATTTCCTGATAATCTTCAGGAAAGTTACTTGGAAAGAACTTAGTGATTTGGCACTCATTAGGCAATATGAAAAAATATAAAAAGTTAAAAATGTGCTAATAATACACATGCTAATATGGTCTGAATAATCCAGCAGCCTTTTGTATCTTTTGTTTATGACTTCATCGAGTTGTGTTTTCACTGGCGACTGAATAGTTGATAGTACTTGGTCTTTTTGTACACTGTTTGTTTCACACTTATGGTCACAGACTCTCTCTTCACCTCCCTACACTCAAATTTTGAGGGTAATTTATTTTGACCCCCCAAAAAAGACAAAACACACAAGCAAACAAAGTTAAAGATAGAATTGATTGTTAGCCCAAATTTCTATAAATAATGCAATATCGTAGTTGTGAATTGGGTTGCCACGATAATCATGTCGTGAAAATCTGATATCCAAGCCTTACTACCAATTAATGGATAGCTGAACATGCAAAAAATAGATTCAGTTCAAACACGTCAAAAAGGTTTGTAAAACTGTGAACGATGAGTGAGCACTTTGCAAAAACAGATAAAAGCAATTCAGGAATATAAAATAAATTTTGAGATATATTATCAGATTAACAAAACACATTAATAAACACAAATGGAGAAATGTGCTTCCAAAAAGAACCCCTCAGAATAACTGTTTCAGCTTGCATGATGCAGCTCTTTCAGGGATATCCCTTTAAAAATCATCAACTCCATCACTAAAACTTAGACTGAAGAGTCTCGGGGCTTTAGAGCCAAATTACACAGTTCTGTAGCCTGCAGGAGACTTACAACAAATTATTAGGAAATAGTGGACCACTATAATAGTAATAGTAAAAAAAAAGGCCAGATATGCCTCAGTATAAAACTGTATAATATAAAGAATCATTGGTGAATATTGATGCAGACATAAAAAAGGTTATCTTTAGCAAGGTTAAACACTGAAACACAGCTAGATATTTGTGTTAGTGAAGGTAAGACACTCACTCACTCACTCATCCAGTACACCGTGTGAACAATCGGCTGGTATAGTATAGATACGTCTTCTCTGAATAAACAGAGTAACCTTTCATAATGGTGTGTCACAGTAATCCCTGCATACAAAGGAAAGTAACCTGAAAATCTTACCTGTAAGCCGTTAAATCTGAATCTGATCCAGTATGAGCCAGGGATCTGTTCAGTCAACTGTGTCAACTCAAAATATGTCTTTCCTCTCAGCAGCCTCTCTACCCCAATTATTATAGTCCTTCAGCTCATGTGTAATCCAATTAGAGCTCCACCCGCCACCCAAACCCCCATCCTACACACACACACACACACACACACACACACACATAGTTTGCAACATCTTCGTCATTAGTCTTTGTGGAATAAATGAAAAAGTTGGGATTACATTTTTGGATGCATTTATAGTAGGCTAATACAGATGTATTGTCTCTTTTCACCTGTGTTTACTTCATGAAATCAACATTAACATTGCTTAATGTTACTGTTAACAATAAGAAAACTTTGTTTTTGTGTGTGCCCCAGGAGGAATTGAAAGGACGTGGAAACAGTGTACGCCCTACGGGCGGATATTGGTGTTTTGTGTTTGTGACGCTGTCATTGACTGGTGTGTGAGAGCAGAGAGCCAAATAACTCCCACACTCTCTAAATCAATGACCACTCAAAGGACAAGCGGAAGCCTTCTGACCGACCCGTTCCTCCCACAGACAAAAAGTCAAGAGTTTGATTACACCCACCTGGAAGTCATGAGGTCATATCTCCGCAGCCAATAATTGACAGAATAAATGTTGGCAGATTATGTTCCTGCAAACCATGACTATGCTGAAACATTATATTTCTTTTTCAGTTTCATGTGATGACGACAGCTCCAAAATGTTCTGATGTCTGACTAAAATGACCCAGTGTTGCCAGCTGAAACAGGAAGTACTCTGGTCTTGAACAGTGCTCTCACTTGACAGTCTAGCTGTCACTTCACCACCATCTCCTCATCCTCCTCATAGGAAAGTCAGCTCATATAAGCCTAATGTCATCTGTAAGCAATACGATATGTATTGAACAGAAACGTGCGCCAACACTAACATGTTTAAGTGTGTCACTTGCCAACCTCTACATACAGTGCTTACCCATACTGTGTTCATGGCTGCATTGAAAGCATTTAGCATAGTAGAGGTGGTATTAAAAAAAACAAAAAAAAAACATGATTTTTAAACCACTTTCTTATGCCTCCATCCCTGTGATAGCCGTGGCCACAACCAGTATGTTTCAGGGTTAACGTCTCCTTCTTGTGAACACAATATCTCAACAACGCTCTGACAAATTTTTAAACATTTTGAACAAACGTGCACTCTGTCTCGAGGTTGAACTTTTCAGATTTGAGTAGTCAAAGGTAAAGGTTTGTATGTAAATCATTTTATTTGTATAACCCAAAATCACAACCACATCGCCTCAGTGGGCTTTTACAAAAACTGATGTGGAAATTAGTTTTTACGTGAGACTTTCATCCTTCAGTCTTTTCTTCCACATTTACCAAATAAACTCTTTCTGTAATTGCCATTAGAAAAGCTGATTTTCCATGAGGAACCAAGGAGGAGGTTTGGCACACACACATGAACTGACTTACTTGCATTCAAACAATAATGAGAGACTTAATTTCAGACTGCCTGATTGGCATGCATTACGTCAGTGAGGGTCCTCGCAAGTAATGCGTCATCGTGTGTGTGCGCATAGTTCTTAACCCCAGGAGACTGGATCAGTTACACTTAATTAACACCATGAAAGGTCTTTGGATCAGTGGGTTTCTCACGTTGCATTTTCTAATCATCTGGAAGACAATTTGCCTTAAAAATCGGATGCATGTGTGGCGAGGGGCACTGAGGGGGGAAAATTAAGGGGGAAGCTGAACAACGCCACCTGGGGACTTGCAACAAAGAAATAGTTTGTATCTTTGAGATGGGTTGGGAAAAAGGACACAGACTCGTTACTGAAAAGGCAGGGACGTGAGTTAAAAAGTAAATTAAAAGGTTTCATTTTAAACAATCAATGTAAACAGGCAGGGGTTGGAACTGCTGAGAGGCAAAGGGGTTAATGAGCAAATGAACTCTTAGGATCATTAAGGTGAATATAAATAACTTTATTACAATTATCTTTCAAAAAGGCCTCAACATGAAATATTAAGAAGATCAGTGTTAATGTATTAAAAGTCGATCCAACCACGACTATGAAAAAGGAAAACTAAGCTTTGGCCATATGTGGATTGGCAGACTACACAGAGGCATTGTCCAGGGGTGCTACCACTACTCACCGTCAGTGCAGCACAGCAAACCTCACAACAAAATGGTGCAGTCAATAGAGTATACCTGTGTGTTTACTCGCACGCAAGAAGTGAAGGGACCTCACTATGGGTGCCTAGCCTCCCAACAATATGGCACTCTGCTTAGGAAAATAATTACACAAATGGCTGCTGGGACACCAAACACTGCCAGCCACAGAAAGCAAGAAGCAAATGGGGCAACAATGGCACACAGGTACCTTATAGCTTGGCTCTGATTAGGGAATTTGTTGGGGGAGGAGATGATTCAATGCTGCATTCATCAACACTACACCTTGCTCAAAGCATTCCATAGAAAGAACTTGACAAACTGGTGGAAGTATCTGTCCATGAGTGAGCTGTAGTGCCAATGCTGTAGTGTGCATTGTTGTGTGTTGTGCTTTTGTTGTGCTCTAATCCCCCCCCCCCCCATCTCTCTTTCTCTCTTTCTCAATTTGCCAATTTGAAGCTCAGATGTTTCTGGATTAAAAATATCTCACCCAAAAACATTATAGTGGGTAAGGCGATGTGTGTTCACATATTATACATGACAGGATCAGACATGATAATTGCACTGGGATTGTCAGTTTGATCACAAATGACGATGGTGACTCACATCCACCAAGCAAATACTCTACAGACACAAACCCTGATGGTTAATGAAATCACATCTGTGTCTGGAGCAGTGTGCGAGTCCGCCTGCATCAGCGTGTTCTGATGAGTTTTGATTGGACTCTGGAGGGTTTTTCATATCCATCAACTGGTGTAATTCCACTCAGGTCCCCACAGAAATGACTGTGTAAACAGCGCCACAATTTATGATTCACACAGTTGTTGCTAGTTGTCTGATTTTTCAGATCGTTTCCTTGAAACCCAGAGGGCTGCTTCCTTATACAGATGAGGGCTACACGACCCAGTAACTCCACACACAAAACACAAACACTTAATGATTTTATTGTTTTTACACGGTTTCTTTAGAGTAGTTGAGGCCTTCTCGCCCTGTTTGATCACTTCCTAAGTCTCCAGCAGGGGACAGTGAAGGAGCAACCTCTCCTGGTGAAAGTGGTAAATTCCTCCTCCTTTTCTCCTCTCTCATTTTCTTATGGCGTAACTTAAAAAAGGAAAAGAAGCAGAAGTGAGGCCCTCCAGATGCAACAAATGACAGAATTTGCTATGTGAGCATTGATTCAAAATAGATCACAAAAAGATGATGAAATTAACAGTACAATAGCCCGATGTATTTCATTTTCACCAAGTCAGTTCCTCTTTTTGTTTTTTTCAAAATGATGTAACAAAATAAGTGAAAGGTTATGAAACTGCGCAAATCTGCAGTAACTTATCTTTATGGCCTCCTGTAAATAACGTCTTTTCAAATCTATTTGGGATCTTGTGGCTTCCAGAGACTGGCTTTTTTCAGTTGTTTAGGAGAATGCTGTTTTGCTGTCAAGCTCCAGATTTTCTTTTTGAGACTTTACTCAACTTTCCATCGACATGGGGTTGAACTTCTCCTTTAAATCCCTGTATTTTCTGTACTTCAGAGTGAGAATGAGGTTTTTAATACTTAGAGCACAACAACAAAGTAGAGGGTGATTAATCTTTGTAAAACACTGCACTCCCACAACTGTACATTCATTTAACTGGTCATAAGTCACAATAAGAATTGATATCACACTAAACTCAAAATATAGCTCTTTAAAGAGGCAGTTCATAAGAACAGTTTACGAAGCATAATGGAAAAACTCACAGGTGATATAAGACTTTTGGATTTACTCTAACACAGGTTTTTGTGCCACTGTAGTGAATCTTCTTGTTTTTGGCTGCTGTGGTCCATTCAGTCTTGAATGAGCCTTTTCTGTTTACAAAGAAAAGGAAAAGCTCTGGAGTACTCTAACAGAATAAAGCCATTTTTGTGTGAGGGGACAAAGTGTGTGTGTGTGTGTGCGTGTGTGTGTGTGAGTGTGCGTGTGTGTGTTGTAAGAGCAAAAGAAAGCGTAGAAAGGAATTAAGAGGAAGGAAGTTATAGTAAAAGTGGGGAGAGGAATAAGACAAAAACACTTTGAAATTAAATAAATAAAAGTGTTTTTTAGTATTGAACATTGGTGACAAATACAACTAGGAACATAAAGAGGCATGCATGCTGGTTTTATGGCATATGGGCTCCACTGAAGAATGCACTGTTGCTCAGTGACAGTGTTTATTTTTTATGGGATACAAATTCAGCCTGCATTTAAGAGTCATTCTGTGTTCTTATCATAAAGTCTTGATTTACAGAGACTTGCTGTATATCCATCATCATAGTGAGTCTCAGTTCATATTCCTAACTAATGTAAAACTGATGTATCATTGCTATCAAATGACTATCCTGTAACCACAGATCTGCAGTTTTGGTGATTTTGAAATATTCAGCCCACCACCTTAATTTTCATATTTTGTTCTTATTTTGTTTTCAGAATGTTTTTGGACTTCAACCTTTGGACAGTGGTGTGAAGGCCTGTGTGTCTGTTTGACTGAGGGCGGGGAAACCTACAAACACACACACGCAGAGCAGAGAGGCAAAGCCTGCACTTCGGCTTATTTATTTGAATTATGAAGTATTCAAGACCCATACTCCTTGAGCTGAATGTATGTTAAAAAATGTATGCTCATAAACCTAAAAATGGGGGCTATCATTCTTGACTAATGAAAACTTGATTTTGTGGAGATACATAGTTTTAATAGGACTGCGATGGTATCCTCTGGTGCTATACTGGGTGCTCTGAATGCAAAAAAGATGGACCAAAATATATAGTGTGAGTAAATGGGGCCTCAGAGAATAAAATAGGTTATTTTCTAAATGAAGTTTGTGCAGGAAAGTGATGAGTTAAAAATACATAGACAGCAAACAGGTTTAAACTGACAAAACTGCATCCATTATGGTGTTGCGTTTCACATGTTTTTCTTATCCTAGATTTATGAGTGAGTTCCGTCTTCCCCTCAGATAGCCTTCCCCTCAGATAGCATCCTGTTCCCTCACATGTCTTGGCTGTATAAGAGATAAATTTGCTCACGGCAAGTGGGAAGACTTCTTTCAAGTATCTGGGTCAAAGACAAAACCCACCGACTGAGAGAGAGTGAGCGGAGGGACGCGGGGGACGAGAGGATAGCAGGGCAGACAAACAAAAAACTGCTTTAGAACACATGAACTTTCCCCACGTGAATCAATATTCAAGCCCTGATCTCCCCGTTGAGCAATGAGGCCAAAGAGAAGAGGGAGCTGAAAGACAGATGAGACAGAGGGAGGGCTGTGGGATGTCATGTGTAAAGAAAGAGATTCTCATTGGAGGCAAAGAGAAAGAGGATCGCTATGCATGTTTTGAGAAAGAAAAAGGGGGGAGAAGAGGGAAAACAAAAAAAAAAGCATCCTACCCTCTGAAGCCATCTTGCCCGCACTGCTACGCTCTGGACTCCAGATCTGACTATTATTAAGGTAGGTGCTGCCAAAGGATTTAAAATAATGCAATGAAAATATGAAGTTGTGGGTGGAACAGCATTTCTATTTTTAGTTGTAGTCAGTGCAGGAAAAAGAGGACATGCATTAATGTTTTAGGTCAGTGTGAAGGCTCCGTATTAGGACACATTCCCCTGTTTTGCATTGCTAAAAAGTGTTGAAAAGATTTTAAAATCCGGGTTCATTTTGCTTGTTTTTTAGTGTTTTTCCTTGCTACCCTCTTCTAATGTGAGAATCGTGACAGTTAAATATTTTTTTCTGTTTTTTTATCATGTTCATCTTCAAGTTTATCAAAATATATACTCATATAATACATTTGTTTAACTTTTTTGCATTGAGATAGAATGATGGTTGTGCAGAGTTTGACACTGCTCATTTAAAAAAAATGATTATGAGAGGGGTGCTGATCAGGATTTGTGACATCACAAATGGTTTGGAAGTTTTTATATATATGTGTATGTGTGTATATATACATATATATTAGTGCAGAACTTTGTCTATTATTGTATATGTGCAAAAAAAGGTACATTTAAAACACAACATGCCATTATGCAAACAGAACAAATCAAAACACATTCACATGAAAACAAGAGCTATAGAAATAAGACTGAAGCAGGACTTTATCAAAGAAAATAGAAATAAAGTTGCACAGAATATGTACGCATGCCTTAATGTGGTCATCCTCAAATCATACAATTTGGAAAAATTAACAATACCATATAAGAATTTATGAGTAATTTATATGCGATATTTTAAACTGTCTCCACAACTGTCATATGCTGCGGCCAATCAATCTCTTGACTGCACGATTCACTACGTTAAGAATGAAGTTAGATTAAGCAAATTCTTTGTTCAGTATACACAATGGGAACTCATTTGTTATGTTCTTGGCTTGTTTTTCTCTATGCCCCTGTGTTTAGTGGCTTTGGGGGAATAAAAGCTGTAACAAGACCAGTATGATGTCCTCCAAGCTGAAGTGGCTGATTGTGATCCAGCTCCTGCTGAATGAACAGGCTCTGTGCAGGGTCCCACCTTCTCTGGCTCCAAGAAACTCTGTGCTTCCAGGAAACAACTTCCATGGAGAAGTAGAGGAGACAGCCATACAGGATCATCAGTCTCTCCTGGGATCCCAACTGCAGCCTGGTCTCCCCTCTGTGGAAAAACCTGGTCCTGTATCGGTGGTTGCACAAAAAGAGGAGAGAATCCAATCTGCCAAACGTGTTATATCAGACCTCAGAGGGAAGCTTCAGGGGCAGATTCAAGATCGTCTCCACATCCAGGGTAACGTCAGCTGTGAAGACCTGCTGTCTGCCAGCACTGTGGATGACCCATCATCTTCCATGTTCCCCCAGGAGCTACTGGGCCTCTCTTTAGTGCCTGTGTTGTTGGTAGCAGGCTGCCCTCAGGAGGCACAGACTCTGGTGCTCAAGCTGTACGATCTGCTGGGAATGGAAGATACGGAGGAGCTCCTGATGGAGGTGGAGGGTCTGATAGAGAGGAGGATAAGCAAGTCTGCATCTACGCTTGCACCTGCATCAGCAGCATTGCCTTCAGAGCGGGATGAAGCAGGTCGCCACATAGAGGCTGTGATGTTTAACATCCAGCAGCTGGCCATGATGGGAGAAGGTATGTCTAAGCAGGAAGGGCACTGTGAGGGTTGGACCAGGGTGAATGCAACCACACTGGTAGGAAGAGCTGTGGACGGAGTCACAGGTGATCTAGAGGAGGCTGTGAACACCTGCGAGAGACTGGGAATTCTGTGTGCTGGCGTGACCAGCAGTGGACTACTCAAACCTGGGAAGTATCAGGCAGTCTTTAGGAAAGGTAGTCGCATCCTGCCATCTGAGTCCACAGAGTATGAATGCTGGATCCGTCAGTGCAGTTCAGAGGAGGATGTTTCGATCCCTGCTGCTTCAGGTCGAAGGATGAGGCGAAGCCCCCAGAGGAGCTGTATCAACAAAAGCGAGGAGCGTGTGTACAACGTGGTGGAGTGGATCCCTGCGGTCAGCACCCTCTACAACCTCGGCACAGCTGTGTATTACGCCTCAGTCAACTGCTCGGAAACAGCCAAGGAGAGAGCCATCCTCAGCGCTGTTGACCTCAGCACGGATGCTCTCATGGTCGCCACAGGAGGGACTGCAGGGGTTGCAGGCTACGCTTTGGGTGCAGGGGTGAAGACAGGTGTGAAAGCTGGCGTCAGGTATCTGCTCAACTCCATGAAGGAGGAAGACGACGTGCTGGTGAACCAGTTCAGCTGGGAGGAGGGTGTCATCACTGTCCAGTAGACTGGAGGATCAAGAAATCAGCCTGTGAAGCTTCGGCAATAAAAATCCTTATATTTAGTATATAAATTTTTTTAAACAATGACATGGGATAAATATTTGTTAGCTGTTATGGTCGAAGAGTAACAAATTGGTTATAACCTATAATTTGGAAGACAAGATGCAAATAGTTGCATTAGTCAGTTTTGAAAGGGGAAAACTGTTTTTTGTGTGTGTGCGACTGTACAAGCAATGGTGTCAGTTTGTCAGTAAATTTAAAGGCCTAATTTGCAGGATTGTCACTTGCTGTTGATAAACACATCGGTCAAAGCTGGCCCCTCCCCCCTGGCTCAATGGTAGAGAGAGAGAGAAACAAATGAACAAGCCAGCCCACACCTTCACAACCCTACAGATTTTGTGTGAATGCAGCTGGAGAGCAGGCCTTGCCTCTCTGTTCTTTGTGTGTGCGTGTGTAGCTTCTCCCACCGTTGGTCAAACAGACACACAGACCTGCAGCTCTTTATAAAAGACTGAGGGCTACTGAGCTACTTAGAGAGGCGCAGATCTATAGAGTCCCACTGTTGCGCTGTCAGTGGCTACACACCACCGCCTAAAGGTTGACACCTGAAAATAAAATTTGAAAAAAAAATATATATATATATATATATAATAATATAATATATAATAATCATAAAAATTCAGGCAGAGGTCATCCACAAACATTTTGTGTGTGATAAGCGGTGATTGAGATCACTTTGGTATAAGTCTGGACATTTTTATAGGGAGGGGGGAGAAAAATCCTGCATATTATGCCTTTAAGAAATTTTTATTTTATTTTTTGTGAGACAAGATCTAGCCTAAAATGTGATGAACAGTGCAAATTAATTGTAAACAATCTCAATAATATAAAAAAGATCATAAAGTAAGCTTTGAACCTTTTGTGTCGTAGAAAAATAGCATTTTTTGGGGTATAATAAATAAAACAGTTGAACAATTTATCATGTTAAGCAGCAACTTTTGAAGAACTGGTCTCAGGAAAGTAAACCTTCAATCCCTCAAGAATGTTTTTTTTTTGCCTTCCATCCAGTGACTTTACTTCTGTTCACTGTCCTTCATTACTCTCACTGTTTGTCATGTCATGTCACATTCTCACCTCTGGTGTAATTGCAGGGACAATAGACGGAGAACTAAAGTTTGTTGTTTTGTGTGTGTCTTTCCTAAATGTCAATAAATTGTACTTTAAATCTGTGTGCATACAGTGATTGTCAGTTTGGTATAAGGTACCCAAAGGCTGTACTGAAGTAAAGACAGCATGTTAAAATATCTGGAAAAAGTGAAATGTACTTAAGTATCAAAAGTACAAATAAAGGTAAACTGCGTACATGATCCCTGATAAATTAATTTCAAATTTTAAATCCACTCCTTTGGCGCTGATGCAGCACGCAATCTGCAAAGTAACTTACGAAAGTAAACAAAAGAAATTCTGCTTCCTCACTCCTGTTCGAGTCCTCAACCTCCTCTCCATGCAAAACAGTTCAACACATCAGTCACTCGTGACCATGTGTAACACCAAACATTTGATGTGCTACAAAGGACCAGTAATTAAAAGTGAACCAAAATGATAAGTGTTGGTTACACACGTTTATTACAATGAAGGGAAAAGTATTTTACTCTTGATCAAAGGTCCAGCTGATCATCATAAACAGAGCTGAATAAATAGTGACGGTCAATAAAAGATCCCTCTTCTGATTCTGAGCACCGCCCTGTGAACTTTGCTCTTATACATACCAAACAACTTAAAAAGTCCACAATTCTTACTTTCTCAGTCTATTAGTCAGCCTGATGAATCCAAAGTTAGTAGCTGCCTCTAAAATATACAGTATAACATATTTTATTAGAGCTCTAAATGTAGTGGAAAGAGATAAGGAAACAAACTGGGTTCTGTTTAATCAGATAAGCCCAACCAAACACACAGCCTACTTCCTGGTAAGGGAAAAAAATGATTTGATTTAATTAGAGGAGCTACACTAGTTTAAGATCTATTTAATAATGTTAGATAATAGGCCTGTTTCTCTGGAGGGAAAATAACCTTGGCTTTAAATCTCTTTCTCAGGTTTTCCTAGCTATCTCCAGATATAACAATGTTTATTTATGCTGTTATCATATGCAGGTCAGGTCAGAAGATGGCTGAGCAGGTGTGCTGATAACAAATGCCCTAAATATAAATGTAGATTAACACCTTCTGATGACTGCAGGCAGCTGGTCGAGGTAAAATTGTGTGTTGAAGCTCCAGCAGCACTGTGACTATTTATTTCTATACAGTGTATGCCATGTAGCTAACACTGTGCTATAAATGAACCCAACCAAGAGGGTTCGGATGATTTTCATAAGCCTGGACCAATCAGTGCACATGTGCATATAACTTATCACTCTGTTATTGTAGAGAAGGGATACCATATATAATCGGGACTGTAGCTGAAGACTCTGAGGTCTTGTCCTGAAATTGTAACAACCTGAGGAACACCTTTTTAGGGGGGCCTTTCATGGCTGTATTGACAGGACAATTTAGGAGATGACAGAGAGGAGGGATGGCATGCAGCAAAGGGTCACAGGTCAGACTTGAACCCTGGGCCACTGCAGTGAGGATACGGCCTCTATACAACTGAGCTACTGGAGCTCCCTGAGGTGAAACGTTTAAACACTATAGATACACACAAATTAAACTTTACATTATGATATTTTGTACATTCACGATCACATTTATAGAGAATATTAAATTAATGAAGTGAATGGAATTAAAATAATTATATAATATATTATTATTATATATATAATTGTAAATAATTCATGGCTACAGCAAGTATTTCGTGGGTTGTGGTCCATTGTGGTCGGTGAATTTAAAATAAGGATCTCAGAATTCAGCAGGGGTTGTAGGTGATTCCGTGGTCTGTCCAGGGACAATGGTCTGTGGCACGGACCACTGGTTACTGCCACTAGGGGGCGCTAGGGACACTGGTCCCGACCGGCTCCTCAGTGGTCTGTCCTGTGGTCCTTGTGGTCTGAATCAGTTAGTGAGTGGTCTGTGAAGCGGCTTTATAATGTTATACACTTTCTCCCTTTTCTGGTCGTGGCTGCAAAACTGTTAGATGAATAAATGCCAGAGATCATAATGTTTTGTCTATAAAATACTTTTCTACATTATTTGCAATGCAGATCCGTGTGGTCGCGACCAGCTCCTCAGTGTTTATATATATATCTATGGCTACAACCCCCTCTCCAGAATTTCTATAACGGCGCCATGATGATGAGTTTCTGTATGGCAAATTTGATTTTGTGTCAAGTATGACATCTACTGGTGAGAGTGGGAACTGAAGGGATGAATGAAATAAACGCTGCTGTTATTGTCACAAAACCATGATGTCAACAAAGAGCCAGCTGTGGACTACAAGATAGATACACATTTATATCGTGGCAGTCTTTAGTTTCAATGATTTCATTTTCAGAGGACCTATAATAAATTCATCATTGAACCGAACTTAGTGATTTTTTTTTTTCTGTGACAAAGTAGTACGTGTTCCTGTCATTCCATCACAGAAAAAAGGGAGCATATAGAAATCACTGGAACTGAAGTCTGCCAGGATACACATGTTCTTTACCAGTGTATGTGAAGATATTACAACGACTGTACTGTGTACTATGAGCTGGCTGATTATTGACCTGGCTGGTTATAAAACACTAAGCAATGTGTTTTTTATTTGTATTTCAATAAAATAAATGTATTAAAATGTGCTACTTTGGTTCTGATACAACATGCAATCTGCAAATTAACTAGTAGCTAACGTTATCAAATAAATGTAGTGAGTCAAAAGTATAGTATTTACCTCCAATATGTAGTGGGGTGGAAGTATAAAGTAGCAGAAAATGGAAATACAAGTACAAGTACCTCTGAACTATACTTACAGTAATACAGTACTTGATGTACTCAATCAACTGGCACTCATCACTGGTTAGTCACCAGGGCTGCAAAACAAAATTGTGTTTGAGTCATTTTTAGCAAGTGTTATTTAGTTGTTACCTCTCTGCACCTCATGCTCCTCACGCTTTAAAATTTAATTAAATTGATTTGCACTGTTTGATTTAAGTCTAACACACTGAAAAAATAATTACTGTGATTAACTGATTTTTAATAAAAGAATTCCATGATCACTATCATTGACTAACTATTTAGATAGAGGGTGGCAGCCAGGCCCTGTTGATAGATGAGAGGATTGGAAGCGTTGACCCTTTTTATGAGGGGTTAATACATAGGAGAGAAGGGCCAGGGAATGAAAGACATCCACCGACATCTCCAGTAAGAACAGGCCACAGTCATAAACCAAAAGTGTTTTCATGAATGTGTCCTTGAGGTGTGGAGGAGGGTGGCAGAGAGGAGACAGAGGCTAGGATAGATGTTAGGAAGGGAGTTTTTCTTTCAACAGGACACTAACCACCTGAAGAGGATCGTGTTGCCAAGGGGCTTGGACCAGCCTGTGCACCAACGAAGAGGGGCTAAGTCTAAACCACAGTATCACCTCATCTATACAACCAACCAGTATTGTTAACCTTATCTGTTCTTAACCAATGAGAAATTCTACATTTTCTGTTGTCAAAATTATAAGAAACCATGTAAAGACAGATTTTGCATCTTTTTCTGGGCGACTGGTTACAGAGCAACAGCAATCCGCTGAGTGTGATTTGTCAAACAGAGAAAGTCCTTGATCAAGCCTTTTTGACTTAATGATTCAATTCTGAATAAACGGTAAACAGTACGTCGTGGTTTGTCTTCACTCAAATAAACGAACACGCTCAACACAAGTCCACATCACAGAAAAAGAAACAAAAAACAAACTTCTTTATACAGGCGAGTGTGCAGGATGAATTGAGGAGGGTGATTACCAGTTATTAAATTATCAGGGTTATTGTTTAAAGGAGCTGGGGGAGTGGGTGGTATTGCAAGAAAAAAAAAACCCAAGAATTTCCGTGATGACAAGTAGTAAATTTAAGAGAAAAAACTCTGACATTCTTCGAGATAAAGTCATACATGTGCTGTGTATGCGATGAGGTTCAGCCGACTTGGCAAAACGAGGCGATGTGGTTTTCACGACAAAACCCCCAACACCATTCATCGTAATTTTTAACCTCAGTAAACATCCGAGTTTTCTCGGAATATTCTCCCTCCCCGGACTCCTCTCTCTCTCTCTCTCTCTCTCTCTCTCTCTCTCTCTCTCTCTCTCTCTCTCTCTTTTTTTTTTTTTTTTACCCGCAATGACCCTACTGCGCCGCCTTACTCAGAAGACGGAACTGTTGATGTGGAAAAAATGTTAATTAAATGATACAAATGAACGCATCCAACACGATCTTCATACAAATCTATTAAAAAAATATGATAGAATATGATGATTTTCGTGCACATTACCCAGTATTACGATTATGTAAAAACCCACTGTACTTTTAACTTCATTATCTGACCGCTACACTTTGTGTATAAGAAAACAAATACAAAAACATCTACATGCTTGATATCAAGTAAACCATAAAACATGGTGCGCTGTTATCAAAATTATAGAATAGTCATAGTTATGAGAGACACATAACCTATTTTGTTGTTTCCTGATACGGAAGTGAATGCGTCACATGTTTGTTTCATCACTCTCACAACCTTATTTCTCGGGAAATCCTCGGACAGGGCCTTAAGTTTCTATTTTGTTCACCACGCCCCCACACGACTGATTGACGTAGAAGTGGACCAACAGCGCGTGCTGTTTTGTGTCCGGATCGACCAATCAGCTGCTGACTCTGAGCTCACTCGGAATCTGCGCGACCTGACTCGAACATTTCGGCTCTTTAACTGCATTAACGGCAGCTATGTCAGAGCCAAAATGGCATCCGTGGTTCGCATGAGAAGAACGACGTGGGTGGGATTAGTAGGTATCCAATAAAAAAGAGAGGCAAGTGAGGAAGACTGAGGAAATAACATTCACACGCCTGTCGTCTGTTTGCAGTTGTTTTGCTTTCCTAACGTCGACAACAGCTTGTTAGTAACTCCAGAAAACAGCTAGCAATAGCTATGCACGCATTTTAACACCAGTTAGCTAGCTAATAAGATATTTCTGAGTGGACTGAGACTGACTGCATTAAGTGAGGTGAGTAAATGTGTTGTTACTAATGGGTCGTGTCGAGCCTTGTGTGCGTTGTTGACTGGCAGTCTCTCCAAGAGCCTGCAAACATACAAATAAAATACATTCCAATAGCTTGTTAAAACGCAATTCGCATACGTAACATGTTATAAAGTAAGTACACAGTAAGCGCAGGTCGTCTCTTGTGAGTTTGCCCTTTGCTCCCTAAACTGTTGATTGCAGACTTGTATGAACCAGACAGATTTTAAGATTAAACGGCGCTGTCTCTCAGTTCAGATTTGCAGAAGTACTCATACTGTGTACACATGTGATAAGTGTGGTTTGATGTTTGTGTGTATGTTGGTGATTTCCTGATCAACCTTAGGATGGCTCAGTGGGACAGACTGAGGCAGCTGTCTGATGTGTACAAGCAGGAGTTGCATGAGCTCTATGACAGGGATGCTTTGCCCATGGATGTTCGGCACTACCTGTCAGTTTGGATAGAGAAGCAGGAGTGGTAAGGCAGCACTGTCTTTTTGCCCCTTCTATTATCCAACCCACACTGTGCCATTCAGTGATGCAGTAAATGAACCTGCTTGTAAAACACTGCTTGTATCTTGTTTTGTTCCATAGGGTACGAGCAGCACAGGACCCTGACAAGGCCATGGTGCTTTATCAGGACCTGCTGGCGAATCTGGATATCCAACACAGCCGCTTCGTCCAGGAGGAGTCATTCTTACTACAGCACAACATAAGACGTTATAAACAGAACTTTCAGGTTTGTGTGGATAGGATTTGTGGAAAACAAAAACATTGCCGGACATGTCTGTTTTAAATTGGAAACATCATGAATTTGAGGGCAATAATGGATCTGATCAGCTCTCTCGATATTGATGAGCAAGGCCCTCTTGTTTTTTTCTTCTTCTCATATTACCCTGCCTGTGCCTGCCTTATAATTGTAAGTACCAAACTGTGACTCTGACATCCATCTGACCTCTCTCCCCTGACAGAATTACCAGGATGACCCGTGTACCTTGGCAAGGAATATCCTGTGGTTTCTGGAAAAAGAGAAAGAAGTCCTAGCGAGGGCTGATCTAGCTGAGCAGGTTGGGCCAACTTTCCTTAACTTATTGGCATGACACATTTATAACACTGGAACACACCCTGCTGCTCATACAATAGTGTAATGAAAACAGCCTCCAATGAGTTACTCGCATTATGCAATATAGCATGGCAGCTGACATCTATAATTTTTAGAAGCAAATATTTTATGGTGTAATTACTGAATATATTGCCCTATCTTGACTGCCTATATGATAAAACTCAGTGGTCAGCTGTTCAGTTGTATACTGGCAGGCAAACTGTGCCTGCAGGGCAGTTATTTAATTCATAACTTGTATATATTTTAAAACGTTTATAAAATTGTATTCAACGTGTTCATTGTATATTTAATCATGTGTTTTGAACTGTTTTCAGTGGTTCAGAGAAATATATTTACATTTATTAAGAAGGATCCACATGTAATGAATACAAACTACATGACTCAGTGTGTGGGCTAGAAACACTTTCCACCAAGCATTGATATTATTTTAACTGGCACTCTCGCACTTATTATTTTCTCACCAATAATATTACCCAGTATCACACCTCAAAAACCTTTTATCTCTGGTCTGTTTCCTCATGCTCCTTTGCTTTGTCCTCATGCTCCTTTGCTTTGTTTCAGGTCCAGTTTTTGAACGTAGCGCAGGAGGCCATGGAGATAAGCAGCCAGCAAGACCTTGAACGTAAAATGGCTGGCCTCAGGAATGACATGCAGGTGCGGATTATGTTGCCTCATGCCATTATGTTGTGCTTTGAAGATGACAGATTACAGTTCATCATCATTTTTTGCCTCTTCACTTTTGGGATATAGTGCATGGAACACACAATGTCATGTCTGGAGGAGCAGCAAGATGAGTTTGATTTTAAATTCCAAACCTACAAAATGGAAGGTAAGCTGATTAACAAGGTCTGGTTATATTTGCATGCTTCGATAATGTTCTCTGAGGATGAGTAATAAAGGGACATGAATCACAGCTGCATGTTCTCCCTCGTTTTGGTCTGTCTTATGTGGAAACTGTGACCCCGCTGTGGAAATTGTCATGCAGCAGTGGTAGACGAGGCTGTGAAGAAAGAACAAATGAAATTTTTTCAGCAACTTATCAACAGACTGGATGAATGTAGAAAGGTATGGAGTTATTCATATTTTTCAATAACACCTCCATCTTTTAAATTCTTCCTCTATTTTATTCTTTAAATTCAATTTTTGTCTCATACCATTAACTTCTTAGAGCACACTGTCAGACCTCCATAAGCTGCTGGACAAGACTGAGGAGCTGATCAACTTGCTGGTGAAGAAGGAGCTGGTGGAGTGGCAGAGGAGGCAGCAGAAATCCTGCATTGGTGCTCCAGACAATGTATGTCTGGATCAGCTAGAAACCTGGTATGTCCATCTTCACCTGCAACATCAGTCTTAATTTTTGGTCTTTACTTTTTATTAGGGCCAGAGCAGGGTAACCTGCAAGGTCCCTATTGTTTTTGTAGTGACAACTTTTTTGTCCCAAATGATCGCATTTTTCACTGCCTGAACATACCCCAAAACTCACCAGCTTGGAATATAGGTCACACCTGGCGAAAAATTTCATAATCTATTGACTACCTGATTTTCCACCACTAGGTGACGCTATAATCACGGAAACTGCGTTTTGGCTTATAACTCCTATATAGTTTATCTCACGTTCAAAAACCTTATATCCACGCGTTCCCTGAATTGTGCTGAATCTCCCCCACCCCACCAAAAAGTTATGATATTCCAAACACTACTCAAGTTATTAGATAACAATCCTGTACATTTTGCTCAAAACACAAAGTGTTACATATCTCCACACCGGTATGTCCGAATGACATAAAACTCAGGTGACTACTTCCCCATGAGCCCCTGAGGCTCTGTGCAAAATGTTTGCAGATGAACACTAGGTGGTGCTGTTTAAATTTAAGAATTTTTATATCTCCACATTGCTTGTGTTTTCACAATCTCTTTTTTCTATTTTGTAAGACCTGTGTTAACATCAACACTTGTCCTCTTGTTTTGTAGGTTCACCTGTGTGGCAGTGTGTCTGTTCCAGGTGCGGGAGTTTCTTAGTAAGCTGGAGGAGCTGGTTGGAAAAGTGTCCTATGCCAACGACCCTGTGAAGGCCCAAAAACCTGCTCTGCAAAGAAGAGCAGATACTCTTTTAAAAGACCTACTCAAGAGGTCTCTATTTTAGAAAGCATTTTCCTATTCTCTCTTGCTCTCTTATTATTTCCCTGTGAAGCTTTCTGACACTTTTCTTTTACTGTTTTTTTAAAGTTCCTTTGTGGTTGAGACTCAGCCATCTATGCCTCAGGGGAAAGGACCTCTGGTGCTCCGCACAAACGTCCAGTTCTCTGTCAAGACCAGGTCAGTGCCACTCCAGGCAATCATTACAATGCTGTGTATTTATTTGAGTTTACTTTATATATATATATATGTATATATATATACATTAAACTTATTTTGCTACATACTGTTACCTTGAAATTGTGCCTTTTTTTTTTAAACAAAATACGTTTTAGTATCATAATTTCCCAGTTCTAAAATCTTACACCTGACTTGCAGACTTCTCGTTAAGTTTCCTGAGCTGAACCACTCCATGAAAGTGAATGTGTCCATGGACAGGTGAGATTCCTTCTTTAGTTTCAGTAACTTCCACATCACACACAGCAAACAAGCAACCGTTAGTTCTTGACTTCATACAATAGAGGATGGTGTTTCATTGGCCGCCTGTTTTTTCTTCCCCTTGAAATTAGGGAGGCTCCTCAGATCAAAGGGTGAGTGTTTATTTTAGAAAACTTTAGCTTCCATATCACTTTGGATGTTCAGAAGAAGTGAAATAAACTTTCACATTTTATGCAAATTTTCATTTTATTAACCTGTTATGTTTATAGGTATCGACGTTTTAATGTTCTGGGGAACAACACCAAGGCCTTGAACATGGCAGAGAGCCAGAGTGGAGGCATGGTGGCAGACTTCAGGCATCTGGTGAGTGATAATGACTTGAGAAGAGAAAAAATATGACGACTAAGAAAACTTTTCACAACAATTAGATATGACGCCTTGTATCTCAGGTGGTAATATTATTGTTTGACTAGTTTTGTGTACTATTATTTGTCTCTAGACTCTGAAGGAGCAGAAGTGTGGAGGTGGCGGCAAGGGAGCCAGTGATGTGAGTTGACTTTAGGAAACCTGAAGATAACATCTGTGCTTACAGTAATTCATAATTAAAGGTGATATGAACAACCAAATACTGATCTGTGTGTGTGTGTTGTGTTGCGTTGACAGATTTCTCTCAGTGTCACAGAGGAGCTGCACATCGTCTACTTCAACACTGTATTTGAGCAGAAAGGCTTGTCTGTTGAGTTGCAGGTGAAGTTTCCTCTGCTTCTTTTCTTTTTTTAAAAAAAATTTTGTTGACCGGCAATGTGTTCAGTATAAAAATGTTGTTATTGTTTTATTGTTTCGATCATGGAATTATAATCTAAAGAAAATGTGTTTCTCCCTGGCACCTAACCTAGGCCTGCTCCCTTCCGGTGGTCATCATCTCCAACTCCAGCCAGCAGCAGAGTGCCTGGGCTTCTATCCTCTGGTTTAACATGATCAGTCAGGACACCAAGGTGCGAGATCCGTGTGACTAACACATGCCATGTAGCAGGGTTGCAGTTTATTATTGGAAATTAATGCTTGAAATTATTTTGTATGCATGTGTTAATATGATCTCTTCCTGCAGGACGTCCTGTTCTTTGCCAACAGTCCTGCAGCTGCTTGGCCGCAGTTTGGAGAGATGTTGAGCTGGCAGTTTCTCTCTGCCACTAAACGTGGTCTGAATGATGCTCAGCTGGAGATGATTGCACACAGACTATTTGGTATATCCTGCCTCAGTTTCTTAAGTTTTGCTCATTTTGCGGTTAAGTTGTCTTTATATTGGGCTGAATTCTGTCATCTGTGAGTCAGGCATTTTTTTTTGCATTTTGAGACTGATTGGATTTTTCATTTAAAGATTCAAAAAACCCTGAAAATGTTAACATATCTTTATTACAGTTTTTCTTGTATCTTTTAGAGAACACTAGATTTGAAAAAGAAAATCCCTCACAACTTTATTACATTTACACTGTTTAATTATCCATAACTGTTGCTTGTCTCTGTCTGTGGATAAGAGTGTTGATAGAATTTGATTTGAATTATTCAGACAGCCAGCAGAACTCAGTTCCCATTGACTTGTCCGATTAAGATATGATAGGACTGCACACAATAATTTGGCATCTTTCATGGCTTGTGAGCACATATTATTACAGATTATGTCAGTGAATGAGAGTTGCGTAATAATTTATTTTCTATCCCACCAGGAAAGAAGCAGAGCTATGACAACTGCAAAGTAGCTTGGTCAAAATTTAGCAAGGTAAGAATACCAAATTAATCCGAGTGATTAACTTTGACCCCAAGAACTCAACTTGAAATACCTCAACTTTGGTGATCCTCTGACTTCCCCCTCTGGTTTCACCATGCAGCACACAGTTTTACTTTTGAGTAAAATGCTACAGACATTTGTCACACCTCTCGAGATAAATTGTCATTATTGTACTGAGCCCCTGATTTTTTCCTCAAGTGCCATCAACAGATCGAAATGACAGGTTGTCCAATGTATTTTGTGCTCTACCTAGCATGGTAAAGCAAAATATGGTCATATCAACCACTACTGTTTTTAAAAGAAATTAATTGTGACTAATTAGGATTTTTTTTAAAAACACACTGTACACCTCACCTTTTATCCATTTTACAATTTGGTTTTCTTTACAATGAACATTCCAGCCACAAAGAGCCACTAGCATAGCTTCTTTCTCAAAAGGCTGTGTTATGATGACCCTTTTCAACCTTTTTTGTCATAGGAAAATCCTCCTGACACTTTCTATGTGTGGTTTGATGGGATCCTTGTGATGGTGAAAACATACCTTGAAGACCTTTGGAGGGATGGGTATGTTTTCTCAACATTATCTAACCTGGGCTCAATACAGAACAGTTGAAGTTATGTCTTTAACTCTGGATAAATGAGAGAAGTTTGTTGTTTTACATGGAACTTTCTATTTGCACTACAGCCACATCATGGGGTTTGTGAGCAAAGGCAAAGAGAAGTCCCTCCTGAAGAAAAAACAGAGAGGCACGTTCTTGTTGCGCTTCAGTGAAAGTGTCATTGGAGGAATCACCTTCTCTTGGGTGGAAACTACCATAACTGGTGAGATTTGTTTTACTTCATAATGACTCAAAGAAATTCTTTTATAGTTTTGGGATTATAGACAGAAATACAAACAAGCCTCCTGTCTTTTCATCTATGAATGATCATCCTCCGTCTATTCTAGGTGAGCCAGACGTTAAGACAGTCCAGCCCTTCACTAAAACGGACCTTTCCCAGATCCCCTTCGTTGAAATCATCAGAAATTTTCAGATCTTAGAGGCTGAAAATATCCCAGAAAACCCTCTTCTGTATCTATATCCCAACACCCCCAAAGACGAGGCTTTTGGAAGATACTACTCGGAGAGGACAGGAGGTAAAGACATCAAATGATTCATTTTGCTTGCCACAAAAAATAACACACCTCACATGTAATTTCCTGTTTTGGTTAATGTTATTTCACCTGTGTTTTGCAGTAGTCATTGGTAAATTTGTGCCAAATTGATTGCGTTGGAGAGGAATGTGACACTTAAAATCACATCTAAACTCTGTCTTTCAGATGACAGCCCTTACATAAAGTACATCAAAACCAAGCTGGTGTTTGTTTCAAAAGAGTAAGTATATTATTCCTTTTCTTTTGGATGATTTACAACTTCTTGCTTGTTTGAATAAAGAAAAAAAAAAAAAACCTGTTGTGTTCTAAATGTGCTATTTATACAACCTAACCAACAACCTAAACAGCAAACTAAAAATGCACATACTTCATGTAAGAAGCAGTGTACCCACGCCCTTTTTCCCTTTTCTGTCATGAGCAACTGGTTGTAATGACTGTTTGTTATTGGTCATGTAGGAACACACTGGAGGCTAGGTCACCCATGTCCTGTGACATGGCACAGGGTGAAGGCCTGGAGCCAATGAATGGCCTGTATGGAGAGGCAGCTGGTGAGTCATGGCTCTCCTTGCTGTCCCATCCAGCTGAAAATCCCATCAAACAAGCTGCTCTCCCTTTGTCAAAAAGCTGTGTTGCCCTCTCTATTTTGGCCTTGTGGTGTAGAAAAATCAATGTGGACGATGCTTTCTATAAAGATGTCAGGCACAGCTGTGATATTGTTGAACTTCTGACTTATATCCTATGTGGCTGTTGGCTGCTTCTACTGAACAAAATCTAACAGCTGTGGAGGTGATTGGTTTGAGAAGCATGTTACTAACACATTCATTCGATTTTAGAGCTCTTTCATTCTACTTTCTGATGCTTAAGCACTTTAACACGTTGCTTGGTGTAAGTATGAAAATCAATTAAATGACACTGTAAAATATAGCCATAGGTTGATTAATGATTAATCATGAAATCAAAGGAAATATGGATATATTATTGTTATTATCACTATGAGTAATTGTGGTAGCGATAGCATTTTGTTTGACAATGATTGAACATACAATCAGTTGAAAATATATCTTTCATTGCTTGGAAAGATATGGATGAAGACAATTCGGGAGCCAATTTTTTTACTTTCACTCCAGTAAATATTGGCTTGACTGCTTGTAGACCCTTGGAACATTTTTGGGAAATAAACTTTTTCAAATGATCACAAAATCTACCTGCCCGCACCTTACAAATCACTAATTAACACGTTTTATTTTGTCAGCTAAATCCATTCAAAAACTGAAGTGTAGAAACAAAGATTTGTCTGTTCTCTGTGGTCTGTGGTTATGTGCTGGGCATTTCCTGGCCACAACAAGTTAACTTCATGGAGCTTAGAATACAGAGTCGATAAGATGTAGATGAGTTTAGAATCACTTGTTTGCGGCTTTATTACCATTCAACAGAGCCAGCCAGCCAGGCTAGCTGCTTCCTCCTGTTTCCAGTCTTAGTGGCTGCTTGCTGTGGCCTCATATTTGATACTTAAAGTGAATACTTTTAAATGTACTTGTATTTACTGCATTGTGAAATTACAGAAGTATGCGTGCTGTACTTAAATTCCTTCCAATCGAGCTAAACAAACTTAGAGATAAAAAGACAAACTTTAAAAATGAGTGTCTTTCGTTGCAGTCTCAATTAAAATAGTACTTTAAAACTTGAATAGTTGGATGAGATGAAGGAAAATTACCAACTCTGCATGCAATTCACAAGTATCATGCAGAAAATCAAATCCTTTTGGTCTGTATGGTTCTACCTTTATTTTCTTTGGAATGTGTAGCACATCACATTTTTGTAACTCTCATTTCCTCAGTGAAAGCAGTACCAGAAACAACAGCCATGAATGCAAAAACACCGTCTTTCTCTTGTCTCTTTCTCAGAACAAAACGACACTCCTCAGCGTCTGAACTCACCTCTGGAAATGTATCACCCTGATCCCATGCTGTCTGGCTCTCCTACAACCCATGAGGAGGATTTACTGATGTATCTCAATAACCCCAACCTCTTTGGTGACTCTGACATCTTGCAAAATGATGTGGGGCTGCCTGAATTGAGCCTTCAGGGATTTAATTGCCTGCCCCCACAAACCTGTGGAAGCATTTTCCAGTGAGCCTCTGAAGTCTGTATTTTACCAAACCACTCTTTATCATTCATCATCAGCTTTTCTTTAGCCACTTACGTTACAACATCCATGTCACATAATTGTAGCATACATAGACCAGACCATTGTTAACACGATAGTTTGCTTTGACTGTTGTTGTACCCTTGAGGTACTTGGCAGCCCCTTTGCTAATTGTGACATGCGATATTTTAGAATAGCTGTTTCAATCAGCATTTGAATGCCTGTGTGCACTTTGAAATCATTCACCTTTTTTAAAAATCTGCTTTTATCATGTTGTACTATTGTCAATGACTCATTGAGACTAGGCACCTGCACTCGACCCCTCAACTATCATGCTTTAGAAACATTTTGGTATCCGGTGATGTCACATTAAAGGAATACATTGGGAAAGGTTCATGAGATACTGTACATTGCAGACACTGCACTTAATTTATTGTTTTGATGTTTATTGTGATTTCCTTTGTGGTTGTTTTTATGTTGGTGCCTACACTTTGATAAACTAGTGACATATGGCACTTGCCTCCTCCAAGTTAGTTATATGCCATGCTTTTATATTACCCTGCTCATTTAAACTAATAAAAAGGAGCCGACTGATTGCGTGTTGTTTTTAAATAAAAATGTTTTGTTTCTTATCACATTATCACAGTATATAACTGACAGATCTATAGCTTGTTGTAGGTGGCGCCATATTCATTAAAATCATGCATCAAGACTGAGTACAATTATCTAGCTTAAATCAAATTCAGTGCTTTGTAGAGATTTTAGATGACCCAGTAACTCTTGGAGTAGTTTTGGCTTCATATAGACTACTGCACATTTTGATGGAGTTTTATTTATAATCTTCAACCAACAGCAGATAGAGAGCTGTTTTCACTGCTAGCTTACTGCCCAGGCAGCATCGAGTTGAGCTAGCAACATTAGCCAGCTGACAATTTTGAGTTATTGGAGACGCAACGAGTGCTTAAAGGTCAGTAAATGCTCATTAATTTTCGCCAGGTGGCCTGAAACCACGTCAGATGTTGTTCTGGACCATTTGGCTATGTAAGGTTTATTTAAAATGGGTACGTTTCGCTAACTTGTCAGTTAGGCTAACAAGACACTGATGTGGTTCATCGGATCGTTACCCCCAGATAGGGATGGATGGATACTGCCATATTGATGCTTTGATATTTACAAGCTGCTCATTTGGTATGGATACCTTGAAAGCGATATGATACTAGAATTAAATGGATACAAACGTTGGCATGCTTTGCTACATTTCAGAAGCTCAGTAAGTAAAAAGGTTAAACCCACAAAGTGTGAGGAAAGGAAATACTCTTCCACCTGTTTTCCTTACAACAAAGTTTCTCTCTTTTACTGAGAAGCTTTAGTGCCTTGCTTACTCATTGTAAAACACACTACATTCAAACATGACAAACAAAGGAAAGCTCATTAAAATCACCTTGTATTGACTTTCAACAATCACAACAGGCTTGGTCAAATCAATCCTCAAAAGAAATAATAGTAAGGACAAGTGTTTTTACAGTTACATGCCCGAACGTTTAAACAACTGCACTCAATTTAGCTTTTTAATGAATCGATTATTAATATTGATTTATTAATGATTAGTGTCTGTATCAGATGCAGTTTCAATAAACAAAAACAATCAATATTGTACTGAATTGAATAAAGTTTGTTAGGTATCGCCCATAACTACTGCCTCAGCACTCTATGATGTTGTAAAATCGCAGCAGTACAGAGGATAAAATCTATTTTAGGCCGGTCTTCTGG
This sequence comes from Lagodon rhomboides, assembly GCA_039737535.1. Taxonomy (NCBI): domain Eukaryota; kingdom Metazoa; phylum Chordata; class Actinopteri; order Spariformes; family Sparidae; genus Lagodon; species Lagodon rhomboides. The sequence goes on along the minus strand of CM077785.1, from coordinate 17,624,860 downwards.
GGCCACCCTCAGGCCAGATCTTACATTTTGTGTCTCACTAGTTGTTGGGACTTCTCTACTTGTAATCAGAGGTATTAACTCTGCTCACAGCCTGGTGAGGCACAGGGCACAGTGTAGAGGTGAGATACAAGTCAGTTCAGTGCTATTTCTTACTATAATTTTGGTCAAATTTGTACACCCTGTGTGATGATTTTAATCTGGTATTAATGTGGATAGGACAGCATATGGACAGCTGCAGTCTTATTGGTCGCACACCAAAGGTCAAAGTGGATAGTGGAGGCTAGGTGTTAGTGGCACACACCACTCAATATAGTGCTGCCTTGAAGGCTGAGTGTAGTGGCATGTGTAAGCAGATGTGTGTTTCCATTTTTTATCCTGCCAACCACTTTGTTTTCTAGTGTATAATAAAAAGTATTACCTCGAGGGTTGGTCCTCAATCACGCCTTGTAATGGTTAGTGTCAGTATCAGTATTACTCCACTCACATGTCAACTAAAGGCCAGGTCATGTGAACCTTTTTTTATCATTAGTCTTGCACATCAGCATTTACAAAGCAGTAAAGTCATGAGACAGAGGTTAGAGCCGTAAGTTCCTGAATTTCTAAAAAAAGTTGTGATCGACACAGGAATATCCCCATTTTGTAACATTGGTGTTTTCTCATATGATGTAACAGCTAGAAAACTGGTGATGTATGGGCTAATTGTTGCTCAGAATTCTTAACACAGCTGTAGATTATTAAAAAATAGAATTTATTACATATACATAACATAAACACATAATATAATCTTTTAAATACCATTAAAGCAAACAACAGAATACAACATGGATGTTGTAAAAGGAAATGCAGCAGCCTGAGATGTTAGTTATGCCACATAAATGCAATTTGGTTTATCAGATTCAACCTTTGCTTTCTAGACTGTATAAGAGTTACTCCTCCCCTTCTTTTGTTAACTTAAAAGTTAATATTAGCTTCATGTAAGGTACACTACTGATTCGTGAGAATAATTATATATATAAGTTAAGTATCAATAAGTTATACTCGGGTAATATCAGGAGAAACAATCAAGTTCAAGATGTTGGTGTTCGCCACCAGGTCCACAGGCAGGTGAACGGTGCTGCAGCCCTGGTGAGCAGCACATGGTAGGCCTGTCGAAACTGTCTGTTCATGACTGCATAGAGCACAGGGTTGATACAGCTGTTGAGCCAGGTGAGGTTTGCACTGAACATGTGCAAAACCTGTGGGGCACGGTTATGTTTGTCAACTATGTTGAGCAACAGGAAGGGGACAAAGCAGAACACGAAACACAGAAAAACAGTGAAGCACATTCGTGTGACACGCTTAAATTCGCTATCATCTCCTGAAGTTGCTGAGTGAGAGGAGGACGCTGCACCTGTGGGAGCAGGTGTGGATAAAGGTGATGTAGGGACGATATCAGGGATAGTCTTGTTGGCTGCTGATGAATTTGGAGCCTTGGCAAAGCTCTTTTCACATGTGCTCTCATCCTTACTTTGGGTTAGATCAGCCTGGCTGCTTATCTCACAGCTGCATGTGTTGGCCATACCGCTCTCGACACCGCTGTCGTCTGTTCCTTGTGCTGAAGAAGCTGGTTTCTTCCTGGAGGACCGGCGGCTGAACCTATAGCGGAGTAGAGCTTTTGATGCAATCCGGACACGTCTGTAGATGAGGAGGTAGAATGCACCAACACATCCCAGACCGACAAAAAAGTAGAAAAACAGCAGGATGGTGCTGTAGGGGCGACCCCTGGTACGATGGAAGCTGCATGTGCATACCTGTGGCACAAATACAAAAACAGGCCATAGTGGGCCAAAGCTGGCCAGGCCGATTGCCCACGCTGAGATGAGGAGTAAAATAAGACCACAGTCAGAAAAGACACGGTCAAACACAGCTCTCTTTGCAACCAGTAGATATCTGCCCACTGCTATCAGGCAGAGGGTGATAATGGAGACAGAGTTGGAGAGGAAGAGGAGCAGGCCGAAGATTCTACACCACAGCTGACCACTGCGCCATCTGAGGTGTAGATAGGAGTCAACTGAGATGGGCTGCAGAATGGTGCAGTACAGGAAATCAGCTAGAGCCAGGTTGACGATGAGCACATTGAAGCGCGTCCTCAGATGAGGATCCATGGCGAAGGCTAGAATGGTCATCAGGTTCCCCACCGTACCTGTGATGGTCACAGCACATCCCCACAGCACAGCAAAGTAGCGGTAGCCGACGACCGAAGGACTGTAGCAGGAGAAGAGGTCGTCCTCTGTTTGGTTGGTGTGGTTCATCATCATTCTGTTGACTAACAGGAATCAGAAAATAAGTTTTGTAACGTCTTTGTAATGGGCTCACAGAAAGTTCAAGTTAAACAGAAATCCAGTCCTCCACACCATTCGTTCAGGTGTGACCAGTGCCACAGGAGAAAAGGGAAGTCACAGGGTGGTCTAGATAATTCACCACTTCCTTTTTAACAGAGACCTCACTCTCGATAGAAACATTTGACACAGAAACACATAGAAACATCTGTTTGCAGACCTCAGCTACAATCATAGCACTAGATTGATAGTTATGGTCATGTATTTAGATTGTTTTGTGTGGCTATATTATTGTTAGGACAGTTTTAAGTTTAAGAACAACAGGTTTTTTTCCCCCCTATGTAGTTTGATTTATAACTGTTGTGTAGTGGCTGTGCTGTGGCTCTGGTAACCCGAAGTACATTGCCTGGCACACATAACTAATTCTTCACCATTAACCCTTACAGATAAGTGTAAATACAAAATGAAAAAAATAACGACAGGTTTTGTTTACAGTTTGATTTTTAAAGATTTGTGCTCTTTGTAAAAATAGCTAAAATGAAAACCCTCTAATGTATTTTATAATATGCTCACATCACTGAGGTGAATTTTGCTCATATGTTATGACTTTAAATTACTAACACATTGTATACAATAAAGCTAGAATTTAACATTTAATATATGATGATATGATGATGTTCAAAACGACATAATTATCATTTTCTCACCTTATGGCTGAAGGTTTCTGCCAGTCTTTCTAATTGTTGATGTGTATCTGTGTCACTCTCTGCAGTAATCTGTTGCACTAAGTGCCTGGTTTCCTGCTGGTATTGCATTTCATTTGCATTTTCAGTGTTGCTCCAGTGCCGGTTAAATGATGTAATGTGTTCAGCAGGGATTTTCCGTGTCATGTCTAAAATCAGGAAGAGAGATCTTGTGTAATTTTCCACAGGACATTTTTTTTATATGTTTAAAAAGGATTAACCAAAAACATAGTTTTTCCACATTTGGTTATTTCCATCTGGTTATTTGTTTATTCTATTAGTGAAATAAGTATTTGGGTTATTAATTATGTTTGCATACCACAGGTCTCTTATCGTCAGAGACTATATGTCCTAACAGAAGATGGCTTGACCTCAGTTGGTCATTACTATCAACACTGCTGACATAGATCCATTGTAATGATTTTATGTTGTTTTACTGCTGTGCAACAATAATAAAGACCCCCTCACAACTCTAAGAATGGAAATAAATCTGCATGTCACCAGTTTTTATGCGATTAGGTCAGATAATAGACACATTTGGGTCATTTGCATACAGTGTGTGAATGGTAATAATTTTCAAATGCCTGATGTATCATCACAATGTTTTTATTTTTTTCATAAAACTACTTAATGCTTGTGAAACATTTATGTAAATGGAGGAAGTTTGTGTTAGTTGCCAAGTGTTTCTGTATAGGCAGACATCACACAGGTTTTTATTCATCCTCCTGAAGCACAGCTCTGTTGTTTTAATCCCGGTGTTTCCACACTGGTGCCATCAGATTATATACATGATGTGGTTGGTAAAGTAAACACATGTACTTAATGCAAATACATGCTGCTATGGTCATGTAGTACATTGTCCTGCTGTGTTGTAAAATCTAACATTCATTAACAAACTGAAACCTTTCTTTTCAACTGTGCAGTGAAATGCAGATGAGAAAAGAGATTTAAATAATTTCCATATAGACAAGTCTCTAAGGTATATGGTAGTTTTACTATTGTGCTTGCTCAGAGTTAATCTTTTATACACAAATGCATGTTTGTTGTAGGTGGTTGTTTGGGAAATATTCGAGGGAGTTATCAGGGAAACACTTAGAGTGGTGACAGTGTGTATTACTTTTTCTCATTGTTTTTCTTGAATTATTTATTTCCACACTTGCTTTATTTTCCTTAGACACTGATAACTGTGTTGTGCTCCAGTGGCAATTACTTTCTTCACTGCAGCTATGATATTGAATTAATGATGGGCACATGAGACTAAATGATTTTCACGCAACATAGTTATTGTACCTTTTTCTGTTGCACATACACTTCCTGTGTCTGTCAAACAGGAGTAAATATAGACCGTTACGTGCATGCCCAAGTGTGAAAATATCAGTAAATGCAGAACTACTGAAGTTGTTAGTGACTTAATTCCTTTAGGACACAGACACATAGCTGAAGTGTATGCAGCTTTTATGTCTAACCTAGTACACATCTTTTGATCACACTGATGCTTTGCTTATGTCATGAACCATTGTAGAAAGTTACATGAACAACATGGAAATAGAGATGTGGGCTTTTTAGGCAGGTACACAGTCATATTTTGCAGAATGGAGGGGGATGGCAGACATCTTTCTTAGACCAAAACAATCTACCGGTAGATGGACCAATAGCAATACATCTGAAAGGAGACATATGTTTCTATGTATATTTTTGGTGAGTTCTATCTTTCAATTCCATGAGGTCAGGTGCTCAAAGAGACGACCACCAGGTCCACAGGCAGGTGAACGGTGCTGCAGCCCTGGTGAGCAGCACATGGTAGGCCTGTCGAAATTGTCTGTTCATGACCGCATATAGCACAGGGTTGATACAGCTGTTGAGCCAGGTGAGGTTTCTACAGAACATGTACAGAACCCGTGGGGCACGGTTATGTTTGTCAACTAAGTTGATTAACAGGTAGGGGCCAAAGCAGCACACAAAACCCAGGAAAACAGCTAAACACATGCGTGTCACATGCTTAATTTCCTTATCATCTCCTGAGGCTGTGCAGTGGGACGAGGAGGCTGAATTTGTTGGAGCAGGTGTGGGTGAAGAGGATGTAGTGATGATATCAGGGGGAGACTTGGTTGCTGATTCGGCCATGGCAGAGCTGTGAGTAGACTGGGATGACTTTTCACAAGTCATCTCAACTGTATTTTTGGATAGTTCTGCCTGGCTGCTCAGTCTCACAGCTACATGTGTTGGCCATATTGCTCTCCACTCCACTGTCATTGGTGTCTTGTGCTGAAGAAGCTGGTTTCTTCCTGGACGATCGGCGGCTGAACCTATAGCGGAGTAGAGCTTGTGATGCAATCCGGACACGTCTGTAGATGAGGAAGTAGAATATACCAACACATCCCAGACCGACAAAAAAGTAGAAAATTAACAGGATGGTGGAGTAGAGATAGTACGTCTTCCCGTCGATACTACATAAACACACCTTTGGCACAAACATGTAATCAGGCCATAGTGGGCCAAGGCTGACCAGGCCTAGTGTCCATGCTGAGATGATGAGTAAAGAAAGACCAAGGTCAGAGAAGACACGGTCAAACACAGCCCTCTTTGCGACCATGAAATATCTGCCTCCTGCTATCAGGCAGAGGGTGATAATGGAGACACAGATGGAGAGGAAGACTAGCAGGCCGACGATTCTGCAGTACACCAGACCAGTGCGCCATCTGAGGTGTAGATAGGAGTCAACTAAGATGGGCTGCAGAATGGTACAGTACAGGAGATCAGCTAGAGCCAGGTTGACGATGAGCACATTGAAGCGTGTCCTCAGATGTGGATCTGTGGCGAAGGCTAGAATGGTCATCAGGTTCCCCACCGTACCTGTGATGGTCACAGCACATCCCCACAGCACAGCAAAGTAGCGGTAGCCGATGACTGAAGGATTATAGCAGGAGAGGAGGTCTTCCTCTGTTTGGTTGGTGTTGTTCATCATCATTCTGTCAGCAAATAAATAAGAAGGAAATTGGTCAACAAACTACAACAAACCACACTGAAGGAAACAACATAAGAGGCTGTTATTTGAGTTCCCTGAGTAATACTATTACACACACTACACATGTGTGTGTGTGCAAGTGTGTGTGTGCTGGGGGGGGGGTTACAGATAGAAAAGCATGTCATTACTCCAGATTTTTAACTAGTCCTGATGTGCAAATGGAGCACTCACTTGTCATGCCTATCCCTTTAAAATAACTGTAGTGAAAGACTGAAGCCTGTTATGTTGTCTCTCTTTAAACTAAATAAATTGTACATTCTGCCATAAGCACATTTTGCTGCACGCAATTAGGATAACATTTGAATCGTTAGTCTAAACTGCCCATCACATAAACTAATACACCAGGGTGATGATTTTAAAATGCTTGTTTTAACTGACAAACAGTTCAAGACACAAGCGATGGCAAACAGCATCCAGTCATTTGTCTTATACCATTTTACTGTAATCACTTTGTCAAACAAACATGTTGAAACAAACAAAAATTTGCAGCGTTAAATTTCTTACCTTTAGGCTGATGACTTTCTTCAGTTGTTTGTGAAGTGTATGTGATCTTATCTGCTGAAAGTCAGTCTTCCTGTTAAAGTGTAATCTTGAGGACATCCTCTTTCTCTAAGTTGCTTCTACAGACACTGCATTTTTCATTTTCATGTCTCAATCTTTGTTTACTCAGTGCCCTAAACTGTATAATTGCAGATACGCTCAGTGTAACTGTTATGTTTTTTTAAAATCAAGTATTACTGTACTGTTTATACAAACACATGATTAGAAACATTTAAAAATGACTCACATTACACATATTTGTACTCAATTTCACATTACTGAACCACTATCAGCATTCATTCCCCGGTCAATTGACTCGCTTTAGTCATGAGTATTTATAGCCTCTACCAATGGCCTCATCTTGTCTGATGTGAACACAACAACTAGGTGAATACGCTAATTTACTCTCCTTTTCAGGCGCGATGCTATGATGTGTGTTGAAGTTAAGGCCGTTGGCTTTTGTCAATATCTCTCCATCTGTCTCTGAAGCAGCGCTCGAACATTGTTCAGTCAGTGCGGAGTCTGAACGAGACTGATGTTTAAGATATTGAAAAAGTAAGTGTGGTCTGAGCTTGGTCAGCTGCCTGATCAGCATTGTGCATGTGCAACTCTCAACAGAGACGAGAAAGAAGTGAGGCGTGTCACTCCACAGCAACTTCGGTTATCAGTTCTCAAAAAAACAACGTGTCAAATTCAGAATATTATTGATTAAGACTTTTTCAAACAAGTTTTTATGTTCTCTGTGTCATGATCCGGGGTTTTGTTGTTTCATATCTGGTTTTATTTTGAAACTATGCCCTTGTGTGTCTATTCTTGCTCTTCAAGTTTCCCTCTTGTCTTTGTGATGTCTTCCGTTACGCCATCAGTCTGTCTTATTCCTGGTGTCCCTGTCTTGGTCTGTCGTTCCTCGTGTCTCCCATTGGGTATGTTTTTGGTTTCTTGCTTCCCCTTTTGGTTTGAACTTTGCTTTTTCTTTGCACATTGTTTGAGCTTTTAGTTACTACTTTGTCTTTTGACTAGCCTTTTGTGTTTGGATCCCTTGATTTTTTGCACTCAATCAGCTTTTTTATAATAACTGCCTCCTGTGTGTGTGTGTGTCTGCATTTGGGTCCTAAAATATAACCTCACCTTAACACTCTGGATGTAGTGTGATGAGGTGAAGGATTTTCTGGTTTCTACTGTTCCCTGTTTTTCCGGTGTATTTGTGATGACGTTCGTGACACACAAGGGGAAAAAATAACAGAAAGGCAGACTCGCCTCCTTTCAGTGTGAAAAAGGTCATCATCTTTTTAGCTGATTTACCCACTTTTAAAAAAACTTGCGTATACACACATATTTTGGTGTGAAAGTGGTATAAATAAGTATGTAATGCTGTGATCCAACCCTGTCACTGAAGTTACATAGTGCAGAAACAAGTCATATGGGAGGCGGAGTGGCTGAGACAGAGACATCATTCACCCTGTTACAAGACACTGTACCATCAACGTGATGTTTTACATAAAAAGTTACATAATCTTGCATTCATTTAACAATTAGAACGCCCAGTTTCAGTTTCAATAAGAACTTGTACCTTTTCTCATTTTTTAAATCTACATTTATGGTTCTGCCCACTTAAAGGTGCCATTTATAAGAAAAGTTGATTTTGAATGTTGCTTTGGGATAGCGGCTGACCCATCCTACAATCCCATGTATCATTTCATGAGTTGGGAACGAGACTCAAAAATCAACTTTTCTTACAAACCTTTAAATAATAGTTCACGCATTCATACAATACATCAATATTTAGACATTTTCTTTTTATTGCAGTTAACAAGAAAAAGTTGCAGAAGTGCTTAAAGAAATGCTTCAGTTTCCATTTCCTTAAAGGTTTTGCACATACACTACTCACAAAAAGTTAACATTTTGACATCATGAGACCAAGATGACACCCAACAATTGATCAACAGTTTCTCACCATTACAAGGCTTCAAACAGGATGTTCTCAGACGGAAGTAGCTACTGAGCTTGGAGTGTCACAGTATCATCAGCAGATTGCAACAGAGATACAGAGAGACTGGAAGAGTCACAGAAAGGCATAGAAGTGGATGCCCATTGGCCACATCCCACACTGATGACCGCTTCATTGTGAACAGTGCCCTGCGGAACCAGATGATGAATGCCACTCAACTCCAGGCACATTTAAGGGAGGTGAGAGGCACCCAAGTGTCACGCCAGACCATTCGAAACCGTTTACATCAGCGTGGTCTACGTGCTAGCTGGCCTGCAAGGGTACCTGACCACACCACCAGGCACAGACATCATCGTCTTGCATGGGCCAGGGAGCATTTACGCTGGACGAGGGACCAGTGGGCCACAGTGCTGTTCTCTGATGAAAGTTGATTCACGTTGAGCAGAAATGATGGCCGCCAACGATGTTGGAGACGTCAAGGAGAGCGCTATGCATCAGGCACTATTGTCACCAGACGAGCCTTTGGTGGTGGTGGTGTTACAGTGTGGGCAGGTGTGTCTAGTCAATACAGAACTGCCGTACACTTTGTGAATGGTACAGTGACAAGCCCATACGACCTGAATAACATCATTAATCCAGTCATTGTGCCCCTGCATGAACAACACAGGCCTAATTTCATCTTCATGGACGACAATGTTCCAGCTCATCGAGTTCACATCATTAGGGAACGGCTGCTGGAGACTGGGGTACCTCTAATGGATTGGCCTGCACTTTCTCCAGACCTGAATCTCAGAGAAACCTGTGAGATCAGCTGAGTCGCTGTGTTGAGGCTCGTAACTCTGTACCCCAGAACCTCAGCGACCTGAGGGCCGCCCTTCAAGAAGAGTGGGATGCCATGCCTCAGCAGACAATAACTCGACTTGTGGACAGCATTAGACGTCGTTGTCAAACTTAATTGATGCTCAAGTTATTGAGACATTGACATTTTTTGCTGTGGTATACCCACCACTGTTGTTGGCTTTTGTTTCAGTAAATTGTTTGAGATGACGAAATCACCATTGCATGCTTCTACTTAAATGCCCTACTTTCATGGTACAATACCACTGTAGCATGGACTTTTTACATTTTCCATAAATTTCACCCGAAAGCCAGATATCCCTAACTTTTTAGGCAGACAGAGGGAGACAAACATGCAACAAGGAGGGAAGGGAAAAAAAGGGTAAAACACAGAAGAGACACTGACAAAACAGAAGAGGGCATGGAAATCAAAACATAAGACACAACAAGACACAGCTTTGGGAGGGAGGCTGACCCGTCCTACAATCCCAAAGTGTTGTTATTTAATGAGTTGGGAATAAGACTAAAAAATCTACTTTTCTTACAATCCTTTAAATGATAGTTAATGCATTCATACAATACATAAATTATTAGACATTTTCTTTTTAATGCAATTAAAAAGAAAAGTTTACAGAAGTGCTTAAAGTGATGCTACAGTGTGCATTTCCTTAAAACAGATTTAGTATACATAAATGTGAGGATGAAGCAAAATCTCAACTGTCCATTGCTTTATTCGAAACAGCAACACTTTTCCAGAGTTTTCTCTTTATATATTTTATGTGAGGTTTCCAAGTAAGTTTGTTGTCTGTTATCACTGCCAAAAATGTAGCTGAATACACTGTTTCAGTGAACCTTTTGCTGTTCCACATACACTTCCTGTGTAGGAGGAGTAAATATAGACCCGTACGTACAGACCAAAGTGTGAAAGTGTCAGCAAATGCAGAACTACTGACGTTACTACTACTACTGAATATAATTCCATTAGGTCACAAGCAGAGAGCTAAAGTGTATGCAGCTTATATTTCTAACTTATAAAGCATTTTTTGTTCACATTAATGCTTTGCTTATGTTATGAACCATTACAGAAATTAACATTAAAAACGGGAAAACAAAGACAAAGGGTTTTAAAGCAGATTCAGAGTCATGTGTTGCAGACTGGAGGATGCCTGACGGAAACATGTTTATCAGTTCCTCTTCAAATGGAATCGAAAGCTTGATGACTGTCATATAGTAAGTGAGAAAGAGATGTCAAATGTGGAAGTATGTGAAGTCACTTTATATGGCCTTCAAATTTGTTAGTATGAAAGGGAACGGATGAAAGGTCATTCTAGAGATTGCTTGGTTCAGGACTTTGCCCTGGGTCTTTGAGAGTTGACTCTTATACCCAGGCTTATTGCGGCTATGTTACTGTGTTGTTTACACATCTTCACCTGCTCATACTATGTAATCCTCCCATTCTCACCACTGTGGGGCAGTGATGCATCACAGTTTATTTCCTTATTGCTTGTGATTATACACATCAGATTTGTAGCTTGACTTCAGTGGAAAAACCTTACATGTTTGAATATATCCTTAATCTTTATCATTTGTTATGTAACACCTTACATAACAGTTAATATCATAATATTTATGTGTATCAGCCAAGTGTAAAACTGGTATTTGCTGTATTCGTTGTGAAAACGTCCCTCACCTACCTCCATACATAGTAATTTCAAACTATTTACATAAATTTTGAAGGATACGCTTTTTCTAAATTCCACAAATTGAGCTTGTTTCTTTCTTTCTTACCTGTAGTGCTATGTATCCATCTAGATTGTTTCAATTTGAGTTGTAGAGTTTTGATAATATCTGAACTAGATGGCACTTAGCTTGTGGTGCTCAAAGTGCCAAAGAATACATTTCCAATCTCGATAGATGAACTCGTACTACAGGTGAGAGGAAAACAATATGTTTGTATGTATATTTTTGGTGAGCTGTCTCTTTCAATTCCACAAGGTCAGGTGCTCAAAGAGACGACCACCAGGTCCACAGGCAGGTGAACGGTGCTGCAGCCCTGATGAGCAGCACATGGTAGGCCCGTCGAAACTGTCTGTTCATGACTGCATAGAGCACAGGGTTGATACAGCTGTTGAGCCAGGTGAGGTTTCCAAAGATCATGTACAGAACCAGTGGGGCACGGTCATGTTCGTCGGCTATGTGGATTAACAGGAAGGGGACAAAGCAGAACACAAAACCCAGGAAAACAGCTAAACACATGTGTGTCACATGCTTCATTTCCTTATCATCTCCTTTGGCTGTGCAGTGGGACGAGGAGGCTGCATTTGTGGGAGCAGGTGTGGGTGAAGAGGATGTAGTGACGATATCACGGGGAGACTTGGTTGCTGATTCGGCCGTGGCAGACTGAGAGGTCTTTTCACAATTGATCTCATGTATAGTTGGGGATAGTTCTGCCTGACTGCTTATCTCACAGCTACATGTGTTGGCCACACTGCTCTCCACTCCACTGTCATTGGTGTCTTGTGCTGAAGAAGCTGGTTTCTTCCTGGAGGATCGGCGACTGAACCTATAGCGAAGTAAAGTTTGTGATGCAATCCGGACGTGTCTGTAGATGAGGAAGTAGAATATACCAACACATCCCAGACCGACAAAAAAGTAGAAAATGAGCAGGATGATAGAGTAGGGATGGTATGTTGTCCGGGTGATGGTGCATACACAAAACTTTGGCTCAAACACGTAACCATGCCATAGTGGGCAAATGCTGGCCAGGACTAGTGTCCATGCTGAGATGATGAGTAAAGAAAGACCAAGGTCAGAGAAGACACGGTCAAACACAGCCCTCCTTGCGACCATGAGGTATCTGCCTGCCAGCTATCAGGCAGAGGGTGATAATGGAGACGGAGTTGAAGAGGAGGAGGAGCAGGCCGACGATTCTACAGCACAGCTGACCAGTGCGCCATCTGAGGTGTAGATAAGAGTCAACTAAGCCGGGCTGCACTATGGTGCAGTACAGGAGATCAGCTAGAGCCAGGTTGACGATGAGCACATTGAAGCGTGTCCTCAGATAAGGATCTATGGCGAAGGCTAGAATGGTCATCAGGTTCCCCACCGTACCTGTGATGGTCACAGCACATCCCCACAGCACAGCAAAGTAGCGGTAGCCGACGACTGAAGGACTGTAGCAGGAGAGGAGGTCATCCTCTGGTTGGTTGGTTTGGTTCATCATCATTCTGTCAAATAACAGGAATCAAATTGGTCAACAAACCACACTGAAGGAAACAACATAAGAGGCTGATATTTGAGATCCCTGAGTAATACTATTATAGAATTATATTGTATTCCTCTTCTTCATCTTAAATATTAGGGATGGGCATTTTATCACTCATGCTTAATAGTACTCTAAAAAACAAATCACAGTGACACATCTTAAACACCACTGTCAGTAGTAGTGTTGTCAAAAATATTGAAAAATATCAATATTGAATGTATGAAACGATTTCAAGACTCATTTTACACAGTTTTGCCACTGTGATCACAAGCTGTGATCTCAAGTAATGTCTGACTAAAGAAGGTGAATATTATCTGGGACTGTGCAAGTTGTTACTGCCTGTCAAGTTCTGTGATGGACTTATGTTTGTTATGTTTTTGGTGTCTGTTTTTGTTGCCAGCAGAGGTGCAGTGAGAGGCTGGGCAGAGTTTCACATCACCGGACCTGCGGACGCACACGCACACCTGCGGCAGGTTGGCAATCAGTGCCTGCTTAAAAGCCTTGGTCTTCACACTACCTGCTGCCAGTGGATTTCGCCACATAGATGTGGTATATGGCTCCAGCAAGTCACTTCACTAAGCCTCTTGTCTATGTATTATGTTACATTGAAACCTGATTATCTTTTGTGCTTCCTCCAGCGTTCACTAACTATCCCAGCTACCAGTGGTTCCGCACCCCGCAACCCTGCTCTCAGCACCTCTGCAACCGGCACCCTCGCCTCGAGCTCAACATGAGCCTCCACACGTCACCTGGTCCACCAGTACCACAGTGAGCAACTTCTCCTCCAACACCTCTCCCTTTTCGATGGACTCTCCAGCCGGAGTTTTGCTACATCCTGCCCTGCAAATTCCATTGTTGAATTGTCAATAAATCTGCACAAATCTACACTCAACCTCTGCCTCACTGTCTGCGTTTGGGTCCTGCCCCGCACCATAAAGCGTAACACAGGTAATTTAATTGAAAACTTTTGATAAAGAATAAAGTCAATTTACATTTATGTTCGTTAAATATACATACAGTATATACACCGATCAGGCATAACATTATGACCACCTGCCTAATATTGTGTTGGTCTTCCTTTTGCTGCCAAAATAGCCCTGACCCGTCGAGGCATGGACTCCACTAGACCCCTGAAGGTGTGCTGTGGTATCTAGCACCAAGATGTTAGCAGATCCTTTAAGTCCTGTAAGTTGCGAGGTGGGGCCTCCATGGATCGGACTTGTTTGTCCAGCACAACCCACAGATGCTCGATTGCACTGTGTATTCTGACACCTTTCTATCAGAACCATCATTAGCTTCTTCAGCAATTTGAGCAACAGTAGCTGGTCTGTTGGATCGGACCACACGGGCCAGCATTCGCTCCCCAAGTGCATCAATGAGCCTTGGCTGCCCATGACCCTGTTGGCAGTTCACCACTGTTCCTTCCTTGGATACTGGCCACTGCAGGCTAGGAACACCCCACAAGGGCTGCAATTTTGGAGATGCTCTGACCCAGTCGTCTAGCCATCACAATTTGGCCCTCACTCAAATCCTTACGCTTGACCATTTTCCTGCTTTTAACACATCAACTTTGAGGACAACATGATCACTTGCTGCCTAATATATCCCACCCACTAACAGGTGCCAATATGAAGAGATAATCAGTGTTATTCACTTTACCTGTCAGTGGTCATAATGTTATGCCTGATCGGTGTATGTACATATAATACCTACATATATGTGTGTGTGTGGGTGTGTGCTTTTTACAAATAAAAAAGTGATTACTCCATGATTTTAACCAGTCCTGATGTGCAAGTGGAGCACTCACTTGTCATGCCTATCCCCTTAGAATAACTGTAGTGAAAGACTGAAGCCTGATCTGTTGCCTCTCTTTAAACTAAATAAATTGTACATTCTGCCATAAGCACATTTTGCTGCACACAATTAGGATACCATTTGAATTGTTAGTCTAAACTGCCCATCACATAAATTAATACACCAGGGTGATGATTTTAAATTGCTTGTTTTAGCTGACAAACAGTTCAAGACACAAGCGATGGCAAACAGCATCCAGCCATTTGTCTTCTATCATTTTACTGTAATCACTTTGTCAAACAAACATGTTGAAACAAACAGAAAATTGCAGCATTAGATTTCTCACCTATAAGCTGATGACTTATTCCAGTCGTTGGTGAAGCGTATACAGTGATCTCATCTGCTGCCAGCCAGTCTTCCTGTTAAAGTGTGATTTTAAGGACATCCTCTTTTTCTTAGTTGCTTCTACAGACACTTTCATTTTGATGTCTTAATGTTTCTTTGCTCAGTTTTGCACACTTTGTACAACCAATTACATTTCTAATTTATTGTTGTCATATCTCATTACATCACAATGTTAGTATTGAAAACTTGTATCTTTAAAACCCCTTTTATACTGGCCAAACAACCCACTAAAACCTGCTAAAATCTTGCTTTTGTCTTCACTGTGAATGTGTACAATCACCATTCATACCCTGGTCAATTGACTCGCTTTAGTCATGATTATTTATAGCCTCTACCAGCGGCCTCATCTTGGGGAAACAACTGGGTGAATACGCTAATTTACTCTCCTTTTCAGACGCAATGCTATGATGTGTATCGAGGTTATGACCGTTGGCTTTTGTCAATATCTTTCCATCTGTCTCTGTCAAGCAGTGATTGAACATCGTTCATGAAGTGCCAAATCTGAAAGAGACTGACGTTTAAGATATTGTAAAAGTAAGTGTGGTCTGAGCCTCGTCAGCTGCCTGATCGGCATTGTATTTGTGATGACGTTCATGACACACAAGGGGAAAAAATAACAGAAAGGCAGACTCGCCCCCTTTCGATGTGAAAAAGGTCATTGCCTCTTTTTAGCTAGTTTACCCGCTTTTAAAAAACTTGCGTATACACACACAATTTGGTGTGAAAGTGGTATAAATAAGTATGTGATGCTGTGATCCAACCCTGTCACTGAAGTTACATAGTGCAGAAACAAGTCATATGGGAGGCGGAGTGGCTGAGACAGAGACATCATTCACCTTGTTACAAGACACTGTACCATCAGCGTGATTGTTTAAGGTAAAAAAGTTATATAATCATGCATTCATTTAACAATTAGAACACCTGATTTCAGTTTCAATTTCAATAAGAACTTATACCTTTTCTCATTTTTTAAATAATTTACATTTATGGTTCAACACACTTAAAGGTGTTATTTATAAGAAAAGTTGATTTTGAAATAATGTTGCTTTGGGATGGCGGCTGACCCATCCTACAATCCCAAAGTATCATTTGATGAGTTGGGAATGAGACTCAAAAATCAACTTTTCGTACAAACTTTTAAATAAGAGTTAATGCATTCATACAACACATAAATTATTAGACATTTACTTTTTTTTGCAGTTAACAAGAAACTGATACAAGCCATTTAAAACTGAAGCATTTCTTTAAGCACTTCTGTAACCTTCTGTAAGTTTGTTGTCTATAATCACTCCCAAAAATGAAGCTACATGCACTGTTTCAATGAGAACACCAACTATAACCATTTTGATTTCAACAAAATTTTTGAGATTACCAAAAACCATGAATTTAGTTTTATTCCAATTCCAGGGTGATTAATATTCATCAAGCTAACTCTGAAGTTTGACCATTTCACATACTATACTACCTGTGATTGTCTTTAAATCCTGCTCAGAACAAAAAATAAACATAGCTCCAGTGGCTCCAGTTACTTCTTCACTGCAACTATGATAATGAATTAGTGATGGGCACATGTGACTGAATTTTTAAAATCACAATTTGATAATTGAAACTTTTGCTGTTCCACATACACTTCCTGTGTCTGTTGCACAGGAGTAAATATGGACCATTAAGTACAGGCCCAAGTGTGGAAATGTCAGCAAATGCAGAACTACTGTTGTCAGTAATTTAATCCTGGTCACAAGCAGAGAGCTAAAGTGTATGCAGCTTCTATTTCTAACCTTTTAAGCATTTTCTGTTCACACTGATGCTTTGCCTAAGTTATGAACCATTACAGAAATTAACATTAAAAACATGAAAACAGAGACAAAGGTCAGATTCAGAGTCATGTGTTGCAGACTGGAGGATGCTTGATAGAAACATATTTATCAGTTCCTCTTCACATGGAAATGAAAGCCTGATGATTGGCATAGTTGGTGATAAAGAGGTTCTCTTTAGAGCCTCCAGATGTGTTACAGTACATTTCAGGTAACCAGGAGGAATAAAAAGAAAGGTATAACTCTGGCTGTTATTGGGGCCATGTTACTGAGTTGTTTATACCTCTTAACCTACTCAACTTCAAAATGTTCCTTTTGTTTTAGTGCAAAAATTACATTCTGACAACTCCAAGCTCCAGACATGTTTTACTGGCAGCTCCAGCATGAACATGTTTGCATACTTCACAGTGTTGTGTGCCACCCCCAGTGGAAGAATTTGAAATAGCAGGAGTCGTCATCTCATCTCAAAATATGTTATTTTATGGTGAGCTGTCTCTTTCAATTCCATGAGGTCAGGTGCTCAAAGAGACGACCACCAGGTCCACAGGCAGATGAACGGTGCTGCAGCCCTGGTGAGCAGCACATGGTAGGCCTGTCGAAACTGTCTGTTCATGACCGCATAGAGCACAGGGTTGATACAGCTGTTGAGCCAGGTGAGGTTTGCACTGAACATGTGCAGGACCCGTGGGGCATGGTTATGTTTGTCGGCTATGTTGATTAACAGGTAGGGGACAAAGCAGAACACAAAACACAGAAAAACAGCTAAACACATGCGTGTCACATGCTTCATTTCCTTATCATCTCCCGAGGCGGTGCAGTGGGACGTGGAGGCTGCGTTTGTTAGAGCAGGTGTGGGTGAAGAGGATGTAGCGACGATATCACAGGGAAACTTGGTTGCTGATTTGGCCATGGCAGACTGAGAGGACATTTCACAATGGATCTCATCTGTAGTTGGGTCTAGTTCTGCCTGGCTGCTCATCTCACAGCTACATGTGTTGGCCATATTGCTCTCCACTCCACTGTCATTGGAGTCTTGTGCTGAAGAAGCTGGTTTCTTCCTGGATGATCGGCGGCTGAACCTATAGCGGAGTAAAGTTTGTGATGTAATTTGGACACGTCTGTAGATGAGGAAGTAGAATATACCAACACATCCCAGACCGACAAAAAAGTAGAAAAAGAGCAGGATGGTGGGGTAGGGATGGTAGGTCTTCCGGTGGATGGAGCACATGCACAACTTTGACACAAACACGTAACCAGGCCATAGTGGGACAGAGCTGGCCAGGCCTAGTGTCCACATTGAGATGATGAGTAAAGAAAGACCAAGGTCAGAGAAGACACGGTCAAACACAGCCCTCCTTGCGACCATGAGGTATCTGCCTCCTGCTATCAGGCAGAGGGTGATGATGGAGACAGAGTTAGAGAGGAGGAGGAGCAGGCCGAAGATTCTGCACCACAGCTGACCAGTGCGCCATCTGAGGTGTAGATGGGAGTCAACTGAGATGGGCTGCAGTATGGTGCAGTACAGGAGATCAGCTAGAGCCAGGTTGACGATGAGCACATTGAAGCGTGTCCTCAGATGAGGATCTATGGCGAAGGCTAGAATGGTCATCAGGTTCCCCAACGTACCTATGATGGTCACAGCACATCCCCACAGCACAGCAAAGTAGCGGTAGCCGACGACTAAAGGACTGTAGCAGGAGAGGAGGTCTTTCTCTGTTTGGTTGGTGTAGTTCACCATCATTCTGTCAACTAATATAAAGGAAGGAAATTGGTCAACAAATTACAACAAACCACACTGAAGGAAACAACATAGGAGGCTGTTATTTAAGTTCCCTGAGTAATACTATTATAAAATTATATTATATTCCTCATCTTCATCTGAAAACAAACATCATAACGGAGAAAAATGGCCCTGGAGGAAAAGCTTTGTCAATATCATTAACTGGCTCACTTGTCCAATAAAGATGTTAAATAATAGGGATGGGCTTTTTATTACTCAAAATTAATAGAACTCAAAAACAAACAAACAAACAAACACAGTGACACATCTTAAACACCACTGTCAGTAGTAGTGTTGTCAAAAATATTATAAAATATCAGTATTGATGTTTGAAACATTTTTCAATACTTAATTTGAACTGAAATCACCCACTCTGTCATAGTAGACAATGGTCTGATCACCGCAACAGGCACAGGCGCAGCTACAAGTTCCTCTTTAGGACCCTGGGGAGTGAGAGTCGTGCCTTATGGTGTGTTCAATTTACACTGAAAGTCGGAACTTGGATCTCGGAACAACGTAACCCCAAAGTTGAGTGCTCCCAGCACTTTCCAGCCTTACAAACGTACAACAAAACATGTAACTACTGTTTACGTGAGTAGCAGATAGCATGAATTCTATGTCGGGCTGGTGAGATTAATCCGACTCTCGGAGTTGGAGATCCGACTTCACGGGGGGTTCTGATTAAAATTCTGACTTGGAGATCAGAAATTCCGACATTCGTGTACAACTGGAATGCACCATTAGTCATAGAACACAAACGCCGGGCTCGCAATGTGCGCTGCAATGTAATTTAGTCTAACTAACGGAACATTAATCCTCTGTTTTACCGGCGATGTTTGTCGCTTTATGGACAGTGGGGGGGACGGATCGGGGTCACTATGAATCTGAGGGGGTCATACCCCCCCCATCCCTAGTGCCATCTGCGCGCATGTGATTACTCTATACTCTGTGGAGCACTCACTTGTCATGCCTATCCTTTTAAAATAACTGTAGTGAAAGACTGAACCCTGATCTGTTGTCTCTCTTTGATGTAAATAAATTGTACATTCTGCCATTAGCACATTTTGCTGCACACAATTAGGATAACATTTGAATTGTTCAGTCTAAACTCCCCATCACATAAACTAATACACCAGGGTGATGATTTTAAATTGCTTGTTTTAGCTGACAAAAAACTTCAAGACACAAGCGATGGCAAACAGCATTCAGCCATTTGTCTTCTATCATTTTACTATAATCACTTTGTCAAACAAACATGTTGAAACAAACAAAAGTTTGCAGTGTTAACTTTCTCACCTTTAAGTTGATGACTTCCTGCAGTCGTTGGTGAAGCGTATACAGTGATCTCATCTGCTTCCAGTCAGTCTTCCTGTTAAAGTGTGATTCTAAGGACATCCTCTTTTTCTTAGTTGCTTCTACAGACACTGAATTTTCATGTCTTAATGTTTGTTTGCTCAGTACCCCAACCTGTATGAATGCAGATACACTCAATATAACTGTTATGTTCTTAAGTCGCTTATTACTATATTGTACTGTATATTTTGAAATATTTGAAAAACAGACTCAGATTGCGCCCACTTTGTACTCAAATTGACATTACTGAACTACTTACAACCAATGACATTTCCAAGTCATTGTTGTCATATGTCATTACATCACAATGTTAGTCTTGAAAACTATTCTGGCCAAACAACCCACTAAAACCTGCTAACATCTGGCTTTTTTTTCACTGTGAATGTGTACAATCAGCATTCATTCCCCGGTCAATTGACTGGCATTAGTCATGAGTATTCATAGCCTCTACCAGCGGCCGCATCTTGTCTGATGTGAACACAACAACTGGGTGAACACGCTAATTTACTCTCCTTTTCAGGCGCGATGCTATGATGTGTGTTGAAGTTAAGGCTGTTGGCTTGTTAATATCTTTCCATCTGTCTCTGTCAAGCAGCGCTTGAACATTGTTCAGTCAGTCCGGAGTCTGAAAGAGACTGACGTTAAAGCTATTAAAAAAGTAACCACTGTGTGGGGTTTCTTCTATTACAAGACACTGTACCATCAAAATGAGATTTGAAGGTGTTGTTTAAACGTAAAAACATTCCATAAGTTTGGATTGATTTAATAGTTTGAATGCCCCAATGTGTACCTTTTCTCATTTTTTGAATAATGTACACTTACAGTTTCAACACACTTAAATAACATTTCATACATTTGTAGACATTTTCTTTTTAATGCAGTTAACAAGAAAAGTTTACAGAAGTGCTTCAGGTGATGCTACAGTTTCCATTTTCTTAAAACAGATTTAGTATATATAAATGTGAGGATGAAACAAAATCTGAACTTTCCTTTGCTTTGTTGAATACAGAAACATATTTACACAATTTTCTGTCTGTCTGTTATCGCTCCCAAATATGTACCTTCATACCCTCTTTAAATGACAACACCAACTATAACCATTTTAATTTTATCATCATTTTTTGATTACCAAAAACCATACATCGCTGACTCTGCTCTAACCTGGTTTATATCATACCTTAACAAATGGCACCTTTCATGTCATATGGAATGACTCCTTGTACAGTCCCTGCTTTCTGGAAACTGGTGTCCCTCTAGGCTCACTACTAGAACCACTTCTGTTTTTATGATACACTAGATCAATAGGCTCTGCAATCACATCACATGGATTCTCTTACCACTGTTATGCAGACGACACCCAAGTGTTCCTCTCTTTTCCCCATCCTCCAACACCTACGTTGCAACGCGCATTTCGGAATGTCTAGCAGAGATCTCCGGTTGGACAACTGCGTACCAACTCAAGCTCAACTTTCATGAAACTGAACTTCTCTTCATGACGACTGCAAGGAATCTGGGCGTAATCCTCGACGACACACTATCCTGCACCCCAAACATCACTGGTGTGGCCTGATCCTGCAGATTTGCCCTCTACAACATCTGTAGGATCCAGTCTTTCTTCACAAAGGACACAACGCAACTCCTGGTCCAAGCGCTGGTCATCTCCCACCTGGACTACTGCAACTCGCTCTTGGCTGGACTTCCAGCCTCTGCGACTAAACCGTTGCAGCGTATCCAGAACGCTGCAGTGCACATTGTTTGGAATCTACCCAAATTCTCCCATATGACCACCCTTCTCCGTGACCTCCACTGGCTTCCTGTTGCGGCCTGCATCTGATTTACGACGATGGTACTAGCCTCCAAGGCTGTCAATGGAACTGGACACATCTACCTCCAAACACTGGTCAGACCACACGCCCCACCGTGAGCACTTCGCTCCACTACATCAGCTGGCCGGCTGGTACCCCCATTGATGAGAGCAAACAAAGGTTGTTCAGTCACGACTCTTCTCTGTTCTGGCGCCTCAATGGTGGAACGAACTCCCAACCAATGTCAGGACAGCAGAGTCACTCGCCATCTTCTGCAAAAGACTGAAGATTCACTTGTTCAGACTTCACCTTGACCGCGCATAGCATAACTTCCTCAATTTAGTTTTATTCTGATTCCAGGATGATTTATGTTCATCAAACAATCTCTTCAGTTTCACCATTTCACATACTATACTACCTGTGACTGTCTTTAAATCCTGCTCAGAACAAAAAATAAATATAACTCCAGTGACAATTACTTCTTCACTGCAACTATGATAATGAATTAGTGATGGGCACATGTGACTAAATGCTTTAAAACACAATGTGATACTTTAACCTTTTGCTGTTCCACATACACTTCCTGTGTCTATTGCACAGGAGTAAATATAGACCATTACGTAAAGGCCCAAGTGTGAAAATGTCAGCAAGTGCAAAACTACTGAAGTTGTTACTAATTTAATCCCATTAGATCACAAGCAGAGAGCTAAAGTGTATGCAGCTTCTATGTCTAAACTACTCAGCATTTTTTGTTCACACTGATGCTTTGCTTATGTAATAAACCATTACAGAAATTAACATTAAAAACATGAAAACAGAAACAAAGGTTCTTGAGGCAGATTCAGAGTCATGTGTTGCAGACTGGAGGATGCTTGACAGAAACTTTTTTTTTTTTAGTTACTCTTCACATGCAAATGAAAGGCTGATGATTATCATATAATAGGTGATAAAGAGATTGTCTTTAGAGCCTCCAGATGTGTTACAGTACATTTAAGGTACACGGGAGGAATAAAAAGAAAGGTATAACTCTGGCTGTTATTGGGGCCATGTTACCGTGTCGTTTACACCTCTTCACCTACTCATACTATGTAGTTAACCTACCATGTGCATCACAGTTTGGTTCCTTATTGCGTGTGATTATACACATCAGATGAGTGGTAATGTCATAATTTTAATGTGTATCAGCCAAGTGTGAAATTGGTATTTGCTGTATTCGTTGTGAAAACATCCCTCACCTAACTCCATATACAGTAAGCTCAAACTATTTACATTCATTTTGACAGATACATTTTTTTAAATTCCTCAAATCAATGACATTTTTGTTTGTGGTTTATAACTTGACACCTTACATCAGTGATCATTTAAAGGCAAACCCTATTACATTCCTTCCCCTTTTTTCTCCATCCTTCTAATCTCTACCCTTTAAATTAATCACACAGATGAACAAAGAAAGAGTTGACGATGGCAGAATGACAATGGCATTTGTAAAAAAAAAAATCCAAAATATTTTTTTTTCCTTCTTACCTGTAGTGCTATTTATCTAGATTGTTTCGATGTGAGTTGCAGAGTTTTGATATCTGAACGAGATGGCACTTAGCTTGCTTACTACAGGTAAGAGGAAAAATATGTTACATATAACTCTTTTTCAATTCCATGAGGTCAGGTGCTCAAAGAGACGACCACCAGGTCCACAGGCAGGTGAACGGTGCTGCAGCCCTGGTGAGCAGCACGTAGTAGGCCCGTCGAAACTGTCTGTTCATGACAGCATAGAGCACAGGGTTGATACAGCTGTTGAGCCAGCTTAGGTTTCTAAAAATCATGTACAGAACCCGTGGGGCACGGTTATGTTCGTCGGCTATGTTGATTAAGAGGAAGGGCACAAAACAGCACACAAAACCAAGGAAAACAGCTAAACACATGCGTGTCACATGCTTCATTTCCTTATCATCTCCTTTGGCTGTGCAGTGGGACGAGGAGGCTGCATTTGTGGGAGCAGGTGTGGGTGAAGAGGATGTAGTGACGATATCAGGGGGAGACTTGGTTGCTGATTTGGCCGTGTCACAGCTGTGAGTAGACTGGGACGACATTTCACAATTGATCTCACCTGTATTTTTGTCTAGTTGTCCCTGGCTGCTCATCTCACAGCTACATGTGTTGGCCACACTGCTCTCCACTCCACTGTCATTGGAGTCTTGTGCTGAAGAAGCTGGTTTCTTCCTGGAGGATCGGCGGCTGAACCTATAGCGGAGTAGAGCTTGTGATGCAATCCGGACATGTCTGTAGATGAGGAAGTAGAATATACCAACACATCCCAGACCGACAAAAAAGTAGAACAAGAGCAGGATGATGGTGTAGGGATGGTACGTCTTCCGGGTGATGGTGCATACACACAACTTTGGCACAAAAACGTAACCATGCCATAGTGGGCCAAAGCTGGCCAGGCCTAGTGCCCATGCTGAGATAATGAGTAAAGAAAGACCAAGGTCAGAGAAGACACGGTCAAACACAGCCCTCTTTGCGACCATGAGATATCTGCCTCCTGCTATCAGGCAGAGGGTGATGATGGAGACAGAGTTGGAGAGGAGGAGGAGCAGGCCGAAGATTCTACACCACAGCTGACCAGTGCGCCATCTGAGGTGTAGATGGGAGTCAACTGAGATGGGCTGCACTATGGTGCAGTACAGGAGATCAGCTAGAGCCAGGTTGACGATGAGCACATTGAAGCGTGTCCTCAGATGAGGATCTATGGCGAAGGCTAGAATGGTCATCAGGTTCCCCACCGTACCTATGATGGTCACAGCACATCCGCACAGCACAGCAAAGTAGCGGTAGCCGATGACTGTAGGATTGTAGCAGGAGAAGAGGTCGTCCTCTGTTTGGTTGGTGTGGTTCATCATCATTCTGCCAACTGACAGGAATCACATTGGTCAACAAACTACAACACTGAAGGAAACAACAAGGCTGGTATTTGAGTTCCCTGAGAGTAGTTCCCTATAACATAATTTGAATATGTTCCTCTTCTTCAGCTGAAAACAAAAATAATAATGGAGAGAAATGACCCTTGAGGAAGAGCTTTGTCATCATCACCAATTGGCCCATGATAATAAATATTAGGGATGGGCTTTCTATGTAATTTTTATATTCCAGTACTCACATTATATTATCATAGTGCACGACTACTCACAAAATAAAAAGAAGAAAAAAATAAAGGAAACCAATTTCAGAGTTAGGGTTATCAGCACACCTCAAACAACATTTTCCGTAGTACTGGCTACTTTGTCTTCACTTTTTAAGTCAGCCCACAATTTGACTGAGCTGTCCTCAGAAATCCTCTCCACTTGGTGTGTTCGCTAGCATGTACCCAAGCTGAACAAACACCAACAGCTAACTGGAGCCTTCTTCCTGCACTAAGTTTATTGGCAACATATATCTAACCATTTTTATGTTGAACTGGTTAATCTAGTCTGTCCTGGTGGCATCACATTGGTCTATGCAAACACTGCAAGCAAATGAGGTGATGAGAGAGTTCCTGTTATCCGTCTCTGCTGTTTTCTCCTTGTGCTTAATGCGCAAATGGTTAATTATCAATAAGTATAAGCAATAAGCAATTTTAATATTTGCAGTGCTCATTCATTCAGTTCATTTTGTCAAAATACTTCCAAATATCACTCTATATGTGTAAGTCCCTATTCTGCCTGTAACTTTAGATCAGATGATGTCTGACTGAAAACACAGGGGTCATTTTACATTTACATTTAATAATTTTACATGCAGGAGATGTGTGTGTGTGTGTGTGTGTGTGTGTGTGTGTGTGTGTGTGTGTGTGTGTGTGTGTGTGTGTTTTTGTGATCGCTCTCTAGGTTGAACCAGTCCTGATGTGCAAATGAAGCACTCAGTCCTCATGCCTTTCACAATAGAATAACTGTAGAAAGACTGAAGCCTGGTCTGTTGTCTCTCTATAAACTAAATGAATTGTAGATGCTGCCATTATCCCATTGTATTGCTCACAATTTGAGATTATATCTGAATCATTTAGTCTAAACTGCACATCCCATGTACTAATACACCAGGGTGTCTTAGCTGACAACTGTTTGAAACAAAAGCGATGAAAAACAGCATTCAGCCATTCATCTTCCATCATTTTACTGTAATCACTTTGTCAAACAAACATGCTGAAACAAACAAAAATTAGCAAACTTGAATTCGTCACCTTTAATTTGATGACTTCCTCCAGTCGTGAAGCGTATGCAGTGATCCTGTCTGCTGACTGTGAGACTTCCTTTTACAGAGTGATGTTATGGGCATCCTCTCTTTCTAAGGTTCCTCTACAGACACTGCATTTTTCATTTGCATATCTAAGGCCGGACTACACCAATAAGGATTAACTTTTAAACTTGATTAAATTGTGGTTTAAGTTTAAATTCTGTTGCACCAAATTTTAAAACTTGCTTAGAATGAAAAAAGATTCAATTTAAACTGCTTTCAACCTCAGTTTAGCTTTTTTCTCTCACCCTAGATTAAATGTATTATTTTAGCACCAAAACTTTAAACTCAAATTCAAACTGTGATCCAGTATTAACTTTAAACTTAGACTTCGTGAGGTTTAAGTTTTAACATGTCTGTCTTTTTTAAATGAACTGAGCAAAATAATCAAGTTAATGGAGTAAAATTAAGGGACAGGTTTTGGCCAATTGATTTTTATGATGCTAGTTAATTTTTATCAAGGTACCATCTCAATTAGTTACTGAGCTGAACAGGACGACTGGATCAACTGTCAGACAGTGAAAGAGTTGCAGCTGGTTCACTAATGGGGCTTTTCCACATGTGCTACCTTGGCTTGACACAGTTTGACCCGGCACATCAGCTCAGCTGGGGTTTATATCTCCATTACAACAGGGCTACCTGCTTCAGGGTGTGCCTTTAACTAAAGAGCACCTGCCTCTGTCATATTTCATCTGCTCTAAGGTCATGCTTTTGTTTTTCTCGTTCTGTTTCCTGTTTTATTTTGGTGTCTCACTCTCCTCTTGCTTCAGACCCCTTCCTGCCCTTGTGTGTTTTCCCTCCGTTGTGATTGTCCCCACTTTCTTGATGTGTTTTACCTGTGTCTCATTATCCTCACCTCCCTTGTCTCCGTGCTCCCTGTCTTCTCTGCCAGTTCATCTTCACCTTTTGTAGCAAGCATTCCAGCTTTTCTCCCAGTGATAGCTTTGTTAGGCGTAGTCCACACATATGCAGGTATCTTTAAAAACCTTTATACTGAACAGGTCCCCACACATTTGTTTGATTATGTTTTTAATTTTGCTAGCATCTCCACATTGATTCAACTCTGTTTAACTTTGGTTTGTATAGATAAACTTTGCTTTACTAAGCAGAGATTCACTTTTGAGCTCTGTTTAACTTTAAATCTGGATTTATTCATTTTAAACCTATTTTTACTAAACTCTGATTAAAACTAATCTTAGATTAAATGGATGCTTGTTGGTACAACCGCGTACTAGTCACTTATTACTATACTGTATTGTATATCCAAACAGTGATTTGAAATATTTTATATTACTCATACTCATACAGTATGAGTATGCGTCATACTCATTGTGTACCATTGTCCTAACATTATCACATCACTGAACTACTCATACAACCATGACATTTAATTTATTGTTGACATTATCTCATTATATGTGAAAAAAAAAAAATCACCCATCTACATTTCTTACAACCATAAACTCAGTTTAATGATGTTGTATATATTTTGGTTTCAACAATTAGAAAGCTCAAACATGCACCTTTCCCATTTTTGATGTTTCAAAATAACTCATTCAAATAACATCGCATACATTTGTAGACATTTACTTCTTAGTGCAATTAAAAAGAAATGTTAGCAGGTGTTTTGTATTTGCTATAGTTTCTGTTCCCTAAAAAAAAGGTTAAGTATATACAGTATACCTGGTTCCCCACACCTTTGTCCAGTAACAGAAACATGGAAGAATAAGCAAATACTACAAAATATGAAGTGCAGCAAAATCTAAACCTTCCTTTTCTTTGTTTATAACAGCAACACATTTACACATTTTCTCTTTACATATTTCACATGAGGTTTCCAAGTAAGTTAGGTATGTGTAATGACTTTAATTTGATAGTACTTGCGATTACCTAAAAACAATAGAGTTTTATTCCAGTTCAAGGATGATTTATGTTCATCAAGCCACCTCTTATGTTTGACCATTTTACAGACTTTACTATCTGTAATTGTCTTTAAATCCGGGCCAGAACAAAACATAATTGTTTGATCTGCAAACAAAAGAAACTGCAGTATGTTGGATACATCACAGATCTCATTCATTTACAGATAAAAAATGTTTTTGCCCAATTCCGTCCTTTGTGGGACTCCACATTTGAACTTCATCTACACCAAGACAAACCATGCAGTTTTCAACCTTACCACTAAGTGGTACTAACACACCTGCTTTAGTTTTCAAACTTAAAATGCAGAGTGCAGAATTTCTCCAAATGGGCCTTGAGGCAGATGAACGGTGCTGCAGCCCTGGTGAGCAGCACATGGTAGGCCTGTCGAAACTGTCTGTTCATGACAGCATAGAGCACAGGGTTGATACAGCTGTTGAGCCAGGTGAGGTTTAGGCAGAACATGTACAGAACCCGTGGGGCACGGTTATGTTTGTCGGCTATGTTGATCAACAGGAAGGGGACAAAGCAGAACACAAAACCCAGGAAAACAGCTAAACACATGCGTGTCACATGCTTCATTTCCTTATCATCTCCTGAGGCTGTGCAGTGGGACGAGGAGGCTGCATTTGTTGGAGCAGGTGTGGGTGAAAGTGACGTAGTGACGATATCAGGGGGAGACTTAGTTGCTGATTCAGCCGTGGCAGAGCTGTGAGTAGACTGGGACGACATTTCACAATTGATCTCATCGATAGTTGGGGCTAGTTCTGCCTGGCTGCTCATCTCACAGCTACATGTGTTGGCTATATTGCTCTCCACTCCACTGTCATTGGTGTCTTGTGCTGAAGAAGCTGGTTTCTTCCTGGAGGATCGGCGGCTGAACTTATAGCGGAGTAGAGCTTGTGATGCAATCCGGACACGTCTGTAGATGAGGAAGTAGAATGTACCAACACATCCCAGACCGACAAAAAAGTAGAAAAAAAGCAGGATGGTGGGGTAGGGATGGTACGTCTTCCGGTGGATGGAGCAGATGCACTCCTTTGGCACAAACACGCAACCAGGCCATAGTGGGCCAAGGCTGGTTAGGCCTAGTGTCCATGCTGAGATGATGAGTAAAGAAAGACCAAGGTCAGAGAAGACACGGTCAAACACAGCTCTCTTTGCGACCAGTAGATATCTGCCTCCTGCTATCAGGCAGAGAGTGATAACGGAGACACAGTTGGAGAGGAAGACTAGCAGGCCGAAGATTCTGCACCACAGCTGACCAGTGCGCCATCTGAGGTGTAGATAGGAGTCAACTGAGATGGGCTGCAGTATGGTGCAGTACAGGAGATCAGCTAGAGCCAGGTTGACGATGAGCACATTGAAGCGTGTCCTCAGATGAGGATCTGTGGCGAAGGCTAGAATGGTCATCAGGTTCCCCGACGTACCTATGATGGTCACAGCACATCCCCACAGCACAGCAAAGTAGCGGTAGCCGACAACTGCAGGACTGTAGCAGGAGAAGAGGTCGTCCTCTGTTTGGTTGGTGTAGTTCATCATCATTCTGTCAAATAATAAATAGGAAGCAAACTGGTCAACAAACTACAACAAACCACACTGAAGTAAACAACATAGGAGGCTGTTATTTAAGTTCACTGAGTAATACTATTATAAAATTATATTATATTCCTCATCTTCATATGAAAACAAACATCATAATGGAGACAAAGGGTCCCGGAGGAACAGCTTTGTCAATATCATCAACTGGCCCACTTCTCCAATAAAGATGTTAAATAATAGGGATGGGTTTTTTATTACTCAAAATTAATAGAACTCAAAAAAACGAAACAAAGTGATAAATGTTAAACATCACTGTCAGTAATACTGTTGAAAAAAATATTGAAAAATATCAGTGTTGAATGTTTGAAACTGTTTCAATACTCATTTTACACAGTATTGTTACTATATATATATATACCAGCTGTGATCTCAAGTAATGTCTAACTAAAGAAGCTGAATATTATCTGGGACTGTGCAGGTCATTTAATTGAAAACTTTTGATAGTCAATTTACATTTATATTCATTAAATTTACATACAGTATATATATGTACAGCATGATTTCATTTAATTATGTTCATGAAACATGCAGATGTTTGCTTTGAGCACAACAAATGAATGAATGTGATGAAGTGAGTCCTACCCACTATTAACTTTAATATTTGGTATGTCCACCTTTTGCAGCAATTAAAGCAGCACATCTCTCTGGCATAGTGTCAATGTATTTCTTGAGAACTTCAACACTAATGTTTTCTCATGACTTCTGCAACTCAAGCCAAAGACTTTCCTTTGAATGTTTATTTTCCATCTCTCCCCAAATTTTCTTGAGGGGGTTGAGGTCCGGACTTTAAGGGGGCCAGTCCATCATTTCCAGTGTCCCAGCAGATTCCTTCTGTCACAGGTAGTTCCGGCAATAACGAGAGGAAGGTTAGGGTCATTGTCCTGAAAATAAATCCAGGCCCAATAGGACGACTCCCAGATGGTACTCCGTGCCTCACCAGAATGTTGTGGTATACTTTCTTATTTATGATGCCATCAATTTTCACCAAGTCACCTGTTCCTGAGGCTGAAATGGCACCCCACACCATAATACTACCCCCTCCGTGTTTAACTGTTGGCAAGAGACACTCATTTTTATATCTCTCCCCCTCCCTCCGTCGAACATACACTCTTTGCTTGTTGCCAAACTGTTCAAACTTGGACTCATCAGTAAACAACACTTTAAACCAATCTTCCTTTGTCCATTTCTTGTGTTCTTTTGCAAATTTCAGGCGTTTCACTCTATTTTTCTCTCTCAGTAACGGTTTCTTTCTCCTTCTTAACCTTAGCCATGTTCAAAGAGCAACATGTGCTTCAAGACTACTTCTCGAGGCTTTGAATTTATACCAATTGGTGGTGTGGCCTCAGTGAGAAAACCCTGATGTTAGCAATCACTTAATGAGCAAGATAGGCGTTGTACACTCAAAAGAATCACACAGCTGTGTCCTAAGACTCTTGCATCACCATCAATTTAACCACGATCACACCTGACAATGATTTCACAAATAATTTGACTTCTTCTTTGAAGGAACATGATTGTGTGACATTGACAGTGAAATATGCCTAGATTGTTTTTTGTGAGGAAAATTACGTAAATATCCTTATGATGGCTCTATTCTATGGTTTATAGAGCATAATGATTACTTTGTAGATATTTCATTCATTTCATGGTTAATTTAATGGCCATTTCAATATAAACAACTGAAATCTCTTAAATATGCCAAGTGTTCTAATAATTTTGGCCACCACTGTATGTATAATATATATGTATGTGTATTTATTTGTGTGTGTGTGTGTGTTTTACACATAAAAAAAACATGATTACTCTCTGATACTCTGGAGCACTCACTTGTCATGCCTATCCCATTAAAATAACTGTAGTGAAAGACTGAACCCTGATCTGTTGCCTCTATTTTAACTAAATAAATTGTACATTCTGCCATTAGCACATTTTGCTGCTCACAATTAGGATACCATTTGAATTGTTTAGTCTAAACTGTCCATCACATAAACTAATACACCAGGGTGATGTTTTTAAATTGCTTGTTTTAGCTGACAAACAGTTCAAGACACAAGCGATGGCAAACAGCATTTAGCCATTTGTCTTCTATGATTTTATTGTAATCAATTTGTCAAACAAACATGTTGAAACAAAGAAAAGTTTGCAGTGTTAACTCTCACCTTTACTGTAAGTTGATGACTTCCTGCAGTCGTTGGGGAATCTCATCTGCTGCCAGTCAGTCTTCCTGTTAAAGTGTAATCTTAAGGACATCCTCTTTTTCTTAGTTGCTTCTACAGACACTGAATTTTCATGTCTTAATGTTTGTTTGCTCAGTACCCCAACCTGTATAAATGCAGATACATTCAATATAACTGTTATGCTCTTAAGTTGCTTATTAGTACTGTATATACAAAGCCATAGTGATTTGAAATATTTGAAAAACAGACTCACATTGCGCACACTTTGTACTTAAATTGACATTACTGAACTACTCGTACAACCAATGACATTTCCAATTCATTGTAGTCATATCTCATTACATCACAATGTTAGTCTTGAAAACTACACTGCATTTAAACAGATACACAGCTTTAATATGACAGTTCACACAAAAAAGTCCTAAATTCTCGTGCTATTTTTCCATCTAGATTGTTGTGATTGTGTGAGGTGCAGAGTTTTGGAGATCTCTGTCGCCTCCTAAAAAATAATGGAACTAGATGGCACTTTGCTTGTGGTGCTCAAAGTCCCAAAGAACACATTTTAAAAACTCATTAGCAAGTCCTCTTTCCTGATATCATGACCCAGTTACACAATATAAGCTACAGACCTTGTTGTTGTGCAGTATGATGTGGTAACTATTTCCTTTCTACCTAACTCCACCCGGCAACCATATCACAGCACAGAAGAAAGCATGCAGGAGAAACTAGCTAGCTAACATTAGCACTCAGCCTAGGATATACATGAGAAAAAAACAGCCAGGGGGCCGGTCTGCATTCACTCTCGCTGACTCACCTCAAGTGACAAGTTACGAAAGTGGTTGTCAAGACAGAGGCATGGTTAATGAGGCATCAAAGCTTCAAAAATGAGAAAAATTACTTAGAAAATTACTACATGAAACAACTCACTACAAGGTCCGTAGATTATCTTGAGTAACCTGCTTATGGTTTGTGTAAAGAGACATTGCTGTTTTCTTTTTATTGTATTGCAGAAGAGGCAGAGATCTCCAAAATTGTCATTTCACACCAAAACAATCTAGATTAAGGACCTGTACTACAGGTAAGAGGAAAAAAAAAACATTTTGGTGAGCTCTCTCTTTCAATTCCATGAGGTCAGGTGCTCAATGAGACGACCACCAGGTCAACAGGCAGGTGAACGGTGCTGCAGCCCTGATGAGCAGCACATAGTAGGCCTGTCGAAACTGTCTGTTCATGACAGCATAGAGCACAGGGTTGATACAGCTGTTGAGCCAGGTGAGGTTTGCACTGAACATGTGCAGAACCCGTGGGGCATGGTTATGTTTGTCAACTAAGTTGATCAACAGGAAGGGGACAAAGCAGAACACAAAACCCAGGAAAACAGCTAAACACATGCGTGTCACATGCTTCATTTCCTTTTCATCTCCCGAGGCGGTGCAGTGGGACGAGGAGGCTGTGTTTGTTAGAGCAGGTGTGGGTGAAGAGGATGTAGCGGCGATATCACGGGGAAACTTGGTTGCTGATTTCGCCGTGGCAGACTGAGAGGACATTTCACAATGGATCTCATCTGTAGTTGGGTCTAGTTCTGCCTGGCTACTCATCTCACAGCTACATGTGTTGGCTATATTGCTCTCCACCCCACTGTCATTGGTGTCTTGGGCTGAAGAAGCTGGTTTCTTCCTGGAGGATTGGTGGCTGAACCTATAGCGGAGCAGAGCTTGTGATGCAATCTGGACACGTCTGTAGATTAGGAGGTAGAATGTACCAACACATCCAAGACCAACAAAAAAGTAGAACAAGAGCAGGATGATAGAGTAGGGATGGTACGTCTTCCGGTGGATGGAGCACATGCACAACTTTGACACAAACACGTAACCATGCCATAGTGGGCCAAAGCTGGCCAGGCCTAGTGTCCATGTTGAGATGATGAGTAAAGAAAGACCAAGGTCAGAGAAGACACGGTCAAACACAGCCCTCCTTGCGACCATGAGGTATCTGCTGCCAGCTATCAGGCAGAGGGTGATAATGGAGGCAGAGTTGAAGAGGAAGAAGAGCAGGCCGAAGATTCTGCACCACAGCTGACCAGTGCGCCATCTGAGGTGTAGATAGGAGTCAACTGAGATGGGCTGCAGAATGGTGCAGGACAGGAGATCAGCTAGAGCCAGGTTGACGATGAGCACATTGAAGCGTGTCCTCAGATGAGGATCCATGGCGAAGGCTAGAATGGTCATCAGGTTCCCCACCGTACCTATGATGGTCACAGCACATCCCCACAGCACAGCAAAGTAGCGGTAGCCGACGACTGAAGGACTGTAGCAGGAGAGGAGGTCGTCCTCTGTTTGGTTGGTTTGGTTCATTCTGTCAACTAATAAATAGGAAGGAAATTGGTAAATTAGAATCATATTATATTCAACTTCTTTTGAAAACAAGCATCATAATGGAGAAAAATGGTCCTGGAGGAAAAGCTTTGTCAATATCATTAACTGGCTCACTTGTCCAATAAAGATGTTAAATAACAAGGATGGGCTTTTTATCACTCAAACTTAATCGTACTCAAAAAAAAAAAAAACAACAACAAACACAGTGACACATCTTAAACACCACTGTCAGTAGTAGTGTTGTCAAAAATAATGAAAAATATCAATATTGAACGTTTGAAACAGTTTCAATACTCATTTTACACAGTATTGCTACTGATACCAGCTGTGATCTCAAGTAATATCTGACTAAAGAAGATGAATATTATCTGGCCATTTAATTGAAAACTTTTAATACAGAATATCATATAAATTAATACACCAGGGTGATGATATTAAATTGCTTGTTTTAGCTGACAAACAGTTCAAGACACAAGCGATGGCAAACAGCATTTAGCCATTTGTCTTCTATGATTTTATTGTAATCACTTTGTCAAACAAACATGTTGAAATAAACAAAAATTTGCAGTGTTAACTTTCTCACCTTTAAGTTGATGACTTCCTGCAGTCGTTGGTGAAGCGTATACAGTGATCTCATCTGCAACCAGTCAGTCTTCCTGTTAAAGTGTAATTTTAAGGACATCCTCTTTTTCTTAGTTGTTTCCACAGACACTGAATTTTCATGTATTAATGTTTGTTTGCTCAGTGCCCCAACCTGTATGAATGCAGATACACTCAATATAACTGTTATGTTCTTAAGTCGCTTATTACTACAGTACTGTATATACAAAGCCATAATGGTTTGAAATATTTGAAAAACAGACTCACATTGCGCACACTTTGTGCTCAAATTCACATTACTAAACTACTCGTACAACCAGTGACATTTCCAATTCATTTTAGTCATATCTCATTACATCACAATGTTAGTCTTGAAAACTATACTGGCCAAACAACCCACTAAAATCTGCTAACATCTGGCTTTTGTCTTCACTATGAATGTGTACAATCAGCATTCATTCCCCGGTCAATTGATGCATTAGTCACGAGTATTTATAGCCTCTACCAGCGGCCTCATCTTGGGGAAACAACTGGGTGAATACGCTAATTTACTCTCCTTTTCAGGCGCGATGCTATGATGTGTATCAAGGTTATGACCGTTGGCTTTTGTCAATATCTTTCCATCTGTTTCTGTCAAGCAGTGGTTGAACATCGTTCATGAAGTGCCAAGTCTGAAAGAGACTGACGTTTAAGATATTGTAAAAGTAAGTGTGGTCTGAGCCTCGTCAGCTGCCTGATCGGCATTGTATTTGTGATGACGTTCATGACACACAAGGGGAAAAAATAACAGAAAGGCAAACTCGCCTTCTGGCTATGTGAAAAAGGTCATTGCCTCTTTTTAGCGAGTTTACCCGCTTTTAAAAAACTTGTGTATACACACACAATTTGGTGTGAAAGTGGTATAAATAAACAAGTATGTGATGCTGTGATCCAACCCTGTCACTGAAGTTACATAGTGCAGAAACAAGTCATATGGGAGGCGGAGTGGCTGAGACAGAGACATCATTCACCTTGTTACAAGACACTGTACCATCAACGTGATTGTTTAAGGTAAAAAAGTTATATAATCATGCATTCATTTAACAATTAGAACTCCCAATTTCAGTTTCAATTTCAATAAGAACTTGTACCTTTTCTCATTTTTTAAATAATTTACATTTATGGTTCAACACACATAAATGTGCTATTTCTAAGAAAAGATGATGTTCATTCCTCATTCCCAACTCATCAAATAATGTTGCTTTGGGATGGCGGCTGACCCGTCCTACAATCCCAAAGTGTCATTATTTGATGAGTTGGGAATGAGACTCAAAAATCTACTTTTCTTACAAACCTTAATAGTTCATGCATTCATACAATACATAAATTACTAGACATTTTCTTTTTATTGCAGTTAACAAGAAAAGGTTACAGAAGTGCTTAAAGTATTGCTACAGTTTCCAGTTCCTTAAAATAGGTTTCGCATATATATGTGAGGATGAAGCAAAATCTCAACTGTCCATTGCTTTGTTCAAAAGAGCAACACATCCACACTTTGTTCTTTTTATATATTTTATGAGGTTTCCAAGTAAGTTTGTTGTCTATAATCACTCCCAAAAATGAAGCTACATGCACTGTTTCAATGAGAACACCAACTATAACCATTTTGATTTCAACATAATTTTTGAGATTACCAAAAACCATGAATTTAGTTTTATTCCAATTCCAGGGTGATTAATATTCATCAAGCTAACTCTGAAGTTTGACCATTTCACATACTATACTACCTGTGATTGTCTTTAAATCCTGCTCAGAACAAAAAATAAACATAGCGAGTAACTGTGTAGAAATGTCAGCAAATACAGAACTACTGAAGTTATTAGTAATTTAATCCCATTGTGTCACAAGCAGAGAGCTAAAGTGTATGCAGCTTCTATTTCTAACCTATTCAGCATTTTCTGTGCACACTGATGCTTTGCTTATGTTATGAACCATTACAGAAATTAACATTTAAAACATGAAAACAGAGACAAAGGGTTTTGAGGCAGATTCAGAATCATGTGTTGCAGACTGGAGGATGCTTGATAGAAACGTATTTATCAGTTCCTCTTCACATGGAAACGAAAGTCTGATGATTGTCATATAGTTAGTGATAAAGAGATTCTCTTTAGAGTCTCCAGCTGTGTTTCAGTACATTTCAGGTACAGGAGGAATAAAAAGAAAGGTATAACTGGCTGTTATTGGGACCATGTTACCGTGTCGTTTACACCTCTTCACCTACTCATACTATGTAGTTAACCTACCATGTGCATCACAGTTTGGTTCCTTATCACGTGTGATTATACACATCAGATGAGTGGGATCGAAGTTCAGTTTTTTCAGCTTGACTTAAACATGACCTGCATCTTTTTCATCATTATTTATTTAACACATTACACATTAATGTGTATCACCCAAGTGTGAAATTGGTGTATTTGTTGTTGTGAAAACGTCCCTCACCTACCTCCATATACAGTAAACTCAAACTATTCACATTATTTTTTATGGATATATTTTTTTAATTCCTCAAATTAAGCTTGATGACATTTTTGTGTGTGATGTTTGACTTGACACCTTACATCATCGATCATTTAAAGGCAAACCCTATTAAGTTCCTTCTCCTTTTTCTCCATACTTCCTAATCTCTGCCCTTTGAATTAATCACCCAGACGAACAAAGAAAGAGTTGACAATGAGCACACTGAAGCGTGTCCTCTTTGGCGAAGGCTAGAATGGTCATCAGGTTCCCTACTGTACCCAACTGATGGTCACAGCACACCTGCATAGCACAGCAAAGTAGTAGCCAGTGACTGTAGGATTGTAGCAGGAGAAGATGTCGTCCTCTGTTTGGTTGGTGTGGTTCATCAGCATTCTGTCGACGAACAGGAATCACATTGGTCAACAAACTACAACATTGAAGGAAACAACATTGGAGGCTGGTATTTGAGTTCCCTGAGATTAGTTCCCTATAACATCATTTCAATATGTTCCTATTCCTCAGCTGAAAACAAAAATAATAATGGAGAGAAATGACCCTTGAGGAAGAGCTTTGTCATCATCACCAATTGGTCCACGATAATAAATAATAGGGACGGGCTTTCCATGTAATTTTTATATTCGAGCACTCACATTATGTTATTACAGAGCACAACTACTCACAAAATAAAACGAAGAAAAACATTAAGGAAATCAAATTTGCGTGAAGCAGTTAGGGTTATCAGCACACCTCAAACAACATTTTCCGTAGTATTGGCTACTTTGTCTTCACTTTTTAAGTCAGCCCACAATTTGACTGAGCTGTCCTCAGAAATCCTCTCCACTTGGTGTGTTCGCTAGCCTGTACCCCAGCTGAACAAACACCAGCAGCTAGCTGGAGCCTTCTTCCTGCACTAAGTTTATTGGCAACATATATCTAACCATTTTTATGTTGAACTGGTTAATCTAGTCTGTCCTGGTGGCATCACATTGGTCTATGCAAACACTGCAAGCAAATGAGGTGATGAGAGATTTCCTGTTATCCGTCTCTGCTGTTTTCTCCTTGTGCTTAATGCGCAAATGGTTAATTATCAGTAAGTATAAGCAATAAGCAATTTTAATATTTGCAATGCTCATTCATTCAGTTCACTTTGTCAAAATACTTCCAAATATCACTCTATATGTGTAAGTCCCTATTCTGCCTGTAACTTTAGATCAGATGATGTCTGACTGAAAACACAGGGGTCATTTTACATTTACATTTAATAATTTTACATGCAGGAGATGTGTGTGTGTGTGTGTGTGTGTGTGTGTGTGTGTGTGTGTGTGTGTGTGTGTGTGTGTGTGTGTGTGTGTGTGTGTGTGTGTTTGTGATCGCTCTCTCTAGGTTGAACCAGTCCTGATGTGCAAATGAAGCACTCAGTCCTCATACCTTTCACAATAGGATAACTGTAGAAAGACTGAAGCCTGGTCTGTTGTCTGCCTATAAACTAAATAAATTGTAGATGCTGCCATTATCACATGTTGATGCTCACAATTTAAGATTATATTTGAATCATTTAGTCTAAATTGCACATCACATGTACTAATACACCAGGGTGTTGACAACTGTTTGAAACAAAAGTGATGAAAAAACAGCATTCAGCCATTCATCTTCCATCATTTTACTGTAATCACTTTGTCAAACAAACATGCTGAAACAAACAAAAATTAGCAAACTTAAATTTGTCACCTTTAATTTGATGACTTCCTCCAGTCGTGAAGCGTAATGCAGTGATCCTGTCTGCTGATTGTGAGACTTCCTGTTACAGATTTAAATTCTGTTGCACCAAATTTTAAAACTTGCTTGAAAAGAAAAAAGATTCAATTTAAACCGCTTTCAACCTCAGTTTAGTTTTTTTCTCTCACCCTAGATTAAATGTATTATTTTAGCACCAAAACTTTAAACTCAAATTCAAACTGTGATCCAGTATTAACTTTAAACTTTGACTTCGTGAGGTTTAAGTTTTAACATGTCTGTCTTTTTTGAATGAACTGAGTAAAATAATCAAGTTACTGGAATACAATTAAGGGACAGGTTTTGGCCAATTGATTTTTATGATGCTAGTTCATTTTTATCAAGGTACCATCTCAATTAGTTACTGAGCTGAACAGGACGACTGGATCAACTGTCAGACAGTGAAAGAGTTGCAGCTGGTTAACTAATGGGGCTTTTCCACATGTGCTACCTTGGCTTGACACAGTTTGACTCAGCACATCAGCTCAGCTGGGGTTTATATCTCCATTACAACAGGGTTACCTGCTTCAAGGTGTGCCTTTAACTAAAAAGCACCTGTCTCTGTCATATTTCATCTGCTCTAAGGTCATGCTTTTGTTTTTCTCGTTCTGTTTCCTGTTTTATTTTGGTGTCTCACTCTCCTCTTGCTTCAGACCCCTTCCTGCCCTTGTGTGTTTTCCCTCCGCTGTGATTGTCCCCACTTTCTTGATGTGTTTTACCTGTGTCTCATTATCCTCACCTCCCTTGTCTCCGTGCTCCCTGTCTTCTCTGCCAGTTCATCTTCACCTTTTGTAGCAAGCATTCCAGCTTTTCTCCCAGTGATAGCTTTGTTAGGCGTAGTCCACACATATGCAGGTATCTTTAAAAACCTTTATACTGAACAGGTCCCCACAGCACACACATTTGTTTGATTATGTTTTTAATTTTGCTAGCATCTCCACATTGATTCAACTCTGTTTAACTTTGGTTTGTATAGATAAACTTTGCTTTACTAAGCAGAGATTCACTTTTGAGCTCTGTTTAATTTTAAATCTGGATTTGTTCATTTTAAACCTATTTTTACTAAATTCTGATCATTACATCTGAAAAAAAAAACACCCATCTATATTTCTTACAACCATAAACTCAGTTTAATGATGTTGTATATATTTTTGTTTCAACAATTAGAAAGCTCAAACATGCACCTTTACCATTTTTTAATGTTTCAACACAACTCATTAAATTACATTGTATACATTTGTAGACATTTACTTCTTAGTGCAATTATAAAGAAATGTTAGCAGGTGTTTTGTATTTGCTATAGTTTCTGTTCCCTAAAAAAAAGGTTAAGTATATACAGTATACCTGGTTCCCCACACCTTTGTCCAGTAACCAAAATATGGATGAATAAGCAAACACTACAAAATATGAAGTGCAGCAAAATCTAAACCTTCCTTTTCTTTGTTTATAACAGCAACACAATGACACATTTTCTCTTTACATATTTCACATGAGGTTTCCAAGTAAGTTAGGTATGTGTAATGACTTTAATTTGATAGTACTTGCGATTACCTAAAAACAATAGAGTTTTATTCCAGTTCAAGGATGATTTATGTTCATCAAGCCACCTCTTATGTTTGACCATTTTACAGACTTTACTGTCTGTAATTGTCTTTAAATCCGGGCCAGAACAAAACATAATTGTTTGATCTGCAAACAAAAGAAACTGCAGTATGTTGGATACATCACAGATCTCATTCATTTACAGATAAAAAATGTTTTTGCACAATTCCGTCCTTTGTGGGACTCCACATTTGAACTTCATCTACACCAAGACAAACCATGCAGTTTTCAACCTTACCACTAAGTGGCACTAACGCACCTGCTTTAGTTTTCAAACTTAAAAGTGCAGAATTTCTCCTAATGGGCCTTTTCCTAATGCCTCAGGGTGTCTGAAGTTGCTTCTAAGAGTGCATAATGCTTGATGCCGTTGTTTGTCGAGCTTATTTGTCTGTAGCGTGTGCATGAGTCTCTGTGCACTCTGACAAAGCCATGTTGAAGTTATCTTTGTTATGTCCCTACTACTTTGCACAGAGAGCAGTAGAGAAGCTTCTTTGCTTTCTCCTCCTCTGACTCTCCTGAACTTGGACCAAGTTGGACTACATTATTTCATCAATATATTATATGGGGACTATATGAATAGAAAGACTAATGTTAGACTTAGACTTAATTTTTCCATGTACCTGTTGGGCTGTTTATACATCTAAATTGTTTTGGTGTGGTTTGCAGAATTTAAGAGATATCAGACGTAGAGATGTCTGTCTCCTCTCGAATACAACAGAACTAGTTACTGAGCATATTTTAAAGACCTTGGTGTAAGCAGTTTCATGTAGGAACTATATCTTTCTACTAAACTACACCCAGGAATCATATGACCATGAAGAGTGCATCTTCTGATGGATGTGAGACTTGAGTAGATACACTCAACTTTGCTTGTGAAAGGGCAGATGTAAACATTAATAATGTCCTCCTGAGCTGAGCTGTTCCGTTAGCTAGATTTTCAGCCATTACTAGATCCAACTTTCCCTTTGCGCTGTGATCCAGAAAGAGAGTAGTTTCTACATGAAACTGACCACTACAAGGTCTTCAAATTATCTTGAGCAACCAGGTAATGACTTCTGAGTTTTCCAAATGTTTTTTCTGGTGCTTTGAGTACCACAAGCAAGTGCTACTGTACCTAGTTTGAGAGAAAAGTGACATCTTGACAGGACATGACTTCAAAAATCAGCAACTCACAATGATGTAATCTTGGTGGATGAATGGAAAATAATCACTTTTGATTTTAGCAGAACTGTCTCTTTAAGTTCCACAGGCAGATGAACGGTGCTGCAGCCCTGGTGAGCAGCACATGGTAGGCCTGTCGAAACTGTCTGTTCATGACAGTATAGAGCACAGGGTTGATACAGCTGCTGAGCCAGGTGAGGTTTAGGCAGAACATGTACAGAACCCGTGGGGCACTGTCATGTTTGTCGGCTATGTTGATCAACAGGAAGGGGACAAAGCAGAACACAAAACCCAGGAAAACAGCTAAACACATGCGTGTCACATGCTTCATTTCCTTATCATCTCCTTTGGCTGTGCAGTGGGACGAGGAGGCTGCATTTGTTGGAGCAGGTGTGGGTGAAAGTGACGTAGTGACGATATCAGGGGGAGACTTAGTTGCTGATTCAGCCCTGGCAGAGCTGTGAGTAGACTGGGACGACATTTCACAATTGATATTATTATTAGTATTTTTGGCTAGTTGTTCCTGGCTGCTCACCTCACAGCTACATGTGTTGAACACACTGCTCTCCACTCCACTGTCACTGGTGTCCTGTGCTGAAGAAACTGGTTTCTTCCTGGAGGATCGGCGGCTGAACCTATAGCGGAGAAGGGCTTGTGATGCAATCTGGACACGTCTGTATATGAGGAAGTAGAATGTACCAACACATCCCAGACCAACAAAAAAGTAGAAAAAAAGCAGGATGGTGGGGTAGGGATGGTACGTCTTCCGGTGGATGGAGCAGATGCACTCTTTTGGCTCAAACACACAACCAGGCCATAGTGGGACAAGGCTGGCCAGGACTAGTGCCCATGTTGAGATGATGAGTAAAGAAAGACCAAGGTCAGAGAAGACACGGTCAAACACAGCCCTCTTTGTGACCATGAGGTATCTGCCTCCTGCTATCAGGCAGAGGGTGATAATGGAGACACAGTTGAAGAGGAAGAAAAGCAGGCCGAAGATTCTGCACCACAGCTGACCAGTGCGCCATCTGAGGTGTAGATAGGAGTCAACTGTGATGGGCTGCAGTATGGTGCAGTACAGGAGATCAGCTAGAGCCAGGTTGACGATGAGCACATTGAAGCGTGTCCTCAGATGAGGATCTGTGGCGAAGGCTAGAATGGTCATCAGGTTCCCCACTGTACCTGTGATGGTCACAGCACATCCCCACAGCACAGCAAAGTAGCGGTAGCCGACAACTGAAGCATTGTAGCAGGAGAAGAGGTCGTCCTCTGTTTGGTTGGTTTGGTTCATTATCATTCTGTCAACTAATAAA
The DNA here is from genome assembly GCA_039737535.1 of Lagodon rhomboides. Classification (NCBI taxonomy): domain Eukaryota; kingdom Metazoa; phylum Chordata; class Actinopteri; order Spariformes; family Sparidae; genus Lagodon; species Lagodon rhomboides. The sequence continues at coordinate 17,581,951 of CM077785.1, read as the reverse complement.
TAGGAAGGAAATTGGTCAACAAACTACAACAAACCACACTGAAGGAAACAACATAGGAGGCTGTATTTTGAGTTCCCTGAGTAATACAGTACTATTATAGAATTATATTATATTCCTCTTCTTCATCTGAAAACCAACATCATAATGGAGAAAAATGGTTCCGGAGGAAAAGCTTTGTCAATATCATCAGCTGGCCCACTTCTCCAATAAAAATGTTAAACAGGGATGGGCTTTTTATTACTCAAACTTAAAAACATTCAGAAAAACAAACACAGTGACACATCTTTAACACCACTGTCAGTAGTAGTGTTTTCCAAAATATTAAAAATGATCAATATTGATGCTTGAAACATTTTCAACACTCATTTTACACAGTATTGCTACTGATACCAGCTTTGATCTTAAATAATGTCTGACTAAAGAAGCTAAATATTATCTGGCCATTTAATTGAAAACTTTTAATAAAGAATAAGGTCAATTTACATTCATATTCATTAAATATATATACAGTATATATGTATATAATGTATGTATATATAACATATTTGTATATGTATGTGTATATATAAATATATATAGATAAATGTGTGTATCTTTTTTATAAATAAAGAAAAAGTGATTATGTTTTTAACCAGTCCTGATGTGCAAATGGAGCACTCAGTTGTCATGCCTATCCCTTTAAAATAACTGTAGTGAAAGACTGAAGTCTGATCTGTTGTCTCTCTTTGATCTAAATAAATTGCACATTCTGCCATGAACACATTTTGCTGCACACAATTGGGATAACATTTGAATTGTTCAGTCTAAACTCCCCATCACATCAATTAATACACCAGGGTGATGATTTTAAATTGCTTGTTTTAGCTGACAAACACTTCAAGACATAAGCGATGGCAAACAGCATTTAGCCATTTGTCTGCTATCATTTTACTGTAATCAATTTGTCAAAAACGTTGAAACAAAGAAAAGTTTGCAGTGTTAACTCTCACCTTTAAGTTGATGACTTCCTGCAGTCGTTGGTGAAGCGTATACAGTGATCTCATCTGCTGAAAGTCAGTCTTCCTGTTAAAGTGTAATTTTGAGGACATCCTCTTTTTCTTAGTTGCTTCTACAGACACTGAATTTTTCATTTTCATGTCTTAATGTTTGTTTGCTCAGTGCCCTAACCTGTATGAATGCAGATACACTTAATATAACTGTTATGTTCTTAAGTCGCTTATTACTATATTGTACTGTGTGAAAAAAAATGAAAAAATGACTCACATTACGCACACTTTGAACTCAAATTCACATTACCAAACTACTTGTTCAAGCAGTTACATTTCTAATTTATTGTCGTCATATCTCATTACATCACAATGTTAGTCTTGAAAAGTATACTGGCCAAACAACCCACTAAAACCTGCTAACATCTGGCTTTTTTTTTCACTGTGAATGTGTACATTCAGCATTCATTCCCCAGTCAATTGACTCGCATTAGTCATGAGTATTTATAGCTTCTACCAGCGGCCGCATCTTGTCTGATGTGAACACAACAACTAGGTGAACACGCTAATTTACTCTCCTTTCCAGGTACGTGTTGGTTGAAGTTAAGGCTTTTGGCTTTTGTTAATATCTGTCTTTGTCAAGCAGCGCTTGAACATCGTTCAGTCAGTGCAGAGTCTGAAAGAGACTGACGTTAAAGATAATAAAAAAGTAACCATTGTGTGTTGTTTCTTCTATTACAGGACAATGAACCATCAAAAAGATTTTGAAGATATTGTTCTAAGGTAAAAAAAAAAAAAAAAACATTACATAAGTTTGTATTGATTTAACAATTCGAATGCCCCAACATGTACGTTTTCTCATTTTTTGAATAATTTACATTTACAGTTTCAACACACTTGAATAACATTTCATACATTTGTTGACATTTTCTTTTTAATGCAATTAACAAGAAAAGTTTACAGAAGTGCTTAAAGTGATGCTACAGTTTCCATTTCCTTAAAACAGATTTAATATATATAAATGTGAGGATGAAACAAAATCTGAACTCTTCATTGCTTTGTTCAAAATAGCAACATATTTACTCAGTTTTCTCTTTATATATTTTATATTAGGTTTCCAAGTAAGTTTTATGTCTGTTATCTCTCCCAAATATGTACCTTCATATGCTCTTTCCATGACAACACCAACTAAAACCATTTTGATTTTATCATCTTTTTTTGATTACCAAAAACCATACATTGCTGACTCTGCTCTAACCTGGTTTATATCATACCTTAACAAATGGCACCTTTCATGTCATATGGAATGACTCCTTGTCCAGTCCCTGCTTTCTGGAAACTGGTGTCCCTCTAGGCTCACTATTAGAACCACTTATGTTTTTATGATACACTAGATCAATAGGCTCTGCAATCACATCACATGGATTCTCTTACCACTGTTATGCAGACGACACCCAAGTGTTCCTCTCTTTTCCCCATCCTCCAACACCTACGTTGCAAAGCGCATTTCGGAATGTCTAGCAGAGATCTCCGGTTGGACAACTGCACACCACCTCAAGCTCAACTTTCATTGAACCGAACTTCTCTTCATCCCAGGGAAAGACTGCCCTCGCATGGGCCTGTCAATCACTGCCGAGGACGTCACAGTGTCGCCTTCATCGACTGCGAGGAATCTTGGCGTAATCCTCGACGACAGACTATCCTGCACCCAAAACATTACTGGTGTAGCCTGATCCTGCAGATTTGCCCTCTGCAACATCCGCAGGATCTGGTCTTTCTTTACAAAGGACGCAAAGCAACTCCTGGTCCAAGCGCTGGTCATCTCTCACCTGGACTACTGCAACTCGCTCTTGGCTGGACTCCCAGCCTTTACGACTAACCTGTTGCAGCGTATCCAGAACGCTGCAGCGCGCATTGTTTGGAATCTACCCAAATTCTCCCATATGACCACCCTCCTCCGTGACCTCCACTGGCTTCCTGTTGCTGCCCGCATCTGATTCAAAACGAAGGTCCTGGCCTTCAAGGCCGTTAACAGAACTGGACCCATCTACCTCAAAACTCTTCTCTGTTCCAGATTCCGTCTGGACCCGTAGCCTTCTTAGCCGTAATCTTCCTCAGCTGATTCCTCACCTGGATAACGGATTGTGGAGTACATCTTTAACATGAGCCTGAAGCTGGGAAAAGTGCCACTGCCGACTTCAACAGCTACAGACCAGTTGCTCTCACTTCACACCTGTTGAAGACCCTGGATCGGCTGGTCCTTGTCCATCTCCGCCCTCTGGTGGGTCCTTTTATGGACCCACTCCAGTTTCTATATCAACCTGGCATTGGAGTGGACAACGCCATCATCTTCCTCCGGGATTGATCACTGTCTCACCTGGAGAAGCCTGGAAGCACTGTGAGTATCATGTTCTTTGATTTCTCCAGTGCTTTTAACACCATACAGCCTGCACTTATGGGGGACAGGCTGAAGCCTGCAGGGGTGAACCAACACCTCACATCCTGGATCTTTGACTACCTCACCAACCGGCCACAGTATGCGAGGATTCGGGACTGTGTGTCGGACACAGTTGTCTGCAGTACGGGGGCCCGACAGGGAACAGTCCTGGCCCCTTTCCTGTTCACCCTGTACACCGCAGACTTCTCCCAACAATCACCCTAGAGCCATCTACAAAAATTCTCTGACGACTCTGCTATGGTCTGCCTCATCAGGGATGGGGACGATGGAGCCTACAGAAAGCTCATTAAGGACTTTGTAGGCTGGTTCCAACAGAACCACCTCCAGCTCAACGCCGGGTGACAGTCCTGACGCCAAAGAGCTGGTGGTGGATTTCTGCAGGCACAGACAACCCTGCACACAGGTGAACATCCAGGCAACGGACATTGAGATGGTGACATCTTACAAGTACCTGGGAGTTCACATGAACAATAAACTGTTCTGGACTGATCACACTGCAGCAACCTACAAGAAAGGTCAGAGCAGACTCCATCTGCTGAGGAAGCTCAGGCCCTTTGCATTTACATTTACATTTACATTTAGGGCATTTAGCAGACGCTTTTGTCAAAGCGACTTACAATAAGTACATTTGTCACAAGAGAGAAACCACGACATATAAACAATTGTCAAGCCCTCATGTGAGGATAGTAACTGCTGCCTGCTGCCTTTGGAGTGCAGGGGGCACTCTTGACTTCTTTCTATGACTCTGGTGGCATCAGCCATTTTCTATGGAGTAGTCTGCTGGAGCAGCAGCATCTCAGCAGCAGGCAGGAGGAGACTTGATAAGCTTATCAAGGCCAGCTCCATCCTGGGATGCCCTCTTGACCCAGTGCAGGTGGTGGGAGAGAGCAGGATGATGGACAAGCTGTCATCGCTGCTGGTGCATGAGTACCACCCCCTGCAGGGCAGCTCCTTCAGCAACAGACTGATACACCCTAAGTGTGTGAAGGAGAGGTATCGCAGGTCCTTCCTTCCTGCTGCTGTCAGACTCTACAATCATCACTGCTCCCAGTAACATGCATAACTCATTTCTCATTTTGAGTTTGCACTATCTGGCCATTTTTTACCATACCCATATTTATTATTATTATTTGTAAATACCAATTCGCTGCCAAACTGGTTATAATTCATGTTAATGTTAATTTTGTACAATATTATGTTCATAGGAGTTTATTCTATTCTATTCTATTTCTTACCTTTTAATTATATTGTTTATTTTTTACTATTGTTATCGTTTTTTTTTTTTAAATACTACTGTCCTTTTGCTGCTGTGGCAATCAAATTTCCCCACTTGTGGGACAATAAAGGAATACTGATTCTGATAATATTAATGTGTATCAGCCAAGTGTGGAATTGGTATTTGCTGTATTTGTTGTAAAAAAAAAAACTTCCCTCACTTACCTCCATATACAGTAAGCTCAAACTATTTACATGTATTTTGACTGATACATTTTTTAAAATTTCAAAGATTAAGCTTGATGAGATTTTTGTGTGTGGTTTATAACTCGACACCTTACATCAATAATGATTTAAAGGCAAACGCTGTCAAATTCCTTCTCCTTTTGCTCCATCCTTCCTATTCTCTACCCTTTGAATGAATCACCCAGACGAACAAAGAAAGAGTTGACAATGGCTGAATGACAATTTGTAAAAAAAATCCAAAATATATTTTCTTCTTACCTGTAGTGCTATTTATCCATCTAGATTGTTTCACTATGAGTTGCAGAGTTTTAATGATATCTGAACTAGGTGGCACTTAGCTTGTGGTGCTCAAAGTACTAAAGAATACATTTCCAATCTTGATAGACAGATTTGTACTACAAGTAAGAGGAAAGATATGTTATATATAACTCTCTTTCAATTCCATGAGGTCAGGTGCTCAAAGAGGCTACCGCCAGATCCACAGGCAGGTGAACGGTGCTGCAGCCCTGATGAGCAGCACATGGTAGGCCTGTCGAAACTGTCTGTTCATGACCGCATAGAGCACAGGGTTGATACAGCTGTTGAGCCAGGTGAGGTTTAGGCAGAACATGTGCAGAACCCGTGGGGCACGGTTATGTTTGTCAACTATGTTGATCAACAAGTAGGGTACAAAACAGCACACAAAACCCAGGAAAACAGCTAAACACATGCGTGTCACATGCTTCATTTCCTTATCATCTCCTGAGGCTGTGCAGTTGGACGAGGAGGCTGCATTTGTTGGAGCAGGTGTGGGTAAAGAGGATGTAGTGACGATATCAGGGGGATACTTGGTTGCTGACGCGGCCGTGGCAGAGCTGTGAGTAGACTGAGAACACATTTCACAATTGATCTCATGTATAGGTGGGGCTAGTTCTGCCTGGCTACTCATATCACAGCTACATGTGTTGGCCATATTGCTCTCCAGTCCACTGTCATTGGTGTCTTGGGCTGAAGAAGCTGGTTTCTTCCTGGAGGATCTGCGACTGAACCTATAGCGGAGTAAAGCTTGTGATGCAATCCGGACACGTCTGTAGATGAGGAAGTAGAATGTACAAACACATCCCAGACCGATAAAAAAGTATAAAAAGAGCAGGATAATGGGATAGGGATGGTACGTCTTCCGGTCGATGGTGCATATACACACCTTTGGGTCAAACTCATAACCAGGCCATAGTGGGCCAAGGCTGACCAGGCCTAGTGTCCATGCTGACATGATGAGTAAAGAAAGACCAAGGTCCGAGTAGACACAGTCAAACACAGCCCTCTTTGCTACCAGTAGATATCTGCCTCCTGCTATCAGGCAGAGGGTGATAATGGAGACACAGTTGAAGAGGAAGAAGAGCAGGGTGAAGATTCTGCAGTACACCAGACCAGTGCGCCATCTGAGGTGTAGATAGGAGTCAACTGAGATGGGCTGCAGTATGGTGCAGTACAGGAGATCAGCTAGAGCCAGGTTGACGATGAGCACATTGAAGCGCGTCCTCAGATGAGGATCTATGGCGAAGGCTAGAATGGTCATCAGGTTCCCCACCGTACCTGTGATGATCACAGCACATCCCCACAGCACAGCAAAGTAGCGGTAGCCAACTACTGAAGGAATGTTGCAGGAGAAGAGGTCGTCCTTGTTGGTGTGGTTCATCATCATTCTGTCGACTAACAGAAAGGAAATTGGTCAACAAACTACAACAAACCACACTGAAGGAAACAACAACACAAGAGATTATTTTACAGATATTCAGTTTCCCTAAATCATAGCAAAACATACCCGAATCATAAAAGTCACTATCACTGCAGTGGCATCTCCCTACAAAATTTGCGAAGTTTGTTTTGGTCATCATTTGCAATTTTCTAATTCTTGCGAGTCTGAATGAAGTGAGCAATTTTCATCTCTACATTTACTTTCTATGTGCTTTTAGTTTTGACCATGATGTCTATGAAATAAGAAAGAACCTGTGCAGTTCTCAGCTGCTTCAAAAGTAGTGGAAAAAAGAAATGAATGCTGAATATACAAGCCGTTACTACTAAGATGACTCTTATTGATCATTAATGTTATTACTCTAGTATTTTGGCCCTCCATGAGTATCTGTAGTTGGCATTGTGTTGCTCATCACCAGGTGATCAATGAAATAAACTTGAATACCTATAGGAAAAATCAGTAATTCATATTCTTACTTTTTTTTTTTTTCATGAATGTAACTGGTCTCTAATGATGAGATGTAGCTCTTGATTAATAATGGCAGATAGCTGCCACGTTAATGTTACTTTATTACACAGTATTTCATTCCTTGAAATGTGGGGGATGGTCATTTCTGTATTTCTCCATGATCTATTTTGGCTACTGTTGTAACTAATGACACACAATCTTGTAATTGCTAAGATCACCATCCATATACATGTATGTTAACTTGATTAGTAACTGGACTATCGACAACTGTCTAACATCATCAGTCTAACTACCCACGCTGCTGTTACTGTCAGCGGGCGGCAGCAGATATTGAGTAACTACAACTTCACACTGCAGAAATGGCAGACTCATAAGATGGCAGAACACAGAGATCAATCACCTGATTTGTCTATACCTTTCATTGTCAATGAAAAAATGTATAAATGAGGAGAAACTTGGAACAACATCAGCTTTACCACCATCATCACCAAACTGGTCCACTTGTCAAATAAAAAAACTTAATAAAGTAAAGACTTCAGCATTATTTGTTGTCTCTCATCCAGATGTTTCCATTAGCACAATGCTGCTCACAACTTCGATTACGTCAGGTTTTACAAATTGCTTCATAGTTTAGTCTAGAATACCCATGTTATGTCCTAAAAGGCCACAGTTATGTCTTTGCTTGTTTTACCTGACAGTTTAAAACCCAAACGATGGCAGACCAACATCCAGCTCTTCACCCTCTGTCATTTTGAATGTCATCACTTTGGCCAACAAAAGTGTCTAAACAAACAAAAACATGCAGTGTTACATATCTCACCTTTAAGTTGATGACTTCCACCAGTCATTTATCTGTAGCATGTGTCATAATCTGCTGTAATCTTTGTTTGCTAATAGCCAGGCTTCCTGTTACTGTGTAATTTAATGAACCACTTCCTTTTTCCTACAGACACTGCAGTTTTCATTTTCATGTTTAATGTCTGTTTGCTCTGTGCACGAACCTGTAAGACCTTAATCAGCTTCTGATCACGAGTAGTTTGAAAACGCACGTATACTGTACTGTATGTTATGTGTTTAGTAACCTATTACTTATTGTTCTGTATGTCAAAACACGGTGATTTTAAATAATTGTAACATTACCCACATTGCGCACACTTTGTTTTCACATTAACACATTACTAAACTACTCGTACAACCAGTTACATTTATAATTTATTGTTGTCATATCTCATTACATTTGAAAAAGAAAAATCTCCAGTCAACATTGCTTACAACCATAAAGTCAGTTTAATGATTTTATATATAATTTTGTTTTAATTTAACAATTAGGAAGCCCCAACATGAACTTTTTCTCATTGTTTTAATAATCTACATTTACAGTTTCAACACACTTCTCCTAAATAACATTTCATACATTTGTAGACATTTTCTCTTTATTGCAGTTAACAAGAAAGGTTAGCAGGAGTGCTTAAAGTATTGCTACAGTTTCCGTTTCCTAAAGCTTCCCTCTAATGGTTCACAAGCCATCATGACAGTTTTCACTGGGATAGTTCGGGGTCATGGAGCACACGAGGCAGAGCAGACAAACTAAATGTTTTTATCCCACTACAGGCCTACAATACTACCAAAAATGCTGTGTTAGTTTTTGCATACAACTACTCATCTGTGTATGTGGTCCTTTTCTCTTCCTTCTATAACATAATGCTGGTGTCTTCTGTCCCACTCTTTTCCACACTCCATGTATGGTGAAAATGTGGTCTGTGTAATTAAATGTGCACGTATTGCAAATACCTGCTGTCAAAGTCACAAATCAACCATCGTCCTGCTGTGCTCACAGTGTTGAAACTTTTCCATTAAGACGCTGAAACCTTTCAGTTTTGCACAGTGAGGTGCAGATGAACAAAGTGAAGGGTGGTCACTTTAAATGTATTTAAGCCATTTACGTACATGTAGACTGTCCACCACAGACTTTACTTAATGTGCTTTGTGGGACTTATTGGCGCATGTTTGTTGTCAGTGGCCATTTAGGTAAATGCATGATCATCACTAAAGAAACTATGTCAGCATGAGTATTCCCTCTCATTCTTTTTGTATTTACTCCAACCTTACTGCATTTGCACAGACTGAAGAATAAATACTGATAGCTGCATAGTGCATCAGTAGCAATTACTTCTCCACAACATCTCCATCTTTGCCAAACCACAAATGTGGTGCGTGATGTGATGTGATGTGATGTGAGTGATTTTAAGATATAATTTCAACTATTTTCCTTTTCCTCTTTGACTTCCTGTTTCTGTCCCATAGAGGTAAATGTCAACCATATAGGCCAGCTGTGAAAATGTAGACATACAGTACAGAGAAATTTTTGCCAGTAACTGCAGAAACAGTACATCAATTCTTGGTACCTTTTTTGTCTTTATAGGCCGCTAAAACAGAACTTTACAGTGGTACAATCCACTATACTGTGACAGCTACAGCATGATACCAGCTAACATTAGAGGCAACTACTTAATCTAACCCAGCAGGCATGTTGCTGATAACATTGATGCTTTGGATATGTAATGAATCCTTGCAGAGGTGAACATTTAAAACATATTGTAAGAGAGGTAGGGTTTGAGTCAAATACAGTGGATCATATGTTCGACAACGATACATAGTCAGTTGCAGAAAGCAGGACGCTCAAAGAAGGATGCTTGATAAAGTTCCTCTTCAAACTGTCTTCAGAGTCTGCTTAATGATCGTCAGATAGTTGAGTGATGAAGGGAAACTAGGAAGGATGGAAACATACGTTCTCTCTGAAATGTCTGAGTTTTTTCTCTGGTTCTCCCTGTCAATGTAACAGTAGTGGTCTACAACCACAGTGTGCACCATGAAGAGTCATTTTTATTTTGCTCACTGTTTTTATCACATTGAAACACCAGCTGGAGCCACACCAGCTGATTTGGCTCTTGACGGCACAAGGTTGCAGACATCCACTTCACAGTGTGCTTCTTCCTGACCTGTCCTCTCTCTTTCGCCATCAGTAAGGGGTGAACAGGATTGGCCCGTGCGTGGTGCGGATGGGACCAGGGGCGGGCCTCAGCAGGCTGAGGGGTGTTCCCTGTAGGAGGTGGTGATGGGGATGAGGGTGGGAGGTCGGGCAAGGAGGACGTAGTGCCAGCTGATTGGAGGAGGCTGCAGCTGCCATCGCTGCAGCAACAACCAGAGGACTTGGTAAAAGTCCGGCCCCCAGAGTTTTAGGAAGTTCCTTTAAAGAAAGTCAAGAAAAAACAGTGACTGATTGTGACACAACTTTAGGTATGAATGCAATGAAGAGTGTTGAAACCTGAAATGATGATTTTTCTGTGAGGAAGAATTAAAAAACATGACTCGGTCTCTACCATAAAGTCTGTGCGCTTCTTGTGCCGACTGAGAAGAGGATTAGGTTTCCCTGCAACTCCATCCCGGTGTCTCCGGCTAGATATATGCTGAAACATAAAATTAGGAAGGACAGATTGGTTTGGATATATTCGATATTGGGATTGTTTGGAAACAACTTCACAGTGGGTCTCATGATCTTTGAGTGGGTTTCTCACCTGTTTAAGCTGCAGCTCTGAGTTCACTCTGACATTGCAGATCTCACAGTGGAAGGTGCGTTCCTGAGTGTTGGGGTCAGAGGACAGCTCCCCTCCTTGCTCTGGACTGGGTTTAGGACACAGTCGCGGGTATGCTTTAATGGGTCCCAGTCCACTCCGAGCCTCCAGAATGGTTTTGTGTTTGGTACCTGCAAACAAAAAAAAGAAAAAGGTATAATCTACGGAGGTAATTGGGGGTATATTGACTATACTTAATACTGAATTTACTTTTCAGTGAGATTATGTGCCCAGCTGCTGTTTCCAAGATCAAGAATGAACCTTGAACCTTAGCTTTTAGGCCAACATGGACGAGGAGTCTTTAAAAGTCCAGTGTGTAGGATTTATTGGCATGTAGTGATGAGGCTCCAACCAACTGAACACCCATCATCTTACCCTCTCATCTGGTGGCCACTAAAAATGCACATTTTTTTTGACACCGTTGATGCATGTGTCCACTGCAGTGGACATGAACGGACTTCCTTTAAAGAAACCTTTATTAAAAATAGGGCTGGGTGATATTAGATTAATATAACGATATATTAAAGGCTATATCGCAATACCTAATATATACCTCAGTGTTTTGAAAAGGACTTCATTAATGCCAGGACTGGGCAACAAAATCTTACATCACAATATTTTTGACCAGATAAGCCCTACTTTGATAATGATGTTTCAACAATTTTGCAGGTATGACTATTGGTGGTTTCAATAAATACGAATACAGTGAGATTTCTGATCAATCATCATCAGTAATGGGGATACAATGACTGAATAAGTGATTAAAAAAAGTATGAGTACAAATAGAACAGCCTAGTAAGTTCAGAAAGGGACATCACTTTACTCTTATGCAGGAAAAAACAACACTTATATGCAATATATGTACAGATATATAACATCCAGTGATGTTGCTAGGTTTTCCCTGGACCCACAGATGGTCATTTAAGTGTGTCCGAGGTAAATTTAGTGGGTCAGGGATAAAATATGTGCATGTCCCCCGGATGCATGGATTGCGATTTCACTGCACCCTTTCGGATTTTAATGCGTCAGTGCAACATCGCTGCCTTGTAATGGTTAGTGTGGCCATGAGTATGAACATTATTTGCATTTGTCAGTATTACTCCACTCACGTCACTCACTCATGTCAACTAAAGTCCAGATGAGGAGAGAGTTACGGCAGGTTGCGTACCTAGCAACATCTCTGAGTGTCATATCACTATAACGATATATATCAAATATATTGTCCACCCCTAACTGAAAACAATTATTGATTCTTTTATTATTATTATAACGGTATAACTATTATTACATCAACTGAGTACAACAGTATGTAACATAGCTGGTAGGATGTTAAGTTTTAATCACCTACACCCTGTCAAACCATGTAGTTTTTAACCTTACCACTAAGTGGCACTAACGCACCTGCTTTAGTTTTCAAACTTCCAAATGCAGAACAAGTGTAGAATTTCTTCTAATGGGCTTTTTTTCTAATGCCTCAGGGTGTCTAAAGTTGCTTCTAAGAGTGCATAATGCTTAATGCTGTTTTTTGTCAAGCTTATTTCTCTCTAACGTGTGCACGAGTCTCTGTGCACTCTGACAAAACTGTGTTGAAGTTACCTTTGTTGTGTGCCTCCAGTTGTGACAGGGAATTAACAGCTACTTTGCACAGAGAGCAGTAGAGAAGCTTCTTGGCTTTCTCTTCCTCTGACTCTCCTGAAGAAGGGCTGGGTGCTGGGGATGGGGTGTCAGGAAGAGCAGCCGCTGCTGGATCCACAGGGAGGATGCTGAGGGCCGCAGAGGGGGAGGGAGAGGATGGCAAAGGTGTGCTGACAGAAGGCAAGAGAGGACAGTCTGCATCTGCTGAGCTCAGGGTGGGTGTTGGAAGTTGGCTAGGGGTCAAAGGTGACTTGTTGGGGTTGGGACAGGATTGGATGTCATCTGTAAGCAGCACAAAGTTTTCAGGTTAGTGAGTCATTTCTGAAAAGTCAACCATACAATAAACCCCTCAACCCTGATGATCATGGTATATAAATGTGAGAATAATGATGCTGCATTTTCCTGCACTAGCTCTGCGCTTGAAACTCTGCCTCGTTGAGGTCGAACACACAGCTGTGTCGGTCCATCTGGACCTGCCAGCAGGTCTGGTCAACCCTGTGTGGTGACACCTTAGCTAGACAAAGGCATAGTGTATGACTACTGTACTTTTTTTTTCTATTGTCATAGTTCAGCTTAATGTAAGATTGTGTGATGAAATACTGAATCAACTTTTTTTTTTTCTCTTCTGTTGAAATTGTATTAACACTACATTTCTTAGTAGTCGCCAACAGTCGTCTCTGGTGTTTCTATCACTTCACACAACAGCTGTGTTGTGCATCTGTGCCGTTCTGTAACAGATTTCTGTGTGTGTGTGTGTGTGTGTGTGTGTGTGTGTGTGTGTGTGTGTGTGTAGAGAGAGAGAGAGAGAGAGAGAGAGAGAGAGAGAGAGAGAGAGAGCAACATCATATGTCACAGGTGATGCTCACCCTGCTTATTAGGATCAGGCTCAGGGCTGGATGGCGAGGGGCCAGGTGGGGTGGGTGAAGCAGTAGGGGGAGGGTGCTGCTTGTCGCCATCTTGGAGACGAGCTGTCTTGGATGTCTCGATCCCCTTCACCCTCCGAGCATGGCGGTTCCCCTTATAGTGGGCCTCTGCCTGGCTCTGGTAGAAGAACAAGACATATCAAAGGTTTATGTTAAAAGTCATGGATCTCCGTTTTTAACAGAACATTTCATTCTGTTCACCGTGTTGGTTATTTTTATTTCCTTTTGACAAAGGTGAATGTCTTGACATGGAATTGTCCTTTCTTTACTGTTAACAGTTGAGAGATTGGTGACCAGAAAGGGGCTTCTTAAATGTAAGGAGTTGCTGTTGTCTGTGTCATTTATGAAAGAAAATTAAGAGTCATTATGTTTTGGACTGTTTGGTTTGACAAAAGAAGCAGTTTGACTTTGGGCTCTGGGAAATTGTAACAGGCATTTTTCCAATTTCTTTCTTTCTTTTTTTTTTTGACAATTTTAAGAATAAACAATTAATCTAGAAAACAATTACATAATTTCACAATGAACAAAATCAGTATTTGAAGCCTGACAAAGCAGCAAAGTGACCATCAGTTGAAGACTGTGGTTGTGCTGGGCAGCTTCCAGGTGAGGATGTCGTACTGTAGCAGGAGCTAAATGACTGAGTGGCAGTTTATAACTAAAGGTGCTCCATTGGCTTCCCTAGCTCAATACATTTTGAATTAAATGAACCCCCCACACACATTTTTTGACCCCAAGTATACTACAATAACAAATTCTGAAATATATTCTGGCACCCTGCATATTCGGTGCAATGCAGTAAATTGATTGTTTAGCTGATGGTTTGCGGGTCTGATGTGCTGATGAGGCTGTTGGGGAAGATTAGCCTCGAGTATATCCTCGTCTTCCTTCACTACTGGTGTAATCACTGAACTGGCCCGCCGAGCTGATGATGATTATTGAGTGGTGGGATTATCTGAAATGGGCTGGAGGCCTGTGGGCGACCGGTGACAGTTGACAGTCAGCTACCGAGGGAAGAAAATGGAGCAAATCAAGAAGAGTTTGTGCCCGTAAGTGTGAGTTTGCCTGCTTGTCCTTGTGTGATTGCCTAAGAGGATCAGTTTAAACTCAGGAAATGGGAAATATGAAGAGGAGTGGACATTTGTGTCAGTCATTTGTATGGTTGTAGAGTTTAAGTTTCAGTTCATCAGAGTTTGGGTTAAGGTAACAGAAGATGAGTTACGTGCTGAAGTTATAATCCCTAAGATTTTCCTGAAATGAAACCCAATTTTTCAAGAGCATTGTACTGACAGCCATTGTTCATCAAAAAAGCTTCACAGTGATAGACAACCGTTTCTACAATATCTACACACTGTCACTACAATATGGTTAGGGTTAGGGAGTGATCTCTGATATGGCAAATAAACTATTGTTGTAACATGGTAAGAATGTGGCACAACTAAGACACAGGGTTTACGGTATGCAATGCAGGATTTTTCTAAAATACATTGTCACTTAAAAAAATGATCCCTCTCAAGCATCATTTGGGACTAGGGCTGTAGCAGTGCATGTTACTCCCGAACCGTCACTGTACTAACGTGACAGTTCACTGCATGCAGGCATACGAAGAATATGCATGAATTAGTCAGCCACGCTATGGTGAAACTGCCTTGCAGTTAGGTCAATACCAATATTAGGGAGTAGAAAATTACGATATCGATATATCGGCCAATATTAACACAATTTTTGCAATGATCTCTCAAACATCTGACAAATATATGTAATGGAGGCAGGATATCTTAGAGTCTAACAATAAACTTTATTGTCTAAAATGACAAGTTTCAGTTTTAGTAAAACCAAAAAAGTAAAATCAAACTGTGAAATGTTTTCTGCACTGTATTCTTTAAAACCAAAAAGACAAGGCTAAGACATTACAGAAGCAGTTGGCATTTATATCACCTGTACATTTTTTTTATGAGTTTTGCATATAAACATGACTTATGTTGGAGAGTATGTTAATGTTTTACTGCTTAATGAACTACAGGCTTTCCCAACTATCTCAGGTGGTTTTTGAAACCCACTAATAATCAGCAATTCTGTCCTGTTCGTCATCACAAATGTGTCGGAAAAACAGGGAACAGTAGAAAGCAGCATATCATATACCTCAGACTACATCCAGAAGACATTAAACTTGTTTGAAAAAAGTCTTAATCAATAATATTCTGAATTAGACACATCGTTCTTTCTGGAGCCAGTAGCTGAAATGAACTTTTGCTAAAGAAGTGAGACATCTCGCTTCCTTCTAATCTCTGATGAGTTGCACATGCTGACTAGGCTCAGACCACACGGAAGCCACAATCAACGGTTACTTTTCTAATATCTTTAACTTAAGTCTCAATTTAACACTCAGCAGCGACTAAACACGGTTCAAGCGCTGCTTGACAGGGACAGGTGGAAAGATATGAACAAGCCAGCAGCCTTAAGTTCAACATGTCATAGCATCGCGCTGGAAAAGTGGAGTAAAATTAGTCTGTTCACCTGGGTCTTGTGTTCACTTCACAGCCAAGCCGAGCCAGAGGTGATAAATACTTGTGACTACTGCAGGGTTAACTGACGCAGGAGTAAATCCTGATAATTTACATTCAACACACAAAAGCCAGATAAGCGGGTATAAGTGGGTTTTTTGGCCAGTGTGATGGCCGTGTGTGAAGGGACGTTATTTTGTTGAGTCTCATTCCTAGGTTGTCAAACTAACAAAAGTTCTGCCTCGCTACAGAAGCATCCAATATGTAAATAATAAAGATACTGGGCCGCAAAATCCGCGTTTACCCTCCCTCTGTGCACTAGATATACATGTCAGCTTCAAATAAAATCAAAGGAAAGTGAGTGAGGTGTTAGGGCACAAATATAGTTCCTGTAAGCTCCTCACTAATACAGTGATACAAGATTGTGTGTGTGACTGTACGTGTATGTGTATACACAAGCATGAGGCCTGCTGGGATTAGGTAAGTTGCATTATGTCAATAATGGAGCTAAGGGACCCACATGAGGCGCGTGACAGGTACATGTCAGGGGGTCTGCGGGATGGGATGCTTCTCTGAGGCAAGTGGACCACTGGGACGTGTTCAGGATGCCTCTGTAAGCCTGAGGTATTAACTGCCAATGATAGTTACCCATATAGCCCTCATCCTGATTGGTGATGACAGAAAGGCAGATATAGCTCCGCCTGTGTAACCCAACTCCTCTGGCTGCTGCTACCCAAAGCCCTGCAATTAGACAAGGGGATGAAGCCCGACAACTCCACGGACAACTGACAACAGAAATACTCAGTTCTTCTTCTTCTCTTTGCAGCCCACACTTTTTTGCTGCTGTCCTTCTTAGTTTCCTCTGCCTCTCTGCAACTCCCAATCCCTCGAGCTTTGATACTTCCACTCTCCCTGTGACCTTCGGTGTCACATCTTAAGAAATCGATGAAGATGTGCCATCAATTCAGGCTTCAAAAGCTTGACAGCCTGGGAGGTGGGGGTGGGATGCAGCAAAGACAATATGATATAAAAGAGATTAAAGCATCCAGTCTTTGGAGTGAAGAGGAAAGTGAATAATGATAAAATATAAATGACGTTTGGTTATAGCAGGTGAAATGGACTGAGAGAAGCTACGAAAGCGCCTATGGAAAAGGGGGATTAAGAGGAATGAAGAGGCAGAGATGGGATTTAAGGGGGAGAAAATGAGAGCAAGTGAATGTCCCTGAAATCCTTTTCCTCTCTAAGCAGGATGTGCTTTGATGTTTTATCTATAAAGCGACAAAGGCACAGAAAGCAGAGGGAGCGCGTCTAGCAGCCAAATCTACTGTACGGGGGTACTGGCAGCAGCGACAGGAAGAGGGGGTGGGAAGATGCTGGAGAGAGGTGGAGAGACGGAGAGGGGGACAGATGATACAGTATACGCCACAGAGGGAGACGCAGAGACACGAAAACTGACAGGGGAAATGGTGAGCAAACTAAAACAGACAGGGGATGTGAATGGAACAAGGTCTGGTGTGGGCCTGAGAAGAACAGAGAGGAAGAGGGAGAGAGAGGGGTCCAGTGTGGTACTGCAGTGGTGACGATGGCTAATGCAGCACGGTGTGACGTCAGCCTTGCAGCAGAGCTGAGCTAAACACTGTCAGGCTAATCTGTCCTCTGTGGCCCGAAATGAATTGCAATGTTATAATGACGACACGTGTGGCTACAGTGGAGTAGCAGTGAGGGGCACCTGCGTCTGAACAGCCACTATCAATCAATCTGCCTCTTTCACTAAGTACTTGAGAGCTCCCACTCAACACCGGCCTGCCTCAGACGTAAACACCAAAGAAAACGTTGCTATTATTAATGCACTTTGCTGCTGTGTGAAAAATAATGAATGTTTGTCTGCGTTCTAGCTGCAGCACGGACCAGACAGCGCGCGTAAGCCAAGTACTGAACTGTAAGCAGAGTATTCCTTCATTATTAAAGAATGTCCGCCATGCTTTAAGCTCCCAGTCTCTCGGGTTACTGTGGAAAATGCTGTAGAGCTGCAGCAGAGCAGATGCACACCGCGGCTTGCAAGTAGAACGGCAGGCAGGACTGACAGGTGGCTCGGTGTTAGAGGTCTCAACGCATGGCACAATGCGTAACACAAGTTGGCAATGTGCACATACGCTTTCTTACGTGTAGCATGTAAATATGAACATGCTGTAGTAAATAGAAGCGCTCCCTGCTCATGTTCTGTACCCCACGCTCATGTAGACCATGTGAGAACACGCAGGTCTGAGCAGGGGAGATATAATTAAGCGGCCCCTCACAGAGAGAACAGTTTCAGATGACTCCCTCCCTGACCGTGTCCTTTACACACCACTGCATTTAGAGTACAAGTATTTAGCGCTTCATCACTGGAATGCATTAATATTTTTAGCCAGGCTTCTGTGTCAGGTTTTTGTTTAATTTCTGCTGATGTTTAGGTTGGAGGGTACACTGTAGGTGGTAAACGCCAGGATTTTTCCATCCGCAGAAGCCTTTTTAATATCTAAAGATACACACTGCATGAAGATGTTTAACTTTTTAAACTTCTAATCGAATTAACGGTAGACCATATTGTGAGCTGTTTTCCTGTGGGACAATCGGAGAGGTCAAATGCATTTTTCCGTAGATAATCGACAGAGGCAGCGTCATTAGAAAAGTTGTGAACCATCAGCCCACCAGTAACTGTAATTAACCATCAAAATATTTCCGCTGCACACATGTACTCACAGGCACATACACACCGTTAAAGACCCAGCACTAGCCTCTTAACACATCAATCATGTCATCCCATAGCCGGGTTTTGGATGTCCACGTTATGAGTTATTTGCTTTTCGCCTTCAGTTAACACTGCTGCCTCTTTAACGGGGACACTCAAATCATTCCTCTAGAGTTTCATCACTTCTGGACGCTTTTATTTCAGTCCCTCTGCCTTATGCTGGCCTAGCGCCGCCTGTCTCTGTCACGAGTGACATGCAGAAAATGTGCTCGATCAGCTTTAAGGTATGGCTTTGAGGACAAGCTCCTGTGAGCCGTGGTTCACCCTCACACGTCTCACATTCCTCCATTAAAACCTCATCAGAGAGGACTTAAAAAACGCTTGTTGTACTGAGAGGCTCGCTATCAACACCTGAAGTATGTTTTCAAACCTGACACACGGTTCAGCCAAACAAAATCTCTGCAGGCATTTAAAAGGAAAGGTTCAGCAAACTTCCTGAATCTTGCTTGCTGTCTTTCCGTTTGCTTTTGGTATGCAACATCTGCTCATATTGTGCACACAAAGTCGCAGTCGCAGATTAAGCCAGCAGGGTTTCTCCTCTGTCCTTCTTCCCCCACTCTCCTTCCTGGACAGGCTAAAATTGGAGCTGAGAAACTGTGAACCAAGTTCTCACCTGCTCCAGCTGTACAGTCAATCAACAACTAACTTTGAGTCCGGCCCACTAACATTTTAGGTCATGATTTAAGGTTATTAGAGTGAAGGTGCAGGGCTTTCAGACAGTTAGACTGTTTACTAAGCTCCACCCCCTTAGTTACTGTGGTTATGCCTGTCAAGCTGTTTGTTCTTATCGGGCACACATCCAGTTTACAATGGTAACAGTTCGGGATTACCTGCCTATGCCTAAAAAGCACTACGTTGGCTCTGATGTGGCATTCTTTCTCTGCCTGCAGTCAAAAATTTCGACACTAAGATTTTCATTTTTACTGCAAATGTATCCATGCATCAGTTAAAGGTCTGCTTGATTACTAACAGTCAGTATTGTATCTGCCCTGAAAAATCATCCCTAATAATGGTCTTTGATTTCAGACAGAGTTAGACATTTCTTGACTCTTGACTGTCCGCTGTGAGAGGATTTCAGCGTGGAGGCTGCACGGGGTGTTGCAAACTTCTGCATTCATTGTGTTATGCATGCAGGCCCACAAATATATCTTACCCATAAACATTACTTGGAAAAGGAGCAGTTGTAAAATAGTGAATACGTTTTCTTGGCGTCACAAACCCCTCAGAAATGCGGGGGTCCATTCGGTCCAGTAACATTTGGAACATCTAAAAGAGCCGTTTGATTAAAGGATTTTATTCCATTCATATCTGCAGGGAGCCAGCAGGAAGTCAGCTGGACAGGAATGTCAATGGATGGCTCTACCGGCCAAAAAACATGGAAGCATGAGGAGGCCCATCTAGGCTTAAAATAAAGACACAGCATTGTTCTTTTATTGCAGCGCAGAACTGGTTAGAACAGTGATGAGAACCGACTTGTTAATTCATGCTAACAGGACCTTTTTTTATTACCGTGGGGAAGCACTACATAGTGGATGTGCTTGTTTTTAATGTAACCTGTAAACAAACAAAAATGTTCGTAAATGATGGGCTTGGTTAGTACTGTCAGTGGTAAACAAGTCAGCCTGACATGCTAACATGTTTGTAGCTAACATTTGAGACACTATTCAATCAATTTTTTACAATCTGTAGTTTTTATTGTTGGTAAGGCTATAGACACCAGCCTTAATACTCATACTCCTCATACGTATCAGTTTGGTATCATTTGAAATCCAAGGCTTGAGTAGCTCAGCAGGATATTCTCCAAGCAAACCCTTCATTTGAACCATTCAAGGTTTTTTTTTACCTCTGAGTTGAAGCGTATTTGGCAGACGTTGCAAGAGATGATTGGCCGCTTTGTCTTCACCATAGGTGGGCCGAAGGTATGCGTCATCACGGCCTTCTGGACAGGGTCCATCTGAGGAGAGACAAGCCAGAGGTCACATCAAAGACTCAGCAACACGGGAGGATTTGGAGGGCAGTGTTTCTGTGTTTCTCCTAATCCACTGGATGTGGATGAGAGAGAAAGGTTTTGAAGAAAAAGTGCAGGTGAATGACAGGCGGAGCTGCCGAAGGGGGAGAAAGCTGGGAGATAAAAAAAAAAAAAAGAGTGGAGAAGAGTGAATTGAAGAGGGAGCAGTGATTGATGTGGACAGGAGGGTGTGTGTTTTCTCAGCAGCAGCTGGTGCCGCTGTCTGTGCCGGAGATCTTGGGTGCCGTTCAAACGCTTTAATTCATGCTGGGGTTAGAAGAGCCTAATTACAGACCCCTATCTCCAAAAGATTGTACTATGTTTGTATGCTACAAAACTGCTGCTTTTCAAAACATCATAACCCGAAGATTACACGAGACAGGTGCTAAGTTTTCTGTGAAGTACCTTGACAAGAGATCAAATGTATGTTAGGTAAGATTCAGCTTTAGGGACATGACGTCCTTGTAGTGAGAGAAGCAATCAAATTCTGCTGCGGGGAAACTGAATTTCACTTTTTAAATAATCAGTGAGTGATAAAAAATACAGAAATACACTAGAAATGTAAAACGATGAACACTTAAATTATCCAAGTGAAATATTGAAGGCCTGGGATAACATAAAAAATATGCTGTTGGTACAGTAATTAAAAAATTAAAAACAAAACTGAGTAAATTTCCAACATTTATGGGTTGAGTTATTGCTGTCATTAGAAGCAGCTCAACACATATCCTATTTGGTGATTCACATGATATGATTAAAACGATTATAAGAATTGAGAAATATGTATCTTCAAAAGACAGCAGCAATGAAAATGTTTAATAAGATGGAAAAAGTAAACAATAAACAAGTATTTATATAAAAACTAAAAATACCAACGAAGTTTGTTATTATCAGATCAAGCACAGATTTAAGCCACGACATTCTCTTTTGAAATGTTTACCACCTCATTTTTAGTAACTCAAATGGACTCGTGTGAGCTCTGACCCATTGGCAGGGTTCAGCAACCACGGCGCTGGGTGTTGCCCTCATTAAGCAGCCAAAAGCACACTGCGGTTTTACTCAGCCTCTCATCTCCTGCTCAGACTGTGAACGCACGCTGCCAAATGAGAGACTGTTTACACTCTCAAGCGCCAGGCACCAGGGGAAATGGTATAATTGGTCTAAAAACTTAAACCCTACTTGAACGCATTGTTGGAAATATTTATAGATTTTAGCCTGCCTTTTTTTTTTTTGCTTCCTGTCTCTGACTCATGTCTCCGAATCACCTCCCTTGTTTTGTGCTCTTCACGTGGAGACCCTGTAACACCTTGTTTGTTTACATCTGTACATTTGTCTCTGCGCCAAAATGGTGCGTAGGTGAAGGTCAGACAGCTTTGTGTTTCGAGTGTGTTGTCCATGTGTCATTATGTGTGAGCCAACAAGGATGACAAAAAACGAAAACTCTCTCTCTCGCTGTCCTGTCCCTCTGTCGTTGGTGGTCTTGGTGGTTAAAGAATGGCAGATTTTTGCTGCCATTCTTTAACCACCTGTTCTCGTCCCTACTGTTATAACCTCATTAACCTATTAGTCCACTTTCTGTCTCCTCTTTCACTCTCTCCTTCATCAAACAATGAAGCTTTTGTTGCACCAGAAATTTACCCCATGTGTGCCACATGTTTATCTGAGTTTAGAGTTCATTCGCCACATTATTCTCAGATAGCCAATCTCTTACATATTGTAAGATATCTGTTTATTCATTTGTTTCAGATTATAAAAGCTATACTCCTTAAGATTTCACTCTTGGTTGATTTGCTAGTGACAACAAATGCCATTGTAGTCCTACAGCAGGTCCCATAGTTGTGTTTGTAATGGCACGTTATTGACCACTGGTGGCAGAAAACACATATTTAGAGGCTACTCTGTCAGAGATTCAACGGGGGAAGAGCAACTCTTTTATCTGTTTACAGCGCACTTAATCTGTGAGCTGAGAGGATTCATTGCTTTAGCTGTTTCATAAAAACGGCAGTGAGCCTGGTTCCAGAAATCTAAATCCTGTGTTGTGCTTCGACGACAGAGCCAATGAGTGCAATGTGAAGCGGGTAGATACAGTGTAAACTACTAAATAGAGATAACTTTATCGGGACAACTGTGAATCAAGAAAATCATGAATATCCTCACATGAATGACAAAAAGCTGAGATGATTTACAGTCCTTTATTGGTTTCCTGATTTATTTTGAATTGCTTAAGACTGTCACCATGGCTGAAGGCATGGCGTGCACATTGTATGCCCCACAATAAAAAGTTAAAACAGATGTGTGTAAATACTACGGATTCCAAACTAAATAAGGACAGGGGGAGGTGAGGTTTCCACCATTTATGATTTATGATTACTTATTTAGGATTCACTGGTTGAAAAAAAGATGTATGTCCTGTCTGTGAGGCAATACAAATATCTGTCTGAGTAGTTTTTTAGTAGTATAAAAATATTTTGATGGTGATCGGGATAACATCGTGAATCGCAATGCCTTTCTTTGATACAATAAAAAAAACTGAAAAATTGCTAAACTTCGAAGTGATATATCTTTCCAAAACCAACTGACACAGAGTAATAACATGCACATTAAACTTTAGCGTTACAGAAAAATTATTTTCCTCGGGAGAGTAACAAATCAACAGAGTGGTGGAGGCTCATGTTCTCCCTCTGCACTCACTGTGCCTCGCTGTGCAGCTTATGTCTCAATACAGGCAGGTGAGACCTACAGTATACTCCTGAGGATCTTAAGTGTCTGGAAATTACTTGTAATCCTGTTGAGTCAGACCTGATATGAGCTCTCTAGATAACTCACAGAACTCCACACTGCACAAAAAGTTTCGACCCACACTGGAGCATTGCTGTGTTTCAAACCATAAACACGGTAATTGAGTGTTTTTGTCAGTCCGCCCTTCTCTCTATGTCCTTTCTGTCTCTGCAGCCTCTGGAGACAAGCAGGCTGATCAGGCTTCGAATGAAGACTCTAGTCCTCTGTCCCTCTGTGACAGCGGCTTTAAAGACTTTTTGAATTTTACTGTGCGGACAGAGAGTGATTTGGATTTAGGTGTTCTGGCATTAGTGGCCACACTCAATGTCCTCACCGAAGCGGGATGAATCATTAACCTGCGGAAGGGTCATTTTGCCTGAGCGCATAAAAATGAGCTCGCCGATAATGTGTGTGTGCGTGGTGCACGTGCATCCGTGTTTGTGGCCACGCTGACCTTCACATGAAACCCAATCTGGAAATGAGAAGGAGCCACAGAAAATGCTGACTACAGAGAGCACAGCCTGTGCCTCTTATACAATTGATTAGCTGTAACTCATTTTATTGCAATAAAACAGTCGCCCGGGCATTTTCTCAATTATGCTGAAACTCACTCTGCTGAACAAAAAGTAAACAGCTGTCACCTTATCATTTTGGATTATACAGTATAAATCCCCAGCACTTTATCACTTGTCTTCGCTCAGGAGGCAACGCTCCAGAACTTCCACTGAATACCAGCTCTGCCTTCTGTTAAGTGAAACGAGATGATAACAAATCCCAGACGCTGTGTGAGCACGCGTGTATACATGCTCGTGTGCAAGTAAGGCTGCGAGCACTCACTGTATTGAAGTTGTGGAAGAGGCCAATGCTGGCCGGGTGAGGCGACTCCATGGGGAACTGGAGGAAGGGCTTCATGTCCAGTGGGGCAGGGATGACAGGTGGGCTCCTGAGGAAGGCTGGGACCGGCCCCGGTCGGTTTATGCTTCCTGTGGTAGATGCACAAACAGGGAAATTAGAGACATTGTAGAATTAAAAAATGCTAAAATTCCTATAAATATTGTGTGTTCCTCTGACAGCGAATAATGTAGAGAATAGGGATGTCTGATCACACTGGTGCACCAGCAGTTAAAGATTAGATTTTGGCATCAGCCTGAAATAAACATTTCTGCTGATATCACACATCCATAAAATGTCGCAAGTATTTTTCTTATTTTTCTCAGTGAATGTGTAGAAAAGCATGGTGGTGTTGACCTTCTCATCCAGCTCTTGACAAGAAAGAAAATAAGAGCGTGTCAAATTATTCCTTTCAAGCTAATCATCAAATCAGATCATGTACCCGTGAAACCGGGTGCCTTTCTTTGAATAAATCTACTACTCCCCCTTTTTAAAAATCTAAACCCTCACATTCTGCGTCATTTTTCCACATCCAGCCACACTACCCACCCACACCTCTCCTCTCTCTTGCTCACTTTTCTCCTAGTAGTAGCTCAGCAGCGGTGAATGCCTGCACTTGAGGAGTCTTCTGTGATGGGCAGGAGGGCTAAGCTCCTTAAGCCTCGCAGCTGGGGTGCTGCAGATATCCGCCTTTTCTCCATTTCTCCCTCTGTCTCTCTCTCACCATGCACAGTTTTCTATCCTCATTTCATGGTCCCTTATTCCGTCTGTCTGCCTCTGTATCCCCAGTCTGTACTTCTCCTCACTTCAGCACCAGTCCTTCTAGCTGTTTTGTTCACCCTCATCCTCTTTCTGTTTTGCTCTCTCCTTTCCACTTCTGCTTCCTGTAGTTATTCGTCTTCTTTAGCGTAAAACCAGCAGGGCGCTTCAGGCCCAATCTAGCTATGCAGAAAGAATTTGTATAATCTTTTCTCCCGAGATTATATGCAATCATCATCCTCTATTGCCACTGCTTTGTGATGACTACTTAACCATTTTGTTACATTTGAGAAGAGAAATTGGTCACTTGTCAAAACGAGGGAGAGAAAAGGCTATTTTGGTAACAGCAGAGGAGGCTCCTTTCACTGACGGCAAGGGAGACGTAAAAACTGTGCTGTCAGGATCAGAAATAGATGGAGGGGAAAGTCTCTCCTTCTGGCATTCCCCTTCAGACCATTTCAGGGTGGCTTTGGCAGCTGAAGCTCAGCTGCAGCT
This sequence comes from Lagodon rhomboides, assembly GCA_039737535.1. NCBI lineage: Eukaryota > Metazoa > Chordata > Actinopteri > Spariformes > Sparidae > Lagodon > Lagodon rhomboides. Next base: position 17,556,430 of record CM077785.1, on the reverse strand, counting down.
ATTGTCGTTTGCGTCTGGCTGCTTTAGCATACCCTGCATGAGAGGGAGGGAGTTAACGAAGGTAGGAAGGGGAATAAGATATAAAAGTGGAGGTCACGGTTTAAATGTCCTTCAGACATGTCATGAAATCCCATAGCTCACATGGCGGTCATTATCACCTCTCCAAACCAACCACAGCAAGATTTGTGCAGAGTGAGAAACCAGCGGTAATAACACACCTTAGTTCTCACCAACATATGAACATGTAGGAATGAACGAACACTCAACACCAGATATCCTGGAGGGATGAGTGTAAGCAACAGCAAGATCAGATAAGACCAAAATCTATTTTGACTATTTTTAAATGATCACAGAAAGTTTGATATATATTTTTTTATATTCCTATGTTTAAAACTTAAAATACTAAAGGATAAGAATGGTATTACTCTGTATGTTTGTTGACTGAAGCTAACAACGTGTTAGTCCATCTTTTTCCAACTTTCTCCCAGTCTCTATATGACTCTCAAGCCCATTTGTTTCAGTACGTCCACTGACGTATACTTTATACTTTTTGTGATAAAGGCTCTATCATTTCCCGGAAACAGCGTGGCACTGTAGTTTGTCAAAACAGGAGTAAATAGTGTGTTTGTTGGGGACTATTTTCAGCAGGGGATTAATACATATATGGTGAGTTAGTGAGTATTTATAGGACGCTGTATGTGGGGTTGACTCAAAAGTGTGCAACAGTGCTCTATGGCTCAGAGGAAAAAGATATATTAGGCTTTAGCCCCACAGATATCGTTAAGACCAGTTCATTGTTTGCTTTTTGTCTTCTCATGGGATTTGTTGAAGAAAGAAAAAGACTAAAATTACCTATTATGTTCTATGGATTCTCTCTCGCTTGTAGTTCTTGTGTCACGCACTCAAAAACGGAGTGGAAATCATCAAAGGTGCAATTAAGCATGTGGTTAACAAAGCATGTTAAAAGACAATAATGTCGAAGCTTTATGGCCTGGCTTGGAGGGATCATCATCGTGTTTCCTCTTTGGTTAGTGAGGCACACTCTTGGCACGCTTCTGTTAAATCCGCAGCTCATTTTACGCCACATTACAATTTAAAGGTCAGAGCCTGTCTGCTGTTACTTATACATCTGCATTTACTGTGCAGACTTTCACAATACACTGACGTGTGTAGCATTGGCACACATTGTGTTCAGGGTCGTATTCTGCACCATCCCACAGCAGCTCGATGCAGTGCGAGCGTAGCAGCGGCAGCAGCAGCATCCCCTGACCTACCCTCCTCCTGAGTGATTTACAATGACATCAGATAAGTGAACGCCACGTCTCCCCAACAGCAACCACGCAGGGAGGGAGAGCATTGATTGGACACATTCTGAGGAGCGTTAAAGTGTTAAAGTGCTGCCAAACTCTATAAATCCAGGCCTCACCATCTATTGCTCCTTCTCTCCACTAAAATGAACCGACAGCGCTGTCTCACCCAGCCCCTCATCTTACTGCCTTTTTTTTCTAATGCAAATGTTTGGGCGAGAAAAAGATCAATGCCTGTGTAATAGCTTATTGAATTTTTGTGTAGATTGTGAGAGAGAGGTACTCGGACAGAAATGAAGAGACGCTGAGGGGGAAACAAAAAAGAAAAAAAGAAAAACAGACAACCACAGACAGAATCCTATCGTCATAGTTGATTTCACAAACCTCGAGATGTGCGCACACACAGGCATGCACACACCAATATGCTGTGACTAAGGCTTCCCAAATTGGCAATTCATTTAGCCAATTTAGGTTTAATGATCACAGAGGTAATGTCAATGTCAGTGACGTTGCTGGAGCCTCTCTGTATTCCCTGCCTGCCTCCGTCTTTGTGCTCCATGATGGGACCAGGGGGGAAGCAGACAGGAGACTGGGTGACATGCCGTCTCGCAGATTGAAGTCTGATGAGAGGCAGAAGCACTGCAGGGTCCCACCAAAAAAATAGCAGAAAAATGAAATGCAGCCACCTTTGGTTCCAGGCCCCTCTGCTTAACACTCAAGAGGACCGGCTCAGCACACGATGCCAGCCGCCTCACATCTGCATCTAAATGGGCTGCTGTGCACAGAGGACTCTGAAATGAGCTTCTGTGGCAGATTAGCCAGCCTTCCCCTGACAAAAAAAAAAAAACCCTCGCTGTTCCTGCAGCAGGGAGGGACAACTCTGTGGTGGCTCTGTTAACCCGAAAACCTCTGCATCCACTGTTCTCTTGTTTGTCCTTCCCCTATGTTTTGTGTGAAAAGGAGCAGATCCAACATCCGGTGGCAGATGACATGTTGATGACTGCCATCTGTTCAAATTATTTGTTTTGTGGCAGGAATGCTGAGCTGCCACGTTTTGGCATTAGGCAACATAATAACCAATTCTCTGCAAAATAAATACTTGAAATGATTTGTTACATCAGCTCTCTCCCATGTGGCGTACATGCACTGCAACCGCGTTAGAGGGTCCAACCTTTGAAGAAGCGCAGTGTTAACTTTGTCGTGATTGCAGGGGGGAGATGGCTCTGTCTTAGTGTCGCATACTGCTACTGTGAAGGGCTGAGCATGAAATCCAATTTACTGCAGCTCAGCTTACCCTCAAGTCAAAGGCGGCTATTTCAACCTATAAGCAGTGAAAAGACGACAATGCACACACATTCACACACGGGCCTTTGTAGTCTGAATGAACGATGCCCTGAAAAGGAGTCACTCCCCGGCTCAACACTGATTAATGTTGTGTTTGTCTGTGTGAGATGTGGACAGTGAGGAAAGGACACGGTGAGGAGGAGAGCTGAGTGCTGGTGAAGGAGAACACAGTTGATTTCAGTCTGCACTTTGTTTTAATGATAGATGCTCTGCGCCCCAGTGGCCAGGCTTAAATGCCACCTCCCAGAGAACTCTCAGAAGTCCTCTTTCACTGGAAAGTGTGTGTGTGTGTGTGTGTGTGTGTGTGTGTTTTTATGCAGTGCTCTCGAGATCAGCTACTGTAGTCCTTCTGCAGCTCCACTCTCTGATTGCATGCAGTATTTGTAGTAACTGAAGAATTTTGTTTCCCCCTACAGATTTTGAACAGCCCTCATTAAAATTAAAATCATTATGTAATGATGGTAGCACATTGCTGTGTCTGGACTTTTCCCTGCGAACAATCTCTCATGAAAAATTCTGTCTTGTCTTTCCACAGTGGCGGATTACGAAACATCTTAAAGAGGTAAAAAAAAAAACTCTCTGATGGGGGAAGGAACTAGAGATGAGGAGCAAAGAGGAGCTGGGTAGGAAATAATGGCAGCGGGGGCTTAGAGGATGGAGTCGATTGAGCGAGGAAAAGAGGTCTGGACGAGGAGGGGAGATGAGGTGGAAAGAGAGGGAAAGCATTGAGGAGGGGGAGGGAGCCGCATGTTTTGAGGTGAGTCCAAGGTGACCAGGGGAGGTAAAGAGCCATGTTAACCTGCAGGTTAATGTACAGACGGCAGGAAGCAGTGACTCCATACAGCTGAACTGTAGCATGTGACATACTGTGCTGTACATGTGTTAAAAATGTCATGTTAAAATCGGCCCAGTTGGTACAGCTGCTTGGAAGGGTTAACCTTTGGCTGTCACATGCAAAATGTCATGATCGCATGAACAATTTCGGGCTATTTTGCTGCCCTCCCTGCAGTTTTGTCTACGTGTCGTGTCTTGGTTTCAGCGTTCACAAAAATCCTGAGACTTGGAGGAAATGGCTCATGTATGGTCCAGTTTTGATGTGTGTTTGCAGCTGTGTGCAGGATTTTAACACATGCACTGTTCCGTGTTTGCACCATCAAACACAAGCTGATTTTCTACAAATAATTCCACAAACATTCAGCCATGGATCAAGTCTTGAACCAAAAAAGTGTGTTCAAGGATTCAAGTTGTGTTCAGGTAGCAGTCAGAGTGCACCAGGAGCTCCTATTTTTTGTTATTTTCTTCAAACATCTCACTTATTTCCCCCCTTGCCTCTGTACATATATGAATTTGTTTCATTAAGCTGCATGATTATAATTTACTCAAGTTCAAGCATTTTGAGATGGTACTCGCAAATGCCCCAAAATGACCTCTAGAGGCTGTAGTAATTACGACGGGAATTGACGCCCATTGAGCCATATGCACCAGTGAAAATGATCTACATATAGTCATAATTCACAACAATTTCAATGTCTGTATCTGAAGAATATGTCACACATGAAAACATACAAACATCACGTGAGAGACATTATTTTTCCCTCTCTCCCTCTCTCTCTCTCTCTCTCGCTTTCTCTTTCTCTCTCTGTGAACGGGGGTCAAGAAAAAATCAGGTCATCATCATTATTGATGGCCATTATCAAAGCCGAAGTCACCATTAAATATGCGGACTGGCAGCCATGACGCGGCGAAAATCCGATTTTTGATAAATAATCATCAGTGGATGTGGTACTTCATCATCATGATATAACGATATCCAAAATCTAAGACTGTATATAGACTCATATCATGATAACGTTATAATAACGTTATATATTGCCCAGCTCTTATTTGCACACACTTCTTCTTTCCTTTAGTTTTGTACATAAGTGTGCAACACCTAAATTTAGCCTTGCATCCTGTCTGTAACCAAAAATCATCCTAGACAAGAACATAAAGATCAACACCTGGCTTGACAAACATTGAAATTTCCCTTAAAGCCATGGAAGGATGGCAGATGGTAAAGGTTTATGTTAACTGTACATTTATGAATCCTAGTCCTTTTCATATAATCCCTCCGTGCCTTTGAGTTTTGGGCAGTCGTGTGAATGTTAACTGCAGAGCTTTGTTTCACAAAGAGGCTCACGAACATCTGCCTATCTGTAGCTCCTCTCAGGCCTCAGCTCTTTTGGGAGGTGTTGGAACATCCTGAAGCCGGCTGCCAGCTTTCTCTTTCATTACACTGCAGTCATGATGTAGCACAGAAACCACGCAGAGCAGTGGTAAGAGCCATTTAGAGATCCTCCATGTCAACATGACCTGCAGCCCTGCCCCACATTATTATTCTGTTTGTCAAACCATTTACACACCTGCTGGGAGCTGGAAGAACACACCACTGCAGATCCAGACTGACAGAAACCTGAGCATGTAAAGCACACAAGCGAGCACGCAAACACACAAAGTGGGTGAACACACAACAATGGCATCAGACGCACAAAAGCCAGGTGCATCTCCTCATGATTTAATACAAAGGAGAACACGCAAAGGCAATGAATGACAATCTTCAACAAACAGAGAATCAAAATAGAACAAAAACAGGATGTATGCAGCTGAAGTACATATGGCATATTGTTTTTTTTACTGCAGAAGCAGAAATTACAGGTTGTATTTTGGGAGCTGATTGGAGTCTGGAGGGCAGAGTGTGGTTTTATGCTATAGCTCGGTTTTGAAGCAACACGCAGCGGTTATGTAGGGTAAGAGGTTTGTGGCTCAGCTGTGGTCTGCATACCTTCAGGACTGTAAACAACAAAGACTTTATGGTCACCCTGTGCGCCCTTCTGCCATTTGATCCTCGGAACCAGTAAATGACAGACCTGAGTGTTTTGTTCAGCCTTCGACTTTCATAATTATGGTCAACAATTCCTCTGAACTAAATGACAAATATATCTTGCCTTCCCTCACCTATAACCATTCCCTGACACCCAGGACAACATAGTCTTCCAAAACCGTCACAAACAGAAGGGCTGTCACAAAAATGATTGATTGTTTGGTGATCAGTTATCAGTACTGCAAAGGTTTGATTAGCTTCAAGCACAACATCTAGCCTGTTAATTGTCAGATCCAAACACAGAATATATTTAGCCAAGTAAGCAGCATATCACTCCAGGAATGTTGGTCAGTCAGCAGACCACTTTGGTTCAGACTGAAATATCTGACCGACTATTGGATGGATTGTTGTGAAATATTGTGCAAGCATCCATGGTCAGTTTTATTTTTTCTCTTGATGCTTTTCCTTATCTGAATCATGCAACTAGGGACAGAGGCTGCCGTGTTCAGGGCAGATTGTCGAGTCCTTTGAGGCATTTTTTGGCTATAAAAATAAAATCGATATGACTTAACTTAATTTTATCTCAGCAACCTTTGAATAGATTGCTATGAAATAAGGTCCAGATCTCTAGGTTGCCCAGAGGACAATGATTTGACGCACCAGATCTGAGAAGGCGTCCTTGGAAAGTGTTAGGAGGTGATTGGAACTTTATGTCACAGGCTAACTTCAACCAGTCAGATCAACAAATCAAACAAACTGAAATGACGTTATTTGCTCTTCTTTCAATGAAAAAATACTCCTCAGTTCTGACATACAGTCACTAATGCTATCGCAGCATCTACTGTTAAAGAGCTGCCATTGTTACTTTTTGAACGAAAAGTTGCTATCTTCACAGTAAAAACACGCCTCCAGTAGTTCCTCAAAGGACACTGATTGGTCCGAACCACTGCGGTTCGCCAAGACTAATAGTAGACCGCACATTGGAGCCTAAATGTACCATGAACACACTCGTCTATCACACCTTGCATGACGTGCACACTGTAGGAGATTGAAAAGGAGCGACACATTTCCCGTATCATCCCTCTTACACTTTAGCATGTTTAGTTGTCCACGGTGGTCATAGGACACATAATAGAAGTTGTCACACTGGATGTGAACTACAAACTAAATTCTTGCGACATACGTTTTTGTTGAAACATCAATGGGCAACCCAAATGCTCCGTGGCTGTCTTCCACTGTGACAAAATACACCAGATAAAGCAAGAAACTGTCTCGCTGTTCAACACTCATTTTGAGTCTCTTGTGTTGGAGCATCCTCAGCAGATATGTGTAGTCCGATAAGTTAAGGAAGGATGGTTGCCAGTTAAAAGAAGAAATATTTGGTAAAGATGGGGAAGAATGAAAAATACGCTTGCCATGGACTGCGGATAGTAAGTTGAAAATGTCTCCAAATTACATGCTTTGTTCGACCATCCATCCCACACTTCTACACAAAAGGCTTTGCATTGCTAATAAAACAACACATTTTTTTCCCTTAAGTTTTTAAATATTAGAGACGTAATTCACTTTGTCACTTGACATTCATGCCAGATAAAGGTTCAAAAATAAGTTGTTTTAGGCATTTGAAGTATACAGTACATACATTGTGACTAAAGACCCTCAAAGTTGTTTGACCTGCTCTTCTCCGCTTACAGCTGCTGCTTTTGTTCTGTGCAATAGTTTCAGGCTTCACAGACGCATGAAATATGTGTCAGGAAGTCAAACACGAAGAGTGACAGGCACATTTTTCTGTTTTAAATTTCAATACGTTTCATTCCTCACTGCCTTGCCTTGATTTAAAGGTCATGTTGTTTATCTAAGACAACGTGCACCTGTGATTCTTTTGGAGGCCTTTGATGAGTGAGGAGATTTGCACACACACACACACACACACACACACTCACACACACACACACACACACACACACACACACACACACACACACACACACACACACACACACATTTATGGATTACTTCATGCTGGTTGAGTGATGCAAGCCACAAATGTTTTTCATAGTGCTGAGTGAGGTCTTTTGCATCAGACCAGAAGAAGCCATGGCCAATTTTTAAATAAATAAAGACCTTGAACCTCTGGGTCTGAAATATTCATCATTAAAATCACACAAGAGTTACTAAACTGCATCTACCACTGTTCTGCACCGAGGGAGATGAGCCAGCTTAATGGCAGTTCTTTCATACTCCACTGCTGATTGTGTCGACATGTTTGAATGTTGTCTTTCATTAAAAGAAATACAGTATTTAGACGGCGGTGGCGGTGGATGGTAAGGCAGTGAGTGTTTTGGGGGATGGAGGGGAGAGGAGACTGCTGTGTTTGTCCCTCCATCTTCTCCTTTCAGCACCGTCCCTGTCATCGCCTTTCATGGGAACTATTTTGGTCTCTGGATTTACATCTCTGTCTTAGTGAAAGGAAACTAATACAGTATATAAAACCCCATCACCCCATGTTGTTGTGATCTTGTGTCAGTGTGTTTAATGTCTAATGCACACAGAGCTAAAGCTTCAGCTCCGGGGAGGGATTACCGAGAGCTCAAACTCACACTCAGATCACAGGGAGACTCGCGCAGGGGGCAAGAGCAAGCAAACAAAAATAAAGTGGTTAAATATTTAGTCAACACACACGTACGTGGAACAAGGTCATTGCAGTTAATCAAATTCAAGGCTAGAAGCAAACATCGATATTGTTCAGAAGACAAGACAAAATGTTGAGATAGAAAATGTGTATAATGTCTAAGTCTACTGTCTACTGTTATAAACTGCGTCACATAAAAATCAGCATTTTAATCTTTAAAAAAATCCACTACAGGATGTGCATCTTATCCGGTGTATTGTACAACAATCTCCTCTTGTGTATTTCATTTGATAACAGTGAACAGAGGATAAAATTATTAAGAATTAAGCTGAATACACAAATTTATTTTTTACAGAACATAATTAGCATATAAATACTATGATTTATATGTATATCATAGTCTGAGTCCTCAAAGTAAGTCAAAGTAAATTTTGTTGCATCATTAATTATTGATTTATTGTATTTTAAGTAACCTGTTTGGTACAGAGCCTTTTGACCCTTTTAAGGGAAGGTTCGCTGCATAAGCATATGGCTTTTTGACCTCCGCTCTCTTTTTTGTATTTCTTTGAATGCTATGTCTAAATGTGCTAAAATGAAAGAAAATCCACTGTCATGCGCATTTGCGTGTGCACGTGTCTCTCCTGTCTGAGTAGATACGAGGTATGTTACAGATGTCTGTATGTATTAAAACTGTTCGAATGACAGACTGCAGGGAAGTAGACTGGTTTATAAAGCCTGTTGTAGACCAAATGAACGAATGAGCCCGGAGGTGTCCGATTTCCTTGATTCTGCTTCATAATGAAGCTTGTTGATGAGGAAACGGATTGCGATGAATGACATGGAGACATCCTGTCAGTAGTGATTGCCTTTGTCAGTGAGAAATGTGAGAATGTGATTGATCACATAATGTACAGAAGTTCGACTAAAAAACAACCAGCGTGTTGACTGAGGGTCAGGTTAGAGTACTTAAAATGAAATATGACCCCTTCTGGCTACGTTTCCACAGTATGTTTGGCATATTTCCTAAATTGTCTTAATAACTGAATGAGATGAGTTTTAAAGTGTTCCGGTAATTAGATCTTTCAGTGGTAAAAAAAAAAAAAAAAGGAAAAAAAAGGTAGTTAATCACCATCTTTTGCTATTTTCTGTCTAACTAAAAAAGCTCAGTCAGAATAACTGACGACTGCAGGATTCATGAAGATACAGATGAGTGAGAATTAAGTTATACTAGGAACGTCACATGAATAGGAGTGTACCATTCTACCAATCGTCATGACTAAATGTCATCAGATCATCTAAGATGCATCAGAGTTTAAGACAGTAGCACATGCAGCCAAAACTTTGTGCCAGAGATGAATGATCGGAGGAGGAATGTGACCATAAATGACAAATCAATCGGATCAATAGGAGGAAAGAGAGAAAAGCTTTCTGACACCGTCTTACCCAAGATCATCCTGGATCCTTCCACTGTCAACTTCTCTGTCCACGTTTTCTTCTCGCCCGTCTCTTCTTGCTCTCTCGATCTTCTACTGACGTGACTCAAGACTCAACGTGGAAAAGACATCCAGCATCGCAACCTTCACTGTGCATCCCTACGATGAGTCTCTTCCACTCGCCTCGTCCACATGAGATGCTTCCCCTTCAGATCTCGACACACGTCTCATTCAGCCAGCTGTTGCCGGAGGAGGAGCACAGCAGCAGCCCTGACCGCAACACAACATGCGCTCAGTCTACTGCAAAGGAAGCCTGTAATTTATTCACTATTATATATTCTCTCCAGCAGGAGGGACACCAGAGAATACAGCTGAGATGGAGCCCTGCCTCACTGGAGGAACCTCTGCACCACAGCATGCCTCTCTCTCTCTCTCTCTCTCTCTCTCTCTCTCTCTCTCTCTCTCTCTCTCTCTCCTCTCTCCTCCCTCTCTCTCATATTTTGGGGTTGGGTATAACCTAAAGGCACCTTGCATTCCCGAGCTGTGATTGGCTTGAGGCTCTGCCAATGAGAGCAGCCGGTGCTGAGCGTTTTCTTGGGGTGTTTGAATCAGGAGGCAGAGTGATAATGCCGCTGTCAATTCTGCTCTCCCTTTCCCTCCGTCACCCTTTTCCTGCTGTTTACTATTGACAATTTTTTTTCTCGCCCCTTGTCTCACTCCATACTCTGCCTCATGCTTCACGCCGACACCATCAGAAACATGTCTTGAGTGTGTTAACGCCTGCCCTCACAACATCATAGGCTACATATCTGCTCTGGTCTCCCTTTCTGCCTGAATGTTTTTTAAAAGCTGGCCGAGTTCACACTGTGGTTTCCGTTCCAGACAAACTGTGTGAGCAGAACAAAGAAGCAAAAAGACAGAGACTGACAGCTCAAGAGCCTCGATGAAGCGTCAGAGGGAGGGGAGGAGAGATTGAGGTTAACGCAAACTGACTGGGGATGAAAGGGTGAGGTGAGGAAATGTGGAAGACGTGTTGGAACAGCAGGATGCAGGAGGACGCTGACAGCTGTTTGACAGGCACGGAGTGCTGAATGAGCTCAAAAACTAAGCTTACTGCACGCACGTCTTCACCGACATTTGACAGAATAATGTATTAAAATCTGGAACGCTGTGCTAATGTGTATTCAAGATGTCATCAAACTCCCACAAGATGAGGCAGCACTGTCACCGCATGACCTCCAGCTTTGTGCAAAATGAAGTGATCCATTTCTATGTAATGTGACAGTCATCCCAACAAAACATACAGTAAATCCGCCCGGGTGTGTTCAAGCGTGTGAGAACCCAGGATAAGGTGTGTGTGTGTGTGTGTGTGTGTGTGTGTGTGTGTGTGTGTGTGTGTGTGTGTGTGAGATAAGGTTTCCTCATTAGTTGAGTCGGGCTGAATAATGCAGGTAGGTGTATTGTGATGGCCAATTGGCCAGGTGCTAATGTGGCTGTCTGAGGGTGAAGGGGCAGACACAGCATGACTTTAATGGATGTCACCATGGGAAACTGAAACCGGACCACTGGACTCGGGTAACAGACCATCCTGCATGTGTGTGTGAATGTGTGTGTCTCTCGGGGGATGTATAGTAAGACTTTAAATTGCTCATTTGTTAAAACACTTTGCTAGTTCTCAGAGAAAGAACCGTCTGTTCGGGGTTGAAAGAAGTTATTGCCTGGTTGAAAAAATACAGTACATGTGTACAGTACAGTACAGTACAGCGCAAATATAGGCAAAAGCAAACCTCATGCAGGAGTTTGCAAGTACATTTGTCCATCAAAACATCAGACAATGAGGAGGTCTAAGTCTAACTGTCCCTATAGAACTTGCTTATAAAAGTAGAAACGAAAACAGAATTTTGCAGAGAGAATCTGTTTTTAAAATATGGACTTGTTTTGTCTTAGTAGAGCTTTTCTGTAAAGTAATTTATATATACACTATGCTAATTCTGTGCCATACTCTCTGGTGAGCAGTATAACCATGTTGTGCCAAAGCAAAACACATTAAATACACAGCATATACAGTGGAGGTGGAATTGATAGAGTTACATCCCTCTTGTCACACAAAAATATACTTTCATTTTGCAATAAATTTGAAATTTTCTCTCAATTGATTAGTTTTTTTTAATCTATAAAATGTCAGAAAATGGTACAAAAAGTTGATCAGTGTGTCCCAAAGCCCAGAATTACATCCTCAAATGCCCTGTTTTTTCCCACAACCCAAAGATATTTAGTTTACTGCGAGTAGGAGTAAAGAAATTATAAAATGTTTACATTTAGAGGATGCATTCACACAAAACTGAAACCTTTCACCTTTTGCAGATGGAAGTCAGGTGAAGATTTATAGTCCACAAAACATTTCTGAAGCTTCACAGCAAAACAGTGCTGCATCATTCTCCTAAACAATTGAAGTAGAAGGGGACTTGTAAAAAACAACTGGAAAAAAAGGCAGAAAATGGCTCCATACAGCCTGACCCATAAGTGGATTTTAAAAGACATTATTTACACACTTTTAAAGGCTGAAATCTTCATGGTAGCTGCTAAACTAAAAGCACTCCGTCTGAAGTGGGTGAAGAAGCTCCACCGCAACTTGAAGGTGTAAATTACGTCTTTTCAAAACAATTTTGAATCTCAGGGCTTCCAGAGACTTGGATTACAGCGGAATAGCAGTTTTTCCCCCATCCCCATCTACTTCAGTTGTTTAGGAGAATGGTGCAACACTGTTTTGCTGTGAAGCCCCAGAAATGTTTCGTGGACTACAAAACTTCGCTCAACTTTCATTGGGGGTGAGTAGATAAAGACAGAATTTTCATTTTGAGTTGAATTGATCCTTTAAGAAAATGGAATCTGATTATTTTTACTTGGAAAAAAAAAAAGGTGCAAAAAATGCCACTCAAAGTTGGCGATTGACTAAATAGTTGACAACTAATCATTGCATCTCCAGATGTAATGATTACAGTTTTCATCAAGGTTGTAAGTGTGTGTGTGTATTTATGTGCATGTGTGTGTTAGTGTGTGTGTGTGTGTGACCTCCACCTTCCTATCATTCTCTCATGCTGCCCCAGGAGGCCATAACTGTGTGACAGGCTTGTTGAGCTCTAATTTTAGCCGTGATCGTTAGTGAGTGAGTCCTGAGGAGTCTTGCCAACGTTTAATGAGGTCTTCATTTGATGCGTGACACTGATGAAACGGCCCTACGTGTGTTAAATCAGCCACTTACAGGTTAATGATGGAGATGAAAGAGGTGAAGAGGTGAAAGAAACATACGAATCATTACTTATTCCGGTTTTCTGTCCCGCATCAGCACACAATCACACAATCGGTTTCATGTGAAGTACTTCTTGAGAAGAATTCAGTGTTGTGGTTTCTTTAATGGGTTTAACTGGTTCTGCTTTTGCTGCTTCATGTTCAGAGAGTCAAGTTGCGGACCGTAGCTGGATCCAAACCAAACACACTAACTAAAAAGCAGTCAGCTGTGTTTGGCTCTAAATGTATTTGGTGTAACATGACAGGGTGTGTTTGTGAGTGAGGTCAGTGCAGGGCGGCTGTTCACTGCACCTCAGAGGTTAAAATAGGTGTTGCTAGAATGGACACTGGGAACGGACTATACATAAATATACACACACACAAATACACGCGCTGGACCAAACACATGTCTGCGTGCAGTGAAGGGGTAAGTAGTTCACCGGCACATGTGCTGGACATAACAACGGGATTTGTTGGGGACTGGTCATCGTTTAGTGTGCAGCTAAAACTGTTTTTTATGACATATTTTCTATGTGAATATTTCCAAGTATCTATTGTCTAACAGCACACATGTGACACATGTATACATATTTAAGTACATTGTATTTATGTATACACAAAGCAGGAAATAAAAATAAAAAACAAGTTGTAAAATAATTAAACTTCATTCAAAACTGCAGTCGTAGGCCAAATTTTCTGTGAAAGTTTATGCTTGACTTTTGAAACAGCAGTTAACTTAAGGTCCACTTACTATTGTTTTCCAGGGCTCTCAACCACATCTGAGACAGGGGTTAGAATCACCTCCATGATCACCCACTTCTTATCATGTGACTGCGGCTCCATACTTGGATCACATGATAACAACTCTTGTAGCTCTGTCTACTGAAGAAGACCACAAGAGCAGTTTAAAGCTCCAGGAAAAACTAGGAAGTGGATCTTGAATTAAGATTTTTCTTCTGTCATGTTTACAGGAAGCCATTTATCCAGAGTAATGTTTTATCAAAGTCGCTGATGACCTGATCCTGACGTCTGAGGAATTCCTGTTCAAATTTACTTCATTTGCTTGAATTTCAAGATATGCAAATTCTGTTATGACCATTTAAGCAGACTCTGCTCAGTAATTTGAGTCTTGCAATACAAGGAGTATCAGCACACTGGAATCTAAGATCTCCTTGTAGCACATTTGTATTGATTTTCCCACTGTTTCCCATCTAACAGAAAACTTCCTTGCACTGTATCACACATTGCTCATTATTTCTTCTGCATCTGCCAAACTCCACTCTCCTGCTGTGATTGCTGATGAAGGAATAATTTAGTCAGGAACGTCCTGAAGTATCCTGTCAGTGCCCTCTTTATTCAAGCCAAAGCTCGCTGCCTTTCTCTCCTTCCCCTGCCTTTGCCCTTCATTCCATTCCTGCATCATGCCCACGATGTATGTGAAAGGTCGGGGGTCGGACCAGGTCTGAGTGTAAAGTCTTGTCTGACGCTGAGTCCTGACGTCTCATCAAAGAGAGAAACTATCAAAGCCTCATGTAAGACTGTCACTCGATCTTTATTTCTGCTCTGAATATTGCCATAATGAGGAGATCCTGGCTTATCCGCCCCTCGGTTCATTTTAAGATGATCAAAGGAGGAATGCTCAGAGTTGTGGGTGGTTTGACATTGTTCAGTAGACGGCGATGATCTTACCTGAGCCCCACATTGGTCACCTCTGTTCGTCACAAGGAAATGAATCCAGATTCTTTGTCCAGTAGAGAGTCCAAATGTCAGTGTGTCAGCCAGCGTAAAGTAATGACAGACGTCCTCTTTGAGTGGAAGAGATAAAGGTAAGCTCACGTTACTGTGAAGAGATAAATAAAGTAGCACGGAGCGGCAGACCTCGCACCAGTCAGCCAGAGAGTGGAGGGGGAAATGCTCGGCGCGGGCAGCCACATACCCTCACTGTAGCTGCATCAAGCAGCAGCCAGCTTGATGTTCAGCGTCTTCATCTTCCTCACAGTATCTTCCTCTCTCTCTTTGTCCCGCTCTTTTCAGATTCCTTCAGATCCCCTCTATGTGTTTCTCTGTAATTTCCCTGTGTTTTCCCTTCATGCCGTCGCCTCTATTTCTCTGGGAGCGAGGGAAACAAGTGCACAAGATTCCAGAGGCTAATTCTGCTTCTTAGGACCGGGGAACCTAATATGTGAGGACAACTGTGGAAGGAGGGAGATACAGGCAGAGAGAGCATGTGTGAGGAAAAGGAGGGGGAGGGCAGAGAGGAGGGGGACCCAGCGACGGATGGCAGATCAGAGGAAACACGGATTGGAGTGTGTGTGTGTGTGTGTGTGTGTGTGTGTGTGTGTGTGTGTGTTGTTGAGGAAGAAGAGGAGGATGGCAAGTCAGTGAAACTTGAGAGACAAGAAGGAATGGAAGAAAATGTGGACATGGGGAAGCAAAGGGAAATATGATTGGCGGATGAAACAGATGGCTGACAGGCGGATATGTTGAGTCATTTTTTTGTTGTTGTTGTTGTTGATTTCTTTGATTTGGAAACGGGTTCCCACACAAATTACTCTGGCCAACAGGTTTCTGTCTCACTCTGTGGCTCTAAAAATAAAAGACAAAATGTGCATCACACAGCTACTGGATTACGTCCACATTTGTGAGTTGATAGCCAGATTAAAGAAACAGTCCCAAAACTTGCACTTCTGTGAATATGAATTACGTGTCAGTCTTTCTGCTGTGGCATGTGTGTTGTTTGTTTCTTCTTTTGGTGTTTTTGATTCTGTAAATGTTTCAGAAAGTCAAAAAGTAAAGTTATTAACAAGTGGTTCTTTTAAGCAAAGGTTTGAGGGAAAAACTTTTTTTGCATTGCAGTAAAGTGGATTCATGTTACAAACTACAAATTTTACACATAAAAGTCCACTAACGTTTATCAAGATATGATATTTATGTGTATTTTCTCAAATAATTGCCAACTATACTATGCTGTGGTATCTAACCCTTTGGTTTCTCTGTTTAAGGCAATACGAACAGAATCACTTTGACATCTGTGTCTTCTGTGAGGTTGCGCTAACAGCAACTTCTGGCTAGACAACTGCATTTCGAAGATATGTGAAATCGGCAGATTTGTTCATTTCTGTTGTCATTTTCAGGCGTAACTGTAACGTTAAAAAATATATAGTACAACATGATGCTCCAACCAATCTGATGTTTATGTTGTGTTATTCGATGCACGATGTGTTGCTTTGCTAGCATTTTTTGATATCTTATCCATGTAATATCTGCTAGTTATGGGTAAACTCAATCTCTCATTTTCTTTCAGTCCGTGGCCCAACGGGTAAATTGGGTCTTCAAACTAATGTTAATGAAAAGTGTTGTGATTGATGAGATGAAAGCTTCAAGCACGAATGTTAGATGAATGAGATGTATTCACTTTGAAATTACAGTATGAAAAACAAAGGAAGTTACAGCAAACACATATTGTGATTAGCTCTGTAGAATTTTTGTTTAATTTTTGCAAAAGGTGATACACACTTTGGTTTGTGTGATGATTCATTTGCTTAATCTTCCAGCACACAGACATTTCTATCTGGTTATTTTATCTACAAACAATGTCTTATTTGATTTTCTCAAAAATATACTCTGACGGCATATATATGAACGTCGATACTGAAAACAGATCTTTTTTGGCCACTTGGGGGCACTGTGATAGGCTGTAAGCACAAGCTACTGTTTTATTATCACCTTATAACGTTGCTGTGTCAAGTGAGTTTTTACACTTCTGAGAGATATTAGCATTCATTTGAAGTCTATGTTCACTCTCTTTTTGCTCTGTGTTTGGTCTCCACCATCTCGTGAGGGAAGTATCCAGCTCTTTAGCTGCTTATTGCTCCATTTAGTTCGCCAGCCATTCGCAAACATTGTCTGTTGGTTCCTGGGCAGTGAGTGTACAGTTGGTTTATTATAGCTTTTTCACTAAAAATAGCTGCCTGAAGCTGGAAACTACACTGATGAGAGCAGTGAGAGTCAGTCAAAACAGTAAAGTTAGTCTGTAAAACCAAAACGATGAGCTGAAAGACACTAAAATTCTCCAGAGCACAGTCATTTCATTCATTGTTAATACAAAACTATCAATTAGTCAAGCTCAAGTCAAGGCAAGTTACATGACTGAGGATATTGTACATATTTCCTACTCTTAGTAAACACCTGTTAAGTGATTTCATTTAACATCCGTCCGGAAATTAACCCAGTGATCAAACAGATCTTTACACTCAGGTTAATTTAGGAACACACTTAAATCAAGCGCTTTAATCTGGTTATAGTAATTGGAGTATTTTGTGAATAAAGATGTACTGATTGTCTCAGTCATACTGTATATTCCCAACTCTTTTTATCCACCTCAGCAGCTGTCTGAGGATGACGGCCTCCTGGTGCCGTTTCCCACAGTGCAAAGCATCAAACATCAGGAGGCAACCTTCGCAGCAGGTGGCCTTCTTTAAAATGCTGATCCACTGCAAAAGTCCCAAACACCCTCAGCCTCGCAGTCGCCCGTTACACGGGCTCAGTTTGTCATCCGATGAAACACCCCAAGCGAAGTGCTGGAATAGCTGGGATGATGAAATTAAATGTGGATAGCTGTGAGATGAACACGGTCGCACAAAATTAACTAACATGATCCAGTTGGACTCCTGTGTGCTAGCATGTCGATTCCACGCCGGTTGCCAGTCAATGTGTAAATTCAGATCGGATGTCATAAATGTGCTTGCAAGCGTCGTTTCAGACAGGGAGGAGAGTATTAGGTAGAGGAGCAGGAGGCGAGGCCTGAGGTGAGACTGACGCATGGCGCAATGTCGCGTAAATGTCAGTCTAATTCTGATATGCTAAAAGGCTCCACTGTGCCTCGTGCATGACAACTCACCTACGGAATATGGTGGATAAATGTGGGGTTAAGTACAGGCTATGAAAGCTATATGGACAGTTTAATGACATTCAGAGTGTGAAGTGCTCTTGTGTAAATGAGATGAGGCTGTTTAGAAAAAACCAAGTGTTTAATGTGAGCAGTAAAAGCAGTAATGGCTCCGGCCTGTCAGGCTTGGCAGGATCCTGCTGTGACTTTTGAGGAAGCGATGCCTGTGTAAACTCATATCCGAGTTTAGTTTAAGGCAGACACCTTCACTTTTATTTCATTTACATAATATGGAAACACACACACACACACACAACACCTTCTGGCAGCATGCCGTGTTGGGGGTTAGGTTAAGGGACAGTGGGGAAGGACATCAAACTGGAGCAGTAAGCACATTTCACCAGGGGGATACAGTTACACACACACAGACGCCTCCCCCTCTCCCCCTCAGGGTCGCTCCTCTCTATTGAAACATTTCTCTCTCTGACTCTCTCGGCACTAAAATTTTTACAAGAATGCCTTATCATTAGATCCAACAGAGTAATGCAGGACATTACATTCCTCTTTCTGATCTATATGTGGCTCATCGATGTTTACATACGTCTTCATTCCCACTGACACGTGGAGCTGTTTGGACCGACGTCACGACTCATTCAACCAGCAAATTAAACTACTGCTGGCCAAAGTATTACAATTACATTTTTATGGCTCTCTGTTCACATACTTTTTTTTTTTTGCAGAGGTTGGCTTTTGTCTCAGACAATTAATAGCTTATAAGTAATGGGACACCGTATATATTGAACCAGGGAATTTCTGTCCTCAGACAGAGGACAAAGCCAGCTGCTTCAGAAGATCATTAACTGGTTCAATGAGACATTCAAAATTAGGGACATCCATTAAGAATATGGTCGACAAATTGGTGTGTGAGATAGATCAGATACATGAAAAAAGAGCTGTGTTTTCCTGAATTGTTTATTATAGATATGTATGTGTTATTATCGTATCGTACACCTTTTGTTACCAACGAGCCAAACACAAGATCTTAACCCACATCTACTTTTTGTTGACAGGTCTTTAAATACGCAGGTTAACACTAGAAAACAAAGTGTAACACATTCAAAGAAGCCCTTGTCTGTAATTAATTATGAACATTCATTCATTAAATAAAAATAGAAATATGGCAATGCAATATCCTCCATTCAAAATCTTACTAAAAGCATTATCAGCTAAATACAGTCGTTTTATATAAGATATTACTCGAATATTATTGATAATGTGTAATCATGTAAGCACCATTTTAATGTCGCTGATTGAGTTGAGCTGATTTTGCCTTCTTCTAGGCAGGTTCATCTTTAACAATTATTTTGCTTCAGCACACAATCTTTTGACTTGTGTAAAATCTTACTTTCCAAAGTGATTATCGATGAATTGTGGAGTAAAAAGTAGAATATTTCTCTCTGAAATGCAGTTATGTAGAAGTAAGTTGCAAAACATGGAGATACTCAAGTGAAGTCAAAGTATCTAAAATGTATACTTAAGTGCAGTACTTGATTAAATGTACTTCAACCACTGTAATCGCCCATCTGTTTTATTCTCTTTACATTTTCTATTAAATAATGAATATTGAGCGGAACTGTTCGTCTTACGTTAAAGCAACATTATGTAACTATTAAAGAAATTCTAGAGAAAGATAGTTGATTGTTGAGTCGCCAAATGCCAACGCTGAATGGTTCAGGTCCGATGCCAAAGATCCAATTTGGTATTAGATTCTGATTGTTATTTGATGATCTGTGCATGAGACTGGCATACCCCACCACTCACCCAATATTAACTTGGATCAGCTCCAGCCCCCGCGGTCCTGGATAAGTGATGATGGATGATTGGATGGATGGAAAGAGGGTCAAAAGTCAACTATCTTTTTTGGAGAAAGTTACATAATGTTGCTTAAACTGCCAATTGTGATAAGACTAAAATGTTGCATTTTTGTTCAACTTGGTACTGACAGGCTTTTTTATGTAAAAGGAATACATTGTATGTAGAAAAAAAGCATTTTTGAAAGGTAACTGTTTTTGAGGGGGAAAAAAAGCATATTTTTGAAAAGAAAAAACATTTTTTGAAAAAAAGAAATCCCACTTATTATTGCAGAAATGTAATAATTTCTAGTATTATACAATTAGTAAAATTTTGTGGTGATCTTAAATTCAACAATAATACCTATCCTACCTAATACCTATATTAAATGCATCATTTGTCTCATTACCTATAAATGTGTTATAACATAAAATCAAAGAGAATTTGATCAGACAACTGCACACAACTAGATGGTGCCAGTTGTTTTCCTACAATGTTTTTGGCTCCTTTTTACCCCAGTGTGCCAGCGGTCCTGGAGAGCTCTGTCTGTTTTTGTTCTTCGTCTTTTTTTTCCACCTCAAGGATAAAAGCACCGACCACATCCCTCTTCCTTATTAGCCCTTGCTCTTCGGTGCCGCCTTTGAAGATTTAATCAGTCAGATTTCCTTGATTAATCCTTTTTCATGTCCTTTCACGGTAAATAATTACAGAGTTTGATATGATCGCTGGCTGGATAGAGAGGACAGCATGCAGATTTCTGATAGAGCCGACTCCCCAGGTACCTTCATTAGCCTGATTATTCTGATCCAAACACTCTCCACCAACCAGTTTACATGTAAATAGGTTAATTCTATTCCCGCTTCTCACTCACTTCAGCCGGCACGCTGTGTTTAGCAGACTAGACCTCACCAGATGATTTCTGTTTTATTCGGTCTACACACTGTGCTGCACAATATTACTGTACAATATATCATTTGCACACTACAAGGACTGTTTCAGCAGACTGACAGACGACTGGATTTCAATCCCTCATCAACTGCAGAGAAGCCAAACAGTGAAGATCATGTCTCTCTGTATCCCCTTACAATATCTCCAGAGGGCCTCAGTCAGACTTCACGGTTACTGCAGGTTATCTAACGATGACACCTAGTGGCCAAACGCTCATCTCTCAACCAGCAGATGATTTCATTTCAGCAGCACACTTTCACCACCTGGTGGCAGTGCAGCGCTACTCTCCACGTTTACAGAGCCAGCACTCACAAATATGTCTCATAACAGCAAAAACACTCCTCAAAGTACAGGATGCTACTTCGTCCTGACCTTTTTTTTTAATGAAGATTCTTTTATTCATGCCTGAGTGAGCTGTTAGCTCCATCAGGTGCTTTGTTGTTGAGTGTACAATAGCTGCATGCTGTTGTGCAGCAGAGGAGATGAGGAGCTGCTGCCCCGGCTGCCCCTCTCCTCTCAGGATTAGTGAGTTAATGCAACCATTCAGACACTGAGCTCTGATCAGCTGCTTAATACTGTTTTATCCCAAATAACACAACCATGCACTCACAATGAGTGCACTCTTACAGACACATACTGCACATGAATAAATATACATATATAAATCCAACACATTCACTGTAATAGTTGACTTGCGGATAATGTTCTTCTCCGACCAAGTTTAATACCGACAGAAAAAAAAAAAAAAAAGAAAGAAAATGGTCATGTTTTATCCTATAGGCTCATCATTTCTGTTGACATTTCCCAATCTGTTAAAAAAAAAGATTTTTGGAAAATAGAAATTTCCTTGAAAGAACTGTTCCATTTAAACCAAGGTAAGTATTCACTGATTATTTTTTATTTACAATTCTAAACTAAATCTTCCATTTATGTTGAACTGTTTGTGTGATTATAGACAAATCTCACATTTTACTGTGCTCAGTTTACCTGTGCACTGACTAATACACTTTGCTACACATTCAATCAATTATGTGATTTGAAGCAATTCAAATCTGTCTCCTTTTCCTTTTGTTAGTACCAAGTTACATAGTCCCATGAAACTTGAGATTTTTAGGAAATTATTCTAGAAAACTGTAGACCTTTAAAAAAGAAGGACATTATCAGAATCTTCCTTTAACATTTAAAGGGATCTGCCTCATTAAGATTAAAAATATTTTACACAAGTGTCCTGGTCGAAATAGCAGTCGCACGTGAGACCTACAGCACCTCTGCTGCCAATATCAGCTCATCTGGATCACAGTCACAGTCAAGGGGGTCAAGGGGGTGAGGGAGAGTGCAGCCCTTCATTTGTCTTGGGTGCAAAAGTGCCCTTTTCAGATGGAAAATCTTTTGTCCCCCTAAAACATTGGTCTATCAACTGTCTATAATCCATCATGTGGATAAATAAGGAATACCCACATATCCAGTGTCACGTGTCCTGGGAGAGGATAGCCTGCGCCTTCAAAGAGCGGAGAGATGCCCTGTTTTGTTATTCATCCAGCCCCTTTCAAGTTAGTCCCCGGTTCCCCTGTTTAGTCGTGCAGATGCACCACACACATACAGAGAGCGAGAGAGGCTTATACTAATCCTTGCGAAAACAAAGTGATATATTTCTCCCAGCGCAGGTCAAGCGTGGGATGTTCATCAGCATGTTTATCAGGATTATGAGCATTTCATCCATAATATAACCTCCAACATCATACTTACCAAACACTCGCTGTTCTAAACTGAAAGAAGCAGTGAACATTATGCAGAAATACACCGGGAGATGAGTTGACCAGCAAAAAAGATGGTACAACTGACTCTTTGCGACCGTTCCCACCAGTGAGCCCTGACCCGGTGTGACCTTGTGACCCCTCTAAACTGACCTCTCAGTGGGTGGCCCTCACACTGACCAGCCTGGACCATGAATCAACACAAGTGGCTGCTCTTAGATCAGATCTTTGGTATTTCATGTCATTGTCTTCTCCACTCTGATAGTACACTTGCAGGCTGATGTTTCTCTACTCAGTCAGTTGCTCTTTTTATTCAAATTTTCTCTTCTTCACCTGTTGGCATTTAATGTTTTCCATATATTTTTATTTGTCAGAGTCACTCCAGGCTCTCCATCTGATAAAAGAAGAAAGTCAGGTATCTCCAACCCTATAAATCTTGATTTAGGTATCAGAAATGTGTATGTTCTTGAATGTCTATGTGTGTATGTTAAAGGTCAAAGGTTTCAGTAACAGACACGTGTTTATTACAGGGTTAAATTTTGATCTGAGCGAATGTCAGGACAAGATTACGCCATCCCAGTGTCAGTGACGAAGAAAGTCTGCGTGGCCGGGCGGCCATGTTAATCATAAATCTTTATCTTACAATCCTGCCTCTCACATCCGCCCCTTTCATTAAATGACGGCCAAAGGATTAGTGCAGCTAAACCGCAGAGATCTGGGGAGAAAAATGAGAAACAAAGTAGGACGTAAACAGGATGGTGATGCTGAATTGTTGATGTCGTATGAAGCAAAAGATGTAGAATATTTATTTATCTATGTATCTGTCTGTCTGTCTGTCCATCCATCCATCCATCCATCCATCCATCTATCTATCTATCTATCTATCTATCTATCTATCTATCTATCTATCTATCTATCTATCTATCTATCTATCTATCTATCTATCTATCTATCTATCTATCTATCTGACAAAAAGTAAGCACAGAATCCGAGGGCGAATTGAATTTTTAATATTTTAATAACATCAAAATTTCCAAAAGAGACAAAAAGATTCAAAAGAAAAAGGAAAATTACAATGTCGACAGTGTTAACCTGAGAATTACATTTTTGCTTCTTCACCACGATCCCTCACTCACATCCGTTTTATTTTCTTCCCGTTTTCTAAAAATCAAAACATCCTTCTTCTGTAGACAAAAACTTCCAAAGTTCAGCTACATCAGCTACTAGCCAGTATATCTACCCCAGAATAGGTTTCGAGTGCAAAACATGAAATACTGTAATTTGAAAAGTGAACACAAAAGAAATAAAAGAGATAAACTATCAGTCTACGTAGCAAACAAAGAGAAGCCTTGACCACAAATATATACAGAGGGAAAAACCAGACACACATCAGAACAAAGTTCATATACACTGTATTAAATTAGAGAATAAATAGAAATACTTTAAATTTATGTAGAACATCTGACGTCATCAAAGCTAAATTAGAAGTGCTTGCATCACAGTAACAGGACATCTGGTCAGCATGGCCAAAGCAACAGTTCCTGTTGCTAAATCATTTGGTAATCCTTTTTTTTTAAGAACATGTATCGTTAGTATTTTCTAATTATAACAATGTTCTGCAGTGCTAGTCTAATTGCACCACACATGTAAACAAACCATTTTTAGTCTACAGTTTCTCTACTAGCAGACAGTCTACAGAGGAAGTCTTGTTCGTGAAGATGATCAGTCAGGTTGTATTGACGGTTGAAGCAGAATCGAGCCTCCTGATTGGTCTTAGTCTCTGTAGACGGAGGCTATCTGTCGGGGGGGCATGTGCGGTGGATGGTAGGAGTCATACGGCCCCTCTAAGTGTACATCATAGCCGGTCTGAGTCTGATACAGGCCCTGCTCCACGGGGGAGGGGGAGTAGTGGTGTGGGGGTGGGTAGTGGCCTGAAGGCTCCTGTTTGGGCACCAGGTTGCTGCTGATGCTCAGTGGTGGTGTAGGGGGACCATCGTACGGAGGCGTCCCCACACCACCAGCATTGTACTCATTTGGCGAGTGATTCTCGTACACTCCCCCTTTCATCGCCCTCAGGTGGAGCAGGTGAGCGGAGTCAAAAGTGCCATACGGTGGACTCGGCAGGCCTGGAGAGGAGTAGCTCACCATGCCGCCGAGAGGAGTGGGTGCAGCCCGGACTCTGTGTCTGTCCTCAGGCCTCATCCCAGCGCCAGCAGTTGGTCCCAGCTGCAAGCAGCCGGCCACCAGGTTGGAGGTCGGCTGTGAGAGGCCCTTACACAGCGTCTCCATGAAACCCCTGCTCTCAGTGGAAATGCCCCCCTCCAGGGCCTCAGACAGAGCGCAGATGTAGTTGCGGGCCAGCCGTAATGTCTCGATCTTGGACAGTTTCTGTGTCTTGGAGTGGCAGGGCATGATGGTGCGCAGGTTCTCCAGTGCATCGTTCAGGCCGTGCATACGCGAGCGCTCCCTGGCGTTGGCCTTCACACGCCTGGCACGGAATCGCTCCTGCCGGGCCTTGGTCATCCGCTTTTTCTTGGGCCCCCTTCGTTTGGACTCATTCTCGTCCTCCTGTCCCTCCTCCTCATCCTCCTCGTCTTCCTCCGCATCCTCACTCCCCATCTCCCGGCCCTCTTGGTTCATTCCACCTGCTCTGTAGTGATGCGATGAGACTGACGCGTCTCCATCAGGTGAGCTCACGTCTCCATCCATCCACTGCAGAGGGCTGACCACCTCCTCTCCCTCGCCTTGTCTCACATACGGCTTGATCATCATAGTACTCTGAAAACAAGAGAACATTTTTGTCAAGCACATGTGCTGTGGGGCAGACAGGCGCATTATTACTGTACTACTGTAATGATTACATTATTATACTATAGATCAGGGGCTGCCCAAACTTCTTGCCCTGGAGCACGAAATTT
Organism: Lagodon rhomboides; assembly: GCA_039737535.1. Classification (NCBI taxonomy): domain Eukaryota; kingdom Metazoa; phylum Chordata; class Actinopteri; order Spariformes; family Sparidae; genus Lagodon; species Lagodon rhomboides. The sequence continues at coordinate 17,531,207 of CM077785.1, read as the reverse complement.
AAACATAAGGGTGGGCTGGAGCCAGAAGAAAAAACCTACTGCAAAAATTGTACTAGGACCGAAAGTTCCCTTACACTTACTTACTACTTATAGGAAAATAATCACGCTTTTTCATCCAAAATGATGAGTTAATAAACTCTGATGTCATTCAGCAAGTTGAACTACCAACACCAACTCAACCAGATGAAACCAAACAGCAGTGCATCAAAATATTGCATCCATGTCTAGGCAATATAATAACGTGACAGAGCGTATTCTGCATAATAGACACGTTTGATGGATTGTTGCCTAAACTTCTGTACATGTACTTCAGTCAAATGATTTGAATGCTTGTGAGGCATTATTCCATGATGGCGTTGTTACTTTTACTGTAATAAAGGATCTGTGGGCTATTCCTTTTTCACCTGACAGCTTTTGTTTAGACTCAGAAACGTGCAGACTCAAGGTTCACCATACATCTCGATATGAACATCTTGTTAATGATGATGAATTATTACAAGGCAGAGGATCAGGACTTTATCTTCAGCTTTGGGGACACTGAGGTCAAGTCTTCTTCGTATTTCTGTGGGCTTTGGGAGTTTATAGGAACCTTCACATTCTACTTTTAAAATACGCACACATTGGTGGACTGAATGTGTTTTGATTCGTTTACTTTTAGGGCATTAAGACGGCAATTTAGACGGCAATTACGTCTTCATATAAGGAATAAAAAATTTACAGGTAATAAAGTTTATCGGTTAACTGAATAAAAAGGAAAAAGGAAAGGAAAATATAGAGTCAGATTTTTCAGAGGAAGTAAAGGGGGGACTCCTGACGCATTGGTAAAAATCTTGTCTAAGGCCCTGTTAAGGATGTAACCTGGAGCCAGTGAGTTTTCATACACAAATAATAACCAATAATGATAAAAACTACTTTGTAAACCGTGACTGTCAGCTGTCCTCGAACCAATCTGACGGTTTCAGCACCGGACAGCTCCCCCCCGTCCTCCTCAGCCACAGGTGTCGCTCATTGAAACAATAACGCGCGAGGATGAGAAAACCTGAGCCATGACTTCATGATGACGGATGACTATTTGGAGTCTTCATATGTGCATTATCTATTTGTATTCCCCCTCTCTCTCCCCCCACCCACTCGGGGTAATCCCGGTCAACTCGTGAACTGGTAATGCCCCGGGCCGGCGAGATAAAGTCACCGACAGGACTTCAATCTGGGGCACGGCAGGATTTGCTTCGTGGATGAAGCGACGACCATCGGATTAAAAGAAAGATCGACATCCCGAGATCAGTGGCTGTCGACTCAGAGTGAATTGAAATCAGACATTTACCAGCGCTGGAAAATATTAATATCTGGCCGCAAAGTGCGGGCTTCGGCAGATATTTGTTAAATGTCGACTGAAGCATGAAAAATAAACCTTGCATGTATTTTTAAAATTAGATATGGTCCTTGCTTCTTGACTTTTGGTGTTTTAATCGGAAAAAAAAGCGGCACGGTTGTGCCAAAAGGAAAGTTTGTCAAAAACTGCAAAGTAAATAACAAATAAACTGAACTACAACGTTAAAAAAAAATAAAAATAAAGAAGAGTTCTTTGCCTCATATTAGCTCATATAGCCTATGCACAAAAACCAGACCTTGTACCCGCTTCAGGCTCCATAAATCACCCTTCACACCCTGACAGAGACATACCCGTGCTGATGTGTCCCGGGACCTCCTCAGGAAGTTTGGCAGAAGATACGTTTCTCTTCAGTTCTGGTCTCTCAGTCCACTGTCACACTGTGGCGATGTGCCGTGCCGTGCCGTGCCGTGCCGTCCCACAGAGTCTCAGCGTGGGTCACTCTGCGGGAGCTCTGGGTTTTAACCTCCAAGTTAAAGCTCCTCCCCCTCCCGCGCGTGGCCGGCCCGTGGCTCTCTCTGTGTGTGTGTGTGTGTGTGTGTGTGTGTGTGTGTGTGTGTGTGTGTGTGTGTGTGTGTGTGTGTGTGTGTGTATAAGCTCAGTGAAACACTCCAGACAAACAGGAGAGGCCCACCGGCCTTTGTTGCTCTGCGAGGGCGGCCGCCAAATCCGCAGCACGTTTGCATTGAACGGAGGAGCGACGCGCTCAGCCGGCTGAGCCTAACTGTATGTGACAGCTTGAAGTTGCATGTGAGCAGGTGTTTGCTCCATCCCCTCTTCCAGCCATCCATCCCTCCGCATTGCGGAGACAGGCTGCTGAACAAGTTCATTTCACCCAAGAGGCAGCTCTGACCAGACGGGGTAAGTTTGGTCACATGAGGTGTGCAGCTCCAGGATCAGTCGTCACCTCTGGGACTCATTAATGCCCCCCTCTCTCTGCAGTATGTAGGTCCTGGACTAGGCATCTTCAATCACCTCAGCCCATACTGGATGTCCTGGCAAGACACGCGCACATCCTCACATCCACACTTATGCACTGCTGCGCTTTAAAAAATGTTTTATTGTACTTAATTCTATGTATTTCATTTTTTAAAAATTCATCTTTAGTTGTATCTTAACATTACTATTACTAAAAAGTGTGTTTTTCCATCTCATTTTGCCTAATCATGCTATCCCTGTTTTTATGTGAAGCATTTCTTGCATTTCTTGTACGAAAACGCCTATACAAATAAAGTTTATCATCATTTTTTGTATAATTATTATTATTAGTAGTAGTAGTAGTAATAGTAGTACTACTAGTAGTAGTAGTAGTATCATAATGGTCCATAAATTATGTAACATTTTCAACACCAAAGTCTAAAATATGCTCCACTACAAGTAGAAGTTCTGCATTCAAAAATGTACTTGGGAAAAAGAACTATCAAGTTAAATGCTAAAAGTGTCAAAAGTACTGTAAGTACTCATTATGCTTATGCACACTTTCATAATGTTATAATATTAGGAATTATTACTGATAATTACTGATATCATGGATGCATTAACATATAAGCAGCAATACGAACATGTTTTATTCCCATGCAGATCACTTCGGTTTGGTAGTTCGCCAACCCAGAGTGTCAGTATTTGATGACCTGCATGCAATAAGACACTTTGATATTCGTGTCTGCATCTTGTACGTTTGTATCACGCTGACAAAATGTGTCCACAGACCGGCATATAAACAAACGGCAAACTACTCAAAACTGCTTTGTGCTAAGACCACTGTCCCCAGGACCACATTTTGCCATGATGACACACAGAAGGTGACAACATGAGCAACTGAGGTGTTTGTAGAGTGTTGGCTTTTTACTGTGACACTGTGCATAAACCACAGTCGATGGTTTTAAAATGTGCAGTATTCTCATGTTTTAGAGCTGTTTAATGAAGACAACACTTTGAGGATGACCCTTCAGAATAACATTGCTCTAAGTCTGACAAGTGACTAAAGGGTTACAAATAACTAAAGATGTTTGTGTCTGAAACAGACTAATTTCTGCTCTCTCTGCACATGCTCTAACAGAGATGCTCGAGGTAGGTTACAAGGTAGTCTGCACCCCCAAACTCTTATTCCCCGGTCACTCCCAGGCCGACCACCTTCCCCACTGCTCCTCCCCCCCTGGGTCTCTGCCTTTCCTATTCCACACCTGCAGCCTGAAATGGGAATAGCAGAGCCGGGTCATCCCCAGAGTGGAAGCAGCAGGGGAATATGATAGCTGAGACCTTGTGTCCCCAATGCACTCACGCGTAGAACTGTTTATGATACTAAAACAAATTGGAATTTATGTTATACCTTGTTTTTGAGGTATGAGTTGCATCTTAACTTGCTAAATACAACTTTTGTTATGACAAAACTGGCTTTTTTTAATGCTCCCTTATCATTATATTTCCAGTTTGACCCACTTACTGTATGTCATCCAGTCTTCATGTTCCACAAGTGGTGCTCAAGTGTAATGCTGTATGTATGCCATAATGTCCCCAGGTCCCTCAGTGCTGACCACACATGCCTGCAGATGGTCTGCTCTTAACACATATCTCTTATTTTAACAGTCTGTGGCTCAGATGCTCATCTATCCTCCACTGGCCGCTCAGCTCACTCGGCATGTTCACATTGCTCAGAGGACACTGCCTCCCTCACCTTTTTCTAGGTGTGTTTGTCGGATAGGAATTTAGTTTATCAGATAGGACGGATGAAACTTCACTCCAGTACACACACAAACATGACCCTGCTCTGAATCCCCAGAGTTTTTTGTGTGTGACAGTGGGGTTTGTCCATCTGTCGTACTGGAAGTCCTCAGAGAGATGCCAGCGCCACAGCATGAAGAGTGTGTGCATTTTAGCGTATGTGTTCACGAGTAGAGTAATATAATATTAATATAAGAAGGTCGCCTCAATCGATCATTTATAAAACAGACTTAAGTATAAAACCACATATCAGTAGTGATACTTTAAACCTTACTTTGACGTGGAAATTATTTTATCCCTGCTGGTGATGTCTTAGTATTGTAGTTTGGGATGCATATTGTCCAAGGCTGTGGTGAACTTTGCATGAGCTATTGTACAGAAGTGACGCACTCTTGCGTGAGTGGCTTTTTTATCAACCCACTATTTAGTCCGCCTAGTAATATGTGTTGTCTGGCTTAAATCTCCTCTGCCATCAGTGTGGTCTCGTCTTCCAAAAGGTCTGATTTTCCATTTCTCTCATTCCTGACTCATCCCTCGTTTGTGCTGACATTATATAAGGGAAAATCACAATGCATGTGCCGTCAGTTAAAATTAATTTAAGGGTTGATAGACCACGTCCATAAGTTACAAACAAGACTCTTAGCACATGCTTAAGCAAAGTTTCACACGCTCAACATCTTCTACAGATCGATCGTAGGCTGACCGTTAAAAATTATCTAAAGACTAAGTTCAAGTATAAATCTAAGATGAAGCCCCAGGACTTTATCTCTCACTCTGCCCGTCTGCGTCCACTTCAAAATGTATACCCTTGGTAAGAGCAATGACAATACGGTCATCAAATTGTTCGGAAAGCACACAAAAACCTCCAGAGAATGAACGTTGCTCTGTATTTCATGGTCCCCAATCAACTTTAGAAATGGCCGGCATCTAAGCCAAACTTGAACCTCCCTCCAGCCCAGCACCGACCCTGGGGAGACAGGGGTGATGTTGACCATGTGTCCCTCTGCTAACCATCTCATTGATGGACCCCACTACCGGGTAAAATAGACACCCCCCCTGCCTGAACCCCTAAACCCCCTTAACCCTTCCCTAAACCCTCTGTTGGCCCCCTGTTGTGCGTGCTCATTGGCTGACCGCCTTCAGGCGTCCCTTTTCCACGGGTCCATTGTTCGGCCCCATAAGCAGCTTTGTTTCTGCATGTGCAGCTGGGCTAGCCCGCGCAGCCATTAGCCACAACACGCTAAAGGGAGAGCGGGATAATATAATTACAAAACAAAAGTCAGGTGGCTCACGAGATCTGCCAGGAGGAGCCCATTTGGGGGAGATGCGAGGACACGCTGGCGGGTGGCCAGCTATAATTCGATTATGAAGTTGTGTGAGCGACAAAAGAAACAATTGAATCTTTTTTTTCTTTTATTTGCCCCACTGTGATTTAATTTGATTCCACCGGGCCTTTAAAAAGGAGGGCAGCGTGAAAAGAGAGAAGATTTACTCTTCTAATTTCTAGAGTCACCAGCTCAGAAAATGTAATATGGTCTGACAAAATAGAGAGAGAAATTCTTCCCCGGGCCGACGTTATTGTCATGTTGCCGCAACACTTTGACTGCATGTGAGGCCCAAATCAAATGAACCACTGAAGGCCGCAGTTTTGCTGCGAACTGACTGGTCTTGTGCGCTTGTTTTGCATGAATGCACAAAGACTGGTGGACAATGGGATCAGTGGCAGATCCATCTCCTGTAATACTTTCTTCAAACAGGGCTGCAAGTGTGTCCCCCTGTTCTGTCGGGAGACCAGAATTTATCCTGTTAGTCACCCTAGATGAGTGAAAGAGTAAAATCAACCCCCATCCCAGCTGGACACACACACACACACACACACACGGATGCACCCATTCGCACAGGCACACACACACACATATACACACTCTTAACCCCACACTGGGGAGCTTTATGGACAGCTGATAAGAACAGGTTTAGCTGGTGGCTACTGTTTGAAGCAGGTCAAGCAGAACATGATCTGTTAATGTCTTTTTGTTTCTATAGTTCATACTGCAAAAGGCTGCATTTTGTTTTTTTTGGTTTTGTTGTTTTATGGGACAATAAGCGATTGTGTCAGATGCACACATGCTCTCACTGCTGAAGGGTTGGTGTCAGTATTGTGCCCGCTCGGGGTGTGTAAACGCCTATTTTTTTGCCCCATTAGGCACAGTTTGATCATGCCCCTGGGAGAGCGCCGCATTCTCCTGCTCTGTAAGACGGCTCGGAAAGGTTACACTGCAGATTAATCCACTGTCTGGTTTACTGTTTAACTTAAGCAAGTGCATATGTATGTGTCAGTATGAGAAGATATATTCAGTTTTTATTGATACATTTTGGGAATGACAGTGACATTTATATCACCTCATAGCTTTTAACTTTTAATCTGAATGATTAACATTATTCTTTAAAGCATTCATGCAGCTCCTCTGTGAGTTGCTTTTTGATTGCAGATGGCAGTTTCAGTTCCTAAGGGGTTGCAGGAAAGGCGGAGCCGATGAACTTCTTCCCATTACCATAGTAAGAATTATCCCAGGTGTAGGTTTGGATAATGAGCTCCTTCCCTCCCAGGCTCAGACGACACCTGCGGATGAGGAACAATAAAAGGTCAGCCCGATCACAAGAATAAAAATGTCGGCATTATATGTTTCTGCAACCGACGGATGCATTAGAATTGTACATTTCTTACTTCTATCAACATTTCTACAATACGTGTCATATCTCATAGTTTACACATATCCGAGCTGACTTTCATGTCAGGAGGAGGAGGGGATGGGGGTGATTGTGACAGCTCGCCAAGATGGCTGCCAAGCGAGACACCGCAACCCAAGAAAGCAATTTCCAGACCACAAGCGCAAAGTTGAGACAACATTTAACTGAAAATTGGTTTTAAAGACTTAAAGAGTTAAAAAGATCTAAACCAGAAAAGGAAACATCCGTGGGTATACTCACTGTTTTCCAGGGCGAGTGATGTAGCAGAGGCTGTACATGGCAAAGTCAAATTCAGGGCTGCAGCCGATGATAGCAGAGCCGACCTGCTTGTAATATCCGGCCCACATGAACTGCATGCCCAGGACATCAGGGTAGGAAGTCCACTGAGAGCAGGTGAAAGATAGAAGTCAGTGCTACGCATGTCGCAGAATAAATCGAAGTGTCGAGGTCAGAACTGTGGATGCTTACAGGCCCGTTGAAGCTGTGGCTGTAGTAGTTCAGCTGTCCACTTTTCTCCAGAAGATAAAACTGGACCCAGTTGTGGAAGCCAGACACCTTACCCCCCTTCACCTCTCCTGTTACAGAATATTCATTAATAATCACAAAAACAAAAACATGTGTGGCGCTTGATGGAAATCTGCTCCGTCCTCACCTGCAAAGATGTGTTCAAAGCCACTGGAGTCCATCTTGCCGCTGCTGCGGGAGTACAGACCAAACCACATCATCTTCAGGTCCTGGAGGAAATCAGCCTCGGATGCGTATACCCCTTAAAATACAGAATAACATACACTTTAAAATCGGGATCAGAGGTTTACAGACTGTGAAGCAGAGACATGAAGCAAATATTCTCCTTGAGCTAAAAGGCCAAGAAGGTTCTTAGAAACCCTCCAGTCGCTAGCTTGCATCAAAAATCGCACTCCTTCTCAAAGTCATAACTTGGTCAAATCTGAGCACACAGACATGATTGGCACATTTGTAGATTCAGTGTGATGTATCTTTGTAACAATCACATTTTTTAAAATTTCTTCAGTCTAAAAGTTATCTAGTAATAGTTTGTAAAGTCATGGGTACACTGCAAACACAAACTGCTAATTGCAAATTCAGCACTTTTAATGGTGCCAAAATAACAAAATGTAAACACATATAGTCTAAACTGGGTTCAAGTTGTAGCCCACAGCTCACCCTCAGTAACTCCAAAGCAACATCTCTGTGCTTCCATCTGTCACAGCATTATGAATACTGTAGTTTCCAAACTTAAAGCATGATTATCCCCCAAGTAGAATTGAAGACAAAGAATAAGAAGAGGACAGACAAAAAACCATTAACGGACAAGTTCGCCCAAAAATGAAAATGCAGTCATCATCTCTGCCATACAGCTTTTACTGCGTAATCCGAGTCTCCAGAAGCCCTGAGATCCCAAATGAATTTGAAGAGATGTTTTTTACACCCTCTGTGCGCGGTCGACCTTGTTTACCAACTCCGGACGGGGTGCGCTAATGCTTTTAGCTGAGTGGATACAGCGAAGATTTCGGCTCAGAAAAGGGTGTAAATAACATCTTCTCAAATTACTTTATAATCTCAGAGCTTCCGTAGACTTGGATTATGCTGGGAAAGCTGTTTGGAGACATTTTAAGGGTGTTGTTTTTTTCAGTTGTCTTTTTTACATTTTGAAACAAGTCCCCATCTACTTCAGTTGTTCAGGAGAATGCCGCTATGCTGTTTTGCTGTGAAGCTCCAGAAATGTTTTGCGGTTTACAAGACTTCTCCTGTTTTTGGGGGCCCACAGTCTTTGAAATCCCCTGCACATGACAATTTCCATTGCATGTATGTTACACATGGATGTATTTACCCTTGGTGTAGAGGAAAGCAAACAGCTCTCTGCCCAGCTCAGTGTTGGACATGGTCTCCCTGACAAAGGTTTCCTGCTCAGCCAGCTGCTGAGAAGTGAAGCCCTCAGTCTGCCCAGTCATCCTGTTGTAGTTGTCCAGCACAGCCCGGAGAGCAGCGAAGGTGGGCCTGGAGAACAGAGCCTGCTCATCCACGTATCGGAACAAGCTAGAAGCACATAAACAAAACACCAAGTGAAACAGAGAAAGGGGATAAATACGTCAAGATCGAGAAGAAGAGATGGAGCCACTGAGAGAGAGAGAGAGAGAGAGAGAGCAGGGCTAAGACTCACAGTCCAGGAGAGCGATCTGTCTGGGAGCTGGTCTGAGAGTCGTACACCAGAGCCTGAGGGTCGATGACCAACTCTGAGGCTGAAGCCTTGTTTGAGTCCAGAGCAAAGAGCGCCTCGGAGACAGACTTGATCTCAGCATCAGTGATCACGGTGCCGCCATCTCCTCCGGTGCCTGTAGATCATCAAAACATACAAAAACACACAGATCATGTCTTTGTTTATTATAATGATGTATGCATTTTCTGCAGCACATGTGGTGCTACCAGTGAAGGACAGTTGTTAAGTACTTTACTTTAAGCTGCTGAAAGTCATATATTTTTATTAGAATGAGGTTTAAATAGCTCTGTGTTCCAACAGTAATCACTGTTATAGTGTTTGTAAGTAACCCGAATTTTATGGTATCCCTGCCCACTTTATCCAATCGGGACAGAGAACTCCATCAAGATGAAGTCCTGTCTGCTAGTGAGCATGCAGAGAGCAGGATCCTCCTGTTTGCTGCCATGTCTGGCGATTAACCATCTGTGTTGCTGTGGTGACGTAGAGATGAGGGAGGGGACTGCTAACTGTAAAATGGATATGAAGTTAGCTAAAAGGAGACAATGCTTACAGCAGCTTTAAGTACAGATTTGAGGTACTTTACTTCCATTTAATGCTACTTTATACTCCTACTCCATTTACTCCAACATTCAGTTGAAAATACAGCTTTATTTTTCAGAACTACTTTTAAGCTTAAGATTTTATGCAATTTACAAACCCTATAATCCAGCAATTAAATATAATGTTAAATACTATTAGAAGGTATAACATATTCTTATTTATGTCTTATTAAACATTACTGGGGTATATAAAATAGCGGCAAACTGAGCTCCACCTAGAGCAGCTGCAATACTAAAAAATGCTGTTTACATCAGTAATGAGTATATAAAACACTCTAAATGAGTACTATAATGAGCACTTCTGCTGCTCATACTTCAAGTGCATTTTGTTCATACATACTGGACTTTCAGACTTTCACTTGTAATGGAGTGTATTTAAAGTTGAAGGATCTGAATTATTCTTCCACCACTGGGTCTGACTATACGAGGATGTAGCAGGTTAAATTGAAGGAAAATTAAACTGAACCCTTTTTGTTGTAAGGCACAACAGCGACACCTGCTGGTCATTTAACTGAAAGAAGCCTCCACCATGACAGGCGGCCACACAAGCAGCTGTACTCGGGTCGTTTATTTAAGTAAAGGTAAATAAGTATTATCAGAAAAATGTACTTGTAGTTAGTTATGCAGATACTCAGCCCCTGCCAGTGTAAGGAGTCTTTTACTGTTGCTGCTTGAGTTGGAGATACTTTTAACTGCTTCATATTAGGGTTTCAACAGTACAATAACCACCTCAGACAATATCAATAACACACTCACCATAAAAATTGTTGTCAGATACAATGATCCTTAACAGAAAGAAAATGGAACTCTATATGGTTCAGTGGTTTAGTCCAGTGGTTCTCCAAATGGTCACAAGATAAATCTGGGGTGTCGTGAGATGACTAATGTGAGAGGAACAAAATAAGCTCTTGCATTCATTTTTGGCCTCTTCTATAAAATTTGCTTTTTTTGTGAAATAAAGGATGATTTGACCTCTTTGGGCCTTGAACCATAACCATCCAAGTAGTTTGGAGAATCTCATAGACATCTAATAGAGAAACTTTTTCAATGTCAGTGTTTGACTGTTGACTGCAGATTCAGTGTCCATCGTGTGAGAGTGAGCAGCTGCCATGAGTATACTAACAGTTCAGGCAGATAGAAACTAGCGGACTAACAGTGATGATACACTGTTAGATGGGGTCAGCTACAGGTGACACATGTTAGAGGTCTTACTGTCACAGAGGTCTGCGTAGTCGCTGCAGCAGTTGTTGTACTGGGGGCACTTGGAGTTGCAGTGGCAATCATTTTGATTGTTGTACGTCTCACCACATCTGCCTTTGCAGGAACTGGTGTCCTCTGCAAGGGGAAAAGAAAGACACTTGCGATAACACATGGGCATATTTAGGATTTTCTACAGAAGTTATGATCTAGAGTCACTCACCTTTACATGTGCCAATGTAGTCAGAGCAGCAGTCGTTGTAGCGCTCACAGGACGGGTTACACTGACAGGAGTAACCGCTGTCAGTTCCATAACCACAGCGACCCACACATGAGTCCAGGGAGTCTGAAGATCAACAGGACAGACCCATTCCATCATGACATTGCATTGAAAAGCTATAAAACTATATAAAACGGTAACACATTAACCTGTAATAATAGGTTGTGGTGATAATAAAGCAGAGATAGTTTCTTACTGCTGTATCCCTGGTGGAACAGGGTCATCCAAAGTGCGAGGACAGCGATGACCTTCATTTTGTCTCCACTGCAACCTGAGAACAATGTGAACTGACTGTTATCATGGTCTCTCTTTTATAGCAAGTTTCACCTGACCAATCCAAACGCAACGCTGTCGTTAACCCAGCCCATAAGTCAGGACGTCCAGTGCTTTGTGGTGATCTCTGATCTGATGTCTCTTGGACGTCTTTTGCTGTCAATTGCAACATTTTAACTTTATTGATTATCGTCTTTATCAATGATCTTAATGATCTTTATGAGGTGTAACTAAATCTTCTGTCCGTCTCTTCTTTGTGAAACAGCCCACCTGCTTGACACACTGGCGCTGCTTTAATGTCTCAGAATTAGACCATATCAAGATGAAACTGCAATATAATCTATTAATAAAAATAATGACTGTAACTACAAGTGTCTCTTTGAGCCTATTGCAGCCTATCCTATTTTTTAAGGCCATATTGTCTAGTACAGATTGAAATGTAGAACAAATACATTTCTACTGGATGTCCCTTCCTTAATTCTCTTGCCTGCCAAAGTGACCAGGTGCTGTGTTTCACAGGGTTTATCTCAGATAGCTCAGAGTACCCAGAATAGCTCACCTGTCTCAGTGTTCCTGATCATGTGAAGGTCTGGTGTTCCCACTGCAAATATTACACAGCACACGTGAATGTAGATCCTGCGGTTAAATTGAGTATACAGTCAAATCTATATATACAGTCATTCTAACATTTAAACATCTGACAATCACCTCTGTGTGTCTAAACAGTCAGAGAGAAATCAATCAAATCTCATCCAAGAGGCTTCTTTAGTTCTAACTAACTGGAGAGGAGCTGGCAGGTTAGTTTCTTTGGTCCAGCTGGCCTTCATAGCAATCATCATGAAGGCCGGTCTGACCAACCACCCACAAGTGGCCGTAACAACTCTGTTAGAACACTTCCACACAGTTTAAAAAGCCTGCCAACTCCTCTTCAGTTAGTTAGAACTGTAAAAGTCTCTTGGATGAGAGGTGAAATGTGAAAAGTACAGTTGACTATGATACAGCACCTAGATTTGACCATCTGCCTTCTCTGGCCAAGATGTTTACATTGTTGAATGAAATTGTGTTTTCCTTTAAGGTCAGTTTGTTTATTCAGTTTATTCAGTCATGAAAACAGAGAGATTGTTTATTTCATTTGTTTAGGCAATAAAAATCAGTCAACTAGATATTTCTCTTCTGATTAAATCTCATCTCCAAAACTACAATAGTGCACCTTTAACCAATAACAACTCATGATGACACGCTTGTAACAAACACTAAATGTGCAGTCTTCCAAATGACTTAAATACAACAGAACAGTGGTTACTTACTTTAGTAACCATTGTCCCTCATATGACTTCCTGAACTGTTCTTACTATGACAACTCCCCACACCTTATGTGAAGGGGAATCTCCCTGCTCACATCCTGACATGTTCTCTACCATACATTGATTTCTGAAACCAAAACTGTTTCATTCCCAAAAATCATCATGAAATCACAGAATATGAACATGTACCACCTCAGTCTCTAAAGACATGTCAGTTATCCAGATAAGGCTTCACAGACGCAGCTTTACTCCCGTCCTCTAGAGGGCGCTGAGCAGTGACAAGTAACACTACATGTTTTGACCCTCCGCGGCTTCCTTACCCAGCGTGGATGTCAATGACATTCTGCGCTTTTATAAGTCAGTTCGCATGTACAGGCTGTAAAGATGTCGTTAAGCTTTTTATTCAGAACAGTTACGAGAGACGCCGCAAAGGTGAGCATGTTGAGCTCTACATTTATTCATGTGTTTGATATTTTACCGAGAGCTTTAGCTGTTACGAGCTGGTTTGTCAGTTAGCTTCCCTACTACCTGATTTACCAGCTAACGTTATTGGACCAGTTTCAATGAGTTACTTTGCTCATTCCTTTTTATTTCATGTTGAATATATATCGTTTTGGGTTAATATATATGTAGAATATTGTATTTAAAATGGCATGAGTGTGCCCCTGAAGAGCAAGTGTGTTACAGACAGAGTAAGCCTGTTCCCTGGGCTTTCTGAAGTTGTAATACACACTGTATGTTACATCTCCTCCCCTCTGTCATCATCCTCAGGTCAGCATTTGCCAGCATGTACAGTCGTTACACACAGGTTGTCATCTACTGGCAGCTGAGAAAGCCCTCCTGATGAAACTGCGGAAAACCACAGGCTACACTTTCATTAACTGCAAGAAAGCCCTGGAGAAGTTTGATAATGACATAGCACAGGTACACCCCTCTCTAAACAGCAATGTATATACAGCTTTTGGTGACTACTAGCTGTCTAGCTGTTTTTTGATGCAATTGTCTGAATTTTCAGGCAGAGAGCTGGCTAAATGAGCAGGCCCAGAAGGAGGGCTGGAGCAAAGCAAACAAGCTGGAGGGTCGCAAAGCCAAGGAGGGTCTGATCGGCCTGTTTGTAGGAGACAAAACAGCAGTCATGGTGGAGGTAAGGCCTGTGGTGCATGGATTGATTACCAGCATCGTTGTTTGAGTTGGTCTTCTTCCCAGTTTGTTGGACATGATGACACTTAACAAGTTCTGTTTACTTTCTTCGTGTCTGTCTGATGCAGGTTAACTGTGAGACAGATTTTGTCGCCCGCAATGAGAAGTTCCAGCAGCTGGTTAAGGATGTTGCATTCGCCACTTTGGCTCACCATCAGAATAACAGACAAGGCAAGACAGGATATGTGAAGGTAAAGCCCCATACTGACAGCGGGTTGTACTGAACACATTCATTCTTAATGAAGAAAAGGTTTAAGTAAATCCATATTTACAGCATATGGCTAATTGCGGTCATGCGAAACTGATATAGAAACCTTAGTGTATGATTTTGTAGAGATTTCTTTAAATGTTACAAATTGGAATCTTTCCATTGTTTACTGTGTATGACACCATCAAGTGTGATTGGATAACAGCATGATGCTTTTTATAAAACCTGAGGCACTTGGTACTTTGACATAAATGGCTTTTCCATACTTTTTCAAGAGAGAGATCAGACTATTGCTATCTGACATCTGTGAAATATAGCTTTAGACTGGGTGCTGGTGGGAAAGAATATACAGCTGTGTAACTGTATTCAACACAGTTACCTCAGGATGTCAGAAGGCATGGGCGCTGTGTCCTTTGCTCTGCTTTGACCCTGCTAACACACTACATTTGTTTTCAGAGCGTCCTGGCAGGTGAAGAGTTAAGCAAACTGAGCGTGGCTGAAGGAGCTTCGCTAGCTGACCAGGTGGCTCTCACAATAGGTCAGTAAGAAAATGTTTATTTTCACCTTAAGTGACAGCACCATATATCTCTACAGCATTACTGTTTTGGTTTGACACACATGCCCCCCTGCTATGATCCTTCAACCACCGTTCACCCATGATGAAAGCAGTGTAACACACATTTATAAACGTAACGTGATTTTGCCTATTGCATTCATTTAATGCATGATTTTGTTTCAAAACATGGCTTGGTAGAAACATGTCCCTCCGGCTCCAACATAACCAATAAACATGTGGAGTGTGTAATATTTACAGCCTTACAGTGTGGTTTCAGGATTTTTTTTAAAGAAATATATACATTTTGCATGTATTCCCTAATATTACAGCAACGTTATTATAGTTACCTAGAAACCAAGATCAGGTATGAAAAACATTTAAAATTTCTAAAACAAAAACCAGTCTTTAGAAAGGAAGTAAAAACTATATACTAAACTATATTGTGTTCTCACTCACTGTAAACTCACTTACATAAAATTGAAATAGACAGCAAATGTCTTCACTTTTGACATTTGTCAATTTGGTCAAATTTGTCAACACACCAAGCTGCAAGAGGAGTCATGAGTGCACATGTTTATTAGATGTCTGCATGACTGTAAGTCAGAAACTAAATCTAATACAGACACGAATAAAGCATTTGTAAACAATACAAATTTTCAAAACAAGACAAATGAAAAATACAAAAATCTAATGTGTGTTACAGGCAGACAACAGTTACTTGTTAGAAATATCATTTAAGTCTTCAGTTGAGTCATGACCTCATGTGTACAATTGTTTTGCTTTGTGAGCACTCCAATATTTTATTTAAGTACTATATGTAATATCACATCATTATGTCATAGGGGAGTAAAACATCTACAGTACCCGACTTGAGAAGTGGTAATTCCACACGATTTTTATTTACTGTAAATTGACCCAAGTAATTATGTTTACTTGTACGCAGACATGCTGTGTACATATTAAGACAACCTGTAGATCTGACTGATGACATCTGAAGACTGGATGTTACTTATTTGCAATCACTGTAATGACGGTGTATCAACAACACTGTGAAAACAATGTGAACGGTGTAACTTCTAATGATAACCTACAGAGAACAATACCCCAAATCAGCAGCCCCTCTTGGCTTTAAAGCAGGTTTCAGCTCATTGTTTTTCTATCTGGCTCGTACCTATATTATTTTGATTCACCCTCAATACTGTCCTTGCACTGTTTTCAGCTGCAGCAGGCCGCTAAAACAGCTAAAAAGCTCTAAAAAGCTACTTTGCACAACCTGCTAACCACCAAACAACAGTCTGACAATTTGGGAGACAAGCTGGTGGAGAATTTAGCAGCTAAAGAGTCAGATGTTTCCCTCAGAGACCAAAGACAGAGTTAAAACAGAGGAAGTATTTTGACTTACATTCATCAGGAACGAAGTTCACCAGTATCTTTTTTCTTTTTTTTTACTGCCCCTAGTGGTCATAACATTTATACACTTGATGGTAACGTCATCAAATCCTGACATTGCCCATGTGGCATCAACTTGTTGAGAAGTGTTGTCACTTGACAGCACAAAAAGAAAGGAGAGCAAACAAAAACTAATCTTGTACCAGGAGTAAACTGTATACAGGTAACCTAATACGTGAGAAAGGAGGGTTAGAAACGAATAATTCAGACCTACAAAATATTTTTTTACAGTCTTTGAAATTAAGCATGTTCGACTATTTTATTCTCAGGTCGCCTCGGTGAGAACATGTCAGTGAGGCGTGCAGTGACTGTGGGCGTCCCTGCTGAGTGGAACATCGGCTCGTATGTTCACGGTGGTGTGAGTGGCCAGACTGAGGTGGCCATGGGTCGCTACGGTGCCCTGGTTGTATATCAAGGTGGAAAGGAGGGAGAACAGGAAGTTCTGGGACGTAAGCTGGGGCAGCATATAGTGGGCGAGGCCCCTGTGTCGCTGGGCAACATGGATGATCTGCCCTGCGGTGAAAGTGAGACACGTCTGCTGCCTCAGACCTTCCTGGCAGACCCCAGCAGGACTGTGGCTCAGTTCCTCCTGGGTCAGCAGGCTCGAGTGCTGGACTTTGTCCGTTTTAAGTGTGGCGAGGCAGCCAGTGAAGAAGCAAAATGAGGGGAGAGAAATTATTTATCTAACAGGATTCGTCATGTGTCTTTATTTCATACCAAGATGAAATGAAACTACCCAATTATTCTTGAACATAGAGACTACTACACAGTGTCATTATGAAATTGAAAGCCGTATATGTAGGTCTACCAGCACTGGTGCCAGATGAAATTACCAATCCAACAATAAAAAGTGTTTTGTTCTTGAAATCTTTGCTTGTATTATTTTTTGTATACTCTACTTGTACTTTGAATTATAGCCAGTAGACTAAGTCTTTTGGACAGCTGTATTTTTTATTAAATCAGCATATTATTTTGAAATATTGCTTTGTACAAATGAACATCCTCTTAATCAGGTAACCTACTGTAATATGCCAATATTCAGTGAAATAACTGTAGCAAAGCCTATGTATTTATTAATTTCTTTACTTCATATTTTCATTTCACAAAATATATTCCCTTCCCATCACTTTTAAACAGTGAATCACTGACAGCTAGACTAAACCAATATAAAAGATTAAACTTCACTGTCCAGCTAACAGTGGTCTCACTAAGGAAAATATAAACACAAACATGTCCATAGGATCACATTAACTGAACAAAGATCTCTCAATTTTATAAGAGTCTGTGCATTCATACCCATGCAGCATAACTAATAAACTAGACTGGATACATTGAAATGAACACAAGTCATTTGAGCCATCATGTCTCAAGTTAGGTCAAGTCACAAATCTTTAACTTGAAGTTGAGACTCAAGTAATTTATTTTCTGAGTCAGGCTGCAAGTCATCAAAACATTCACTGAGATGGCAGGAGTTCAGTTCACAATGACTCAAGCCTACACATCCTTGTGAATGTATAGTTTGTATCTATAACAGATAGATAGAATTACTTTATTGATCCCAGACTGGGAAATTGTTTAAGATTTAGATTGTGTTAGAACTAGAATTATTATCATTATTATTAGTAGAGGATATCTTTTGTAATGCTCTCACTACGATAATGCTATAATTATTTATAATTAAATCACAAGACTGGAGAGGTTGCCGTGGTGTGTGTGTGCGTGTGTGTGAGCTGAAGCTGCAGCTGCACCTCTGCAAAACTGCGAGCGATGCCTGCGTGAAATGGAGCCCCGTGATTGGCTGTTGCTAGACAAGCTGCGGTGACATCATCAGTGATGTGCTGAAGCCGGAGCTAGTCTCCTGTTGGCCGAGTGAAGATACGAGACCCTCGTCTGTCTGTCATCAAACCAAACACAGACGTCATGGTAAGAAACGATAAAGTTGAATCTATTGATAGCGCTACTTTTGATTGATTTGTAATTAGTAACACTGCCTCGTTCTTCATTTGAAGACTGTGAACGCATCTTTGACCCAGTTAAGCTAGCTGCGTACCTCTGCTGGCCTGCTTCACTCCTTCTAGCTAGCTCCATCGTTAAGCCTTTAGCCGCAATCCTTTTCTGACTGTATGTTTGAGCTGTGGGAGAATCAGGCTCACTAATGCCAGGCTGTTAACCGTCTGCTTCATCTAACTGTCCTTCCTCTGTGCATTTTAACCCTGCCTCAACCAGTCTGACTTCACAGAGGACCAGATCATGGGTGAGTTCACATCTGAAAAGAAAAATATATTTCCCTTTTTAATGTCAGTATCATACAATCGTCGTGACTTACCTATTTGAAATAGCCTTATGATGGTTGCTATGACCCCTGTAGTGTGGATATTGTCTCTGCGAACAACTGGATCTCTTCAGGTACCTCAGCTGAGATACACTAGACTTCACCTTTTCTAGCTGTGTGAGGCTCGGAGTTGCTGTGTTCAGTGCTTTGTGCCACATAAACCTGTACTAACGTTCAAAAAACTAGTCAAGCATGTTGGTGTTTGTGCATGTTGATGCGAGTTATTGGACTTTCAATGTCAGGGTGTGGGGCCCACACCTCACCTTTCTGGATTGCTTACAGGCTTGGTAATAGACACTGGAACTGTTTTTTTGTGTCTCTCAATAAAACAGCTATGTGGTGTTGCTTAACATGACGTAAGTCTTGTGGTGTGGTGTAAAGGATTTTTGCTCCAACCACCCCCACCCACTGTTGAAGAGCAGAGTAGCTGCAGGCGATGAGGGGTTTCGACGATTATGTGCTCAAGCAAAACACAGTCAATCTCATCTAATGTGTAGTTTCAAATGTTTTCATAGCTATTTTCTGTTTTAACTCTATTCATCCTCAGTGTTATCATTGTACAGCATCTTGTAACTCTTTACTTCTAAGGTGCTCGACAAATAAAGTTCATTTTTATCGTTAACATAAAGTATATGGGCCTGTGTGTATAATCATGCAGATGCAGTGGCTCTAGTAAATATCACCAATGCAGCTGCACAAAGCTAGTTTTGTTTGCTTTTGTCAAACGAGTATCAGCAGACAGGATACGTACAGTACCTATATGTCAGGCGCTGCTCCACCCATGAGACTAATTTGCATGTGTCTTCTGTCAGAACAATTTGTGGGTCAGCTGTTCGACTGCCTAAATTAATGTGTTCAATGAAATTACTCATGTAGCTCTCAAAAGTTTTCTTTAGTATCCAAAGTTTTCTGAGCAGTTTTTGATAAGCTACTTTTCTGCTCCACCTCTCTGTCTCCATGTTAGAGTTCAAGGAGGCTTTCCTTTTGTTTGACCGGACGGGTGAGGGGAAGATCACCTACAGCCAGTGTGGCGATGTCATGCGGGCCCTCGGACAGAACCCCGTCAATGCCGAGGTGATCAAGGTCCTGGGAAACCCCAAGTTAGAAGGTAAGCCTCTGATTTAACAGTCGCAACTACAATAGACCAATTCGACTGACTACATGAACATCATCTTGGCTAATAGTTAGGCTGAGTATTGTTTAGCCAGTTAAAATCCCTGTGCTAGTTTTTGCTAAGAATTAGGGGGTGGAGATATGATTGCAGAACATTTCTTCTAGTGATGATGATGACACATAAAAGCTTTACAAGTCATCTAAGATGTGGATCTAATGTTGTCAGGAATTGGTGTGTACTGTTCGTATTTTTTTTAAATCAATGCTCATATTAGGATTTTTGCAGGCAGGCATTTTATCCTGTACACAAAGTACATCATTACAGTTCGGGGATGTTTAAAAAATATATATATTAATTTCATGTATCCATTTGTTATTAATTCACCCGCAGAGATGAACCACAAGATGTTGGACTTCGAACAGTTCCTGCCCATGCTGCAGGCAATTGCTAAGAACAAGGACCAGGGCTCCTTTGAGGATATCGTCGAGGGTCTGCGTGTCTTTGACAAAGAGGGAAACGGTACAGTGATGGGAGCAGAGCTACGTCATGTTCTCACTACACTAGGTAATCCACAAGAACCTGAAAAACAAGATTTGTCATTAATGCTCATACAGTAATAACAGCTGACCAAGCTCTCTCTTTTTTTTCCTGTATTGCGTCTTAAAACACTAACTAATTCTTTGTTGTGTTCCAGGTGAAAAAATGACAGAGGAGGAGGTGGAGACACTTTTAGCGGGACATGAAGATGCCAATGGCTGCATTAACTATGAAGGTAAAACTGTGCACTATACAGAAAGAGCTACTCGGGCGCCTCAAAGCTAAACAACAAAACCAGTCGGAGTTGTTGTGTTTTTGCAGAACACGCAGACTGACCCGGTGTTCTTGTCCCACAGCCTTTATCCGCTGCGTCATCTAGGGTATGCTTAAACCCCTGCAGCATAGCATATCTTTCTTACATTCAAAGGATGTTTGGTTGACTTCCAACAACAGCTGTGTAAGCCAGCAAGAGTCACATAATCATGCTAACAGTGACAGCCAAACAAAGAAAGAAAATATAACACCATAACCAGAGCAGTAAGTGGACGCAGCTTGGTTAAGTTCATTCAAAAATGTCGCTCCCCCCAATGAAAAACCAAAAAAAAGTGGTGTTGTTCTCTTATCTTCTGCCGTGGTCCCTTGTCTTCCCTCAATGTAGCCTGCATATTTCCTCCTTTGTGTGACTTCCTTCAGATTTAGTGCTGATGTTGTGTTTCTCCTCTCCTCTCTCTCGACAGAACTCGTCCGGATGGTGATGAGCGGTTGAGGATCTCAGAAACACACTTCCAGCTTTAATTTAATTCCTGAATATTTTTGTATTGTTTGTCTCATCTTGCCCTTCCATCCATGTCATCCTACCTCCAACAAGTCTGTGTTTTCTTTTTTTCTTTAGCATCTTTCTTTTATTTTCAAAAGTGCCTTTTCTGTCTAATGTGAAGAAACACTTTCATCTCATTTTCCAAACGTTGTTCAGCCTCGCAGTGACAATAAGCGGTGACGTTCCCCCCGATGATTCCACCTGTTCCATCTTTGTAAATCAGCTCATCAGTCTTGTTGCTTTTCTTCATTTGGGTGGATATGATAATGTGACATGTTACATTTAACAGTATTGAATAAAAATCCTGCTTCCCAAAATCTCTTTCAGCCTGTGAGTCTCCTGCTTACATCAAATATCTCTTCATAGGTTATAGATATTACACATTTCTAAAATATGAAGGTATACACCGATCAGGCATAACATTATGACCACCTGCCTAATATTGTGAAGGTTCCCCTTGTGTGCTAAAACAGTTCTGACCTGTCAAAACATGGACTTAAGACCTCTGAGGGTGTCCTGTGGTGTCTGGCATCAGGGCGTTTTATAATGGATCCTCTGGGTCCTGTATGTTGGGGGTGGGGCCTCCATAGATCAGACCTCAGCATGTCTTACAGATGCTCGATCAGATTGGGATCTGGGGAATTTGGAGTCAACACCTTGGGCCTTTCATTGTGTTCCCCGAGCTGTTGCTTGAGCAGTGTTTGCAGTGTGTCAGGGCACATTGTCCTGCTGGGGGGCCACTGCCATCGGGTAGTGTTGTTGTGATGAGGGGGTGTACTGGGTCCACAACAGTGTTTGGATGGGTGGTGCGTGTCAAGTGGCATTCACATGAATGGCAGCACCCAAGGTTTCCCAGCAGAACATCGCATTGTGATGAGATGATCAATGTTATTCACGTCACCTGTCAGTGGTTTTAATGTTGTGGCTGATCGGTGTAGATTTATAAGTAATATATATAGAAATATTGAAATCCTGTGAACAAGTAGTCAAGTTTATTAATTGTACAGATTGACCCTCTTGTGTCTGGTTCTTATCTGTGTTCTCAGTCTGTGGCGTTAAAGACAATACAACAAACCACTCTACACAACGACTGTTCTTCACATCTTTATTTTTTCCCAACATTTTGTAATTAAAACCTGAACCTCTTTTGTTTTTGCCTTTTTTTTTAATA
Source organism: Lagodon rhomboides (assembly GCA_039737535.1). Taxonomy (NCBI): domain Eukaryota; kingdom Metazoa; phylum Chordata; class Actinopteri; order Spariformes; family Sparidae; genus Lagodon; species Lagodon rhomboides. The sequence continues at coordinate 17,509,075 of CM077785.1, read as the reverse complement.
CAAACTGCCAGAGTAACCGTCTGCACTAACTTGATGATTTACTGAGGAAAAAATCGAATTCTACTGTATAATCATAATCAATGCAATTGCTGCTACCTTCAGCATAGTGAAAAACATACAGAAACTGAACGGACACTTATTTCATATCACAAAATCCACACAATGTAGTTATAACACAGATAAAAGAAGTCCATTTAGGCTCACGACTGGTGAGGTCTGCAATACTGGCTTGACGGACATTAACTGTAAAGTTTCACCATCTGACTGGATTATATTTCATGATGCTCGACGTGACGTGCCGTGTGCAGGATGAAGCATGTTTTTTTTTTCTTTTCTTAATTCTTCAAACTTTGTGACACACAGCGGATGGCACCGGAAATAAAACTGAACGGTAATGTGGTTTTACAGATCGTAATGGCATGCGTTCACATACGCACATGCTCACAGTCACATCTGGGGCAGATCAGACCTGCCTGAATCATACACAACAGTGGAGAGGGTAAATATAGGCTACAAAGGTAATAATACAGTTACAATGTTGACATATAAAGAAAAAGAAGATGGAAAAACGGACAGTAAAAAATATAAAAATCGATAGGATAAAAAGTGAGGATATTGTTGCAGATATTAAGGACACAAATCTCCATTGTCAGCTGTTTAAGGTGCGAGCTCCCTTGTTTTTGACAGCTTTAACATTTCTTCCACGTGTAACTTGAAATGCACCGGCGACAAAACAAGCTGCTTAAAAAAATCCTCGTCGTTTCCCAACTGCAGTAAAACTCACCGAATACATGTGAGATAAACATGATTATAAAAAACATTTTGGTTTAGCAATCAACACAACTTATGAATAAAACACATACGTGGTCTACATTCCTCACCAGAAAAAACTACCACCTGGACGCTTTGAGCTCATCCAGAAGCTCCTCACCGACAAGTGCTGTTGAAAGGAGGGACATGATTAAGATATATTTTTAAGAGAAGTCTTTTCATGCTGTCAGTACTTTCAAATACTATCATTACAGGGTAACAACAGGTGTGTTCGTAACAGAAAATCCAGTTTACAGTACATTTTATCAAACTGCATCCGAACCATCTTATTGTAATTTCCATCTGGCTTCTGCTTTGAACCTTTTCTCTGGAGAGAGACGTCGGTTTTAGACACGTGACCCTGTAACGTGACCGTTTTTACCATGTTATACAGATAAATATTCCCAATCAAGTTTCCAAAACCTTCGGTATGAAAAAGCATTTAAGACAACAAAAGGATGATATAAGTGCTAAAGTTCAATTTCATGGATGCTTCAAGTCTTTCGATGAGACCGAGGGAAACATGTTAAAAGTGCATTTTACATATAATTCAATTAGTACCTACAGTACAAGGGGAGAGAATATGAAGCACAAGACTTCACGAGCTGTGGCAAACTGTTGCAGAAAGAAAATAAATGCAACAATTTCCAAAACACTGAAAACACAAGATGAGTCTTTTCTCTTCTTCTCCTTGAGTGCCAGCATGTTGGTCAGACCCTCTAAGTTTACCAGATCTCTGGTGTTTAAGCTTCAAACTATGAAGTGAGATGTCGCCAGTCCAGTCGACCACACAGCGTGAACAGCTCCTGTTGGAAAGTACATTTTTCTTCATAGGCGGATTCAATTTGAAAAGGACTTGATTTAGATGCAATCTTTTTTTTTTCCTCACATCAACTGTCCCGTTTGAAAAAACAAAACAAAAAAACAAACAAATAAACAAAAAGCTGAACGTGTAAAATGTGTTCTCTTCCTTCGGTTTATGACTTCTTCATTTCGGATGATACAGGCAGGATTCAAAGTGGTCAGAGTCATTCGGATTCTCGGGGGCATTTTAGTTTCCTCTCACTGTGGCGGCGGGACTGGAGCCGTGGAGTGGAGTGTTTCCACTGGAAGAGGAGCGGTGGGTTCTGTGAGGGGTGAGACAGGGAGGAGGAGAAAAATAATATGAATTTGAACAACTTGAGCCCTTTTAGAATACATTTGCAGTAATTGTGGCGGACATCTTTGAGAGGTATGTGGTAATAATAGTCCTGTGTGATTTGGCAGGTCAGTGATTCGGGGTAGAAAATTTGCTGTTGTCAGACAACTCAACAAGCAAGAAAATCAATTGTAGCTCATAAAATGTTTAACTAGATTGGCGTTTAACAGTTATGGCGGTAAGAAGGATAGAAGCAATAAAATGTTGTCATATATATAAGTGTAGCCACAAAGCATCTTTCACTTGATCAAAATGAGCTGCAATAATGATAATGTGATAATCGGCCAGGGCCAATAATCCATTTACCTCTAGTAAAAATAAACATACTGACAGAACAAATAATGCACATGGGACAGACATCTCTATGTAGATGGATGATGAATTAAAGCAAAATCCTGTCTTTATCTTCACATTAAACCTATTAAAGGTGCAACATGCTGTACTTTAACTTTAAACTCACCATGGAGTACAGGAGTAGTGCTGGAGCTGGAGCTGGAGTGGGCGGCTGAGGCCTGGCTCGGGGGGCCGGGGGGCGAGGTGTGAGCACCCTGAGGTGGTTGGGCCTCAGGAGCCGGGGCAGAAGAGGCTGGAGGCGCGGGGCTGGGGGCCGGCTGCGGCGCTGGTGTGCTGGGAGCTGGCTGGGTCACGTTCTGGCCCTGGGGTGGTGGGGCCGAGGCGGCCTGGTTGGCATGAGGGCCCCCGGCCTGGCTGTGCTGCTGGTGCTGAATCTGCTGGAAGTGCTGCTGGCGGGCCCTCATCTCGGCGTACTTTAGCTGCTCCATGTGGAAGGACTGACGGTCTGCCAGCAGCTGTTGACGCTGGTACTCCAACTACACACAGACAGAAGAAAAATCAAGTTTTTGTACTGTAATTACGTCGACTACTTTCTTGCGATACTACATGTCCCAGAATCCCTCACTCACAGCCTCCCGCTCTCTGTCCATGATGGTTTCCAGTTCTTCAAAGTGCCGCAGTTTGATCTCCAGCTTCTTCATCTGGGTCTCCACCAGCAGAGCCACAAGAGATTTGATCTTCCTCTCCTCCACTGCAGCCAGGTGCTACAAAGAAAGTGAAGAGGAGGAACTTTAGACCAGAAAAGATGTGAAAAATAAAAAAGTTGATGAAGGACACAGCGAGATCGATTAACTTTTACCTTGGCTTTGACAGCAGCAGCAGCGAGCGCAGACGCAGCAGCAGTGGCCAGGTTCCCCTCTCCAACATCGCGCTCCACCTTCGCTTTCCTCTCTACTTCACTCTCTGCTTCTCTCTGTCCGTCCTCTGTGCCTTCTTTTCCGTCCTTCTCCTTCTCCCCGTCACCTAGAGGACAAAAAGAGAAAAATATAATTTTTGTCCACTGATAAGAACTTCTAGATCTACTGTGTGTGACTGAGATGCAATTTCGTACCCATTTCTGAATCTGTTTTGTCAGCCTCCCTCTCTCCCTCTTGTTCTCGCCCTCTTTCTTCCTCCTTCTTCCCGTTCTCCGCCTGCTTCTCCTCTTCCTCCATTGCTCCATCTTTACTGTCCTGTGTGGGAAAGTAAACACAGCACGATGAGCTTCTCTGCAGTTCATCATCAGAACTCATAAATAAAGAAACACGATATTATAACAGCGGGGCATCATACCTTGGTCTCCCTCTTCTCTTCACTTAATTGGCTGTCACTCTTACTTTCATCGCTGCTTTCATCTACAAAGGAGACAAATCAGAACCTTTTATTTGTTTCTTGTGTCCTATTATTTTTTGTCTTTTTCTAGCTCTCTCTGCAAAGATATTTCCTCTCACGCATTTTTTGTATGCTGTACGAGTCTGCGTCCATCCTACCGGGTCTGTCTCCCTCTTCCAAGCCGGTGCCGGCAATGCCGCTGCCCTCCAGGCCATACAGCGGGTCTTGTCGGCCGCTGACCCTCGCTGCCTCCTCCACCCGCCGCACATGAGCCTCGACAAGTGCTGCAGGAACCTCCTCTTTCATACGAGAAAACTCCTCTGAGAAGGGGAGACACAAATTGAGGATATCAGTCTAAACGAACAGTAAATAACGCCGAGGATGTTTTCGATGTCTGTGCAGTGGATTCAAAATAAGCTTCTTCTCACCCAGAGCAGACTTGGCTGCAGCTGAGGCCACGCGTGGGTCAACAACAGAGGCGAGGAAGGCCACCGTGCTCATGACAGGGTTTCCGGCTTGGCTGAAAGGTATGGGCTGGTAGGCCAATGGTCCCAGGGTCGAGGAGTTGTCCTCTAAGTAAGGGTCTTCGATGGGCAGCCGCAGGAAGTGCAGGATGCACTCGTCCTGCGTGCGGCTGCCGACGTGTTCTGAAACTTTGTTCCAGTCGTCCTTGTACATCTCCAAGCCCTGAGGGAAATGAGAGCAGCTTTTAGCTCCACACAAAAGACTAATCAGCATCATCGCATTGTTAATTTTAAGGATCATTTGTACCTCAAGTAGTAGTAGTGTTTCCTGTTCTGTCCAGTCCCTCATTGAGCTCGCAGTACTCTTGCTCTGCGCACAAACATCACTTTGTTAATATTTTAGGACATTGTAAGTCACCGCAACAGAATCATTCTGTCTTGCATCTTCTCCCACCTGTACCTTTGCAGAGCCGGTCTTCTTGCTGTACATGTCAGTCCGCAGGCCAAAGTTTTGGAGATCTGCTGGTTTATCTTTCACTTTTTCCGGGAAGGTCATCATCGGCTGGGTGGCAGGGGTCTGCAGGTGAACGATGACAGAGGGACACATGTAAAAACAACAGGATGTGTGTTTGTGTCCGTTTGTCTGCGTGTGTTAGTGTGCAAGTGGACCTGGGACGTCTTGGGCTGCAGGGGCACCAGGCTGGAGGGAGTGTCTGCCAGCACGTGGAAGTGAGAGGTGGGCGGGGGACCCATGGGTGTGGGCCGGCTCTCAGAGTCCACCTGGTAGTTGATCAGACCCCACTGCTCCAGGAAGGCGTGGACTCTGCAGCAGAGAAGGCAAAGAGTATAAACCTGCATTCACATGCCCGTTTTCGCGTTTGGGAAGTTGTTCTTCGACTTTGGTGTGTTCACGAGATTTTAAGTCGTATTGTGGAAACAATGGCGGCTATAGATAACGTGTTCTATTTAAACAACATGTTGTCTGAAGTTAGAGGCTTCACATTACAAAGTGATTTTGTACCAGACTTCACCTAAAAATCCCCTAAATATTACTTGACCCGACTTTTTATCAGGGTTAATGATAATAAATCAATGTTTTCCACTAATCTAGGTCACTCTTCACAGACAGTTAACTGATATTACTGTATTATGAATTTCATGTGAGAAAAATTGTAAGATGCAACATGTGATTTAATAAAAGGTTTCTAACCATCAACCAAGCATTTACTTTTGTCCACTATGTTTTTGCATATCTGTAAGTTGTGCATCAAGACTTTGTGTACTCTCCGAGTAGTTCATATGAATTTTCCCATTCCCAATTTTTTTCTGATTATTCCGACACCACGTAATCCACAATAACTCAGCAGTATTGTCACCACACCATAATCGCTAACCTTGATGTAATATCTTTAAAAATATTGATATTCGATACCGTGATCAATACTACACAGAAAAATTGACATTAAAGGTGTAACATTTTATCAAAAGATACATGTAACCATGTGACTTCTTATCTAACATAAGCATCTAACTTAATCTTCTCCTGGAGGAGCGTGTGCAGTACAGCAGCACTTGTGTTAACTTGTCTTCAGAGAGAAGAGCAAGAGCACAGCTGATACTGGCAGAAAATGAGTATTGATTTCAAATCTTCAGAATCGACATTTTTTGCTAAATCTATATTTTTGACAACACTATCACTGACTGACTGGAGTTCGAACAAAACAAGTGTAAATGCAGGCAGTTAAAACTCCAGTTTGGAAATCGTCTCATTCGTTCTCCACCTACCTCATGATCGCACACACGTCTCCCGCCAGGTTCCTGCGGCAGGCGGTGGAGGTCAGGTACTCCTGAGGGTTCAGTCGGTAGGTGTCGATCATGAAGTTCCTGTACGCCAGGTAACTGGAAGGAAGAGGTGCGCAGAGATATATTTCAATCAAGTGTTACTACTGATGTACCATATTTAATGAAATCTTCAAATATGTATTCATTAAGACTTTTTCAAGATAACTTTTGACCAAATTTCAGACTGATTTTTGGACATATCATCTTTTTCTTGATCAAGTCCGCAGGCGAGTATACAGTAGTAGTTATGTGGTCGTGTGTAGGGTTTGATTTGATGTAGAAGTAAGGTCATAATCTACATTTCGCCAACATGTATAGTGTGAGTATGAATTAAAACATATTAATGCAGTAAGCATTTGATTTAGTGGTGGGATTTTAAGATTTGTAACATCAGAAATGTGGACTTTAGACACTGTTGAACTGTTTGTGGTTATTATGATCTCACAAATTACCTTTCAGGCTTAATATTCATAAAACTGAATTCAAGACATTTTACGTATTTTTAAGGACCTGTAGACACTGAGTGTGTTGCGCACTGATCACTTACATCTCAGGGGTTTTGGATTTGTTCTTCCCATTGAAGAACTCTGGCAGGGCTCTGCGCTCGATGGCATGAACACTGAGGGGAAACAATCATGACAGATGAGGACTCGCAGCTGAAAAACATTTGAATGACTCACTTTTGACTGTTTCTCTCTCTCTTTCTGCTTTTCATTTCAACCAAAACTGACAACAGCTGTTTTTTCTCACCTGCATCACTCACATCTCTGAAACCAGATCACTGCCCGTTTTTTTTTTTCTTTTGTTCTCACCTGTTGTAGTCGAACCAGGCAGCATAGCTCGGTATAATAATGTGATGAGTTTGCTCTGTCACGTTGTCCTCGTGAAGGTCCGAGCCTTTCACCGGTTCACCCTTCACACTCGGGGAGCCTTCCTCCTCCTCCTGTTTTCACACAAACATGCACTCAAGATGATTTATAGGTGTGCTGTCCTAGCTGAGATATATATTTTTTTGCACTTTTACAAACTACCTTACCTTGCCTGTTGTTTCCATGGACTCATCCTCTTGCTCATCTGATCAAATGACGAAAAAAATGGTAGTGAGGAAAACACTGAACACAAAATGAACTCTCAACAGGTTAACACTCAAAATGAACAAATGACTCATTAACAATCACTTTTCCTGATCCATGATAAAGCTGTAAACTGATGCTTTTTATGTGTATACATATATATATATATGTATATATATTTATGTTTTCCTTTCACAAGTGGCTACAAAAACATCCTTCTCACCCAGATCTGTTCCTCCTTTCACTGGAGTCGAATCGGAGTCCTTCTTGGTGTTATCTGCAAAATTAAAATATAATGTCAACAACTATTGTAAAGTCTTCAACGATGATCAACTAAGGTTAATTTTAATGGTATTTGAAATTTGGAGTCGGTTGTTTGGTTATTTTTATTTATATTGGAACATAAACGTAATTGCGTACTTGTCTTCGCTGGGTTTCCCTCTTCAGATGCCGGAACAGGTGACGCTTCATCCAAGTCCTTACTCAGATCCTCCTGTTCCTCCTCCCTCTGGCCTCGTTTAGACTTGGTGTACGGGGTCGTTGGCCTGTCCACACACACACACACACACACACACAAAGGACATAATTCACTATACTGCATAATGTCTCTGATATAATAAACACCTGAAGCTATGCATCATTCGTCATTTGTTTACACCTGATGAGATCACAGACCCCTTTTTGGTGTTCTTCTTCTTGCTCTCCTGAGGCGGAGGTGTGGGGGAGGGCGACGGCGAGCGCTTCCTCTTCTTGGCGCTGCCGGGCTTCTTGTCCCTCCGCTCGTCAGGCGTGGTCACCTCATCTGTCAGGGTCTTGGCGGAGATCCTCTTTCTCTTGGGGCAGCCCTCGCCCACCTCGTAGTCCTCCTCGTTCATCCACTCGTTATACTGGTCAAGGTCTAAGATCCACTTGGCATGGACCTGTGAACAAAGGCCATACAGTATATATAATATTATATTATATTATAAACTACACCTTCTTGAAATTATCATCAGTCTTTGGGTTACATTTTAACTTCCTATACGTGGATTTAAATGCCTAGTCTAGTCTAGAAATGTAATGAAAACATTTATTCTGTAAGTGGACCCACAGCAGAATTTACAGTTTGTAGCTAAGAACATGAGTAAAGGTGTTTTTCTGGATCCTGTGTTGGTTTTGTGGCTGAAAAATCAAATTTGGGCATTAATGACCTAATTATACTGAAAATAAATCAACTTGTGTTCAGTGGAAGTTTCTGATGATCACATTTTAATTAGAGACTTAAATACAGCATGTGCACGTGTCAGATGAGGAACACAATATTTCTGTTTGCTACAAGTGCGCTAAAGGAGCCTGTCTTCACTGAATGAAATGATGGTGTCACTTTGAAGTTGTGGTCCGAGGGAGACTCTCCCACTGTGAGTCAACAGAGTGACAGGATTCTTCATAACAAACCAGCCCAGTGTGCTGATTAGTGTGTGAATGCAGCTCGAAATGTTCAAACGCTTCACCGCTCTTACTATCATGTCCTGGTGAGTGCTGACTGCCTTAGTGAGTGATACTCTGAATGCACAATAAGAGCTTCTGACACTGCTTTGAATTTGGCTCTGTTGCCCCGAGTGCCAATTCGCCACAACACTTTATTCCTGAATATTTTGCACAGAGAGAAAAATCTGAGCAGAGCCATGTTGCCAAACTGGGATGCTTTCAGCTCTGTGTAACAGTCCCCTGACAGGTTTGTATAATAAAGAACAAGGCTGAGATGCATTTAATTAGCTTCCATCGTTACAGTCACATTGCAAAGAAAAGCTAGATATTTTCTTGATTCCTTCATTTTCATTTTTAAACCCATTCATTTCTTGTTTATCGTGAATTTCTTTGAACATCAGGAAGTTTAAAAAAAATCTTGCATATAAGATGAAGCATTAGACATCTGGTAACTTTCCATCTAATGTAATGATGCATCATGCACCTATAAAAAAACTTATATATGATTATTTAATGAATCTCTTGTTTGAAGTGTTATTTAGGCCCAATGAATGGCTGGAACTACCAGATACAGCAGGTATAAATGATGTAGATGGACAGTATGAATTATGCGTATCCAAACGTAAGGTATGTTCGTGGAATTTTTTTAAAAAAAGAAGTTAAGAGAGAATAAAGAATAAAAGACAGAGGGAATCAATCATACATGTACATTTGCTTATCTAAAGTATTGCATTCTACCATATTAGTGCTATCAATGATATATATTTCAAGATAATATCAAGTTTCATGTGTGTCAGAAAATAATATTTTGTGTAATTGTAATTAAAAGTTCAGTCATCCAAAACAACTTCTGTTTTCATTTCTTTAAGGGTCATTGTAATTGATGACAATACAATTTAACGTGATGTCATGAAACTGTGTTATTTTCTGATTTGGTAATATTGAAATTCTAATTTGGTGGCAACCTCAGACAGGCAACAACAGAGCATGAGAATAAATGTCATACCTTCCTGGGCTTTTCTGGGCTCGGAGGATCTTCCACAGCAGCCTCAATTTCACTGGCTGGGATCCAGGTATCATAACTAAATGATGAGAGGAGCAGGGTCAAAGGTCGAGGCAGAGGAAAGATTACATTTACATCTGGGTTTGTTGTTACACTTCCACATGTCACTGTGAACTCAGCACCCACCTGTCAGGAAAATATCCCCAGTGGAGCAGTACCTGCTTATCTCTCTTCATCACGGGACGCACCCACTCCTCTGGATCAAAAACAGAAAAATACATCAGCACAAAGCGGGAACTCACAATAAAAAAACAACAAACTGTGTGCTTAACCACAACATCTGAGGCCTCACCTTCCTCCAGGCTGGTGGGAATAGGAACGACGACATGTGAGCTGGCGGCCTTGTCCTCAGTGACTGAGCCCTGCAACAGAAAAAGTCAAATTGAAAATCTAACATCTTCAGTTCATCGGGGACAACACAAGGACTTTTTTTTTACTCACGTGGGCAAGTACTCTGTAAAACTGAGACTTTGAATCGAACAAAAAAACACACACCTGATGCCTTTTGATGATGTCTTTCAGTTTCCCGAGCAGTTTGGGCTCAATGTCAGGGCTCAGGTAGATGACAGGTCTCGTCAGGCAGTTGTTCTGAAATAAAGAAATGCAGCTGATATACAAGTGACACATTCACAAGGAGTTCAAACAGGCAGGACAATATAAATATATTTATATTATTTATAAACGCTCTGTGCTGCTGAGTTCTTCAGATTAGGAGACCTGGATGATCTTGTAGTAAAACTGCAGGACTGATTAAAGAGGATTACTGGTCAAGTCACATGACTGGGTGCCCTTCATTATTTCTAACCTCAAAGCTCAAACAGCCTGATTTTCGGACGCTCTTCAAAAATGTATCTGAGTTTTTTCTTTGCGATCATTTAGCTCTGGTGCCTGCAGCAGGAAAAAAAAACAGTACTTCGTCCACTGACTCCTCACAGTTGATCTCTTCAAAACAACAATGTAATTATAGAGTATGATGCAAAAAATAACTAAACACTGTTATTACACCTACGAAAATGAGAACTCTGACTGTCAGGGTCGTGTGTGACAAACACATATAAAGAAAAGCTCTGAGGCGAACTCACCTGCACGAGGGACTTCTCGATCGTCATGAACATCTCCACATTTCGGTCCATCCTTGACGGATTCTGGAAGTCAAACCTGCGCCTACCAGGAAATTAGACTGGAGTTACACATGAAACAGAAGCCTAGCCAAAAAACAACGGAGCACTGAAAATGCATGACACAATTTCCAGTTTATGGAGTATTTAAACCAGCTGGAAAGAAAGTCCTACCATCCTTGGTCACTCTTGAACTTGTAGGCAGCAGCCAGGATGTGGCAGAGAGCCCCTCCTGACTTGAAGTCCAGAAAACACTTCATCTGCAGGCACAAAGTCAAACCGTTTCAAACTGGGGGTAGAGTCATGTGCATATGTGTGATGACAGAGATATAAGGGAGACGTACCGGCAGCTTGGTGAGAGGAGGGTTGCTGACATGTCGACCGAACACCTCCTCCTGGAACTGGAGCAGCTGGACCACCAGGCTGGACAGAGACTTGTTGGTGGGGGGCTCAGCCTGGATGTACTGAGAGGACAACAACACAGAGAGCCAGTCAGAGAGAGGACACTTCAGATTACACTACAGTGAGCTGATAGGTGACCACTAATGCTAAAAACTGGAGGGAGCTTTAATATTCAGGGTGATTGTGGTTTGAAACATCTGAAATGGGGACTGAATATCGTTTTTTCCTCATTATTATAGGCGTGTTACAGAAATAATGTAGTTTTTTCGTTGTCTCAGTGTGTGTGGACGCCAGCACAGCACTCAGAGTGATTCCAGACGGGCCATGTCTTCAGTCAGCGCGGCGCGCCACAGAGCCAACATCTGGATCTGAGCTGCATTACCGTTAGCCGATTAGCTAACTAGCTAGCTAGCTGGCTGGCCGGCTAAAGTCACCCCCTTTTCCAAAAAAAACACCTCCCCAGGTCTGATTGTGTGCTGCTCTCGGATCGGTTTAGCTACAATAACGTTTAGAGATGCCGCCAGTCGTGTCTGTATCTGATGCAGCTGTGGGCTCAGCATCCTTTTGTATCCCGGCTCGAGTGAATCAAACAGCTGGACGTTCAGCAGCACCCTCCCTCCTCTCTTTGTCACTGCCTCTGCCCAATAGGTAAGTGCCCGCATTTCAGGGTGAAAAATGTGAGCTCAGTATGTGAGGGTACAAAACATGCGGTCGGTACCTTTTTGTAATTCTTCCCCAGCCAGACGCGGACATTATCAAACTGAGAAACGGTATCAGACGCTTCGAAATATTTTACATTCGGGCCGCCGTCTTTCTTCCGTACCGCCATCTTTGCCTGCAGACAACTAGACGACGCCGCCTGCCGCCCAGCGGCCACAGGCGGGTACTGCAGCTGCTCGACCACACAGGGGCTGTAACGACAGCAGGCGTACAGCAGGGGGCGCAGCTGTGTAGATAATACATCTAGAAATATCCCTACATAATGTGAGACATTAATGTTCAGTTTTTTTTTGTTTTTTTTAAATGTATTTATTAATCGTCAACTCAGTTTTATATGAAGACTGTGGAAGAAGATTCTTAAAAACCAACAGTGCCTCATTGTAAAAATACTTTATTACAAGTTAAAGTCCTGCATTCAAACATTTTGAATGCAGAAGTCTCAGGAACAAAATGCACCTCAAGTACCAAGAGTAAAAGTACTAGTCACGGCTCCTAAATTGGCTCATCTTTTATGATCAGGGCTAAGCTGTGCATGAATATTGTAATCGGTTGAGGTGGTCCTTACTGTTGGACAGTGTAATCTAAAGCATCACATCCTATTTGGTAAAATGATTACATGTTTCATATGTAAAATCTTACAGGAACTAGCACATCTTTTCTCGTCATGAATGGAAAAAAACATTAAAGTTCACTAAGTGAAGAGAGGATGCAGCTATAGCTCAGCTATTGGTTGCAATTATGAACTCTTATTTTTGGTCGCCAGAGGTTGAGTACAAAATAATTCTTCTTGCGTGTAATCAGCTCATGTTTAACACAGCCATTGTCCTTTTATTTTCGTTGGGAGTGAGGAATTGGGACAACATATTACAGTCATGTTTTCCCAACTCAGTCTGTTCAGCGTTTATTACTGCAGACATTCGATCTTGTTATATACAATCCTTTAAGACAGACTGGATGGTTTACTTGTTTACTACATGTTCTGAGGGCACGATGCAGCCAAACAAACATAATAGTGGATCACACTAGTGGCATCATAAAACAAAAGAGACCTACCGTATAATGTTTGCGGTCTATAGTTTGGTTAGTCAGTCTGTGTCTACAAAAAGGGAAATCATTTTCAGAATCAACAGGTAGTCTGACACACCTCGAAGCCCTGCCGCTGCATAGTTTAACCGACAATTGAAAAATAAGTTCTTGTATCAGAAAATTATATATGACGCAGCCATCTCAGAGCATTTCAGTCTGTCACCTTCTGCTTCCTCGCCGACAGTGATTCAGAGGTTGATTAATTAACACCACCTTCAATAGACTACAGGAGGAGGTGAAATTCAATTCACCAGACCAGAAGTTACTTTCAGTTACTTATACATCTTGTTAAAAAGAACAAACACATTTTTAAAACAGCAGTCAATTATCTCCTTAGTAATAAAGCGACCACCTAGGGCAGGACTGTACTGATGAGACACAAAAGAGGAAGTGAGTCAGGATGCACAAGTGAATGAAATGGGATTCATATCATCAGACTAAGTTCAAAGGACCATTCAGAGGCTGTGAGAGCTCAAGCTGTATTTACTAAAAATGTAGTTTTATTAATATGATTAATAATAATTGTTTTCACAATTCTTCATACAATTATTTTGGATCATCCGCCATGTCCTGCTGCTTATTTCATTTATTTTGAGTCATGGTGTGACAGCAGGAACAACCGTGAACCTCAGTAATTCCAATTTCAATTATTTTTATTCAGATATTAAATTCAATCAGTGAAGATATCCTTCTGATTGAAAAGCAACATACCGCACCTTAAACCGCTGGATTTAAGTGTCACTGCTGTTGTTGTGTTTTAGGCTACATTAAACAAATGTTCCATCTTCTATCATCTTTAAATTTTTTGATAATGTCTTAAATTTAATTTCTGCATGTGAAGCACTTGTTTTACTCTAAATGTAGAAAAAAAAAAGAATATGTACAATATGTGTTTGCGTGCCTGGATACAGTATGTACATACTACTGCAACAGATGAAGGAAATGAGAGACAAAGGCCACTAAAGCATGCTTCACACAGACTTTAACATTATATGAATATGCCCAAAGAGAGGATAAATCATGTGTCATTTTGTATAACATTACAGACCCCACTGACTAAATATATGTCAAATATATGTGACGAAAATGTATTAAAAAAAGAAAAATAATGAATTAAAACAGTCTCTATCCTGTAAGATATTATTCCATAAAATATATTCAGTTATAATTTTTCATCCAAACTCCCATAATGATCCAGAAAAATACTAACTCCGACTTTTGTATAAAAGTCCTTAGAACAAAAAAAAAACCCAGAAACTTCAGCAGACTTGAGAGAACAGAAATAACCAAAGAGCGTCAGACTGTTTTCATGTCTCTGACCTTTTTACTGGGTTAGTCAGAGGCTCAAATTAACCTTCATTAACAGAGAATACGTGTGTGTGTGTGTGTGTGTGTGTGTGTGTGTGTGTGTGTGTGCGTGCGTGCGTGCGTGCGAATCTTACATGACCCAGGCTAATTTGTGAAAGTCCAGAGACAACATTGAAGAGAGTAGTGCTCCTTGAACTGGTATTCCTCAGACTGTCTGTGTGTTTGTATTTGCTCATGTGCGTGTGTGTGCATATCTGTGTCACGGCCTGACACCGTGTGTGTGTGTGTGTGTGTGGTGCACCCGTCTGTGCTGAAGGAGAGAGAGTGAAGCCTATTGATTATTTTAATCCTCCTATTTGTGAGTCTGTGATCCTCTCGGCTCAGCCTTCCACAGGGGGATTGCTAATGGGGCTGAACGCTTCCCTCCTCAGCCGCTCTCTCCCTGTCCAATTAACTTAACGCTGGAATCTGCGAGGAGGGAGCACCGGGTCTCAGAGGCAGATTGGGGGGGGGGGCGGTTGGACACTGCGGAGATACAACCCCCAAGTCCAACATCTCCCAAACCTCTTGTATGTAAGAACCTCCTTGTCCAGAATAGAATTACCTCTCACCTTTAATTAAAGATCCATCTCCTTGTTTTATTCTGGCGAGGTGAGAACTCCCTTCAGCCTGAGATTAATTTTCACAGGGGGGCTTCGCACAGCAGGTACAGAAACAAGTCCTGTAATGGAAACACTCCCTTCAAACAGGTCGCTGTAGCTGTAATTCCACCTGGTCTCAGACATTTCTACAATTAATTGTCCGAGTATGTTCAGCCTTCTCTTGAAGTGACAATTCGGATTTTCAGTCTATTTTTCTGTGTTTTTTTGTTCACAGCGTACTCCACATAAGTGTAGCTGCCCACGCAATATACACAATTACTGAAAGGAAGTCTGGAGTGCTCAGGAAGTTCTAACAACATGTGATGAAGGTGCTCTTAGGTAGGGAAGAGAAAAATCTAAGGAACTCTTCTGGCAAAAAGGTTAAAATTCCTTAATTTAGATGGCTATTTCATACTGAATTCTTGAAAGCTTTGACCAAACATGTTGAAAAATTTGCTGGCTAGCAGCACAAATGGCCTCGCCATCTATTGCCTTAAGAGTGCCTTGGACTTTTCACCTTTTTGATACGAAATTATATTTTTAACCCAATATTTTAAACATGTACCTAAATCAATCAAATGACAGCACATGATTTGTAGCTATATGAGAACCACCATCAAACAGAGACAAACCACAAAAGTATAAATAAAAGCTGTAATGGTCCAAATGCAGAGGAATAAAGGAAACACAAAATATGCACAATTTATCTAAAGATGAACTAAAACTAAAGGTTGTGTACTGAGATGTAAAGTTGTCATAAAAATGAAAAGATATGGACAAAAAAAGGGACAAAAAATAGTTCATTGCCCATATTGCATTATCAAAATAAGAAGAATGTGCACGCAATGAGAGGAAGTCCAGATGAAAATCAAGTTACAGAGAGAGAGAAAACTATTGACAAAACTTCTGAGACAGTCCCTCATGTCAGTTTGTTATTCAGGTCACGCAGCTTCATTATTGGATCACGAGGTAGAAACACTGAATATCACTGCGATATTATCTGTGTATTCATATTAATTTACATCCTTGAGAGGCACCATCTGTTAAGATGCAGCGCTCAGACACAATCAATACCTCAGTTGTTGAACAAATCAGATGTTTGGGTAAAGACCAGCGGGGCAAATATGAATCCAGTTGGCAGAAGGCTTTCATACAATATAACACACTACATCTGGGAACTACAATGCAGGTGTCATCTGTCATATAATTGTGACTGACAGTGTGAAATGTGTAATCCCTGCATCACCCCCATTACTTACTTATATATAATAAAAATAATATATAATGTATTATCAGGCTTTTACTTCTACTTTTGATGATTTAATTATTGCTTTCAGTTTGACTAAAAGTTAAAAGATTTTCCTCAAATAACACAAAATATCTAGCTTTTTCTTTAAAATGCTGGAATAAGTGTGAGATCTCTCTTGACTATGTGTTAAATATGCTAATCTGTAAGCATGTTATATGATTTGGAAAATGAATTAATAACTGTAATAAATGTGTTAAAAAGCACCTTTAAAAACAAAACAAACTGCTTTTCAATAAAAAAAAAAAATCATTTTTGGATTCAGGTTGCTTCTTTCTTTTATTTTCCTTTTTGCCCCCTTTTTTTTCCGTTTTGCTTCATTGTGTTTATTTTGTTCAGTTTACAGAGTTCATGTAAATATCAACCAAAATAATAATAATACAAAAAAATAATGTCCACAAAGTCAGATAATTTACCACATTATTCTTTATCAATGGAGGAAATAACAAAGACATGTCAGGTAGGTGATTGTTGGCTCTTGTTCGAAGTGCTGGAATACATTTGTCAGCTGTTTTAAAATCTTTCAGATCTTTGCGATCATAAACAGTGATCACTCGTCACAACAGATGCCAACGCCTGCCCATTGAGTTCTTGGTTTTCCTGCAGAAAGAGAATGAAGAACGCAGAAAGCACTGCTTTTACTCAGTCACGGCAAAATAATCCCGAATTTTCTTCTTTTTTTTTTTATTGTGTTTCGTTGTTTTCAAGGGCAGAGAAAAATCTATGTTGATTTCATACATAACAAATACACACAACTCAGCTTGCAAAGTACAATGACAACAATGAATCCACACTGCTCGTGAACAGAGGTAACAGCGCCCGGAAAACACACACAGGAGGATGCAGCGGGGCACAGAGTTTATGTGAAGCCACTCAGAGTGGATGCGTGTGTACAAAACACAACGCCAGGACGGCTTTTTCACACACGGCACGAGAATGACGAGTTCATTGGTAAAGTTCACAGCCAGAACCTCATCAGGGTACAGTCATGCTTATCTGGATCTGCGCCACAAGTCTTTGCTACACGTTTTGTCAAGTGTGTTACTGGACCGATACGAAGCTCTCTTCTTCCACAGATGTGCTCAGAGGATTATATTGTACCCGTCTACATCATGAAAAAAATAGAAATATTTGATATAATAATTTGATTACATAAACATTTTGTATTTTTTCTGGATGCACATTTTAATTCACACAGCGACATGCTTCTGTTGTTCACTCCCACAGGTGTTTCCCACCACACACAATGAACCTCAGTCTCCACTTTAGGGGCTTTTATTTAGAACAGTAAGTTACATCCAGGTAGATAGAAAGATGTCCTCAGTCGGCAACTGCATCATCAAGTGAGTGACAACATGTGCACGCACTGCCCGTGTTGAAATACAGATTGCAGGTTTTTTTTTTATCACACGGACCAGCATCTTCATATAGTCTGGACTCTACAAGACAAACCTCATGCATAAAAAAATAAAAATGAAAAAGAGAGTGTAAGGCACAGAAAACCATAGGTATGGCATATGGCAGTAAAACATTGACAACAGTCACCAGCATTTCAAAAACATCTTCACATAAGAACTTTAGTGGGAAAATTAAAGGAATAGTTTGATCCTTTGTGAAATACACTTAGCAAGTAAATGTAATTTTTTTTTTAAATGTATGTAAACCCGCTTAAAAGAACTGATTGACATCTTTCCCATTGCCGGACGAGTTTGCCTCTGTGCTTGTTTTTTTATTTGTGTGTCACGTATGTTGAGCAGCAGATCACACTGCATCCAGAAGACGTTAAACCTGTGTTCAAAGTCTTAATCAATAACATTCTGAATTAGACACATTATTTTTCTTTTCCAGAGCTGATAACCGAGGAGCGAGACAACTCATTCCAGCTCTCTGCTGAGAGTTGCGCGTGCGCAGTTGATCAGGCAGCTGTCAAGGATCGGGTACCGACAAGGAAGCCAGTGACAAAATTATGGTGGTTACTTTTTTAATATCTTTTACTAACAAAAGGCTGTGTTTTCATCACAGCCTATTGGAGCTGGAGTCATTTGACACGGGAGTAAAGGCCGATTGTACCCATTACCATTAAAGACAAAAGCCAGATTTTTATGGGTGTTTTTGTCCAGTGTGAAAGAGATGCACTTGTACATATGAAACAAATGAGTTATAACATGTTATTTAAAGGTTAAGAGTATGCATACTGTATAACTGCAACACACGTCTTCCAGGAGAAACTGTCTGAAATACTGAACTGATTTAAACCCTTTTGATTTCTAATGCGATCAGCCGACACTTCATACGAATCTCTTCTTTTCTGGTATAACTCAGCCCTTATAGTCGCTCAGCTAAACAGCTGTTGGCTGTGGCATTATAATTAGAGGTCGGATATGAGAACGGTATCAATCCTTTCATTTAACTCTTGGCAAGAAAGCAAATAAGCATATTTCCCAAAAAGTTTATCTACTCTAACTACTATAACAGCGGATGCTCAAAGACAGCACCCATCCCGGCCACAGCTGGTCACCCTGCTGCCGCCTGGCAAGACATACAGAAGTATCCACTGCTGTACCACCAGACTGCAGAGCAGCTTCATTCCTCACGCTGTGAGACTCCTTAACTCATCCGCCCACTCCACCATAAACATTTTTTTTTTTTATTAGGACTTGTCAATCATCCATTTCCACAGTAGCATAAAGGGACTACAATGAGCGTTTGGTCACACAACCCTGTGTTGTGGACTGATAAATAACTGGATCTTGTATCTATTTTAGTCCTACAGCAAACTATAGATGCCAGGTGTGAGTGTGACTGAACAGATGAGGCTGTAGAAGAAGCCTCATTAGCAGGACATGATGAGGCTCAGTCATAAGCTCTGGCTCAGGCAAAATCTCAAAGCTAAACCTCAGTATCAATATACTGTGTGTGTTAAGGGACTGTTACCGACAACTTGACAGCCTCATCCCTTAACAGGAGCCGGAGGCCGTGCAAGTCAAACCAACAGCAATGTGACGCTCTGACGGCTCAACACAAACACACACATATGCTTGCACATGGGGCATAAACGCAGACATACAACACACTGGATTATGTTACACGGTGTCGGCTGTATTATCAGCGCCGATCAATATATTCATGACTTTTTTTCTCGTTTGGAAATCCATCTCACAGTGAAGGCGAGAGGCTGCAGCCAAGTACACACACACACTTCGATTTCCAGTCTGCGTTCAGAGATCATTTCAGTCGATTTCAGACCGACCGGTGGCTGAAATGGTCATCTTGTCTCAGTGTAACAACTGATAGGAGATCTTCAATGCATGTGTGCACACCTGTGTGTGTGTGTGTGTGTGTGTGTGTGTGTGTGTGTGTGTGTGTGTGTGTGTGTAACAGATGTTAATCATGTGCTGTAGCCATGCTCACACATACTATACATGGCGCAGAGTGATGATTACACAAGTGTGTGTATCAGAAGTAAGTGTTAACTAGTAATATATACAAGACTATATTCATTTTTACACAAATTCTCTTCCAACTCTATTTGTTAACTGTGATCATGTTATTACATGTGTCGTGTACTGAACAGCACTGAAATGACAAATTACATCATGGCAGCATGGTGTGTTAGATGCAGAAAGGAGAGGAAACTTTTTTTTGCTTGATTACAGAGAGAGAGAGTATATAAATGTGAGTATACTGTCAGTCGGGGTAGATGAGGAAGCCAGAGAAGGTGCTGTATTTGTTGGTGTTTCCGCCATGAACTTTGCCCCCGTCCAGCTGTACGCACACCTCGTCTCCCACGTCCAGGTGGAGGATGACGCTGTTGGAGGCGTAGTCGTAGTTCTGATCTGCATCTTGAGCAATTGCACTGGCCCTCACCTGAGAAAGAGACAAAAGATGTTATTAGGGATAGAGAAAAAGAAAACAGCTGACATTTCTGTAAACCATTGATACATTCAAATTTGTACGCATCATATTGACATTTCCACAAAACGTGTCATATCACATTCATATCACATGTTTATGACCTGACTTTCATATCTAGAGGTGTGTAGAGGAGATGCAGGCGACGCGACAAGGCTGCCAGGGCGGTGACCACAGTTCGAGAGTGAGTTTCAACATTTGTAACTGTGAAATCACTGGATATATTTGACGAGGGACCAGGACGTTCCAACATTAGTAAATGTGACACTGCTGGACAATTTCCAGCTGTTTGCGGCAACCAAATAAGTATTTTTAGAGAAAAAAAGAAAGAGAAAAATTAAAACATTTTACCTAAAGGGAAACATAAAGTTGCAACATATTTATGATTTTGCAGAGACGTACTTTATGAAAATAGTTCTTGTGGTGTTTGGATTGTTTAAAGACAGTTAAATATTGTCAATATGTTCTTCTATATTTTTTCTTGCCTTTATTATAGACAATGAAAATATGAGGGATAGAGTGAGATATGTATGACAGAGGACACCAGCCCCACATGGAACAGGGACACTGTGACTCACAGTTAGCATCTGGGCCCCACAGGGGTACCTTATATGTTGTGCTGATATTAAATATCTTTAGATGTCAACATTTTCATATGACAAGGACTTGACGCTTCTACCCAAAGTTACGTCTTGATGGGGTAAAAACTTAAACTCTCAGCTCACATCATGAAATAGTTTTAGGTTTAGCAACTTTTTTAAAATTTGCAATTTGATGTCCAGCTAAAGCGTCTAAACATTTTACAAAAATGAGAAATGGAGAAGGAGGTTCGACAGAGGAGGAATGTGGAGCTTTTAAATTTGGGGTGGTTACGTCTTTCTATAAAATGACGCATTTTAAGAACCGAAAATATTTTTTTCACTTTTCTCTCAACTCAACTGAACTTGTTTGTAATGTTTCGTCCTGACTTTTGTGTCAATAAAGCTTTGAATTGAAGAATTAAAAAACATTGTCAAACACATAATTATTCAAAAACAACATTTTAATTGCAGGTTTTTCAGATTGCTTATCTGTGAGCACGTCTAGATTTACGTGTGTATTGAAGATTAATATTTTATTCATAATTTATTAGTCTCATCCATGAATCTCCCAGGCCTCAGCTCCCACAATCCTCTCTGCTCTTACTTGAATCGCAAGTGCCAAAGCACTAATCATCACCTGCAATGGAGGCACGTTCACCACAGCCATCTAAATGTTAATGGCCAGGTTGAAGAAACACATATGAAATTTCTATTTCATATGGATTGATATGAATTAATACAAAAATATAGATTTATATTTTTTTCAATATGAAGAAAGCAGGTATTATGTAATCCAGTGATTTATGCAACACATAAATAGTAAAATTACAAAATTATCGGTTAATCAAAATAATCTCACAAAAATTGGCAATTTATTTCAAATCCATCGTTTACATTAGAGGCTCATAATAGCTGTATCTTTTCCAGCCTATCAAAGTATCCCACCCACAGCCAGTCTCTGAATTTATCGGGTGCCATTTTATTTCCTGTTTCATTCTGTGGTCTTGGCGTAAAGTCATCAGTACAGATGCCTTCCTGTCCACTGGTCAGATAGATGAGATGTGCAGTGATCTTTGGCCTCAAACCTCCATCTGAGCGCAGCCTTTCTGAGCCGCTATCAATTTTTCCAGAGGATTGTTACGCTCACACCTGATCCACCTGTTGCAGATAAGACTCTGATGGGGATTGCCGGGATGGCACCGTGGAGGACATCAGTTCATTTGTCATGTCATTATAGCAAACACAATGAACGCGAAGACTTACGCATTCTGACTGCTGATATACGGACATTTGTTTGTTACAGCTGAACCACGACAAATTGTTCATCAATACCATTATAGCTACTAACACTTTCTGCTGTTGATCTGTGTCAATGGTCGGTGTTACACTTGTATATAACATATAAAAGACTGTTAGTTAAATCACAAAAATAAATACTTTAAACAAGTTGTGGACACTGCTGATTGCTGATTACACCTTCAGCTACACCTTCTAGTGCTTTTGGACCCCGTTTATATACATATGTCTTTTATACATTTTTGACATTATCCCATTTTTATTGCTATTTATATCCTGTTTATACTTACTTTCTATTACATTCTGGGCTATTATTTGTATGTACTGATGCTTATTTATTTACAGTACATATGCACCTTATTCCTGCTGTTCTCCACCTATTCCCTTTTATACCTTACTGTTTACATTTACTGCTATTTTAATGTGTCTATATTTTTTTATATATCGTGTATCTTATTTGCTATTTCTGTAGCTGAGTCTCTCAGCCAAAGAATTTCACCTTAGTGTATTTGTACAACGGGGGTTACAATAAACATCTTGAATATTGAATCACAGTGCTGGCATGTTTTTCTCCTCCTTATTGTCATGGCAACCTTTTTGGCAACAGTTACCAAATTTAAACATCCCACAGACACCAAGCAACACAAGCATTAAGTCATGTTTGTGCCCATCTAACAAATGTAAGTCTAACATTCACTATCTGTCCTTTATTTTTTTTGGTTTTCACCAACTCCTGAGAAAAATACCCCTCTCTTTTTGCTTCTACAGTAAATGCTACACTGTGTTTACCAGCTGGTCGCTTACTTTTTTTGGAGCTTTTTAGTAATGACAACAGCTGCTTGCAAAGACAAACAAAAAGAAGACAATGCAGATGAAAACAGTCAGAATGAGCCAAAGTTGTGTGCACCAAAGTATCATCCTTCAGATAACGCAGTAATTCTAAAAAATATTGATCATATTACATTTGAGTTTTCAAAGAAACATGAAGAAACATGGCTGTACACACACACACACGCATATATATATATATATATATATATATATATATATATATATATATATATATATATATATATATATATATATATATATATATGTATATATATATACACATATACATATATAATCATAATATAATATTACATGCAAAGCCTTGACAGGTATTCTATAGCTGCATAATTACCAAACAATTCAATAAGCAACCCTATGAGACACTTCCAACAGGAGCTTGACATTATGAGCGTCACTAAACTGGCATTAATGTCTGCCATACTCCAAACCAACACACTGAAGATATCTGGTGTGACGATCACAGAACCTGGAGCCTGACACAGTTTCGACATGTAATATTGTCTAATGAGTCATCCTTCACTCTCTAATCTACATGTGGACAGGTTTATGAGGAAAACCCAGAGGATCTCTGATTAAACATGATGCCGGGTCTGTAATGGTCCCGCCAGTCATTGAAAACGAAGTCATTACATCTGACAACGACTGTACATGTTTACATAACAGTTAACACTGAACACAGTGATGCCCCCATATCCCAAGATCATAATGCCCCCATACATGCTGTTATTAAGGAGAGGTTTCATTAAGACCTGGATGAAGTCCCACACAGGTGATATTATGTCATTTTTCTGATTGCAGATAAAATGAATTTTAATAAGTAATGCGTAATAAGTACATTTGCCTCTTAAATGTAGTGGGGTAGAAGTATAAAGTAGCAGGAACTGGAAACACTCAAGTTAAAATAATACCTCAAATACAGTACTTAGTTGCATTTTATCACTCTAAACATTATATTTAATATACTCGTCAATCGTTTTTCTGTGCAAAAAATCTCTATTTGTATAAATGTAGTGTCATGAAAGTAAATGTACTAAATTCCACCACTGGCATGACTGACATTTAAATGACCAGAGTAAGTGTGAAATAAGAGCTACAACAAATGAAATGAAAACATAAACATAAGTATTGTGCTGTTGGTGTTTCCCTTATTTTGTCTGCTCACATTCTATGTTTCGAAGACCAAGTAAGTTATCATTACGTTTCTGCATCCAGTGAGCAAATCTGCTTATAATAAATTGCACCATCATTGGGTAAGTAACCAACTATTCAGGCAGACGATCCATTTAATGGTGGAAATTAAGTACACAAGTGCATAAATATTAATGAATGCAAATCTGCTACCCTCACTCCATCCTTGTCTCCAGCTCCGGGTCTGACTGAGGATATGGTCCATCATCTCCACCAGTCATCAGGCTTTCCTGACTTTCTTGTGATCACTTAGACAAATCAAACAAGACTAAACTACCCATTTCTCCTCATCCTCCAATAATGAGTTTTTCCCCCTCCCATTTCATCAATTTAACGCAATATATTTCTCCATACAAGCATCGCTTCCATGTAGAGAAGGTGAACATTTCTATTCCCCTCCTTCAGACAGAAATGAATCAATACATTTCCTTTGTTTTAATTCTACTCACATCACTCCATTAATTGTTGTCTCTCCCTCCACACCTCACGCCCCTTCCATCATCCCTCTCCCATTCGCCTCCCCATCGCTATCTCTTCATTCTGGACCCATCTATCCATCTTTTTGTGTCCTTACACTCCAATGAGATGCAGGTCACGCACACATTTTCTCTCCCCTGCCATGGCAGTGTTGGCGGGAGCAACGACTAAGTGTGTCCCTGTCCGGTCTAAATCGGATTGATTAACGGCGCGCTGCTGTGGCAGGTCTCCTGAGGACCCCCTCCTCCACACGACCCCCTCTGCCTCCTGTCCCTACCCCCCTCGCGGTATCCCTCCCTACCTCCAGATGCATCAGGGCAGGCTATACACGGCTGCAGGCTACGGTAATTGGTAGTCGGACAGCCATGGCAGCTCCACCGCCTAATAGGTCCAACTCCTCAATAACTCCATACAATCACAATAAATGGGGGCACAGGATAGGCTACAGTGGTCAAATGGGCCCATGAAATACTAGCAGGAGGTCGGGATATGATCCCCCTCACACACACATTCACACACTCCATCCCGACAAGAGCATCTCTCTCCTCTTTGTTTTTTATGAATCTCAAGTGAATACCTGAGGAAAAAACACATGGCATATGAGACATTTTGTTATCTTATACTGTTAGACTGCCTTGCTCTGAAGGGACTGAACAGCTCCCATGAGGAGACCTAATAGGTTTTACGAAAAATATAACAGTAAAGAGATTCTGACATCTTGTACATCCAACATCTGTCTACATGGTTGAATGGCAAGATTCCCCTGACAGTATTTTTCAGCTGAGTTAAAGGCTGACAGGCTGCTGTAACTTGCTATAAATTCAGTGTGAGATTGCAATTAAAGCTGGTTTTCCCTCTATGCACGTGCATGGATAACTTTATTACAACCCCTCCTATTAAAATATTTGATTAAACTAAATGCAGCACATTAAAAACAGACTGCTGGGTTCTGCCTTTACCTGCATCACCCTTGTTTAAGGGTCATAGCAAAAAGTTGCGGCAGTGATATTCACACCACCTCATTGAAATGGCCTTTAAAACATGAACATCAGCTAATTATATTTGCCAGCCAAAAGGACAAAGTGTTATTTATGGCTTTAAATGGTTGACTTCCTTATAAGACACGTAGGTTTACTTAGCTCCGACTCGGACAGTGGAGATGCTGACATTTAATGCATTGTGTTTATGATTAATTCATGGTCACGTTCCCCTCCTGTATATACAGTAACCCAGTGGACAAGTTAGCTATCATATACATTTTATGCACATATTTATGAGAGTGTGACATTTAAAAGTTATCACATCCGACAGGATTATCGCCACAGTGGAATATAAGGCAATCATGAATTATTAGTCGCTGTCAGTAAAACAAAAAACACCTCTGGGTTAATCTGTTTATATTAAATATTTCTTAACATCAAATGAAAAATTCAAATAGAGTCGTAGTATTTTCTAAAATGCTGTCATCTTCTTCTAAAATGTTGTGTTTTCTAAGATGTTGTTGTGTTTCTTAAAATAACTTGTTTTCTACAATGTTTATGATGTTGTGTGTTTCTAAAATTGAGAAATGTTGTCTTTTATGAAAGGTCAAATTTTGTTGTTTTCAGAAATGTGTTTTTCTAAGTGGTGTTGTATTGAGAAATGTTCTTTTATGAAACATATTTTAAAAAAATGTTCTTTTGTGAAATGGTGTATTTTATAAAATGTTTCTATAATGTGTTACTTTACCAAACCTTCTTTAAAAGTTCACTTCACAAATAATTGTATTTACTTATTTTTGAAGTTCACATGTGTTCTTTCAGTGGTGCTGATAACACATCTGTGCTTTTACTTCAATAGAATTTTGAGTGATAGATTTTTTTTTTTTTACTTGTAATTGATCATTTTTGTGTTGGTATTTTCTTTAAAAGCATCTTTACACTTCCTCCGCAACTGTGGATTATATTGTAATGTCTTGGACCGAGCCTGAGCTGGTGACATCGCAGAGCTTTGTGACACTGAAACCAGTGCTGATGAATCTGCGGGTTCGGCTGTCAGCAACAATCACAGTGAAACCTTGTTGTCTTAAAGTGGGCAGGAGGCGCTGGGGCTTTGGGAGTGAAAACAAGAGGGAAAGGCGAATCAGGATTATTGTCAACAGCGGCGGAGATTGATAGCGACAAGGGAGTGAATTTCTGTCTGTTGGCCCAGCGCTGTTCTGACTTGATCTGCTGCTGTTGGGGAGAAGGGAGACCCGCGGGACAATAGAGAAGATTACACTGCCTCCACTTTTCATTAGGGGGGCAACATTAAATAGGGAGAGAGAGGAAATTTACAGCACGGAAATAATTCACTGACATGGCTAAATGCTCAATAAAATCTACATGTTCTGCTGTGTGCCACTGATTTGTGTGACACATTTAAGGGCTGACATACTGTATTTCAAAATTTATTTAGCCAAAGATCTTCCATCATTTTTTATACATATCGACCCAATATCAAAGTTCTTGTTCCTAATGTTCATGTCGGAGCCACGTCTCAGATAAAAATGATGGAAGTAGGGAACGGGGTGAGGAGAAAAGAAGACAAATTTGGATGAGGACACACAGACGGGCGAGCAGCTGCATGCACTTTTAACAGTCCAAGCACAGGATTCGGGTAAAAGGAGCCAAAGTTGAGAGGGGCTTTGAGTGATGGCGAGGGAGCCTGTTGGATAACAAACTGATCAAGCATGCCTGCTTCAGAGAAGGCGGGGGGCTGGGGATATAAATGAGGTTGGGGAGGTGGGCTGTCCATGTAGTGTGTTATTTTTTCAGTTTTGTTTTGTTTCGCAGGGGTGCCTTGATCCTCTGGTAATAAAACTGACAGGATTCATTCACTGTGATGTACAGACCTCTCAGAGCGGAGCGAGGTGATTGAGACGGGGTCTCTTAAACTTACCTGAGGGACCTCTAAGGGTGAACTGGGAGAGAGAAGAAGAAGGGCAATTGAAATGGCCCTTTTTGTAAAAGTGTTCTCTCTGCCTCCATTCATGTGTACCAGCCTGAGGTATCCTGTTTCTATTATGCGGGTCGACGTGTAACCCTTCTCCTGCACTGCAGTCTCACACACTAATTGGCATGCTAGATGTTAATATTTTGCCATGACACTCAAGACCCAAGGTGTCAAGATGTTGATTAGAAAGTCTCTAATTGGCTCTAGACTGAAGCCTTTGAGGGGAGAGGAGAGGCTCTAATTGGATATAAATGGGTTCTGTGGACGGTCTACCTGCAGAGCATCAGCTTGAGCAAAGCCTCAGCTCGAAAGTTAAACTGCACTATTCCTTTAGAAAATGTTGTTTACGGTCTTGTATAAAATCTGTGTGTGTTTTACACCCGTACACACACTCACAGCGAGGACACACAGCACTTATTCATCATTTTAAACCTGTGCACAGGTCAGAAGTTAAAATGCCCCTAATTCTGATGCACCGCTTAAAAATCTTAATAATCCAGTGCACATATTACCAGAGTTCATGTCGGCTCTGCCACTATCAAACGCTCCTGAAACGCTGCTGTTTATGAAAGGAACAAAATCCTGCTTCCTTGATGAGGAGAAATAATGATATAATGGGGAGGCAAGAGGAAAGCACAACAAAGGCATGACAAAGCACAGTAACAACCAGCCGAGTCGTTTTTGTCGACAGGATATAATGGCCTCAGCCATTATCACAGAAACATATAGTCAAATAATGGCCGTGTGCATGAAATGTGTGTGGACTCACCCCTCAGAAAAAAGGACAAGAAGAGAAAACAAGGGCGAGCTGCAGGGTATATGAGAGGATTCTTTCTGTTCCGTGCAACAAGAAATGCTGTCTGCAAGGGCGGACTTTTATCCTCTATGACAAAATGTTCCCTATTATATTGTTATAATGTCTGACACTAAACCGGCGCACCACACAGAAAATTACTTATGATTATAAATTATTCTACCAACACACATGACACAACACACACACACACACACACACACACACCACACACACACCATGGCTCCCAAGGTGCCAAAATAGAATAAATCTGAAACTGTCTAATAACGCACCACATGAGGCTCATATTGACACCTTGTCTGACATACTGTAATTAGCAGCTTCCACCTCTCACAGTAGCCACATCACACCTACCTACTGAAGACGAGCTGTTTCCTTCTTCTAAGTGAGTCCAAGCTTGTCATCACCACAACTTATTAGTGGAATATTTAATCATCTAATTTGCTCATGGGTCTTACTAGTTATTTTTTAATGTAAATACAAAGGAACATAAAAACAATGTGTAGAGTGTTTTTGCACAACATCAACATTGCTGCCTGATGCTTGAGAGACAAAAAGAAATTTTTTCTGTTTGATGAAAATTATTCATAGGAGTTGAACACCTTTACAGTCATTTTATTTTGATCACTGGCAGCAATTTCATGTTACTCATTAAACTCCGTCACTTATATTTTCTATAAAGGTGACTTGACTTTTACACACAGTACTGTGTAGCATGTAGCCAAAGACACAAATATTCCACATTCGAAAGAAAAAAAAAACCTGAATCATTAAAAACATTGGATTTCATGTTTTCTGTTGTATGAGGGTAGAACAGAAACATAGGAAGCAATGCAGTGTTTGTAATGCCGACTGTTACAGTAGTATTCTGAATGTCGTTGCACCATGATTGACTCTCCTCTTGGATAGAAAACATGCTAGTGTTTTGAAAGGAGGATGTGATATTGAGTTGTATAAAGTTGTATGCAGAGAAAGTTTTTTTTTTTTGCATTTTGAAATGTCGAAATGGTATTTACTTTAAAGGACAACTATTATGCTTTTTCATATTTGTCCTTTACGTCAGTGTTTTATAGGTTCTTGTGCATGGAAAAGATCTTGAAAGTTAAAAAGGTCAAAGTCCGCACTAACAGAAGCTCCTCTCTCCCACAGAAGACACTGCTCCTGAAATGCCTCGTTAAAAGTCCCGCCTTAGTTCTGTGACTTTGTGACATCACACTACATCACCACGTCACACGTTTGTATAATTTAATGCCTAGTAGCTAGTTTGGCGTGTAAAGTTGATTAAGCACAGCTGCCCTGTTGTTAGTGGTGCTGGCTCAGGCATGTGTGAGCCGACCAATCAGAGAAGACTTGGCAATGCAGATGAAGAGTTTTGAGAAAGTGGTTTCAGTATTGACCGATGCTTGTAGGCAATAAAAACAAAACTGTAATAAGACAAAAATCCATTCACTACAGTGAATAACAACACTCGCACCTACACATCTATTATTCTAACCCCTTTAATCCAAAGCTTAATTCTCCACTTGTTCATTCATCCGTCTTTTCTTGCAACACTGTGAATCATTAAGACTGAGCCACATGTTGGACGTTTTGTTGGCTTTAATAAGACTCAGGTTTGTCCATCATGTTTCATCCTCCAGTAGGTCAGATGCAACCAATGCCACGGCCAGATAATGAGGTTACCATGTTCCAATAGCAGATATGATGCCGCAATACTACTATAACGCGCATATGTGTGTGTCTGTGTGTGGGTAAGGGCTCTACAGAGCGACCAACTGACCAACCCAGTTGGACCAGCTATAAATATTCATACTCCCACTCCATGCTCATCACAGTAAAGGGCAAAGTACATATTGGTGGTGAATTATATATCCATTGAAAAGGTCATCTACCTCAACACCAATCTTTTGATGAGTTATGGGACACGCGAAGTGGAGAGGATTCAGCTCTGCAAAAACTTGGTGTTAACTTACACGTCAGCGAGACATTTCATTAACCAACAGAAGAAGATGAGCTGGTGACATGAGCCTGATTGGTTTCATATATGTCTGTCAAATGTCTAGCTACATAACTTTATCTGTTCTCCTCAGCTCCACTCTCTCATGTGGCCTCCTCTCTCGTCCCCCTCTGTCTGTTCTCCTGTGAATATCCATCCATCTCTCTTTCTCTGTCAGCCCTCCTGTCTGTGTCCTGCCTGATCCCTCCGCAGGATGTGTCTTATTCTCAGCTCCCTTTGACAAGACATTGATCAGCACCATGCATATCAGTCTGACAATTGTTGTTTACACACACACGTACACACACCACATCCACCACCAGTGCTGACAAACGCATACACAACAACAGACTTTATGGGAATCATTTGACATTTAAAGGAAATCTGCTTATTCCCTTTTGATGTGCTCACTATCACATCTGTAGGGTAAACATGAAGGTGTAGGCAGCACCTTGTTAGCCTAACAGTATGACACATAACCACCCTAAAATGGCATATATTTCATTATCAGCTTTGGGTTTTTTGTACAAATTAAACAAACAAGATCTAATGTGTTGATTAGCAGGTTCTTTGACAAGTCTGTTTGTTCGCTGTCTGAGCCGGAGTTTGTTGAAGGGTTTTTATCAATTTGCCTCTCTGCAGTGGCTGCTGGCAGATGTGTTAACATGGTGTATGGGCCGGAGGTGTGAGGATGCAGTTAGAAGGCACCAAATGAAGAGAGAGAAATGGGCTTTCTTAGTTATTGCACTGTGCCTCATTTACATGTTGTGGCTTCTTTGCTGGTTTTCTCATATTAAACACAAAGACTATATTCAGACATCGCCTGATATTGTTTGTGAATGTGTGAGCCCTGCAACTTCTCTGTGAGGATGGGACAATGATTCAGTATAAACCACATTAACCTAATAATCAGCGTTCTTAAAAGTACCCAAAAGTCGTACTTAAATTAGAAGTGAAGATATTATATAAAAATATTACTTTGGTAAAAAGTGAATGCCAAATAAATAGTACTTGAGTAAAAGTCTTTAAGTATGATGATATTAAATGTATGATAGTATCAAAAGTACGAGTGAAAATAAAATCAGACATATATTTATGTGTATGTATGTACTGTGTAGTATGGGCAACTGATTACTGGATCCGATATTCAACATTTCTGATGGTCAGAATCAGTGACTGCAGATAAAATGAATTAAGTATAAAAAGAAATCTACTACTTAAGCTCTCATGCAGCATGTAATCTGCAAAGGTTACCAAATAAATGCAGTGGAGTAAAAAGTTCTATATATGTCCCCAAAATTGAAGGGGAGTGGAAGTATAGAGCTGCTGTTTCCCTCTGTTTCCAGTCTTTATGCTAAGCTAAGCTAACTGACTTTTGGCTCCTGCTACATATTCACCATACAGACATGAGAGTGGTATCAAACATCTCATCTAACTTTCCGCAAGAGAGTAATTAAGTATATTTCAGGTGTCAAACTATTCCATTAATTATACCATGAGCACACGCATGTGAGGATGTTTTAGACATGTAGGTGACTGCTGGGTGTCTTACTATCGTATCTTTAAGTTTTCTGCGCCTTACGCTCTCTCTTTTTATTTCTGTTTTTTATGCATGAGGTTTCTCTTCTTGAGTTCAGGTTACAGATGACATGACATTGAAATGAGAATGATATCAATCTTCTCATCTGACATTTGGCTAGAAAGAAAGTAAGTAAGTGAAGGCAAAATCAAATCTACGTAACAAAATATCCATTCAGAAATACTTTCACTGTAATAATTATTATGTGCTACTGAGTGTCTCCCAAGTGACAAACTTCTTCAGTGTTATCCTCAAGTTTCTTGTCATTGACCTCGCTGGTGTACTCTTCTACGAGAGCACTTGTCTATTAACAGGAAGAAAAAAACAGTGGGAGCAATGAAACTGTGAGGGCAAGATCAGCACTGAATTGGGTTAAATAATTTAGATGATGGAAAAGATAATTAATGGGGAAGGAGTCAATAGCCAGTGTGGATGATTATAGTGTGTGTGTGTGTGTGTGTGTGTGTGTGTGTGTGTGTGTGTGTGTGTGTGTGTGTGTGTGTGTGTGTGTGTGTGTGTGTAAAGGAGGGGCACAGGTGGAGGGGAGAAGATCTCATCTAAAGGCTATGAAAGATTTAACAGCAGGAGGAGACAGGAATGACAATGTCTGTGAAGGCACGCAACAAACCAAGTCCCCCAATTATATCTGGCATTTAACTGTCTGTCCTCTTTACACTTTATGCACATCCCGTCAAATCAGTGAAATAGGGAATAACCATTTTTATGGACTTGATCAGTCACAAAAAGAGATCGACAATGTAATGACGCCCGTATTCGGGAAGTCTATAAAACCAAAGCGGTATGAAAAAAAGCTAACTCGATACTGAGCAGTGCAAATGTGAACTTGGGCCGCAAATAAGTGATTCACTTTTGGCCCAGAAACAGAATTTATAAGGAAATGTACAACATTGTAAATCAGAGGGAATGTGAACTTTTCCCCACTTTTTCTCATTAACTATTGCACTTATGTATTTCAGTTAAATAATGTGGCACACCCAAAAGCAGATTAAACATGTTAATCACTAATATGGTGGATTGTGGGGCCTTAGTAGAGGTATGCTTGCTGATTCCAGCTTCTTCAACATAAGGATTTGCTGTTTTCCCCTGTACTGTATCGCTGTGAATTTGATATCTTTAGGTAGCAGACCAAAAAGCAATTATGATATTTCACCTTGTGCTCTGGGAGAGTATGATGTGTTTTTAAAATTATTTTGATTTTTTTCTTTACACTTTTTTAAGTAGATTTAAGTTCTTAAGTATTTAAAAAACTTAAAGATAAATCAAGATGAAAAGGAGAGAAGTTGGTCTCCATTGCCTTTTGTGATGGATCATAAGGGATATGTGCTAGCTATGGTGCACACAAGAGGCTAAAATGTAAAAATCAAAAAGATGCCATTGTACAGGTGTGGTGCAGCAGTTTGATTTCCACGCAGTAACCTGTGCACTCTCGTTGCCTATTGGTTCAGACTTTTACCAGAATGGTGGCACAGTGGTGAACACTGCGGCCTCACAGCATGGAGGTCCTGGGTTTGTATCCCTGCTGGGACAGGGCCTTTCTGCGTGGAGTTTGCATGGTCTCCCCAAGCTCGCAAGGTGTTTCCTCTGGGTCCTCTGGTTTCCCCACACCATCAATGTATATTAGGTTAATTATCTGTGCTGTGCCCTTGACCGTATATCATAGGTCTTCTTCTTCTTCTTCTTCTTCTTCTTCTTCTTCTTCTTCTTCTTCTTCTTCTTCTTCTTCTTCTTCTTCTTCTTCTCAACTGCAATGTCCAATGTCTGATTCAAGCTGGAAACTTTTATGCTCCTTTTGTTTCCTGTCTATCTCTACATTGTCAACTAACAAAGGTAAAAAAAAAAACAATCTGAGTAAGCTCACATAATGAGAAGCAAATTGAAACTGGGCATTTTTCGCACTGGATTAATGAAGGAGGTTTCAGTGCAAACTGTTGAGCTGTCCCCTCTTATTAGACCATTTGCTGTAGCCTGTTTACAGTCCTTCACGATGCAGATTCAGTAAAGCGTATTAGTGAACAGCAGCCCAGCGAGGTGATGGTCTGCTCTAGTCTGTCAATTCACGTACCATGTAAATTATGTGTAGAGAAACCACGACTGTACCAACAACCACTCAGCCTGGTTTGACTGGGCTTGTAACAATGCAAAGCATGTTTTTTTCTCCTTCCTCGCTGGTTATCCCCAGGACGTTACTCTTCTGTTCTGCAGCACACATGTCAGAATCAGGGCTCCTCACCAGAGTGAGGGCTTAGTACTTCAAGCTTGTCATGGATCTCCAGATGGAAGCATTCAAGGCTTTTTTCCAGACATTTGTACTTGTTTATTTATTAGAGTTAAAGTCAGAGTTCCTCAGAGGACAGTAGCCAGCTGTTGCATTTTGGCTTTGTTCCACTGAGACATGGAGGATTGTTATCCTCTTGATCGCTTGGCTGTCACACTCTCTCTCTCTCTCTCTCTCTCTCTCTCTCTCTCTCTCTCTCTCTCTCTCTCTCTCTCTCTCTCTCTCTCCCTTTGTTTGCAAGTTGTACAATTATTTACTGTTTTCCATGTAAAGCAGTCCCACCTCTGTTTCTACTTTCATCCTGCCTCCATTTCTTCTAAATCAACAACTGAAAAAAACGCTTTGTGATGAAACTGCATTACTGAAGCGAGGGTTTGATGCAAAAGTTGAGATTCTGCTCTGAGTAAACAGCATTTTGATTCTTTTTGGTGTATTAGTGGAACCTTTGCATCAGACTTTTCTTCGTCTAAAACTTCATCATGATGCTCTCAATCCTCTGTTGTTAAGAAACAATTTTTTTAGTGGTCGCCAAACTACTACAAAAGACAAGCAATACAACACAGTCTAATCCAATAGGCCCGCAATAAATACTACCTCTTTGATACTTTTAAAGATCAGAATTGTTGACCCTGTCACAGAGCGGTGCTGCCTACAACATTTCTTTAGGAGGTCCATTAATTTAAAGACTGTCTCACCAAGAACACCAACAGCATCAGTCAGCAAACGACCAAAAGCGACATGTTTATGTTCAAGTGACAAAGCCCTCTGGCATCTATCAGAAACAGGGCTCGCTGAGCAATCTTCAAGCAAAATGGAAAAGAGGGGACTGGAACACACTGATACATTTAGGGCCTTTAATTTTGCAACGTTTAACACTACTGCGTCTTAATCAGAGTCCGAGTGGACAAGAACATGAGGCAAACAATTATAGCCAACCTAGATCAGGTGTGCAGTTCTCATTAGATCACTGGTTGAACTCTGGGATCTGTAGGAGTTATCTTGTCTGTTGGTAGAAAAGGGCGTGACGGTAGTTGTTTTTCCTCTGCATGATTCGACACTGCAGCTTTTTTTCCTTTATTTATTGTGGATAGTACCTGGTATCTGGTACTTTATTTGGTTTTACCTCAGACGAGCTGAGACGATGTCACAAAAAGGTGACGTAAGAACACTGCAGACTACTGATTGGTCCGATTCTTATCTGATCACTGAGATGACAATCAGCTAAAAATCCTGCCTGTGTTGAGAGGGTACTATCTGCAGTGAAACACAAATTAGAGACAAGTACATGGTACGAAAAGTGGGTTGAGATGTGTTGAGACAAGTCGTACATCTGTGCGGCAAAGCCTGCAGAGGGAGGAAGTCATGGTGGATTGATGGCTCAGCACTGGGCTCAGACATGGGAGTCTGATGCTCCTATACCTATTAACCCTAAACATTGGTTTATTGTAACCTTAACCATGTTCCCTAAGTGGATATTATTACTGTAACTATGACGATGAAGGCCCCCACTTAACTAAGTTGTTTTTGTGTATAAACCTAACCAAACCTTAGAAAACTTTTTTGTTGTTCTGAAGGGGCAGTTACAAACTTAGTATTTTGTTGTTAAATTTGACTAGATGATTTATGTTTCACTTGCTTGCATAATAAAAATGTTTCTGTATTGGTGTCCTGTACAAGGGATTTTCAACAATTACCTTTGGTTAATATCTTTGAGGCAGAACTTTCAGATCACAATATCAGAGGGAAACACACACACCGAACACCCGCACTGAGACACTCACCTGTCCGTTCTTCTTAAGGTCGGCCCACATGCTCGTCCCATCACCTCCTCTCATCAGGACATGGTAGGTGAAGTAGTAGATGCCAGGCAGCGGGCAGGTGAACTTGCCGGTACTTGGCTCATAGTAGTTCCCTACGTTGGTCACCACGTCGTCAAACTTCAGTATTTCACTCCCTTCGTGTTGCTTCCGGAGGCCTGCGTAGAAGGCGATTTTGGGACTGTAGAAGGATGAGCCATATCCACCAGGTCCAGGCCCTGGTGGACCAGGTGGGCCGGGTTTGCCAGGCTCTCCAGGGGGCCCTTTAGGACCTGGAGGACCAGGAACTCCAGGGCTCCCTCTATAACCCTGTTTGCCCCTGCCTTTTGGGAAGTCTGGGGGCTGAGGGGAGACGGCTGTCAGCTCTCCCTGTGGGGGGGTGAAAGTGTCACACACCATCTTACAGCTCCCAAGCATCTCGTAATGCGTGCCCCCTCCTCCGGACCCTCCCCCCTTGGTTGTGTGGACCAATAGGGGAATGGCCACCAGCAGGACCAGAACCATGGCCACACCAACGCCAGCCCCGATGACACGTTTCTTTCGGCTGAGCCGGGAGGCGGCCAGTGTGAGGAAGTCCTCCTCCCCCTTAGCTGGAATGGTTGTGCCGGCCAGGCTGAACTCTGAGTAGAAATTAACTACTGGATTGAAAGGGTGTAGGAAGGAATTGTATGATTGTGTGGGGCAGAGGAAAGAAACAGGGCGCTATTCTAGGAGCAGCAAGTCTAAGAGAGGAGAAAATCAGAAGTCGGGTGGAGAATGACAAATAGATCTTTCCATTTCTTGATTTTCAGTACGTTTGTTTTGTATCCTTTGTGTGCACGAATCTAAAGATAAAACCTCATTTTGCAAGCCAAAAATAACATATATATTCTATATCTCAGTTGATTCGGCAATTTTACTTCTTTTTTTTATCCCGCTTCGTGGTTGTGGAGGCTCCAGTAAAAAGCTTCCAGTTGCTCAGGCAGAGAGCTGTCAGGTGGGGTCTACAGTATTCCCACTGGAGTTCATCTCACCCACCACATATGGGGAAGGGCGCTTTACTTGTCTGTCCAGGGATGAGAGGAGAAGAACGAGGAAACTGCTAAATTCCTGCTCTCTTCTTCCTTCCCCCCTGCTTGATGGGCTCACACCTCTTTCTCTTTCTCCTGATCAGTGTTGTTTGGTTTAGATTTAGCTCAGCGGTCTACTCCTCCTTTCAGAGTATGTGTTGCAGGTCATAAAAAGGCTAAGTGAACTGAACGTGGAAACCCGTGTTTTAAAGGCGGCATGGATGAAGCGGGGAACATTTTATCACAGCGATCTAGAAGGAAAAGAAGACACACATATATAATTAACTAAGCAATCAGGGACACATAAAACCAAAACCCTTTGCTATAACACCTGTGAACTCTTAACCTTAAATACAGAAGAAATATGACAGGTAAAACATTCATGTAATTAATAAATATTTGAATTTGCATTCAACAATTTAAATAATAAAATGTTAGAGGCTAGAGAAAATGGCTTACTATAAGTTACACATGTATGATTATTGATAAAAGTAAAGACATGAAACATCATTAATAATAATCAGACGAGCTGGCTTCACAGCTGCATGTTGACATTATCGCAGTGTAGGCCCATATGTTCATTATGCAACAAACAGCAAAAAATACTCTAATTAATAGGCTACAAATTCCCTTATAATTTAAATAGTGACCTGCATTTTAAAGACTGGTCCGGATTTAATCAGAGCAAGATAAGAAAATAAATCACCAGAAAACTTTTGACAGTCTACAAAAAAAAAAAAAAAAAAGAAAACCACATCAGCTCACCTGTTTGTTTGTTTGTTTTTTTCCTCTTCTTCTCCTCAGTGGCTGCTCATGCTGCGGGTTCAGGTGGACACGCCGCAGAGAGAAAACTGGTTCCAGGACCGGGATGAAATCCTTCCCAAAGACTGACTGAGCGCTTTTCTTCACCGTGGCATCGGGTGAAGTTGCGCTGCGGTGCAGAAACTCAAAGTCGCACGCACAAACACACACGCACGCACACACACAAGCACAC
The DNA here is from genome assembly GCA_039737535.1 of Lagodon rhomboides. Classification (NCBI taxonomy): domain Eukaryota; kingdom Metazoa; phylum Chordata; class Actinopteri; order Spariformes; family Sparidae; genus Lagodon; species Lagodon rhomboides. Next base: position 17,471,088 of record CM077785.1, on the reverse strand, counting down.
ACACACTCACGAGCACGCACGCACGCACACAAACACACACTAATATTTAAACTTGCAGCATTTCATCCAGGGCTCCTGCTGCATGGTGGACGGACCGCGCCGTCCGAAGATGCTCGAGGCAGCGCTCACAGGCAGTCCGAGCAGACACGGAGGAATTAAAACAACTGGAGTGATGAACAGTACAAAGACAAAGTGGCTCCTCCTAATAAAAAAAAAAATCACATATTCTGACGAGTTACTTTGACAGACTTCCGGCGTGCAGAAATCCCGCTGCAGAAAGCGACTTTATTTGCGGAGCAACAGTTCACTCACTTGTTGTATTCTCCGTCCTGCTTCTCTCTCCTCAGCATCTGCCCGCCACTGCTCCCCCCCGCCCTCTCTCTCTCTCTCTCTCACACACACACACACACACACACACACGCACGCACGCACACACACGCACGGATTCACCGTCCCATCCTGCGCGTGACCTTTTCACAAATCAAATGACTACATCTGTTTAATAGTTCAATCATAGGTTGTCCGTTTCCGCTCAAATACTGAAGATTTATTGGCAGCACACAACCAGAAAATAATATTATTCTTACAGCATCCCTATTTGACGCTACAACACATGTAATTTATTCTAATATATGCTCCAGACAGCAGCTGATTTTTTTTTTTTTTATTTTTAGGTATGACTGAGATCTACTTGTGTTGCGAGCTGCATTTGCCAGAGCAGCAGGTGTGAGGAGACAGGAGTGTGAGTAAAGCGTGTGTTGTCCAGATGTGAGACTGACACACATCAGGCAGGATGGCGGAGTGGAGAGGATAAGGTGAAAGAAGGAGAGGGGTGTTCTCCGGCTTGTTGTCAATGTGTGCGTTTCTGTAGCTTTCAGACCTCGTTAGAGATGAAAGATGTATCGCTGCTGACAACCCCCCTCCTCCTCCTTCATCTCATCCTCGTCTCATTTTTTTCTTCTTTCTCCTCTCTCTCTCTCCCTGGCTTTACATTTGTAGATTTCATTAATTCTCAAATTGGACATAGTTTTTGTTATTTCTAATTGAATGTTATAAAACAGAGGCTCCTCTGAAATATTAGATTTTTTCAGGTGATTCTCTCCCTGACATTATAAACACATCTGTCCTGAAATGTGTTTTATAGAAAAAATGTTGTTGTCGGGGGCATTTTCACAAGAAAAAAAGGCGAGCGAACCATTTAGCTCTCTAAGGCACACATGTACTTGTATGTACTGTCAGTTCTGCCTCTTATTTATTCATCTCCCAACTTTACTGAGCAGGAGAGAGTAGCAGATATTGAATATGGATCAATAGATCACTCCCCAGAATGCATACTGTCAGCCGACTGAGCCCTCAGGCAGATACCAAGCCTCTGGTCACATTTGCATTTGGAGATAGAAAATAACTACTGCTTGTCAGAAAGTAGGAAACCGTGTGGTCTCTACATTTTACGAAATTGGCAGATGTGAAGCAGAGAAGCTAAAGAATATTCTGCATTTGTGAACATGTGCTTGCACAGCATCGGCTTTCATCCGCTTCTATGTGTGCGTGCCTGGCAGTGCTTCTTTATGTGACTTTATGGCATGCATGTGAGTGCCCACATGCATACATATGTGCACACATACACATATAATTTACATGTGGGCTCCGACACACTGGTGTCACACTCCGAAGGCTCCCTGCATTTAAATTATTATTGCCAAGAAGGGAGGACAATTTAGAGAGAATGAGGTTTTTAAAGCCCCATGAAATATTAACTAAGCCGATGAATATATAAGCTGTGAAGCGATTATATCTGTCTCCGACCCTGTTTCCTCATGATATATGATATCTATATGTTCTTGTCTGCACTGTATCATCCTCCCCTGTGTTTAATTATAGCTAAGGTTCGCATGAACAAACAGTTTGAACATTGCTTTTGGTTTGTACAATACTCAGTCTCCTCTGTGACAAAATATAACCTCATAATGGGTTATCACCCTGTAATGTGGCACATCGCCTCTCGTGTTCTTGACTCTGATATCTCGTTTCTGACCTTCAGGTGTCCGAGCTGCAGAGGTGTGATTGATATGAAGGCTATACAGGAACAACAGACTGGAAGATCTGCAGACCTGATGGTTACTGTGTTAAGTCTTGGCTGTTGCAAACTCAAAGGTCCACTGACTCAACCGTGTCAATAAGCCAGCGCAAGAGAAAAACTGAACTCAGCTGGGCACACGGCAGTTGCTTGTAAAATAGGATGATTTTTCTAGGTGAGTAAAACTTATATATAATGTATAACAATGTGTCATTAAAATCACAAGCGTGGCCATGAAGCCAAGTCAAGTCGATTTTATTTATATAGCCCAAAATATCAAATTTCCAAAATAAAAACAAAATCAACCCCTTCATGTGGGAGTAAAAAAAAACTAACTGAAACAGAAAAAAGAAGAAACCTTGAAAAAAGCAACGGAGGAGAGATCCCTCAGGCAGTCAGTGTTGGAAAAAGTACCCAAAAGTCATACTTGAGTAAGACTAACGATACTGTATTAAGATATGGCTTTGGTAAGAGTGACTCATTTGAATAGTACTTAAGTAAAAGTCTAGTCAAGTATCTGACATTGAAGCTGCTGTAAGCTACACGACTCGTTTCTTTTCTCAGCTCTCTTTGCCTCTTTCTTCTCTTCAGGTGTTTTTCTTTGCTTGGCATGTTTGATAGCATAAGCCGTCACCAGGAGGGCTTGAATTGGAAGTTTTCCCTGCCGGTGTAGGTACCAAACCAGGATGATCCTGCTCTCTGTCTGGTCCCAGAGCAGACAGGACTGGCTCTCTCTGGAGTTCTCGGTCCTGATTGGATAGTGTGGGCCGGGATACCACAACATTTCTTTCTCTTTTACTGCAAGAGCCGGATAAGAGACACGGGTTACTGACCAAACACTCTATAACAGTGATTATTGTTGGAATATAGAGCTATTTAACACTAACTTTAATAAAAAGAATAATGCTTGCAGCAGCTTTAAATCTATTATCTTGATCCAAATTTCAGCATTTTTTTTCTTTTCACCCAACTGCTGGAATAAATTCATTTACAAAAACTCTACGTTGGCTCTAATGTAGCATAAAATCTGCAAAGCACAGGTAGCTAAAGTGATCCAACAAATGTAATGAGTGAAAAGTACAATGTTTGTAGTGGAGTGAAAGTATAAAGTAGCAGAAAATGAATACAGATAAAATATCAATATCACTAAATATAGCGCTGTATGAAGAAGGGCAAGTATTTAGACCACAAAATCTTTTCTGAGACACAAAAACCTGAGGACAGACCACACAGCAGGCCACACTATACACAGGAGGCAAGGCCATGTGTCGTTGATTGGGTAACAGACAGAACAATTCACTATACCTCCAAAAGCAGTATAATTGATATATGTGATGCCAGTTTATCATGTAACTATATATATTTGACTCAAACCATATATCTTGGTCTTTGTCCCGACTTGAATATGACCTAATGACACTTTCCACTGTGCTGTGTTGATGATTTCACAACCTGCTGTCTGGCTTAGACCACAATCACAAGATACGTCTGAAGCTGCCAGACCTTGCAGTTCCTCTGTCTACCTTCACTTCTCTTTTCTGTTTTTAATGTCTTACGGACAAGAGTGCCTTATAATCATGGAGCTCTGATCTTTCAGCTGGAACCTGATTATTCTGTGAACTTACTCCTTAATAAATAACCACAAAGACAGTTTGTGTCAGAATGTTTATGTCTCACCAGTGTTCATTTCCAACGCAATGTAAATCAGTGGAATGTGTATAGTGAAGTGGGTAATAATTTAAAGACAAAACCAACATAAACCTTTTTCTTTTTGGATCTCTTCCCATTCTCCCCGAGGTGTTATTCTGATAGAGGCATTCAGTTACACTTCTCCTATGAAAGCATCTGCATTTGTTATGTTTCTCCAGGTTTTTTCTTCAGTTTGTATTGCCCTGGTTGTACTTCGAAGGTGGTCTGTGTTTGGAAGCAATGATATAAAAGAGACTACGAGGAAATCACAGTGCACCTTAAGTTAGTAGTCTTGTTTGTTCTTGTGAAACTGTTTTGTTACCTCCACCAAGGAGATTATGTGTGTTGCTTGGTTAGTTTGTCAGACGGTTTACACAAAAACTACAGAAAAAAAACATTTCAAGGAATAACACATGGATATTGATGAAAAAAACATGTTTATAAAGGTGGCTGGTATCTAAGAGTGAGTAGATTTTGATGTGGATTAAGAGGACTGTTGTGTCTAGGTGGAGGTTTGCACTCTACTAAATGCCATTCTTGTGTTAAATTTAGCAAAAAATCTGGCAGTCCAGAGCTTTTAACTGCATCTCACAGTTTTTCTTAGCGGATGGAGTTTCTTTGTTTTCATTACAACCCTCATACGCTTATTTGGTGGCATTATAACAGGTTGGTGCATGATTGTGATCATTAAATTATGGTTATATATCACATTATTATAAACATGATGATGCATAATCCTGTTTTTTTTTCTTCCTGTAATTTGCTTTGTTGTTGTTCAGGTGAAAAAGTGGAAATCAGTTTAATATTAATCTTTAAAATCATATTATGTCATGCGAGGTACCCTTTACATGGTTTTAGGTGAAATTGTCTTCAGTGACATAAGGAAGCTCCTGGAGCCGGCAAGAGTTACATGTCCTCCCAACACAGCAGTTTGAACTCAGGTCTCTGCAGGCCAACAGGCCACTGTGTCACACTGGATTTATGGTCATTAAAAACAGGTTCTGCGTGTTAGAATGAGTCATTCCAGCTCATACACTCTGGTCGCTCGGACAGCATGATGATGATACAGATGATACATAGATACAGCTGGACGGGGTGATTTACCAGCAGGACATTCACTCTCCCTGTTTAGGACAATCAGTAAAACCAATCGGTGCGTGAGCAGAGAGACAGCATGTGATCAGAGAGGTTACCATGGCTTTAACAGGCTCAGTCAAGGTGGATGTGCTGTCAATACAGCGAGTCACAAATACAAGCCAAGTAAGTGGCTGGGGAAAAGGGCTTAACCTGACCTACAATCTCACAGGTCAGAAGGACCGGGAATGGAGAGGCAGCAGGGGTAATGGAAATGTAGGGGTCATAGCATCACATTGGAAGTGCATACAGTAACATGGGATTGTTTAGTGTGTGAATATCAACCCAGTGGAAAATGGAATTTAAATTTTTCTGCATGGGATGAAAAAGACGTATCTTTAAACCTGTTTTTCTGTTTACCTGACAAGGACATCTTGTGGCCATGCAAACTCCTGTGTGCCAGGAAAAAATCCAGGAAGTTAAGAGACAAAAAAAACGTCTTATGATGAAGACTTAGTAGAGTTTCTCAATCAAGGATTGTTTAAATACGTGACATATGAACTAGTGCTGTCAACGCTGGAGAAAGGTCTGGCTGCACCAAGTGTCATTATGGTATAGGGGAAAAAAGCTCTTTGACTTTTTCATATTTTTTTCAAACCAGTCCGTCGTGGGCAGCACCTGAAACAGGATGCAGTTACGGTTCCCACTGCCTACAAATTAGTGTAAGGGGAACTTGTCTACCACCTGGGGAGGTGAGCCCCCAGCCTTAAAATGGCTTAACCCTGCTAAAATAAAAAAGGTAACAGCTGCTAGCTTGTTCAGATCTGTACTGTTTGTGAGCAGGTTAGCGCCAACTAGCATGTAGGTTGCTAGCTTGGAGGTTGTTGTTTTTTCATGTAGCGATTGTGAAAACAGTAACATGCAGATATTAGAAGGAAGAGGGGAATGTGCCGGAAACAGATGCCCAATGACAGGCTTTATACCAACAGTCAACATTTGTTAAGTCAGAATACAATTTATGTTGTTTTGTGCCAAACATCATTTTGTTCTGTAATCTTCTAGGCAAGGGACAAACAAATGAGGGACCCTCGAAACTAAAATAATGATCTTCATCCACTCTGGGTAAACTTTAAGCTTCCTGAACTAACACTGCATCACTTTTTAAGTGTTGTCTTGATTCTCACCTTGTTAATGAATTTGCCTGTGCCATGTGGGACTGTTTTTGAGGAGGTCGGAGAGGATGGTAAAGTTTGTGACTTTAATTCAGTAGAACACTGTTTGAGTCCCATTTCCACTGAGGAAGGTGTTAAGTGACATTTGGATGAATACTGTTTCAGGTACAACATCAGTTTCAGTAATGCTGTGGCCCATAAAATATTTCATGACAGACCAGAAAAGTGGATGGGATTATCTGCTACTGTCCTGAGTTGGTTGAGATCATATCTAGAAGGCAGGGGTGATGATCTTAGCAGATCGATATGACATGTGGAGTCCCCCAGGGTTCTATTCTTGGGACGCAATTATTCAACCTGTACCTCTTTCTAGGTCAAATAATTTATCACAATAATGTTGTTGACACAGATACTGAGATGACACTCCTATTTACTTAACTCTTCCACCAATTGGCTATTGTCCCTTAGCCTCACTTTATCAATGCTTAAAGCAGGCAAATAGCGGAAATCATTGTATTTGGAAGCAGGAAGAAAGAAGTTGATGATTCCAGAGCTATAAAGATGAAGAACCCAAGTTAGAAATCATTTCATTTTAATAGACATATACTGAAGTTTCAACAGTCACTTCAAGGCAGTAACTAAATCAGCAACTCATCATCTTAAACATATAACAACAATTAAAAGTCAAATGTCCAGGCAAGATTTAGATAAACTAATTTATATCTTAATTCCAGCAGGGTAGATTATTCTAATGTTCTTCTGCATGGTCTTCCTGTTCTACAAACTTTTTTCCCTTGCCCTGGAAAAACTCTGAAGTAATGAACTTTTTGAATGACTCTGGTTCCAGAAGTTAATTTCCCATTCATTCACTCCATTGGCATTTCAGAATATCTTCATTTAAAGTTACAAGGCTGGAACAAAGCCAATTGACGACAAGATTATTCGTGATTTTAAAACGTTTTTGATTCAGAGGGGGAAAAAGGTAAACAGAAAGAAAAAAAAGGCATAGGTACATAACTATGGTCAAAATCATTTTACAAAAGACTCATCTCAAAAACAATTGCAAAAAGTGTTTGTTCAGACTCCTCACTTCTTCGCCTCCTGAAAATGCCAGTTTAGCATCAGGAGTTTAAGGTTAAGAGCAGAATTATGATTGGGTTTTGGTCGCAGGGTTAAGTGTTCAGGATAGTTTAGGCTTGGGGATTGAATGCTCCTGTGGACAATCCCCGTGTAGGAAGGAAAAAATGTGTGTGTGTGTGTGTGTGTGTGTGTGTGTGTGTGTGTGTGTGTGCATGAATCCCCCTCCTCTCATACATCTACCTCTGTCTGTGTGCAGATCTGATTATGGTCCTTGATTGCGAGTGACAGTGTGCAGATTGAGTTGCACAGCCTCTCTAATTCTCTCTATTAATGAGTTGCGCTCCACACTGCTGCCCCGGACCCCATCTATTAATCACAATTTGTCATCTGTCTTGTGCTCTCCACACACGCCCTCCCCTTTCCTCCTCTCCCACCTCCTCCCCTCCAAACCAAACTATCCCTCCTCTACCTGTCCCTTACCTCCCAGCTGCTGATTCAATCTCACCCCTTTATATCCTCTTGACTTACTTCTCCAAAGATTCTCCGCACAACACTCGTCTCTCAATTTGCTGTCTGTTCTGTGTGTTGTTCTGTGCCCTGCACCTGTTCCCTTTCCTGACGATTTTACTTGCATCTCCATCTTCAGCTCTCGCACTCCTTTTTTTCCCCCTCTTGCTCTCCTTCCACGGCACGGTCAGCATACTGAGTGGGTTTTCCCCCTGAAATCCACATTTTAATTCTGCCAGCACTCCAAGGTTAAGTAAGCCCTCTCACATCGGTAAATAATGATTTATCACTCCAATTCATATCCGTATTGGTACTCTGTAATTAGATATTTTTCCACGGACATATGGCTGTTTGACAAAATAAAAAAATACTTAAAAACAGCTAAATTAAATGTCACCTATTAACTTCCCTCCTCTTCAGCTCTCCCTCAGTTACAGTATAAGCTGTCAAAAGTTTGTGGTTTTAATGGTGCCAGATTTGAAAGCATGACTAACACAGAGTGTGAAAACTAGCAGCTGCAACACAGTTTCAGTGGCATGTTAGGAAGTTGAATGAAATTCTGAGAAGCAGAATAAGAGTACCATGTATACAGTTCATTACTCACGGATCAAAATCAGCTACCGAATCCCTACAGAGCAACTGTGTCAGAAATCCTCCACCCCACAATGAACATTAATTAAAACCCTTGTCTGTCCCAACAACCTGCTGGCCGTGCCAGGGAATCTTTGTTCTGAATCTCTCCCCTAGGGAGAGCGAGACCACGCGGGGTGAATGAGACACACACACATACACACAAGTAGGAAACAGATGTGAGGCCACATTATAAATGTCATGTTAAGACTAAGACCAGTATAAGAGTAGGACATTTTCATACAAACAGGGGTCAGTTTATTGCTTCGATAATCAACTTGTTTTAGGTTTGGTAAGTAACCAAAGATTTCATTTTCTGGAAAGAGAACATCCAATTATTTCTCACATGCGCTTACATCACTTAGAACCAAACCAATCTGGCCATGTAATTACGTCAAATGATGCACACTGGCCAAAAAAGACTTTTTACCGATAAGCTTGAATTATAAGTTTTTCCTTATAAGATGCATGCTTAAAATCCAAAAGTAGAAAAGTAGTTTGTACTGTCAGAATTTACAGAAAAGGGACCCAAACACAGACACAGAGGCAGGCAGGTTGAACACAAAAGGCAAGCTCTAATGATGAGCTGATCTCAAAGTCCGAAATCCAAAAAGAAACACCAAAAGGCAGGCAAAGGAAAGTCCATAGAAGCAAAAGGCAGGTAATTAAAACTGCGGCAGTAATGGAACAGTGATCCATAGGTGCAAACACTAGCCGAACCAGTACAAACCAGGGAGACACAAGGAACACGAGCACCAACACAAGTTAGACACGAGGAGCGCAAAGCACCGGGCAACAGGTGTGACACACAGATGAACCGACAAAGAGTGAAGAGAAAACACAGGCTTAAATACACAGGAATGATTAACTAATAGAACACAAGTGAGTACGAGAAAGGGCGGGAAAACAAAACAAAGACAGGAAGTGACAAGTAACACATGACACGTGAGGATATAATCTACAAAATAAAACAAACCAAAAACTTGAGCCATGATATGTTCATTTCTGTCTTTATAGTGCCTAAATTAGTACAAAAGATAAGATAATTTTAAATAATACCTGATTGAACTTTATTAGCATTATTGTATTGTAGCAATTAGTGCGCTTAAAGTTATTACAGTAACATTCATTAGCGAGTGTTATGCATGCTAACATGCTATATTAAGACTGTGGACATGTTAAACAAAACACTTTTTCTATGTTAGCATTAGCATTCAGCTCAAAGCACCGGTTTTCCAGTGCTTACATGGCTAAACACTCTTCATCTGGTTTATGTGCAACATGGTCACATTGGTGTGCAGCACACTGACTTCCCACGTCATTTTTAGATAAGCCAACTGCACACCGAACCTTGCGCTGTAGTACACCCAGCTACAATTCATAGATGTAGATATAAGATGTCCAGAGGTGATACAGTGGAATTTAATCTGATGGTCATTTGCCAGAGCCTGTCAGGTGATGCAGTCTTCTGTCACATAAGATAGTGGCTGTGAAAACAGTCAACAGTTCATTTAAACCCACCAAATTGCCCGTACACTGACCCACACCCTCTCATTCTCAAACATTTTTTTTTTTTTAAATTGTGGTGTGAATAATTTAGCAGCGGTGGTCCTCTCACGACTCGAAGGTCGTGGCCTCTTTAAATGATGACAGGAGATGGATCTGGCAACTCTGCAGGATGTCTCCGAGCATGTCTTATTCCCTTGGGCTGAGTGACAGACCTGAGCTGGTGTGGGACACTTGTCTTTCTCTGTATGGTAGATATCTAACAGGTTTCACTTTCACAGTTTGCAAATACTTCTTTCCATGGACCGTGAATTTAGCACAAATAAAATCAGTCCAGAGGAGTGGAGTTCAACACGGAGCAGGATGCAGGGGGGCGGGGGAGAAAAAAAGAAATGGAACACAGCAACCCGTGACGAAGGACAGAAAGACAGCCGGGGTGGAAGAGAGAGCGAGGGATCATCCAGTAGGGATGACAGGGGCAACAGAGAGAGGAGAGAAAAGGAGGGAGAGATAGTGAAGCGAGACATCGATGACCTTCTTTTAGCTCTTAAACCATGCTGTTCATGCCATCGCATCACTCAGAGACAAGAACACCTCCTATACCCTGCTGCTGCGACATGAACATGACAGGGGCTGTCTGATATACTGGACAATGCTCTCTAATACACACACACATACACACACACACATTTTTTCCTTGGAGGCTTTGTGTGATTACATCTACAGTAAAACATCTGATTTTGATGTATTCCTAATCCGATTTACCTCATTAGAACAGGTTTATGTATGCTGAAACATACGGCATAGACCATATTGCACACATGGGGTTATCCCGCCTCAGCGTTTAAACACTTAGAAAAAGAGACACCGAGGGGCATGCTCCCGGTAACAGAATAGGAAAAATGAATACATATACAGGACTTTGCATTTTATTAGGTCCAGTTTTCAATTTTATGTTATGACAATGCCGCCCTTATGGTCTGGTTAGGTTTAGGCATAAAAACTACTTGTTTACGTTTAGGAAGAGATAATGTGTTGACTTATCTGCCTTTGTCAGCACACAATTGAGAACACACCATGTTTGCAACTTGTCAACCACAAGGTAGCCACACCCTGAAGCACACCCTGCTTTGTGGTCAATCTCACTCTCAATGGACCATAATTTACTAAATGCTGTGTTAAAGTAGACTTGAAACTAGCAACTGAGACCCTAAATTTGTAAGGAAACAGTTTACTGAAGTAATGAATCAAGTTAGAAGTAAGGACATTTTCTCATAATCTTACATACAATTATTTATGTGTTATCCATCTATGTCAAACTGGAACAAGCATCTTTGAACAGAGGAGTTGGCCTACGACACTACCTATCACCCACCTACAAATGCAGCACCGAGTTCCCTCCCCACTTAGCTAAACAACCATTCACACCTGGGTTCACCTGGCACTAGCAACCCACATGAAGGTCGGCTCTGTCAACGACCCACAAGTGGCCCTAACGACCCTGAAACTCAGAGCTCACATGTGTCCTTAACGACTCTATAAGGACATTCCCACACAGTGTAAAAGCCTGCAACTCCCATCCAGTTAGTTAGAACTGAAGAAGCCTCTTGGATGAGAGGTGAAACGTTTCCAAGAAACTGACACACGTCCAGTTGCCTACGATACCTCACTCAGAATTACCATGACCTGGATGACTGAGAACCTTCATCAACATCTTACGTACAATTGGACTTCTTTTTGCAACCAGTGACACAACCCCCTGCTGACCAATATAAAGAATGCAGGCTAAAGTCAGTCTGCACTTTACTTTTCAGGCCCCAAAGCACTTATTATACTGTACTGTTCTTTCCTCACAGAAAATATATTTAAAAGTTTTCTTTTTTTTTTTCTTTTTTTAGTAAGCCAAGGTCAAGAGAATTATCATTAGTTGACATTGATATCTTTTGGATTGCAGGTTACAAGACTGTAACATCCACTGGATGGTAGCCATGATGTCACTATATCGGAGTTAAGAGTAACAGCAGTGGCTCAGACCCTGTTTCTTATTTGGTTTGAGGACATTTACACTCCAGCAACTTCAACCGACACATTCGCCAACATCAGTGGATGGCCCTAGAGATGGGCAAGTGATACTGAAGCTTGGGAGATAGTTTCACTCCTGTGAAGCACACTGTTTCGATACATTGTGCTGGAGCTTGTATCGAATGAAGAATATCACATGATTGATTTGATGGATTGAGCTTTGGAAAGCACTTCATTTTCAGTACTTCAGCTTTCAGACTTTGATCTTTGCCTGATGAAGGTCTAGTATCTGATGAAGCTTGGTTGCAGCTTTTGGTCTACCTGTCCCTCTCCTAAGCACCTGGCTTATGAAATAGATGTGCGAAGCATTCTTTCAGATGTAGATATATTGAAAGGTCAGCTTGGGACTAAGTTCTCAACCAAATTACAGACGTAATGTCAACATGCAAACACACTTGGATACATGTTGGGTATGTTTTTGTGTCTACAGATAAGAATCCACATTATATACTGAGGTAAACCAGCCATCCATCTTCCTCCATTTGCCCTAAGTGTGCAATCTAACTGGGAAAAGCTATCCATCTCATAATATGTCTCTCTCACACTGATCTATCCATCTGTGTCCTTAACCTGAAGCCTCTACCTGTCTTTGCTGCAGGGTAAACAAGTGCTCCAGACACAATTACAGTAACAAATCTCCTCCCTGCACTATTTCTATTTTCCTCCCACACAGTCTCAACCGTTCTCCCTCTCTTCTTGAGCTTTACCTCCAGCACTCACTCTCTTCCTCTTGCTCTCTCCACAAACCACACGTGTAGTGGCCGCATTTGTTTTTATCTTGTGGTTGACGACATTTCATTTATCCTGTGGTTGAGTGGGTTGCTAAACCAAAAACTTTGGCCACAGTTGTGCAGGAGATGATCATAGCTGGAGCCATAGTTATTCAGAGTTTCTTGCAAAAGAAGCATTGTTCTCTTCACTCTCAGCTTAATTGGGCTTCCTCGTGTTGGAACTTTAGGGATGAATGGCTCCTGTGAGTTCATGACTGGTTATTGATCTTTTCAGTGATTAGCAGACCATGGCAATGATTCATCAGACATTGTAACGGTGCATTTTATTGTAGATAATGTTTAGTCTGAATGATACCCATATTAAAAAAGCTGGATAAAAATATGTCAGTTCTTCTGCCTTGAATGCCTATTGGGTCTAAGAGAAAGTAAAGCTACCTCAAGACTCCCACTGTGGGGGTAAAGGAGAACAAGAGATTAACCACAGCAGGCCAGTGGGCAGTAAGTACATGTCTTCATGCCATGTCTGGACAAGAAATCAGCTCCTCTTCCAACTGTGACTCTAAAGTCCAATGTACAATGTCAAAGAAAAAGGTGTCATTGCTCCTGTATTATCGCTCTCTTTCCTCCTAAACATCAGATTATGTCTCTTTTACTATTTTCAGTGAGCTCTGCAGAATTTCCCCGACTCTGTCATCCCTCATTTCTCCACTAATCACTTTCCTTGAGTTTTCTGCCCCAGCCCATAACCTGATTAGTAACCGGCTTATACTTCTGCCCTCTCATTATCCCGAGCATATACTTGTAGTAGTGAGGCAGCATTAGATTTCTTCCATTTTGCCACATTCTTGTCTGGTTTGTTTTGAACCAGTATCTGTCATTATGGAAGAAATTGTTTTATGTAGAAGCAGGGAGGAGAATACAAAGAAATATAAGAGTGGTTCTTTTTAATCATTTTTGTGATTTTTGTCATTTATACCCACTAAAACACTTTACTGTGCATCAGCTGCAAGCCTGGCAGAGCATGAGCCCCACATAAAAAGGCTGAGACCTCAGCAAAAGCCCAGGTTCAGATCAAACCTGTAGCCCTTTGTTGTTGGGCTACAACCTTTGAAAAAACAAAAGCCAGTGAATGTGTGTCTGTGTCCTCTTTGTCACTTAACATTCATGAAGTAAAGTACATTTCCCCTCCAGCTCCATGCTGCAGTCAACATTACCATCAACTGAGGTCACCTCTGCAGATCACTGTTGCGGTCAGATTGATAAATGGGAGTGAAGATAATTCCACTTTTTAATCCCAAAAATTAAAAAGTAATCTCTGAGCTCTCCTCCAATCTGTAAACAGCTCCGGATCAGAGCAGAATCTGAAAAGAGTCCAGGCGTTTATTCCTCCAGAAGGTCTGGCTCTGAGCAGCTGAGCAACAGCAACAGCATTTCCCGCCCGACTCTCGTCACACAACCCCTCGGCAAACGTCTTGTGGTTTTTGTTTGGATTGAGACCCTGAATGACATGAATTACATATTATATTAAGTGTCGCTATAATTGATTTTGTGGCCACTTAGGGGCAGCAGAAACAAGTTTTGAGCACAACATTGACTTATAAACAACTCGAGCTGACGTGCCCAACTTTTTAACTGCTAAGCTCCACCTCCAGCAGCTGTAGAGTAACATTATCATTAACTTGAACTCTGTTTCTGGCCACTTGAAGTCAAGAATTTCCTCTCTTTGGGCTCTGTTTTTGGTTTCTATCAACCCCTGCATTATTGTACAGTGTCTTTTTTGGCAGGACCAGAGCAAAGCAGGGTCAGCCTTAAGTCTGGGCCTGACTTACTGAGTGATGAAGTTTTTAGCTGCTGTTCTCTCTAAATACATAGGCGCAGACAGTCAGCAATTATGTCCCCAAGAGTACATTGACCACACACGGTCCAGCCATATACCATGTCTCTACCTAGTCTTGTTCTTTAATTCCCCCCACCCCCCCTCCGACTTCTTGGTCATTGCTGTACTTTACCATGCCTTTGAATAAAGCCTATATTTTCTCAGAAGACCTTTATCTTTCTGTGGGCAAAGTTTATCTAAGGAGCGGACAAGGCGTTGAATGATGTCTTGAAAAAGCAGTGACAAGACAGCCATGGATTTTAAGAATATATCGGAGCTGCTTAGCTGGTGACTTATTATTTGCTGCACTGACAGCCACCACAGTAAATCTCACCAGACCAAACTTACTCCCTCTCTCGTTTTCCGTTCATTTATCTTTATCAGAGGCAGTCTTCCAACATTTCTCTTTGCCTCTCATGTCTCTCTTTGTCTTCCTCTGTTTTTTGCCTAATAATGACCGTGCATCACAATGGCCTCATTTCAGGAAATTGCCATAGTCATTATCTCTTTAACCTCTGTCTCTGCGTTTGTCAGATTTTGAAATGTATCACAGCATTGCAAAACATTAATTGTTTGCTCTCTATCAACAGGCTAGCTAGACGCTCACAGGCTGAAATTCAGCTCTGTCTTTGCTCAGTGTGAGTGAAATGTGGCGCTGGGCACCATAGGATCTGAATAATTCATGCCTGCTCTGGCTCCGTCCGTGTGTTTTAAATACTGACTATAGACCAGGAAGCTATGAATCATTCATCAGAGGCGATTAAAGTCTGCTGTTAATTAACCCTTATCCTTTCACAGTAGCGAGGAGGGGGTCAGTGACTGGTCCCTGCCCTGACCTCTCAGACCACCTGCTCACTCTCTCAGTCTCCAACACTGAATTCAACTCTCTGTCTTGCTGGAGTGCGAGGCAGTGTGTGATTGTCTTTTTCTTGGATAGGAGAAGTTGATACAACTGAGATACAAGGAGTTTTTCTCATTCTGGATGACCAAAAAAGGTATTTTTTGTATAAGTGATATCACTTCAAAGAGTATACGGTTTTCTTCAATAAAAAAGACACTTTGGAACACGTTTCGAGTGTACTGAGTATGCTAAATGCCGAATGTGTGTGTGTGTGTGTGTGTGTGTGTGTGTGTGTGTGTGTGTGTGTGTGTGTGTATGAGTGTGTGTGTAATTGCCGTGACGAGACAAGATGTTGAGGAGTCAGCGGTGCATGTCGTCAGAGCGCTTGAATGCTCCACGGATGGCCCACAGAGAGGAGGAATGAAGGAGAGACAGACGGGGGTGGAAGGATGAGAGGAGAGGAGAAGGAGCGACGGATAAATGAATAAACAATGTTTATTGTTAAAAAAAAACAACAACAAAAAAACAAAGAAGTTCACAGAGACACTTAAAGGAGCAGCCGCGACACTGTTTGTGTGATTTTTTTTAAGAAAGTGAGGCATTTTATTTTTAAGGACGGAGGTCAGATTAGTGTCATTACACCCAGTTCAAAATGTCATTCACCGAGAAATTGCAAAAACAAGATGTTTCAATACATATAGGATTTATACACTATGTCTGTGGGGGTGTGTATTTTTGTAATATGTGTATGCAGGCATTAAAATCCACATTCAGATTCAGACGGATCCGTTGGCCTGTGAATGTGGAAAGAGCATTTCTTTTTCCCATCTCCCTCAGTTTCTGATTTCTGAATATATAATATCCCCTATTGAAATGTACCAGAGAAAGGCAAGATGGTGTCAAGAGGAACTGAGACAATAAGCAGAGAAAGTTTCTAAGATTCAAGACGGCTATTCTTCTGTCATCAGTTATTATGAAAAGGTTTACAGTGTAGTTAACAGGATGCTGGTCAAGCAAACAAGGTTGAGTCGATGTCAAGACAAAATGTACCCCTATTCTGTCAGAAGCGTCTTTGTTTTAAAACAGCATTCTGACGTAAATAATGATGAGACAGTGTAATAGCTGTAGAAAAACGACGTATTGATTGGTTCGCTGTAAATAATTTTCACTATACTCTTCTGTTTGTTACCGGGCTAGACTTTTCCCAGGAAAACAAAGGTCATATAGGAGCATAAAGGAAGTGCAGCCAAAACTGGTGGAGAGTTGGAGACGTGTCTGTTTAGTCAGATTAGTACTAATCATGAAGTACAGCTGAGGCTCCTGTGAATTCCATTAGTTTTACAGGTATTTAGGTCACACATCAAAGTATCATACAAAATAAAAGTTTGACCTTTTGAAGGGAGAGCCAGACGAAGAGATTACAATTCATTCTGAATGTCCGTACCAAATTTAATGGAAATCCATCCAATAGTTGTAGAAATGTCTTCCACCAACTCATGGTGGTTTTAGAAGAAACATTGGAGGATAACCAAACTGAAAAATCAGGGTTTACTCTTGGGAAAAGCTTCTGAGTTTTAATACAGAGTCCGAGACATCGGTAATGTCTGACAGTGATGGCAAAGGGAACTAGTGTCAACAAACCCCTGGCAAAATGGCCTCAAAGCCACCATCACGGGCACGTACATCTACATGAAATCAATAATGAAAACTAAGAAAGTTTCTTTACAAATCATTGGAAACCATTTTTGAATAATCTGTGAACATTATAAATTGGAATACAAGTTGGTGTTTGAATACTGCCCACATTAAATGAATGGAGCAGTCAAGTATACAATACCTAGCAGTGAAAATAGTGACGCACACGGGAACTAAGGATTGTCTGCAGAAGAATCTTCAGGATAAAAGCCAGCAGGTCTCTTATATTGTCTAAGTACACTGTCAAAATACATCTTGTCATCAGACCTACATTTGAAACAAGTTTGTAACAAACTGCATTTCATTTCCCACACATCAGACTGTTGTAATATGATGTTCCTCCTCTCGTCTTACCCCCTTTTCCTCACCAGACACTCCCGTCTCCTCATTTAGCAGAGGACTCATCTCTAAGAAAGAAAGGAGGGAGTGATGTTGGAAGGGGGAGGCGGGAAAGAGGCCTCTGTGGACCTCCTTGATTTCTGTCAAGCGAGCAGCATTTTAATTCCATGTGCCAAGGCCAGCAGACTGCAGAAGGACAAGCATACTCTATTATTTCAATGTGCACATTCCTTCTGTACAGTGTTTAAATCTAAATACACTCCCAAACTCTACCTCCTCTCTCACCAGAGCTGTTAACCTGTAGCCTGTCCCGACTTTCTAACTCTATTCGCCACAACATCCTCTTTGCAAAGGCAAACACTTGGTGGGTTGGCCATTCTATGGACGGTATATCGTTGACAGGGCCTGGGACTGATGGAGCATGTGTGTGTGTGTGTGTGTGTGTGTGTGTGGTGGTGGTGGTGGTGGAGGGGGAGTGACAGGCAGTGACGGTGGGTACACAGCGTAACCTTTAGAGTGGAGCCACAGGAGCATGACGGCCAGACTCCAAGGTAACAGAGAGACAGCGAGAGGTGTGCAGGGTTGTTGAGAGGAGAAGGAGAAAGTCGACAGGTAGGGGAGATAGAAACTTCAATGTATTTGTGTCATCTGCTCTTCTGTCTGTTTGCTTTGCCACGTCCCACTGCAGAACTGTTAGCGGCCAAGAAAAAAAGTTCGACATTTTAGAAAAAGTACTCTCTGCGAGTCAGATGATGCACGTCTCATGTTTACAAGATAGATTTGGATTTTTTTTCAAGCCTGTCTTAATGCAACACTCTCTCTTCTTGAGAGAGCTATAGATGGCTGTAATCGAACTTCTTCTCCATAATGACCATGAAGTGATCCCTTCCTAATATGACTAAATGATGGGACACAATCCGCAGTCCTTGTTTTGTGCAAAAATGCATTCGGTTCAGCAACCATGAGGCTCCATCGGTCTGAGTTAGACAAATCAAGTTCAAGGCAATTAAGGTATTCTCTAAAGTTGCTTCGTATAAAAATCCCCTTGTGTTTCAAAGGACCGTATTTCCTTGATGAGCCTCAACTGTATCGCTTGTAAGTTTCCTGCTGAGAGATGACACTGCCAGAAATGGCTGCCCCTGTTATCTTAAAGTGTCATTATACGGGGATAACTTCTAAACTAATGTGGACAGGAGACAGAATTTTAGTGAACTGAAACCCTCCAAACCTATTTTTGAGTATGCAGCTGGGTGTGTTTACCCTCGTTTAGCACCTAGCCTAGCTTTTTGATGAATAATAGTTTAACCACCTGTTCAGTAGGTAGCTTAAGTGTAGCGTTTCCTGTTGTGGTACAGGTTGAAGTTAGCAGAAACATTTACTGAGGACATATTTTGAAATGATTCTCTGTACAGACACAATGATACCAAACCTCCCTACTTCTGTATGACAACAAGACTTAAGTAATAGTTACATCTGTTACTGCCTGATTTGAGAACCTGCCCAGTCTCAGTGGCACATGCATGAGCGTGGTGCTATCTTGAAGAGCTACATGGACACATGCAGAACTACAGTAAAACCAGCAATTTGCTAAGTTTAGTTATGCTCAGGATTGATACTTAGGTTGAAATGTCAAAACAACAGGAACAAATCGTACATTAATGTTTTGACAATATTGCCAAAATAAAAACAAAGTTGCCGTTTTTTCTACAGTTCTGCCTCTCTTTTTTTTCCCAAGGGATGTTGCCTTCTGACGCTGTCCAAGACAGTAGATGAGCTGGTGCATGGTCTACTCAGAATGGGCAGTGACAACAGAACTTAAAAATTCAACATGTAAAAAAAGACTCATTCTTTGTTATATTTCTTTGAGTTGTGCACTTACATTAACACAAACATTGCTACTTCCGGTTTAGGGAAGTCAACGAATGAGACTAAACTTAACAGGAATAAAATTTCAAAACTACCTTGTATGACAACACATGTGACTGAGTGATGTCAGATTTGGTGTATTAACCACCAGCAAAGCAAGTTTGACTGCAGGACAATTTGTGTTTATTTGCTGTGCTCATGCAGTGTTTATCTGCCACAAACGGACACATTAGCCGTGAGCTAACGTTAGAAAGCAATGGCACACAATAAGAAGAGTGTCTGTGTTCATATTCAAGTGAACTCTCACTGTTTGGCACTCACCAGATTCTCTCTCTTATTTCCAGTCTCTTCTCTGTGACAGTATGTTCATGAAGTAGAGGACATTTCCCATCCGGCTCCAGTCAGCAGTCAACATTACAGTAACGTAACATAAACCAGGACGACGGATGTCTCCTCAGCAGATCGCTGCTGCAGTCAGGCTGATAAACAGGAGCGAGGATAAATCCACTTTTGAATCCAAAAACTTAAAAAGTAACATCTGACCTGTCCTCACGTAAGTAAACAGCTCCGATCAGAGCAGAATCTGATGTGACTGTTAATACCTCGGGTCTGGCTTAGCCCTGGACACTTTAGCCGGCTCTGCAAATGTCTTTTGTTTTGTTTGATAGGGAGCTAGCTATTGGCTATTATAGGAATTACATATTGTACATTTAACTCCCTATTAAACCACAGATTTTTGCATGGGTTAAACAAACAACTTCAGACCTGTGATTTCCTCAGCTTTGGAGTTGTTTTGAACTTTATAAAGAATGCTAGCCCTATCCCCCTTGCTTCCAGTCCAGCTTTATGTTTGCTAGGCTAACCACGTCCCGACTCCAGCTTTGCACAGACATGAGATTAATATCAATCTTCTGATATCATTCTTTGAAACTGTTAGCATGAAAACAGTAGCAAAAATGTGCATATATATATATATATATATATATATATATATATATATATATATATATATGCACATTTATATATATATATTTGTATATATATATATATATATATATATATACACACTAAGAGCAAAGGAAAAGAAACAGAAAGTGTATTTGCGTACTTATTCATCAGCATGATGTACTCTATTAAAGACTGCGAGTGTTAAAGATCTAAGTGAATTTGTCCTATTCCACCATGACTTAATTACACAGAGAGACTTAATCATTCCTCTTGTCCAGCGGCGCCGATGCTAATTAATACACACCCTGCACACACAGACATGTACATACGAGTACACACCCTCTACATATGTAATGACATGGTGCCTATTTACACTTTACGCACACTCACGTGCACACACTGACACGGCTGAGTGTCTCCCTGCTACATTTTTCTCATTAGGATCTCTGTCCCATCACTGGAGGCTTGGTGAATAATTTATAGCTATTGGAGAGACGGTTGTTGGCAGAGGATGTGTGCGTCCAGCCGAAGTCCCTGGTGTGAGTTTTTAAGCTTCTATCAGTCACAGGGGTCTTTCTGCCTATGCTGTCCACCAGCTAAGATCTCCTGTTCATTCACACTGACAGGCCACACACACATGTTGGCCCACACACTGAGGCATACACATGCATGTTCGCATGCAATTAACACACAATCACAAGCATGTATACTCATTAACATTAATAATAATAAAAAGAAATTCCCTTTCACTTTCTTCACATGTGAATTTTAACATGTAAAATGTGTGACACAAGCAATTAGCTTTTTCCACATTTAAATCAGAATTTCCACATGTGGAAACAAAACATTACTTACTTTTACTTTTTCAGTGAATGTGAATTTCACATTTTACGTGCAATTGTTGGAAGGGACATGGTGTAAAGAAACTTGAAGGTTGAAAAAAAATGAATCTACTTTTGCAAGATCTCGCAAAATATATTCATTTAAGTTGGTGTACTTCCGGCTCAATTCGCCATGGTTAATGCTAGAATGGATAAGATGGGGAAGGTAAAACGAACAGCCAGCGTTAGTGCTAATACAGGAGATTGTGACCAAAAGTTTCCCCAGTAAACACACTGACCTCTTCTGCTGTCACAGTCCCTCCTGACCGGACTGCTGTTGCTTGTCTTTAGTTATACTTCTCCTTCGAAGTCTCTCTCAGAGTGAACAGCCCAGTGGTCGACCCCACTTTGCTGAAACTAAATAAAGTAACCAAGATACAGCTGCAAGCCACGGAAAACGTTGTGTTCATAGGGAAAAGAACAGCTGGCATGCCGCTGTTTAAGCACTACCCCTGGCTGCTATTTTCACACGAACTAAAATTTTAACATGTGAAAATAAAATAATCTCAGAGATCAGCAAGTAATTTGCATTTTTCACTTATAAATTTCACATATTTCACATCATAAATGTACATTTTAAAAGGGATATTACATATGTTCCTACATGATTGGTTTGTTTCCACATGTGGAATTTCAACGTGTTGAAACAATTGTGACATTCCTTTCCATCCAAAGAAAACTGTGAAACACCATTCAGATCCGTCTTCATGAAGGCATACGGGCAAGTTAGCGCATTCAACATACACAAATTAATTAGAAAAGCGAACGTTTAAATACATTCCCATACAGCGCACATTCATATGCACCTACGCCACAAATGCACACATATAGACACACACACACACACTGCCTGGACCTGGGCCTGTGACTATGACAAGCCCTGCTGTCTGCCTCGGTCCTCTCCCAGGCTTTGGAAGAGGATGGGGAGGAATGCTAAAGAAACCAGGAGAAGCCAAGCATACAGTTCCACAGTGGGGGTGGAGGGAGGCGGAGGCTTGAAGTGAGGGAGGAGGGTGTTGGATACTGCTCACCACCCCACACAGCTCTCTTTCTCTCTTTCCCCTCCTCTCCTAGCATCCTCTCAGTCTGCAGAGACCCCATGTGTGTCAGCCAAGCAGTGGAGCATCCCTTCTGTCTATTTTACCTATTTTTGTTGTTCCTCCTGCTGTCTCTCCCTCATCTCCCTTTTCCGGTTTTCTCTTTTTTCTTACTTTATGTTTTATTTCATCTCTCTTAAGCATGTTTGTGTTAAGGGTATAGTGCAGAAGACCTACAGAGCAAAAGAAAAGTCCACAGCTCAAGTCGGGCAGAAATGAAGATATACGAGAGTGTCGTTACAAGAACAAGTGGTGACAGACGTGCCAGATTCCAGGAGATTGCACATGTGTGTTTACCATCTCGTTTCTAAAAAGAGCATTGAAAAACAATTATTCAAGACCATTATCGATTGGGTTGTTATTGTTTTAAAATCATTCTCGGGCTAACATAAGAACGAAAGAGCAAAATTGTCAACAACAAAAGAGAAAAAGGTTGGTCCTAGAGAAGCATCACTAGTCAGAGTGTGTGTGTGTGTGTGTCGATTTGTTTCCTGTTAAACTTCTCCTCAGCAGGTGTCAGCTGAAGAAGGATGCTTGGAGGGCGGAGACATGGAATAAGAAGGCAATTACTGTTGTGGAGCGTTTTGTTTTGTTTGTGGAAGCAGCATTGTGTGGCCTGGTGCTAATGAGGCCTGGCGAGCTTGTTAATAATGAATTGGGAAAAAGGTGACGCAGGGACTGTGCGTGTGTGTGTGTGTGTGTGTGTGTGTGTGTGTGTGTGTGTGTGTGTGTGTGTGTGCGTGTGTGTGTGCGTGTGTGTTTGGTGGGGTCATCTCACCGGAGGGTGTTGACATTCTCTCTGATAGGCCTCCAGGCTGAATATGGTATCACAGCACTGTTTGCTATTGATCCGGACACACACACACACACACACAAACACACACACTTTTCTCTGTATCTGTATCAACCTTGTAGCTTTTTTTTAATAAGTTCATGTCAGTTTTGCTCATATTTATCTTTTTGTCATTTTCTTTAAAGAGCGATATGTTGCTAATGTCCTTGAACTTTTACTTGATTTTGTGGAATTCGTGGTGACAACCCCTTTGACTCCTGAACTGTGCCCTCAGTTAGTGTAGTGGGTGTGATTTAAACTTCCATCATCAATTTATGACGATGGAAAATAACTACAGCTCCAGATTTGAACGTTTGAGTTAGTGCAATTGTAGAGAAAACATCCCCGTGAGTGTTTGCTCATATGCTCAGTTGGTTTAATTATTCAGTGTATTTTTTAACCTTGCTAGCAGCATGACTCAATTGATGGCAGTGTCAGTTGATTGGTCAATCAGCTGCAGACAAAAATTTGTATGGTTTGCCACAAAGGTTTGTAAAGGTGTTTATGGTCCCCTCAGTATGAATCCTACTGATTTTGACGAACCCATTACTTTTCCTCTAGCGCTTCCACGAGGCTGCAAAATTAATGAAATTCCCATCAGCTGCAACTATACTTTCTTGCTAATTAGCAAATGTATAGCTGGCTAACACGCTAAACTAATTAGATGAACATTACAAATATCATACCTGTTTAACATCAGCAGGTTAGCAGCAATGAGGTACAACTTCACTGATTATTCAAAGCTCTGCTGCCACAGTATTTGCTGCAGTGATGTAACGGCGCACATGGAAACATTTAAAATACTCAAAGTAGACTCACTGATCATTCAAGTATATCGTTAAAGAAAACACTCTCCTGCCTTCCTGTTGAAGTTAGACAATTCTTGAGTCGCTTGTTTGCCTATTTTGGATGCATTATTATTATTATTATTTTTTTTACATGTTCAAAAGAGGGAAAAAGAGAAAGCCAACGTGTGCATGTGTTTGGTGCACATCACATGAGTTATGCTGACATGTTGTGAAATACGTTCGTGCATCTTAAATTTTGCCATATGCGCCGCAAACCCTAAACAGCTGTTTCTACATGCCTCCCCAGTTGTTTTTGAGTGGTTATTGTGATTGTTAAATTTAAATTAAGAGTTCTGTCTGTGATGGTGTTATGAACATAAAAACAGTCATTAAAACAAGATTGCATGATCGTTGGTCAAATATTTGCTGTCCCTATCCTCAGCCTCACCTTTTGCCTTTTATGCCCCTCGTGATTAATGAGCATGGCCTGTAAATTGCGCTGACAACGCTCTGACTTTTTATTTGCTTGTGATGTAAACTGATTCTTCCTCTGCATCTTAAGAGCCTTTTTTCAGCTTTTGTAAAGCCTGAATTCAAGAGTGTAAACTCATCGCAATTCACTGACTTTAACATTTTTATTGTGACCATACCTAAGGTAGCCTGTAGCTCAAAACACTGCTCTTCAGCCTGCGTTCAGCCACAGTGCTGCCAACATTACTGTAGACTTTTACCTGTAACTGACCTCTAATTGTGTCCTCTGTTAGCAGCTTGTCAGTGTTGTTCGCCAACCCTGGGTTAGTGAGAAGAGACGAGGGATTTGGGCTGGATCTGAGATGAGAGCTGACCACTGTGATAACAACACTCACCTGTACTGTAACAGTCACCTCTGCCTGTGGGTAGTGGCTGTGCTGTGTGTGTGCATGTGTGTGTGTGTGTGTGTGTGTGTGTGTGTGTTTTGGCTGGGTGGGTGTGTCTGTGTTGACTGCTAGAGGAGGGAGAGAGAGAGAGAATTATTACCCCCCTCACTTTGGTGTCCAAACGAAGCCCCTCAGATTTCTCCAGACTAACACCTCCCTGAGGAGAAAGGATCAGACAGTCTGCAAGAGGAATGAATCCGTGTGTGTGTGTGTGTGTGTGTGTGTGTGTGTGTGTGTGTGTGTGTGTGGGTGGGTGGGTGGGTGGGTGGGTGGTTGTGTGTGTGTATCCATGTGACCAGCAGCCATGTTGTAGGGTTTGGTTAGCATGGACCAAGAACAGACCAAAGACCCCACTCTCCGCCATTACATTTCCTCACCTCTTTGCACTCCAGCTCCTCTTTGCCACTCTTCATCTTCATTATGAATACAGCCTGATCCTTCCATTTCCCCTTTTAGTCTTTCAGTGTACCTCTTGACTGTTAATAGCCCTCGTCAACACTACTGGTCTTTTCTCTGACAGTCTGCTTTTTCCCCCTCTTACCTTTAAAAGGTGAATACTTTCAGCATCCTGCTTTTGTCTATGTAGCTGTCTGTTTTTGACACTTTCTCTCGCTGCTTTATAAACCCCTTTCTCATCTCTTGTCTCTCTTCCTCTATCCTCCGCAGAGACGGTGACCAAAATACACAGTCTTATTTTAAAAAGCACACTTGTATGCCTCCCTCCAGCCATTTAGCTTTGTCTCGTCTCATGTCTCCTTTCATTTCTCGCCCTTTCTTTTACTCGTTTGTATCCAGCTGGCAAGAGTGGAGACGTGAGGTGAATACTCCTCCCGACTTCTTACTTAATGTATTTGTCTCTTCCTGTCCGCCCTTATCTCCATCTTGTGCATCAAACTAATTGACAGACAGATATTTGAGAGACATTTAAGTCTGCGCTTTCTCACGCCATGCTCCTCATTCATGCATCTCTATAGCTGTGACTGTCTGCTGTCAAACAAGGTGGTCTCTTGTCGAACATCTTACATGTAGTTAGCCAGGGGGCTTCCTATCCTCTCTCCCTCTCTCTCCGTCTGTCTGTCTGTATGTTTCTCTATCTCTCTCTGTCCTCTGACTAGCCTGTCCCTCCAGGGTGGGGCAGAGGAGAACCCAGTGGACCACGGCAGACCTTGTCTATTTCCATCGTCCCTCTCTGACGACACAGACGGCCCCCTGGTACCATGACTGACCCCCTCAGTCAGCTCTCATCAGCTGCATTGACAGCTGTCAATCAAGTGTCTGGGCCGTGTTGTGACAGGGGGAAGTACTGATGGACAGTCGCTATGTTTGTGCCTTAACATGTTTAGCATCTGAAATACCAGCCGTTCAAACTTAAATTTGATTTAAAAAAAAGAGTAATGCTCGGGCTCATTACTGGGGCTTTGGGGATTCAGCCTCTTTGAAAATTCTGTACAGAAAAATCAAATTATTCATTATTTAATTACTCACACATGTGCAGAATAAAAACAAACTGATCTACTTAGCTGGATTAGGCGTGTTTGATTAACATCCTAATGACCGAGCAGTCATTTCAGTCAGTCAGGTGAGATTCAGCTCAGTAGCTCGCTTCATTTACACATGCCTCCTGTGTTGTTTGATCGAGTGAGCCAAACATTTCCAGACGTTTGAACGTTTTGCAGCCGGTTGCAAAAGAGCAGAGCAGCGAGGATTTCTCAGCTCGCCTCTCTTTGTTGTGTGGGAGCAGACATGTCCATTGTTTATCTGCATTATTATTCTCCATTGCCACCAAACCACTAATGACATGGCATTCAGATCAAACCCCTCTATTTATGGAAGCCAGGTTGGAACTCAAGCCATATTCTGCAACCGCGTCAACAAAGTAATGGCTGAACTGTGTGACCCTGTCGTGTAAGGCAGGAATATCTCTAAAAGAGCATCTTGGCTTTAAAACAAGTATTTTGCATTTAAATTCACCATTAAAACTACGCTTAACATGGCCGGTATGACTGTCAGTACATTGCACTTGTAAAAGATGCTATGCTGGTACAATGCATCAGTTGAAAGATGAATTGAGATCTTTTACTTAAAGCAACAATATGTAACTTTTTAACCTTAAAATAACAGCTCCAAAATCCTGCTGATGGTTCCGTCTTTTGTAATAGGGTGAATGGTGTCTCTACATCATTCATACTCTGGCTGTCTGTGTGAAAGTTAGAGTTGCGGAGAGGGGGGACAGTTTGGCTGCGGCTCTTATCCACCACCGGAGGTAGTATCAGAGCCGCAGCAGAGGCGAGACGGCATCTGTGTGGATGGAAAAGCCAGAGGCGCGGAACAAGGGTGTTCACAGTCTGAGAGCTAAACAGATCCGTCACTTATCAAATAAAAGAGAAATGTAGAGCAAAAGACGGAACTTTGTCACTTTCCACAATGCATGGTGGGTCAGGATCTCATTCACAACACATTTTAATTGCATCCATATGATTATAAACAGTCGGCAGATACATGTTTAGATTAACAGTTGGAAACCGGAGGAAACATGTTGA
Organism: Lagodon rhomboides; assembly: GCA_039737535.1. Lineage (NCBI taxonomy): Eukaryota > Metazoa > Chordata > Actinopteri > Spariformes > Sparidae > Lagodon > Lagodon rhomboides. The sequence continues at coordinate 17,443,920 of CM077785.1, read as the reverse complement.
AAAAAAACACATGGATGTCAACGTCATGATGTCACGCCTCTTTTGGTTCCGCTGCTAGATTCAGTGTGAACAAAAAAAGGCGGCATAAAGGCGAGCCTTCGTTGCAGCGATAATGCCGTCTCTCTGTGTGAAAAGGGCTTCTGTCTCAGCCACTCCGCCCCCCATCGCTTGTTTGTGCACTGTGTAACCTCAGTGAGAGGGTAGGATGGCAGTGTTACATATATGTTTACATCAACATACAAGTTTTCAACAAATAACATCATTATGACATAATTACTTTTGTTTGTAGTTAGCACCTACATTACATCTGACAAGTTGTTACAGACCTGGGATTTGGATTTACAACAGAAACTATGGGGGGCACCAAATTGCACAAAATGCCAATTTCTACATAATGTTGCTTTAAGTAAAAGTACGTCAGTATTTTGAGAAAATAGTATCAACATATAAGTACTAAAAAAGCAACGTGGCTTCTTTCAGAGGGCTGCATTTCTCATGAAAATTATTTCAGAAACATTTTTACATTTTTACTTTCTCAATGAGCTCTAAGTGGAAGCTGCTTTTATAGCGTGTGACATTAAATATGGTGTAATCAGTTGCTATGGTAGTATCCCTGTCCATGTGCCACATAGCTGAGGACTGTAAAATAATGTTGTAAAAATGTGCTACTAAATTAAAGGTAGTGTACTAAAGGTACACTACATAGTTATAGAAAGGAAAATTCAAACACAGAACGGTAATATTTACAATATTAACAAGGAAATGATCAAACTCTTACCTATCTTATTTATTTGATTAACATATTTCCATATCTGAATTTTGTTTAAAAAGCTGTCCTCAGAGTGAAACTAGGTCCCAAGAGCGCTGTCTGAAGTTAGAGAGGTGTCTACTCAAAAGCATCCTGCAAATATAAACAAAGTAAAACGATATGCAATTGTGTTGTCCTCCAAGGACAGCTTGTTTATTCAGTGTATTCAGTAATGAAAATCGATCAAGAGTCTTCTCTTCTGATTAAAATTTCTTCCCCAAAACTCCAAAGAGAACCTATAAAAATCTTGAAAAGGTGTAAGGTTACTGTCTACACTATCATGCATATTGTTGCATGTGTTTCTGACACAGCTGTCACCCTCAAGCTACTGTCCACACACTGGTCATATCAAACCTGCAGCATTATAGGGCTGCTGTCGTTGAGAGACGTTGAGAGCTCTGGCGGAGGGTGCACTTGAACCAAAACACCAAAACCCAGCAGCAGAAACACAAAGCTCATACTGGGAACCACCCAGGTGTGATTAAATCTGAAGGGAAGTGGAGAAGTGTGCTTATCTTTCACTTGGTTTAAGTCTGGTTTAGTTATTTGCACAAATATAAAAGACACAATAAACATATTGCATTAACAGAAAAGATTATGCTGGTGAGATGTTAAAAAAAAATCAGAAATCAAAATAGTTCATTAAGTGATCACACCAACAAAGGATTTTTTTTTTAAAAATGTTTCCATTATCATCACGTAGCATCACGTAGCGTTTCTCTGTTTCCTCGAAACCAAGCAATATTCTTGGTTCACTTCAGCTTGCTTAACAATTCATCATTATGTGTAATGAAAACCTTATTATCTGAAGGCAGTAAAATTAAGATTGTGATTTATATGACTGCAAATTAACATATCAGTAAGCCTTATAGGAAATGTCTCATTAATTAGTCATCTCTTAATTGGCCCTGAATGCCATTAGCGCGCTGTGTGTGTGTGTTAACCATGCGTTCATTAATAACATTACCATGCGACCTGGATCTGCATGGCCGAGCTAAGATTAGTTTAACTGTTGTTGCCTCTTCAGCTGTTGCATGATTCTGTGTGTGTGTGTTTGCATGTGTGCGTGAGGGCGGTACGGTCCATGTGTGAGAATGGTATGACACCCATGCCCATGCTGATGCACAGGCTGGCTCTGCTTTTGATCAATGGCGCCTGGCATTGGAGGGGGGGGGCTCGAGGTGAGTTGGAAGGGGGGTAAGAGGGGAGATGGGGGGGTCTGAACCTCCCACTGGTGCTGATGAAGACGAATGAGCTAACAAGACATGACGGAATTGCTTTTGCAAAGAGGGGGGCTGAATGCTGTATCGTGATATTGTGTCGAGGGCGGCCAAAGGAGCAGGTTGATTTATTGTTCCAGCAGGAGATAGCCACCGTTTTACCTCTCCTCCCTCCCTACTTATTCACCGAGACCCTTCGGTCTTTAATTGCAGCCCCCAGCTTCCTCCATTCTCTCCTCCATGTCCTTATTAGAAGAGTCATACCACACATCATACATCCATGCTGGCAGAGGACAACACTATATGTGAGACATCGCCTGGGGTGGGGAGGATTGGTGCCTAAAATGTCACGGCCATGTTGATTTTGCATTCCATTACCACCTTATGGTCAGGAAAACAGGGAAGAAATACATAAATTGGGAAGAGTAATGAAGCCAGGGAACTGAAGGTCAAAGGAGGAACTAAAGGGGAAAAAAACAAGGAATGGATGAAATCGAGGAGAGGAGGAAAATGGGCCGATTAAGATATGTACATAATGGTAAAGAGGGATAGGGGCTGACAAATGGAGAAAAAGAGCAATCCTCAGAGAGAGGAGGAGGGGTAAAGACATGTTAAATGGTGTGGGAGGGCTGAGGGTAAGGTGGAGCCCAGTGGTCCAACCTGATGAATTCATAAAAGGCCTGTGGATGAACGAGGAGAAAAGCGAAACAATGAGAAAATGCAGAGCTGGCAGAAGAAAAAGGCAAAAGTTTGGGGATTGTCGATGAGAAAAAGCTGGACCAAGCAGCTCTTATCGCCTCGCGGGCCAATTACAGATTAGTCCGTTTGCTCTAAAATGAATATGGATAATCTGAGTACATAACACAAGACTCCCCTGTACCAATAAGTGGATAAATAGCTGTGCAGGTCTACATTAGTGATTCTCCGCAGCGAAAAAGGGCGAGAGAAGGGGGGGAGAGGTGTAAAGCAGGGGGGGGCGAAGGCTCACGCCACACAATTTATCACCGCGTTGCCATTCTCTCTCTGAAATATCAGCCTATTAAAACATTCATTGAGAGGATTAAACTGCAATAAAATCTAACAAAATTTGCACTGACACTTTCAGTGCATGATTTATTAGGCCAGGACTTTGCATGTGCTTCTCCCACACCGATAAACAACAGGGAGGAGAAAGATCAGATGCTGCTGCCACCTGTTGGCTGACTGAGTTCAGACAGGGTTTTCTACCAGCACTGTGACTTCCTGCTGCACCTTTTTATTAGTTTTTAACGTACTACTTCTGATCCCATGCAAGCAATGGCAAGTACAGATTTGTTTTTAAACCATGCAGTTTTTGGTCTGCTACTATAAATATTTCTTTGATATTTTAATTCAAGACCATCTGCCAAAATTTGACTTTCATACTGTATTTTAAGTAGTTGCTAGACTCCAGTTTTATCAGAGTGTGCTGATACTATTAATTGGCTATTGCTACAGATCAACAAAGACGGAACTAACTAACCAAAACTATTATTTTCATGATTAAAGGATAAGTCATTTGGTCTATAAAACTCAAAGTGGCACATTCAAGCTGCTTTTCTCAAGATATACATTTTACAGTCAGTGACAGTAAGAAATACAGTAAATGTACATATTTAGGAGACTGGAACCACTATGTTTGTTCTTGGTTTAAAGGGGCACTGTGTAGTTTTGAAAAAAAAAAAAGAAATTCAACATAAAAAAATTCAGAAATATTCATTATTTTCCATAACAGAATAAACAAGGAGAGGAGAATAGAGTCCTCAGAACACTGTTTGAAGCTAGACAGGTGGAAGAGTCCGGCAAATATAAAGACAAAGTAAACGGTATGAAACTGTGTTGTCCTTTAAGGTCCGTTTGTTTATTCAGTTTGTTTAAACATGAATATGAATCAATGAAGATAGAAAAAAAAGACAATTCATCAACTATCAGTCATTAATCTTTCTATGTCTAATGATTAATCAATTAATCTAAGAGTTCAGCTCGATGACAAATATCTGGATATAGACTGAATTTTCGGTACCAGGTGAGATATTGTCTTTCCTCTTCTTTTCTTCATTGATCTGAACTGTTGCAACAGATTGTTTAAAGAGAAAGACAGAAAGAAAAAAGTGGGAAGAAAGACAAACGTGTAGACGAAGGCATTAGGAAAAAAATGTTTTGTAAAGTAATGCTAAATATGCAGCTTGCTGTTTCTAAATGTCAGATCATTTTTTATGCAAATTTGAATAACAAGTGTGTAATCATTGAGAATTGTGTTGCCATACTACATCTATCCTCTTTTACTCCACGAGCACAGTCTAATTACTGTATATTTCCGTGTTCGGAGACAGCGAAGGTTAAGATTGTAACAACATCCAGTCCACAATTCACTGCATTAGCTGAGGCTGGAAGTGTTTTGTGTTGAACTGCTGTCGTATTGATCCATATGGTTTATTACAGGCTGTGCGAGTGTTAATACTGTCCGAGAAGACAGGAGGGGGGATTACCTGGAAATGGTGCTATTGATCGGGGTTTGCCTCAGGAGAGGGCTGCATGTCGCTCAACACACTGGGGGCGCAGTGCTGGAAAGATGCTGCACAAAGCGGCAGCAAGCGAACACCTCCTGAGACTGTGTGTTTATGACAAGCTGCCTTTTGTCCACAGTGATGTATCTGATTTTAAGGGGTCATTTTGGTCGCTGGTGGGGAAGTGCGGCGTCGAAAAAGAGGGAGTAAAGTCACGACCTTCACGAATGACGTGAGCTGATGAGTCACACTGGTAGCAAATCATTTCATTGAAAGAGTTTTTATCATCACATGTGTGCTTTTCTCACCATATATGTGTGTGCAGGAGGACTGAGGAGACTTTTGGTAGCATTTCACTTTTTAGGATTAGAACTTGGCTTTGGTCATTTTAAATGCACAGTATGTAACTTCCGCGACAGGGGTCTTTCATCAAAAACAGAAGGTGTGAGTAGAGTGGGATCATGGGACTTGTTGTCTTCATTACCATACTACCATTTCTGATTAAAATCTACCGAGATGAGGCACAAATGTTCAATGACGGGGATCATTTAAAGTAAAATTCACAACATGTTTAGTCAGGTTCGCCATCTTTCTTCCTTCTGACTCTCTCCAGCATGTTACAGCGACAGGCAGCCAACAAAACATAACAAAATATAAAACCAAGGTAGTCATTTTCTGACATTTAAGCAAAAATGTTACATATTATGTCTTCACGGCTAAGGGTTGGGTCTGGCCATGCTGTTATGATGGTTAAAATAAGAGGCTCAGGCAGGCATTATGCTAGTGAGGGTCCTCACAAATAGAGTACTGTAAGTGTGTGTAAGTGCATGATGTCTGTGTGTGTGTGTGTGTGTGTGTGTGTGTGTGTGTGTGTGTGTGTGTGTGTGTCCCCGTGTTGCTCTCACATTGTTCGGCTGCCTGTGTTTCACCACTCTCTGGCATGAGAGTCACACCAGTGTCACGGCCACACTGCTGCATAGCTCACTGTCTGCTGAGTGGCTGCGACGTCATTCAGCTGTGATTAAAAAAAAAAAAAAAAAAACAGTGACCCAATATTCCCTCACACCACAGCTTCACTGTCATTTATAGGAACATGCAGTAACGGAGTTCACCTAATATTTCAACACAATTCATTTGTTGAAAGTAACTTTTGGTGGCTACATCACGACGTGCAGTACATACCTGTTCATACCTGTTGTACAAACATTCACAGGATGTCTTGTGACTGCTGTGTACATGGGAGTAATACAGGCCATTCAAAACTTAAGTAAATGCTTGCCAAGTGTAAAAATGTCTCACGTTTAGTTTTTAAGTAGAGAACAGGAGGAGGTGTTTTAAACTGTAGAGCTGTCTGTTGTGTGGTTACATTATATTTCACATAAGATCATTTGAATTGGGAATTCACTTTCACTGACAGCAGCAGAGAGACAGAGTAAGAGGGCGACAGGAGAAGATATATATTGCTGTATATACATTACAATGTTTTTGACTGTTGTCCACACATCTACAAATTCTCTATCTAGTACTAACTACTGTATAAAAAATATACAAATGCATAATATCCAATGTACACATACTATATAGTAACAATACCAAACTATGAGGTTTATGTAATGGAAATTAAAGAAAATCAATTTGATATACTGTAAAACACTTTGATACTTATATACTGTATTACTGTTATATAATGAAATACTGATATATGTTAAAACATACGTTAATCCAAAATCTGAAGATATGTCTGTCATGTTGTCAACACGGCCCTCATTATATACTGTGATCATTACAGACATTGGGGGGTGGTATCTGAGTACCCGCCAAGCTTTAGAAGTGAAGGTCGTTAGTTCACAATGAAGTAGTGATATCAAATCTATTAATACGGATCAGATGCAGAATGGCTTCCCAGGAAGAGAGGATGTGGTATCCGGGCGTCCTCTCTGCCCTGTGGCTCCTCTCCGTCACGCTGCTGGCATGCCTGCTGCTCTGGCTCAGAAAGAAAACGCAAGGTACACATACAGTGTGGATATTTGTTTGTTTGAGATTCTGTTGTGTGTCATTTCTGTCTGGGCTTTTTCATATTGGACGGCTGCTGTAGCAGAGGCCTTTCCACAAATTGCATTTGCCTGAGCATTGCTTGTGGATCTTTGGACGTGTCATTTCTTTAATTGGTTAGAAAAACACAAGCATGTCAATAGGTGACATGTTTTAACTTGTTCAGCTAAAGGGATGACTCTGCACTTTTACAGTAATGGCGGTAGAAAAGGGGAGGGGTCCCTGTGTTTTATAGATAGCAGCAGTGTGTCTGCATTCAGACCTCTTCTATCTATTTAAAGACAACTCCAGTGGGCTGCCTGCAACAGACAGGAGTCCCGTCCTCACTGGTGTCCCATTGACAGTTTTTCGTATTTAATCAGGCATTACTATCATTAGTTGACTTCTCTTTTTTTAAAATCTTGTTTATAATGAGCTTAAGATGCCTTACGGCTCTCATACTGTGATTAACTTGGTTTAGTTCAACATGACATTGTATAAAGAGACAGGAAATAATTGTTTCCTCAGAGTTGGTGCACACAACCCCATACCCACATCTAGGTGTAGTACTGAGTACTCTAGTTACTCATCTGATTCATAATTCCAGACATGAATTATGGACTAAGAAGATATATTGTGTCTGCTTGTGGAAGAGGAGTCAATTAAAAGGGAAAGTATCTGACAGTTCTGTCACGAGGGCTCTGGGGGTTGAATTTTCCACCATACAGACATTATTTAATCTAAGAAATTACAGTAACAATTACATAATATCTGAATTCTGCTTCATCTTCCTCTAATGTTGTCATGTGAATTGTTTGCACATCCAGCAGTCGTGTTTATGTGCACTGGTTCCTCTACTCGTGAGCAATATGACATCAGTCTTCAGTGATCTGGCTTGTTGCATTCAGAAGAGACATTTATTTTTAAATAAAAAACGTTCTGCAAGATGTATTTATGTGCTTTTCCCCCAGAATGTATTCTTCAGTAACCAGCCTATCAGCTGCAGCTCACAGCAAAAGAACTTGATAAGAAGACCAGTGGGAGTCAACTAACCTGCAATGTACAGATAGACGGTGTTACATGGCTATCACAAATGCTTCAGAAAGCAAAATAGAGAGGAGAGAAAATGCTGAGGAATAATGCTCGAGCGTGTTGTCTTTTGCAGGAAAGGTCTATCATGTGAGTGAGACGCTGCCTTGTACTACGTAGTGAGTTTTTTTTAGTATAGTTGAGGCCGGATCACATTGTGGGTAATGTGTTTTGGTTCTCTCTCCTCAGGTGGTGATGACCTCTCAGCCTCTGAATGTGAAAGCAAGACGTCCCTGAGCTCTGATCCAGCGGGAGATGCTGGTAAGCTTGACTGCATTAGAGGACTATCACTATCACTTTGAATGTGAGTGTCCATGATAGGGCAAAGGGTAGTCCATTACCTGCCCCTCTCCATGCACAATGTAATTAATAATGGTGCCAAAAATGGATATGTATATTTGCTGCTGTACAGACTTGGTTTGTACCTGCAGTTTCTCTGACAGCAGAGAGTCATTTATAGTAATTAATATTATATTAGTAATATGTATTAATATTAATTTAAATTGTGTGAAGATCTGGCCATAGCACATGACTCAACATTCCCATACCCATGAAGCCATTCACTGACCTCTTGTGCCCTATGGATGGGGCATTTTCATTCTGGAGGAGACCACTCCCATCAGGTTAGAAATCTGTCATCACAGGATAAAGTTGGCCACTCAACAACAACTTTGTATTGATTTGTATGGACCCTTTTCTTCTAAGAGGACAAGTGGACCCAAACCATGCCAGCAAAATGCTCCCCACACATTAACAGATCCACCATTTGTTTTGTCTCTCAACTTATTTAGTCACGTTTTTCCTTCAATTTGTCATTTGTCTGTACTTTAATGGAAAAAATAAGAAACAAATGAGACTAAATTAAGCGTAGGTATAAGAGAAAATAAGAGAAAATGATTTACACAAGCATGTTGACAAGCAGTTGATTTTAATATATTATTTTAAATGAAATAAATATGGCACAGCTTAAATTCCATGAAAAAAACATTTTAAATATAAAAATCTGACTTTATTTTCTTTTTGCAGATGTTGCAAAAGTCATATAAATCCAGAGGGGAAATCCTGCTGCAGTCTGCAAAAGATGTTCAACCAGGAAGGTTTATTTTGCAGCAAGACAAAGCCCACAAATGGGAAAGTTACCAGCTAAACATGGATGAATTACAAACAGCAACATTAATGCCCTACAGTGGTCAGCATCAAGACTTTTGTCCTATCTATTTGTGGCCGAATATGAAAACTGCTGTTCACTGACAGTCTCCAGACATCTTGAAATGGGAGAAATTGTCCACATGTGCAAAGCTGATACATTCATCCACTATGAGTCAATTGTGTAAAACAATAAAATATAAATAAAAACAATTACAGAGGGGTGGGAGATGATGGTTAAATTCTTTAAATAGGCACTGTGTGCGTGTGTGCATCTAAATGCGTGCCTCAGTGTCAGCCAGTGTCAGATAGTTAAACTGGGCACTTTTTCAACTGCTATTACTTTCCATAGCAGGCAGCTGAGTTAGAGGTGAGAGGCTTCTTGTGCTCCACACAGTGCAGCAGGGTACAGGGATCTGTAGACTCAAAGCCTCTTTCTCCCAGCCAGCTTCGGATCCAGGACCATGGCACAAACGGCTACCGTCGACCCCACCAAACTGGGACTGGGTCGGGCCATCGCCGTGCTGACCTCCGGAGGAGATGCCCAGGGTGAGTGGAGGGTTTTCAGGGGTGGCATGTGAGTGTGGGGTGCCAAGACGGGGCGTTTGTGCTGTTTGTTTCCCTCGGCAGGTGGCTGTGAGGATGTGTGGGAAGTCACTGCTCAGCAGCAGCATGTAATGACAAATGAAATATTTGAGATGCATAGTGAGTCAGAAATAAGTCAGATTTTGATCTTGAATAGTCATTGGATGTCAGACAGACAGTACTGGAGCTGTCATCTACATAGTGTTGGTGCAGCTTCTTTTTGTTATTGGCATTTTCAAACCAATTTTTGAGTGGCTAAAGCACCAGAACAACACTGCTTATTGAAGACAAGCTCCCTTTTATATAAAATTTGACTACTCATACTTTTCCTAATAACTGATTTTAATACTTAAGCGACTTCTACAGTGCAAAGCAGCTATCTTAGCTCTCTATTTGACTGAGCGGACTTTTCTGAGAAGGGCAGCATGAATTCCTTCACGTAAAGCTCAGGTCCACAGTATTAGACAGACTCTCCTCTGACCTTTAACTTGATGAGGAATATCTCCACTGTGACCTTTGGGATGTGTGTCTGTGACCCTACACAACCTTGTGGTGTCTGACAGAGAGCTGTCTGTCCATCTGAACTTAGAGACAAAGTGTGCAAATGCAAAACAGCACAGCTTGCCAACCCTCACCTTTCTTCTTTTTGACATAATCCTCATTACAAGCTTATCTTTTTAGTCATCTTTATATCCAAACGTCTTCTCTCGGTTCCTTCCTCCTCTCTCCTTCACACTGTATCTGTTATGAGGGCTAATTTTAGAGGCATGACCTTTCTGTCATGTGTTTGTAAAGTGGTGAGGTGGAGTGAGAGGGCCGGCCTACTCTTGCTGTCTCTCCTCTGCTGGTTTTCACTGTAAGTGGAGATGGTCTTGGCACCCGTGAAGCTAATCTATCCACTTCTTGTCCTTTAAACAACCCGCTGAGTGTTGAGAGCGCAGCCAGTGGCCCGGCTGCTTTTCCTGCAATACAAGCTTGCCACTAACACTGAGGGTTCAACTGTTACCAACAATGACATAACAGTCGAATAAAATGGCACCACAGTATTGTTCTTTTTACCTGTCTGGTGCTCAGCAGCTGCTGCAACAGGTCGTTTTAAAGAAGGAAATGTGTTTCTACGTGTACTAAACTGTAAGAATTCCGCCCAAGTAAAAGGTTCTCAATTGAAAATTCATATAATATTATACCTTTTTACACAATTTGACACAAACAAAAGACTACATTTGGAGAATTTTTGCAGCAATATGAACATAACCTAAACGAATATAATGACAATAATATCATGTTGTTATTTCCAACACCGTTTCATTCAGTCACTCATTCCACTTGTGTGTGATTGCTTTTACAAGTTTCTCATATAATTAAGAGCTAGCGTGTGCACTGTGCCTTCAGGTATGAACGCAGCTGTGAGGGCCACAGTGCGAGTGGGACTCTACACTGGAGCCAAGGTGTACTTTGTCCATGAGGTAAGTGCAGCCTCCTGTTTGTTTGTTTTGAATACTCCATTAATCCTCTAATCCGAAACAATGTCAGATCACATCCTCAACTTGCATGTAGGCCTACTGTCTGTGAAACGATCCAAAACCTATTTAAAGCTGCTGTAAGCGTTCTCGTCGTTTTAGCTAACTTCCTGTCTGCTTATAAGTTAGCAGGCCCCTCCCTCCTCTCTACATCACCACCATAGATTTATGTATTAGAACTAGATACCAGATGCAAATATGGCCATCTTTTCTTACTTCAAATTAGTTCCATGATTTGCTTTTGATCAACTAATTATTCAATCACTATTTCATGACCTAGCACACAAAATCAGCCATTCCAAATGAAATCATCAGACATGCAACACACCAGAGTAAAAATCTGCCCATATCGTTAATCCTGAAGCTTCTTCCCAGCAGCGAAAGAGCTGATGTCGTGTTGTGTTCCTGTTTGCTGACAGGGTTACCAGGGTCTGGTGGATGGAGGCGACAATATCCGCCCTGCTACATGGGAGAGCGTGTCAATGATGCTGCAGCTGGTGAGAACAAGCACGAGGATGCAAAAGCATATTCATCTGCACATTTATCATCTCCACTCTGCTTTTAACTTGTGATCAGGTGCTCGCAGTCAGTAAGATGAATAACCTGTGTAACTCTAGCAGGTCTCTAGCATTTACAGTGCAGCTCTGTAGGTCAAAAGGCCATTTAAATGCCAAGGTTCATTAAATAACAAGATAAAATGGTCCGTAGCACTTAGGTGTCAGGTGACCCTATCACTCCTCCTGAGCAGCCTCCTTGTGATTCTTGTTTGGTACTGAAACCCTTTCTCCCTTGCCTGACATCAGGGTGGGACTGTGATTGGTAGTGCCCGCTGTCAGGATTTCCGCACCAAAGAGGGACGCACCAAGGCTGCTTGCAACTTAGTCAAGCTGGGCATCACCAACCTGTGTGTGATTGGAGGTGATGGCAGTCTGACAGGTGCCAACCAGTTCAGAACAGAGTGGCCTGAGCTGCTGGCTGACCTGGTCAAAGCTGGTGAGAGTCATGACCCCAAAATTCACTGTTCTAAGCAGCAAAACCTCATATGAAAGGTCTCATTCACATATGTGCTCTTCAATAATGATGTTATGGCAAAAATACTGTTAATTGTCATGTAAAGGACTTTAGTGGTAATAGTATCCTCAAAGATGTCAGAGGCTAACATATGTTGTCATTTTCATCTGTGTTCAGGTAAGATCACGTCAAATGAGGCCAAGAGTTCCTCCCATCTCAACATCGTTGGCATGGTGGGCTCCATTGACAATGACTTCTGTGGCACTGACATGACCATCGGAACGGACTCTGCCCTGCATCGCATCATAGAGATCGTGGACGCCATCACCACCACAGCACAGAGGTATGCATGCAACCATTCAAACGTTTATCTAATGGACAGTCCTGCCATTTAATTTTAAGACTCTTGATGTGAATGTTTCATTCTGCAGTCACCAGAGGACCTTCATCCTGGAGGTGATGGGCAGGCACTGTGGGTGAGTACAGCCTGTGGGTGTGTGTGAGCAGGAGTAGCATGGCGGTCTCTTTATCTTTGAGGAGGCAGAATACATGGGTTGGATGTAAAATAATTATTATAGTAGCTTAAAGTGGTAACTGCTGCTATTACTTATACACTACATATAAACAAATGTACTTTCTAAGGATTAAATAGTGGAGTGTCCTTCATAACTTCACTGAAAAGATTAAGAGTTGTGTTCGCATTTGCTTATTAGCACTAAGTACAAAGCACAGCTGAGGTTATTGTGCATTAGTTTTTAGTTTCACAGATTTTAGTTTGGGTATCATAAACAGAAGTATGCACAAATATACAGTAAATATCCTGAAGATGGCACTCTGTGAAAAGTAAAGTTTTTACCGTTTATCCTGCGAGGGGAGAATGGGTTTGGCTGTTCATTCGATAAACTGATATCCACCTGTAATATCATGCATATTTGCTGTGTTATTATATGTCGTCCTGTTGTTTTAGATGTTATTTCAAAGACTTTTATAACCCACTAAGACTCCCCTCCTGAAAAACCTAGTGTAGTCTGATTGGTCAGCTCTCACAGGCCTGAGCAGGCTATGCACACCATGTTTCGACATCAGCTCTGCGTTGTAACCACAGCCGTGCTGTGCACGGCGCACCTTCCGGCTAAGGAAGGTGACTGAATTGTTGTGACAACCTTACGGAAGTCCCAACAGCTCATTTGACGGCCCAGTTACTGACTACAGGCTGTGTGTGTTTTTCTTTGGATTGAGTGATTTCATACTTTCACAGCATTTTAATAGCATAGACCTAGACCTGTTTATAATAGAGAGAAATAGAAATCCTTTCTACAAAATGGGACCTTTAAGAAGGTATGAGTTTTGCATAAGACGCTTGAACCCTCGCCTATGGCTCTTTGCAGTTACCTGGCTCTGGTGACAGCTCTGGCCTGTGGCGCTGACTGGGTGTTCATCCCAGAGATGCCCCCAGAGGATGGATGGGAGGAGCATCTGTGCAGAAGACTGATGGATGTAAATGTCATGTCATGCATTGTCTTCACTGACTTATTTGGAAAAAGTCTGTTTGTTAATCTTAAAAGTTTTTTTCTGTCCTCCTCAGCAAAGAGGCCGTGGTTCCCGTTTGAATATTATCATTATTGCAGAGGGCGCGATCAATCGCAAGGGAAAACCTATCACATGTGAGCAAGTCAAAGAGGTCAGTGATGGCAGAGCGGCTCCAATTTACCAGCGCATAAAGCGTTTTGGCTCTTCACATGAAGCTCATGAATACATGATCTCTCTCTCCAGCTGGTGTCAAAGAAGCTAGGCTTTGACACCCGCACCACCATCTTAGGCCATGTCCAGAGAGGAGGAACCCCTTCTGCCTTTGACAGAATCCTGGTAATACAACTATATATAAACAATAAAAATGTGTCTTATTTCTTGTTAACGGTGTTATACAAATGCCAAGTGTCTTCTTCTTGATTGTGATTTAGGCCAGCAGGATGGGTGTGGAGGCTGTGATGGCTCTGCTGGAGGCCACACCAGACACTCCTGCATGTGTGGTCAGCTTGTCTGGAAACATGGCCGTCAGGCTGCCACTTATGGAGTGTGTGCAAGTGGTGAGTCACATCTCTTCCATATGTGAAACAAATCCTCTGTCTGTACTAAATAAATAATAGAACAGGACTTCAACATCAAGTATTATTGAGCACTAACAAGATATGTTTTCATAATATTCTGAATTCCCTCTCAGTTTCCTGTTTGTCTCTTCACCTTCTTTCCCATCAGACTAAAGATGTCACCATAGCCATGTCTGAGGGGAGATTTGAAGATGCTGTGAAGCTCAGGGGAAAGTGAGGCATGCACTTTGTGTTATGCATTTGAGATTCTCAAGTGTTGTGTTGACTTTCAAATGTCTGTACGTTTTTGCTAAATCTTGACAACAGGAGCTTTGAGAACAACTGGACCACTTACAGAATGCTGGCTCATGTGCACCTCCCAGATAAAAAGGTCAGGACCTATGGATGAGCCGTCACAGTCTTTAAGTCCAGGTGGAAAATACATGTATTCTGACAAACATCTCTGTAAATGTGCCCATGCCAGAGTAACATCAATATTGCCATATTGAACGTCGGAGCTCCGTGCGCTGGAATGAACGCCGTTGTACGTTCAGCTGTCAGAATCGGGATCCTGCAGGGCCACCAGATGCTGGCAGTGCACGACGGCTTCGAGGGACTGGCTCGTGGAATGGTAAATTGTAGTTACACACACGTAAACAAGACAAAACGGCATCTACTTTCATGATGGTTAATCAGCACTACCATGTAAATGCATAGCCCGTACATATGTCAGGCCACGATACTCTGTCCCTGCACAGATTGAGCCTATTGGCTGGTCAGGAGTGGCAGGATGGACTGGAAAGGGGGGCTCCAATCTGGGCACAAAGAGGTGAGATATTTAAACAGACTACTCTGTTGATTGGTACAACAATAACAACTCTTGTTTCAGTGTTTTAGAATATACTTGTATTATTACTGGCAATGATGCTTCTAACTTAAAGGCAGAATAAAAAGGATTGCATTTCGGCAATGGGTGTGTAGCCACCAGCCAATAACAACGGGCAGGGTGTGGGGGCAGGGCTCCATATAAACCAGGTGATTGGTTAGAGGACTACCATTCTGAAGCCTCGAGTTTGGCAATTCGGCCATCAGCATCTTGTTTTTTCTTAAAGTCAGAAGTGACAATATTTGGACGAGAGGGTGGAGGAGCCAGGTCCAATAGAATACTCCGCTTCATCATCCATTTTTAGTCAGAGTGGGACCATAATTTACAACATGAACATCATTCTGTATTGAAGAAGACTTGAATAGTGATAGAACTTTAGTGACAAAATCACCTTCGTCTTTAGGCAGTGACTCAAGTGAGAAGTAAGGCAATTTTCTCATAAGCTTACACACGCTCAGACTTCTTTTTGCAACCAGTGGAGTCAAAAGAACACAAGTTTAAGGTAGCTCTGCACTGGTTTCGCCTTTTAGACCCGCAAGCTCTCTTCATACGGCCAATGATAAAAACATAGCAACCAGGCACCAGATCGTAAGCATTCATCCAAGACGAGAATGGGCCAACTTTGAATAGCATGTTTACAAACCGCAACCGAAAAAACCCAACTCATTCTGCCTTTAACATTGAGCAGCTGTAAACTGCTGTGATTCTGTGTTTTCTTTCCTAAGAAATCTGCCTGCTGAGTTCATGGAGGAGATCAGTCTGAGCATCACTAAGTTCAACATTCACGCTATAATCATCATTGGAGGATTTGAGGTGAATGGCTGCATTATCGAGGCTATAATTAGCAATAAGTGACTTTACTGACATTTTATTCCCTCCTTCCTTTCTGTCTCTTCTAGGCATTTTCTGGTGGTCTGCAGATGGTGCAGGCTAGACAGAAGTATGAGGAACTCTGTATTCCCATCGTGGTGGTTCCTGCTACTGTCTCCAACAATATTCCTGGATCTGACTTCAGTGTTGGAGCTGATACTGCGCTTAACACTATAACCATGGTAAACTTCTTGAAGATCACAAAACCAAATTATGAAAAAAAATAAATCTTACTCACTGTACTCTTCTTCTTTTTTTTGTTTTCTCTTTTTCAGACATGCGACAGGATCAAACAATCTGCTGCTGGCACCAAGAGAAGAGTGTTCATTGTTGAGACTATGGGAGGACACTGCGGCTACCTGGCAACCATGGCTGGGTTGGCATCTGGAGCTGACGCTGCTTACATTTATGAGGAGCCTTTCAACATCCGTGACCTAGAGGTCTGAGCCAGTGAATGCATAACAGAAAGGAGAGCTAAATGATAACACACATCAGTGAGGAATGTTTTTTAAATTCTCATGGCTGATTTGTTTGTAGATGAATGTGGAACATCTGGTGGAGAAGATGAAGACCACGGTGAAGAGAGGGCTGATTCTGAGGTTTGTGTGAATTCGTGTCATTTTGTTCTCAGTAGAATCATCATTCGACACCCTACAGCTCACTGTGGCTTAATAGCTCATCCAATATTCTACTTTTGTTTCAGAAATGAGAAAAGCAATGCCAACTACACCACAGACTTTATCTTCAACCTGTACTCAGAGGAGGGCAAGGGTGTGTTTGACTGCAGGAAGAATGTGCTCGGACATATGCAGCAGGTGGGACAATAGACGCAGATAGATTGATTATCTTTGCCCCCTGACTCAATTTCATAAACATAATTTTGTTTTTAGGGTGGAACACCAAGTCCCTTCGACAGGAACTTTGGCACCAAGATGGGGATCAAGTCTGTGTTGTGGCTGACTGACAAACTGAAGGAATGTTACAGACACGGTGAGGACATGACCTCATTAAAAACACAAATTGCTGTATACAGTTGTGTGTTGACCATCTGTGCATCCTGTGTTAATACTATATTTTTTTAAATCCCAAACCTCCAGGTCGTATCTTTGCCAACTCTGCTGATTCAGCCTGTGTGCTGGGCATGAGGAAGAGAGCTTTGGTCTTCCAGCCTCTGGCAGAACTTAAGGAAGAAACTGACTTTGAGTAAGACTTCATTTATGTCCTGTATATTTATTTTCTTGCCATTTATTCTCCCTCTGCATTGTTTGCTAACATGTCCACTATAGAGTTTATAGGCCCTTGTTGTGAGTTTACTTGGAGTTATTCTGCCCCCTAGTGGTCCAAAATGATTGAATCCAGCTTTAACTGAAATGTAAATTATTTGATTACTTACACTTTGAGAAATGTATTGTTATTGTTTCCACTTTCCTCTTTGCACTGACAAATGTTTTACTGGACAGACACCGTATTCCAAAGACGGAGTGGTGGCTAAAGCTGAGGCCCATCCTGAAAATCCTGGCCAAGTACAAGATCAGCCTGGACACCAGTGAAAAGGCTACGCTGGAACACGTCATCAAGAAGCGAGGATTAGTTCCTGAAGTGTGATAATTCATGTCATCAGGACCTGACATGACCTGAATGTCTTTGTTTCAAGTACTTTAAAGTCTGTCTCTGAAAAGTGCAATATAAATAAAGCTGATAATTATATCCCCGAAAAACACGCAGCAACTCTCACAGTTATTACTCACGAGTCACGCGGATGATAGTTTTACTAGTAACATTCACACCAAGTGTGAGGTAAACACTGAAGGCTTTATGTCTTTTTTTAGAGCAGTCTCCATCCACAGATCATTTCCATCTGTGACTCATCTGTGCGAAACTCCCATGGTGCCTGCATTGTAGATCATTTTATCAGAGATGCAGTGATAAAAGTCCAAATTTACATCCTCTTACTGGGATTAGATACGATTGCATTATTATAAAACTGGACCCTATTCTTTATATTATTCCATAAAAAAAAATCAGTCCTTTGACATGAGGAGATATTTGTTTTTTAATGTGATTGTTTTTTAAAGGTTATCTGAGTGTTGTAGTGTGGACCTACTCCCTCTCGTGGACTTGTTATTCACAAGTCAATTTCCATTTTTTTTTTTTTTTTCAACGAACCCTTGCCAACATTTGCTGTCGGCTATTTGGGATTTACAGTTAAAGACACCTGCCCAGTGGAGCCTTTCATATTCTACTTCTGTACAATAGTGAATCACAGTTATTACTGATTAACAGAAGCAGAAACAGAAGTCTATTAAAGAGTCAAATAGGTGAACAAATCTTTGCAAATATACTGTTATAAAATACAAAATAATGATGGATTGCAACATTGGCAGCAATTGGTTACGCTATCAGAGAATCAAGCTAATTTTAATGTGGATTTAAGGGACAATGGAAATTAAAAACAGAAGGTGCATTTTGGTATGATTATGACTAATAATTATATGCAATAGTTAAATTTAGCAAGTAGAATATAGCGGGAACGAGAATCCACAATTCTACAAACCTGTACAATTTCAAACCCCTACAGTTATGCTACTGGATATTTTTTCTACCTCACTGGGATCTCAGGTGAGCTATTGAATTTATGGTGTGGAAAGTAATGTCACTTGTTTCTGGGAGACATTTTGTGTAGATATAGTTTGCTCAAATGCAAATGTGCACTTTAAAACATGTATTTATTTCATGGTTTGACGATGAGTTACTACACTCAGGCCTACTTATGCTTTGATTTGTATCTGCGTGTCTGAGTTTGGTTATTAAACTCCAATACCCATAAGTCCTTGTACTTCCGGGTAAAAGCGGATGTGCTGTCGGATTGGCTAGCAAACACTTTTCAAAAACAGTGCGCGGAGGGTACAGTTTCCATGATGGCTGAGGATTTGAATCTTTTAATTTAGCTACACAACTTTCGCATCCACCATGACGCTGCTGAATTGTGTTTTTAAGGTCAGAAAGTGTGTTTTTCAGCTGCTGTAAATAAAGTTGTTGCTACAAAGGTCTCGTCCTGCTTGAAGTAAGTCACAGTTCCCTCTCTCGTTGAGTTCGCAAACGTTGACGTTAGTTGAACAACGTCATGTTGTGGCTAACGTTAGCTAACTTAAACTTCTCGCTTTGTCGATGTTTGAAATCGACACGAGTTGCTCTTTAACTTATCGTGTTTCCCACAGCTGTCGACATGAAGTGTTTGAAGGTGGACGAGTACATCAAGCGGACCGCGTCTGTGAAGGAGACGGAGCTTTTACTTCTCGAGTTGGAGGTTAGTTAGCAGAAAGACAGTGCCTGGTTAAAGCACTGCCTTTAAAAATAACATTTTCCAGAATTAACTGCCTTTAAATGACCCCTGTTTTATTTGATGTGTAAGAACTCGACATGCGAGGTTTATAGTTAAATGTTTTGTGTACGTTACACATACAACACACCTTGTATCAGATATATCAGGAACATTTGTGAACTTTGATTTTGTTGTGTTCTGTACCAGCGACATCTATTGCATGTCTGTCAGCCCAGGGAGAGGGGTTCCTCCTCTGTGGCTCTTCCTGTGGTTTCTTCCACCCTTTTCCCCCTGTTAAAAGGCTTTTCTTTTTTAATATGGCAAGTTTTTCCTTGCTCGAATCGAGGGTCTTAGGACAGAGGATGGCGCTCAGTGTACAGATTGTAAAGCCCATTGAGGCATGATTGTGATTTTGGGCTATATACATAAAATGTATTTGATTTGGTACATTGGTATAATAACTATAACTCCTATGCCTTTGAAGATCTGAACCTGTCTTGTTATTACATTTTGCAGAGTTATGTAAAGAGTCGACCAGGCCTTCAGGGTCGCACACTGTGTGACAGGGTCATCAGAGCCTGTAACCATCATCTCGGAGCCGGATCCCCTGACTTTGACCATATCAGTCAATTGGTGCGGCTGGTGGAGCTTTCCCTACATGGCTATGATATTTCTACAGCACTTGTTGCTCAGAGCAGTCCTCTGTACATGGAGAAGATCGTTTTCCATATTGTCAAGAAGCTAAGCTCCTTAGAAGCTCCTAGCCTATGCAGCCATGTAGCTGGGTTGCTGTACAGCAGGCTAACCCCAGTCCAACAGGTATGTATCACTTCTTTTTACAGAGGTCATATACATGTGTTGTATAGGAATGCACAATATATATTTGACCGATAAATTATTGGCTAATAATTAAATCATAGCGAATGGAATCGCTAATACAAAGCCAAATTGGTTTCAATGACTCGCAAGCACAGATCTACACACTAAAATACAGTAGATTGAGAGAGAAAAATAAGAAGCACTGTTACACCTGGATAGAGCCACACAGTGTGGACTAGACAGCCACACATGTAATCGCTGATGTGGATGCTTTGTACTGTTCTGGAGGAAGACAAAACAAGTGCAAATTGCCGTACATGTTGTACAAGAGGAGGGGAAAAGTCTACGAGTTTTATCAACAAATCTTTTTATAGCTATAAAATATAAATCATCCATCTTTGCTCACTACATCTTAGTCTTAAGTGTGCAGAAACTGGTTATGAACTTGTTGTCAAAATAACAAAAAAGTGACATGATCAGTTATCACATTGGCTTAGTGTATCAGTTTGTAAATCCCACCTCTACACTATATGATTGCTTTTTCAGTGTCAGCATTAACAAGGTTACCACTGTTGTATGATTCACAGGCTGAGGACTACTGTGTCCTTGTGCGGAGCTGCTTCTCAGTGCTCTGGAACGGACTATCTGCCACCAAAGACGGGAAAATCTTGAATGCCCGCGACAAACTTCACTGCCAGTTGCAAGCTCTGAGCTTCCTCCTGTTGTTGGACACAGAAAGTGCAACTTCCTCAGTCTCCAAAGCTCCCGTATACACAGAGGATGCCATCACTGAATTTGAGAGTAGCTGTGGAGTGATAAGCAAGGACGATGCTTCTTTTCTCATCCAGGAAATGCAAATGCTTTTCAACAAATGCTGGATGGGAGTTCAACGTAGTGAAGGAGATGGTTCTAAGCAGTCTGCTGAGACATCAAGTTTATATGTGCTTTCTGAAATGGTGCTGATTGTAGTGAAGGGACTCTGTAAGGCCAGCCACTATGATCAGGCCTCCGCCTTTGTGAATGAATTTGAGAGCAGGTTCAGAAACTGTACTGACTGTCAGTGTACAGCTGCAGTGCTTGGAAAATGGGCAGTGATAATTCATACTACAATGAAGGCTGGTGGGGAGAGTGGCCAGGCTTTGACAGAGTGTGCCAGGGCCCTGAGGTCTCTTTCAGCTGACCTGGGGGAGAGAGAAGCTCATGCAGTTCTCGAAGGTTGCGGACTGGTTGTGTGGGCTGTCGAGAGTGGCTACAGCAAGGGATTGAGTGCAACCGTGCTTCTGTCTTGGTTTTCTTTTCTTGAGGAACACCAAGAACGCATCTTAAAGATGCTAAAGAAGGTGAGTGATGTTACTGACCAAGAAAAGGAATTATCTCGATCATTCCCCAAAATTTGAGAGTGCTGGATTTTCCAGTTGCAATCAGAAAGGCAATTCGATGTTCAAGATATTTTCTTGATTAGAATTTGTACAGATTGCTAACCTGTGGTTTGCTTTCTTTATAGACTTCTATATGCCAGGCTGATGGCAGCAGACTGCAACAGGCCCTTTGCTTCAGTATTTACCAAGGATTCGTATTTGCTTATGAAAGCATGCTGGCATCACAGGTGAGGCTGCTTCTGTAATGTCCAGTTTTGTGATGATTATAGTGATGACTGAACTGATGATTAGACGGATGAATCACATTGTTACAACATGTTGCCACAGTTCCAGTCTCTTATATAGAACTACATAGTACCAATTGTGTTTTGTCGTCGTAGCTGGAGGACAGTGACACACTGGACAGAGTACTGCTGTACTGCCAGGCCACAGCTGGACTGATGATGACTGAACTGCATAAACTGTCAAGTGAAAACCTTCTCATCAAAGCAGGTGATTACAGTCTTGATCATTAATGTTGTCAGCACACTTGAGCAGTGCTGAAATGCCTAATTTGCTATATATAAGCACGTAATGCTTTATTTACTCTATCCTTATGACATTTGTTTATTTCATTTTGTGATTACCACATGTTTTGCAGTGGTTGCTGTGAGCAACTTAGCTTGTGGATTGTACAATCGGCGTCTATACGACCAAGCCTTCACGCTAGTTGAGATCCTCTGCAGGGATCTATGCAAGAATTGCCCCGTCTCGCTCTCTGTCGATAGGGTAAGCTCTTTAAGTGTGTTTGTCTGTCGTGAGCTTTGAGACTGACATACATCACCTCATCTCCCAAATTCTAAATAGGTTCTGTCAGATAAGAGACACGTAAACTTGTACAGTCATCTGTTTTGTTATCATATGTTTTGGCTGCTTAGTTGAGCCGACCCTTCATGCTGGCCGTGCAGACGTCTCGGCGGGCCGGACAACTGGAGCGGGCACTGGACTGGGTGATCCTGTGGCTGAAGGCTCTGGGGGACAAAATCACCACTCATTCGGCCGAACCGGTCTCTCTGTGGGTGAAAACTAAGACTGATGCAGCTCGCAGCTCTGAGGAGGACATTCGTCTCAGGTACAGACAGACTTTTGTTTTTTAAGTTCCCCTTAAGTTGTCAGAGAACTTAATGGGGTATCAATCGAAAGGAATTTAACAACAGTTGACTTGGCCCATCCCATCTCTGAACAGGACTTTACGTGATGGTTTTGGTCCCGATGTCCCTGATGAGCAAGTCATGCTTTGCCTTTTGGAGGAAGAGCTCCGTGCCTATAAGGAGGTGACAGGGGACACGGCCCAGGAGCGTTACAACACTCTGTGTGATCTGTTGGACATCTGCCATGAGGAGAGCTCCCACACGCATCTACGTGCTGTCTACCTCTGTGAGATGGCCCAAGTTGTGTGTTACCAGGATTTCAGTGAACAGACTGACTGGTAGGAGCTTTTTATACACATATTCATTACCATTGAGCCCACTCACTGTCTCAGTCTTCAGTATGTTTAGGGCTGGACGATATGGTAGAAAAATCATATTGTGATTATTTTGACAGACATTACATTTGCGCCTTTAATTAAGGATTGGTGGGAATGACAATTTTTGCATTACAATTTTCACTTTCCTTAAATCTGAAGGTCAACATTTTTAGGCCACGGCATCTCTACAGCAGTAATTCATTGTAACTCTTAGCCATCCATTTTACCTTTGTCAAAAAATTGCAGCTTCTGTGATCTGGATATCGCACTTTGATAATATTCAAATGTATTGTGCAGCCCTAATAATTGTCATTTGTAACCACACAGCACTGCAGTTGATTTTACCCATGAAGCTTTACGGCTGCTTGAAGAAGAACCAGAGACTCCAGAGAACGCTGACAGGCTGAAGGATGACAAGGCCCATGCTTTACTTTGGCTCTATATCTGCACTCTCGAGAAGAATCTTCAGGAGGTGAGCTCTATAGGATCTTTTAGGAAATTATTATATTATGATATTATAATTATTATTTTGTTTCATTGGTATTTTTAATGAAAGTGTTGAATTTCTAATTTTCTGCCATAAATGACAATGAGTGAGTGAAACTAAAAGTATTGGCATGGTGGTGTTGATGGTCTCAAAGTTTTTCTTACATGAAAACTAATGAAAGAATAACTATTAGACTGTTTAGCTGGTCTAGAATACAGTTTGTTGTGTTGTGCTTCATTCATGTTGCTTTTGTGCTTCTTTTTGTGAATTTTTTTTCTCCCATAGGCCATTGACAAAGACAAAAAACAGCGAGAGTTGCGCGATCAGACACGCTCTGTGGCCAATCCAATAGGAACTAATGACTTTGATTATGAAGACAAGCAGACAACACAAGACAGCATCCTGGTCTATGAAGGCCTGCATTTCAACCTGGCTTCAGAAAACGGTAAGAACCCTTTTTATCAAATCATCAATCATCCTACTGTGGACACCTGTGTTATATAATGGCCTTTCTTATACCATCTGCCAAGTGCTCTTTTTGTGTCTTATCACAAATTGATAATTGTTCATAACTTGCTCTTTCTGCGAGAGATTAATAGACAATATTTTTTTTATATTTTTTCGTTTTTAAGAGTTGTGTAAGCCATTGGAAAAAGCACTGGATGAGTGGTCCGCTCTTCTACAGAGTGGAGTCCTGCCTTCTGTCAGAAACCCCAAACAAACCTGTAGCTCCATTGCTGTAACAGCTGCTCTCTTCAAACTTATGGGAAAGGTAACTACACAGAATGCGGTTGATGTCACAGAGGGTCTATTTTTGTATGGTTTTTACTTTCTCCCTTCAATACAGACTGGATGTTGACTTCTATCAAATACATAAAAACTTCATACAGTATATGAAGAATTATGTGAATTAGAGATGTGTATTATAAGTTTGACTTGGTTTGTAAAGAGAATATTAATGTTAAATCAACCAAATTCTGGTGAGTTTTTTCCCTAGATGGGCGTATAACAATGCAAAAAACAATCAATGTATAAACATAATTGGTTTGAGAATATATATTTGGAAAGCAAATACTTAAGAATTTTAAAGAATCTGTGTGTTTATCAAATCTCCTCTTTCTCTTACGTAGCCTCTGAAGGCTTTGGAAGCTTACCAACTTGCAATTGGACTTTCACGTCAACTTGCTGATGCCCACAGATCTGCCAGCTCCCTCTGTCAATCAGCCAGTATCCTGCTGGATATGGGCACAGCTGAGCTGGCTTTGGTAATGCACTTTTGCAATAAATATTTCTAGCAAACTTACAATATCTCACTTCATTTACTATACCTCACTTTGTTGATTTTTCTGCTTATTGTGCCATTTTAGGCCCAGCTAGAGCAAGCAGAGAAGTTTCTCACCTCAGATTCCACTGCCGAGGGACCTTCTTCCCTCTCTATGTTGGCCACTCTGCTTAAAGCTCAGTACTGCTACAGCACAGGGCAGGTAGGTAAACATGTCTGATACCAGTATTTTCATATTATTGCATTTTGTTTCCTGCAATGGGTGATTTTTATCTAGATTCTCCTTTCCTTTTTGACCATATGTCAGGTGGATCGTGGGCTGCCGTACCTGTGTGAGGTGCTTAAAGAAGTGAATGAGCAGAGGCAGTCAAAGAGCTGGTACTTGTTGCGTGCTCGGACCCTCCAGACCTGCAGCTGCTATCTGAGTTTAGACACAGCTGCACTACCACAAGCACAGCGAGGCCAAATCACACAGCATGGTTAGCTAAAACATTTGCTCGTATAACCAGGTGGATTTCTGTTTTTAATTTTGTTGTGAGAATGTGGAGCCAATGCTTGTCTGTGTATCTCAGGTCTAAACAGCCCAGACACCGCCCTGTATGAAAGTCTGAAGCTTCTCTGCAGCCTGTTGGTGACTTTAGTGGGGAAGGGCCTATATGGGACGAACGGCAGCAGCTCAGACGTGCGCTTCATCGACCAAGGTATGTTTGTCCACACACATGAACTGACAATGCATGGAAAAGCTGCTGATACCTTAATGATAGCTTGTTTTAGCGCTGTTCACTATGTTGACTCTGTGAACAGGAGATAACCTGGTGCTGAAGTGGCAGCTTCTCTCAGAGCTGTTAAACTGCTCAATGAAGATGGTGACCGTGAGGAGCAGCTCTGGGGCCATCAATGACGCCAGGCTCCAATGCCTCGAAGCTCTCAAACTGGCCATCAAGTTGCGAGCACCAAGCCAGTATGTACATGTACATCATAGTGGGTTAGATGTAAATAGTGGGTCAGGCTCCAAAAGATGACAGCTTATAGTGGCCATTCTTACATATTGTTTTCTGTATTGTGCAATGCTAAAACTGTGCATCCTTTATGTTCTGTGTGCTGTTAAGTTTGATAAAGTGTTTAAGTTTATATATTGGACCAGAAAGTATAGTTGTCTTGTGTTTGCATTAAAAGAAATGTGTTAAATGCAGAGTGACAGTTCGCTGCAGTCCAATACGACAGCTCTGCTATAAATCCTGACTATATGAAGCTTATTATGCATTTCATGATAACAGACTGTGTCATACAGCTGCTTATTCAACCCTAACTTCTAAGGCTGCACTTTGTGGTGGTGTTGCTGGATTGCTTTATATTTTATTTTTGCAAGGCCAATAACTTCACAGTTTTAGATTGTGCATGTGCGATTGATAAAAAGTTGGTAATATACATGCATACATATTGAGTAATGCTGTATTTACACAGTCCCCGAACATGCAATAAAATAAGATCAACACATACAACACAACAACAGAACAGCTGAATTCAATAAAAATAAACAACCACTCTGACTAATTGTTTTGTCCTTTTTTTTTTTTTTAGATGTGCTGAGCTGTTGGTGATGAAAGCTGAGTTGGAGCTGTTGCAGGGGGAGAGAGAGGAAAGTGGAATGGATTTAGACAAAGTCCGATTCCTTCTCGAGCTTTGCACAGGTCTGTTAAACGTACAAATTCAAATAGGGTCAGACATTGAATCAATATAACACATTTGTATTGTGAGGATTTGTGTGTTGAGTTTTGTATTTCAGAATTGTGTGGCCGTGTTCATAGTTCGAAGTAAATTGTACTCCAAAACTGGCAAAATAACTTGCAGTTTCTGTATTATGCGGGAGGACTATTGTCTAATGTAATACAATGACATTGCATGAGACACTGTGTCAGTTGCATTGAGCTACTAAATAATTTATTTTCTTTTATTCAGATTATTCTGATCAGGTGCAGAAGGCAGAGGTGAAAATTAAGCCTCGGAAAGGTCGTCCAGCTAAGAAATCTCAGTCTCCACTTCCCAGCATAGAGGATGATTTTCAAAGCATCCTGAGCACTAAGTGGATTGCCAAAGAACCAGTAGTAAGAGATCTGACCAGCTCTCCACCTCTCAAAGCCCAGCCACGCCGGTGGCTCTCCTCTCTGGAGCATGGCTCGGACTGCCAGTGCCCCTGCTGCTCTGAGCCCTGCCTGGGTCGTGCCACTGCTCGCTGGGCAGCTGCACAGGCTGATCTGGTTCTCCAGCTGGATCCCAACGAAGCTAGAGTCAGTTTGAAACTTCAGTCGGCAACATTAAGCCGCTGTAAGAGTGTTTCTGCCAAACTTGGGGCAAAATTGGCTAAACTCTTCCCCCTGTGTGGGCCTGTCAAAGGCTCCTGTAAACCCTCCCTGATGCAGGACGTGGTGGGCCGTGTGTACCTTCGCATGGCCCTGTCTGGGCTGGAACCAAGGCATAACAAGGTCTGTGGTATTTGGAAAGTACTGGAGGCTGGCTTAGCATTTGTTAATTCTACCTCCTCTCCTGTGCTAAGACCTGTGAGAGCAGGTCTAATGGCAACCAAAGCTATAGTGTCACTAATTACATTGGCTGCCAAAAAGGGCTGCACACCGGAGGAGCTCTTCTCAAATGCTTGGACTTGGAATCCACCAAAAGTGGATAAAGAGCTGAAATCAGACCAGAAAATTGTGCCTCCCTCATCTTTGCTCAAGAAGCCCAGAGAGTCCATTAAAAACACAGATATTCCTGACAAAACAAAGGAGGCAAAGAAAGTCAAGGTTGTCAAGCCCAAGATCCAAGTGACAAGTTCTTCAACCAAAGCAAAGGGACTGGTTCCAATGACACCGGTGATGGTTAAGTCGAAACCCTCTGGGGATCAGGGCTCTTTTGATTTTAACACGGTGGTACCTACATTAAGCTTTACTCCTGTTCAGAAAGTGAGAGCCCCTGTCTCAGTGCAGAGAGCATCGAGGACCGCTTCTAAGCTCCAGTTTCAGGTGTACGAAGAGTTGTCGCCAGCTCGAGGCAAAGCCCGACCTGTTCCTGCAGCCCCCAGACGGGCAAAGAAATCACACTTCAAGGTAGGCGTCTAATCAGAGCAGGGGTTTTATTGCTGCAAAAATATACAGCTTACATGTTTTAATGAACAATGGCTTCCTTTTTGATATGTCTATGCAGGTGGAGTTTAGCGATGAGAGTGACACAGAAGCCAACACCCAAACGGAGCCCAAAGAAAAAAAAGAAATCCCTAAAAAGCAAACCACCACAAGAAGAGCTGCCCAAAACAGCAAAACTGCACCAGATCCACCTGCGGAGAAGGTCCCACCAAAGAGGCAGGCCAAGGGTAAGAAGAGCACTGCAGTGCCTCGGGCCACCTCCTCTGAGGATGATGAGACCTTGGTCCATCAGGCTGCCTCGACAAGAAGAGGAAGAACCAGAAGGGAGCTATCAAGGGCAGAGGCAGATTCAGTGGAGGAGCCGGACAAAATGAGGACTATTGAGGAGGAAACCCCAGAAGTTCTGGACATTAGCATTGAGCAGCTGAGGACATCAGACACTGAGACTGAAGATAATCCTGCCTCAAGTAAAGATATTGGTGTGTCTTTTTTCGCACATGGTGAAACATTAATTGGGAAACATAACCTTCTTATACTTACCTGGCATTTGCACAAATGAACATAATTCAATTCCAAGTTTAGTTTATATTATCAATCACACTATATTACATTTTTAAAGCATGCTTTTGGGATTTATGTCAAAACCAGAGAGCATGTTGGAGGCGTTGAATGGCAGGAAATATAAGAGGCAAATGGTAACAATGATAGTCATCACAGTACAGATTGTAAAGCCCACTGAGGCAATGTGATTGTGAATTTGGGCAATATAGATAAAATTGATTTGATTTGACAATATCTAAAATATTTTGATGATATGCCAGAGCACTAATCTCTTTCTTGACTCTCTCCGGACATAGATTTTGAGGTGTTGCGGAGGGATATGTGTCGTGATTTTGAGAGAGACGACTTGTCCGAACTGAGGAGCAGAGGTCATCTAAGAGAAGGTCTACAAGCCCACCTGTCTCATTCAGACACCAGGCCAGGTGAGGATTTACACTGCTGCACACAGTTGGTCTGCAGTGATACTGTATCTTGTGTCCTTTCATTGGAGTGTAGCTCACAATCCAGCTGTGATAACAAAAAGAAGAATTTTTGTGAAATATTGTGTAGGTAAATAATCTAATACTTTACAATGTATCAGTTTTTAATCAGGAATTGATCATGATCTTAATTTATGGCATTGTGACGTAGATATAAACTGTCTTTATAGTGTATAATTTGAGATACAATATCAAAATTTTCTGCAGCTCCTTATCCACTTAAGTCTCCAATTTCTTTTTTTTCTACCCAGACAATCTTTCTTTGGAAGATATTCAGTCTTTGCTCCACTCGGCCTGGTTGACCCTTCAGCACTTCCCCTCGCCCTCCATCTACACGACACTATGTGCTCTTCTGGCTTTGACCACGGGACAGCAGGATCCCATAACCACAGCAATGCTGCACTCTCAGTCCTTGGGCATCACAAGTCGTCATCGCACAATCAGGCATTTAGCCAGCAGTCTAAAGTAAGCATATGTGTTGTATAGGGCTGCAATTAACAATTAGTTTAATTAATGTGTCAATTATTTTTGATTGATTTGTTGTTTGGTCTAAGAAATGTCAGAAAACGCTGAAAAGTGTCACAAAGGAGCAAAGAAACCAGAAAATACTCACATTTCAGTAGTTGGACTAAGAGGATTTTTAAAATATTATTCAGTTATCAAAAAAGCCGGCAATAAATTTAATGGTTGACAACTAATCAGTAACTTGTTGTAACTCTAGTGTTGTATGTGTACTGTTGAGCTCTATATGCCTATATAGCAAAACACTTATTTTGGCCTCTTTCGACTGTAGGCTGAACATTTTTTTTCTCTGCTGATGGTATTGGTAATTGTGTTTAAAATGTGTTCTAACAGAAAGCTAAGAAAGGCGTCCACTGAGCTTACAGACAAGATGGATGCTCTGACTCTGGATGATCCCAGTCTGAGCGAGTCCAAGAACTCTACCGAGCAGATGTTGACTCAGTTGGAGAACATCTTCTCCTTCCCAACTGCTGACTCTGCTACTTTCCCCAAGAGCCACTGTCAAGAGTTTATGCAACAAATTCAACACCTTCCCCCAGGTAAAATATTCAGTATTCAAGCTTACCTGCTTGACATTAGCTGAGCAAAAGCAGAATGCTAATTGCAGTATACTAATGTAATATATGCTTTCTCTCTGTGCATCCTGTACAGGGGTGACGGTGTGTGTGATATCTGTGCTCGGAGTAAAACCCGGTGAGATCGGTGACAGCATCATACTGTCGCGTCTTGAGAAGGGATCTGCGCCGGTCACTGTTCACATCCCCACCTCGAAACAGCAGGTGAGGAGGGTAAATGATATAAAACAAAGCCACAATCTGAATCCAGACAGTGGAAATGCTTGTGGCTTTAGCAATGTAGAGACAGTACCCACTTTAAAATCTTGTCCTGCTCACATTCTTTGTGTTTTGCAGCACCCCATGAGTTGGTTGGTGCAGGAGATGGATAGTATTCAGGTGGAACAGAAGGTTGTGAGCTGTGTGTCTGAGAAAGCCAAGTGGTGGGAGGGCCGCAGGGCGCTCGACTCTCGAGTTGAGGTAAGTGTAGAAGAACGAGGGTCCTGCTAGGGAGTCACAATGACTGCATTAATTATTCAACGTCATTTACTTCCACTCAGACGCATAGACAAGGAAAACATGATACCGTAAGAATATTGTTCAAGTTTTGACTTAGAAAAATCTCTTAAAGGTTTGTAAAATATCTCCCATCTTTCTTTCAGCGGCTGTTGAAGGAGATGGAGGGATTGCTGGGATGCTGGAGAAGCTTTCTTCTCCCACTTTCTTTGGATCCTGAGGTCTCTAATCAGGCTCGACGCCTTTGCAAGTCATTGTCCGCAAAGGGATTGACAGTCAGTGAAGAGATGTTGAAGGTATGTAGCTTTTTTTCACTCTATACGTTTTTAGCACCAGAATCTGACCTTCTGTTCTGTCCTGGTCTCAGTGGTTGTGAAAAGGAAAAGACAAAACAACTCCCACTTACACTTCTGACTTGTGTTTCAGGCCGTGCTGTCTGCCTCTCCTGTGCTCTCCCAAGAAGACCTTAAAAGATTCGCTCTGGGAGTCTCTCCACAGTGGGACATGGAGTGTGACCAGCTTCTTCATGCAGCTTCGTCCCGGCTTGCTGACCGAGACGAGCCCAGCGGTCATGTGGTTCTCATCCTGGACAAGGTTGGGTTCATCGTCTCTGCTGAATACTTATTCACCTGTAGACTGATGTGTGCACAGGACTGCTTTTTGAGAGAGAAAATGCATCCGAAGCACTGTTTCGTCCTTTGTGTGGTAGGATAATGCTGAAATGTACGACTTTCTCTCCTGTTCCCTTTGCAGTACCTTCAGAAGCTGCCGTGGGAGAGCATCTCCATCTTAAGCTCTCGCTCTGTCAGCCGAATGCCGTCTCTGCACTCGCTAATTGGACTGAGTATTCAAAAAGAGGTGAGCTTAAGCTCTTTATGCCCTGTGGTGCAGATGTAAGTTACTTCCTGACAGTCGGGTTCAGTGGTGATTATGGATACTCTTATTTCTTGCCGTGTAGACCGAACCTCAGTCCATCCTGACACGAGGTGTGGATACAAAGCAGGTGTTTTATGTGCTGGACCCTGATGCCAATTTAGGGAACTCTCAAGACCGATTCAAGGAATGGTTCAGCAGGTGAGACCAACAATCAAGAAAAACAATTTGATGTGTCTGAAGGTTTTTCTGTCACTGCTCTGTTTTCTTCCCATTTACTACATTATTGTTTTCATTAAAGTAAACTGGATTGGGAGGGTGTGTGTGGCGCTGCGCCTGACTCGGGTCAGCTGGAAGAAGCTGTTGCGACCAAAGATCTATACATGTGAGTTTGTGACGATCTTATGTATCCTGATATGGAGGGGAAATGATAGTTACACTTCATGACAAGGCAAGGCAAAATGATACATTTATAGTTGTCAGATCATTCTAATTGATTTAATTGTTAGCTGCAGCCCTATTATAGATCCTTGTCTGCTCAAACTTACGGAAGGAAGTCACACAGAAGAAATCTTCAAATAGAAATTAAAAACCTATTTTTGTGGGGTTTTTTTTTAATCCAATTATGTCATATCTTTGTACAAGATTTGTTCTATATTAGGCTCTTTGATTAGATAACATGTTTTACTTTATATCCTCTCTGTCAATGTCCCTCTCACTTGAACTGCTTTAGTTACGTGGGTCACGGTGCAGGTGCGCGATTCTTGGACAGCCAGGCGGTCCTAAAGCGGCAGATGAGAGCAGCCTCTCTGCTTTTTGGGTGCAGCAGTGCTGCTCTGGCAGTTCGCGGGGATCAGGAAGGACAAGGCATCATTCTCAACTACCTCATAGCAGGCTGGTGAGATATCTGTCTTTACTGTTGGTTAAAGATCTGTGAATATTGTAGTGTGCTGTTGTTTTATATCTTGATGTGGCAGATCCACAAACCTGGATTTCCCAATTTTCTTTATTCCTTAGTTTCATCTCTGTCGCCAATCTTTTTTTGTGTGTGTGAAAAACAACAATATAGTGATACAAGCAATGTAAATGTTTATTAAAATTATGATGTGGAATAGTTAAATTGTTAGTGGAAGTTGTGAAGGTATATTTAGTGATTTTCCTTGTGCGTCTGTCATGACTCTTTTTTTTTTTTTTTTTTCTCCTTAGCCCCTTTGTTTTGGGAAACCTGTGGGATGTGACAGATCGGGATATTGATCGCTTCACTAAAGCCTTGTTGGAGTCCTGGTTATCTGCTGGGTCTGGTGCTCCCCTCTTGGATTATATGGGACCATCACGTCAGGCCACACACCTGAAACACCTCATAGGAGCTGCACCTGTAGTCTATGGCTTACCAGTCCACCTGCAGTAGTTGGGCTGATGCGCCTAAGCTCTTCCTCGAACAATCTATGCAGTATCTATTATTGTTTCAGCAAACAAGCTGAAGGACATGACTTCAACTTGAAGTTTAATCCTTCTTTTAGCAAGATTAAAATATACTGCGTTTCCTTAATTTAAACCAATGCTTTCATTTTTTTTTTTATATACCTATAGTATTAACTATAGTGTAAATGATTTTAAATATCTTGCTATTTTTTTATTAAGATTTTGAATGGACTTTTAATGTGTTGATTGAACAACAATTTATGAATAAATGTGTTTGCACATACAGTCAGTGTCTGCATTGTGGAAATGGCTTTCTAATTAGGGAAATGCCTGAAAAATGGTATTTATATTTACAAGAACAAGAAATACGTGAACTGAGTATGTGCATCTATCATTTGAAACTAATTATTTTCCTGTGGAAGCAAGTCTGATCTTACACAGCATCTAGATCTTGTTCTTACAATAATACTATCTTTTCTTGTGACAATTTATTCTCATTGTGACTTCCTTGACTTGAAAATGTGTCTTTCAAATTGACAAACATTAAATGTGTAGCTCATGGCTCAATCCAAAGGGATCAAAAAATAATCTCTCCATTCACCACCAAACAGTTTTCCGAAATAAGGTCCCAGGGGGTAAACCACATGGGTCGTGACTTCGGCTCTCTATATCAGGGAAACTGGTAATAATATTCTATGAAAATATTTAAAGTTTCAGTTGAATGTACAGGTGTATAGCAAAAAGACAAAAATAGGGTGATATTTGATAGCACAATGTACTGGCAACATGTAAGTACAAAATAATTGTCACTCCCACATATAATCAATGCTGATAATTGAATAGGAAATGGACATCCTAACCCATTGCTTAAAAAAATGCAGTTTTCGCATTTTGAAAACAAAACTGAGTTCTATTTTTCAACATACATTGTGGACCCAAATGGAACAAACTTAATTTTGTCATGCCTGAACTTCCATATAACATGTCCTTTCTGCACACACGTCCTGACTGACATGCATTTAAAGTGCGAAATAAATGTTATTGTTGAGAACCATTTAAATTCCCAACAACATTTGAAGCACATTTTAGTTCAAGCATGAAACGCATGAGCCAGTTAGGAAACATCTAACAAGGCTCCAGTGTAATGAGCAGCTGTATGTCGTGTCCTGTCCGCAGGGGGGCGGTGTCACAGACTAAAGCCCGCCCCCCTCCATCACCCGGAAACACTATCACTGAGAGGTCATTTGCATCGCGCTTCCAACATGGCGGTGAATCTCACAGACCTCTCCCTGCCTCAGTTAGAGGGACTGAAAACCCAGCTCGATCAGGTACGAGTAAAATATTTAGTATATTTGAGTTGTAGCTGTGTTGTTTAATATCGACCTTATGAGTGCGACAATCTGAGCGAAAACGTTAGGGCGGGGTAGCTAGCTCGCTCTGATGCTAACCGTGCAAACGTGAGTTAAATATCCAGTCACCCGGTGTGATTCATGTTAGCATTGTCTGTCCCTCGTCACTTCAGGCATTTTTACAACATTTAAAAATGTTTTTGAAATGTTAGCTGTTGACACGTGTTATTATAAGTATATATATACATCTACTCTCTTGTTGGATTCAGACAGCTGACAGGTTTGCTTTTGTTAGCAGTGGATTTATCACTCTGTGTATTGACTCTCTTGCTGACTTAAGTTGTTTTTGTACATTTCGATGTTTCTGCAGGAGATTGAGTTCTTGACGTCTTCAATAGGTCAGCTCAAAGTCGTCCAGACCAAGTATGTTGAAGCAAAGGATAGTTTGAACGTCTTGAACGAAAACAATAAAGGTGAGTAAACGTTTAATGGCCCTTTTTCCTAGCAAGGCTGTAACAAATTTACAGGAATGATCACCAAAAACATAATGAGCTCAACAGTGGTTCTTCATTTGGTATGACAAATAAGGCTACCTTCCGCTATATTTTGAAATGGTGAATGTGGTTTTTAATTATAAAAATGTTAATCTCACTCACAATAATGTAAAAACACTCTCCTCAAAGGGGTTATTGCAATCAGTGTGTTGCTCAAAAATATACATTATGTCTTAGATGTATAATGTCAGAAATTTCTGAAATCTACACGTTTGAATCTGCAGCCAAAGTGGTCGTTAATTAATTTTTGTTCTCTCCCTCTCCTCCCTCATACAGGAAAAGAACTGCTCGTGCCACTTACCAGCTCTGTATCCTTTATTTACTGTGGATCAACACAAATGTCATGTTTTGCTGTTTGGTGTGATGTGCTTTAAAAGAAGTTGGGTGTCTCTTAGAAACATACCTACATGTCCTTGACATTTCTTCTTCTCAGATGTACGTCCCTGGATCATTAAATGATGTGGAAACTGTTCTAGTGGATGTGGGGACAGGATACTATGTTGAAAAGGCAAATACATACACATTTGATAGCCCATGAATAAATATGCTTAATAATTTCTTCAGATGATGTGAAACATTCTTTATTTGCACTTTGTGTTTCTCTGTAGAAAGTGGGAGATGCAAAGGCATTCTTCAAACGCAAAATAGACTTCCTCACAAAGCAGATAGAGAAAATTCAGCCAGCCCTTCAGGAAAAACATGCCATGAAACAAGGTGAGCGCGCTTACAATTTTCATACATATCTGTATTTGCTACTTTTTTCACCACATTCTAATTTTTTCTAATTTGCAAGCATTATATTTTAATGCTACAAAGCCCCATTATCTTTTTAGTAATACAATGGACAATCTAAATTCTAAAGCATATTTTAAAAGAGTTGAATACTAACCTTTGAATACGGGTTTCTGTTTGGACAGTGGAACATTTGTTTTGGCTCTGTACCCTTCTATATTGGATTTGAAATTAAACAATAATGAGTGTCTTATAATGTGTGACTTCAGTTTAAGTGTTCACATCCATATTGGGTGAACAGTGCAGAAATTGTGGTCCTGTCTATACAGCAGTCTCCCCGGTTTACAAGACAATATGCTACAAAAAAAATCTGTTTGGCAGAAAATATATGCCTCAATGTTGTTAATCTTTTTTAATTGGTCCGATTTTGTGCTGAATTTTGCATTTTTGTCAAACAGTTCCTGTTGCATTCACCCCTTGCCTTTATACATTTGCCCTCTAGAAATTCTGTTTACTCACCAAAATATTCATGAATCGTCTCCAGACTGTCATTCAAATGTAGAAAATGTGTTTGCATTAAAGTTTTTACTACAAAACATAGTAACTAGAAACCAAAGTTAGTTTTGAGTGGAAAGTAATCTGTATTTAATGATGAGTATTTCAAGGAAGTCAACAGTAACCTCACCTAATTGAGAACATATTACAGACCTATTGACTTTGTACACTGTGTTCTGTCTTGCAGCTGTGATTGAGGTAATGAACGTGAAGATCCAGCAGCTACAGCAGAGCCAACAGCCGTCACAGGTGGTTGGGCCCACCAAGGCTTAATGAGGACACCTGCTTGAGCTCTTCATGATTGGAGGGGGGGGGTTAGGTTTATGTACATCTGCTGTTGTGGGACAAGTAATGTTCTCCACTTATCCACACAAGTCATGTTAAATATTAGGGAATTAATGTTTTTTTTTGTACACTAACACCAGAAAATAACATGTAGGCTGTTGTCATGGTAGAGCAATTATGTGTACTTGGTCAATTTTAAATTAATTGAAATGGGTGTCCTGTTAATTTGCAAAATTAAAGAGGTCATTTTGCATTCAAGGAACATTTAAGTGTCTTTCATTGTTGTTTTCATCAGTGGGGTCCTGAACCAAGACCTCTATTTTTAACCGTACTTGCACCGTACTGTAAATTGCATCTTCTTCAACACAAGTTTTATGGTCCTGCATACACACCGATCAGCCACAACATTAAAACCACTGACAGGTGACGTGAATAACATTGATCATCTCATCACAATGCGCTGTTCTGCTGGGAAACCTTGGGCGCTGGCGTTCATGTGAATGCCACTCGACACGCACCACCCATCCAAACACTGTAGTGGACCAAGTACACCCCCTCATGACAACAACACTACCCGATGGCAGCGGCCCCCCAGCAGGACAATGTGCCCTGACACACCAAACACTGCTCAGGAGCAGCTCGAGGAACACAACAGAGGGCTCAAGGTGTTGAGGCCTCCAAATTCCCCACATCCCAATCTGATCGAGCATCTGTAAGACGTGCTGAGAAGGTCTGATCCATGGAGGCCCCACCCCCAAACATACAGGACCCAGAGGATCCACTATTAAACGCCCTGGTGTCAGACACCACAGGACACCCTCAGAGGTCTTAAGTCCATGTATTGACAGGTCAGAGCCGTTTTGGCTGCACAAGGGGAACCTTCACAATATTAGGCAGGTGGTCACAATGTTATGCCTGATCGGTGTATACACAGATGTTTTCAGTTATTAAGAGAGTGATCCTGTTGAAGGTGGGCAGACTTAACTGCAAAAGTAAACAAGGTTGATAAGAAACTTTTACAAAAGGCGTGTATAGTCATTGTATCGTTTCCTTTGCTCTTCTTTATTAAGTAAACTTGTTATTTAAACGTTCTTATCGATAAAACGGCAAACGGCATGTTTTTGTCTTCCATATTGCTCCCATATTCCGAACATGAACACACTACTTCCCAACTAGGGCAGTGGGAGCGTCCGAGGAGCACGTGAATGCAGCATCAATGCTAGGAATTGCATGACGTCATGAGACTGAAGGGGTTTCGTGAGCCACAAGTGAAATCAGCTGCGTTTAAGCAGAGGTGATGGCAGACTGTAGAGTAGTACTTAATTGTGCAAATCAATAATATGATATATAATCTGACAACTGTGCCAAGATTTGACCATTACAGGTTGAATCCAAACTGCCATTAGCTCTTTCTTTGTATAGGGTTCAAGATTGAAACCAAACCTTCATGCATCTTTAGGCAATACTTAATTACACTTTCTAGAGGTGAGTTTTTGACATGTAATAACATAAAATTGACCCAATCGTTGAAAACCTTTCCACCATTTATTAAGTGTGTAGTCTGTTTTTCCAATAACAATTTTAATTTTGTAAACAATATCAACAGTTGGCTACTGCACACTATTCATTGTGTGATGTGCCTAAATTAAGAGGAAACTTTGTAATGAGATTTTACGTATTTCATTTAACTTTGTTATTTGTTTGTTTGTATCACTTCAAGCTCTTTAAATAGGAGGTGAACATTAGCTGCTGATGCAGGACGGAACTTCGCCCCTATCAGTTCCAAAGTTTGCTCGGGGTCACGTCCTATCTACTCTGCCCGGCGGTGATAACGAGCAGTGTGCGGCCAGTAACACTAATACGGCCATGTTTGCGATGTCAGGTGAAACGGAAGCCAAAGTTATAACATAAATTAGCTTCGCGTCTCTCTCGTGGTTATTATAAGCTCAGCACTCTTGTTGCCGTACTGTCCCCTTGGCGAGGTCACAGCCAGTCGTTGCTACGCTGCGGTGTTAGCATTGCTGTTGCCGGGGAGGTAGCCGGAGGTGGAGGCGGAGTGCAGCAGCAGCCTGTTGGGACGGACGGTGGCAGACAGAGGACGCAGCTGTCACATGCTGGATGAACGGTGACTCGAGGCTGGACTGCGGGATGACGAATTGAGCGGAGGAACATTTATTTTGTTAAATGGGAAGCGCGTTTGATTAAAACAGCGAAATAGTCCCTTCGTGTTTTCACTTAGCTGCTTTAAAGTTGTGGTCGCTCCGTTACGACTGGAGCACGTTCGGCCGTGTGAACAGCGTTACCGGGGAGACGGTAACTTAGTGAAGACGTGAAAGCGACCGACGGTCCCACTCGAAATAAGTGCGGATAATAATTACGAGTTAAATACTTGGCTGGAGGATAAACAACAACAACAAGGGGAATTAAATCTCCCGGAGCTGAGGAGGACATCTCAAGAAGGCGAGGATCAGAGCAGCATGGTGAGTTTTGGGCCTGGAGAAAAGGGGGCACGCTAGCTAACATGCGACAACCTGTTTGCGTCCTTCCTCCTGTTTGACTCGTGTTGTCCTCTGCTCGACTCTCCCGTTGTAACTTTACACTGTATTCATTTGTCGGCGTCCATGCATCAAGTCCAAGACTTATCATTTACACGGACAGTTAATGGTGAGTTATTGTCAACCAGCCAAACATATTAGCTTAGGTTAAAAAAAAAAAAAAAAGGCCGGTTCACACTGGTCTGCTAATAAACTTAAGCTAGTCCGCTAAAGGCAGTTATTTACGGTGTCGCCGGGCAAAATATGGTTGACGGAGAGACATTAAACAAACCTAAGCTATTCTAACATATGTTTTAGAACATGTTGAATTGGGGGGTAAATGTGATATAACGCCTCATTATAAGTTGCACAAAACTCCAATTAAATACTATTATTTAATCTCCTTAAGTTGCATGTGTAGCAACCACAACACGTGATGTGTGTTAAATGTTAGCTGTTACACAAGTAGCTAACGTTAAACGGCTATCAAAGAGTTCCGTAATAAAGGTCACGGCTATAAGCTGCCCAGACGTCAATTTTAAACAATCAATGCGTGGATGAGTTGGTGATAGATTAACCACAATCAGCTGTATTTAATCGGACTTAGAGAAACAAACGTCGTCGTCTGTTTTAAGTTGCCTGGGCACATCGGCACCATGTGCTCTCTGCCCGACCCTCAAAGTCACGCTACTTCGGCTCACTACAAACCCACAGCTCCTGAAATGTAACCACATTTTGCATGGCAGACTAGCTGGATTGGAAGGCTGTGCAATATCCATTCATTTACTGGTTTAACAACAATGGCTGAACCGCGCTGGAGGTTTATTCAATGGATGACAGGTCAGAAAGGCTTGTTCAAGTCACGCTGGAGGCTCAGGCGTATTTGCGCCATGTATGGCTACATGTGACTGTTTGAGAGGCGGGGTTAGAGCGACGAGGAGGCCAATGAGAACTCACACTCGGATGGTTTGTTTGTGAGTGAAGAGCTGAGGGCTTGCAAAGACTGAAAGCAGGATTACAGGATCTCCAATGAATTACCTTCATTCATTGGAATGGCTATGATTTATTAGAGTAAGGGAATCAGTTCGGAATGTTGTGTGGAGCTTAAGACATATATTTTGAGGTATAGCAATATGTACAAGAAAATAGTTTATTCACCAGTTTTTATCACTTGCTGATTTTTCCCTATTGTCCCATCTGTCTTTTTCTGTGTGTGTGTGTGTGTGTGTGTGTGTGTGTGTGTGTGTGTGTGTGTTTTATTATAAATGTGTGACATACACATATATATTTGGTGACCAGGTTTTTATAGTTTTTTGTTTTGTGTGCCTGATGGTGAATTAACAACCAATCTTGTTTGAGACTAGACTTTAATATTTGAAATTACCTGTTGCCTGGAAAGCATACACATGAGTGGTGATTTCTTAAGAAGCCGGTTGCAGTGTTATTAGATTATCTGTTCTATGTAGCAGTAGGTCAATCTAAGCAAGGACAGTCTATTTGCTGAAAAGTAGTTTATACATCAGACACCTCTGTACGCAAGATATTTTAAAAGTTTAAATTGTCCAACAGACAAATTGGGAGCATAAAAACTTTAACCACAGAATTATTTATTTTAAACAGCAAAAGTCACATACATATGAAATATGTTAGGCTTTTGTTTTGAGCAATCACCTAATAAACTGTTCAAAACTGAGGACATGTGTCAGGACCCCTCAGTTACCAATTAAATATAAATGTATGAAGTGTGTCAGTGCTTGGATTCCCACAGCATGATGTTTCCACCAGAGTTCCACCTGCAGTTAACCATTTTCCCAGAGATAAAACTTTGAAGGGTCTTTAATACCAATTTCTTTTGAGGACTTTTGACTCACGCCTGTCTGAAATCCGTTGCAGGTCATGCAACTCTACGCCTTACATTTTTTAATCATTTACAATCTCACAGTTTCATCACAAGATGATGAGCAGAACATGGCTTTCCTGTTTTAACTGCACCATTGTGTTTCCTCTAACATGCAGCACTCCCTATAAGGTGTCCACCCTCAACAGTTGTCTCTAACTCACTGTGTGTTCTTTTTATAATCATGCAGGTTACCACAAAGGGAGCAGGTTTGAACCCCAACGCCAAAGTGTGGCAGGAGATTCCTGCCCACCAGAATGACATCCCAGAAGGGACAGAGGATTCTGCTTGGCTGCTGACCCACCCTCCTCCCGCTGAGATGACTGACGGTATGAGTTTATTCAGTTTGTACAGAGAATGTTTTCTAATCTTAGTTTATCTCTATCTTGTCCTCAGGCAATTTCATTATTAATGAAAACCAAACTCGTCTCTCTTGCACCGGTACAGCACTACAGTATGGGGATAAACTGACATGTATGGACATGTATAGTATTTATTGAGACATACTAAGACAATTAAAGCTAGACGCAGTCTATGAGGAAGTTGTAACTCTTTTCCTCAGAATTGCACAGCAAAGCCGAAGCATGATAAAGCTTGTTTAGAGCGATAGGTGATGTTATTTCACAACCATTTTGTTTCTGCTTGCCTCCTGTGTCTTAGGCAATGTAGATGTTCCCTCTTCGGGGGGGAAAGGATACGATGCCGAGTACCCTGACAGCACTCCTGACTTTGCCCCAGTACCCACAGAGGGCATTGTGAATGGCACTGACCACCCTGACTTGAGCTATTTAGTCTTTGACCAACAGTTCGAGTCGGCTATAGAGGGGGATGTTTCTAAGGAACAACCGATGTCTGAGGAGAGCCTGAGAGAGTCTTTGAAGAAACTGCTTGAGTTCTGCTTTTCTAGGTGAGTAGTATACAAATGTGCAAAGTCCTTTTTATACCACAAATTACAACCGTGTCCAGTGTTAACTTTTTTTAACAGACTTTTGCACTTATATACTTTATTGCACAAGCTGGGTGTGTGTATGTGTGTATACAGCTTCTAGAACATCAGCAGTGAATAACTGAATTGACTTGGAGTATGTTTAATAACTGCATGCAACCAGCTATTTTCTCAGTGTAGTATAGTATATTCTAATTTACAGGTATGAGTCGCTGCAGCCTAATTCAAGTTGGCCATTTAATTTGGGAGATTGTTCATTTTTCTTTCTTGAATGAACTGTGTGTGCTAACCATGATTCAGTTCATTAACAACTTAGTGTAAACCAAGGTGTATATA
This sequence comes from Lagodon rhomboides, assembly GCA_039737535.1. Classification (NCBI taxonomy): domain Eukaryota; kingdom Metazoa; phylum Chordata; class Actinopteri; order Spariformes; family Sparidae; genus Lagodon; species Lagodon rhomboides. Next base: position 17,402,094 of record CM077785.1, on the reverse strand, counting down.
CCCTAGGCCAGGGGTATTCAATAAAAATTAAAATGGGTCCAGTTCAAAAAAATTTCCTCAAGCAAAGGTCCGAAACATCATAATGTCTAACTTGTGTTATGATTTAGTGTGATATAAGTTGAAGTAGCCTAGTAGTTGTATCAACGTCTGCGTGTAATCAAGAACTGACTGTCAAATCAAATAAAGAAAACATTAAAAAAAACCTACAGTTAAAAAAACATTTCGACAATATTTATTGTCACTTAGCATTGTATTATACAGATATATAATACTGTAGACATGTATTATTTTCTTCTCTCTTTAAGGAAAAGAAGGGCTGCATTTCAAAATAAAATGGTGAAAATAAATAAAGTTTTTTTATAACATGCGCATTTTAAAATAAAATACTTAGTTTTTGAAAAATAAAATTTCTGTTTCTGTTTCCCCTCAAGTAAGGTTTCAGCTACTGCACTCATGCACTCCTTGACAACTCCTCCATCAGTAAATGGCTTTTTGTATTGATCCAAAATCCAAGCGACTCTGGGGGAACATTCATTAGCACGCTGTTGGGCAGTGAATGAATGGGTCAGGATCCGGGTGGGTTGTTCATATTGGGCTCTGAGAATGCTTATTTTCTGTGACTCGATTTTCAGTTCAGAATTGAGTGGGTATGTTTGGTCAAAAACTTTGTGCTTTGTCTCATAGTGGTGTTTCACATTGACACTTTTATGATTGCCACGGTCTCCAGTGGGAAGAATGAACATGAATGAGTGTCCATTCTGGCATGAAAGCTCAGTTTTCGCTGTCCACATTTCTCTTCTTAGAGAGCGCCACGTGTAGTTATGTCTCCGACTCACTCGTCACTCTGTCTTCTTTCCCTGTATCGCTCCCTCGTCTTTCCGTCTGAAAACAGACAGATGAAAGAGGTGAGAAGAGAGTGACAGAGTCGCAATGTTTATCGCCTGGAATGCACAGATTTGATTGGCTGCATAGCATCACGTGGAATGGCTTACTCACATGCAATTAGTCAGTGGATTTCCTGATCTGCTAAACCAGTACCGTGAAGTCTAGAAAAGCTGTGCCGGTTAAAATTTAAAATACTTAAATAATTTATTGACTATAGGTCCAGGTCCGTATAGGACAGCATCTGGGCCTGGACCCGGACCGCGGTCCGCCTATTAGTGACCTATGTCCTAGGCTATCAGGATTTTCCTACCAGGTGAAAGTGAAGCAGAAGAGTTAAAGTCTTTAGAGTGAAATGTGTGTGCATTTAATTGGCAGGATTTATTTTATAATTTAATTGCCTCACCCATACACATATTAGTGATCTATGTATTTTATATAGTGGAAGGATTTTGAGTTCAACCATGAACGTCTGAAGCACTTCATGTATGATGAACAGAAGAATTGATGAGTTCTTGTTTTCCATCAGAGTTCTTATTGAGTAGAATAGATATAGAGCAAAGACATTTTGAATGATGTTTTAAGTCTAATGTTGTTTTTGGTGTTTGCAGAGAGAACTTATCAAAGGACCTGTACCTGATATCCCAGATGGACAGTGATCAGTTTGTCCCTATCTGGACCATTGCTTGCATGGAGGACATCAAAGCCCTAACCACGGACATGGACCTCATTCTGGATATACTGAGAGGTACCAGTACCGCGGTTCACCCAGTATTTCTGAGAAATGCTCAACGATTCTCTGAAACTTCAGTTTACAGACAGAATCTTTGAAGTTAAAATAGTATTGATGTTTTACGTTTTATATATAATTTAATTGGGCAGGTTCCCTGTCCCAGTTGAATAAGTGACCACTTTAACTTGGAGTATAAGAAACTGAACCACTGAATGATTATTTCAAACTGCAAAAGTCACATACGTAAAATATTTTATTGTTGCTTTTGTTTAGAACAATCACCTGATAAACTGTTCATAACAGAGGAGACGTGTCAGGACCCTCCATTTATTAGTAGCAATTAAATATAGATGTATGCAGTATGTGTCGGTGCTTAAGTTCCCACAGCATGATGTTTCCACCACAGTCTGTTTCTGTTAACCATTTTCCCAGGGAGAAAAACTCTGAAGGGTGTGTAGCTTACCAGCCAATAACTGTTTGCCATGCATGTTTTTTTTTTTTTTATCATAGTTCTCCTGAAACAGGGTTTGGTTGTGTTGATAAGGACACTGAGAAAGCTTGGCAGAATTTGCACTGCCATTCAGTGCTTGTAGTTACTAAAAAAAAAAAAAAACCTGACATAAGCAAAGTTAAAATAAAATGTTGCAGATCTATGCTAGAGAGGCAACAGCACAATATGTAGGCTAATTGGGGGCCATCAAGTTACTTCTATGTGGTAGGGAAAAAAAACAAACTGTATTTCCTTTGTGTCTTTGTTACAGCCTCTCCCATGGTGCAAGTTGATGAAAGTGGTGAGAGGGTTCGGCCAAACTACAGTCGCTGCATCATTATTCTAAGAGAGGTGCCAGAGACCACTCCAGTTGAGGTAAAGAAAGATCTATAGTGCATACTAAGCATAATCCCCCACAACACCCATCTGTCTCACTGTACAGTCCTACAGAGGATTTATTGCCACATGCTTGCGCTTGCTTACTCTGTGATGGGACAAAGCCGACAAGTCCGTTATAGATGATGACACAGTACTGGCTCCACTGCATTTTAATGTTGAAACTTACTTTGTGGATTAATTTGTTGTAATGGGAATATCATGGCTCATTGGCAGCATATTATTACAGAGCCTGCCGGGTGGGGAAATGATGTATTAATCCAGTGTTGTAAGTAATGTTTAATGTATGCCTTGCATCTTTTTCACAGGAAGTGGAGGCTCTTTTTAAGAGTGAAAACTGTCCAAAAGCGTTGAGTGCTGAGTTTGCACACAACAGCAACTGGTACATTACATTTCAGTCAGATATGGATGCACAACAGGTACGTCTCCACATAAAAAGATAAATAAAAAACTTCTGACCAATTTGCTGTATAATCCTGAAGTTGGAATAGGGATGCATTTTTAGTTGAATTCTTATTTTATATTATAAAATATATAATTTTAAACATTGTGAAATGACAGTATAACTAGCCGAGTCATAGATGTGGCTTTCATTATTCTTTTAAACCAGAGGGGACTTATTTGACCTTGGTGCATGTGCAAAATTTGGATCTGATAATTCTTGATTACAATGGCCTATTCACTTTGTTTAACACAGCATTTCCTCATTTTAGTACATGCAGGTGACAAGTTTTCAGTTATAAACACTGACATTTTCACAGCTGCTCTGGGAATGAGGGGGAGGTTAGAGAAGGAACAACACACATTTCACTGTATTGTGAATATTTAGTTCTCTTCTTTTTTTCCTGTCCTCAGGCTTTCAGATACCTAAGAGAGGAAGTGAAAACGTTCCAGGGAAAACCAATCATGGTGAGTTCTGTAATTTAAAATGCATTACCAGTATTTAACATTATTAGTCAGCAACTTGTACGTTACTAAGTTTTTATCTCAGGCAAGATCACTGCTCCTTTTGGTTCTAATTTAGACAGCGGTATTGAACCCAGCGACCATTATGTTCACAAGACTAGTTGTGGTGTCGGCTGTCACGTCACTCCTCTCAAGGCTCGGCTATTTGGCTGAGCCCTAGTCTCAGAAGTAACCTTGGGATTTGTGTGTACAGAGACTTGATAAGCATGGAGATGTGTGTCAGAATTGCTGCACACCCGTATCTCCAGACAGTGGATAAACCCTTCTTATCACATTGTGACATTTATGTTTTGCATTTCAGGTATCTAATGCATGATTTTTCAGCTGGACTTTTATTTGACTTTGTGTGCCATTTTCCCTGATAAAACAAATGAGGCTGTGATGTAACATTTCTGCCTAAGCCCCAGTGATGATCAGTATCGCGCTTGGAAGGATCCATAGGCACTGTGGCTGGCTGGGTGGAACTCTTCATCTGTAGTTCTCTGTCAGTCTATTGTATCTCTGCTTCTACGCTCTCCCTCTCCTCTACCTCATCCTCATACTCCTTTACTCTCCCTCTCCCCCTCACTCCCTCTCCCTCCCTTGTTCCCTATCCCTCCCTTCCTCCTTCTTTCCCCTAGTCAGTGCAGTGGTTTATGACCTAATGACTGTATTTGAGATCTGAGGGGACTAAAGGACAAAAGACAGAGCTGCAGCACTACTCATCATAGACACAGTAGAGGTCACATCGGTACTTCTAACATGTATGCCTGATTCTCTTCTCTCCCTTTCCCACCCTCCAGGCCCGCATTAAGGCCATAAACACATTCTTTGGCAAGAACGGCTTCCGCGGCGTGGACTCTAGCGTGTACAGTCAGCAGGCTCAACCACAGGCTCAGTATGGCTCTGCGGTCTACATGCAGCAGGTGTACAGCCCTCAACAACAGTACCCTGTATACCCTGTGGTGTCTCCATCCTGGAACCCTTCGGTCGTGCCTTACTTTGAAACACCACTGGTAAGAACCTGAATATATTGTTCCGATTGTCTCTTTTTAAAATAGAAATGTATGCATTCTTCTATCCAGAAGAATTTATAATTTAACTGCTAAAATTTAAATTGAGTCAACTTGGTCGAAACTCTGTCACAGCTGTCTCAGTCATGTTTTTCTGAAGGTGTCTTAATTTGATTTACTGCTGCCCTTTTTGATATCCAGGCACCTTTCCCAAACGGTGGATTCATGAATGGTTATAGCAGTACAGGGAACTTTGATGGAAACTCAAACACCCATCGACACATGAACAGGAACCGGTAGGTGCAAGTCATGATGACATGACAACTCTCATTGATAGCAATCCTGTCCAATCATAATGAACTGTCTTTCTTGAAATGTGCATAACTTTTGAAACACATTTATACAGGATAATGATTTGCCTCTTTCTCGCTCACAGCACCTATTTAAATTGCAGAAAGGCACACCACTTGTACAATATAATGTTTTATTTTTAAACAATCACAAATGCTCTTGCAATTATATTGAGCACATATAAAGCCACTGAAATTTAAAACTACTGACAGTTGATCTCATTAATTAATTGAATATTTTGTATATTTTTATATATCTTTGTTTGAATTTGTACTAAATGTTTGGAAGAAGTGTGTCCAAGTTATTTTTTTATTGAAAAAACACATTAGCAAATGATATATAAACCTATTTACAGTTGAAAATACTCTTTTACTTTTAAAGATGCATGACATCAATACACTAAATAAGCAGAATAACAGTTAACTCAGACCTTAACCAGTCATCTATGCCTTTTAAGAGGTATAAAAAGCAACCATGAGCTGTTAATTATGATCAAACTCGTTCTGTCCATAGGCCACTCTGTTTTTATAGGTATACCATCTCTTCTTGTTTAAGTAATTGATTTTGTTGGCACAACCCTAAAGTATTACAATGTACTTTTTCATGGTAGAACTGACAGTCAGTAGTGAGAAATGTGTGTCTTTTGTTTTCACCCAGAAACCATGTTAAGAATCACACTAGGCACGGGGATGTGCCCCCTTCTCCTTCTTTGGTTCCGGGGGCCCTGATGGATGGCCTGTCTGGTCCCTTGAGTCCACAGCCCCTCCAGACATCAGGGACACCGCCTGGCACCACTTCAGCGACACTCTCTCTGTCTTCCTTCAGCCTTAAAGACACTCCATCCAATGGATATGTGAGCGGAACTGGACGGGGCAGGTGAGTCAATGTTATCCAGCTTATTAACTGTTTATTAGATGAAGATTTACAACCAGGACGTGACAGGCTAATGCACATTGAACAGTGTTGTGAATTATTTTCTAATGCAATAATCTGGCTTCATTTTAGGAGAGGTATCCACAGAGGCATGAGGAGGAAAAGAGAAGATGAACACACCACGGTCAGTATATTTTCCTCTTTTCCCCTGTTTTTTGTTTTTTTTTATCCCTCACAAAATTATTCTACACTTCTCTGTAGACCAAGGAAGTCCTGAGAATGTGTCCTTATCCCAAAGTTGACTGTTCGTGTAGTAGTTTTATGGCAAGCTGCACATTGTGTTTGACATTTAATTTTAATTGTCATAAAAATTGCAGAAGCCTATCCCTCTGATGGAAGCCAAGGTAGCACCTCCACCAAACTTTGACCTGGCAGCTTCCAATTTTCCTCCTTTGCCGGGAGCAGTGGTCAGTGTACAAGGAGAAACTACACCAGAGATGCGCCTTTCTGATGTTGTACGTGGCCTTAAAGTGCCCAACAAGGTACATATCTGGTCCTGTGTGATACCTTCAACTCTGGAGATTCTTGTGAACAGCATTTGCGTTAATTGTGTAAATGTGCTTCATTATTATTTTTTTTATCCTCAGTTATGTCAGTCCGTGAGCCAAGAGGTTAACGAGAACCGACACACAAACACCTCAGATGACGCCGTAAACAAACCTGCGCCTGTAACCCCGGTTGCTGTAACCCCGGTTGCTAGACCTGCTGCTGTAACCCCGGTTGCTAGACCTGCTCCTGTAACCCCGGTTGGTAAACCTGCTCCTGTGACACCACAGACAGTGGCACCACCAGTCTCAAGGTAAAGTTTACTTCAAGCTTAAAAAAATGTGTTAATAAAAAGAGCATATAAATGTAATAACTTATCTTTTATTATTTGTCTATCTAGTGTTTCTCCTCCAGTTAAGGAAGAGAATAAAGCTGAACCTCCCATTCCAAAGGGAACAATCTCCTCGTCCACACAGGCTGCCTCCCCAACAGGCTCTGAACGAGCCCCCTCCACCTGCAGCGAGTCTGTTTCTACAGAAGCACCATCCTCGTCTCCCCCAACTCCAACATCAGAGCTGGTAAGGCCTTCTTCCTCATTTTGAGTGCCGTGAGCTCAGGGCAAAATTGGCAAATTGGAATAAGTCACACAAATACTGATATAAAAGTTATTTGAAATTAGAAGAAAAGTCCACACAAAATCTATCTTTTAAGTATCAAATATGCAGTATTGTTAATATCTAATCAGTCCATATTTCTACTATTTCTATCCAGGGCTTAAGAAAGCTCAGCTATGCAGAGGTGTGCCAGAGGCTGGCCAAGGACCCGCCACCAGCACAGGCGCCCTCTCCCTCTCCTCCTGCCTCGTCACCCAGCCAACCCCTGCAAGAACTCAAGGTCAACAGGGTTGAGGAGCCTAGGCCCAACTCCAAGCGCACTACAGACAAACCAGAGAAATCCGGGGACAGCCGCCCTCCTCGTCAACCATTACGCTCCTTCAGAGGGGCAAATGGCCAAGTTAAATTTGGAGGTGCAGGGCTGAAGATTCGGGACCATCAGAGAGGCTTGAATACTGGCAAACCGTTTTCCCCACAGCGAGGAGCCAGACGCAGTGGCAAAGAACAGAACATTCCCCCAAGGTCACCGAAATAATGCAAAAAAAGAGGAACCTATAAAACATGAACTAAAATAAAAAGAATATATATGTAAATATATAATATATGTAAATAGAGAGATGAATATATTTCATTTGGCTTTGTCACATAATCTCTTAATATTGGTACAGGCCTGCAATGATTTGGAAAGACTGTAAGGATATATTCCTTTTAGGAAAATGCATATTGTCTGCTGACAGAGCTGCAGACGTTTCTTGGGTAATAAATCATACCCACAGAAATATCACCATGTTATCAAAAGATGCCTCATTAATGGGCTAAATCTGTAGCTCGTGTGTGTCTGTGTGTGTATATATATACTCTATGTATATGTGTTTTGAGAAGGAGAAAGTAGGATCATGTTATTTTAAATATAAGGTGTTCTAGTATTTAGCGAGCACTGTCATTGTCCAAAATGATAGTAAGGCACATTTGATTTCTGACCGGTTATGGTTGGAATGTGGTTTATCATGAGCTTCTTTGTTTTGATCAAATTTGTTTAACATTTGAAATCAAGGTAATATGATTATTTGTGAAATGGGCGATGTTGGCAGAATCATAGAAACAGTATGGAATGTGTGATTACGTACAGAAGGTTTGGATTTTGATGATGGGTAGCAATGTATGACGAAAAGTTCATGTTTATAGAATCCTGTTCTACAAAAGATGCTAGTGAGTAATAAGGCACATGTATTTAGACGATTGCATTATGTAATGATAATTTGATCCCAAAAATTTAACTGGGACTTGTTAAAAGTAGGTAGTAGGTCAGATTCAGAGCATCACCTATTAATCATGGTGGTATAGGATATGGGTAGTTCTGTATAAAGCTTTTAGAGTAGCATCTTAGATCTTGGACACATCGGCTTCATTGGTAACTAGTATCTGCGCATGAATTGCTAACACATGTTGGATGATCTGAGGGACCTTGAGAGCAGGAATTGGATTTTCCAAGGCAATAGAAGTTTGTTGCCTCTTAATAGTAGATTTGTCATAGTTTAAGCAAAGGACAATGTCTCAACTTGATGACATTAATCATCAGCATCATTTGCTGTGATTAGAGTCACAGAAGTGACAAACGTCCTTTTGGCATTAGACCACTTTCAAGCTTGATTTTATAAATGTCTAACTTAGTAGCTTTTCTTGCTTGTGCATCTCATCTGTGTATATACAGATTTATTTTGGATCTGGGTTGTTAACATACTTACTACTTTTCCTGCTGTAGCTGAGATTAATTTTCTATTCACATTTGTAACGTTTTTCTTTTCATGGTTTTCAGTGTTGTATTTGTAAATTGTGTTGGCTCATATAAAGGATGCTTTGGTTATTGACAGTTGAATTCTATCGCAGTCTATACAGGCACTCAAAAATGAGAAGAACATGCCTGCAGTTGTAGTGGTGTGAATTGAAATGCACTATCCTTTTAAACTCAAGGATTCGAATCATTACAAATAAGAAATTGAAAGGTATTGCACAGAAGTGCTCAACTTGTGCTTAAATGTGATTCGTTATTGTGTTGTCCAATTACTTCTGAATTGTCCGTGGTGTTTGCAAATGGAAATTATTGACAGATGGGTGAAGATAAAGAATTACAGGTTTTCAGGATTAGGGAGATAAAATATTCAGCCTTAGATGAGTGTTTATGATTCCACTTGTAGGGAATTGACTTATATTTTTGTCTTCTAATCATTTCAGCTGTCTCTCGTGTGTGTGTGTGTCTGTATGTGTGCGTGTGTGTGTGTGTATATATACAGTATGTTGTAAGCTTCAGGCCACATGGAACTATCAAACCAAACTTACAGTGCCTTAACAGTGTTTAATGTCAGTATAAAGAGTTCAAGAATGTTGAGCACATCAATTTGTCACACTGAACAAGGCTGGTTAGTCTGTGGTCAAATACAACATTATCCGTTCATGACACCTGGTGACACTAAACTTTCTTTTAATGTAAATCTCAGTTTAATATAGGTGCAGCTGCAGGGTGGGGCTGGTTTGAGTGGAGCTTAATGTATGTGTGCATGCTTTTGTCCATTGTGTGTGTGATGGTTTATTTTGGTAACCTGTCAATGCAATTTCAGTCTTATATCAGAATCCTTGTGTAACTTTCACAATCAAACAAAGAACACACTGGTTTATTGAGTGAATATTTTATTGCTAAGCCTGATGTATGAGAATAAAGATTTATTTTTAAACAGTCAAGTCTGACACTTCGTGTTTGTTTGCACAAGATCTTTTCATGCACCTGAATGTGAATGAGTTATTTGAAAAGGAAATACCTCGAATGTTTGACGTGTTGATTTGATCTTATGTAAACCTGGCATTTGTTCTATTCAGCACAACTGACTGACAGTACAGTGGCAGTCATGGTCAGTGTCGATTTCCTGTCACAGCATTAGAAGGGATTTGTTAGCGGATTTTACATGTCATCTGCCAAGTAACCATCCGGAAATAACCTTCAACATTATGTAACTGTTGCAGGCATATTTGGCTCAGAGTCTCTGGTGAGTGCGTTCAGGAGATTTCACTGATGTGTGACACTTAATACAACGGAAACATTTGTATAGACGTGGTGTAAAGGTGGCTTAATAATGTAGAAATCGCTGGATATTTTCCCGACGTCGATCCTGTTACGTAACACCGTGCCCAGTTCCAGCTCTCGCGGTGTTTTGCTAATGGAAGTGAGTGTCAACAAGGGCCAGGCAGCAGCAGCAGCAGCAACACAGCAGCACTGTCCGGAGCAGGGAGGGAGGAGTGAAGAGGCTGTTCAAACGTCGGGTGAGTTTAGTCACATTTCGGATCATCTAACGTCAAATATGATATTCTGGTGAACTATGTTCAGTCAGTGTTCATGAAGCATGTGGTGTTTCATGCGACGGTAGCTTGGTCCATGAGCACAGCTTTCTGTAGCATTAGCGTGCTAACGTTTGTGCTAGCTACCAACTTAGCGGAGTGTGAACTCACAAGGTAAGCTAAACGAAGCTTCGATTAGCAGTTAGCATTAGCTTAGCTAGCTGTGTTGTGACTGATAGCTTCACCAAAATTGTCGCTTTGCGAGGCGTATCCCAGCGTCTGTTACCTGTTATTAGTGTTCGTGATTTATGCCTCCACGTTTGTTGTAATGACACGGCTGTCAGGTTTCGGAAGCAAAATGTTTTGGTGTGGTCACCGATAAGGTTATACTAGCTTAAGGCCCATCTCTCATAAAGTCAGAGCTAGCCAAAGAAATTTGCACTTTGGGTTAACCTATCCTCTGTTCGTAACCTAAGCCACCTAGCTAGCTACATAGCCGAACGACCTCGACAGTGATAGCCAGCTAGCGCCATGACTTGGTGACATCGTAAGGTAAGTTGCATGATAGCTTGTCTTGGCTCTGCTGCCTCATCGTCCCCGTTAGTGCCCGATTATCCTACGACCCGAGTCCGAAGCAAATGCTCTAAACAGGCCGACAGTGTTCTGGCCTGTTTACCTCCTGTCACTAGGATTTGTGTCCCCATGTTTGTCTGTGTTCTCGGTGACAGGTAAGCACATGCAATTAATGGCGCTAAACAGACCCCTCTTCTCAACAGGTGCGTTAATGTCATCTAAGCTGATTGTGTTAGTTAATACATTAGCAAGTGAAAACATAATCATACCAAAGCAATTGATGGGGACATTTAAATATTCTGTGGTCAAACAGTTGCTCTGTAATTGTTAACAATAGTAGATCAATAACAACATTCAGTAGCTTTTAACTATCACCAGTTTATTGCATCCATGTGCATACTTGGATAAAGCCTATAACTAGTCGCTCTGTTTTTTTTGCTCTCTTTTGCAGAACATTTGTCTGAGATGGGGGATGATCGTCCATTTGTATGCACTGCCCCTGGATGTGGGCAGGTATGATTTCACACAACATATTAATTCATATGCACATAACACTCTCTTTCACTCTTTGTTTTGTCACCTCTGATCATCCAGCTCAGAAATAATGAGAGAAAAATGTGCCTCTTTCTTCATATTATATGTGCTCACAGCAATCTAACGCTCAGGTAACCATACATTTGAGACACTGTGCAAATGCCAAATCAGTTAAAAGATGACACACAAGACACACAATGACACACGCATAAGACTGCCTCTATAGTGCCCTGTGTCACCATGGAGCATCTGAACAGAATACATGTGTTATAATTCAACTGACATCATCTGTAATTAAGTTATTTTGTTATGTTCTTTGTCATTTGTCAGCCGCACAGTAGGCACACTGATACTTCATTTTCTATGCTTCACTAAACTGTTACATTTTGCTCATCTGCTGTGTTGTTGTTTTTTTACAGAGATTCACAAATGAAGACCACCTGTCAGTCCACAAACACAAGCATGAAATGACATTAAAATTTGGTCCTGCCAGAACAGACTCTGTCATCATTGCAGGTACCATTGACAATAGTATTCGTTAATTGAAGCTGAATTGAGGAATACTTATGTGTTAATACTGTACTCTGACCTGCATTGATATATGAATGATTTCCTTTTCAAAAGATATCTCTGTCCCCTGTTCTTCTCAACTAAATTAAAATGTACATATTGCAGACCAGACCCCAACACCCACACGTTTCCTGAAGAACTGTGAGGAGGTTGGGCTATTCAATGAGCTGGCCACCTCCTTTGAGCAGGAGTTTTGCAAAGCACACGAAGACGACCAGAGGACAAAACACCCGGTGAGAAAAAGGGTGAATGAACATCTTCAATGAATGACATACTTAAGATAAAAATTAAACCACTGCTTTATTATTTTTGAAATGACCTAAAAAGGCTATATTCATCTTCTATGCTCCAAGGCTGCACCTTTACAAACACCATCTGAAGTTAAAGTTGAAGATGAGGGTCCTTTACAAGTCGATTCTTCCTCTCCTGGAAGTCCAGATTCCTCGTCCAGCATGTCAGATGATAGCAGAAATTCAAGGGTGAGAGGCAAGGTACAATACATTGCCCCAAACTGTGCTTTTGTGTGGTCAGCAAGCTGCTTTAAGACTCCTGTCAACAACTGGTTTCCTGTTCATGCAGAAATGCATATTTGAATGGGAAATAAATTATATTGTTTGATTCGTCAACAGGAGATTCCTACAAAGCCTGTGGTGAGCTCAGCCCCCACTCCAACAATTGTGCGTCCAGGTTCTCTTCCCCTTCACTTGAGTAATGACGCACTTCACCCAACTCTGCCCTCTCCAACATCTGTCATCACGCAAGCGCCACCCTCCAACAGACAGCTCAGGTAAACTACAGTGTGCTCCCATTGTTTGCAGCCCTGATTTTCACTGGCCTGGGTTGATATTTGCACAACATCATAAAACTGAAGTAGACAAAAAGAAGTCGCCTCAGCAACTAACAAGCAAGCAACCGGTCAGCCGTCAAGGTCGGGGCAGTTGTTCAATATTGGCTTGGTGAGGAAATTTAGCTCTGGTTAAGTGAAAGTAAGTAAAAATCTCATGTTTACTCCGTGAATCCTATAACCACAGCACAAGGCAGAGGCTGCTGGTTGACAGGCATAATTTTGCAAAACTGTTTCACACAGGAGCTGCTCCTGCTTTAGCTCCTAATGCCTCATATCCACCTAAGATATTACTTTTTGAGCTAACATGTTTTGTGTTGGAGTTGCATGCTGTTGGCCATTGCCTGTTGCGGTTGTGTTTGTCTCTTTACCACTACGAAGTTTTTACGAAAGCCATCATCATAATTCACAATAATCCAAACACTGGGTTAGGTTTGGTGTATGAGAGCTGACCACAGAGAACAGACTTGGCTTGAAGGGTGGGGCCTCAGGCGGGACAGTCACAAACAGAGCATTCAGACAGAGGGTAAACACCGGTGCTGCAGACAGTAGGAGAAAATAATGTCTTTTTTTAACACTAAAGAATGTAAATATTTTATAGTAGCAACCCAGTGAATGGACTTCAAAATGAGCATAATATGGGACCTTTTAAAATAGTATATTTGAGAAGGTGCATGTGAAGATGTATGATCAGCAATATATGCTGAACGTGTGTGTTTGAGGTGTTACTTATTTATCTCTCCATCATCCTCTGCTTCCTGATCAAACAGTGCAGATGAGGGAGGTGTGAGTAAAAACCAACGGTCCTCTACAGTTCCATATTTCTGCAATTCTACAGAGACTGACTATATCGTGCCTGCTTTTGAAAGATCGAATCAAATCCCTCTCAGTATGATAGCTCGCCCACAGATAATGTTTCATTGGGACTTTAGTGGCAAGGTACAATTTAAAAATGAGAGAGAAGAGTGTCTTTTGGCAAAATTAAATACTTCATCAGCCTGCCACTTGACCTATATTTTGTCATTGGGCACAAGATTGGACAATTCACAAGTATCTGATCTTTGTCAACAGCTCCCCAACGAGCGCTTATCCACTGGTAAGGCATCTCCCCAATGGGCAGACAGTCCCTCTTCTGCCCAGTCCTGTTCAGATGACCTCAGTTATATCTGTAAGTAATTTTTAAAACTTAAAAATGGTACTATTTATATTATTTCTGTATTATTTATTTACATTATCCCTTTTGTTTCTCTCTGTCTGTCTGGGATTTGTTGTGACGTGGAGCTTGCGAGGCCAGTGAACTCAGTGCCTAACATCCCTGGGATTCCAGGACCTCCAGTTGGTGGAGCAAGCAGTGGGTCATCCTCCCCGTCTGGATATAGTATGAACTCTGAGACCAGGATGGTGAGATGATGAGTCATTGTGGCGTCATTTTTTAGGATGCTGGCTCTGAAAAGCAATGGGTTCATAAAATCTCTTTTTTTTTTTTCTTTTTTTTTTTAGCACTTGTAAAATAGCTTTTTACACTTTAAATGTGTCTTCAGAATCAGAAGTCCTTTATTTGTCCCGCAAACGGGGAGATTTCTGTTTGACAGCAGCCCAAGGACAGTAATATTACAATAGACAATAATAATAGTAAAAGTCTTACATGTGATGGTTTTTGCATCCCTTTTTTTAACAGCTCTCTTTATGAGCCTAACACAAAATGACCTACATGGAGGGTTGTCTGTGTCTTTGTAGCGGCTGAAAGCAGCTCTAACTCATCAGGGCTCAGGGGTACAGGATGGGGCTGGTGGGGGGGCAGGGTCCATCCCTGCCGTCCCCCAGCGGCAAGAACAGAGCCAGCAGCCCTCTCAAAACTCTGATGCACCATCACCTGCCCAACCCCAGGTAAAACGCATGCGATATAAAGGAGCTTACATGCAGATCTTAACAAGGATCAGATGCATTAATTCCTACAGTATCAGGAAACCTTATGGGCCCCTTCTCCCAAATCTGTCTTAAAGGTCAAACACCCGCCCCCTTAGCCTAAAAAAGCAGTATTCAGAATATATTGTGCATGTACAGTAGAAGGACTGGCACGAATTCAAGCTGACCGTATCTGGTTTTCTACATAAATTAAAAATCAGATCTCAAACAAAAAGTGTTTGGGAAAACTCTTTACAAAGGTGTTGGAAAACTGGCAGGTTAGCTCCAGAATACACCTTGACATCAGGATGAGGAGAATTTACATTAAATTTGGCCACTTTTGCAACAAAAGAGTTGATTTTACTGTAATGAAAGTTTTTGCAATTATTTATTATACTGTTAATATAAGAATGGCCTACCCCATCCTTTGATTCTCTTGGGTTCAAGATTTATTGGTGCCAAGAAGCAAAGGAGTTATTGGAGAACTTCATGTTAAAGGTCATAAGCTTTTGGATATCCCTCTGCACAATGCTATTTCCAAGCCAACCCAAATAAATAAAAACTAAAAATAGTGCCCTTTTAAAGAAAGTTGATATTTCAGGGTCAAAAATAAATGTGGAAGAGCTCGCCTTTCAGCCACTATAGTGATCACATTTGTGTCAGTGTTACTCCTATTGGTCAATAGCACTCATTTTATTGTTAAAAACTACATGTAGTGCTCATCCACAGCAAAACGCAGGGCATGCATTTGTAACCTAAAAGTATTCATCACTTCCATCCCCTCTCTTTATTCCCCAGGTGTCCCCTGCACAGCCAACAGGAGGCCGGCGGCGGCGAGCTACAGAGATGGACCCTGACGAAAGGAGGCAGCGCTTCCTGGAGAGAAACCGTGCAGCCGCCTCCCGCTGCAGGCAGAAACGAAAGTTGTGGGTTAACTCTCTGGAGAAGAAGGCAGACGATCTCGCCAACATGAATGTCTCCCTGACGGTGAGCCTTCCATTTTCCTCTCACTCAAGGGTCTTGTCAGTAACTGAAACATGCTCACAGATTGGTCTCTTTGATAATATGACAAGACGGGGCATGCTGGGAATGACTTGTGTGTGTTTTGTGTTGCCATCAGAATGAAGTAAGCCTACTGAGAAATGAGGTGGCACAGCTGAAGCAGCTCCTCCTGGCCCACAAAGACTGCCCTGTCACTGTAATGCAGAAGAAGGCAGCTTTCCTAGGTAACCAATTAAGATCAAGAACTGACTGACGAGCTTCCTGCATCATATCACTTATTCTGTCAGGATCCATCTGTCATCTCCTCCATCTAATGCATTCTTCTTACGCGCTCACCTCCCTAAGGGTGAATGTTTCTGTCTCTGTCTCTAGCTGCAGGAGGAGAGGACACCTCCAGGGATACATCCACTGAACCCATCGGCTCCCCGGCGGCAGTTATCCAGCACGGGCCGTCACCCCCCGCCTCAGCTTCCAGTCCAGGGGCCACCATCAACGGACTGAGCGTCCGCGCTGCAGAGGCGGTGGCTATGTCGGTCTTGGCCGGCATGGGATCGGGCCAGCCGGGAGGAATCGACATGGCAACGCAGTCACAGTCAGCCCCAAGATGATGTGCTGACGCAGGCAGTCAGTATAAACTTGAGTGGCATTTGGAGGCCGGACTGGTGCAAAGTGTTTCAAAAGAGGGACCCGCCCTCAACCCCAACCCCAGACTCAGATACTCTCCTCCACTCACAGCCAATGATAATCACACAAAGACACGGCACAGTGCCTCCGTCAGACCCTTCAGTCCCTGTTCAGAGAAGCTTCGTCACGCTCTGTATGTAAATATGAATAACACGTTGGACACTCACTCTGCAGGGTTTGGGGCCATTTCTTGTTCAGTTGTAAAAGGTTTTAGATTGGGATGAAAATATGAATGAAATAATGTATCATTTATTTTCCTTTCACTTAAAAATGCAGCTTAAAGTCCAACTTTGTCCCACACACTGGCTGTGATGAGGTTGGTTGCTTTCCAGGCTGACAATTTTACTTGTATTTTTCAATTGTAAGAAAAGATTTTTATGCCTGATACTGGTCGTTGACATCATGTTTTGCTGATGTAGTGAAAGTGCGTACCGTGAGAGATTTGCTGGCGTATTGCAGTAAAAGTAAGCCTGGGAAATGTTTCTAATGCTCTTTATTTGTTTACTTTTCAACCTGTCCTTTAGTTCTTTATATATGTTTCCCTTTTGAGTTAATTTTCTCAAATACACATGACGGTTTAGTCAGCCGAGTGCATAACAAACCAAATTGTAGTTGTGTACACAGTTTACCCTGTGAGTGTGTGCCTGACTTTTTTACCACCCTTTTTAAGCCATTTGGAATGGATGTCATTACATTAGTCGTGTATGTATCAAACCCTATTGACTGCATGGATTTCTCAAGACTGAAGAATACCACTGTTTGTGCTTCATCATGCTATCACTGTCGATTGATCTGCTTTTCTTCTGTTTTATAATATGAAATTATTGATGCAAAAACTGTCCTTGTTATGTAAGGATTCCATCCTCAGTCCTAATGTAACACACTTGAAATGGTTAGCTTTAGAAGGCCTTTAAATGATAATCAAACATAATAGATTTTAAATCATTTACCCTGGCATTTTATTTGAGGAAAGAGTAGTGCAATATATTTTTCTATTGAATATCAATGTTCTTGCATTTAGCTGATGTGTGTAGCCCAGCCGCTCAGAGGGGTTTGGTCCATTTCTGTTGAAAGCTTAAAGTTGTGACCAGAGAAAATGTGAAGATGAGTGTTCTTGAATGAATGAGTGGTGACTGGAGCACATCCGTAGAGAAATACAGATGTCCCAGTCCTGGATGCTTTCCAACATTTGAAAAGCTGTCTTGTATCATGAAGTAGACTTAATACTTGTGCAAGGTGCTTCTTTTGAAATTTAAGTTTTGAAAAGCAGATTATTTTATACCGCATTGTACTTCCAAGTCTATCATGTTGTTTTTTCCCCTCGTCACTGTGTGTGTGGGTTTTTTTTTTATAACATGTCATTGTTTTTAAGATGTTCATTTTTCTCTGTCGGCATGTTAGGCTTTTGTTTTTTCCATTGTGTGATAGTGTGTCCCTTTTTATTTTGTTAAGAGGATAGGTATGTCTCTTATTTGTTAAAGAGAGATTTACCACATGAAAAAAAATGTCTCGAAGATCTCTGTATGGAGTGAGTTTGTCAAATACTCAGGCCTCAAGATGGGAAAAAATACTTGTGTATAGTCTCAACTAATGAATAAGTTGTCTCGGGCAAATAATAAAATAAATTAATGAAAAACAAAAGCTCATCAGCATGCTTTCACTTACTTTCACTTTGGACAACAAATCCTGATATTTCCAACAATCGTTACCTACCAAGCGCCAACCAGCAAACAAACACAGCTAGTGTAAAAACATATTGGAGCATTTAGCAACTAAAAAGAGAGATGTATCTCATTGCTGACGACCAAAACGGGACTAAAAGGGGCATGAATATTACATGACCAGAAACAAAACATTGCTACATGATACTGACAGTGTAAATAAGCGAGATTTAACTTGAAAGTTGATCAAATGCCAGTAATGTGTTAACAGCTTATTTCTGCTGCCCCCATGTGGCAAAAAAATTATGTTCAGCCGATACTAATAACAGATACTTACCTGCATTTCATGGCTGATACCAATAAGTTAACCATTAATTTTCCATTTTGGTATTTTTAAAATAATGTATTTACAGCTGGAGGTGAGGAAGGCTCAGATGTACAGAGCAAAAAGATTTACTATTGTTTGGCACACATGGCGTGGTCCCATCCAAGTTCAGCCAAGGACACTAGGGTGCAGCAGTTTGATGTCATGACATGAGTAGGGTGTGGTGCACTCTTTATTGGCAAACTGCACACCAGCTCCAGAGGAGCATGCTGCCACCAACTGTATCGGAGTGTGTCGATGCTGCGCTTGCTAAGCAGTTTGTCTTCATATTATCAGGTATATTTATCAGCTATAGTTTTAACCACTAGTAACATGTGGCCTATAATGTAAATTCGTAATATGTGGCTGATAAATTATTGGTATGGTGTGTTTATCATGCATCTCTTTTAATCATGTCAGAAAAAAATTAATAATAAATCCGTGCTACACAAATTTGTTCCCAAATGACGAAATACAGTTAATTTAGTAAAATACGGGAGAGATACGAACATAAAAATATATAAAACATGAAACTGATCATAAAACATAATTTTGTTTCGGGTTGTTCAAAGTGAGCGCGAAAACATTTCATTTCCGGCCGCCATCTTTGTTTGGCTAGGCAGCAGTAGCGAGACCTGAGAAGTGTGTTAAAAGTATTTTACTGTGCCGCAAACCGAATATTTTCTATTCAAATGGTAAAAAAAAAATGATTTGAAAATGATTGAAGTACCCCCAGAATGGCAGTGATGGTGTTAAACAAACTACAAGACATTTTAAAGATCACCAGGTAATTATTTTTCTGAAAATCAGATACAGTGTAACGTTAGCTCCCGATAATTCATGAGAAACACAAACTTCCGCCAGTTTCCAGTTGAGTGAATGTAGGTTAACTACATTCACTCAACTACTGCACTTAATGGTGAGTACAAATCTGACATACTCCTGATTTACACACTTCAATTTTAATTAACTTTACATTTCAGAGGGAAATAACGTTAGTCTAGTAGCCACCTTAAGCTAGCTAGCTAACTAAAATGCTCTTTTATCTGTATTTGTAATAAAAACAGAAAAGTATGCTATCATATTGTGATAATATAACACTGAAAGGAGCCATTCTGAGTCCTTTTTTTGCTGATGATTATGGAATTTTTACATGAATTCAAGACTTTTACTTGTGATGGTGTATTTACTGTGTACTACTTCCTCCACTATTGCCAGGCTCGGCCTGTGGGGAGGCTGGCAGGTGAGTCGGATCTGGAGGAATGCTGTTTCTCCTCTCAGCTGTACAAAAAAACACAACAGCAGAGGGAGCAGGGAGTCTGCCTTATCCCACCATCCTGTCACAGCAATTACCATCAGCCCTGGTCATGTGACTGACAGACTCCTCTGGCGAGTTGCTCCTATCTCCCACAGTCATGGCGGTGTCGGGGAGTCGCGAAGATGGAGTAAACAGCACCGCCACTACATCTTGATTTTGTTTCTTAGCTTCATGCTGGACTGTACCCGCTGTCATCCGAGATTTCACAAACACCCCGCAGGCTGCTGTGCTCCCAACGATGGCCGACCGCGGCGTTGATCTGTCGGCTCTGCCTAAAGAGGTCAGGGACCAGCTGGCGGAGTTGGATCTGGAGCTATCCGAAGGTAAGCTTTCTATACAGCGGGTTTAATACTTTGTGCTGCCGCGGTCATGAATGCAAACGCAAGTTTTAGTGTGTAGCGTGTTTAAGTGGAATCAGCCACAAACAGATCGTCCTGTCTCAGCTGGTAAGACTCGGAGCTGCTGCAGTGGATCCGGACACGACTACAACTAATGATAAAAACACACTGACCTCTTTTTCGAGCTGTCATTTCACCATCCAAGTATCACTGTTGATTTCACTGTACACAGATGCATTTATTTGCATAGATTGCGACTCATGCAATGAACAAATGTCTGTTTTTGTTGCTTATCTGGCATGTTTTGGTATTTTTTTCGTCCATTTTCTTGTTTTGATCCACATTATCTGCCAGCATATATGTCATGGATTGCTCGTCATCACAGCTATACAGGCATTTACACTTCTGTGGAGGAAAATGGGTCAAGTTTGACATCCCGGAGGCCGTGTGTGTGTGTGTGTGTGTGTGCGCAGCCTCACACAGCAGTGGACACTAAATAATGCTGTGTCCCCCTCCACACCGCTTCGGAGCCTGAACCCAGAAACTGCAGCAGATACAGGAGGGTTATTTGTTTTATAAGAATGACTGTGGGAAATGGGAATATGGTGCTGGCTGTTATGCAAGTCTCCTCCTCACACTGTGAATCACAGTGCAGCAGCTTGATTGGTGCTGTGCAGCTCTCAGGTGCCCGGGGGTGGATGAGTAATGTTATGTTTCACATGGAGAGCCAAGCAGGGGGATGTATGTGCCACTAATGATGCCTCAGTCCCACTTGCGACACAGACGCACACACAGATACTCGAAACCGTCTTGCCCACGTAGGAGGACAGGTGAAACTTCACCTCACATGAGAAAACCTGGAAACAGTTTGTCATCATGCACTTGTTCAACCTATTTTTTTTTTTTTAAATTAATTTTAGGAATAGTAACACTGATAGGAATATTTTTCTCTTATTCATGAAAAGGCAACAAATCTCACAGGACGTGTTTGAAGGTCTGAAAAGACAAACTAGCTGGCAGTGTGTCCCCTACAACCAACTGTGAATCTCTTTGATTTTCTCTGTCACTTGTTTTGTTCCAGTTTATTATTTAAGGAAGCAGTCAAGGACTTAGTTTATTTTGATGGCATGTTATTCATCATGCAAAGCAATTCATTAGTCAGATTCACAAGGTGTCACACACAGTGTGCTACGCTATGACCTGAACTGCTGTAGAGTTGAGTGTGTGTTCTGGTTAATAATAGACACCAATTATCTGTGTGATAATGAGTCTGGATAATGGAGGCTGGGATGTTCACACTGTGTTCAGCTCGCTCAACATGGGTGAGAGGCAGTGGATGATGGGAAATCACTGTGCAATCAAGTGTTCAACCTGCACTGGCATACAGCAATTGTAAATTGGGAACGATATTTATCCTACAAGACTTACTCTTATTTGTAAGCGACGTAAAGCAGCTGTAGTAACAGATTAATTAACCTGGTCTGGATTGTTGTTTGAGCATGTTGTAAATGTAAAAGCTGTTGTTTTGGGGCCTTAATTATGCTTGATGTAAGGGTCATAGAGCTCAAATAGTGAGTTTTTGATTTTGAAATGGTTTCAGTCAACTGTACTCAAGTCCCCGAAGTTTTAAGTCAAGTCTTAAGTGAAAATAAAAAACAAGATCAACGCGTTTTAACAATCTAGTGCCACTTATGTTACTGGGACAAAACAAGCTGATACACCTTGTCAGTTAAATATTATTAAAAAATAATATAATTTTTACCTTGATAAAATTCACTTAGTAAAAAAGAAATGGTATTTACTGGGTATTAGGGCTGTAATTGTATCATTATTTCCATCATCAATGTATCTGTTGATTAATGCTCAAGAAAATCACGAAAAAGACAAGTTCAAAGACCCAAAGGCCAACATTTAAAAGAAAAAAATCAGTTCAACTATCTGCCTGAAACACAAAGATATTCAGTTAATGGTGATATAAGACAGAGATGATTATGAATACTTAATTATCAATTGTTGATGAAATAGTTTCTGTCAATCGATCGTTTCAACCCTGTCATCTAATCCAATTCAAGTCTCAGATCATTCTCAGGTCTATCAGCTCTTAAGGTAATAAAATTGGCTCTAGTCAGAGTTGAGTTGAAGTCATGTGACTCTATTTACAGGATTTAGTTTTTCAGCTGTGTAACAGTTTGGAAACAGTTGCTGCTTTGCTCTGGTCAGACTTCTTGACTGTGGCAGCCAAAACTGGTCTATTGGCAGAACAATCAGAATTCTTTGAGGACAGTCACCTGTGACAGTTTGAGTGTGTTAAGGCTAAGGTGTGAGTGAGCGGTAAGGTGACACCCCCAGACTGCCTGCCCCCTTGTTGGGGCCTCAGAGGACGACCGCTCTATCATCTGTAACTTTATATCACGGACGACTCTTGTGCTAATAAGATGGCTCGGTGCTCTCCAGATGCTCCACTCCTGTACCCACATCATCTTCTGTGATGAAGTGCATTCGCCGTCTGCTCAACTGCACTCAAGCCGCACAACGCTGACGGAATCGAGGCGAGCGGCAGCTGGCTGTCCAATGAGTCTTGAATGTTCTCATGGATATCTTTTACATGGCAACAATCGCCCCTTTGTTGTTCTAATGCATGGGACTCCCTTAGCAACAAACAGAGGAAAATATGCATCAGCACTTTTTTCACAGCAATAGTTGTGGGCTGCAGTGAGTGTGTGTGTGTGTGTATTTGTCTGTATTTGTGTGCAAGTGTGTGCATGTGAGAGAGAGAGAAAGAGAGCAACTCCACCTACTTTAACCTCCCTGAGTGTAAGGACACAAAGAAAGCCATTGAAGGGATCAAAGTCTTGGTGATTGAGCCGGACTGGAATTTAGAGCACTGAACCACAACTGTTTAAGCTGCTCAGCATGAGAGCGTGTGGGCATCATCGTAGTGTCTGCAGCTACTGTATTTATGTTGTATATGTGAGTGTGTGAGTGACCAGAGATGGTTTGATCTGTGCAGCAGAGGCTGCTCAGACAAGAGGACAGACAGTGAATGGCATCGATCGCTGTCTGTCACATAGTGTTGACACTGTCTAGTGCCAACAGTTGGCATCAAATGTCAGGTCAGATTCATAGTCTTGTTTACATATTCTGTAATCAGATATGTTCTGATGTGACTCATAGTCTTTTTCATTTTAGTATTATTATATTCCAAAATGATTGTATTGCGGTTTGTGTTTACCGCTTGGGATGTTGGTTTTCTTTTGTTGAATTAAAAAAAAGTCTGTGAGTATTACAAACCATTGTGCAGTGTTTTGGTGTCTGATACACAAAATCTGTTATTCCAACTGGACTTCCTGGATCGTATTTCGCCATTGAAACCCCCTGCAGGGCTGTTTTCGGTTTGGATTTCTATTAGGACTGCAAAACTAATCAGAATATTATCATAATCACAATATGGTGGAGTGCAATATTAAAAGTGGCGAAGCTGCAATGTTTTTGATAAAATTAAAATATGTCACAAACAACATTCTGTACTGTCATACTGGGGAGATGCCCTGGCCTACAAATGTGTTTTTCAGATGTAAGAAAACATGTTTGTTTGGTGCAGACAAATGTCACACATCAGGATCTCAATTGTTTTTTCTGTAATAATGAAAGTTGCAATGCAAAAGATCATATTCACTAATGAATTACACAGATGTAATATCCATCCAAAATATTTGCAATATGATTTTTTTTTATCATGTAATGCAGCCCTAATTCCTACTTAGACTAAGAGTCTACAGCTATGCTAGAGACTCTGTGAGGCTGTACTTCAGCACAGGGATGCTTTGAGCTAAATGCTAAAGGTAGAATGCTAACAGGCTGTTAGAGTGCCAATGCTATCATACCGATTGATTTGCAGGTTTAGCCATCACTTTGGTTTGATGTGTTAGCATGCTAACATTTGCCAATACACACAGAATACAGCAGAGTCTGATGAGGATGTCTTTAATTTTGCAGATTTTCATTCTGAAAGTTTTGGACACATTTAAATTTTGACCTTATGGTACCGCTAGAGAACAAGTCAGAGGATCACCGAAATTATTACAGTTCATCCTGACGGGAGCATTGTTGTCTGTACTAAATATCATGTCAGTCCATCCAGCGGCAGTCAGTAGAGAGACCGACATGACTGACCGGTCGTCATATCAGCACTTAGCATCGATGCATTTCCAATGAAAAACAGCCCTACTCATAACCTGTGATACATGCCATCTGCACAGTCCCGCTGTGTACATGTGACTATGAATGCATCACATGTCAAGTAAAGTAGACAGTACAGATTACAGAGTTTTCTGTATTACTTAATTTGCTCGCTGTGTCGTTCTCTCCTGCAAACTGTCCGGGCTGATAAGTAGATGTGTGGATTTTCTAGTGACTAGCGTCCATCCCGCCGCCTGTCTGCGATGCTGCGGAGGAGAGGCAGGTTTTCATCTCGACAGCCTGTTCCATACTGAGTGAGAGAGGCAGAGGAATGAGAGATTACGGTCCTGCCTGCGTCTCTCAATCTAGGTCACAGAGCATCAGGGGGCAACACGCCTGGCTCATTTAGCCTGTGAGTCACACTGGGCCAGCGCACTGCTGCTGGGGATCTCTCTCTCCCACCCACCCTGACACCATCACTGCCTCCATTCCCCTACTGCTGCATTATTTTAGTTGTCCTGCTGCTGTATTACCGCTGCATTCTTTCAGTTTATGCATCCCTGAAGGATGAGACATTCACTGCTTTGCTAATTGACAACAACTCCATGAAAAGACCAAAACCAACAAAGTATCAGTCCGTCTTTCAATTTACTACACAACCTTGTGCGTGGCACCGAAACCCCTTCGTTACCTAGATGTTGATTTAGAAAAATGGTACACTTGCCCAACATGTTGTAGTTTTTTCTTTGCTAAAGCAGCTGGGCGCTGTAGTTTCTAGCAAACAAAACTCAGAGAGGAGTAAATAGTGGATTTGTCCGGGACTATTTTCAGCCTGGGATTAATACGTGGTTCGTGCACCAGTGAGTATTTACGGATAGTGTATGTGGGATCGAGGACTAATGCAATTATTTGATTAAGCAATTAGTTGATGAACAGAAAATTATTTTCCAACTGCTTTGAAATCTGATGAATTGTTTCAGTTACTTTTTCAAGCAAAATACCAAAGATTTGCAGGTTGGTCCTCTCAAATGTCAAGATTTGATGCTTTTCTTTGTTATATGTAGACTAAATATCTTTTCAGTTTTTGCCTGGAAAACCCTGTAAAATTGTGTTTTTTTTGCCTTATATACTGATATTTTATTGAAAAAAACAATTAGTTGATTATATGAGATAATAATAATAATCAATGTCTTTTTTTTCCTTGCAGCCCTAATGGATAATGATTGTCAGTACTTATGTCCATCATAACGAAGGAACGTGTTACCCAGTGAAACAATATGGCTCACTGATGTTTGGATACATAGATGGTACTTGTTAGTAGGATCAGTTCATTGCCGGTTTTGGTCTTTTGATTGGATTTGTTGACAATAAGAAAGCATAAAATATCACCACATTTATCCTTCAGGGATGATGAGTCGGAAAACACTGGCTGCGCGTGCAACCATGTGTCGCGGTGCTTACGCGTGCAGTTATTTGTGCGTGTGTGTGTGTGTGTGTACACTCAGCATCGACGGAGACAGGAAGGAAGCTGATTTAGCCTATCTATTTAAAAGCTTATTAACTGTTGCAGAGGAGCTGTACTCTGATCTCCAGCCAGCGCTGCGGGCCTCAGACTTGGTGTTATACCACAAAAATAGGGACTCCTCTGCCTCCCCTGTCATGCAGAAACACAACAACAGAGTCATTTTCAATTTGTTTTTATTATATAACTCCCTTTGTGTCTCATTTTCACCATGCACATGGACCCACACATGTACACAGTGGACACATTGAAGCCTTGTGTACAAAAAAAGACTGAATAATTTAGAGACCAGAGCGCACACCTCCACAAAGACAAACAGTGTCAGCTGGGTAGCTGAACCATCTCACTTTCAAGTCCACAGTGAACTGCAGGTGGGCTCTCAGCCTCTTCTGGCTCTGAAGTAGTGCTTCGCCAAACCCTCTGGTTATTAGAGTCAACCATTCTCTTACTTCTGCAGCTTGTAACCTCAAGTAACACAACTCACAGAAATGACAGTGGTGCAGGGAGAGGAGTAAGTAGTGGTCAGGTCACTGTGCTGCTCACTGAATTATTAAAAAGTGCCAAGTGGAAGTAGCTGCCTGCAGCACGTGCTTCAGACTTCGCACACAAGTGACACCACTACCACTTAATCCAAGTTTTGTTCTAGCTTACATGTTACTTTCTACGTTCTGCTAAAAGACTTTGCTCAATTACACTGATATTTAACTTAAGAGTCAGTGGTTGTATAATCTCTATAAAAAGATATCTACATATGAATGCAAAATCTGTTGGCAAGGGTCAAGATTTTGGCATCAGAAGTGTTCTAAATTTCTGATAATTGTCCGACCATTCACATTTGAGTGGTATTTGGTTGCATGCAGGTATACAGTCCATGTGAAGAGAAAAGAGTTGGAACACGTTGGCTGAAATGCAATTTCAGAACCCATCACCTGACAATTGAGATGAAATATTGTACGGATGTGTCAAGTTGCTAATCAGACTGTAAACAATAAGTGGCACACAGAAAAAGGAATTCTTGGTCCGGATATGCGTTATTCAGATATTTGCCGGCTACACCAGAAGTCCTAAACATTGGCCGTTGCCTCCAGAGGCTAAATTGTTGTCAGATGATAGTTAAAAAAAAAAAATTGTTCTCTTTTCCCTTTCCCTTTTATATCATTGTAATTTTTTAAAATAGTTTCTTAGCTGAACAAAACTATGCATTTGAGGACATCTCCTTGGGCTCTGGAAACTTCTGAGGGACACACTTTCTTCTGATTTAATTACTCAGATAACTCATTGTCAGATTAACCAGTGATAAAAATTGATTGTTGGCTTCTGCATCTCACGGTGCTATCTTCACTTTGCTTGTTTTATCTGACGAGCATTTCAAAATCCAAATTATATTCAGTTAACAATAAGAAAAGAACTGAATCTTGACATATGAGAAGCTTAGACCAGTGGATGTTTTGCGTCTTTACATGATAAATGACTTTGTCGGACAATACTGCTCTTTCAAGTTCAATACTTGAATGAAAGTATGTAAGTAATGAAAAACAGCTTGCGTTTGTAAATGTACTTTATCTCTGGTTCCTTCCTAATTTATTTGACATGACAGCAGCCACCCTCATCGCACAGTGCTCCGGCCTGTATCAGCACCAGGATTTTACATCTCATGTTCCCTCATGCAGCACCTCATGGGTCTGGTTGCTATGGACACGGCCCATGTGGTGCCCCCACATGCCCTGCCCCCAAAACCCACTGCTTACACACACACTTTTACTTTGTGTATTTTCCATAAAGCCGTTCCAGATTAGAAGGGCCATATGTTGGAGCCACATACAGTAACACAATCGAACGCTCTGCAGCTAAGCTGTTAAAACCATTACAGAGGAAACATGAGGTTTCTGCCACCACGCCATCACTAGTCGACAAGCCTTGCTGTTCCAAAGGCTTCTCCAAGCCAGCTCTCAGTATCCAATAATCCACAGCATCCTAGTCAAGAAAGTCCTCATCAACCTATAAATATGTGACCACTTTGTATTTTTTTGTATCTCAGCTCAGGTTGATTATTGTGTATTTACTATAAAAGACGCTGAAAGATGTAAACAATCGATGTCAGCATAATCGACGGCATAAAATCTGCCTTCATGTGGGCTTACTAAGGGCTTTTGTCTTGATTGAGAGACCACTGGCAACAGAAATAACATACAGTGCGTTTATTTGATTTTATGAGACTTACCATGTTGGATTTACTTAATTCTTATTTGACTGACCATTTTATAAACCTCTTTATCGTTATATACATATATAGTTATATAGTTAAACATTTCCAGTAATTATTTTTAAATGCCCCATCTGTAGCTGCTGTTGCAGTCAGTTCACCCAGTTTTTGAGGAGGATAGATCTCCTCTTAGAACATCCTTTCATGAGGGTTCTTCCATTTTTTTTTTTATTTTCTGCTGATGTTTTGTTGTTTGTTTTTTTGAGAAAGTGTCTCCTGTCCTTGACTTGACTGCTGCATCTGCCCACCAGATCACCTTCAGTGACGGTGACCAAGAATAAAATTCTCTTGAACCAAACAGGCAGCACCTCTCTCACAAAAAACCTTCAGAAATATCTGTCTCACCTATTAAAGCTCATTCACGGTGTCTCACACCACTGTGTGAATCCCACAGGAGGATATGCTCTTGTTGGTGTTATGTATGTAGCATGTTACTACACTGTTGGAAGTGTGTGTGAAGTGTAGTGTGTCAGGTGTGTCAACCACGCCCTCCTCTTTCACTCAGTGTAAAGATAGAGAAGAAAAGGTCAACAACAGGAGGAAGAGAGGAGCCACTGGCTGCTGAGTCACTTCTGCTTTTCAGTTAACTCGCTGCACTGCTTTACTCTTTTGCTTTGTAACCCCTGTTATTAGTTTTGCCCTCAATGGCCTGTGTGTGTGATTGATTGTGTGTGTGTGTGTGGTGTATGTTGAGTTTAACGAGTGTGTGGAGTGAAATATGATTCACTCTGTTACCTGAGTTGGCCACACCCTGCCTCCTATTCTAGAGGGAAGGGCATTTGAGACCTGCAGTGTGTGTGTGTGTGTGTGTGTGTGTGTGTGTGTGTGTGTTCACTTCTTTCACTCACCAGTGCCTGCAGTACCAGTTTTTATTGTCTGACTTTCACTTTTCTATTTTCAGTGTTGCCTTACCGTTACATAAACTTCACTTACTGAGAATATGAAATATACCAAAAATGTTAACTGACAAAAACTACTCTGTTATCGACATGACTTTACTCAGTTGGCTCTGTTATCGACATGACTTTACTCAGTTGGCTATAGAGGATGTTTTACTTTATTATTAGATTACTCTGTGAAGGACTTTTGTCTTAAGTCATACAGACACAGTTCCTTAGACATAAGTGTCTGGACCGAAGCAGTAATAATGTGACGTTATTCATCTTTTTGGATGCAGTGCAGCACTTGTGTCGAACTGCAACATTGTATAAGAACATTTTCTTAAGCAACTGAGGAAAAATCTTGTGTGAGTTTAAAGTCCGTTTTGAGAAAACCCTAAATATTTCCATTTGATGCACTGATCCAACCATATAAATGCATGAACTGTGTTAGAAGAGCTGAAACAGTTTGGTACATAACATCTTGTCAGAAAATGTGAAATAAGATGATTTTCAAACTTTAAGCGGGCAAATAGAGCTCAACTTATACTAAATGGTTCAGGCCGATGCCAAAACCAATGTTGGAAAAACTCTGATGTTGCTATATTGGTCAATATACACTGCATGTTTTGCAATGAGCCCTCAAATATGATTATTATACAGTTGTGAAAAAGCTATAATAGAGATATCTTGAAATTTAACAATAAACTAAAATGACATCAGTGCACTGAAACAGCAAACTTCACTGGGAAATTAATGCTTTTTAATTACCCCAAGCATCTTTTTCTGCATTATAGTGGACTAAATGAATGAGTAAACTCTAAAAACACCACTTGGAGATCCTTCGGGAGAAATGTCCGTTTCCACTTTAAAGCCACTTAATTGGAATAAGAGTTAAATATGGGGATTATAAAAACGTAATACATTTGAATGTGGTCATTCATGTAAATATAAGAAGCACTATCAGCCTAAATGTCAGTCACACATTTTACCTGCGTGTTCTTGTTGACACGTGCAGTCGTGTATCGACATGCACTCTGAACTGTTGCCTCCACTACTGAGAGTTTTGGCCGTTTGCAAACAGACAGCAAGTATAAACATGCAAAGACACACATTTGCCACATGTGTATGTGATTAGTAATGATCATGGTTTTAGTTGTCAAACTGCTTTTTACTTTGACTTTATGCTACACAATGACCTTTGCCGTAAACAGAGTCATATTGCATGGTGGTGAACAAACTCTTAACTATTCCCAGTAAACCAATATAGCTGGATTTTGTTAGCCAGATCTGCAGAAAAATCCTGTGAGAGGATGTAAGATTGAATATGGGAGAACATGACATCATCCTCCCTGACAGGAAACATTCATGTGAGAGATTTGCACACAAATGTACCATAATTATACAGCATAAGTGTAACAAAAAATCATATCAAACTGTCTGTGTGTGTCCAGTACAGTAGCTGTGGTCACGCTGGAGTGTGTGGACGCGGTGAGTGGGTGATCTTTTGGCTGAGTTCGAGGCACGGCCTGCTGGTACAGAGGAGGCAGCTGGGACGATTCAGTGGGGTGTTTGTTCTCCAGATCAAAATTTGCCGGCTCTTTAGATCTTAAGAAGGCTGATTTGGCAAGTGAACAACACACTTGAGCTCATATCAACAAATGCAGTGATGGCATAGAATCAAACAGAGGGCGACCATATGTGATTCTTTATTTTGGACCTTAATATGTTAGCCTGTTGCTATAGGCACAATGTCTGGATGTTAACTGGAATGGTATGTTACATTTGCAGCCTAATGTGGTGCTTTTATAGTAGAATTGTCGAAGTCTTCTGTTTTCTGTGAGATGACAGCTGGAAGTTGCTGTAATATTTGAACATGTTTTGGATCATTTTAAGTGAGCAGGTGTTGACATGTGTTTTCCAACAGTTTTCATGAGAAAGCAATCCCTCGGTTGATGTGATGCGGGAGAGGAAGAAAAAGCAGGGAAAGAGAATAGAGGTCGGTAGCTAATTACTATTCAGACGGAGTGCCTGTGGGGTAGAAGGAGAGAGGAGTCTCGCTGCAATTCAAATAATCCGAGGCTAGCGAGTGTGAGAGTGTTCGGGTACTGAGAGAAGGCACAGCTTTGATGTTTCTCTCTCCACATTGTGGAAAAATAAAACATACGCTCCGAGGAGAATGCACGTGTCTTCTTCAGCAGTGTAATCATCAAGCGGAGATGAAAGAGGGGAACCCCACTGTTATGCTAGTTGCTGAAATGGTTTGATCGTGACCTTTTGCCGTTAGGATAGACATGACCGGGTCACTAGCCCCATTCACACTGCCCTTTGAGTGCAGGGATCATGCGCCGTTTCTCCGCATCCTCCAAAGTTTCAGATGCGGAGAAGGGTGAAATTTCGCTGCGGCTCTAATTCGCCTCCGGAGGTAGTATCAGAGGCGCAGCAGAGGCGAGCCGGCATCTGTGTGAATGGATAAGCCGGAAGCGCAGAGCAGTAGCATGTTGATCTTATGGTATTCACTGTGTGATAACTAAACAGATCCTTCACTCAACAAAATAAAGAGAAATGTCCCACAAAGCAACTTTACAGGACCAAACAACAGTAACGTAGTAACTGGTAGTGTCTGTGGCAACTTATATGAGGAAAAAATACCGCAGTTATATGTGGAGAAGCCTCTGTCATCCTGTCTGTCATCCTGCCTGTCCTACCGACTCTTCCTCACATTTCTGCCCGAAAAACACACACAGACACAGTCATACAGACACAGTTCCTTAGACATATGCCCATGTGTTTGTCTCCTTCCACTATTGTTTTGTTGTAGTTGCTGTCTTGAAAAAAAATCCCTGCGACGGTCAGCCCTCCCGACCGAGGCTTCAGGGAACTTTTCCCCAGAATACAGCCTCCCTCCTTGCGAGTGAGAGAGTCAGACAGCGTCCTGTTTACTGACGGCGATTATGTAATTATGTAATTTAGAGCGAAAAACGTAACTTTGCCACTTTCCAGGATGTATGATGGGTCAGGACCTCAATCACAACACATTATAACAGCATCCATATGATTATAAACAGTCAGCGGGTACGTGTTTAGATTAACAGGAGGACACCGGGGGAAACGCGTTGAAAAAAACACACAGGCGTCAACATCATGATGTGTACCGTCACACCTCTTTTGGATCCACAGCGCCGGAGTGCTGTACGAATTGACACACTGGTGCGGCTTTAAACCGGAGCTGTTTGGTTCTGTGTGAACAAACAAAAGCGGAGAATTGGCGAACCTCCGCTGTGGAGATAATGCGGAGTCTCTGTGTGAAAAGGGCTACTGTGAGAAAGTGGGTTAACGAGTCACCTCAGCGGAGCTGTGCTTTGCCTCTTGAGCAGATCTCTTTGACAGTTTGAGTATACAATGTGAGAAGACAGGAACAGATTCTCTTCTCAGGTTTGATATAAATGACAGCAAAATAATGTTTGTAAGGCGAGTTTCATACATAAGATGCAGCTCAAGCTGGTCAAAGTGCACTGAATAACAAAGAAACAGATATTAGAAAGTCTCATTTTTCTCATGTACCAGTTTTCCAATTTTCCCCATTTTCATTTCCTGTGTGATATTATGCAGCTCTGTCCACATGTTTTTCACTCATCTGATGCACCCCTCTACAGAGTTTTAACTCTTTAGCTCCTGCTGCTGGAGCCTGCCTCTGATGATACAACCATTAAAAAAACAGATGAATTTCAAATCATCCAGATGGAAGAGTGATTACTTTTTTCCATGCCAGCCCCCTCCCCCATGGCCATCTCCATCCCTCTCTCTCTCTCTCTCTCTCTCTCTCTCTCTCTCTCTCTCTCTCTCTCTCTGCGTCTTTCTGCAGAGAAACTGCCTGTTCACATGAGCTAAAAATAAATCATGTGACTGAGCCAGGCCAACTGTACCGTTCATGCATTACTTATGGAAGTGTTTGCTTTTCTTCCATTTTTCTTAAGAAAAAAAGAGCCCCAGTCCCTAAGTAGATATTGTGTTGGAGTGGGCTCACAGGCAATATCCTCTCAACATGAGCACTATTTTTTTCTGTCAGCTCATCTGTAGTGTGTCAGCAGTCTGATGGTAAAACTGAGTGCATTTTGCTGGAATATTGCTGGGTTGTTGCTGAAGAGCTGATAGATGTAAAGATGTTATATTCAAAGCATAAATGATTAATTTGTGTTGAAATGTAAAGTTTGATATGTGCATTGCCCATTGTATGATCACATTATCATAGGGTTGGGCAATAAAGCCTCAAAATAACATCACAAAATCAATATGGTATTTTTGACCAAATACCTCAATATTGATATTGTGATGACTATTGGTACTTTGACAAAATATCAACACAGTTACGTTTTGGGTAAATAATCATCGTAAATGTAGATAGAATGACTAAAATGGTAAAGGCAACTATTAGATCAAGTAGAACAATTAGAAGATTACATGTCTTTACTATTGACTTGGAAAATTATCTCTTAAATTGACATATGTGTTATGTGAGTACATACAAAGTTCTTTTTGAAATAAGGTCCCATGAGGGAAACTGGAAGATGCGTGACTTCTGCTTTCTATAATGACGTTCATATTAAAGGATAATTCTGGCCTACTCGTGAATTTGACAATCGTTTCTATTAGTTACAATAAAATTCTACTCACCAAGTTTGGTTGCTGACATGTGGGAACACAATATTGCTTAAAAAAAAAAATAGGACAGGGGAGGAAACAGTCATGCTCTCCAAGGTCAGCCAGACTTATTTGGAAAAGAAATAAAAGATTAATAGTAAAATGAAATTATAACCCAAATCATCAGACGGAATTACTGGTTCACAGTCACCTAATATTGTAGTAGTTAATATGTTATCACAGACATAATCTGCATATTCAGTTTTTTTTAAATTTTTTTATCTACAATTAAAGTGGTTTAGATAATCTGGCTAAACTGTTGACCTTGGAAACTGAAGTTGATACAACAACCTCACCACAAGGCCCATTAGTAGGGGCTCTGTCGCTTTTTTAATCAGATCTAAGGATCTTCCTCTGCAGATGGAGTTTGCCTGACTGTCATTCCATTGTTGTGTTTTTGTGCTGGCAATTTTCATTTTTTCAGCACTTTGAAGACTCCTCATCACTGTTAGTTGAAAGATTGAGATTGAGCGCTCAAGTTTCTCAATTTATCAGACTTGGTTGTGGTGATGTCCCCGTGTTCCCAGAACTGATTGAAGTGATGGCCAAACCGGCAGAAAATAACACCAACGTTGACTGAATTCGTCCACACCTTCGAGCCCCAGGTCTGCATTGTGTGTGGTTGTGTGCCTGGCAGTTGTTCACGTGTGTCAGTAAACCAGGAAATCCTCATCTAATCTCTATTGTTATCTTTGGTGTAGCTGGGAAGAGACGACATCAGTGACAGACGGCTTCAACCTTTCATCACTGTGCGACTCAGCAGCCTAATTTTAATCAGGGATTAACTCTTGGAGCTCCAAGAGATGGTACAAATGGGATCACCTGTCAGAAAGGCCATTAGGTTTGTTACTGACAGTGGCAGGCTAATGTCGTGCTTTTTGACTTTATATACTAGACTCCCTCATTCTGATACATCCTTTAAGCCACTGTGCGATAAAACAGCAAGGCAGTCTTGATGATGAAGATGGGGCTTCAGAGCAGCCACTGGCGGACATACTGAATGAATCATCGTGGCTCAACACAGTTACTAGAAAAGTGAGTGTAGGCTCTCCAGATGGATTTTTAGTACGTGTCTGAAAATCTGACAGCTTTGCCCACAGAGGAGTTTGGCAGAGTCACTGCATCGTGTCAGGGCCAGCAGAGAGCTCAGTCAGCCTGTGTTGTGTCTGGTGGGGTGGAGGAAAATGCAGATGGGCTGTCGGCAGGGGGTGGAGAAGGGGGCGTCGAAGGGACATTTTGTTTCTCTCCCACTCGTGACTCGAGATTCCTCTGGATGCACCGTCACTCACCTCTGTCTTCTCTCCCTCTCCTTATCTTCCTCCTCTGGGCTCTCGTCCTTCCCGTTTTATCTCTGTGTGTCTCCCACCTTCCTTACCCTCAGCTTTCATGCCTCTCTGTTTTCTCTCGGTGAATCATCCCATCGCTTGCCCACGCTTCCGTATGTTTCCAAATTTAGCCCTGTTTTGTTTTTGCCTTCTCGTCGTTCTCGAGGCTGGAACCGAGCCACATCTTTAACGCCCTCAGCCATCTCTGGAGATTACTGCAACGCTGTGTGCATCCATCTGTGTTTCCATCTTCCTTCACAAAGTTTTGTTGTTATTTTTTCTTTGTTTTGTTGTGATTGTACAGGTGGTGATGGACCACATTCAGACACATCAGAGAATGTAGATCAGACCTGAAGTGTTCAGTATTTTATCAAACTAGGGGAACAGGTTTCTTTTAACTCTTAAAATCCCACGTTTTAACAAGAATCTCGATATTCAAATATCTGTTATGTAATGCAGAATGGAAAAGGACTTTCACTAAAATGCGGACTTTTTGAGATTTTGACAATGTGACTGATCTGATGTCTATTCTGATCGTTTTCGTATCTAAGATGATTTGACTTTGGCCAGTCTGTCAGTAAACTCACTCTTTTTTCTGTGATCTTTTACAGGTGACATCACACAGAAGGGCTATGAGAAGAAAAGGACCAAACTCCTGGCCCCCTACATCATCCATACTCCAGGTACAAAAACCTTTATTTTCCTGGGCAAAAATATCTCTCTGTTGTTTTAATTACTGTTTATACACGTAAGAAAATACCATGTCATGCTTACCCTTACACAAACGAAAAATGTGATCAGTTTCATCTGGTATGGCTCAGATTTTTCTTGCTGCCATGACTTAATTATACAAAACATATACTCTGCTTTCTGTTTTATAACAGCTGTAACGGTTGTGTTGTATTTTAAAAAGACATAACTGCACTGCAGATTGATTGCGGGAAATGTAGACTAGATGTTAATTGCAGCAAATGTTCTGTAAACGGCTGTTCCAGTACTGTAAATGACACCGGTATTGTATGTTAAGACCTGATAATCTCTCACAGATCACTACTCGGTCCTTGAGATAAATGTGGAAAAGAAAAGAAAATACATACAAAAATATAATAATTATAATCATGTAACGTAATGTAATCTGCAACCTCGCCGCCAGAAGCCACTAAATCCTACACACTGTGCCTTGAAGGCGATGACTGCGATTATGCCATTGGATAAGCAAGACAATAAGCAATATGCTCATGTGTTTTTTAGGTAACATATGATTGTTATTTATGTACTTTTACAGTGGAGCCGCCCCGTCAGAATGACGTGCTGCCTCCTGCTCCGAGCTCCTCCTCCAGCCAGGCTGCTCCCCCCTCCAGCTCGTCCCGTTACCGAGAACGTCGCTCCCGCAGAACACATCGCAGTGGAGGAACCAGGGATGACCGCTACAGATCAGGTCAGGACTCTAGCATCAAAAATTCACCCTTATTTAAGGAAGAAACTACAACACCTCGGATGCACCAATCACTGAGGGACTTAAGTTTCCTCTGATAACTTTGCGGTTCTCAAATTAGTCTACATTAGCTTCACCTGTCAGTCCGCCTGTTTTTAAGCTTAGACACAGGGCTGTTTCAAAGGGACCAATTAAAGAAGAGCGTGTGTGTGTGTGTGTGTGTGTGTGTGTGAGAGAGAGAGAGGGGTTGAGACGGACTGGCGACAGTGCAGCCCTGCAGGGGAGAGCACCTTAGTGAGGACCCCCACTCTGTGAGAGCAGAGTGATGTCACTGCCTGGCTATGTGTGAGGAGAACAGGGAACAGGGGAACACTGATCTGAGGGGAAAACCTGGCACTGGCGAGAATAAAGGAAAACAGAGCAGTTAGCGTAGAGGTGAGAGAGCAGGGAGCATGTGAGGAGTGTCTATAAAAGCGTCCTCCCTCTAGACCAGCCCACACCCTGCTGTCTCTTTTCTGAATTATCTCTGCCTTCCTGCCTTTTCAACAATTCTTGCCTGACAGATGAAACACCCTCACACTGCAGCATGCTAAATACCAGGCTGACTAATCTAAAGTCTGTCTGTTAGGCTGGAGTCTGCCAGAGAGGTTGTTCGAAAACGCTTTGTTGTCAAAGAAAATCTGACCAGTAACAGAGTCTTTTTTTATCTGATTGAAGGATCCAGAAGGAGATTGAGGATAAGGATTCAACCAAGAGAGGATTAGAGCTGGAAAAAAAAGGCAAAAACTAAGATTGGTTCAATATATAGAGAAATACAGTCCCCTCCAAAACTATTGGAACAGCAAGGCCAATTCCTTTATATCTGCTGTACACTGACATTATTTGGGTTTGACACCAAAAGATGAATATGAGACAAGAGATCATAATGTCAGCATCCATTTGCAGGTATTTACATCTAGATCTGTTAAAAAACAAGCAATTTTGAAGATAAGAGAAGATGGAAAATCCATCAGAGCTATTGTACAAACATTGGCCATAGCCAGTGCAACCATTTGGAATGTCCTGAAGAAGAAAGATACCACTGGTGTACTCAGCAACAGATGTTGAACTGGTAGACGCAGCACAAATTTTATGGACTGATGACAAAAAGATTAATCTCTGGCTAATGCGTGGAGAAAGGAAGGATCTGCTCATGATCCTGAACACACAAGCTCATCTCTGAAACAAAGTGGAGGTAATACCATGACTTGCGCTTGCCTGGCTTCTCCTGGGATGGGCTCATTGATCTTCATTGATGATGTAACACATGATGGCAGCAGCAAAATAAACTCATTTAAGTCTACAGAAACATTTTGTCTGCCAATTTAAAGAGAGATGGAACCAAACTGATCGGGAGATCCTTCATCATGCAGCAAGACGACGACCCAAAACACACTGCCAAAACAACCAAAGAGTTCATCCGGGGAAAGAAGTGGAAGGTTTTAGACTGGCCAAGTCAATCTCCAGACGTAAACCCTATTGAGCATGACTTTTACCTGCTAAAGAGGAGACTGAAGGGAGAAACCCCCTGAAACAAATAACTGAACAAGGCTGAGGTGAAAGCCTGGAAAAGCATCACAAAAGAAGAATGCAAAGGTTTGGTGATGTCAGTCCATCGCAGGCTTGATGCAGTTATTGCAAGCAAAGGATTTGCAACTAAATATTAAGTGTTATTCACTCTAATCTATTTTAAGTCTACCTGCTCCTATACTTTTGCTCGCCATCTTCTAAGTTTTGTAACAGATCTAGATGTAAATACCTGGAAATGAAAGCTGCAATGCTCATCTCTTGTCTCATATTCATCTTTTGATGTCAAACCCAAATGTTTTTAGTCAGCCAAAATAAAGGAATTGGCCTCGTTGTTCCAATAGTTTCGGAGATGACTTTAGAAGAGAAATTAGTGTAAATTACGTGGACTAAGGGAAAGTGCATTGTCTTGGGTTTTAACAGTGCAGAGTAGCAGTAAAGTTTTTTTTTTCTGACGGGTTGAAAGAGACGGACTAGAGGAGAAGAACATAGAGCCAAAGATCTGAGAGATGATGAGCCTTTTGCCATATAATGAGTGTGACAGCCATTTTACTCTGTTCATAGTGTAGTACAGTTCTAGTACAGCAGTGACACCGCAGCATTTTGACTCAGCTGCTTTCAAAGGGGGCAGGAAAACAAGTGTCTGATAACCCTCCACTCATTCACTACTCGTACTACAGCCGATGTATTACTCTGTAGTGAGCAGTAAATCGAGATTTCAGACATGAATAATTATCATATTTACAACATTTACAAATGTCAAATGGACTGAATTCATACTTTACCTCCTGACGCCCGCTGTGAAGTGTTGCAAGACTGTAATTTTTCACTTCCATCAAAGGTGATGGATTGGACTGTGGGAAGTGTATAAGTGTACGTGTCTGTAGTGTATGAATTGCGCTCAGTTGCCAATTTGTTAGGTAGAGGGAGAGGTATTTAGCCAATCCTTATTGATATAAAGGATAAAATAATAGCAACACCTGTCTGTTTAATATAGTACAGTTCAACTACAGCCTCCAAACAGATCATACCAACCTCTGTTTCAATAAAAAACGAGTATTATAACCTTCATTTGGAGGATTTATTGCAAGACTGTTGTATTCTGCATTGATTTTAGGGCGATAGCTACTGTGGCACTCGTTGTTGCGGTGTGTCCTCCACCTTTGCCATTAGTCAGCCCTTGTCAACTGCCTTTTGGCAGATAGAGCAAGTAGAATCTGTGGTGCAGCCTTTCGGTGAAGGACATCACTCTGATTGGCTGTCCAGCTAAGTGAAGGGGAATGGAAACTGAAAAAGAAGGGGATGGCTTGAGCCTGTCGCTTAAGTATCCATGATTATATCCATTTGTGCGTTTCTCCTTATTTTTTCACCTCTGACACTTCGCCAGTGCCATTTGCAACTTTTTATCAAACACAATCTGGATTAGAGATGGATATATTGACGAGAGTGGTGTGAGGAATTCTGCTTAATCATTACAACAGTTTGTATATTCACAGCCCCGTTTGAAAAAAAAATGTTTTCCCTCTTTCAATTAATGAGTACAGACTACTGCCACCTGGTGGTATCGAGATTTATTTCCTATATATGTACAGAATGTACAAGCTAGTTGGCTGTTGGCTGTAGTCTTTTTTGCCAAATCACAATCTATGTCAGGCAATATAGCAGTTGGCCACTCATTCTTTGACACAAGTTGTTTGATGTTGGTTCGGTGTGTCTTGGCCCTCGGCTAGGTGTCCCTAATAGACTGATCACTGAGTATTTGGGACAGTCAAATCAAATGGCAGAAAAGAAACTGGATACATTTTGGCCTCATAGCAGCTCTGTGAGGCTGTACTGCGCTTTGAGCTAAATGACTCAGTGAAAGTGCAAACATACTGTTGCTAAGCAGATGTAATGTTTATTAGTATACACCATTATCTGCATCCGTTCAACCAACTAAAAAAACTTGCCGTACTCGGGATGGGCGGGGCTTAATCTGGAAGCGAGTGTACTAACCGGAAGTTGATCATAGTTGTCAGGGTTCATCCCCTGGGAACCTTAAATGTTTGTACAAAATGTCGTGGCAATTCAGAGTTTTAAGAGAGGCACAGCATAAATAAACAAATAGTAATAAGAAGAAACAATAAAACAGTGCAGCAGTGGGGAAATTGAAGAAATGAAAGTGCTTATCATTTATGGGCTGCAGAGAAAGTGTACAGCAACCTTAATTTAATGGCCTCTCATCTCCTCAAGCTTCCCCCGCTTATTATTCCAATTAAACAACTTGTCTGTGTACCGCATTCAACAAGATATGCCTCTACAGTCACACATGTATGTGCTGTAAAGGATGCCACTGATTTGTATCCGTAATAGTAAACCGTAAAGAGGTAGGTATGAAAGATGGACCAGATATAGCTCCCCATACATAAATCACAGTGTGATTGGGGCCCCACCATGCTTATCGCCAAGGAGACAGCCCTCATCCTCCCATACATGTGTAAGGAGTCAGCCTCTCCTGACGCCCCTGTGTGAGCGTGGACGATGCACATTATGAGAGAAGATGATGTAGCTCGGAGAAATCGGTTCAGCATAATGCCGATTATGTAATTATAGTCCCCACTGCTGCTGTGTAATGAGCTGTGCAGGGTGATTTATTTAAATGTGTTGATGTTTGAATGGAAGTTGTGTCCCCTGAGTTAATAGATGTGATTTGTCAGTGAGTGGGCTTTTGTTGCAC
Organism: Lagodon rhomboides; assembly: GCA_039737535.1. Lineage (NCBI taxonomy): Eukaryota > Metazoa > Chordata > Actinopteri > Spariformes > Sparidae > Lagodon > Lagodon rhomboides. The sequence continues at coordinate 17,361,546 of CM077785.1, read as the reverse complement.
ATGTTTCGTTACGTAGCCTGAATATGTGGCAGTTCACGTGGTTCTGTTTAATGTGCCTGTGGGTGTCATCAAGTGAAAGTATCTCTGCATTTATTACCGTGTGCTTGTGTGTAGGCAAGCGTGTGGGCTAATTCGCTCGCTCCTTTCCGTAGTGGCTTCCTGTTTCTGTGGGAAAACACAGTCATCCTCTTAGGATTTTCTCCTGACTTCTTCAATTATAATTCTTTCTAAACATTTTAATATGCTGGTTCCTATTTTAACAAGGCCTTACTGACTGAAATGCTGCTGTCAGAAATCACTGGAAAGGAATGAATCAGTGGTTACAAAACAAAATGATGTTTCCTTCAAGCTGTCACAGAATTAATGTGTCTGTGAGCTGAGAGAGTAACGAGAGGGATTTTTCTGTCTTTGACTGTTCATTTTGACTAATCTTTTGAGTAAAATTATTTTAATTAGGTCTCGCAGGTGTTTGTTTTTGTTTATTTTCTGTCCAATTAGTCTTATCAGCTAATCACAAACTGTCAGATTTATCCTGCTGCCTAGTCTGTGACAAGATAAAGGTGATCAGATCTTTTTCTCCTAAAATAGTAGAAAAAGAAATTGTACAAATTAGCTCTGTTTCCACCCAAACAATATTGAACTTTTAGTCCCAAGAAATGTTTTAAAAATAAACCAACGGTAGCCCGTTGTTGACTTTGTTTCCAACGTGATCCTAAGGCTCGCAAAGATTAGGCAAACAAGTCCACCGCCGTAAAAATGGATTACATGCAACTACACGATGAACCTCGGTCGATGCCAGAGCCTGCCCTTCCAATGACCTACCGTATTTTAGAGCAGGGTGTAATTCATTGGTGGGGAAATACTAGTGTTGTGGGCAAATGGCCTTTTGATGAGTGAATTCAAAAAGCTGTATTTAATGTTTTATTGTTTCTTTTATTGTGGTCTTGCTCCAAAGTCAAGCCATTCCTAACTCAAACTGTTTACTGCCCATGCAGATATCCACTCTGAGGCAGTACAAGCTGCCCTGGCTAAACATAAAGAGGAGAAGATGGCGCTCCCAATGCCTACCAAGCGACGCTCCACATATGTGCAATCTCCCATTGAAACCCGCACACCACCAGGTAGGATAGTAAGAATGACAGTCCTACATAACGACCTGTAGGAGAGTCCAGAGCTGGATAATTAAAACTTTGTTTTCTCTCGCTCAGACTCCTCATCAGGTTCTGATGATGAGACATCGCAGGTGCGCAGGCAGTCATCAGTGGTCGCTCCTCCGCCTCAGGTCCATCCCAACCTGCAGAGCCCAGACTCTTGGATCAACCGCACGGTCCAGGGCTCCTCCACCTCCTCCTCGGCCTCCTCCACCCTGTCCCACGGAGAGGCCAAGCCGCAGCCTCAGAGCCAGCCTCAGCCTCAGCCTCAGCCTCAGTACAAGCCGCAGTACCAACCTCAGTATCAGCCTCAGTACCAACCACAATACCAGCCTCAGCACCACCATCAGCCTGAGCGACCACACACTGCAGCTGTGACGAACATGCTAGCTCAAAGTCGCATAGGTGAGACACATCCCTGATTTATAGGTGGTTTAAAATACTCAAACACTTGTTTCTATCCAGTATCTGGTATTGTGATTTGTTCAGAATGTCCTCTCTTGCTTCACCTGCAGCCCCTGCAGAGAACAACGCCCCCCCTCCAGATGTGACAGCTGTTGCCCCTCCATCGAGGGGCCCGCGGGTCGACCTGCCCTCCAACGCCATAGTCCGAGGGATGAGCCGCGGGCAGAGCCGCTCGAGTATGATGGAGACTGCGGACGGTAATGGCTACACCACATAACATTTTTATTTTGTTTGTGTGTCTCTACGGGTTCTCAAATCTCTTCTCTCTTCAAAATAAGTGTCATCGTACAATATCATTAATCAGACTTTACTGCTTTCTTTTCTTCTTGATCTTTCTCTACTGTGTCACATGTTTATTTGACTGGCTGATAGGAAGAGGTAATCTACAGAGTAAGGAAACCTTAATGTATAATGTCTGTAGCCTTCTGTGTCTGCTGTTGTTCCCTAACTCTCCCTCCTGTTTGTAAGGAATGATTATAGAAATATATGCAACAAAAACAACATCCACACACAGAATGAATCCTCACGTGTGATCCCAAACCAAAAAAAAAAAACAACCTTTACCCCAGTTCTCACCGTGTTCTCCTCGTGTTTTTGCCACCTACGTGTGCTGCTTTTGATTACCTGAAGATATTACAGTCAATTCAAACCTTCACTAAAAATAGTCACTTGTATTATGGGATGAAGAGCAGCAGACTATGAGATGGTGAGAAGTATTGTCACTGTGTGTACGAACCACAGTTTGTGTGTGACTATATGTTTGTCCTGCCACCGCCCCTCTCCACCTTCATCCTGCTTGTAGGAGTTCCTGTAAACAGCAGAGTGTCCACGAAGATCCAGCAGCTGCTCAACACCCTAAAGAGGCCGAAGAGGCCCCCGCTCAGCGAGTTCTTCACGGACGACGCAGAGGAGATCGTGGAAGGTAAGCGGCTTTGTCAAACACACACCTTACATGTTTGTATAACATTGCATACAATATTACAAAAATGCTTTTTTTTACAACCTGGCAACCCAAAACTTAAAATATTCTATATTACAACAAATGAAGGATGCCTTATTTAAAAAAGTGGTACACATATTTGGTTACATATTTTGTATCTTGGGTTCAAACTATTTAGTCTTATGAATAGCAGAGAAGAAGACAGATTATGGAAGACACAGGAAAGAAAAAGGCAATCAGAAGGTTGAATCAGGGAAACCGATGTATGGTACAGGCCAGCAATGACATATGGACTGCATTTTTTTCCTTGTGGCATTCGTAATGAATCTCATTCATCTGTAATATACCCAAATGTGATCTGTTGCCTCTGTCTCACGCAGTGCCCCAGCCGGACCCCAACACACCGAAGCCAGAGGGCCGTCAGATCATGCCAGTTAAAGGAGAGCCTTTGGGAGTGGTCAGTAACTGGCCCCCAGCCCTGCAGGCAGCGCTGGCCCGTTGGGGGGCCACTCAGGGGAAGAGCCCCGCTCTCACTGCTCTTGACATCACAGGCAAACCGCTGTATACACTGACTTACGGTGAGACACAAGACTGCTTGTATGCAGAAAGCCTGGACAGGTGTTTATAGTGTAAAATTAGCACCGGTAATGTACAGCTGCTGGGAGTTACAGCTTAAAGTTACTGTTTAGAGTTCAAGAGTTCATCTAGATAAAAGAGAGATGTGTGCACTCTGTGACCTGAGATTTTTTGGCAATGGTAACCTAACCTGCCGTCCTAACTCCCTCCTTCCTGTTCTACCTTCTGTCTGGTAGGGAAGCTGTGGAGCCGCAGCGTGAAGCTGGCGTACACCCTCCTCAACAAGCTGGGCACCAAGAATGAGCAAATCCTCAAACCTGGAGACCGGGTGAGAGAGCTGACACGCCGACAGAAACCAGATACAAATGACAAGTTAATTTAGTGCAGAGAAAGACAATATTTTGTGGCATTTGCAGCAACAACATGCCGTAAGTCCCTAAATTTAGACCTGTGCATTTGTAACTACTGCCTTGGTAACTCATTGCGGCTCCAGGAGTGATTTAATGTGGCTGATGTTTAATTTGTTGGTGGCTAGGTGAAATAAACAGTAATTTCACAAGTATTACATTAATATATATATTATAATTATGTCTGTTACCATATCTGCTCTTTCATTTTAGTGCTAATTAGCCAATGTTCACATGTCGAACTGGTAAATTAGGATGGTGAACAAGGTGATACTTACCAAATACAGTTTATTATTGTTATTATTATTATCATTATTATAAACATCAGTATGTTTGCATTGTCACTGAGAGCATGTTAGCATGCTGACGTTAGCATTTAGCTCATAGTCAAGCCTCACAGAGCTTCTAGCATGGCTGTAGACCTCCAGTCTTGTACCTACAGTAGAAGAATTTAACATTTTATGACTCGTGTTTATCTCCAAAAAGACATACTTTCCTTCGATAAAATCAAACATAATATGGTGCTAAATGTGAAGTTTAATATCTTTGTAGGTGGCGTTGGTGTACCCCAACAGCGACCCTGGGATGTTCTGGGTGGCCTTCTACGGCTGCCTCCTGGCTGAAGTTATACCTGTACCTATTGAAGTACCACTTTCACGCAAGGTAGAAAACCCTCAGAGGAGCATGTGCACTTTATCAGTTGATTTTAAAGAAATATTATATAGCTATGACTATTTTCGTGCTTGTGTTGTTAGGATGCAGGTATCAGCCAGGTGGGGTTTCTGCTCGGTAGCTGTGGTGTCGGTCTGGCTCTGACCAGTGAGATCTGTCTGAAGGGTTTACCCAAGACGCCAACTGGGGAAATAATGCAATTTAAAGGTCAGTAAGCCCTTTCTGAAATGACTGAATTATATTTAAATAATTAGACATTCATCTTGATAAAAAATACCATTCTCTTTATGAAATATTGCTGAAAGTCAAAGTTATAATGGCTAAATCTCAGGTCACCTTCAGACTGTTTGTGCACAAATTTGCTAAGCAGGGATGGTAAAATGTACCCTGTACTCTACTGTGTTTTTATGAAGAGGTGACGATGAATTTCCAATTTTTATATTCTCATGTATAATATAAGCACTGTTGACTTAACTTTCACTGATGCCATTCTCTGATAGGCTGGCCTCGACTAAAGTGGGTGGTGACTGATTCAAAATACCTGACCAAGCCTTCCAAAGACTGGCAGCCACACATCCCCACCGCCAACACTGACCCTGCATATATAGAGGTAACAGAGCTGCGCCTTCGTATGTCAGATGCTGCAGATTCCATTAGCCAGTTTAAGTGTTGTGTGGTACACAACTGGATTCACCATAAAAACCCAATATATTTGGGGAAAAATAAAATCTGACCATCCCTACATCCTAATGTGATTTGAAAATACAAGTGTATATTCACATGTTCCTCTCGTGTTTCCTCTCTGTGCAGTACAAGGCAAGTAAAGACGGCACAGTGGTGGGTGTAGCTGTGTCTAAAGTAGCCATGTTGACCCACTGCCAAGCACTGACCCAGGCCTGCAACTACTGCGAGGGTGAGTGAGACCCTGATTGTTGTCATTGTCTATTATCTGAAGGTTTTTTCATCCATACAGTTGTTATAAGTCTTTTGTCTTTTTTCACTTCAAGGGGAAACTTTAGTGAATGTCCTGGACTTTAAAAAGGATATGGGCCTGTGGCATGGAGTTCTCACAGTAAGTGTGTGTGTGCGGACATACTGCATGTTTGGGTGTGTTATGATTTTTACGTGCATACAAGCTCAAGGAAGGATTTAACAAATCCTTTATTCTGACTGGTGCCTATTAAATGAAAGATAATAAATGCCAAGTTATCCACATGTCTACTGTTGGTTCTTGCTCCGGTGCCTCAGGATAATCCTGTCAAAGTGATTTTAGATGATTCTGGTTCACCAGAACAGATAAGGGGATTTCAGTGTCTCACCAAGTATCTGGTAAACTGACCAAATGTCCACTCATAAAAACCTCATGGATGCAATAATGGACTGTTGAGAAGTCCCATGGTTTATTGGAACTTGATAAAGTACTTTTTTTCTGAATTGAGCTTTTTTAGTTTGTCCACGTTGATCTGTTGCTCCCATTATGTTGTGCATCAAAGCTGTCCTTTGTTTGATCATGAGTTTTGGATGATTTATTTTGTAGTCTTTTTTTAAATGTTGTATTCTTTGAGATGTTTTTGTTTAGTCCTTTTTTTGGTTTTTTTTTGTTTGTATGTGTTTATCCTGCCCACAAAGTGAAGAAGTTTTCTAAGTCTGTTCTGTTCTTTCTGTTATTGAATCCATCAACAACTTACTGTATTTATGATGGCACAACAAACTTAACTGTAATTTAACTCTTAAAGCACTACGCTTTAAGCGATTAGGCCAATGAGCTGTCAGATTCAGTTAAAGAAATAGGGAAATCTTTTCAACATTTTCTGTCATTTAAGAACATCATTTAGTAGAATGTCCTATTGGGATGTTTTATCATGATGGGAAAGAAATTAGTTTTATACTGTATTAGCTGCTTAATCGAGCTTTGTTTGTTTCCAGGCTGTGATGAACAGGATACACACTATCAGTGTTCCCTACGCAGTGATGAAGGCTTGTCCTCTCTCCTGGGTTCAGAGGGTCCATGTCAACAAAGGTAAATTACACTGCTATCTCATTGTTAAAGGTAATGCTGTAGAGAAAACTGTATATATAACGTGTCACTTTTGTTCTTGTGCAGCTCGTGTAGCTTTGGTGAAGTGCCGTGATCTACACTGGGCCATGATGGCTCATCGAGACCAGAGAGACACCAGTCTGGCTTCGTTACGTATGCTAGTTGTTGCTGATGGTGCTAACCCCTGTGAGTATCTTACGGCCGCAAACTTTGTAAAACTAGGTCTTTTCAAGCGACACAAATTAGATGTAATATGTTGAATCTCTTGCCATCCAGGGTCGGTGTCTTCCTGTGATGCCTTCCTGAACGTGTTTCAATCCCACGGGCTGAAACCTGAGGTTATCTGTCCCTGTGCGACCTCCCCTGAGGCCATGACAGTAGCTATACGCAGGTATGTCACTGACCCGTATGAAATGAAAAAGAAACAGTAAAGAAGTCTCAATTCCCAGCTACCTTGCACTTCCTCCTCCTTCCCACCCTCATACCATCCCATGAAAGGTCGTGATGAGTAAAAAAAAAAAAGCTGATTCGATGAATATGTAGTCTGTTGTATGTGGAGGTGTACACGGGTGGGTGGGCAGATGCCTCACTGTGAGAACAGATGGGATGGTTGGAAACAATCATGTATGATCAAAATCTCTCCTGTGTAGACCGGGAGTCCCTGGCGCACCCCTCCCTGCCCGTGCCATCCTGTCCATGGGTGGCCTGAGCCACGGTGTCATCAGGGTCAACACCGAGGACAAGAACTCCGCCCTGACTGTTCAGGATGTGGGCCATGTCATGCCAGGAGGTGAGGGTAGAAGAGAAAAAAAAATAGTCAAGCAGAACGCATGAAAAACTAATGATAGATATGTGCTTTTGCTGACATGAAAAGCCTTTCTTTTTTTTTCATACAAAAGAGTGGCTTGTTGCAGCCAACTCTCTGTGTGTGAGTGTGTTATGTTAATAGTGCTCAACTGTGAGAGACAACTTGAACAACAAATCTTGAACCTTAAATGTGTTGCTTGGTAGATTACTGACTGTAACTAAAGCAAAACTCAAATCTCTGCAAGTTCTTTTTCATTTTCAATTCTTGCATTAATTTAAGCCAATTGGTGCCTGGAAGAAGACATTTAAACAAAATGTATCTGATTTAAAGATGACGATACTATTTCTACCACTGTTATATGCCTACAACTATGTTTAGACCACAGACTACTTCAAAAAGATCTTCAGCAATATTGAGAAACTCAAGAGAACATGTAACCATATAAATATAGCCATACTGGAAAACTGAAAATCAAGGCTAATTAAATAGTCTGTCTTAAGTACTTTTCCTATTTTTCATCTCTTAAGACCATTAAGTAACTTACACACATGAAAATCAAATACCCAAACCATTTAATTAACTTTTGATGTTTTATATCATTACAGAATCTATCATTTAGAAGAAAATGAGACTCTCCTTTAAAATCAAACCTCACACAGTCTATATTCCTCCTGAATATTTGTGTCATAGCTCAACCTTGACAGCTAGAGGAAGAATACACTTTTTGATAAAGATCTTTGGCTTCTACATAAGTGAAATGTTAAAATAGATGCAATATACCGCTAACATTTCTATGTAACCTTTGTGTGTCTGCAGCTCTGATGTGCATTGTTAGGCCAGACGGGCCTCCACAGTTGTGTAAAACTGATGAGATAGGAGAGATAATAGTAAACTCCCGCGCTGGAGGCAACATGTACTACGGCCTGCCTGGCGTCACCAAAAACACCTTTGAGGTATGACAGCAGATAACACACACAATCTGTCAGTGCCGACACAATCAAATTAAATAAGAGACTAAACTCATTTCTTTTTGTGCCTTATTTCCTGTCTGCTTGTGCTCAGGTGATACCAGTTAATGCTAATGGAGTTCCCATTGGAGAGATTCCATTTGTGCGGTCAGGACTCCTGGGATTTGTTGGCCCAGTAAGTAGGACCGTTTCATTACAGCACCGCATCTGTGGTAACTTGAGCCCTCCTGGAAAACCGTCCTTCTCTCTCTGTCTTTGAATGGGACTGTATACTACCTGTATAATGACCCCCCGCTGTGTGTCCCCCCTTCCCCCCTAGGGCAGCCTGATCTTTGTAGTGGGGAAGATCGAAGGTCTGTTGATGGTCAGCGGGCGGAGACACAACGCTGATGACCTGGTTGCAACTGCTCTCGCTGTGGAGCCAGTTAAGACTGTGTATCGCGGGAGGTGAGGAGGCCATCACATTGCTTTTTATACTAAATGTGTTTGGAAAGATGATGAGCTGCTGGTCAGGTGTGAATACTTACTTATCACTACTGACATCTGGTGGTACAGAGGAAGCACAGCAGGCCCAAAATGAGGCATGACTTGAAATAATATCTTATAAACAAAATGTTTCAGGATGCTTGTGTATAAATATTTGATGTCCGCAACCCCTGAATAATCTTGAACTTGTTTGTGTGTTTTTCTGTGTTTGTGTGTGTCAGGATCGCTGTGTTTTCAGTCACAGTGTTTTATGACGAGAGGGTTGTGATTGTGGCGGAGCAGAGGCCAGATGCCAGCGAGGAGGACAGCTTCCAGTGGATGAGCCGGGTGCTTCAGGTAAAAATGGAAAAATGTATAATATTTAAAATGTGTGTAAATCCAAAAAAAGTCAACAAATGTTCTCCAGGTGTCCTTGTTTCTCCACCACAAATGATAACCACACAACAAACTAGTTTCTCAAAGTGTGGTTTCCTCTACAGGCTATTGACAGCATCCATCAGGTGGGCCTCTACTGTCTGGCTCTGGTCCCAGCCAACACCTTACCTAAAACACCCCTTGGAGGGATCCACATCTCTGACACCAAGCAGTTCTTCTTAGATGGCAACCTGCACCCCTGCAACATCCTAATGTGTCCCCATACATGTGTCACCAACCTGCCCAAGCCTCGCCAGAAGCAGCCTGGTAGGTGGAGCATATCAGTAAACCAGGGCCCTCATTACAGACAAATGTCCCAAAAGCCAATCATAGGAAGAGATATCTCAGAGGATTTATACTGATAAATACATGTTCCAGGAAATATAAAGATGACAGGCCAACGTCAGTGTTAGTTTCTAATAGCAACAACTAACAACTTCTCCAACAGCCTAATAATGATTTTTGCCTCTCCTACCTTAAAATAGTTATTTTCAGCTTAGGACATTATGCTATCTTAATTTTGGAAATTCCTCAATGGTTCTGTTCGGATGGGATGAGGTAACCACTGACAATATCCTAGGTAATGAAACAGGAAGAGATAAATAGCTGATTGTCATCGCATGCCAGAGTCAGTCAGGGTATGAAGTGTTTTGTAAAGTAAGAGCAAGGTTATGCGTGTTACATAACACACACATAACTGTCTCTGAATTTGCAAAAGCCATACTGCTGCCATGATGGTCTTGGCTGTAGCAAGGTTCAGCAAATGTCATAAAACAACCTACACATAACACAGTTTCTGTCCAAGTATTCATCAGAACAACAGACAAAATCGCATGTATATCACATACATTGTAACTTTTACAAAAATATTAATCACTTTCACCCATCGCTCGTCTTTCTGTTTCCACAATCTGCATTCTTGAACGCCGCTACAGCTGTGTTCAGCTTAATATTTAATGCAGCTTTTGTTATTTTGCACTGTTTGTTTTCTCACAGTATTTCCCCAAATAGTAATGCTGTTTTTTCCGTCTATTCGTGCAAGAATTGCAGCCAGTAGTGGATTCTGACAGACATTAAGGTCTCCCTGCATAAAACTCCTGTGAGAAGTGTTTTATAAATTATGCAATGTAACAAACATTGTTTTCTTTCACTCATCTCTCTCCCACACTCTGTTCCTCTTGCAGTTGGTGTAGGCCCTGCATCCGTCATGGTGGGTAACCTGGTGGCAGGGAAGAGGATCGCCCAGGCTGCAGGCAGGGACCTCGGCATGATCGATGACCAGGATCTTGTCCGGAAGGTAGAATAACTTACTTACCTTCAAACAGCCACTGAATTTCCAAAGCTCGCAGTGTGTTATAATGGTAAATAGTTGGGTTTGTAGACTTTCCACAGCCAGTGTAACGATGGCCCAGGCGAAGCCTCAGCTCAGTTTTATAGATGTAAAAAAAGAAAATCTTCTCTCTTTCTGCTCTCATCTTTCTCTGCGATGTAGCTCTGTATGTGGCCCACTGTGATGGTAAGAATTATGGCCCCCTTCTGGCATCTTTCCCACACCTTTGCTTATTCTTGTCATGCTCTAATATATATATATTGTATTGTGGTTTTATTTTGTGTGCTTGTGTTAAGGTGTGACATGAGCAAAGATTTGCATGTTTTCATTTTTTATCCGTTGCACAAGATATGGACCTTCTGTGGTTATCCCTTGTTCTACTGCAGATGTACATAGTAAAAGTTATTGTTAATTATTTTAAGAGCTGGATTCGCTCAGAGTATGTGGTATAAATTGTTTGCATGTTGACAAGAGATAATTTATGCCAGACAGCTTGTGTACTGAGGTATGCAGTCTGTGAGCACCCCTTTTTTTCTTTTATTTAGGTGCATTAAATTAAGTTCTTCCATCAGCACAATGCTCCTCCCTGTATACATCCTCCATGGTTGTGTTTGTAATAATGTATACAGATTATTGAAGCACACCCTCAGATGTACAGTGCATAAGTCTAATTATTTATTCTTTTTATTTCAGCATCAGTATTTGACAGAGGCTCTACACTGGAGAGCACAGACAGACCCGGACCACGTCCTGTTTGTTCTTCTTAATGCCAAGGTACCAGACGGATCTGTTCGTATGCTGAGAAGTACAGTACATATACTTTGACCGTAATGGAAAAGATCAAAGTTATCTTTGCATTGTTCCTGTCCTTCAGGGTGTAGCAGTGAGCACAGCCACCTGCGTGCAGCTTCACAAGCGGGCGGAGAAGATAGCTGCAGCGCTCACAGAGAAAGGCAGCATCAACACTGGAGAGAACGTTGTACTTCTTTATCCTCCTGGTGGGTTCTGCCTCTGGCTTCCTGTCTGTGTCTACGTATTACTCCCGTTGAGGTTAATATTTGTGAGACGTGGACATTTTTTTCTGTTTATCTAACTCCACCCTTTGTCCTCCATCTTCGTCTCAGGCATCGATTTGATAGCTGCCTTCTACGGCTGTCTGTACGCTGGATGCGTTCCCGTAAATGTCAGACCTCCGCACCCTCAGAACCTGGCTGCCACGCTGCCGACTGTCCGCATGATTATTGATGTAAGTGTGTTTGCTCTTTTGCACATGCACATGTGTTATTTCTTGCTCATTGATTTGTGTTTTCTCTCATTTTATCCTGATATCGCAATCTTTTTTTAAGGTTTGGTCTGGTCTTTATCTAGATATTATAATCAATAACATTACTGTTCAGCAACATTTTACCTTCTAGGTTAGACCTCCTTAGTCCCAGCAAAAAACTACAATTCACCAAAAATTTAGTAAATTACTTTTTTCCACCTCGCTACAAATGTTTACAAATAAACACAAACAAATAACAAGCCCTGTCACTGTTCCTGTAACAAAAACAAAAGCAAGGCCCCACATCACCTAAGGTATTTCATTGTAACACATATTAGCTGTATGGGGCTCATACTCAATCCATTTAAATAATTTACATTTCCCTGCAAGCAACAAAGGTTTCCTCAAAATGTATAAAAGTTTATTCATCACTTAAACTGAAAAAAAATTCTGCAAATGTTTTCTATCTCTAAAGTGCAAAATTTCTCGAGGCAATCTTGCGTATACTGTTGTGTCCTGTTATAAGTAGTAGTTATAATTCTGTAAAAGATTCCGCGTAGTGCATAATCTTGGCCAAGTCTTAAAGCATGTAATTAATATTGCTGGTTCATGTTCTGTGTGTATTTAAAAGAGCAACTGATATGTTGAAATTAGATTTTTTTTTTTTTTAACCATAAAAAAATTCATTTCTATATCGCCCACGATAAACTCAGTATCAGTTGGACTATAGTATAAAGATCATGTTGTGTGCATCCGTTTAGTTGTCCTGTTTTTGTCATTTATTTAATTTTGGACAATGTGTAGCAGTTTCTCCTCTTCAAATGAATCGTGCCTGTGTTTTGTTACCAGGTCAGTAAAGCTGCATGTATCCTAACCACTCAACATCTCATGAGGACTCTGCGCTCCAAAGAGGCTGCTGCCTCTGTAAACATTAAAACGTGGCCAACAATCATTGACACAGGTAAGAAAACAAAAGACAGGCGCCACCATCAGTCTGAACTTGAACACATATTTTAACCCTAAATCTATATCAGCTGTGCAAAGTTTAATGACCAGCGGTTAGGGGAAAAAGATAAATTCTGGAAATAATTTTATATGAGTTGATCTAGTTGATCTTTTTTTTTTCTAGTTGAAGTATTTGTTATTACAAATGACTGTACTATTGAATGAAGAATACATGTATTGTTTTCAGTAACTGACTTTCTCATGAGTCACATTCAAGTGAAAAAGGCTTATAAGTTGTGGGGAGTTGTCGTCGCAGCGATTGGAAAGTTTGTCCTGTATAAAGTGCACAGTTCTGTCGGAAACGCTTGTGTCAGTTATTGTGGACCGTTTACAGCATCAAGACAAACAGGAAGTGGGACATTTATCTGCAGCGCTCCAGTTATTATCTAAATTGCTCAGGGGGAGACAAACTTGTGTAGATAAGTGCTTGGTGCATTTTTGGTTGGTTGCTGCTTGCTGCTTTACTGTATGTCTACTTTGTTTTAATTGTGCTACCGACAGTTTATTGTTACAACTAATAAATAATATCTTATTCTAGTACCAGTATCTAAGGGGAAATAATTGACAGTATAAGATGCATCTGGTAATGATTCATTTGTGTATTTGAAGATTTTATTGCTCATTATAATTTACATTGTTCTCTGTAAAACATTCACTGTTCTTCTTGACAGATGACCTTCCCCGCCGCCGGCCTCCACAGATCTATAAGCCGCCCACAGCTGAGATGATTGCTTATCTGGACTTTAGTGTATCCACTACCGGCATGCTCACTGGGGTTAAGGTGAGACAGATAAGCTTCGCTATCAAATATTGCCGTTTTTACTCTTGATCACACTCCAGTATCCGCATTCAGTTAAGTATACAGCTGGGGAGCTCTTATCTGTCTTTCTTCCTCATTCATTGGGCTACCTTAACTCAACCATTTTACAGCTTAACTGAAGCAACCTCTGTCCTAAGCTAATGCCTATTTACCATTGTGGGCTGACAAGCAGAGTAACAGAGTCAAGTCAGTGGCATCTTTATAAAGCTGTCAGTCTCCACTAATGTTCAAAACATACAGCTAGAAATCTATCATAAAAGAACTTGAAGAGAAACTAAGTCTCCACCTATGTACAGGTACAGCCCGATTCCAAAGAAGTAGAGACGCTGTGTAAATCATACATAAAACAGAATGATAATTTGAACATCCTTTTTGACACATAATCAATTGAAAGCAGTACAAAGAAAACATATTTCATATTTTACCTCATCAACTTAATTAATTTTGGCAAATATATGCTTATTCTGGATTTGATGCCTGCAGCACATTTTATATAAGTTGGGACGGGGCAACAAAAGACTGGGAAAATTTAGAAACAGCAGGTCCCAGGCACTCAAAAAAGTATCAAAAAGGAGAAGGAATTGATAAAAAGCCTTTATTTAGGTATGGCTTAAATCATTAAAAAAAGAGCCAACATGTTTCGACCACAAGTGGTCTTCTTCAGGGCATTGATTTTGAGTGCCTGGGACCCACTGTTTCTAAATTAGATTTTTTCCCTACCCCAAGAGCACCTACGGACTGTATCTCTACCTGAGCGCCTGGTTGAATTCCTCTTACTCTAAAGACTGGGAAAGTTGTGAAATGCTTTTTGTTCATTCATAACAGGTGATGGTATCGTGATTGGGTATGAAATGGGCATCCTCAAAAGGCTCAGTCGTTCACAAGCAAGGATGGAGGGAGGTTCAACTCTTTGTGAAACACATGATTGTATAAAGGAGATTCTACATGGGCTCGGGAGCACTTCATAAAACGGTTGTCGGTAAACACAGTTTGTTTGCAAATGACTGCATCCGTTTTTGAATTCAGAGTTGTACCTGAATATGTAGAACATAATGCAATGCAGCGACAAGCCATGTTGTGCTGCAGAAGGTATTTTACTGTAGGATGTAAAAGACATCACAAAGAATAAGCTGACAAAGAAAAGTAGACCAGGAAAGTGAATTAGAAAACGTAATCACAGAAGCATCAGACCTCTCAGATTAATGATATGCAACATTTGGGTTTATAATGATTCTTCCTGTTTGTTGCAGATCTCTCATGCAGCTGTCAGTGCACTTTGTCGCTCCATAAAACTGCAGTGTGAACTGTACTCCTCTCGCCAAATAGCCATCTGCCTGGATCCTTACTGCGGTCTGGGCTTTGTCCTGTGGTGCCTCGCCAGGTACAGTAAACTGTGATATATATACCACAATCCACAATCTTTGTCTCTATTGTGTTGTTCCACGTGTATTCATCCACTTTTCCTCCCATATGTCTCGTTGTTTAGTGTTTACTCAGGTCACCAGTCCATCCTGATTCCTCCCTTCGAGTTGGAGAGCTGCTTGTCGCTGTGGCTGAGCACGCTCAGTCAGTACCGTATCAGAGACACCTTCTGCTCCTACTCTGTCATGGAGCTCTGCACTAAAGGACTGGGTACTCAGACGGAGTTACTAAAGGTGAGGACTGCATATGGAGGGAGAATTCTCAATGACAGTCATAGGATATTTTTAAAGGATTTTGTCATTTTGTCTGGCTGTGTTTCAGGCCCGTGGTGTGAGCCTGTCGTGTGTGCGGAGCTGCGTGGTGATAGCAGAGGAACGCCCTCGCCTTGCCCTCACACACTCCTTCTCCAAGCTGTTCAAGGACGTTGGGCTGTCGTCCAGAGCCGTCAGCACTGCTTTTGGTTCCAGGGTTAACCTGGCCATCTGCCTGCAGGTATAGCAACCAATTTAACCTGGTTTTACATAGCAGAACGCTTTGAATCGCACAGAGATGAGAATGAGTAGGACCTGTATATACCTGTTGTCTGTGTGTTACAGGGCACCACTGGTCCTGATCCCTGTACAGTTTATGTGGACATGAAGTCCCTCCGACATGACAGGTAAGGACACGTGGATCCAGGTGCCTGGCTGAAACATACATTTAAAAGTTTCCTCAGCACAGCTTTGTAAATGTAAGATTTCAAATGATATTATGTCAGGTATACTACATATAGTATATGGAGTTTATGATGATGTGTCTCCTGTGTGGATGGTAGATGGTTTTATTCCATGTTATATTTAATTAAGCAGCACTGAACAGGCATGAAAATCATATATTTAACCTAAGCTAAAGCTGATCTGTTTCTGTCCTAAATCACATTAATTCATAACATTATGAAGCAGTCAATGAAAGTGTTAAATATAATCAACACACATTAGATTCTCTGTGAGAAACAACAAGAACAACTTCTCATACAAAATCCATAATCCCAGTTACCCTGAGTAGGGTCAGTAAATACTTACTTTCTGCATATCCATCCATTTAAATTAACAAATATAATTTTGAAAAAAAAGGTTGCAGGTTTGTTTAATGAATGATTGTATTTATCTACTATGTGTGTGACTATTACAGAGTGAGGCTGGTGGAGAGAGGAGCACCTCAGAGTCTTCCACTAATGGAGTCTGGAAAAGTAAGATTCTACATATGTACACGTCTGGTATAGATTCAGTTCATGATTATGAAGTTAAAGTGGTGCATGACTTGTTTTTTTAATCTAAAGATACTGCCTGGTGTTCGGGTGATAATCGTAAATCCAGAGACCAGAGGTCCTCTGGGTGATTCTCATCTTGGAGAGGTGAGAGGATACCCTAAACAGTCTAAATGTAAAGCCTTCTTCCTTCTCAAACCACCTCTGAACCATATTGTGTTTCCCTGTCTTAGATCTGGGTGAACAGCCCTCACAGTGCCAGTGGCTACTACACCATCTACGGAGAGGAGAGTCTTCAGGCCAACCACTTCAACACCAAGCTCAGCTTTGGAGACCCACAGACGTTATGGGCCAGGACAGGATACTTGGGATTTGTGAAGAGGACTGAGCTGCTGGATGCAAGTGGGGGTAAATAGACCCTGAGAGAGCTAAAGATCTAGATGTAGTTAACCAGTCTTGATGAGTTTATTTTTGATTTATAAATACTTTAAAACAGGAATATTGTGTAATGAATGAAACCTTCAAACTTAATTGAAGTAAGCACACTCATAACTGCTTACACTTTGTCTTCTTATTCTTTGCCTGCATACTTTTGTGTGTGGTTTATGTTGCCCGTATTTTCTAATCTCAGATCGGCATGACGCTCTCTTTGTGGTCGGCTCACTGGATGAGACCTTGGAGCTAAGAGGGCTGCGCTACCACCCAATCGACATTGAAACCTCAGTGTCCCGGGCTCACCGCAGTATTGCTGAGAGGTAAGAATGCATATAAACATACACATTATAAGTTACACTTTATTCAAGAGTTGTATCTGTCTCTCTTACTCGTCTCTAACTAGGTGCTAAGGTGTAGTTTGTAGTTTTCTGTTTTTATACCATGACTAGGAACCACTAGGCCTCTTTTATTTGACTTATTCCTGCTCATTTGCTTCCTTGCTGAGAGTTAGATGAGACGATAAATGCACAAATAGCACAAAGATCAGAAATGGTGGATAAAGCCTGTCTCTCAGCAAAGAAATACACCTGTAAGCTCATTAATTATCATGTAAAATTTTGTTTAATTTACCACAACTTGTTGTTTTTCTTTGTACAGATAAAAGTAAGCTAAGCTTATTCGCTGGTGGTGGTAGCTTCATATTTAGCATAAAAACATAAAAGTAGTATCAAGCTTCTCTTCTAATTCTTAGCATGAATGTAAATTAACTTATTTCCCAAAATGTCAAACTATTCCTTACTGATTAGGACTGTATGCTCAGCCGTACAATCTGATATCTCCATGTTGGCCTTCTTCCTCCAGCATCATAATAAATGTTGCTGTGGGACCATCTTTGCATTTGACCAATCACATTTTAATGATGTCATAGCTTTTTGACTTGAGGAGAAAGCCGGAAAAATAACGGGAGAAGTAGTTGAAGTAGTTGTGTTGCCGTAACCCAACCAAACTGCGACAGAAAACTGAAAATGGAAAAAACTAGAACTAGTCTCCTGGGTGTAAGTCCTATTGAGACTTTTTCACCTTCTGGTCAGTTGCAATAATGGTCCTGGAGCAACATTTTTTGTGATGTTATTGCGATATAAGTTAAACCATGCTGAGTCACCCTGTTCTTGTCCTCTTCAGTGCTGTGTTTACATGGACCAACCTGCTGGTGGTGGTGTCGGAGCTGTGCGGTTCAGAGCAGGATGCGCTCGACCTGGTGCCTCTGATAACCAACGTGGTCCTGGAGGAGCACCACCTCATCGTGGGGGTGGTGGTTATTGTGGACCCCGGGGTTATACCCATCAACTCCAGGGGGGAGAAGCAACGCATGCACCTTCGCGACTCATTCCTCGCCGACCAGCTGGATCCCATCTATGTCGCTTACAACATGTGAGGGGTCGTCATGGTGGTTCTGGCCATGTTCAGCCATCATCGACAGTCTACGGTCCCGACAGATGGTGAAAAGCATGAACCACATGTACTGCTGCCCAGCCCTGTGTGACACCAGCATATCTTGGCCACTGCATGTCTGTGATTGGACCCGCCATGTGTGGAGTTGTTCACTGTGTTTTATAGATTTTTTCAAATGGGACAGAAGCAACATGTTCTGCTGATGGCAAAGAGGGGAAAAAGCCCCAGTTGCACTTTTTCGAGAAAGGGGCGAGATGACACATACAACAGGACCACTTTGAGTTTAATTCTGTATTAATGTCTTTGTGAAAATATAACTTCTTATACTATACATACCTACCACACAAACCTCTTAACAACACTTTCCCTTGTGTCTCGACACAGATTCCAAGAGCTACTAATCTTAGATCAACAACTTGAAATGTTTTTACATGCAGCTTTCAAACAAACGCACACAAATGCACGTTCTGAGTCATTTCTCACTGACATAGGTAAATAAAAGAGGGCAGAAGAAAGCAAACCATTACACGTGTAGCCAGTCTGTGTGCATTATTTAGAAAACTTATTTTGTCCCATAATGATGACGCCAAATAGATTTTCTTAACTTTCCTGCCCTGATATATTTCCTGCCTTATAAAACTTCAGCCATACATTCCTATCTTAATTTTTAATGAATCTATAATTAATGGCTGTTTATTCTCCTTTGGTTTTGACTAGTAGTGCAAACCCTGACAGATATCCAAAGGGATCAAAATAAAAGAGGAAAGAGGCCATATTCTCTACTGTACCTAAAAAGGCCTGTTGTATTTTAGATACTGTATGTTACTGTATAGATATTTTTAATTGTATAAATGTATAAATGCTTGACTTGTCTCTCTCAGTCGATGGTTTCTGGATAATTAACCCTGCTGGGAGTTGATAACAGTAGCAGAAAGTGGAGTGTAAATAAGATTTAACAGTTTTGACTTTTGAAGTGGAATATTAGCTATATAATGGAGGGTAATGGTGAATAACTTTAAAGCATTGTTAGTCAGGATAGATATAACATTGCACTTTCAAAAAAATGGTCTATTTTATTATAACAATGAGGCATTATAACTAATGGTTCAGGAGCATATATTATTCCGAGGATTCTTGCTTTTAGGAGCTTTGAGAGTTTACCAGGAGGG
Source organism: Lagodon rhomboides (assembly GCA_039737535.1). Classification (NCBI taxonomy): domain Eukaryota; kingdom Metazoa; phylum Chordata; class Actinopteri; order Spariformes; family Sparidae; genus Lagodon; species Lagodon rhomboides. The sequence continues at coordinate 17,342,478 of CM077785.1, read as the reverse complement.
CTATCACTGTTAATGCCGGGGACATTTCCTGTCGGTCCAATGAAAAAAGAAAAAAAAAACAGCTTGTGTGAGGAGAAGGCTAGAATCGTGACTGTTTTCAGGCTACCGGGTTATTTGTAAAAACGTAAAAGAAAGGTCCACAACTGTTCATCTAATATCCATCACCATTGTACTTTGTATTGCTAAACAGTCATACCCCTTTTCAGTTTTGTATTGCATAATAGAACAAGTGTTCTCTTTCCTTTCCCACTCAAAGTTCACTCGAACTGTGTTTTGTCTTCGTGCAACTTTGTAAAGAATTACTTTGAGCTCCAACAGGATTGCTGTTGGGACTGTAGTCAATAGAGGCAAGACATCGTGTATCTGGATTGTTTTCTGTGTTCAGTCACTGGATTTATAAGCACTCGTGAATGCAGTTGCAAAGCTGAGCCGCATCTGAAACATTCTCGATTGGCGAGTAAAGTAATTGTATGAAAAAAAAAATATTTGCATCAAGATGTAATTGCAAAATGTATTTGGTTTCCTGATATGTTGTGCATTTCTTGTGCTCCTTGCCATAATTTAGAGGTTCTTTGTACTGGATCATACTGTATTTCAGTGATGAACCCTTAATGTCAACATGTAGATAGTTTTTTTTTATTTTTTGACTTTTGCAATTGTCCCATTTTAACACTCAGTCATGCCAAACACACAATATTGGAAAGATGTTTTATCATTTGAAGATAACGGGAATACGATTCATTGAATTACTGCACTTTGCACTGTTGGTACTTACAGTAGGTTTCTACTGTGTAGACTCGTTGATACAACTATCCCCACTTCATGTCACATTAAATGTGTTAATGTTTAAAAAAAATAAAAGCTTGACATTTGGTTTTGCCCAGTTTTCCACCTCGAAGATTTAATAGCACTTCATCTTAGCTTTAACATTGCATCCTACGTTTGCAGCAGAATGTTTGCATGACTCAGCCAAGCACAAGAAGAAATCAGCTTGAGGCACATCTCATCTCCAGGCACAAAGTGGGGGAGATATACTATATGTGTGGGATTTTGTATTCAGGGAACAAAACTCATAAAGACAGGGATGGACCAGGTGGTCCCATGGTGCAATCTGTGAATAATACCCATAAAATGTAGACGTATGTCAAAACCAATCCTGTAATGAAGTCTGACCTTGCAAACCTAATCAGCAAAAAGAGGGGTTACCCACGAACAGTGTCCATCTACCATCTACCTGCTTCGCTGGGAAGTTTATGAGGGCTTCCTCTGGTTTCCGCTCTTACACACTATGCAATCCCGATGACAGTGCAATTAGTTAATTTCAAAGCTTGCACAGTCTGGTGAAATAAACATGATGCTTATACATTTTTGTAATAACTGAGACAGAGGACTGATGAAATTTAACCAGTAGTGTACTTAAGACTGTATTAATCTCTCTTGAGTTGTTCTATCAATATTTTGTGTATGCACTCTTGGTATGTTGTATATTAATTATTTGGTGAACTGCTCTATGAGGGTGTGATCCACTGATGAATCTTTAATGTTTTAACTCATAGTTATGAAATCATGGTGGTACACCCCTTCCCATTTTTCTCATTTATTTTCTATTTTTGGTTTGTTGTACTTTGTTTTATACTTTATGTAAAAGTAATACAGAATAAACAAAAGCATTTAATCATTTCAGTGTCCTGAGTTTTAGTCATGATGTAACAGTGATTTGAATTGTCCTAATAGCATAGATCCTTTGGATTAAGAGAAAACCTGCCTCCACATGTTTGAGAGTTTGTGTTGATGGACAGGACAGATCATTTTTTTTTCGCAAAAGAGGCAAATTAATATCTAAAGGTATCTGCTGTAAAAGCATCAGACTTGGCAACATTATTGTACCCATGGGAAATTTGAGACGTCTGTCTACGGCTAACATTTTGTGATGTAATATTAAGTATTAAATAATTTTTAACCAATGTATTCTGAGGCATTAGTAGGCATAGTGCACACAGGTATCTCTAAAAGGTCAGTCACAGAGCATTGGATTGTTCATGTGATACCCTTTTGAAATAAAGAGAAGAGGCCAGACTTCAGAGCTTCAAGTGATTATAATATCTGCAAAAGAAGACAAATGTGACACAAAGCAAACTTTGCTTAATGCTGTAATGTACCAACAGACTACAGAGCTGCTTCTTCATTTTGTAGACTCCAATGCACCATAAACACTCCGCCATTAAAAATAGATTTATTTTATGACTCATTCAACCCAGATAAGATATTAAGAATAACTATAATTATACAGAAAGGGCCAGTCTTCTCGTTGATGTTGATGGTCGCATTCGCTTATGTACAGTAGTAAAATCAGTATTAAATTGAGGCTTTCATAACCAGCTGAAAGTTCCTTGCAGTTCTTTTAAAGTTTTCAAAGTGAATGTATTTATATTGCTGCATCCACTCAGAGTGTTATATCACTGGATTATTATTACTTTGTAAACATCATTTAAAATGGTAGTTTAATCTATGAATGTTTTATACAACAAAACAACGTGCAAACGCGTGATTGTCAAAGTAACTGCAGCACTGGGCTAAAGAGTACAATATTTCTACATGAAACGTGAAGGTAAAAGTAAAAAGTATGATGAAATAGAAATTTGAGTATCACATGTCACAGTTGTGACTTCTCCACTCTGCTCTTCTGTGTTTACCAGTTGTTCGAACTCTTTTCACCAATCACAAAGCCTAAAGAAACTATTACGTAATGCGTCTTTGCCGAACAGCCCCGCCCATTTCCTTTGGGAAAAAAGTGGTCAGCTATTTTTTTTAGCTGACATCTTTGTATTTTTAGCTGTTAGCCGTTACGGCTAAGTAACTTTTCAAGGCATTTCTTGTGTCAAACTGTATACACGAATTGCACGAAGTCCACGCTGTGAGCAAGAACAGTTACGCGGCCTTTGGAAAGGTAAATTGTGGCTGGCTGAGCAGTAATTTTTGTGCTCGTCTGGCTGTCTGCTCCGCTGTGGCGGTAATGGCGGCTGTTGCTTCGTCAACTCCTCGCCGTTTTACGAAAAGGGAAGGTGTAGTTAGCTTAATGGCTCCCCGTATCGCTGACGTCTATTGACGCGGTAACTTGCGTGCCAGTGACAGAGTTACACATATTTGCTCATTGAGACAAAAGCTCATCCATCCTGTGAAGCAGAGTAACCAAACTTGCCTGTCGTGTAGCTTTGAAACTGTTATTTTAGGCGGTTTAAAGTGGTTAACATCCGTTTAACTGGATGTTAGCCGCCGTTAACTAGCAATGTTGGTGAGGTCGAACATTCTAGAAGCAGCCACAGCGACTCAAAGGACACTTTACATACCCGCTGCTAATGTTTACTCGGGATGAAGTCACACACTTTGTTTAATTTTGCATTTAGTTAAATCATGAGGGGGGAAAAGTTAACAGTAGTGACTGTCGGGCCTAGCTATGTTCCGTAACTCCATGTTAACGTTACTTGCAGTCGCTAACACGATTGAACCAAAGAGGAAGTCGATCTTTTCTGTTAGCTCAAACTCACTCTTTTCACTTTTACACATGGTTGATCGTGACTGAAATTAGAAACTGTGATTTGACATCGCCCCGATGTGTTCTACACTGTCGGAAAGAGTTAATCATGTCAACAAATAACTTAGCGCGCAGGCCACAGCGGAGTAGTCTCAGCATGTCACAGGCAGGCGAACCCCGCCACAGACAGTTGTTACATTAGAGCTATTGCAAAAACGGTAATATTGATTTATTTGTTCCCAGTTACTATGGAAGAAGTACAGCAGGGCACCAATGGCACCGAGTCACAGCCTGCCGTCATTCCCACTACCATCACTACATCTCAGTTCTCACAGATAGCCCAACAGGTAATTCATAGATCCCTTTAAAAACACAATTAAAAAGTATCTTATAAATACTGCCACGATATAGCAATTTCCACATTAGCTCTTGCACTGCTAATACCACTAGTTAATTTTACATTTTCAGATTATTAGGTTTAGCAAGTACATTTACTTTAATACTGTACTTAAGTACATATTTGAGGTGTTTGTACTTTGCTTTAGTATTTTCATTTTCTGCTGCTTAATGCTTTTACGTCATCTGATAACTTAATTTACTAGTTGCTGTATCAGAGGCAAAGAAGAAGCACATTTTCAAATTAGCATTTGTTAATCTGATTGAAAAAAGCAGCGATTCCGATAATCAGAAAAATGCGAAATATTGAATCGGTTAACGGGTCAAACCATGTGTTTTTTTATTGTGTGTGTGCTTTAGAAACTTAAATACGTTTATTGCCAGAAAGTTACTTTTGATTCTCAGCTAGGTCTAATATCAGATACTTTTGCTCAGGTACTGTTTGTGTGGGTGACTTTCACTTTATCCAAATAATATTTTAACATAATATTGCTATTTTCAAGTATGACCTTCAGGTACTTCCTACAACACTGAGAGCAAGTTTGTTTCTTGCTATCACATAGCTTGATATTGAGGAAGGATCCAAAAGAGACTTTATTTACCAAAAATGTATCAAGTAATTTGCACAGTGTCATTTAAAGTTTTGAAGTCGTTAAACAAAAGACGTACTTGTCAATTTTGTAATAAAGGGAGGGATTACTAAATCTGTGGTTAAGTGTGACTAGTCTGCTCCTTTGTTGCTGGCTTTATGTAATCCCTGTTCATGTACCAGAGGCTGTTCCAATAACTATGTTGACAGTAGAAAACAGTCTGTGCCTGAAGGACCTCAAGTTCCTGTTTGAGTTCACAGCATCTGATAAGACTGTGGGCTCATGTTTTATTTAGTTAAAACACATGCTGCTTAAAAACTGTGACTGTGGATAGATGAACACAAACGTAATCATATTGTGACAAGCCCTGTTATATCGTTACTCAGAATAATTGATATAGCTTTCTTAAAGTAGATTTTGAATGATCAGTTCACCCAAATTAAAAAAAAATGTCTCAGATTGCTTCTGACATCCAGTCATGCAGATAGTTGTGGTTTTATGTGGATGAAGTGTCAATGTGCTTCTGAACACTCTCTTGCCTGTACAATTGCCACAATAGATATACTGTATTTTATACATTTAAAATTGTGTTTGTGTTTTTGCAGATGTCACTGGGTGGTGGTTCTGTGGCTGTTGTACAGCTTCCTGGGGGTCAGTTTCAGGTTCAAGGAGTGATCCAGTCTGCACAGTCGTCAGTCATTCAGTCCCCTCAGGGGCAGACTGTACAGGTGAGACCACCTAGTTTTCTTTGCACTATAATCAATATATTCTTTCTTTAAATCATCTTCATAGTTTCTTTTTAAAAATGGTCATTGTGCCATTATATATTATTGTTCATATGCACTTTGTTAATCTGACCGTCTCTTTCAAGGCCCTGGGTTCGGATAGTGATGATTCACAGGACTCATCAGACAGTGGAGTTACAGCCCAAAAGACCAGAGAAATATTGGCAAGACGACCTTCTTATAGGTAAATAAAACTTCAAGCACAGACACGACACAAAACCAGTCTTGTGAGACTAACTCAAGTGACCCTACTTATCTCACTTTATAGAAAAATCCTAAATGAACTTTCATCTGAGGAGGTGACACACATTGAAGGAAAGGATAACAGCCCGGCTTCCACAGGAGTGACAGGTGTTACAGTACCCACAACCCAAATCTACCAGACCAGCACCGGCCAGTACAGTATGTACTTCACCCTACTATAGTACTTGCATTAAAAAACAGTAAGTCCCGAAGTGGCATTTGTTTTCAAGTGTTAACCACAGAATTAATTTGGGAAAATTTGGGATAATTATGATTGTTATTTATCATTACTTACTGTATTTTCTTGTGTAAGTATGCTCAACAACCAGCTGTATAATGGAACCCAAACTTCTTGTAGAAGCTTCTTCAAAGTGGCCAATGGGTGAAATAATTAAATAAAGTACTAAGTTAATGTTAACCTATACACCTAAAGTGTGATGTTTACTTGCATTTTACCCAGTTCTGATGCTATATATGTGATTATTCTAGTAACTATAGCTGCTAATGGCACCATCCAGCTGGCGACTCCAGGGTCCGAAGGCCTTCAGGGTCTACAGGCTGTTGCCATGGCCAACTCTGGTGGAGCTCAGCAAAGCACCACCGTCCTTCAGTATGCTCAGACACCTGACGGCCAGCAGATACTGGTGCCTAGCAACCAGGTTGTTGTACAAGGTGAGCTAAACATTTTTTCTCCCCAGAAAACGTATATGAATGTCTCAGATTTGTGAGCCGATTTCACCTTTTCACGAGGTGGTTCCAGCAGGTGGCTAATTTGACTGATGGTCACATGCGTAAATGCGTGAGGCTCTCAGACAGACAATAGCGATAAGTCATAAAGTAAAGTCCCCATATTGTCAAGTGATGTTTGCTGTGCGGCAGTGCTGTTATTTATGTCATGTTTTCCTAAGGGGCAGGAGGAGAGCTGCAAACATACCAGATTCGCACAGCTTCTGCATCCGGCTCCCTGCCTCAGACTGTAGTTATGACCTCCCCTGTGGGACTATCTCAGGGCAAGACTGATGATCCAACAGTGAAGAGGGAAATCAGACTTGCAAAAAACAGGTAAGTGTATGGATTAGTTCTGGGTTTTGGAGAGCAAAATTTAACTGAGGAAAATATAAAATCTGCTAGACATTCTGGGTGAAGAAAATAAAACTGTATTTGTCTACAATAAAAATATCAGTAGCAAATATATAAAGTCAACATACATTTTCAGAATAAAATAGTAAAAGAAATCATTGTCTTAAAGGCCATTAATGCTACTCTCATTGTCTTACTATTGAATAATACATGTTCTGCTCTCCACTTGATAAATAACAAATCATTTTATCATTCAAATTTATGACGCTGCTCCATCTTAGATGCTGCCGTCAACGTTTGGTTGACAGGTTGTCAATTAGCTTGTTAGAGTTGAAAGAAGTAGGACCTACTGACTTCTCTGTTGTGTTGAACAATACATTAGAGGACTGTTACAGGAGAAATAATATGGACATGGTAAGAATGATTTTTGCGATGATGCAGTCTCGTCATTACTGGAATTTTGTGGAGCTCAGAAGGAAGCGAACAGATTTTAGACAATCTCACAAATTGAAAAGACTCTGTGTTGTAAAGTATGTTTGTTACTTGTACATAATTAACTCTTACAGCTGTAGCTTTGGCCAGAGAATGGTCAGTGGTTTAGAGAAAATTCTCTATCAGGGTGTACTATCATAATGTTATGTCATATGTAATATTATGTCTTGCGACTCCACAGTATAATCTTTCAGTCGGACTAACTGCAGTTTCGTTTCCCTCTTCCAGAGAGGCAGCCCGTGAATGTCGACGGAAGAAAAAGGAATACGTTAAATGCCTGGAAAACCGCGTAGCTGTTCTTGAAAACCAAAACAAGACCCTGATTGAAGAACTGAAAACACTGAAGGACCTCTACTGTGTGAAAACAGGATAACCTGTTTGAATAGAGGTTGAGGATTGAGACATAATGTGGGAGCGGCGCAGCTCAGCCATTTGGACATGAACTGGGTTTCTGGGAACACTTCATTTCAGGCTGAGAGCCGTCGTTTTTTTTTTACTCTGTTTGATATACAAGTGACTTGTGATGGCAATGAGATATACTCAACAAATAAAAAAGAAATTGGCCATTTTTCCACCTGCTGTTTTTTTTAAAAATTTGCTAATGCTATAACATTTATAGTTGTGTAGATTTTTAATACTGGGAGGTTTGAAATTGTGAGCTTTAACTTTGAGTCTCAGTTTCTAAATGTGTCCCTTTCCTTTTTACTTGTGTTTTTAAACATGTTGCTGTTGGAGTTTGTTTTTTTAATCATCTAACAGCATCTACAAAACTTTGACTGTATATTATTACACAGACATAATTCCTCTTTATTTTGTGAACCAGCAATTCCCTTCGTTTCCCCTTAAGGAGATGTTACAATTGTCATTCCTTATTTTGTGCAATGGAATATAAAGGGTAACAGAAATAGTGACATTGAGTGTGGTTTGTTTGGTTGTTTCTTGGCAGTTACTTAGACAATCAGGGAAAAAAAGCACAGTGTCCAGGTAATATTTATTATGTACATCTTGGGAGGGGTGGGGAAGAACAAACAGTGTATGAGACGTTGCTGATTCTGTAAGTAAATAAATATATTTTCACTCAATAAATGCAGTGTGGCTAGTGAATTTTTGTTCAGTGAAAATGAAAATGTAAGCGGAAGCCCACAAGAGGCATCAAGTGAAGTGCATATTCTCCCCTGCATTCATTTAATGCAATAGCCCATAATATGTGGTCTTATCATAGGAGTGACATCTGGCGCATCAATGTGTCTTAAGTGAATTTCAGAGAAACCAGCTGCCTCCAAATCTTTCCATGTTGCTCTGGTTACCATGCATCCATCCCCAAGATAGTACCACAGAGGCTCGAGGACATGCTGGAAGAAGTACGTCCATGTGGAGGGCTCGGAGACGACATGTTCCAAAAAGTAGAAGGCTCCACCCTGCAAGAGAGGCGCTGTTATCTTTTACAAAGTGAAGCAGAGAGAGACAGCGGGAAGGGACACATGGCATGTATGATTATTCTCACGTCAACTAATAGATGTGAATTAAATTTTCTGAACTAACTGATGATCAGTCTAATTTCTGGGACGTAATGAAGGTGACTGCAAAATATCTTGTGATTTGTTCAGTGTATTGAGACTGATCTTAAAAAAAATTTACTTACCTACTACCCATGTTTCCTCAACATAAATCCAATGGTGAAATCAATGTCATCTATTGACCAAATTAACTGAGCCCTGTTTCAAACATGTACAATTCATGTACAATATCACCCCCGTGAAGTTTAAAGATATAAATGATTCTAAACAAGGGCCACTCGGATTGTACACATTCTACACATTACCTCATGTGCAAGGCTGGATTACCAAGTGGACAGAGCTAGAAACTGCCCTTTGCCTCAGACGGCCCGAAAAGTCCCTAGATACACAGCTGGTTTCAGCTGGTTTTTGGAATTTGCACCAATGTAGTGCAATATCAACAAAGGTGGGTCCTGCAATATTATATAATCTTGATGCCTTATCTAGTCACAGGGTCATGTGTCCAGGTCTACTTTTAATGCTTTCACTATTTCAGTTTACACTACCCACACATTACGCATATACCTGAGTAAACTTGTGCTTGATAACACTTCCACAAACTACATGTCAGCTGGTATTATTCCCACATAGGACTACTAGCTGGTTTTCTGGGTCCCTGAGCAATTAAATATAGCTTCACATTATCAAACTGCCTCCAAATATATCAGTTTTCACAAAATTCATTTATACTGTGAAAAACAACAACATATGGTTTACAAAAAATATGCACATTTTATTTATTTAGAATTTGAAAACCAAAATATAACCCTGTTTAGAAAAAGGACCTTATACCTTTCAGAAAATGGCTTTTTATTCTTAAAGATGCGATATGTAAGAATTACTACAATTCTTAATAGAATGTGAAAGAACAAGAGATTTGGTGTTTTGTAAAAGACATACAGTACATGTACTGATACTAGCATACTAACCTGCTAGCCCCATGGCCTGTTCTGTGTCATAATACCACTCCAAACTCCCTGTCTGGATCACTAGCTGCATGGCTAACTGAGCTAACTAGCTAACAGCAGCTACAGTTAGAAGCAATTAGCGATTGTTTTGCTAATACGCCCTATCTGTTTGGAGTGACTCTGGACAAGTGGCCGATTCTTACATATCGCACCTTTAATTATATTTTCACTGTGTTGTTTTTATATTTCTGCTCTTTAACCTGTAAAGTGTCTTTGTGTACCCTGAAAAGCGCTATATAAAATAAATGTATTGTCATTATTATTATCTAATATTACAATGAAAACATATTTAACAGTAATGTATATAGTGATGGAATGTAACTAAGTACATTTACTCAAGTAATGTACTTTTTCACATTTATTTTGAGGTGCTTTTTACTTGATTATTTTCATTTTCTGCTAATTCATACTTCCATTCCACTACATTTTTGAGGCAAATATTGAACTCAAATAGGGAGCAGCATATCATTGGAGTAATTGCTAACTGCTGCCAACTGGAGCTGCCTTTAGGATTGTTAATATAGTTTGCCACATTAGACACAGACTCAAAACTGTTGTTCCTTAATGTTTTCAACCATAATACTTACAGATTGCACCTTTAACACTCAAGCACTGCCTGTCACTTTTACCAAAGTCAAATTTTAACATGACATCTGTTCTTTTACTCAAGTATGACTTCTGGGTACACACTGATATCTACATCTTGGGTGCCTACTATTTATGCTGAGACATGAAGGAAATGTAAAGTTAAAAAACAAAATGTGAGTATTGTGAGGGTTAGGACTCTATGGTGATCCTGAGCCATCAGTCTGTTGTGTTCACCACACTGAATGGGAACTTGAAGACAACCAGAACACACTGCATAGGGATGGGGGGGCTGTTCAGTGCCAACATGTGAAGACCGCGCTATAGTTCCTACAGCACGTGAAGGCAGCACTCACAGGTCTGACAATGCGGCGGACTTCCCGCAGCACCCGCTGCACGCTGCGGACCGAGCAGAGAACCAAGGTGCAGACAACCACGTCCACCGACTCGTCCTCCACCTGCTTCATGTCCTCTCCGGACACCACCACGAAGTCGCCATAAGTCAGATGCGTGTTCGCGGCCATACTCCTCCGCAGGTACCGGTGGAAGTGCGGGTTGTGGTCGGTGCAGATCACCGTGCAGCCGTCGGGGTAGAACTTGAAGTTTGCCCCGCTGCCACAGCCGATCTCCAGCAGGCGGAGAGAGCCGTCGGCGTTTGCGAATCTACACACGTTTCGGAAAAGCTCCCTCTTCGTGTTGTGCATTTTGTCGTTGTATGAAAATGTGATATTGTAGGCGAGCAAGGGAAAGAGCCGTCTGTACACACCGTACAGGCCCGTGAGCTCCATCAGATGTAGAGGCGACGTCAACATAAGGCAGAGTACCCTGCATAATTTCATGAGACAATACTTCATTTTCCCCTCAGCTAATCTTAAACAAAGCCTCGCCGGGTGCATCTTAAAACGGGCGACTTGAGAAGATTACGCCTTAATACCTGAGAGGTCATGTCTGTGTTGCACCGCACGGTGGCGCAAATTCACTACAATGGATGGAAAGAAAAACATGCAACAAGATTAAAGTCTTTAATCACTACCAAAATCACAGCAAAATGTGTGTCTAGAGACACAACCGTCGTGGCATAAGACGGTACAGGAAAGGAAAAACGTCTAACAGGATTAAAGTCTTTAATCACTAATACAATCATCTTCTAGTCAAAGCAAAAATGTGCTGTTTTTAGTGACACAGCTGTCAATGGCAATCAAGGGGCAGGAAAGAAAACTCTAAAAAGGATTAAAGTCTTTAAGCACCAATACAATCAGCTTGATCCCAGGAAAAAATATATAGTTTTTAGTGACTGTCATGGAATAAAGAGTACAGATAGATCCAGCAAGAGCACTCAGCTTAACACTGATACACATGTTCCCTATGGTAGTATCACGTTGATTTATATATATCAGCAAGCGACTAGGAGCTGGAGATGACGACAGAAGATGAAATAAACACCAGGGTTGTTGTTCTTTTTTAAACTTTAACTGCATGCAAAATTAGTATTGTGTGCTGTCTATGTAGGATTGTTTTTATTCAATGTGTTAAAATAATCTCTCTTTACTAAATACACAGGCAGAGGGTTTCTTTTCTTTTCAATACAAAAATAAAATTAGTATCAAAGTGACTGATGTTATCTCTATCACTGGTGATCGATCATATCACAAAGGAGAGGAGAGGCATTAGGTGCTTGGCATATTCACACACTGATTATGAGCCAAGTTGACTACAGAGCCAAAACAGGCACGATCTATTTCACAGCATAACCTACGATGTGTGGCTTGATCACGAACACGAGCGGCGCCTCGATGTGCCTCATCTTGAGTTCGGAGAATCCGGCCGACTCCAGATGTTTCCACGTTTCCCGGGTGGTCTCGCATCCGTCGCCGAAGTAGTACCAAAAAGGCTGGAGAACGTGCTGGAAGAAGTACGACCAGGTGGAGGGGTCCGCCACAACGTGCTCCATGAAGAAGAAGGCTCCACCCTGCAGATCAAACATTTGTTACGTGTGCACTGTTTGAAAAAAAAATGGCAGAAACGGGTTCATGGTCTGTCCTAATGTGATATAACAAATATCCTTTGTGTTACATTTATGTTTACTTTAAGGCCTACTGTCGATATGTTTCAAATTGAATGAAACCTGAATTGACACGATGACACAGCACTTCTATTCTCTCATGTGTGATGCAAGGATAAGGTCAAAGGTAGCAACAGGATGTGATTATTGAAAGAGTCAGAGTTCAACGAATAAATGATGACTCATTGGGTTGGTGCACATGGGGGATCAGATCTGCTTTGCATGTTTTGTATCAGCATGTTAAAGCAAATAAATGAAGTCATGATGTTCCTTTATCAAGGGATTAAAGGCTAATAGGCAGCAGACACCTCGTTATTATACACAAACACACAGGGCCTGTCTATTCAGTATTTTCAGGTTCATTTCATATTGATAGGCTTGAGCACTGAATGGATTTTCGAGGCTCATACCAGTATTAATAAACACCAACCATTTAAAAAATATATATATAAGTAGGCTTCATAATAGAGCCTGACTGAGATGTCGGTTGGCTGCTGTCTGCTGATATCGGCCTATCGCAGATACAGTGGTGTGGGTGTATGTTGTCCGGACATACGCAGTGAGCGGGATATTGTACAGTTAAATGACAAACTCAACTCTCTCCGATGAACTTTGACATATCTATACCACGGTTTCTGGTTTCTTTTCGCCAACATAAATGAACTAATCAACTAATACTGGCTAATATATAACATTCGCTCGGATGATGTATTTGTCAGTCCCAGACTTTCATTGAGTGTAATTTAAACGTGGATTTGCTTGGTGTTTGTTTAGAGACTTAGTTATTACTTGCTAGGAGTGAATGATTAATTCAGACGTTGCACCACAGCAGGTCTGCTGACAGTTTTGCTGGTGCCCAGAACAAGGTTAAAAATTATTATAAGGCCCTTTTTTTTGGCCCAGGAGCCTCAATAAAATGCCAGATATACACCGATCAGACATAACATTATGACCACCTGCCTAATATTGTGAAGGTTCCCCTTGTGGCCAAAACAGCTCTGACCCGTCAAGACATGGACTTAAGACCTCTGAGGGTGTCCTGTGGTGTCTGGCACCAGGGCGTTTTATAGTGGATCCTCTGGATCCTGTATGTTGGGGGGTGGGGCCTCCATGGATCAGACCTGCTCAGCATGTCTTACAGATGCTCAATCAGATTGGGATCTGGGGAATATGGAGGCCTCAACACCTTGGGCCTTTTATTGTGATCGTCGAGCTGTTGCTGAGCAGTGTTTGTGGTGTGTCAGGGCACATTGTCCTGCTGGGGGGCCACTGCCATCGGGTAGTGTTGTTGTGATGAGGGGGTGTACTTGGTCCACAGCAGTGTTTGGATGGGTGGTGCGTGTCAAGTGGGTTAGAGATGATCAATGTTAGTCACGTCACCTGTCAGTGGTTTTAATGTTGTGGCTGATCAGTGTATAACTAAGTACATTTATTACAACACAATTTTGAGCATTTCCATTTTCTACTATGCAATACTGCCACTCCACTACATTTAGGAAGCAAATATTGGACTTTTTACACCATTACATATGTGCTGGCTTAATTTAGCAATCAGTAATTTACATTACATGTAATAAATAGATAATTGACATGTATTTTTTATACTCAAGTACATTTAATATCGGATACTTTAAGACTTATACTTAAGTGCTTTTACTTTAACCAAAATGTTTAATACGATATGTTCACTGGGGTCATTGTTACCACACTGTTAATTTACTGGGAATACATTTTCTCTGATCTTTTTCAGGAGTCAGTAGATGACTTACTGGTCTCAGTATGCGGTGAGCCTCACGCAGAGTTTGCGGTATGTTGTTGACAGAGCAGAGCACCAGGGTGCAGACAACAGCGTCTACCGACTCGTCGCCAACTGCCCCCATGTCCTCCCCCGATGCCACCACAAATCGCTCATATTTCAGGTGGTCGTTCAGGTCCATGCTTTTCTTCAGGTATTTCTCGAAATGGGGGTTGGGGTCAGTGCAGATCACCTTGCAACCAGCTGGATAAAACTCGAAATTTGTGCCTGTGCCGCACCCGATCTCCAAAAGTGTGAGCTGCCCACCAGGCTTGGTGAACTGTGTGAGGCTGCGAAATAGCTCCTTCTTCTTGTCGTACATTTTCTTGTTGTACGTTATAGAAATCCGATATAAACAAATCGGGAAGATGCGTTTGTATATGTGATACAGGCCGACCGCTTCCATCAGATGCAGGGGCAGGCATAACACATTGACAATTAAAGTACAAAATCGCATTAGAATAGCCATTTTTCCGGCTCCTGAACTGCGTGGCGCCCCGCAGTGTCAACAGCCAACTGGTCAAGTTAGCTCGGGTCTCCGCAAACAGGAGCTGGCTAACTCCGGAAGTCCGGTTAGCGCTTTCACAATAAAGGCGACAAGTATAAACACCAGTGTAAAAGCAGTTGCTTGTTTTGTCCTCGAATGTGCTGCAGGAGACTGTCATTACAAATTAAATACTTACGGTGCAAGCACTGTAATTCTGTCTTTTTACGCTGTCAAATCGTACCATCGTGTAAATCCACTTTAGTTAGGTACTCTCACTTAATTAAAATTGTTTAATTTGACAGTAACAGCCGGAAACTGCGAGAAAGCCCCAAACGTTTAATGTAAACATGAATTGTCACCTTTCAAGACTGACACTACTGTGGTGAGTAATGGACACGCAAATCATTTTTATATTAGGATAACTGCTCGAGGTTGAACCCACGTTAACTAGAGCGGTGTAGTTTGTCGTCCTTAAAACCGGAAATCGGTTAGCATTTTTGCATATCCGGTTCCATGGTCTCAAAGTCTATGTTTTTTTGTTTGTTTTTTTTTAAATGGTTTTCGCTTCAATGCCTGAAAAAAAAAAGATATTTACAGGTTTTGTTCTGTGACATAAAATACATTGCTAAATGTCCCACAATTGAATTATAAAGCGCTTAAGTGCCTTACAGACAGTGGTTGGTAATAAGTGGCTAACAGAGACTACAGATGTTGTCTCAGACATTAAACGTCATCACACTCTACAGGGAGACTCATCTATTCACTAGTCCGTCTTTACAGGCCGACTGTTCAGAGTTAGAAAAGTTACAAACTTAACTTCTAGTTACAAACTAACTTTAAAACTTGTAGATGGATCCATTTGTAGAAAACGCTAAGTTAAAATGCTAAGTGGTGGTGACGTTGAGGTCATGCGACCGCGAGGTAGTCTGTTTATAGCCTAGCATTAGCTTTTTATTTCTAGGGATTTAATATACACTACAGAAATCACAAAAGTGGTGTTCATCTGTGAAGATTAGCTTGCTGAACAAAACATGTAAGTATCATAAACTTGATATTCCCAAATCTCAGTCGCTTTTTGTTGAGGGAGCCAGGGCGATGCTCACATCCAGGTAAGCCTAAAAAATGTGCCATCGCTAAACCACTAATAGGTAAGTGTTATTCAGGTTCCCAAGTGTTCGGTTTGTTAGTAAGAGTGTGCATTTCATAATGTTAGCTAACACTGAGTTATGCTAGCTGTTTGCTAATGTTAGCTTTAAACATTTTATTGTGTTGGCTCTCTATACAATGACTTAAACTTTAAAATGAATGAATCTAAGGTTCAAGTCTTGACTTTCAAACAAATTCTTTTGCCACTTGGGGACAGAACAGCTCCTCAACAAGTACACAAACCCAAAACACTGATACACAATTAAGCTAGTTAAAGTTATTTGCCAACAACTGGTGCAAGAGGAACAGTATGACATAAGCATAATTCAGGGATCATGGCCGCCTGTCCAGTGTCCACTCTATTTTTAGCCCTGTTGTGTCTCCAAAACTAAATATACTGAGAGCTGAAATCCTTAAATGCACCTCTGGGGTCTTGCCAGCTGTTCCACCCTCTTCACTAGCTTACATATTAGTCAATTACTTTTTTTGTCTGCCATGTGGTACTTTTTGCTGAGATGAAAGTAGCTTCTTGCTGTTGGTGTTGCTGGAAGTGGGGTTTGACGAAGGCTGTCAGACTGAATCAAACAGTACATTTTAAGGCTGTCAAACCAGAACGTTGAGACAAAATCAACCGAAAAGGGCAATGTTGAAGAATTTGGTGATAATTATTGGTGTTTTTGTCATTGCAAGAAAACCATCACAGATTACCAGTAGTAATTTATACAATATACTGTAATGTAATAGTGTATATCGTCTCAGCATTAATCTCCTAATGTGGGCATGCACAATAGTCTCATCGCAGTATGTGCAATGTCAAGTAAAGGAAATTAACTCATCTCTTTCACATTTAAGATGTGTTTTTTGTGTTTTCGTGGCATTTAAGCTGAACCTTAAGATTGCAGGAATTGATCAATATTAACAACGCTGCCACTCAGTAGTCTTTCTGCAACTCAGTTGTCGTAACCATGGTGACTTACGCCTACATTGACATCGTATGCATAGCCTCTGTTGAGCAACTCAAGTTATTTGGTGGAAATTCCTGTATCTTTTCATTTCGCAATATCTATTACAGGAAACCAAGATATCGCAATGTCAGTCACCCGAGTCCAGCTGACCTCTTTGAGACAAGACAGAGGGCAGAAAGCCTCTCAACTAAACAAGAAGTGAAGCTGATTGCAGCAGCAGTCTGTCTGTGGGTTGTACACTTAAGACACCCGTTGACAGCAAATCATTTAAAAGTATTAATTTCGACTTCATGTAATAGGTTTATTTTAATTTTCCCTTTTTAACTGGTTACCAACACAAACACTAGAGACTATGTTTAAAAAAAGACCAATTACTGGTCCTCACCTGCAGATGAAATTTGCCCAGTTGTCAACAAACTGTGATGTTTAAACTTCCCCTGGGTTTGAGCTTTCGTCCATGTGGGTTTAAAACGCCAAAAACAACTAGCTTACATCATGCTCAGTAATTACACTGCACCTTAACCTAGTGTTGTTTTGGACCAGTCCTGAACACTTACGACAGCGTTTGTGTGGTGACTGTGCACTTCTCGAGGTGTAACAGTTTATTTACATATAGTTTCAGAATACTTAAAAAGTTTCACTGAGTTGTAACCATCTATCTGGGTCCAGGTCACAGTGGTGCAAAGCTACATGCAAAGTAGCCTAGAAGCCCCCTTTCACGAGCTCCACTTTAGGCAATCCGGAGAAAATTCCAGACTATTGTCTAAGGCTGTAGTCTGACTTTAGGTCTGTGTCTTTTAGTCCCTTTACACAATATAAATACTCAATAAGAACGGGGTTATATTCTCAAGTGTTGACTATGCTCACTATTGAAATTCTGGCTTGCTAACCATTTGATTTCCTGTGGACCTTAGGCTGCAGTTCCTTAAATTTCCACCAGATAGAGACATTGTTGGGTCACATTCAAAACCCTTCTAAAACCCTGTAACCCTGTAGTTTGCATGGTGAGGGCTTCAGAAAAAGGGTCACAATATATTGAAGGAGATTTCTTTAAGTGAGTGCATGTGTGCATGTGTTTGAACTCACAAAACTACACAAACAAAAACATCTGTGTCCCACTACAGATATTGTAGGATATGTATGGTGCAACAAAAACACTGTGCATACATTTGAACACTCAGTCAGCTGAATGACCCATATGCAAATCTTTATTGTCTGTATGTTTAAGACAGCATTGTGTAGAGAGAAGGTTAACTTGTCAGACACTGCCCAAGTAGATTTTCCCTCAGCTTTGAATTGAGACTTCTAACAGTCATAGGAATATTAATGTGTAACCAATTAAAGTGACTTATTTGGTGTTATACACCAAGAAATTCAAGTGGATCAAAAGGAAAAGGCTCCACACAGCACATGTTTGTCAACTGTGTGCCATTGAATAACTAGGCGCAAATGTCGATGCCTTTTGCCTGCATTATTCTAGTATTTGATTGTGTATTATCCAGTCTTTTGATTTGGGGACAACCTACGTATGCATGATTTGTGATGTATTTCGTTACATCAGAGATCTAATGCATAAGGGAAATACCCGAATATTTCTAATGGTAGACATCAATCTGTTACCGGCAGGGGTTTAGTTTTTTGTGGTGCTAGTGGAAAGAATTTTGAGAATGCATTCTTTCCCCTCATATCTTCATACCTAAGCATCTGAAAAGCTTGTCACAATCTCACAAATTAACATATTTCACGGTTCCCAAAACAAAACGAGTGACACATGTACCGGACCTTCGTCATACAGTCGCAGTTTGGTTAGGTCTAGGCACTAAGGGCACACTCACACTTGGCCCAGTTGCTCTGTACCATGCCGAAGCACGATTGTCCCTCCTCCCCAGTCCCCCGCTGGCCTGCACTCACATTGCTCCGGCCGCAACAGCACGGTTACCTCTTGTACATAGGTCATCATGTTGTAGCGCGGTCGCAGCATAACGGAGGACAACGCAGAGAACATGACTAACTTGACTGACTTTTTTGTGGCTGTGTCGTTTTGGTCATAGACGGCCCTCTCACATTCCTGGATTTCTTGATTATGCAAGGGCGGCGTAATACAGATGATTGTATGTCATGTCCACTTTGGGGACCCTTGCTTGTGCTCGTACATGAGCAACCGCACCGTGGCATGGTACGGATTGCATAGTCCGAGTGCGCCCTATAACTACTTTGTTAAGTTTAGGAAAACATTGCAGTTTGGGTGAGAATCAGTATGTTACTTTCTGTAACTTTCGTTGCAAACGTACCTACATTACCTATTAGCCTAATCACCTGCAAGTTACTTCACTATGTTAGTTAAAAGAACTCACTGTTGACTGCAGTCTCTTAAATGTAAATGCTGTGCGAGATTAACTTGACTATCCACCCCCAACCACCTCAGTATACACACTTTTCACTCTTTATACAACTTCTCCTCACCTCCTCCTTTGCAGCTGTAATAATTACTACAGCCTCTAGAGGTCGCAGCCTCACAACAAACATATATATGGGTTGTAATATACTGCTTTAATTTTCCGCCTGTATTGTCGTCTTTCTGATGATCTTTTCAATACGCATGCAGAATGATTCAATGCTTTGGTAACTATGTATATGCAATGTGATTCTCAGTTACAGTGATAGGCCTGTTTCACAGAAAAACATGTCAGAGCAGGAAAACCACACGTGCAAATAATCAAATTAATGATAAGTGAATTCAATTTAAAAGCCACACATTGTTCAGTGATTGATGTTGTACGTCCATTCAATGGGGCTGTTTTAACTAATAAACAATGCAACTTGACTACAATGAGAAATACAAATAACTTTTAAATTAAATCTTTTTTTTATGCACCTGGAGCAGCAAAGCACACACTGACATCAAATCAGTTAACAATTTTCACTCTTTAATTTGTAAACCTTCATCAGGAACAGGTCTGTTGCGGGTGTTAAGGTACCATCACCTTGTAATTGCAGGTTACACAAACTCCAATTATGAGCTCAGAGTTGATTTAAAATGTGTCTTAATTAAAATCCCCAGTTGTAATTCAAGAAGTTATATGTAACCATACACCTCAAGTTATTTTCATAACAAATCGAGATAAAATTAAATATGTTGGCAATCTTAATACCAACCCACCAGAACAGTCTATGGATGACTGTTACATGAAGAGTGTTTTTTTTTTTTTTTTTCTTTTCTGCTTACGATGCTGCGGTCTCTTGTCCGTTATTGAAACTTAAGGCATTTACCGACACTCCCTAACAATTTGCTGAGAGTCATCAATTATGCAGGGTAGCCGCACGCACTGGGAAGGAAGATAGCAGCAACAATATGGCGACAGCCGCAGTTACTCCCGACTCTTTTCTACATCTGCAGTTCAGTGACAGCTGTCTGGATTTCTGTTAATGCGAGAAAAAGTAAGTAGACTCTCTGTTTTCTGCTTTGTCTGATGTTTTGTGTCGCGGGATGGATCGCAGTCCCACTTTGTCGACTGACTGCATCCCAGTGCCGCAGAGCGGTCCCTCTCTCTCAGCATCTTTTCCCAGCGTCTGTGGAGGGCTCCTTGCCAGTACATGGACAAATATGTACGCGAAGGCATCAGTTAGAAGTGGGGGAGATGTGCTTTTCAGACGGGAAAACGCTGGTGCGTGATGCGACGCGGTAGAAAACGGGGAGACAGCTGGTTTATTTGGGGTGTTGGCCTGCCGCTGGATGGAATGACATTTCAGTGTGTCAGGATGTGAAACATACGCATATGGGATGAAGAAGTGAGATCACGTCAAACTTCTCTGAGTGCTCGCAGTATGCAGCCGATATGCTTCAAGTGCGTGAATAATGCGTCGCCGGCAGTAGCATTTTCGGTAGCATTTTTTATTCCGCTACCATCATTTTATAACTATGATAGTTTTACCCCCCACCCTCACTCTCCACCTCTGTGCCCCCCCCCATCCCTCCCTCCTCCTCCTCCTCCTCCTCCTCCTCCCCTCCTCCTCCTCCCTTTTGCAATCTCTTCGGAGACTGTATTGCGTGAGGAGGTAGGTGCGTCTTTAGTTTGGCAGTCCTCAAAGGGGCCGCGGCACCTTCTTCCGCTATTTCCACGCAGTCTTTCCCTTGAAAAAACAAAAAAACAAAACAAGTTTTCCCCCATTATGCTGCTCGTATAAACCTGCATCATATGGAGGCTCCGGATCCATGTCGCCTATATCATATATACGGGTGTGGTGTAGCCTTAAGGCCGATTTAGTTTCACTTTTTTTTTTTTTTTTTTTTTGCTGTTAATAATTTCACCTTTTTTTAAATATATATATATATATAGGAGTGAAATTGTGCTGATGAGCCTTGAGTTATGGCCGCGGATGAGTTGTCAGGACGCGGCTTGTGCATTCAACTGACCCACTATGAGTTTGTTAGTTGGAGCCTATAGCAGCAATAAACCACACTGCAGTATTTTAGGCTTTGGCCCTATAGGACAACGGCGCGCCTCGGTATTAAACAGTGGACTGAACCGAGGACTACACGGGCTGCAAATCACCGCCAGGCAATGAACGGCACTCACATGAAATAACACGGAGCGTGAAGGGGGGAGCGGGTGGTCTCTGTCCCGCACGGGGACCGAGCTCCTCATCTGTGTTTATCTGCTGAGGGGCCTCATGCCTCCAAATTAATCATCATAACTCATCATCACAATTTCCAATCGGGACGTCATGACTTCCTCAGCTCACCCCACAGCTCAGAAATCCGACCCTTATATGAGGGGGTTATATGAGGCCTTCTTTTAATATATGGCCGCCAGGTTATTCCCTCAGTAACGCTGCCGGACTCGGGCCCACAGGCTCACCTGCTCTCAGCGATGCTGTGTATGTCTTATGGCAGGCGGCGTTCATTAAGGCACCGCTGCAGGAAATGAACGGAAAGGATGTGTAAGTTCTCTACCGGCTCATGTGACCGATGCAAGTGCCCTACACAACCTCCCCCTCCTCCTCCTCGTTCTCAGTGTGTGTCCGCGGTGTCCGGTGAGCCCCATCTCAAGTCAGGTCATCGTCAGAGAGCATAGAGCAGGCTGGAAGATTTCGGTCCAGGTGACTGGACGGAAGCCGTGGCGCGTTTGGATGTCTTTCCTCCGCACAGAGGACGCAGCGTAGGAGCGTTTTTTTTCTTTTTTGCTGAAACGCTGCTGAACCGGACAGCGACTTCTCTTTTATTCTGTTCTTTCTCTGGGAGGCAAACGAGGCAGCCGGAGTTGTTAGTGCTCTCTGTCATCCACCAGTTTTTCTTTTAATTTATTTTTATTTCCGGACTTGACTCATCACGGATTTATGGTTATAGGGGCTGCGCGCTTTTGGATTACGTGCGCTAAAAATGATCCACTGTAATCGAGTTATTGAGTTGTGCCGGGGTTGTTGCGTTTTATGCTTCCTCGTGTGACCCGGTGAGTTAGTGGACGTTATCCTGCAACATCTCCAGGCAGTTTCCTCGGGTCGCCTCTCAGTTGTGTTGCCCGTTTCCCAGACTGTCCCGGCGTCATGTGTAAAGTGTACATGCACCGCTGGCCATGCCATCGCATCCTGGTTTGAAATCACCTTGACGGTAGATCAATTTGGTGTAGCGCTGGTGGAAGGAGACTTGGAGGTTGTGCCGAGGTTGGGTTACTTGAGTCGGACTTCACCCCTCTTCTAGTTGGTCGTGCTCTTTTTCTCGAAGGATCTCGATCTGCCCGCGGATGTCCGACTTGTTTCTGATTCATTTCCAGGTCTGTACCCTTGTCACTCATTCATTGAATGTTGCACACGCTGTCATATTTTTTTGATAGCCCGAACTGTGCCTTGACTGTCAAATACCGAAACAGCGTGGCCATCAGCCAACCGGGGAGAGGAATGCATCCATTGTAGGAGACTGGAGAGATGCAGCCGATAATGTTATTACAACCTTGCTGTTTAAACAGTGAGTCAGAGCCCCAGAGGTTGAATACATTCCAGTCATAATTCATGGACTATCTTTTGACACACTTCAGTAGCTGAGCATGATTTATTATTTGGTAATTAATAATGAATACATTGTAGAGTCACTACTCTGGTCAGAATACAGCAGCCTGTTTTGGGTATGCTGCCACATATGATCGACATGGGACACATGAGTTAAGGAAAGTTTGTCACAAGAAATGTCCATAATCACAGTGAATGTAGTTTAAAGTCTATTCTTCAACACATTTCCTGTCAATATTTGAACTATTCTCATGCAATAAACCCCACCCGGTCTTTCCCCAAACACACCAGTCACATTAACTTATTCGCTTAATCCGTAATGATAATTAGACAACGACAGTTATATGGCAGAAGTAAATCCCCCCAAAATAATTCACAGCAGTGAGCTTTGATATACAATATTAACTTATTAAGTTAATTGCAATGAACATGTAGCACGCACACACACAACTTTACTGATACATCCATGTCTGTTTTTCTCCGTTGGCTTCAGATTTTTTTGGTCCTTGTCATTTATCACTGGGCAGAAAATAGGCTTGTGTGAGTTCATGTGTTGGGAGCCACTTTCCCACATACTGTATTTTGTATATTTCTAATCCACATGTGACAAAAAAGCCAATCGCATGTGAATGTACGTAATTCAAATGTGGACATTTCTCATGCGTGTGTGAAAAAGCCAGTCACATGTGGAAATGTCCAGTTCACACGCAAAACATTATTATAGTTTCACATGTGAAAATGTGGAGTTCACGTGTGAAGAGGCAAATTTCATGTGGTTTCATGTTCTGTTTCCACTTGTGTAAAAAAAAGGCAAACACATGAAATAATGTAATTCACATGTGAAAATTGTAATTCATTTGGGAAAACGTCCAGTTCACATTTGACATTATCTTATTTGCACAATGTAAAACAATCTTGAAGCTGCATAGGGCTGCAGACCTGGATGTTTCATGTCAGTGAGACCAGCAGTACTAACACACACATATGACAAGTGTTGCCTTTTGGAATTCTTAAATACCAAGGAAATGTAATGAGAAAAGACATTTAGCAAAATGTCATGGAAAAAAAGTTTTGAGGGAGAGATTCAGACGGACGAGTTCCTGGTGGGATAAAGAGCCAATCATATGTGAGCTTAAACACAAGGAGAGAAAACTCAACTACTGTCTACTGTATGTGCTGGGTACCTGGGTTTAGCTTTTGGGGGATAAAGGATCAGTGCTTTAGTCATTAAGGTTGATGGAGGGAGCAGAAATAGTGCCTACTGGCCCATGTTCCAAATGTTTGCACTTTTAGCTGTATTTTGCTTTGTTTGCGTTCTCTGGCAGAGCCAGTAAATCTTATCTGTTAGGCTTTTGAGAGAAGCTGACAAAGGGATGCAAAGTAACTGGTCTAACATGTGAATATGGGAACCATTTTAATTATCACCTTTTGTTTCCCAGTCAGTGTTATTAATTAAATGACCCTGGATTAAAAAACTAAATTATTATTTTTGGGGATGTTGTTGTTTTGCTATTCGTCTTTTTTCATTTTGTTCTATCTTCTGCCCACTCTTCCTCACTTCCTCACTCTGTGTCCCTCTCTTC
The DNA here is from genome assembly GCA_039737535.1 of Lagodon rhomboides. Taxonomy (NCBI): domain Eukaryota; kingdom Metazoa; phylum Chordata; class Actinopteri; order Spariformes; family Sparidae; genus Lagodon; species Lagodon rhomboides. The sequence continues at coordinate 17,318,210 of CM077785.1, read as the reverse complement.
CTCTTAGAGCTGTATGTCGGGGATGGAAAACAAATAAAGAGGAAATAGCCGCAGGATGAAAAAATGGCCGCACCCCTTATTGCACCCCCAGGACCTGACAGCTTCAAGAAATTCACCCCGGAGTCGCTCGCTAACATCGAGAAGCGCATCAATGAAGAGAAGAACAAGAAGCCACCCAAGCCCAGGTCGGACAGTAGTCACCGCGACACGTCTGACGAGAATGAGCAGAAGCCCAACAGTGACCTGGAGGCTGGGAAGAGCCTTCCCTTCATCTACGGCGATGTTCCTTCTGGAATGGCCGCCACACCCCTGGAGGACTTGGATCCGTACTATTTGAACAAGAAAGTGGGTAGACACACAGGCTAATTGCACCACCAAACCCATAGAGAGGCCAGGCAGTCTTTTAAAGTCAGCAACATTTTCTTTTTTCTCTAATGTGAAATGGTCAACACTGTAAACCAATCATGCAATACACATATGTTAAATGAAATCCACTGTCATCACGGATTCAGGGTTCATATCAATTTCAGACAAAATGGAAGTTACTGTATTCTCTACAGAGAAAGGGATTTCATAACAGCAAAGATGACCTTGAGGCATTTAAGAGCTTTTGAGTACTTTTGAGTCACTGCTACTGGGGCTTAGAGACAGTCACTGCGTTATTAGGGCACACAGGAGATCATGCGAGGCCTCTGGGTGTTTCTCCTACACCTGTACAGCCAAAGCACAGCTCGCTCTGCTCTTGCAACACTGCAGGAATGCAGTTGTCAGGCAGGGGTGATTCTCGTAAAGGTTTCTGCAGTGTTGATTAATTATCTGTGCTAATGCATGGTAAAGATGATGTAACAGATGGAGGGGATGACAAACTCACCTTCATGTTTATACGCCATCCGTGCTATAGCTAATTGTATTCCTCGGTGACGAAACACACTTTCAGATGACATGCATGATGTATGAGTGGAATCCGTTTATTTTCATGAGTGCAGTCGAGCTATAATTTAGCGACGATTGTACTGTATTGGGGCTGACGCTCTCTCGCTCACAATCTGCCTGACTGAGCTGCAGTTTAGAACAGGTCCAGTTAAAACAGAATTTGCAGAGGCTTAAACTGCAGCGCCGTGCAAAACTAGAACCGATTGAGAACAGAATGAACGCAGGTTCAGCTGAACTGCTGCCCAACTGTTGCCCAACGCAGGTGTGTCGGAGAACCCCATAATCATGTAGCCAGCATGCGCTGGGGCAGAGAACTTATTACTGTCATCATATTATCTTTGCTGCTGTGCTGTTACTTGTGTTATTGTGATCTGCATTATACTCGGCATTACAATCTTCACACTTTCCACTGGAAATCTACAGGACACGGCGCTCAGGTTCACACTGAACCACAGGTGCAGTTTAAACCACAGTTTCTGAGGCAAACCAGGGCGAGAATATGACAGAGCAGCAGCCCCGATATGTGCAAAATGTGTTATTCCTCTCCAATTCTTCATGCACTGCAACCATGTGTTCGTACAGATAATTTTCTCTGAATCACATCTATTTCTTCTGTAGGACTTTCTTGGTATTTCACAGTAGCTTTCTGAGATTTGAAGCATCTAAAAATGTTTTACTATTATTTAAGATCATGTTGTGATTTCTCTTTGGTGACACAAACCCTATCTCCTACTGTCTTTGCAACTGATGCATTTTTTTTTATTAATTGCAGGCGACACACTTTAGTCTTCTGTCCCACACCACTCAAACACTAGCTTGGCTGATCCCCCACTGTAGATCTGCACAAGCGAAAGAGGAACTAATGGGGAAAGCAGCAAAGGGCAGGAGTACGCTTTAGTACCTTCAGCTGTGCAGATGGGTGGAGTAGCCAGTCTCCTGTGCGGCGGCGGTGATAATGTGTAAGAGAATCCGCGGCCTGTACAGCAGCAAGAAGCCCAGTCAGCAGGACTGGCACTCTCAGCCAGCGGCTGTCCCTCATAGGGCGCATGAAACGATCAAGTGTATGTGCCTTTTGTGATCTATTGATCCACAGCCCTAGTTCAGTGGTGGTCACAGGAAGGGCTGCATTCTTGTCTTATTATCCTTCCCCACTTTATGCCCAGTGCATACTTCTTCACCACTGGCATCTCACTTTGGTGATTCAAGTTGCTGCAGAGTTGTTTATCTCGGCCTCACATGCCTCTTTATTGTCTCAGCCAAGTGTGTGTGTACACAGGAGGCTACATGGAGAAAATATGTAACAAGATGAGATTATTTTAAGATGATGTTTTTGGAAAGTTGATTAGAGCACAAAGCTCTGCATCCGCTGTACAGTTTTAGAAATGTTGTTTAATCCCAACTCGTACAGTACGAGTGAATCGTGTGCGATGTACAGCTCACAGTGTTCGTGCTCACTGAGGAAACAACAGAGAGGCACGTTTGCTGTTGCTACTGCTTGACCAACCTGGCACCTAAATTTCTGACATGTCCAAAAATCATCCGTCGGTTGGTCACCCGTACATTGCACGGCAATCGAGCCTGACGGAGCCGAATTTCGGTCCGACAGTAAGATGAGTCATGCGGCTCAAAAATCAGGTCAGGAACAGGCTCAAGTTGTACGATGTATACCCAGCTTCACAGATCGGCAACTTAGGCTCTGTGCAGAAAAATTTATATAAGAGCTCATCCAGATGAGTAAACACATGGAAAGCTTTCCAATACTTCTGACATTATGATGCTGTGCAAGATTAGTTTTTGTGCACAAAGCGTCATAGCATTTGTCTCTGATATAGTTTTATGTAAGAAACGATGCATTACACATAAATCAGACAGGCTCAGCCCCCAGACATTTTGAATTTACGGTCATTTACAATATGACGGTGCTGAAGATTCTCTTTGGCCTCTGAATATTTGCATTCACATAGTTTCTCAATGGAGCCTGTGTTGGATAACAAGTTCACTGATGTTTAAAGCCTTTCAACAAAAATGGCAATCATCTGCAGTTGAAATCATTGAATTGTCATAAATCAGATTTAGAAATGTCACTAAATCTTTCTCTTTATCGTCTTTAAGTGATAAAACAAGCGCATTTATTTTGTTTTTGAAATAATTCATTATGATAAGTCATATAGATACACATTCACATGCCTCAGCTGCCCAGACCCTCAGAAAATACATTGCAAACAGCCTGCCAGTTCATCTTTTCTCAAATTGTTATTGGCAGGAGTTGTGACATGTGATAACATCTATATTATTGGTAGGACAGGGTTACATTTCATAACAAGAAATACATGATCTAGAAATTTCCAAATAGTTTTTGATCAGAATTGTTCACCAATGGACACAGTTTCATTGATTATCATTGTCTGATAACAAGCATTAGGATTAGGTTGGGATTAGAGCTATTAAAAGTATTAAAATGGGCTTCATTGGAATTTGACAGTTTACCTAATTATTGTCAAAATGTTCTCATTTTAAGAGATATTACTCCATGACATGGGAAGGTAGTTGCAGTAATCACATAGACCCAAATACCATCCCAGCTAGAATCCTTTATTCTCTGGCAGCCCAACTTGTGCAGGTACGACTATGGTGCCTTGCTTAATAGCATGTTTTAGGGAATTTCAGAAGGGAAGCAAAGGGTACTCAGCTTTTTAGACTGCCAGTTATATAGCTTATCTAACGATTAGGCGACTGCTTACTCCGACGTGTTTCATAGTTCAGAGGTTCTGCCTTCTCTTCATTCTGCTTAGTCAAGATCTGCCAACTTCATCATACCCAACCAATGTGTTGTGTCAGCGAATTCAGTTAGAGTCACAGGCTATCACCTCATCTTCCCTCCCCATCTTACTACTATTCATATCAATCGTTCTCCTAATCCACTAATGTCTTTGTCCTTTATCACACCTGAGGAGGTGCCTCGAAGCACAATCATGGTTAGCATCAATCCCTCCTCTTTCTGTCCTCACCTTTCCAGGCTGCTCGTCTCCTCTACTCGAGCGGCGGTCATTCTATCGCTCACCATCGCACTGTATGTCAATGAATGTGGCTAAGTGTGTGTGTGTGTGTGAGTGTGTGTGTGTGTGTGCGTGTTACAGTCAGCTGCAGGAAACCTGATCACAGCACTCATGCATCAAAGAGAGGAAGAGGGGGCAGTGGTGAGGAAGAGAAATGCAGCGTTGCAGTTCTTGTTTTCCCCTGTGATGGGGAGAGGACTGCCTGGGCTTTTCAAATGTCTGATGCGATTAGGCAATGTTAAAGCTGCTGTGGTCATACAGGAGGGGCGGGACTGGATGGATGGAGGGCATACTAGCGTTTTTTAGCTCACGCCGTGCACATGCACACATCTGCGTTAAGATGATTCAGCTCAAAACTGGCTGCCGTAGTTCGAACGGCTTTCAGGTTTCGTTGATGCAGAAGCGACTTTCTCTTCCCGACTGTGGCATTTTGTTGGCCGTGTTATAACAGGAGTCATTTCTGTTCAGGCTGCTAGTGAGTGCACAAGGGGAGCTCGTGGTTAAAGCAGCAGTAGCCTCTGACTCTCACCATGTAGCACTGTACACACCATTACATTATGTTTCTATTCCACCATCTCCGTCTCTGTGTGCGTCTCTGTCCATTACTCTCCTTTTCCCCTCTCCCTTCCGCTGCCTCCTCTCCGGCGCTCTTTTTTTTTTTTTCAGGGTGTAGTAAATTAGAGCGAGGGCCAGGCTTTAGTGCTCTGTCTGAGTCCTCAGTCTCTGATGACACAGCATCCTCCTGTACTGGGCTGAGTGAGGAGGGGGTGGGGTGGGGAGGGTTGAGTGTGCTTCCACTGCTAGCTGGGCTGGTATAAAGAAGGAGGGTGGGGTAAGGAGAAAGGAAAGTGGGGTTTTGCAGCACAACATACAGGTGACGAAGTAGGATGACGCATTTTTTTGATATGGTACAATATGCAGGGAAATTAGTTTGCAGTCCTACTTATTTAGGGGAGACGTTACAGGCCTCACTGCAGTGAGCTCAAACGTATGCACACGAGTGATGTTTGAGGCTGTAATGTTAAAAAAGATTGCAAAGGCCCTATTTGTAAGAAAAGCTGATTTTTGAACCAAAGCCAAAGCGTCAGTTATTAGACAAGTTGGAAATGAGACTCAAATATTAACATTTCTTACAAATAGGACCTTTAATTTAAAGCTCCTTGTGAGATCTGTGCTGTTTTGTCACAAAGCATCAAAGTTTCACAATGAACAATGCGACTTACTGTCTGTATTTTTGTTTCTCTGTAAATTGAATCAAGATGCTCTTAGTCAATACAAGGTACTCATTACAGAATGAGCTAAATCCAGCACACTGGTATATGTGTGTTATGGATTCTCTTTCCAGTTCTGCAGTTCGTGCAGTCAGATATGTTCTAAATCTTATGTTCTTGCTCTGACGGTTTGTGAAGGTCATTTGGGGCTCCAGCCAACAATTATTTTAATTATTTTGCAGTCACAATAACTTATTTACTTGGACGATATATTGTCCCAGAAATAATTGCAATAAACAATATTATTGCCATTTTGAGACAATTTGTTTTTGCCACTGTCATAATGGTGATATAATAACCTAATAATGGAAGTACACCCTTTTAAGAGCAATGACCTTTTGATTCTTGAGAATATTCAGACATTAAAATTGGAATGTGAAAACAAATGATAAAATAAACAAAATAAACAAAACATAAATTCAGAAAAAAACAACACAACCACAACAATAAGTGAAATATGACAAAATGCTTAGATAATGCACCCAAGTCTTATAACGGCACTCCTAGCTATTCTATTGTTGACACTGTTGTGTAAATAAACACATATATTATAAAGAGAGCTTAATGCCCATCACAGTGACCCTGAGCCTTAGATGAAGTCTTATTCTAAATATTAACAGTCCCAAACCCAAAGATATTTGATTTGTGATGATATAAAACATGGGAAAGAAGCAAAAATTAAAACAGGAAGCAGGAAACAGCACACGCGTGACCCCTTTGTTCTTGATCAAGGCCTTGAAGGATTAATAGAGTTTTCGATTCAAGAATGGATTAATTGTTTTTGCTAATCATTCAGGCCAGGAGTTTGTTGCCATCTTCTAATAGATCTACTGTCCAGAGACTGGTCTGTGTCAGACTGAGGTCCTGGGATGATTCAGGGTGTTTTAGTCTGGTCCAGACCAACGCAAGATAATTGACATTGTTGCATTTCAGTTCTGGTCCGGTTCCTGTGAACACGAAGTCGTGCAGTCTGATAGGCGACTCGTCTATTCAACAGTTTTGACGATTGTCGTCCTGCATCATTAGTGCACCGTCCTGACCCACATGGAGAAATCACACTCCACAGCAGTACATGCAGCACTTTAATGCTTCTGATGAGTATTTATGTTCTCATGAAGAAATGAGTGGTTGTTAGCATTATTAGCATTAGTAGACTGTGACCTCATGTTATGAATAATGACTAAAAGGCAGAGGCTTCAAAAAAGGAGGCTTCCATGGCTTATTCATGTGGGATTGCTGTCACACAGTTTTTAATGGACTTAATGAACTGACACAGTACATGGAGTAGGATACAGCACAGCAGTTTTATAAGCTTTTGACCTATTAATAAGGGAAAATACCTGCACTGAAGTGCGTATGTGTTACCATGAAATGATTTTACATAAAAACACGGAGATTATAAGATCACTTCTTCAACAGTTCACGGTCAGCAGAAGGATTTAGTAGTAATATAGATTTAGCTAAATTTTCTGTGTCTGTTATCAAAAATCCTGTGGTTGGTCCGCTTGCTTTCACATCACAAATGAACCACAGCAGAGACTGCTTGGAAGTGGAGGAGCCACCTTTTCAAGAGTTCTCCGTTTGTCTGGTTTGCAGCAGGGTTCGATTGACAGCTGTCACACCAGCCCAAACGAACCGCACTAACCGGGAAAGCGTACCAGGTTCTGTTTTATCCGAACCAAACGGGTTAGGTGTGAAAGCACCCCGAGAGATGCACCACAAACCCCTCCCTATGATTTAGTCTCTGCTTCCCTGCTTAGATCTCACTCAGCTCTCTCTATCTTTCTCTGCCCCCTCTTCTCCTCCTCATCTCCTCCTCAGTTTCTCTCTCTGCTGCATGCCTACCCAGTCCTCCTCTTCCTTCCTCCATCTACCAATCCATCTCAGGTTTGGCTCTCTCCCCTCTGCAGCTCTCAGGCTTTCTATTCTGCATCACTCCCCCTCCACCCCCTCAGCTCTTCCTCTCTTCGGCTCTCTTTGCGGCTGTCCCATACCCCTGCAAGCCCCCTCTCCACATCCCTGCTCCACTATTCTTCTCTCTCTCTCTCTCTCTCTCTCTCTCTCTCTCTCTCTCTCTCTTTCTCTCTCACACGCACACACACGCACGCACGCACACACACACACACACACACACACACACACGCACACACACACACTGTCCTTGCAGCTGCATTCTGCCTCCTGATTCTTGCATATGTGCCTTTTTCTTGAGCGCTCTGTGGAGAGTTAGGAACATTCCTGGAGCTTTGCAGCAAATAAGGCTTCTTTACACTGAAGCCTGCTCAGCTGTGTTGTATATTTATTATATTTATTCATGCGTGTATGCCCTAACTATGTAATTATGTGGGCAGATCAGTGTTACAACGATATGTGTGTGTGTGCATCACGTGGTAGACAAAATGCTTTACTGATGTTATTTATTTCTTGTTTTATTTTATGACAGCTTGCGTTAACCCAAAACTAGCAGTAAGTCTGAGACGACGCTGTTGGATAGATATCAAAGATCCTAGCAAAGCTACACAGTAAATGAAAGGTGAGACGTCAGATAGGTCGGACCATTGTGCTTCACTATATATCCGGTTTCACATGTCTCAACCGCCAGATGTCTGTCCGGAAATGACTGTTGTTGTTAGCGCATATCACAGTGATTCGGTCTATAGTATATGCATTCCACAACATTGTGCAGGCGTAGGTGTGTCCAGTGGTTGGACTGGTGCTGACTGTCCATTCAGTTGGGAAAATGGCGTTAAGTGTGCCGCTGCATCGGAGCCCATGATGGAAACAGCACCGTTAAGGTGCCTCTTACATTTAGGGTTGCACGTAATGATTGTTTTCATTGTCCATTAATCTTTCTATAATGTTTTTGATCGATGACGATGATGATTAGTTGCTCAGTATATAAAACGCCCTCAAATGTCTTGTTTTGTCCACAACCCCAAGATAGAGGGGAGTCAAGAAACCAGAAATATTCACATTTAAGAAGCTGGATTCAGAGAATTTAGAGTGTTATCAAAATAGTTGGCAATTAATTTAATAGGATGCTTGATGTTTGAGTTTATTGACGCAAGAATGGTTTAGTCTTCTCTTTGTGTCCTGCATGTTTAGCCCCATCTCCTTTATGTCATTAACATTTTGCCATTATTACATTTAAGTCCATATCTCATTCCCAATTCACTTGTTTTTATTCAGTTTATGGCTTCAATCGTTCTCCAAAAAGAGCCCATAGCAATGAAGCTTTCGTTGAGAAAGATCATACATTTAGTATTTTGGTATTCTCAGTGGTTGATCAGAGATCTATTAATGTGGCAGGCGATCAATTAAGGAAATTGCCTGACATTCGCATCCCTCGTGCCAGGTTGCCAAGTTTGCGTCAACAGCAGATTTTTTCTGCCTCCAAATCGACACAGTTCATTAAGTAACTGGAGCCTCCTTTCAGTTGAATTGTGAATCTTTTATAAATGCCCGTATGCTGTACTTTAAAATACGATACATTACAACATGCTTAATTGTGCCCGTGCATTAAAATTCAGACTCAACAAGGACAAAGCAAACATGGTTTCATCAAGATGGCGTCTTCAAATGTAAAATTTTCCAAAAACCTATATAACCATAGGAGTCCAAAGCAATAGGCTTCATATTGATTTAACAATGCAACATAGTTATGCATGCAAGGCATCTATTAGCTGCTAATGAGATATTGCTTATTTTACAACCTCCTCCTCCTCCTTCCATCCACACACACACAGTATTGGCTTGGTCAGCAAAACGCTTTAGTTGACCTCTGGGACAAAGACTCACCCTGTGAACGCTGGATCCTGTGTTTTCCTGTTGGTTTGATGTTGATCATTCTTTTCTTAATGTGACAGGAAAAATAGTGAGAGGATATTTGAAGTCACTGGGCAAAAAGGAGCAGGAAGAGAGAGAGAGGAGTCTTCTGATGCAGAGAATACATTTTGTCTTTCCCCAGACTGCGGACACCTATTTTTAATTTAATTAGATTTCAGGACACCACTTGTCTCAGGACACTTCTGGTCGCCACTCCATTTCTTTCCAGTGTTTCCCGTGGTGTGAACCATGAACTCCTGCTGTACGTGTTTTACTAGTTGCCGGTGCCACATGCATACTAAAGAGCGATGCCTCTACTACACATGTATCCTCTCCACCAGAGGCTTATCATTTGTGAGTGCAGCTGAACATAAACAGGGCAAACGTTAATATAGAGTTGGCTTTATGGCATTTTGACAGTATTTGTAAATTGAACATTTTGGCTAACTTTGATGTTTTTAAAATCTTATCGAATGTTCACCGAAGTATCTGATTGAAATTGATGTCTTCATTGTTCTTCAGCACTGTTTACGAACAGGTCATGGTGTGTTTTCTGTAAATATTGGCACGCAACATTGTCAGTGTCATAAACTCACATGAGGGGGATGTGCTGAGGAAGGAAAAAAAACAGCAGTGTACGCATCCAGGCCTCACAGATTCTCATCCAAATCACACATCTGATTGCTGGTATATAATATGAGTATTTCGATGGTCTTTAGTGTTGTGCAGTTACATCACTGTTAGACTGTTTGCCATTCACATTCTTTGCATTTGTCATCATGTTGTCTTTTACCTTTTGCGCTGTTTAGTCACTGCATTTGAGACACAATAGATGTGTGGGGTATATGTTTTGTACGTTATAGCATTTGTGCTGACGTTTCTGGTGGTACATTGCTGGTTTGGCAAGAGGTGTTAAGTGGTAGAAGTCACATGTCTTAATGCTAATATAAGTACATTTGGTCATATTTTGGTACTTAAAATGGTAATCTTGGTGGTGTTTTGTTGCTACTGTAAGTGGTATAAAGCGGCAGAACTTGCATGTCATGTCATATAAGTATAAGTGTAAGTATATTTCTTTTTCTATTATTTGTACTTGTACTGCTGCTCTCTGTGATATTGTTTATTGGTAGGATCAACATGACCTTGTCATGTGACCTTGTTGTTGTTTGAGTGTAAACCTTGTCACATGACAACTTGATGTACTTCATCGAAAGCACCTATGTCTGAATTGCCTGGAAGTCTTTGTCAGACTGCATACCTATACTATGTACTTCCGCCACAAGTAAGCTGGACAGTCACTGTTTTAATGTTTTGCTTGCACATTTGTAGATTGTCAGTATTCCAATGTTAAATGTACCACCTTCAGGATTGAAACGAAACAGGAAGCATAAGAAGTCCATTTATTTGTATTTAAAGCTCGTACTTCTCAATCTTGACCCCATATTTTTTTGGTCCAAAATCAGGCTCAAACATCCACGAACACACTTTGTGGGGTACACTCAAACAAACACACACTGCTGCCTCACCCCAGGGCCCAGCCCCACTTGGCCCAGCTGTTGTTTATGGGTGGGGAGTGGTTGTTGAGAGCTTAGAGTCAGCAGATCTGCCCCCTGATCGATGACAGCATTTGCGGTTCTCTTCCAGTAAGAGCTTTAAACTTTGGGCGAAGAGAGTCATTTGGCCACAAAGAGGGGAGAGCTTCCCGTGCACCTGTCTGCTGCTTCTGAGGCAGCTCGCGGAGCCACTGTCGCCATGACGGAGGCTCCGCGTCTGATGCAACCAGGAAGAGCGGTGTTAACTGTGTTACTCCCGGCTCTTTGGTTGCTGGCCACCGAGAGAGTGATGTCAGCGGACTAAAACACAGCCTTGTGTCCTTGCTGCCGCTGATTATGTAGCCTTTTCCAAACCTTTTTACTGTACTGTGTTTATCCTGTGTGCTTTCTATCATGTAAATTATGTATTTGGGAAAAGATTTCAAAATGGGTACATTTTCATAATGAAATTCAGTGTCACCTGTGTTGTGAGAATCAGCCGTGTAGTTAGAGTGGAAAAGGATGCAGTGGTGCCCCATGACTCAGAGGTGAGCTCAGGACTCACATCAGCTCCAGTCATCTCTTCCCTTCTCTTTTTTTTAGAACAAGATAGCGCAAAGGTTTGCAGGCTGTGTACTGAATAGTATGTTCCATATAATGTGTTCGAAAAATGTTCTAACTGTTATCTCTTTCTTTGTCTCTCTCCCTCTCTCTCTCCACAGACATTTATAGTCATAAACAAAGGGAAAACAATCTTCCGCTTCAGTGCCACGCCCTCCTTGTACATCTTAAGTCCTTTTAATCTACTTAGGCGAATAGCTATTAAGATTTTGATACATTCATATCCTTTCAAGTGGTTCTTTTTCTATACTTTACAGCAGAGCTGGGTGATGTGGCCTTCAAATAATATTGCAGTATTTTTGTTACACAATGTGAATCTATGTGTTTCAGTTCATAAATGCTAGGACTGGGTGACAAAATCATATATCTCAACGTTGCCGACAAAATACTGTTCCTTGATATTGATATTGCAACAATATCATAGTAATGACTATTGGTACTTTGACAAAATATTAGCACAGTGAGATTTTTGATAAATAATCACCAATAATGTGGATATATGTTGCTAAACGCAAGTATTAGAACAAGTAGAACAGTCACCATCCACAATATAACCATATCCAAATTGTAAGACGTTACGTAGTCTAACATCATGAAGACAATATATCAGTAAATTGCCCAGCTCTACTTTACAGTGAATGAAAACAGATTTTTCAGTGAGTTAAACATGTTTGCTTTTGATTTCAGTTGTTGGTGTGTTAAAGGTGCAATACGTAAGAATCGGCCACCTTAAATTCGTACTCCCATCAAATAGGAGTAGTATATTACCAGAGTAACTGCTAACTGCTGCTCACTGTATTCTGTTTATAGATATAGATATAGTTTATAGACTGTAGCTACTGTTAGCTTGTTAGCTCAGTTAGCCGTGTAGTTAGCTGGACTAGCAGGAGAGTATTTTAACGTCAACACTGTTGGTCCTTCACATTCTGCTGATAATTTTAGTACTTTTTTAAATGTTATAAACTGAAATTCATTCATATTGCACCTTTAAAATATATTGGATGTCAAACTGTAGCATTGTCCAAACTTTCCTTAACTACCCTCTTCCCACGTTATTCAGCATGATCATCATGTGTACGATTTTGACCAACTGTATATTCATGACATTTAGTGACCCCCCAGAGTGGTCCAAACAAGTAGAGTAAGTACACATCCATGCAACTTCTCAGTCATCATATCCTTGTTCAATGTATCTGGCACCGTTTTACTGTATTCTCTCTTTCCTCCCAAGGTATACCTTCACAGGTATCTATACGTTTGAGTCACTCACAAAAATAGTTGCCCGAGGCTTCGCTATAGACGGCTTCACCTTTCTCAGAGACCCATGGAACTGGCTGGATTTCATGGTCATCTCAATGGCGTAAGTATTTGAACTCCTAATTAGTAAGCATTAAAGAATGAAAATAATTTAAAACCTACAGTACAAATAGCAACTATGATCCAATGTACAAAGGAGAAAGCAAGAAACCAAAAAATGGGATTTCAACATTATTAATAACACGCTAACATTTTAGCATGTGGATAGAAGGAAGGAAAAATGGTAGCAGAACTCCAGACAGACTACTAAAACACAACCAAAAGAGATAAATAATCATTTGTAATTAGAGATGTTAGTGATTTTTAGAAATGTACTGATTCACTTTTTTTTGTTTGTTTGTTAGAAAAAAAATTAACAAATAGCTGTTTTTGGAGTCTTTGGAGTGATTATTTTATATTTAAAGATGGACAGTACTCCCAATCTAAATGCTGTTTTTGCTAAATGCTGAACAACATACCCCAAAACCTTAGAGAACAATTCATATCCACACATGTAGCCATTATAGCAACAAACACACACTGCCATGGGACAGCTTTACAGTGGAGGGATAAACACCATTTTGTTTTCTTGAGTCAACCCCTCTAATATTTATCATACTTTTTAAACTGGGTTCAATTCAATATAGCAGTTGCTGACAAACTCATTAACCCCAAACTTCTGATAGAGACGAGCCACCACAGTCGCAAAGCTGCAGTTACCCAACACCTGCTCTGAGATTGGGTCGCACCAAACGCGTCTCATCCCTTTTCAAAATGTATTTCATGTCCGTTATTAAATTTCATGTCATTTCCTCTTTGGGTATGAATTTGTGGCACTGCCTACTGTTTGCAGCCATGTTAAGACTACTACTACTAATGATAATAATAATAATAATGATAATAATAATCATCATCTGTATTAATATAGCACCTATTTTAGGTGTTTGTTCAAGTAAGATAAAATAAAATACTATATAGAGAAGTTAAAAGACAATCAAAAACCATAATGCAAATACACAACACCGTACCGGTAAATTAAATTAAAATACCAAAAGAATGAAAGACTGAGTCATGCCTGTGTGACTGACAGGCTAAGCTAATTGGTTATTAAAACTTAAGAAATTTGGAGACGCTGAAAACATTTCATCCTACAATTTTCTTCTTGATTTTAATGATGTTAGGTGATAAAAAGGTTCTATAGACACGGGCCTACAGCGCCTTCAATCAGTCCATGCTTCCATGATGTTAATGCTTATTAAGATATCATGTAACAATCTGTTCTTTCTTTCCTCTGTTCGGGATGGCTGCTGAGTAACTGTATCTTGATCCACCTTGCAGGTATATAACAGAGTTTGTAAACCTAGGCAATGTGTCAGCTCTGCGTACGTTCAGGGTTCTGAGGGCTTTGAAAACAATTTCAGTTATCCCAGGTAAGACAGTCCAGGTGTTTGTGTTTGCGGGTGGGCGAGTCCCGGGGTTGATGTTAGGTGTGGTTTTGTTTCACTCCCTCTCTCCTCTTCCTCTTCCTTCTTCGTTCTCTTCCCACTGGTTGGACAGGCGTTCTCTCTCTCACCATGGTGTCCCCTCCTGGTCTTCGATGGTGGTGATGGTGTCGTGCTCTTGCGCGTACATGCGTGCGTGTGTGTGGTGTTATCGTGTGTGTTGTGTGTCATGGGGTTCTGTTTTGTGTCATCCTACCTTGTTACAGATATATAACAGAGTTTGTGGACCTTGGGAATGTCTCGGCGCTGAGAACGTTCAGGGTTCTCCGAGCATTAAAAACGATTTCTGTCATTCCAGGTGAGACTCCCATTTAAACACTAAGGCTGAGTTTACTTTATCTATTACCTGTTTTTATTTCTGATACTTGAACATTTGTTTCTTTTTTTTTACAAAAGAGGATGTTTTAGAATTTCTACATTATTTTGTTTGACTTTTGTTTCTATGACAATCAAAAATGGTAGTAATACATTTTTGATAGGCTTAGCAGTCTACTGGCAGTCTTGTGGGCTCAAACGTCCCATATCGGCAGCTGGGCTGTGTTCAACAGCTATTTGTCTGTACAGATTTACCTCAAATGAAACAGAAATTAATGTCCCAAACAATGTGATAACATAGGAGAAGAGGTGAGATATTTTATCCAATGAGTTGAATGTCAGGATGATATCAGGGTGGTGCAATGAACAAACTGATACGATCATCACATCTTTGCACATCTGGTTTGAGATCAGTTTTAATTTATACACTGATTCAAATTCTAACAATCTATGACACTGCCTTCTTGTTTATTTGATTCCCTAAGACTGCCAAGCCTAATTTAAAAGACGCTGCATGAAGCTTTGAGACACATGCTTTTACAAGTTTGGCTTTAAGGGATGTTCTTTTGGGTTTTGTTATCCTTTAGTTATAACAGTTATTTGAGCCAGGCATCAGATTTATTTTTTGAAGATTTTTGTCCATCCTGGGAGCGAAAGGGAAACATAAATAATAGATAGATACCATAGATAAGCAACACATATCTTTTATGACCAGTAGTTATTATTATTCTTTCCCATTTTTTAACAAAGACAGGAACACAAAACTTGTATTCAAGACACTGAACAAACAGAAAGGGACAGGACATAGCAATTAAACACATTAGGTTGAAAGTGCCATCACTTCCTCAACACTCCCAACAGTCTGGACTGTCTCTGAGTTTCACCTTGTGCAGTCTAGATGGAGTCCAGTTTACCCTATTTATAATCTTAAAATGGACAAGTCTTGTTCTAGGATCTCTAGACATTTTCATACCTCTGCGCCGGTGACAGCCGTGGCCGGAGGCGTTACGTTTTTGGGTTGCCCATCCGTCTGTCCATCTCATTCTCATAACTGCGATATCTCTGGAAGGCCGTCAGGAAATCTCTTCAGATTTGGCACAAACATCCACTTTGACTCAAGAATGAACTGATGGACAAAGGTGAGGGTTAGTCTGACCCCACACCAGTCCCATTCAAGTGAATGTGATGTCATAGGAATCCCTTGAGTGAATTTCATTACATCTGGCACAAATGTCCACTTGGACTCATGGATGAACTGATGATACATGTCTACACATTGATAACTCCCATTTCACCTAAAATATGATTAATACTCATTTCCCTCAAAGTCATCATCATATTGTGTGATGCAGAAGTGATTGTTATAGTGATTGTTGTTGCTATATTAAATATAGTTGGGATACTGCTGTCAGTATTGGTTGAATGAAGATGTTCATGTAATTACTGGCAATCCAGAAGAGAGATCGCTCTTTCTCATGAGCTGATCATCTTTGCGATGTGCGATGGGCGGGTTCAGCTCTCTCAGCCTGCACACAGGCACAGAGACCCTAAGCTGATAATGGCACTAAAAAGTCTGTTTGAACTTCACTAGATTTACATTGTACCCCATGATATTGAATAAAGTGTCTTTGGTTGATTGGCAATAGTCCATCTAGATCTATGCAGATGATGGAAAGTGTTCCGTTGCCACCTCAGTGGTAAAATATTCTGTAGGTTAACAGTCATAAGGACTTAATGTAATCAAGTATATCCCTGAGGTCATCAAACTCTCTGCGATTTCCTCCATCACCATGGGGTTAATAAACATCACAAGAAAAATGTGATGCTGCACTTCTTCAGCATCTCCTTACATTGCTTGAACTGCTTAGCATTGTTAGCCCCTTTGTAAATCCAATTACCAATATCCTGGATCATAAATGAGAAGCCATTAGTATTGGGGGAAACCCACAAAAATCATGTTGTTCCGACGCCCCTTGAATGCAGGTCACTCTCTGTAAGAGTGTTTCATCTCTTGGGTTTGGGTTTCATCGCCTCATTGGCTTCAAGGAAGTCGAGACAACCTTCTACGTTGGTGAAGCGCGTGGTGGGTGATGACAGTGAGTTTGGACTTCATGGACTTCTTCCTGTTCATTATTTTGTCCATCCCACATTTCTTTAAGATAACATCCGCCACCAGACTTGTGCTCAAGGTCTCGGTCGGTTCCATTAGCTTTTTCCAAATTCAGTGTCACTTTGCTCGCCTCCACGCAATGAGGGTTTTGGACAGACGAGGTGGTATTCTTAAATGGATTGCATCTTATTCCTGCAATTTGGCAATTTGACTCTTTCTACATTATGTGTTGGCACAAGGATTATTAAAACAATATTGCTCTTAGATGGTTCTGTGAGAATAATTCAGCGACCATGGAGGACAGATTTTCAGCAACCGTTCTCCAGTTGAGGTCATGTGACTCCTTCCAGTGAGCAACATTGTGTGCACATAGGTATGTTTTTTTCCTAGGGAACACTGTAACACACTTAGTACAGTACAATAAGCCTAGCCTCCAGCATGTAGTGCTCAATTGTGCTCTGGGCTAAACAAGCTTGTGGCCGCGTCCAGCATTGCAAGAAAGGGAGAAAGGGGGTGTCTGGGACGGGAACGGTACTTCAGTGAAGGCAAGGTCACCATTGCAGTTTACAGACAGGTGATGCTGACACAGAGTCAATTCCTTCAGCCTTGGCGTTTAAATGACCTGCATGCCACCTCTCATTGCCCCCCCAACCCCCCCCCCCAACCCCTAAGCCTCTTCCTCGCCTGTCCTTTCTTTCTCCTCTTCACTTACTGCTTCCTTGACTGAGCCTGATTCTGTACGCTGTTTGCTGTTTGTGGTGCTGCTGCGTTCAGCTGTTGGATTCAGTGTAATTATAAACTGCAGTTAGTGAGGAATGTTCCCATAGATGGACACAAGGAGTGAAGGGTATCATGGGAATAGTATTCCCATGATACAATTTCTCTTCTCCAGATGGATCCTAAATACAGCTATAGTGCTGTTTGTTCTTCCTCAGTGGAAAATGCTTCCGAAAATTGAGCTTTTCATAAAACAATTCTGTAGAACTGTTAACTGTGTCTTTCTGATGGAACATCCCATGCAGCTGCTGTGCTTGTTGTGGTGTTTGGTGTTTTATGAAAAGAAACTGTATGTGACCTCTACATCTATATTCAACTTGAACGCACTGTCATAGTGAAATCAATGTGCTGTTAGTACCTACTGGATAGTAATGTCTTTGATTTTATGAAATGTTTCTAGAAATATATATTTTTGATAGCCACTGAAAGTCGGCACTAAATATACCAATCCCACCAAAAATGTGTAGACTACGAAAGTACTGACATAGTATATCTACATCTGCTCAGGTGATAACAAGCTGCCAGGCAGAGTATGAATACACGTTTGTAGTCAGTTCTAGTCCATCTATGCACCATAATTTCTCCAGAGACGACTTTTTTATGGAATGAGGCTTTTCTATTATGCTCAGATGTTGGGAGGAAAAGGCATAATGCAAGTGTTTTGTCATTTATTTATAACATCAGTCATGACTTAACAAGTGACAATCAAAAGGTAGGGAAAACTCATCTGATCTGCTTTATTAGGACAGTAATGCCCAGTTTAACAATAAAGACCTAACAAATTTGCAAGTGAGCCACCCCCACTTCAAAGCAATGAAAATAGCACAGACAAAGACACAAATACAAAAATCTCTCGAGTGAATGTTATGTTTATGTAAGACACGATCAAAAAATATTTATCAGGGCCTTTAATATGAAGTATATATGTCTAAAGGACACCTTAAAGGTGTTTAGACTGATCACCTTGTCTTTGTTATACTATAACAAGCATATTTGCACCAGGTTCTGTTCACGCCCCACAAATCTTTAAGCTTAATGTCACACGAACAGGCCAGCATTAACCCAGGAGAAGACTTATTTTGGTCATAATCATTCTCTTAACCAATAGTATGAACAAATATGATGGTGTATATAAACATATCAGCTTGTTATAATACTGAAAAAAGGAAATAAAGCTGGACAAGTAAAACAGTGAGAATATTTTTTGTTTTGTTCTTGGCCTCCAAGAGGAAATCCAGTAATGATATCGGATCCTTCTAGTAGCCCAAAGCGTTTCCAAATGAACATGTAAAGTAACAATGGATGTCAACCTCGAGAAAATTAGCACAGAAAAGGAGACATTCTTCTGCCTCCGAGCTGCAGAGTTGTACCTGCAGACAACAACTGGAGATATTAAGCTCCCTCACCAACACACACCACACACACAGGCTTTATTTTGTATAACCTTATCGGGATACCTGTGCCATTATTGCACCACGCTTACAATATTTATGTTTGGATATCAGAGCATTCCAGTTTCAACACTAAATATCTTTCACGCCCAAACGGGTTCTCAGTCTTCTTTCTGAAGTCTTTGCTCTAGGCTTTATCATGTTGTTACAGTGCAGTAGCATATTATTAATTGATGACAATTTATTATTTATTAAATAAACCTTTAGGAATTACCTTTACATTTGTATGATAACATGGTGAACATTTATACATGATTTAAAGTCAACCAAGATATATCACATCAGTGCAACAAAATTATCTTGTAAAGCTACAAAACAAATAGCTACATTTAAAATTGAACAATAAACATATTACTTTCTGCATGATCAGTTATAACCAACTCTAACTTTACATCAAAACAGAGCCCCTATTTGTCAATTGGGGTTATTTTACCATACTGTTAAGGTGTTAAAATTACAGTCTCTGTTTGTGCATTAATCATAGGTCGAGTGCTAAATACCCACAGTGTGCTGAGCAGCTCTCTGAATAATTAATTGAGAAGAGACAACAGCCTGAACTACTGATTTATATCAAGGCAGTAATGACAGGAGCAGCACAACAATAAGCGTCGACTATATCACTGGTTTTATAAACTAAGGAATTTCTGGTGTTGATGCCTTGTAGCGCTGGGCGTAGGTGCTCAAGAAGATTCTGATGCCTGCCAAGTTTAGATTTATGTAAGAACCTGCACAGCACAGGGTTAAATACAGGATTAGATATATGTTACCTAACTTAACTTTTTTGGTGCGTGGCTTCAGTCAGTTCTGAATTCAGCTTGTGCACTCTTGCGGTGCCAAAAGTTGCAATTCTTTTTATTTGTGTCTATCTCTGTGTGGGTGTGTGCGTGTGTGTGTGTGTGTGTGTGTGTGTGCATTTGAATTTGTATGTACGCATGTATGTGTATGTGAGCCTGCCTGTATTCATGTATGTGCATACCTGCACATTTGCGTGTCTGTGTGTGCGTGTATATTAATCGACAGGCCTGAAGACCATTGTGGGTGCTCTGATCCAGTCTGTGAAGAAGCTGTCGGATGTGATGATCCTGACCGTCTTCTGTCTCAGCGTCTTTGCTCTGATTGGACTGCAGCTCTTCATGGGGAACCTGCGGCAGAAGTGTGTAATCTGGCCTATAAACATGACCGAACAGTACCTGGCAAATGGCAGCAGGGGGTTTGATTGGAACGAATACATCATGAACGACAGTGAGTGATTACCTTGACACCTGGACAACTACTTGCACATGATTACATAAATGGCAGACAAGAGAACGTGTGTTCATCTTGGCAATTTCTTTTCTCTATGTAATTTTTTTTATGTTGCTGATATAAAAGAAATAACAGACAAATGATCTATTTAAGGTTACACAGACACTTTCTGCCCCCCTGGCTAATGCAAGTCTTTTCTTTTCATAGCTAATTTCTACTTCCTCCCTGGTCAGCTTGATGCTCTACTATGTGGAAATAGTTCAGACTCAGGGTAAGTCAGTGCTTCATTCACTCTATGCATGCCTCCATATTTATGCCTTAATGTTTTAAGATGTCTCCAATTTCTCTGGTGTTCCTTTAAGCATCTTGTGATGCGATCATCAGTGGTGTAACAAGGGGCCATTGGGTGTTTTCAGTCTTTCAACATCAGACAACCCTCATCCAGACCACCCCACCCGGGTTCATCAGGGCACGACTTGTATCCAAGTAGCGTGTGGTCAACAGGCCACTCTTCTCGATTCAACGCCATCTTGATGCCTTTTCTGCAGAATCATCTGATATTTCTATGCAGTCCTGCGATGCCAAGGAGCCGCTACAAAATAGCCAGGTCTCTGCGAACTTCCTGAGCCTCTTTGATCGACTCAGGGACCACCTGAAACCCATGAGAATTCTTTTATTTTAACAACGGTGTTTGTGTATGAGTTCTTCAGGTGTTAGTTCATCAGATGCTGCGTAACGATACGGAAGAATATATCAATAGAGAGCTGCTCAACAGTGCTTGCATTCTTCTTGAGAATCTGAGCACCCTCTGCAGATCGCCCTCATTGGGGCAACAGTTTCTCCTCCAGATCACTTTGAGGATCCTCCTCAGTCATCACAGTCATATCGAGACCTTGTAAAGTTCTCTACTAGGGCCAGGTGGCAAGCTTGTTTTTGTACCCTGCTGGCTACCTTTTATCTCCTTCAAGGTCGCCTTCTTGTTGTTGAACTCGATTGTGAGCTTGTGATAACATAGCCTCAGTCTTCATCAAGTCTCAGTCCCACTCTACATCACTGAAGATGCTGTTGAGGTACTGTCAGTCCCCTCTTTGGCATGAGCCAGGTGGCCACTTTGCCTCTGTCTATTCAGGTTGTCTGTGAAGTCAAAGGGAGTCTGCCATGTATGCCACTTTCCCTCTCTCTCTCTGCCCCTTCTTTGGAGCCATTCTTCTGTGCAGAGGGTTATGAGCTTCCTCCTCATGATGTTCTGAAGATCTTCTAGTGTAGGTGAGCCGAGGGGTATTCAGTTTGGTTGCAGTCTGCAACTTCACAACAAAGAGTCACTAGACCCTACAGACTGGACCTTTACTGGAGCTTTTCACATGCAATATTCCTGGCTGTGGCTTCAAAGATCCAGTCCACGTGGAACCACTCTCTGTCAGCTGCTGGACACTTGACCCAAAATGTTCAGCTCTTCCTTGGCATGGAACTTGGAGTGTGATCTGTTGCACTGTGGGGTGACGGCAAGACTTTACCCCATACACAAAAATGCAAATGAGCTTTTAACCAGCTGTCATTACAGGTACTAAAAACAGTAAATTGCTGTCAATGAGTACACATACTCATACACATACTATTGTGACAGACATGTATTCACAATTCATGAGCCAGACTAAAATATTATGGTGAATTATATCATACTGCGGTGTACAC
This sequence comes from Lagodon rhomboides, assembly GCA_039737535.1. Lineage (NCBI taxonomy): Eukaryota > Metazoa > Chordata > Actinopteri > Spariformes > Sparidae > Lagodon > Lagodon rhomboides. The sequence goes on along the minus strand of CM077785.1, from coordinate 17,296,584 downwards.
ACAAACAATAACTATAAAAACACACTTATCAGACTTTTTTCATCAAGACTTGATGTCCTGGTCCTGCTGTACCTTCAACTTCAAGTGTTACCTGTAACTGTAACTGTATTCATGCTGAAGTGGCACATTTCACTAATTTGTTAAGTTACAGTTTTTGTATTCCTGTGTCTTCCTTTTAGACGATGTCCAGAGGGCTTTATGTGTATGAAAGCCGGAAGGAACCCCAACTATGGTTACACCAGCTTTGACAGCTTTGGATGGGCTTTCCTCACCCTCTTCCGCCTCATGACCCAAGACTTCTGGGAGAATCTCTACATGCTGGTAAAACATGTTGTCCAGAGGGAGGAAAGAATACCATGTAACATTAAGGGGCCCACACACCGGCCAGACTCAAACCAACGGCCAACTGCCTTTATCTGACTACTCCGTTGCCTCTCTTCTGACTCGTTCGGCAGAAAAGTTGCATTGAAACATACCGCCTCGACCACTGCCAACTACACAGTAGCGTGTATGTTCTGCGTTTGCGCGAGATGCAATAAGTCTCCTTAACATCGGGTGGCGCTAGTCTCGTGCCAGTAATCCAAAACATGAAAACAGGAAATGACGGAACGGAGTGCAGACCATCGTCACTTCCGTCCCTCCCACACACCGCGCTGATTCGCTAGCATGCCGCCAATCAGAATGGTCATTGAACAGCTAGCACACAACCAATCAGAGTATCCAATGGCGTCAAATCCTCAGACCGCCAACACTCTCACACTTTGCAAGTTGAATCTGACCAGACACCGTCTGCACGGTTCCAAAAGCTTCCAACACAGCTGAACACACTGATCAGATTTGTTCCCGAACTTGTCCGAGTCTCCCCAAACGTTTCAGATGTCCAACGTTTGGGCCAGTGTGTTCCTGCCTTTAGACCTATGGGTGAAGCCTTTGAACCCTCTTACACTAGTTTTAGAGACCTTACTCAGAAAAGTAAAACACACACTAAGCAGTAGTAATGATTTTGTCCTCACTTCATCATAAAAAATATATACATCATCACCCTAATACCTGAATGAATCAGCAAAAGTGCCTCTCAGCAGCTCTCTCCCTCAGTTCATTTGCCCTCTGAATAGAAGGGAAGGAAGGACGGCTGATCCGAGACACTGTAGCTAGGAGTGTGTGACTAACCACCATAATTTTGTTCGGCTTTCATGCGCAGAGAAAAGAACTTCTGAATTCTGAAATTGTGTCATTTACATTTGCAGTGAAGCAATGAGCAAACGTGAATTAATTTTTGTTTAATGACCTCTGGAACAGTCACATCTCTGTGTTAAATTAACCAGTATGACATCACATGCATGTGCAAAATATATTGCATGTGCACAGATGTCTGTATTGTTAAACTGCACTACCATGACACTGCAATATCTTTCCTCCTCCTCCAGACCTGCACCACCGCAGCCATAACAGATTCACTTCATTTGGCAAATAGGCCAGTCACTGTTTCAGCGTGTGTGTGTGTGTGTATGCGTGCGTGTGTGCATGTGTGTGTGTGTCTGTGTGCTTAAAAGTGGGAATTCCTGTTCTCTAAGGCTTCTTCCCTGTCTGGAGGTTTTCCTGGAAAAAAACATGAAACAGATAGAAGCACCAGCAAAGCTGACACAACATGTATACATACATAAACATATACATATACATACATACATATACATATACATATACATATACATATACATACATACAGAACCTCTGACAGAGTCATGCACAAAAACAGCAACTCATAAACCTAAAACAAATGCTTTACCAGGATTCCATTTATATCTTACCAAAAGGACAAAATGTCTGTTTGACTATTTTTATGTTACTTCACCCTAAATGTCTGATTCGTTCTCATCCCTTTGTCTTTGTGTTTCTGTTAGACTCTTCGAGCTGCAGGGAAGACCTACATGATCTTCTTTGTGCTGGTCATCTTTGTGGGATCCTTCTACCTGGTGAATCTCATCTTGGCTGTGGTGGCCATGGCTTATGAGGAGCAGAACCAGGCTACGATTGAGGAGGCTGAGCAGAAAGAGGCTGAATTCAAGGCCATGCTGGAGCAGCTCAAGAGGCAGCAGGAGGAGACACAGGTTGGTCTCACTCTGCCTCACATACATACACCTTTACCCATTTTTCATAGTTCATGATTATCATGTGCCTTGTTTTTTTTCCCAGGCTGCTGCCATGGCGACATCTGCAGGCACGGTGTCGGAGGCTGCGTTAGAGGATGAAGGAGGGGGGCACTTGTCCCGCAGCTCCTCTGAGGTCTCCAAGCTGAGCTCCAAGAGTGCCAAAGAACGTCGCAATCGCAAGAAGAAATGGCGACAGAAAGAGCAGGAGAAAGAGAAGGGAGACAGCGAGAAGGTTGTTAAGTCTGAGTCAGACGATGGCAGCAAGAAAAGCACCATTCGTTTTCCAGGAAGCCGGCTGGGAAGGAAGACATCCATCATGAACCAGGTGAACTATACAGTAAATGCTCAGTGCAGTTTGACTTAACTCATGCAAATAAATCTGCGGATGCTTCTGAACTCATTACTAGTGACCTTACAGGAATTGTTTCAACATCATACAGCTTCCCCCACATGACCAAGCTGAGGTGTATCAGGTCTCCGATTGTATCCGGTTATCCAGTTCACCGTGTCCTCCCCATGGCTCTCCTCTCTTGAGCCATTTCCATCGTGAGGCTCTTTCTGCTGCTTCAGTGGTATCGCTGATGGCTTTTCGACACTATTGATTAGTGTATTGTAAGCTCTGGCTAGAGATCTGGCTCTCCCTGCTCAGCCTCTGATTGGCTAGTACTCGTTGCCTCTGCCCTTCTTTGTCTTTGATTGGTTTACCCTGATCATTTGTTCATTAATTTAGCTAGCCCATGGATTTAACAAGGAAAGAGTTGGAGGTGGGGTCCTGTTGATTCCTATGAAAGCTCCTAAGCAGAGAAAGAAGCCAAAAAAGCTCAACATATTAAGTTACCTCAATCTTTTCGGATTCTGGGGCCCATAGAGCGTGTACACTAGAGACTTCCACTGGTCGAACCAGCTAAGACAGGTTAAGCGCCCGCCTAACTTGAATGGGGATGAAACTGATTATAATCTTGCGGCTCCTCCAGACTCTCCAGAATGTTATGAGACCAAATGGCTCAAACTATGACGGTGGAACGAGTTATTTCACGTGGGGTTGTGATGCTCAAAAAATGTATCCACATCCGCTTCTTTCACATTGTAAGCTTACGGGAAAAAGTCTTCTATTCATCATTGTTGTTTCTCTCATTTTGTGGAGGAAACACTGTGTATAAATTTTACACAATTTTATATTGCTACATGAGAATAAAAGCTGTATTGTCATGTTATGTCCCTTTATCTGACGAATTTTACCATCAGCTTGAGATTACCTTTTTTTTTTCTCTCTGCCCTCTTCACCTTGTCAGCCCTTTATATCCACACATCAACTAACTCCTGCTGTTTTTAATAACTCGTCAACTATCCCTCTCTGAATCTGTCTTTCCTTCCTCAGTCACTACTCAGCATCCCAGGCTCTCCCTTCATGTCGCGTCACAACAGCCGGAGCAGCATCTTCAGCTTCAAAGGCCGTTCCAAGGACATGGGCTCCGAGAACGAGTTCGCCGACGACGAGCACAGCACAGTTGAGGAGAGCGAAGACCGACGAGGCTCCCTGTTTATCCCCTACCGCCGCAACAGCTACAGTGGCTACAGCCAAGGCTCGTCACGCATCCACCCCCTGGCACCCCACTCTGGAGGGAAGAGGAACAGCACAGTCGACTGCAATGGCGTGGTGTCTCTCATCGGCCCTGGGCCCGGCAGACGGCTTCTGCCTGAGGTGAAAATAGATAAGGCAGCCACTGATGACAGTGTAAGGACGTCCATGGGACACCTATACAGTTTAGGCATGATGGTGGTGGCCCCGGTCTCTGCAGCTTCTCCTTCACAACCTCCTCCCCTTGGCTCTTGTTCCTCGTTTTTCCCTGAACTCAGAAGCTCCCTTTTCCTCTCCTGAATATGTAGATTCTGGCTTATAATTTAATCTTCCACTTCCACTTCCACCCTGATCTGAAGCCCTTTTTATGCTGCTACGTTTTTCCGCTCTAGAAGGCACTAACCAGCTGAAACAGTATCCACAAAGTCACTGCTTTATCAGCGTCATGATGATCATTCCATTCAAATCTAACAGTTAAGCAATATGTTGTCAGCTCTCTAGTTCTGCCAGCAGTTCTATCGCCAAGCTTACACACAGATATTCATTAGAAATATATCTATTAAAATCTTTTACACTACAGAAACTCACTTCCTACTTCTAACATTTCATTCTCAGGGTCTTTTACATTCAGGCCCTGTCTTTCTCCCTCCTTCTCTCTCTTTTTTGTCCTCATTTATCCTCCTGCTCCTGAGCCAAAGGATTGTGCAAAACCAAATCTGAAACGTTCTTCTATAACAGTATTTCTCCTCATTCTAGCTAGCATGGTAGACCCCTCTTTAATTCTCAACCAATCTACCTGCTTTTATCTTTTTACCTCTCTTAAAATGTAGCATGGTGTAGCAGCAAATGTTGTCTTGAATTCCCCTCTGTTCTTGACCAGCATGCCATTGCATGCAGTTTAATGTTGTATACTCAGGGGTTGTAGTTTAGTTATGTAATGCACAGGCCAAGGGTTAAGAAAGTGTGCCGTAAATTCTCAAACAAAAGCCAATACTTCAATAATGTCATCTCACTGATATAAATAGATAATAGAGAAAATTATAAGTAAAAATCTTTCACAAATAGTAGTTTGTTTTAGAGACCTGGTTCTTTCTTCAGTTGTGGTAAGTACGGCAACTATTTGAGAATTTACAGTATGATTTTAAAGTGTGTTGTATGATGCAGGAAATACTTAAATTGAGTAGGTAGTAGGTAATTTGGGGGAATCATACATTGTAAAAAAGGTTTGGTGATCAAATTAAATGGAAAGCTATATTCATTAGTTTCATCTTCGAAGCAGGCTTTGGCGTCATTTATCATTTAGATAGCTGAAGAGCATGAGTTTTAACGTGTGATGTTTGTAAGTATGCATTCATGTGAGCGCTCTCTCACTGACATTGTGTCTTTCTCTGAGTACAGACTACTGATGTGGAGATTAAGAAGAAGCACTCTGGTTCCCTCATGGTATCTGTGGATCAGCTCAACTCCTCCTTCAAAGGAAAGGACCGTGCCAACAGTCAGATGAGCGTAGTCACCAACACACTGATAGAGGGTACAGACCTTGCTTGTGTTTCCTTTAAAGGTCCCATATGGTAGAGAGTGATGTTTCTTTTGGGTCTCAATGCTATGTAAATACCTTGAAAGTATCAAATCCAGACAGAAATGCTCCCAGCCTGTATTCAGAAACTGCCTTCAAATGAGCCATCAGGCGTTCTGTAAGGTTGTGATGTCATAACTAAACAGTCACCATCCAGAAATGCCAGCAGGGCTTAAAGAGACCGGCACAAAAACAGAGCGTTCAGAAAGAGGGTTAATTGAGGTGCTGCAGCAATGGACAGTATAAGACGAAAACTAATGTGTAAGCATGTAAACAATATCTGGAAGGCACCTGAAATACATGTATGAACCTGAAAATGAGAATGATATGGGACGTTTAACATGTTTCCTGCCTCAGCAAATTGTACAAGTTGCATTTTATTTTAACCTGTCTGAGATATGATCATAGCCAGCTGTGGTCTAGATGTTGCACTCCTTACTGTTTGCATTTACACCTCGAATTTACATCTTCCACATGCAGACAAGGCTTTGAGATACAGATGGTGTCTGTTGCTCACCAAGAAGTTTATCATCCAATAAGCTTGTTTGGCGTTAGGGACTCACTCCTAACAGGTTTTTTTTTGCCCTTTTTGCTTTTCGGTCCTCTTGGTCTGTCCCTGCAGAGCTGGAGGAGTCTCAAAGGAAGTGCCCACCCTGTTGGTACAAATTTTCTAATACAGTCCTCATCTGGGAGTGCTGTCCCATATGGCTCAAGATCAAGCACATAGTCTACTTGATTGTCATGGACCCATTCGTTGACCTAGCCATCACCATCTGTATCGTCCTCAACACCCTCTTCATGGCCATGGAGCACTACCCCATGACTGAGCAATTCGAGGGTGTCCTGGCTACTGGAAACCTGGTGAGAAACTGCAGTTCTTCTTCTGTCCTCGCTTGTATCACTGCCATTTGTCTTTGTAAGTTTTTATGCCTCATTATCCCTCTCAGGAGTCACAGAAGCATTGCAGGTTCAGCTTGCTCCACCTACATAACCTCAAACCAATACATCAATGCATCATTTGGTATGTGCACTTAAGATACACACGCTTAGTGTATATAAGACTCTGATGGGGTCTCATTAAAGATTTATTTCCATTTTAATGCAGCCAGCCAGCCTGCTCCCCAAACTCTCATCACCCCCACTCAGGTCACTCTCCTGCTTCCGCTGCATCCTGCTTACCTCAACTCTTCTGAGCTCTATCAACCTCTCTCTCTCTCTCTCTCTCTCTCTCTCTCTCCACCCCCCCTCTCTCTTTCTCTCTCTCTTTCTTACACACACACACACACACACACACACACACACACACACACACACACACACAAAATCACAGTCATGCTAATGAGGCTCGCCACTGATCTGTCCAGCACAGGTTTGGCAGAGTACATATGAACCACATGTACAGCAGACATTTTGATTTGTATGTGCTCTGCCCTTGCTGTCAGATATCACCGTAGCACAGCTGTCTGTGGGCAGCAGTGTTGGCACAGTGTCAGTACTAAGACAGGAAATGACATCATAGGGACTGGCGTGCTGTCAGGAGTGAAACAGGAACTGAAGTCAGAGAAAACAGCGTGATGGATGGTGCAGTATGAATCACTGGGTGTCCTCTGCAGCACTGATTGGGCCTATGATGAGATGTTGGGTGGACGGCATGGGAAATAGGCTCAGAGTACTACAGCTCCATACAGGTTCTGCTGGAAAAGGTGTCACCGCTCCATGACCTTGCCGTGTCAGAAGAGTCCTCACTCTAAGCAAATCCCAATCCATTATTAATCAGTTCTTCATCAAATAAAATGCGATGTAAGCAAGCCAGGTCTTTTCATTCTGCGCTCAATTTGACCAGAAGATTTTAGAATGAGTAAAGGATTTGTTGTTTTTATGTTTTTATGTTTAAAGCTCCATTATTGCATTAGTATTGGAGCTTATTTATTTTCTTTTACAGTAATTTGAAAGATAAAAAAAAAAAAAAGTCAATTTTTTAAGTCAGATTCAGACAGTCTACTGCAAGAATAATACAATTATCTGTTATTGTTACTTTTGCTTTTTGGAAGGCTATGATCTTCAGTGGTAAGATGGTGCTGCACTAGCAGGTGTACCTCAGTGGTCCAACCAATAAAGAAATCCCAAACCCACTGAAATCCCATGGGTTTACACTTTAGCTTCATCGATCACTGTCTAGATTCCCTCTTATTATCCCTGTTTCATAGGACCTTTGTTTACATTAGATTTTGTGGTAAAATTAAAAATTCAATTATTCATTTATTGACTATGATGTGGGTCTACAGGTTTTCACAGGCATCTTTGCTGGGGAGATGTTTGCGAAGCTGATTGCTATGGATCCCTACTACTACTTCCAGGAAGGCTGGAACTGCTTCGACGGCTTCATTGTGACTCTGAGTTTAGTTGAGCTGGGACTGGCTGATGTGGAAGGTCTGTCAGTGCTCAGGTCATTCCGATTGGTAAGTGGCAGAGAGGAGAGATGGGAATGTCAACATTTGGTTTCCCTTTTTACCTTTTGTCAAGCTAAAAAGACTGATTCTTTAAACATTTGTCTTTTAACTTTTATGCTTTTCATAATACTGATTTCTATTCATAATCATCACATTAGGTCCTTCAAGGGGCAAAATTTAAGGATTTTAATTTAAAACATTCAAAAATGAACAAAAATGATAAACAGAATGTGACGAAATGACACGTTTGACGTCATGTCAAAGAAGTTTATGTATTGTGTTGTAGAGATATCTAATGAAGTTAGCATGCTAACCTGCTAGCCCCTGCCCATCATGCCTCATAATACCACTTTGTACCTCAAGAGGTGACAGTCCAGCTCCATTGTAAACATCAACGCTCCCCTGGTGCTCCAAGCTCCCAGTCCGGCCAGAGTTAGCTAAGTCCATTAGCTTCATGGCTAGTCTGATGATATACTGCCCCTATTTGTTTGGAGTATAAATACAACGCATGGCCAATTCTTACAAATTGCACCTTTAAAGCTCCAGATCACAGATGAGTTTAACCTTTGGAAGAACTTCTACAACAAGTAAACCATCATTGCATTTTATATCCTACAAATGTATTGTTTATTATATTATATTGTTTAGATTAAACTTGAACTTGAACTGGACCCTCTTAATGTCTACACAGTACTTGCCTTCACATGACTTTTAAAATTAAATTAAAATATATTAGTCAAGTCAAATCGAACCACTTCTAGATAAATGTTCTAATATGAATAATTGTTCAATAATCCTGTGTCCTGTTTCTCTTGTAGTTGAGAGTCTTCAAACTAGCCAAATCGTGGCCCACCCTCAACATGTTGATCAAGATCATTGGTAACTCCGTGGGAGCTCTGGGTAATCTGACCCTGGTGCTGGCCATCATCGTCTTCATCTTCGCCGTGGTGGGCATGCAGCTGTTTGGCAAAAGCTACAAGGACTGCGTGTGCAAGATCGCCCAGAGCTGTGAGCTGCCTCGCTGGCACATGAATGACTTCTTCCACTCCTTCCTGATCGTGTTCAGAGTGTTGTGTGGGGAGTGGATTGAGACCATGTGGGACTGTATGGAGGTGGCAGGACAGACCATGTGCCTCACCGTCTTCATGATGGTCATGGTCATCGGAAACCTGGTGGTAAGACAAGACAAAGATGACACAGTGTTGATGCTACTGACTGATAGTGGCTGTGGTTTCTCAGTTGTGAACCATCCATTTACTGTGAGTGTATGGTGTTTCTCCTCTAAGGTGCTGAACCTGTTCCTTGCCTTGCTGCTGAGCTCTTTCAGTGCTGACAACCTTGCTGCCACGGATGACGATGGTGAGCCCAACAACCTCCAGCTTGCGATGGCCCGCATTAAAATTGGGATTGCCTGGATCAAGGCAAACATGCGGGTCTTTGTAGCCACTGTGCTCAAGAAGGTACCATATAATTAAACATCTACATGCATGACCAGGTCTTGGTTGATGATTAAGTTGAATTATTGGAATGTGTGTTTTAGTGAGACAGCTCTCACAGCCTTTTTTTGTTTGTTCCATTTTTCTCTGTTTATGGCAAGCAGCCCATAGAGGACGAACAGAAACCCCTGGACGAAATGTACGAGAAGAAGCTCAACTGCATTGCGAACCACACAGTGGACATCAACCGTGAACTGGACTATGCTAAAAATGGCAATGGCACCACCAGCGGTATTGGGAGCAGTGTGGGAAAGTATATGATTGATGAAGACTACATGTCCTTCATCCACAACCCCAACCTCACTGTCTGCGTTCCCATCGCTGTTGGCGAGTCGGACTTTGAAAACCTCAACACCGAAGACTTCAGCAGCGAATCAGATGTGGAGAACAGTAAAGATGTGAGTAGCAAGGATGTGAAGAGAGCAAGAGCAAGAGTGTGACAATGAAAGAGTGTTGTTAGCAGAGAGTTTGCAGCAGTTATGTCCTCGCCTATGTGGGAGATTATGTCGTGGTCTTTCTTTGGAAATCTGGGCCAGCTCAGAAACATACATTTGGTACTATGGTGACCCTTGTGTTTGAGAACTTATTTACAAGCTTTGACATTTAGCTTCACATGTGTAAATGTGTGCGTTTGTTTGTGCCCATGTGGCATCTTTTAATCCAGGGCTGGTCTGAGCTGCCGGACCGACGACATTTAGTTCATCCGACATTTCAGAACATCTATTCAGACATGAGAGCTGCAACACTGAGCCTGAGTGCTGACTCTGCAGACGGACAGACACAAAGGCAGCCCTGGCATGACATCAGAGAGAGAAACATACTGTCTGGTGCCATCGGTGTAGATTTCAGGGGCGTGCAGGGGATACATCCCGCTAAATATTTAAAACATGTGCATGTCCACCATAAAGTGATGCAGAAAAGGCTTAAAATTGGTGCATAAACATTCACCAGAATACTGGAGATGAAGTGTATGACGCTGCGAAATGTGATTGGTCAGGGCCCCCGCTGAATATGTGGCCACCCCAATGTTGAAACATAGCCTACTGCCTTGTCTGCTGTATCGTGTGAATGTTGTAAGAGAAGGGTAAGCCAGACACAAAGCTTGTTGAGAAGTCTGTTACGTGGGTCACCTTGACCTGGTTTGTAGTAGGAAGAGAGGAGATAATGCAGCAGCGTACCTGCACCAGGTTCATATTCCACTGGGCTCCCTCAACCAACCACACAACAATCTTCCCCTGCACCACAGCCAGCCACGGGGTACACTGCAGGGAGCAGACACAGACAGAGCTGCTCACAGCCAATCAGCAAAGCAGGGATCCATCTGGCTGCTTGGTAGAGAGAGACAGAGAAAAAAGAGGGGGAGTCGAAGAGAGTGCGAATGCGGTCCTTTGCTGACGATTTAAGATTATAAAGTGCAGTATCATTCTCTAGTGGATTGAATTGGCTGAGTGTCTGCACGTGCCCAAGTGTGTGTATACTTTATTGCCATAAGGCTGCTGTTTTGCCGTTGTTTCACTAGTTTGCCCTGCCTCACCTTGACCTATTGTCAAGATATGATGTGATTTATTGGTACAGGTGAACCAAGCCACGGTTCTTTTTTAGATTATTACTATATTAATTTTTATTATATAACAAACTAAATTGAGAGTACAGAGAATGTGAGGATTTGATAAAATAATAGTACGAGAGACTTCAGTGAAATAAAATACAAAATGGTTTGGAGTAAATAAATAAAAGCATCTAAAGCAAAGACAATGAATTCAAATCAAAGACAACATTTGTGGTCACAGTACGTACGTATCACTTTTCTTCTACATGATATGAAGTGTTTTAATTTTTGCATACAAATAAAATATGGATACATGATGTGAATGTTTTACAACACTGACATCTAGAACATGAATTAGGTAGCAAAGCCTAGTCGTGTACTTATATGGACAAGGATAAGGTATATCCTGTATTCAAAATTTAAAAATCTGTTTAATTAGTTTAACACAAGACAATGAAATAGAGACCAGGCCATGGTTTGAATGCCTAAAAATTTGAGATTTCACACTTACGACTCTGAAAACACATCCAAAAATATACTTGGTATAAATTTGATATACTAAATGTATTTTTATCACAATCGATTTCCTTTTTGTAAATTGGACTGACTCTTTTGTTTGACTGGTCTTGTATACGCATTTGTTTAATTCCTTCATCACAAATAAATGAATCCTTCACCACTGAAGAATCTATATTAATGCATGTGTAACAATGGCCGTCATTACCACTGCAATCAATCACAGGTCTAGTTTCATTACTTCCTTGTGAATCTATTAATAACTCTGCAGAAAAGACAGTGGCAGAGGGAGATCTAGCTTCACTACATGGCTACAACATGTATACCTTCAGCAATAAATCATGTCATGCATAGAAACCCAAAGGGGCATTAATGTAATGGCTGTTCTGGCACTGTGCCTTATCCATATGCTTTCAGCATCTCACTGCTGAGCCTGTAATGTTCAGAGAGAAAGTGAGAGGTTGAACTGATCTCTTTGGTCCTCTGTTTGTCCCAGCTGGATGACACTAGTTCGTCTGAGGGCAGCACAATAGACATCAAGCCTGATGTGGAGGAGGTGGCAGTGGTGGAGGTAGTGGAGGAGTACCTTGACCCAGATGCCTGCTGGACAGATGGTAGGTGGTGCTAATTATCTGACGTTGTCGTAAATAATCACAATGAACAGACAGGAAATATTATTAACATTGTGCGTGCTATTTTTAATGGGACTGTGATACATTGTGTCCTTGGCAGTATTTTGCGTCCGTCTCTTTTGTGTGTATCAGCAGTTGTGTTTTTATGTGTCATACAGAGTGTGTGGCCAAATACAAGTGTTGTGATGTTCCTATCACACACGGCTGGGGGAAACACTGGTGGTTCCTGAGGAAGACCTGTTACCTGATTGTTGAACACAACTGGTTTGAAACCCTCATTATCTTCATGATCCTACTCAGCAGTGGAGCCCTGGTAAGAGCGCAACATGCATATACAATAATCATAATAATATGATAATAATATTAAGCTTACTTAGCACCTTTCAGGACACAGTTACAAAATGCTTTACAGAACAAACCAATATAAAGTGAACGAAACAGGCTAAAAGCCATAAAAACTTAACACAAAAAACACAAAGACAGTATTGTTAAGCAAATAAAATCACTGAAAAGCAATTTTTAAAAAGTTGTTTTTCAAAAGTGATTTAAAAGACGAGACTGAGTTTACAGCCCTGAACTCCTCAGACAGGTCATTCCAAAGTTGAGGAGGCCAAAATACAAAGGCTGTATCACCTTGTGTATTAATGTAGACCTTAGAACAACAAGGAATGACAAGTAGGTGTTTTGTTTACACTGATAAACATTATATTAATGTCACTACTAGTGCTTCTAAATTATGAAACACATATCACAACAAAGTTACTCAAGTGCTTTGTGACATATAACATGTGAACCGAGAAGAAAAATTCATAGAAGAAATAAAACAAGAATGTTCATGAATTTCATGTGGATTCGCACAAACAAGATCATCTCCTGCTTTTCTTCTGCAACTGCTCTTGATATGATTGTTCCTAATGGACAGCAGAGTGCTGTAATGCACCAACCTTTCAACTGGCAGAATCCAGCTTAGGTTTGCAGCTTTGTGGAGGGGGAAGGCCTGTGGCCAAACAAAACACTTAATGTGCTGAAGAATGGATACAGGCAACAGAGAATGGAAGAGATGCAGGGAATGATCTCCTTTATCAGCTAGTGTCCCTTTACTATGTCAACAGCTCACTCTTTGAAAAGGTTGACAAAGCATAAGCTGCTGTACAAAATATAACATGCAAGTAAAGATTAATTAGAAGAATAAAAACACTAGACAGCCATTGTTTATTGAAATGCAGATGCATCTTGTTAGTGTTGGATGTAAAGATTTCATGCTATTTTTATCAGTTTTGTTGAAACAAAATGCTGTAAGGTGTGTGGCTTACCTCACACTTACTTACTCATTTACAACATCAGCATTAGTAAGATGATTCTCTGCTGCTCTTTAGGCCTTTGAGGATGTGTACATTGAGCAGAGGAAGACAGTAAAGATCATTCTGGAGTATGCTGATCGTGTTTTCACCTACATCTTCATCCTGGAGATGTTGCTGAAGTGGGTGGCCTACGGCTTTGTCAAGTACTTCACTAATGCCTGGTGTTGGTTGGACTTCTTCATTGTGGATGTAAGTATATTTACATACCTTTTTGTTATATTCTTAACTAATAGTGCAACAATGACATGTATACATTCGGTCATTCATTCAGATCATCAAGAGGATATTTTAAGTTGCAATATCAAAGAAAGGAATGGATTTTAGAAATTGCCTCATTGTTCAACCCAATCATTGACATAACATTTTTAGGAGTGAGAACTAAAGGTAGACAAGTTTTTCAGTTAAAAACACGGATTCTGTAGTGCTGAAATAAAAAATTATTGTGAAGAAACATTTTCCCAGTGCACATGTGAAAAAATCCTACACATATCGTTCAGTACTAGATTTGATCCATGCCAAGAGATGATGTCAGAGATGACCAATAAATTCTGCTTGAAAAACACCACTCAGTGAATCAACGAATATCCAACAGTGATGATGGCGGTATTCATTTAAAATCCATTGGTTAGATAATAAAAACAAAACTCTGATTGTGACCTTTTATCAAAGAAAATGATCTCTACATTTTGGATAACGCCTAATGTATTAGTCTGACTCTACAGAGAAAATGGGAAACATGAATGATAATTTTGTCTATATTCTGCAGACAAAATGGCCCAGAACCTGAAAGACATGGTCTATTCCTTAAACTATACTTTGAGGAACTAGGTTCTGATCATTTGTACTATTTTGTTACCTTTTGAGTCAATATTTGGCTTTAATACCTATATGTCTTATGTAACAAAGTATTAAACGGCTGTAGCTTAAGGGACAAATTTGATTAATTTGCTATGTGATATTACAGCTGTGCTGTAGTGTTTTGGGGACCACGCAGTCATTAAAATGCTGCAATTTTAAACTTTAAATTTTAAACTAAATTAGGTGACATTGCTATGAAGTCAGTATTGTATTGTATTGTATTGTGTAGGAACACCACTGTTCACAAAAATCTTTCCAGTGAAAGTGGACTTATAATGTGGTCCTACCATTCAGTTGATAAAAGGGGTATGTTTTCGTCACAGTCCACGTTTGGGCCCCATGACAGCAGCACAACAGCAGCCCTGACACAGTAAATAAACCCCGGTGTGTTTCAGAGCTCTTGTGTAGCTCTAGACTGCTGAGTCATTCAGTGTTTTCCCATCTGACAGTTACTACTGCGCACATATGGTTTGTCCTTTCTTGTCATTTGTGCATGAGAAGTTTCTCACTTGAATTTCCTCCTGTGTCTGTGCTTAGCAGAATGGAATTACACATTACATGGCATGCTTAAAGGCTCCATGAAATGGGGTTCTTATTTCCTTAAAATACAGCCAGACCATACATGGCAAGCTAGACAAAACTGTTAACTCGCGTGGCTTTTGTAATGCATGTGTGAAGCAGGATAACAGACAGTGGGGAGACAGGGAGGAAACATAGTGGACTAAGTTTTATAATTATCTTGTGACCCAGAGGGGTGGAACATAATTGTGTAGTAACCAATCATGTGTGACATTCATTTAATACAGCTTGTTGTTTTGCTGTTGACATTAAACTCACTTCAGACTGTTCTGATTTGTACCATTTCTGAAATGAAACTGCAGCAACTACAGAAGCAATACTGGACTGCATTTGCATCGACAGTGCGATCAATCCTTTCCAAATGCAGCTGATTGTGGGAAGTCTTAGTGGCAGCCTTGCCATGTTCTGTCTGGCTGTGCCCTTAATGTATTTCCTGTTGTAACAGGAAGTTAGGTTGGGACATAAAACAGCATTAAATGATTGTTACCACAAGCCAAGGGGACCTCAGTTAAGAAGAGGGAGGACACTCTTGTGCACAATGAGGTCACTGAAATATTCAAGGTGCAATATGTAAGATTCAGCCAGCTGTCTAATTCGTATTCCAAATAAAAATAGGGTAGCATATCACCAGAGTACCTGCTAACTGCTGCTAACTATAGCTGCTGTTAGCTAGTTAGCTTGTTTAGTCATGCATCCAGTGGTTCAGACTAGGAGCTCAGAGCACTAGGGGAGTTTTTGGACCGGACAGGTTGGGGCTACCTGGTTAGCATCTTCTGTAGATATCTCAGCAGCACAATACACAGATATCATGACCATCAAGATTGCTTTCTTTCACATTCTGTTGACAATTTTAAATAATTTTTCATGTCTTCAACTAAAAATCTTACATATTGCACCTTTCACTGCTGTAAAAAAAAGCTAAACTTTTCCAGGATCTTTTTATTGTTGTGGTCTTGTGGAGGAATGGGGCCATGAGAAAAATTCATCTCAGAAATATATGAATATAACAAAGAGGTAGAATTTGGGGGAAAAAACAGTCTTTTGATAATCCACTATTTTTTGTCTCTGCAATTTTGTGGTCTTCTCTGAATTCTCAAGTGCCCTCCTTTATAGTGGACTCAAATTAGGCAGAAAGTAGTGAAGAATTGATAAGAGATAACTGCATAATAATCAAGTACGACTGTATCTGCTATCATGCATTGAGCGTGACCTAAATAATGTCCAAAATTTCTTGACATACACTTTTTCTATATTAATTTAAACAATTACTGAACAGCCTCTGAATTCGTTTTCCTTATAATTCAGATGTTTTTTTTCTTGTTGTCCTTATCCTCTCACATGTATTTGATGATGTGTCTCATGTTGTGCTAAGTCATGCATTAGCTGTTAAGTCGTCCATGATCCTTTTAACACCAATTTTCCACCTTTCTTGACTGTGAGGTGCCAATATGTCTGTTATTCGATATTAACATCCTTATCATGTGACGCGTGATAAGAATGCGCTGATGTATGTCGTGTTCATGTTGGTTTTCCAAAACCCACACTTGACATTTTATGTGTTGCCATCGACTGCCACAGTGCACAAGCGCTTGAAGTGTGTGGAAGTTTATCAGAGCTCACTGGGACACACTCGACTAATCAAGACATCCCTGCGCAAATACACGGCTCAATGGAGCTCAGTTGCTTTGTAGGTTTTATTTAATTTCAACATTATGAACAATAGGTAGTATACACCATAGAGTATTACATATATAACACATAGTTACAATCAGATAACAGGCACATTACCTCCACTGGTCCACTGGACTGCTGCTGTGTGGTAAACATGATGAATTGTGGGGTACACCTCACTGTAGTTGGACTAGGAGAAGACACACTCATACCCTACCTAGCAGCACTTGAATGTGCACTTATGTGTTTCAGACCACAGGTGTATAAAATAATCCCCTTTTTGTCGTAACCCCTGCTGTCTGTGACTTGTGAATCTTTTTTCATGTCTTCCGTCCTCACTCAGTTAGATGATTTGGTAAAGAACAGTGGACAGCCTTCTCACATACATAATTAAAAAGTGGAAAAACGTGAAGTGATCCAGTTGTAGTTGCAACAGTGGCGCCACTAATAATAGCACATCGAGGCGCTGGGCTGGAAAGAGTCCACTATTGAATTCAGGACTTTTATTTGTGACAGAGTATTTCCACACTCTGGCATTAGTACTTCTAATGAAGTGAAAGATCTGACTACTTTTCCACCACTGGGTTTTCCCCCAATTTATTGTTAGAAGTCCAATTTATGGCGTGTGATAAAGGACAGAAGCTCCCCTGGTGATGAGGTTGGATCCACTGCTTGTCAAACCCTGAATCTCAGTACAGTCTAAATGGGTCCATGTGTTGTGCAGATATCTTCTCCTGACTTCCCATACAAGTCTCTTCCCTAATATTGGCCTGTCCTCTCTCTCACAGCAGGTGCCTCTAACTGTGTCTCTCTTTAAGTTAAGAGAGGCGTTGTGCAGCTGTCGAGAGGGACTGAGGGGGTCGGTGTTTGAGGGTCCAGGGTAAGGTTTGTGTGCTGTGTTGGGACTCCTACTTTCACAGGTTATCCTCTCTCTTCTAACCCTGAAAGTTGTCCTCAACCTTCTGCGTTTTTTCTCTCCCCACCTTTAAGTGAGATGCTCTCTGGTGTGGAAACTGTACTGTTTTGTATTGTGTACTGTGTGTATATTATTGTGTCACATTGATTTAGTGTTTGTGAATACATCTCTCCTCTGATTTTTTCCCTTTGTTTGACTCTTTATCTTCTCTCCCTCTCACTGTGTCAACCACAAGTTTCTTTCCAGGTGTGCTCACTGTGCTGTAAAGCTGGTTATAACGCTAGACTGGCTTGCCAAACTAAACCAAACACAAACATAAGCAAAAAAAAAAAGAAAAAAGAAAACTTGGGTCATGTACACTTTATTGACCCTTGTCTATTGTAATAACCCCTGTTTGACCGTATGATATATAGATACATATACTTACACATATAGAAACTATATATGTACTTATATATATCTGTATACATCCATTCAGCCATCCTTACAGTATATATAGGGCCCACCTTTCTCTCTATATCCCCTCTAACACTGTGGGTCCTCTCTTCCTTGCCTCTGTCTTTCCTCTCCTTCTGTCCCTATCTGTGTAGGTGTCTATAGTCAGCCTTATAGCTAATGCGTTGGGCTACTCCGATCTAGGCCCGATTAAATCACTCAGGACACTGAGGGCCTTGAGACCCCTCAGGGCCCTGTCACGTTTTGAAGGGATGAGGGTAAGACCTAAGATACCAGGCAGCTGGTCCTTCTGCATGCCGATTAAATAAAAGCATGCTGGAGATGGCAATATAGAAGAATAAGGGAAATTTCTTTTAGCTTTTATCAATGAGAAGCTTTTTGCATGGATGCAGATCATCTCAGATGGTCACAATACATCTGATTTGATTTATCATATTTCATTTCATATATAAAAAGCGCTATGTTAAGGCAGTTTGCAGTGATTTATCCTTTAGAAATATATATAAAAAAAACTCCTTAGAAAATCTGTCCCTTGCTTTATAAAACGCAAGACCAGAACAGGGTTTTTGACCTGAATGATGCAGCACGTTATAAAAAAAATGCTCAGCTCTGAAGTATTCAGTTCCAGCTGAGACAACAACTAGAGGTTGGTTTGAAACATCACACAAAAACTGTTGAAACCAAATCACAGGACAGGGCTAATGTGGACTGAATAAGCCTGATCATGTCTCTACTGTTGAGCTGCAGAGTCACACGAACAAAATGATAAAGAAATTAATTTACAATTTTACAGTGTGCACACACTTGACTAATCTGTTCTTAACTGTGTGTGTAATTTATTTTCAGTATTTTCTTTCGTCGATGATATTTTGGCTTTTTCTGATCATTATTTCAGTGTGTGATGGGTCGGATCAAGCTCTGGTTGTTGCTGGGCAGAAAAATCAATCTTGTCAGTGTCTGAGCTCAGCATCCTCTGGCTGTCCCTCTGCCTCAAGCGTCCTGTTATCTGATCTTACCACAGTTTGGCTTTGGCATTGTCACACTGGAAGATCAACAAACTTCTGGTTGCATACCCCCCCTCCCTTGCCATCCTTGCTCACCACTCCTCAGTGATTGTCATCATCAACATGATTATTGATTACCATTTTGCAATAGTTGTATTGACTGATCATATGGATGCTTTGTCTTTATATTGTTACATAGAAAATGAAAAGAAAAGCTGTTTTCCACATTTGATGTTTGCTTATATGGTTTTGGTTTATTTGGCTTTCTGTTTCCATGGCTCCTCTGTGTTCGGAAATGCACATTCATATGACCTCCTCCTTGAGCTCCTTTACCTCCTCCAACATGCCCACACTGCTTCAGTGCAGAATAGTTTATATAAGTCACACTCATATAGTCATTTGGCACTATTTATAACTCTGTAGCAGTTATACACAGTCATTGTTCTGGGATCCTCAGCAATATATGTTTTTTCTCAGCATACATACACAAAGAGTTCATTGTTGACATGGTGGCACATATGATTGTGTACAATTAATGAAGCCATAAAATCCTACATATAATATTGGATTATCTGGGTAAATACTGTTTATCATGGCAAAAGACAAAAATGGGATAATTTGAATGTCAAACTGAAGAATTGATTGCAACATAATTGATCATAAGTGCATGCCAGAGGGCACAATTAAGGGTCATTCATTAAACCACACGCCCCAGCGAGAGCACTTCGCTCATCTATATCAGCTGGCCGACTGGTACCCCCATCGCTGAGAGCAAACAAAGCCTGCTCAACGAAGTCGCGACTCTTCTCTGTTTTGGCACCTCAGTGGTGGAACGAACTCGTGACCAATGTCAGGACAGCAGAGTCACTCTCCATCTTCCGCAAAAGACTCAAGACTCATTTGTTCAGACTTCACCTCAGCCTGTGTAGCATGACTCCTGAATCTAAAGTGAAAACGATTGTTAACTAGACATTGTTATTTTTCAGTTTCATTTTGCGTAGATAAAAATCTCATTGTAAAAAAGTGACCACATTTTTTCCATTATTCAAATTTTGCGCCAAAGCTGAAAAGAAAAAACAGTGTTTCAAGAATAGCTGTGGTTACATGGACAATATTTCTTCGACCAGATCGAAACCATTCTGCTTAGAGATTCCAACTTAAAGAGGCTCTGTGGAACTTATGTGTTGCCGGGGAACCTGCTTGTTAGTTTAGGTTGTGGACTACTGTCGTTCTCTGTTAGCGGTGGAGTGGAGAGAGGCACTGAGACGAGGCACTCGTGAACGTGCATACGGTCACATCCTTTGGACTGTTGCGGAAAATCCAACCCGAGTCCTTCACAAAGAACTCCACAGTCCAGCAGCATTTAACAACTTAAACTAAATGTCAACATGGTGACAGATGTACACACAATCTGGTTTAGTCTGACAGACTTGAGGCTTAGAATATTTGCAGAAAATTGTCAATGATGCTTCAAAACCCAAAAATGTTATTGGGGACAGCCATACTCTACCCCTCTCAACTCGTTTACAAATGAATTCTGGAATTCTGAAAGCTGGATTGGGCCAGTCTCTTCTCATTAAGGTGGTCATTGGACACATTTTATTCTGATTGGGCTATTATTCCAATTATGAGTGGAATATAAGGATCCATGTAACGCAGTTATTGACTTATTTGGAGAAATTGCAGTATTATTTTGTTGTCTCTCCAAAAACTCATGAACTCATGATATCTCATGAGGTTGTGCCAAAACCATGAGCTGCACCCTTTTATTTTGTGACGGGCTTTATCCTTTGCCAGTAATTCAGATAACACACCTAGAGCCTCTAATGGAGAAAATGAATGTGCATTTCTATGAATGTATGTGTTGATGTTCTTCAATGTGAACCTAGCCATGCAGCGGGCATGTAATTGTGAAGTCACAGTGGCTCTGTTTCCTTGCTCTTCTCTTCAGGTTGTGGTGAACGCCTTGGTGGGTGCAATTCCCTCCATCATGAACGTGCTGCTGGTGTGTCTCATCTTCTGGCTCATCTTCAGCATCATGGGTGTCAACCTGTTTGCTGGAAAGTATTACTACTGTTACAATGAGACAGCTGAGGAGAACTTCCTCCCCGATGTCGTCAACAACAAAACAGAGTGTTTTGCATTCATTAACGCAAACTACAGCGAAGTCAGATGGAAAAACGTCAAGATCAATTTTGACAACGTGGGTGCAGGATACCTGGCACTTCTGCAAGTGGTGAGAAACCTTTGCTGTCACTTCTTATTCGTTTCCCTCCTCTCATATCAGTCTGTTTACTCACGCAATGTGTCTGCCCGCCTAACAGGCAACATTCAAAGGCTGGATGGACATTATGTATGCAGCGATAGATTCTAGAAAGGTAAGCTTTTTGTCATTTTAAACTTGTGACTTCCATATCAATGTATAGTGCAGTTTTGTACGCATGTCTTACTTTTGCCACTGTACAGGTGGAAGACCAGCCTATCTACGAGGACAACTTGTACATGTACATCTACTTTGTCATCTTCATCATCTTCGGGTCCTTCTTCACCTTAAACCTCTTCATTGGTGTCATCATTGATAACTTCAATCAACAAAAGAAAAAGATAAGATTTATTTTCCTCACTTTCACCTTCTGAGAAAAAGCAGATGATTTAGAGGAATAGTTTGACATTTTGGGAAATATGCTCATTTGTTTTATTAAATACCACTTAAGCCAACAGTTTTTACAAAAATTAGAGTCTATAGGTGAGATTTTAAAATGCAGAAAAAAGCTGATTGACTCCTTTTCCATTGACCGTCGATGAATTGGCTATTTGCTTTAGTTTTTCCTAATTTCCTGATTTTGATGGCCAAAACGCACCCAAAAACTGGCCACCGTACAAAGTAAACTCAAGGCCAGCTGAAAGATGTAAGAGAAAATGTTTAAGCAAACTTCAATGTGCACCCGTCTGTCATATTTCAATCACTGCTATTCAGAACTGGAGCTGATAAATACCCTCCATTTCTAGGTGACTAATCTGACCTGGAAATGAATGCAGATTTTATCATTTTCCACCAAAGACAAAAACAAAAAAACATTAGTGGGTTTGTTATCTAGTGTCAAAGGTGCATTGCACAGCAAGATTGATACTACATTTCTCACAGGGATTTTGTAAGTTTTATACACAGTCAGGCTAGCTGTTTCCCCTGCTTCCAGTCTTTGTGTTGAGCTAGGCTATGGACAAAAGTGTCTTTACACCTAAAATCTAAGCAGTGTAAATTAATACACAGTCAACTGAGCCTTTATGTTCAACTATATTAGGGTTAGCACGGAGTTGAAATGTCTAAATCCTAAATCCAGATTGTAACCAATTTGTTTTTGTCCCTTCACTTTGGAGGTCAGGATATCTTCATGACGGAAGAGCAGAAGAAATACTACAATGCCATGAAGAAACTGGGTTCAAAGAAGCCACAGAAACCAATACCCAGGCCTCAGGTTAATATTATTTTGCTCCCTTCATCTTCAACATCAATGAAATTATAACTATAATTGTAATTGTATTAAAAATGACTCCTAATATCCCTCTTTTGCTTCCTTCCTTTCTCTTCAGAACAGCATCCAGGGCATGGTGTTTGACTTTGTGACGCAGCAGGTGTTCGACATCTCCATCATGATCCTCATCTGCCTCAACATGGTCACCATGATGGTGGAGACGGACGATCAGTCAAGGGAGACAGAGGAAGTGCTTTACTGGGTCAACTTCGTCTTCATTGTGGTCTTCACTTGGGAGTTTTTATTGAAGCTGTTTGCGCTGCGTCACTACTACTTCACTAACGGCTGGAACATCTTTGATGTGGTTGTGGTCATCCTTTCAATTGTGGGCAAGTATTCGAAAGGGTTTTTCATGCATGAGGAAAAAAACAGTAGAGTCAAAATATTAAATGAGCCGGTGAAAAGAGTAAGAAAATAATTTTGTTTTTTTAATAAACTAATTGGAGGTAAAAGAACAAAATGTTGCTATTTCTTTTCTTTTACTTAGTGTAACAGATAGTATTATTTATGGATGTATTCAGTTATATTTTTTGACATGTCTAATTTCTACTGAAAAAATACTGCCTATCCACCTTATTCCTAGCCTCCATGATACCTTATGCAAATTATAGGTGCGTGCAACCTGTCACTTAACCGGAACCAGAGTTTTTCATGGCAACAGGCCTCCAATCGTCTTTCTTATAGTGATTGTATCCATCATTTTAAAAAAAGTTCTTTAAAAAAGTTCTAAGTTGGCTATTATGTTTGCTGAGCCCACTTAAGTAACGCTTCCAAAGCCTTAAAAGTGCTGCCAACGCATCAGTGATTTGTTGTTACTTACACTAGTTCCACTGCGCACCGGAAGTGTCAACCATAATCAATTCCTTTGTAGCCTTCTTGACTTTATCCTCAATTTGCACAAAATTATGAATTAGAGCTGACCCGAGTGCTTCGCAGCTTCTACCATTGCCGTTACTTTTGAACAGCCCGACTATGATTGTGATGTTCTTGCTTGTAGTCATGAAGGTGTATTGCGTATCTAGATAGTGGACAGTGTTTCAGTAATAAAGTATTCTATATTATAACAAACGTATTTTGTGTCTCTGTTTGCTCCCTTTAGGAATGTTTCTGGCTGACTTGATTGAGAAGTACTTTGTGTCACCAACACTCTTCAGGGTGATTCGTCTGGCTCGTATCGGCAGGATTCTGCGTCTTATCAAGGGCGCCAAAGGAATCAGAACTCTACTGTTTGCCCTCATGATGTCACTTCCCGCCTTGTTCAACATTGGTCTACTACTTTTCCTGGTTATGTTCATTTTCTCCATCTTTGGCATGTCCAACTTTGGCTATGTGAAACACGGGGCTGGAATCGATGACATGTACAACTTTGAGACCTTCGGCAACAGTATGATCATCCTGTTCATGATCACCACGTCAGCTGGCTGGGACGGCCTACTACTGCCCATTCTGAACTACCCTCCAGACTGTGACCCCTATTTGGAGAACGCTGGCACCCCTGCGACGGGAGACTGTGGAAACCCTTCTGTGGGCATCTTCTTCTTCGTAATGTACATCATCATTTCTTTCCTCATTGTGGTCAACATGTAC
The DNA here is from genome assembly GCA_039737535.1 of Lagodon rhomboides. Lineage (NCBI taxonomy): Eukaryota > Metazoa > Chordata > Actinopteri > Spariformes > Sparidae > Lagodon > Lagodon rhomboides. Next base: position 17,272,671 of record CM077785.1, on the reverse strand, counting down.
ATTGCCATCATCCTGGAGAACTTCAGCGTGGCCACAGAGGAGAGTGCCGACCCGCTCAGTGAGGACGACTTTGAGACCTTTTATGAGATTTGGGAGAAGTTTGACCCGGATGCCTCCCAGTTCATCACCTATGCCAAGCTTTCTGACTTTGCTGATGCACTTGAACACCCACTCCGAGTACCCAAGCCCAACACCATTGAACTTATCGCCATGGACATGCCTATGGTGAGTGGCGACCGCATCCACTGCCTGGACATCCTGTTCGCCTTCACTAAGCGTGTGCTGGGTGACAGTGGCGAGTTGGACATGTTGAGGCAACAAATGGAGGAGCGTTTTGTGGCAGCCAATCCCTCCAAGGTCTCTTACGAGCCGATCACCACCACTCTGAGGCGCAAGCAGGAGGATGTGTCAGCCAGAATCATTCAAAGGGCCTACCGCTCCTACCTGGCGAGGCGGGGTTTCGTCTGTAAGCGCAAACCGGCCAATAACAAAGTGGAGAATGGCGGGAACAATCAGGAACAGGAAAAGAAGGAGGGTACTCCCTCAACTGCCTCCCTGCCCTCTTATGACAGTGTAACCAAACCTGACAAGGAGAAACAGGATGACAACAATGAGGGCAAGGGAGGGAAGAAAGAGAAAGGAAGAAACCAAAAAGACATCAGGGAATCTAAATGTTAGAGCGTTGGAATAATAATCACAGTAATAACAATAAAAAATATAATAATGTAACTTCAAGCAAAGCGAGAGGAAACTCACCCACACAGATGTACAGATTATTTCATTTGCAAGTCAGAAAAAAAAATAATATTCAATAATTTTGTTTACAGACTTCATTCTTATATTGATGCAGAAGGGAGCAGCTTGGTCTGTTACAGCTTGAAGACTCTTGAACTTCAGTCAAACCAAACATAATCAGCATACTGTGTGACATTGTTGTATCTAGACTACTGATCTTAACAAAAGGGAATGAAAAACAGACAAGGAAATGTCTGTGTCTGCCACTGGTCTACAGATAAGACATGTGACTCTACACCAAGAGGTAGAATGAAAAAAACACTAAAGGAATTCAGCCCCTGGATGCAAGTAATGGATTCCTATGGAAGAAAAAACAAGGATGCTGCTTGATGCTGAAGAATTGTCCTCTTAAAGGCAGTGGTTGTGTGTCATTTCGTACTGAATTGTATAGAGGAGCGAAATGAAACACTCACTCTATAAGAGCAAACAGAGGGATGACTGGTGAGTGAAAGACACAAATGACAGAGAGCGTTGGAAATACTTTTCTGTTTTATTAAAGCTAGAAAAATTGTTCATTTGAGCAGCAAAAATGCAAACAGACAAAAAAAGAACAATATTCAACATTTTGCCCATGTCACTTAACTCTTCTACTCATTTTATCTTTGTTATACCCACATCGAAAACGCTTTTTTTACATGGGCTTTCACACCAATTGGTTAAGGGTCTGTTTATTATGGGGTCAACTCGGGCCAAGGGCTTACATTTACTCAGAAAGATTTCCAAACAAATACATAAATAATTGTGCTTGTTCAATGCATAGAAATGACTTGCATGATGGCATGTTTTGATCAGAAATCTTGCATGAATTATCATAGTCCACAAGACACTAATACTCAGACCACAACAGTGGCTCGACTGTAAGATCGAGACATTGTCGAAATTTGAAAGCTCAGAGTTCAGAGTAATTTGTTTAACAAAGATAAGTGATATGGGGGTTGGTCATCTAAAATGGATCCGAATTTGTGTGTCATTACTCAACACATTTCAAGTGATGTTTAAAATGTTGCCTCTATAGACAGAAGAATGGAATATATCTTGGTAAATAATGTGAGTGGATGAGAGGGTGAAATCCAAACAATTATTTGCTGCTCTGGAGATTTTGAGTGTGTAAGATGTGGAAAACAGATGTCTGTGCGTGTCATGGGACTGAAATGTTTGTTAATTTGGACTGTAATGTTTTCAAGGGCGCGACACTTTGAAACTAAAAAGCTTATGTTTATGATTTGTATGCACCTATGTAATGTTCCATACCATCTGCCTTTAGTTGTGTGTGAGCGGGCATTTTGGGAGTCCTACTGTCGATTCTAAGTGGTTTGTGGGGATTTCACGGGTACGGCAAACTCCTTTCTATTTCTGATGTTTCTCTACGAGTGGTTCAACCTTTCTGAAAGGGCTGAGAAAAGTTTTATTGTTCAGTTTACATCATTTAATGTCGTGTAGCTCATTTGTATGTGTTTTTTTTAATTTTTATTTTATTTTATTCCCCGATGTACTTTTCATGTTTTGGTGGGTAATGAGTCTTACTTTACACACTTTTATAAGCCACATCTGAGATGATGTCGAGGGAAATGGTCTCGTTCTGGAAACATGTTTGTCGGGTGTTAGTAGTGTCCTGTTTTAATGAGAAACTGAAATGACGTTTGGGTGATGAGAACATTGTGTGTGGAGAAGCCAAAGAGATCTGCCTTGTTATCCCTTGTTGCCCTTTGTCCATGGAGTGGGATTGGGTGAAGTATGCCCTGCCCATTCAGTTTTTTCACTGTCATTATTAGACAGAGAGACCCTAGAAATGTATGCAATGCTTGAATAATTCATCCCTTTTTCTCAGGAGATATTATAGATGTACTATTATGAGCTCTGCAACAAAATGCAAGTGAATGTGATGGGAGTATTTAATGAAATCATGTTTTACTCTTTTGTGTTTTATGCCATGTTGATGGACAATGATCTCGGCTGGCGGCCTTAATCCGGCAGCCGCCCGGTCAGGGGCCAGTTTGGCGCTTCCTGCTTTTGACGCTTAGAATTATAGGGCTAGAAGCATCTCAGTGAAACAGCAACATTTCGCTTGCTTGTAATGGCGGCGTTTATATTGATAGCAGATTACATTTGTGGTTAAGTCATTATGGACTGTAGTCTGGTCTCAATTAATTTCAATAACATAAATAATAATATGTTCACCCCGATAGCAATCACAGATACAGGAAACACTGTGAGGAGATGTCATGAGAGTGAATTGGGATATGTTGGTTTGAGCAGCACACTTAATTGTTTCCGAAGCAGCAGTGGCATGCTCAGTGGATAGGCCCCAGATTTCAGTATTTAACAAGGACAAGTGCTCTGAGCCTCTCATTTGCCATTTTTCTTCACATTGCTCTACTGCGTAACAAATACCAAATAACCAACAGAGCACTGGATGCATTCTTCTTATGGTACTGTGAGCCTAAGCGCCACACCACGGCTTTTGCACTCCCTGTTGTGCAGTGATGTCACTTCCTGTTTATGAATAACTCCCTCATCCGTTCTCAAGTTCTATGGTCCAGTTGCTGCATGAGATCTCCAAAATCAGTGTGGGTGTTAACTTGAACCAAATAAAAACTCTGAATGATAAGCATAAAAGCTACTGCCGTCCATTTTCTCCCAAGATCACCATGGATACACGGATGCGTATTTAAAGAAAGAAATCTCGAAAAAAATTTAAAAAAGACACACAAACATCCATTCGGTAAAAAAAAAATATAATAATAATAACATAAACACAGTTCAGGCTATGTTCTATGCGGCACAAACTGCAAAAGCTAAGAATGGACTTTTTAAGAAACTATAAATAATGTAATATATTATTTTATTTTAACGGCATGTGTAGTTTTTTGTAAATACAGGAGTACTTAAAAAACTACAGCTATTAATCTAACACTAAATATTAATAACCGTAAATAGAATGGCTTCCAGCTGACACCCCTTGTCACACTTGTTAGGCTGTGACACATTTGTTAGATGGAGTAGATTTTTTTGAGTCACTTTTCACAAAAAAGAGGGGAGTAAGCTAAAAGAATCTATATTAAAAAGCAGAAGTTGTATTTAAAAACTGTATAAATCAACACATACATATACAGAGATATATTACATATATATTATATATATATCCTACCATACATATATATATAGTATATATACTCTCCTGTCCACTCCTTGCATTGAGGTGATACCAGAACCACAGAGTGTAACTGATCATGCTTCTTTCTTTGTGTGGTATGTTCAGAGAATAACCAAAACTCTGGCCTGCCCAGGACTTCTGCATACTGGGTACGAGCGTACAATGCATGGTGTTGTACTGGCTGCTTGCTGAGATTTGTGGAGCCTGCATTGGTGAGAGGATTGCACTACCAGCATACCCTTTTGTACATGTGTGAAGATGTCTTGCCCCCTAGTTTCCTATAATGTACACACACACAGAGACACACACACAGATGCAGACAGACACACTTGACACGCACACACACACTCATAGCCTTTTGTGTCACAGCTCACTCCGTGTGACAAAAGTTTTTGCTCGTTTCAGCTCAAACCCTCCTCCATGTTTCCTCCCCCTTAACACACTGCTGCAGTTTGGAGTTGATCTTTAATTTTTGCTGTCACTTTCGATATGATATATCTAATGATTTAAGGGTTAGTTGTCTTAACTGTCTGTGTGTTTGTTTATGGTGCAATATCTCTTAACGGCACGTGCCTTTTTAGCTTCCTATTTAGTCTGTCAATAAAATCAGCAACGAGGATCTCAAAACCCATGGGAGTGAATCAAAACGGAGCACGACAGAAACGATGTATTGAGTTCGAAATTAACTTGTAAACTGAAAACTCACCGCCTAGATTAGACTGTCTGGACTAACATCTTGTAGAGTCATGTAGTACAAGTGCTCTCTCTGTGTGTTCTGTTTACTGGCTCTTTGGGCTAGTAAGAGAACAGCTTGCCTTCTGTTTTACACTTCTGTTCATTTCCAAATGTTGGTTTTACCAATCGGTATATGAGGCCATTCTTTTGTAGCATGACTGAGAAAAAAAAAAAATCTTTTCTTTCCTGAAAATAGGCTAATAATGAGAAAAAAACTACAACTTTTGACTGTCATTATCTCTTGCCACTAATACAGTCAGAGAGAGGACGTGTGTTGCACAACCACATGGGACAATTAAATGAGAATCAGTGAAAGAATATCTTCATTTGAGCACGAATCTATTTCCAAACAATAAAGCAGCCTTCCAGTTACACCTCTGGCTGGTGTCGTTTTTGGACCTACACCTTAATGACTGTCACTCTATCACACAGAATATGTTCCACCATGTCTGACAATGGATGTTTGAGTTGTTGTGTTTGGACTGTTTACATCATTATCTGTGATAACTGTGAGATACTTTAGATTTCAAGCGATGTGGGGACACTCTGAAGAAGGTGATTTGTGTTTGTGTTATGCGCCAGTAATCACTCTAATTGCTTATATGAGTTGCAAACAAGGCAGAGAAGAAGTTCAAAAAATCACGCAGGACATTTAGAGACCGAGACGGTTCAGAAACGTCAGAAATAGCTAAATTACATCGTCTTTGTTCATGTTTTTATAACACCAGAGAGAGACTGTTGTTTGAGTTGATGTGGTTGGGTGTGTCATAGTGCAACAGCACTGAAATGACTGTAAAAGCAGGTGTGTGTGTGTGTGTGTGTGTGTATGTGCGTGCATGTGTGTTTCTTTCCTTCCTCCCCCCCTCCTCTCTGTGTGTGTGTGTGTGTAAGGTGGCGCACTGAATAAGGGAAGGAGATGGGAGGGAGGGGGTAAGCAGAGACAGCACTGCAGTGCAGATAGATGAATGCAGTGGCCTGGGCTGAGTCAGCAGCATGTTCCCAATAGGCTCAGACTGTACAGTGCACTGTACAGCACCTCCTTACCCACAGCAAGCAAGCAAGCAGAGGGAAAGCGAGCTACAGCAAGAAGATGAAAAGTAAACGAGAACAATGAACAGAGGCACACACAGTAAAGAGCCGCTGTGTTGCTATGGATTTATCCTTCGCCTCCTACCTGCAGTGCTGCATGTGTTTGGAGTGCACCACTTCTTTTGTGTTGCGTGATGCTCTATCCTACGACTGGGTTATTGGGGGGAAAAACAGGATTGTCTGTTTCTAAAATATTGATAAATACATCTGTTCATGACTAGCACTCTGAAGGGATTCATTTTAGATGATGATGAAACATTTCAACTGTTTGTTTTGTGTCATTTTAAAGGACTGTATGTGTCGGGATTGTCATTTTTCCATTCTGTGTTTCTAAATGTGTGGCTTCCTCTACGGACACGATCAGAATGTCTACATGCTGCACTACACACATGCTTTGTCTTGTTTGTTCCCCCCTTAGGTCTCTCTCCTCCTCCTTGCATCTATCTAAATAGCAGCACTTGGTTGCAGAGGTGGGACGTGGATTAAGTAGGACGTTGGTGTGATCTGTCGGGCTGCTGGGGGTGGGAGCGAGTTTGTGTGAAGGAAAGAGACTGAGGGAAGGGAGTGTGTGTAAGGGATACAGAGAGAGGGGTGGGGGGGGTTGTGTGTCTTTAAGGAATCAATAAAATGTAATCTGTAATATATCTGTGATCATGCATCTGGGTGATGTAGTGGTTTACTTTGTTCACACGTAGTTTTTCTATTTCTGTGTCAAGTGTGTTCGAGCTCGAGTGGAAAGGCAGGGGGTGCACAGATCAAATATATCCAAACAGACCCAGTTTGACCCTGCTTAACACCGTGTACAGAAGAGGTGCATGAGGGCAGGGGCCTGATATTACTGTTTTATCAGAAGGCATCTGTTTTTCCTCCATTACCTAACAGAGAAAGGGACAACTAAACTGATTCTGTTTAGCCAATAATGGAATAATACATTAAAAGTTGTGTGCTCTGTTCATAGCTGACTTGGCCCTCCGTGCTGCAACTGCCCCACCTATCACTGAGCGCAGACCTCTGTAGCCTTGTTGGTTTGGATTCGTGTTTTTCATCCCTGCCCCTGCAAGTGTCTGCAGAGATCACAGCTACTGGTTTATTACTGTGAGCCCTCCAACAGACATTAGTGGAGTGCCTCAAATGACTTCTTGCAGCTATCTAACACCCTCTAGTGGGACTTCAGGGGAATAACTCAAGACAACTGTGCCACTCCTGCAGGTTGTTAGAGGGATGGTTAAAATTGGTAGATATAAAATTGAATTATATTTTTTAAATCAATCATAAAATCACTAAGATTATTGGAGTGTGGTGGTGGTATGGTGTATGGATGGATATTAGCTTTCTGTCTGAGATACATCAGCAAATCAGCAGCAACTTGGGGCAAGCCTATCACAGTCATTCATGAAGGACAAAAATCCTTATTATTATTTTACTTTTTGATCTGACACAGGCAAATCTGTGTCTATCCGGTGCATGGTAAGCTTTCTTGATAAAACCCAACAGGATTCATTTAGCTTTAAAGGATAAGTTCACCCAAAAAATGAAAATGTTGTCTTTATCTGCTCGCCCCCATGTCGATGGGAAGTCGGGTGAAGTTTTGTAGTCCACAAAACACTTCTGGAGCTTCACAGTAGGACAGTGTTGCAACGTTCTCCTGAACAACTGAAGTAGAAAACAACCTAAAACACACTTAAAGAAAATGGCTCCATACATCTCGTTCAGCATAATCTCTGGAAGTGCCAAGATATCAAATTGATTTAAAATAAAAAAAAGACCTTTTTAACACATTCAACGCGCTGCCAAACGCGTGCACTCTACGCTTTTAGCTTGGCAGCTACAGTTGAGATTTCAGCTCTAAATGGGTGTAAATGAGTTTCCTTTCAAATCTATTTGGGATCTCAGGACTTATGGCGCCATTTAATGTTTTATTCAGTTGTCTTTTTTTAAGGTTTTAAAACAAGTTCCCATCTACTTGAGTTGTTTAGGAGAATTCCGCAACGTTGTTTTGATGGGAAACTCCTGAAATTGTTTTGTGGACTGCAAAAACTTTCCTCGACTTTTCCCGGCGTGGGGGTCGAGTAGAGAATGACTGAAGTTTCATTTTTGGGTGGAACTTATCCTTTAATTAAAACAATGTGATTAATGCTGGAAGTGTTTGTATCTTTAAATGTATGATGACAGGGGAATGTATTTAAATTGTCTTTTAAATTAGTTCATTCAAATGTAGAAATAACCTGTATTGACACAACCCCTCACTGGTGAGCCTGTCAGGCCTCACTCAGGGCTCAAACACCAGCGCACCTTCGTTAACCTCCTAACAGGCTAATCAGCTCCATCGACACGCGCTCAGCCTTGCTAGCTTCGTGTTCAGGTTTCAGACAGAGAAGGAATCTTATAGAGTTCATTAACAGTAATTTTAATGATACAATTAAGCCTCATTTTAATGGACTTGAGTCGAATTTCATTAGTTTACCCTCACAGCTCACCTGCTGGTCGGTTTCTGAGGCCTCCGCCGTCTCCCAGTCCACAAGTACCCGATGTAACAGAGCCCTGCACCGGCCTCGAGTGGTTTGAAATGACCGCGTCAACTGGTAACAGATTATGCAGTCAGAATATCGAATTAGCTTGTTGCCCATTGTATTAATTATCACTACAGAGATCTTTATTGACCAAAAAATGTGATTGTTGCCGCAGGTCCTTCCAGTTCAGACCACGGTGTCCCCAGTTCTCCCCTGGTGTTAGCTTCAGGGACCATCCAGAGCTCCCCACTGTGCAGTGAGTCTGCTAACGGCTAAGTGTAGCCTAGCTTACTTTAGCTAACACAACTAAATCATGATTTACTCTGAATATTGAGTTGTGATTGAGTTAATAAGTGTTGGCCAGAGAGGCCTACAGGGAGGCATTGCTCAACTAGTATAGTCAAGAGGAATTTTTTTTTTTCAAGGGAATAATGTAATTGTGACAGCCATTTTGAATCGGAGGGAATGTTAATGTTTACAAGCAAAACCAAACACAAGATGTGCTGCTGTAATGTGTTTCTTAAAAGCATGGCCAGCAAATATAAGAGTCATGAGATCATCCTTTTTCTTGATATTGATTTGCTTTAAGAGGTGGAACGTATAAGTGAATGTACTCTCGAGTAGGCCTGGAACAATATGAATATTTTATGATACAACTATCCTGCCCATAATAATCTGCAATTCATGATATTACTCTAATAAAACTCTTAAAATAGCACTAAAACCTGCTGGAATCACTTATCCTGACATTTTGTTAAGAACAACTTACAGACATATTTATTGACTCTCAGATAGGACACACATCTTTTAGTGGGCATTCTTTTTAGTGAATAAAAAAAAAATCACACAATTTCAGATAAGCTCAGCATAAATCATGAATCCCTTTACATTAACAAAGGATAAATAAATGGTGAGCCCCTCCCTGTTGTTCTTTAGTTCGGAATCCATAGTTTCTGCACACATCTGATTTAAGAGATGTGAGCAGTCAAGTCTTCAGCCTTGTTGACAGGTTTAGGATTTTGGACCGGAATGATGGAGACTCCCTCATGTTGCAGTTCTACAATATTGATACAATGATATCTTTAAGTATTAATTTCATATGTTGAAATCAGCAAATCAATATAGGACTGTACCTGAGAGCTAGACAGCTTTTTTTCAAGTCACTCATGTGAGGATATGCATGATTATGCCACCAATGAAACTGACCAAGAACAATGATGACAAAGTCTTTGTATCCTGCCATTTCTAGACTCAAGCGCTTGTACCTGGGTGATTTGAGGTACTTGTAATTGAGTTAGTTCACCAGGTATCTACTTTAAAATCCACTACATTATCATCTGTAAATACTAGTAGTAATTTAACAGATTCAGTCTTTACATAAAAAACATACGAGGTATAGAGGCCATTCTATTTGCATAATGACTACTTTAAAAGCTGCTTAAAGTACATTTAGCCAATGTTACCTTCATATATGTCCTTTAGTAAGATTTTGATAGAAAGCTTTTACTCGCAGAATCTGAGACTCACATAACATTTGTTCATATTTGACACAAAAACACATGGAAACCAATACGCCTACATTTCTCAGACTTCGCAGTCCCATCCACCCCAGTGCAGGACACGTTGAAGTTTCCCCTCAGCCAAAAGGAGGACTTCTGCAGACCAGCCAGCAACACTACAGTCTCACCTCTGGGTAAGATCCTGACACATCAGGCTGACTGTGTGGACTTAATGAATGAACATGGCCTCTCGGGTTGTATAGTGCACAGTATTTTTGTAGATACCAATTGTGTTATGCCTTTTTATCTTTACACTTTTCCCCCAAACATTTACAGTGCAAACTGTGCCTACCTTTGGAGACCAAGAGCCGCTTTGGGAAAGAAAATACTCTTTTAAAAGTTGACTTAACACCCAGCCTAAAAATGAGAAGAAAATGTAGCAGAGAAAGGATGTTGAAATAGAAAAGTAAAGGCACAAACTCACCCTAGAAGACAGGAAGCTCCAAGTGTCCTTACATTCATGTTTTGTTAATTTGCTTATAACGTGAGTTCCACAAACATGCTTATATTTTCAGATTTATTTCCATCTTCACTATATTTTGAAAATATCTTTGTTAGACTGTTCCAATAAGTTGTCTGTAAATGAACACTATTATTTTCAGTTAAACATTATGCACTTCTTAATAAGAACCTGTAGGTGTCACTGTTGTTCTTGTTATCTGGCACTTGTGTCGACGCTGCAGCTGCTGTTGTTTGTGTGAGCTGCAGAGGAAATTGTTATGAGTGTTAGACAGGCAGAGGCACTGCATTTTGCAAAAGGAACCATACAGCATTTGCAGTTCAAAGAAATTGTACTTAAAGATAAACAGCAATTTAACACTGACTTTATGACGGTTTGCTGTTTTATTTGATTCATATATGTCGTCACAGTGTGAGTTTTACTTCAGTCACATCTGAAACAGATGATATTAACTGAGCTGTTTTCTCAGAACTGACACTGGGTCTGAGAGGCTGCTGAGCTGAGGTTAAGAGATGCAAATAGAGTATCTAGTGAATCTTTTTAATGAGGATGGCTGGTTGAATGCCTGCTGCCTGTGCCAGGAGAATGGTTTCAGTTCTGATAAATATGCAGGAACGTTTGGGGGTTGATGAAAATGACCGTTATAGTTAAAGAGGGTTTTGCTGTGAAATACTTAAATGTTGCAGCAGGGTTAGATTCATTGTGGATGGAAGGACAAAAGTTTCGGACATCTGTCACACGCCAGCGCATGCCCTCCGCCCTCCAGACAATAAAGCTGTGGGTAGGGGGTGGTGTCCAGTGGAAGAGGGTCAGGATCTTCTCCACTCTTCCTGTCCTTTTATTCTATGCTCTCTTGAGCTTATTATGGGGTCTTTACATAACACAAATGGTCCTGTGAGTTGGGACAAAACTTCCTTTTTTCTGTCTTTATATCTTATATTTATCAAAAACCTTTATTTCTTGTGAGTATACATACAGTAAACCTTAATTTTACTGGTCAATAATTCCTTAATACTTAGTACTATAGTACTTTGTAATATGATACGAATCATTATAAGACAAAAAAGGGTCTAGGATGGAGGATGTTTTGGGACTGATGGTTGAATTGGTTCAAAAAGAATGGGTGCTCCATTTGAACCCAAGTAAAAATAGAAAATGATTCATTTATAATAGGAAAATGTACTCCACTAATATCCAGAATTATATGCTTGCCTTTTTACAAACTGCACACATGTTTGACTTAAATACTCAAATAGATTAGTTTAAGTATTGGAAGCGTACCATCTAAATATTATTGGTGCTAAATTAAATGGTTCTTTCCAGGAACTGTCCAAAATTATTTCGGAAATTGTCACTGTCAGAAAATGTGGGATATCATGTTGTTGTTCAAATACTGCGTGAGAAGAGAGAAGACGTGTAATTGTTCTGGGTGGACATTCACTTAATTATTGTCACTCAAACCACAAACATTTCTGACAAAAAGACAAAGTCAAGTTTGGTGCGATATCTTCATTTCCATGACACAACAGCTTTTAGTGAGGTAGACTATAACAGGTCAAGAATTAGAAACATTGCTTGTGAAATGACATGAAATAAATATTTCCATGTACAATGTCTTCAAAATGAGGTAGAATTGGTTACAGAGAATGTACAAGATACAACAAAAGTACAACTGAATCACAGAGATATCACTGAAATGCCATTTTCCATCTGTTGGACAAATTCAACTCCACTTACTTCAGTGGAGCAGCACAATGCTGTGGTTTGTTTGTTGCAGTGTGCAGTTCATGTAGAGCACATTCTTTTTCTGTGGCATTAAAGAGCATTTAATTGTTGAAGCTAAGCGCTTAAATACTTTTAAAATCTGAGGGTAAGAATACATTATTTGCTCAACACCTTTTCGATAATTTGTATTTTTTTATTCAGCACACTTTAAAGCCAAGTCTTTGTGTGAAAAGGGTCTTTTTCCCACACTCAACCCCATTCTGAGTACATATAATTTTTATGAATGTGCTTTTATTTCCAAAAGAGGCATTAAAATACTTCTTTATCACACTGAATTTCAGACTAATTCTGAAGCCTAAATTTTACTATTAAAGGGGATCTGCTCTCTGGGCATGCTTTTAGGCTAGGGTTCGGTTTTGTTACAGCCACCTAAGGGCTTCATTTTGACAACAAGAAAAAAATTGTATGGCACAACTTATGATGGGATTTGTGAAAATAAGGTTGAGAGTAACTGAAAAGATGTTCCGACAGTGCACATACTTTGTTAATATTCAACTTTTTCCTTCTTCATGATGTCAATTCATGTTCTAGCTAAAATAAAACTGATTTGACCCGCGACACTGTGTCAAGCCGTTTTAAAATACTGATATGGGAAATGGATATTGGACACATTAAGACATTTAATAAGCATACCTATTATAGAGCATATACTGTAGTATGTGTACGTCTTGATATGTCCAAAGCTGTTTATCAGGAGTGCTTTGTTTTGACAGTTTGTCCACAAAACCGTTTCCCCACTAACTACACTAACACTTAACATGTCATTCATTTCTCCACCAAAACCTATATGAGAATTACATCTATACATGAGGAAAATATGTTTCATATATCTAAAAACATCATTGATGTACATTATGGCATGTATTGTCCTTTTAAAAAAAATATCTGAATTACATTCAACATTTCAGGCCTTGGTACAAAAAAACCTCAAGTTTAATTTCCCAGAGCTAAGAAGCAGTGTGGATGTGTGTGTCTGTATTGGTCTGTGTGCATGTGTGTGCGTGTGTGTGTGTGTGTGTGTGTGTGTGTGTGTTGTCTATACTGTTAGTATCAAGGTCTTGTAAGTTCCTCGTTTCCCTGAAGTGTTCAGGGTGTGTTTTGCTCTTAATAAAAGCCATGGCTCCGTTTTCATCGTGCTCCATAAAGCTCCCTACAAACACCCTAAGGTAATAACATACATTCTTAGTTTATCATTCTGAGGTAACAATATTCTTCCTGAGTAATCAATAACACGACTATAAATCATCCTTTTGAGACGCAAAAGTAAAGAGAATGCATATTAAAGAAAAAGTAAATCCTGGCAGACAAGCAGGTAAATCTTCATAAAGAATGTAATGTTGAGGCACTCACTCTGAGGCCTCCAGTATATCCTCTGCTGCATCCTGCATGCCTCTTAGTTTGGGCTGTGCATCCAACAGAAGTATCAAACAGGCTCAAAAACTGTTTGCTCTGAGTGAATTTTAGCAGAATGCAGACTTAAACATATTTGTTTGCTTGATATAGTCGTTGTTTCTTGAAATATGTTGAGTATTAAGGACAAGGCATAAGCTGGATCAGGTATTACATTATTCGTAGATTCTTTAGAAAATATACCAGTTACTTTACCGATCAGCAGAAATCTGCAAGTAAACAACACTTCGAAGATGAACTGCATATACTGTCAAATACATTTTTTTAAATCAACATAAAATCTTAGATTATTTCCCCAGTCTTTCTTTACATCAAAACAATATAAAGGGCGGCTTCATGTCTGTAATTAATTGATAAGCAGCTTGGTATGTGTAAACTGGACAAAAACAGAAGTTCTTCAGCAATAAAAAGAGGTTGAGAATAAGAAGCAGGACACCACAACAGAATGAGATAAAAAGCATGAAAAAAAGTTAAGGAAACTGAAAATAAATTGAGAGTGAGTAAAGGTCAGGGGAAAGCGTGCTATGAACATTCATTTCTCAAGCCAGTGACACCAAGCCTTGGAGTCAGCCTGTAAAGTAGCAGTGATTGTGCTGAAGTAGTATGGCAATCTCACTATTTCCGTTATTGCTCTCCTTACTTTTTGGTCAGTAATGATTTTTGTGGTGCAGTAGAAAGTATTGCAGTCAAAGGCCTTCAACATACATAATGGCCACAAATAATTACACCAACTTCTTAAACAGCAACGTTGCAGTACTGCTGCCACAGTAGCAGGAAGGAAATAAATAGGATCCTGAGAGAAACAGACACTCATACATTTAGACTGTCTATGTAGAGAATGCCTTAACCTCACCCCTAAGACTTACCTCAACCTTACAGAGCAAATGCTCCTGTGAATCTTTGGAAAAACATGAGTAAAGAAAATGTAAAAGATGCACAAGGAATACCAGACTTGTGCCCTCTTGTGTTCTCTAGTTGAATGAAACCTTTCATTGACAAATCCAAGTTTAACCCACTAGTCTTTCTGGATTAGGAACCCTTGTCGGTTTCAGATAGTAAGAGAATTTTCTCAAATGCCATTCAGGGCTATCAGCGCCCTCCAGTTGGGTCTTCAGATCGTGTGTGCGGCGCTGGTATCTTCATAGACATTCTCTGTTGCTGAGGAAAGTTGTGCTCCACTGACACACTCTCTCCTGCTAGGCCTGATGGTGGGCTGTAGTCCCTTGCCCCGCCATAAGTGGGTGACATCAGGGGCTTTCCAGGTTTGAAGGCCTGTGGGTCTGAGGCTGGGCTGCTCATATCATAGCCATTGCCATGCCCATTGCCGTGACCTTTGCCATGACTGTTTCCATGGCCGTTGCTGTACTTTCTGTAGCGCGATCCCTCCCCCTCTGCTCCCTCCTGTCCGTCCTCTGCCATCTCAAAGGCCTTGCGTTTCAGTGGCACCCCCACCTCGGAGCTCCCTCCAATGCTGTGAGATGGGTAGCTGTAACTGCCACCCACCATGGTGGGCCTTGGCGCCAGAGGAGTGGGGGCACTAATCCCAGAGGGCAGATAGGAGGCACTAGGGTGGCTGTATCCAGAGGACAGGCTGGTTTGGGGGTAGCACCCTGGAGGGTAGTTGTAGACAGGAGTGCTGGCGCTGTAGCTGGGCACTAGAGTAGGTGCGGCCTGCAAAGAGTGTAGAGGGGTTGGAGGAAGTGCTGCACCAGGCTGAGGGCAGTATCCTGAGGACAGGTAGGTGCTGTTGTAGGCAGGAGGATATTCCTGAGATGACGGGGCACTACAGGGACCTGCGCCACTGTAGACTGGCTCAGAGGTCAAATTACTGCTCACTACTGTCACACTTCCTGTGGCTGGGATGCCCACAGATGCTGAGCCCAACTTGGCACCGCTTAATGCCTCCAGTCCAGGGTAACACTCCATGCCCTGACCCAGAGGCCAGGGCTCAGATTCAGTTTTCAGGAAAGTTCCAGGCTCTGAGTAGGCTCCGGTAGGAGGGCGATCATAGGGCAGCTCCAGGCCTGAGTATTTCTCAGCGTAGCGCTTGAGCAGAGAAGAAGCAGTCAGGGCTGATATGTCATCACTGGCCCAAGGGTAACCTGCAGGGGCAAAGCTGCGTCTGCCAGCTGCAGAATAGGGGTCATGTTTGTGGGCAGAAGGCGGTGAAGTAGTCGAGGTGACATCTAGGTGCTGCTCAGGCCACTGAGATAAGGGGGCGGCGTGCTCCGGAGACCAGTGCATCTTCAACAGACCTGACAAACAAGACCAAATCACAATTAGTCCATTCAATCATGAAATGATAGAGCAAACATTGTAAATACAGAGTATACACTGTATTTGCAGCATTTGGTCTGGATCAGATAAAGGGTGGATACTAAATTTAGAGCATTTTTTACCCACTCTGTTTTCCAATACTCACAAGCAAGCTAAGAGTCTTGCCTCATTGATATCTGCCTTGGCTGACCCTTTTCCAGAATCATGTCGATGCTTAGCTCATGCTCTTCTACACAGTCTCATCCAGGCAGGGGACAACTGTTCTAATCTTTATGTGAAGCCGGCAACATAGCCCCCAGCCTGGTCTCCCTGGCGATAAGCCTCTATCAGCCTGCGCACTGCCCTGCGCTTTTTGCCTCTCTCACATTGGGGCCATTGTTGTCTCTCTGTGACTCTCTTAGTCCACAAAGCCACCCCCACCGAGCGTGTGATCTAATTCGGCCCAAATCTCAGGGGTCTGCTGGGCAGGGGGAATAGAGGGGGGAGGGAGGGGGGTTAGTGTTTGGAGGAGGATCAGAGTAGTTTTTCATCATACTACACAGAGACACTGGGCCAGTGAACACTATTACAAGTGAACTGATTGATTGAGCAGTCCAAAAAATCAGGTTTTCACGTGCCATGTGTGATTATACATGCACATTTACACAAACCAAGTAATCCACTGGTTTAGTGGTTGTGAGCTTTTGCTTGGCTTTTGCAGGCCTTGTCTTTTTGAGCAGGCATTAGGCTGACATTCCAGGCATTGCAGAGTATTATTAAACTGTCCTGACCCCAGGCCTTGGCCAGAGGGGCTTCCCTAGAACAGCAGTGGACAGAGAAAGAAACCACTGCCTCGATTTAACCAACACTGGTTAACAAATAATTTAGGTCATCGATAAATTTGCACCACTGTCTTTCTATACGTGGGGATAGTTTTGTCTTTCCTTTGGAACTCTTCTGATTTAAGGCCTTTTGCCTGGTCTGGACCAGACTCAGATAATGTTTTCGTTGAAGCATTAGTGCTAGTACAAGAATGCTCTCCTCAGAGAGCATCGGACAGGCTGTCAGCTCGATGTGAAGCATTTTAAGCCCATAAAACTTCTTCCTTCAACATATTTTGATTCTTCTTAGTTTAAGTGTTGCATTAAGGATTATATTTTGTCATTGCTTAAGCTACCAGTAATTCATTTGTTTCACGAATTAGTCGTTTGATGAATGAAATGAGAGAAAATGCTGTAAAACCTTCAAGACTTTAAGGTGATATCTTCATTGCTTGTTTTGTCCAACATACAATCAGGAAACCAAAAGATATTCAATTTACAATATAAATAAATAAATAAATAGATAAAACAGAGGAAAACAGCAAATTCTCAGATTGGAGAAGCTGGAAAATAAAATATTTGGTATATTCTCTTGAAAAATGACTTAAACAATCAATGTAAAAAATAAATGCTGATTCATTTTCTGTTCCTTGACCAATCAAGTAACGACTAATCATTCCAATTTTATTCAACATGCTCTACATATTGGGCCATGTTTGAAGATTTTATTTGAAAGTAGGAAATAGTAGCAGCAGTGTTGCGACTTATTCATTATCGCGCACACACTCCCTCACACGTTTGTCTACAAGTGGATTACACCAGGTCGCATCACATGTCCAAGAGGACCACCAGATGGGCCTCGAACGGGCCACATGTTGATCCCTAAATTAAATGATCCTTCAGCCCATTAATCCCACTCATCCAATCCAGGGATCGCAGCGCTCTTTACCAGCACAAGCTCCAGCATGGATCAGAGAAATCCTTTTACGCCTGGGAATTCTGACTGGTGGTTGTACCCATCCAGAGCACAAAACATTATTGACACATGGCAAAAAAAAAAAAGTTTATATTCCAGCTAGGTTATCTCACAGAGGTAGAGACCCTCTACAGATGCTTAACAGGAGAGAGATGTTCCTGCACATTAATGTAAAGGAAAACAAAGAAGACAAAATCACTTTATATCATGACACAGGAGAATACTTAACCCTTATTGGAGGGTCTTGATTCATTGTGTTTCACAGTAAAACTACAGATCTTGACTGGACAGGCCTCGGGGTAATCCAGGAGTTAGGACTTGGCCCTCTAACCTGCAACCACAGTGCCTACTGTTGATGACTCTACATTCATGTCAATGTTAGAGCCCTTCTGAAAAATGTGAGATAATAAACTAAATGATCGCAGGTAAGAAGTCATCATGAGTACTGTGTGTTGTGAACTGGGATGTAAAGTATACAGTATGCTCCAAATGCTACTGATGAACAGGTGTGTTTATTGTACTGAGGGCATCACCTATAGCTGAACATACGCAGGCAACATAAACCCTCACAGCAACACTTTTCACATAAAAGCAATTTTCTGAAACAACTGTGAAGCACCTAATACAAATATAGAGACAAAAGAAATAAGGGCCCCGCTGCAGGCTGCAAATATTTAGCTGCCTTGAGCTAAATTATGTTTTAGTGTTGAACAAAATAGTTTGGAATCTGTGTTCTGTGTTGAAGGTTCAAGTATAGAGGGTGTTGTTTTTCAGGCAAAATAGTCATAAATACTACTGAGACTCCAGCTGAATACATAATAATGCATTCGTACTTAAATGATAGATGTACACAACATAAACCTACAATGTGAACAAAGTCGATTAGTATATGAAGAATTAAAAACTTAAGTGGCCTTATGGCGGTGTCCTGCATGCAGACAGACAAATACAGTGGGGCTGTGCGATGACCAAAATCTCATATCCTGATATAGGAAATATCTTGATAATATTACACATCATGATATAGCACTTTTTCTCTCTTCTCATATCGAAACCATATTCATGTGACAGACATAGCCCCTCTTTTAGGTGGCTCCTCGCCCTTCTCCTGCTCATAATTCCCCCTTTCTGTGTCACGTTGACTCTCCTCCATGTTTGTTTGCGCTGCCTTCATACTAATTTCCTGCCTGCACCTGTGCTACGCAGAAGAACACAAATCATCGTCCAAAATTGGTGAGTAGGCTGGTTCTATGAATATTACGTAGATGCAGAGCTATCAAGAAATTGCGTGACTGAAAAGAGGGTAAAGCATGGTAACTTACTTTATCAGGTCAGATTGTTTTCAAAGAAATAAACCAGTGAATAATATGAAATGATAAGACATTTTTCTATTGCCACACAATATGTGTCGTGTAATTGCAAAGCCCTCACATACAGTTTTGTCCGAGTAATACTCACTGGTCATGCTGATTGCAGGCATGAGCCAACCATTTGCTGCTTTGCCTTCAATCCACTCCTCTCACCCCGTCGTCATCAGATGGTCTATAATCTATCCAAGACATATTCGACTGCAGTAATCAACTTTGTCTGGAATCCCAACATCAATCTGGAGGAGAGTGAAAACCGAACGAATAGAAGGATCTATGTGAGATCAGGCGATTGACCAGCAAACTGGAGGACCTGGATGGGTTAAAGACCAGACTGAGGAAAGCAGACTAATGATGGATTAGGGCACACGGGGCTTATGGGAGTGTCAGTGCTTGGTGACAATCTGACGGTCGTGGACAAGAATTAAAGAAGCATCACCACTGGTGAGCTTACTTGTCATCCTTGTAGTAAGCTTGTGACTTTGATGAAGGTTTTATTCCAAGGTGATGACACAAAACAAATGTTTTACTTGATATATGTATATATTTTGATATTAAAGGCAAAAGCGTCTTGTGCATTAATGCTGGTAATCACTCTCATCGTTCATTTTTTTTTTTTACCTAAATCTATCTTTTTAAAGAAAACCAATAACTCTTATATAGGCAGATGTAACTGCAGATACAAGTGCAAACAGTAGATTTACCTAATAATGTGTCTAATAATAATAATAACAGCTGTCAAAATGTGAAAGACTGGTTTGGTATTGTACTCTAGTAAACATGGTTGCTCTTATCAGCTCACCAACTGTATGCATTAAGTTATCCTCACATTATATATACCTATAGCAAAAATGCTGCCAAATTTTCAATAGTGGTAGTAAGTAGTAATAGTCAATAGTAAAAATAGTCTTTGCTCAGATTTTACTGAGACATTTTTAGAGAAAGATGAGATATACTTTAGGGTAACACTGCCATGTTTGCTCCTTTTCTACAAATGTGAATTCCTGCAACAGATTTAAACCTCTTACTGTTCCCGGAGTGCTGTGGCATCAGACATGTGTGTTGAAGAGAGGATATTGGGGAGCAGGGTTTGAGGTATTAGGAGGGATGAGTGAGGGAGCCCCTAACCTTAATCTAGCACCTCATGTTGGCTTGGGGCTTGGAAACACCCCTGAAGTTTCGGCCATGCTTGGCTTACCAAGAGACAAAGATGAGCACTAAGCCGGCTTGGTGCTATGACAGCTTTCCTTAATCATTGTGATTATCATACTGTCGAAAGGCACCAGTGTTTCCTCCGCACTTCGACTACTGGACACATCAAAGCTCACAGGGATGAGAAAACCACAGAAACAAGGACATGAAAGGAGGTCAAATCTTGTAAAGCAATCAGTTGCTATGCAGTTATGTGTGTCGTGCCGTCACTTCTACTGTTTAGTGATCTTACACCATGAATTTAAGGACACGCTTAAGTCAAATGGCACTGTCATATAGTGCAACGCACACTTAAAGTTGCCTCGTATAAGGAACTTAAAGCATGAAAGCAATTTAAAGTTGCGTTTCTCACATCCTCCAATCATACACAACAATCAATTTAGTATTTACGTCCCATTGCTTCCACCAAGGGGTCTCGAGCTTTCCTTGGGTCCAGCTCCACTCCCTCCATTTCCTCACCCTCCTCCTTTTAATAGCATTTAGGATTTCGTAAATCCATGTTTGCTCACTCAGTGTGAGTTCATGTTCATTCAGGATTCAGGATTTGTCCTTGCAATGTGTGTGCATAGATTAGTTCTAGAGCTGGAGATATCAGTTATTGTTGTATGTGGTTAATATCAGTTGTAATTCTTAACTGTTTCTAGTGACTCGTGATGTAAGTGAAACTTGGTTCAGAAACCTTTGCAATAAGGTTTACAGTTTGAGGTCGATGACAGTGCCATTATTATCATGTTTATTAGTGCCAAACATAGTAATTTTTACCTACTCTCGCATGAATTTCTTCATTTCATAGACGAGTAACAATGGTGGTGGGGAGAACCTTACACAGATGGCTTCACTTGATGAAACATAACTAATTTGTGTAGCATTATTGAGACGATTACGTCAGAAGAGGAGAGGCTAGTAAAAGCTCTGAACGTGTTGAGGCAGGAGGGGATCAAGCAGAACGAGGCAAGAAGGAAATACTTACATCCCAAGCCGACCAATCCTGCAGACTCTACATGTAGCTACATATTTGAGGAGGCATCAGTCACCTACAGTGTAGCCACCATGACACTCAAAAAATATAAATCCACATTGAGTGTGCATGTGCGTGTTCATTAATTGTCCCAACACTAGCAACTTATTGTCCTTTAATCTGCATAGAGCAAAATATATGCAGTAAAATATGTGGGGGAAACACTAGGGTAGTAGGATGCTTGTAAACAGCAACCTGATTCATCCATTAAAAACATGGGCTGAGTGTAATACTTCAAGATCTCCATCAAGCCATCAACAACCTCCACTAAAACCAGTTTCAGTGCTCTCTCAACACTACTTCTTAACGATCATTGATCAGATACGGAGCAAACGGAGAAATTCACCAAATGATTTCCAACGTCAAGGAAACGCAATAATGCAAGTCATGGATGTTTTCTCAGTGGAGGCTAGTTGGACTCGTGGTCCACTGCATGGTCAGTATGAGTAATTAGGGGTTGATTAGATGAAAGTACTTGTGGGGGAAGGGGGCTTGGCTGGAATGGGATTTGGGGGTTGTGGAGCATCAGAGGCGGCTGTTTGGCCGACTGGATGGAGAGTGGAAACAAAAATCACCCCTCTGGAGTTGAAAGGTCCTCTGTTAGTGCTTTTACTCCACTCACAATAAACAAAGACTTACATTTCCTGAGGATGGACAGACACTCAGAAGCACACGCACACGCACACACACACGCACACACACACACACACACACACACACAGGCTCAAGCACTCCTGCTATATTGTGGCTTTGGTGCAGGTTCAGCAGGCCCACAGACAGAGGAGCTCTTGGTCATCCATCGGATGAGTCAGGCTGCTGGAATGCCAGGAATCTAACCTGACATCTATTTACAAAGCACATATCCTCTCCATACGCTAAACACACACTGTCCACTCCCAGAATGAAGGGAGGGAGCGAGCACGGAGAGGACATGCGTGCTTACAGTGCTGATAAACGACCCGATCAGCTGTTCACACATTATCAGGTGATTTGTATTAGTTAGAGTTCATTCACACCACTGCTTGTAGGATCAATACAGAACATATCAGAGGAGAAGTGAGGTATGAATACACATGGAGCATGTCAGTGCACAATGGACTACACACACACCCACATATCATCTGAGTCTTCCCCGCTTGCAGAGTAAATGAGGGTTCGATTGTTATGTAAGCACTGACCATAGTCTAAAGCATGGAGCCGCTGAGGAGAAAACCCTCCCTCTCCCTTCTCTTTCCCCCTTCCCCCCTTTTACTCCAGGCCTGCACAGGCCACCAGGCCACACGGCCGTCAGCCAATCAACTATTGTACCGTATCTGACTCTGAATCTCAAGTTTTATACATCTCTTATCTACAAATAATCTCTTACTATGACAATTGAGGTCAGAATGTGGATTTTATTGCTCAAACATACTCACCCAATCACACAGATTTATCTCTAAGCACTGCTGAGAAGCTGCTATAAATAATTTGAATCCTCATTTTCCTTTTTCGCTTCTTTACTCGGATTTTGCCCCAAAGTCTTCCACCCTCCTTGCCTCTATGCTGTAGTAAAGACAGGACCGTGTGTCCGAGCCTGTGTGGTCAGTCGTCCCCCTCCCCCACTCCTTTAGCTCACACACACATGTGGCAGAGGCTGGCCTGGCCCCTCTTTGCTTATTGTGTCCACTCATATATCAGGCTGCAGCTGACCAGTCCCTCCTGACGTTCTCTCCATCTGCCCTTCACTTTGCTCTTTCTCTGTCATTTAAACAGCAGCAGTAGCAGCGGCACAGGTCTTCACCACACCTAATGAGGTTCGAAGGTGTACTTCAATTTACTTAACAAGCTTTCATGATTGCTATGGAGCACTAATGTGTGTGTTTATTTGTCCCTCTATAGAGGCCTAATGAGAAGCTTGTGACACCAGGTTACTAACGATCTGGCTTTCATTCACAGAGTCGCTTCACCCTGGTAACTGGTGACTAAAAAGGGCTAAAACCTCTCATTACTCTTTTCATGTGCCCATAATGAGGTGTGGGTGATTGTATGTTTACTTGTTTGTGTTTGTGCACATTGAATTGTGCACATTGACAAGAAATGTCTGTGAGATTTGATTTAAGCAGTTGTGGTTGTAAAAAATACTACCAGCACAGGGTTGTTCGTACATTCAGTGGGAAGAAATCTAACGTGACGCTGTGAGTCTTTTTCGAGGGAGGAATGTGACATTCGAACGTTACTAAAACTTCTGTCTGCTCAGAAAACGTCCCTTTTTTCCTGTTTCTTTTTTTCCGCTGTGCAGCCCTTTAGAAGAAAAAAAAAAACCTACGAGTAAATCCTTGTTGCATTATTCCAATCAGGTTAGCGTTGTAATCCTGTTAAAGCTTGGCCTAATCAATAGAACAGTCAATCAATATAAGCATATTCATCAGCCTGGATAGCAACCTCTCATGATTAGCACATACGCAACGCCAGGACCAAACTGTGATGTGTCACCGAGATTTATGTGATTTAATCTGCTTTTACATACTGAACGTAGAAAATATCTACTCGTGCAAAAGTGCACGATTATTAAAGGTGCATGTAGTTTTTGGGCAGAACTTTTAATCAGAAAAGAAAGATCTTTTTTGATTTTTTATGCCTAAACAAGGTAAATAAAATAACTCTCTTTGTAATAACGACGGAATAAACAAACTGACCTTAAAGGACAACACCATTTTTTTTAATGTTTAACTTTGTTTATATTTGGCGGACCCTGCCATCTTTCTAGCTTCAAACAGTGTTCTGGGGACCTTATTTGCCTCTGAGAACAGCTTCTTTAGTCAGTTATAGTCTATTTTTGCCTCATTAATATTGTAAATATTACAATTCTGAGTTTGAATTTCTTGTCTAAAACTACATAGTGCCCCTTTAAAGTTTGGTATGCACGTTTTTACACTGATTAATAAGTTATATTCTACTTTAAATAAAGATGAAATAAGGTTATACCCATAATCTCAATTTTCTCATTTTCTTTATCATACATTCTTAACAAAACGCTCTGAATAAAGTCTCCATGACAGATAAAGTCCACTGTACACCACCTTCATGTACAGACAGGAGTGCTTTAACACCTGTCTGTTTAAACAAATTGCTGCTGTACTCGATTCACATGGAGGAGCTGAAAATACAGCGACTGAACACTTTCTGTGAAATTCCTCAATGCAGAGCCTGAAGACTCAGCTGTTAAATCCATTAGCATATCTTCCTTCTCAAAATGACTTCTCAGAGACCCCCTCCCCTTACGCCCACCCACCCCCAGCCCCTCGCTTCCCTCCGCTGAGCCACAGGAGATGAGTCCTGGACAAAAGAAGAGCCAAACGAAAGAGGGTTGTACAGAAAAGCAAAACAATCGAGGTCACATTGTTCGAGTACAGCATGCCGAACGGACCCATTATTTGACACGACCACACGGCACAGGCGGTGCACACATGCATACTTACTGTATGGGGTGACTGGACTGAGCATTCTGCAGCCCTGGCCTCAGATGAAGAAGAGAGGACCGGGTCCACTTGGTGCTAGTGAGGGCCCAGCTGCATGCTGTGGGGCCCCCCTGGGCTAATGCTTCTCCTGCTGCTGGTGCTGCTGGCTCTGCTAGTGGCTGGCCTCCTGCACCCCTCCATGGTTCATTTCACAGTTCGACACCGCTCCGACACGCTGCCACCTGGAGAGCACACACATGCCAACGTCAGAGTCTAAAGACACAGAGAATATAACCAAGTTGTCTACTTTTATGTAATATAGTCACCAAAAAATGGTAAATGTGTAATGTACAATTTTTTTTTTTTTTTAAAGTTGTTTATTTGCTTACATGTATTATCTGTTAATTCAATATCTCTATAAAAAACGACTATTGTGAAATAACTTGTTGGGAGATACTTGCAGATAATGAGTTTCTAATGCTCTAGCTCTGCTCTGCTCTGTTTATGTGCCCACACACATGCACGTGTTCGAGCGAGAGATCAAGAAGCAGTTTGAACGCTAAATGCCCTGACGGAGAGGGGGCTTTTACCCTCTGACCACAAAACCGCACGGCCAAGCGAAGACAAGTTTCTGATTCTTTGAAGCCACCCGTGTTTCAACACAAACGCCAGTGACCACCCCGGCAAAAAGAACTTTGCACTCTGCAGGGCGAGGAAGCTATCCTGTCTAACGTGGAATACACGAGGGGGAGAAAAAAAGAAGTGCAGAATAGCAGAGAGCACAAGAGATATAACAGACAACCTGGGTGACATGAGGAGGACATGTTAATGAGAATCCCACACACATATATGAAGAAAGGAAACTATAGCATGTGCAGTGGAGTAAGCAGAAGAGTAGCCAATTAAAAGAGCTCGCATCACACATGAAGGGAGAACAGAGAGCGTTGGAAATGACAGGAATGTGCAAGAAGCAGCAGAAACATTGTCATTACTGCTGAAAGGAGATTTTTTTTTTTCAACAAGTGCGTAAAAGCTCCACTGACCTGATCACGCCTGGAATCTGCTCGCCTGGTGCTTCAGCTTGGAGAGTAATCCACTATTCCAGAGGAAAAAAAGTACAACAGTGGAGCCGACGTAAATGTGTGTGTGTGACTGTGTGTGTGTGTGTGTGTGTATGTGTGTGTGAGAGACTCTCTTCTGGGACCCTATCCTTCTCTCCTACACTCCCTCGCTCGCCCTCCAGCTCCCTTCTCCCTCCCCTCTCTCTCTCTCTCTTTCTCTCTCTCTCTCCCTCACCTAGTGACAACAGAGCAGCGCACACACACACACACACACACACACGTCCCCTCCCCCAACCACACCACCCCATCCCCCTCCTTCTCCCTCTCTTTTGTTAAAACTATTTCAGCAGGAAGGGAGAGAGAGGGAAAAAGTGACCAATCATGCCGTGTCAGAGGAGAGCCTGTTTCCCCTTGCTGTGTGTGTGTGTGTGTGTGTGTGTGTGTGTGTGTGTGTGTGTGTGTGTGTGTGCGTGCATGAATTTCTGCATGCGTGCATTTGTTTATGATCTTGTTTGTTCATATTATTATTATTGTGGCCCTTCAGTGATGTGATGAATGAGCTTGTTGGACACACACTAGTGAAAAATGGAGAATTTTCTCCTTCACTGATCACATGAGAAGTTCAGTTATTGTCAATGACTTCTATTGATCTGGTACATTGATCTTAGTATTGTTGGGAGGGTGGAGTTGAACCAACCATGTCAATATTACCTAATTCCTGTGATACCCCATCCCCCCCCTACACATACACACACTGGCCTGCACACTTGCATGGGCAGCAGCAAAATGACCTCCACATTGGCCTCAAACCTTTGACTAAGAAGTAGGTTAATTTCTTCACCTGTAATTCATCCATTTCTGATATTCTAACATAAACCCTCTTTCATTTTCCTTCCAAGGGGCTCATTGAGCTCGTCGCTTGTACACCCTATTTTGTGTTCACCCCTCGTACATAGAAACACAGCTGTGGTTCTGCATTTAGAGTTATGGAGTAGGAGGGACAAGCTGGTCCACTCCTCATGTTACTCTGCTGTAAACACTCAAGGCCCTGCAGGGCACACTCCTCCTGCTTTCACTGCTCTCAACACCAGGCCCTGTCCCCAACACACACACACACACACACACACACAGGCACATGTTTGACATGTGTGAGCCATGTTTCAGGAGGAGGTTGTTCATGGCACAAACTGTATCTCTTCCTTTGTAATTTCATCATATTAGACCACAATCATGTGAATCCAAAGCACAGTTTAACAAAAATCAACCCTATGATACCAGGTCGTTGGAGTCTTTCTGATTTGAGGAGAACGAGCTCTTATTGTCTGAGAGCACTGCGAGTTCAGTTGTTGCCAATCACAGCAGCGGAGGCTCATTACAAGACCTTTCATCAGGTGACTCAGAGGAGTAATGGCTACTGCAGCGCTCAGCTCTTTCTCCCTCACCTGCTTTGCTGACAAACACTGAAAAAAAAAAAAAAGAAAAAAGAGCCACGCTGTTATTTTGCAAGCGTGGAAAACAATGCATCTAAACAATCCCAAATGTGCAGCAGCGGCTGTTCTTTTCATCGCAGATAAGGGAGGCGGTTTGATACATTCTCGCCCCCCAGATGTGGTCTCTTGTTACGTCAGGAACACCTCCCGTGCAGGCGTGCAGCTCTAAGCAGGTCACTGGGACAAGCCGAGGGACAAAGGGCAGCGCGTGTGCTAATGACGGTCAGGCAGAAAGGTGCGGCTGACGGCAGGTCGGAGAACAAGTTTACTGAAAGGGACAGAGAACTGAAGGGGAGAAATTCCCTTTTCAAATCAAGTACTGGAGCGGATACGTAACACGAATGCACACAGGAAGACACATAGCGGCTATACTGGAAATTGGACATGGTAACTCTAACCCCGGGTCCCTTTGGCCCTGTGGGTGGGATAGGTCACATGATAGCACCCCAGAGAATCTCAGCTGTTTGCCACTCTAATTCTGTCTCGAGCAGCTGAGCACCGGCCCGCTGCTCCACTGAACTGTCCCACTAATGATAATTGTATGTGTGTTTGTGTGTGTGTGTGTGTACAGGCAGAGGAAACGCAGTCAATGATGAAAATAAGTCTGTACTTTCAACAACAGTTCATTAGCTTTCACCCCACATGCACGACCACATGTACAGAAAATGATAGGAGCGAATAATGAGACAGAGGGAGCACCAGAGGGAGAGAGAGAGAGAGGGCAAAACAGGAACAGGAAATCTTTGGAAAAAGGACAGGAAATGTGTGTATTGTCTCCCAAAGGCAATCTCAGTGTCAGCACAGTACTGGGCTTGTGTTAAATGGATAAGTCTGGTGATATTTTATGTTTTTTCTTGCTGCCAACAAATCCTGTGAGAAGACCAAAACTTTCATTGAGCCGATCCAACGGACAACGACTGTCTGTGTAGCCAAAGCCTGATAAAGTGTGCTTCATTCATTGTCGACCAAAAACTCTTAAATACAAATCATTGAGACATGTTGACATGTTCTTGTATTGGGACAAACATGGGCACTGTCCTGCCGCTGCCCGTAAGAGCAAGAGCACCAAGTGTCCCAGACAGATGCACTATTTACTCATGTTTTTGGAACATTTACGACATATAATGCTTTTAGGAAATTACTGAACCTTATTTTGAAGATGAAACTAAATGTGCATGATGGCTTAAAATATATATAATGCAGCCATCAAGGCCCAACAGTCCCCTTGAATTCAATCAAGCCTTATCCAGTATCAAACTTGACAGCCCTGTATCACTTTTAAGCCCATCAGATCTAGAATCCACATCAAATTGTATTCACTCGTAGTTACTAGCCACCTAAATTCGCCTGCTTTTTTTCATCAAGATGAATGTTTCAGTTACCTGTTACGGTCGCCACAGACATCGCTGGAAAACATGGTGACATTTCATTGAAAATATCGAGTAGTTCCAGTTTACAAATTGTCAAATGTGGTCTTTCGCTTGGGAGTCATTTTGCCTCGATAATGTAGAAAACGCGATATGACATATTTAACACTTAGCGTCTTATATGTTGTTTGCAGACGCGTACAATGACAGCATTTTAATTCTGGCGGCTTTTACACACCGAAGCTGTTCACAAGCAGCTGCGACGTTACATGCATGGACGAGTTTACAATCCTTCTATTAATATGACTAATGGCGATCGTTTTCTTTACTTTTTGTTCTCATCGCCTTCTTGTCTCGTCTGGGAAACATGATATTGACTCTAACCCGTATCCTTAAGAAAAATCAATGAGACAGAGCAGCAAAGCACAAACACACACACTAACCCATCACGTGTCCTTTCTTCTCATCAAGTGCAGAAAGTCAATTAGCCAGCCTCACGTTCAGAACGCTGTACGTCTCCTCAAGGTTAAACGGCGCTGCTGTCCCAATGATTTCCATTTACAGCACTACGGCAGAGGCAGTAACTGTCCGCCAGAGGCTTTAACTGTGTCATTTTCTTTTAATAATGTCAATAAAGGCAATAAAGAATAAAGAACTAAGCTGAGCACAAGCACCCTGAAACTGAAAATGTGGACGCAAGATTCACACGGTTTTATATGTAATCAACAAAACAGATGAAACACCACCCAGGGAAGCACACACACACACACACATACACACATGACTGCACACCACACACACATGCAGCGCAGTGCTCCATGTTGGAGTGGCTTATTGTTCTCTGGTATAGAGAACACAATATCCAAGTCTAGTAATAGAGGTTAGATTAATTGCTGACAAATCTGTATTCAGCAGTTCCCTTTCTCTCTGCTTGACAGATTTATGACAAAGATTGATGGAGGGGAGGGCCGCGCCGAGAGCCGCCTCTGTTCAGCGAGAAAAGAGGACAACAGCTCAGTGAGTCGAACAGAAGCAGAGAAAAGAGGGGAAAAAAAGACCAACAGGATTGTTTTGGTTGGTTCTAACACATGGCAAACGATTTTGTCTTTGAGCTTGTAGGAGGCTTCATATTTCATGCTGTTCTAACCAGAATAGTCCGCTCCACAAAAGGAGGTTTACCATTTTATTCCTCACACACTTAAAAACAGTTATTATTTTGGTGTAAAATAGTAAGAATGTTCAATTACCATAAGTGTCATACTTTCAAATGACTCTTTGAGAACATCACGGGGAACAGCCCTTTTTCACAGCAGACATTTTGACTGGTCATAGTGGGAGAAACACAGGTGTTACTAATAACATTAACGATGGCTCCGTTCTATTTAAGTGTCCCAGTAGGTCATAAAAGTGCCACAGTGAGCCAGTATGCACAATACCTGGACCCTGAAGCTGTAGCAGCTAATTGGAACTCAGCCATCATTCATGTGTTTTATTTCGGCTACACAAATAAATTCAGCAGTTGTACAATTGCAAAATAAAAGCATAATTTTTCTCATTTATTATTTTTTTTAAAACCAAAATTGAGCTAATGTTGAACAAGCAGAAACCGTATGAACAA
The DNA here is from genome assembly GCA_039737535.1 of Lagodon rhomboides. NCBI lineage: Eukaryota > Metazoa > Chordata > Actinopteri > Spariformes > Sparidae > Lagodon > Lagodon rhomboides. Next base: position 17,242,551 of record CM077785.1, on the reverse strand, counting down.
TCCTCATTCATATCTTTGAAATGAATAGTTTCACGAATACACGTCCATATGGTAAAGATGTAGCTGGGGCTAGCAGCTTAGCATAAAGCATGGAACCAGCGTGAATCAGCCGAGTTCTGTTCAAGATAACAAAATCATAATCATGTTAAAGTGTAAAAACAACAATTTGCCAGGACAGCCATTTCCCCCGTTCCCAGTCATTATGCTAAGCTAAGCTAACCAGTTGCTGGTGATACCTTCATATTTAAAGTTTCACGATAAATGTTTTTTAAAAGCATTTCATTGTTTGATAACAGTGAAATAACTATTGACTAAAGTTTGATTGACTATTAATGTACCATTCATTAAAGATGGATATTATGAAGCTTTTATGCTTTTCCTGCTCTGACAAATCTGCTGTGAAGGTGTAACTGCACAGGTTATCTCTCGCACACATTCTTAAATCAGCTCAGACGAACAAAGGCAAACGAATGACATTGTAAACTATTGAAAAAAACATTAATACCCCCTAATGACTGCTAATCATTTAGCATTTTGTGGCAGTCAGTCCTGCAGGGAAAAAAAAACATGCATTCCAGTCTACATTCCAGCTCCACTTGGGTCTTCAGCTTTCCTTCACAAAAACCACAGGACCTTCACATGAGCACAAAGGATTTCTTTGAATGCTTAAGTCTGAGAACAGAGACATTAGAGCCAGAGACCCTTCCTCAGCTGATTGGCCCTGTGCTGGCCATGAGCCATTATGACACTAGACCCACATGAGAATAATCAATGCAATGCACAAAGTATCAGGTTGAAATGACATAAATATGATGTATATTCTGACCAGATGGTGAGTTTCAAAGGCTATGTGCACGATCCAACCTGTTAAGGTTCATTCATTTCAATTCATGGGATCTAAAATACCCTGTCCACCTTGCTCCTTCGTCCTGATGTCACAGCCAACAGCTCGTTCGATTGGTTGAAACCAATGCCCGCCAGCTGTTTGTAATCAGCAGCATTTGGGAGTCAGGAGGATCACATGACACCCTCGAGGCACACATGCACACACAGATATATACATATAGAGTGCAGTGCATCTTTAACCTCGTAGCCCTTCCCACAGGCTACTCCTTTGCGGTCGGGATCACCTCCAGATGTGCACACTGTGTTCTCACCTCAGGATAAAAACCGGGGGAGGGGTGCGGCGGCACCGTTAGGGAGGGGATAGTCCAATGAAAATGGAAACATCTCCAAGATGTTGGGAAGAGGGTAAAAGAGAGAGGAAGGAGATTTAGACACAGCATATGTGCGACCAGTGTTTATCTTTCTTAAAATGATGTAAACAATCTTGAATTAAAAATTTATATTTGGAAGGAAAAGTCCTCACAGGAAGCATGTTCTTGAGGGGGTTGCGACTCTGCTGCCCCCTTGTGGTACAACTTATTAAATACGTTAAAATACATTAAAGCTCACACATGTAAACGCATTCAGTGGAGTGTCTCTCTCAAATGATGTAACCAAAGGACATGATGCAATAACTGAAACAACAGCTGCAGTCATTTCAACTGTAATTATTTATTTTTCATTTTTCCATAATCAAAAATTAAATTACATATACATACATATAAAACATGTAGAATCATTTTGCTCCAGACTAATCATTCAGTGGTTGAAGAGACAAGGCATTGCTCTTTCTATGGCTCCAAGACTATAGGATTAAGGTTTCTGCAGTACAGGTGCTCTTCTCCCTGAAAACCTCCCTGCTTTCTTACATTTACTCTTTTCATCTTTTATCTTCCTCTGTCAAGCTGACCTTGTCCTTGAAACAGACACAAGTGTTGTCTTATATTCACCAGAAGGACACAGCCTCACACAGTGCACACATTTATCTACACATAGAAATGAAGTAGGGATACAGGCAGAAGAGGATTTGAAACATGGGTCTCCTGCTTTATCTTTCTGTGGCAAAGAAATTGTATAGTTATAGTACAAAATGGGATGAGGAAAAGATGTTTTATCAACGGCCTGCACCTCAATAATAGCTTCTACAAGGTCTGTTTCAGTTCAGATGTAAGGTGGTAAAAATGGCAGCACAACAGGAAATGGTTATGTATTCTATGACGAACACACGCACAGCACATACAGTATATTTATACTCACATCCATCGAAATCTGTGACCTCTTTGGGTCACATTTATATGCAGTAGACCTACAGTATACTGAAGGCGTTTAACTGTATGTGTACCATACATTCACATATACATTAATAAATTGAAAATCAGGTTTAAGACACATGATGCTCATTAAAATTACTTTAACAATTGCTTAATAATGATGTTTTTTTCTGTAAGCACATCTACAGTCATTGAACTCTGATGTTTGAGTTTGGTCTGGTCCATTATGGAAGCATTTCATATACTTTTTTCCTCAACTGACACATTATTTCATGTGATTTAGAATACATATTTACACAATTAATAATATTTAGTCATGCCAGTCATTAGTTAAGTAAGGGTCCTCAGACACACAAAGACTATTCACATTCAAAAGTCTGCCAGAGTCGAAGCAGAAGTTCATTACAGCAAACACAAAACTTTCACACATGTCTTAGAGGAGGTATTACTGCATGTGATGTTACAGTAATAGATTACTGTACTTGTGCACTTTGCTTTAAAGTCACTTGAATAAAAACGATGAGAACTATGGCCAAGAAGAAGAAGCCTTGAAAATGGTTGCAGAACAGTTCATTGATATTCAACCGGACAATAAAACAAGTTTGGAATAGAATTTAAACACATGAATCCATCAATAGTGGGTCAGATATTGCATATGGATCATTTTGCAATAAATTTATTTATTCATTCTTTGATATTTAACCTTAGAGTAAAGATTCGCCTCCAGGGGTTTGATTCTAAAATAAGTCTTTGGGGTGTCCCATTGACCCAAGTGTTTAAACGTCCCATATTATGCTCATTTTCAGGTTCATGTATTTATTTTGGTTGTTTATATGCTTTAATGTTCAAGATTTAATGTTCAACACATTATTTTTCTCATACTGTCTCATGATTGTAGCACCTCTATCTACCTCTGTCTGACTGCTCCGTTTTAGTGGCTGTCTCTTTAAGGCCCCCCTCCCAAAAAGCTCAGTCTGCTCTGATTGGTCAGCTCTCACAGGCCTGAGCAGGCAACGTCCACCATGTTGCTGCCTCAGCTCGGCAGTTGTTTTTACAACCATGGTTTGGCTGAGGGCCGTGACTATATAGCTGTGACAAGCCCTGATGGCTCGTTTGAAGGCACCGTTTCTGAACAGCTGTGCGCTTTGATACTTTCACAGTACTTACGTAGCACCTCGACCTGCTTTATATTCACAACAAAAAGGACAAATACATTCTTCTTCACCATTAATCTGTTCGATACATTCAGTGACCAGTAGGGCTGAACAATTTGGGTAACAATCTAATCACGATTCAATGTGCAATGTTTTTTTAGTTGTTTTTTTTTAAGTCGAGCTTCAGTTCAGTTTTTGCTGTGTAATAGATTTGTTGCACGTCTGTCTCTTCGAAGCCGAAATATTACTACTGCCTTTCTTTGTTATGACATATGACGTATATTCTTGACATGAACTTATAAAACCATCGACAGGCGTGTTAAAATGTGGGTTAAAACTTACATAGTCTCACTTTAAGACGCTGTAATTGCAACATCCACGGCAAGAGTCTGTGATGATGAGACTTTTATCAATCCATCTTTTTATTGTCCAATTAAATATCAATCAGTATTTGATTTATGAGCAGTTTCAAGGCTCTCTCCTCCATTGAGAACAAAAGGTTGTGACAATCGCAGTTGTATTAGACAAACTCTTGATGTCTCCCATTAGAGCTTTCTGCTCTTGTTGTAATAACCCTTGAAGTTATTGTATTGAATTCATTCATATAAGTACATTTTTCATGTGCTGCATTTCTTCAGCCTTTCTCCTCGATCAGCTTGATTATTACATATATATACATAAAATCAAAGAGGACACATTTAATTTTTATATCTAAAAATATTATTGTATTAAATAATAAATAAGTAATAAATTATTGTTTAATTGCTTGATAGATCTCTTGAAAATAAAATATATAATTTTATCTACAGAAAGTGCAGCTACAAATAAAGTATTACTTAAGGTCCCATAATCTCTCTGCTCCCTTTGGCTCTAAAGACCACTGTCAGATGTGACTCTGCTAATAGAAAATGAAGGGGAGCACAATACAGAAGAACCTTTGGACAATGTCAAGATGTCTTCTCTCAATTGTGCACAATTGTTTTTCTATTTCACTCAGGGATGGATGAAAAGGTTGCACTGGCGCAAAAGAACCCGGATACATATAGAGTTGCAGTAAGGTCAATTTGACTTGGATTTTGGGTGAATTATTGCTTAAAAGAAAAGGCTCCCCCCCAAAAAAAACTAAATAAGTATTATTTTCCTGATACTTAAAGGGACACACACACATCTCTCTCTCTCTCTCTCTCTCTCTCTCTCTCTCTCTCTCTCTCTCTCTCTCTCTCTCTCTCTCTCTCTCTCTCTCTCACACACACACACACACACACACACAATTTTATCTGCTCTGGTTTTCCCTGACCTGACGCCACCCAAAGTGCCTTGCAGGAGCATTCATGAACATTGTCTGAGGTAAAGAAATAAGACACTGTACTAACACATGACAACGATTCTGTAAGAACAACCTCCATCCCACACAATCATTAGTTCAAAGACAAACGTCCATAAAGGGAAAAAGATTACGCCTCAAAAAACACACATTACTGATGTCACCGCTTCAACTGAAGTGGGTCTACTAACATTTACAGTTTTCAGTTTACATCATCACACAAAACTGACACAAAGTTTTATGCCCCCAAAAGAGGATTTGTCTATGTATTACTGAACCTGCAATGTACTATAGTTCTAAAATCTACTAAATAATTGACCATATCATCACTATTAGAAAAAAACAAAACAGTCATGGCACATTAAATAAAAGACACTAGTAGATTTGAAAACTGACAACTGATGAACCTACTGAGATTATTAAAAAAAAACCTGGTTTGTTTTCAAAGGAGCATTTACACTCCATCGTATAGCCCAGCTAAGTGTACAGTAGAGGTGGGAAACCTGGGTGTTTTTTCTGATGTAAGGGTGAAAAACAGGAGTAGAGAGGTTGGTGGTGTTGTTATATGTGTGTGTGTGTGTGTGTGTGTGTGTGTGTGTGAACTTCTATCTTTGTGAGCACCAGCAGTGGATGATGTGACTATTCATATTTAAAGGAGGTCGCTTGTAGTTTTTCTTTCCCCTCAGCTTTGCGGAACTTCATAGCTTATTTCAACTGATTTTTTTTTTTATTTTCTGGCCCTGGCAACTTTACTGTGTTAGTTTTTTCCGTAAAACAGCTCTAAAAACCCACTGTACATTATCTGCTCAGCACCAAACAGTCAACAGGCAAAGTTAGCGACAAGCTGGTGAACATAGTTTGGGCACATAGCATTGGGCACCAAAAGAGCCACATGTTTTCTCCAGGAGATGGTGGAGGCCAAAAATAGAGCAAAAAGAGAGTAAATATGGGACCTAAAATTATTCAGCAGGCCAGACACATGGAAAATAACATTGCTGTACATCTGCTTGATGTGTAAATTAGTAATTGTTTGAAAACAACAGGAAATATTAACATTAAAGGTGATAATATGTCCATGTTGGGTTTGGATTTTAGAAGTAGCCAAACAAATACATCAATTATTGCAGATTTAAATTGGTAGGAACATTTATTTGTGTACACCCTAAACTAATGCAGTTCACTCTCCTCATTAATTTTAAATGTTTTAGACAAAATAATAGAATCGCCTGTCAGTATAACACACTACAAATCAACAGTGCCACTAACTATATCTTTCAAAATGACCATAAAATGTGATCTTTTCTAAAACGGATTTAAAACTGAACATTACAACTGTCATGATCCACGGCTGCATCAGTTCGTTGTACCTAATAAGCTGGCGACTGGTCATACTTCTGGTTTACATGGCTGCAAGGGTTAATTTTACAGCTATGGTTGGTTCTGGTGTAAACAGGAGAATTTACAATGGGCTGTTTTGTTGATGTTGGGCAGTAAAGCCGATATTTATAGACAAGCGACAGCTGCGTCACCGCGTGCTAAAAATAAACCGTCCTGACTTTTTAGGTGATGTTTTTGGAGATAAACCTGTGACACTGAATCACCGGTTGATTGACGAGCTGGCTGTTTGAGATGTTAAATCCAGGTGAGTTTAAAAATAAATGCATGGCTCTCAGCTGTGAATCATCAAATGTACCCATATCTCAGTGAAACCACTGAGGATGCCAGCAGCTGTCAGAGTGTCCTCCTAACATTATTTACTGTGACTGTGAATGGAGCAGCTCCAGGATTTGTCTCCAGATTACATTATCAGAGATGCGTCATTGCTCTGTGCAAAAATTCAATACTATCAGTGGCTGCTGTTCCAAGAGATTGCTTTAAAGTTTCATCCTTTCTATCATCCCTCAACCTGACAACTATGATGGGAAGCAAAAGGTGGTGTACAGGCCAGAACTTACTCAAAGTATTATAATCATCATCATATTATAATTAAAATTAAATGGTGACTAAGATGGTTGAGATCAGGGTTTTCTACTGGTCAACTGGTTAATTAAGATGTCCAAAGTTGTTGCTAAATTCAAGGGGTCAGAGTTAGGTTCAGGCTCGCACTGGCATTAACTTTAGAGGGTTGGTTCTAGTCCTCACTAAGATAGAAGTTCATGTGTAGTCTTTATCTGTTTGTTTTGTGGTATTTGTTTGCGGGTAGCTGGTAGAAATCATCGACACTTGTTTCTCTGAAGCACTGAAGAAACTGACGGTCAAAGCAGCCAAATCTCATCGTGCCCTGTGGTCCAGAACAACAGTCATGTGACACAGCTGAGTCTGCCAGGACGGTGGACATCCTACTCGTCTATGAACGCGATCCCTTCAATCCTGCAGGACATACATACAAAATTGGAGTTAATACAGCACAGAGTACAGTTTGGGTGTTTGCAATTACAAGTTGGAGTGACAATTGGAAAGCACAAAAGAAGCGAGCGACCAGCATGTGTAGAGTGAATATTTTCAGGTGACAGGGGTGAGGAAAAACAGGGTTTGTGGCCTTGCCTTCTTAGCAGCCACAGGACGAGTGTCCTTTTGATTGGAGTTGAGGGATTTCCACACAGTGGTTTTAGACATTTCATCAGATATGTTTATATCAGAGGGGTCACACCTGAGGAGCAGCGAGAGGAAATGGAGGATGAGAGCAGAAAGGTATAAGGGTTAAGGTGGAGGGTTATGTGAGGAGGTCCCAGCGTGTTAGATTCACAGGGTGCACTTAAAAAAAAAGGCCACCACACGCAAACAAGACAAGCATACATACAGGAAGTTGAAACATTTCTCTCATAATCTTACCACTCAGATCATCTGATGCCCATCGTGTCCTTTTTACGCATGTGTGTACTCACCTGGGGTCTTGTGCTCTCGGGGTCTGAACAGGCTTGCTGCTCTCCATGGGAATCTGAACAATGTCTTCTTTATTTCCACCGAGCATAACCTCTGATTCCTAAAAGACACACCCAGTCCCCACAGTCAGTATGTGCATGAATATTTCTTTTTATCTGTACATCTCATGATTCCATCTACACTACCTCTTCTATTTTTTTGGAGGCATCATCAAGATTTTTCTTCTTCCATTCAGGCATTAAGTCATCCAGGTAACTTAGCTCTCTCTTAGAGAAGCACAGGTCCAGCAGCTTGCGGACAAAAACCAGAGCCAGCACCTGCAGGCACAGGAGGATTTTTTTAAATCTAGATACTAGACGTGAAGAGACTGATGAAGAGAGAACGAGGAGGTTGTTGATGGTCAACTCACCATCATCGGGAAGACGATAGCGGCAGGCGACGTCTTGATAACCCAGAGCAGCACCAGACAGGTGAGCTGGGTGACAGTGAACAGGTGCACCTTCCTCAAAGGAACGTGGCGCAGGTAGATGAAGTCTGGCTGGTGCTTCGCTGGCATGCCGAACAACTTCAGACGGTCAAAGAACTGAGACAATGATGGAGATGAACAAAGGTGGCCGGGAAGTTATAGGGTAATGAGAGAAATGAATTAATGATGGCGGTGCAGATGGTAAATATGGCAAGAGACAGGAAGTGATTATGAATGGCAAATTTAGTTAGATTGTTCTGTCGGGCCTCACTGAATTGCAACAGTATTAATTAGATCAGGAGAGGGCATAAAAGGGAAAGACAATTTAATAAGTGGCTGGGATGAGGGGGCAAGAGTACAACTTTAATATTTTTGTGTTTGAATGACTCCAGTTGATGTAATAAGTGCAAATATAGTATTGTATCTGTTCAAATGCAAATGTGAATAAGCATCTTGCAAACTAAGTTTTGGACATGTATACAGTATAAGTCAGATTGTACATTACCTGGATGCCTTTTAATGAAGATACTCCCATGTAAAGGAAAACACCATACAACACTGGCATAGGAATGAACTGAAAGAAAACACAAACAAGATCAGTTAACTTTTTGCATCCTATTTGGTGCTCTCACTCCTCTGACTAAATGTCCCAGCCAGAGGGGGGCAGCATTGCGCAGCCTGTCTGACTAACCTGCAGGGCTCCGGTCATGAATACAGAGCAGCCCATGAGCAGGAAGATGACCAGGCCAGTGAACCTCTGCTCTCTGATGCCCAGGAAGCGAGGCTGCTCTCCTGGAGCCGAACTCTCCGACTCCAGCTTAAGGCTGTTGACGTGAGAGATGGACAGGACCGTGGCTGCTACGAACCAGGGCAAGCCCATGATGGAGCACACTGCCAGCATCACCCCGACCATCAGAAGGTCCAGATGGTACCCACAGCCCTTCTGCATACCAGAGAAAAAGACAGGTAGGTATTACTAGGCTTCATTCTTCAGCTGGAAACAGAGAGATGTAGGTTGGTTCACACGGCAGCTGCGTGATCTGAATTTTCAGATTTCTTCTCACCAGCAGTTTGTGCTCTTTGCGGTTGATGATGACGGCAGTTATCTGCTGGTCCATGAAGATGAGGATGGTGCAGAGAAGAGCAGGAATAGCAGCAGCCAGGACTGTCCACCATGGGTTGCGTCCAATTGGATTGATCAACCAACCTCTGTCGTCTCTGGTAGGCTGAAGGATCACATTAAGAGGAGTGAGGCCGTGAACCAATCATAACCATGTAGAAATGTATATCAATGTTGTAGTTATCATCATCATTTCCTCTATACCTGGAATTTGCTGGGGACCTTTAACTTCTGCGAGGGCACTCCAATGACATAGTCGAGCAGAACCATGACAGCGATGGTGAGGAACACTGCGAAGTCACTGATCATGGACCGCACCTGGGCACAGGAGAAAACAACACTCACAGTAATCAGTGGTTACTTGTGTGGCGTGTCTGGTAGCTTAGTGAGCAGTCATATTGGTTGATTACCTTGGTGGGGAAATAACGACTGGTCTTGAATTGTTTGAGGAAGGCGGACATGAAGAAGGTCGAGAAGAACAAGATGGTGGACCAGAAGAGAACGTCTGGGGTGTACGGGCCGTGGTGACCACATGACGTCCCAACAAATTGTCCCTGCAGACTCAGGCACTCCTGTAGATTTCATGTAGATGCATGGAGGTTGTATTAGGACAAAACGGCCTCAAGACAACAATAAATTAAAGGCCATTCTATCTATATCATCTGACAGACAAGAAAGAGTCTACAAGACAACAAGACAAGACTTTGGTGTGCTCAGTTATACACACAGCGGTGAAAGGTTAATGGATTGTCTGTTTGCAAAGGCCCTTAAGAAAGGTTAGCTGCTAAAGGGAGGGTGATGGAGTTAGTTGAATGTTAACAAAAGTAAACACTTGTTTCCACGTAGATGTGTTACCTTGACAGTGAGGTTGGTCCAGGGTACAGCAGAGGCTGTGATGTTTCTCTCATTCCACATCGCTATGGTTTTATTACTGGGATTATCAGGTTCTGCACACCTACAGCTGCAGAGAGAGAGAGAGAGAGAGAGAGAGACAGACAGAGTGTGGCTGTCAGTGGTTAAAAGGACAGGCTTGCGTGCTTTTATCAGTAAAATTAGGCCCGACATGAACTGCATACAGGGATGTGATGGAGTCTTTTAGATGAGAGCAGGAAGGAAGAGACAACAAGGACAGAGTCACACAGTGAGGAGATGCCTACACAGAGAGAATGACAGCTACACAGAATTTTCTCACAGAAGAATTAGAAATTGAACGTGCAGGTGAAGGTGTAAGGAAACCAGCAGAGACATTATTTTACGCACTATGCCAGCGTTAGTTTGTCGAGATCACTGTGTGCATTGAAGGGGTAGACTTCTCCCAGGTGGAAGAGCTTCTCCAGAGCCTCGTAGATGAAGATGAGGCAGATGAGCGCGGCAAAGGCCTCCTCTGTGAACCGAGTGATGTAGCACACCAGAGAGCTGGCATCTGTGGCAACCAGTATCAAACACAGCAGGGCTGTCCACAGGCCAATGCAAGTCCTCAGTGACAGATAGGACAAGTCGTAGTCCCTGATGTGACAGGACAAGAGAAGAGGAGAGGGAATATGTAATCAGCTAGCAAGACAAATGTCAGGGCAGTGATGATAAATATGTCACAAATACCCCTTTTCCACCAACATGGAACCAGGTCAGTTCTGGTTCGTGTACCTAAGCTGGAACTTTTCAGAGCATTTCCACCAAATATTAACTGGTTGGGAACCTGAAAATTGAAGTATCCTCGACTCCAGCTGCGGCTCATAACCGGTGGAAACGCAGGCTGGCTGCTACATAGCACAAAGGTTCCAGGAATCTTGAACCTGGAAACTTGGAACTAGGTTTGGTGGAAAAGGGGCTAGAGAGGTTGTTTTAATACGTACTTGCAGAACTTGAAGAGGATTTTCTCGAAAACCAGCACAGGACCTGTGCTGCCGAGAATGGTGAGAGGCTGACCGGCAAATATAGAGTAGGCTACTCCAGTCATAGACGCACCCAGTAAGGACTCTATGGCACTCTGGAGCACATGGTAGAAACACAGAGAGGTACAGTACATTATTCACCAACAGATTCTTTATGAACTCTATGAACTAATCATCATTTCCTAATCACAGTGAAGTGTGTATGTGTACAGTGTTTGCTTCTGTTTGAGTGTGTGTCTGAGTGCGCTCTTACAATCCGTCCCTCTGTCGCCTCCCCCAGCAGTCCTCCAAAGGTGATGACAGGAGACATGCAGGCACAGTACAGGAAGAGGAAGGAGGCCACGCACTGGAGGCTCATGCCATCCTTAAAGTCACTCAGATAGAACGGAGCTTTCCTCTTGATGTCCAGTATCAGACCACCAAACAACCTGATCACAGCACGCACCAAAAGAAGAGAGGTCTAGTCAAAGGTCTAGTCTAGTATGGAATAGTAGTTCAGTATCAATCAGTGTCATTGTTAAAGGAATAGTGGGACAATTTTGAAATATGGATATTCTCATACTATTGATATGATATAACTGGAGGGGAAATGGAAAAAATCAGGAATGTCAGTGTTGATTCTGACCAATGAAAATTGGTTGGAGGTGGAGCAACCTTTGCAAACAGAAAACAAAACAAAACAAATTAAAACCTTTTCTAGGATCTCTGTAGTGAATTTCAGCTCTTCTAATGTGCATCATGGTGGCATTTTAAAGACTACTCCTCCACTAAGTGGATAATCAAAGGCCCTACACGGCCGCAGTCCTCCCACACAGGTGTTCTCTCTCACATCTCCCTTACTTGTCCTTCTGCCTCTGTTATTGGTAAAATGAGTCTGGTGACCTTGTGTAATTTACAGTATAGCTCCACTTGTGCAGAGGCATCATCAGCCAGACTAACATAAAACACTTACTGTATGTGGATGTGTACGGCTATTACAGATTAATTTATTGGCATGCTGATCTTTCACCATCTTCACTGGTTAGATTTAAGCCTGTTTCACATCTGACTACACCCAAAACCACCGATGGATGTTGTCAGAAGCGCGCTCTCCTGCACCTTTAACCACACCCATCAGTGATGTCACAGTATCCTGGAGTACACTTCTACATCACAGCAAGAAGCAAGATTTTCAGAGGATTCTTACTGACTTTTTAAGAAATAAAGTGACGAATGTTTTGGTGCGTGTTTCTCTATCACGCTGTCACACTTGTCACTTGCATGTGACAAACATGCTTGAGAGTGCTAAACTCGCCCCAGGCTTCCACACATCAATTCAGAAAACATAACAAGTTCTACATTTCCACAGGCTGTTTTTACGACAGCTTGTCCTGATATTCACTGCTTGTTGGGTGTAACATCTTTCTTGTTGACATCTGAATTGGGCGTCTATATTTATGTATTACAGCACATGTGACTCAAGCAACAAGCCTGTCTAAGACAGCTTACCTTCCAGTTCTCTGCAGCTCTGGCCCGTGGTGCTCAGCATGTAGCTCTTCCTCTACCTGGCAGGTTGTGCCATTAGGGACTCCAGGCATCTTCCTCTTCTCCTGCGGAAATCCAATAACAGTCCAGGAACAGACAATAATCAAGATAATATCAGTCCACTTTACAGCCACTGTTGTTTGTTGTAGCTAAAACTGACGACTGAAACACATAATCTCTGTGTCATTGTGGCTGTGTACCTGAGATGGGACATTCTTTGGGGGCTCGATGCGGATGGAGGGGTCCCACTCTCCCGGTGGTAGGACCGTCACCTGGTCCAGGAACTCATCTATTCCAGCCAGCAGGTCACTTTTGTCCTTTGCCTTGTAAGCTACATCATGGAAGATCTGGTCCAGAGAAGAACAGAGTGAACTTAGTGGTCTGCCTGTGCAAGACACAGGTTGGAATTTGATTTATTCGGTGACAGCTGCCGAAGCTAGCTTTTAATTTGACGGAGTGTTTCTTACTTCATCTGTCATGATGGTTGCCATGGAGCGTCCAATTTCGTGGTATTGCTGAGCCTTTCCATCTGGGCCCAGGAGAATGAAGAGGAACCTGATATTTGTCAGCAGACGGGTTAGAGTAGTGTTACTCCTTCCTGGATTATTGAATTTACATAATTTGATTTTACAACTAAACCACTGTTTATGTATCTGCAAACAGCAGTGGACGTCTACCTGGTAGGTATGGGAACCTCAGTGAGTCCAGTGAGCAGCACGGCAGGGGAGAGGCGGACAAAGGCGACAATGGGCCTCTCCAGGAAGTCCAGTTCCCCCACCAGTACATTAGAGGCCTCTGCACCCTCTGGGATCTTCTTCATGAAATGCATGTCCACCTGGTGAGACAAGGAAGAAGTTAATATAAGAATACAAAAAAAGAAAACTGCATCCCTACAACCTGTAGCTTCATTACCAACAATGCAAAAAGACATTTGAGTTGGAATTTGAAAATAATGACACAGTTTCCAAAATAATGAGAACATTTTTCACATGCACCATGAAAAAGCTTAGCAGGGTCTGGATTTGTAATCCACGTTTACAGTAAATGAGACCCCATGGTATCCATCTGGATCTGCTAAGTTTAGTCTCACCCGCTTGCTTCTGATGCTTTTGTTCATATGTGTAAACAACAGAAAGGTCTATGCAAATGTTGAGAATGTTTCTGATTATATATTTATATATATATATTCTGATAGTTTAGATACTAAGTCTTCATTTTGAGATATTGAGTCTTTATTTCATGAAAGTTACTCCTTATAATGACTTTCACATTGGCAGAAATGGGCTTCCATACTGTAAAGGCATGCACTCAAAATGCCAGGTGGAAATGAATGTCTAAATGGAAGCTTTTATCTCCGTCCTGTGCGGCTGTACTTAACGGTCCTGCAGTGATGCACTTTGATCTAATGCAGTTCTGCTGCTGTTTCCTAGGGGGCACCATGTGACCTAGTTGATGATGTGGACAGCACATTGAACACTGATTTCAGTTCATGGGTAGAATAAGATCTCACACTGCTGTTGTCAGATGTGTCAGTTATATCTACTCTCATAGCCATATTCTGTTGTGTTCTTTACAGCATCTGTTCATATATGTGAACAGTGTGCACTGAGAAACTGCACAGTTTTATGAGAAAAAGAGCTTGTTTGTTTGCCTTGCTAAGGTCCACCTGGGTGCCGTCCTGTCCGCCACCGTTCTTAGCTGGTTCTGTAGCTGGCGGAGGCTGGGGAGATGTGGCTGACCCTGGAGAGAGAGAGAGGGGATCAGAGTCAGTACATTATAATTGTTGGCCTGCCAAAGTGCAAGGCTGCCAATATATCACCCGTTTGCTCAGGAACGGCGAAATGGTTTTTGGCATTCAGTGTCACTGTTTAGAGATTTGTGTCTGTCTGTTACTTTGTTTTGCTGCTTTTAGTCTCTTCTCGTTTACTTTTGGTCTAACTTTTCTCCATCCATTATTCTAAAAAGTAAATCTTATGTAATCTTATATTAAACATATTTCTGACTAAAGAAATTCAAATTCAACTCATATTTCTAAACATTTTACACTGATCTTGTAGCCAGTTGTACAAACGTATTTATAGTTTGACTCCCACCTGTCAGATGGGGCTCTGACTGTTTGCGAGTACCCTCAGCGATGGAGCGCACGATGGGGATCAGGTTCTTCTTCTTCTCGTTCTGGTGGTGATGCCTCTTGAGCAGGGCCTCTCGCACCTTCACTCTCACGCTGTCGTCCAGCTCGTTGGACGTCTCCTGGTGGTCCAGAACCATGTCTGCAGCACACGTACAAAGAAAGATGCACGCGCTCGTGTTATTGAAAGACTTTTTCAGATTAATGGCATCGGACACCTTTTATTTGTAGAGTACGTATGTGTTTGTGCGACTATGACCAGAAATTGTATTCATTTATACTCACTGGGCTCTATGCATACAAAAAAAATAGTTAACAAAGATTCCTAATACTCCAACTATAGAGCCCTCCTTGGGCTATGAATATATTTTTTCTTCAACTGCTGTCATTAAAAAGTTGTAATCTCCTCTGACATCAGTAAGTATCTAAAGGCACAGTGCTGAATAGAAAGTGCATGTTACAGGGGGGAAGGTCAATAAGTGTCCAACATATCTGGTCATGTGGGACTGCAGAGAATAATCAGCAGCCCTCCACCTCCACCTCTCTCTCTCTCTCTCTCTCTCAGTCCTTTCTTGCTTGCTGAGTCAGCACTGGATCCCTCCTTCCTTCTTTCCTTTTCTCCTCCACACTCAATCAAATTACACAACACACACACACACACACACACACACACACACTGCGGTGTCTGCATACATTCCCAGCACACTTCAAGGCCAGCGCCAATGTGTCGAGCTCAGCGGCAGCATAATCAGCCATGTTAATAAGGACAGTGACAAGAGAACATCACAAAGGAGTCTGAAATTAGATCAAAACTCAGTAGCGGCACATCTAATGTAGCTTCCACTCACACTTCACGGACTTATGATGGATCACGTTCCTTCTAATGCGAGACTGCAGCAACAGCTCTGCCTTCTCCAGTGTATCACTTGACAGATGTCCATCAGTTAAGAAAACAAGAGACGTCCAGTTATAGATCTACCGTGTGCAGCCTCCTTTATTGTTCTGCACACGCTCTTAAAGTTAATTAAGAGCAACTGGTTCTTTTAATTAAGCCGGCTACATTTTAGAAGAATTTTAGAGTTGTTAGTCAAATGTCAGACTTTTTAAAATCAGACTCTGGTGTCATAAGAGTATGTTGCTAAAAGTTTGAATTATTTTGACACCCGAGTGGTGTATTGAGCAAAGAGAAGGACCTTAAACCACGCCATCTGTGCAATGTTTGATATTCCATATTGCTATTTCCTATTATTTTTGACATTTTCAGGTCAAGTCTAAATGCATTAGAGTCTGGAAATCCATCCTATAGCTCCTTGGCTCTGCAGATGATAATAGTGCTTCAACATTTAGGTCTTCTTCATATGTCATGTCGGTCCTACTCACACCGATTCAAATAAAGATTTACCGCATTTTCTGTGACATTATTTTGGTCTCAGTTGGCCAAAATAATCAAGTGAATAAATAAAGAGTCTCCATCTCTTCTACCATCTTGGCTGCCGTTTGGAGTCCAGGTGCTGCTGGCAGGAGTCATATGGAGAAGAGAGGGAAGAAGAGGAGGAATGATTGGAGGAAAGAAGGCTGTTTAAAGCTGTAAACCTGTCACAATCTGACCATGAGGATGCCTGACTGATGGGGAGCCTTGAATCATGTGATCTTCTTGTGTGTGTGTGTGTGTGTGTGTGTGTGTGTGTGTGTGTGTGTGTGTGTGTGTGTGTGTGTGTGATGGACACGAGCGTGAAACATAATTTCAAAACAGTTATTTTCTCTTCGACTGTAGTGAGGAGTGCTGAACCACTGTGTGTTCATTTGTGTGTGATTATTTGCAAATAGATCATTTACCTGCCCGTCGGATTTAAAACCGTGGTCATTCATTCGCTCAGCCTGGGTCACGCTTATCCAATCGTGCGCTCCCATGCAAATGACAGGTGCAGAGTTCATTGCACACTTGGATGCAAATGAGTTTGAAGCATGGCAGCAGCTTTATCTAATTCTGGATATTAATGCAAATCAGGTTCAGCAGAAGTTCAGCTGCAATATTCCAGTCAAAGTCAACCAACGAGCAGCCACACTGAGCCTCATTTATGTTTGACATCACAAGAGAGCCGTGTAAAGTCGGTTTAGACTATTCCATGACTGACAACTTGAGTCTGTGTCTTTGTGTGTTTGTTTCTGCATCCAGATAGAAGATGATTCTCCCCTCAGGCCTCCACTGTATGCGCGTCTCCTCTCTTAGGGAGATAAAAGGATTTGTAGCACACATCCAGTGGGCTCCTCAGCTGAGATATAGAGCCTGTTGTATATCAACGAAGTTCAAATTGACTCAAGGACATGGGCAGGAAGTGACTCAACAGAGTGGGACAGAGAGAGACGGGAAAATAACCTGTGAAATCATATATCCATTTTAAGAAGCGACACCAGTCACTGATGATTTAAAACTGCTCTCTTGCAACATCCTTATAAAAAAATGCTTCAAACGGAGCTCAGGATAGATCGCACGCTGCTACTGAGATAGTAATATGTGCAAGATGGAGGAATTCTCACCAGCAATCTCCTCGATGCAGTCGGCGTGCATGTCGAGCAACACGCTGCCATTGATGATGCAGCTGCGGAGCTCAAACAGGCTGTGGAGGGAGAGAGTGGCGACGTAGGGCTTGCTCCACCTCTCCCCGCCGTCCTCCACGTCTTCCTCAAACTTCAGCCACCTGCGGGGTGAAGACGAGGGGAAGTGATGAACTTGGTTATTAAGTAGGAGTAGATGTGAGGTGCAGTGATATGACTTTTATCGTTTCGCTTAAGCACATTGAAAACATTAAAAAAATAGCTGAATAGGAATAGTGTGTCTATGTATTGTGTTGCAGGGATATTTATTGAAGTAAATGTGTTAACAAGCTAGATCCTGGCCAGTTTATACCTCCAGAGGAGATAGTCCATAGTAACCAACAGTAAGCACTGTAGCGGTGAATCGTTAGCTCGGTTGCACAATTAAAGGCTGTAAATCAATGTAATGTAATCAGTGTGCTCCGGTCCCTTTTTTCCTTTGAACATTGTGGTGGACATATTTCCTCAGAGATTGTTTTGACAACTACATCAGCCACACAATGTGAGGGAAAGGTCTGACATTAGCACGTGAAACTAAGATTTGGCCTTTGACCTGCTTTCTGTCCCTCTTCCCTGTGGAGCTGTGAGCAAGCCGACCACAAAATGATCCACTAAGCTTTAAATGCTGCTACCACTTGTACTCTCAGTAACAGTGCAGCTGTGGAGCTGCCGGCTTGTGACAGGCTTTACTGCCAGGCATTGTTGCCAACCGCTCCCAGAGGAGACCCTGACCTGGCTGTTTCCTTCCACTCAGCATCCTTGCCATCCTTCACACAGATCTCATCCAGCTCAGTGAACAGCTCGTGGGCCACATGTTCTGCATCCTCCTCTGTGCCCAGAATGAACTGGACCCGCTGGGACGGCGTGTCTGATGAAGTGAGAGGATGTGAAGGAGGAACGAGGGGTGAACTCTGGTTCTCAGAAACAAACACAACACTTCTTACTTTGTCAGTACATGCCTTTAAATGATTACTGAGGTCCACACACATTTAGACAAACCTACACACGCACACACACACAAACATGCAACATGCTGATTAGTTCCTGTTCTTTGGTGACTAATTACTGTGCTGGTCAATTTTAGCCTGGAGTGCTCTAGTGACCAAAGTATTGACTTTGTTTCACAACCATCGTCTCGTCTGCGGGAGGTGGACGTGCGAGGGTGCATGCATGTTCTGCACTGAGCCGTCGTGTATTTTCTTTGCTCTCTCTGACAGTTAAATGTTTGGGTGAGCCCTGAAAAACGCCGGATTTGAAAAAGTCAAAGACACAGTAGCCTAACAAGAGGTTTTGTGTATTTGTGTGTGTTACCATGACTGGCGGTGCTCGTCTCAGTTTCCTCGCTCTGTTGTGTTGCGAGGCTTCCTGCCCTTCTGTCTCTCTTGCGGTGCCGTGAGCCGTGGGGCTTGTGGTGACGATGGCTCTGCCTGGGCATCCGAACCCCCACAAACAGAGTCCTGTGGCCTGTGAGAGACGCAAGTCAATACTGCTTTCATACACGAACAGTGTCATTATTGACAACAAAATAAAGATGCCAACGTTTTCCTGTAATATCACCACTATTACCCGTTTTTCTAACAAAAAAATAATTGAACAGAAAAACAATTGGTGATATAAATGCCTGCAAAAATTCTGAAGAGTTCAGTGATGCACCTTTAATATATAGAAGATCATTTAAATCTAATAATGAATGAGGCTGTGCGTTGTCCTCAGCCTTCCTCAACTGTGTATATTCAAATATACTTAAAGAAAGAGAAGATCTGGTGCGACTAGAAAGGCAACGAACAGTTTTCTGTTTCAATTTTCAACTTTTATTTCAAGTTATCTGACAAAAGTTTCAACTCGAATGTCATTCCTGTCATTGAATACTCTTTTCTTTTTGGCCTTGAGAGTGCTTTGGGCTGCACCTTTTACGAAGTACAAATAAAATGTTGCACACCGTGGCTCAATAAGCATTTTCCTTTTATGATGTTTCGGCCCCGGGGCCTTCTTCAAGATCAACAACCTTCACCAAATGTTTTCACCACAGGCTTTTCTTTCAGTTTCTTGGCAACTTACAAGAACAAAACAGCCATAAAGCACTGTTACCTTTTACATCTAGTTCCTTTTAAAGTTTGTCTTAGTATACAGAAGTGTAGTATTCTATACAGTTGTTTTGCCATGGTCCTGTCCTTTTGTTCATTAAATGTGTGTTTTGGGTGTTCTCTAGCTTTTTATGGTGTCTTTTGCCCTTTTCCAGTGTTCTGTTTTCCCTCCACACCTGTGCTACATCTCCTTCATCAGCTCTCCCCTCTTCCCGGTGTTTTTCCAGCCTATCAGCTCCTTCCCTGTTTGTAGCGTTTTCTCCATTCATTTCCCTCACCCATGTTTCTCCACCACTCTCCACCTGCACCTCATCCCCGCGTTAGCTTAATTGTATTTAAGTCCAGCCTTTTGTTGAGTCATTTGCTTTGAGTTTCCATGATCCTGCTGTTGAGTACCCTTGAGCCTTTCTTTGTGTTTCCCTGATGTTTCTTCGTGGTTGCCTGTTCCTTGTGTTGCCGTGTCCGAGAATAAATCTTCATCCATCTCTCTCCCTGCCTGCTGTCTGGTGCAGTTGGGTTCACGGTGACACAGTTCATTTGGCAGTTTGGTTGTTTTATTTTATATCATGTGACTACAGACAGCATACTGTCACGAATGTCTACTGAACAGTCAGAGCGCTTTTAAAGCTGACACATTATGTAGAACTCATTGGAAGAGTGTTTACAGCCAGCATACAGGGAACAGCGCCAGGCTTCCTGTCTCACATATATAGTCTCTGCCGCTGCCATTTGTAATTATCATCAGTGGATCCTGTGCTGAAAGCAACACGCTGTGATGACAAGAGACTGGATGCAGGTGACACCAGCGGTAATGGAGTTTGATTTCAAGCAGAAACCTCTAAAATTAAAGAATTAAAACAGTTAAATTGATCCGAAATAATTAAAATGTTGTTCAAAGAAAAACACTGAGCTGCAGCTGAGCTTTCATCTCTGAACATGTTATTATCCTTCCGGAAAAGCGACTGAGACACACACACACACACACACACACACACACACACACACACACACACACACACACACACACACACACACACACACACCTGTCTCCTCTCAGTGATGACAGATCCCCCCACAAACTTCCTCAGGTTCATTATTAATGTTCAAGGAGACAACACAAACATCCCTGTGTCCTAAAAATAAATTGTCTGCAGAGCCACACACACACACACACACACACACACACACACACACACACACACACACACACACACACACACACACACTTTGCAGTCCAGTGACTTTTCTTGCTGTCAAATTAGGACATAATACTTCTGCTCCACTACACTTGAGCGGGAAGCACATGTACTGCACTTTTTCTATTACTCATGATGGAGACAGTTATATTACAAATGCAAATTTTGCATTCAAACCATCTGTTGAGCTCATAATACAATTGATGGAAAGTGTTTTGAATGTTATATTGTCGAAACCAATTTTCTCTTGCTGAAATTCAGACTGCAGCTGTGAGGGTTATTGAAAACGGGGGGAAAGCAGCGCAATTTACTGTGCACATGCCGTTGCCAAACGCCTGGACAATTTCGTTGAAGCTGAAAATTAACATATAATGGCGTTCTGCTCTGCAAATAGAGAGATATCTAGGCCTGCTGAACTTTAAGAAAAGGCAAAGGAGCCAAATTCATACAGAGAATGTGATTGGAAAAGGGTAATTCAACACTACATCGGTTGCACAATTGTTTGAAAGCTGTGACCAGCACAATGAAAACTGATTTGAAAAAAAAAATATTCCTCACATGGGAAATAAAGCTCAGTAAATGCTTTTTTGTTATGTTATAATAAATTGGGGCATTTTGTGCTTTTATTCTGAAAGTGATGGCTGGAGATAAAGACAGGAAAGGGGGGAGAGAGAATGGCGGCAGGTCAGAATCGAAACTGACCACGAGTGTTTACTCTTTCAGTTCAGCCCACCAGATTCTGCCACGATTTTTCAATGTGCCAATCATGCCGTTGCTGTTAAACTCAAAAACTGTTCTCCTCTTTATTGTTGTCTGCTGTCATTTCTGTGCAAAATCTTCATGACCTCTCCTTCCACCAACTCGTTCACCTCTAGTTCATCATATCCAGCGTCCTGGTCAAGCACATTTTTCTTCATCCCATCCATCAGGAGGTTTCCTTTACTACTCACAGCTTCACCTTCCCCGCTCAAAATATAACTGATGTCACAATGGGGATTAATCAAAGACACATTTTTCTCATCTGCATGTGCACATGGCATAAAAATGTGATTCATTCACCCAGAACGAAGTCTGTCCTGACTGAACATTGAGTAAAAGGTTTCACTGCTACAGGTAACTCACCTTCTAGTTCCTCCTTCTCATAGTGGATGTTGAGCACTGAGCTGGTACCTCCCTGGTCAACCACCACCTCCTCATCTGGCCTCTGTTGAACACACAGAAGATATGTAAGTGTAATGTTACTACGGTGATGTTCAGTGCAGATACTATGTCTCTCTACGATGCCCTCTGTCTCTGGCAGCCATGTTGTTCTTGTGGAAAAGTTCAACTCTGTAGAACACCTTCAACTTTTGAATATCAGCCGGTGAAAGGAAACCTGAAAGGTCAGTAAGTCCAGAAGCATCCTGTTAAACACAAACTATACTCACACTGTAACAGAGCCACTAATTGGCCAAACTGGAAGGAGCCTATGAACAACGAGCATCAAATTCCAGACAGTCTATTCTCAGAGCGTCTGGCACAGACACACGGTGAAGGACGGGTAGGCACGAACACAACCATGCAAACGCACACGACAGAGGTAAACACAGTGTGACTCAGTTGGAGCATGTGCTAGGCTCTACTATCCACGGGAAATCAAATCAAATCAAATTAGCAGAGTGCTACATCCGTAGGGGGTGCTGCTGTTGGCAGACCGCTGCAGGATGTCGCTGTGTTTTACTGTCCCAGTGACAAGGCTTTCTCAGAAGAGCTGTCATTTTACTCATGTGCAGCGGTGAGTGTTATCTCTGGTCATGTATCCGTCCTATGATAATGAGGGCTGAGTGCTGCAGGAACCTCTGGAGCGGCTCTGTGCTGCTGCAGCGTCTTTGTTGCCAGGTCCCTCTGCAAACAGAAAATCTTTAACTCGTAACCTCTGGGAACCTCCCACATGCTGAGTGCGTACAACTGCACCAAAGTGTAAATGACTTCAGCCCACACCTTACATGCTTTGACACAGGTGGGATAATAAATAGACACACATTTGGATGCAGATTGCTTCGTTACCCCTGTGAACATATAGCATCGCAATAGAATCAATAGCAATAACCTAAAAATAAATGCAAACGATTGGAAAGGGGGGCAAACATGCACAAACACACACATACACACGGTCTATAAATGTAGCACTCTGCATAAGAGACGCTCCCACTCTATATGAACACATGATCTGTATGTACTGCATGTGTTTCTGTGAGTGTGTGCGGGTGGTGGAAAGCAGAATTCGTTGGTGCAGAAGATTGAGCTATCTGCCATTTGGCAAAATGGACGCCTACTCTCGAAAACCGATTGCTGAACTTCTAGAGAAGATGAGTCTGCTTGGAAATGGAATATTTATGATGACTAAATGAATCGATGCAGAGAAATGGCCCCGAAGATGAGTTCAACAATGGAACTCTGGGCAGAGCTGTGTTAATTCAGTTAGTTAATCAGTTAGTTGGCTAAATTGTTTATTGTGCCTCCCTGATTTGATTTAGCATGATGTCCATATCCTGCAGAAACACTCCAGACCGTTAATCACCGACATTTAACAACCTTATTATCTAAAATTCAAGCGGAGGCAGTATGTTTGCATTTTAGTGAAAAATGTGTGTGTATTTCTGTGTGCATCAAAAAATGTATGCGGCTTTGAATACGTCTCCCTTTCTCATGGTGCACACTGAGGGCAAACACTGAAGATATACAGTGTGTGTCATGCACTGCAATACTGTAATTGGTCAGTCCAGTATCCAACGGATATAACGAATGCAGCACAGACTGCATCCCAGGCTGCTGTAGAGCGGCCACAGAGGCAAAAAAAAAAAAAAATTGCAATTTGTCTTCCTCAAGCACTTTTGGATCGGGCTGAGAGATTTTATTAGCAGAGTGGGAATGAAAATGTCTTGGCCTGTAAGAGCAGGAGCCTCAGTGGCATAAAGATAGTTTTAAAACCATACGCCCTGTTAATGAGAGTGATCGGCCCCTTTATTAAAGCTTTCTAGGACATACCACCGAATTTGCACCAAAGTACCCTGTGTGTGTGACTGTGTGTATTACTGTAAGATGTGTGTGTGTGTGTGTGTTTGGAGAAAAAGCGAGCAGTGATTTTTCTGAGTCCTCCTGGGGTTTAGCTGATAAAACACCACGCACAGTTTATTGACAAAAAACCCCACTTCTGATTCATGCTGGTTTCCGCCTGCAGTTATGAAATGTGATAAATGGGGGTCTGTGTGTGTGTGTGTGTGTGTGTGAGAGAGGCTGTATTTACATGCGCGCTGAAGTCCCTTAGCTGTTTCTTATCTTCCGTCCTAATCCTTTAGCCTCTCTCCGTGCTGCTAAAAGCTGAACAGCTAAGCATATTAACACAAGATTGTGATAAAAAAAAACCTAATTAGCATGCAGGACAGGCGGATAAGTGTCTTACCTGATTATAGGCAAAAATATCAAATCTCACTCCAAACAGCTGTCTTGTTATGTTTTCATGGCGATAATATCGTCGCAGACAGCCACTTACAATTCAAACCACAGTTGAAAACAGCTTTGGGATCCCAAGACGTCCACTTAATTCACAGGTGTGGGCGGCCTGGCACTGCCTTCCTGCTTCCTTTCGCACCCTCTCCACCACACAGGCCTTGTGGGATATCTTTTCTTTTTCCATGACTGAGCACTTCTTTATCCCGAGACAATTATGTTCTGCTAAAGAACGAGGCCACTTAATTAGGAGGTCATGCTTGGGCCCAAACAATGGGTGTGACTTTATAGCAATGTTTATGTAAAGGATGGAAGTGTGGTGACACAGAAAAAAGGCTTGTGGCCATATTTACATGTATTATCAGTTTCTTGTCCCTGGTTTAGCAGAGACGCTGTCTCACTAGCAGCTACAACGGTGCTTGTACTGAAGACTGGACGGCAAGTAGAAGGGAAAATAGAAATAATGCAATAAATTATATTATTATTGTCAACAAATCCCGTGATGAATTGAGTCTACTTATAAGAAATGCCTGTGTAGCCAAAGCCTGATACAATATATTTCAGAGCCTGACCCTCAGGAGGAATAAACCCCCGGAGTCACATCGCATTCTGCTCTGATCCGGAGCTGTTTAGCAACAAGAGGAGAGCTCGGAAACTACTTTTCAAGTTTGGGATTAAAAACTGGATTTATTCTAACTCCTTTTTATCAACCTGACTGCAGCTGCAATCCACGGAGGTGACCTCCACTGACAGATGTTTATGTACTTTAATAATGTTGGCTGCCAACTGGAGCTGGAGGGAAGGCTGCATTTTATGTTACAGAGAGGAGAGGGAAGAAGAGGAGAGCTGGAGTCTCTGGTGATTGCTAAATTTAGTGTGGGCCATTGCTAGCTAGCGTTATCTTCTGGCTAATGTGCAGTAATCTGGCTGTTTGGGGCACTGCGCGAGTAACGTGAGTAGTAAGCACCACTGCTGATGAAAATCTATCTGACGTGACTCAGACACAAACGTTCACAGACAACGTCATGTTTCAGAGTTGTATTCATATTAAATTTAGTCTTGTTTGCTGATTTTCCTGTCCGGGAGGTAGTGACAAGCAAACCAAATGAAATGCACCACTACCTGAAGTAAACTTGTGGTTCTCTCTGGTTTGACTATTGCTAGAAACATTTGGGATAATGTAAGTTCACAACTCAAAGCAGAGTTGTCTGAGACAGATTGGATGGTTAACCACGCCTGCCATCTTGGTGCTTGTCAGCCTATTGTTGTGCATGACGTATAAATATGGCTGCGGTTTAAATTTTTCAAACATTCTGACCTGATGAAGATCCAATTGGAACCGATCTGCCATTGCGTCAGTAAAATTGTGGAAATGTTCAATAAGAACCATATGAGCTCAAACGTTGATATCTGTTAAAATATATACAGCCGCAAAGTAAATATTTATATGTAATTATTATGTTTTATCTACCACAGGGGTGACCGTGGTACTGTCTCGGACGCTGATTTAGGTCCAGATCGCCCTCTCATCACTTAATCAGTCACGTTCACTGGGACCCGCTCGGACAGAGACGGCTACTTTGACATGCACTGTAGCTGCATGGCGGGGGGTGTAATTCTCATTCAGCATTAACGCTATTGGAAACCATCGACAAGTCCCTCCCTACCTGAACGTTTTTACAGGAAATCTGTAATTATGCAGAAGCAATGAACACTCCGCCTTCCGTTTCATGAGGACTTTAATGAGGTTGATAAGGTAAAACATCAAATAGTGTCTTTGTGTTTGACGCAGGATCCAAAACCCGAAACAGCTGCCTGCTGTGGCCGAAAAACACTATGAGAGCGGTGAGAATTAACCAGAACAGCCAAGCTGTGGGTCAGAGAGCAAATCAATGTGTTGACACTCGCTACAAAGCTTTATAAAGCCAAAGGGGAGCTGCAGATTCAGGAATTAATTCTCTGCAGGTTCGTCACTGCGAGCGGCACCTTTCACAGCGTCACATTGTTCTCCCATTCTCATCTGATGCATTGTTATTAAGCAAATGTTGATTATAGCCCGATTTAAAGAAAACAATCCTGTGCGTACACACATCCACTGGCTGAATGTCTCCCCACCCTCAGATGTCCCCCTGACTCACACTCACACATGCACACACACGGTGTTATCAGTCAGTGCAGCTGTGGCGGCTGAATTAGGACCTCTGTGCAGCGTGTGGGTTGTGAATCAGGCTGGAGGCAGTCGGCTCCATTAGAACTGGAGCTTTACCAAACATATAGACACACAATACGAGAGGACAGATGAGAGACAGGGAGACTCTAAAAGCTCTTTGTCCCAGAAAGGAAGTTAGAGCATCAGGTCATCAATTAGTTTAGATCCATTTGGTGCACACACACACACACACACACACACACACACACACAGACGAATCATTCATCTCGGGCTCATTCAACAACTATAACTACAGGACGGGAGACGTTGTTGTTACAGAGAACGACACAAAAGAAAGAAAATCTTCGTTTTGATCCGATTACACAACTGTACATCCACACCATGATTATGATCTTCCCTCCACAACATGAGTCACAGCCACCCTGCTCACGGTCCACCAAGAGCACCGTCTTAATGGCAAATTAATGCAGGCGTGTGTTTTTTCAACAGGTTAATGGTTCCCTGTCATTCACAACTCACCTCCCCCGTGTCACATTAAGTGCCTCGGCTCATTAAAAGCTCACATGGCACTTAAAGTTGAGTTTGCTCTCTCTCTGTCTCTGCGGGCGACCACATCTGTGACCCTCGAAGCATGCACGTGTGCATGATTTTCCACTGACACGGCAAATAATTTGTGTTTTGCTGCCTGTGTCGATCTCCTGGCAACCGTCCCTCTTTCTTCCCACTCTTGTCCTCCAGCTTTGTGTCAGTCACAGCGCTCCGGAGGGTTTACGACTCAAAAATAATTCTCCACACACAGATTACTGCCACTGCGCCATAGCTGGGGAGCCAAAATGGCTGCCTGCCCTTGAGTTTCTGTCCTTTACAAGGATATCGGTGGTAGACACCCATGGGAAGCACACACTGGAGCTGCTTTGTGGGTGGATATGAGAAAAGACGCACATGATGGCCTGAGGATACTGCTGAGGAGATGAAGGAAACCTCAGAACTCTTTGACGTTTTGCTTTAGTATCATTTATTTGCAGCCCAAAAGATTCAGTTTGGCGGTACGATTGTTCCAAAGTGAATATTAAAGTCTGTCTTAAAATAGTTGTCAGATTTGCTTGCTGGACTAAATCGACCTGTTTGTACTGCTCATTAAAAGATGGCTTCCTTGATGTACGCGATAAGGGAGAAAATCCAGTCGTTGTTCAGAGTAAAAATGTGTTTAAAACCTTCATCTAAAGCTCATAACGAGGCTTCATATCACTTGAGCATCTTGCATAGTTACAGTCACTCGATTTAAAGCCTAATACTAATCCCTCTATTCAACGCACTTGTGTGTTCTGTGGCCCATCTCACACGACGCAGACTTTGGGCGCCCTAATCTAGTGTCTCAGCATGTAAAAGCCCAAAATAGGGAGAGATGCTATCACTCGCCTACGTTTGATAACCAAACAAAAACAAAGATGTATTTTCTGGCAGGGCAGATTGTCCCAGAAAGATGTTAGATTCCCTGAGCAGACTAGAATAGTTGGGTCGCACACAGTGTCCTACTTTTGACGCTGATAAACCTCCTTTTGATGCAGAAGAATGACATAAACACACACAGTTCATACACTGGTTTGGTATGTACACTATTCTACAACAGCATATAGAGACTTAAACACTTCATTTCTCCTCCTTGCTGTGCTGAGTTCATGACTCTGCGGCCCAGAAAAAACCCACAGATGTGATGTCCGTGAGCCGTCTGAGACGTTTTGTAATTTTAGGATTTTTGGCAACAACTTTCGTCAAAATTAGAAGGGAATGTCAAAGCGCATCACAGTGAACTGGTCATCGCCCCGGACAAATAGAGCAGCAATGATTTGCATCCCAATCAATGCCAAAACGGCCTTTCACTCCATCAGGACTGCGAGGAAGCTCCCAGTGGAGCCAACTTCAGACGAGCGAGGCCTGTTGGCTACTATGATGAGGCTCGAAATCCAGAGGGATAACCGACAAGACACATCACAGACGCTGGCTAGTTCCTCAAAAGACAGACGCAGAAATGGGCACATATCAAGAGACACATTTAACAAGGGAGTTTTTCACTCACTGTCACAATGGTCTGGATGGAAAAGCTGTATGCAGAGACCCCCTGTAAGCTTTGGCATCTGTATCTCATGTCATTTAAAGCCTTAATGTAAAGATAGTCTTTATGTAGCCAGCAAACTCATAGAGGGTGTTTTTTTTTCTGTTATTATGTTCCTAGCACAATAATTACACAACTTTTAATCACATTCCTCATGCACAGTATGTTCTTTTAAACTTTTTTCTACCAGTTTGAGTAAATATTACTCTTATTTTATGAGGAAATTCATGTACT
Source organism: Lagodon rhomboides (assembly GCA_039737535.1). Taxonomy (NCBI): domain Eukaryota; kingdom Metazoa; phylum Chordata; class Actinopteri; order Spariformes; family Sparidae; genus Lagodon; species Lagodon rhomboides. The sequence goes on along the minus strand of CM077785.1, from coordinate 17,214,023 downwards.
TTGTACTTCGTATATATTTGTGATACCCTATGGAATTGTAGGCATTCTTGATCTATTCATCCTCTGTAGTATTGTAGATGGATCAGCCAGATTTTGTACTCTCATGGAAATTAAAATGCATGATATACATTTGTCCAGTGGAACCGTGGTTGCTATTGCCTGTTGTTGCTGACTATTTTAAGTGTTTTTGTATTTCTGCATTTACTGCGGGTCAGCACCTGATTCTCTAAAGAAACATCTGTTGGCAATCAAGCACAGAGAGAATCTGATGAAGCAACATGCAAAATACATCGTTCGCTCCTTGTTGTTTTTATTTAGTTCACAGAGCTTTTTTACAACCCGATGCAGCTACAGCCAGTGGCGGCTGGTCAGGAGGGCACTGGGACACCAACCCCCTCGTGAATAAGAATCTTCCTTAAATAAGACTTTAAAGCAACATGATGTGACTTTTTTACCTTCAAATATCAGCTCTGTCTCAGCCACTCCGCCCCCCATCACTTGTTTCTGCTCTGTGTACCTTCAGTGACAGCGTAGGATCACATACATGTTTACTTCGACGTGCAAGTTTTCAACGTATGACATTGTTATGATGTCATGAGTTTTGTTTGTAGTCAGCACCTACATTACTTCTGACAAACTGTTACAGACCTGGGATTTGTATTCACGACAGTGATGTTGCACTGAGAAATTGTGGGGGGCGCCAAATTGCACAAAATTCCGATTTCTGCATAATGTTGCTTTAAAATGTGTAATAAAAATGACGATTCAAAATGCATGTATATTGTCTTAGTGATAAAGTCCATGATGTTTTTGCAGCACAGGGTGCAAAAACATCACCTGGGTCTTGTACGCACTCTTTCCACCACCCAAACCACATTTAGCAGACAGCGAGTGGCTCGTCATGGTAGCCTGGACCTGACAGATCATATCATGACAGAGGAAGACTGACAAGTTTTGGCTGACTGCCTGCAGTGACACTTCTTTATCTTGCGTTCCCTGGCTCCTTTTTCCAAACATAATCAAAGCCTTAATGGGTTCACACAGCATTTTTCTGAAAACTTTGACACTAATTCTGTTGCCAGTCCTGGTCCAATATACAACTTACGTAAGTGTGATGTGGAAAATTGACACACGCCCCCACCATCTCTACCAAATTCTAAGCGTTTGGTCTGAATATAATAATGACATCAGCAGTGAGGAGAACGGCACTGTGAGAAAGTGAATGGTGGATTCATAAACGTGTGTCCATGATTCAACACCACAGCGTGGGCTTTGCGAGTTCTTCGAGATGTCTGTCGCTCACTCCTGACTCAACTGACCATTACAATGACCCCTCTCTCTCGACTGTTTTTCCCTACATCTCCTATTTTTATCCTCCCACGCCAACTCTCTGGAAGCTGACCCCCCCCCTATCTGCTGCCCTCCAAGAAGCACTCTGATCTGACAGCAGGGACACAGATCCTGACTCTGACAACTGGACCTGTCACTTCCAGACCTGGCTTGGTGTCTGAGAACCAGTATGCCACAGCCGCGGGCTACCGCTGCCCCTCTGTTGCTGCAGTCTGCTGTAGAGACAGTGCTTCGCTCAGACGGGAAGGGTTAACATGAATGGATGAAAGCACGAGATAATGGTGAAAAAGTGAGACAGGAAAGAGGAGAGCTGGAGGATGCAGGACGAGAGGAGCGGCTGTTTTGACTGTTTTCAGCCCACGGGTAGCATGAGTCATACACACCTTATTCAATGCCACACATCCAATCCTGCCTCTCCACAGCGCCGGCTCTCTAATTGTTTTCTTTTCGCAGACAGATTACTGCAGCCTCAGTTGGTTTTGTGGGAGAAAGACGGTAACCGACAGTATAATTAAAACTGCAGATTTTCATCTCGGAGGCTGTGTTATCTAATTGAAGCTCTAAAAGGTCAAAGAACATTAAGCACTAAAGGAACCAGATTCTTAAATGTGCGTCTGGGTGAGTCTCAATCATCGGGACATGCGATATCTAAAATGACTAATGCGAAAGTACAGAGTGGTGGAGAGTTTAAACCTCTGTGGATATTTCACTCTAATGTGGTGTACTTTCAAACTAAATGAATCTCATTAAATGTTGACTTTGGGGCGTGCTGCCTGACTGTAATAGTTTTAAAACATGACGTGGTGTACTGAATACCTTCAAACATTACGTCAAGAGTTTTGAGACACTTTTAAAAGAGAACTTGATTAAATTAGATGGACTCTTCCTTTAGAGATTTGTCAGAAGCTCTTTGAGATTCATTAGTCCAAAATGCGACTATGGATCTCTCTGCCACCGAACTGATTAAAATGAAAGCTCGGGAGGGATGCCAGACAGCTTCCTGTAAAAGTCCTGAAAAGAGAGAACTGTGGCAATATTGAGACAAATTTATAATGAGGAGTGACAAGGAGGTGGAAGTCATACAGTAGTCTTTCTAAAAGGTATTTTGATGCTGTCTCTCAGATGTGAAAAATAAAAAAAACAAACTTTCTAATCACATTCTTGAAATTGTGTAATGACCCCAACTTGGCTCAGTTACAGTACAGCATTGGATGTTATTGCACTCTAGCAATATTGTGTCTCTTTGCTTGCTTCTCTACAGTGCAGGTAGACGTTACGCATCAATGGCACAGCAACTTCTTAGTCCCCACTGAAGATGAAGAGGCTGCTCTGCTGTGACTTTCTACTTGAGCGACTACAGTGTTAATCCTGATAAATGTCTCAGTCATAAAACAAAAAAAAGTCTTTAGGAAGATCAGTGAACAGTATCAAACATTTTTAATCATACCCTCCAAAACAAAATATTAACTCTCACCTTGGTGATTAAGAAGCAGCAGAATGACATTAGGTGTATTTGCATAAGCGCCACTTCTCTCGAGGCACTCTGATGATGTTTTAATCATTTACTAATGAGTAGTTCCTGAATAACTCTCGAACTGAGGAGATAATGATGAGTCACTGGTGAACAGACTGGTAGATACTTGCCACTGAGCAGCACAAAACTAGCAATAACTCTTGAATTACTCATTACTTAATCGTCACTTCCCCTTTTTGTGTCCCGTCAAGTAAAGTGGGACATTATACTCAGATATTTATGAACTAATCATTACCTAATATTCATTAACATGGTATCTCCCAGTGTGTTCTCTAGTAACTCATCATTATCTACTATAAATCCTCAGTTTAGAGTGAGTCCTTCCTCACGTGTTACTAAGTAACTAGTTAACTAGTACCATAACTGTTTCCATTTACCACTGAAGGATTGCTAATGTGTTTTCATGACCTCTGCGTTCACTCACCTCCACCTTGGAAATGTAACCTTGTTTTTTCTACAGCTGGCCCCCGAGCAGCTCTAACTCAGGAGCACTTAAGGTGAAAACTACAGTTTTGGTTACAATTTAATTTTATGAATTACCGTCTTTACCATATTGCAACGTAGCTATCATCATAGACTAGGCTATAATTCTGCCAGATAAACAACAGTAAACTCAATTAGTTGACTAGCTTGATTATTCCAGCTGCAGCTGGAGCACTATCATTCAATTAACTGCATCTGTAAATGGAAACATCAAATAAAACATATGGGTTTTTTGTACATCTGATTTCATACAAATTCTATAAGTTTATAGTAAGTATGAATCCTATAAATAACAAGTAAAAAAAAAATATTAGAGGCAAAGTTTATGTTATATTTTTTCAGGCAGCTACATTAATGATTATAAACTGTGTCAGCGATCATCAAGGTAGCCAACTAGCTTAGTTAGCTACATGGCAGTAGTTAGCTAGCAACTTAAGTTTGCTAGTCTGAATTTAGTTAAGGTTTACATGTCACTATATGTATACTATGTTTCCACACATTTGTAGATCATTTTCTAAATGGATATTTTCTAAATATCTAAAAATACCTTTGTCTTCTAAAATGTCTCTGTACACGCAAGAACATGAAATGCTCAAACAAGCACGTTGGGCCAGCGGATGGCAACAAGGTCGACGTAAACGAAGTCCATTGAAAGCGTTGATGTTAAGTTGTGAATTTGTCAGTTGTAAATGTTAATAAACTAAAAAATATAAAAAATATTTTTCTGTGCCATTCTGCGCGCAGGAATGAGACACAAATATAACTAAGTCTTTTTGTACAGTTTTATACCTGTAATTCAGAAACACCCAACAACTACATTGTCATAAGGAAAACAGTTGATAAATCCTAAAAATGTGACATATCAGTGTATACACACAACAACATATACACTGATACGGTTATATATGTCACAGGTCAATTTTATAACCAATATATCAGTCAGGCTCTAATGTACACTGTAAAAATATTGATGAAACTACTCTGCAGTTTATTGTGTAAATACAGCTGAAGCAATAAACTGATCCGTCGATTAAGTAGTTTTCCATTATTTGGATTGTCGATTAGATGTTAGAGTCACTTTTTCGAGCCAATATGCCAAACACTCTCAGCTTCACGGTTAAGTAGGTTTTCAGGTTTCTGTAGTTTAAATCATTGTAAACTCTTATCTCTGGGTTAGGGTTAGGGTAGGATTTGGATTTGGAAAAAAAAAGGAATTTAAGGGACATCACCTCTTAAACTTTTTTATGATGGGCATTTTTTTTATAGAATCTGTAATAAAATGCATTGTTAGAACCCTGACATTGTGTATGTAGTTATCATGTAAGCTAAGGGCCACCTGTGTCACCTACAACATGAATGCTGCAATGTGCTGCTTACAAATGAGCACATCAGTAAGTTGTTGTGGACAGGTGTCCTTCTATCCACAACTTCATCTACATTTTGTTGTTTTTGCTCGATACCGTCCCCACTACTCGGGACACCTCTAGAGTGCTTTGGCAAACACTTCGACAGTTTTCGGATGGAGTGTGTGACAGAGATCCCGGTCCACGCTGCTGCCTTGAAAACTTCCCGATTTAACTGGCGAAGCTCCAAAGTTTGAAGAGTGAGGCTCTCCGGCAATTTTCCCTCCCCATGTGAACGCTATCTAATCATATCAGAGAGTTCCCGGCTCACCTCTGGTCCTTCTCCATCTGTCTGACACTGGATGTTATTATCACTATGATGACATGTCTCTGTTGCAGTGCAGGCTACATTAAGTCATTAAAGCTGTGCAACAGTAATCAAGCTCTGCAAACACTACTGCTGCATGCCAGCTTGAATAAACATCCCTGAGCGCTGGTGTGTTCAATGGCTCATGGTTCCTCCGCTCCTCTACCTCAGTCTCATGGAGGGGTCTGATAATGGATCACACATCAACAGGACATTTAGGATCATCATGCCATTTCCCCCCTTCAAACCTCAGTTGACCACAGCCTGTCTCCCCCCTGCCGCCTGATTGGCTAATAACGATAAAGTATGGACGTGTCGACACTCCGCACGGTGTTAGGATGGCGTCAAGGTCATTTGAGGGTAACTGAGAAAATATCTGTCCCGTTCACGTTATCTCTCTCTCACACATAGTGATGCAGGGAGAGCGGTTGACATTTTTGATTGGGCGCAAGAAAAAAAAACGCATCGGATCAATAATGTGCTGCGATCCTGTGGCCACGGCGCGTCTGTGTGAGGCTGAGGAGCAGTCAGATGAACTCCTCTGTCTCAGTGCATCGCGATGTGAGGCGCTCTCCGGAATGACTGCACGTGTTAGCGCCTCAGAGTGACAATATCAACAACACCCTCCGCTGCAGGCAGCCCGTCCGTCTGCAGGGTCACAGACACAACACAACTCCCCGGGAGAGAACACTGACCGAAACACACAAACATGTGCAAACATGACGGATGTGAAACACTGCAGCACAATGCATGCAACAGTAGGCTATGCGATCGTGAAACAGTTCCTAAAAAATACCACACAGTCCCATCATTCCAGCTGCACAGTGATCGGTTTCAAAGTGAAGGATCCAGCTGTTGGAGCTCGCGTGCAGGCTGCTCTGTGCCAAAGCAGCGCGCCGTGCATGAACCATTTAAAGAGCACTTTACCTGGTAGCTCAGCATGCTCTCGGGGTCGGTGACGGGCATGCTCGTGGCCTGCGGGTTGACCTGCTCAGTGTTGACGGAGGGTAAAGGTGAGACTTCCTCGGGGAGCTGATCAGCCTCTCTCTCCGCGCAGTCCGAGGACGATCAGGGGGGGGGAGCAGTCACAAGCTGGCGGCGGCGGCTACTTCTGTTCCCGCAGACATGTTGAGCGTAAACATCTCTTCCAGATGAGGGGGACGGTGAAAATGATCATTTTTTGAACCCACCCCCCCTCTGTGTTATTATGATTTCCCGGCCGCGCTCCCTCCTCCTGCCTGCCTGCCTGCCTGGCTGTGGGAGCAGGATGCAGAGAGCATCACTGCAGCCTCAGCCAATCAGAGCGCGGAGGCACACAACGGGCTGCGACGCACTGCTGCTACCCAACACAATAAAGCCCAGACTATTATAAGCATATAGAGCCACGTCACTCTATAGGCTGGAACGGCCAGTTTGGGCAGCTGAAGTGCTGGACTGTGACCACTGTGCACAGCAAACAGTCCAGCTCTTACTTTTATTTTGTCACAATTTAGAGAAAACTTGTAAAAAAGCGTTCACTTAATGTGCAATGAGGCCCTGATGAGTCCTTGTAAAATGCTTTTTTAAAAAAAACATTAATTAGACTATATCAGCGTTAATATTAGCATCATAAGCACATTTGTTAGATTATAAGACATTTATAAGCACTTATAAGACACGTGCCAACACTTTGTAGATGCTTGGGACACAGTCATAATGAGTTAGGGATGTTGGGTTATGGGTGCAGATGTGCATGTGCGTGGATATGCAATAAAAGTCAATTTTTATAAGTCAGCGTTATTTTGGGGGGACCAAAAATCTTCACAAAACACACACTAAAAATTCAGATATGTCACAGAATAAACAATCAGTATCCCAATATCCCTAACTAAGTTTGAGTAGTGTGTATTAAAGCCTTCTGAGTTTCTTTACAACAGCATTACAAACACACTTATTATGTTGTATTGTCCTTACCTATCATGTCCTCTCTTTGTTTAAAACATACTTTATTATGCATGTATTAGCAGTTAACTGCAGCTACCAGATCTAAAGCGAGAACAATGCCTTATGAAGGCTGAAAATACCTTTAATGTGCACTTAGGAACAATTTCCTTGCTTATGAAGGTGATGTGTTTATAATGCTATTATTAAAACTTACATAGTCATATTAATGTTAAGTAGGTTGTTATGACGTAAAGGAGCCTTATTACCTATTAACTAACACTTATTACAAAGACCTGAACATAAAGTGTTCCACAGAAATACCACAACTCAAAAAATACTCCATTACATGTGTCAGTCCTCCTGCATTCATACAGTCCCTTGAATAATAGTAGAGAAACTTTGCACACTTTAAAGCAACATTATGCAGAAATCTGTTTTGTTCGGTTTGGCGCCCCCACGGTTTCTGAGTGCAACACCGCTGTGGTGAATACAAATCCCAGGTCTGTAATAATTTGTCAGACATGATGCAGGTGCTGACTACAAACAAAACTCATTACATCATAACAATGTCATGTGTTGAAAACTTGTGTGTTGAAGTAAACATGTATGTAACGCTGTGATCCTACCCTCTCACTGAAGCTACATGAGACAGAGACAACATTCACTCTGTTACTAGACCCTGTACCGTCAACAGGATGAAACTGTTATTTCAAGGTACAAAAAGTTACATAATGTTGCTTTAACTTTATATTAAAATATAACATACACTTTTCAGAGGTTTATGTTAGCAGTACAGTGTTCTGATTACTTTCTACTACTGAAAGAGTCTGTGTGTTGATACTGATGTTGTCCAATCATCCTATCAAACAAGACATGAGACAGTGATGCAGACTTCAGCGGTAAAACATGGATGCAATAGTGAGCAGTGAGCGCACAAGATGAAGGAGAGAGCAGAGACGTCATGGATCTGACTGATCCTGGAACACACATTCAAACCTAATATAGAAGGCCTTGGTCGCCATCTTGTGGTCAGGGAAAGCATTGCGCAAACAAGATGTAATTAAGTGGCCATGTCCATGATATGAAGCTCGTGTGCACTACAGGCTTAATGTTGAGGATGCATGATAGACAGTTTTTCTCTAACGCCTGCAGATGGTCGCCTGGATTGATAAGGAAGCAGATGTTAAACTGAGCAGCGGTGTTTCGCCCTCAGCACGAACTCTTTCTATCACACGAGTCTGTCCACCTGCCACTTTGTCAAACACTGGCGTGGATTTGGATCAGCAGCAGGACTGCAATAAGACCCGTCCGCACAGTTGGAGTATCGATGCTGGCTTCATGGTTCTTGTGCATGTCGCCTACACGTGTAAGCCACACTGTGCGCGAGCGATAGCGTCAGATAAGCGATCCACTTTCTTCAACGCATGGCTGGAGGTGGAGGATTTGTTCATCCAGCCGCAGCGCGCGGCGTCCTGTTCCTCCTGGGTACGGCTGTTATGGCAACTCTAAACAATCTGTGGGAGCATGCAGCGAGCGAGCGAGCGAGTCCGCACAGGGTCACCTGGGAGGTGTGTATATTAATTGTTCAACATGAAATTACATTTTTGTTTGAGGTGTATTTAAGGAACAGTTCCCATGCGTGTGTGATCGCTGTCATAGAGGACACACACAGAGTGGTTAGTCCGTAAATCCACGGCCATTTATCGTGTGTGTAGCCTGGTGGTGTTTCCATACCATAACCTAAATGCTTTTATTACATTTTTGCGCATGCGCATGCACTGCTTGTCTGTCCGCGTGCGCGTCTTTGCGCACATGGGTATGTCAATGTGAAGCTATGACAGCCCCTGTCAGCTCTGTCCAGATTTAGATGCCTGCTTGACCCAGTTTACATCCTCTACTATCTATCTATCTATCTATCTATCTATCTATCTATCTATCTATCTAACTGTCTTTGCTCCCACAGAACTGAACACTGTCTGTATATGAGCTGAGGAGAGAAATAAATAAAAGTAACAATGCAACAAATGCCAGGTAAGTGGATAGACACCTGCACATATCAATACACACACACACACACACACACACACACACACACACACACACACACACACACACACACTTTATATTGAAATCTGATCAAGCGATATGTCTCAGTGTTACAGTCCACAGTGGCTCCAGCAGTGGAGGGGAGGTTGCGGCGCAGTGTGCCAAGCCTGCCGGCGATCAAGCCGGACAGGCTGAAAACGGCCAAGGTACTGGTGGAGAAAGCGCTGAAGGTGATGATGAGTACAAGCCTCTGCTTATTCATCCAACATCCCCCTATGTGGTAACCTACTGTTTGAGTCTGTCTGTCTCTCCTCCCCCCATTCTCAGTCGAGGAAAGTGTTTTCAGTGCAGGGACCCTACCCTGTGATCCGTGCCGCCTTATGGGCCAGAGGGTGGGTGGAACGTCGCCTGCCCCGTCCTGTCCAGAGAGCACCCCATTGCCATGGCGATGAGGAGGAGGATGGTGGTGATGGTGAGACAATGGACCTTAAGAGGATAAATTCCAAAAAGCTTCCAAATCGGACATTCATTTTTACCCTTGTAGACACCCAAAATGTAATTATGAACATGAAAAAGAGCATAACATGGGATCTTTAATGTACTTTAAACATTAAACAAATGATTCATATCATTTTACAACTAAATTATTTTCCCCCAGTCATTTATATTATGTCTGCTAGTCCATTCAGTATCTAAAATTTTGTCCAAGAGAGTGTGTGATATTCTGACTTAACTGTCAAAGCTAAAAATGCAGGAGGGGTTAGTGTAAACGTAACTGGAGAACGAGTTTAAAGGATCCCCCTACAGCTGATGAATGATGCATTTTGTCCAACACTACAGACCCCTACCCATCTAACACACATGACAGCCTTCATGCACACACAGACACACACACACAGACACACACACTCAGTTTCCTTGTCTCTCTACAGAGAGAGTGGATGAAGGCGAGAAAGAGGAGAACCTTGATGACATGTATGACCTCATGGTAAGACAAAGTGATCCAACATGACACTGACATCTTGCACAGTCTGTGAGCACTTGAATGTGCTGTCACTGTTACTTTAACTTCACTTTTCCTCAACCGTTCCTAGTCTCGCCTGGTACGAAATGAAACAACGCATTTCTATTGGACGACACGCCGGGATGACATAGACGGTCGCTCCTTACGGCATGACCAGATGATTAATCACTATGCAAATGCTGGATCGTTTACCACCAAGGTCTCAAAGAGTTCAAAGAGTGTCTAATGATTGACCTGCTAGAATGCAAGTTGCTCAACCACTCTAATGTAAATATATCTGTTTATTTCAGGTGGGGCTCTGTTTGAACCTGCGTAACCTCCAGTGGTTTGATACAGCAGATCCTGACACCTTCTTCCCAAGATGCTACAGGCTCGGGGCAGAGGATGAAAAGCAGGCATTCATAGGTCTGCTGTATGAATCTTTTGACCCAACCTGTTCTTTATCAAAGATGACATAGAGGAAGAAATATAAAGATCATATCTGGATGAGTATTTTGTGTAAATGGGAGTTATAAGTGAACTTTTCTTGGTTATGTATTATATTATTTAACAAAATTAATCATGCTCTGTTCTATTTTCCATGACATTGAAGAGGATTTCAGGAGGACAGCATGCACCAGCCTGCTGCAGCATGTGGTTGAGACAAGTAGATGGAGGAGAGACGGAGCGGAGGGTGAGGAAGCCAAAAACTATGTCTCTGATGGTAATAGATGAAATACGAAGGAAATACGAACCTTTGAAAATTATGACCTGGCTATGATATAAAGTACGGGACAAGGAGAATGTAACAAATTCGATCATACCAACCTTATTTTCTCTCTGCAGACTTGGATAAAGTAGAGCATCAGTTTGTTGGTCCAGGAATGATCGACATTGCTTTACACGTGTGTCGAGAGTTTCTCAGTGTTTTAGAGCACGGGGACATCGATGTGACTGTGGAAACACCCCCCTCAGTGGAGGAACAGCAGTGGGAAGAGTTTCTGCGAGACTATTACAGGGTTGTGCAGTGAGTATCTTTTCTGTGAGCTTCCAAGCTATGCTAGAACAATCCCTCTTTGTTCAAATTTACCTGCAGTACTGCTAGACCAAGTCAGCTTATCCAATGAATGTATGTCCTTAAGGGCTTACCATGCAGGATTTGTCAAACACACCATTCAAAGTTGCCCCCGCCTGCCTGACAGAGAGCACAGCAGAGAGCGGCAGTGGTTGAGCGAGTTAGTGAATGAAGGGTGTGGCGTTAGAAAGCAGTGAATCACAGAAATAACATTTATTTTCTGATTGTTTCACTGCAGATACGTTCTAAAGAACAAATGAACATGCCAGCACCTTTGTACAACCCTCCAGATTTTGTGTGAATGCAGCCGAAATGCACACTTCCTCCTCTCATCTCTTTTCTTCTGTGCTGTATGTATGTGTGTGTGTGTGTAGCTCAGCCGCACCCTCGGTCAAACAGACTTTCAGACCTTCAACTCTTTACGACAGACCTGACCTTGCATTGCTATTGGCTGTGGGTATACACCACTGCCCAAAGGCGGTTGCCCCAAATTTTTTTAAGCAAAATGCTGTGTAGTATACCTTTAAAACTCATCATTAAATTCATCTTAAAGAAGACACATGTACTGAGGTCTTATTAGGTGAAGCATTACATATAGTAGGCCTATGTATATGTCTTTAAATAGATTTTATTAACACTATCTTGAGTTCTCAGGTCGGGGTTAAATATAGAGTGAGTCAGGTTTAGGTCGGGTCACTGCAATGATACACCATGTTCCAGTTCCACACTGCTGTATATACAAATACCACAAAATATATGATGATGATACCACTGCTAATATTTATAGTGCACTCTTTTGGCAGCTGGTATACAGGCCACTGATATAGCCCTGCTGTTCCAATTTGGAAGTAAACATGTATGCAAACAGATGTAATTGAGCTACACCTTCAGGACACTGATGACCATTTTAAACTGAAAAACTTAAGAGAGCAAATATATAGTTGCCATTTCTTATTTTCTGAACTGCTGAATGGATGTGTTGTGTATGCCCTCGTTTCTTTTCAGTTGTGAATAGCTCCTTCCATTTCCCTTGTGCATTGCATTGGACAATAATGTCCATTAAACCCCCCTCAGAAATTAAAGAGTTACTCCACAAGTGTGTTTAAAGGTCTTGAGGAATATTAATACATTAATACACTACATGAAAAAAGTAATATAGAGTGTTTTGTGGCTCCAGAAGAAGCTGTATGTAATATGATAAATTGCCTCCATGATGTCACTCAGTGGCTAAGTTGCATTGTGGGTACTGCAGTACTCCCCAAGACCTGTAAACATACTTTAATGTGTAAAACTGGAGTTACCTTTAAAGTGGTTATAATTAGTTGCTGTTAATGTTCAGTTTTGTATTTTTTTTCTGCCGTACACATGAAGTATATCTCCTCACATACAGTATGTGAGTTAGATGTAGATATTATTTGAACAGATGCAGCAGCTTGGTACATATGAACACATATTTGTTTTAAATAATCTGGACCGATAAGAGGTCTTTGAGACAGTGGCTAACCGACACAGGAGCTGTCTGGAAAGAAGCTTGATAGTAAGATTTAGTGAATCTCTGCATTAATAAACTTAATCCGTGAGTCTAATGTTTGTGTGCAGTGAGGGTGCATCGATCAGGGGTCGCAGTGTGTTTGTGGAGCGCTGCCAGGCCATGTTAATCAGACTGCAGGAGGTTTGCCCTCAGCTGGACACAGATGGACTGAATAACATCTGGATCATTAAACCAGGCGCCAAGTCAAGAGGACGAGGTGAGTCTTCTATTTGAAATAATGAAAAGATCGTATTAACATAATACTCTTATATATCAATCTTTAAATTCATCTATATTCTGGATATACACTGAATATTGAAACAATATGTTTTCGTGTTTATAATGTTATGGTTGCAACATTAGGTGTGACCTGTGGGTGTCAGTACCTTAAAATACCCCTAAGCTTCAGTATGATGAAGGACTGTTGGCCTGTCCCAATGAATCTGTCCCAGTCAGTGGTGCAGTTTTGATGTGTTTAAGACAGTTTGGGTGCTTTTTGTCTGTCCTATGTCACACCAATCCACCAGGTATCATGTGTATGGATCGCCTGGATGAGATTTTGGCACTCGTGGAAAGCGACAGAGCCCTGACCAAGGAGAGTAAGTGGGTGGTTCAGAAATACCTGGAACGTCCTCTGTTGATCCACGGCACAAAGTTTGACCTCCGTCAGTGGTTCCTCGTCACCGACTGGAATCCTCTCACTGTCTGGTTCTACAGAGAGTGCTACCTGAGGTTCTCCACTCAGCCCTACTCGACAAAAACTCTGGACAGGTCAGACAAAAGATTAAAACCTACTACAGTGTATGCCTGTGTTTGAATCTTGCATCTCGAGTGCTTTGTTGGGGGATTGTTTTAACAAAGGCTATTCTCATTTTATTCAATGCACATTTCACATTCTTCTGTATTTTTCTCAGCTCAGTCCACCTGTGCAACAACTCCATCCAGAAGCACTTCCAGCCGGCCCATGACCGCCATCCAGGAGTGCCTGAGGACAACATGTGGTCCTGCGCTCAGTTCAGGGCTTTTCTGCAGGGACAGGGCCGTGGGGCAGAGTGGGAGTCAGTGGTGGTCCCGGGTATGCAGCAGGCGGTGGTCCGTGCCCTCCAGACAGCCCAGGACCTGGTCGAGCCCCGCAAGGCAAGCTTTGAGCTCTACGGGGCCGATTTTATGCTGGGCAGAGATCTGAGGCCGTGGCTTCTGGAAATCAATGCCAGTCCGACTATGGCCTGTTCCACCGCTGTGACTGCTCGCCTCTGCCCCGCCGTGCAGCTTGACACACTGAGGGTTGTGCTCGACCGGCGGACTGAGCCGAGTGCTTACACAGGAGGCTTCCAGCTAATCTACAAACAGGTTGGATATCTTTACACAGCATGCCTAGAAGTAAAATGAATTATTCTCCAAGGGATCTCCACTGAATAATAGATGCTAAAACAAATGTTTATTTTGTTTGTGTTTTAATTTATCCCCCTCCCAGGCTGCAGTTGAAGTTCCTCAGTATGTGGGCGTCAACCTGCTGGTGGAGGGAGCCCCCTTAAGGAGATCCAGACCTCCTCTTCATAGACAAACTGTGTTTTCTAACCCATCTCTCACCATCCAGTTTCCTTCAGACCAGTCATCTTCACAAGACAACGAAACCTCACATAAACCATCACGCCAGAATCCCTCCACCGTCTGTTTTCATGTTTCAGGCAAGGAGAACCGAGCTGTGGGAGAGAAAAAGAGGCAGCTCACATCAACATCTCCCAAGAGGGAACGCGAGGGCAGAACAGAAGTTCAGAATAGGTCGTGTGTTCGCAGGTCCTGTCGCAGTCTGGCATCTGAACAGACTCTGGCAACACACACTGAACCTCAGAGGAAAGCGCGACGCTTCGGTATGAGCCTTGGTGCCAACGGGGTGACTCTGGTCCCACGGAGCCTTTCCTTTGCCCTCATCCCCCCTCCCAGCAAGTCAGATTGTAAATCTACGCCCAATACAGGCCATAGATCGCACATCTCCAGATCCTTTCTTCCCCAGACGGCTTTTGAGCCACAACACAAGACTTCTACCGGGGTCTTTCCTTCACTCCGGGGTCCCCTTCCTACCCTGGAGGTCTTTAGCTTACGACCAAACATTGTGGCGGGAACCATTGCCTGTCGGAACCCAAACGTTTCCTCTCATCCAAGCATCCCCGGGCATCAGTTTTTCCTCTGTTCTCAAAGGCAAAGCATGGCCAAACACAAAGGAGGAACATAAACAGTAGTGGTGTCCATTGTTGGGAAGATGAAAGCGCGGGAGGTTTTGTCAGCCACAACATTGTTATTCATTTCTATTTTGATATGCTGGAGGCTAATGAACAACATATTGCCCTCTCGTATTAGTGGCTGAACACACTGTGTAGAATTTGTATGTGATTGTAGTCGATCTGTCCAATGAGAAAATCTTGGTGAAGTCAGGGTTGTGTCCTGAGGTGGCCCAAGGGTGGCACTGATTACCACTTTAATTACCTACAATACAGTTTCTTACATTCCTGTTTGAATGTTTAATTAATTTAATTTTTATTTCATAAGATTACATTCATTTAGCTGACACTGTTGTCCAAAGTGACTTCCAATAAGTGTATTTAAAAGATTTAAAAGATTAAAAGTCCCAGCAATCACAACACAACACGTTGGGATCAATCAGATTTCATGGATGACCAGTGCTACCCCCACACACACACACAGTAGGAGCTATAAATATGAAACAGTAAACAGTGTATATAACACACTTTCATTTTTTTCAGTGGTAAATTTGAATTTTGTTTGGCTGACTAGAATCTGAATAGATGTTTAAGTTTTATGATGATTTTGATGAATGTACCAGCAATCAAAATTCTGTTGAAGTTAATTTGTGTTAAACAATCAAACAAATACAATCCATTCAAATAAATGATGTAATAGTGAAATGATCCCTGGTTTCATGTATTGCAGAATTATAATCAGCTTCGTTTTGACATTATTTCAAATCACCAGCAGGTGGCGATAAAGGTCCACTGATCTTACTAGACGTCAATGCCAAAGCTTTTCAAGAGAGGTGTTCAAATAGAAAAGAATTGGCAGTCCTTATCCAGATGTTGGCACATCTTCAGCAACACCTAAACCAGGTGTTGCCGAAGTTTGGTCTTATATAAACAAGTGGAAATGTAAGAGTAGCTTGTTAACTGAACATGTTTTGGAAACACAACTCAAGCATAGTCAAAGCTAAAGAAAGGGTTTGACCGCCTGGTTAACAGACCTCCTGAATGATTTAGACACAGTCGAAAGACACATATTTGAACATATGATTAGATTTTCTGTTATCCGTTTTTTTTTAGAGGACTAAATACGAGCTAGACTGATAATGCAATTATGAAACTGAAAGAGAATTTGTATGGCAGCGTTTTGCTCTTAATTGGTCAGATTGACAGGAATAGAAACAGACAGGAAACAGTGAGGGAGGGAGAGATGGGTGGGACATGCAACAAAGGTCAGACTGGAGATGTGGTATGCGTCTTAACCACAAGGCCTCCGGGACCCAGCTACAGAGATGAGTGCTAACGGAAATTATTTGAGCATAGAAAAATGTTAAACTGGCTGGAATAATGTGCATCGGCTACATCTCTACAATCAGCTTACAAGTGGAATCTCATGACAGCAGTAACACATGGAGCTCCTCCTTAAACAAATTAATGGAAATTAACTTAACGATAATCCGTTAAGGAGGAACCAATGACATTTAGGGTGCGGGTCATGGACTTTAGACCTCAGTTTGTACAAACAAAGCAGATACGGAATGAATCAACACTGCCGCAGCTCTGAGAAGATAGTGGACACTTTAATGCTATGTGGCTGAAGAGACGAACACGCTGGTGTCTGAAGCTCGTGATGAAGCTTGATGATTGTACTTTAACACACGTTGACAAATGATATTGCACAATACTCTACAGGTTGTAGGGATAAGAAGCATTTGTTTCAATTCATGCATCTACATGTTTTGACGTCATTCTTGGATGATAACAGTGGTCGAGGGAGTACTGAGATCTTTTTATTAAAGGTGCACTATGTAGTGTAGCACCCCGTTGCCACAAACTCCCGGCTCCAACAGCCTGTAAGGCGCATATAGACAGACAGCGTAGGATGGCCGATATAATTCATTTATTCAGTAAAGGCGGCTCACAGCCAAAAGAGACAGATTGGTTCCCATTCCTGTTCACAGTCTGGTACAGAACACATGGAACTAATACAAAATGTTGGGGAAGACATTTCATTTAGAGGAGAACAATTCATTAATTCAATTTCATGACTGATAAAGCAGAATAAACAAACTGTCATCACAGGACAACGCAATTTCAAACTGTTTTTCTAGCTTCAAATGGCATTCTGGGGGCGTTACTCCACTCAGAGGACAGCTTGTTTATTCAGTAAAAGATATACAATATATCAATTAAAAATGTCAGGGTTTGTACTATTACCTCATCAATCCTTCTTAATATTGCAAATGTTACTTTTATGAGAATGTTTGAATGTCTTTTCCAAAACTACCCAATGCACCTTTAAATCTATTTCTAAATTTAAAAACACTGTGATACAGGTTGAAGTCTTAGCCAAGCAAAAGTCTGTAAGCACAATCAATAAACGTTACTAGAAGTATGAGAGCAGGGTCAGTACTCATTATGCAGCCAAAATGAGCTCTTTAGTAGTTACATTATTATATATGATAATATTAGATTATTATTATTATTGCACTAACATGTAGGAGGTGTTTTAATGTCGGCTGCAATGGAGCTGATTAGGTTTATAATTAGCGCACCTTATAATCAACATCATTAAGAAATGGATAGTAAATTAAACTTCAGTTTATTGTTATTTCACTGTCAGCAAACTATGAAATGCTTTACAAGCCATTTATTAGGTTTAGTGAGTGGGCAAGTTTGGGGAGAAACTAAATACATGTAACAGGGACAGAAAAGAAGACGAATTAGATCACAAAAGAGGATTATTAATGGGACCACAATTTTAAAATAAAGAATGATACTAGTCATTCTTTTCTATAGTCTTTATTTGCATCTGGTCAGGAATCCAAAAGTGATGGAAAGTACTGACTAAATTGTTTAACAGGTGATTAGTTTATTAGATTCTGTTTGGGAAAACATTTTTAAAGTAACCCTGCCAACCCTGTAAATGGGTAATAAATACTGTGTAGTTCATTTGTAAATGTTATTGGCCATTGTTAAGTTACAATTGATCAATAAATGGTTTATAAAGCATTTTATTGTTTATATATTTAATACAATTGAATAATTATTGTTGATATAAAGTGTTACCACTAAATGTATACCTTCTATACCACTGGCTGGTTAAATGTACTGTATAACAATGCATTGAATTTCATGTAATCGTTATAGGTTTTTTTTATATATCTTTATTGCAGAGTTATAAAAATCATTAAATAAACTATATAATAAAATTAAAGAACTCAATTAAAGTACAAGTACCTAAAAATTGTACTTAAAAGTACTCGAGTAAATGTGCTTAACATTGAATCATACAGCCAACATGTCTCCCCGTCGAGGCTGCTCAACACGATGCAGATGGATCCAGATTTTTTCCTCGGGAGATTAACTGAAACTGTTTACACTCGTGTGTGTTCACTTGTTGTTGTATGGGTAGGCACAGACGGTTCACCAGCAGGAGAGGCTGGCTACAGATCTGCCATTACATAAGTGTTCCCGGTGACACGAGTGTTGTGACGCTGTAAAAGAGCTAAAACTGAACGGGTTGCATTTCGCTGCTACACCTCTCTCCTTCTCCTTCATAAAGACACAGTCAAAGCCATTTTCCACGGGAAAAAAATACTTTATTAATACACTTATATAATGTATATCAACATTTATAGACAAAATATGTACATCAAACATCTTTCATGTAGGTCCCAAAATATAAAATCTCAAGTACCTCTTTCTATAGAAAACTAGTCTTCTGGTAAAACTTTTACATTCACTTCTCTCCACCTCGCTCCTTTGACTCCAGTATTCATACGCAAGTACAGAGAATAAACGTCTGAGCTTTAATCAGCTTTTCACAAGGCAACAGCAAGAACAAACACCAGGTTTGACTTGAGCAGAAACAGATGTTGAGTATGCAGACCAGGTCCAGCACAGTGCTACAGTATGTACACAGTTTCTGAGTACACAGAGTACAATTGTCAGCACTCTTGTCCACCTTCTATGTCTCCGGACGGACAGAGTGCGAGAACAGAGTATCAAAAATAGAAATGTACAAGAAGTCTATGAACAATAATTACAGAAAATCCATCTAAGCTGTCTGTTTGTTAATGAAAAACAAGACTTCTCATTCAGTGTGGTCATGTGGTGGCCCATTCCTTCATCCATTCATCGGGTGTACCCTTAACTCTTGTCTGTACACGCTTGAGGAAACCCTTGTGTTTAATGGTGCCAGTCATCATAGTGTCTGGTTCGAAAGGGTATTTTCAGTGATGGCAAAGGTGACCTACAGGACATAGGCGACAAACTGGGTGATGTATTACCGCTAACATCTGAGGCAAGTACAAAGATGGCGTGTCTCTATTGCAACAGCTACAAAGTGAGATGCATCAGTGTCATCTGCATTTAGACTTGAACAGCAGCGTCTAAAACTTCCTTTACATTCAAGTGTGTGTGTGTCTGTGTGTGTGTGTGTGTGTGTGTGTGTGTGTGTGTGTGTGTGTGTGTGTGCTGGGCAGGTCCGGTTTATATGATACATTTGCACTGAGTAATACCACTGAACATTCAACTAGAGCTTTGCATCGTCCCAGTGTGGATGGATGCTGCTCTCCTCTCCATCTCCTCTTGATCATTTCTACAAGGTCTTTTGTTTGATGTTTTGACCTCAAGGTGGAGGAACCGAGGATAAGGGATGGATTACGGAACCAGTTCATGGTCTCATTCCGACTACTGTCTCTGCTCCATCTTTCTCTCATCTCTCAGTCTTTGGTTTCCAGGTTGAGGGGTGGTACCTGCTTTAGTGCCTGAAGGAGGGCAGGGGAGTCCATGGGGCTTTGAGATATGGCTGGGGCTGGAGAGCCTCCCCTGGGAGACATCACTAGCTGAGGTGGAGGCAGTCTTTCGCTGGACATGGCGGGTGAAGAGCCTCCCATGCCAGGGTACATCATGGGCACAGCTCCGGGGTACCAGCATTTCTCCAGCATGGGCAGGTAGGCTGCAGCAGAAGGTGGAATGAGGTAGAAAGGCATGCAGAGGGGATGTGGAGGGGGAGGAGGTGGATGGTTGGGGGAGACGCTCATGTAGCTACCATAGCCGCTGGAGGACGATGATGATTCTCCACCTGAGAGCAGTTCATCCTCAGACGACTCCACCCGGGGTCGCTTGTGGCGCGGCTCATCATCCTCCCTCTTGATGCCGGAGCTCTGCCTCTCGCCCAGCGCCCGCTTCAGCTGGCTCTCCTGACCGTAGTAATCTGGGCGCCCCTGCTGCGCCCCAGACTCCGTCTTCTCCAGCTCCCCACCGTAGCCGCTGTCTGTATCCGTATCACTGCCGCTCTGCTCGCTGCTTGTCGGGGCGTACGCCCGCTGGATGACAGGCACGCAGTTCCTCCCGTAGCCCTCGCTGGGTTTAGGGGGTAAGCTGGTGGGCATCTCCTTGTGAGGTTGGTGCTGGTGGTAGGAGGGGATCTCCTCGGGTGGAGGGCTGAGAGGGGTGCGGGGTCGGCTCGGACTTTGCAGCACCTCTGCAGCCAACTTGTGCAGGTGGTTGATGACATGGGATGGCGCGAAGTCTCCCTCAGTCTCGTGATTGGCTAGATACTGAAGAATCTCCTTGGCACACACGTGGAAGCCAGAGCGGAACATCTCCTCTGACTTCTCCTGGCTGACAGGAGGCTGCTCTGTGAACGCAACAAGACAACAAAGGTCAGAAATTTGACCTGGGCGACTCTTACCCTCTTCCCCGGCAGCCAGAGCTATTTTTAAAGTCACTTATTTCCCTGTAGCTCTGCACAATCCTGTCATTGTGTATTCATCTCGGTCATTTGCATTCTGTCAAACAAAACCACCCTGTCCACCACCCCCCCGGCACGTTTGTGTGTTGATCTGAGGCTCACCGATTTGCATGCCGTTCTGGAGGGCGAGGATCTTCTGCTGCTGCTGCTCCAGGAGAGAGGTGAGGGCTTTCACGTGCTTGAGTGTCAGCTCCAAAACCACAGCCTTCTCCAGATGGCCCAGAGTCTGTAGGAAACACACACCGTCAGCACATCCTCTCCTCTTATATAACACAGAGAGACTCAGCTTCACCACGTCACATCACCACAACAGTACAGCAGGGACCATGAGGGCAACAGTAATCCATGGCAGATAAAATATTCCGTCTGGAGTCTGTTTTTTTAAAATCAGATTTACGTTGTTTTTTTTTTTTAATTAAAGTGATTTTTTTGACACATGACAGAGGACACCTCCTCTCCAGCAGGAGCTGCCATTCACTGACTTGCTGACGCACTCAGCTCATGTGATGTAATACCCCTGAACAGCCACTCGATGGTGCATGCCACTCAACACACAGTGAATCCCGTCATCCCTCCCTCCCAGCCTCCCTCCCTCCCTCCCTCCCTCCCAGCTCCAGCATGAACTCACCGTGAGTTTCAGGTGCTCCGGTAATAAATCTTTCAGCTGGGCGATGCACTCGTTTATCCGGTCACGCCTTTTCTTCTCAATCAGTCTGTGAGGCAGCTTGTAGGTCTCCTGCAAAAAAACGAAACAGCAACTGTTGGGTTAATTCAGCCGAGCTCTTTAGGATCCCAGCGATAAGGGAGGACTCCAGGAGTTATGTCATAGAAAATGAGGTCAACCATTTATGGCACTGGAGGACTACCGCCAGCCTGATTCCTCACCGCGCTTTAATAAAAGCTCTGCGGCGATAAGTTAACAGGGAGCGGAATAGAAACTGACCTTGCTCTCCTCTCCTCTTTTCATCCCTCGCCTGGGTTTATAAACATACATCGGGAAATCCATCCTGGAGAAAAGGCAGAAGAGAGAGAATAACAGTGAGCTTTGTGAAAAATACAGAGCGGTTAGTAGAACAAGTGCGTTTGAGGAAGAGAGCTGGTGAGAGCTGTTTTTTTTTTTTTTTTCTCAAAGTCGAACTTACCCCTGCACGTCTGTCAGGTCCGCCTGGTGTTTGGACAGAGGAGGTGGTTGCGCGCTCGGAATTCGCTCCATTCTCTCTTTTTATTTTTATTTTTTTTTTTAAAACTCCAACAACGCAGTCAAAGTCAAAGTCGAGGTACTTTTCCAGTGCAGTCACGTAAAATTACGCATGGATTAACGCGCGATGGCAACAAAAAAAAGTTGTAAAGCAGCAGTTAGTGATATGCACTAAAATGCTTCCAAAGATTCTCTGTCAGACTCTTATTGGTCTTGCTGAGGAGACAAAATGTTTTTTTTTTTTCTCTTGGTGTTGTGGTTTAAAGTAAGTCCCCGCGATCTCCACGCCGTCGTCCCGCCGCTGAAGGAAGGCAACCCTCTTGGTGGCGCGTTGGGAAAGTGGGGGAGGACAGAGCGACGAGTTAAATAAACCCTCTGACTCTCCGCTCAGCCTGACCTACCTCTGTCACATGAGGCTCACGTGTTAAACGGCGCTGTATCCTCGGCGGAGGGACGGCCCACTTTCGGCCGATAAGCAGCCTCAGTGGGCGGACGGTGGCTGACGTCAGAGCGGGGGGGCGGCGCCAGTCGGATCCCGTGTACCACCATGCTGAAGTGTATGGAAACAAGGCTGAGCTCGACACGGCGCAGGGAACGTGCTGGCAGAGGACCCGTGCGGCAGCTCACCAGGCCCGGGGCACGAGAGGCGACAGGGCACCGTACCCACCGCCCAGACAGCGGCGATACCAACAACTGACACAATTAAAATACTACATCAGCCACTGGTATAAATAAAGACCTGCACGGTTGTTAAACTTGTGCCTTTTTATGAGCTCTGTGTTCAGAGCACAAGGTTTATTAACTGATTTTTAGTATTCAGGCTGTTTTGCTTACAACATGTTTTATTTACAAAAGCCTCATTAATTCGCCATTAAGTCAGCATCCCCACAGAACATGATGATGACGATAATAATAAAGATACACAATGCACCGCCATCGTGTGTCGCGATCGGGAGGCAGGTGAGCCCCATTATCGACAGTGCGGGGCACGGCGGGAGCACCACGTGCACCTGTGCGTGGATGAGTACGAGGAGTCCGTGTTTGTTGTCATGGGGCGGGCGCAGCCTGTCACGTTGATCCCCTCATGGCCCCTGGAGCCTGCTGAGCGAGCAGGGCACATCCAGCACAAGGCAGCAGCACCTGTCTGCTGCAGGCGAACCACACAGATCACACCAGCACATCCTTCTGTGATGCCAATTCTCACCAGATTGTTATTATTTTTTCTTCTCTTACAGCAAATAATAAAGGCTATTTGTTGCAAATTGCATTTAAATCCCCCTTACTAGAAAACATCTCTAATAACCCCTGGCTATTATTAAATCTAAAAATAAGAGCGTAAAGGCCCACATTCCCATTATTCTTCAGTGTTTGTACATATAAGACACAAGAGGGTTTGATTGTGTCCAAACAAATTAAAAACAGGGCGACATTACCACCCAGTGAGACAGCTTAATGAGCTATAATCAAAGATAATCACCCTAATACACCAACAGTATGTAGATGTCACATGTAAACAGGAAGTGTGGCTTCATTTCACAATCAATGTGCAAGACCATGAGTGTCTTTCATCAGCCCTATTAAAATCTAGAATTTGTTCCCCTGATAGTTTAAGTCAATGTGGATTAATGACCTCTTTATGGAGCAGGAATGAAGGAGGTTTTAAAAGCTGTAAGCAATTAAAGTCATCACAGTGAGAATTATGATGGGATTGCAGAAAAGCGGTAACATATTATCTTCCCTCCAGTAAATTTTGTTTTTCTGTTTGACCACGAGTCTCTCAGGATTTTTGCATGGAAATCACATTTAGCAAAATAACTGCTTGTTATGTGCTTTCGGGGACAATTTATTGATTTTTAAAGATAGGAACAGAAAATCCAGTCTGGCAAGTCAGATGTAACTCACGAGGCTACACAGACGCTTCAATAAGGCAACTTCCCTGACACATGTTGGATATGTTTTCTTTCAATAAAAACAAAACAATAGTTCAATTTCAAAATAATTTAAATCATTTTGACAATTTACACAACATTTACTTGTATCAAATATTGGGATCACTATGGTTTCCATATTAATAAATGGTAAATTTATAGTTAATTAAAATTTTGTTTAGAGTTTTTTTTTTTTAGCTGTTTATAATTAGTGAAATTGCTTTTTAACCGTTCATTAAGCAATTGCAACTTTATAATGGTCATCCAAATACTGTTTAAAGATGAAATACAAAGTAATTAATTACATTTTTATAAACATCAGTTGCATCTTTACATGTACTTAACATGTACTTAACAACTTGACATGTACTTGATAAATGTTTCATGAAGCATACATTTATTAATGATGGTAATTAAAAGAGGTAAATAAATATTGTATTTAAAGGCTTATTTGGATGTTTTCCTCCCTACACTAATATAGGAGCTAGTTCATTTGGACTATCTGTCTAAAAGAAAAGTAAAAAAAAGAGAAGAAAAAGTTATAGAACAAATCTTCAGTGAACAGATTTTTTGCGGTTTCAGCAAAGTGGCCTCTGTCACATTAACAAGTAAGAGTTCCTAAAGACTCACATCATCTCACTACATCAACTCCTTCCACTAAAGGTCTCTGCAGAGAATCCCTTGAGTTCAGTAAATGAAATAGAAACGGGACGGACTAGAGGACTCAGTAATTACAAAATGACCACAACACAGGTCACAGACACAGAACCCTGCTGTAATTCAATATCAACAGTGACGGAAAGCCCCTTGAAGATAATCGAGGTAAATGTAACAGAATTTAACACTAAATTTGATTTCTTAAAATCCTGACAAGGGCTCCTTTGTTGGCTTGAGGACCCTGTGACATTCTTGGAAAGTATTTTGGGAAATTAGCTTTTACAATCTTGTTTTCAGCAGAAAGCAAAAAAACAAAGTATTGAGATGTATGCTGATACAATGTATTATTAGACACAAGCTTGTGCTTGAGGTGATAAAATGTTCTTAACTATATTTATAATTTATGTCAGTCTTCAGAAAATCTTAATAAAGGGCAGTTCTGCAGTTTCAAATGTCTTTGGTCCTTGTGTGCTGTGATTAAAGCCCTTTGTGTGCTCAACATGCTCACATGACTCCTCATGCAGCGTGGTTAGAAGATAAGGGCACTTCCTCATTCGTAGAGGACCACAGATGAAGATTTCAGAGTTCATCTACCAAATTTACTTCTCTGTGAGGCTATTCATTCATCTGACGGCAGCGCTTCACAGGAATGACATACCTGAGTTATCAACAAATAAGCAATTACACGGATAATAGGATTCACTTCAGGAAAAGTCTCACTAACACGGCTGCTGATGTAGATACTGTTGAACACACACCGCCAGATCATTTTTTACACACTTGTTTATTTAAATAGACTCCATGAATGGAATGTACAATTCAGACACAAACCATCTATTAGTATAAAAGTTCGGTTTGGTCAAGCAGCACTCCAAATGACATTAATTAGTCCCCCCCCCACCTCACATACAGTGAAACACTCAAACACTCATTCGCTTGTGGATCTTTGACAAAGTGATCGAACAAAACGTAACAATCATTTATGTGCTACAGAAAATATATCAGTGCTTTAGGAGTAAATGAAAGAAAGGAAGATTAGATAATTCAGTGCAGAGAAGAGTACTAAATCTCACGTTTCTCCCAAAATCCTACATGTGATCCATATCACCACTATTATTAAGCACAAGATGGAACTGGCTTCAGGGCGAAGCAGTCACATGATTAGCCTTTTCTCCCCAGAAGGTTTTTATGTGGTTCACTATTCAAAACAATAGTTAAAGAAAAGGTTCAAACAGGTTAATTATATTTCTCTTGACAACATGTTTGAATGTCCAGGAATGAGTAGAACCTTCATTTGAGATTGCAAAAAGTTGTGAGAGTGATAAGAAACTCTGTAAAAGCGCGGTGACCTCTTCGGGATGGTTTACAGGTGTCGTTTTAAATAAAACATATTCAAATATAAAAAGCAAATACCAGTTCCCAAAAATAGTTAATTCTCATTTAGACATTGCATATCAATACGTCTTCCTATTGCTGTCAGACAAAAGCAAAAATATATTATAGAATGTGTCGTAGAGTTCAAACAAACCTTCTAATCCACATGTGACCTGAGTTTGCTGGTGCAACACTGAGGATTAAGACCTCGATCCAAGGCCACTGGAGAGGAGTACTCCCCCAGGAACAATGGCTGAACTTTGGCATGCTGTTAGTGTGGAACAATGCAGAAGGCATTCAGGGTTTGTAGAGCTGAAGTCAGTGTTTTCATCTCCTGAACCTACGGGCCTGGCTTCTCAGGTCCCGAGGCACTTGGTGCACACTCCACCCACACGGACACATCCACACTACAGACCATGAGTAACGTACTCAGATAACTTCCACTTCACACACGCACTCAGAAGCACACACACGTTTTAGAAACACTTATCGTAGGAGTGTTTGGTGGAGTATACAGTCAGACACTGACCTACATACATACTGGAGACAGACACGTTTTTGTGCATCCTCCTGTCTAACATGTGGTACACAGTCAGGAGTGCTCAGGCACTAGTAAAACTGGGCTCCCCTCGGGACCTCAGGCAGGCTGCTGGGGATTGATGTTCATGTGAGGGGGGTGACCAAGAAGACCAATTCGCTGCTTCTGCTTCCTCTGCTCTGTCATCTGCACGGGGAAAGAAAAAGAACATCAGCTATCTCCTTTGTAATCTGGCAGAAGCATTCCGCACCGCGCCCTGTGGAGGAGGCACTTGTGGCAGCGGGGAGCGATGTTTTTTGGGCACGTGCTGAAGCATGCCACCTAGCAAACATGGATTCAAACAGAGCAGGATTTTTAGTGCATTTATGTTGTGTCTGAATTATCAGAAAATCGGTTCCCAGCTGGAAAAATTCACATGAGCCGGAACTCAGAATCTAGAACTAGAGGAACAATGGCAGACGAAAATAATTGTTTTGCTATATGCTAGATGCTGTAATGATATAGAGTGAACCAGATTACTTACAAAAGCTATTTATGATAACAAGTCAGGTAAAGTCATATTTCATTGGTTTTAGGGAATGCACTGGTGCCTGGGACACAATCACTTTATAATGTAAAGATTCAAATTTCGAACAGCTGTTTAAACGCTCTGAAAAAAAAAAAAGACATGTTGTGGTTTTCAGCAGGTGGTTATGTTATTCTTGACACCGAGCAGTCTGGCACATAACCCCTCTGTAAAACCACAACTTGACATTTCTATACTTCCTCCCCTCGTTCTGGCCGTACAAGATATAATGTGGTTAATTAGTGAGCTTGAAGCTATGTTCACAGTCCTGTTTTTCCAGATGTGATGGATTGGATCTCGCTGACAAAAAAAAATGCATCATATCAGAGGCAGATCAGAGCTTGCTACCATGTGCGACAATCGCTATGTGCTGTACTGTTCAAAGTTGCATTTAGCCTCCTGGATATCTGGCAAAAGTGTGTTCCTATACTAAATATAAAGAATGTGGTCCTTTTTAAGGTGTGCACAAACAGCAGAAATACGCTAATATCGGTATTAGCCTAGGTTCAACTGTAAGCAACCAATCCCCAACAACCTTTCCCATGTTAGGGTTACTACAAGAATTATGTTTACATGCCTTAATGCGCAAAAAACACATGAGTTTTCTCACACCGTCCACTGTCTGAAACCGCTTTGTTTTAGCTCCTGTCTCTTTAAGGCCCCGCTCCTGAATACCCAGTCTGCTCTGATTGGTCAGCTCACATACGCCTGAGCAGCTGTGCTAAATCAATTTGTCCGTGCAGAACTAGCTGCTAGGCATGAATTATGCAAATGTATGACATGGTGATGTAGTATGATGTCACAAAATCACAGACTTAGAGATGTGACTACTGAAGAGGCGTTTAAGCAGCAGTGTTTTTGGTGGGAGAGAGGAGCTTCTGTTGGTGCGGACTTTGACCTTTTTTAACTTTGAAGATCTTTTACATGCAGAACCTACAGAATATAACACACTGACGGAAATAATGAAAAATGATGAAGCATAATATGTCTCCCCTTTAAATCATGGCGGCTGTGACTAATTACTATGGTGCAGGTTGTCATTAACTTCCTGATGGATCAACATTAAAGGATGTCTCAGAAACTCTGCTTAAGTGGAGGCAAAGTAAAAAGAAATCAACAAAATGTCACACCACATACCTGCTCCTTGAGCTCAGTCAGCTGTCCAGACAGGTTGGCCACCAGCCTCATGGTCGACTCTAACTTCTCCTGGAGGTTCCTGATTTCATTCTGCTCCCCCTCCGCATCGCTGCTCACCAGTGACATGGCGCGCATCCTTGGGAACCAGTCCAAATTGTGCTCCTGTGGTTGAACAAGAACACTTGTTAATGTACTTTCACTAAGCGTTTTTAAGTCTGGAGACAGGTAAGTTGTTAATTGTAACAGGAAGCTGCTCCTGTTTGGTAATCATGACATGACATCAAAACAGCCTGTTCTTTTGAGGGAAATGGCAGGTATTAATGCCGCAGGAGTAACAATGGAGAGTGAATGATCTCAGACCGAGCTATAATGGAAATCCCTATGAACTGGCCGACGATTCCTTATCACGCTTTGATCTGTCTCGTTCAACTGACTTCCTGTTTGTGTGCACAAGTCTGTTTGTCTCATTAAATGAATATAACCGGCATGTCTGTCAGTTGAGATTAGAAAAGAGGAACACATTACCGTACTGAGGTGTGTGAGACAGGCCAATACATGTTTACAAGTCTGACTCAAGAGCAAATGACCTGTGGTTACTATACCAAAAAAGTGACACAACGGGAAACACCCTTCACGCCACTCTGTTGTTTCAGGATCGCTGCACTTCGTGTGATCTACGAAAGCTGCCAAGGCACAAGCCAATTCCACAGAAAGTCTTTGAAATGACGAAGGACAAAATACTAAATAAGTCGTTAAGCAGTGTGGTGACTCAGTGGAGCAGAAAAACATGTCTTTAATCCTGTATATTCCCCGTAGACGTCAACAATCCGGCTGCTCCTGATTACATGCAGCATGTGGATCACTATTACCCCAAGGCAGCGTGTGCTAATACAAAATGCAACCCATTAACGAGAAGAAAACAGAAGTAGGCCTGCGCTATCATGTGAGGAGGTGGATGTGTGTTCTAAGGCTCTCCCAGCGCCACTTGTGTACCTTGATCATCTCAGCCACGTAGCTCTCGGGGCCGGTGTATTCGGTGGAATCTTTCACTTTCACCAGCACGATGAAGAACAAGTAGTGCCACATGTTGTGTTCCTCTTTGATGTGCTCCTCGAAAGTCACCGTCTTGTTGTCGAACTTGTCCCTCTCCAGGCCTGTAGAGCGGAAAGAACACACATTATTGGAGTCACAGTATGTTCAACCAGATTCTGTAAAAAAAAAAAAGTGGGAAGGGGACGAAAGCACTGGGAAGAACAAGCGTCAGTGTAACTTAACTTCAGTTGGTAAACCAGTCTTCAGTCAGGCTGATATATCCTGTAATATCAGTAAATATGCTGTGCATACCAAAAACGTAATGCAAGTAACATTTAATATTGTGCATAACATCCACAATGACTCATACGGAGAAAACAGAGGAGCACATGAGAGACTACTGGTAACAAAAAGCAGAATACAGACGTTTAAACGCAACTAAAACAAGTCAATCCACCCACAATTGCAGGTTAAAGCTCCTGAGAATTAAGAATCACCCATTACAGGCTGTCAGAGTGTTGAGTGTTGTGTCCATGAAAGAGATGAAACAGCAGAATTGTTTTATATCGATGCAGACAGTAATGAGAATAGGTGAGAAACACAAAGGTTCTCTTTGGGGATTTTCTAGGTGGATTTGACAAACAAAGTATCAGCCAAACGGAGCTTGTTGGCTTCACACCTTCAAAGTGGAATCTTACAAATACGCAATTGCGCCGACAAATGTTTTTTTTTCTTCTTCACAACTTTAAGGTTTCCTGTAAAACAGATTCCAATCAATTTGATTCAACATACTCTCATGGTCTGTACACTCAGCCACCTTGTCATGTGGACTGGAGCAAAGTGTCAGTGCAATTTCAGTCTTGAGTCTCTGACGGAAAAAAGATTTGTGATTTCGTTTGAGTCATTCTCAACATTGATTTTTTTTTTCTAATCTTCATGTTTAGCCTGTTTTGCACTTTTCCTTCATGTTGATTTTAAGATTATAATTTGCTTTTGTTGTTGCGTTTGTGGAAGCTTATGGAGATCCTAATAAGTCAAGTCAATTTAATATATATAACCCAAAACCACAAATCACGTAGCCTCAGAAGGCTTTATAATACAATACAATAAATAGAGCGAGGAAGAAAAAAAGATTCTACTTTGGTCCCTGAAGCCCGATTCAGGGAGCTCATCACTTGATGAGTAACCCCTCGACAGAAAAAATGTATTTTCATTTGATCTTTTCCTTTCATGTCTTTTTGCTTGAGACTTCTGTTATGTTGCGAACACACTTATATACACACACTTATATTTTGTCATGCAACGTGACCGGGTATAGTCACTTTGGCAGCTGGAGTATAGCATCTGGTTACCATGGAGACAACTGAAAGCTTTTGCCGAGGCATAAATTGAAAAAGCCGCGTGGCTCCTCAATATCTATCAAGTGACAACATCAGAAGCGTCGAGCAAACTACAATAAAACAGGCTTAAGAATAAATATTCACGTACATTCAAATATCCAATTAGTTGTTTTAAAACATTCACTTTGAATGCTTTAAGCCCACCCTCTATTGGTTGTATATAAATGGTAAAGGGGCGTGTAGTGATATAACAGCCAGGGGTGAGACCATGGGGGGCCTGAGTTGAACAAGCAGGGGCTGCCTCTATATTTAGAGCCATGTTATGGAACACCTACAGCTATGTAAAAAGTAAGCCGAGGATTACTTTTAGAACTTAATCCAACAGTGCTCTTGAGAGGACCTTTAAAATATTTAGTCAACAAGTTCCTCTTTCCCTTTCTCTGCACACGATGGAGAGCGAGGTTGTGAAGTTGAGCCTGATTCCCTTCAGCCACAGGTGAAAATCAGCCAACCTGCGCAGGAAGTTCACAACGTAAATCGATCATCAGCAACAGGCCCAATGATCCAAAGGACTAATACGAGATTGAGAGAAAGATCGATGGCTTATAAAACCGAGCTGGAGGATGGGGAGCCACTTAAGCCTGTGGAGGTCAGCTCCTAATCTCCGCATCTCCTGTTCCCTTGCGGTGCTTCTGGAAACCATAGAGACGGCAGCTCCCCCTGTGGCCTGGCCTTCTTTAACATGAGTGAGTCAGAGCCGATGGCTGGCTGGGTGACATAATACTGTTCTCGTTCCATATGCTTACTACTTGTCCTCACTGCCTGACCCAACATACGCAGGCACACGCACATGCTCACATACAGCACGGACTGCCGGCCTGACACACACACACATGTACTGTCCAGTGGCACACACACACACTCAGCAGTGGACTTATTGAGGCACTCACACACATGTGATGTACATATAAGGGAATGCAGATGAGGCTCAACAGAGCGGGGCGCCGCGTGGGTAATCAGTGAAGTAGCACAAAACATATGTTATGAAAATTGAGTTTGTGAGTGGGAGAAAGTGTGTGTGCGTGTGAGACAGACTTGAATTATGGAGGCGAGCAGAGCAGTGGCAGGAAGCTCTCATGACTCAGCCTTCTTTGGAACGACAGCGAAGTGAAAAAAAGAGGAGGGGGGGGACTGCAATGAACTGCAGACACCTTCAGACATACTTACCAGGAACCACAAACACGCTATGAAATCAAACGGTCTCAGAGGGGAATTTGGGAATTAACCAATTGGCATGAGACGAACTACGGGAGAACACTACTGACGCACGGTGTTTTAAAACACACCCACTGGACCAGGCCCGCAGGCTGACCTCATGATTAAAGAAATAACCCTGTCGATGGAGGTTTGATTCCCACGGCAATGTATGTTGGCAGAGTTGGCTGTGTAGCATACGATAAAAGATGACAGTTACACGTATGTCTGGGGTAACATCCAAAACAGTCGACTGTAGAGCTTTTCTCATTGTGAATACTGATTAACTTTTGATTAGCTGTTAAGCCTATATAGTGTCAGATAATACGACTCTGAACAGATGGTCATAATTAGCTAATCTCTTCTTTTAAAAACAGTTCAAAGCCAATATATTTAATGTTTTCCCCCTTATTGATATTTGTAAATATATGCTTTTTCTGAATTTGTGGCCAGCAACATGTTTTAAATAAGTTGGGATGGGGCAAGAAAAGATGGAGAAAGTCATGGAAAATCTCAAAAAGCACGTGTTTGGAACAGTCCACAGGTAAACAGGTTCATTGGAAACAGGTGATAGTATCACGATTTGGTTTTAAAGGGGATATCCACGAAAGACAAACAGGGATGTGGCGAGATTCACCACTTTGTGAAACACATGACTGTATAAATGAAATTACTACACGGACTCAGCGACACCTCATAGAACCGCTTTTGTTTACGTTTTACACAGTGTCCCAACTTTTGGTGAAAATGTACACAAATATTCAGTGCTATCTGAAGCTTGTCGTCTACGAGCTCCTTATTTTGTCTGAAGAACAGTTGCTCACATTGTGCTCACATTGAAGGAGCTGGAACCTAAACATGTTTGTCTCTTTCTTAGGGGGCTGGGCAATGTAGTGATATCATAACTTTATCATGATGAGACTATATATCATCTTACATTTTGGATATCATTAAATCATCATATGGCTTAAATGTTGTCCTTTCCTGGTTTTAAAGGCATTACAGTAAAGTGAAGTAATTAACTGTACTTACCACGTACAGACCAGTAAGGTACCTTGTATGTATTGTACTAATTTAGACAGTATAATATTGAGTTATAATGTGTAGCCTAAAAATGTTGTGAAATTCTTATAAGGCCATATCTCCCAGCCCTTATAGACACTGAGTTTCTGCTGACTGACGATTGATGAAACAACATATAGTTTAAGAACTAGCTGACTTTGCAAAGTGCACCATGTAGCAACTGAAGCAAACAAGTCTCCCATCAACAGATCAGTTGAGGAGTCTCACCGCAGATGAAGCAAGTCGTCTTCAGGACTTCTTCTTTCTTCTGTTTTTCACTCCTGAGGTCAGCGAAGGTGTCGATGATGACACCGAAGATGAGGTTGAGGACGATGATGATGACCATGAAGAAGAACAGCAAGTCGTATATCACCCTGGCTGCAAAAAGTGGCTCCTGGGAAAGGAACAGGAGAGAGTGCAGAGTGGGGTCAACCTAAAGGTGAACAGGGCTGCTTATCAGAGAAATTATTCATCTTGTTTTTAACAACAGGTACATTTAAGAAGAATTTGTGTCACGGAGGGATAATGTAGAAGGCTTGTCCCATTTAAATGTCAGACCCAAAGGGCGAGTCTTAGGTAAACATGTGTTGGGGACAATGTTGTGAGTTTGAAACGAGGTTAACCTTCGTCATCATGGATGTTAATGGAAACACAAGACCACAGGTGAGAGCTGACAGATGCTACACTTACAGAGACGACAGAAAGCTGGCAGATCAGCAGCCTGCCTTTGTAGGTAGGACACAGCTTTAAAAGGTCCTACTTTTGCAACACAGAAAAGAAATGTTTTTTTTTTTAAGCATTAGCCAATAGAGCTACAATGGACGTCAATGGACTGACAGACCGTGGGTGGAGTTTCATTCACTCATTGTCCAGTTTTAGTTATTCCTCTTTAAAGTTGAAGTATGTAAGAATTGGAACCTGAACCTAAAATTGAACCTGTCAATTTCATACTCAAAACAAACAGGGTGGAGCGAATCACAAAAGTAACCGCTAACTGCTGCTGCTCTTAGCTACTTAGCTCAGTTAGCCGTGCAGCTAGCTGTTTGAACTGGGAGCTCAGGGACTAGGGGAGTGCGAGTGTTTGCACCGCTAGCACAGGGGAGCTTTGAACTGGGAGGGGCCAGGGCTAACTGGTTAGCATGCTAACATCAGAAGATATCTCTGGACCACAATACACATATATCATCATGTCAAAACTGCTGCTTATTTTTAGTTCATTTTTGAATGTTTTCAACTAAAGTTCTTACATATTGTCCCTTGAAAGCAGTGGGCTGAGCTTGTTCCTGAATGCACTCAATGGAAGGGAAATACCCTGCAGTGGTCACCAGTCTGCTGCAGTCACACAATCACTTATTCAGGATGGCAACAGTGTCCTGAGCCACACATGTGATTGTAAGGCTGACACTGTAACACTTCAGTAATTCATCTCAGCTGCTGGCAAGACTTACTGCAAGAATGTTGCATTGTGTTGTGAGTACGTGCGAATCACATCCTCTTTTGACATCATTTGCGATCGCGCCTGAATTCAGTGGAAATCTATTTTGAGGTTAAATGCTCACACAAGGCATTGAAATGTTGTGAAACCGCCATGCTTTTGAAATGAAAACAAGTTCGGCGATCGATGGGCTCACCGCCAGCTCACATGACCTGTGCTGCAGATGTTCAACACACTCACACGCACACACACACACACACACACACACACACACACACACACACACACACACACACACACAAAGTACAGTCATGGGCCTGATCAGAGTGCACGTACCTCTTTGGAAGGCTTGCGGAGAACATCACCTACGCCTCCACCACTCCTTAGGCCATGACTCAGAACAGTGACAATACACATAAGTAGAGAGTCGCACGTCCGTTCCATGTCGCTTTCCTCCTCACTGTCATCCGCGACTTCTGAGGACACGGAAAAGGAAAGCTTCAGTCTAATCATTTAAAGCAACATTATGTAGGAATTAGTATTGTGTGCAATTTGCCCCCCACAGTTTCTGAGCGCAACACCACTGTCGTCAAATCAAATAACAGGTCTGTAACAATGTTTCAGATGTAACGTAGGCGCTGACTACAAACAAAACAAAATACGTCTTAACAATGTAATGTGTTGAAAACTTGTATGTTGAAGTAAACATGTATGCAACGCTGTGATCCGACCCTCTCACTGAAGTTACATAGAGCAGAAACAAGTGATAGCTGAGACAGAGACACCATTCACCCTGTTACAAGACACTGTAGCATCCACGTGATTTTGAAGCTGTTATTTTAAGGTAAAAACTTTACATAATGTTGCTTTAAGAAGCTGCGAAAGACATAGAACTTCACTTACATGATAATCTTATAATAAAAACCGGTATAACTGGCTGGATCAGGACCTCTGTGACCTACATTTTGAAGTTTATGTAACATCAAAAGCATCAAGCCGTTCCTAACTTGTGCGATCCAGAGAGATTATGCAGTTACACTGAAACATCTTAATAGCATGACATGCTAATTGCAGTGCCTCCTCAGGAAGTCATCATATTGCTCAAAGTAAAGTAAAAGCAAAAGTCAGTTGATACACGGCAATATATATTCAGTTTCACTTTGACTCGTAGAATAAATGTTCTGTATCATAATGAAGTGTCACAGACAGATGAGGTCATAAAAGCCAACTTCCTTCTGTTGTGTTATCTGAGACATGATATTAGTTCAACTAACATATCAAATTATCACCATTGTGCAGCACAAATGTCAATTTTATTCAGATATTATGATGATTTAATGGATAACATATAAGACGGTGTGGCACACTACACTTTATTTTATGTTCCATTAAACCTTCGCAAGCATCTTTTAAGCATTTTTGAATTCTTACATTTTGCACCTTTAAATTGAGGCTCTGTGAGAGATATTCCTATGATAGGTGTGTGTATTGTTTTGGTGGATAGAATCAGGTTTGACGAGAGAATACGGTTTTGAGAGCAGCGAGATTTGTGCCGTTTTGACAAAATGGTGAATTGTTTTCAGTTTTGTGTTGAGAGTTTTGAGAAATTGTGTCAGGAAATGTTTCAGGAAACTGCAAGATGTGATTTTATTATGATGTCCACAGACAATATTTCCTCAAATGACTTCTGATAACAATCCAAGTTTAAATATTTTGTCTGATTGTAAATGACTGTTAGTAAACTGTTTTGGAGTAGGGTTTGATAGCCTGGTAGTCGCAGTGTAAATATAAGTTATCATCTGTTATTTGGTCCTTAATATCCTTGGCTCTGCAGAACTTGATACACGTTGAAATCTTGTTTACATCTTTTGGTTCACAGTGTGAAAGCAGTTGGTCAAAGCAAAAAGCGTATTTGTTTGGCTGGAATCTGATAAAAAAACATTGTTGTTCTGAGGCAGACAAAAATATAGATAATATATATTATATGTAATATAATAATAAAACAAACATTTGAGAATTATCTATCCTATTAGATCATTTTCATATGTCTTTCTAGAATAACTAGGAGACAGACACGTTTATGATTTATTCATACGATGGAGAAGATACAACGTATTGCTAACTGTGTTTATTGTTGGCCAAATCATTCTGTGTTCCTTATGTCTGGGCTGATGGCTGAGAGAATGACACTGGCGCTATTCTGTTTTGACTCAGTGAACCGCGTCAGTTTCAGGGTCATATCTCTGAAAACATTTTGCGCCAAGACTCTAAATCTTATAACAAACAAAACAGAAGTATTACTGAGTCAAAGGCAACTGCGTTTTCATATTTGTCTTGAAGATCCTAAACTGTGGGGAGTTCCCCGGCAATTGAACCTTTTTATTTTTTCACATGTCGACATCACATGAGGGTCAAGGGGGTCACATGTAAATTGTTCAGGTCAAATGGCAGTGTCATGTGACAGTGGATGGAGTCACATGAACCCTTGAGCACAAGGACACAGTGTAAAAACATCCCACAGTTTTCATTTCACTAATTGTGGTCTGACAAGGCCAAGAATGATCACTGCAAACCCTTCCTACATGATCCACTTGCCAAGTTTTTATTCTCAATTTTCTGCCAGTTTAAATATGATATAGATAATATATCATCTTCTCAAGATAATGGTGCAGCAGTGGTCATTGTTGCAGATGCCTGACTGGCTGCGTTACAATGAATTCTAAAAATACATTACATATATATTATATATAATATTTTCAAATCCTCTTAATTTGCTTGCCAAAAAGGCCTCATTTTCCAGCAGTCACTGCTTTGTTTTGCATGAATTACAAACCTATCAGGAGGCCAGAGACGTGACAGTGAATCTTGATTTCTACAATAAACCAGTTTGTATGCAAATAAATGAAATGTCGAAATACTACTTTTTACACCGATGTCAGCTTACCTCACTGTACATTCAAAGACTGTTTATTGACGAATTGTGCTCCAGTATACATTACCTTCCTGCACGGCTACAGTAGTGCAGTTCTCATCAATCCCTCCCTGACACACTCCTGCAGACAGAAACTCGTTGGCCAGACTGGCTCCATTTTCTAGAAAGTAGGAAGAAACAGTGCATGAGTTCTCCAGTCTTTTCTACAACAAACCCGCTGACACCTCTGATCTGCGACAAATGACAGGAGTCTGTCCTCACTCAGAGTTGTGTTGGGGATACGATCCACCTCCAGGATGAAGTCGTCTTTGAAGAAAATGTAGCCAACGATGGAGAACAGGTAAACCAGGATGAGAGCCAGCACGGCAGTGAGCACGATGGAGCGTCCGTTGCGAGTCACACTTTTGATCACATTCAGCAAGGTCTCCTCTCTGTACACAAGGTCGAAGAGCTACAGGGGCAAAGCACACGTTACTAATCACAAGGCAGAATGTGTGATTCACTGTAAAGTGCCTCAGTGCAAAATCAGAAATGATAAATATGCACTGCAATGAAGTCACAGAAGAATGCACAAGAAACAAAGGTAAGGCCCCAATCACACACATACTTAATACGTTGGTAAAGTGCCTTAAAAGTTCTTAGAAATGTCTTATCATGTGACAATAAAGAAGTTTATGATGCTATCATTAATCTTATTAGGGCTCGTAAGGGACATATCACCTGTTAACTAACAACAAGGACCCTTTTATAAAGTTTTACTGAAGTGAATATGTGTGTTGGATAAGGTTGTTGCACGATGTGGCCTTTCTACTCGAGTTACGTACGTTTTTTCGTTATTCGGGCTAGGAAATATGGAAATACGTTGTGTGCATCTGCAGATGAGCTGCTCAGGCCTGTGTGAATCGAAAACATCTCTACATTTCTGGCATATTGAGTCTGACACGCTATAAAGCAGACCTGAGGCACCGGCGCACAGCACTTAACACCCCAACAACAACAACAACAACAACAACAACAACACCATTACAGCACCAAATAAGGCGAAATCTGGCTTGCACGTAGGGTATGTCCTTGAATACACCACAATGAAAAGCAGAGGCTACGTTCAGAGAGGGAGGAGAATTATTTGACGCTCTGCTGCTTAGATATTTCTTTGTGGTTTCACCTGCTTGTCTTCACCCCTTCTGAGTGGGTTTTAGTGTTAAAGCGTGCAGTCTCAGTGCGTGTGTGTGTGTGTGTGTGTGTGTGTGTGTGTGTTTCTCTTACCAACAGACTGTAGAAAAAGACGTGGACAAACACCCCCAGGGAGCAGATGATGAGGTACATGAGATGGTAGAGGAACTCAAAGTCCAGCACCATGGCTTTGTAGCCGCGTGTGAAGGTTCCTCGATTCCCAACGAAACTTATCAGGAAGATGATTTTATTACACACCTGGAAGAAAAAGTCAATCTTGCTTTAATAAGAATAATCCAAGCTAATCAACCGTTAATCATGTTAATATGGGAAAATCAACGTGGCCTCAAATAAGGTCTCTGGGTCAGAGTGTTGACAGCAGCGCGACGAGGTTGGCTTTTAAGCTAAATGAGGACACATGAGGTCTACGAGCACACAAGCAACCTGGTTATTGTTGGCTTTGATTTCTTCAGCGTCATGTAAGCAAGAAACAAGGCAAAGGGATTAACAGAAACCCGGTTAACACAGCTTCTGTCGAGGAGAAACCTGACTTCATGGTCATGTATACGCTTAACCGGGTTTTCTAACTGGGTTCTTACCAGAGTACATGTGCATGATCGAGGCTTACGACAGAGGGAGTATCACAGTGACAGCAGTGAGGCGGTGATGAAATGAGAGGTCATGAGCAGTGCTTCCTTCTATTCTGAATAATGAAATCTAAAGTGGCACTCAAAATGAAACCGACACTAGAATATACTGAAAAAAAACAACAAAAAAAAAACCTTCCACGGTTCGGGAGACATTTCAGTCCAACCAGCTGCATGTAAACTAGACTTTAGCGTGGCCAGGTGACTGCAGTCCATGGCAACATGAGCTCTGATCTGATCAGCCTCAATGACCCTGTTTCTTGAGCGCGTGTATCAGTCCGTGCTTGACTTTTTTTTGAGCGTTTAAATGGAACTTCTAGGAAGTCTCTGGAGAGTGCAGGCGTGGTGTCACACTCTCTGGGGTCCGGTGACGCACTTCACACCCCGTAACACAGCCATGTGCTGCCAGGGGGTAACACCACAGGCAGCTGGGGCACTGGCCTGTCAAGTGGGCTTGAGTGTGAGTGAGAGTTGAAAGAAGAACTGGAAGCAGTGCGGTGGAGGTTTCTTAGTACTTGAAAGTACGTATAATGGTGTGACAAAAGGGGAAAATAGAAGTGGTGTGTTTTCAGTAAATCTCTGGGGAAATGACTGAAAAATGCTCTCGTGCACAAGACGGAAAAAAAAGGCTCTGTTCACGAAAAATTGTGAAAAACAAACATTTTACTGTTGTTGAAGGCGGAATCTAGTCATAGAGATGCTTATTTTGTTCAGGCTTTCAGGTATTGATCTCTGAGGCTTCTACCCCAAAACATTAGAGGTATATTAACCAGGTTCCATTCTTAATTCCCTGAGAAATTAACAAAAATTTAAAAAAGAAAATATGTTGCAATATTTAAGAAAGTGGAAAAGAAAGATTCCTGGATCTGTCCCTTTATCCTGACCTGCACCCAAATGTTAATAGGGTCTATTCTGGGCCAAGACCCATCCTCCATCAGAGTTTCCTGGAAATCCCTTCTCGTGTAGTCCTGCTGACAACCAACATACCAGCCAAGTGGACTTGGTTGGAAACGTAACCCCTTTGGCAGACATAATGTAAGCCTTCCATGATTAAGTCTTTCAATTATCCGAAAAACTGGAATATTGCTTCGTAAAAACACTTTTTTCAATTAATCAGCTGATCACAATTTCTCAGAGCGCAAGGGGGCAACTTCACATTGCTTGTTGATGAACTCAAACAAAGGCAGTCCAGTTTAGAATCATACAGACAACACATCTCCTCTGTCTCGCAAAATATAAAACCAAAATAAGTACCTTAACCCACTGCTTACGTTCATGTCGGAAACAGAACCACTGTAGCTAGTTGAAGGTTATTTAACAATCTTATGTTTGCTGCTAGGAAAATATGTTATTACAGTGGACTAGTGATAAGGGCCCCTCTGTTAAGGGATGGTGTGAATTTATATTTGAGCCGGTTACCTTGGAAAGCATGCATTTAATTACGTGCAAAAGGGCATCAGTTCAGGAACAGATATTTGAAAAGCTGGGCGACTGAAGGAAAAACTAACTGCGTACAACCAGTGGTTAATTTGGGTGAACCGACCCTTTAAGGCAGAATACTCACATTGAAGGCACCCAGGAGGAAGAGGGTGGGCTCCAGGCCAACGGAGAAGATGAGACGGAGGATGGTGATGATGACGAGGGCGCGGATGCCCAGCGGTTGGGGCATGATGATCACGATGACCAGCGTTGCCAAGACTCCCATCCACAGCAGCGCAGACAGGTGGGGATCCAGCGTGACTGCAGGAGATAAATGTACACACACACACACGTGTTAATCCAACATCCAAACTGCTGAAGTTGACGACCCTGCTACATGGTTTACAGCATTAAAGTATGTGGAGAGCATGACGGTGCAGTTTGCAGTTTAAACGAGGCCTCGTCTCGGATCAACAGATTTTTAACTGATTTCTACTAAGTTCTGCCTCTCAGGCAGGCCTCAGGCTTTCATTAGTAAGACTTCGAACTCAAAGAGAGCCAGTTACATAACACTCAAAAGTGTATGACATACTTTTTCGTGTGTGTGTGTGTGTGTGTGCGTGCGCGCTAAGCTTTAGAGAGAGTCTACCTGATGCTTCCCTTGATCCTGGGGTAAATCCAGGATTAGTGTCCTAGTCAGAGGTTTCATGTGGCAACGTGTCACTCAGGCTAAAACCCCGGACCAGGTCTGACCAGCCAAGAAAAAACAAGGCCACACCCAAACCTTCAACCTCGATAACTGACCAGCACTTACATAAAAAACAGGAATGACATGTGTGCATGTTTGTAGGTACTTCATGAGGATAGGTCACAGAACACATAGACGAGAAAATAAAGGAAAAACAGATGACCGGGTTGAGGTTAGAAAAACATCAAAAGACAGACAGGAAAAAAGGAGAAATAGGGCAAAACTGTAAGAATGAAAAACACGCAGTCGTGGCGGATGAAAAGCAGAAGGGGAGTACTGCGGGTAAAGGGAGCTCGCCTTTCCTCCCACCTTGCCTCTCTCTGCCTCCTTCCCTCCTTCCCTTCCTCTAGATTTCTCTCCCTCCCAATCCCTGTGGAGATCACATGACAGGTGCCACTTACATAACAGCCATCTCTAAAAATACCTCAGCTGAAAGATTCATGAGGAGCGAGCGGGGATGTGGCAGACTGAGAGGGGGTGCTTATGTGCACTCTCAAACTCTGTACCTACCTTACACTTGATGATTGCACGCGAACATGTATAAAAACCAACAGCTGAGGCGGCTGCTAGCATGCGCTGTGAGCATGTGTTGCGTGTGTGCGGTGCTGCTCACCGCAGCTATTCATCATACAACAGTCAGACATGTATGCAGGCAGAACATACTGACCCAAATCTCCTGCTCTTACGTATTACCCTCACTGTAAAGCCCCGAGCAAAGGAGGGAGGAGAGCAGAGGGAGAGCAAGCAAGCAGTCTCTGAGTGTGTGTGCGTGTGTGTGTGTTAGTAAGAGGAAGAGGGAAGGGGCCCAAAGCCATAATAGTGCCTATTGAAGCAGGCCAAAGGTATGCGAGGAGTCTCACGTGAGGATGTCTTGCACACAAGTTCCAGTGCAGAGGAGAAAGGCAGTCAGATCTTACTCATGAGAAAATGGAACTTTACTTTTGTCATAAAGTTAAAACTATGATTGTATGAATTAATATTATTGTTATCATTAACAGTTTGTCAGATGTTAATTGCTCTGCTCTAAATTTTTGTAATCTGATACAAAATTAATAAATACTGCATTTTTTGTAATCCTGCCAGTGTCCAAAAGTCATGTAGTAAAAGAAAATTATAAACATATTTACATGTATTTATACACAGTATATTATGGGTTACGAAACCAGTATTTTCCAGCTTCTATCGAGGTTTGCCAGCCAATAGTATAACGCTGTTGGTATCACGTGGTATCTGAGTTTTGTCAGCATCAGGAGTCTACATGGTTGCCCAATAGTGGAAAAAAAAAACAAACAAAACAAACAAATACTGCCCTCATGTAAGCTAGGTAGTGTTAGCAACATTTACATTGCCTAGCTAGCATTGGCAACAGTAATGTTAGCTAGTGCTAGTAAGGATTTATGTAATGTACTTAGTTACATTACAACACTGAACCTAACATACTTCAGAATTTCACCAGAGAATTTGAGACGGTGTAAAACGACAGTAAAGAGATTCATGCAAAGTTATAGCACTGCACAGTTTGTTCATTGGTTAGTTTGGAAT
The DNA here is from genome assembly GCA_039737535.1 of Lagodon rhomboides. NCBI lineage: Eukaryota > Metazoa > Chordata > Actinopteri > Spariformes > Sparidae > Lagodon > Lagodon rhomboides. The sequence goes on along the minus strand of CM077785.1, from coordinate 17,171,374 downwards.
TTTTCGAGAACTGAGATGTTTTGCATGAAGACATTGGTTGTAGAAATGTTATTTTTCCGTGCATATTCTTCTGGATAAACTGAAATGGTAAAAAATTGCAAAACAATGGACTCTTTATATGAATCCAAGGGGGAATTCAGATGGAAAACTGAACCCAGTGACAGAAGAAAAGTAAACAGACAACCACCTCTGAGGAGGATTGTGTTAGCAGAGCAGATTGTCTTGTGTGTGGCAAACATGATGGACTGTTTTTAATCAGCTCATATGTCCTACGTGACTTTGCCCTACTTGAGCCAATGTAAGCTTTGTTTATAGACATTAAATGACACAGGGCACTCCTGTGTTTATTGTGGTCTCCATGGTGCTGAAAGTCAAATATGAGCCCGAGCTTTGAAAGGATGGGCTGTGGTTAGTCTAAGTGTGTGTGTGTGTGTGTGTGTGTGTGTGTATATCTTAAACAAAGGCGGAAGGCTCCTCAGGTCCTGTTCCTAATCCTGGTCAGGTGATAAGGAGTCAGCAGATCAGACCAGTGAAAGGAGATCAGTAGGTCAACGCTGATGCCCGGGAGAAGGACTGAGATACACATCTTAAAAGTCTGTTTCTGTGGGTGGCTGCACCCTGTGAGCTGCCTTTTCTGATAGTTTCATGTATCAGGGTGTGATGTAAGTGTTAAAAAACACAGAATATAAACTGAGCACAAGCTGCAATGTGTCACCTCTCCCTGATCTGTGGTTGCATATTATGGCTTTATTGCCGGATGCAGCAGTTAGTGCTATAAATTCAGTAAAATATATCATTGCAGGAGATCCCCTCCATCTATCCTCTTCATATCTATTTAATATGCCATGTCGGTACAGGCTGTAAAATGTAATGGAAGCAATTTGTAGCAGGAAAAAAAAAAAAAAACAACATGTCAGCAAGCCCCTGTCCTTCCTGTTTTGCATTATTGAGCGCATAACCTTATTTTGACCCCGTTTTCTTCAGAAGCCTGAACGCAAGATTGTGAAATCGATACATACATAATACACCCTGCATCAACACAACACCAACATGCAGCAAATGTTTCATATGCACGACAGAGTGACAGGAAGCTTCACCAATACTAAGCTGATATGTAAAGCACAGTAAAAAAGCCTGAAGTCAGTTGTGATTTAAATTGATTTAGCCTGGGATAGTGAAGAAAGATCTTACAAAGATATTTGTTTGTAATGTAAACAAAGTAAGTCTATTTTCACTCTGAAGACTCGACTCATGTGGGACTGACCTCCATCCACCCCCTCCAGCGGGTAGAAGAAGCAGACAAGCAGGTTCATGAGCACCGCCAGGTTGAAGGAAACGTTACTCCAAACCGACATGTTTCTGGAGCACCAGTACAGCACCTGCTGGGCTGCAGGGGAGAGGGACACAACGAGACGTCAGACATCAAATTCAATACAATATCATTTAGACCGATATTGTCCAAAACCTTTTTGATTACAATGACATGAAACACAGACACTCCTCACATCAAAGAAGATATGAACAGGGAATATTTACCATTCTTAAGAAAATAATGATAAAATATATTGTTTTTTTTAAAATCATTTTATTTAAAATGTTTCTAATAAATGTGATGTCAAATAGCTATTTAGTCACTGATTGTTTCAGCACTAATTTCTTGTGTGAACAAGCTGCAGTCTTATTCATTTGAGAATAAGACCCTGGGAAAATCAATCATAATTGGTTCAATTCTTCGTCATCAGTACAAAAAAAAGTTTACATAATGTCACTTGTGGAAAGTAACTAAAGGCATTTACTCAAGCACTGTAATCAAATTACATTTTGTAGTACTTTAACTTTAAGTATTTTCATTTTCTAAACTTCCTACGTCTACAATATTGTAATAATGCAGTTATTTATCCGCTTTAGTTATTTTGCAAATGTATATTAAGTGATTATGAATGAATTAAGATGTATTAGTATAGATTGAGCTACCCAGCAGTATATAAAATAATGAAATGAGCCGAACCTTTACCAGCTGCAACATTAAAGTGATGATGGGCCACTCAGCACAGTGAGTCCTGTTACTCTCGGAACTTCAAGTATATTTTTAATGTTGATACATTTGTACTTAAACATTTAAGTTTGAAACATTCAAAACTTAGCAAGAATAAGAAAGGAATAACCACCTAAGACTTCTATGTATTGTGTTGATGAGGTCTGGCTAACTGCACGACTAACTGAGCTAACAAGCTAACAGTAGCCACATGGATGTACAAACAGAAAACAGCAGTCAGCATTCACTCTGGTGATATGCTGCAATATTTGTTGGGAGTATGAATTCAACAGGTGGCCGATTCTTATGTACTGCACCTTTAAGTGAGATTTTGAATGCAGATAATTGTAACAGAGTATGCTTACGTTGTAGTGTCTGTACATTGTCTTAGATAAACGACCTCAGGACTTCTTCCACCACTGTCTCACGTAATACTGAGACAGTGTGTACTTTAAAAACTTACTACTTTCTCATAACCTTCACTGATAAATGGTAAATGTATAGTCAAACAGACTTTAGTTAATAGTTAGTTAATAGTTACCAAATGATAAAATGCTTTATAAATGATTTATCAATCAATAGTAAAGGTTTATAAAAATCAGTTGCTACTTTAAAAAGTTTATCCAAATATTGTTTACAGATGAACTACACAGCATCTATTAACCATTTACAAGGTAAAATAAATATCAGCTGCCACTTTACAATAAACAATTGCCTAATAAATCATTAACAAAGCATTTCATTGTTTGTTAACAAGGAAATAACTATTAACTAATGTCTAATTAACTATAAACCATTTATTGATGATGATTGTTATCAAGTGTTACTGAAAAAATGAAGGGAACTTGTAGCAGCCAACATTGTTAATTATGTCTGTTATAATGCTGATACTGATATAGAATTAGGACAAAGGTCAAGAGGAATAAATGAGGCTCATCTTTGACCTTTGACACAAAATCTGACTTTTAGCAGACTACTTTCTGTCCTCTGCTGTTGCTAAAAGAGAAACAGATGCAGGGACTTTTCTCTGTCCATCCCCTCTTCTGTCTGAGAGACAGAATATGGCCCTGTGTGGGTATGCCGTCTCGTACGTGGATTACAAGTGTGAGTGTGCTGTGGGTGCGGGTCTGTGTGTGTATGTTTGTGTGCGTGAGCAACAGAGCTCTCAGTTGTGATTCATAAGGTTACTGTACAAATGTTTCACGGCTCAAAGGATGTGGAAAGCCCCTGTCTGCTTTTAGACAGTGGAAACATGCGCATATGTAACATGAGTGCACGCACAAACACACACACACACACACACACGGTGACATTGTTAGCCCTGCTGACAGTGATGGGGATACGCATCCCTCCATCCATTTTCCATGTTTGCTCATCCTGTTCAGGCTCGCAGAGGCTGAGGTCTATCGCAGCTTGTATCGGGGCGAGAGACCGGTTACACCCTGGACAAGTCACCAGTGTGTCACCAGGAGACATCATTACATAAGCAAATTCACACCTATGGCTAATTGGGAGTTTCCAAATCTTGTAAGCTTCTGGACTGTGGGAGGAAACCAGAGCACTCAAACGCAAGCAGAGCATACAAACTCCCCGAAGAAAAAATGTGAGGCATCGAGCCACCTCACTGCACCCGATCGGCCGTGGTGGAATGTAACTAAGTACATTTATTCACGTACTTAAGTACAAATTCAAGGTACTTGTACTGTTTGTTGTAACTTTATACTTTTACTCCAATACATCACAAATGTGTGACAACTGTTTATTAACTGAAGGATGGAGAGTTCCTTCATGGGTTGAGAATATTCTTCTACTTCCTCAGCTGAGTAAATTGTTTAAAAACACTCTTAAATAACGGGAAAATGCATCATCACAGAGTCGACAACAGCACACTTTTCAGGGATACGTGGTTCTCACACAGACGCTACAAACATATGATGATCTTACAGAATATGACGTATCACTGTAGTTTAAACCACCCAGCGGCACGTAGAGTCGTTAAAATGTGCTCAACTTTAAACATCTACAGCAGTAAAATGCAACATAATACAGCAAATACACTATTAAAATACACCATGGATAATAATAAAACACTGACAGGGAGCATTTTACTGCACAGTGAACACTTTTGATCCTTTAAGTACATTTTTCTGACAATTCTAGTTGTAGTAGTAGTTTCACTGCGTGGTTCCATTACTCTCACTAAAGAAAAGGATCTGAATACTTCTACCACTACTGTCGCAGTCGTGGATATTCATTCAAGTTATTTCTGGGAAAAAGGCACTGAAGTTGTGCAAAACATCAGCTGATAGGCATCAGGAAACTCCTAAATAAACACAAGGACACTGAAGTGAACTTGGATAACCCAGCGAGCTCACTAAAACTACATGCTACTTGTCATGTTTTGCTCTTACTTGCTACATCTCAACAGACATCTTTCACCACTCCTGTTACCTCCTATTGTGCTCTCCTATTAAGATAATTGTCACTGGCATCTCTTGTCTGGAGCAAATTAGTTGAGTGATCCATTAGCTGATTATTAGACTCCGAACCAGCAACCCCTAAGATCATCTTTGGAGCAAAAATGCTTTTTGCTTCCACCTTGTCAAACTTGCGGATTTGTTGGTTTTCATTCATTGAGATTTAATGCAATTTTAAATATCTGCAAGTTTTGTTTTGGTGAACAATTAATCCATTCTCACAGTAATTATTGATGACCAGAGTTCCTTAAACCATGTACATCCCATATGACAGTGGGGAGTTATGACACTTCTCTCTACAAAAGAATCATTTATTCCTCCAAACTCAAGTGAATAAACATTAATTTATATGAGGGTGGTCTTGTATCATCTGACATAACTGATAGCAATATTAGTCATGTGTATTGTCATGTGTATATGCTACACTGTAAGCCTACCTCTGAGCTTTTTCTGCCAGTTCATCTCATTGAAGAGGTCCTCCGCCCGCAGGAAGAAGTCGTTGATCTTGCTGCCCTGCTCGTCTCTCTCCGTGGTGTAGTAGACTCGCAGCTTTGACTCCGAGGTCAGGAACTCGCATATGTTGGGCACGGGGAACACTATCTCCTCCATGGTGCGGTCCTGACGCACGATCTGAACAGAGAGACACACGGTCACTTCCACGGTGAAAATACCTCGGCCTCCGTCGGTCCACACGGTGTCTATTTTTGTGACAGTTTGTTTGCAAACATTGACTTTTCTAGATGATTAACTTGTTTGGTAAACTTCAGCTATGTAACTGTGTGGTCACCTCTATCTGAGCGGTGTGCTTGGCGTAGAACTCCAAGGCCTCGTCTCCTTCTCCGCTGGCCCCTCCGGGTCTTAACATGATGGACAGCTCCTTGTTATGACGAGCCAACTGCAGAAGTGAAAAGAGTACTCAGATCTTGTACTTAAGTAAAAGTAGCAATACCACAGTGTAGAAATACTTGGTTACAATCCCTGTTGTTGAAGCTGGTAAAGGTTGTTTAACTAATTTACATAGTTTATCTGCGGGGTAGATTATATTATCATTATATTATATTTTGTTACAATGGGGTACAATATTTTCCTCTGAATTGTAGTGGAGTGTAAGAATAAAGTGGCAGAAAAAAAGAAAATACTTAAGTCAAGTCCAAATATTTCAAAACTGTACTTAAGGACAGTATTTAAATTTATGTATTTAGTTACTTTACAGCACTGGTCAGCTGTACGTGGTGGCACACAGCAACAAGACAAAAGCTTCTAATAGTTAATCATTTGATATAATCATATAATGTTGTGTTTGTAGCTGCACACTCAACATTGGGACGGACCTGGTGAGCTAAAATGTAGATATTATGTCCGACATTTCGGGGGGAGGCGGCGTCATGTTCCTCCTCTTCCCCGTTGTCCTCCTCCTCCTTTGTCTCCTCAAACTCCACCTCTCCCTGCAGGTATGCCTTCTTTATCACCTCCACCTGGACACACACAAACACATTTATACTTTTTATGACACAATATGTGATATTATTGCTCTGGGATACCAAGTAGCCGAGGTGATCGCTCAGCAGTTGTTAGAAAAGGTGCACAGCACCGTCTTCTCACCAGCTCTTTCGGCCTCATATTGTACAGGATCCTCTCTGCATTCTCACTGTCGTGGCGGCTCTCCATGATGGCGAGCAGCAGCTTGGATGCATTGTTCTGAGAGTGAAAAAAAAAGAAAGAAAGCAGTGTGAACTTAAGCTCCGTCAGTTTCTCCATCCAAGGAAAATGGGCAGAAACCCTGATGATCTAGGAAAATGCACTCTGCAGCTATTTGTCTTGGCAGACGAGCGCATAAGTAAGTTCAGCTCAGACGAATGAATGTCCAGCTCTTACGCTTGTACCCTGTTAGTGATATTCCATCCTACTGCAAAAGTAAACTACTGCACAGTTTTTCCCCTCGTTTTTGGCCCAAGACCCAAAACCAGAGTTAACCCATTCCCCAGTTTCACACAGAGATGTGGATCCTTCCTCCACTTCACTCACCTTGAGCTCCAGCACCAGGTCCATCCGCTTTTTCCCCAGTGGGTTGATGTCATTAAGGATCAGGGCGATAATGATATCAATTCCATTGGACTCATGAGTGGCAATGCAATTCTGAAGGGAAATAAAGAAAAAATATGTATCAGAAAGTGCCAGAGTACAGTTCCAGCTCCCTCTCTGGTCTCTTTATGTACCTGGTTTTCATGGCAGGGGCCTTGGCAGTACTCTGTGAGACTCTCCAGAGTCTGGTTGATGAGGGCCACGTTCTTCTCGTTGATGTACAGCCCCAGCAGGCCGAGACCCCCTGTAGTGCTGCCACAGATACAGTCTAAGAACTGCAAAGTCTCACACACGAGGTTGTAGTTGTTCTTGTTGTTTTGACAGCGAAGGAAGTTCTGAGGAGATAAACAATGGAATTTGACACGTCCGTATGGACTAAACTGGATATAAACCAATAATAAACCAAGCAAAACCAAAAGGGAAAAACAAAATGATGGAGGAACAGCTTAGCTTCTGCCATGAACTACTTCCTACTACTACTACTTCCTCTGTCAGCCAGAGCTCAGCGCAAGTTTTAAAGGAGACATATTCTGCACATTTTCAGGTTCATCATTTTATTTTGGGTTACTACTAGAATAGATTTACATGATTTGGTGCTCAAAGAACACATCCGTTTTCTCATACTGTCCAGTGCTGCAGCTCTGTACTCCCTCTGTCTGAAACGCTCTGTATCGCTCCTGTCTCCTCTTCCTTTCATATAACATGAATAATAGGTGCAAGAGAAACAAGAACCAAATAACAATGATGATTAAGGAATTTGGCATTGGTAATAAAGCCATTGCACCTGTCAAAAGTGTCTAAAGCCTGCCATGAAGAAGCAAAAGCATCCAGTACATGGACAAGATGTGTCTGCATTCAAGTGTGATCTACTGGATATTTCTAAAATAAGTCTGTAGCTCAGTCTGCCCCACCTGGAGGTCGCGGTTGTGATTCTCACAGAGCAGCTGGAGGAAGCGTAGGATGGGCTGCATGATAACGATTACAAAACTCATCTCTCCCTCGTCCTGGTTCTTGTCCCCGGCGCTGGGCTGGCCATCGGCTGCGTTGAAGTGGTCCTCGGGGTCCGCTTCACGCCGATAGGAGTTAAAGGCCTTCTTCGTGGCAGACGAGGCCTCTATCAGTTGCTCTCTCACATCCTCCGTCATGACAACTGCTGAGTCTCTGGCTAAACAGAGACAGGAACCACAGAGAGACTGAGGATACAGTCAAGAAACCCTCATAAATCCTCTTTCTACCCTGGATTTGTGAACAAACGTTTATTATGTGGTTCAAAATGTACATATTTGCTTGCACATCTTATATCGGATCAAACATTAGACCACAGTGAGTGACCTCTGACCTTTTTTGCGAACAGGGACGTCTTTGTCCTGGCTGTCATCATCTCTCTTCCTGTTTCCCAGGTCGCTGGTGTTGACTGTCACCGTGGCTTTGATCTCCAGCTGGGCCAGCTTCATACGGTCGTAGAAGACCCGGAAGAACTTCTCTGATTTCTTGTCTTCTGTCAGACGGCAAAAGAAGGAACGCTGTACAGAAAGAGACGAGAGTAGACGGAAGACATTATGGATCTTATTCTCTGCTCAGTTAATCATGTCATTCATTCTTTGCCGCTTTTCTCTTAATTTATACCATCAGCGCTCTGGCTTCATGTCTCTGTGGACTGAAGCTGGGCTCATATGTAATCCATAAATGTGTAATACATCTGGATATGATGGAGCAGTCTTGCCCAATCCCAATCTTGCCCTGTGCTCACTTGTGGTATTGCAGCAGAATATTCCCATGTGGCCCAAAAAGGATTTTCCCTGCAGATCCCAGTCTGGATCTGTGAACTACTCACATTACCAGATAATCTGAGCTGGACAGCATGTTTTGAACGGGCACTGCATTGGTATCTATAATAGGCCTTTAAAATCAGCCATAGTCATTTGTTTTAGCTGTAAACAAATTTTTTTCACAACTTGTTACATGCTGACATTACATAGTGACCTTATTTTCCTGTCTGAGTTTGTATTATGCAACTGCATTATGCAACTGAGTGCAGGGTACCAAGGGTGAAACGAGTGAACGTGACGTTGGAACAGCGAACACGGACTTGGCCTTAAGTTGCCAGCTTAGGTCTGGCTTTGTTTAAAATTCTTTGTCTGCGAGCATATTGCATCAGATTTATACAAATAAATCAGAATGGTCTTGACTGGACCCTCACAAAACATCATACGCAGTGAGGCCAGGCCGGGTTTAGTGAGGGTTTAAACGCTGCTGTTACTGATGTGGAATGGGGTCACGCAGAATTAGAACACTTTTCGAGCCTGCGAGCACACCGTGTCCCAACCCACAGGGCTGTTGTTTTGATTATGTAAGAGCTGTTATCTGCTGCAGCCTATGGAGAGGCTTCAACCGGGAGCAGCGGCAGCAGCAGCCTCGCCACACTAACGGGGTGAAAAATGACACGAGAGGGAGAAGCCTGGCCTACTTACACAGATCGGGAAACTGAGATGGTGGCGAGAGGGGGAGAGGAGCAGTTAGAGACGAAAGACAGACACCAAAGAGGGAATGAGGGAGTTAGAAACGAGCAGGTGATTGAGAGAGGGGAAGAGGTAGGGAGAGGGAATGTTATCAGACAGTAATCTAGGCCAGTTGTCAGAGTTGTTACATAACCAGCCGTCTTTCCAGGTTAGATGCAAAACTGGGCTACCAGAGGAAACAAATAATCGTCACAAGGAAAATGTTTCGGGAAAATGATAAACAGACTAGACAAGTCCGTCCTCCTCCAAGGACACAGTCTGAGGTTAACATGCCTTGGAAAATAGTGTTAAACACACTGCGCAACCTTTCCTTTCAAGATTCAAAACAGCGACCCATTAATTAAGCAGTCAAACAAGAGCGTGTATGCAAATCACTAACACGACACAGAGCCAATACCGCCGCCAAGTTTCTTCCAGAGAAACAATGACATAACAGTGCGCTTGTGGCCCGAGGCAGATTCCAGAGCGGTTTTTTTTCGTGCCCCACCCTGCCCCTCCACCACTGAGCAGCAGCCCTCCTGCACGTACACACTCTGCCAACACACTCAGGGACGAGGAGATAGCAGCATGGGGGTGAGGAGGAGGGGGGAGCTGCTGGGCAAGGCCATCGCGCAATAAACAACTTGATGACAGAGTGGAGAGTGCAGAGAGGGGATTAGCTGCAGCACTGGCAACCCAGGAACAGCTCACAACTCACAGCGTGCCTGAGGAGGGAGGGAGGTGTGTGTGCGCGCGTGTGTGTGTGATGGTCATACCGGTCTGTCTCTGCTCACATAACTATGTCCTCCAGCAGTGGAGGAGGTGAGGAGGGGTGAGGGAGGCAGGGTGCAGAGGGTGAGGCGTGAGGCCCATAGCCAGGATAACACACATTGATTGAACCGGAGCACACAGAGAAAAGAGAGCTCACCATCAACGCCCCCCCCCTCCCTCAACCTTTACCATTACATAACTCGCATAGACACACACACACACACACACACACACTTGTACAGTACAAGCACACACAAGCTGGAGCGCGCATACGCTAACACGCCCACTGACTTTTACACTCGCAAAAGTAGGTCAGCTGTAGCAGGCACAGGCACATGCCAATTTTTGAGCGGACACACCCACATACAGTAATTTCTCTGAAACTCCGCGACTGCCAACTTTATTCTTATGCAAGCACATTAATTTTCAGAGAATTTCACGTTATTAGGATATCAGATTCAGTCTCAGCGTCACAGTGCAGGGTTGGCAGGACCAGCACCGTGCCAGCAGGGGTATTTCATCTTGTGAATCAGAGTTAGCTGGGCTATTATATTTCACTGTAGGCGGTGATACGTTTGTTGATTGATGGTGGCCGTGAGGGGAACGTATCGGTCACGTAAGAGTTATTAATTATATTGTTCGGCAGTGAAAGTTTTCACCTGCAGCAGCAGCAGCAGACTGAAAGAGTCGTTTTTTAAAAGAGCCTGTTTCTAAGAACTGGGCAGACTTCAGTGGATGGTGTGAGTCACTGAAACAAAGGCAAAGCCTGCGCATAACGATGGAAGACCGCAGTACAGACAAACACCACAGCAGACTTCCATTTTATGGCTTCTTTGGAAATGCATGTGAGGTTGGGTCTCGACTTGAATCAGAAAAGTTTCACGTCTAACCACATTTGCTGCCTCTGTTGGGTTTCGACGCCGTTCCTCATGCACCCGGTGACAAAATCTGTGATGCCGTATCAGGATGCCATCTGTGTTTTGGTCGCACTTAAAAAGCAAGTACGAGAGTGGCATGATGGAGGGAGTGACGTTATGGATGAAGCAGCACATGGTGGTCAAGGAGAGGATGGAGGGAATGGTAACAGGATGAAGGAGAGAGAGGCGAGGGACAAGCATCTCAGGGGCCCCCCTGTAGTGCTGGGTAAACACAGAGCCCCGTCTGTATCCATGGAGACAAACCCTGAGAGGAATGAGACGGGAGAGGAGTGGGGCGAGGTGGGGGCGGACAACACTGAAAAACAAGGTCATAGCGCTTTCCCTTCTCTCCTTCCGTTCAGCCACTTGGCATCAACAAAGGGATGTTATGTAACAGCTATTTATACTCGCGCTCCCTTTCCCTCTCTCGCCCTCCCTCTCATGTCAGGCAGCACCACATGCAAACCAAATGGAACTGCAGCTCTGCTTTGCTCCAACTCCTTTTTCCTTGTTTCCTCAAAAACCAGCATCCTTTCTTGTTATTTTTTCCACCTGGAAAATGTGTATTTGTAATAATGGTTAAAAACACACCTGAAAGGGTTTTTGGAGGGAAACAGAACATCATGCTTGCTACACACCAGATGGCTGACGTGTTAAATGTCACAAGTCGCCGTGTCACAACAGAATTTACAGCCGTCTGGGCTCTCATGGCTGCCACGGAAGAGGAGCCAGCAAGACTAGAAAGCATGAAAAATGCACTGGCTGTAAAGCAACCGGGGACACCTACACATAAGCTTTGCATGGCAGCAGAAAGAGAGTGAGCGAGTGACTACGCACGCAATTTGGAGTTCTGCTGCCTGGTTTATTTCGGGGCGCTATGTAGGTCATGAGTAAATAGTTAACTATGTTACGTGAGAACATTATATACACGACGCAACAGGTGCTCTGCTAGTCACGTCAAGTGAAGACACTGACAAAAGCCAGCTGGTTTTATCCTCGCTTTTTGCTTTCTCGCAGACAAAATTTTTTTTTTAGGTTTGTTTTAAACAAAAACACGGTGGACATATGCCTGGGATAAAAGCCCGGGTTTACTTAAACTCAAACAATTTTACGGAAAGTATCGAGTGACTCAAAGAAACCAAATATTTGTACTTTGTGGTACATTTCTGCAGCTGCATACAGAGGAGTTTACCCTCCCACAGAAACCTCCGTTTTCAGAACAAACTTGGGTAAGAGGAGCTCCGGTTTCTCTTCAATCCCCTTCTGTGTTCCCCCTTGTCCCTCCGCCCTCTCTCCCCACTGCCCCAGTTCCGGAGGCCCAGCATGACCCAGTTTGGGCCGGCAAGAGAGCGCGAGGGAGCGGGAGAGAGGCTGGAATGTTTTGAAGGCTGAGACATTCCTCATTGTTCATTCACACAGGCCTTATGTAACGCAGACGGATCACGTGACGTAGCTCTGCAGCAGCCGTGGGAAGCCAAAGCATTATCTCTGCCACAGTGGCTTCCTCGCTCTAACCTGATTATGCAAGCCCCGTGCTTGCATAACAAGGCGCAGACGGACAGACAGATGGAAAGACGGCGAGACCGACAGACGCAGCGACGGACAGGGAGACGAGAGGAAGGAGACAGATAAAGGCAGGAGAGTTGGAGAGGCTCAGGTTAAAGCAAATAAGGCCAGAACATTCATTTACGTCGCCTAATGCACACATAGGACAGCCCAAAGTGAAAAGAAATCAAATGTTTTGTAATACTAATCTACTTTTCTCTAATCTACTACTGACATCATTAGCAGCTGGCCAGGTCTTTCAGTCAAATGATTTAGTGCTAGATATGAGGCAGAGGAGAGCCGCCTTTCTAATGTACATGCAGCTATAGTGGCACACTGACCCACATACAGCAGATCCTTCAGTAATGAAAACTTCCATCCATGACACTGTGTTTTTTCCACTGATCGAATCATAGCAGGTCATGCACAGATGCACTGTGGGATAAGGTGAGCCTTCACATAGATAACAGCCCGTGAAATTGAAAACACTGCAGATCACTTATCCCGGGTGAAAAGGTAAGCAGTTAAGTGTATTTTGATTTTACCATTCAATTATTTAATGAAAAGATTCAGACATGAAGCAGCAGGTGAGCGGTTCAACAGTTGGGTGTGTCCTCAGATGACTGAGATTAGGAGTTAGCTGACCTGGATGGTGGTGTTTCCACCTTCCAACAATGCAATAGCCAGGAGGATGCTCTCTTGGAAGACTCGGTCGCTGGTGGTGTTCATGATGAGGTCGATGACCAGGTCAGAGGCTCCCTCTTTGTCCAGGTGACACTGAACCTCTGCCAGGCTCATTTCCCCTCGACTCAGGCCCCCAGGACCCCCTAATCCTACAAGACAGAGGACAGAGGGACATGTGTAAGGTACTGACGTCCACTCAAATCATATATCAAATGGAATCAAATACAGTTTAGTCTGAATAAGTCCCTGCATTTAACTATTTAGCAGCAATAGAAGTAATTTACAGTTATTTAACAGAGAAAAAGAAAAATTGCATGCCTGCATGATGATCCTGAGTGAGAAACAAGATGTTCAATGAGAACAGTACAATAAAAAATAAAATCTTTCTGTCTTATTTCATTAATACAGTTGCTAGCATCTTCATGTAAAATATCTGACAATGCAGATTTGCGAAGCATTTATCAACATATTTCATAATTTCATCTTTAGCCCGCCCCTTGAGCTTTTATTTAATTCATAAAAAATAACTATTATAGCAAGAATGGCACTCAGTAGATTGCATACCTCAGCTGATGCCCAACAGTCTTTAATTCAATCAAGCCTTAACCAATATCAAACTCGATAGCCCGTATTGCTCTAAATTTTAAACCATCCATCACGGCTTAACTGTGATGTGCATCAAATTGTACTCACTCTTCAACAACAGCCATCTAAATATGCCTGATTCGTTTTTCATTAAGATCCATGCATTTTCCCTGAGAAATGAGACGACGTAAAAAAATGTAATGTCTCGCAATTTTAAATTAATTTGTCACTTTATCCGGATCTGCACCAAAATTTAACGGGGTCTATTCTGGGCTGAGCAGCGTCCTCCTTCAAAGTCTCCTTCATCGAGATCCTTCCAGCAGTTTTTCAGGTAATCATGCTGACAAACCAACCAACTGACAGACACAGGTGAAAACAAAACCTGCTTGGCAGAAGTAAGACTTTATAATTTTGTAATTAAATATTCTCATCAAATTTTAGTTTCTTCAAAAAGTTTTTTGCTCATTATATTTACATATTATATAATAAATATTTGACCAATAAAACTGCAAAAGCTTGATATTTTGCACGAAGCAACCTAAAAGTAACACCAAAACCAAGCTATCCTTTAAGATACAATTCCTTTTATTCAGGGATGCCCAATGTTGACTCCTCCTAAGGTTTGAGCCCATCAGATATTTCAAGATAACATACATAAAAAAAAGATTCCGTAAAAATGCCCTTTAAATAAGGAGGATCCCTTATAATAAATGTTTTTCATAACCTGAGCACAGCAGGCAAAGTGACACTGCGCAGGAAGTCAGTTAATTAAGGGAACTTGATATCCGGGTGCCATTTTGCATCTTAACATACAATTCAAGTGACCATCATATTTCAGCTTTGGCCCTCCAGGGGAGAAGGTTTGAGCTCTTCTGCTTTAATCATATGAGGCAAGAGAGTTATTGATCCAGGTTAAGATTAAGGACAAGTCATTTTATTCAATGTCCTAATCTACTCACTACTGTAATGCTATCCCTGTACTTATCAGCGTATCAGTACGGTCGTGTGATTCTTTGTACACGACTTCTCCTGCGGGAGAAGCTTCAGCTTCAGGGTGCATATGGAATTCTGAGCCTGGCTCTTGTTTCTGCAACAGGTGCAAAGGCTGTTTTCACAGGAAGTAGCAGCTTGTCACCTAGCAACAGTGAAAAGTGGATCACACAGGGGAGGGGGTACACTTCCTGCAGGCTGGAAGTTTGCCAACATCCTGGTGCACATGGGAGAGATGGTGAACCGGGAACCAGGGTGGTTTTCTCTCAGTCTTTGAGTGCAGTTAAAAAATGCAACATAAACATCTGGGCCATTCATGACAGCTGTGCGATACACATCGTATGCATACAGTACGTGATGGTATGTTACACTGAATGTTAAAACGCTGCCATGTGTCGCACAGCAGACAACCAGCCAGTCTGGTTACTGGGTCAATATATTAGCAATGAATTTTTATGAATAACAGACTGGTACCATTGGCACCAATATGTCCTCCAGAATCTATATGCAGATTAAATGTTACATCATACATGTTACATATTAGAAACTAATAACTCAAATAGAAGGATAAGCAACGCACAGAGATGCATTGCTTCAGTATTTTGACTGCAGATAGTGACACAATGACCATGTTATCAGGTAGAGATAAGAGTGTTGTGCTCTGCGTGCTCAAAGGGCAGCTCGCAGCACGGCTCTGGAGCTGATAACCGGCTCAGGGCCAGACAGATAGAGCCTCAACCTTATATAACATCACTGAGAGAAGGACCTTGCTTTACTACGACTTCAGGGGCACAAAACAATTTGGCTAACCAACAGGAAAAGGTTTATCTAGACTTTGCGCCCTGATAGTCGTTACTGGCGGCAAAGTCATGCTTCTCTTTGGCAGGGGCCTTTGGTTAATGCATCACAGACGCATCGGCTCACTTAGAGGTGTTTGGGTGCGCTCATCACTTCCTGCTGTAAACTATTAACAACAAACTTCTGTGTTCGGTGTCGAAAAATGAGCAGTCACGGAGTCCCACCTGATTGGTTTTTGCCGGGTCCTACCGGACTGAGGGGGCCATTGCTAAATGACGTCAGGCTGTCCCTCCGCCCACCACTTCGATGAAAGTTGCCATAGTAACGGCTCACCAGAATCTGTCTCAGTGCCTCGCCCTAGGAGAGGAAAAGAAAGGGAAGGATGTAATGACATGATGTCAGAGGAGATGTTGTATAACAGGGATAGCATGCATCATCAGAGATGTATTGTGGCCCGTTTAGGGGCACATAAAGAGGTCCAAACCTGCCATTACAGCCACTTTATATAATCCACAGTCACGGAGCAACTATATAGCAACTTTTTATTTTAAATGTTGAATTTAAAGAATTCCTACATGTCTATGCAACGCACGCAGAACCTAAAGTTCATGTCATTTACCACCCACGCGACCAACTCTGTTACGGTTTTCATCAGCGGCAGTAACCCTGTGTAGTGACAATGTGAGGTCCTGGTTTTCACGTAGACAGACCTAGGGCCAGCCCTCCCACACTGTGACTCATCCAGTTAGCAGCACGACTTTGTCGTTGTCATGGCAACCGCAGCACATAGCTACCTGACAGACCTCCCATGGGATAAAGTGAAGGAAATGAAAGAGAAGGTTTTTCTTCCCTGTGTGTGTGTGTTTGTGTGTGATTATGTGCAAATCATCTGTGGGTGGTCCTCGACAGGCGACGGGGTCATTATGTAAGCTGCGCTGCCATAGTTATGCTCTGGAGGTCAAGATTCGTGTATGTAGGAGGTGCGAAGAACACTATTCTCATCTTCTATTGGCAGGTAGTTAATCTATTGTATGTATTTGTGCGTAACAAGAGGATGAGTCAGAAGATGGTTTCCTGGTCTTACGGGGGAATACTTTCCTTTGTCTGAGGACTTGAGTCATGAGCCAAATTTCGATGATTTCCTGTCTGGATGTCGTCTATGACACCACAATACTGTGTTTTTTAATTTGATGAACTTGTTGAGTGAACTTGCCAAAAACGGTTGGTGGGTAACTAAAAAGTGAATTTGAAATAGGGTGAGAAGAATACTGCCCTCCTGACAGATGCAGCGCTGTGACTAATACGATGCTGCATGCTTATCGGAGACGTAGGAAACATACCTGCTTGCTAAATAACGTTCTTCTCTCAGAAAGGATAGTTAAATATTCATGAATCTGATCAATACTTTTATTCTGGAATATCAAAATTAGGTCTGCATTTTTAATGGAAACACTTGATGCTCTGTAAAGTAACTGCAGTGCCACGGACACCATTAGAGAAAGGAGGCAGAGGGAAATATGTCGTGGAAGTTATTAAAGTGTTGTTTTCTTCCTTTAGTTAAATCAGAAACACAAAAAGTAGGAAAAAAGTCAGACAGGTCATTTTTCATCAAGATACACAGCCGCCCGCCGTGTATCTAAAACTTGACGTCTGACTCTAAGGTGTTGGAGGTGGGTGAAGCGGCCATGCTGTGAGTACCTACCCTCTTCTGGTCCTCCAACAGCTTCTCAGGCTGGTTCTGATCCAGCTGCTGGGTGCAGTGAGGAGTTTGAGCACAGTGGTCCAACAGATACAAACACAGGGTTAGTTTTCATGCAGCTCAGAAAAAAGGTAATTGTCAGGTTAACAACCATACCAGGTTCTTATTTGGCTGTTTGAAGTTGCCATGCAAAGATCTGCCCCGTGTGAGTTGCCATGCACATACCGCTGTGTTAGAAAGCAGGGAAGCGTTACAGTCGTGGATGGTTTGGAGAGCTGAGACAACAGACGTGCACAGTGTTGACTACTGATAAAATGTTAAAAGACATGTCAAGCGTGATTGGATATCGTGTCCATTGTCTAAATTCTATTAACATCACTGTGAATTATGCTAAATATTGTAAAATATTATTTTGTTATCACCTTTTGAGACATGTGCTTTTTTCCCCTCATTACATATGATTTTTATCAATTTTCATGTAGCTCTTTTAAATTAGTGGTTCGATATTTTGGGAATTAAAATTAATCCCTCTTTTGCCAGGAGCCAGGTGAGAAGATCAACACCACCCTCATGTGTGTATGGTAAATCTTTAGTTTGTTTGATCCGTGTTTCTTGACTTACTGAAGTCTCCTCTGATCAACGTGACCAGAAAAGATAATCAGCCTGTTTCCCAAAATGACTACTCCTTTAATATTTCAGCAAAAGCAAAAAAAAAACTGTGCAAAACCTTAAATCACACTGAAACAGTCATTTGAAGTGAGGGATGAGTAAACACGAGGTGAGAGTTTCTCACTACGTGGGCCACGGTCTGGACACGACGAAACACCAAATACAGTAATGTAGACCACTGAGATCTGTTGTTCTCCCCTCTTCCTTTTCTAATCTCCTTAAAGGTTCAGTGTGTAGGATTTGTGGGCATTTAAGTGAAAGCTGCAGATTACAACAAACAAAATACGTCTCATCTCATCCCTGCCCCATTGTGGCCGCTAAACATAGAATGAAAAAAGGGGAACAGGCCCTCTGTCGAGCCAGTGTTTTGTTTTATCCGTTCTGCTGTGGAAACGTGGCTTCGCAACATGTCGGCCTCCGTGGTATTGGACCCACTCCCTCCATAGATACATATAAAAGGCTCATTCTAAGGTAAGGATCCTTAGTTTCAGGTAATTATACACCAATGAAACAATAATTATGAACATTACATTCCATTTCTTTAAAAGATCCTCATAAATGCCCATAAATCCTGCACACTGGACTACATTTTAAAGGCTCTATGTGAGATTTTAAACATTAATATAGCAGCAAACAATTGCTATGTAAAAATAAAGTGAAATTAAGGCAGAGAATCAAGTCGCACTCTCTCCGTGTGCTGTAATCTGAGCTTCTCTGTTCTTTGTTTTTCTCGCCGGGACCGCCGTTCGTGTGTGTAAGCTCATATGAGCTACGAGCTGGTAAAGAGACATTACCATCAGCAACATCTTTCCTTAAACTAGCAGCTTCATAATCATGTTGATGGTACAGTGTCTTGTAATGGGGTGAATGGTGTCTCTGTCACAGCGTTACATACATGTTTACTTCAACACACAAGTTTTCAACACGTAACATTGTTATGAAGTGATGAGTTTTATTTGTAGTTGGCACCTACATTATGTTTGAAAGATTGACAGTGGTATTGCTGACTGAGAAACTGTGGGGGGCACCAAATTACACAAAACGCCAATTTCTACATATTGTTGCTTTAAATTTAAGCTGTTTTTTCTTCTCCTCGATGCTTAAGTAACTTGTGCGCATGCTGTTAAATGTCTGTTTTCTAGAGCCGGTGTAGGCCTGATAGCTAACTAGCTGTTACTGTTACCATTATGAATTGATTCTGCGGATGTTTGCAGGTGCTAGATGTCGCTAAATGTCCTACATAGGATCTTTAACGGTTCACACAAACAATGGGGATTCAGGGTGGAAACCATCCTGCAGTATCAGAATTCAGTTCCTCTACGTGTGGTATCCGCTCGCCGAGGCAAAAGGAACCTGGTAAAAAGGCAACGCTCCACATAAATTGTTATGTAAAAAGACACACTAGGAGGGGCGGGTGAGGGGAGAGGAGCGGCGAGGGGCGATGGGGTTAGAGTTACATAATCACTCCAAAAGGAACCAGGCCATTAAACCAGTGACACAGAACTGCTTACAGTGGCCATCTGTCACCAAAAACACGGAGGGCAAGAGGCAGAGCAAGTGAAAGACAGAGAGGGTGACAGAGAGAATAACAAGCATAGCAGGATTTACTACGTTTGACAGCTGAGCTGCTCGGTCTCTCTCTGTCAGTCAGTCAGGGTCAAGGGCACGATGTACA
Organism: Lagodon rhomboides; assembly: GCA_039737535.1. Lineage (NCBI taxonomy): Eukaryota > Metazoa > Chordata > Actinopteri > Spariformes > Sparidae > Lagodon > Lagodon rhomboides. The sequence continues at coordinate 17,151,949 of CM077785.1, read as the reverse complement.
AATTTAATTAAGCACCCACAGCTTCACTGCCGCTTGGCGCAGAAGTTTTTGAACTTTTTTCTGGAGATACGCAACATGATTCTTCCAAAAGATATTCCCTGGTGCGATGTTTTGATGCCAGTAGGTGCAGAGCGCTGTCTCACGTCTTGTTCAGGAAACACACCCACAGGTGTTCAACTAAGTCGAAATCTGAGTACTGTGAAGGCCATGTATGTTTCACATCCTTTTCACACTCACAAAACCATTCATCTGCAGTATCGTGTCCTGTGTGCAAACATTCGCAGTGGTTGTCTCTCCTCTCGTCTATTCAGGTTTTTCTTTCGAGATGCCACTAAAGGATCTGCGAATATTCAAAAAAGATCTGCATAACGGCGCTCGTCAACATGCAGGTCAACATTAAAAGAGGCGCGAAAGAACAGCTAAATTCAGCGAAGCAATATTTATATATCAGAGGCAAAGTGAGAGAGCAAATGCCACATGCGGGTTCCTCAATCACTAAAGTAGCTACAGTACACTCTCAGGTCTAACTCTCCACACAGCCCCTTGCCCGACATAGAGCATCTTAACCCCAGGGATGAGATGCTCCCCAAACTCAACAGCTCACATGCATTTCTGAAAACATCAGCTTTTGACGAATTAAGGAAGACAGAATCATTTTCTGCTTGATGAGAACACATTTTTTAAGGATACTTTAATGTGTTAAATGTGTTTTAAAGAATTTCCGCAACACATAAATCTGAGAATTAAAAAAAAATCCCCATTTTAGAGACACACGGCTGGTGATGAGCAGTATTTCAAATAGGGAGTAGGTAAGACGGAGATGGAGTTTGTTGGTCGGTGTGTGGGTGGGGAGGGTAAACGCGTAGTGAGACAGAGCGAGAAAGTGAAAGTGACAGACGTCGACGCAGTGTGAAAGCAGAAAAGGGAAAACACAGAAGATATTCACATGCATACCTTGGAATACACCAAATGCAAATAATGCCATTCAAGCGCATATTATTTGAAAGCTGGACTATTAAATTGATCATGGATCCAGTAACGGTACTACTACTATTACTTATGATCTCTAACATTTCTTGTGCTTTCCTTGACGAGCAAAGTTAGAAGTTTATGACGTGTTTGCAGCTCAGCGGACACGATTTGGCTTATTTTTTAGTGTCAAGGCTTCAAAGTCACTTGTGACACGCGCAACAATTGATCCCAAAGCGGGGCAGGGTTCAGCGACAGGTCAGGGGGCTACACGTTCACCCGCACGCTGGAGGAGTAACGTCTTCCACACATCTGTGGACGCTGCCTCGCTGTCACCACATCACACCGCAGAGCAATATGCTGATCAGAGTAGATACGTGCAGCTAATCATCCCCAGTCTGACCATAGACACCACAGAATAAGCCCTCACAGCTGCCACATCCGCCCCGACCACAGTGCATTCCACTAAACTGGAAACTCCCCGGGGCAAACCCCTGATCAGTCTCACACCTTTGAGCTCGACAATGAAGGAAACAAATGAGCACACATACACACAAAGCATTCTACTTCGTGTTTGTGTGTTTCCTCCGAAAGTGCATAAATAAACTTGTGTTTGCAGGCTGAGGCTGACTCATGTTTAAACCAGTGGTGAATGACATGAATAATGGGGTTTACCACTCGCCTGCGTGTTCTGCGCGCACAGAGCACCAGACTAAATTAAAAAAGAGTGCTCTGTCATTTTCATGGCGACTGACCTACTTCTGTACCGGCACTGTAGAATGAATTTTACACTCTTGGCCCGAGTGGGCAAAGCGCGGCTGCCAGCGCGGGAGAAAATGTGTTGAGTAGATTAAAAAGCAAGCTGGATGCTATCTTAAAATCAAAAAAAAGAAAAAAAAAGACGATTTTTCTTGTAAATCCACCCAAGCCTGCCAAGGGAAGAAACAGGGAGGTGAAGGGGATGAAACATGACTTTCTTTCAACGTGGAGGGCTTGCATAACAGCTTTGACTAGACCACACACACACACACACACACACACGCATGCATAAACACACGAGGCCAGGTGAAGAGGGGAGCCTGCGAGTAAAAAGCCCAGCGCTGTGTATCCTGAACTCTTCTGGCTCTTACATAAGCCTGACAGCCAAAGAGCAATGGATTTAGCTGATAATCACCTCCCTGACATTTAGCAACGGTGTGGTATGCAGGCATTAGGGAGGTCAAAAATACATCTCTTGCCATCTCAAATTTCAAAAAACAGCTGAAGTGAGAAGTTATGCGGAATCTAACTGTATAAAGCCTCACACACGCATACAAACACTGTACGAGAGCACAGCGTACCACTGATAAAAACATATTGCAGTGATACTGCATAGCTGTCTTTATACTGTATATTTGCATATCGTAGACGCACATCTTCACACATTTTTTTAATAAGTACTTGTTAACAGTTTATAGGACGCAAAACCTCATTAATTTATAACATCAATTAAAACGTTCAGACAATAAGATAAGATAATAAGATGAGGCATTTCATCTCCACTCATCCATTTCATTTACGACACAAAACCTCTGTTGTTCCAATCATCTGCCGTCCCCCGTCAAGGAGTTGCCCATTTGTTTGCCCGTATTCAAAAGTTGCGTACGCTACCAAAAATGATAACATAGCTAACATTGGCTTGCTAACGTTTTCTAACGTTGGTAATGCTAGCTAGCTAATGTTAGGGCAGCTGGCTAACATTAACGTCTTGAGCACTAGCTAACGTTTCGCTGTGAGCACTAGCTAACGATAACGTCATGAGCACTAGCTAACGTTATCGCTGTGAGCACTAGCCATTGTTAACCTTGTGCGCACTAACTAATGCTAATGTTAAGGAAAAGAGATATTTTTATTCTGCGCTTTTCAACAAGCTTTGTAGATGAATCATTTGAAAAACAAAAAGTTACATATAAGCCCTTTAAAACCTGATAAGCTTCTAATAATTGTATATATTAGCATTACAAACATTTCTTTGAGTTTAACTAATTAACCTTGAATGTCATTGTTAAACCTGTCCTCTGCTTTTGTTGCTCATTTCAGCCATGTTTCCTGTTCAATAACTGATCCCCTCTGATCATATACAGTCCTGTCCTGCCTTTCTCGAAAGGGCAGCAGAGGAGACGAACACCAGCTGCGCACTTTGATATCACACCTACACAAACACTCACAGCCAACTTCATTTAGTTTACACAGAGTAGGCGTGTGTTTGCATCCCTGAGAAGGGGTGTGAGTGGAAGTGGGGGGAGCAGTTGAGGAATTGTGTCATGATTTAACGAGTCCAAAAAGGGAAAAAGAGGAGAAAAGAAAAAGGAGGGTTGGCACATGGGGGGTGGGAAAGGGGATTTGCTTCATGTGTAGACAGACAGAAGAGATACAGCATTTAACAGGTGTGTGGAGGGATCATCTCTCTCTCACACGCTCATGCAACCCCCCTACAACCCCCCCCCCACACACACAAACACAGACACACACACCTACAAACAAACACGCACACACACACACAAAACAGCGGTGTGGGTAAACAGCTCCTCCACACTTTTATTGGCAATTACTGCTGAAGGTCACACATCGGCGGAGCGGCTGAGTTCCAGGAAAAAAAAAAAGCCTGGCTCTTATGTAACCTCGGCCCGGACTTGGCAGGGGCCCAGGAATCGTGCAGCTCAGGCAAGGGAAACTAGGACACAGCCTCAATGACTGCCACAGCCCGTCATACTCATTAATACACACACACACACACACACACACACACACACACACACACAGGCACGCACACAGTCACAGTGCCCCCTATTGCCGTCTAGAGGAGCTGCAGGGGAAACACCCTACAGAGAGCTGAGTGTTGACTGAGACAATAGAACACCTTGGTGACAAGAAAAGAGAGCGAGCGAAGTCTCGTGGCTTTTAAGGCTTTGCTATCGCACACCTTCATTCACCTTACTGTATGGTCATTGTCAGCTGACCAGTGCTGCATTGTTTTGTTCATTTGATGTCTTTATTTATTTATTTATTTTACGTCTAATTAGTATGAGCCAATAGCTTCATGACCACTCTTGATTTCATGCTGTTTGAATGAGTATAAGTACAATATATATAGTAAAATAAAATGTGACATCAGTATTTTACTGCAGTTCAAGTTAAAGGTGCAATATGTATGAATTTTTGTTGAAAATATAAAAAAATAACAATAATTTCCAGATAATGTGAAGCAATAACAGTTTTGATGTTTTGACTTCTATGAATTACGTTGCGGAGATATCGACTGGAGTCAGCATGCTAACCAGCCAACACTACTCGGGTGCACCGAGCTCCCAGTCTGGACCAGTAGATGCACGGCTAACCGAGCTAACTGGCTAATGGCAGCTACAGATACTCAGTGACTCAGGTGATAAGCTGCCCCATTTGTTTGGAGCACGAATTCAACAGGGGGCCAATTCATACATATTGCATCTTCAAAATATCCAGAAAGTATGTCCCAAAACGACTTTGACTCGATGCGGTGTTTACACTGGCAGAAAGTATGACACCTCCAGTGTGACAAGGGTGAGCGCAGGCAGTGCGCTCAGCCAACGAGTGACTCAACTTGGAACTTGGTATAACACAACCCTGTTGAGCAACAGCGCTTATCTCCCCGCAGTATCTCTCTTTCTTTCCCACCGTTTTCGGTTGATCTACACACCGGTTCATGGCAGACAGTGCAGCAGGTGTGTGGGACTGAGTCGGCCCACCACCTATGTCACCAGCTGTGCCTAGAGCCTCCGCTAACTACAGCACACGGCCACAGCAGCTGCCACGATACAGTTAGAGAACTACGAGTGTTACGCAGACATGACAGACAACAGCAGAGGGAAACGGGGGCATGAATAGAAGAAAAAGAGCAACAACCTTAGGCATATCCATCTCATCATCAAAGGCCCTGAGCTGAAAGAGAACAGAGGGGTTAAGGTGGTTAGATAACAACACAGGGAGGAGGAAGGTAAAGCAGAGGTCAATGATACAGCATGACATGTTAGTCAAGTGTGTTAAGGGGATGTGGAGATACTCATCAACTTCAGCAGCACAGAGGGAACAGGATTTATGAACGGATGTTACCCACAGTGAGCGGAATTAGTCTCATAACATGGTGAGTGTTGCTGAAAGCATTTCTGAGAAGTGACCAGTCCTGCCTTGTTGACTGCAGGAGGAACAGACTAATCCCCTTCAAAATAAGGGTGCTCTTGGCACTTACTGTGTGTGCGTCGTCATACATCAAAATGTGCTGTATAAATCTCATATTGCTTTTTCTGTGTGAATACTCAATTTCTGGACCTTTTTTTTTGTTTCCATTTCAATCAAAGTGTTTAAGGTTGGTGTTGTATGAAGTGTGAAAACATCTCTGATGCTTTAAAGTTCCCGATGAGACAACTTCTTTCTCTGATTATAAATTCTACATGTGAACGCAACGACGGCAAATTACACTTGTAAAATCAAAATCAAGTGAGGAACTTTCAACTTATTTTCTAAGATGGTATTTATGCGTTTTAAACAGTCCAATATCCAGCATAGACACGGTCATACAGCGGCCATGAGGCACGTCACCCCACTATTTCTGTGCTTGGCGGGCCCTCCTACCTTCTCGCCATAACCTCTGTCTTTTGTCATCATCTCTCGCAGCGTTTGCAGAACTTTGATGCACAGTCTCTCCTCATTTTCCTCCAGCAGCTGCTTGGTATGTTTGATCAGCCTGCGCACAAACATAAGTTCATAAGTCACACTCACTCATTAGCCAGTAATAGATGAGCTGAGGCAGGCGTGTATTTTCCCAGGGCTTACTTGCATATGAAACCTCCGCTCTCACACTTCTTGCGCGAGTCCGTGTTCTCGGGGAAGAGCAGCTCGGGCCGGTGCAGCACGTCCACCAGAACCGACAACTCGGCCTGGACCAGCGGGCGCAGACGGTCCTCGAGAGCGGACACAATGTCCTGCAGTCCAGACAAAGAAACCTCCTTACTGCTCCAATGATTTAGCGCAAATGTGTCAGTAGAAAATATGCAGAGATCCCGTACCTGCAGCCTCTCGATGATGTTCCTGTAGTCCCGAGAAGCCGTCACCACAGAGTCTTTGCGGGCCGCATTGCGAGCAGAAAGTCTCCAGCTCATGGCCGTCTTCTGGACGATGTTGTTGGATTTCACAAACAGGTTGTTCACCTGGTTGTCCAGGTCCACGGGGATGGCTATCGCTCGGCCTTTGGCTGTCGGGGATACACAGAGACACACATGAGCAGCGTGAAGATAAATCAGCAGCACTTATAGAGAATAAAGAAGCACGACTTTAACAGGAACTTTGCCGAAAATCAACCAGCATTGCATCACCGCAACGTTGGCAGTGTATCAAAATGAACAATGATAAACTTCTCTCCATTTCGCCTGCACCCAGAGCATCCAGCTCTTTCACAGGCAAAACTAACATCTGGCGGATTTTGGAGCTACTGATTGTACTTCCATATTTTGTATGCGCACAAACACAGACACAAAGAGTGAAGTCAGATCGGGAAAAAGAGTGAGGGGCGTCTCGCCCAAACTCAGAGCTAACAAACTATAAACCCAGATTCTGTCACCACACTGCCTACTTCTCAGCTAAAATCTTTTCAGAAACTTATTTTAGCTATTATACTATTCAGCTGCAAAAAGAGAAGTTTTTGACGAGAAAGAGCCCCATTGTTCCTGTATTGTGACAACAGCTTTGAAAAACCTCCAATCACACTGTAAACAAGGCAGTGCAGATCAAATATGAACCACAATCCTGTTTATTGTCTATTTCTCACCTAAAAACATGTTCAAACACATATTTTGGTGGACATTTCAGCTGTAATACAATCTTGTTTGTTACCATCTTGTCACTGTTTCCTGCTCTCAAAATGGTCGACGTCTGAAAAGTGAGCCAACTTGTAGTACATCACCCATCAGTGGGAGGGTTTATTGGCCCGATGTGGCGCAGTGCATTCTGTCTGTTGCAGATTTTCTACATTTGAGCAAAAGGAAATTACCGCAGCCGCTTTTTCCTTGTTTTCTCTCATCATGTAGCACCAATTTCAAAAACATTTGTGTTTTTATAGAGGGGCCATCTTTCCAGCAGTGAAATACTTCTTTAAAATGCAAACTGTTGAAGCTACTGGACATAATGGGCTGTTAAAAGGAAGGACTTGTAAGAGAGGGCTTTTTCAGGAGGCGATGCGAGTGCTCGAGGATCCTGATCTTACCGACATCGGAGAGCACCTTGATGCAGTTCTCGACAGAGCCCTTCTGGATTGGGGTCAGCCAGTTACAGTGGTAGACCCTGAACACCGCCTGCAACAGCTGGACAAAGACGGGCTGCCTAGTCTGAGTAGAAGAGAAAAGAAGAGAGAAGAGAAGAAGAACCTGTAGATTATTCCATTTATCTGACTAGACTTTTCTAGCTTTGTAAGAAAGAAAGAAAGAAGGAAACACACACATACATTTGCCCAAACCTAGCCCGGTAAAAAGACAGCCTCACACACGTACTCGTGCACACATCAATAAGAAGACAAAGAACTTTCTCTTGCACCCGACAGGAATCTGTAACACCCAGTTCTGTGTTTTTCCCCTCTTGAATTGAATTACAACAAATACCTGAAATATTTTCCCCAACAGAGAGGCCTGCAGCAGAGGATACAAGCAGTGAAGAAACAAAACATGCATGGAAAACAACCGAGATAAATCACAGTCATTCAGTACTTTGAAATACATTACAATACATCTCACAGATCGCTGTCTCTGCTCTTTAACCTCAAATTTGTAAAATATGATCTATATTTGTATATTCTGTGGCTATAAGACATGTCTACGAATTTGTCAGTTCGTTCATGAAAGAAAACGGTACTAAACTTTTTGTGCATCTACAAAGGAAATGAATAACAAGCACGACAGGACGCCAGCAATCGCAACTAAGTGGTCTTAACTTTGTAATGTCCGATTGGCTCTACAGGACCGTGACTAATAGAATTCTGATTAACACATACAATGGGAAGGGAAGGGGGGGGCATTCATTCTCCGTAACCACCCGCAATGACGGTAATCAGGAGAAGAAAATTCTCAGAAAGCACTAATTGTTCCACTTAAGGAAGCACTTAAATTAATGTGAAAAACACTGCGTGGAAGGTTTGGTTCTAATCTAAAAGTCTGGCTTTTGAATGAAGGGTGTCTCTGGGGTATCACGCTAGTTGGTTGACAAAACATGGGATAGCTGATACATGTTCTGTCTGTACTTACATTCTTTCTGATCGCCGCCTAGACCACAACACATACTGTTCATTAATTGGCTGAGGGTAATCCACAACTTGAATCTCAATCTTCTATCTATCTCGTGTTATCTCTCTTTCTTAGAAAAAAAGGCTTTCTCTCAGATTATCTAACAGTTCAATGATTAGAGGTAAGTAGTCTACATTTAAAGGTACAGTCTGAGAAAGATGACCATGTAACCAGAGTGGACAGTCTGTACATTATGTTCCCACAGTTGCTTTTGATCAAACCTACTTTAATTAAATAGTGCTAACCAGTTTAGCTTTGTTTTGTTCCTACTAAATATGTGTTTTTCTCACTTAGTTTTAAGATAGCGTGTGATTAGATACCTGCAGACTGGTGCTCTGGTCAGAGAAAGGAGAGCTGAAGAAAGTCGTGACGATGCCCATGACCGTCTCCGTCACGTAGCGCTCCAGAACAGTGTCTGCGTGCTTGCGGTCACTTGTGTTGTTGCACACCTGTTATCACCAAAACATAACAACATTGCTCGTATTTGAACCACCTCGTTTCTCAAATGTGGTTTGAAAAAAAAAAAAAAGCCAGCGCTGCCAAAGAGCTGCCCGGTGTTCCTTACTCTGCAAATGTCAACCAGGAAGTTCTCGAAGAGCTTCCACATGTGGTTGGAGGTGTAGATCTCCTTCATCTCCACCTCAGTGTCCACGTAACAGTGGTTCAGGAAGTTGATGTAAGCTATCTTCACCTGAAAATGTTGGGATCAGGGTAAAACACAAAAAAGTACTAGAGGTAGAATCTGTGGAGGGTGAGAAAATCAAACGGTCAAACATTAATGTGCCATTGTCCTTAAAAATAACGCTTTATGAATACATGTCACCAGGACGGCTCCATGAGCGTGTGTGTGTTGATGCCAATTGGCTAAAAGGGGGTGTGGAAATGCGAATGGCCTATATGAACATGGTCAAACTTTGCAGAAAGACACACACACACATCACGGAACTCAGCTCATTGCTTTATCTCCTTCTTGTGGTCCATCAGTTTATTGTTCCACAAAATTCTATCCATTTTCACCCTGTAGCAGCCATAATTTTTTTCCCTAGGAGGCTGGTATTTGCCATAGAGGTCAAATGTTTGTGAGGTTGTGTGTATGTGAATGCACGACTGAGTGGACGCCTTCACAAATCTGGTTGCAGCCATTTGCAAATTTGTGCTTGTTTCATTGCAAAGTGCAGAAGCTACAACGTTTAAGATAATGAGAGCAGCAAACTTTTTTTTTTTTAAATCCTAAAGAGACAGTGAAACATTTAGAATACACTACAAGAAAATCCATCATATGTGACACTATGCTAACACAGGACTGAGAGCAATGGGATACACTGTGAACAGCTCTCATCTTGGCAGTGAGCATTATTCTGTTGCTTAAACAGATGATGATGGATGAAAATCAATCTGATGTTTTCATGATACATCCTGTATGAGCTGATTAGGCTAATGCGAATGTGGCATTTAGATGCATTGACAATCGCCTCGTAAGCCTCAATATTCACAGAGTGCCGACTCAGTCTGCTCCACGTCTGGCTTACAGACTAGCTCGTAGCTGTCCTCAGCACGGCTCTGTCCGAGGCTTATCTCACCTCGGGGATGCAGTCCTCGTGGGTCACCACCCGCACGATGTCATCCAGTGGCAGCAGGGAGTTACACTTGATCTCTGTGTAGACGTTCTTGCCCTCAGTGCAGACAGCCAGGAGCTCTACCAGGTGTATGTGGTACATCAGAGGGCTGTTTTCATCCATGCGGTCCCGCTCCGATCGCATCATCTGTACCAACGTCTGGAAGGAGGCGCGGTCATTATAGAAGACCAGAACATCTTCGCCTGCATTCACCAGCTGTAGGAGGAAACGGACATACATGATCACATCGGGACATGAGGACACTGTAGAATAGGTCGAACACTGGAAAGTAGGAGGCATGACCTCTGCCATGACGATGTCCTGGCACTTTTTGATGAATTTATTCTCTGCTTTGACGATAGTCTGAAGGAACTTGAGGTACTGGACGTTGCGGCCATGTGTTTCGATGCAGTGGACAAAGTGCTGGACCACGCGCTCATTGATCTCACTGCATAGCTGGAAGTTGTTCATGAAGATGTGCTGCATGGTGACGGCTTCTAAAATCTGAACAAAAGGGGAAAAAAAGAGAAAAGAAATTGCTTAAAGTCACATCAGCCATTTTTAAAAGTAGCACTGACGGTATAGAGTGGAGCGTCGTCTGGCAGGGCGGCTCACCCCTGGGTTGAGGAACAGATTGATGTGCTTGTGCAGCAGGGCTTGGTTCTGCTGATTCCCTGCACAGAAATTCTGTAGAAACTGGTGGGCGAGCTTCATGATGTCCTGCATTCGCAAATCTTCTCCCTGATGAGGAAAATGGCTGATGTGACGGTTTGTCCACTTTTACACACAAAAAGCACGTCTCTAACTGAAACCCCTTGATACCTTCTCGTAGGGGATCTGCAGGAGCTCGAGGACGACAGCGTGAGCCCCCATGTTCCTCAGCAGCCTCTGCTGCTGCTTCCTGCTCTTCCTGCCTGTCAGGCCTTCTTGGACACACAGCCGGCTGAGACGCAGCAGGATCTGACAGAGAAGAAAGAAAGAAGATGTGAGAGCGTGAAGTATTTGCCGACAAACTAAGGCAGATAAAAGCTTGCTAAACATATTTGGAAGTCAAATAGTTACCTCCTTTACCACCCTGTAGTTGTAACTGCTGGTACTTTCTGCTTTCTTTGGTTTGTCTGTGCCTCCTGAATCCCCCTACAGAGAACACCAGAAACAACGTGTCAGAGAAGAAGGCCTTACTCTGGTGGAGACGTTTACTGGTGACAGGCTTTTCACTGTCTTTTGATGTACAATACACTGCACCTTTTTATGCTCAGACTCAGTGGAGAGCCCCTCTCCTGCATCCATTCCCTCGTCGGGCCCCTGCCTCTTGTACACCCACAGCTCAGATTTCTCTACGATAGAGCGCAGCTGGTCCAGGTCTGACTTGATTTGCTTGTAATTTTCCACGTCTTGGCTTGTGACCAGCAGCTGGACCTGTGAATGTATAGAGCGGTAGGATTCTCTCTTGGGTTTTGAGGTCGATGAATGGGTAAAACGCAGTTGTGTTGTGTTGCAGGTAAACCAGACATCAAACCCAAAATAACCCTCTGGAGTTCAATAAAGAATAAAGATAATCTTATATGTCACAATATGAAGTACAGAGCAGAACAAACTGGAATGGCAATATGGTGCTGATTCCACATTCAAATCTTACTGTAAATGCATGAATCATCTTATTTAAACTGGTACGGTTTTCATTGCTTCAGTTTCTAGATGCATATTAGTCATCAGGGTACCTGTTTAAAAGCCTGCAGGACCTCCTGCCTTTGGCTGAAGTGCCTAAAGAGCAGGTGCAGCGCTCTGGACACCAGAGGAGGATAGTCATGCATGGTCAAATGGAGCAGGACCCTCAGGAAGGTGCGGCCGCCATGGTCGTCCAGGTCCAGCGGGGTGTTCTCTTCACTAAACACACACAGAACACACACACCAATGAAAACACATCCTCTTTCTCTGATTTCTTTGCAACTCTTTCTCTGTTGAAACTAGGATTACCTGCCACCAAATATCCCCTCTGCCTGCTCCTCTATGTGCTCAAAATCCAGAGCTCCTGAAATCCAAACAGATATTTGTAATCGACCATTTAATTTCATCCCACATTGCTGTAAAATGCAGCCATAAGTTAACCTAACCTGGCATGTTGTTCGGGCCTTCTACTGCTCCAGTTACAGACAGATCACTCTGGGAGTTGCTCTCATCGAACTCCCTCTTGAATATAGACAGCAGACAGGAGATCCTGTAGTCCAGGCGCACATTCAGGATGAACTGTGGGGCACGACAGAAAGAACAGGAGCTATATGAGAACATTTTGGAGGATGGAGGGACTGTGAAGAAGAATATATACAACAAGGCCATGGTTTACTACATCAAGCACTTGAAATGCTTGTGTATACGCACAAGATACATTTTTCCCCACGATTTGATTAATTGCTCCACACAAGATAAGTGTTTATCCCTCTATGCGCGATCCGGTAGTATGCAATAACGTTGCCTGTTCTTCACCTGCAGGATCTCAATGATCTTAAGCTTGGTGTCCATGACCAGTATGTCCTGTTTCTCAGGTTCCGTCTGGGTCTTAGCTGTGTCTGTATTGGTGCTGGTGGATGATGTCGTTGGAAGGAAGCCCCCTCCTCTCAGGACTACTTGGGACATCAGCTCTCCCACCCCGTGAATGGACCTCATCACGTTACTGCCTGGAATGAAACACAAGACATCAGCTTAATGTCCATGAGATATGTGGGCCTCCACTGAGCAAGCGTGCTGCTCAGGTGTACCTTTACTCTCATCTTCTTTTTCCAGCTTGTTAAAGGGGAAAATGGTGTTCACATGGACACAGTCTAGGATGGCCAGCAGGATCTTGGTGAGTCTCAGCAGGTCACTGAAGTTGTAGAAACCAAAATAAATCAGGTTCCTGGCCAAATTCACCACCTAAACACGGAAAATAGATGAATTTAATATGCTAATTATACCATTAAAAGGCGAGTACTTCGACATGAGTGTGATGGTGTCAGACTGACCTCAAAGGTGAGCTTGTTCTTCTCTTTATCTGCAAACGGGAAGCTCTGACACACCACATCTCTCAGGTAGTTCTCAACAAACTCCATAGTCTGAGAGAATCGCTCCTTGATTTCATCTTTAGATGTTCCATCATTGTCATAACTACAGTGAGACAACAAAAAAAGCACAAATGAAACTCAAACAAACCAAAAAAAGTAGCATCAACACATGAGAAACATTGGAGAACAATACAATCAATTCTCCATGATTTACGCACTCGTCAATGGCAATCTCTGAGGGGATCTCAGACCACAGTCGAGCATATTTGACGGGCGTAACCTGCTCCTGAGGATCACGATCCACGTGCATGTGCAGCATCATGCGGCAGAAGGAGGCTCGCAGGTCATAGGGAAGGTCTTCATCGGACATGCATCGCAGGATCAGGTCCACGTCCAGCTGGCCGGAGATCTTGTTGATAGCCAGGTACTGTCGATCCAAACACATCCTGGCGAACAGGTTCAGCTGGTACCTGTAGCGAGTAGAGTCAGATTTACATTGGAGACTGATACGGGAGTAGTGTAATCTCCTTCATCCCACACAACCAAATAAAGTCCAGTAGCTACCTGTAATAACTGATCACCTCCTGGTCCTCCTTCTGGCCCTCCTTAGCATCCTGGGCCAGCTCCCTGATGCTTTTACTGCGGATCTCTTTATTGCAGTCTTTCCAAAACAGCCACACCTCCTCCTCGTCCTCCTCTGACTCCACAGAGTTCTCCCCAAGAGGCGCTCCCTCGATCTCAAATCTCGACAGCACGAGTCTGCGGGGGGAGATTTTTTTTGTACGTTTTGTTAGAGGACGACTGAAACGAATGAGTAAGCATTTGTGACAAATTGGAACAAAAGCATTGGGATAAGGATACTGCCAACATCATTACTGTCACTCTCAAGCTTTACAAAAAAAAGGATGGGGCAAGCCTCATTAACACATTTGTGCATCTGTACAGCAAGAGAGACGGATCAGCATCTTTACTATATCCCACTCAGGCAGCAATTCATTACTTTCATGAATGATTAATCTTCTTCAAGAGTAATTAACTTCACAATGGTATGAAAGTAGCAAAGTTTAATACATTGTTTTATTCAAACAGTTAATGATTAATTATCTGAAAATCAACTGGTATTAAATCACCCAATCACGTCAGCACTGCATCCCTTAACTCCATACATGGTAGCTTTAAAATAAGGACTATCTTATGCTGTACATTGTTATTTTTAATGATTAATGGCTCATTTGATAAATAACATAAATGTGATTCTATGATTCTGTAGATGTCACATATGTCAGACATAATTAGAGATGGGGGGGCGACTACTCACTTAGTTTCTATGAGGATGTCTGCGTTAGTTGGATCCAACACAGCGTTACAGATGAGCTCCTGTGTCACAGGGATGGACTTATTCATTGACACGCACAAGTCTGACAGGTAGTCCAGGAACCTGGACACACACAGACACACACACGAAAAATATGCAAAATTCAATCACCCATGATATTTTGTAAAAGAATAAAACTCAAGCATCAGAAATATGTCAGCGTACAGTATTAATGTACCATATCTGTTGGGGAAGCAGCACGTGTATTGGGCCAATAACACATCAGCCCAACAATGGGAATTTTTAAATTATTATGTATTATTCCAATAAGGAACTTATAGCCAGTAAATTGACTTAACAAGCACAGCATCTACACACTCAAGAAGCGCAGCATGCTGTGTGTCAGGCTCATGATGTCAGACTCTACGTTGGTAGAGTTCAGTGCACAGTGAAGAAGAAAAGAAAGCCGAACACGTCGTCTCCTGTGTGGACGCTTTTACAGTTTCAGAGGAAGACAACGTGATCGCTCTTTGCAGTACATGTTTTACAAGGGTTCCCGGACAAGGGCAAATGTCTATGTCGAGTCCTTTTCGAGTTATCAAATATTACACCATCTATCTTTTCTCACGACATCTAAGCCTCTCTAGCTCTGAGGTGTGCATAAACTACAGGTTATGAGCTTCTTTTTAAATGACAAAATGATCCATTACCTTATCAGAATTGGCCATGAGAAGCAGGTAAACACAGGTTATCAGCTGACGGAAATCCATATCTTGCATCACTAATGTCAATTGACCACACATTCCAACACATTTCAGTTTGATAACCTTAAGGACACTATATTGATGTATCATAACAGCAAAGAGGCATTTTAAAATACAACTTCAGAGGCATTTAAAGACATTCAAAAAAATGTCCTCACTTTACACCTACTGGCTGTGGTAGTTTGCGCTTGCCTGGTATAAGTGGAGTTATAAGTGTGCTTATGGTGTTTTTTTGTGTGATCAAGATAAACAGATTATAATCAGGATATAAACACGTTATCTCGCGGATCATTTTGTTTTTTGATTTTTGATTCTGCCTTTTTACGCAGATCACCGTGCTCGTGGTGTACGCACACAGAGAGACGCACAAACCTGGGCTCCCGGTTCTTTCGCACCAGGCTGACAAACGTGTCGATCTCTGCAGCAGTGATGTGTTTCTCCAGCAGCTTGCGGTTGTTGTGGAGCAGAGCTGTGATCGTGTCCTCAGCCAGGACATCATAGCCAATCTGTTTCTGCATGAATCGAAACTGTTTGGCGATATACTCCTGCGGGACAGACGGATGAACAGTCTGAGCACACAAAACCCAAAACAAAGACTCATTGTGGGAAAAAGAAATGACATTATTACCCTCCAGCGTTCATCTTTAACCGTATCATGTCTATATTCATTACTTATATTGAGTGATACAGACCATGTGTGTGCAGGGAAACAGAGGATGTTCACAAGGACCAGACCGCCTCCTTATTTAAGCTAATTAAATGAGCCCTCTAACATTTAAACTGTAATGTGTTTAAGAGAAATCAACTGTTCTTGGAAAACCGGAATGTTCAGAAAGTATTTGCTAAAGTATGAGCGGGTATCACTCTGTGGCGCTGTGGATCGCTATAAGTAGAAAATTTGATAAAAGGCGATCCTTGTAATCTGCGCAGGACATTCAATTACACATCTTAGATTCATTTCTTGTTTTGATAATCATATCAGAGCTGTGGCAGAGCAAAAAGAGCTTCTTTCATTTACTGTAAGATTGAATCAGAATATTTTGGGATGCACTTTTTCCCACATGCTCTAACGGCACGTACGCCTGTGTCATACAGTGCTGGTGCTCATCAAGGTCTGGCAAAACTGAACCTGGTTCTTGCGGTAGTCCTGCTGAGAGTGACGCAGAACCCGGTAACACAGGCGGCAGATGTGTCTGAAGGGGGCATGACGCTGGTCGGCCAGCTCCTCCAGTCGCAGCATGGGCCCGTCCCCACTGTCTGTGAACGGAGCCTGCAGCAGCTTGAAGATCTGAATACAGGGAGAGGGTTGTGACAATTGTAACCATACTACATCTATAGAAGCATGAGAGACCACGTTGAGTTACGTGAAAGAGTGCTGTAAAGGTTTAGGAGAGGAGGTTAAGTGACGTTCAAACAAGCTCATGTTCAAGACATCTTGAGAGTTTGTTCAAAATGTCACAGTCACTATATTAATAGTACAGTATGTAATTTTTGCTGCTAGGGGTCTCAATCAAAACAAAACAAAAGATGAAAGTAGCATGGGATCATGGGAGCTGCTGTCTTTTCTCTTAAACAACAAGGATTGCTGATGAAAATCCAACTTTAGTTTTTTCACATTTATAACTGATGTCTGTGTACTGTTGCTTATTTAATTATATATGAATTACTTATTGCTGGTGGGTTGTCTTACCCATGAGCCATTCAGGGTGGGGGAAGGAAGGATGGGAAACTCTGGATAGACAAGAGTACTGTGCCTTTATAGTTAGGTTAAAATGATCAACGTAAGGATCATAAATGTATATAAAGGAAAGAAAAATCGATCTAACGTGACTATGAGGAATGTTCCCGGTTGATTTAATGTGTTAAGTTTTATTCACGTTATGTTTAGTCACATTCGCTGGTTTCCTTCCTCACTCTCTGACATATCATCTGATGTTTTCCTGAAAGTTACAGCGACAGGCGACCGATTGAAATGTACCGTTATTTGAATAAAATTACTTTTTTCTCTGGGCTTTGACATTGTTGGAAACATTTGGCATAATGTAAGTACACAACTCAACAAAATATATAACAAATTTATTCTTTTTGTTGTATCTTCAAGACGTTACCTGCTTGAGAATATTCTGCTCTCTCATCAGTTTCTGTCGCTCCCTGTTGGGTTTGTTGACCATGATCTCAAGAACGTCCTGACCATTGTTGGGAATATCCACCACGAAGAACACCAGATCCTCCAGAAGCTTGGTGACCGCTCTGATTGGACGCGCAAAAGAGACACACAAAGCATTTACAGCACACATGGCTACCTCTCTTCAAGTTAGAAATTCACAACACGGCACCACTGTGCATTTTATACCTCCTCTCGTTCTGTGTGATGGTTCCTTTTTCCAGCTTTCCAGCAATGGACGCCAGCACTTTGCTGGCATCGTTGGCAAAGTCGAGGTCTCTCACTTCAGCCGGAGAGACGGGCACAATAGCGAAAGCCTCTTTGTCTTCTTTCAGTGCTGAGGTGCCAATCTTTAAACGGAAAAGAGATGTACCACTTTGTCAGAACAATGTGACATAGTGTTTTAAAATGGTCTCTTGGTACAAAACACATTATCATTACAGAACACTTATCATTCAGTTCTGAAACACTTCCATGACTTAACTGCAGGGGGCAGAAGCTAGTTCTGCCCCCTGCAGTTCAACTTATTCAGCTGACAACAGTTGGTTTAGACTTTTATGACCCCATTGTGACTCAAAAAATCTCATAAACAAAGACAGAATTTCATCTCAGCAACATTTATAGACTCTAGTCTGGTGGCAACGGCTGCAGCAGTGTACAGGTGACAAATTGTTACACATGTGCACTCACACGCAGCATGACAGGTTTCTCCTCCTCTTTGTCGATGGGCTGGTTGGTGCTGTGGACCCATGTGTTTGTGCACAGGTGTCTGAGGCGCACGTACGAGTTCCTGAAAACACATTTTTATATTTCCTATTATGACTGCTTATTATGGAGCACAAATACAAGACAGTACATACTGACACTTAAACGGGAAATTATTGAAATAACAAAGCATCTTCAATCAAAGGTTGCCAATACTGTCAATAACTGTAAACACAGAGCAGAGTTCTTTGTAAGGGTTCCTGCAGGTTTTGACAAGTTTAATTTGAGACGTGTAAGACCACTTTTAAGTCCATTTGAATGCAATTTAAGAACTATTTTGTGTCTGTACTGGCAAAAAAAACAAACTATGATGGCTATAGAGGAAAATCCAAACCCAGAATGACTTGACTTCCCAGTGTGAATACAGGACGAGGTTGGGTGATGGCAGGTGTTTTTGTTTCAACAGGCTTCAACCTATCACTAAGTGTGCTGTTCTCGGAACCTGATCTTGCTGAACCTGATCCCTGAAACTTGCAATTTCCCTGGGAATTGCAGAGTGAACATGCCTCCATGTGCAGAAGAAGCGTCCCTTTTAGATGATCCTATGGCAGATAAAACATGATAGTGGACTCTACTGTGGCCAAATGGACATGAGAATGTGATAAGGTCCGCTCCACTGAAGAGTACGTGATGCAGGGCCTTCTGGGATCTAGGGTTTTGTCACCCCTGCCACCCATACAGTCCGTCACTGTCTACACTCAATACATGTGAAAAATACACATAATGACGATACTGGGTCTACAATCGCTCCTATCAGGCACATTGACTTTTCATGTTTATCTTTGATCATAGACACCGAAATATCTCTTGCTTTATTGGTTAGATGATAATTTCTTTGGTGATAAGTGCTTTTAACAGTGTCACAGTCATGTGAAGCTAAGTTCATGAGCAATATTTGCTCAACGCAAGCAAGATATCGTTGTCTTTCAGTGCTACGTTGTGTTACAACTTCAAAGGATAATATCTTAAATCAAAGTCTTGTAAAATGCCATTTGCGATTCGCTGTCTTTAAAGGTAACTGTGCCAAAGACAAAACGTGCAAGACAAAACCTGCAAGATTTGTATTAATGCCTGTCCACTGTCCAGTATCTGCATGTAATGATGACAAAATCTGAAATTCTCAAATGACACTGAAGAGTCTTTAGACTGTAAAATTGTCCAATTGTCAAACACTTCTTCAGCACTGGTCGCCTTGCAATTAACTGTTTCCTGTGGTGGAATATAACTATAAGTACATTTACCCAAGTACTGTTCTTAGGTAAACTGTTTTCATTTGACAGCTGTAGTTACTAGTTTCTTGACACAGATACATACATATAACTAATATATTTAGCAACTATTAACTAATGAATGGTCATTTTACTATAAATGAAGCCACCTGGCAGTATATAAAGAAGTTATTAGAAGTATTATTACCATTAGTGATGTCTACATATTAATGAGCCATTCTGTATTTGATGCTAATGCTTATGTACTTTTACTTTAAGTAAAATTTTGAATCCAGGACTTTTAGAGTATTTCCAAATTTTAGTATTAGATGTCAGTACTCAGTCAAACACTGCTGTTTCCCAACACACAAGAAACACAATAACTTTTACTTCAAGTTTCAGCAAGACCTACGCGCTCACGTCAACACATCACACCCCCGTACATTTATGACAGTTTCCTCTTCCGTATGCTGTTTCTTTCTACTGAAAGTCAAAGGAGTTCTAGTGAAAAGCATGAATCAAACAACAACAATGTTCAACGTTGATTGGTCACAGCAGCAAAGAAATCCATCTGCGCCATGAGCAAGCAGCGACACATCTGCTCTTACACATGTTACAGTAACCCCAGGATGATAAGCGGTTCATTTGTGTGAATTTGTGCGTAAACATTATTTTGAGTAATGCCCAGGCACATACTCTCTTACATACTGACTGATACTCTTTCCATGGTTAATGAAGCATATTAAGATGACTTATTGTTCAATGGAAGTCCCCTGTTGTTTGGCGTTCGGTGAAAATAGTGTCAGACCATGAACAGGTCTGAACCACCTCACCACCTTAACGTTGTGGCCTCCCTACCTGGGTACCAGTGAGTCTCCCCCTCTTAAAGTGGTGGGGTCGAGCTCAAATATGGAAGAGATATCATTCCCGTCAGGCACAGACACGAGGGTGTACATGACTTTGTCCTGGACATTTCTCAAACGGGCCCGTAAGGCTTCCTGCTCCGAGTCCAGCTGGAGGGGAAAGCCAAGACAGACCACAATTAGAAAAGTGCAGTCACAACAAAAAACACCTTACAAAAAACACCACACGTTCCCACTTTGAGCAGCTGAGTTTATCTGCCACGTGTCAGGAACAACAACAGTCAGGTCTTTTACTGAAAAGGTTGACCATTGCTGTGACATCGGATGGATTTTTAGAAACTGACTCAAGATGGTAAAAATGAAACGTAGTGAGTTAGGCAAGCGCTGTTCAAAGTCCCCTTTCCCCAAAAGAGCAACTATGTCTTTTCTTTGTAAGTGGAATTTTCCCAATAAAATGTCACAGTCATCATCCAGTAAGCCAATATCAGTCAACAGAGAAGCCTTAAGGTTGAGCAACTTCATCAAACCAAGTTGGAGATTTTAAATGATTTCCAGATCTCGCACAATTCAGTAAATATCTTGGTTTATTGCGTTGAATCCTGTCTTCGTTTAAAAATATATCAATTAATGGGTTTTATTTTCTTTTTTCAGGACTGTAGAGGCGAGGCAGTAAACTCAGGAGCAGGTCGACTGTGAGCCGGTTCACTCGCCGCCGCCTGGTCAGCAGATGTGAACGGCTTCATGTTCACAGTCACAGCCAGCTGCAAAGAACTGAAGCGCCAACACAGAGAGAAGCATTCACTCACAGTGAACGGCTGCCATCTGCTGGTGACTGAAGTGTAGTAACATCTCGCTGGGCAAAATAACATTCAGCCATCTACTGCTGGAAACAGTAGCTTCTGTAGTCAAGGCAGTTTCTGAGTGTTCAAGTACACCAGGGGCATCAAAAATGATAAAAGTCTACATAGACCTTATTCACACGGAGGCCATTTTATTGTTGTGTGATAAAAGTAGGTCATTGGACAAATTGTTGCCATTTAACAGCTTCTCAATTGATCAGCAACTGAGAAGATGATGGACAGTGAAAATCTGGTGGCACATTCGGCCATATTTCAAGACAAAACAACATATTTGATAACTCGTTAGTTTATGTTAGCATTCAACAACTTCCTAGCTAACATTACCATTTGATTACATCAGTGCGTTTCACTTGCAGGTTGAGACAAATGTCGGCAAGATGTGCGTTGATATTTCTGAATTAACTTACACTTTTGCCAATCGTCTTGCATCAAAATTGTATCGTTAGCTAGAATGTGGGTGAATGCTAATGTTAGCTGTTAGCTGTCTAATGGAAACTAATCATTATCAAACATGTTGCTTTTACCTTGAAACATGGTCGAATGTTCCTCTGGATTAAACTATCTGTTGGTCTTTACAGTTGTTAATTAACCAGGAAACAGTGAAATTATAACACTTTGTCACAGTACCGACGTTTATATGACGAGAACAGAGCAGTACCACATTTGAGCTTCCCACCCCTCTGAGTGTGATGTCAGAGGAAAATGGCCACCATCTGAATATGCTCCATAGAGCCGATGGGTGACGCCTAAATCCAATGATGACATTAAATCGGAATATTTACCAGTTCAAACAAGATTTTGTGAGTTTTTCAGCCTCTCAAAGGCATCACACATTTAGAAAATTCAGTTTTAAACAGGAAATCCAAAATGGCCGACTCTCTGTTGGTCTCATAAAACATTTTTGAAAGGTGATCATTACAATAAGCACAATGACCCTACCAAATCACAAAAACCTACCAATAAGAAATGTAATGTATCAGTGATTGCTGACATGTTACCAACTGTAACCACTCAAGTCTTCCAGTGAGGCTCACTTACTGAGGAGCGGGACTCCAGACACCCTTCTTCATACTCAGGGTTCACCTGCAAAAATTTAAAGTGGTAGCTTAAATTCAGCTTACATTTGTGTCAACCTGATCTTTAGGGCTGCGTTCTGCCGTTCTGAGTAATGTAAAAGCCTTTAAACAAAGTAATACCTAAAACACAATAGAAATATATGGATGTACAGTATACTGCTTCAGAGGTAATGTTGCCTTGTTCTAATTGCAGTCACTAAAAGCTGTGTGTCTGTAGTCCACTGACCTCTGCAGCCAGGTAGTGTCCAGTGGCCAGGTGTTTGAACCTGAACAGGCTGTTCCAGTAGCCTGCCCCCCCTCGACATGGGTCATGCTGCACAACCTGACACCAGAGCACACAGCGGTTCTTTCATCAGTGCATACAATTTATTTAACTGGTGCTGTGGGCTGAATTACCAGGTACGCTGCAAAGTAAAAGGAAATGCTTCCCTACAAAGGTTTACTTTATGTTTACCGCTGGTATACAGAGAACAGTAACACTTGAGTACATACAGCAAATCAGCAACTCCAAAAATACTCATCCTCACCTCAATCTCCCATAGGGCTTTGCTGCTGGTTGCCGAGGTAGCTGACTGCCGTCCAGTAGTGCGGAGGAATACATATTGTTTTTTTCTGTGATCATCACACGTGAGAAACTTCTCCTGCTCCGCGTGAAATAACCGTACCACATCGCCCTGGAGACACGGATAATTTTGTTACAGTCAAAAATACTGAGCCTAACCTTAAAACAAATTCATTACTCAAAATAAAATAATGAAATATCTGGCGTCAAATATTTTGTCAGGTATTTTGGAGAGGCCCTTTGGCTGGACCTATTGTAGTTGCAGCTATTCTTGGTGTTAAAGCCTCTGATGTAGAGCTGTTGAATAACCAATAAAACATAATCTCATTTGTCAGCAAACACTGTAGACTGATAATACTGAACTGGAAACAAACAAAGCCATCGGCCCACTCAGCTCTGATGAGGGACATTATACAACAAGAGAGGATATAACCAAGTCTTATACATTATGGCAACCTTTCATTGATTGTTTTGAGGCTATATTTAACCTACTCTCTCAAGGATGTTTTGAAGAAGCTTGCTACTTGTATGATATTCATGTACTTATATATCTTTTTTACATCCAATTTAAAATGTGTTTTGAACCCAAATTCCTATAAAAAGAAACAGTGTGTCTGCTCGTTTTGGTGGCTGCTGTGAGACAAACCCCTTTTAGGATGATCTCCTGATTGTCGCTCCATTTCATAAACAAGACAATCTTCCAGCTGGTGTTACAGTTGACTGAGTTCACCTGAAAAACAAACAGAGCTTGACGTGACTGTAGATATAATCTCCTGGCAGCAGGCCTGCATGACAACACCGTAAAGGTTGTACTGCAAAGTGTTGGTGGAGCCTAAAAAGGTGCAATGTGTCAGAACTGGCCACCTGTCAAATTCATACTCAAAACAAATAGGGGGCAGCATATCACCAGAGTAACCGCTTACTGCTGCTAACTGTAGCTGCCTTTTGCTAGTTAGCGCAGTTAGCCGTGCAGCTAGCAGCTCAAAAACTGGTAGCTCTGGGAGTTGTAAGTGAAGCTTTGCACCAGGCCAGGCCAGGGCTAGCTGGTTAGCATGCTAACTTCAGTTGATATCTCCACAGACAGAAATCTCTGTCTAATATGCAGATGTCTGTTGATAATTTGTTGATGAACGTTCTCAGTCATCCAGGTCATGGTAATTCTAAGTGTGTATCATAGGCAACTGGACTTGTTTCATTTGATAATTTGAAGATTTATTTAACGTTTTCAACTGAAATTGTTATATATTGCCCCTTTTGGTTTGAGTGAGACCATTTTTTTCAAAGACAGTGAAAAGGAGAAGCTGTAAATGTTTCTTAAGATCTATATGTTGTCCAAATAAATAAAAATTCACTAAAACTTGGATTACAATCAACATCAAATCCACTTCCTGCCAAGGCAGCAGAACCAACAGCCTGACGACTTAAATGTTTGCCTACTGCAAGTACTTGTAAAGACGGATGACACGAACGAAAAGAGTCAAATCAAGCACTGAAAATATGTAAATTCCTTCCTTTGGTAACGGTTGCCACAAGATGTCACATGCATCAGTGATTTGGGCTCAAATTTTTACCATTTCCCATAACTCGAAACTGCATGCAGAGTCATAAATAAGGAGTAAAACAAGTAAAATTGGGTAACTGCCCGAAAACTGTCCAACCTTCTTTAACAGTGTCCGTGTTTCAACTGTAAGGCAAAATAACAGATGTAATTTAAGTAACTCAGAGCAGATAACTGTAGTCTGTCCCTTAACTGTGAAAAAATATTGAAGACAGGAAAACAATCCTGTACTGTTTCACATCAGGCAGTAAATAACCAAGCAGCAGTTCTGAGGAAAAAAGACAAAGCTATAATTAGATTCTAAACGGCCAACGCTTCCACGGAAACGTCTAAGAAAGTGAAGATAAGTTGCAGCGGCTCGGTCAAACCTCATTGCATCCTGGATTATCCACGAGCTGGTGTGTGCTGGCGTGGAGCGGCTGACCAGCATTCACTGGGTTAAGGACCACCTTGTCACCGATCACCACCTGCAATCAAACACAAAACAGACGCATTAAAAAACAAAGATGTGAAACATGAGGAACAGCGGTTAGACACAGTAATCCTACCACAGGCAGAGCTGCCAGATGGGGATACCAGAGGATGTACTTTTCTGCTGCAGCTGAAGAAGTTTAACTTGCCAAGGTCAGAGATGGGGCACTTCTACACCACCATTAGTGAATCCATCCTCAACACCTCTGTCACCATCTGGTAAGCTGCTGCCACAGCTAAGGACAAAGGCAGACTGCAGCAGATCATTTGCCCAGCTGAGAGGGTGAGCAGCTACAGTCTGCCCTGCATGTCTCCGTGACTCTGAGGTGAGCAGAAATGATAGTGGAGTCGATCAGGGCCAGCAGCCGGGTCCAGGACCCCTTGGTACGTGCTACATTAAAGTGAAGTCTCCACATCCGACGTTACATTGCTTATATTCTTTCTCATTCATACTGAGAACATTTGAACATTTCTGCACAAATTGTGCAAATCTTTCATTAAACAGATTATATTTTACCAGATATAAGTTATTTTAGATATTTTTTTAGCGGTAGACTGATATGACCTTTTCAGGGCCGATATCGATACTAATGATTTGAAATCAAGGAGACCAATGAGAAATATTTGGAACCGAACTACATTTCCAGTAAAAAAAGAAATATTATTTTGAAAAGTTAGAATAACCAGTGATGGAATGTTACCAAGTACAATTTTGAGCTACTTAACTTGCCATTTCATTCTACTTTATACTTCTCTACATTTATTTCAAAACTTTAGCTACTAGTTACTTTGCAGATTCAGATTATTCAGTGTTATTAGGCTATACGTGTGACATATAGCCAATCAGATTTTGTTACAGATGGGACATTATGTGAAAGTATGACACGTCAGAGCCAAAGTAACACATTTATTGTATCTGCAATCTCCCAAAACAAAATCACAGATACCAGATACACAGACTGATAACTAGTCTAGCCTTAATTCCTTTCTTTTTCCTGTTGTAATTTTTCATCAAATTTCCAATATATGATTCTTCACTTTTGCACTTTATTTCGGAGTACACTAATAAGATGTAAAAGTACTTTGCACTTTTTTGTTTACTATCTAAAAAAAAAGATTTTATTTTGATTTCTTGTCTTATTTAATACAGACATGTATCACAAACATAATACGTAACCTCACTGTACATATCATTATTATACTTAGGGTTTAGTAACTGTCTGATATAGCATGCGTTATTATTTTGGTCTGTTACGGCAGTGTACTTAGGGTATAACTATGTTTGTTGAGTATCTAATAAGGAACACATTATTTTTAGTTTTTGTCTGATTTGATTCAAAGTACTATTAAATGAAGTAAAACTTTTTTTCTTATTCTTTTCTTTAAATACGTTTATTGTTATGCATAAAACTTGATTAACCTGATTCTGACTGGATGTTTGGTCATAACACCATGTCATAATGCACATATGGAACTCACTGGATCTGGGCTCCACAAATAACAAAGCTTTGCACTGTATTTTTATTTTATTCTATTGATTTTTACTTAAATTTATGGAAGATTCTATTTCAAAACAATTTCCTATATTTAGCAATGTGTAGTCTCTATGGGAGCACAATACCCTGGGTTCAGGGAAAGTCAGTTAATGAAAGACACTCAACCTTAAGTCTCCCACATGTATATACAGCATGTAGAGGTCGGAGAGCATCGGTATCCATTTGCACGTCACCGTCTCCTGTCTATTCTAAGCGGGTATGGATTGACTCCAGTTTTCTCTTTGTCCGTTGCCTGCTGCTGCTTAGGCCTTGTGCCATAGCTACTTTGAAAGGAGCTTAGCAGAGAAGCCCGGTCTATGCCGTGGTTCATTTTGTCCCTGGGCACCAGCCCACTACTTCCTGCTGCAGGGAAAGACGAGCTGGTGCCAACAAGAGCTTTGTGCTCAGGTAAACACCAATTGGGTGCTGGCACGTGTCCATCCTGGGATACTTGTGGTCAGATGGACGAGGCTTAGGATGTTAAAAAAGATCTGTGCTTTCAAGTTCTGGACCTTTATTGTGAAGTCTTAACCTTATAACACTAATTTACTACTGTGAGTGTGTGTATTACACATTTTAAAATGTAAAACTCGTATCACCCCAGACATGATTCAGTCCTTTACTATGATATCGACTGACATACAGTATGACATTCCCACAATGCACCGCGCCCACAGACGTGATGACTCACACTGTCCCCGATGGAGCGCAGCTTGTAGAAGGGCTGGATGTAGAACCAGGAGCCTTCATTTCCAGCAGTGTCCAACATCACCCTCATGGCATTCTTCTCCAACAGAGCAGGCAGACGCTTGTTCACTGTCAGGTATTTGTTGCTCTTCAGGTGGAGGAGCTGAGCGGAGACAGAGTACGGTGTAAGACACAACAGACAAATGGATGATGGAATCTGAAGTGAGGAGTAAGTGCTTCTAATGATGTGCTGACTGCAAGAAAGCAGCTGGTAGAAACTCTCATTACTGTCATTAGAGTTATTTACGGAACTAGTGTAATGATAAGAAAGAGTTACACTGATTTATTGTGAACTGAGGTACACCGAAAGACATTTTGCGCCTTATGTTTGAATGTGTATGTGCACGTGTTATGAAGTTAATTTATGAGTCTGCCACCAGTGTTCTCTGTTTAAAAATACATAATGGTATTTTTGTATTATATAAGTTCCCTTTTTCCGCAGGACGTTTTAGAGGCCTTGTTCACTTTCATTGAGCTTATGCCAAAATTCCCAACATTGTTACACTAGAACATGCAATTTATGTCTGCAGTTTTTGTTTATGGGTTCATATTGAGGAGCATGCACTCAAGCATAGGCATATTTCAAACTTTCAAGCTTTGTTGAAGTCCAAACAAAGTTTATCTGATGAAATACCAAGCAGGCGATGACTATTTCAGATTCATCAGAATCAGAATCTGAAGCTGTACTGGCAAAGCATGCGGGAACATGGGAACTGACTCCCGATTTAAGTTGTCCTCAGCACCACACACAGCTCTAGGAATAATTTTCCTGAACCAAGACCAGTAAAAACAAATATCGAACTATTACATACATTTTATCTAAATTTGATATATAATTTTAATGTATAGCTTATAGTTTACTATGTTTACTAGTTTATTATGATTATATCATATTTCATCAACATTCTTTAAATCAATTTATTGTATAAGTGTAATTTCATAATAACTTTAAATGCTTGTATTTATCTTTCAGTAACTCACTTCTTCATTTCAAGTGCTGTGAATCAATCACGTGTAAAGTACGTCAAATTGTATTTTGATTTGTTTGAAAGGTGCTGTATAAATAAAGTTTGATTGATTGATACAAGCAAGTGAAAACATACAGTAGGGGTATATGCATGTCAAAATCATCACAACCAACAACATACAATGTCTATGTATGGTTCAAGTCAAGTGATTTTGTAAACTGTAAACAAATACAAATTGTGCAAAAGCTGTGTAATAGATTACTTTATATACATTGAATGAGCGGTGATGATTTGTTGAAATTTAAATCTGCATGTAGGAAAAGGCAATCACGTAGTCAAAACTGACTATGTAAGTTTTACATGTGAAAATTCTCATTCATGTTACAAAAGCAAATCCCTTGTGAATATTTTTTCGGTTCACATGTGAAAATTTGAATACCCATGTGAAGATAGCCAATCACATGAATGAATGTGTGACAATGTGAAATACACACGTGCAAAAGCAAATTTGCTATAAGAGAGACACCTTGTCTGCTTTGGCATACAGAGCACTGTAGCATCAAGGGAACAAACCTGAATGACATTTCCGTACTGAATGACTGTTCCAAGCAGTTTTTTGTTCTCAGAGTCATTTTGCTTCTTCTCCAAGTCAGCTGCATGCTGCAAGGCAAGAATGAGATCAAAAGAGGATTGTAGTCAAAAATTAAGACAGTAAATCTCTCACTTAGTAACTGCAATACTGTTCACCGATTTCACGCACCGATGAGGTAAAAAGTAATCTGATTGGCTAGCTCTTAAACAAAGCATAGTAGGAACAAAGATCTTTACCAAGAATGTCAGCTTTAACAGAGAGGCTTTAACAGAGAGACTCTGGCTCACATCTCCATGGAAATGCAGGAGAGATTGCAATCAGATAGCAGATTGCTTTAAAAGGTATTGCAACACAGCAGAAAGGGAGAACAGAGAGTGCAGAGGGCAGAAAGGTAGGATAGTAGGAGTGAATTGTCTATAAAAGGAGTTTATAATGCTTCCTCAGCAAATATACATAGCATCCTTCAGTGCACAGCATCCATATGAAGTCACTATATCAACAGCTGCAAATTCCTACACAGATGTGTTTGAATCGTACACTGGCTCGCACCCAAACAAAAATAAAAACAAATATGTTTAATGTATGTTTTTTTTATATGGACCCCAGACAAAAAACAGCAGATAAGGGTCCTGGTAAATAAACAAATAATAAAATATTTTTATGCATTCACTGTGTGACTTTGCATTCAGTCGAAACCAAATCTACCAACTGAATTTCAAGATTAAAATCTGATGCAACTCTGTCCTTTCTCCTGTGAGCTTGTGAGGACAGGTCTGTGTGTAGTGTCGCGTCTGTAGCGACTGCAGGGTGGTGAATGTGTCATCACTTTGCTTACATGGAGCTTGTTGAGGAGCACTGTGTCTGTGTTCCCTCCAGGCTTTGCTGCTTTCCAGAACTGCTTCTGGGCCGAGTAGCGGTTCATGGGACACAGTCTGAACAGACAGTCTGCACAGAGAGACACGGACAGAAATGAATAAAGAGACAAAGGTGCATAAATACACACAAACAGAATATATCAGATAAGAACAAACACACACTGGAGGCTAACCAAAGTGTTTATAGCTTGGTGAACTACATTGGCTTAAATCAAAAGAAGAGAAAACAAAAAAGACAAACATGATGATGTACTCTAAGTTAAGTCTGGAAAGGTCAGTGCAACAGTTTGGGACAGGTCACAGCAACAGCATAGTATAAACCAACACACACTAGTTGCTAAAACAAGAAGATGCAAGATGTTCAGCAAGCACAGAATGTAAAACAATAAATAGAAAAAACACAACGGCCCGACTTAATAAATGACCCAGTCTTACATGTCAGGTGATGTGTTCAAAGACCTATTAGCAAAACAATACACACACTCGTGCCTCCCATATTCACTGTTCTCCTTCACTGAGATCAAAGGGCTTTGTCTGCTGCAGGGAGGAGAAACGGAGGACAGAAGAGCGTGTGTTTCTGTGTGAGCGTGTGTTTCTGTGTGAGTGTGTGAACTTGTAAATTCTACAAAGTGAGGACCAGGTTTTTAGCCAACAAAGTGAGGACCATTTTGAAAAGTGAGGACATTTTGGCCAGTCCTCACAACTTCAAAGGGTTGTTAAACAGGTTTGAAGTGTATGGTTAGGGTTCGGGTTAGGTGTGTAGTTCTGGTGGTTAGGGTTATTGGTCAGGGTAAGGGGCTAGGGAATGTATTATGTCAGTGAGGGTCCTCACAAGCCTATGTGGTTACATCCTGTGGTTAGATTAAGGTGACAGCTGCACAATAACCTCTATGTGTGTGTGTGTGTGTGTGGGGGGGGGGTGTGGGTGTGTGTGTGTGTGTGTGTGTGTGTGTGTGTGTGTGTGTGTGTGTGGTCAATGAGATGACATGCTGCAGACTCTGCGTCTGATGCTCATTTTCATAGATACTGTAGAAACAGGCACACGGTCCCACGATTTGCATGTGGACGCAGTTTTAGCATAACAGAGTTCCTCTTCTAAATCAAGCTGCACAACTGCAAGTGAAGCCACAAAGGTGCTATCACACTGGCTGAAAGTTTAGTTTAGCAGCTTACAACCAGAGCACACAAAGTACTATGACAGTTTTGCCTGCAGAGTTTAAACTTCTGCCCATCAGCCACTCCTCCCTCTGAGTCCTGGCTTTCCTCTGACTTCACCTCTCATCAGAACGAAGCTCTCTATTCTGAGCGAGCGAAAAGAGGAGAAAAAAGAACAATCCGGCCATCCTTTCCCGTTTCTCATTCTCTCTCCTCCTGCTACGGCCACAGTAACATGACCAAATAAGGTCAGCCAAGAGAAGGGGAGTGGGATGACAGAGGGAGAGAGAAGAGGGTGGGGACTCCCTATCTCCCCTCTTGATTTTCTACCATCCTTCCTTCTCTCTTCTGAATTCCTCTAACCATTTCACACACCACTCTCTCCTTCCGAGTTAATGGTGGAGATGGCTATCTCACAGATCTTCCTCACGCCCCCCCCCAGCCCCAGCCCCCGCATCAGATATGGTTTACTTTAGTTAGACCTAAAAAAATATGATTACAACAACAAAGAAAAGGAAGTGAAAGAGAAATGAGGAAGACAGAGAGAGAGAGTGAAAGAATGTGACACGGAGAGAGAGCGAGCACAGAGAGGGTAGGAAGAGGAATAAGAAGAACTGGAGCTATGTAGCTTTGCAGAGGGAATAAATGTGCATTCACGTGTTACACAAGTACATGAAACTATAAACGGAACTGGATCAAATTAAGTGTAAAACCCAAATGAAAATAAACACACACACTGGAAGCTCCAGTTCGACGAGTGAGTTGCCCTTTAATTTGACGCCGGCATTTTATCATACTCTAAAACACAATCACAGCTGCAATATGAGCCCAGTGTGTGTCTGAAGGGAGGTTTGTCTTTAATCACAGTCAGCCGGGAGAGAAAACACGTCAGCTCAGTCATACTGAAATCTGCGGTGAGAATTCCTGCTGGGGGTCATCAGTCATGAGAAGGAGAGGGACTGCAGCAGAGGGGCAGATCATTCATTAACATTCTCGTGACTTAAAACAATCTTTTACTACCGGAGCCCCCGCCTCATAAACATCAAGCACCCAAAATATCTATTTGAGTTTATAAACAAAGCTGTCTTTAACAGAGCTGCATCACGTGTACTCAGAAACACTTACTTACAATCATGTAGCCCTGAGGTGAGCATGATAGAAACAAAAGAGACATTACCAGCACTGTTTGTTTTTTGGGACAAAGCCAAATCAAGTCAATCGAGTCACAAGTATCTGAGGGAAAGTCACAAGCCAAACTGTCAACTGGAGGCCTTTCAGTTCTCTGAAGATTCAAATGACCAAGAATTAGAACATTTCAAATGTTTACAGTATTTTCAGGATGAAACAGAGTTGAGACCAAGTCCCTTCAATGCAAAGACCTAAACATTAAGATTGTACCCATGATGACAGGAGTGCTACACAGCCTCTAAACAGCGGTATAATGTTTTCTGTGGCTCTGAAAGGAGCTTCAGTTATCATGTTGCTTCATGGATAGCATAGCATTAAATGTTTTTTGAATCCATCCTAAGCTCAAAAAGTCAGGATATCTTGTCTGATGCTACTTTGAATCTGACCATTATTTTCTTCAATCTTTGTCTCTTAAAGCTCGAGTATGGAACGTTAAAGTATTTTATATTCAAGTCATTGTCAAATGAGAATTTAGCCTACACCCTCAATAGTCTTAAACTACTGGCTCACAAACCTTGTTAGAAGCTGGAACCAACCGTCAGAATTCTTACACAGACATAAACAAACAAATATTCAGTTTAATTCATACCAAAACCCAAGTCCAAACATTTGCAAATGGGGTTACACGCAAAACTATTTCATGGCTCGGAGCAGTTGCTAGGATTTTGTCACCTTCATTCAAAAGGCAAGAAACAAGGTGTGTGGCCCCTTTTGTTGTTGTTGAACTTTAGACCTGAATGTTTTTGCTTTCATGTCTCGAGTCAGGTCAGATTTTTCGGGAGTCAAGTCTCAATCTTCAGTCTTTATGACTTACTCTAAGTCTGACTTGAATCAAAGTCTCAAGTCTCCAACTACAGCTATGATTATCACTGCATGTCTGTGTCGACATAATAACTTACTTGATTACATCCTGATGTGTTCAATGTTTTGTTGTTTATCGTCTTATTTCTATTATATATGGCATCTACTGCATTGCAACTAAAATGCAATAATTAACTTTTCCCTTAGCTTTGCCTTTTTTCAAACATTATTAAACATTTACAATAAAAATGTAACATACAATATAATTAACAATAATAACCCATATTGCAATAGAGCTGTGCAGAATTATGCATGTACTGTTTTAACATTCATCTGCAGAAATTGGGGAATGTCCAAAGCACTTGACAAATATATTTTTAGTCACAGAAAATAGGCAATAAAAATATTATTAGAATACGGATAAAAGTATTTCTAACATGTCTTATTAGGTTGAAAAACATTGTTTTTACCTGAGGATAAAATGATTTCAGTTTTTCCTAAATCAGTTTTTATATTGTTGATGGAAGGTGTCCAACTTAGTAGACATTCACGTAACTCATTCGAAATAACACATTGAGGAGAAAAAGTTATTGAGAAAAAATGCAAACAGATTTAGTAATTTCACATCTGTTGAATATCTGAAATCAGTCAAATTTACATAATCATTTATTATGGAATTTTAAATGAAGAAGAAGTAGATATCATTTTAAGAATTCTAATGTGTGTAATTTTGTGTGACAAAAAAACAACAAATACTACAAATTAATATTAAATGCAAATAATTTTGACATCCCCTTAAAGACATCAGGATAGGAGCTTTAAATCATTTATAAGACCTCATCTGCTGATGTGTTGGTGCTGTATATCTGCCATGTCACGCAAGGCTGCTTTGAGTGGTCTTGGACGAGGGCCACAGATGACTCAAAGAGATCAGCAACACTAACCCTTTAGACATGGACGGTTCAACAAAAAGCTAATAAAAATCCTGCTCTTACTGACAAAAATTCACCAGATTTAAGAGGGTCAGGAGGAAGATGCTTGTAGCTGTGGCAACCATAAAAACTACTGAGAGGATGTTAAGCCAACAGCGATGATTCACCTCGGAGGAAGTTTTATTATACAGCAAGAAGAGCGTCAACAACAGACAATAGCTTTTAATTAGATCTACTGTGTCAAACACAAGCCTGCATAGTTCACAATGGTACACAATTTAAATGGTCAAGTCACAAAAGCAGCTAGATGACACAGCCTGATGGGAGACAAAAACCTGGCATGTCCACTTGACAAAGAAGCAATCTAAGCAGGGAGGCCTGCATTTAAGAGGTCTGATATGGTCTTCCCTGCAGTAATTAGACAACATCAATCTGGCAAATGGACTTAGAGACCCACATTTTAAAATACTTCTTCTATTCTATGTTAAATCAACAGTATCCTCAACGATCTGGCTTGTATAAACTGCTATTCGCTCGGAGGTTCTTATCCTGTTGGAGATATTGTAAAGGAAGCAACTAATCACTTGTAGCGCATCTAAGACAATAAATGGTCTAGCGACAACAGCTTCCCTTCACTGCTTCCTGCAAGACCTTTCCTCGCTCAATAGACAGGAAAGCAATATATGCGGTTATTAGGAGAGGAAGGGACTGAAGACAGAACCGCTCCTGGTGTTTATCTCAGACCAACCACCCAACTAGCCTGCAGTGTGTCTCTGACAGCAACAGTGGTTTGTGCTGATAACTGATAGGTAGTGGTAAGGAGCTTATGCTCCAAAGTTTGTTGGAGTGTATGACGTCTAAAGGTTTCATGCAAAAGACATTAGAGGAAATTAAGGCAGGAGATGAGAGAAAAAAAAACAAAAAAACAAACAACAGGAGAGTTGTAGACATGTAATGCAATGACAAGGAGATGCTATAATGGTCTTCACATGCTCCTGATTTAGAAATTAAAATGTCAGGCGGATACAAACAAGCACAAATATGAGTTCCTGTTGTTTATGTAGAGGCAGAGGATGTTTTGGTGCCTTCTTCTTCGTCTTGTTTGTTTCAGATTTTCTCAATCATTATCAACCTTTTCACCCCAACAATCAACCAAAGATTTTGTATATGCATACAGCCTCAATGTTTACCACCTTTAGATAACAAATAAAGTCATCAGTGCATGCAATTATAAACACTTTTAATAATGCGCAGCAGCAGATAGAAACAGACTGACAGACTGCGCTGAAGAAGGCCTAGGGCTAAAATGCATCTGTTTTTGTCTGCTGCTGCTCATTATTAAAAAGAATAATATACTTAATTGCGAGTGCTGAAGTCTTCATTTGTTGTTTTGTGTTTTTGGGTCGGCACCCATAACACTTATAAGACTTTCGAGTCAAGCCTGCCATTTCTTTTTTATTATTATTTGTGGGAGTGCTGGTCATGCAGATCAGAAACCATGTACTGATATAATGAGTTATTGTGCAAAACAAAACACTACATTGTACAACTACAAGTCTTTTTATTGATCTTCGAACAGTCTGCTGAACACAGACATAGACAGAGGATGGCGACTAATGATTCACTAAAAGGGAAAATTAAAAGTGGATGGCATTTCAACAATGCAAGCATTCAATTGTCACTGCCACTTCAACAGACAACAAAAAGGAGCTGCCACCATGGCAACTTCAAGCTAGACGGTTGGTCCGACATTCAAACAACTGAGTGATGATGTATAAAGTACAAATAATACAAAGGAAGATGATTTTGAAGGACTAATACAAAGCAGAGTTAGTGTTCTTCTCTGCCTTGGATGTGCTGACTGCTGCTCAGTGTACTCTGCTGAACTCAAAGCACTATCTGAGTGTGTGTAGGTGTTTGTGTGTGTGTGTGTGTGTGTGTGTGTGTGTGTGTGTGTGTGTGTGTGTGTGTGTGTGTGTGTGTGTGTGTGTGTGTGTGTGTGTGTATGTATGTGACGGTATTTCAAACACTGTCCGCTTGAAACACAAAGCAAGCCGTCGTGAGGTCAGCGTATGCATGCAGACTACATGAGTGAGAGTGGGATTGTGTGGAGGGTACTGGTGTTTACATTAGGAGGAAGTGTTAAGCATACCTCGGCAATGACAGTATAAGGCCCTGAATGTGGACATGGCTTCTCGTGCCCTTATAGCCTCCACTGAGAAGGTTTATCTCTGCACCACTATGTCCCTCTCAAGCAGCTCAGGAGGAGCCTCCCGAAACGAGGAGGAACTGAAGAGCGTTTGCTCTGCCAGAGGACAGCCGGACAGCTCAAATTAGAAGTCCCCCCCTCAGAAAATACAGATATGTAAGCAAACTCAGCCAGAGCGTGTTTGTGGATGTTTAAACAAGGGGAGGCATGAGTCTTGTTTGGTTTTAATACTGTTTTACACTTCTTGAGTGGCGAATACTTCCTCATCTGGCTTTAAGAGTGGCTTAGAAAACTCACATAAATGATGCTTCTCAACCCACACTATTATATTTAGAAACCACTTGATAGGTTATCACAGTTGAGACCAATCATATGACATTTTAGAACAGTGTACTCACAAAAGACAATATGCAAACGAAAAAATGCTTGATTTCTGATTGGCCCACAATGCAATGCACAAGAGCAACGAAGATGAGAGAGTTACAGAAAGATCATGAAAGACATATAAAAGAATACAACCTACAGAAAGACATCTCGCAATATTCTTTATGAAGCTCGACTGGCAGTGGTGTTCAAGAGTCGCAGCCGACATTTTGACTTGTCACAGTAGGAAAAGCACAGGTGCTACTAACAACATCAACGATGGATCTGTTCCACGAAAGTGTCCCTGTGAGCCGTGACAGTGTGACATCGCATCAGTGAGTCAGCACGCACAACAACAGCACCCTAAACTGGAGCAGCTAAATAAAATGTCATTATTATAAATCTAAGAATTTACACCTGTGATTTTTCTACAGTGACACATCAAAATGTATCAGCATAAAATAGTAAAATATGTTGTTTTTCTTTTTAACCTATTGCAGCAGTAGGGCCTGCACTGTAAGACAAGATTGGAATAGTGTTTATTTTGGCCCGTCATGGTGGGAAAATCACAGATTAAACACATGAGTAATTGCTTTGTACCATTTAACCAGTGAGCCAGCGTGCACGACTAAATGACTGACACAGCAACATGAAACGCACCCATCGTTAATGTTAGTAATTACACCTGTGTTTGACAAGTCATAATGTTTAAAAAGGTCAACTGACTTATAAAGCCCAGTGTTCTCCACTGTGTCATTACTTTCTAGGACACCACTTTACAAAAGGAACAAAGTCATGTACGCCGGGTAAATATATTCTCACAGACACATGCAGGTGGTTTTATATGCCAAATGGGGCAATTTAAATGGGTACACCTGCAATTTAGTGTTGCACTTTTATGAAGCTGGGCGGACCAAAAAAAAGGAAGGACCAGAGTTCAGCATGGGCTCATATCCTGACTTAGTCCCTAGTATGGGTCAAGCTCTTGGATGTTTGGGGTTAGCCCTCTGCTGACTTGAATGGGGATAAAATAAATCGTCAGTCACTTTTAAAATCTTATTGGACCACATTATGATAGTGAAAAAAGTCAGTTCAAAAAACTTTTATCCCCCGTTTACAGCCACTTTTTTCAATTTTTTTTACTATGGGGGCTTGTGTGCATCACCTTAAGCTGTAATTACACAGTTTGGCCACTATGTCAAATTGACTTCAAAGCCTGGCGCACTTCTGAGGGCTTGGTCGAGCTTCAAACACCAGATCCTACATTTCCAGTGATGTTGCACTTTCCATTAGACCCTTCCTGCATTTAAAGGACACATCCTTTGATCTCCTCATCTCCTCTCTGTGTCGCAGGTTTTCTGTTCTCAATTTTTCAAGTCCGAGCTGAGATTATTTTGTCAAACCTGATAAAGCTACTTCAGAGCCTTTAGACTTTACACAAGAATTTGCACATGCTTGGTGGTATACACACATTGACCTTTATTTGTAAAATCAAAGAATTTCCCTTTAATGCCAAGCTACAATCTGGCAACACGGTCCCTGTCCCTCAAATATGTCAATACAGACAGTGTTTGAGTTCACTTTTACTTCTTCGAGCTGTCCTTTTCCTTAAGATCATATAGGGCCCATCTTCACATCTTTCTGCCTTCTGGTGGACATCAGAGGCCTCTCACAGTGACACGAAGGCCTCTTCTGGTCAAAAGCAGCTGATGTGGTGAAGGAGTTACCAACGCCACTCTAGCAGCACTCACACAGGTAGCGTATGTGCAAGCGTGTTGTAGAGACACATCCGTCAACAAGTTTTTAAAAATCTCTTCAGTGTACAGCCAGTTTGATTTCCTTTGTTTTAGTTTTTTCTCGCAAAAGGTCAAGAAAAGAAAGCGCAAATTTAAAAACAGCGGGTCTGCATCACCCCTTCCATATCTTCAGATCTGACTGATGTTTGGTGTCATGCACTGGATCAGATTTAGAACGGGACTTTTCCTTTGAGTGCACCATGCAGCTTGAGACGAGTTTAAAAAGTGAGTAGAGGGGAAAGCAGGAGTGTGCGAGGGTGGAAGATTAAATAAGACAGTGATTAGTGAAAGCCTTTCCTGTGTACAGGAGCCAATAGGCAGCTCCCTCAGTACAATCACGTTTGCAGCCAAAAATAGATAGAACAGAATTGAATCAAAACGCTATTTGGACACTGCATGGTTTAAAGTCAGCCAAAACTACTTTGTGTGTTTCTAGTCCCATACAGCAGATACGAATGCTGTCAGTGTCCAGCTACATTACTGCAAAATACTATGGATGTTTGTGCTTGAATGAATTGTGATCATTGATGAGAATCAACAGGTGCTTTTGCTTTCACTTATTCCCATGTCTATGAACACACTTGACAGTTGAAGAAGCACACACACAGGGCAGCAAAGACAGAGAGCGGGAGCCTCGTCTTTCAGTTTGCTGCAGGCTTGGTGGATCCATCAGTCTGCAGTCGGTGTTTATCGCGGTGACAGCGATTGTCTCTTGGG
Source organism: Lagodon rhomboides (assembly GCA_039737535.1). NCBI lineage: Eukaryota > Metazoa > Chordata > Actinopteri > Spariformes > Sparidae > Lagodon > Lagodon rhomboides. The sequence goes on along the minus strand of CM077785.1, from coordinate 17,113,499 downwards.
GGAGATAACCTGTCCTGGGACACCAGAGACCCAGTGAGGAGATGAGCCGCCTGGCCACTGCTCGCATCAAAGCTTTCTACTTTCTAAATACAGTCCAATCTAATTTATGCTCTTGAGACAGCAGATAACATCCTAAAAGCCAAGTGTGAGCAGGCGTATGTGGAATGCTCACTCCCTCAAATCGAGTTGCTTAACATTGCAAAGACCAACAGCTTTGACGGACCGAACGCTCCTTAAAAAGACAGAGATTGTGGTACGAATACTTTCTTAATTTACTAGACACCCTTTACCTACCAACGGTGCAATAATGTTCTCAATCAAAGATTGACTCAGCAGTGAAGAACTGTTGTGTTACTGTACTGTAAGTTGTACAAGAACCTGTTAGAAATACTACACGAGGCTTTGATACATTTCTTTTCCCTGCACAATGTCGGGCCTGGCTGCTCCCCAGAGACATAAACCTCGAGCCTGAGAACCGAGGGTCATGAGTTCTACTTCCTGTATTGAAGCTAAAAATAACTGGGTTCACCCAAAGAGGCATCTCAAGGCCTTCTGTTTGAAAAACAGCTTTTTCAAGCGCGTTGTTTTCCAACAAATCAGCACCAGAGCTGATCCTCTCCAGCTGCCTCTACCTCCGCAGACGAGGTGTGCGAGGAGGCACCCACAGCTACGAAAACACATGCGCACACACGCACGCACCATTAACAATGTCAAAGGCAGCCACGTTTGAAGTCCAGCGGGCAGAGATGTTGCGGCTGTCACCAAAGAAACACAGCATAACACATTCAGCAGCGTCTCTCTCGCAGAGCCTGCAGTATAAACACACAGCAGTTGGTTTGATGATGTCAGGCCTCAGGAGGAGACTCTCTTACCTCTGAACTTCTTCGGAGGGTTGTTGAGGTCCCCCGCGTCAGGCTGGACCACACAGCGGTCATCCACCAGGCTGTGGACAGAGACACAAAATGACATTGTTAATCAGATGTCTGAGTATTTTGTTCACCATATTGTGAGCATTTTAAATAAAAAGGTTTTAATAAAGGTTAAAGATTAAAATAAAGTGAGGCTGCAGGTTATTATATGTTTATTTATTCTTGATCTAAAACAATCAGTTGACCAATCATCATCGATAATCAATAGTAAGAACAATCGTTCGCTGCAGACAAAAGGGTTGTGTTTTCATCTGTGTCCGTCTGTCGACTGGTTGGTTTGTCAGTAGGATTACAAAAAAAACTACCAAAGGGAATTCCACAAAACTTGGATGGAGGATGAGACTCGGCCTAGGATAGACCCAACTAACTTTTGGTGAGGTTCCAGATAATGGGACAAGTCCATGATTTTTCTCTCACTTTCTTTAACATTGAGAGATTTCGCCAATTTAATTTATTTCTTAGGAAATAATGCTTGGATCATGATGGGGGAAAAAAAGTCAGGTTTGAATTATGTCTAATCAGTCATAGATTGATTCAAAGTTTGAGTGATACAGGGATATCGAGTTTGACATCCAATTAGACTTGATTGAATCGAAGGGGACTGTCAGGCCTTGGCGGAGGTGTTTGCTTTACTCGGTGCCATTCTAGCTCATTAATTCATTGGTTAACAATTTAAAGTAGAAAATATTAGACAGTCCTGCAAAACACACCTCAGAAAACATTCATAATCATATAAGACAAAACAAAACATGTTTTTTTTTAAGAGAGCAGCGATCTTAACATTTGAAAAGCTGGAAGCAGCAAACGTTGAAAATATTTGCCTTACTAAACATAAAAATGTTGTTGATGTTTTGAACATTAAATCAACCAATTAATCCACCAAAAGGTCGACGGACTGGCCAATTAATTGGCACCAGTAGGCTGTTTTCAACCTACTGGTATCGGCCAAACTGGGCTTCAACAGTTTATTTATTAATCTAGTTATTTATTACTTTGGCTTAGATGTTTAGTCAAACAGTAATCTAATCATTCAAATTGTTAATTTTATCTGCGAGGGAGGGGGAAGGTTTAATACTGGCCAATCAATCAGTTCTCGCCTGGTCCAAACTATCACTATTATACTGCCCATTAATAAAACACTATCAGTCAACTTCTCTGAGAGATGTACTGGGATTGATATTTCACTCTGGTATCTGAGCTACTGTATGTCACCACGTCTATATAATCCCTGTGGCTTTGTGTGTAAACTGGTTTGGGTGTGTGTTGAACACAGAACAAAGCATTCCCAACAAAAACCGCATGTATAAAACAGTACTGGTGTTTCCCCCACGCCACACAATCATGAAATAACTGTGGATGCGATGACCTGTGGGCACGCTGGAATTTCTGGTGACAAATTTAGCTTTCTACTAGCTTAGAATAACACTTGTCTGGACGCAGGCCAAATCCCACATCCATTTCAGGCCTTTTCTCCGGGGAATGTCTACAGTTGTCCAAACAGACCTGTCTACCTCTCCAGTCAGAGCACCTCAAGGAACAAGGCAGCAGACTTGGATAGAAAGCGAGAAAATATCTGGGAGTATTAAGAAGAAATCACACAGCAAGTGTGAGCAGTCATCTGCATGTGTGGACGATGCGCACATTCTCTGCCCGAGCGGTCAGTCGTTAACAGGAGTTTAATAGTTACACCTTTGAATAAACAGGACAGACCAGGCTGGACTGTACAAAGCAGCATTTTTTACATTTTTAACCTCTAATCCCCTCACTCCAGTTACCAAACAAGAGCTGGGAATGCTGCTCAGCTGGAGAAGTTCTCCCTCTTCTCAGGATGGTTTCTTCTTCCTCTGAGGGCAGATGATCTGGAGCAGCCTGCTGAGTTGGTGGTTGTGCGTGGAGAAGATGGCTCGCTGCCAGATCTGTCATGACAGTTTCGTAAAATACGCACGCTTGTATGTGTGCGTGTGTGTGTGTATGTGGGAAGCGCTGGAACTCGAGAAAGGCCACAATGTCTCTGCAGTGACTCAGTCTTTGCTGTAGGTCATTCCATTTTTCATGAGCGGGGAGGGGAGGTCCTGAGCTGATACCGATAGCATTACGGATGCGAGACACAGTATGCTGCACCTTCCTTTGATCATATTGTGGTTTCTACCGGAAAAGCATTGATGCAGAACTCCTCAGAACAGAGGAGGAAAGGTTAAAGCGCAACAAGCGTGAATCACCGTACTGTCAGTGATATCTTAAAGGAACCTATTATGGTTTTTCAGTTTCTTCCTTCCCTTCAGTGTTTCACAGGTTCTTGTGCACGTAAAAGATCTTGAAAGTAGAAAACGGTAAAAGTCTGCTCCAACAGGAGCTCCTCTCTCCCACAGAAAACACTGCTCCTGAAACGCCTCGTCAGTAGTCCCGCCTTTGATTCTGTGACTTTGTGACATCACACTACATCACCATGTCACACATTCGCATAATTTAAAGTTAACTTGATTTAGCTCTGCACTTTTGTTGTTGTTAGCAGCGCTGGCTCAGTCATGTGTCCCCTGACCAATGAGAGCAGACTTGGTATTCTGGAGGGGGAGGTCCTTAAAGTGACAGGAGCTAAAACAGAGCGTTTCAAACAGGGAGGCTATACAGCGCTGCAACACCGGACAGTATAAGATAAACGGATGTGGTTTTATTTAAGATTAAAGCATGTAGAAAGTAGAATAACAACACAATACTGCTGCGACTGTGTGGGTGAATGAGTGGCTTGTAAACACAGTTTCACCATTAGCTTTGAGTATTATGCACCACCTCATTGTTATTTTCTCCTCTAACGGTGCCCTCCACACCCACTCCTGCCACACTCTCACAAAAACACACACACACACACACTTTATCATTAACTGAGCTTTTGCCGCCCCTAGATTTCCTTCTTTCCCAGCACTATCAGTGGCCATGGGGTCAGTCAGGGCCGAAGCACCACTTCAAAAAGGCCTCCCACTGTTTCCACCGCTTTGTTCTGTGGGACAAACTGCAAAACTCACTCCATTTATCTCGATTTAATCCCATTCTGTCAGTGATAGTGGGAAGTGACAAACACAGAATCGGATGGAGACGCTCTTTCTAAAGAGTCGTTTTGTCGCCAAACTGAACTTTCTAAAAATGGTTAACAGCCACCGCTTCTTGTGCGACTTCCTTCCTTCCAAGTGCTGCTCAGAGTGTGAAGCGGGCCCACACATGCACAGTGTTCAGCCAGTGAGATGGACATACCCCAGGGTGCTGATGAAGCCGTTGGTGGATCCCTCTGCGTACAGGGAGCAGATGTCCCCGATGTGGAGGAAGCTGGACATCTTATCCGACATTTTTGACACCTGCGGCAGAAAGAAAATGACACAAAAAGTCACATTGTGCTTCACGTTATTCCGTACTGAAACGTGTCCTGATTAAACGTCCAGCTCTATTCGGCTCAAACATTACTGATCGAATCCCACAGTCACTGAGATTTCATCTGACTTCCAGTTTCCATTTTGCAGACATGATCATGCACCACAGATGCTCTCCAGTCAGGTGGCAGTGCAGTATTTTAAAAGAGAGGGTTCCCTGAGAGGTACACTGTAGTACACTGACACACAGCCGGGCTGCAGAGATTTGCATAGAGGCTTCAGGGAAATTATCTGTTACTGTAAGCTGTTTGTGTTTGTGGCTTAGGGCAGGACAGTTAATGATTAGGAGGTGCAGCTGCCTGACAGGAAAGGTTTTTTTTCTGCACCTGCAACAGGTCATCGCTCCTGAGGCTGATATCTGTGGCCGCTTCACTGCCCGTTTCTGAAGCACTGCCTCTCACTCGGGTCGACAAATCGCAACAACCAAAAAATTAAATAAAGCTGCAACAGTGACTGTGACTGACTGCGAGATGAAAACAGAGGCTCCAAACGGCGAAACGGTCAGCTGTCGGCTTCCTCACGGGCCCACTGAATCTGACCACTGAACATGAAACTTGACCAAAAACGCGTCTTGTCACGTTAATCGGCATCCGCAATCACAGTTTACACAGCCTCCCCCAAATTGTTACCGGAGTCACACACTTCGCTGTCTTCTCGCTTGTTTCCTCTGTTCACAAGCGCTGATCGCGAGCTGGGAGCATTTCGTTAGCCTTTTAAGGAGAGGCGAAGTAAATCCCCCTCCGCTGATAGAGACAGAAAAGAGAGGATGAAGTGTACAAGTTGTGCGCTCAACTTTACCTCGGTTAGTGTGGTGAAAAAAAAAGCTCGGGTGTTCAGCTTTCTCCCGACCGGCTAAGACAACATGACTGTGGCTCTCCTCCTCTCCAGCGGGGCTCGGGCTGAGATCCAGCCGTCAGCCGCTGCAATAATCCAGGGTTTTATTTTTTTTTTTTGACAGCTCTATCACCTTTCCGCGCCCGTGTGTGCGTGTGTGTATGTGTGTGTGTGTGTCGGTGCTCCGGGGCTGTGTTCACTGAGGCAGGCAGCACACTGGCTGGCTCACTGCCACTTCTTCTTCTCCTCCAGCGGCCGCAGCGTTGAAAGCTGGGAAATGATGTCCATGTGGTGCCATCACTGCTGGGAAGCTGCTATAAAGCTCCTAACTTGGAGCCTTGGTTTTTTTTTTATGGTGCAAGCAGATTTTATTCATCTATTTATTTAGTTTATCAGATGTAAACTCTCACACAGCAGCATGATTGTGGTTTTATTTTTTATTTTATTATTTAAAAAAGTGGTTTGTTGACATTAAAAGAAGAAGCCCTGATAATAACTTGCAATTTAATTATATTGTTTTAAAAATAAAAAACTACAAGTTGTCCTCGTCTTCGGGCAGGAAGGAGTTACATTTTGTTACTCCGCAACGCAGCTGACGGACCACGTGACAATGCGGAAGTGGGAGTAGCAGCAGCAGCAGCAGCAGCACCAACAACAACAACATGAGCAGGTCTCTTTGAGCCGTGTCCTGCAAGAATGGTGCGAAGTTTTGCCTTATGTGTCTTTGTCTTTGGGTGTGTGAGCAGAGTGTTGTGCAGTCAGGGCTCATGCGGGGCTCAGCCGGAAGCCGCCGCCCCGCAGGGAGCATCGGGCTGCGGGTGCGACAGCCTGAAGAGAGCCGCTGCCGTGGAGCCTGCGGAGGACAGGACGGCTCCTGCACAGCCAGCTGACAAGTACTCAAGAGGAGCGAATGAGAGGTGGTCTGAAGCTCAGGGGGATGAGGAGGACGTGCAAAGTCAGGTAATCTGTCTGCTTTCATCGGACAGCTGAGGGAAGAAGACATGAAACTGTGACTTCTGTTAACGGATGAATCCTGAGATGTTACCAACTTTATTATTATTCTCCAATAAAAGATGAAGTACAGAAGTTCATATAAAAAGACCCGAGAATATAAACTAAACATGCATTTTGAATAAAACTTCAAAAACAGAAGGATGATCTGACTTCCTGAAAAGTTGACATTATAATTCAGTCTGACGTCAGGGTGACGTAGTATCCACTAACCCCACTGAAGTGCTCTTAAAGGCGCAATATGTAATAACTGCCCACCCGTCAAATTCATGCCCACAACATATAGGGGCCAGCATATCAACAAAGAAGCCGCTATCTGTAGCTGCCGTTATCTCAGTTAGCCGTGCAGCTAGCGGTGAGCAGGGGAGTGTTCAGGTTTTCACTGCCACTGCTAGACACCACATGCAAAGATGGCGCCCGTTCAAACCATCACAATTGCTCTTCATAGCACATACGGCAAAAAAGTTTTCTGGCTTCTGTGTTTACTTCCTGGTTATGCTGCCCATTAAATATACATAGTATAGTTTCCACCACTGTCCCCAATCCAAGAGTTCCCGCTCCCATAGACTTCACACTGTGAGGATTGATGAGTAAATCCTGTTGAGGGAAAGTTTTACAAACATAACGACTCCAAAGATTAAAATGTCACAAAAAAAAAGAGTCATAATCGACCTTGTTTGCAGTTTTTGATGTCCTGTCGACAGTTTCCAGGTCATCTTTTACAATGCGCTCTATGGGGAAAATTGGCTGCAGGGCAATTTTAAGCTACAACACTAAAAATTGCAACCGGGGCAGATTAGAAGCAAGGCTGAGCGACCCTCCGCGGCCTGTGATGGGCCGAAGCTAGCTGGTTAGCATGCTAACTTCAGTAGTGTCTACATCTCAGTACATACAGTAGACATCACAATGACAGCACTGCAATTACATCATATTCTGTTGATAATTTTAGTTTTTCTGAACGTATTCAACACAAAATATTACATATGGCTCCTTTAGACAAGGACACTGAAACCATCTCATCACAGTTTTGCACTGCAAATCAGTTGTTTAGCTCATTTCAACTATTAATCACAAACTATACTGATGATTAATGGTGTGGTTTCAGTATTTAAAAAAAATAATAATAATCTTAATTCTTTGATTCGAAATTCCTCTAGTTCCCTGACTCCTTTTTAGAGCCGAACCAATGCTTGGTTTTTGGGGCCGATAATGATACCCAGGAGTAAACAATTCCGATATCGATATATGAGCCAATTTAACAATAAACTTTCTTGTCTAAAAGGACTGCAGTGCACTGAAACAATAAACTTCACTGGCAATTTAATATCATAAATTGCCCTCAGCTTCTTTTTCTGCATTACAGTCTCTAAAAGTTTTTATGCCGGCATGTGGGATAACATGTATGCTGATACCGATATATCTATATATAAACGAATATCAGTGGAAAATATAGGCCAACCAATGTACCCGTCGGGCTCTATCCTCCATGACAGTAAAGTGATTATCTGTTGTGGACGAAACAAGATATTTGAGGATGTCATCTTGGATTTTGGGCAACACCGATTGACATTATTTTAACCATTTTATAGATCAAACAAATAATCCATTAATAAAGAAAGTAATCAATACATTAATAAACAATAGTTAACAGCCGTACCTCTCAACCACACTCCAACAAGCTGTTTCAATGAATGACTGCATGTTTGTGGTGGATAATGGTGGACCAGTGTCGTAGCTCTATTTCCTTGTTTGCTATTATTTATAGAGTACTTGAGCTGGTTCTGAGTTGGGTATTTTTAGTTCTGGTTAGAGACATTTGAGGTCAGAGTCAGGGTTCGCTAATGATCTTAGTGAAACAGTGTGACAGCCTCAGGATCTTGGGAGTTCCCTGCTTCCTGGACAAACTCAGGCGTGTTTAAGTAGATGACAGGCCCTGCCAAAAACACACAGTTAATAAGCAACGCCACGATGTAGGACAAATTGAAAGAGGAATAAAATTTCAGCTGTGTGTAGAAAAGCTGATCATTAACATTTAAAAAGCGTGAATATGTTAATATGTCCTCCTTCTACACATGTTGCACTTTTATTTATTTCTGTATACTGTATTGTATTCCTGTATTCCTCTGCAGTTTATGTGCTTCCTCGCGATCTGATAATCTAATCTTTGCCTCATGATAGATTAAGTTTCCAGCCTTTTTAAAGACTCTTAATCTCATTAGTTCTGCAACCTTCTTCAAACTTCAGAGAATCATGTGATCGCTTATCTCCTCTTAAAAAGAAAAAAAGAGATGTTTATTTCCTGCATACAGATGGTGCTGATTTCTGGAGGAGAGTTCCTGATGGGAACGGATGACCCGGGCATCCCTGCAGATGGCGAGGGCCCTCAGAGGCCGGTGTACGTGGACTCCTTCTACATGGATGTCCAGGAAGTCACAAATCAACAGTTCCAGAGCTTCGTCCGTGCCTCAGGATACGTTACTGAGGTATTGTATCTGAAGATTGAACCATACTTTGTATTTTATTTAGATTCATTAAAAAATAATTGAATCAACAAACCAACCATAAAAGGTTTATATGTTTGTAAGGTTAATAGACATCTCCTTTGCTCATAATGTTTTTGTCCTCATGCTTTTAGGCAGAGAAATTCGGAGACTCGTTTGTGTTCGAGGGACTTTTGAGCGAGAGTGTCAAAAACGAAATCACCCAAGCCGTAAGTATTATTATTCAACAGCGGACTTACCTGTACATCTAAAGTTTCTGGTACTAATTGTTTTACACGTGAAGCGTTGTTAGTTGCCATGGTGACTAGTATCAGCATTTTGGATTCCTTTTGAAAGACTTCAGACTTGTACAGGTGTACACCTTCATAGTTTTTCTTCTTCTCCTTCTTCTGTTTCCTATACATTCATCCAATTAATATAAATGTGTAACACATACACGTGTAAATATGTGAAAATGTAACATTTTCATTAAGTTTTCTTCTCATGTCTTCCAGATTTAGTAACAGTGTTATACACTGTCTTCAGATGATGTTACTACATTACATTTTATTTTCCAAACAATAATTTTAGAATACCATTACATACATTACATCTTTCAATTACACAAAGAATTAATACTTCACACCAGTTGTAAGAATTGTTGGTTATGACAGATTTTGTTTTGTATTGCTGAGCTACTTCTACCATACCAGGACGAAAAGAGGCTACATTTTATCAGAGTAATGAAGCAGTGAGGCTAATAGAGAGTGCTTAGTTATAATAAGGTGATTATCTAATAAAATAAGTATAAGGTTTCATAATTGTTCCAGCTAGGGCTGCAATTAATGATTATTTTCATTGTCGATTAATCTGTCAGTTATTTTCTCAATTAATCGATCTGTTGTTTGGTCTATAAAATGTCAATCAGTGTTTCCCAAAGCCCAAGACGACCTCCTCAGATGTCTTGTTTGTCCACAACCGAATGTATTCATTCAGTAATACTGCACAAGTACCAGCTTCAGGTCACACATAGTTGTGGCTTTAGATAGACATAGATGTATACTGCAGTTATTTAACAGCTCTGAGAATGTTCTCAGAGTGGTTGCAAGAGGCCTGAACACAGCAGGCCCCTCATAGACGAAAACCAGACAACAGAAAATTTACTGCTGCATCTCAGCACTGCAATACTGGAAACCATCAGCAGTGTAACAGTTCTATACATTAAAGACCATAAAGACCATACAACCTGATGTCAGTCAGTGAACACTGTTACCCTCACTTTGTTCTCAGGTTGCTGCTGCCCCCTGGTGGCTCCCGGTCAAAGGGGCCAACTGGAGGCAGCCTGATGGTCCTGACTCCAACATCACTGACAGGTAGAAAGACGCGCTACCTTTTAGATATTGATTCAAAACATATTTTACATGTCTTTTACTTCTATTTATGGTAATATTTAATGTTAAAAGCAAACTAATAAGCCAAATACAAGCTCAGTAATTAACTACAAACCAGTTTATTTATAGGCTGGACCATCCTGTTCTTCATGTGTCCTGGGCGGACGCTGTCGCATACTGCTCCTGGTTCAACAAAAGACTCCCTACAGAGGCAGAATGGGAGTACGCCTGCAGGGGCGGCCTTAAAGACAGGTATGGCACCTACTCATTATGTGACTTCATAATACACTAAGATGCCCGGGCATGTGCTCCGGCCTACATACAGCATGTCCCACGTTTATTTACCGACATGCTGCCCCTGAATGTAGGCTTTATCCCTGGGGAAACAAGTTGAACCCAAAAGGACAACACTACGCCAACCTCTGGCAGGGAGATTTCCCCAACCATAACTCTGGAGAGGATGGATACATCAAAACGTCCCCAGTAAGTCACAGAAGGGAAGATGGAGAGATGCCTCAGCTGTGGGTGTGTTGGGCTCATCAGCCAATTTCACAAAACTGGAAACAGGTTTACATTTGAGCCACTGCCTTTAAGTGTACAGGAAATTAAAGGTGCTGGAGATTAGAGCTCATTTCACAAGTTAATAAAGTCACACCAGCTGCTTCCACAGATCAAATGAATAACCATTAGATAATATTGCTCCAGTCTCCTTCTCCACAGCAGCAGTTTTAAAGCCCCAATTTAAAAGTATCAGTCATGATTGTATGATCACAAATCCTTCAAAGATATGAGTGGGGCTGCAACTAATGATTATTTTCAGTTTCGAATAATCTGCTGATTATTCTCCCGTTTAATTGATCAATCATTTGGTTTATACACTGCAAAACCACCTTCAAATAGCTTCTTCCGTCAAAAACCCAAAGACTCTTCATTAACTATCATGAATGACAAAGAAAAGCAGCAAATCCTCACATTTAAGGAGCTGGAACCAGCAAATATTTGGCATTTTTAAGCAAAAATGCCAAATGAAACAATGAATAAGAATGAAAAAAACAAGGGTGTCTACACTTCACTGATTATAATAACACACATGTCATTTAAGCAGTTTGGCAGGTTGAGCAATAGGAACAAAAACAATGAAGATAAACCGGTGGGAGTACCTGTTAATCCAGGTTGAATGCTAAGTGATTTGTATTTGTGAGTCAGCCGTTGGAAAGGCTCCTCAGAGTCACATGCTCATTCTGGCAGAAATACAAATATGCACATAGAGTATACAGCCATAGGCTTTTTCATCTTCCACGCCTTGAGAAGAAACAAGTCTTTGTAGGAGTTCATAATACAACCCTGCATTAAAGGAAGAGTTCACCAAAAAATGAAACTTCAGTGATGATCTACTCACCCCCATTCTGATGTTGTGAAGTCAAGTGAAGTGTTGTAGTCCACAGAGCATTCACAGCTTCACAGCAAAACAACTGAAAAACCTCTTTGAAAATGTAGAAAAACAACTGAAAAAATAAATAAATAAAATAAAATGGCTCCATGCAGCTCGTCTGGCACAAACCAAGTTTCCAGAAGCCCTGAGATCTTAGATCCTTACATCCTTTTCAAAGCTGAAATCGTCACCTGAGCCTCCCAGCTCAAAGCATTAGCCCACACCCCATATGAAGTGGCCGCACGAGCTCGACCGCCCTGAGGGTGTAAGTAATGTGTTTATTTATATTTCAAAACAAAAGTCCCCTTCTACTTCAGTTGTTGAGGAGAAAGCTGCAACACTGTTTTGCTGTGAAGCTCTGGAAATGTTTTTTGTGGACTACTGAACGTCACCTGACTTTCCTTCGGCATTGGGGTGAGTAGATAAAGTCTGTGGGTGAGCTCACCCTGTGATGTGGGATTGTTCTCCCTGTACCCTGTAGGTGATGTCCTTCCCTGCCAACGGATTCGGTCTGTATGACATGGTGGGGAACGCATGGGAATGGACCTCAGACTGGTGGACGGTGCACCACACCACAGAAAAACAACAGAACCCAGTAAGAACACATCCCCACTCAGCTTTTGAGTTTCTCCAGGTTTAGCTTTAACTCTGATATCCGATTGTTTTTCTCTCTCTAGACAGGCCCTCCGTCAGGTACAGACAAGGTGAAGAAGGGAGGGTCATACATGTGCCACAAGGTAAAGGAGACAACCACCCCAACACTTGTATGCATATTATACTTTATAGATTCAATCAAATCAAATTCAGCATGTTGATTGTCAGACATGAAATTACAAACACCAGCCTGAATGTTAAGCTGACATTGTTGAACTGTTTAATAGCTCACATTCTGTGTGCAGTTGGCTCTTTTGCGATGTGAGTGCATCAGTTAAAACACAATAGTTCCTACAAGCAGTGCAAACCTGTTTTATAGCGAGTATTAAATCGCTGACATCCGCATTTCAAGGATGTAGAGGAGCTTTCTATTACTCTCCACCTGTTGGATTACAAAGGGAAAATGCAGCCTCTCTTCTAGTCTCTCTTTTCTTCCTGCTGTGTGAGACTTAAGTATTATACATAATATTATAAAAGCAGACCCAACTAAAATCATCAAAGAAAGAGCAGTAGAGGAAGAATCCATGGTAATAACAAGGTAAAAGGTACAATGTTAAAAGGTGAGGATGCACAAAACGGCAACAAGACAGATTTCTTTGCCAGTACATGCACAGTCGCCTCCATGGAGATGACGAGAGAACTCGTACCATATGGTGCATTTACTTTATCTGCAACACCATTTGAGCCGCCCACTGGTGACCATTCCAGTTTACTTGCCACCAGCATTGGTTGCCATGGGAATGTGACTAATTGCATGCAAAATAAGTCCTTGGAACAGAGGTCTGTTTGTCTCATATGAATAAACCATGTGAGTGGTGAGAGGACATGGATGGACAAAAAAAGAACTTTTTCTCAAAAGCAATAAGAAATGCGAAATAAAGAGAACTCTGTGCGAGTTTGTCTTTGTGTGCATCATGTTTTCAGGTCCGTCAGTCCGTCACTCTGATTCTTACGAACGTGATAACACCTTGACAGGAATTTCTTAAGATTTGGCACAAATGTCGACTTAGGCTCACGGGTGAACTGGTTAGTTTTTGTTGGTCACCGCAACCTTATAAACCACATCTTTGACCATTAGGTCAAGAACTCACATGCGTATTATGACGATATTTGACACAAATGTCTAATAGGATAAAATGATGAAGTGATGACATTTTATCCAAAAGGTCAAAGGTCAACTTCACTGTGATATCATAATTTTCAACAAAAATGTTCTGGCCTTTATTTGATGCCATAGTTCAGAAGGAGCATCTTGACTGGTGCGCTGAGGTATACAACCATGAGGAGCTGATTCTAGTTTTAATATATTGTAACAAACCAGTGGTGAGAAAATAGTTTTATTGACAGTAAATTTCCCTCTCTTCTTCCCCCCTCCTCCAGTCTTATTGTTACAGATATAGATGTGCAGCCCGAAGCCAAAACACTCCAGACAGCACAGCCTCTAATCTGGGTTTTCGCTGCGTCTCTCAGGAGCTACGGTGACCTGACCTGCTTGAATTAAACACAGAGTTCCTTGTTCCAGTTGCTCCAATGTTGGCTAACTGATAAAGGGAATTAAATAGACACTTTCTTATTTGCCATCCTGCTAACCCGCGTACATCTGAAGATAATGTTTTTTTGTTATTTAAAAAGATCAGTTTCAATCAGTTTGGAGTTGAGAATGTCTTAAAATCCAGCAGATGTCTCAGAAATGTCAATTTTTCTATGATATTTTTTTCAGCCTTTTTTCATGAGAAATGAATAGAAGTAGGTAGTCAAGTAAGAACAGAAGTCAATTGTGGAGAGTTCTCTATAAGTCAAGTCATTGTTTCTGCTGGTTTGATGAAACTTCTCATCAGTCATCATGACACAGATCAGTGTGGTCTTGGTAAATTGCACACAGGTTGTCAAACAGCTGGCTGAGACAGATAAACTGTGAGATTATTGTAATGTACTGTAATATAATTTTTAAATACATTGATAGATCTGTGAGAAATGGGATCCTAAACAATCTTCTTTGTTTTGTCTCTTTCAATTTTTCAGTTTGCCTTAATAAAAAACTAACCAAAAAAGCACATTTTATCAACATGACTCAAAATGCTACACTGAATTTGAATTGGAGACTTGAGGTATATTAAATTAATGCTAAACCTCAGGAACCTACTTTGCTATTTGTGTGTTTTATAATTCTTGACCTCTGTTAACCATATTTAGCTGTAGCATCCAGTAGAGGGCAGCACCTGCTCAAATATTTATCACTGTGCGTCCATCTGTATGTCTGTCTGTATCAGGAGTGTATGCGTACAAGTTTGTAAATACCCATGCAGAGAAGTTAAGCTGACACAGTATAAGCTCCGTCTGTAAGGATGGTTCAGGGCAGTGAGCACTGTGACGCTCGAAAGCTGATTCACTCTGTTTTGGACTGAGATAGGCTTAAGTTCTTCCAAGACCTGCGATTAAGAATCCACATGACACCAACAGCATGTATCACAGGGAATAAGTGTGCCTGTCAGAACTGAAGGGGTATAATAACTGTATGAGTGGAGGAGGAATTAAAAAAAAACGACCAGATGTCTGCAAAAGAACCAAAAATTTATTATTTTAACTTCATCAGTATACATATTGCATGTGAAAATAATAAACTAAGCAATTAGCGAAAAAGTCTAGCAAAATAAGTGAGTAAACAGGGAAAGGGTCGTGAAAGTTTCTAGTGCACCTTAATAAAAAACAACTCAAAATGTTTTAACAAACATTTGTTTTTCTAGCATTAACATCACATTTATCAGCAAACTAAAATCCTATTCTCTCGCAGTTTAAATCAGAAAGGTCAAAGGTATAGTTGATACAACATTACTGCACAATTGCTAACATTCAGTCGACAGGTTAACGAGTCTAAACCCGCTGTCAGCTTTTAACTGAAGTTCAGACAAACTCCATTATCTATCAGTGCACAACAGATTACCTGTTTTACAAAACAGAGAAAAAAACACTGATTTTCACTAATAACGCAAGAAGACCATTGGCCCCTGCTGCTGTATTATTAACCCAACGGGAAGTGAGTCAAAAATGCACCACAGAAACAAGAGCGTAGCAACTAAGAAAACCTGGAGGCTAAATACAGCTGCCATCTTGGAGAGTCCAAAACAATCAAACAAAGGCGATACGCTATACTAATAAAAATCCTGTCCTTGATCACTCTGCCTCTTATTAGCAAAGCTGAGAATACAAAAAAAACATTTGCAACTTTAATTGACTTTTGCACCAAAATGGCAAAAGTGTGTCTTTTTGTGCTGCTTGAGAGGCAGCCAGGCCTCCTTACTCAATCCTCACCACATGTAATAACTACGTGTGGTGTCAACAGGGGAGGGTTTTCCCTCTGTGCTGCCATCTTTGTCCTTCTCACCATCGGTCTCCCACAGGTTGATGAGGGGAGGGTAAAGCTCATTCAGGGGGATGGAGGAAGTCTTCAGCATGTATTTCTTCAGGGAGTGGTGGTAGTTTTTTCTCTTCCATCTGCGGGCCATGTAGACACCCACAGTGGCAAGACCAAGGAAGGCCAGCATGGTCGCCATGACAGCCAGCACCGCTGCACTTGGGTGCTGGTCTGACAAGTCCAGGGCAAAGGTAGCGCTACGTGTTGTCACGTTAACACAAGACTTGTGTGTCTGCAGGTGGACATTGGAGACTGTGAGGCATACCTCGTACTCAGTGGCAGGTTGAAGGTGTGTGAGGTTGTACTCGTGAACGTCTACAGGGACACGAGCTGTGTAGGTGATGTGCGGATTGTCAATCTTCATGGTGGCTGAGGCCCACTTCAGGTTGGAGGACATGACGTTAGAATTGACCTTCCAGGAAACCAGGATTGAGTGCGATTCAGTCTGCTTGACGTAGATCTTCATCACCTGGGCGCTGTCTAGCAGGGTGCCATTTACACGGATGGTGGCGACCTGTGTGTCAGCTCCTTCTGTGTTCTGGGCCACACAGGTGTAATGACCAGAATCCTCGACCTGAACATGAAACAGCCGCAGTGTTCCCTCACTGCTTAAGTGGTACCTCTCTGAGACAGTGTCTATTGTGATTTTTGTCCCAAGAGGAGTCACCCAGTAGATCTCAGGCTCGGGTTCAGCCATGGCCCTGCAGTCGAGGCTAACACTCATGCCCAGCTCGAGGTTCAGGTGGCTGGGGAAGGTGTTCTGGGATATGAGCGGGAGGCATTGCTCTGGGGACTCCAGAAGCCTTAGCCCTCGAACCCGCTGGCCTTTGAGCTCAGATGGGGAGGTGCACAGCATGGCAAGCGGCTCCATGAAGCGCACTGTGGTCCTGTTGGAACTCATCCACTGAATGACACAGTCACAACGCAATGGGTTGCTATGCAGACTGATCTCCCGCAGATTAGGCAGCACCTCCACAGTGTGCTGGTAAAGGGCAGTGAGGGCATTATTGTTAAGCATCAGGCTCTCCAAGGAGGGCAGGTCCCTAAAGGCCAACCTGTGCACATAAGACAGTTTAGGGTTGTTGGTCCCCTCTAGCTTTGTCAGCTCTGGTAGGTTGTCCAGAGCAAAGCGGTCAATTGACACTAACTCCATCATGTTGTTGATACCCAGCTCCTTCAGGTGTAACATGTTCCGGAAATCTCCTTCCTGGATTTTATGTACTGGATTTTTATTTAAATCCAAGAATTTCAGATTGGGGACTTTTTGAAGGGATAGTTGAGGGATTCTGACCAGTTTGTTGTCATAGAAAGAAATGCTTTCAAGGTTGTCCAAACCTACAAATGCATTTGCTGGAACATCAGTAAGGTCCATGCCAGCCAGAACCAGACTCCTCAGTCTTCCTAGAGGCTTAAAGTTCATGTCCAGGAGGCCGATAACTGGGTTCTCCCCGATCATGAGGATCTCAAGGTTGGGTGTTTCTTCAAACCAGCGGCTGTCTATGACATGGAGCCTGTTGGAGTTAAGATGAAGCCGCAGCAGGCTGCGCAGGCCTGCAAATGCTCGAGGGGAGATGGAGCTTATCTGGTTGTGGTTGATGTAAAGCTCTTGGAGATTGGAGAGGTTTCCCAGGCAATGGTCTGGCAGCTGGGTGATCTGGTTCTCCTCTAGAAACAAGGTGGTCAGATGGTTCATGCTTGAGAGGCCCACAGCTTCCACAGTGCTGAAGTTGTTCTGGGATAGATCCAACTCTGTCAAGTTGAACAGCACATCCAGCTCTCCACTGGTGTGAGAGATGGCATTACTTTGGAGCAGTAACACCTGAGTGTCTGTGGACAGGTTAGTAGGGATGTGCGTGAGCCTCAAGTCATTGCAGTCCACTGTGGTAGCCTCCTTGTACGTCGACTGAGGGGTGAACCAAGGGCGGATCTCGCACACACACAAATGTGGACATTCTTTGCCCTGTATGGGCGACAGAGAGGAAAGAAGCAATCCCATGCACAGCCAGAGCAGGGGAGGCCAAGGCTGGGGGCTGAGCGCCATGATGTCTGCTCTCTCTGCTCACACAAAGCTTAAACGAGAGGCAGCGTTCTGGAGAAAGGTTTGGAGGGAAGGCTCATGAGCATTAGTCTGCTTTGCCACTGGCTAGATGCTGTAGGCAATTTCCAGAGCGGTGACTTCTTATCTCGGAGAAAGTTTTTTGCAGAAGCCAGGGCCGAAGATCATCTGGTTCAAACTTGACCTAAACAAACAGAGAGGAAGTAAAATGTTAAAACCTTTTATTATCTGTCTGCAAACACAGTAACACAGTAAGGAAGTCAAACTGACAACAGCAGAATAGAGAATGTAAGTCATATTTTGTTTCCTTGCAGAGGGTTACAAATGAGACAAGTGGCAGTTTTCCACTGTGCCACCCCACAGATATTTAGGGCACTAAGTTGACGTGTCTAACAGAGCAGAATGAATTTGTCAAATTTGTCTCGTTGCCCTGCCATCTTGTAGACATTCATACCTTTTAATGAGCACCCACACAGCCAGACACAGTTTGAAAAATAAGAGTAAGTTTGAGAAAAAGTTACTTCTGGATCTTGAGATGAAATTGAGTGAGACCATGCATGCCAAATCATTACTTGGGATGACCAGGGGAAAGATATGCAGTGAAAATAAGTTGAATAAATGTAATTCAGTCAGGAAAATAGACAAACAAGAGACCCCTGATGCTCCATAAATTAACTAAACTTGGATCCCTTCTTATTAGTTACTTGTCAAAACGGTTGATTAGTCCCTATCTTCAATTCTCATTCTGTGAGAGGGGGAAAAAACACTCTGGCTTGTTTGCATGTCCTTCAACCAATCACAATCACCTTGGATGCAGTGATGTTGCCCCTGCAAAATGACTAAAAAGAAAGGGTAACAGTTGCTAGCTTGTTTACGTTCGTGCCGTTAGCGAACGGGTTAGTGTTTGAGTAAGTTGCCAGTTTTAGCGTGCAGATTGCTTGCTCTGAGGTTGTTGTTTCACGTAGCGAAAAGTGAAAACAACCATGGGAAAGGAAAGGTCCAAGGAACGAAGCTAAGTCTACATCCTATAAGTCAGACTAATGATTGATTAAAATAAACAAAGAGTGGTGCCAAACAAAACAAATCTCTAATGTAGCTTCTCCACAACCAGAAATGTCCATTTAGCATGTAGCTTGTAATGCAAAAACAATGGTACATTGTCAGCACTCTAGATATGAACTCTGCCTCCCCGATGTGTTGCATATCTGCCTCCTCAGAGATTACTAACACTTCTTTGTCTCTGTGCCGGGTAGATTATCTGCATACCAGCTTGGTATCAGTGATCCTCTTGCACTAGTGTGTGTGGTGGGCACAGCCGGCAGCTCTGGCTGTGAGCCCATTACACAACTTACTTAATAAACATGGAGTGTGTGCTCTTCACTGTTAATCACTCACTACTCCATACAGGCTCGTGAGAAGTTAATTTAGCTTTTTAATTTCATAAGAGCCAGACTCGTCCAGGTGGGCTGACAGCCTGAGCCCCCAACAAATTCGAAAATGTACACATCAAGCTTTTATGTGATTTTTCTTTTAAATGGATTCGCAAACATACCTCTGTTGGCTAAGTTTTGTGTGTGCACACATTCCTACGTTAGTGTTGTGAGTGATTGTGTGTGATGAGGGAGCAAAAAGCCTCTATAACTGTTTGCATTAGCGAGAGAGAGAAGGCAAGAGAGACTCTTAGCGTTCTCTCCCTTTGCTAAAACTAAACACCACAGTGTCAGCTTCTACTCTGACTCACACTCAGAAATTCACACTCATAAATAAACTGAGGGTAAGCGTGTGTGTGTGTGTGTGTGTGTGTGTGTGTGTAACAGAAAGAGATAGTTGGCTGTATTTTGTTTCACATCAAAACTGACAAGTCCCTCCAATATTAACATAAAACAGCTACAGATTGTTTTCTCTCTCCTTTCATGTGCCGTCTGTTGGCGCCCTGCGATGTGTTGACACCCTCTCACAGTTTTCCCTCCACATTTGCATGTAGAATAGTGTAAAAAGCAGCTCAACAAATACAGAACGGAGCACTTTGCTATGCAGAAGAACAACACAGTGAGACGTGCCAGAAGAGCAGCACTGCAGAGAAATCAGATTCAGTGTTTAGGCATCACAGCTTATCCATGTTCGCATCTCTTTGTGTGAGAGCGCACATGGTGTCTGGCATCAGGTGGCTGGTATCTGCAATGACCCGGCCGCACTCAAACTGACCTAACTGATTCCCCTCAGTGTGACTGAAGTGTGGCACCTTCTCTTGGCTCTGTTCACGGATCCTGAATGTGAATAACCGAACATGTGGCACCTCCTCCCGACTTTCATAATCCATCGTTCGGTTTCCCAAATAATCCATTCAAGTGTCTTTTAATACTTGCCGAACAATACACTGTGCCTCGGTGTAAAGAGATTTACTTGGCAATACATTTGTCTGTCCTCTCTCTTCCTCCATGTGTTGCGCACTGCTCGGGTATCAAATCGGAAGAGACAGGCGGAGTAATCGCCGCTTTCATGCTGAGGCCATAAAACTCAGACACCTGGCACCAGGTTTCTGGCAGACTGGCAGCACTACGGGGGTCTGCATCCGTTCCCACCTCTCCCTCACTGTGTGTACGTGTTGACCTTGTTGACCCACGGAAGCTCTGCTGAGCACATATGCTCTTTTTCACCGATGACCTGCTTCATGATCACTGCAGTACACAGATTCATACTTACAAGCTACAGCCACTGGCCACCGACCAGCTCCACTGATGGTTAAGCAGAGTTAAGCATTGTGCTTAAAAGCTTGTTTATGTCGCCTTTGCCCCCTGAAATTTCATTGTACACTGTGCGATAACAATAAAGACATTGTAATTAAAATTTTTCGTGCAAAGCGGTCTAAGCTGTTCTGTAGTAACTGTTTCTCTGTGCCTGTGCGAAGAAACATCATACAGATGTTCAACTCGCGTAACCGCTCCTCAATTTTAAAACTTCTTCCTCTTGTCCTGTGGTCGTGTCGCGCTTAAAGTACTGGCTACACTGCTACACTGCCGCCCCACGACTACCAGAGGTACTGCGCCGCAAGCTATTAGACAATGTGCAGAAATATGGACGAAATTAACGTATGAGTACCAACGGAAGGCTCTGTCCGTATCTAACAATAATTATAAATGACACGTTTTACGGTAAAGCATTGCTTGCTAAACAGAAATGAGCCCGTCACTGTAATATCCATGATTTCATCGACTCAGCTCAAGCCCCCCAGGGAGAGCGCTGGGCTTTGAAGACAGTTTTCGTAGTGACTAAACAGTTTAATTACAACGTCACATGACACATGTGGCCCAAGTGTCTGTAAAAGAGCATCACAAACCCTGCTAAACAAACGTAGAACGTACTGTAATCTTTGCGTTGTGTTCAAATGCAGCTTTCGCAGTTTTCTGGCCGAGACACAGGCGACATGAGGCGACACAACACTTGAACTTTGTTGCCACTAGTTGTCTGATGTCAGTTTGGTGTGTCTGGGCTCCAAGCATTCCTGTCAACTCCTAATCCAGGGATTCAAGCTGGCATACAGCCAGCTGCTCTGCCACTCTGCCTGAGTTTGTGGATAAAATTCTCTGTAGCCTACACCTCGACATCAGCAGCAAATAGTTTTCATGTAGATGACGTACAACGTATCCATGTTCTCTGACCTTTACAGTACACAAAGCATATATCATGAGTATATCTGAATCAACACACACAAAAAGTACTCGCCAACTCATTCACAATCGCCCTTTTACTTCACTTTTATGTGTGTCATCATTACTATTGCTGAATACAATCTGAATACAATCTGTGCGATTTATTAAAGAGCTTTTACAAACAACAAATACTACGAGGCTATTTTGGTCTGTGCGCTCTTTTACAGGATGGACAGCACATGTGTATTCTGAGGAGACAGAGCACACTGTGTATTTTATTCTGCCTCAAAGTCCTGGCTATGAGTCTCGTCTGAAACATGACAAGAACTAAGACAGAGGAGAAGTGAAATCCCACAGGGTCATATCCAAGAGGGAGATGGAGAGAGGTGTGTTATAGCACCACGCTGCACAGAATCACTTTGGTGGGACGACACCTTTTGTGAACTCTTGTTCTCTGGGATGTGACAGAGATTAGGTCTCAGATTAATTCTCTCACTGTCAAAGCGGGGCTGGACCAGCTCCTGTATCCTGAAAAATGTTGCTAATCTCTTGGCTGAGGCAGCAGAAAGCAATTACACTGTCGGGAACATAATTAAAAATGCATGCGTACATATGTATCTACACTGCACCCTCTCCGCACTGCCACAAAATACACATCCTGTTTTCCCGCTCGACTCACACACTGTGACATGCATGCATACGCAGTCCGCTGCGAGGAGGCAGAAAAATCCCTCAACAGCTTGGCATTATCCAGCTGACTGTCTGAATTGAAGCCTCCAGCAGGAGGGATTTACTCTGTCTGCACACCCAATCCTTATGAGGTTTTAATATAAGCGCACATGATTACACATATAAAACACACACGCACACATCAACAAATATACGACTGCTGTAGCTTCCAGCGGGTTCACGTAAAAGCTTGAAGCGACGATCACTGGCCCCGAGGTTCCAAGCGAGACAGCGAGATGTAATTGTGGGACATAATGAGCTTTGTCTGCTCCATGCTAGGGCCTCATAAATGCATTTATAGGACAGGATCTCTGGACAACACAGGGAGCAATGAAGATAATCAGAGTGGCTGAAGAAACACAGACCTGCAGTCAGACGCAGGGACGATTTCTCTTTAAATCTTTTCTTGTTTTCATCGGATGAAGATAAAAAAAAAAAAAAACACTTCTTGTTTTGAATTGTTTAAAAAAATGCCTCTCTGGTTGATTTGAAGAAATTTAATGGTACACCTTTGTAGACCTTCGAAGAATTTAGATGCAGTGCTGCTAATACTACACCTCATGTGCCACTGGTGCAGCCGGGGGGAACCTCACTTGATAGCACACTGCATCATTTTTCATAGGAGGCTGTGCTTTGCCCCCTCTATTCCTGAGGCCCTTTTCACTGGGTGCAAAATGTAAGCAGTGTTTCTGAATCAGCAGCCGCACAACAGGCTCACAGACATGCCGTCACCATAGCAATGGCTATGCCACCGGCATGTCTGTCTGTGCGCTCTTTTACAGGATGGAAACTACATGTGTATTCTGAGGAGACAGAGCACACTGTGTATTTTATTCTGCCTCAAAGTCCTGGCTATGAGTCTCAAAACATGACAAGAACTAAAACAGAGAAGTGAAATCCCACAGGGTCATATCCAAGAGGGAGATGGAGAGAGGTGTGTTATAGCACCACGCTGCACAGAATCACTTTGGTGGGACGACACCTTTTGTGAACTCTTGTTCTCTGGGATGTGACAGAGATTAGGTCTCAGATTAATTCTCTCACTGTCAAAGCGGGGCTGGACCAGCTCCTGTATCCTGAAAAAACGTTGCTAATCTCTTGGTTGAGGCAGCAGAAAGCAATTACACTGTCGGGGCCCTTTTCACTGGGTGCAAAATGTAAGC
The DNA here is from genome assembly GCA_039737535.1 of Lagodon rhomboides. Taxonomy (NCBI): domain Eukaryota; kingdom Metazoa; phylum Chordata; class Actinopteri; order Spariformes; family Sparidae; genus Lagodon; species Lagodon rhomboides. Next base: position 17,090,339 of record CM077785.1, on the reverse strand, counting down.
AGTGTTTCTGAATCAGCAGCCGCACAACAGGCTCACAGACATGCCGTCGCCATAGCAACGGCTATGCCACCGGCATGTCTGTTTCATAACCAAATGAGAAGACATGAGAAGACAGCTATTAGTGCCATCAGGCAGCTTAAGGAAAATGCCAGCGAGAGCTGCTGCTGGTACAAGAAGGTGACTGCAGCATTACACAGTGTGGTGAAACAGCGGAGCGTGTACGCATGATGCAGCTGACCAGTAAGCACAATCATATCATGCACTCATGCTCAAATGTCTGGCTCTTTCCCCATGTCAGCACACACCACCGTATAACATATCTCCGCATTCCAACACTAAAAACAACCAGTTTTTCTGTCAGGCTCAATCCAGAGCTATCATGTGGTGCCTGATGTTCTCTCCATGTCTCCGCGGCGCTGGCCTGCCTGAGACACATCCTGTTCCTGCTCCATTAGTATGCAAGCGTCTCACTTCACATCACACAGGGCTTTGGTGCAGCTGCTGATGGCAGAGGTGTAGAGCCGAAGAGGAGAAAGGATGCATGTCCACTCAGTCAGAGGGGGAAGAGGGGGAAAGTAAAGAGGGAGAGGATGGAGAGCTCTGCCTCAATTAGAAGGCCACAGGAGGGAACTGCTGAACTGAAAATGCAACAGGGCCGAGGGTACAATGAGAAAATCCCCCAAAACATATGGAAATAAAAGAAAGAATGCTGCATGCTTTTTAAAATATTTCTTCAGACACCATTAAGGTTTATAAGCCGCAGCATGGCAAATTGCCTGTGTTCCTATTTACTGCAAATCCATATGGTAGCTTTATTTCCCCGAGGAGCTGAGATGGATCTTGACACAATTTTTCTCCTCTGGTTCTCATTTTTTTCATCTCTTCCCCTTTTGCCCTCCCCCCTCCTCCCCCTTCACTTCATCGCTCCTTACAGTTGCGATGTTGGTGAAAAGCCAGTTTGTTGTCATTGGAGCATCGATCAATCATACTGACAAAGCCACAGTCTCTAACGTCAGGGGAATCCTTCCTCGAAAGAAATGCAGAGGTCAAGGGAGATTAACTTGTGTGTTTAAAATTGATTTTTAATTTGAAGGGACAGTATATAGTTTTGGAGAAGAAAAATCAAATTGAGAATTTTGATATTTACAATATTGATGAGGTGATGATACAAATTCAGAAATGTGTTGTTGTTTTTTTTATCCATAACAGAATAAGCGAGCTGTTCTCAGAGGACAATAAGGTCACCAGAACACTGTTTGATGCTAGAAAGGTGGCAGGGTCCGCCACATATAAACAAAGTAAAACAGTTTGAAAATGTGTTGTCTTTTAAGGTCAGCTTTTTTATTCAGTTGTAAAAACAAAGAGAGTTTGTTTGTTTGGCTAGTTTAGGCATAAAAAATGAGTCAGTGAAGGTCTTTCTCTTCTGATTAAAATGTCTTCCCCAGACAACATTGTGGATTTTTATAAATGTGAGTCTGCAGGATTATTTCACATGTTTTTGTTCAGTAGAGAAAGATCTTCATGGACTGTTTTTTTAATTTTATTTCTAAACAAACTCTCTTCGTTTTGATTACTGAATAAACAAACTGACCTTGAAGGACAACACAATTTCACACTGTTTTACTTTGTTTATATGTGGCGGACCCTGCCACCTTTCTAGCTTCAAACAGTCTTCTGGGGATCTTATTTTCCTCTGAGAACAGCTTGTTTAGTCAATTATGGGAAGAATAAATATTTCCGACTTTGTGTAATAACCTCATTAATATAGTAGATATTAAAATTCTAAGTTTGAATTGAATGTCCTCTCCAAAACTACATGGTGTCCCTTTAACTGAACTAAAGTCTCTTCCACTTTGTCTATCTAGAACAAAAGCTGTGTGAAAAGTATTAACACAAATTACAGTTTCAGTCTATTGCTGATAAGACAAAGGATGAAAAAAAACCCAGCTGACTCAGTCATAACACCACATGACCGAACCTTCTCATTGGCCTGTAGTGTTTCTGCGCTCCCCTTCAGATCATACTCACAAAGGGAGAAGGTCAAGCTGTTGCACCCTTGTCTCATCTGCTGTGGGAACCCCGGCACCAGCACATGTTGCAGAGTTTGGCCCTGTGGCTCACAATGGCTCGTACCCAAACACACACAGACGCACCGAGACGTGTCTTTGTTTCGGCAGGTTCTCACACTCCTCATGACCAGCTGAGGACATACGTCACCGTGCATTGTGAGGATTGGGGGAAGGTGCCACGGCCTTTTCAACCCTCATTTGGTGACATATGTATCAATTGTTTTGACTCCCAAAACAAATGCATAATGTTCCTCCTGCCCTGATCGATCCTGTGTGATAACCTTACACCACACTGACATCGGTGGGCTCTTCAGTGGTCTCACTAACAGGTGTTGCTGTGATGCAGCAGCTGAAACAACAGAGCTCACTTGACAAAGGTGACCCAAACAATGCAGACTAACCCTGCCTGCTTTCTCCAACTTCTGAGCAGAAACACTGGCACTCGTCTTCCTTTCTCCCTCCCCTGCGTCTTCCCTTCAGACATCTGCCGATTTTCCTGACCCCATGCAAATGGGTTCTGTGGAGCACATGAGCCCATACTCAGCTGTTTCGGCTGCACTCTGCACTGGCGAGTGATGCTGCAGTTTGTGCGAATGTTCCACTCCGCTGTTAGTTGAACCCGGTGTCACGGTGCAGTGAAATGTCAGGGCTGCTGGCGTGACTGCAGCTTGAACGATGAGACCCACAGTGTGCGTAAACATTTGGCTTTTTGGGACTGAAGTACAAACAGAAGTGAATATTGCAACTTAACACAAGAATTCCAGCATTTGGTTTCTATATTTGATTTGTAGGTTTGCCTCTCCTCTTCTGATCTCTGATCAGTTTATGGCTGCCTATTGTTTAGACTTGGAAAAAGGCTCATAATAATGATATACTCTGCACAGACTGACTGCAGAGCACAGTGCCCTTGCAAATCTAATACTCCCATAATGCATTTTATCGACAAGCCTGACCCAGCGCACACATCGCACATAAACATCAATAAACATGACAACTTTGAGGGTCTATTTTCTGTCAAAAAATGAGATCTTTCTTTGTTGGAGCTGCAAAAAAAAAAAACACTCAAATCCCCCCTGTGTTCACACGCGCAGCACGAGGACCCACGCCATGGAGAGAAACGCGTTATTGTGTCATTTCATCTTTGTTGATCTGTGCATTTCTAAAAAACAAAACAAAAAAACAAACAAAAAAAAAACCCATAAAAAACAAGCAAATGATGACTTCATCTTTACGAGTTTATCACTCTTGACCCGACTGAAGAAGAAAACACCCTTTTCTACCGAGAAATGAAATAAGGAAATGATCTGGGATGTTTTTCTTTTTTTTTTTTTTATGTATCAAGATTTGAGCACATGCACAGAATAAACACGCTGCTCTCACCTATGAAGCGCTGTATCCTCCGCTGCAGGCTACTGTATCTGACCCACGCAGCATCCGCAGCTCCGGGACGATGATGATGAGGATGAGGATGAGGATGATGATGATGCAGAGCGAACAGAAAGAAGCAGCCTTCTTATTTCAAATCTGTGGGAGAGCTCTGTGGCATCGGCTCGGATCTCCTGCGCTCGGAGACGCGGCGGCGATGATAGTTGAGAAGTGAGAGACGCTGCGGCGCACAGCTCCCGGTGACGAGCAGCTGCCTGGCGCAGGTCAGCTGGACTGAAACGCGTCTGACACCGACAGCGGTGCCCGAAAAACAAGGCAACCCTCCTCACCATCTGTTCTGTCATCAGCACCACGGGAACAAAAGTCCCACCCTGCCGGCCACGGGCTGCGGAGTCAGGAGTGTGACGGTGGGGCAGCTGGGGGGGAGAATATGGCACCTCATTGTTTGTTGAGCTCTTTAAAATGAGTTTCATTGTAGACGAGACTGAAGTTTATTCATCAGTGAAGGAAAAAAGAGGCTTGCGAGCTTTGTTTGAGAGGAGAGCATATCTAAAGACTCGTGGGTGCCATGGACCCAGAGATGATGTAAAATTAATGACTTTCTGATTAATAATTCAGAATAATTATGATATGAAATGGACTTTAAAGTAGATCTTATGACCCCCCCCCTTTCACACACACACACACACACACACACACACACACACACACACACACACACACACACACACACACACACTTCCACAGAGGAGCCTTATGTTGAAACAGAGATGCACCTCTCTTCTCTCAGACCTGTCACTTGTTTGGATCCTTCCTCCTCCACCTCCCCTTCCTTTTCGAAGGGGAGCGGTGAAGATGACAGGGTTTCATCGTGTTGCTGTTTGAGCTGCTGCCTCTTCATCCACACTGTAGCCACGGAGAAGGCATGTGATCGTTTCTTTGTCGAGACGAGAATTGTGTGCCAGGCAGGTGTCATCTGCAGGCTCCGGCTGAAAGTTACATCCACATCCTTTAATTGAATATCAACGCCAGGCTGTCATTTCAGTGCTGTTTCTCTTTAATAAGTTTTACACGTGGTATTTGTGAAACCTCTCTTTGATGCTCCTCCATTAGTCCTCCTGTGTTTGTACAGATTAAACCTTTTGCAGCTGCCTTATTAATGCAATGCTTTATGCATTTAGCCTAAAGGTTACTTCTGAACACAAACATTAAAGGCTCAGCAAAGCTGACATTGTTTAGTTCAGAAAATAGGGTATTTAATGTGATTCAGCTCTGAGTCATGGAGGTGTAGTGACTGATTCAAAGCATTTACATGCTCTGTAATGTCCTAATAAGCGTAACTGATGACATTACAAAGCCAAAGACCTTGTTACTATAAGCAGATCTCAGTCTCTGTCACATCACACTTGATATCTTTAGAGTCGCAGGGAAGGGACATTAACAGTTTTTTTATATTTGAAGTTCAACAATGAAATATTAGACAATGGTTCCCTGGGGATGAATGCCTCTTCTCCTCGTAGAGTCGGGGAGCTGAAAACCTGAGGGGGGAAAATATACGCTAAGGCCGGAGATGTACTTGGTTTTAACAACGCGTTCACAAATGCATGATGGCTAGCTCGCGTGTCCTGCGTGTGCTCGGAGTGTTAGTTGTGCACATCGACGGAAATGAATGCTGCTCGTAGTGCAATACGCACATGAACCGTAGGGGCAGTGTAGGACTCGCGTGGGGTTTTTAAGGGGCCAGGGGTCAGTAAACATGTCAGAAGCCGCAGGGACAGTGATGGCGGAAGGTTTTGAAGACAGGCTATGATGTGCCATGTTTTGATATCATCCTGTAACAGTTGTCTACGTGTACGCGTGGTTAAAAGGCAAATATATCTCCAGCTGATGGCTGAAGGAAAGACTTCTTCATTGTGTTGTGACAGCTTCAGAGTGAACTTTGAAGCTACTTCTGTCTTTTAGCCCTTTTACTGAAACAAAAAAAAATGCTTGTATCAGAATTTAAGGACTTAAGCTTACACATGTTTTTGCTGAGCGTTAGATAACAAGACTGACACCCACTTTCATGTGTGTACAATGAATAGGAGCCCAGATTCAGCTGTTTGCTAGCTGTTCCCCCTGTTTCCAGTGTTGCTATCACACAGACATGTGAGTGGTACAGATCGTCTCAACTAACTTTCTGCAAGAAATAATAGAAGCGTATTTTCCTAAAGACTCAAGCTTGTAGATCTTTTTTTCTATCAGGGCCAATCCGTAATCCATCCATGCTGCTGCAGTGACTTTTTGCAACAATATAAACAACAATTGTTATTCTGTAAACTGGACAGAAACGCTGTCATCACACACTGTTTCTAAAGTTGTATTAATCCTCAGAGACACTAATAAGATACTTGATTCCTATTTGAGATTCTGAAAGGTGTTTTCATATGTTTTACTACTTTAAGATTCAGGATTATGTGCAGATTGAGTGTGTAGCAAGTACAGAGTAAAATCATTCTGAGTACAAACACATTAGTAAAATGTAATTCATTCTGCTGCGGGCCAACTGGAACTCCTTCAAATGCCTTTTGTGGTGTCCAGAAACTGCGCTGCGAGAAGCGCTCCTATCGCTCTGCCGCCACAGAAAGCTTCAAAGTTGCCTCGGCAGTGGCTCCGTGTGTTAGTTAGCGACCGGCAAATCATAATTTCCCACCATTAACCTGCAGTGCTTGTGGTTGCTATGGCAACAACTCCCTCCCAGGAAAGGCGATGCAGCATATCCACCGGTTTATTAGATCTCTGATCACACAGCTCCCTCCACATGGCCATCTGGGAAAACCAGTCACACAGAAACGTATGCCCCCCGTTTTACCTTTCGCAAAGTCTTCTCATCATTTTGCCGCATTACACTCTGCTGAAGGGAAGACAGGGTGTCATTTCTCCTGTCAGAGCTTGTTTTCCATCATATACGGGTAGAATGTTAAATATATAAAACGTGTGGAGGAGCCATGAGATGAATAGCTGGAAGAAAATAAAGTAGATAATAAGAAGTAGTCAGACACACACAAACACACACATATGGCTGGTGGTATTTCCTGAGTTCACGCAGAGTTCATTTAGAGTGTATGAGGTAACCTCTATATGAACATAGGAGGACAAATGTAGCAGTTTGCAATTCAATTTTCTTGATTAAGTCTGATCTTAATTGGCATTGATATGAGCAGCTTGATTCTCTTCTGGAGCAGCCGCCTGCCTCTGAACATTTAGCACATTTGCTGCCTTGTTGTGACATTATGTCACATTCACACCATTCCACACCATCGCCACCTTCTGCCAGGCAGCAGACACTGCTGACGGACTGCAGATGTTGTTTCTCTCACACACACACACACACACACACACACACACGAGCGCGCGCTTGTATACATAGATGACAAACATCGTCACTTATTAGAGCAAAAAGTGGCAATTCCAATTTTATTTCAATTTCCTTTTCCCCCAAAACTAACACCGTGTTTGACATGGTCCAACTCTCTGTCAGTCTGTGTCTGGCATTAGGTGGAACAAAAAATCTGTGATGGGGGTGGACACAGAAACACAAACGCCTCACAATGTAATGCAGCACAACACAACAATATCACAAACTACAGCCTCAGAAAATCCCCTCTGTGTTGAATCAGCACCCTCCAGTCTCAACACAAATTAAACATTATGAGCCTCACTGAGGTCGAATTTATTGCAGGTCTGTTATATTGGTTTGCAACAGAGTGTACAGGTGGTACTTGTGTTTTTTCCCATGAAGCTTTCACTCGTCTTTATGTGGTAGATCCAGTTCATGCCATACTTTATGATCAGATCCTAATAACTTACACTTTTAAAGGAATAGTTTGATTTCCATTCCATAGTTCCATTTTTGTAAATATGCGTATTCCCGTTCTTGCTGAGAATTAAATAAAAATAATATATCAGAGACAAGTAGCTTAGCATGAAGAATTCAAAGACAGGGGACACAGCTAGTCAGACTCTGTCCAACAGTAACATATTCTACCAAGACCAGCACCTCCAAAGCGTCCTAATTACAGTGTTATATCTCATTTGCTTAAAGCCAAGTTGTGGTTTTCTGCAGGTTTTGTGCCAGATTTGTTGTCACTGTAAGGTTGCCAGAGGGATCTCCAGGAGGTAACTGCGACTGGCCAAGAAATAGTCTGGCACATATCGGCCTATTTTATGTTTGGATTTTTGGATAGAGTAAACAAAAAAAACCAAAAAAAAATCATGCTTCAGAGGTGCTGGTTGATGGATTTTCTTCTACCTTTAGAGCCAGACTATCCCCCCGTCTATCAATGGCTTTGAAGGATAGACATCGTTCCTCAAATGTTGAATTATTACATTATTATTTATTACATTATTGCAGCTACAAGGAACTTTTGTTTGTGTTGATTCTGGTGGCCCCTGTGGACAAAACCACCGCCTCCTGCTGTAATGTAGTTTGATCAGCTAGTGCGCGCATTGTTTTGGAAGCAGACGAAAGAAAGACACAATTTATTTTTTTATTTTTCATGGTTACAGGCACTAAATATGCAATATAGAACTGGCCACCTGTCAAACCTAACTCCAAATAATAGGGGGCAGCATATCACCCCGAAATCTGCTTACTGCTGCTAAATGTAGCTGCCGTTAGCTAGTTGGCCCAGTTCGTCATGCAGCTAGCAGTCCAGACTGTAGGCTCAGAGAGGTGTTAAGTGTCAGGATGGGCTGGGGCTAGCTGGTTAGCATGCTAACCTGAGAATTGGTTATAAGTTCCTTGCATGTACTTACACAACTATTTGATGAAATGTATTTATTACTTTCATATGTTTGTGTTCAGCAGCAGATGAGGAATAGGTTTACCCTGGAGGGAGGCTAAACTAAATCAAATTTAAAATTGGGGCAGGGGTGGGGTCAGCTATGGGCAAGTTTTACCCAGTTTCAGTGAGAATAGATTTAAGAATGTCTGTAACCAGTAGTAGCTTTTTGTATTTTGTGCAGTATTTTCTATGGTATTCACCCGTCCCGTATAAAAATGTAGGGCACTGCTCTTTCACTGGCGCTGACATCAACAGTTTATGTCCAGTTGTGCTGCCAAGGCTCAAGGTGAGTGTGTGAGTGAAATGTTTCCCCTGAATCGGTCTTAATAGGCACAGAGGTGATGAGGTCCTGATTCCTGTTACACATGTCACTTTGCATTAGTGTCCACATTAGAGCCTGCCACTCCGCAACCAATCAGAGCCACTTAACAACAAAATCAACAGATCCCTTTATAATTGCTCCTGAGGAAAGCAATTTAGTAGGGGCTCTTGGGGATTGACTTTCATTTGGGTTTGTCAAACACAGGCCTTGCTTGATTTGTTTTGGCCCAATCGAAAATTAAGATGAAGTTTCTAAAGCATGTGTGTGTGTGTGTGTGTGTGTGTGTGTGTGTGTGTGTGTGTGTGTGACTTTGTGAGATAGCTGTTTGTACTCAGTTGCCTTATGCAGTAACAAATTAATTAAGGTGATTGTTCTTTGGTGTGCCGCTCAGTAATAGAATAGAATGGGACAATAATAGCTTCTTGTTAATCAATTTTAAATTTCCATCCTTCTTATGTTCGCTCTTCGGCAAACAAGATTCTTTTTTCTTCCTTTCAGCTCATCTCGAAGAAAAAAGATAGACCATTAATATTTAATTGACATGTGGCATCAGCAGCTTTTACGTCACTGATGTTTTGCAAAGGAGGAGACGAGAACTGTTCGACTGCCTCAAGTCGCATCATTTTGCTGTTTTTTTAACTTCCCATTGCAGAGTCACAAGAGGAAGGGGGGAACACACAAGAGGAAAATGCCATCAAGTCAAAGTATTCTTGAATTAATTAGACCATGCATCCATGCAATCCATCGCAAAGTAAGACAGCAGAGAGTTAAATGTGTCTTTACCATCTGTGTCTCATCATTAAATAATTATCAGCAGTATGCTGAGATCATGGAACCATACATGCGTTGTGTCTCTGGAGACCGAAGCACAGAAAGACAGAAAGGTTCGAAGTTAATAATGAAATAAGTTTACTTTGCTTTTTCAGTGGGTCACAGCAACATAGCATGTCTCTACACTTCATGCTGGAAGCTGCACATGTAGTATTGAGAAATCTGGCCTGGCTAGGTGACCAGTATTGACCTTTGAATATGAATGTGTTATTCTGTTTTGGGGTCTGAGGTAAACAGAACATTAGGAAATACTGATAACATTACACTTAATAAGCACACACACACACATAACTGCATAGAAGTGCCAGAACTTTCCCAAACGGTGAAAAACAGGAAGTCTACACACCAAACCAGCACATATGGTCCAGTCAGCAAGGATGAACACACACACATACATGCATGAGCAAATACACGCACATACGCACACAAATTTAGAGAGAGTCACTGGAAGTTGCACAATTATCCAAAAAAGATATGGAACATTGAGAGAACAATAACAAAGATCTCCGTGACATTTTGGTAGTGGCCCAGGTCATCACCACGCAGCAGTGTAAGCAAATGAACAGATCCTGAGGTATATAAATGCTTTGTCAGTCCATGAATAAACAGAACCCACTTTTTGCATCCCCGGCTCTGTGTCGATTCCTCTCAGAATTTTGGCTTCAACATATACATTTTGTATACATCCTCTACAATAGTAGTGATGTCTGATATTTCCAGATGCTGATTGGTTGTTAGCTGTTGTGTTATAGGACACATCAGTCTTCTCCCTCACTCAGGTTAAAGCCCTGTCTGGTGATGGCAAATTCTGTCAGTTTGTCTACTGACATACCTGGATGGACTGCCATGACATGTATCACAGACATTCATGCTTTTTCCAGACAATCAACGTGTCACTATGTAACAGACGTTAAATAAATGTATATTTATATATATATTGTAAAATATATACACTCCATTCAGTCAGCAGACAAACAATTTATATTGTGATGTAGAGAAATTGCAAAGTTAAAACACTATATTTGAAATAAAGGATAGTTACAAAATAATAACTGACCACTCAAAAACGTCCTGCTCTAGTCTTGGTTGGTAGCAGCATTATTTTGGATCACACTACCTTGCTCGGCATTATCTGCCTTACTCTGCCTCTGATTGGCTACATCCTGCCCGTTAAGTAATGCGCATGTGCAACTCTCACAAAGGATTGAACAGAGGGGAGATGTCTCACTCTGTAGCTATAACAGAGCGTTCAAGACACAGTTCACGGCAATGCACCATGAGAGAAAAATAACATGTTGTCTGAAAAGTAAATTATGTAAAATTATTCTACTAGGACCCCTCCCAAAAAAGTCAGAACCTGAAAACTAGCATAATATGACCTCTTTAAGGGTGCAATGTGAAAGAATTGGCTACCTGTCGAATTTATACTTGGGACATCACCAGAGTATCCCCTGAATGCTGCTAACTGTAGCTGCCATCAACATATCATTACCAAATGGTATTGCATTTCTATAGCTCTTTTCAAGTCTACTGACCGCTCAAAGCACTTTGATGGCAGAGGCTGCCATGCAAGGTGCCATCTGTTCATCAAGAGCCATTTGGGGTTCCGTATCTTGCTCAAGGATACTTCGACATGCATCTGGGAAATTCAGGGATTTGAACCAGTGACCTTCCAATCACTTGTTGACCCTCACTACCTCCTGAGCTACTGGCGCCCCCTAGGTTATCTTCGTTAACCATGCAGCTAGCAGTCGTCTCCACTTATGCTGCCTGGACTGGAAGGTTAAGCAGTGTTTTACATGTGACTATCCTCTCTGGAGGTACAAAGTGGCTAAGGGCTAGCTGGTTAGCACTGGAACTTTAGCAGATATCTCTGCATCACAATACATACACATCTTGACGTACTGTTAAACTTTTATTTACAACATTCTTACATATTGCACTTTTAAGTTCTGTGATTCCCTGACTTGTCATAGTGCAATCATCAAGTCAAAATTTAAATTGTGCCCACCTGAGTAAGCACAGTAGTGCAGCTCAGGACTCTGGGTCTTAATATGTTGAATTGTGAATGCTGTGATTAGTGAGAGAAATTTTGCCTGTCTGCTCTTTTTTGTGCTCAAACAGAAAAGAGGGAAGTCGCAGTCTCTCCCCATCCTCCATCCTTATCCCTCCATGTTCACCCCTCCCTCTCCTGCGCCAGCTGAACAAAGACAACTGCTCTTTGTTAGCTACATGCTCTGTCTGAGACTTGGAGTAAGGATGTGTCTTTTCACCGACAGAGGTACTGCTGAGAGTGTGTGTTTGTGTGTGTATCTATGGGCAGCAGAGATGGGGGGAGGAAATAATCCTGAATATAATGTTAGGCCTTGTGCCTACCAGGTTTCTGTTTAGAGCATCAGCACCTTTTTCAGACACTTTCAACAGAGACCGCGTGCGTGTGACGCTGAAGCAGCTGTCTTTATAAAAGCGCTTTACCCAGCACCTTTTCTTGTTCAAAACACTCCCGCTTTTTGTTCTGCTGCTCTGGGTGCTTCAACTTGAAAAATATCTCTGATTTTCAAAAGAAGCGTTGCACTTTTCCTGTCAGGAGGATGAGATGTTGTCAAAGATACAGTACCCACACACAGCATTTTTCTCCTCATCCACACCAAAACACTTCATCCCAGCAGCCTGCTGCCAGTGCTTTTTCTGCAAGAAAAAAAAAAAGCCCAGTGTGCACAAAGCTTTGGGTTAAATGGCTGGTTGGGTTGTCCCACTTGGGATGAAGGAAGGTGAATAAAAACATGTAGGAGTGATTAGGACCAGGAGGGAAGAGGATTTGCATCAGGAGGAGAAGTGGGGAGAGTGATGGAATTTCCATCCCATCTGCCCCACCCATTTCTGTCCATATATGGTAGCAGTGATGTGGTTGGGGCTGATGAAGTGGTTCACCAGTCTGTTCTCTGAGGGTATTATTTCGGCGAGTGGGGAGAGGGGGGTAGGATGGCCTCCTTTGCTGGTGTGTTCTACTATGAAATATTTCTTTGTCTGCCTTTTCCTTTTTTTTCCACCTTATCTTGAGAGCGCTGATAGCCTTTTTGTGCCGATTTGTACTGCTGGTTATTTACACTGTGGAGGAAAAAAAGCTCCATCATAATGAGTTATTTCTGTAACGTGATGATAATGTGTGCATAATTAAATGGCAATGTGCATACACAGTATGTGTCGGTATGTGTTTTTGTTGCACAAATGTTACAATGTAGAAGAGTCTCCCTTAGAGGGTAAATCCTGTGGACTGTTAAGGTCACCTGGTGAATGGGATAATTTAGCTCCATTTCCTGGCTGGCTAATATCAATAGATGGAGAGTTAAAGAGCGTGAAGAGAGTGGGCGGCTATTAGCCCTTATAAATCTCGCTGATTCAAGAGAGAGAGCTGGAAATGGAGAGAAGGTAGTGGGAGGGAGTGGATGATGTCAAGGGCAGGAAAACTCCAGAGAATCTAGCTGAAAAGAATCTTTTCACGCCAACTGAATGACCAACTTTCTCACATACAGAGCGGCCTTCTGTGGAAACATCCTGAGACAAGCTATAAAGTGTTAGATCAATATTAGGCAGTCCTTAGCTGCCATCACACGCTGTTTACACAAAGATGACTCATCACAGATGATCTGATATCACCGTGTTGGTGTTATTCCTGGAACATCATAACTAAAGTTGCTCCAGGACCATCCGACCAATCACATTTTTGTAATGCCATAGCTTGGCGACTCAGGGCAAAAGACCAGAAACATTACGCACATGATATAAATCATCCTTTCAAACACATTTTTCATTGTTAAAAGGTTTATTTTCACTAAACTACTTTCTCACTATTTCCTAAAACCTAACCAAGTCAACTAAACAGCGACAGACAACTAAAAAGGAACATAATAAATGAACTTAGCGTAAAAATTAATGAGCGAACATTATAATAGTATATCCAAATGGGTCACAAACAGTGGCCCCTGCTTACAATCCTCAGGAACAACAATCACACGGCGATATCAGTAACATCACTCAGAGCCAGTGTTGTGCTCAATCAGGCTTTTTGTGGAATAGTGAACGGCAACGACATTCACACACTGTGTTTCATGGCACCCTGCGTGGCTATTGCATTGTAGAAGGCTATAATGGCTATCAGTATTAGAAGGAGTTTTTTTGGACAAATGCAAATTGTGCCTGCTGGGTCTGAAAAAAGTCAGAACATCAGCCACACCTGCAAAGAATTTGAAACGACACGATGCAGTGAAGCATTCCACCAGTCCTGGGAACTATCTGCGAGTGAACGATGATCACGAGAAATCATTTACGAATGGTACGGCAAGGAGGCCAACGGGCGCAAAGTTCCTCCTTCTATGTCAAACTGAAAGCATTTTGTAAAGGATGGACCAGAGACCTTCATTCCCCAACAAGTAGACAGATTTCTACAACAAGGAAACCAAGGTCTGCAGCAAATGTGCGTGAAGTAGTCCATCATTTTAATCTGTGGGAACTGAACTTTGAGTTAGTCCTGGTGAAGTGTGAACTTGCACAACACTGCTCACCATTATATACAGTTTTCAAAAAAAAAAACATATCACCTTATGGTAAAAAGAAAAACACATATGGGAATTACAAACAAACATTTCCAGCATTCTGTTAGACAATATGCTGATCGACCTCTGCGGGTGATCCCAGAACGTCCCCATGGACTAATTGCAGCAGGATTCAGTGCCGTAATTGGAATGCTTTTGGGATTTACACAAAAAAGAGCTTCATTAGGTTAAATCAATAAAGACTACTCTTCAAAGGGACACAACAGAGCAGTGTTAAAACTCTTCGGAGCCTCATTACACTTGAATAATGAGTAAATTTTGTTTTGAGTAAACAAACAACAAAGAGGCTCTCTAACCTTGACATTCAGCTTTGCAATGACAGATTCAACATTTCACAACATCTTTCCTGATAACGTGGGAAAATATAGATTACAACTGCAAGTTCTTAACACAAGGGTACTAGTCTGTTGAGGCTGGTCCATTCTTCCAAGAGCTCACAAAAGTACCTGATATCCCCCATATTTTCCAGCTTTCCTAACTAATTGTTCCCATGTTCCACGTTATAGCTCCATCACCTGAGCTCAGCAGAGGTCACAGACGTCTCCATGCCGATACCTCACTGCTTGTGCTCTCATCCTCAGTGGCAGGGGTACCATTCTCTCTGTAAACTTGAGCGTGCATGCCATCACTTTCCTAGCTGAACAGTTTGTCTGATTAAGAAATGTTGGTCAAGGCCGGGCTGCTATTTCCACTCCCTCAGACACATTTTCTGTCCTTGGCGTCATTTGAGACACTCCACATAATGCACACCTGTCACTTTTGCCTCATTCTAGTCACTATGTGTGTGTTTTTTTCTGTTCCTGGCTCTGTAACCATGTTTTCACTCACTTGGCTGCTCAGACTCTGGGGGTATTCCCTGCTGCAGTTCTTTTTGTGGCATCCTACAGCCCACATCAGCAACAATGAAACTGATTCCCCCTGTCACTGTTAGTGTTGACTTGTTGTCAGATATCATCTCATACCAGCCATGGTGTGATTCCAGTTAATCATCACCTGCAGGATGTAACATTCCTTGTGCTATTGCAAACATTACCGCACATACAACATGTATTTGACAAACTGAGTTGTCACCAGATGTCACTGTTCTTGTTCAGGGGCATAGCCGACAGTCAAACAAACATCAAATTCTGGTTTGACATTGTCAAGACAAACTCCAAGTTAGTCCAGTGTTTTCCTCTCCAGACAGAGGTAGATGGTAGATATGGTAGATAAAACATCTGCAATCTAGGGTGCCGTTCCAGTGGAGTAAATGGGATGAAGGGGCCTCTAGTTGGACCCTCCAGTGGAGAAAACATGACTTTAATAGGTTTCCAGCATGTTTTATTGCAGAAGTGCAGTAGTTACAATCACATAATAACATGTTTTAATCTAAATCTAAAACCACAATTGTTTGCAACAATGTCACTCTAATTCTATTACTTTCTGTGTGCTGGTGCCCCGCCACATACAGCTGGTGCCCTTTTTGATGTTTTTCACCCCCGCCCCTCAAACATCCTGAGTCCGCCACTGCAACAGTAAACGGTGATATCTAATGGTGTCAGGTTAATATCAGTGCTAACCTCCTGACTTATCCTATTCCCCACTCTGCCTGCCACAGCCTTGTTACCCATCTCCCTCTTTCCCAGTGCTGTGGTTCTTGTCACTTGTCATATCCAGACAAACATGCATTTTAAATATTAACCAGCTCTTCAGACAAGACATGACATCCACTGTGGGACAGTCATGCAGATAGGTGGTCAAGGTGGCGGCAGCTGGAGCCCAGCTCAGTGAAAGTACATCTGTACGTCTACCACAGGCATCTCATTAGGGATTTACTCTGAGGTGTGACTGGAGTCACATGGCATCGAAAAGACTATAGGGGCCAAAAGGGCAAAATCTTTGTCCTTCCAGATGCAGCAAAAACACATCATTGTAGAAAACTGGTGCATGCTGGCCTACTGAACTGGTTTCTATTATTCATGTTTTTTTCATATTCAGCGTGCTCTAGTTGGCTTACATTAAGGGTGCTGTTTAAGCACTGATGAGTTAAGTGAACAGGGGACGCCAATAGCCAGCAAGCAAGATTACCATGACTGTACGAGCGATCAGAGGCTGGAGGTCGATGCTGTGGGTCGGGAAGAAGCTGGATGAAAATAAAAACACGTGATTGAGAATTTTATTTCAGCCACCGCAGCTCAGGAACATCGAGTTCACGTCAGGGTTACAGTATCATTAGATCACCGTGCTATCAACCCACCTCAGGCCACAGCCGGGGACATCTCTGTTCATTTGACCCGGAGCCAGAGGCAATGAAGTCATGCCAGAAAAAACACTGCATAATACTATGACTCCCACAGTCACACCGTCTACCAGTGACATCCTGGTTTCCTCATGGAAATAAGGCAGTGTGTTCAAGCATGCCTGTTGTTCCCCAGTGGAGAGTATGGTTCCATTTGGTATTTAAATGGGTCAAACTGTGTTGATTTATTCATGCTCTGAGTCTTTAGTGCCACTCAGCCTGACAGGCAAGCTCCAGGCTCAACCCCTCTGAACATATAAACTCGTCCTGTGCCCTACCCTGATACACCTCCGTGGAAAGCATAGTTACAATATGCTGGTTTTCAGGGTACTTTATCCTTTGTTAATACAGCTGTGTGTGATTTCAGCTACTTACATAGCGTAGGACATTACAGAATAACAAAAGTTGTTTAAATTGTATTATTCTGTGCACAAATCATGGTTAATGAGCCAGAATGCTCATGTAGAGTGAAACTATTAGTCGATATTTGATCAGTCAGCTGACAGAAAATGTTAAGGCAACAATTTTGATAACTGATTAATCACTGAAGTCACAATAATCATACAAGAAATGATTTACAGGACTGTGGATAAGTTACTATGACATAAATGTAAATTAAATGCTTTTAATAATGATTCTTACTAAACATCGAGCCCCTAGCATGCTAAATCCAGAACAAAAAGATTTGAAAAAGTGGAAATAACTGCAGGCTCTGTGTAACCTTGGTTCCAGGTGATGGATGTTTGTATTTCCTCCATCAACAAGCTTTCAGACAGTGCGGTCAGATGTGAGAGGTATCCAAACCACCTCAATCTCCCTTTGAAATCTGCAGGCTGGCACTCCTGCTTTCATTGACTGCAGGTCACCAGTATCAGCGAGCGATTCAAAAGAATAGGAGCATTGTTCACTGCACTCAAACATGAAAAAATCCTCATGAGACAAACGCATATATACGCAGACGGCCACTGACACACAGTGCTGCATTGTGGGCTTTCACTCCTGGGAGGCGTAAATGATGGAAAGAAGGGGAGAGGAGAGACGAACGGCAGCAAGAGGCTGACCCATGATACGCCTGCAGTGAAAGTCCTCACAAAGACCCGCTCACAGTGTAACAAACAGGATGAGATTCTTATCAAGGTCACCACACAGAGGAGCTTGCTTCCATTTCGTACACATACACAGCCTATGGAAAGGTCATTTCTCTTTGTATCAGAATTGTGTCTGAAGCGCTCATCTCACACAAAAGGTGTCACTTGAAAATATAAAGAACTCTGCCAGATGAACACCGTTATATTCTTTACTATACTGCATCATAATTTACATCCACTACCTTTAGATAAGCTTGTCTTAAAGGCTTGTTTTGGCCCCTTAATTTTAATCTACTTCGATACAGTTTGCAAATTTCAGTCATGTCTTTACTATCCTAAGTGGTATAAATGCCCACAAGGATGAAATGTGTCTTTTTTTTTTTTAAACCTCTTTTATTAAAATAGCCAGTAGGTAGGCAAATAGGCGACGGTTCCAACTGGACTCAAAGCCGGGCTGTTGGGATCGCATGGGAGGGGCCTCAAAGCCATTGGCCACAGGGATGCCGTTGGGCTGACACATTTCTTAACACCCTTACATAACACCATAATCACCATCAAACGAAAACAAAACAGCAAAACCAGCACAAAACTCTGCGTAAAACTTTAGCAAGCAAATACACAGAGACATTGGAAGTTGACGGTCTCCTCATTAGTATTTCCAGTGAGAGCGTCATCTCAGTCACAAAAAACTGCGGTGGCAAAAGTAAGCACATTCTTCACTCAAGTAGAAGTAAAGATGCTTGTTCTCCCCCCACCCAGGACACTAAAGTAACAAGCATGTTTTTAAAATGTAAGGAGTAGAAAGTACAAATATTTGTGTTGAATAAATGTCGGGAGTGAAAGTAAAAAGTTGCCAGAAAAACAGATACTCAAGTAGAGAACAGATGGATGAAGTATTTGTACCTCCCACAACTGCAGGACACATTCAGAAAATGCAGAATGTCATTGGAAGAGCCAACACAGCAGACGCCCTGAGCATTAGTAAAGTTAGAGGTTGAATTATCAGAAAATTGTAAATGTTTTGTCTGCTTCAGTTTAGTCTGATCCATCTGCAGTTGCAGGGAGCAAAGGGAGACCCAACAAGCCCTGATGCTGTTCTCCAGGCCTGGGAAATCCACAGTAATTACACTAATACGGCACCCTCTCAGCAGGCTCATTTGTTTGGTTTCCAATAGAGCCGACCAGATGGTCCCCTGAGCCCAGCGGCCTTCCATATTCATGAGATGAAGTTTGACCCTGCCACCACTGAAGGCCTGACCTCTAGCCCGGACCCTTTAGGACATCAATAGGAAATGGAAGAGGGCAGAGGGAGACGCACCGCACCAGGCGCACCAACCCCCACCTCGCAGTCCCACGGGTGAGCGCCCGACCCCTCTGACTGAAGGCGCCGGATACGTGAACATCGGAGTGAGCGCAAGCTGCGGGCGAGCCTTCACACGAGTTCCCAGGCTCTGGAGGGGCGTCGTCTCTGGAAGCGAACATCTGTCCCAACCACACGCGGCCCGATACACTGAGGGGGTTTGCGGTGCAAAGACAAAAGCAGGGGAAATCAAACTAATGATGTCAGACCGTGTCAACAGTGGTCAAGAGCGTGGCTGTGAACTCTGACCTCCCCGCTGGATGTTTGCATGAGCATGCAACCTTGAGGAACGTTCAGTGGGATTATCAGTCAAGTAAAGTCAACATGCTAACTGTAAATCAATGGCATGAAATATCTGACTCACCAAAGGGCGCAACACACTGTGCTCTGTAATGACAGTAAGAAAATGGTTTCAAGTTATAGCCGCTACACCTGAAAGAACAGGTGAATTTTACATTCTCCAAGGTCGTAATGAGGCACTTTATCCAAAGCTGTTCACAAACTGTTTACTCTGGTTTATTTTGGTTCTTACTTGCTTATTCATGTTTGTAAAATCCAATTCTTCTAAAATTGATCTGTTTACATCAACGCTGGTTGCTAAGAAATAACAAAATGAAGATATTGGATTGAATTGTTCTGAACAGAGGCCTGGAATATTGAGGGGTACACGTGGGTCGAGCTGTTGAGCCGCATCTCCCTGCAGAGTGCAGCCGCCATTCTGCAGAGAAGGTCCAACATGGCCTGAAACATTTGCACTCGATGCACTTTTGCACATTATTTTCGTAGTAGAAGCGTTTAAAATCCAGACTGCAGTCTAAACTCTTTTTTTGTTCTCTTTGTGCAAGTTCTGTTCCTTGCTGAGCTGGAAAATTGAGGATAAATCTCCCTAAAAGATATCCAAGTGATAAATTAATTCAGTTCCTGTGTTTCTTAAATAATATACAGTAAAAAAAAAAACCTCAGCCAAAGCCAACCCACGCAGACATATTGTGTGGCGCTGCTCCTGCTGTCGAGGCAGTGAACTGTTGACATAAACGTATAAGACATACACGCGGCTTGTGTTTTTCATTCCGAGAGCGCAGCCTGAAGCCAGTTTTAATGACTGCGTCTGTTTACTTGCAGCCATAATGCTGTTACTCATTCATTCCACACATCACTGGCATTTTCACTGGATGTAGTTACCTCGACTCTACCAATCAGAGGAAATTTAAGAAGAGAGTGACGCTTGTACAGTACCAGAGAATAAGAGCTTCTATGGTATCAGATTTGTGCAAATAAGGTCAAATCTGTGACTCACTGCCATTTAGAGTTTTGTTTTTTAGTTTCCTGTAAAAGTTCCCTTCCATTGAAGGAGACCTATTATGATTTTTCTTCAGTTTTTTAACTAACTAAAACACTACAAGCATTTCAGACAGGGGGGGACTATTTTGGTTTACTACTATTCTAGTAGTAAACCAAAATAAAACTAGGGACCTGAAAAAGAGCATAATATGTCTCCTCTCAAGGACCAGTGCCTTTGAAAACAGCAGTATCATTTCCTCCTGGAGGCTGACCTTGGATTGGAGCCGTGACTTCATATTAAATACGAGCCTTTGTCATAGAGTCGGGTGTGGAGCTTGAGGGTCTTGCGGGCGCTGATAAGGTGTGGTAGCCTAGATATGCATTATGGAAAGTGTAAGGTCCAGGAACTTTCACAGAAATTTGACTGAGGGAAAGTTTGCGGAGCCAACTGAACTGACATTAGCTGAGTTAGTTCAGTTTAGTTTGTGTGTGTGTGTGTGTGTGTGTGTGTGTGTGTGTGTGTGTGTGTGTGTGTGTGTGTGTGTGTGTGTGTGTGTGTGTCTATGAGTGGCACAGCCTCTAAATGAACTCGGTTTCTGGTATTTTCTGGTTATTTCTATCTCTGTTCCCACTCATCTCTTCTATAAAGGAAGATTCATAAAGCCCTGGGATAAGTTTTAATTTCTGCACAAGGTCAAATCTTCCCAGCTCCTCTGCTCACTTTTTGCACTTACTCTTCACGACTTTGTCTGAAGTCATGCTGCATTAATCACGCCTCGGGTTCTGTCGGAAACACATAGAAATGAACTAAAATTCAGGATTCCGCAGCACCACATTCAACAATTTGTTTTACAATCTCTCTCTTGAGCTTCTCTCTACTTTGAACAAGTGTAATATTGAATCCCTGCAGCGTCCCTTTCAGATGTGGTTTCCAAGACATTCTTCTTATGGTCCATGAGATGAACAGATTAAAGCGATAAGATAACTTGCAGGTACATGAAATATTTTATTATCTAAACTTTCTCATGGAAGCAGCAGGTCTGAATGGTGTCATTTTTACAAGAGTGTAAGAGAGTGCAGAGGCTACAGAGGCAGTTTACTGCCCATTCAAAAATTTTCCAGTTTTGAATGGTACTAAGTGATATGATTAAATGAAAGTGTGTGTGGCACACACAGTGGTAACCTCTGCTTTTTATCCTTTAGCTGCTGCGATGGCAGAAACATCAGCATGGTGGTTCTTTATTACTGATTTTATCTGGGTCCGTTCGGCCGCGGCAGTTTACAGGGGCTGTGTGCCTGCGTGGTGGAGATGAGCCAGAGTGAAGATAACACTGCACATCCATCTGACTAATTGGCTCTACAATGCAGCCAGAGGGGGAAAAAACTCTGATTTATGGGCCCTGAGAGCGTAGTTTCTCGTTTTAAAAATATCTATCTTTCTCTATCAGCTTGCGCTCAAGTCTGAATTTAGAGCCCATTTACCAATTAAAGACTTTGGTCCATGATCTCATTTAGGACGTTCTGTCTGCAGTGCGTGGTTAATGTATGCCCCTGATAGCGACTTCTATTGCCCAAGCTCATTGTGGGCATTTGCTGCTTGCTGAGTGTGTATTGTAAAGCAGAGAAGAGAAACAAATGTGAAACCCCGAGCGATGCCACCTCTGGCAGGCTAAAAGCCTTCAGAGGGGGATTGTACAAAAGAGATTCATCCATATAAGCCGATTACGTTCCTCCCGGAGATGATCATGTAACACTTTATTTTGGGTGGCCACGAATTATCCCCCAAATTATGTGCACAATGGGATCCAATTAAGTATTCATTCATAATTTGCAGCCCCTCTCTGTAATTGTCCTCGCACTCGATAGGCTTTACCGGGGACGTCGGTGCTTTAAGTGTGTCGTGCACACGAACTGTGCCCCTGAGGGAATGTCACATGAAGTGCTGACATACTATCTCATGACACAGCGTAGACAGTCCTGTCATGGCCTGTCACACCCCTCTGCACTGCCACCATGGATGCATGTCACAATTTCCACCATCACACACACACACATGTCACAGGAGTTCCTGCCCCTGTCGATTGTGGATCCAGGAGGTGACAGCATATATATGATAGTATCATTAGTTGTGTTTACATCTAAATGTCAAGCAAATTTGACGCACTGGTTGAAAATGTTGCAAAAAGGAAATGAAAAATAAAATGCAAATGAGGCGTGTTTCCATCAACTGTGTGCGAGCGAATAAAAAGATAACAAAGTGAGGTTTTGTCAGAATTTGGAGGCATAGGCTACATTACAAAGGTTTCTTTTTCTGTCAGAGCAGAAACAGCGGATCGATCGTGTGAGTTAATTGTCCGCTACATCAGAACTTCCCCTGAAAGAAAGGTGTTTCCATCTCCCGGTACGCACATTAACTCTTCTTTGAATAAGGCAAAACCCACCTCGCACAAGGATCACAACTGTGTTGTTTTGTTTTCGAATTTTGCCATTTTCATCAGTCTTTTCTAATGCAGTACTTCAATTACACACAAAGATATGTTGATGGAAACAGAGCTAGTGTTGTATCACAAGGGTTAGGGTCTTGTGTCATGTCAGATCACAGAGAAAAACAAAACGTTTATTCAGATATGTACCCTATGACTGAAAAGTCAAATCTATGAAATTATAAGTCAAAACTCTGAGATAACTTTACTGACTTTTTATCTCATAATTTTGATTTACAATGGGAATTTTTTTTCATCATGCTTGATTTTAAAAAAGAAGATTCATGAACTGGTAGAAATGGGCTTCCATACAGAAAAAAGTGATTTGACACACACTCTGTTACAGCCTGAATACAGAGCACAACAGTGAGAGTTTGTTGTATGACAGCGTGGAAGAGGATATTTCAGGTGCGGTCTCAGTCAGAATTTAGCAACTCAAGGCTCATATTACCCTGTGTCCTTACCGCCTTCTATCTAAACGTACTTTATAAAGAGTTGAAATAGCTTTATGAAGGGAAAAGGGAACTGCTTTTGTCGTTTTCTTGTCAAGAGTTTGATGAGATAGCCCTGATAGAATTGTCAATTCAATATAAGGCTGAAGCCAGCGGCGGTTAGCTTAGCTTACCTACAAATGGGAAACAGGAAAACAGCTCGGCTTGTCCAAAGGTGATAAAATCCACCTACCAGCACATCTTAAACAAACTAATTAATGTGTGATATGTATCATTTGTTTTTTGTATTGATAAAACAACTGAGATATAACTTGATAGTGAGCTTTAAAAATGCTGGTAGAAGATAAATATTTGATGGTGAAGTGATCAATAACAGGTAACGTCTATCGAAGCTTTATAAATCTTTAACTAAATTTTGGGTTGCAAGCTTGTAAAAAAAAATCACTTTGGCTAGTGCACATCCTCTTCAAGCATCAGGTCAGCATCGGTAAAAATCCACTTTCTCTAAAAGCAAATATGTACCTCAGTGCTCCAATAAAGAGCCCTTGAACTCACTGTGACTCTTGGGTAAAGCAATAACGTGTGGGATGCAGACATTTCAGCTCTGACTAAGACCCACATGAGGATCCCAACACACTTCTCTCTCGAGGGTGGCACAGTCGATATCCCACAGATGGTGGGGGAACAATGTGATCCACGCAGCCAACGGTGCCTCTTGACTCATTAGCTGGAATGGGAGGCCTAGGGTAAATGGGGGAAAAGCACAAGGTAGAGAGGTGGTAAATGATCCCACAGCTGTAGGAACAGGAGACGCTGCATTAGACCTGTAATGAAGCACTGAGAGGCTACAGCCCGTAGGAAGCTTTTCCTTTCAGAGGCAGGTTAAGGCTGAGGGGAGCTGAGTGCTGCGTGACACTGGAAAAGACCAAAGCGGTGTCAATTATCCACTGTCGCCGATCAGGTGCCTTAGGGTGGTTCAATCAGCAGGTCAATAAGAAATGTTGACCCTTGACCTCACCCCATAACCTCCATCGGTTCATCCGCCATCAGACTGGCACGCCTCATTAAACTCTGGAGTTGGTTTAATCAGTTTGATGACAATGAAACCATTAAGGAAAATTCATGGGCTTGTTTTGCATGTAATTTATCATCCCAACAAACATCCTGTAGTGATGCCATTAGTTTGTCAGGGTAGATGCATTCATTACATTTTGTTTACCACGGCTTCAAATGTTCCCCGTGCAAGTACCAGGGCTTATTAATGACGGAGGCTGCGGACGAATCTGCGCAAGGTTACAAATGCAGCTAAGACGACTACACCGCAGAGGTCAGGAACAGCTTCACTCGCAGCTGTGTTTTTACATCAAACAAAGTCTCAAACATGTATTTATGTGCACACACATTTACACAGACACACACACGCCCTGAGGTGGTACTGTATAAACTGCGAAGAGCGACGGACCTGCTTGCCAATCATGTGGCCGCTCTACGATGATTGATTGGTTCCACTCGGTGCCCCCACGCCATCAGTCAGAGGGAGGAGAAACCTTCATCAATATTAATTCTTTTTCTCATCTATATTCATATCCTCATTCATATTCATCGCTGGCTACACAGAGCAGATTAGGGAGCTTTGTGTGCATTTCTGCGGATCATTGTTTGAGATGAAGAGGTGGAGGACTGCTGCGCTCTTACTGACATTGACACCGCTCAGTGTCTGCAGGTTGTGTTAAACTTTCCCCTGAAGAGAAACCGGACCCAGTGATTTTTGGGGGCTTTATTTGAATTCATTGTACCGGTTTACGCGCCCAATTTACACGTAATGTCAAACTTTAGCAATTTGTGAAGTTTTCACATTGTTTGATTGATTATATTTAAGTATTAAAATTTTTTTTAAATCAGTTCTCCCTTGTATGATTGCTTTATTGATTGTGTTTCAACAGAGAAAAGTCTAAATGGGAACTGTGCGTGTTTGTGTGTGTGTAGCACTAAGAGTCTTCAGCCCTGTTAGCGGCCCTGTTAGACAGAACAGTGCTTTGAGAAAAATGCTAACGCCAGCAATGCTAACACGCTCAAGAAGACTGTACTAACCTGAAAATGTATGGCAACATTTACCATGTTCACCATCTTAGCACAGTGTGTGAACATGCTAATGCTTGTAATGCTAGTTAGCACCATAAATACGGCTGAGGCTGATGGAAATCAATTTTAAAAGCACCTCTGAACTCTTGACCTGGTGGAACAAGAAGAAAAGTCGGTGGATCACCAAAGTCATGAGGATCTACTGTATCCTCTGGGCACCGTAAATATCTGTACCTCTATCTGACCTCATTCCATCCAGTAGTTGTGAGGACATTTCAGGTACTTGGTCATAAACCAAAGTTAAAGGATCATCATTTTTACAATTCATCCTGTGGGCGGATCAGAATGTCTGCACCAAATGTCATCAAAATCACTCTCATGCTTGATGATGCGGGATGACAAATCAAGACGCATTCTCTGAGGAACATAAATGTCCAGCGTGGACGTCGAGATATTTTACTGGATAAGAAAAAACGTTTCCTGGTGGCAATCAATGAAAAGTCAAGGGGTCACCAAAGTCATTAGGATTCATCATCTGCTTACAATAAATGTCCGTTGCAAAATTTTATGGCAATCCATCCAATAGTTGTTGAGACATTTCAGTCAGGACTAAAACTGATATTAAAACTGACCGACAGACCAACATCTCTCGAGACCAGCTATACCAGATGGGAAAGGTTAAACTATGATGCCAGAGGCTTTGGATGATTGTGTTTGGGGGAAAATTGCACCTGAGTTATGATGTATAGTTTTACAGAACAAGTATTTAGACACGTTTTTGACACGCCTGCAAATGTTCCCACATCAGGTTGTTATAGCCAACTGATAGATTAATACATGTAATAGTATACACAATAAACACATCAGTTTCTCCCCCAAATTCCCAGTCTGCTCTGATTGGCCAGATGTCACAAAGTCTCAGAATTAAAGGCAGGGCTACTGACGAGGCATTTCAGGACTAGTGTTTTCTGTTGGAAAGAGGAGCTTCTGTTGGTGCGGACTAGGCCTGCACGATATGAGCAAAATGTGCGATGTGCGATGACACCCTTCAATATCGCGATGAGGATATGACTTGCGATAAATAAGAAAATATTTAAGTTTGCATACAGTTCCTGTGTCTTTCAGATTTTTCTGCATTAATAGATTCCCTACTTTGAGGTACTCTTAAACACTTAATAGCTGATGACAATTAAATAAAAAAAAATAAAAAAAAATATTTTTGAGCCTGCTTTTATTGAACAAAACCCTTCTAACATTAATGTACACATGTTACTGTTGGTGCAGTGATGGTCGCGTTACTTGACTGCAGCTCGACGTTTGCGCTCTAGACTGACTGGCCTTAAATCGCTCTGCAGCTCTTTATGGTGGTGCAGCAGGTGGTGACGGAGGTTGGTGGTGTTACCTCTGGACGTTGCTACAACTGTTCTGCAGGTCCTGCACAGTACCTGGGTCTGTAAATTGTCTTCTGGCTTGAGTCCAAAGTATCTCCAAACCGCGGACCTGCTATTTCTTTTTGCCACAAGCGTTTAGTCGGCATTTTCACCGCTCTGCTCTCCTGCCTCCGCCGTCCTGTTTACTCTGGCTGCTAATTTTCACGCAGGAACGTGAGCAGAGCTGGGCGTCATCTGATTGGCTAAACGGTGTGCATGCATTGCCCATGTGTCAATGGCCGCATCTGATTGGCCAAATGTCAGCACGCTGAGTGTGAAAGCATGGCGGATGTAAACAAAACTTATCGCACTTCAGACCAGCTTTTGCGATGGGTTCATTGCGCACGTTCACATCGCGATGACGATGAAAATACGATTAATCGTGCAGGCCTAGTGCGGACTGTGACCTTTTCAACTTTCAAGGTCTTTTACATGCAAAGCAACCTGTACAAAACACTGAAGGAAAGGAATAAAACGAAAAAGCATAATCGGACTCCTTTAAACAACGAATTGGTCCTTCGTGAGAAAGTTTAAGCTCCACCTGCAAGTTGCTTCAAATGAGTGTCGAGCGGCAGGATAGACAGACAATAACAGCAAAACTACTAAGATAAGTGTCAAAAATGTTTAATTAACGTACATAATGACAATTTTGGCATTATTGATCGTACATTGTACAGAGGGCAAATTTATTACACATCTACATTAATTACTGTACGTCTGGTAACATTGCCAGAGACTCACTGCTACCGTAACTAAAAATGCATTATATGTTAAGATACTATCCTTCACATAGCAGACAGTGTCAGTAGTCAGAAAACAGCATGTCTGTATGCCAAGTCACAGTAAAAATCAATCATCATTTAAGTCTTGCAGTAATGACGGCTTCCAGTTGTGATTCAAATCTGACTCAGTCATGCTGCTGTATTCCCCCGGTGCTCTATAACTGTTCCTCCTGCTCTGAGAGGAGAAAGGGTTAATCCCAGCACGGAGGAAGCCCAATCAGACAAGACTGGACACACTCACCCTCATTACTCATTATCACTCCCTGCGAATAATTCACTCAGCTGTCCGACTTTGATTAATAACGTCGCAGTTACGTAAAAAGAAAGATTCTTTAAAGATTGGCCAATTAATTCCCCCTTTTCAGAAAAGGTATGTGCGCTTTCCTTTGTTGTTCTTTTGTTACACTCCGTCCTTCTCTCTTCCCTTCTCCTCCCATTGCCCCTCCTGACCACCTCTCCTCTAATTTCTTCCACCTGTTCTGTTCATTTTCCCCCCAATCAGCCTCTAATTGGCTGCTTCACACAATGAGAAAGGAATCAACAGACAGGCTGGTGAAGCTTGTTAAAAATGTACTATTGTGCTCATCATTTTTAATGACTTTGTTCCCTCTCACCTGCGTTTTGTATGATAATTCTGACTGTAATAGATTACCTTGTGCCTCACTTAGTGACACATCTGGATCCACAGTGCCTGCCTCGCTTCTGCATGTCCTCTGTGTGAGTGTGTGTGTGTGTGTGTGTGTGTTTACTGTGGATGCTAAAGTGGAAAATATTTTGTTTTTTCACACAACAGACCTAATCATATAACTCCAGAGGCCTTGTGTCCTCTCTTTTGTCTCAGCGCCTCTTTTCTGTAACTGCTGTAATCAGCAGAAAATCCTTTTTCGTCGGCTCCACTTACAAAGCCCTCTGTCTCTCCTACGCTCAGCTGAAAGGGACAGTAAGAAGAATCTCTGCTCAGGCAGCAGGTGAGAGAAGCAGCACAGGGCTGTGAACAGGGTTGTCCTCGGAGACTCTACTACATGTTACTTTACAGACTGTACTTTAATGTTCTTTTCACTAACCTTTGTGATGAAAAGTCATGCTTGTTCAAAATACCAAATTCTAATGACTCCTAGATTTGACCATATTTCTGTCTTAGCTCCCCAGCAGTGCTTTTTTATTCATGCACAGTGTGATTCTAAAATGCTGCACTTAACCTTTTTCAATGTTACACAGTCTAAACAAACTGTATAAACCGCCACCACGTCCCACTACATGCTCTACGTTCCCAGCAGGCTGCCTCTGCAGGAAATAGAGCTGAGCGTCTTCTCTTTGGCATAAACTCCCAGCTGCTGTCAAGGACACTGTCTTTCCTGTGATTTTCAAATCCAGCCTTAAAACCTGTTTATTCTTGCTGTGCATAACTTTCTAAATTCAACGGGATTAAACTGTCTCTACAGTGCAGCTCAGCTGCAGCCATACAGATATTTTACTGCAGCACTGGTAAATAGTTGTAGTTATAGTTTAGTGGATGGGGCACAGAGTCCAGCAGTCAGAGTTTTATGTTATGTTATTTTGCTTTCTTTATGTGTCTCCTGCCAACACCAGTTCCTTGTAACATATGAATTGGGAAGACTCTCTTAACTAATTCCACATGGTTCACTTGATCTCTGAAAAACAATGTTTTCACTTATCACTTCAGATTTGTTACACTGAGCTTGATACATCTAAATGTCACTTGCTATATTCAAACACTTGGACTCTATTTTTGCTTGTTGTATTTTTTTATTACCCCATTAAAGGGTAACTCCAGCAATTTTCCACATTAAAGAGCATTTACAGGCCTTGGCGAGTACTACTGCATATTAGAAAAAAAGTAGTATCAAGGCTTTAGTGGCTCCAGGGGAAGCTGCATGGTACCCGTTGCATTGTGGGTAATGTAGTCGCCAGGTTTTGAAAAGCAGTCCAATGGTCTAGCATTGCACTCCTCTAACACTGTTGGACTCATTATGGAGAAGACAAATGATCAAAATCGATAAAGCAGAACCAGAGATATATTATCCACACATTCTTATTCAAAACCTGACACCTACATTACCCACAGTGCAACTTAGCTTACACTTCAGGCAATTAATCAGATTACATGCAGCTTCCTCTGGAGCCACAAAAGACTTTATACTACTTTTATCCACATATGCAGGAGCACTCCCCAAGAACTGTAAACACACGTTAATGTGTCAAATTTGTGTATTTACCCTTTAAGCTCCTGTTGCACCCCCAGCTGTCTGAGGAGGGAGGGGTTTCTCCTTGGGGCTTCTTGCATATTTTCATGTTTCCCTCTCCCTGTAGTTGCTCAGATTCCCCGTTGCCAAGTATGCCTTCGCCTTCTCCGAGAGCTTGAGCTAAGACGGTAGCCATTCTCGATGTGCCTTTTAGAGCCCATTAGACATTATATGGGATATTGAGCAGCACAAATACACTTGATTTGACTTTGCTGAGCATCGCGTCCTCAAATAATAAGAGTGGAGGCAATGATAAATCACAGAGTCTGAACAAGCAGGAAGAGCAGAGGCAGCTGCTGACTCGTCTCTGGTCCTCTCCATGATGCTTTAAAAAGCCCTGTACCATCTGGGTGGAAAAACACCAGTTATTTAAATGTGGATATGAGGCAGAACTGCCAACATTGTCTGTGGGCGTTGGCAGCAAACACAGTGAAAAAGTTCGCCTACACTTAGTGGTGGTACAGTGTCCAAGAAAGTAACTGAAGTAGCTAAAGTAGCCTCGAGCAATGTTCTTCTGAACATTATGAATCTACATGAGGGGAGAAGTTCTGTTGTCACTAAATGTTATCTCTCTTCACTCTCTGGGTTGAAACTGCCTTACATTACATTGCATTGGATTGGATTACACTGTATGTTACTACAGACTAATGGGTCTACTGGACATAAAGAGTCTTTAGCTAAAATGAAGCAATGTGATCAGTGTGATGTTGCTGATCGACAACACACCTCAGTGGTAAAACCGGGCCTCTTTTAAGAGCGTAAAAATTACAGATACTCAGTTTTGCTGATGAAGTTTGAAAGCACTTGAATACGAGAGACATTAAACTGATGAAATTGTCTTTTTGCCTGCACATCAGTTTCTGTTCCACCTAATTATTAATTTCTGCAGCCACACAGTGATAACACAGAAAAACAATTCTATTTAAAATCCACTCTCATATGCTATCATTATGCCAAAAAACAATACCCAACAATTTCATTTTCGTGCTTGGAGAGAAAATAAATTATTACTGCTTGCTCAGCTCGTTTCGCTTTGTTCCTTCATTTTTTCCCCCCTCCCCTCAGCTCTTATTTGCTCTGCAGCAGGAAGCATCTGATTAAAAACACAATCAGCACGACCGTGGGCACTGTGCCTTCTAATCTAACCATAATGGGAGTTTACCATGCATTATCTCTGACTGGGATTTAATGAGACTTTAGCATACATTATCTCATCATAGAGTGAAATTTAATAGCAGTATCTAGGGGGCATTTGCGATCCCATCTGTATCTCTTTGCCAGGTCTGATGCAGAGGAAGCAGCAGCAGGAAAGGTGAGTCGAGACTTGTCTCGAGCTCCAGAGTGGGCTTGGATACATCCCTGCAACAGATGCTCTACCTCTGTTTGCTGTCGGGCCGGGATGAATTTCCATCTGGTTGCTTTGCCCTTGTACGTTAGTTTGGAACATCAAGGTGGCGCAGTGAGCAGAGAGCCTGTCTTTCAACGACCGTAGAAGGCCCTGGTTTGAGCCCCTCTGCCAGCGAGCATCACGCTGCTGAGGTGTCCTTGAACTAGACTGCGAATCCTGCACAGCTTCAGAACACAGTAAAGACTCACTTCTGTGGTGATCAATAGATTTTCATGGGAAAACTTTCTCGTCAAGGATTTTACAAAACAACTAATTAAGCAGCCTGGATACATTTCAGTAATACCTTCTATGAAGCCCATGTCTATAATGGGTTATAACACATTGTGAACATATTTTTAATGCATTATAATAAACCTATACTGTTCTCAAAAAATGTGTTTCCCCAAAATGTTTGTATAATTGTTGGATTACGTTTATATATAATACTTACTTGCATCAACTTAATCTAAGTAATCATAGTTGTAAGCACTCATGAATATTCATAATGCCTTTTAACAATAATCATAACTCATTATGATGCAAAACTCTGTAATGCACTATAACAATACTTTTTATGTGCTATAGTTTCCCTGTAGGTATAAGCAATCACATATATTTAGAATGGGATATAACAATAATCATAAGACATTATAAAGCATTTTATAGTCACTTATAAAGTCAGGTATCAATACTTCATAACTGCTGGTCACTCACTATTTTTGAGGGATCACAGTATATCAAAATTCTCATGGTTGCGATATTATATAATTGTTTAATCATGCATTTAAACACTATTATGATGCATTATATTGGGATTATAAGTTACTTGAAGTGGACATTTGGGACTTTAAAGATGACCTATTATGCTTGTTATCTTTTTTCCTTTACTTTAGCGTTTGATAAAGGTTTTTGTGCATTCAAATGATCTTGAAAGTTAAAAAGGTCAAAGTCCACACCAACAGAAGCTCCTCCTCTCTGACTTTGTGACATCACTACTACGTCACCAGCTAGTTTGGCATGTAAGAATTGATTTAGCACAGGTGCTCTGTTGTTGTTGGCTTTGCTGGCTCAGGCTTGTGTGAGCTGACCAATCACAGCAGACTGGGTATTTTGGAGGGCAGGCCATAAAGAGAAAGGGGCTACAGCAGAACGTGTCAGGCAGAGCGGGAATACAGCACTGCAGCGACGGACAGAATGAGTAAACTGATGTGTTTTTTAGTATTAAAGCGTGTAGAAATATTCCAGTAGAAACCCAAAATAAAATTGTGAACCTGAAAATAAGAATAGTATGTTTCCTTTAAGTAAAGTCAAGTATAGTAATGATATTCCTGCCTTACAAGCAGATGTCCTGCATTACAAGCTGATCATAAGTCACATAGGTGGTCATTGTTTGCCTTAAGTAAGGTAACAATACTGTTTAATGAATGATTACTTATTCGGTATACTAATGTTTATAATGCAGTATAGACAGTGATAAGTTATTGTTTCAAGCATTGTGAATATTAATAAGTGCTTGTAACTATGACAAGACAGGGCTTTAGGTTCATTGTAAAGCATAATAAGTATATTTACAATGCATAATGCATATAGAAATGGGCTAGAAATGCTGCCAACAACCTCTTCTTCTGTCACATCATCGGATCATCCTTATAGTTCAAGTACAGTGACAAGAAAAACTTATCCAGAACACAGACCTTTACTTATAGTTGTGGAAAACAGGAAATGCACCATATCTGATTCTTTGACCTCTGCCAGTGGTCAACTGTTGCTACAAGTGTTTTATAGTAACCACATGTCGTCCCATGCGGCACACAGTGTGCGGCAGGACACGTCGTTGGTGATGGAGACAGAAATAAAGGCCACATGTTGAAGCCATGTGACAAAAATGACCTCTGGGGCGGAGAGCCTCGTTGTGTGTGGGTCAGAGCTGTGGTGGAAAAATTGATGAATAATTGATTTTACTCTAATGGGTGCGTTTGTGTGCGTGAGTGTGCACTTTAACATGTGCACTTGTTGATATTCACTGCACTGTACTTGTGGTGTGACGTAACATCACTGTTTCTCCTACAGCCTCGTGTTTCTTTCTTTCTCTTAATAATCAATCAGAGCCTTTTATGTGGAAACAAAAAAACACTGATTATGTCATGAAAGCAGGTGATGGACACGTTTTTCCTCCCTGCTACAGTATATCTTTAAAGAACACCGTTTTGCATCAAGGATGGCAGGCAAGTCTTCACCTCAGCATGTCAGCCTGTCCGCAGGTTTCGCTGCTGACATTATTCCTGCAAACCTAATTAACAATATCATACCATCAGCCGCCATCCCTTAAACGCATGACAAGCAGCCAGGAGGGGAGTGTGAAGGTATTAATATTTATGGCTCCATTCAGTAGTGAACAGAGAAATGGACTAAATTAGCAAGTCTAATGCTTTGCAATGCTGTAATCCACTGCAAGGGGAGAAAATTGATACAGTAAAGTCATCGGTGGAGTGCTGCCATCAGGCTTGATTTTAGAGCTGAGAGGATCTATTTGTTGGTATTTACCTTGTGCCGTGCTGCACATTCAGAATGGGCCGCGCCGTACGAGGCTGTATAAACTACAGATGGTTCGGGCATCTGCATTATGGCATTCGTCTCTTTCTCTTCCTCTCCTCCTGTCTCATTCTCCATCCTACAAACTTTTAATGAGTCATAATCTGTGTATGCCGGTGATTAGATTTAATGAGGTGCCGACAACCTTGGGTTGACTCAACTCAGCTGCAACACGCTCACTAATTTGTGATGGAGCAGAAGCCGAGCCGTGGACCTTGTGACAGAGGCACTATGCAAGAGAATACAGGATTAAGCTTCGCAAAGTTTACTTTTTTTTTTTCCTTCCCCCTTTTTTTGATTTCAAGACCCGTAGTAATTGGCAGTGATGTCAAGTCTCAATCGAGAAGCCGGAAAAGGAGAAACTTTCATGTTAGTATTCAGTAGTTGAAGTTTGTTCTCGTGGCTTCCGGGAGTCGGGGATTCTCAAAGATATCAAAGATGGCTGTGAAGATGGAGAGCAGCTATATGGACCTCTGAAGGGGGAAGACAAGATGGAAATTCTGGTTTATCACAGCCATCACATATAGTAGTTGTGTTAGGTGAAATAACAATTATCAATATCTCCTGCCTTTTTTCATTTTGTGACTAAATGTTGCATGTAAATGAATACAATTAAAGAAGTAAGCTACGGTATGAATACATTGGAACAGGCATCATTATTATTATCTGCTTCAATAAAGGTTCTCAGCCTTAAAAGATAAATTCACCCAATTTGGGTGAAATTGGCTGAATTTATCCTTCATTTGTTCCATTCTTGAACTTCGTTGTCAAGATAAAACATGCCCACCTCAATTCTTGTGACTTACGTGACCGGAGATGCTTTCATTAATTCATTACGGGTCATGTATAAAACACCCAGTGTGAAATTTATGGCTCAAGACACCAAAGAACGAGCAAGCAACTATAAAACACCTCCTGTGTAAACACTTATTAAAAACTGCTAATCAACTGTGGCCTGTCTCCATATTTTTTCATCATCTAACAGACTGTCAGCCTCATCAAACCGGTGTAGTGTAAAGCTTCGTTGGGATGGCTGAGTCATGAGGTCCGGTCTCAGACAAGCTATTGCCTTCACTTCACACTTGACAAACCGGTCTCTGTCAGGCCATGGGGCAGTGTGCTGAGCGCTGCCTTTCCACCAGTAATGAGCTCCTTTAGCAAATCAGCTCTAGTGCATGTTTTCAATCGGATGCACTCTCTCTCTCTCTCACACAGAGCGTTGCCGTGATCTTACTGTCCTTGATCTGGGTCATGCTCTCAGCGGTTGAAAAGGGCTCTCAGTGTGTGTTTGTGTGTGTGTGCGTGTGTGCGTGCCCGTGCGCTGCTGCAGCCCCTGACTGAAAGCACCAGAAATGTGCGTCCCCCGTTGTGAAATTCATCTGCTGTATAATGCAGCGACAAACAGCAGGGGTGGAAGCATCACAGCTCTGAGTAATAACAGGCAGAATAATGTAGCAATATATAGAATCCTGAGAGAAACTCATAGAGGGCTCCGTTTGTGTTGCTCACTGTAAGTACAGCATAATGCACTGTGTGCATTCAGATGAAGAAGTACAACCACGACCACGACAAAAATGGTCCATAAACTTCTTACGTTTGACTTTCCCTGCGCCTCATTAAAACCAATAAACCACAAAAATGAGGTGTGAATCCTAAGAGGGGGAAATAGTTGGATTTAATGATCAGTAAATGTGTGTAGCTACTATAAGCAGAGCGGATACGTTTTTGTTACTGCCTCAACAACATAAAATGGAGAATAAACAGCCAGACTGGCATTTCAGTGGCTTGCAGGTGATCTGACATAAACATAGATCCAGCTTTTCCAGTTAATTAGAGGATAAGCACAGGATACAATCGTAGAGTGTAAAAAAAAAAAATCTCGAACTGCTGAGGCACAATTTGTCTTATCTTAGGGGACAAAGCAAGTCCCTACAACAGCTGTCTTTGCTTTGTTTCAAGCAGTTTTAAACAGGTCAGGCCTGCAGTGTTAGCATGCACGCTTGGGAACTATGGCTTTTTGGAGCACTAGTGCACAAAATGTATTTCCTCAAACATTTACAGACTGAAATATCTTGACCACCGGATGGATGGATGAAAGATTCCCATTGACGTTGGTGGTCCTGACTTCTCCTCTAGCGCCACCATTTGAGGCTTTAAGGAAGGAAGAATTGTCATACTTTAATGATCCCCTGACCTTTCTTCTAGCAGGGCAAAAATATCGAGCGTCCATCAATTTGGTTTATCACTAAATACTTGCAGACATGAATTACCATCAGCCACAGCTGCTTTTTGTGTTGTGCAGCTGCTAGCTAGCAAGTGAAACCAAGATCGTGAACATGGTAAGCGGTACACCCATACATTTCTTTAAAGTTCTTATCATGGCACTCCTAGGGCTCCATACAGGCAGATGAAAACGTGTCATCCAATGCCAAGAGTCGGCAGGCTTTCCTTCCAGCCATGACCGAACCAAACATTCTGTTTGGGTGGAATCTCTTCCACTCTTGGCACTCTGTGGCATGATTGCCTTTTAGCTACTCCTTCATTGTCAAATGAGCCAAACCCCCCTCTCCACCCTCTCCTCTTATGAGACCAGTCATCTATCTCTCTCTGACTCATTCCCTCAAATGGGAGCCGCTCCTCCTTATTCACCCAGCGGAGAGATTACAGGCCGGAACAGATGAGATGAAGCGCTCAGCAGTGCTGAGACATGGACCCACAGTCCGCAGCAGACAGAGAAGGAGATGATGACATTGTCCTGACGTGCTGAAATTTTAGTTAGGCCGAAGTGTGTCACAGTTTAGTGCCAGACCTTTCATACAGTCATCTGGAAAATAAGAGATCGCTAACAGATCGTTAACAGATATTCACGGAGCCAGACTAGTTTGAAAAGCCGAAGAAAAAGCCAGCACAGAGTGTCCTTGTTGCCACGTCCTTGTAGTAGCAGTCAAACCAACTGATTAATGATCCAGGAGTAAGAAACACACACAAAAGGCGTGCAGGTACTTTGGGAATCAATTCATCACACTTTATTCTGTGTGACCCCGGCTGATGCAGTGGCTCGAGAGCAGTACAATACACTCTCAGCACAAATGTATTAGTGGAGTATAGAACACATACACGCTCACACACAGAGACTACAAGTCCACAGCAAAGAAATCAAGATGGTGTGTGTGAGTCTGTGTGTGTGTGTGTGTGTGTGTGTGCACAAATCATAGGTAGGCTGTTTGATTTCTCTTTTACTTACATTTCTTTATTTACACTGCATGTGATCGAATCCAATAACGTGTCAGACTGCAGCACCACAGGGTGAAGGACATGTTTGGGTTACACCATGCTATGTTTAGACATACTGAGGACGCTTCATTAAGCGTGAGGTCACTAGGCCATCCCTCTGAAGACCTGCAGGTGCTGGTTGAACTGGTCAGCGT
This sequence comes from Lagodon rhomboides, assembly GCA_039737535.1. Classification (NCBI taxonomy): domain Eukaryota; kingdom Metazoa; phylum Chordata; class Actinopteri; order Spariformes; family Sparidae; genus Lagodon; species Lagodon rhomboides. The sequence goes on along the minus strand of CM077785.1, from coordinate 17,053,385 downwards.
TCTGTTTGGCCGTGAGGAGCTGCTTTTCACACCACTGAACCAGAGCCTGCTGCAGCATCTCCACACGCGCACCTTGGAAACGTGAAATCTGGGAGAAACACGCCACACGCATGTTAATACGTACGGTCAACAGACGGGGTGTTCCCCACTTGGTACACTTGGGACGGGTGAGCCTCGCGCTTTACCTCCTGTTTAGCCACTCCGCAGATGTGCTCAAACTCTGTCTCCGCTGCTTTCTTCACCTCCTCCATCTGATGAATGTGAAGAGCGAGTCATCATCATTGTATGCTCGGTCTTCATCAGAGTGAATGTAAAGATTATATTTGCACCTGATGTCTTCTCATCTTTACTATCTACCACTGAGTCATCTCAGCAGAACGTTACTGACACCTGCTGGTCACAAGGAGGCATGTACATCTGATACAGCAGCGTATGCATGCTGAGAAGAAGTAATGTATTTTTAAAAAAGTGGGGAATAAAAGGAAAAAAAACAAATAGGTCTCCTTTAAAAGGAAAAAAAAACATGTTTCAATGGCATATGAACCATATTCAACAGGCTCAAACAACTGGATCACTCGCTCATCAAACCATGTCTTTACAGGAGACCAGCCCCCCTCACTTGACCTGTTTATAACTAAAGCAGTGGTTATATCTTATGAGATATAGTGTAGCCCCCTTGAAGTGTAGTGTGATTACACTGCCCCCAACACTGGTCATACACTGGTTACGGATACTCACAGCAGCCTTCTTCACAGGTTTGGCCTTCTCTGCGTTCCTTCTGGCAGTCTCTAACTCCACTAGTTTACAGGTTCTCCTGAAGAGCATTTCCTGCATCGGACACAATGTTAGACAGGAAAACATTAGTCAGACGTTTCAGCGACAGTGTCAGTGTCAGATGGAGCGGCAAGACACATTACTTTGACACACCTTTTCTGCCTCCTGGTAGCGGGACTCCAGGTCCAGGCCCAGCCCAAGAGTGTTCACGTTGTTCTCGGCCACACTTGTTATATTTTTCTGCCCACACAAAAAGCACATTATGTGCAGCTCACTGGCAAAGCAATGGTGCCTTGTACTGTTTATCTACTTCTGTTAAAAAGAGGATTTACCTTCATAGATTCAAAGACTTCTGATAATTTCACACAAGCCCTGAAAGAGGAAAGCGTACTTTTGTTCATACAACTGATTGATTACAACTTGCGTGCAATGTTCTGAGGCGTTGACTTTAAATACATGTGATAATGGCACAGGACCAGAACTATTATTGTCTCACTGAGAGAAAGCCTGTTTGTCAGGATCCTCCCCTGGTTCCACACACAGATGTAGAGCAGCTGAGAAGTGCCCACAGGCCACTGCTATTTCTACAAACAAACAGAACACGGAAGACCCTTTCACGTCAGATTCCAATACAGCAGAGACAAATACAATGTGCTGTGGAGCTAGCAGACTCCACATCCTCTAGAACTTTTTTTTTAAAAAGCAGCAGTTTTCTTACTTTGCTCAGTTAGCACCACATCCAGGAATCTCTGTGGGACAAACGAAAAGTTAGAAGTCACACATTCAAAAATCAGACAGGACTGTGTGTCTGCATGTGTGAAAAACAATCCGCATCACCTCAGCTGCAGTCTTGGTGTAGCCAGTTAGAACGAGGTTATGATCACGTTTGGTTTGAAAGAACTCATCCACATCCTGCAGGCACGGAAATGATGGCATTAAAACCTAACATGCAGGTGTAAAGGCCGTAAACGTCTGTGTGTATGGGTCCCAGTGGTGTACCTTATGGCCTTCTTTCCTCATCCCTTCCACAGCTTGGCTCAGGCGGTTGAAAATGTTTTTCCTCGCTCTCTGTCTGCCTGGAGGCTGCGCACAAAGACACAAATAAGCTTTCAAAGTTAATACTGTTTAAACACAGCGTATGAAATCTTCCCAGCAGGACACACACGTTCTTGGAACGTCTGAAGGTGTTTGTTGGCTCATGCCACCGGCAAATCTGCTAATGCTCGTTATGCAGCACTGCAGACTCAATGAAAATGTGTCTGAACTTACTGGATCATCATAAAAGGAGAGAAACAGCCTGACACGCTCGGACTTTGATACAGTGTAAAGGCAGAGTGAATAACAGTGAAGTTAACAAAGTAATAAGGCTACAGAAAATAAGATGCAATTGGATTACAGATATTTTCAGCAGATTGCAAATAGGATTACATAAAAAGAAAAAAGGAAAAAAAGAATAATATACCAGTCTGTAAGTATGCCCATCCGCACACCTGACAACACTCCCTTCACTCTGGTCTCAAGTGAAACTGAATACAGTTACTGAGGTTGAATAAAAGTCACCTTAGTGATATCTATTATCTCTTGTCTTTATTTGAACATGTTTGGTATTGAAGTAACCAAAAAGTAACAGAAAGTAATCAAATCCCATTACTTTAATGTTGTCATACTTGGATTATATTACTGACTCCATTTTGTAACAGGTAATAAGTAACTGTATCAGAATACATTTTTAAAATAACCCCCCCAACCCTGCATATATTTAATGAATTATAGCAGCTCCAATTAATATTTTAGTCATATATTTGTATTATTATTACAGTTGATTATTTTCTCAGCCCAGCTGTTGAAGGCGAATGGCTGCCCACTGTTTGAGGTTTCTGCCTGTCTAAAATCAGTTCTTCCTCATCACTGTTGCCAAATACATGCTCATGAAGGAAAGTTAATCCTTTGTAAATAAAAGTATTATATGTAAGAGTATGAGCAGGAAGTGTCATGAGATAACATCTGATCTAGCGCTGTATAAATAACACTGACTTGACTCGGCCCTCCTCGCCCACTTGATGTTATTTGCGGGCTGACAGTTTGTTAACTTGATGATTTTGTTTTCACTTCGCTGTTTGTTCCCTGAAAGTTTCAACGCGGTCATTTCTGATATTTCTGTCACTGTTCTGGTTAGTCGTTTTCTGCTTTAATTTGTAGTTCTATCCTCTTGTGTCCTGTTGTTACTTTCCACTTCCTGCTCACCTGTGTTTCCTGTGTTCCTCCTCAGCCTGATTTCCCCCCACACCTGTCTCACATCAGTCTGTTGGTGCTGCCTTGGCCCCGATGTCTCTCCACCTGCACCTCATCCCCTCGTTAGTTTGTCTTTAAGCCTGTGTTGTTCCCTCACACTTTGATGGTTCGTCTGTTTCCGTCCACGTGTCTCCTGTGTTCCCTTTGGTGCTGAATTGTTCCTCGTGGTTTTCTGGTTTGTCCTCAGTTTTGTATTTCTCTTTGACCTTTTCCTCGGACTTTCCTTTGCCTGACTTTTGTTAGTTGCGTTCTTTTTTAGACTTTGGATTTCACATACATTTTGTTTATTGACCTGCCTGCCTCTGTGTGTCTACACTTGGGTCCTATTTTGAATTGTGACAATTTCACCAGCCTGTTGAATGTTCAATGTCCATCCATTCCTCTAACTACACACAATTGTTCATTACAGCCGCGTCCCGATTCAGGAAGAGTTTCAAGTCCACATTCCATCTCCGTTAACGGGCCCATATAAAAGGCCCCTTCAGATGGGGCCATAAGTTTGCTGTTTGACACAACTGCCGTAACATGTTTGTCTCTGGACAAATTTTATGTTTGGCAACCGGCAGATGCTCACTATGCTGCTATGGTGAATGCTCTGCAGACGTCTCATTTAAGTGGAAGCCTTCCGCCTTCCATAAATGTCAAAGGCACAATATTTGTCACATGAATCTCTTCATGAAACAGTGTCAGTGAAAGTTTAACCTTTTATTGTCTGTGTCTCTCGTAAAAAAAATAGTATCACCTTGCTCCCTTTTGTGATATAAAGTTCTTTTTACTGGGGCTGATCATAAAAAAAAGGAGGATTTAAAACACAAGGAAAAGCATGTTTGTTTGCGTCCACTTACATCTGAGCTCGTCAGGAAAATCTCCACAGCATTATTTTTGTTGAGAATGCTGTGTGTAGCAATCTGCCGGAGGAAGATTTCCAGGGCTTTGCAGTACGGCTGCCACTCTCCTAAAGCAAGGAAGCCTGCGAGAAAAACCATCAACGTTTTTCATCGCAACACTTCATATGACGTGCACGAAAAACAGACAGTGACATTGTAAATCTTTATTCTTTTTTTTATAGCGATGGTGTTCTGATGTACTCACCAAGCTGTTTCACAACCTTGGCAGACGCATTCACCTGAGCTTTTGCCGGAAGAGGAGGAAACTTGGAGGAAACAAAGAAAACATTAAATCTTTATTATTGCCCTTACTGTTTTTTTTTGTTTGTTTGTTCTTTTTTATTTAAAGGCAAGATTCCTTCTATTGTATTCCATAAAACAAAACGTTCTTCCATCAGGTGCTTGGCTCAGGTGAAGCACCTATATAAGGTTATTGCTTTTTGAGCAGCAGAGTGCTTGGAAGTACATATTGCGCCCTGGATCAGCCGTTGCACAGCATCTGCTTGTGTAATATATCACAAACGCACACACACATACAAAGAAACACTTCCTCATAGTTTTCCACATCTTTAGGAAAAACGGCCAATCAGACAACTCATCTTTCTACAGAAACGGGGGGGCCGGCTAAATGTCAACACTAACGTCAGCTTCCCGATTACAGCGGAAAAAGGAGGAAGGACCTTTAAACAAGCAACATAACTTGTGTGGCAGTAGCACCAGTGGTTAGACCTGTGTATTTAAGTAAACAACTATGTTTACTTTAGCTCAAATTCTGAACACACCCCTGAATTGGTGGAGCTACAGTTGGCAGTTAGAAAAAAAAAGATAACATACAGCGGCACATGACGACTGAGCAAACAGCAATAATCCTCAACTGTTACTGTAAGAAACCAAAGTACTGACTATGACTCCTTGAATCCCGGGCACATCCTCCTGAGAGAACAGGTGCTGCTGCAGCCACTCGAAATCATCATAGGTCCGGTCCACATGGTACTCCCCCGTCCCAGACAGCTGGCACAGACGAAAGAGACAATAATATCATACGACAAACAAATGCTGCAGCAAATCACACGTAAACAAATCGTTTTCTCACCTTCTGAGACACAATTAGGAAGGTGAGTGTGTCCCCGTCTTTCAGCACCTCTGTAACCTTGATGTTTCCACCGTGGACACTCAGGTTAGATGTCACTTCTTTTACCTCTTCCTGGAATGAAACATGTGGCTGTCAATATTTTCCAATGGCGGAGTAGAAAAACTGAACTGAGCACACACTGCATTTGGATGTCTGCCTGGAGTAAAAAAGACAGAAAGTCACATGATCAGAGGTTGTCATAAAGAACATTTTCCAGCACACTCACCATCATTGTCGAGCTGGTGGGTGAATGTTTCCAGTCTGTCTTTAATCGGCTGTGTGGAATGCTTAAATCTCCCTTTATCTCGATAAAAAGTGCATAGAGCTGTAAAAAGATCTTCTGCCTTATGTTGGCTTTAGTGCACTCTCGCTGTAACTGCTGAGCAGGCACAGGATATCCTCTGGGTCAAAGTGCACACTGGTCCTGTGAGAAATGGAGTAAAACAGTGCCAAATCTAAAGTGCTGGCTCAGGGAAAACGATGAGCAACTGGTGTGTTAGTCAGTAACTCAGGACCTTCGACACACCCACACAGGAAAAGTGGCATAACGGTCCAATCAGTTCCCCCAGCTGTCAACCCCCCAAACCTGTAAACAAACACTGAACTCATGAGTTATCCCATTAAAGAGGCAGAATACACACAGCTACCAACAAGTCCAAATTACTACGTGCTGAATATAAGACACAGATCCTGAGAGGTCTATTTAAAATGTACACTTTATTGTCAACAGAAAGACAGTACATTCAAACACAACAGTCATACAGTACACATGTTAAAAAAAAACATATCTACTGGTGATCTTCATCCTCCTCCACGAAAGGGAAGCTGAAGTCGACCTCTTCAAATGCGAAATTTTCAAATACACCGCCAGCATCCTCTCCATCCTGATGAAAGCTCCAGTGGAAGTGGGGCATCTCCGTGTCAAAAGGATCATTGTCAAAGTCACGGAAGAAGTCTGCAAAACTGAAGTCGAAGACCGTGTCATGTTGATCCTCAGGGTCGACAGAAGCGCCGTCTTTGAGGAAGGCCTCGTGGCCAACACTGTCATACTGCCTCCTCTTCTCCTTGTTGGAGAGCACCTTGTAGGCTAGAAGACGAGACAACAGGGTTATAAATAAGGCTACAAAGAGTCGTCAACACAATCATGTGATGCGATTATTCGGATATGTATTGCGATGTGATTCAGGATTAGTGGGAATGATTTTTGCATTACAGGTTTCATTTTCACTCAAAAAACTATTAAAAATCAAGATGATGTGATGATTTGTTTGGGTCTGTAACCAACAAACAAGTTATCTTACATCTGGAGAACAACATTTGTAGGCCAGAGAATCTCTGCAGGCACTACTGTACTTCATTATAAGGGTTTTGTTGTTTCACACATTTGACTTTTCTCAAATAACCGCAACGTCTTGTGATCTGGATATTGCACTTACTGCGATGCCCATTATAGTCTGATTAATTGTGCAGCCCCAATTATTACTTTGGCTGAGAAAGAGCCAGTGTTGTAGTCAAGACCACCTAAACTGAGACCAAGTCAGGACCAAGAACAGGGCCACACTGCATGACACACAATAAAATGTGGATCCGGCAAACCATAGTCGTCTTAAAATTGATCTGAAAGATCCACATTCTCATGTAGAAAAAACACAGAAGACAAATTAATTTTTTTTTCTCAATATATTAGACTGTCAATATTATCAGCTGACATTGGCCTATCACAGATGTATGTATTGTATATATGTTTTTTTGATATCGGCTAATATGAAACTTTTAAGTGTTACGGAACATGTTGCATAAAAAGATGCTTGGAGCGATTTAAAATTCTTACATTTCCAGAAAAGTTTACAGTTTCCAGGCATTGATATAATTTTAGGTTAGTGTTAAACTATTAAATATCCTGCTTCTGTTACGTGTCTTTGTCACAAGTGTTTGATAACCACATTTGAGGGATAACTGCGAAAAACAAAACAAAAAAAGATATATATGGGCCCATATATTGATACCGCCACATATAAACAAAGTAAAACAGTATGAAATTGTGTTGTCCTTGACGCTCAGTTTATTCAGTCGGTAATGAAAGCACAGTGAGTTTGTTTGGTTTGTTTAAGCATTAGAAAAACATACAATAAAGATATTTCTCTTCTGATTAACATTTCTTCCCCAAAAACTACGTAGTGCACCTTTAAGTGTGTCTAACAAAAGGCATGTAGTTGTATTTAAGAAGTCTATTGAGATACCTCTTATAAAGCCTCTGTTTTGAGAGTGATGACATTCATTTCACTTGTTTAGCTTTAGATTACACTGTAAACAAGTTTGTTGCAGGCCTGTTTTTACCTTCAGCAATCTCTCTGAAAGCCTTCTCTGCGTCGGCGCTCTTGTTCTTATCAGGGTGGTACTTTATGGCCAGAGTGCGGAAACTCTTCTTTATCTGGCTGTCAGTTGCAGTTGGCTCCACGCTGAGTGTTTCATAGTAATTTCTGCTCGTCTCGGACTCGGAGGCAGCAGGCAGGACCCCACACAGCATCAGCAGCGGCAGCACGGCGGCTGCTTGCGTCCAGTGAAAAGCACCTTGCGCTGCCATGCTGTGCGCCTGTGCTCAGATGAGGAACTCAGACTCAACTGTCACACACAGAAGTTATCTGGAAGAACAGCTAGAATGCAGTTTGACGGCTCATCATCATATGTAAATAAAGCTATCTGGTCTACACGTCAGCAGAGACAGCACCCGGCAAGACGAGCCAAGGCTCAGGGAAGAGTTTACTTACCAGCTGGTAGCTTGGAGGCTCAAGATGTGACGCCCATTTCATCCGAATTACACACACAAAGCGGTGGTGAAAGTACATTAAATTAAAAAAAACAACCTCGCTGTCGATTAGCGATAGGACCGACATTGTGCTCTATAAAACATTTAAACTGTTTAAAACTAGTTTTTCATTTTAAAAAACAAAGTAAATGCGCATTTCAGTGCAGTTCACTATGACGACCACTAGATGGCAGAAGAGCGCTGAGAGAAAGACGGTCGTCTTCTTCGTCGGTTATGAGAGATGCACCAAGAAATGTGGTAAACAGCACCGGGGCCTTGAGAAATTGCCAACACACGCCTGATTGCTGTTAGCAGAGATATCTCGGTGGCTTTCGGTGAATCGGGGCGAGGCTTTTTCGTCGTGGGACCAACCCGTCTGCCCTCTGGATCCTGCTCATAGGGAACCCTTTTCCATTTGGTGAGACAACATTAGCATTTAGCCAGTTAGCTAGATAACGTTCGCTAGCTTCCTGACGAGCTCGTAGCACCATTTTAGACTCACTTATTCATATGTAAGACACGTCAGAGTGTGCTTTATTCAGAGACAGCTAACCTGTGCGTTCAATTTAGCTTGGCATGATAAGAACACAATTGATATTTTGTGTTAACATAACACAATTACTGTTCAGCAACCTAGCATCAACAACAACAACAACAACACCAACGCTACTTCATGTTTACCAGGTGTTGTCACATGGTCTAATCCAGCTAAACCAAAAAGTCCTTTCTTCATAACTTTTATATTCATATTCTCTAGTACTTTTAAAGCTAATCTTTCAACTGGGGTTCATATTTTATCTTGCAGATATTTGCATGGAAGTGCGCACTGCTGCAAAGTAAAAGATACTCATGACGTCTTTACCTGTGTATGTTAATGTCTGCAGGTCACGTCAGCCCCCCCTCATACACATGAGTGCCGTTTTCTCCTCGCGCTGGGCCGAGCGCCATGCCTGACCGGGACAGTTCCTATCTGTCAGGTGGTGGTGGGAGTGCTGGTGGTCTGGGCGAGGAAGGAGGACTTGGTTCTGGCTTGACAGGGGGTTCTGCAGAGGGCAGAGGAGGTCCAGGCGGAAGTGTTGGAGGCAACGTCTCTGGTTCAGGGAGCATGGGGGGCGGTGGGGCGCTAGGAAATGGCAACAGTTGTGGGAACGGAGGAGGTGGGGGGCAAGGTGCAGGACTGGCGTTGGACGGTGTCTGCAGGGACTTCATACGCAATGTGTGCAAGAGGGGGAAGCGCTGCCGCTTCAGGCACCCAGACTTCAACGAGGTGCCAGACTTGGGAGTGCAAAAGAATGAATTCATCTTCTGTCACGACCACCAGAATAAAGAGTGCATGCGCTCCAACTGCCGCTTTGTCCACGGCTCTAAAGACGATGAAGACTATTACAAGAAGACAGGAGAGCTACCCCTCAGACTAAGAGGGAAAGTTGCAGCACGTCTCGGCCTGTCCCCCATGGATCTCCCCCACAGCCGCGGGGAGGTCCCGATCTGCAGAGACTTCCTGAAGGGAGAGTGCCAGCGGGGCAATAAATGTAAATTCCGCCATGTCAAAAAAGACTATGAATATGAGCCCTCGAGGGTTGGGGCGGGTGGTGTTGTGGGGCCAGGTGCCAGTGGAATGGTCAATGCTGGGGGAGGGATAGGCAGTGGAGTAGGCGGTGCTTGTGGAGGAATGCAAGGACTTGTGGGAGTTGGAGGTGGAAGTAATATGATGGGGATGGGTTGCCCCAGCTTGGGTGGGTGCAGAGATCCAGGTATCTCAGGAGTTGGGGGAGTTGGTGGAGGCGGGATGAGCGGCTGCCTGTCAATAAGTTCTGCAGGTCAGCGCCGTTATGACAGGAGCTCATGCTCAGTGTACGACCCCCTGCTGGAAAGTGGGCTGTTTGATGCTGGCTCCCTGGAGGCCTCTGTGGACCACACCGCTCTACAGTTTAAGAGAAGACGGTTGGAGGGTCTGCGCCTGGCAGATGGCACTGGGGGTGGGCACTATGAGCTGGGAATTCAAGCCACGCTGCCACCACGTCCTCTGGAGTACAGGTTCCTGGAGGAAGAAAACTCCCTGCTGAGGAAGAGAGTGGAAGAGTTGAAGAAGCAGGTTAGAATGAGAGAGAGTGGGGGACATTAACTTTTTGATTTCCCTGAAATCATTGTTGTTAAAGTCATGACAAATATTTTAATTTTATAAACTCTACAGGGGTAGTATTTCTTTTTGGCTGTACTGTTAGTAGTACAGTAGGTGTTTTAGCAATCTGAGGAATTACGATCCATCTTTTTTGACCATATAAATTAAACAAAATTCATATACATTGAAGAATTGATGGAAGATTTACCATTAGTTTGTTACCAGATGATGAATGAAAATGTGTCTTTACAAACAACAAATGTGAACAAATATTTAACATTAGAAAACTTGGAACTTCATTTAGTTATTGCCTCGTATTAGTTCCTGTGTTTAAAAGACTTTTCTGTCAATATCGGAGTAATTGCACCTTCTTAAACTGTGTCTTGTATTTTGGTGGCAGCATTGCTTTTTTGTTGACATGTGGTTTAAAAACTACTTGTTAAGAGAAGAGTCTTGAAGCCACTTATTTAATGACATAATATAAACCTTAAATAGGGACAGATCAGTGGTTAAGAAGGTTTTGTTTACAGTCAGGGGGTAAAGTCTGCTTGATGATTCTTCACAACCCTGTTGATTCAACAGCTGCAAAAACTGTGACTGTGGTAAAGAAATTATGCCTGTCAATAAACAATTTTCTGTTTAATTTCAAGCAGCCTAAATATCTTTACGGTTGTTTCAGAACTTTGCTTTTGATGAATGATGAAGAGTTTCTGGTCCTTTTTTACAACCCACTGCAGAGACATTTTGTCAAATTTTCTGTCTTGTGTGGTTCTCAGGTTTCAAATCTCATCGCAACAAATGAGGTCCTTCTGGAGCAGAACGCCCAGTTCCGAAGCCAGGCCAAGGTGATGACGCTGTCCTCCACCCCTGCACCCACTGAGCAGAGTCTGGCTCCCCCTGTGGGCGCAGTAAGCTCCTACAATCATGGCATCGCCCAGACTCACACCACCCTGAGCAGCGCTGGACTGCAGCCTCGGCCTGTCACCCAGCAAGACCTGGTAGCTCCTACCGGTGCGCCTGCGGCACCCCCGACTAACGCTGCCCCACCTACAGCCCCTCCACCCCACCTCAACCCTGAGATCACCCCCCTCTCAGCCGCACTTGCACAAACCATAGCCCAGGGGATGGCACCACCTGTTTCTATGGCTCCGGTGGCTGTGTCTGTGGCACCAGTGGCAGTGTCCATGACGCAGCCTCTGCCTGGCATCACCATGAGTCACGCCACCACCCCGATGGTGTCGTACCCCATTGCGAGTCAAAGCATGAGGATCACCACTCTGCCTCACTAACTGATGAAGAGCAGGACTGTAGTACTGTCAAGTCAGACTGTAGCATCCTTAACAAGGATTTTTAACGTAGTCTTTGTTTATGTTACGTTATGCGAGATTCAACTGATGACAGATCTTTGACTGTCTATGTCTATTACAGCGAGGTATCACTGTAACAACAAGCTTCCCCACCAGAGGGCAGGATAAAGACTTCTCTGTTCAGAACCCAATGTGGGTAGGTTTGTAGGCGAGTCAAATATTCACCAAATAAATGAACCCCCCACAAGATACAATAATGTTAAGCTTCTGGTACGGCAGTTTAATATTTCCTGTCCAGCAACGTTGCTGTGATTTGTGGCAACTTCACAAATGCATCTTTTCTGACTGACCTGTGAACAGCCCTTGTACCAAAGGGATCCTTCCAAACATAGGCACTAAAAACTGCGAAGAAACTGCAAATATGTAAGCTCATCCACGTTGTTCGAACCATTTCTGCAAGACTGCAATGCTGTCCTCGTGGGGACATGGAGACTTTGGAAGCAGTTTGTGTATATATTTTTGTGGGTTGCTCTGGTGTAAATTATCTTTGGTACTTTGCACATTTAAAAAAAAGAATAACAAACATTCAACAATGAAACTTGTGTTGTCTGTCACTTTTTATACGGCTGCCTTCTGTTTACTTGTACACACACTTTAGACACTGGGTAAGATAAGTCATCAGAGAGAGAGACAGAGTTTGAGGCAAATGCTCATGTTGACATTTTATTGCTTGAGTTGTTTGGGTGGAGCTACATTGTGTAAACTTGAATGTAATACCCTCTGCTACTTCAGTAGCCTCATATCCGTGTGTCTGTTTAAACAACAGTGTGGTGTGTGTGTGTATGTGTGTGTGTACTAAAAGCACTGGGAGGCATGGCCGGGCTTGTGCGCTCGCACCGGATTTAGGGCTCGAGGAGACTGCTCAGTCTGCTGTTTTTAAACAAACTGGAGCACAAGTGACACGCAGTGGTTAATTTATGGCTGTATCACCATATTTTCACCCTTAAAGGTGCACTATGTAGATTTTGGAGAAGAAATTGTAATCAGAAGAGAAAGATCTTTATTGACAATTTTTTTCTGCCTTAGCAAACTAATAAAACTCTCTTAATTTCCATGACTGAATAAACAGAATTTGTTTATATGTGGCGGACCCTGCCACCTTTCCAACAGTTTTCAGGGGACCTTATTTTCCTCTGAGAACAGCTTGTTTAGTCAGTCATGGTACAAATAAACATTTCTGAGTTTGTATTATCACCTCATTAATATTGTAAATATTACAATTGTGAGTTTGACTTTCTTCTCCAAAACTACATAGTGCCCCTTTAACATTCAGCTGTTATAGAGGTACAGTCGCGTTTGAACAGACAATAAAAGTGACATTTGAGAAATACACGCAGTGCCGTGGAGAATGTTGGTTTTCGACAACGTAATGCTGCAGTAATTATGGTAACTGCTTACAATTTTGATGACAGTCGTGTCGCAGCAGCAGCGAAACAGTCAAAGACGCGTTTTTTTTGCTGCGGTCGGTGGGCGTGTTTTCATCCACATAACGGGACGCCGTGATGATCAGAAGTTGCCGTCAGCCACTTCTTCCAGACCTCTTGCGTATTCACCAAAACTGCTCCGACTCAGCTGCAGCAGCGAGGTTTAACGAAGATGCGACGCGGACCACCGGAGAACTAGCTAGGCGACGAGCAACGGTAACGTTAACGTCTGGTCAAACGTCAGCTAGCTGAAATGACACATTAGAGTAACCGCTCGCTCATTTCAAACTTTTTAAAACTGAAGATTTCAACCAAACGGTAACGTCTCTGCTAATGCGTCTTGGTTTTGAGAGGATACCACAATGCAAAGCGACAAAAAATCCGAGCCGAGTGAGCTCAAGGGCGCCGAGTGTCCGAGCGCTGGCGACGCCGAGAAGAAGGCGCTGAGCACGGTGGGGGCAGAGGCAGAAGCTGCCCAGCCCAAGGGGATCAGCGCCGTCGCCGTCCTCTGGACGTTTGGGAAATGTCTGGGAGCATTGCTGCCCGTCTACCTGGCCGGTTATTACCGTGTCAGTACCAGTCTGTTGGTGTGCGGGATGATGGTCTACACCGGATGGAAACATGCCCGAGAAGCCAAGGAGGCACGTCTGAGGTCAGCCATCCAGTTTCTCAACAACGAGGAGGAGTACACATCCAGGAGCGTGTCTAAAATCAAACGAGAGCTTCCTGCATGGGTGAGAAATGATCCTACCACGGTCAGCGTGTGTCTCCTACCATCAAAACCCCTCTCACCAGCACTCCACCATCGTTCCTGAACCCCCAATGACCTAAAATAACCCCAGGATACTATCTAATAGCAAGGCAGAGCCTATAGTAGCTGTTAGCAGGGAACTATAAAATCATGATATCACTAGCATTCACGTTTGTTTCCAGTAAACCAGCCCAGTCATAGCCTATTTATAGCTAATGTGGCACCACCGCAGTCATTTTATAATGTGGATTTCTTCTTTGAACTCTTTGAAATGTCTGTGGGCTGGTAAAACTTATTACTTACTTAATTAATATTACGTCTCTATCTGAAAGGATTTATGGAAATGTTTCCATAATTAACTTCCTCTTATGCAACAAGAATCAGGCACTACTCTCGCACTCAGTCAGTCTCCTTTCCCCCCTCTTTTATAGTTACTTCTTTTCCAAACATGCGTGCAACCAGGTGTGCAGAAGTCCCTTCCTGTTTCATGCAGATCGCTCCCACACTGTTTCTGCTAAGGCAGTTGCCAAAGGTGCCGTGTGCGTGTTTGTATGTCAAGACCGAACTTGTCCGAAAGCATTATGGGGAAATTCAGTGTGGACTGCAGCAACTACACCGACAAACCCTAAACCCCCTTAATCCTTTGTTCAGTTTTAACTAAAGGTGACTAGAAAATGTGTAATGAGTATGATGGTTTTGATTTGCGTGCCACACGTCCTGAGAGTAAAAGCACCCAAAATGGAAATGCTCAAACCCACATGGGGCTGTTTTGACTCAGAACGTCTAGCCACACCCTGTTCCTGTGGATACTTTTTTTTTTTCTTCAGCTAGTGATTTCAGTAATTGCTTTCATAACCACATGGCATGCACGCTCCACATTAAAGTATTGGAAAATGGCATTACTATGCTTCCCTCCAGTGCTGCTGTTAAATATGCATAACAAATGACATGTAGGACTTAGTCCCAAGAAATGTTAATCATAGGACATTTCAAGCACTCATTTTGTAAAAGTATTATCACATGTGACCCTAATGCAACGGTATAGCATGTAATAGCCAGATGATCAATTCAGAGATCACTTTTAATGATTATCTGCTTCTCTCTTTGCTTGGTATAAATCCCAGAGTGTAAAGCAATCGGGGCGATATCAGCAGTGCTATTGATGACATTCTCAGACCCAAATCATTTCCCTTTCCTGTTTTGTGTTTACCAGGCTCTGTGCACAATTCAAGCATGTACCCTCATTGTTTTTCTTTCCTTCAGGTCAACTTTCCAGATGTTGAGAAGGTTGAGTGGCTGAATAAGGTAAAATGTTAGTTGTTTGCTTTTTCAGTTCACCTTTCCACCATGTGACTTGAAACAAAAGATGTTAGTTTTTCCTCCTTTATTAAGCCGACAGCAAACACACACGTCTGTCTGTTCAGTCGCACAGCTGTTGTGCTGATTGAAACTGAGGACAGTCTGCTACGTTAATAGCTGGTGCTAGCTGATAGATGGTAGCACTGCTGCTGTTGCTGCCATGCTCCTGAAAAAGCCACACCCCCATTAGTGTAGCCACTTTGTCTGTACTGCAGAGAGCAGGCCCAGTGCCAGGCAACCCACTCAACATTTCCATCTCATTGCTGGAGAGCTCACAGGAAGGAGGAGGAGCTGCCCATTCCCCCCAAACTAAATAAAACTGCAGCCATTGTCCCCCCGCCCCCTTTGCTCTTTTTGCCAAGAGAAACTAGAGCCATTAATATAAGCATGCTGAAATAAAAGTATTCATGCTAACAAGACCACGAGATCTAAGTGCCAGGGAGCCAGACAAAGCAGAGGTTTGAGATTGGTAACTGGAGGGGGAGGTCAGCAGATTCCCTCGTTGTTCATCGTTCACAGGAGCAGGCTGCCGATGACTCACTCTTCACTTATGCCAGACTATAAACCAACTGTGGGTTTTTCTTTTTTACAAGCACACAAGCAAACAGTGCCTCCGCTTTTGACTCTTTTTACAAAATAGTAATGCTGCTACATTTACATATGAAGTCTTTATTCCTTGAGGGAATAAAGACTTCATATCATTTACATATGAAGTCTTTATTCCTTGAGGGAATAAAGACTTCATAGAGACTTCAAAAATGTAAAGACTTCAAAATGTAGCAGCATTACTATTTTGTAAAAAGGGCACATGTAGAGCACAGGATTCATCGTGCTACAGTATAAATAAGCAGCCAAAGTCGATGACTAACAGCTGAGGCTACAGCTGTCTCTGTCATTCTTTAGTTATTGCTTATGGAAGCCAAGGCATTTGACAGATAGTTTGGTGCTATGTGACTTAAAAGACAAGTTTACTCAAAGAAGTAGTCTCTGGTTGCATGGCTGTATGTTGTTTATTATGCGTCTAACTAATAAAAGCAGCACATAACCATGCTGTTGCTGGCCTGTCTAGGTGCTGCAGCAGGTGTGGCCCTTTGTTGGCCAGTACCTCGAGAAGCTGCTTGTGGAAACCATTGCTCCATCTATCAGAGCTTCAAGCACCCACCTCCAGACCCTCAGCTTCACAAAAGTGGACATGGGAACCAAGGTGATGATAGCTTAGCTACAACATGAGACTGCTGCAATGATTCACACAAGTGATGCATGTCGTTTATATTGTGAGAACAAATGTGCTTCTGTTTGCTCCAGGCCATGAAGGTCGTAGGGATCAAGGCACACACAGAGAACGACAAAGGACAAGTCCTGCTAGATCTGTATATTAGGTGAATGTTTATCCATTGCTCTTTGAGTCACCGTCACCTGTGTTACAGCTTCTAAAAGGCGCTTTTGTAGGTAACATTCGTGCATCTTGTATCCTCAGCTATGTTGGAAATGTAGAGATCAACGTCGAGGTGAAGAGATACTTCTGCAAAGCTGGAGTCAAAGGAATACAGGTCTGTCTTCTTTTCAAACTTCTAAATGTTATCTGTCTGAATTAAAGAGTGATATGACATTGATACAAAGATGTTGCCTTTCTAAAGGGAGAACGGAAAAATTCTGCCATTCTGCAAGCGTTTATCCATGGTTCTCACAAACATCCTTTCTGTACCTCTGTCTTTAGCTACATGGGATGATGCGGGTGATTCTGGAGCCTCTGATTGGAGATGTGCCCATAGTGGGTGCGGTCAGCATGTTTTTCATCCAGCGGCCTGTACGTCCATCTAAGTTCACCTCTACTTGTCCCCTCATCCCCCATTTGTGCGCCTATTATGTTTCTTATTATAGCCTTGTTTGCTTTTCATGCTATTGATTTCTCATGGGTCAATCCTGACTGTTTTGCTGCATACAGCTGATTCCGTTGTCTTATCACTTTTCCAGAAACTAGACATCAATTGGACTGGACTAACTAATTTGTTGGACATCCCTGGACTGAAGTGAGTCATGCTAAAATAACCTCTCATTGATTTACACAGTAGTATTTGCCACAACCTTAAATGAATATAACCTCACAATATTATATTAAAGTGTGTGCTATATACAGTTTTATAAGTGAATAGTAAATGACACAGGTAACTCTGCAGTACGTTCTAATTAAAATGCCATTTCTCCTTTGTCTCAGTGTCATGTCTGACAGCATGATTATGGATGCCATCGCCTCCTTCCTGGTGCTGCCCAACCGCCTGGTTGTCCCCCTGGTTCAGGGGCTGCATGTGGCCCAGCTACGCTCTCCTTTGCCCAGGGTAAAGCCTGAATACAGATGCAGATAGAGGGTGACTGTTACATAATTTCACATAGTCAACAATAGTATATTACATCTATGTCCCACTTTTTTTATTCTCAGGGAGTGGTACGCATCCACCTGCTGGAGGCACAGAATCTAGCAGCCAAGGACAACTACGTGAAAGGGGTCATGGCTGGCTTGTCTGACCCCTATGCCATATTGAGAGTTGGCCCTCAGACCTTCACCTCCAAGCACATTGACAACACAGACTCACCCAAGTGGGAAGAGGTGTATGAGGTACGAAGAAGTGCTTTGTGGTGCAAGTGGTACAGGTGTTGGACGTCTCAATCATGTGTCATTTCACTTTGTTCAGTATCTGAGAGGTTGGACCGTTTACAGTGCTGTTAATGTTCATTTTCATTCATGGTCACGTGAGGCTGCAGCCAGCTTCCATACAAATCCCGCTGTCAGTCTTCATGTCCTTGTGTGTGTCTGGTACATCAGGTCATAGTCCATGAAGTGCCTGGTCAAGAGTTGGAGGTGGAGGTTTATGACAAAGACACAGACCAGGATGATTTCCTGGGCAGGTACATATGTATAGTTCATGTCTCTGGTGTGCCTATGTTGAATCTTGCATTGTCATCTTTCATCTGTCAACTTTCATGACCAGTCTGAAAAAGTACTTTTTCAGTACCTTTTTAAAGCATATTAACTCTTACTCTAAATTTTCAGTATGTGTTTTCAATGCTATGATCTTTTTATTTCCTACATACATTTGCTCTTTTTATTTATTTCTGTTTTCCTTGATATAGGACCAAATTGGATTTGGGCATTGTGAAGAAATCCATCGTTGTCAATGATGTAAGTATAAAGTTGTTATCATCTCGGTTGAAGTTTGTAGAAGCAATGTTTTGATCTTTGACCTGTAAATATGTGTCTGTGGCTGTCTCCGCAGTGGTTCACTTTGAAAGACACCCAGTCAGGACGGGTTCATTTCAGACTGGAGTGGTTGTCCTTGCTGCCCAGCACTGATCAACTAGAAGAGGTTTGAGTTTCCACTGATACAGTACTCCTGCATTATTAAAGAATATAATTGATTTGTGTAAGGCATTCATCTTTGTGTCAAACAATACATTAAAAGAAACCTTTTTGCAATTCTCCCCCAGGTCCTGAAGAGGAATGAAAGCATCACGAGTAAGGCTGGGGATCCACCTTCTGCAGCCATCTTGGTTGTATATCTGGACAAGGCTGAGGCACTTCCTGTGAGTCAAATATCTCCACCCTCTGTGCCCATGTTCGTGCTCAGCTCAGTGCTGCTTCCTGTGTGTGTGGTTAAGCTGAGGCAGAGCTGTAACTGCCACCTGTCTGACATTCCTCAAACTTGTTGCCTTGGCCTCTAGCCCTGTGCACGCCATTGCAGTGTGAATGAATGTGGCTAACTTTATCCCAGGCTGGTAGACACACATTTCCTCCTGTTGTAATTTTTGCTGTTATTATCATACACAAAAGGGAGCAATGGTGACAAAAACTTTGGAATGAAATTCAGTTTTGTGGTTTCTTTCAATGCAGATTTGTACTTCCTGATTGTGCGATGTGGTATGGTACTTCCTTTCAGCTATTTGCCCTGTTGCTATGGTAGCCTTATACACACTATTATTCACATCAGCCTTGTGTTGTCAGAATGGTAGATAAGTCTATTTTTTGCTCTGCTCTTGGTTACAGAATGCCATTGTTCACATGCCTTACTGTGTAGTCATATTTGGCTGTAACTGTGTGTCTTTTAGATGAAGAAGGGAAATAAGGAGCCCAATCCCATGGTGCAGTTGTCTGTGCAGGACATCACTAAAGAGAGCAAGGTATATCTACTGTGAAAGTCCATTAAAATACTGTAGATTGTGTTTCATTTATTTCTATTTATACGCATCCGATTTTCTCTTTCTTTAAGACTTGCTACACGACTGTTAATCCAGAGTGGGAAGAAGCGTTCACCTTCTTCATCCAAGATCCTCGCAAACAGGACATAGACATTCAGGTAGCAGCTCAAAAGATTAGCTACGCTGCACTAAAGTTGGTGTTTGGTATTTTGAAAGCCGAACATGTTGTGGTCTTATTTTGGCTTTACTTCATGTTGATTGAACCAGGTGAAGGACGCTGACCGTGTGCAGACGTTGGGCAGTCTGTCCATCCCTCTGTCCCGTCTGCTGTCCAACTCTAATCTTTCTCTGGACCAGTGGTTCCAGTTGGACAACTCTGGAAATGCAAGCCGCATCTATATCAACACAGTTCTCAGGGTAATGGCGGACCCATTCACTGCATAGACTGATCAATAACTGATAAATACACTTGGGAAAGTAAAAAAAGAACAATGTGGGACATCATTTAGAATAATTTAACAGAACAAAACTTTTTTCTAGTGTATGATTTTGTCTCAACTGAACTTCTGGTATTTTAGTCACCTTTTCCCTTCTGTCCGTCTCTTCTCTTTTCTATGATAAAATAGGTCCTGTGGTTAGATGAGGAACATATTCCATCTGATGTGTCATCTAATCTGGAGGCTGGACTGTCCAAACAGCTGCCTCAGCAGTCATCCCCTCATCCTAGCTTCGCCACAGAGGTAATGGAGGACAGTACAATCATGACTCTGACTGACTGTGTTTTTGATTTAAAGGGAAATTGCACATACTTTATCAAATGTGTATGTGATTTTCTTTTTCAGGGGCTGCTCAGAATTCACCTAATGGCAGGGCAGAATCTTGTGCCCAAAGATAACCTGATGGGGGGCATGGTCAAAGGCAAGAGTGACCCCTATGTCAAGATCAACATCGGGGGCGAAACTTTCACAAGTCAGGTTATCAAGAGTAACCTTAACCCCACATGGAATGAAATGTATGAGGTAAATAGCATCAGGTTATTTACAAAATGTAACAGTTATTGTTGGTGTGAGAGAGTCCTTTGACATTTTGTGACTTTGTTCACCCCTCAGGTGATTCTTACCCAGCTGCCTGGCCAGGAGCTGCATGTGGAGGTGCTTGATAAAGACATGGACATGAAGGATGATTTCATGGGCAGGTACAGTAGCTATAAATGATTCAGTTATCAAATAAGATGAATGGATTCATTAAAGATATATACTAATTTTACTTATCCTGACATGCAGGCTGAAGATCAGTCTGAAGGACATCATCGATTCTCAGTACACTGATCAGGTGGGAGCTTCCTTGCCAAACTCATAGTTGCATATTTGGCCCCAATAGGTCAAAATAAGAAACAAAGTCAATGTGAAAGCCTGCCGTGACTTAGGTATAACTCAAGTGGGAGAAAAGGTCTCCAATGCCCTTTGATAAGACACTTAACTCTCAGCAAATACATCTGTAACATATGTTTTGATATATAATGATCACTCACTAGTTATGGTTCTTGTATATTGCTTCAGCAAATCATAGATTAATTACAGGTGAGTTATGTTATGTAAGAAGACAGACTTGTCGTCGTTGACATGACATGCTCATCATTGTTTATTTAATTCTGCTTTCCTTGTGGGACCATGTATACTTAACAAGGCCTTACTACAGTTGAAGGGAATCATTTGGTCTGTCAGTATCAGTAGCAAAAACAGTTGATGGTTTAACAGCATTACAGAATCACTGTTATTGAGAGAACTGTTGGTGTACCCTAACCCTGGTATATGCCTTGTTGGGACAATACCCAGTACTTCCTGTGTTAAAACGACTCATCTTCTTTTCCTCAGTGGTACACTCTCAGCGATGTGAAGTCTGGCCGAGTTCACCTGGTACTGGAATGGGTTCCAACAGCCTCAGAGTCTGACAGATTGGATCAGGTCAATATTCATAGATAATTCCAGGATTAAAGCTCTTTAATTTGATCCATACTCACCCGTTGTTCTTCTGTATCTTCAGGTTCTTCAGTTCTATTCCAGACAGTCCTACCAAAACAAAGCGGTGCCCTCAGCAGGCCTACTGTTTGTCTTCATTGAGCAAGCAGATGGCTTACCAGTGAGTCATTTATTACTGTTGTTTATAATGATGTGAGGAGACGCCGTTATTGATTATGATACATATGCTTTAATTTTTATTATTGCCTGTTTGTCTCTCTACAGGTTAAGAAGAGTGGCAAGGACCCGAAAGTGGGAGCAGAGATTACTCTTGGAGAGATGTCCCGCAAAACTACAGTAAGACCACAAACTTCATTCAGTTTGGAACTTTTATTTTAAGATTGACACAGTGTCTGTTAGCAATATTGACTTACTCTGACATCTCTGAAGGTGTGTGATCGGACCACATCACCTCAGTGGAATGAGGCATTCTGCTTCCTGGTTCAAGACCCCCGAGAAGATATTCTTGTTGTTAAGGTACGTTGGCTTCAGTTCATAAGAATGTATAGTAAAGTGAAACAGATGTTAGTCATGCAGGTGCAAACGGTGTGATCGCTGATATATAAATACTCCTATGATTGTGTTTCGCCAGCTCTCCCACACCTGGACCCTGCCCATTGGCTCACTGGTTGTTCCTATCAGAGAGCTACTGTCGGAACAGGAGCTGGTCCTGGACCAGTGGTTCCATCTGGATGGAGCCTCACCTGAGAGTCAGGTTCTTCTGAGAGCTGAACTCAAGGTGGGAGAACTCTCTGTCATTTTCTCTATTTGTCTCATTTTAAATGTTTTATGTATGTCCTTTAAGTTTATTTTTCTTTGTTCCTTTATCTCTTTTACTATATGGATGCATTTCTCATTTCTTTAATTGTGTTTAACTGTAATATCAGTACATTTAATTTGATCTGTATAACCATGTGTAATATGTTTCTCCATGTCTTTCCAATCTGTTTGTCTCAGTCTCTATATCTTGTACTCAGTTTGCCCCATCTTTCCTATTGTTTGATTTAGAGTCATTCGAGGCAGATCTTTAATTTGTAACTTGTTCTACCGATATGGATATTTATAATCAGCACAGCTACAAAGTTGATTAACAAAGTGAAATACTGATAACTTCGACTCGACTGCAGACGCTGATTTCAAGTAAATGTCCGGGTGCCACTGCTAAGGCTAAGGTCACTTCAGCGTCAGACCCTTCTCCTACTCAGCGAAAACCGGAGACAGACACAGTGCTGAGGTGAGAAAGTTAATTAAAAAAAATGTCTTTACTTTTCATTTGTCCATTGTCTTATTGTTACTCTTTGTGGTTTTAGGTCAAGTTCAGTGGATGCCCCTACCGTGGAGACTATTACCTCTTCAGTAACCTTACCTGAAGATGTTGACATAAAGGAAACAGCAGCTGAAGTGATTGAAGAGAAAGTGGAAGAATCGCCAAGCCCAGCCGTGGCACAACCCCCTCACACTTCCCCGGACCTCAGCTTTGCCAGTGAGGTAACATCACAAAATAGCGATCTACTGTAGAAGATCACAATCACAATTAATCACATTTAATAGAAAACCTTTCATCTCCTTCCTGTAGGGGCTGCTGAGAATCATCCTGTTGGAGGCAGAGAGTCTGATTGCCAAAGATAATAAGATGGGCGGTATGGTGAAGGGCAAGAGTGACCCTTATGCCAAGATCAATGTTGGAGCGACTGCATTTAGGAGTAATGTGGTCAAGGAGAATCTCAACCCAGTCTGGAATGAGATGTATGAGGTATGTATGAAGGACTATACAAGTTGATCTGCTCCAAGTATGATTTCAAACAAAGGACAAAGGATGACAGTGATAATATTTTTATGTTTACCGCCTCATTTCTGTTCCCTCAGGTGGTGTTGAGACCTCAGTCAGGACAGGAGGTGAATGTAGAGCTGTTTGACAAAGACATGGACAAAGATGACTTCCTGGGCAGGTGAGAGGCTGCTGTTGAGGTTTCTGCTGATGGTTTTATTGCATAAGCATGGTATTTAGTGGGTCGACATGTTCACCGGCTGAGACTGTTGTTATTTGACCATAGAGACATTTTCTTGTGTGCATGGTGAGTATTTGAAGAATTTGATTTATGGAAAAAATAGCATTTAGTGTTTCTCAACTCAGCATATTTTTTCTTCTTCCAGGTTTACTAACATTACTTGTAAGCAATGTTTTTGACAGGATAAAAAATATTTCTCATTAAGATTTAGTGATTTAGAGCATTTTAATGGTCAGACTTTATAGGCCATGTGTTATGTGTTTACATGTTCTATTGTGCAAAAAGTGCAAAATCTTCATATCTTCTATCTAATCTTCTATCCTCATGAGCAGATTCAAAATCAGTGTGGCAGACATCATCCGCTCCCAGTACACTGATCAGGTCAGTATTGCGTGCCTTATTCCATCTTAGTCATTGCTGCGGTGTAATCATAGGCTTTCATTTAGTAAGTATGTGTCTCTGCTTCAGTGGTACACCCTAAATGATGTGAAGTCTGGAAGTGTCCGCCTAATACTGGAGTGGGTACCAGCAGTGTCCCATAATGCCACCCTGGACCAAGTCAGTACAATCTATTATCATTGGTTTATGTTTCCTCTCTTATTCATGGATATGTTTATAATCCTTATCATTTGTGTCGTCTATTCCTCCCACATCTGCACTATTTCAAAGATGATCTCCTGCCTAGTTCCCTGTGAACAGCAGTGCTGAGTCACTGTGATGTATTTTTCATTTGATTCTCTGCTGCAGGTGATGCAGCTGCAGTCTCTCCAGTCTTACCACAACAAGGCTGTTCCCTCTGCAGCCCTGCTCTTTGTGTATGTGGATAGAGCACACTCATTGCCTGTAAGTCCCCTGTAATTTTATTAGAGTGAAATATCCTTTAATGTTAGGGTCACATCACAGTGCTGTCTCAGAGTTATAGATAGACATCAGTTTGGAAAGCACATATTACTAAACCGGTCCTCTACTGGCATTAAGTGGGAAACTCCTTCTATTTCTTAAGATATTGTTTTTGCACTGGTTTGAACTAAATGAAGACTTAGAGACTTGAAGAAATATTTGCTGCCTGCTGAACAACAATCACTGTTTTGGATTATGTAATGCAAGTCAGTTTGCTTTTTCTTTTTTCTTTTTTAGAAAGGGGAGTTGGATCTCAACCCACTGTTGTCCTAATTACAGAGAGTGAATTCAAACTATTCACATAATGTCATGTGTTATTTGTTTTTCTGTGTCCAGTTTAAGAAAAGTGGAAAGGAGCCCAAGGCTGGGGCTGAGCTTGTTTTTGGTAACACAACCTACAAAACAAAGGTGAGACTGATGATAAACACATTAAACAAACACACACACTTTGACTATGTCAGCCTGGACTACAACTAATACATGTTTTCATCAAATCATATCGTTTAATCTACTATTTTTTGATGAGTCAGTAAATCATTTAGTGAAAAACATATCATAGTAAAGTCCCCATCACCCATATAACCAATCCCATAAACCAGATGAGTGTGCTGGTAAATGCTTCAGAATGTTATGGAATAAATAACTAAAAGCTGCTGAGTTTAGGATTAGAAAAAGTTAAAGTTTGGTGCCCCCCACTGGTGGTACCGAAGAAGACACATGACTTGACAGCAATGCACGTTAATACCTTCATTTTGCTGTTGAAATACAAGCTGAATCTTTATCTCTTTCCATAAACCCTCACCCAATTTACCCCTCCTCTTTTTCTGACTAAAGGTATGTGATCGCTCCAGATCACCTCAGTGGAATGAGGCCTTCTACTTCCAGGTTCGCGACCCCAGAGAGGAGATGCTCATCATGAAGGTGAGTGTACTATATGTATGAGTATCTGAAGCCTGCAGCCAGTGTCAGGAACATCTCCAGCTCTAACTGACATCAATGATTTGTTTTTATTGCTGTAGTTGTCGAGTGCATGGGACCAGCCAATGGGATCTCTCGTTCTCCCTGTGAGAGAGCTGCTCTCTGAACCCCAGCTGGTCCTGGACCAGTGGATGCCTCTGGATGGAGCCTTATCTGAAAGTGAGATCCTACTGAGGGCTGAACTCAAGGCAAGAGAACACACACACACACACACACACACACACACACACACACACACACACACGACTATTACCATTGTTTATAAAATTAATAACCAACTGGAAATGTGTTGTTGACAGATCCTGAGCTCAAGGATGACTGAAGCTCCACAGCCTTCTGTGACTGTTTCAAAGAAAGAAGAGATGGTCATTCCCACTGAACAGACATTCAGAGCAGCCAGTGAGGACACAAAAAGCTCAGAGCTGCCAACAGATGAGTGAGTGTTTTGTGCCTGGTTTGTTAATACACACATCCAAGCTCTGCAGGCTGTACCTTGGTCTTATTCAAAAACCACCAAAACCAAATCACATTATGTCAAGAAAAGTAAGCCATAAATCACACATATTTCAAACATTTACATGGACTAGTAAACATTAGAACAAAACAAGTGCCTGTTGCTGAGAGCAGGGACAGGAGAATGGAATATACATGTAAATATGGTCCTATAAAACATTCTTTGAACTAGCATTTGTAGCCAAGTGAAGCTAATTAAAGCTAATATTCTCCAATGTTAGTTCCAGTCAGGATTCTGGCTGTGGTGTTGTGTAACAGCAGTGTGTGTTTTCAGATTGGTTGCAGTATCCAGCCAGCTTAAAAACTCTGAAGAAGCAGAGGCAGACGCTGAGGCCTTCACAGAAGATGCTGCTCCTGCTGAACCAGCTACAATTCACACTGCACCTGACACATTCCCTGCTGCTGCAGTGAGTCCTTGCACACTGTAGTCAGTTGTTATTATGTTTAACCTTTCTGTTTTCACCCCTCAAAACTTTAATGTAATTTTGCTCAGCAGGTGGACGAACCAACAGATCCAGAGAACTATCGCACACAGTCAGACCCGCAGCAAATACAGACAGAGGGGTGAGCGTGCAACATTGCAAATACATTTCTATTGTTTCCCCTTCTTTCTAGCTTCAAAGATACATAGATTGGAAGAAGAGAAATACATTTAACAAGAGACCTGTTTAAATTTCTGCACTGTTTGTGTTTTTGTATAGTAGTGGCTTAGGCAACCTTGCTCATGCTACAGTGAGTGGTCTACCTGCGGATAACCTGAAGCCAGTGGAGGTTGCAGAAATTCCCAAAGTTGCCGAAGTCCTTCCACCACACACCACCCCCAGCCAGGTTTTTGGTAAAGAGGTGAGTTTAGTTTATGGGGCCAGAGTTTAGTCAAAGTTTGGTGTCTGATAATTGATCAGATTAACTGTTAATTGATCAATTATCAGATCATGCCAGTCACTCATTGTGCCCTCAGTCATTAGAGTGTGTATTGATGCTGCTGGGTCTCAGCCTATCATGTGGGTTTTTCTGAGTAACCTCATTGCTTTTTCCAAACATCGTGAATGTGCCACTTCCTCTTGTCCTTAAATATCTTAAGTTCTGCGTGGGAGATTTAAGCTTCCTCTGCTGTTTTGGTGGATCTGGTGCATTTTTCTGGACTTCTGCTTGGGCACCTGTGTCATGCCAGCTAAAATCAAGACATTATCGGACATGAGGCTCAAAATTAAAACATGTGCTATCCATTGTATCATTTATACAATATGTAGGAGTGTGGTTTGAATGAGGGGGTTTACTAGTGAAAAAACACGAAAAACATGTTTTCCTAAACCAAATTTGTAAATACAAATTGTAAATAAATTATCATAAAAGTCGACTACAGTTGCATAATGTGTTGCTAGAGGAAGTAGAATGTCAAAATTGTCATATTACTCATTCATATAGTGCTGATGAATTGATAAATTAATAAGATAGGAAAAACCCAAATAGTCTTGAGTTTTATTATTTTTGGAGATTCTTATGAAATGATGATTTTCCTTTTTTCCAGTGTTCCATCATGTTGTTTCTAGCTGTTGTGTGGAGAGTGCACAAGTCTGATAATCTAAGTTGCTCTGAAATACATAAAGTAGCTCCACATTCCCAAGCTGCATACAGTATGTTGAGTGCTGCGTGACTTCCTGTATGTATTTTAACACCTACAGTGTTCATCCTGCAGGGGCTGCTGAGGATTCACCTGCTGGAGGCTCAGAATCTGGTGGCCAAGGATAACATAATGATGATGAAGGGCAAGAGTGACCCCTATGTCAAGATCAACATAGGGGCAGTTGCTTTCAAAAGTCATGTTATCAAGGAGAATCTCAACCCAACATGGAATGAAATGTATGAGGTATGAAGCATTCACGGTCACATACATAGACACCATATACTGTCTTAACTTCACTGCATGTTCAGTATTTTGTACAAATATTTATTTCCTGTTTTTAACAGGTGGTTTTGAGCGGGAACAGTGCCCAGGAGATCAAGTTTGAAGCATTTGATAAGGATTTAGACTCTGATGACTTCCTTGGCAGGTGTGTGTGTCATGTGTACTAAGCAATATTGTTTAATCAGTAACTTATATTGGCACTCAAGAACACTTGAGTGCCAATATAAGTACACTCAAGAAACACTTGTCTACTTTGTAAAAACTTTACAAGTACTGCAACTTTACATCATTTATTCTGAAATGAACCAATGCATAAAAAAGTAAATAAATCCTCATGTTTTAATGTTTGACTTTAAGTGGCGGGCATTATCACAGGTCAAGTTAAAAAAAAAAAAAACAGACTTATTAAACTTTTGCTTGTTTTCATGCTCACAGATTCAGTGTTAAGCTAAATGAGGTCATCAGATCCCAGTACACAGACCAGGTTAGTCAATAATTCATCATTTGAAGTCATACCATGTGATTTCTTATCTCTGTTCTTTATCATTTCCTTGTACAAAGGGTGTTGCCATGCTTCTTCTTTAACCCACTTTATCTCTGTTGCAGTGGTACACTCTGAATGATGTGAAGTCAGGGCGGGTTCACTTGATACTGGAATGGGTTCCTACAGTGTCGCATTCAGACACACTTGACCAGGTCGGTCCTTACTTATGTTGGCCCACTAGCTTTAACCTCAACCATCAAACATTCTTTAAACACGGACTATTGAAGTGTCTCATTCCAACATGCACATTATTCATATTGCAACATAATAATCAGGCCTAACTGACTGTTCTCCATGTTGCAGGTACTGCAGCTTCAATCTCTCCAGTCTTACCAGAACAAAGCTGTCCCTGCTGCTGCTCTGCTCTTTGTCCATATCGAGAGAGCACATTCATTACCTGTAAGTCACCTGCGGTTTATTCACATACTGTGAAGAAGTTAAAAATGGATTCTTCATATAATTAAACTTGCCTATCATTTCCTTGATAGTTGAAGAAGAGTGGAAAGGAACCGAAAGCAGGAGCTGAGCTTGTTCTGGGTGAAACAACCTACAGAACCAAAGTGAGACTTTTGATGCTGTACATTCAGTCTGATAGATGAATGATTATTGTAATTACTTATCTTATCTCTTATCTTTTCATCATCTTTCTGAAGCTGTTTGACCGCACCTCCAATCCTCAGTGGAACGAGTCTTTCTACTTCCTGGTTCATGACCCTAAACATCAAATGCTTGTCATCAAGGCAAGACATTTATTTATAATTATTGTGTTTGAAGGATCTGCCTGTTACATATAACAGTATATATAACATATAACAGCAGGAATTTTAGTGGATTATTCATTCTCTCTCTCTCTCTCTCTCTCTCTCTCTCTCTCTCTCTCTCTCTCTCTCTCTCTCTCTCTCTACATAATAGTTATCCGCTGGTTGGGACCAGCCAATGGGAGCTCTGGTGGTTACTGTCAAGGAGTTGCTTGCAGAGCCACAGCTGGTCCTGGATCAGTGGTTCCAACTGGACGGAGCCTCACCTGAGAGTCAGATCCTGCTGAGGGCTGAGCTCAAGGTGAGAAAGCAAACACATCCGCCCACACATGTACACACAGGTTGTTTAGTGTATAATAATACACAACAATAATGATGCTTGTTGTTCCTATTCTGAATTTGTTTCCAAAAGATTCTAGAGTCCAAAATGGTGGCTATGATCAGCTCGGGGACTCTGCCCTGTGCTGCCTCTGGCTGTGGATCTGGAAATGGGCAGGTGAAGTTGTCTCTTTCATATGCCTTGCAGGACAGACAGCTCATCGTCATCGTCCATGCATGCAGGTGTGTTTCCTCAAATAGTGTTTCAAACACCCTCAGTCGGATTGTGTTCTCACCAATGATGTGCTGTTGGCCTAATCATAGTTAGCTGAGGCTAGGGTTCAGGAAAGGCTTATTGTTTTTTCAATTCAGGCTGTATTACCAATTTACAAGTTTTCCACTGGGGTGTTATTATGGCACAACTTGAACATTAGCTTTAATTTTGAGAAGCTCACCATGCTGCAACATCCAACTTGGCTTTACCACAGTCCAGAGGGAATTGTATAGAAGTTCAAAACCTTATTTCTCATTTTCAGGAAATGAAAGCACTCACAGTATAGTTAGACATGTCTATATACTAAAAGGTCATATTTTACTTACTTGCCACACCCTCCTACTGCTGGTAAAGTCATTATAACCTGATAGAAACCTTGGTTTCTGGCTCTTGAAGGGTAACTGCACCATTTTACACTTACGGGTCTTAGGTAGTACTTCTGCATATGTGAACATAGTCATATAAAGCCTTTTGTGCCTCCAGAGGAAGCTGCATGTAATCTGATAAATTTCCTCTAGTGACGTCCCTCAGTGACTAAGTTGGATTCTGGGTACTGTAGGCGCCAGATTTTAAAAAGCAGTTGTAAAATACACAAATATGTCAGTTTATAATAGCATTGAAAGACCTGTTACCATACCCTATAAGAACAACATACAATTTGACAGGTGAGGGCAGTGTTGATGACAGTTCAAATGAAAAATATGCAATGCACACTTTTCACATGGCACTCTGTTTAAGAAGAGGCATCATACTGCTCTGATATACCTTTTATTGTGTAAAATTATTGAATAAATGTCATCTTTTTCTGTATACAGAGGTCTGTTGTCTCAAAGTAAGGATGGCGTAGACAGCTATGTGTCCCTCATGCTGCTGCCTGACAAAAGTAAAGCCACCAAGAGGAAGACGGCCGTGAAGAAACGAGACCTCAACCCAGAATACAGTGAGAGGTAATTAACAAACTGGCTAGTTGTATTGGCTTTACATTCATGTGGACTTTAAAAATAAAAATCTATTTAGATATTTGTTAGTGTTCACATCTGATCATCTTTTGTCAATTCTTTAAGGTTTGAGTATGCTCTGCCTGCGGATGAAATTAAATTGAGAAGCCTCAGTGTATCAGTGAAGAATAACTCGGCCTCGTTCAGAAGCCGCGATGTCATTGGACAGGTCAGTCTGCGACTGTTCTTTCACCTCCACCTGCGAATCCGAAATGACCTTAAGTTCTCTTTCAAATGCTCTTTCAAATTCTTTCACACTAAAGTGAATACTTGCAGAAGCACTGCTTATACACATGTTAATAAGCCATTTTTGTTCTTCAGGTGCTGATCGAGTTGGCTCAGCTTGACCTGATGTCTGGTGTCACAGAATGGTGAGCAGAGCACGTTGAACTTTCTCCAGCCTGCATCAAAGTCATACTCTACAAGGAATATTTAGTATTAAGTGCTCACCATGTGTTGAGTTCAGAAGTGGCTACAAAAACATCATAGTTTCCTGACTGATAGATAACAGAGGCTGTTGTCAGCTTGGATTAATGACATTTAAAATATTAAACCATACGTTGAAAAGTAATTTGCTCAGCTCAAACAAAGTTTCGGTACACTGTCTAGTAGAGCATTGGTGAGGTTGAGGCAGTGTATTTAGCCTATTTTGAAGAAAGAGTTTCTATAAGTATCACTTAATTGTGCACTTGTTTGCTTTATCGATCACCATTAATTAAGTAAAAACTGCTGATTTAATTCACTTTTAATGTAATTTTACATCCCTCAATTTATTCCAGGTTCACTCTGAGAGAAGAGGCCGAGTAATCGCTCTACTCGCTGATGTCGTCATCGTACAATGATGAGGATATCATCACTCGACATGGCGTTGTCCCACTGCTGCAGCTCACACTGATGCCTTCTCCTTTCCACCTTTGCATACAGTACCACTGTGTCAGCCTTACCTGCATCCACCCAGCTCTGTGTATTACATATAGTATAGAATTGGACTGCACTGTATATCCACACACATCAATACTCTCACCAAAGATAAGGAGGCTGAAGTAGCTGAGTTGACAAAGATAACGTGCAAGTCTGACTGAAGGTCACTTTACTATATGAAGAGATTATCGTCATGAAATAGAATGGAGCAAGTGAAATGTGAACAGGCCCAGAAAGAATGAAGTCATATTGTGTTGCTTTGTTTGCTTTTTTGATGTACGAATGTTTTAAATCTGCTTTTATCCTCTTTTGAAGTGCAGTTACATTTTTAGACAGTAGGTTTTTCTATGTATTGCTCATGAATGCTAAGGCCATTTCAGTATTTTGGATCTGTTTTATGACAGGATTACACCAGAGTTATGTTAGATTTCTCAGCACTTTTGCTACGTTTGTTTGTTTGCTTTTGAAGATCATTTTTATAAGGTGTTTTTTTTCTACAAGACATCATGTATTTGTTACACCTGTGTTACAAAAAAATCATGGTATGTTTGATTTTGTGTATATTTGCCAAGCTTATGGATCAGATCTGATACCGTTTGTTGGAAGGTGGCAACAAAAATAAACAGATTTTGCACATCTCACTTTATGCTTTTGTGGAACCATTTTTGTGGAATAACAAACAGATTTATGATTTTCTATTACATTGTTTTAATACTAGTGTTACTGTGTGTGTGTGTGTGTGTATGTATATATATATGTATATGTATGTATATATATACATATATGTGTGTATATATATATATATATATATATATATATTTATATCTATCTTTGCTATATATTTTTTTTTATCACTTCTATGCTTTAGTTGTTTGTTCTGCTGTGATATACAGTGGATGATTTTGATATTTAAACATCAAAAAGATTGAAAAGATCTTGCCATTGAGGTTTTTTCTTACTTCTTTTCCCTGATTAGAATCAAGGGTCTAAGGGCAGAGGATATAATTTACTGTACATATTGTAAAGCACACTGGGGCAATATGATTGTGATTTTGGGCTCAATCAATACATTCGACTTGACTGATTGATTGATTGATTTAAATTGCAAATTATTTAAGAAAGAAAAAGTCAAATGTAAGAGAAAAGTTGAAAATGTCCTTGACAGATCATGATATATTTTTTACTAAACAAAAAGAAAGGTTTTCTTGATTTTAGTACCCTCAGCATTAGTTGAAGAAGTACTCAGATGTCTTATTTGAGTAAAAGTACTAATACAGAGTATAAATAATCTACTACAAGTAAAAATGTCAAAGTCAAAATGTAACTTTAGTACCACAAGTGAAAGCACTTATTATGCAGAAGCATCATATGTATTATTGTTGGATTCAAATGATTGACGCATTTTGTGGAAGCATCAGTTCCATGCTGCAGCTGTTAAAGGTTAATTTTAACTTCATGTTATAATAATACATCAGAGTTAATTTATAGAGATATTTTGCATCAATGTTGAATCTGTAAAGTAACTAAAGCTGGTAAACAATAGTAGTGGAGTAAAAGGTCCATCTGCTGCTGAAATGTAGTCAGGTAAGTAGCAGTACCTCCAAACTGAGTTTAAGTTCACACTTTAGTTAAAAACAAAAGTCTTTCAGAGCTTTTTCATTATTTTAGCAGGTGCGAGCCTCCCATGTGACGTCACGTGTCTCGCGGAGCTGAAACACTTTCATTTTCATTTGTCAGGAAACGAGCAGCGTCGGGAGCCCGAAGCAAGGCGAGCTGAAGGTAAGACATGTGCGTCCGAAACTCGAGCTGTTTTATGTGCAGTATGTTTGTCAAACAGTAGAAGAATAAGTGTTTGTGACCATGTGACTTGTGATCATTTTGTGGTAATAATGCTGGAAATTATAAAAATGCGACGTCACAGCCTGTAAAAGTTTGCATTAGCTTGTCCTTACCGAAAGTGAAGTCGAGCGATAGCGTCCATTTTGTGTCGACATTTGTCCTAAAACAAGTTTTTACATAAATGCACAACAAAAATAGTTGTTGGATGTCTTAACTGACAGTCTGACTACAAGAAACGCTGCTGTCATTTATTTATGTCGCAGATACTTGCGATGTCTGAAAGGAAGGAGACGGACAACATGTCAGGCCATGACACAGTTGAGGACATGGAGGTGACTCAGGTGAGTAACTATTATCAGCAAACTAAAGTTGACCATCAGAACAATATGAAAGACAGCTGTAAAGGGAAGTTTTATTTTATTAATATGTGAATATTCACAATGACCATGTATAAAATATGTGTGTGTGTGTGTGTGTGTGTGTGTGTGTGTGTGCGCTTACGTGCTTAATGACAGATATCACTTAAGCCAGTTTGGTGTACTATTTCACAGACAGTTTTTAATAACTACAAACCAGTTCATCTAAAAACCAGGGCGGGTCCAAACAGGCCTGTCCGGTTCATGTAAAGTGTATGTGAAAGC
Organism: Lagodon rhomboides; assembly: GCA_039737535.1. Lineage (NCBI taxonomy): Eukaryota > Metazoa > Chordata > Actinopteri > Spariformes > Sparidae > Lagodon > Lagodon rhomboides. The sequence continues at coordinate 17,019,663 of CM077785.1, read as the reverse complement.
AAAAGTATGAAAATGAAAGCACAAGCTCCCAGCAAAGACCATCCCCCATCTTTTACTCCTCTGCAGCAACCGTCATGTTACCCTTATTGATCATAATTTCACTTTTCCATATAATCTTATGACTGAGCACTTTAAAGCTATATTCACAGCATTTTTTTTTATTTTATTTTGATGTTTTACATTGGATGAATTCACATTATGTTGAGAGTTCCCCCTGCAACCAATAGCAGAGGCACTGGTCATCGCTTGTCTGTTTATGACCAATATACACACACAAAAAAATATTGCAAAAGATGATATGAGTTTGGTTCATAATGACTTAATGGTTCAGAATGAGACAGTAGAGAAAATGTGAATTAATATTTAAATTGCACCAGAGAGGTGCATTTCAAATAATGTTTTCCAGTAACTTTACTTATTATGTAACTTGTAAAACCTACCTATTCCATAATATAAAGATACAATTTTTTAAAATATAAGCTGCTTTCATGTAGATATGTCTTGCAGTAAGAAAAACTCTGAATGTCTGAGTTTTTAAAATGCCCCACATAACTTTCAACATGTTTAACACATTATCACCATATTGATGTTTACAATAAAGAAAAGTTCCTGCACTAATTTTTGAAAATAAAACTATTCTAAAACACTAAAATGTTCTGCCTTCAATTCATACATTTGTCAAAGGTGTTTGAACTTTATATAGGGAACCAAGAATAAGTCATTTGTTTATATATATATGTTTTTTTAAATGAAAAAATGTACTCTGCTGATATAATCGGTTATTGCAAATTTTTTAAGCCCAAATATTGGTATTGGCCCCCAAAAAAATCATTATTGGTCAGGCCCTACTGTTAAAGACAATAATGTCATTAAAGACATGTTAGTATAGTTCAAATGAAACACAGCTTCCAAAGCATATACATATACACTGTATGATGTCTTTTTTCTGTTTTGAAACTGACCAGACAGAACAACATCAAGATACCACGGGAAACAACACTTCTGCAGTAGAAATGACACAGGCACAGGCCTCCCACATGTCTCAGGACACATTACTGAACTCTGGCAAAAGAATGGATGTTGTGAGTAGCCTAGTCATCCAAGTCTATAAACTAAAGTTGAACACTGGGAAAGTGTGAAAAAAATAACCACTATGATAGTTGTGGCATTAATACTAAAATGTGAATATTCTCAGTGACTATTCAAAAGAAATTGTACTGCTAAAATAGTTTGTGTTTTGAAGTTTTAATTGCTGCAATTGTCTTTTTTTAATCTATCTTTTTTCACATAGTGTTCTGTGCAGCCTTCTGCAACTCATGGTTCATTTCCTGTGGTAGGTATTAGTGTGAGCGAGTGTGTGTGTGTGTGTGTGTGTGTGGTAGTTTTTTTTTTTTTAATGCCCCTTCCAATGTCATAATCATAAATATACTGAATTACATCTTTTTTCTGTTTTGTAACCAACCAGCAAGGACAACAGCCTTATGTCCCTGGATACCCCTCTAATCCAGAACAGAACAACTTCACAAATTTCCACCCTTCTGCTGGACAGTTTCCACAGATGTATCAGAACCCATCAGTGAACATGCCAACTGTGAGTAGCTCTGTCATCCAAGTCTGCAAACTACAGCTGACATTTAAACATTATGAAAGACAAGTGTTAAAGGTCCAGTGTGTAGGATTTAGTGGCATCTAGTGGTAAGGGAGCAGATTGCAGCCAACTGAACACCCCTCGTCTCACCCTCCCCTACGGTGGCGGCGTGAAAGGCCTTCTATAGAGCCAGTGTTTGGTTTGTCCATACTGGGCTACTGTAGAAAAATGGTGGACTGAGGACGAGGATCTGCTCCCTCTGTAAATATAAAAGGCTCGTTCTAAGGAAGGGTTGTAACAGTATGAGATCTTCACAGTACGATAACCATCTCAGAAAATATCACAGTTTCAAAGTATCACGAAACATGTTATTACACTTTTTATTATTGTCATTATCAGTTACAGTGACCCTTAAATGAATGAAAGTAGAAGGGATTTTTTAGGTTGAACAAATGTTCTGTTATAATTTCACAATATATTATGTCCTGACAGACATGAATTTTGATATAAATGTGAAATACATATATTTATTTTTAATAGTACTAATGTGGTAGAACATATGAAATATCATTTATGAGTTTATAGATGCGCCAAAATAAAGAGCTGCTAGATGTTTGACCTGACAGTCTGACTACAACAAACGCTGCTGTCATTTATGTCACAGATAGTTGCTTTGTATTAAACAGTGATGTGGCAAAGGGATTTCTTTTCTATTTCCAACACTTTTAGACATTAAAAACAAGTCAGTATAAGATCAGGTCGAGGTCAGACATGTCTGTATGTTTGTATTTACAATGTATTTGAAAGTGAAAGTATGAAATTAAAAGCTTAAGTCAAGTTCAAAACAAAGACCTTGCTTGTTCCAAATAATGTCAGCCAGTTGTTTCCTGTTGTGTTGACGCTGTCCTCTGAGGTCAGTCTGTTTTATTATCATGGTGCATAGCAACTATGTTAGCAGCACAGTATGAAACTGTAATGTAATTAAAGAAATGGTAGTTTTGTATTTAAAAAAGGCCACTTCCAATGTCATAATCATATTTACTGAATTACATCTTTTTTTCTGTTTTGTAACCAACCAGCAAGGACAACATCAATACCCAATGGGAAACTCCTCTAATCCAGAACAGAACAACTTCACAAATCTCCAACCTTCTGCTGGACAGTTTCCACAGGTGCCTTCAAGACACATCAATGAACACTGAAGTTGTGATTTGCTCTGTTGTCCAATTCTGCAAACTACAGCTGACAGTTGAAACATTATGAAAAACAAGTGTGTGTGTGTGTGTGTGTGGGGTGTGTGTGTGTGTACATACACACATGTTTAGTAACAGATATCACTTCAACCATTCTTGTGAAAATAAAACTGGTGCAGCTTGTGGAAACAGTGACAGTGGTAGATTGATTTATTTTCCATTTTCAACACTTTTACACACTGAAAATGAGTTAATGTAAAATTCAGGTCTGTATGTTTCTCTTTACAGTGTACGTGAAAGTGAAAGTATGAAATTTAAAGCTTAAGTCAAGTTCAAAACAAAGACTTTGCTTGTTCCAAATAATCTCAGCCAGTTGCTTTCTGTTGTACCGAGGCTGTCCTTTGACAGTCTGTTTAATTATTGTACAACATAGCAACTGCATTAGCAGCACAGTATAAAACTCTAATGTAATTAAAGAAATTGTAGTTTTGTTTTTAGAAAATGCCCTTTCCAATGTCATAATCATAAATATACTGAATTACATCTTTTTTTCTGTTTTGTAACCAACCAGCAAGGACAACATCAATACCCCATGGGAAACCCCTCTAATCCAGCACAGAACAACTTCACAAATCTCCACCCTTCTGCTGGACAGTTTCCACCGACGTATCAGAACCCATCAGTGAACATGCCAACTGTGAGTAGCTCTGTCATCCAAGTCTGCAAACTACAGCTGACATTTAAACATTATGAAAAACAAGTGTTAAAGGTCCAGTGTGTAGGATTTAGTGGCATCTAGTGGTAAGGGAGCAGACTGCAGCCAACTGAACACCCCTCGTCTCACCCTCCCCTACGGTGGCGGCGTGAAAGGCCTTCTATAGAGCCAGTGTTTGGTTTGTCCATACTGGGCTACTGTAGAAAAATGGTGGACTGAGGAAGAGGATCTGCTCCCTCTGTAAATATAAAAGGCTCGTTCTAAGGAAGGGTTGTAACAGTATGAGATCTTCACAGTACAATAACCATCTCAGAAAATATCACAGTTTCAAAGTATCACGAAACATGTTATTACACTTTTTATTATCGTCATTATCAGTGACAGTGACCCTTAAAAGAATGAAAGTAGAAGGGATTTTTTAGGTTGAACAAATGTTCTGTTATAATTTCACAATATTTTATGTGTGAATAATAAAATATTAAAATTCTGCAAACAACAGCTGACAGGAAACATTATGAAAAACAAGTCTGTGTCTGTGTGTGTGTGTGTGTGTGCGTGTGTGTGTGTGTGTGTGTACATACACACATGTTTAGTAACAGATATCATTTCAACCATTCACCATTCTTGTGAAAATTCCAGTGTTTGATTTTAAAACTGGTGCAGCTTGTGGAAACAGTGACAGTGGTAGATTGATTTATTTTCCATTTTCAACACTTTTAGACATTGAAAATTAGTTAGTGTAAAATTCAGGTCTGTATGTTTCTCATTACAGTGTATGTGAAAGTGAAAGTATGAAATTGAAAGCTTATGTCAAGTTAAAAACAAAGACTTTGCTTGTTCCAAATAATCTCAGCCAGTTGCTTTCTGTTGTACCGAGGCTGTCCTCTGAGGTCATAGTCTGTTTTATCATTGTACAACATAGCAACTCCATTAGCAGCACAGTATAAAACTCTAATGTAATTAAAGAAATGCTAGTTTTGTTTTTAAAAAATGCCCTTTCCAATGTCATAATCATAAATATACTGAATTACATCTTTTTTTCTGTTTTGTAACCAACCAGCAAGGACAACATCCATACCCTATGGGAAACCCCTCTAATCCAGAACAGAACAACTTCACAAATCACCACCCTTCTGCTGGACAGTTTCCACAGATGTATCAGAACCCATCAGTGAACATGCCAAATGTGAGTAGCTCTGTCATCCAAGTCTGCAAACTACAGCTGACATTTAAACATTATGAAAAACAAATGTTAAAGGTCCAGTGTGTAGGATTTAGTGACATCTAGCGGTAAGGGAGCAGACTGCAGCCAACTGAACACCCCTCGTCTCACCCTTCCTTATGGTGGCGGCGTGAAAGGCCTTCTATAGAGCCAGTGTTTGGTTTGTCCATACTGGGCTACTGTAGAAAAATGGTGGACTGAGGAAGAGGATCTGCTCCCTCTGTAAATATAAAAGGCTTGTTCTAAGGAAGGGTTGTAGCAGTATGAGAACTTCACGGTATGATAACCGTCTCAGAAAATATCACAGTTTCAAAGTATCACGAAACATGTTATTACACTTTTCATTATCGTCATTATCAGTGAGAATGACCCTTAAAAGAATGAAAGTAGAAGGGATTT